>JAZFAV010000005.1:14897500-19837368 GCA_037954035.1 Rosalia funebris
AAACAAAAGATATTATAAACATTTATATAGTTAACATTAATGGAAATTATGTATTCAGAAATATACACTCAATAATCAATTTGAATATTGTATTTGTTATACCATGCCAATTTTGCAAATCGTTGACATCAGATTTGAATTTTAACAATAGCCATTAAACGAATTTTATTCCTCTTGTCTCGTGGTTTATGGCTTTGTTACACACACACAAATATAGTCGTAATTATTTTATGTTATATTTTAATTAAAACAAAATAGTAATTAAGTCACAGGCAACCAGAGATTCCTTGCGTGTTCGTGTGAGCTTCTCATGACTATAATATAAGCTACTCGATTAGGGAGAAGAATTTAAAAGGCTAATCGTGTAATCGTGACCAAGTGGCAGGATAGTCTGGTACACAGGTGGCTCGTTAGAGCTCTTATTTAAACATTTTAATTTGCACTTTAACTTTACTCGGTTGCAGTAACTATCATTAATTCTATATATTAGCGACACAGGGATAGCTGAGACGCTATTCAGTGGGTACCGTTATCTTAAGATATAATTTGTAAAGTGTAATTACTAAAGCTGTACATTTCGTCGCCTTTCAGTAGCGTACAACATTTAGACAAAATAAATAAGGTACATATGCATTCCTATATAAAAATGATTTGAATGTACTAACCTTTTACTATTGAGGTGTGGATGCTATCGAAGGTAAAGCACAGTGTAAATCACTGTATATTGCATATCATTAGTATTACTTCGATTGAAGATTTCCGTAAACTTCTAGAAGATGATGAAAATGTATTTTTAGTGGGAAAATCATCACTATATACCTAACCAAGCAACATTGGCGAATTTTAAATATTCCATTGCTTTCTGTTGTTAGTTATTTATATAAAAATTTATAAACCATAGTTTCGGCCTAGATTTTTATTTAACGTTTCAGTTATTTTCGGAGCTACAGCAATTTCTGTATGATATATCAAGTTGTTTAGGGGCTTTTTTTTACCAACGATAGTAAGTGGTTCTGCTAAACATTATGCACTGCTTTGTAATTATTGAATGGATGTTGTAACTACAGAATATATCAGAAATCTTCGCTATATCTCTTTCAACTTGTGGATCCGAAAACTCTTCTTGATTTAATTTAATTTATTCAAACTAGTGCAACTTTTGAAATTTCACAATAGGATTTCAAAGTCTGAACGCTGTTACTATATTATGCAACTGCATCAAGCCACACATCATATCTGGTTAATATCGGTTCAGACGATATTATAATCCTAAATAACACGTCTGGAATGCCCGAATCCGTTTAGTGGATTCGATAAAAAATATTTTTGTGCCGGCCATGAACTAGTCTACTTTTGAATAAATCTTCCTAGTAGTATCTGATATCAAAGAAACTGGCAGGCTGGGATAGCAGGGATAGGTAAAACCTTGCCCTAGGGTAAATACACTACCGCACTCCAGGCCGAGCTAGTTGCAATTACATACGGTGTTCTGGGGGCTGACCAAAATCGGACCCAGGAGAGGGTATGTATCTGCTCGGATAGCAGGGCGGCGTTGATAGCCCTGAATTCAGCAACGACAAAGTCGAAGCTGGTCTATAATTGCTATGAAGCATTGAACCACTTGGCAGGGAAGGGACCGATGGAACTCTCATGGATACCTGGGCATAATAGCATTAAGGGAAATCTAATTGCAGATGACCTTGCGAAACTAGGGACCAGGAAAAACCTCTTTGGGCCAGAACCTGCAGTGGGAATAAGTCGGAATCTGATCAAAGACCGCATCAATGACTGGGCAGCATAGAGAAAGATGGAGAGGAGTAGCGGCTTGTCGAATAACCAAACTCTTCATCGAATACTCAGAGATTGAGAAATGGGCCCAATAATTCATTAAATTGAACAGGGAAAAAGCCAGAACCCTGGTAGGAATCATAACGGGCCACCATAGTAGCCTTAATGCATATAAGCACAAGCTGAGGCTGACTGACAGCCCGGCATGCAGATACTGCAGAGAAGACGAGGAAACCTCGATTCATCTTCTTTACACCTGCCCCGCATTGGAGGAGAGGAGGTGCCTTATATCAGGGACCCCTGTTATCCTAGAAGAGGCGAGGCTTAAGGCGAGGGACGTGCCCAAATTGCTCTTTTTATGGGATAGCATTTTTGGATAATGACCCGGATAAGAGGAAATCGCCAAGGGACTACCCATGCGATCAGTGGCTGATGAGGCCCGAATCCACAAAACATAATAATAATAAATAGTAATAGTGGGAGCAACGACAATGTACATTTTTAGTAATTACTGATTCCTACAGGATGAAAAATCATATAGAGATGGTTGATATGTTAAAACTAATATAATTTATGTGAAAGATATATCCCGTTACGTTGCTGAAGATGTCATTAAAGTATTCAAAGATCTTACCTGTTATTCCACTATTCTACAATAAACATCTGCGTTAAAGCTGATGAATATCTAAATGTGTACAGTATTTCTAAACACCCTAACATAATAAATATAAAACATCTTATTGACGTTTGTCTGAAGTATCCTTTCTTCTAAAGATAGTGTTCTAAGCTATTTAGTTGGAAAGTTGTACATCACTGCAATTGTCAACCACGATCGAAGTATGTTACTTCCAAAGATAGAGTATTAACTAACCTAATCTTAACATGCTTATTAATGAAAGGGCATTTTACAGATGATTACGATATATGTGGGTTATTGAATTATTGTAGTTTACCTTTTGTGTACCTTTGTTTCTCTAGATCATTACACAAGTAATACAAGTGAGTATTTATTCATAATCACGATAAAGCCAAAGTAACATTTATGTATGTAAAGGTAAATGTATGTTAGTCACTTTATTAATAATTGTGGCACAGTATCTAGTGACATAAAACTTTTAGTAACGTTGTTTTTATGTTTTTATGTGTTTCTATGTATTTTTATGTTTTTATATCTTAATTGTTCATCTAACTTCTTCTTTAGCGTCAACATCAATCCTCATTCATCATCATTTCTTCTAAGAGCTGTATTATGAGAGGGTCCATTTCATTTTTCAATAAATTTTCCTTAGTAATCCTAGTTCCAGTTAGTAGTCCCAGAAACCATACAACGAGATTTATGTAAATGTGTGAAACATCAGACTATTTCATTTTGTTTTCATGTAAATTAGTCTACTATTTACATAATGGAATGGAAAATTATCAATCATACTAAGTCTGTGAAATCTCGTCTACTCAAGAGGTGTATGAAGGGTGTCTCTGGGGACTAAGCTATTCCACATATTACAACTCGAATGTGATAATTTGAAAACTATTAAGGCTAAAATTAGCCATTTTTATATAATATTACTTACGATTAGTCTAGAGTTCTAACCTTTAACTTTTAATTTAATTTTGTTGCTATATAGTGCGCAATAACTTTGGAAACAAGTAACAGGAGCAATCTGAAAGGAGTACAGAAATTTGGTTTTGTAAAATATAGAACAATATCATACACATTGCAATAGTAAGTAATTATTAATTAAAATTAAATAATTAATAGTAAATTGTTGTTAGTTTATTTTGTAAACAACTATAAAATTTAAAGTCGGTGTAAACATGGGCAGGGGCAGAAGTTCGTAACTGTCCAATCAGAGGCTTTCATGTTGTGATATATAGAACCCTCGATGCATACTTCATTTTCGATCCAGTTTTATCCAAATTGTATCTGCTAGCTGATAAGAAAGCAAATAAGACTTTTTATGTAGCTTTGTAGGTAATATTTCTTTATCCTCTATCCTCTCCGAAGTTTTACTTCGGAGAGGATAATGTTCAAACTAGTGAAATAAGGAGATTATTTTTGTAACAATTATCTTTGTAACAAATTTGCAACAATGTTAATTTTGTAACAATGGTTTTGGAAAAATCTGAATCACTGTATTTTAGTGCTAACTCTGTTGCAAAATACGGCAAATTTTGTCATTTAATTCAGCACTCGGCGTTTGGCATGTAGCCAGGAGAATAGCTATTTTGACCTAATTTGTTTAGTTCTTGTTATATAAGGCAGTTGCAGATGCGGTGGAGTATAATATCCTTATTTCAGTAGTTTCTTTTCAATTTCGTAATCCCTTGATCATAAAAAGTTCTGGGCCGCTCAGAGAGCCATTGGCGCACAAATGCCTCCACCAACCATAAATTCTGATCTGATAATTTAGACTTTGTCTTTTGACTCTTAGTGTTTATTGACAACTGTGGGAAATATGGTATGCATGGGAAAAGTGTCCAGGAAGAGGAAACGGTATTTTATTAGACGTACTGTTGGGAAGATAAATTCTTTCTGGTACTTCAACTATAAATAAATAAAAATTACTGCTACTTCGCGAACTCATAACAGGTTTCGTTCTAAAATCAGCAACACACTTCCTTCGGCTTATATACATAAAATATTCATAACATATCAGATGCTCTTAATCTTCTTAATGGCACATCACGCCCAAGGCTACATGCCAACAAAGAATTGTATTTTTGTATCGCAGTAAACGCAGTAGACCCTCATGATGTGGCCTTGATAGAGCTAATGCATATTTTAAATTTTTATCACTACCGAATGACATATTATTAAATATAAATACACGTTAACTAGCTTTATTTTTTCTCGTAGAATCTCGTTTCAAATAAAAAGTAATGTTAACCGACGTTCTCCATATAATTAAACTATATTATATAGATGCCGTGCATATTTGATGAACTTGTTTGGAAAATTTAAAACTCTGTCTATATATCCAGAGGGGTTTACTTGAGAAATGTTTTAAGCCCGTTGAATGAACTCTCATAAAGATGTAATTAGATAATCGATGAATATTTCTCAGAGGCTTTGGTCTATGAAGATAGCACAAATCTTGGTATAGTAGACAGCAAAATTAATAAATGCCATACCAACTTTTGTTTTGGAATTTTTCTACTTTGTCTACTAAAACGCATTTCTCCACAAAGTACAAGCACGGCTCTTCATATAGCTCAGCTATGACTGTCATTTTAAGAAATGGATGGTGATGAAAAATGATAATTGGTCTACTTATTACAGTAACGCCTTTAATTGTTCACAGTCACAGAATTACAAAAACTGATATTAAGGTTAAGTATATAGCACCACGCCCGCGCCCAATCGATGTAATGTATCGACTTTGATCTATTTGATGAATGGCGCTACGTGACGTTTGTCCGTACCTTTCGCCCAATAAAACCCATTTAAAATTAGTTGAATTAACTTACAGGTAAAGTTATAAAAGTAGGAGTCAGTATTAGAATGCAGATTCAATAAATACAACTTGTTCTCAAAAATATCTTTATAACCTAAGTCATAAACATAAAGGTATAACAATATTTTGATTGAGATACCATCAAAGTAGTTATGCACGAAAGTGAATGTCAGATCTTCTATTTGTCAACTTATGCCGCCCGGAAATGTCAATCAGAGTACGAGTGGTAGTAGCATTTCGATATTATCTATTTGAAAATCTTTATGAAGCGAAACGCAGCAGTATTAATTATTTATATTTCAAACGTTATAGACAGATATAGGCTTATAAAGGGTCTTTCAATAAGGACGCTCGAATTTTAAATGTAGATAAAACAAATTATGTGTAAGATATCCACTCAATTTTTTTTATTTGGAATTTTTGAAATATAACGTCGTTCAAGTGTCCGCCGCGGCTTTGCTTCGTGGCACGTATTCGGGAGGTCCAATTTTCTATGATTTTATCGCAAAAATCTAGCTAAATTTGCTGGATGGCGTTCGTTATGTTGACTTTGAGGGCATCAATTGTTTGCGGTTTATTAATATAGACTTGCGATTTAAAATAGCCCTAAAGGAATAAGTCTCAAGGCGTTAAATATCACGATCTCGGTGGCCAGTTCACGTCGCCGCCGCGCGAGATAACCATGTCTTGAAATCGCTCGTGCAGAATGCCCATCGTGGCAGGCGCTGTGTGGCACGTAGCGCCGTCCTCTTAGAACATATCGTCGGGCTCCATATCACCAGTTTAGGCCACAAAAAGTTGCTTTTGATCAATGTGCAGCGCTCGCCGTTGACGGTTATGGTGATGCTAGTTTCGTTTTGGAAGAAGTACGAACCGATGATTTCGCCTCCGCACTAAACAGTGACATTCTCGGAATGCATTTCGTGCTGGTGTATCTCGTGTGGATCGGTATCGTCCCAAATCCGACAATTTTGATTGTTCACATATCCATTCATCCAGAAATGGGCATCGTCGCTAAACATGATTTTTTGACAGTATTCTCGTACACTCTCATGTACAGCAGCGATGTTTTCAGCAGATCTTGCGTTATGGTGACGTATGGGTGTTGGCTGATTATTTATCAAACCAGTTGACTCGAATTTGGCCCCCAAACTTCGAATGGTCGACTCGGCGGGACAACTGGGGCGAGGGTAAAAATCATGTAATACGCGAACGTTTCTCGGAACTGATTTTGAAAATAAAATTTGATGATTTGCACACGTGGTTGAACGCTATAACCTTCCATGGTGATTTGTCATACACTACTAAACAATTCACAAGAAATTTAACAAATGTTGCTTTAACAACATGGCCGCTAAACCTAACAAATTTCGAGCATCCCTATTAAAAGACCCTACAGATTATGTAAAAAAACTACATATAAACTACAATAAACCTGAATAAATCAGCAAATTTCTACGATTTATAGTCTTGCTTAACAGTTTTGTCAAAAGCACAAAAAAGCTTAATTTATCTTTTGTATATTCCTTTATACTACACAATTTTGAAAATTTTTCACTAAATCTAATACACGCTACTGAATCTGATACCTGGAGATCAACGGATACATGCCAAAGGTCCATGAGAGAATTTTTAGTTAACAATGTTCACCTACATTTATATGACATACATTTTACGACAACTGCTGAATAACAGGTTTTACTGAATATTACATTAAAGCTCCGTTTTATACAAAATTGTACGTATTCCGTTATCTCAGATTATGCAGCATGAGGCAAGTGGGTTGTGTATTAATTACAAAATAAAGTTCAATGATATATGACAGGAGGATAGGAATTGATTAAATTCAGTAAGTGAATAGGAGTAATTATGTATTGCTGATATTGGACGTAATTCTAAAAAAATATACTGCCTAGAACAGGGCTTTGAATAGTCCTGATATATGTTGCAAATAGTGGAATTAAATAATTACATAGAAGAAGTGTTAGTAAGTCATCAAGATGTTGAACGAAAATATGGACACAGTCCTTTGTCATAATACACAGATTAAAGCATGAGATAAGGGAACGACCTAAAAGCATTGTAACAGATTCTTGAAAAATTCGTCACCGTATGCGTCTAACTTTTTTAACAAATCCAATGTTCCATCCTATGTTAAACTTTGCGTATATTTGAACTGCTCTATAAATCTATACAGCAGATGTGTATGCTGTATAAATATCTGTATATTTGCTTATACACGATAGGACACATAAAGAGAAAAACCGAGACATTTTTTGGCTTAAACATTAATTTCAATAACGTCTTGAATTTTTACCTTCTACTGCTAACATCTTTTTTCTAATACTAGAGCACAGTTTTTCAGTACTTAATATAAGAAGATACATGATGGAGTACCGAAATAGAAAAACTGTGACATTTTTTGGCTTAAGTATTAATTTATATAGATTGCTGTCAATTTTAACTTCTTGCATGTCATAGAAATGGAAATATTCTTTTTGAATGAGACGCTTCTTGTATAACGCATCAATCCCAAAATTTTAATTGGCAAAAGGAGTTTAGCTATTACATTATTTTAAAACTAGCGAGTTCTTCTTTATAGCAACCCCATTTCTTTAACTTCTTAAATCTGAATCATCAGTGCTCGAGAAACTGCTCTTTAAGTAATAAAATCTTTAATGAATTTGTATCTACAAAGTTAATAGGCATATCAATGATGGCGATGACATTTTTTTGATATAATATTTCCTTGCTTGGTGTTGATTTCTGTTAAGTAATGGCAAATAAGTTGATTTGATAATTTTAGAATATACCTTTATAGTAATAAGTCGAAGAATATTTTTAAATATAGCACATTCTAGACCTAGAACACTCAATGTTCATGTGGCTATAAAAAATAACATGGATTTAAGAGAATCGATTTATGATGCTGAAAACGATTTATTGTCTCTGTTGATACACAGGATGAAAACATTTTATGGGCTCTGGAAGTTCGTTTATCTGTTATAAGCCGACTGGTATACCGTACAACTTAAAAATAAACAGTTTTAAAACCTTAAAATGGACTTTTCTGCACGTAGAATATCTCTATCTCGAAATTGAGTGGCTGAGAAAAAATAAGCCAACACCTAAATTCACAATATGGTTTTATGCGACAGTTTTACTTTTTTAAATTTTTCTCAAATAGTCCACTATCGTGCTTTCTCATGCCCCATGGATAGGGTGGGGTGTGTTCTATCCACCTCAAAATCAATAGATGTCGTCTGGTCCCTACGTCCCTAATCAGAATCAGACGAATTTCGATCAATCCGACACGATTTAATTCAGTGATCGTGGTAACAAAAAAATCTGAAATAGTCCACCATTGTGCTTTCTCATGACTCATGAACATGGTAGAGTGTGTCCTATCCACCTCAAAGTCAAGAGGTCTCGTCTGGGAGACGTCCCCGATCAGATAGTCAAAACTCTGACATAATTTAGTTGAGTTATCGTGCTAACAAGATTTTTAAATGCCGACGACAACGACAACGGCACACACACAGCAACATTTTTTACAAACCATTTTTTTTGTTTTTAGGCCGAAGAACGAAAAATAAACCCAAAGAAATTTTTTTTCAATTTTTCTTTACACGATTACATTACTTTTTCGGAGTGCGGGAAAGTAAAAATAATTACACCAACTGACGTACATTTATATTTTTGTGTAATATATATGATCTGGCATCAGCTTATTTGGTTTTTTTATTATAGTAGATTACATTATGATATATTACAATATCGAGTTCTTCATAATTAAGCAACCGAAAGAAATATTACACCCATTTGATCTTATTCGATAACAAAGCGCTTCATTTTGTAACCGGAGGTGATGTCTTAAATGGCTACAATATTTACAGTTAGTTTGTTTTGGACTGTGTTGTTTCTTTAATTGTTTTTTTTTAATTGATGTGTGTAATATTCTTACGGTGGTTACTGTTCCTAGAAATTATGTGTATTTATATATGTCGGCTAAAGTGAATAGCGTTGTACTTCTACTACAAAAATATTTTTGTTTTTTATGCTGCGAATACAAATTTAAGAAGATACAGAGAATTTATAAGGTACTAGTGCTCTTTTCAGTACGATCATTTTGTAGAGAGTACTTTTCATACACGTGTTATAAGTTAAATAACGGTTTCTGAACGAATCTTTCACAAAAGCAATTTTTTTAAACCTTGATGACGCGGTTAAGTTTCTGACTTATTTATCTCAGATTACGAGGTGGGGCCAAGTTTTCTAAGGCGGAAACAGCTCACATAGGTTCCACCCACTCGGTCCTTCGACCAATCACGAAGCAACGTTTGTAACGGTTTTTCGTCATAGAGAATATAAAAGGTGTGTGGTTTGCATTGTTTGTTAAAAGAACAGTAGTACTGCTCAGCCTAGACTCGCTTATTTCACACGAATGTTTAGCTTTAGGCCGGATACGCGTTGAGTTAATTGAAGTTAGGAAGCAACAGAGCTACGAGCTGCTGAGACTCAGCCAACGGCGACAAAACTAGACGGTAGGACCTGTTGTAGTCAAGAGGTACGCGTCCTATCATAGGCCATTTTATGTGGTCAGTCTCTACAGACTTATTTAGAAAAATGATCTCATTATTGTGATTCTGACTCGTAGATGGAGCAAGTACTATAATGCAGGATACCTAATGGTTAGAGACTCATCGAGTCGTCATAAGGAATCCGCTACCATAGATTTTTGAGACAATGTGGTAACGTAGCAATGTGGTAACCTACCGACCTCGAGGACTTGACGTGATCTAGTGCCATGTCGTAAAGTGGGGCTATAGAGTAATGAGATCCTAGCAGTCGAAACGACCTGGATAACTATCGTTAGGGGGTGAGGCGACGTACTTGATTGAGTCAAAGGCCTGCTTCCACAACGTCAGACCAGTGGATCGGATTTGAAATGCAGAAAGTTTGGATTTGTATACGAACAGTTGTGATTCTATTGCAGAAACGATTCGATCAAAGATGGCAAACTCAGGCTCCCATCGCGGGATTGCGTTCCAGAAGGATACATGAGGACAGCGAGAGAAGACATCCAAGTTGGCAAGATCATTGGACTGGAAGCGTAACAATGTACTTGGGATGCCAGAGAGATACACAAGCGTGAAAAAACGCACACAGTTGTCTTACCAACCGACGGGATGGTGTTCGGTGGACCGACGCGTCGTCATCACCCTCCTGGGGCGATGAGGCGCTTTAAGCGCCCGAAGTAGGGATGGTGCGGGACATCCGAGATATCTCGGTCTCGCCAGATTCGTTGCTCACCTGGCGCGGGAAAGGGGGAGGTACCGACGTCGACAATTATTTATCTCATTTAAACCAAAGACTGAAACACGATATATAGATTTGGCAATAGCATATTATACTACAGATGTGTTGTAACTTTATTCACGTACATAATGCTGTAGGTATTTGTAGGTATTATTATTCCAATACAATAACTTGAATAATAATGATTTATATCTGAAACATTCCTAATTATAATTATTTATTAACTGTAGACATTAAAAAGCCAAAATCTATATGCAATACAAAGATTGATCTTGTAGGAAAGGGAAAAGTAATTTCTTCAAGTAGTGTCAACATTTTTAAAACTGTCACTAATAAGTTAATTTTTTTGGATCTGTGACGACTGAGAACATACCTTATTAATAGTTTAAATATAGCTTGTTAATAATAAATATATGAAACTCGGCACTATACACTGATCTGATACTTACACGTCATTTCCTTGTATTGAACAATAACAGTCTGATAACAGCGTCCACAAGATCAATATTTGCACGTAAATGGTAGAAGTAGGTCTACAGTTTTGAGGTCAGCGACATTTTCTCGTAGGAGGGTCATACCTTGACCATAATATTATTATATGAAAGTGGACTGCTTTGCATTTCTGTATATAATGCAAATTTGTTTACGCTCACAAAGTGATGGAACTGCCCCTCTTAGGTTTTGATAAAATCTTGCACGTAGGAAGAACATCGAAAAATAAAATATAGTAGAATTATTTTATAAAGACCAAGTAGGCAATAAATCGTGCGACAAAGGCAGATGCATGTCTGACTTTCTTCCATACCAATCCAATTTGAATAAGAGACAGAGACCTGCCTATAAATCATTTGTGCGCGAAAATTCTTTTACTGCATTCGCGTGGGAAAAGGTAAGCTATACATTGCTCTTTGTCGCACGGTTTATTGCCGACTTGCTCTTCATAAAATAGTTCTACTATGTATGTATTTTTTAAGGGATGGTATTTTACTAAAGGAGATGATAATAGCGTCCGAAGTTCTTTCGGTTTCCGTGCTTGTTTGAAAACCACATTTTCGGGTATATCTCCCAAGCCAATTGATATAGCAACATGAGTCAATACAAATCAACTAACCATAAGATATACCTCCCAAGGAGGTTTCTAACTAGATGGACAAATTGATTCTTCCTCCTTTATGAAGGGATAGGGGACAACTACTTATCCATTTTTCAGGTTTCTCAGTGTAGGTTTTCATTTAGAGCGATAACACGTGACGTAGTTTATGATGTAGTGCAAAACTACGTCAGTGTTATCTTCACACCAAAGGCTCCAACCCACTCCAGTATTTAGAGCAATAGTTCTAGTCTAGTATTCAATAGAGCAAGTTATAAGTTAATTTTCGCAAAATTAAGTATTTCTGCAAATTTCTGTAGATGATATTCTCTACAGTTATGATAATATTCCAATAAATTTTGAAACACAAATACCTTGTGCTTCTCCGTCTCCATCTCACCTCAACATTCTAAAGTTGATATAGATCGCATACGCCATACACAACAAAAGAAAATATCAACATTGAACTGCGACAAATGGAAACAAAGGGATACCTGTTTATTAATATGATATCATTAAATAGTATTTCATACAGGAACTTAATTTGTAAAAAAACAATCACTGCACTAGTATGCGTTTAAATATAATACTGCTTTTATATTTTTATTACATAATACGAATAAGATAAACCGTTACTCTCGTTGCTATGCGTAAACCTCTTGAGTAATCAACTTCACAGTTTTTCTAGCTATTTAATTCAACAAAATATATACGTAAGTATAAGTTTCTATTAATTAAAACTGTATTTACAATTCAAACATACATCCAGTAACATCTTCAGTGTGCCGGTTTGTGCTACAACTGCTTACTATCATGTCTTTAATTTCTATTCGTTCGTTACGATATTTAATCGTGCAAAGAATATATAATATGTAACACACAATAAATAACAAATAAAACCAAATCTATATATTGTTTGGTACAACATAAAAGATGTTTGATACAATATAAAAGAAGACTCTTGGGGTACAATTTTCTAGGTTTTGGACACCAAAAAGTGGTATCTCAAGTAGGTTCTAAGATATGGTGTTAAATGTTATTTTGAAAGGAATTTCAGATGCCGTTTTCACCTTATTAAGAGTTTTATCAAACGCAAGAGGAATAGTTATATGACTTTACTTGTAAGATGATACAAGTCATGTAAGGTCCTACTAGTACAATTTTCTTTCGACAAATTAATAAATTCGTCACCTTTCAAAGTTTAAAAAATATTCCAGGGAGTATTGCAATTTTAGTAGTAGCAACTTTACTTTTACTAATTAGACTAACCACAAGAGGGATTAAATAGAACTAATGCATGAGAAAGTCCCTTACCGAAAATATATTTAAGAATCACAAATATAATACATTTATGCAGTGGTACAATTCGGTAAAGTTACACAAAATATGAAGGAAAGAAATTACGGCACCCTGTTTTAGATAAATACAGGTAGATAGCTTATTTCACTTAGTTTTCAAATTTTTAACGCAATCAGTTCTCAGAAAGTCAAGGATTATTAACTCTGCTATTTGTATTAGGTATATAATTACCCTCTGGCAAAATACCTGTCACGGTATTTCCTCCTGTAATCGTAATAGGTAACAAGAGAAATAATAGGAATTATTTCCTTTAACGCGAATACTGTTTTAAAATGTTTTTTCTTTGTTTTGAAGCTGCCACCTTTGGTTCTTTTTATATATTTAACCTACATATGCACTAATATTTATTACGCCCGTTTATTATAAGTACGATAAACAATAGAGAAGCAATAATTTCATATCAGAACATCCGTTACGAGAATCATACTAAACAAGTAGTTAACTATTTTCGCATTTATATATATTGTTTATAACTGAAATTGATTTAGAAATTTAAGTTCAAACTCAAGGAGTTTTATTAATATAGGTAACATTATTGTGAAATTTGAGTTTGTATTTTTGTGTATCCAGAAATCAAGAGGGTGTTATATTTTAATCTGAAAGAGGTGTCGAAAATAGCCGACACATACACTTGTTTCTGTACTGAAACATCTTTTGACATCTTTATTACTTTTCCGCACTCCACTATAAGCGGAAAAGTAATGTAATCGTGTAAAGAAAAAGTGAGAAAACATAAACCCAAAAAAAAATTTTTTTTTAATTTTTTTTTGGGTATATTTTTCGTTTTTCGGCCTAAAGACATGGTTAAAAGAAATGATTTTAAAAATTTTTTGCTGTGTGTGTGTCGTCGTTGTCGTCGGCGTTTCTTGTTAGCACGATAACTCAAGTAAATCGTGTCGGATCGATCGGGTTTTGACTGATTCTAATCGGGAACGTCTCCCAGACGACACCTATTGATTTTGAGGTGGATAGGACACACCTCGCCCTGTCCATGGGTCATGAGAAAGCACGACGGTGGACTATTTCAGAAATTTATTTTGTTAACACGATAACTCAACTAAGTCATGTTGAATCGATCGAGTTTTGACTGATTCGAATCAGAGACGTCTCCCAGACGACACCTATTGATTTTGAGGTGGACGGAACACACTTTATCCTCTTCATGGGTCATGAGAAAGCACAATGGTGGACTATTTGAGAAACATGTTTGTTAGCACGATCACTCAATTAAATCGTGTCGGATCGATCTGGTTTCGACTGATTCTAATTAGGGACGTCTACCAGACGACATCTATTGATTTTGAGGTTGATCATGTCCATAATGACCCTGTTCATGGGTCATGAGAAAGCACGAACTATTTGAAAAAAGTAAAACTGTCGCATAAAACACATATTCTGCATTTATGTGTTGGTTTATTTTTTCTCGGCCACTCAATTTCGAGATAGAGATGTTCCACGTGCAGAAAAGTCCATTTTAAGGTTTTAAAACTGTTTATCATGAGATTTATTTAGTTATTAGATTCTTGTCTGGTTGGTTACATCGGTTAGTATTTGGAATTTCTAAATAGTTGTCGATAATCTTGATAAACGTCTCATATATTATGATATACAAGACATAAATTTGTATTCACAATTGGGGATTTTGATATAAAAGAGAAATATGCTTTCGAAATATATCTCCCGTTTCTGTTGAGAAATAATTTTTTACAGTATTTCCCTACAAAAAAGTTTTACCTAGTTGTAAAATAAATGGTCTTTAAACAACTTTGGTCTCTAAAAAATCGTCAAATAAAATTCTTCTTTAATTCTCTAATGTTATGTTCTGTCTAGTATCAAAAGGTAAAGTATATTAGAACCAATTTTCATAGTGTCCTTTTAATTCTGTATATAGTCACGGGAAGGTGGCTATACACCTTATACACTGCCTGGCTCTTACAATAGACGTTAAGCTATCCACCAAATTGCTATAAATATTTAATATCATTCATAAGATATTTACATTAGTACTCAACACATATCAGCAAATACGATTAGCAGCTTGATTGTTAATTGTAGGGCTATTATATTTCAAATATAATAGCCCTACAATTAATACATTGATTAGGACTAATTAATATATTAATTGTAGGACTACTATTATATAGGACTACTATATAACATATAGTAAAATTATGAGGATCAGGACCAGTGGCATTATAGATTAATAGGTATATCTCACCTCTATCATTTTATTCTTGAGAAAAGTATTAAAAAGTATTAGAAAGTTAGAAAAGTATTAGTATGCACTCATAACAATTAACGCGATATTTACAAACTGATGTAGAGCTCTGCAATGAATGCATATTGTATTGTGGTCCTCACTTTTTTTGGTGACATTTCGTATTTCTTTAGATTCCAATAAACTAATTTTGTAAATAATTTTGTTTTACCCTCATGCAAATTCCATGACAAAACATTAAATTCTAGAACACGGCCTTCATGTGGTACAAATATTGACCTTGAGAGTGTAGCAAATAATTGTTTTTTGAAAATCTTAATGAACTGTTTTCCATCTCAAGATGTGTATTATTGGGAAAATCTATGATGATTTAAATTCCTTCCAATACTGTTAGAGGTCTACTCCGAGTTATAAATCGTCTAGTATACGTTTTTACGTTCTCGAACGATGTTCCAAAGGGTATTCGTGGATCGTAAATAAAGGCATTCAATGACTGCTGTGCATTTTCAGCACTTCTGGTATGTTATGGTCGAACAAAGCTCTCATACATATGTACCCGTTTTTCATCTCTATAGTTCAGTTCCATAAATCATGTTGTACAACAATGCAAGATTTTCAAATTGAGGTCTTTGTGGGAAAATTTTTGGTGTATTTTATACTCAGCTGAAGTTTTTCTAAAACATTTAACAAGAGGTTTGATTAAACTAGAGATGGATTTTTGTATGGGTTATATCGAGGATTGTATAAAACGTGAAATTTTTAAAATATCGTGAAGGAACAATATAAATTACATCTTAAACATTCATATCAGCGAATATTAATTTAATATTTTTTTTTATTTCCGGGAGGACCCGGTTTAATATTTTTTTTTTATTTCCCCTTCTCTAACTATTTACGGATTTCCATATATCAACAACCATAAAAAACAATATGTTAAGCGTAAGTATTCTAACAAGAGTTCTGTGATAATTTTTTGGAAAAACGTTTTATAAAAACAAAATAGATGACTTCATAGGTCCAGAACCAATGACCTCACAAACAGGTGGGTATCATCAGAGGAAAGTATATTAGTAAAACGGAATAATATTTCCATTTTAATAACATTGAATACCAATTGATACTTGTTTTCGTTGTTTCTTTGTAATTGGACATATGTAACATTTGGAATAAATTTACTATTTAATTACTTCCAAGGATAATATCATAAGACGTTAGGATTATATATCATTTTAATATATTTGAATTTGGATGTCTTAATTTAAAAGAGTTCCTAGAATGAGTTTTGTGTAATATAAAAATTAATTAAAAAATATTAACTATTAAGTATTGGTGTTAAGTATTGAAAAATAGCCTATTTCAAAGTATGAGAAATTAATCTTATTTGTATTTGATCGGTTTTTTAAAGTATATATATATATCTCTCTTTCTGATTATTTTCAGTTTTCTTAACGAATATAATATTTAAAAGTTTTGCTATTTGGAGCTTTTCAGGCAAAAAAAAACATTATTGTCTCAAACTGTATTACATATTTCGAATAAAAAAAGCTGTGATATCAAGTCGTCATTATATCTAGTCCATATATTACAACCTCTCACAAATTTTGTTAAGCTACATAATTAACATCAATAACTTTGTAACTATTAATAATATTTATATCGCTTGAAAGGCAAATTTGTTAAAATATTTCAACGTAGTGTTAAAGCAAATCTAATTAGAAATAAACTATATATGTATATTAACGTTATGATCTTCATTAAATATATAGCATGTGATGAGTCAGTTGCTATTTAGTTCTTGTATATAATTTATCAAAATTAATTTAGAATTCAGTGGAGAGATACATCCTATTGATTAATGACTATCTTCAATTAATAGCATTATAACTGTTATATAGGAACCAATTATAATCTTTACATTTCCTTAATTAGCATAGATGTAACAGGAGCAAAAACAAAACGAATATAAATGACTCTTTTAACAGTGATGTTGTTGTATTACTAGATGATGAAATAGTTTGCAGTTTATAATGATTTAGATATAACTAAGAGGGTATGTGGGTAGCATTTGTTACAGTTGATACATGTGTTTTAATGCTATCTGATACAGATTCTTCGTCATTAGCATATGTAGGCCATTTTTTTGTTATTAATGAAAATATCTTACCTTGATTAGACTAGAAGTATTTACAAACATAATAAACTTTTATAAATAAATAAATAAATAATTTAAAAACGCCCGCCAGCACTGGATCACACCAATAACATTTTAGTTAACCGTTACAAATTAACCAAGCTATGGATGTAGTACGATCTTCGACTATTTAATTGGAAATCCGCGAATCAGATTAATGTCATATTAGGCGAGGAGATTTCACGCGAGTCGGATTTCGTGGTTTCAAAGTTTCGCGCGCTAGTACCCGGGTGCCATCCCCATGACTGCGTTCACACTTGCCCGCCGGATCAGCTTGGACTGGTAAAAGAAGAGTTGTGCCATCCTGAAGACCATCGGGGTCGTTCACCTCCTTGGTAGCACAGCACTAATGCCGGTGCAGGTACTCAAGGAGGGGAGTACCGTTAGCACTTTGGTGATCGAATTATAAAAGAATAATTATTACAATTCAAGTGCTCGATTTGAGGCAATTATCGGGGTAATTGTCCGCCTAGATGGCAGGCAACTACATATTCATTTTTTGCCCCCGGGGCTCTTCGGTGGCCGAATTTAGGTCAGATATTCATCAGTGATTAATGTTCGTATGTACGGGACGCGTTCCATAAATTTATGGATGCAGAAAATGCACCGCTGCTGCAGATAAACAAATTGTAAAATATTCATTCACGGCACTGATGTAAAGGTCACGTACAAATGTGACGCAACTTTAATTGGCGCAAATCGCAGATGTATTGGGTTAAACCATTTAAAACGAAACACCCGGAAACACTCTTGAAATACCCTTTTTGTAGGAAAACGTTTTATACGAAATATGTTTTGATGTGTAAGGGGATATGATTTGACATAAAACCCGTTACTATCATTGACACCCCCTCTCGAAAACAACCACCCTATTAAAATATTTTGATAGGAACATATGTCGAATGATATATCATTTGAAAGGTCTCTCGATCCAGATAACGGCGATGATTTATTTTTGCGCGTCAGCCAATTCGTAATCGGGATAGTGCATAAAAACTGTTTCAGAAATAATAATAATAACCCAGTCCAACAAAGATTTCATGATCCAACAATTTTTGAGTTTTTGCTTTAGTTACCTACCATGAACTACAAATACACTGTTTTTTTTATTATGCACCATTATTTGTAAATGTACATTGTAGAGAGTGAGCGAAACTCGATGTATCAGATCTATTATAAGAAAAGGAAAAACGATAGGAAAAATTTGAAGAGGTTCTTAAATGAAATTGAATAAGGTCCATTTTAAGCCAAATTTACATATTTTTCCATATTTGGAAACTGAAGTAATGACGTCATTGAATTATTTTTCCCAGAAACATACATATATTTTGGCACATTCAAAAAGAGCCAATTTTTGTGAATAAATTTTGTAAATATAAAAATGTTTTATCTTTTTCCGTTAAGAAATTATAAGCAAATTTTAAAAAAAGTATTATCAAAAATTCGCAATCGTCACGATTTAAACAAGTAGCCTTTGGAAACAAATAGCAAACTCGCATATGTCAATAATTAATCTAATCGTTGGCAAATATTGTTTTGTTGTCATTTGACTTTGAAAAATGTTCACGCACAACGAAAAAGTCGATATGTTATTAGTTTATGGGGAATCTCAAAAGAACCTTAGAAGAGTAGCTCAGTTATATGCCCAAAGATACCCCGAACGTGTTATTCCAAGTTTAGAAATATATATTCAAGATTGAAACGCAATTTACATGCAAATAACGAGGCATTTTCTTCTCGAAAGGGAAGAAAATTTGTTAAAAGGGTCAATTCTGACAATACTATAGTCACTGTTTTGCAGTATTTTGAAGACCATCCAAGGAATTCGATTTGGCACGCCTGTCGTGAATTGAATTTAAAATATAGTTGGATACGAAAAATTCATACCTTAGAACACTTGTCAGATCCACATCAACAACGAATAATTAATTATATTGTACAAGTGACAGTAAACTTAGAAATCAATGACAATCGGTATTCAATAAAAAAATGAACATTTTTAGGCTACTGAAAATCCACATTTTGTCAATCCGATTGAAAACCAAGGACACTTCGGAATTAACGTTTGGTGTGGTATTATTAATGGGCATTTGATTGATTCATATTTTTACGAATGAATTTTAAATAGTGAGCGACATTTGCAATTCCTTCAAGAACAACTTCCTATGCTTCTCGAAAATGTGCCATTACAGCTGCGAGCAAACATATGTTTTCAGAATGATGGAGCTCCACCGCATAAAGCAAGAATTGTCCAACAATATTTAAATGAAACTTACGGAGAAAATTGGATAGGTATAAACGAACCGATACTGTTTGCGTCTAAATCACCGGACTTGCCCCAATAGACTTCTTCTTGTGGGGAACTTTGAAAAATAAAGTTTACAGAACACCTTCTGTTAACTTCGAACATTTAAAAGAAAAAATCAGAAATGCTTGCAATGAACTATCTAGAGAAATGTTTCGCAAAGCTTCAATGAGAGAAGTAAAGCGGAGATTGGATAAGTGTTTAGAAGTAGGAGGTGATCACATTGAAAATTTGTTGTAGTGATTGCCTACATACTTTTTTTCCTTCTGTGGTAACAGTTGTAACATGTTATGTGTTTTGTAATGTTAAATTAATAAATAATACTAATTAATAATGTTTAATTACTGAGAGATGCGACTTTGTTATTTGTTTCCAAAGGCTACTTGTTTAAATCGTGACGATTGCGAATTTTTGACAATTTTTTTTTACAAATTTGCTTACAATTTTTTAACGGAAAAATATATATAATGTTTTTCTTTACAAAATGTATTCAGAAATATTGTCTCTTCTTAAATATGCCAAAATATAGGTATGTTTCCGAGAAAAAAGAATTCGATGACGTCATTTCTTCAGTTTCCAAATATGGAAAGATATGTAAATTCGGCTTAAAATGGACCTTATTGAATCTCATTTAAGAACCTCTTTTCAGACTTTTTCTATTTTTTCCGTTTTTTCTTTTCTTATAATAGAGCTGAGACTTCAAGTTTCGCTCACCCTGTACAATAATTTGTATTTTTAAAACTGAGGTTCCATAAAATTAAATTTTTCCGGCGCCCCTGTGTTTAATCGGTTTGAAAACCGATTAAACACAGGGTGTGAGTTATTTACCGAAACAGAGTTAGCCGGTGGGGATATTCTGATTTTATACTATTCGGGTATTTACATAGTCGCGTCGGGTCTTGTACATTTAATTTGTTTTAAAAATACATAGAAGTTGTAAAAATACATAAAACATATTTTATAAACTTAACATCTGGTTCAAAAAACGTTATTTATGCAAATTTGGTTGATCTGCAAAAAAATTGTTTTGCCGCCACTTCATATTAAATTAGGATTAATAAAGCAATGTAAAAACTATAGATAAAAATGGGAATTGTTTTAAGTACTTATATTGCAAATTTCCAGCTCTTTCTAAAGCAAAATTAGAGGAAGGCATTTTCGTAGGACCATAAATAAGAAAATTAATGCAGGACTAACAGTTTGAAGAAACAATGACAGAAATTGAAAAATAATCTTGAATATGCTTTAAAAATGAAATTCTTTTAGGTAATTATAAATGTCCGCAGTATGTGGAAATTGTCAACAGAATGCTTAAGCAACTTAGGTGTAATATGAGCATAGAAGAGGTTCCAGGTCAACTGCAAGTGACATTTTGTTATGAACATAATGCGGAATTTTAACATTACTCTGTATATACGCGTAGCGACGTTTCTAATGAGCTAAAAACTAGACAACAGGCACTGTACAAAGTACTTACAAATGTCAAATTCCACTGGATTTGGTAAAGCAAGCAATTTATTTTATTTCGCCTTTTTTCCCCAGCCTAACGCTATCAGTATCACTTTTCTCCCTCACTAGGCACTAAAGTAAAAGCGTAAAATTCCAAAGCCCTTACTTCCAAATCGCCTTCTTTCAAGCGAACCATGAAATAAAGTACCTATAGCCCGACATTATTAATGCCGTTTTGCTGTAGCGAAATGCGTCTCGTTTTGTTATTTTATGATCGGGATAAATTTACGTACTATAAATAACTTTTTATAGAATTATTCTGGAAAATACACCAATATTATGAGTTAATTGAGCTAACAAATAAATACAAGACCATTTATTGTAATGAACATGAAGGTAAAATAAAGTTACTTTTATACAATTCTGCACAGATTATGGTATGCTACCTTTGCATTATTATAATTGTTGAAAATGTATCTATATGAAATAAAAATAAATCAAGTAATCCATTTGAAAAACATCAGTGGTGCTATAAATAAAAAATTAATGGAGATTATATGTTTAATTTTTTAAGAAATGACAAATTATAATAGTTATTCTATCGTGAAGAAAAATTGCCTAGAATAATAGCGAAAACACTGGGAACTCTTATTTTACTGTCTGTTGTACAAAAATATAGGACCTGTCACTATTCTTGAAGTTAAAAATCAAGGTCGCGAAAATTACGAACATGACCACCAAAATTGGAGAAATTTGCTTTCACCATCTGGAATATCTCGTAATGCTGCCTATCGAAAACAAATGGTAGTTATTCACGTAAGAGACTTACATGAAACTATAAAAAAATAATCAAGTTTGTATACATTGTAATATATTTTATAATATTACAAACGACAAATTAAGCCATATTAATAAATCACTAGCAATAAAACTATAAAAATAGCGGATGGACTATGCTTCCTTCGCACATGATATTACCATATCGTGATATCATTGGCATATAATACATTTATTTCCTCCTGTTTTTCAATTTTACATTAAAAATGTGAATAAGGTTCTTGTTACTGTTACTCCTCGGCATATTAAGGTGTACAGAATTGCCACATATTTTGGAAACCTTAATAACAACTTATGATGAGGAATATGAATTATTTATGGACTGATAAAACATTACTTTGTAACTAACATATTCCTTGAGTTAACTTGTTGGTGATACTAATATTTAACAAAATTGTATTTCTGGAGTTGGTGATGTTGTCATCCTTCATACTCAGGGATATTGGGAATATCCTCAAATTATTTAAAATACCTCCTCAAAAATAATACAACACATCTCTCTCACATTCTCTGACCATTTTATTCGTGGTATAATTCAGAATTACAGCTGTGTCGAGATATACTCTTATAAAAAGTGTGTGATCGTAGGTGGTGTACTGGACCCAGACTTGAAGTCATTGCAACTATGATTCGAGAGTTCCTAATAGGGAAGTCTAACGCCTCTCCCTATTGGGAAATTAACTGATTTAAAAATTTACAAAAACGTTTGCACCCACAGATATATGGCATCTTCCCACTAAAGCCTCAAGTCTCAGAGAAGAAGGTTACACATAGAGACGAGGACAAATACACTCACGGTTAAAAAGAGGTGCTAAACTCTCCCCCTTGGTACTGAAACTAACAATGGCTCTAGTACTGGGCCTAATCCGTCATTCTGTACTACGGTACGAATTACATCATTGCAACCACTTCTGTATCAGAATATGTGTAGCTGCGAAAAAGTCTTGCACTTTTATTAGCTCAGCGCTAGGCAAATGTTTATATTCTCTAATGTATATAAATTGATTCATTTTATTACAGTTTCTTCTTCAATATTTGCTATACATATGTATATTAGCGTGTGATATAAGAGTATACATATATAATCTAAATTCTAATTTCCTTTTACATTTTCACACTGAGCAGTAACAAACCACAAGTCGCAATAAAAAATAAATTTTATTTTTATTCAGAATTCTCAACGACGCCCCCATACAAGGTACGTTTTATAACAGGCTTGCTCAAAACAAGTTTACTCTGGGGGAAAATCTGAATTTGCATACAATTATGAATTTTGGGTATAAAAAACACCTTAAAGTTTTGTTCTTCCACTAGGAAAATAAAATCGTTGCCGAGAAACATGATGCTGTACGTGTTAAAAGAGTTAGGTGATTAGTTAGTTATATAGGTCACCGCCTAGAGTAGCATAACTGGAATTGGGTTATAGCATACATATGTCTTAAGTACTCCACAGGTTTAGAACCTTACTTTAGGTGATAATACTTGTAATAAAGGCATGACTTACGATAATTTCCTATTTCCCTTTAAAATACTTAAAAGAAACTAGTTTTAACCATCTTCTGATGAGGTCAACTTAGTTGACGAAACGCTCGTCGAGTAATATGTAATTTTGGTGTTCATCAAAAGTTGATCATTTGTTTTTTATGCAGAATCAAAGGTTCTAGCCCCTTCCCATGATTTGTAATATTCATCAAACTGTACTTAAATTTTCAAATAATAGATTATGTTATAAATGTAAACTATATCAAACTACCTACTTTAACTGAGTTTAACATTTGACTACAATGAAGGTCTCAAAATGATTAAAAATAAAACTGTAATGTTTACTTTATCTTGCTGGAGTATTTTTGTCATTTGTAATCTATTATCGCAATGAAAGATAATATCACAGAAATATAGCTACTGACTATACAAATATGTGGCTGTAGAATAGAAATCATAAAACTTCATTGTTGTCTGTAGACCATGTTTTGATTAAATTCATTTACGGTATTTTTAAGTAATTATTTTCTTCACATATGATTTAATATGTTGAATTACAAAATTCTGATAAATAAAAGAACAATAAAATTCTAACAATTGCTAGCGCTTTACAATTAATAAGTCCTTGAAATATAAAATTTAAAATCTTAATTGTAGATAAAATATTTTTATCGCAAAATGAACTACCGTAACACAAAGACCTCAGATTCACTGTTATATTATCTCATTTTATTATCATACCAATTCATCTGTAGTTACGATTTCTCTGGTTTCACTTTAAAAATGGCGGAGTTAACTAACTGAAAAAACTGAAATATCAATAATGTTGATAAATTCTCCATTTCTATAATATTTTCCATAAAGATATTCCAACATCAGGATTTCTCAAATCGTCAACTCATCAACACAAATCTCTTTATATTACAGCTTCAAATAATTACAATTTTAAGCCCTCTAAGATACACGATACATGAGTCAAGCGAAGATGACCTAGAATGGAGAATGCAGTTTTGTGAAATGTGTGTAAACATATGTGTAAACAGAGATAACTGCCGTTACAAAGCGGGCACAATATAACATTGATCGATGAAATACAGAACATCCATAAAAAGCAACAGATTATAATTCTTTTATATCATTTCTTAATTAAACAACATTTTAAAGTCAATTTAAAGTTATAACTTTAAATTTTGACATTAGCCTTTATATTTAATATATAAGATATACCTATATAGATAGATTATATATTAGATTATAGATATATTAGAGATAGATTATAGATAGATTATAGATAGATTATAGATAGATTATACATAATATATAAGATGAAGGCTTTGTTGAATTAAAACAGTTTTTAAGAATTGTTTTATCTAACTGTAAGTTATCATATACGTGATTTAATTATAATTACAAGTAATGATAACGCAGCCCAAAATGGCAATAGGGTGAATCTTCATATAACAGGTCTATATTTAATGCAGGCCAATTTGACAGTAAATATTTACATAAAACTGTCACCGAACAATGTTGTTCCTAATATTGTAATTTTACTTCATGAATATAATCGACGTGTGAACTAAACCTACATTATAGCTTTTCCAACAAGATTATTTAATTAATGTTATATTTTCGGGGCATTGGACGACAAGAATCCATTGAATGTACACCAAGATCTCCAGAGCTACACCCCAGGGACCTTCTTTACAGGTTTATTTAAAAACCGAGATCTATAAAAAAAACTTCCATACTTGAAAGTGTTATTGGTTTTTATTGAAGATAAAACACCCAAGTGACTCTAGGATGTTTATTTATTTTATTTCATTTTAGTAATTTTATTTTTAAGGGGGCGAAATTTAACTTCATGTTATTCTTCATAATCGAACCCACGCCCCATGTTAAAATTGTACTTAACATTTAAAATAAATTATGAAACTATCATTAGTCCATAATAAAGTTGAAAATTAACATTAAATAGTTACGGAATAGTCTAGATCAATGTGTGCGTTTTATCAAAAGAAAAACACGATCTTTCTCGCAATTACTAAAACAAAATAAGTAGTCTATTGTATATTTTAGTAAATTATTGTATTATTCTGTCACCCATTATATATTTATTATTATACTTTCTCTAAAATATGCTTCATGTGCATTTAAATCCCAGGTTTCCAAGCATCCACATATATCCGATAAAATAAAACAATTAAGCATAATATTTAGTAATTTTTTAAATAGATTCGAGCAATGTTGATATAGAGAAGGACGTTTTTTTGAATATTTAATTTCGCTAAGTTTAGGTACTTATTATTATTTATTATATTATTTTTTTTGCTTAAATTAATACTGTCTTTAAACTTCTACAGTTCTAGATTCTAGAAGGATTGTAGAAAGACGAGTTGAGTAAAAAATGATATCTCTTAAATAATATTAAGTAACACGTTTTTAACTCATGTAGTATTGTATATAATTTTCAGAAAATTCGATAGTGCTCTTGAAAAATAAAAGTATTTAGTCTCAAAGATATTAATTGTCCTTGTAACGGACATGTCGACAATTTTAAATGAAATGGATATTATAACTTGACAGGGATAACTTTTCATTTAATTCTACTCGATGTAAATATTTTGAAATTTATTCTAAATATTCACAGCTCTATATTAATATAGTTTCATATTCATAGAAACAATCGGCTCCTATACGAGAAGCCAAGATACTGTTAACTACATTAATAATTGTGAAAACTGTTGAATAACGGTTTCACTGTTACTAAATTGATATCTAGAACTTCTCTTCATACGGATATGAATTGATTTATGTAATATATTCCATGATAATCTAGAGGAAATCTAAATTTATGCTAGAACATATAGGAGGGTATCGTTGTCCCTACAAAATTGAATAATTAGGCAAAACCTGAAACGTCCTATGTTCTACGTATGTATACCTTACTAGAATATTACTAGTAAGTCTATTACTAGTAGTAAGTCTATTACTTTCTAGAATATAAAAAGCAAGTACTTATATAAAATAGATATTAAAATTTTAGCTTAATCATGAAAATCGCAGGTGTATACAAATGATGTTTTCAAATATTTTCTTATAAACATTTCACCGATAACCCAAATGTCAGTCATAATTTTGACATACATATTACAATACTTGATTTACACTATATTGGACACACGGAAACTAAACATCCTCCCCAGAAAGTCTACAGCAGGCTTCTGTAGGGGAGAAAGTTACACATATAAACGCGGACAAACAGCCAGCCCTGAGGGAAGTGCCAACTTCCCTCTGGTGAGAATCAAACTCACGCAGACAATGTACCCAGTATTTGGCCCAGTTGCCACCCTGTTACCAAATACCAAGTCAGCACTACCGCGGCACCATTAGAATGAGACAATGCGTCACCCATCCAAGTCGCAACCGTGCAATTCATTGCTTGACTTCGAACAGCGCAGGTCCGACAATGAAAGGACGCTGCCTCATCCTCTTTATTGAGCTTATTTATATAATAAATTCGAGCATAGGTCAACATTTTGTTAAAATGGAAAATAAATACGTGGTGTTTCGCATTTAAGAATGTTTAGTGTATTTACAAGATACCATTGGATGATTTCTTTTGCAATTCAGATACTTATTAAACCTTTTAAATATATTTGCCCATAGTGAGTATAACACTCAGTGGTGTTACATTCAGGTTACTCCGTTGCAATTGAGATGCCGTCGCGTAGACTTATGCTATTAGAATCGATGAAGGTATATGCAATTTAGTGCAACTCGGTTTAATCAGGCATAATGGTAAATGGATTTACCATTATGCCTGACCATATGCATATTATATAAATGTAATGATATCCATTATATAAATATATAAAATACGTAGTTGTTCCTTATATAAGGTGCTGCCACTGATGAAAGATTCAAGTGGTAGGCTTTATTTATGAATCACACCATAGTTAATAAAATTTGGTCATTGCTTCATGATGAATAAATGATCAAAAATACCCAGAGTATATTTGTTATATAATATTTATTTGAAATATGTGGTTATCTGCCCACGGCATACTTTCTTTTCTTCGAAATTTTAGTAGTCAATTTAAATCGGGTTGCCCAATCTTCCTGGGCTTTCCATAGTAATACCCTGATTAATTAAAAATGAAACCGAAGCACTCGAAGAAATGTAGACTCCATATAATCTTATATATGTTTCAGCGTTACAAATACATGCATCAGAGGTTACCTCTATAATAAGTCAAAGTCTGTCTTAAATAAATAAATAATGCAGTTGGTTAGAATTCTTGAAGGAATCTATTTGCTTCATGGCAAAGAATTAGTCACACTATCACGATTTATTTTTTGAAATGATAATTTTTTATTGATTTTGGTATATTTTATAGTTATGAAGGGAAAATTATTGCCGTATTGTATAAAAAAATTCAATTGACATTTTTTTAATATCTGAAAACAAGAATTCTATTGATATACAGCCCAAAAAAATTATACATTTCCTTAGTAGATTAGTAGATATAATTATTAAATTAACTGCTGAAAGTGGCATCTGCTGAAAGTGGCATCTTTTTACAATGTGCGAGCCTGCTTATAGATACGCTGTGAACACATGTACTACTACTTCGGTAATTTATTGAGTTTTGGTCTGATATTTCCCGATTATGTGGTTTGTGACATCTTCCATTTGAAATATATCTCTCTTATCTGTAAGAAATATTTAAGAGTATCAAAATCTGGTGATATTTAAGGTCAACGTGTACGGTCTTGTCTACTAACTTATCGCCTACAAAAGTAGTAGACAAAAATAATTTCAAACCTAACAAATATGAACAAAATAAGGCATGTTTGAATATGATTTTCTTTATAATCAACTGATACTATTTGAACTAGGTTGAAACCTGGTTTCCTAAGAGAAATAATAAATTGTTAGAATACCAACATTTGCTGTATGAAAAAGGCAATAGTGCAAGAACTAAAAAGTCAAGTCAAAATTGCGCAATTCCACTTTTTATTTAATCTAAATCTACTTTGGCAAAAATTAATGGTAACTATAATATAGCATACGCCCAACAATTTAAACATATTCTCATACGTGAAACAAGCACTAGAAACCGCTCTTCTGGACAAAATACCATCAACATCTTCTAGATCCACTAACAATGAGGAATTACCCAAAACCTTTAAAAATTGCCACAATGAATAATATTTATCATATTGGCTTGTGACCAAAAAAAAATGTTATTAATAATATTGAAGAATTGATGAAATAAGTGGGCCTACTCGTTATCAACACAAAAGGGATATTTATCCGAGAGATAATATTTCAATAGTTATTTCTTTAGAATTCCACCGAACACAAAGAAGTTGCTTATTTGGTCATTACATTTCAAATAAGTTTTATTTCTTTATTAGTTTTGTTGCAAAGTTTTTAATATTACTGAATTGAAATTTATTGGCGTAAGGCAAATATAGTTACAACGACTGACAGCAATTAAAGTACATTTAATAATAATTAATTAATTAATCAAAAGAGAAAATTATGTATAGAAGGTTTTCTAAAATCTTTCTAATCGTTTTAATAAAAATCAAATAAACGCTTTGAAGATTTTAAATGTAATAAACATAAAAACTAAGTACTAGTTACCTATAATACCAATTTTCTACTTCATTCACGTTTTTTTAAGTGAGCAGCTTAGTTTTTCATATATGTAAATAGGAAGAATTTCGAGAAAATTTATGTTTTAAATATAAATGGATAGTTTAAGTTCACTTTAAAATGTTAAAATACCAAATTAAGTAATTAATTGTATAGGTGAAAACATAAAATCCAAAATTTGACAACTAACTAAGAAGGAAAGATATTTTTCAAATATTATTGGACTATACTCCTGACTCTAATTTCTAAAAACAAATTTCAGTTCGAATAAAATTTGTTCTTATAAGGTAAAACTTCGTTAGCCAGTATCATTTCAACAGTAGGAATGAACTTGTCCCTAACAAACCGTTAATGCCTTACCTCCAGTAAGGATTTCTTGAAAAAATACAATTCCTAATACTTTATTGGCAACTATTCTTAGTCAGACAGCACCGTCTACGGATGGTGAGTGTGTGCTTCATTCATTCAATGAAAAATGTCCAGTATTCGTAATTTTGGACGATTAACCGTATATTGTAAATAAAATGTAGTTCTATCCGAAAATAGAACATTTTAGAAAAATTGAGTTATTGTTAATGTAATTTGTTATATTATACAGTGATTTATTATTGCAGTCCAGTGTAACTTTTACGAATCTGAATCCAACGATCATTGTTAAAGATCATCCAGGATTTTTCTGTCAATGATCTATCGTCATCGTTGTCAATTTGTAGATGACCAAACTTAAAGTTATAGATATAATAATTTTAACATACAACGTCCATCATTTTTTTTATCAATTATATTGATACAAAGCGAATAATGACGAAATCAAGAACGCAGAAACTGAGTGGGAGGGTATCAAGAAAAGTCTAGTTTCCGCGGCTACGGATGTTTTAGGACACGAGAGAAGGGAAGCTAGGAAGCCCTGGATAACGGACGAAATCTTAAACTTAATACAAAAGAGACTAGGCTACAAAAACAGACGAGACGAGGAAGGACTGAAAACTTGAAGTCAATAAAGTGGAAAATCATTAGAAAGTGTAGAAAAGCGAAAGAACAATGGATAGAGGATAAATGCAAAGAAGTAGAAGATAAGCTCCAAGTAAGTAAGACCGATGAGGCTTACAAAATAATTAAGAGGAACTTCAGGGATATAGGACCAATAAGTAGAAACGTTAGGAGTCAATCGGGGGACACACTGATCGGAAGATAGGAGAAAGCGGATAGATGGAAACAGTACTTAGGAAATTTATACGAGGGTCAGGAATTAGGAGAGATATTAGAGGAAGAATCTAGCATCGATAGGGAATATGTAGGAAAACCTATATAGAGAGAGGAATTTGAAATAGCACTAACGGTGCTAAAGAACAATAAAGTGCCGGGTGTGGATAAATACAGGCGGAAATTTTTAAATGTACGGGACATAAAGTAGTAAATAGGATGTTTGAACTGGTAAAAGACATATACGAGACGGGTGAGATGCCGGAGGATTATAATATCTTAACCAGAATAGCGCAGAAGAGGATGGAAAATAGAGCGGAGGAAATACTAGGAGAAGATCAATTCGGGTTTAGGCGAAATAGGGGAACTCGCGAAGCTATTCTGGCGCTAAGAGTAATGTTAGAGAAAACAATAAAAAAGGAAAGAACGCTTATATAGGATTTGTAGATTTAGAAAAAGTTTTTGATAATGTAAGATGGGAAAAAATGTTCGAGATACTAAAGAACGCGGGAATGAAATATAGAGATAGGAGACTAGTGCACAATCTATACAAAGAGCAAACTGCTGTTATAGAAGTAGAAGGGAAAAGAAGGGAAGTAGGTATTAGGAAAGGAGTAAGACAAGTATGTACGCTATCACCACGAACTTTTAATCTGTACATCGAAGAGGCGATTAATGTGGTAAAAGATGGAGTTGATTTCGGGATTAAAGTACACGGACAAAAACTAAAAATGCTGAGATTCGCGGATGATGTAGCAGTATTAGCATCTAGTAATAAGGAATTAGAATCAGCGTTAAACGAAATGGAGGCAGTGTTGACAGAGGAATACAGAATGAGGGTGAATAAAAACAAAACTAAAGTGTTAGTGTGCAGAGGGCGCGAGAGCAGAGCGAAAACGAAAGTACAAATTAATAATGAAAGATTGGAGGAAGTTAAAGTCTTTACTTATTTAGGAAGTAAAATAAATTGGGATGGAAGAAGCGATAAAGATATAAAACAAAGAATAGCGCAGGGTCGAGTAGCCTTTAACAAAAAGGAAGCACTTTTATGCTCGGGGGTAATAAACTTAGAAGCAAGGAAGAGATTTTTGAAAACGTATGTATGAAGCACGGTACTATACGGTTGCGAAACCTGGACGGTAGAGGAAGCAAGTAGTAAGAAATTAGAAGCTTTTGAGATGTGGTGTTACCGAAGAATGATGAAAATACCGTGGACTGATAGGGTTAGAAACGAAGAAGTATTAGAGAAAGTCGGCGAGAAAAGTAGTATGTGGAAAAACACAAAGAAGAGAAGAGATAGAATGGTAGGCAACTTGCTGAGACGTGGGGGAATAGTCTGCGATATTTTGGAGGCAGAAATAGGAGTGAAGAAAGGCAGAGGTAGGCCTAGATTAGATTACTGCTCACAAATAGTAAGGGATGTAGGTTGTAGCACAATTAGCGAAATGCGTAGGTTAGCACAAGATAGGAGAAGCTAGAGGTTAGCGTCCAACCAGTCTTAGGATTGATGACCTCATGATGATGATACTGATACACGTAAGTCGATGGGTCATTCACATAAAATAATTAAAAATCTCTTATTACATTATGACTATATTTCCACAGTCAATAAATTAAAGTTTCAAAATTATGCTAACAGTACTTATAAATAAAACTGACCTCTATGACTTTTGGCATGGCAATTAACAACTTAATAAAAAACGTAATACAAAAATGTGGTTAAATTTTAAATGATGAAACTATCACTAGTCCATAATAATAGTCAGAAGTTAATATCGAATAGACAGGGAATAATTGAGATAAATTTGTGCTTTATCAAAACAAAAACACAAATGGCTCTTAGAACTACTAAAAAAGGTAGTAAATTGCATTTTAAAGTAAATCTTTGCATTACTCCTGATACCCATTATATTCGAATTATTATGCACTGTCTAAAATATGATGTATCTTATATGCATTTAAATCCCAGGTTGCGAGGCATCCAAATACATCCGCTAAAATAAAACCATCAAGCATAACATTCAGGTTCACGAAGTAACAACGGTACACGAAATATTTAAACTCTTTGACAAAACAAGAAACCACAAATTCCTGTTTCAGTCATAAATAAAGACATTAAGATAGAATGATGTTCATTTTATTGATTAAATGCTGTTGTTTGATCAAAAGAAATAATTAAAGTGTTTTACACGACACTCGTAATATTGCCGTAATATTTAAATTAGTCTTTAATTATTATGCCATCGTCTCAAACTGTCCCTGACTGAGATGATTTATCAAATTTAACTGGATATAAAAAATGAAAGTCAGCCTTTTATTTTAAGTATACAATAATGCATAATAGAGAATGGCTGTCAATAATACTTAAATACCGCTGCAAATAATCTGAATTTCATATTTCAATGAAAGATTGCGGCTTTTTCATTTACTGCAATAACCACTTTTGAACCTGAAAAGGTGTCAATGACAGGAAGCAGTTTCTTCACTTACCTGAATTTATCGACGAAATATTTTAGCTATTTTAGTTTATACACTGTCGAGAATCTGTGGTGAAACCTTACCACTTTTAATTGTGTGAGAATGGTATAAAATTTCACTATTTTTGATATAAAAACTTAACACCAATGTAAGTGATAACATTTTACGTCACTATAATTGTAAAGTTTTATACATTTTAGGTATAGAACTGATATAAATACATACAATATAGTACACTTTACTCCGCGTGGGATATATTGTAGTTGCTGGATGATTTCATGACATATTATTTGTGTTTCGCGACGATGAAATAAAAACAAGGAAATATACACATAACATAATATATACATATTTTGTATACGTTACATGTATATTTCTCATTTATTGCCTGCTTATTATTTAATAATAATATATTAATTTTACCGAAAATATTACCAAATCTTTATTTCCAGCGAGAATTAAACTCAATAAGGATTATTAACATTTACTATAACTTGAAGCAATGTGCCTATTTAAGAATAATCAACTCATGTTCAAATGATTTATCTACTCTAAAAAGTACACATAGTCATTGGCATGGCCAATTTATTAAAAGTAGTAGATCTTACATATTTAAAAATATGTTAAATTTTGACAAACAATGATAATTTCGTTAGGTAAACAGTGAAATGATATTCTATATCTGTCATTCTTATTATGCACTTATTAAAATTATCAAATATTATCAAAAATGTATTAATTTATTAAATATTGAATATAATAATTAGGTAGGTTCTTGATTAAGTTACTATTACATTAACACTGTTTAAATTATAATTTTTATTTTCAGTGAGGACGAAATACATCATTATAAGAAAAACTATTATTAAATATCCAAAGGCATCTGCTTATCAATGAAGCACATTTATTATGCATTAATTCAGAAGAACATTAGAATAGGATCATAATATTTAATTAGAAAGCTCGATGATACAAGTACTATTTCAAATATAATAGAAATTTGGTTGCATTGTTTGCGAATATAAAAGTATTTTATAGACTTGCTCTAGTATGTGCATATAACATACCCCAATATTCATTTAGTGAAAAAAGGAAAACATAATATTTTCATATAATCATCATGGGTCGCCTGCGAATAAAAGTTACACAAGTGCAAAAGCTATTTTAAGTAATAAATGCAATACAATATTTTTTATATGACAACTCCCCTTTATTAACAAAAAGTTGATATTATACAGTTGATTTTCTAAAATATGCAAAATTGAAATTAATTAATAATTTAAGCCATTAGATGAGTTTAATATTACATAATTAAAGTTATTAAAGTCCATAGAGTCTTTGAAACACTATAACTGAAATATTTTAGATCAATTCGATTTCTTCCTCTGGAGTTCTTTGGGTCTGATTGATGGTATTCTTTTGGGCAGGATGCTCCTGAAGGGTTCTCTTAAGCGTTTAGAAGGTCCAGGTGGAGGTGGTCGCGAGTTTGCTGTTAAATCAATTGCTAATCTATTCTTCTTCTGGTATTTGCAGAAAATAAACAATAAAATGAGAGTAATTATTAATGCAATGATAAAATATGTGAACCAGGAGATATGTTTGGTAATGAATTTCGGTTCGTTGATTAAATCATCTAAGGTTCTAGAGTATTCATCTAATACATATTACATAAATACAGATGTATTTCATACAATGAAGAGAAAACTATTTCCCTTTATTGTATAATATGGAGAATAAAAGGCGCCAAATTGAAATAGAGCTTACACCAAAAGTCGCACTAGACGTCGTATTGAGTTTATTCCATTACTGATTGAAAATTCACACCAGCAATGGTAAAACTTTTCTAGGGCGTTGTGGTATACATTTTGTGGTATATTACACTCATGTTATGTACCCCGTTTGGTGTGAAGTTTGTGTTCGATTTTACACCACATTTCAGTGATATAAATCCTGTATTCATTTTCAAAAATAATAATAACGTTAAAACTACCAACAGCAATTAGGCGATTGTTTATAAAGTTCATATTCGCGTATAGTGGAGACAAAAAGGAGAAAATCGATTCAAAATATGTAACGCCCCATAGATGTTTCGCTAAGCATACAAGAAGGGCTCTTATATTCCAAATACCGTAAATACCACTTATAAGGCGCCGGCTCTATAAAATATTCTATTTACATATGTATGTGGATGTAAATGAAGCTATTGTTAAATACCAATTTATATTTAAATGTTGCAGACAATAGAAATCATTGTCATTACTTAGAAGGCGATTAATTCACAATTAAGTGAATCCCTTTATTATGACTATTTTTATGTTTGGTACGCTAAAGATTTTATAATATATACATGTAAAGGATGAGGCAACGGCCATAACATAAGTCAAGCAACCTCGGACACAGTTAGCACTTGGATGGGTTATCGCTTGAAAACACCGCGTGCCGTTGCCGTTTCAGCCTGCAGTACTGCTGGGTGGATTGAGTAGCCCAGTAGTACTGTTGCCGGTCCAAGCCCGGAAGAAAGAGGAAGGTTAGAAGGCCAGGTTTAGCTGCCTACTCTTTGTAGAAACAGATCCAGTTCATAGTACCGATGATATTCATCGAAGAGGAACAGGTCATAGATTTACTTTAGAAGAAGGAAGAAGAAAAAGAAGAAGATATGTGAAGGATGCTAAATATACAGGATGATATTTAAAACACAAGAAAATGGAAACAGCTCTGTATCTTAGTTAATAGGGTATTTACGATATAGGTTCTTAGAATTATTTTATATTAAAATATAAGCTACTGAAATGCGATCAGGAACAATTTACATCACATCTCGTATAACCGGAAATGGCATTCATTTTCGAATGTTAAATGGACCACACTCCATTAAGCTAAACACTCCCCCTAAAATCTTATACATTTAATCTTATTCCATTAAGGAAAGTCGCAATCTTCTACTTCTAAAGCTAAGAAGGGATCTGCGCACCTCCTTTGTACGTTTTATAGAACTGGCATATATTTTTCTGTATATAACTGTATATTTTATACTGTGCATTTTTACGCAGTTTTATAGAATGATCAGTTGTAAACAATGTGTTAAACTGGACTATTTCCAAAATCAAAACCATTTCGACTATGAGTAAAAAAAACTTCTTAATATATGTACTTGGTCGATCTTATATGTTAACAAAATAAAGTCGACTTTCAAATATTACATAAAAACATACATGAAACAGTAACAAAATACATTAAAAATGATTTTGAAAAATTGTCCTATTTTGATTAAGTTGCAAGGCATTTACTATTTATACGATATATTAAGTCGCTCTAAATATAATGTTTTCTGACAAATTTTCCAATAAATCTCGCATCTAGTTTTCCATTGTTTATTTCGCAATTCATTGTTGTAAATATTTTATCAAATACTATATATTATAGATATTTTAATTCTGTTTAAGCTTATACTCACTATACATACTTTTTTCCCATACTTGGCAAAATAGCAAGGGCAAAATCTATTCTAAAAAATAGTCATCCATCTGATGTAAAAAAAACTATCGCCCTATTACAATATTATCAAATATTGCAAAGGTTTTCGATATTTCCTTGTATACATACAGTCATCAAAATTTTAAACATATTAACACCCCATATCAATACGGATATGTAGAAAAACATTAATCTACTACGAAATTATTGGAATTTAAATAATTTGTTGCAAATCGTGTAGATAACAGAAGTCAAGTCGATATAGTGTACACATATTTCTCGAAGCCGTTTGATTATGTGATTTTTTTAGTACATTTTGCTTTTTAAATTGGAATTGTTTGGATTTAGTAATGTCTATTAAGGAAGTCGTAGTTATTCAACTATTTGGTTCGTATAATGGGTTTAAATAAAATATATTCATCGCCGGTTGTGGTGTGCCTAAGGGCTCGAATTTGAAGATATTATTAATCACCATATTCATTAATGACTTCTCTGTAGTCTAGCTCTATTATCTATATTGTCACATATTTTTATTGTTTGTATGTATAATATTTATGTAGGTATATCATTCAAGTTCTATTTTATTTCGTCCTGTAACTGAAATTAATTCTGGTGGACAATAAATACATTATTATTATTATTAAATTTTATGTTTAATGTAGCTCTACAGAAAATAGTCCGGAGGATTTAGGTCGGGAGACCGTGCGGGTCACCGGAATGGGCTGTTGTTTGCAATCCACGAGTCATTGAAAATATTTGTTAAATATTAGTTATATTAACCGACAACGATGAAGTTGGATAAGACATTTAATTAGATAAGAGTATTTAAATCAGTATCGCCATTGAGATTGTCATAAAAAATAAGGGCCAACAATGCGATTATTTAGTAAACCAACCCACACATGGAATTTACAAGTGAAATGATGGGTACTACTATACTAATTTTCAGTAGCCCAGTAGTGATGAATTATGACAATTAAATATTCCACTATTCGTAAAATTGGCTTCGGTCACTCTGCAAAGTATGTTTTTTCATTTTACGTATTTACGGCTTTAGGAAAAAAACCACTCATAAAATTGGATTCGTGTTTGTGGGTCATCGGCTTCTAAGTATTGATGGCATGCATTTCTAGGGGTATAGATAGAATCAACTCAATGCAAGAAAAATAATTTTCCACGTTGTGTAAAAGCTTAATAGTCTTAAATAACATTTTAATGTAAACTGATAGATGTTCGTAGTTGACATATGCACTGCTTTGAGTATAAACGTTATAAAAACATATAATAGGGAGTTCCAAATTAAAAATGTGACCATGAAAAGTGCTACACGAAATTATCTCTCAAAATTAATATACTCTGTCTTACAGATTAAATTGAATGACATAATTTAGTAATATGATATTGGCAATCTATGAATCTAATGCTCTTTCCAGCATACACATAATAATAGTGGACATACAAGTTCATTAAATTTGTGCTCTCTTCAATAGTAAATTGTTTCACTGTTAAAAAATACAAAAAAATACTAGTTTACTTGTCTTGTTTTAATATTATCGAATTAAATAATGCCTCAAAATTATGATTAATTTGGAATCATTAAATTACATTTTAAAATATTTATTTTTCACCATATATATGTCAATATAACCAATTTATGTTACAACTTGTTTAACATTATTTTTTTACAACTTGATATAATGCGAATTTAATAGTAATCTGCAAATCAATTGAATCAGTAGTTGGTGGAAGGGTTATTTATAATTTATTTAAGAAAACAATAATTGTTGAAACTGAATGGAATTGACAATTTCCTAGTCGATTAATATGCAACCAGGAATACAGTGTTGAACTTGAGCAACTTGAAGAAAAGAAGAACAGTTTCTTCATCATTCATCCTTCGATATTTTAAATATTGAAAATATGCTCCACGTAATATTTTCCCTACTTATCTATCATTCAACCTATATTTGGACATGTTTCTTTTAAGTTTGATGAAAAAAAAATTTTTTTAAATGATATTTTTCCCGAGATGTAAGGTTAGAGCCTAGATGAATTGCTCAAAGAATAAAATGTATTATTTTATGCTTGGTATACAGGATATGCCAAAGGTTTTACTGGACTGGGCTTGACTTATTTAAAGGAAGTGATTAAGATAATACACCACTATAAATAAGTTCTTGGAAAGGCAAACGCTATGCTGTAAATTCAATGGCTATGGTGACCATTTTTAATTTAATGACTATGGCGATTGGTATCCAAGAGGCAATCATTTAAAATATGATAAGTTTTCTTAGTTGATAAAACTGGAAACAAAATTAAATTTACTATCTATTCATCAAAGAGTTTATTCACCAGAATATTAATATATCTTACTTTTATAATATGTGTGCACATACATAAATATATTATCATGTTTTATTATCATGAAAGCGAACTGCAATTAAATATAGTTCAAGACCCATTGTCAAAGTGATGTAAGTGGAATAGAATAGGAAGAAGAAAAAGGAGATTGTAAAGAATAGAAACAAACAATATGATGAAAATAGTATTGTTGAAGTTACAAATAAAGAATGTATGTTTACTGATGTCTATGTCTTCTTCTGTTCTCTGTGTTGTTCCGCATAAAACATTCTACACGAACATGTTTTATTTTCTTGTTATAAGTAAGTTTTATCACTGAAAAAAAATACTTAAGGCAATATTTTACCACACACGCGAAAGATATTTACTTTGTAACAGTTTTGATTCAAGCCATCGCTTGAATCAAAACCACCGCTTTTGAGGATGCATAACATTTTAAAATTGTTGATTTTATATGGTTCTAATGTAACCCTTTACCCTTTGATAGGTAGATATACCAATATATAATAATTGAATTTTCTAAATTACTCTAGATTCAAACTTAGTCGATATCTGGACTCACTTTATATCTATATTAGGCCCTTCCATATACACTGCATATTACTTCTACATTAGAAATATAAACAAAATTGGTCTGAATGATATGAACGATATAATGATCCGAACGCTATGAACCCATTATATCCATCGACAATTTGTGCCATAAGGACCTGAATGTGATCTTATGTATGTAAATTTTAAACAAAGATACTACTCTGACTTTAAATAAAAGCAGTTAGCAGGGACACACGGCTTGACTTGTGTTTTAAGCTACTTGACTTGACTTGACTTGAAATCAAGTCAAGTTCAAGTCAAGTAGTTATATTTCAAGTACTTGAAAAATCAAGTAGTTCTTGAGGACTACTTGATTTTTTCAAGACTACTTGATTGTTCATTAATCATTTAATATTATCAAGAAATAATAATAAAGGAAACCTTGCAATAAAGCCTTTTATTTCCAAAACTAAATCTTAAACTATAATCTATATAATAAATATATAAATATAAATATAAAAAATACTAATGATAAACTATTTATTGGGAATATTAATAACATAACAAATTATTCTAATATATATATATATATAATAATAATAATAACAAAAATGATAACGATAAAATGATTTTCCAATGTATGCCCTCTTTTTCTTCGGTAACATAGTAGTAATAGCAAAATTTAAAAGAAGTCTTTAATATCATCGTTTGCCATCCACGATCTAAGGCACATGAGGCTTCTAATAGAGTTATCGCCTATTCGGTTACGGGTTTTTGTAATAGTTAGATCAGCCCTGGAAAACTGCCTTTCAACAGGAGCTGAAGATGCAGGTGTTGATAAAAAAATCTTTGGCCATTATGGCCAAGTTTGGAAAAACGTTTTCGTGTCTTTCCACTATTCTAAAATATCTTCCCAACTGTCAGCTCATGAATCAGACATATATTTGTCTATTTCATAGCGCCAAGCCATTTCATCCTTTAGGTTGACAGGAGATTTCTTAAATAAACTTAGTAGAGCGATGTAAAATTCACAGCAATCACTATTTTCATCTGGTTTTGAAGATGAAAATTATATGAGCAATGAATTGGATCTAAAATACTTTGTTTTGAAAATTCCTTCAAAATGTTTGACTGCATCCATCTGCAAGTCCTTTCCCCAATTTGTATTGGATAATGTTTCACCTTATGTCGGGGGTCTAAGATTAAAACAACACAGTATATCCAGTTACTACTCTCGTAATGTTTAATGATTTTGTCCCTTGCTACTTGAATGCTATATATTATTTTCTCTTGAGTTTCATCTCTATCTGGGTTATTGTCGAGTTCTATAACCCATTTTTCAAGTTTGTCCAGAAGCATATTTATACCAATTATCACCATCGGAAGTGTACAGTAGGCTCCACCTTCTAATGATGTGGAAATCGCGCGTTCTCGAACATAATTGAATGGTTATTTGGTTATCAAGTAATATCAAGTAGCTTGAAATTACTTGATATCAAGTCAAGCAGTAACGATGAAAAGTAAAGTCAAGTAGTGAATTTTTGAAAAGCTTGGTTTTCAAGTAATTTATAAAAACATCAAGTTATTTGACTTGATGCATCTCTAGCAGTTAGTGTCCCGCTGCCATTTGATGTTCTTATTTGCTTTTATTAGCTTTAGTTTCTTATTCTTACTATAATCTTTTTAGGTTTTTCCGCTTTATTGTATATATAGATTTTTTTTATAAAATTCCTAAAGTATGCGTTCTTGAGACGTATTGTTAGATTATATCAACATTTATAAATCTGATTTATTCTCTTTGCTTGAACTTGCTTTCTTATTCTTATATATATATTTTTCTGACAGACCATTTCAAAGAGTCGAACGGATGTTGAGAAGAACTTTCTGCACATGTCATAATATTCCCTAAAGCTCTTTCTAGAGAGAAACATATCTAATGCATATGCGAAATATTTTAAGTATATGATTGTTTCGCGTTTGTTTAGAATTTGATTGACCTCCGTTCAGATCTGATTAGTGCTGAACTGATCAGTAATACACTCCTCGAAATATGAATTTAAAGGGAATACAAAGACATATTATATTTATATAAACTACTAAAACACTGTCTAGTGCAAGTTCTTTTTAATGTTTCCTAGAATGGTAATGGTTCAAAAAACCACAATAAATCACTTTCTGGGTTGAGCCTGATTGAAATATTAATTTTCATACCTAAAATATTCAACACAAAAATATAAATTTTTGTGTTGAATATTTCAGTTATTTATTAACAAGATGTCGAAATTTGTTGTTGAATTTGGCACGAGAAATATTTTAAAAGGGCGTATCATATGGGGTACTTTTACTTTGAGAATTTTAAAGTTGCGGCTGCTATTGCTTAGGAGTTAATATGAGGGGTTAAATTTAACCTTTACAAGTATATATTATAAAATAAAAATAATCATATTCGAGAAGTTTATGAAAAAAACACATATTCATTTTAATATGAAGCGTAGGAATACTTTAAGCGTACGAGCGTAGGAATAATTTATAAAATTTATTTATTCTACTCTGCTATTTCATTTATTATCATTAATGTCAACGGCTTTACCACATCCTTTAAGCTGAATCCGGTACCAGCTTTCTTTCGGAACACTTTCTACGATGACATGTAATCGATATATTGCAATAAATATTCCAAATAAAAGTAGCGTAGGTAGTTACACGCAAACAACTTTAAAACGGGGCTGCTATTCATTGCTCTGAATATTTGGCACACATAATTTTTATTGTTCACTTTTATTTTTTATTAATCGGAATAATTTAAATTCTCTCAATACTGTAGTCTAATAATATTTACGTAATAGTCGATTTAACAGTATTTAATGGAGAATTTAACTATATTTTTACAATAAGTAGGGGTTACTGACTCGAATATTTAACAGGTCTCAGAAATTGACATAATTTTAGTAAAATAAATACGTTGGGTACCTTACTAAATAAGGTTGAACACACGTTGAAAAAAATGATCTTGATAAGAAATAAATTCTCTGTGGGTAATGAAGTTAAATTGATTATATTGTGTACGGTGATGTTGGATATTTCAATGAAATAACGACTATAATATTTTTAAAATAGTTTTATTAAGTTGTGTATTTTTTTATTCAAATTTATTTACAATAGGTGTATAGTAGGTTTTGTATAAATCTAAATCTATTGCGTTTAATAATAAAATGCAGGAAAAATTACGCCATATTTCATTATAATTTTCTTCATCAGTAGGATCAGATGAACAGTTTTTCGATAGACAAAGTAAGGTAATATATCGCCAATCAGAATATCTAGAAAAGGAAAATAACATTTTTTTTTGCATCTGTAGTAAATCATATATTTGGATGTAAATAAATTAGATGATGTATTGTAGAAAAGGTTGTGAGTGCTAACCATGTTACTAAATTATAAGTGTATCATCGACATACATATCTAAAGAAATATTTATGTTTGACAAGAGATGATCTGCTAGAAGGATAGAAAATAACACTATTAGAATTATCGTCTATGAATTTCGTGAATGAAGCCAAGCAGTGAGAAATTTCATAAATATGAGATCCTAAGGTATTAATAATGGGTTGAAGGAAAATCGATGATTTGTAAATGTTTAGACGAGGTATATAAGTAGGATATAAACCTGAGTGACCCTTGTGTATTATACTAGGCAAATAAAATATCACACTACAAGAGTATGGTGCTATTTTGTACACAATAGCACCACACACTAAAAGTAATCCAGAGGTGCTAAATCGGGATACCGAGGTAGCCACTTAATTGTTCCATATTTCTCAATCCGCGTATGAGGGAAAACTCATTCCTTTCACGTCTACATAAATTGTCCTTTAAACTGAAATATGTAGTATAGCTCCATTTTGTTAGTGCCTAACAAATACCATCAGGGAAAAGTGTTTTTACTGTAGGGACTTCAAAAACTCTAAATAACTATCTGTAAAATAACTACATATCGTCGAAAATAGTAGTAAATAATTGTATTATTAACAATACCACCTAAACGTTCACTTTCTTGGAAACTATGTATTATCCTCCAACGTCTAATGAGGATTTAGGATTTTTTTTTTCAAATAAAATGGAGCTTCATCGCAAAGGAAACAATTTTTTATAAAAACTACAAATCTTCTTGGTATTTATTCATAATTATTCAAAGAATTATAGCTTTCGATCAGGATCATCTTCATTTTACTCTAAAACCCAATGAACTACATGGTACTTTTCTTTTTCTTTAATTTGCAGAATCGATTATTTACTTACATATTTTTCGGTAGCAATTTGCAATCTCACTTATGCGAATGTTCTTTAATTTGTACTAATATGTATGTCCCCTCTCATCAATTTGAGAACACTTACTTGATTTCATAATATTTTTACATATCCATTTTTCGAAATTTCTATTATGTTTCACTACCAATTGTAGATTGCAATACGTGGGATACATCATGACCAGAATATTTAGTACTAAACATTTTATATACCTCCTTCTGAGTTCCTGTTGAAGTAGATTGCTTGAGTTTCGAATAAGTAAGCTACAATAGAATTAATACATAAGGAAACCTTATTAAAACACTAGCCCTTCTAATAAATATCTTATTAATACTGACACTAACTGAAAACAATTATGATTCACACCTCACTGCATAAGTTATCGAAATTAATTCTATCAGTAATTAATTCACCAAATTAAAGATAAGACGTTACATTGTTTAAAGAACAATAAAAATGAGTTTCAAGTGAGGTAACCCCAAATTCTTCTTTCGGATTTAAAATTTTCGAAGAGCTAGACATAATTCAAAGGCGGCTATAGTAAGGATAGTCCTTAGATGTCAAAAATTAATGATTTAAAAGTAAAAATCAATCTGTTTCAGAACGTTTGTTAAATATTAATGGTAACCTTTGAACTGAATTTATAATCCATGCATATGGACCTCACTGTATGAGATAAATAATAAAGTTGTTAATTTTCTTTATAAATTCTACACTTGAATAATGACTTCATTGTTTCACAGAAATTGATTATCAAGTTATTTAATTCAAGTCAGTGATGCAGTGTTTACAAACTTCCGACTCCTTGTATAATTGAATACAATTTAACGATGATCCGCAGTATCAGTATTATATAAGTATCTGGGTCTTTTTTTGGAAGATTAATATCATCAGGGATCAGCTGTCGCGAATGATAAAGGACGCCTGAAAATAAAAGCCAATAACTGAAATGTATAGACACTTAAAACTTCCTTGGTTCCCTCCTGCCTGTCATTAATCTTTAAAGCAAAAACGCGCCTCATAAAATCTGTGCCGAAAAACGAGATAAAGAGCTTATCCGAGAAAAAAAATTTCGCACTTTCCGTATACCATTGTTATTTTCAGTGCCATTATCATGTTGACCATTATGTATTAATCTGCGACACTGTCGCAAGCTTTTATCTCCGCAGCCTTTATAATAAAATTTAAATACAAGCGGTCTCAACAAAGCAGTTCTATCACTTTGATTAACAATATGCAACTGGAAACTTTAAATATTATTGCGTATGTTTATATATTCGAAAGAAGCAACGTTTATTTGAAGAAATAACCATTTTCTTTTCGAAGTCTCTATTCGCAATGGTTTAATTCACATGATAAGAAAAATTACATTTGTAGCGACGCGTTAAACTGGCGCATTAGCAGGAATAATGAGTGTGCCTCGATAACTCAGCGGTCAGAGCAAACAACCGGCAATTGGGAGATCCGGGTTCGATTCCCGGTCAAGGCATATGCACTTTTATCCTTGCTATCGCCAAAGTGGTGACCCCGACGTGATTCGTTCCAGTACATCGAACCTCCCTTACATCTCAAATTCACCGATTCCCCTCCCGTCCTATCCATCGCCCTATAGTCTGGGGGTTACCGAACAACAGTTCGTAAAAATGGTGAACGCGGCCACATTCCGTTAATTGTATCGAGACAAACTCTGTCTCTAGGGAGGGAGTACTGTAGTAACGCTTTAAACTGGCGCATTAGCAAGGATAATGAGTGTGCCTCGATAGCTCAGCGGTCAGAGCAACCAACCGGAAATTGGGAGACCTGGGTTCGATTTCCGGTCAAGGCATGCACCTTTGTCCTTGCTGTGGTCACATTCCGTTAATTGTATCGAGACAAACTATGTCTCTAGAGAGGGAGTACTGTAGCGACTCTTTAAACTGGCGCATTAGCAAGGATAATGAGTGTGCCTCGATAACTCAGTGGTCAGAGCAACCAACCGGAAATTGGGAGGCCCGGGTTCTATTCCCGGTTAAGGCATGCACCTTTGTCCTTGGTATCACTGTAGCGACGCGTTAAATTGGCGCATTAATAGGGATAATGAGTGTGCCTCGATAGCTCAGCGGTCAGAGCAACCAACCGGTAATTGGGAGAGCCGGGTTCGATTCCCGGTCAAGGCATGCACTTTTATCCTTGCTATCGCCAAAGTGGTGACCCCGACGTGATTCGTTCTAGTACATCCATCCCTTACATTTCAACATTCGCGGATTCCCGTCCTATCCATCGCCCTATAATCCGGGGGTTACCGAATAACGGTTCGTAAGAATGGTGAACGTGGCCACATTCTGTTAATTGTATCGAGAGAAACCATGTCTCTACGGGGGAGTACTGTAGCGACGCCTTAAATTGGCGCATTAGCAAAGATAATGAGTGTCTCTCGATAGCTCAGTGGTCAGAGCAACCAACCGGAAATTGGGAGACCCGGGTTCGATTCCCGGTCAAGGCATGCACCTTTGTCCTTGGTATCACTGTAGCGACGCGTTAAATTGGCGCATTAGCAGGGATAATGTGTGTGCCTCGATAGATCAGTGGTCAGAGCAACCAACCGGAAATTGGGAGACCCGGGTTCGATTCCCGGTAAAGGCATGATGCACTTTTATCCTTGCTATCGCCAAACATTATTAAGGAAACTGTAAAAAGATGCTATCTTCTACAGCACAATCAAATAAAAGTCTTTAATGCAATGTAAACAACGTATAAAACAAGGCATCCGGACACAGTGATAGTTACTTACTTACTAGTTACTACAAGTAACTTCTAGTATTGAGCAAAAGTTCAAATGAATTCGAGCAGTTATTATTCACTTAATGGAAATTTTAAAGAATGAAACCGCCATGAAATGGGAACCTGGAATTCTTATGAAGAACAAGGACGTTCCTAATGTTCTTCTGTGTTCTGAAATTCTGCAGAAATAGTACAGTTGCGAAAGTACGATGCCATCAGAATCATAACAATTTACATTCACTTATATTATACTCTTGGTGGATAAGAATTCTTCGCGATGGTTGCTCTCACATCGCTAGCCAAGGCCCATCGACAACATTTGTTTAATATCGCAAAATTAAAAAAAAACAGATTCTAAGATAATGTGTCACATTTCTGCTCTACTACGTTTTCCATAAGATGGGATGTCCACATATTCAACAACTACCGCATGTTGAAATACACACAACCAAACTTGGTTGTGTGTATTGATGGAATCACACGGTAATCCTGGCAAACAATTTATTTTCCTATAAAAAGTTATATGCGTATATAAAGATGAATGTGTTTACTAACAAGAAGTAAGTTCATTCGAAGTTGATGAAATTTGCTATTACAATGGTGATTTGTATGTTCACATGTAAAATCGTACTGAAGTTATAAGTTGTTTCTATGTGAAAATTTTTTAAAAAAATGTCTTATGTGGGGTTATCAGACGTACAGAATTATTGCTCTGGTGCAGAATTACTGGAAGAATTATTGCTCTGGTAGAACAAGGAATGTCACAAAGAGAAGTTGAAAGGGCTGTTGGTTATACACAAGGGGTCGTTTCGAAAACTTATTCGAGGTTTCTAGAATTCTGAACTTTAAAAAATAGATCAAGTCGTGGCAAAGTTACTACTGAAGATCAGGGCCGGTTTAAATAGCTAGAAGAAATACGACTGTATCTCACCCCGAGCTTCAAAAGCAACATTTGCAAGGTACGGGTATTAGTGTTTCCGTCGAAACTATAAGGAAAAGACTTCACGCTCTAGGATTATTTAGCAAAAGGCAGTTAAAGGTTCCCGAACTATCAAGACAACATAAAATTGACCGTTTACAATGGTGTTAGGAGCATCAAAACTGGACCATGGAAGACTGACGAAACGTCTCATTTTCGGATGAAATCAGAATTGGCCTGCGGTCAGACGACCGGCGATTTGAGAGGTCGTGAGAGACAGGCTAGATTCGAAGTTGCCAAATCTGTCCCCAAATACAAAAGAGGAACTGTAATATTTTGGGATGGAATTATGATGGATGAGAAAAGTCCTTTACTTCCCATAAGATTAATCTTAACGGGTCCGAGGTATTTTGATTTAATTCCAAGACTCATAGTAAGAAACTGAAGAGACGCTTTTGGCGAAAATTTTGTATTTATGCACGATAATGCACCTCCTCTTACAAGCAGAGTTATCACAATTTTTTTGGAAACAGAAGGTGTGACTGTTTTAGAGTCGCCTAATTATTCACCTGATCTTACGCCCATAGAACACTTATGGAATATGATTACAAGAAGGATTAGAGCTCGAGTCAATAACCCTGGCAGAACAGATCAACTGATTCAAGCAGTTCTAGAAGAATGAGGAAATTGTCCCCCAAAAAAATTAATAATTTAATCGAAAGCATGCCTCGTCGAATTCGCGCATATATTGAGACTAGAGGTGGCAAAACTGATTATCAAATTAACAAAGAGTGATTAATTTTGTCTTAAATTCTTTGAGAAAAAGGTACTTTTTATTTTTCTTGTTATTACACCACTTGTTTAAAAAGTGTTTGTTTCTTTTTAAAGTTTTTTGTTTATGTTTAAACGTTGTTTGAATACACTTCTATTTATTTTCCAGTAATTTTTCTCTTCTTTGAATATGATCAAATAGGAGAAAATGGGTGATTCCATATAAGTTTGGCTTGTTTGGCTAGTTGTGCATTTAATTGATGCTATAAATATTAAGATATTAAAATACGATGTATGATTCCAACAGAAATTATCAGTTTTAGAGAACTGCCAGCTACAGTTAAGTCTCCTCGTAGCATAATATCTCCCGTTATAAAATACGTTTGTTATGTCCCCACAATGTGACGTCCCCTGCTACACTGTGGGAGGTATGTCCGCCCTCACTGGTGTCCATTCTACCTTCAGGGATATTTTTCGCGCAACCCTACATTGTTCTGAAGCAATAGATAAATTTACACCAATTCTTTATGAATACACACTTTTACCGAGTAACACACTTATTCTTAGGAAAATTCAATAATATAAAAATATACTGGGTGTTCCATTAAACGGAATCTCTTTTGTACCTCTTGTACATATTGCAGTTACATGATTCACCCCATATTTCGTTCATCTCATTCAAGATTCATCATCCAAGATATCAAAATCGATATGTGGTAGCATTTCTCGTACATATCAAGTCCTAAAATAACATAAAATATAATTTTACTTCATAAATAAGTTCCACCACACGTACGTATTTCTATCAAGGAGTCAAAAAAAGTCTGCAGAGTGTATAAAAGATATATATTTGTAATTTCTGAGTTACAATAATAACGTTATCACGATCATTCCTCCATCAGAAGTTGGCAATACCACAATTAGTAATTAGTAAATTGACCTCTAAACTCAAAATAATTAATAATGTCAACGGATTCAATTGTTTTTTTTATAAAAAATTTGTCTTATCGCCCTTCAAATTATTAGTTCGTGTATGAACTGTATAAAGATATATGTCTTCTACGTTTAGTTGCCCTGTAGGGATGAAATAATTTTACTATAATATTTATTAAGAAATTAGATGTTTAGTGAACCGTTAACATTATACAGTACATACATACATAACTATCTGATACAGATTTACAGGTTATGTTTCAATCCCTGCCGAAACTTAGTGAATACTCACAAATTAACGTCTATTTTACCCTAATGGAAACTTTGTACATGGTAGATATACAAATTTAACAAACAACAATGAACAGGTATTAAAGGATGTGTCTTGTTACCGTATTACGTATTAGGTTATTCGTGGGGGTTGAATAAAGGCATCTGTGAAATTGACATCTAATAATCTACATAGCAATTTGTTAAAAACAATAAGTACCTTTACATCCTTTATTAATTGATGCCATATGTTCTTTGAGATGATTTTGTTACACCTATCCTTCTTCAATTAAAGGATATCCTAAAAAACTCTCTAGAAGCTGATTTCTAATACCTACATAAATGAGACTATTTCATAGTTTTCTACTTGAAAACAGGTATGATCATTATAGGAAGTACATGCGATTCAAAAGTTATAGGCTGTAATTAAAGGCAATTATTGCTAGTAGATTGAATATCACTAATGCTGACTTCGCCAACAATCATCAGTGAAATGTGATATGTAATTTAGTATTAATTCTTCTGTTTATGTTAATAAAATTTTTCATTTTATTGAGAGGTTTGCAAATAAATAATATACTGTCTACATATACATATAGTCATAGTGTTAAAATAATGTGGCATGGACTTAATAAAATGTTTAGTTATCTTCAATTATAGTTTTTCACTATACGATGTTTTTTTGCTAGATATAGAGGGAAGCTCGAGCCTAAACAAGTATATGTGGTCAATTCATTTTAATATTCATAATACTATACGCTGTTTATTTACATATTCTTATAGATATTTAATAAATAAGATTAGAACCAAAAATTCGTATGTAGTTAGTTCTATACTGAGAAAAATTTATAATAGCGATACAGACATAGACGTTGAACTATATCAAAGGCAAATGCATTTCAATTAATTATGACGACTTTGATGTGGCACCATCTTTAAAATAAAATCCCAAGATTCGTATGTTTCTAAATATTTCCTATCTATGTAAATAAAATGTAAATGTTCGTTTGTTCCAAATCTTAAATCTCCGAAAGTTTTCCACGAACTGCTTTGAAATCTTGACACAACGTTGTATTCGAATATGCGCGTGTTTTTATATACTATTATATAGATGTCACACCTGTGACAGGTAAAAAGCCACAGCAATGCGTGGCCGGGTAGAATAGTTATACGTAACAATAAATATCAGCTGATTCTATGAATAAGTTTCAATTATAGTTTTTGACCAGATATTTCATTATTTCGCTTTGAGACCATGTTAGCACGGAAAGAATATCCGTACCAAATAATCTAAATAACTGCCCTTGTGAACCATTTATTTATTTTTGTGAATACTAGACAATAGATACTATTGAACTAAAAATACTTCGAGGAAACTGAATCATTGTGCAATTTTCTTTAGTATTCAACTCAAGTTTGTAAATATGTTTTGTAGAATTATTTCAGACATTATTAAAATATATATTGGGCAAACTAGGTGCCCATCTCATTCGCAGGCTCAAAGAACACATGGTACAATTAAATTTGCAATATTATATTCTTAGAGTTTACATAACATAAATAAAATGTAATAATTTTGCATTATCAATCTGTCTGAAGCAGGTTCTTGAATATTTGACATTTTTTACAGTTTTCTGAAGATGATAACTTCAACTAACGAAATATACGTCCAGTTTTCGCACACATATGTGTTAGTGTTGTGAAGAAATCACTACATTTGTTTTATTTGACTCTACTACAATAAACGAACATCATGGACAGTCATCGGTGTCAGAAAAAATCATATGTTTGGACATGTAATATACTTAGAATAAATACTCAAAAACGTTAATAATTTCTCATGTACACAAATAAATAGTTAATTTACATAAATAATGTGGAAATATACCCAGCACTGGGCCAATCAAACAACTATGAATAATTCTTTGCCTTGACTCAGCCCTCCTGGTGCCGGGCCCGTTGGCTGCCCTAAATTAGACCAATAATTTAGCTATTTCTTGCATTCTGGCACGATAGACATATTAACATCAGGCCATGACTTTGTCTATCCAAGGTACAAATTTTTGAATATTTGTATATACGCCGGGTAGATGTTCCCTGCCACAACCGATTCCCCAAGAGACGAGTCCAATCAATGTTCTTCTGCCGTCCACGGTGAGAGTGAGCGGGCCCCCAGAGTCACCCTGGCAGGAATCCCGGCCGCCCTAGAATAAAATACTTTCGTATATAAAAAGAGAAGTATTTGTATAACGAAAATTATATCAAAGGGAAATCGTTTGTTAAAGTAGAAAGCTCCTGTGGATCTAGAACTACAGTCAAGGAAGGTCAGTGTGGGTATAAAATATCGCTATCATTTATCGAATTCAGTAAGCCAATAAACTACGATCAAAAACAAATTTGCGAGTTTGCTCTTTTGTGAGGGGGCACTTGCCCTGAATTCAACTGACGTTTACCATTTTTGTGGATAAAATAAACTGTCAATCCACGCGTGACCAGTAAAATAGTAATTTTATTCTGGTCATTGGAAACATTAGAACAACTATGTTTTTGAAGTATTATAAATCACTACCGCTACTTATATTATTAATTTTTCTGTTTTAAAGTTCAACATACTTATCATAAATTATTTAATAGGAGCATTTATTAATATTAAATAAACACTAGCTTCTAAACTACATTTAAACGATTTTAGTGTATGATACTTTCCACTGCATCATTTTTTCGGCAGTAATTAATAATTAACGATTATAATTGTACACACAACACCTTTCTCTAATTCAACGTAAGTATATTGAACATATAACTATATACAATGTTATCAATGTAAAAAAAATAAATTGAGCCCCTTTGAATCATATGATGTTCTATTATTTCCGATGTCAATATTATTTTAACAAAAAAGAAACAAGAGACGATAAAATTCACAGATTATAGTAATTTTTATACATTTGGCAACACTGGACATACTTAGTTAAATAAGCTATATTGAAAATTTATGGATTTTGTTCACGTATTGCTTTTTTATTACTGTTACTTTTTTAATTATAAAAGAGATTGTCTCCCTCGACTTATTGTGTAAATTGTTAGTACATTTTTCGTGTAGATCAAATGTCTCACAGATGAAGACAAGTAATTACTGTTCAAAGAAGCAAAAATAAGTATATCTTTAATACAACGAATTGGCTTTTAACAAGAAATTATGATAAAAACGATTGTTCCTACTTACGGTAGTAAAAATAACTTCCAGGTCATTTCCCAAATTTCTGTCATATTTATTAGTAAAGTTTTATGCCATTATGTGTAACACAGTGGAGGAGAAGGCATGTGGGGGGAGGGAGAAAGGTGGAGGGAAAATGTGAGATGCGTGGAGACAGGGAGACGTGAGAAGAAGGGAGGGTAAAGAAAAAGAGAAACGGGAATGCTTTTCATTACATTTTGATTTGTTCCCATTATATTTCACAGAAAAGTTGTAGTGGGTTTAATTTGCAGTTATATACACCTATAAAACTGATATTGGAAGGAGTTCGTGAGACATGTTAGTGACAATATTTTTCTATTTTACATTTAAAAGAATTTATTCCATACTATGAATAGATATTATTTAATAAATCATTAATATCATTTTTATTACAACCATTAACCACGAATTCATAAGTTGTACATCTAAATAAAAATTATAAGAAGAATGAAAAGCTCATTTACTTGTTACTGAGGGGGTCGAACCTTTGGTGTGAAGATAACACTGACTTGGTTTTCCACAAAACACCAAACCACTAAACACTATATTCGACGCGCGTGTCCCCAATAAAGTTGGCATAATCTGGAGATCATTAAAACTCAGTTTTATCATTTAATCATAGTGTATAGTGTTTTGGTGTTTTGTGGAAAACTAAGTCGGTGTTTCCTGTTTCCTTTACTTGTGGTTTTTCCTTTTCATCCAAATATGTATTTGTTATATATTTGTAATTAGTTTTTAATTATGTATATCAATATACATATGTGATATACTTATTTGGTATACATATATGATATACCCTAAAAGTTTAGCAGAAAAATTATTTTTAATAAATATATTCTTTATTAATGCTATCAATTTCGATACAATTATGCTAAAGAACAAAAAAAATAGGCACTACCATTAAAGTATAATCAAATAATTGCTACCAATTAATTTTTAATTTCGATAAGAATTGTATATTATCCTAAGACTAATATGGTATCTAGTATAACATCTAAGATAAGATCTAAGATAATACATCAGTTGAATATGTAGAATGTTGAGTGTACGTTTGCATTAAACAGAATAATATATTACTAAGAGCTATATATATCTATGTTAATACAAACTGTGGTTCCTGATGTTCAAAAAATGTAAAAATATCATCAGGGTATGAATTTGTATGTATACATTTCATTTTTAATATAAAATCTTGTAGAATAAACTGCCAAAAAGTTATTGTGCCATGTGTACAGCTTGTCAAGAATAGGAAAAAGTGTGAGATTCTACTATGCATGTGTAGAAGAAAGAGTAAGGCAGCATTCGGAGGGAACATGATACACCTTACGCGCGGCCAGATAAAACTCTGTGTACATTGATACATACTCGATATTCACTCTGCAAAGACCCCAATGCGACTGAGTAAAGACCAGGCTATTTACTGCGTACCTCGTAGGTGGTCCGATACCATAGTTTTGATATCTATTCCTATTGTTAACGAGCTGTCTACACGGAAACTTCTATTTTAAGCATATATTTCAAACAATTTTCAGCATACAGTTTGTTTATATGTTCTCTTTAATTACATTTTTACATAATATCTACTAACCTCTTTATATCCTGCGCAAAGAAAGACGTCATGTATTGTTTCTCTTCTTCCGGCTGCCCGGAACCATCTTTGGCATCGATCATTTGGTATTACCTCCACATCAACTTCTTGGAGGGTCGAAGGCACTGTAGCCTGTCCGTGACGCGTGCGTCCCCATCCGGCTACCGTGGCCTTTTTTCCCGGTATTTTTAGCTGAAAATACGAGAACCATTTTACCCACCCTATTTAAATTCATCGATAAGTATAAATAATAAAAGTAATATTCAATATTGTCAATGTGTTTTATATCATTTACAAACATGATATAAAACGATATTTTAAACATAAGACTTTTCAATGTTTCATACTAACAACAACTAGAATATGATGAAATATTGGAAAGAGGATACGATACATTTTGGACTTGAATTTCCTAACCGAAAATGAGTCCCAGATACTGGGAAGTAAATATATATTTTACTATAATTTTTTAAGCAAAAAATTGGATTTACATTCAAAATGATTATTGACTAACTATATTTCTTATTCGTAAGTATATCCAAGTATTTACAACTCTTTTCTTCAAATTTGAATACAAGTAAAAATCCCTAGATGCAGGTCGAGATAACGATAGCTGGTTGATTTCCCGGGACTATGAATTTGGTACTGAATTTCTGAAAGAACAAAATTTCTCGCCTTCTTTGGTTTTTTTATGATTGTATGACTATTTGGTCAATCTAACGTAATCTTTGTTCAACGGCGTTGTTACTTGTTGAGGCTTGATTTTTTTTAAGGCTCCTTATTTTACACAGACGGAGTTTAACTTCAGACTATTCTTCTAGCATTAATCCCCGGATAATCAAAAATACAAAATACTATAAAGAAATAATGTAACGAAATATTTATTAATAGGTAACTAAATCCATTTTTGATCTGGTTATGCTTTTGCCATTATCCAATACACCACTTTCTCTTTTATCTATTACTTATTTTTACTTATTCATTACACTTTTTTATCTATTGTATGAATTCTTATTCAGATCTCTCAGTGATATTCAAAATAGTATTATGAGTACTCAATGGTCTCTATGATTTTGATGATGCATGCGTGGAAAATGCATCGAACTTCAGCACAATTGGTTTTGTATTTCAATGCGACATACTTAAGACCGATTTTCTGTAAAATTTTGGCGTATATTATATTTACATTTATTTCTAAGAATAATGTTTTTAGTTTACTAACAGCAATATCTGTAATCTACACTAGGCACTAAAATTAAGTGATGTAAAAAAATCTTAAATTTTTAAGTGAATCAAATCAAAGGGCTGTAACTTGGGAAAAACAGTCACAGAGCAATTTTAAAAAAAGCAAAGTTAAATTTTTTGGGGCTGAAAATGTTTCTTTTTAGTAATAATTCATATTTTTTTATCAAAAAATGTTAATTACCTATTATAAGAAAAAAAAAAATGAATAACAAATTTTTCAAAAAAAGTCAAAGCTGACTTTTTTGCTTTGAACGACAGCGATTCAGCGAAAAATCATCATACATGGCTTAGACCGCTCAAATTGAGGAGAATAAAATTATCTAAAAAAGGTTTTTTTTTAATAAAATCACTGAAAAAAAGTTACTGAAGTCCGTGGACCTTTTGAAAAGCAAGCAAAAATTAGGAACTTTCTTCCCCGATAATTTTCTTATGGTTACTCAAAAACTGCTGTTGGTAAAATGTTTTCTCTGCGACTATTTTTCTTCAAGTTACCAGTCTTTGAAAATCTTAAAAAAATGTAGGATTTTTTTACATCCCTTAATTATTGTGCCTAGTGTATATATCTATATAATAGCTACTTACTGTAGGAGAAGGAAGGCACACTGGTATAATATGCTGCTTGAATCTTACATCTCTGTCTAATTTGACTAGAGCCACGTCATTTTTGAAATCGGCCGGCGAGTAGGAAGGATGCACTTCCTTTCTTTCAACCGTATATTCTTCATGGGGTAGCTTCTCCTCCTGGTCTCTCACATCCCATTCGCCCAGTCTTATGCGAATGTTTCCATTTGCTGTCCTAAATAAAAGATTTGTTTTATTTCAATAATGAGTCGTTCATAGAGGACAACATTACAAACAATTAGTATCTATCATTACAAAACTATACTGGCAAATTCTTATGATATTTTCATTCGCGAAGTCCCAATCTTATAAGAGATATAAAAATTAACCCACGACCTTTGTGGTTGATTCGTATATATATATATATATATATATATATATATATATATATATATATATATATATATATATATATATATATATATATATATATATATATATATATATATATATATATACTTTTCAAATTTATTCACAAATAATTACTCAATTATACTGTATAGTAAAGTAGGGCTATACAGGGCATTTAAAAGAATTCGATTGTTATCAATAAATATGAAATAAAATTAGCCAATATGTTTGTTGCTTATTCGAAATGAAACACTGGTAGGCCATGCATCGAACGATTGTCATTAATTATGTTGAGATCAATCTAACCACTCCCAAAGAAGTCGTTAAAGATATTAATGAATATATATGTACATCCAAAAAAAGCGCCTGAATTTTATCTCATTAGTTGAGAAATCCTGAAACATCTCCCCAGAAAAGCAATCGTTAAACTGACACATGTTGTAAACGCAGCTTTTAGACTAAGGTATGTACCATTGATGTGGAAGGTAGCAAAGGACATAATGATTCCTAAATCTGGCAAACTGCCACATAGTGTTTCCTCCGATAAGCCAATTTCTATTCTGCCTGTATTATCAAAACTTCGAAAAGCTTCATCATAGAGGAACATAGTCTGATCCCGTCACATCAATCTGGGTTCAGCGAAAGACTGTATTGATCTATTGACTTCTATTGATCAAATTTACAGAATTACAAATATAACAGAGAAATCACTGGAAGGAAAGAAAGTATGTTCTACATCCTTCCTTGATGTGGCACAGGCTTCTGATAAAATTTGGCATAAAGGTCTGAAATATAAAATGCAGATGCATTTACCTAAACAATTTCCTGATACAATGGAAATTATTTCAATTGTTTCATTGTGACAATTTCCTGATACATCTCCAGATAATACTGCTATATTAGTAGTAGATAATGACCATGCAGATTGCAGAAGCAGCAGAAAAATTGCAGATATCAGTCAACAAAATTAACAATTGGACAAAAAAGTGGAGAATAAAGTGAAATGAATCAAAGTCTATTTTAGTTAACTTTACAAGGAGATCCAATGAATATATACCCATAAGCATAAATGATAAACGAATTGCGTTTTTAAATACAGTTAAATATTCTGGTATTATTCTTGACGCTAAACTACGTTGGAAAGCCCATATAAAAAAAGAAGAAGAACTTGGTTGATTCTAAGGAGCTCCACTATAACTTATCAATAAGCAGATACTTCAACCAGCATGGACCTATGGAATTTAGCTGCGGGGCTGTGCAGCTGGTTAGCTGGTTTGTACATTGGTATGACTGATACCAATGTACAAACCATTCAAAGGTTTCAGAATAATGTACTAAGGAACATCGTAGATGCACCTAGGTACATCCGAAACAGTAACCTCCATTGGAACCTAGGTATGGATACCGTTGAACAAGTCAGGTCCAAGATTGCCAGAAGTCATGAACAGCGACTCCTCCAACATGTCCATGTTCAGCTCCTTGACAACGCATGACTGAAAAGAAGACTCAAGAAAATTAAACCTCTTGAGTTAGTTCAGTGATGTAACAAAACAGAGCATTGTGCGCCTCAGTGTATATGTTAGCTTTTTAGTGTACCTAGTTTATTAGAAATCTAAGGATACTGTTGAGTACCGCCTTAGTTCTAAGTTTTTTAAGTAGTATTAAGTATAAGTTAGAAGAAATATACTGATTGACATTTATAATCAGATTGTAATGTTTGTGAATGCTCTAAGGAGTATTCATAAATAATAAAAAAAAAATAATTATGTCTATTATTAATTATGCTAATGTGTTTATTACCTTTATATAAATTGGTTCCAAAAGTAATAAAAGACATAAAACAAAAGCAACTTTAATAACATCAATAACTATAGTCGTGACTATAATAACAAATACCAAAATAATATAAACAAAATCATTCATCAAATACAGCATGGATAATTTAAATTTATCTTGTAATTCCAATTTAATCCATGAAAGAAGTAATGAAAATATTCAGATTAATACTTTGCCGAAATGTGTATTAACATTAAATATAATTGTATAAAACATGTCACAGAATTAGATAAATAGGATGGATGGTGAAGTCGAATAAATGTTATAAGTGACGAGACAAACATCATATTCACTAGTAAATTTATGGTTTTAGTGCACTGTGTTTTTTTTTGCTTGTGATTGTTTTTAAATTATCTCCTTCACCTTTCGTACAATAAATTATTGAACTTAAACTACGTTGATTTCCACCCAGACAATAACCTTTTTAGCTACAATTTTTATTTCATTTTTAATATAATATAAATAATGACCATGTTGACCTTGTCAATATGCATTTTTTCGTATTTTTCACATATTTCTTCTTTATATTGGACAGGGAAAAAGAGCAATTGGAATTATGGGCAACAGTCACATACATAGCTCACTTAAAGTATGGACGATTAGAAAAGTTTTTCGCTGTCCAACATGCCTTCGAAAAAAATCAAAATAAATTGTAGTAATTTAAAGTCAGTTAAAAGTGTAGCCAATAATAGGCCGCAGTATTTTCAAAGCATCATGATGTATAAATGTGATAATGAACAAAGACAAGGGACATATGCCTAACAGGTCCATGCTTTGATTGTAGTATGAATGACGACATTAATAGATCAGTAAATGGAAAGTTCCCTTCCCTTACGGTTTATTAAGGGATTAGTATAAAAAAATTATTTCTAAGATATCAGAAATCATAGGACTAATGAGGAGAAGTCTTTTAGTTGACGAGATGAGGACATTTCCAGCCATGAACCCTCTTGCATTTTGGTTTATTTTATATCCATTGGTAGTAGTCTTTTTAATCTTCTATTGTTTTGTTGGCGAAGAAGTGGTCGTAAGAGTGGAATGGGCTATGTTTTGAAAGAGTGGAATGGGCATCACTGATGAATGAAATGTCGACGTCGTTGTGAAGTATATTGTTTGATACATACCACGGTGCATCTATTATTGATAGGAGAATTTTAAATTGGGCTCTCTGAAGGATGTTAATACTCGACTTGCTGGCGCATTCCCAGAGTTCTATTCCATATGTCCATATAGGTTTTATGACCGCCTTATATACTAGATCTTTGCTTTGTAAAGAAAGATGCGAATTTCTTCTTAAGTAGCCAGTACAAGCTTTTTAATTTCAAATCGATTTGTTTTTTCTTTTTTGCTACACGCTCCCTCCAATTGAATTTGTTATCTAGGTACATTCCTAAATATCTTACGGATGAGGCTTCTGGTATTATAGTACCATTAAAAGTAACTGGCGGGCATCGTTATTTCCTTAGAGGAAAGATACATAGTATAAAGAAAGAAAATCGTTATAAGAGATAAGGTATTATAAATAGTGCAGCAGACCTAGACATTATTATGTCTTCACTGTTCACTAACGATAAAGAAAAATAATCACTATTTTTATAATAAATATTAACTAGTAATAAATTAATGATGCAAGAAACTGGAAAAATTGTTTGTAACGGTTCACTGAACCTGAACAATACTGGGGTATAAATAGAGATTAGTGGTACTTTATTTTTAACCATCGTCGAGGAAATCGTTTATTTTTAATTACTATTTGGGAAAGCTGGAATTTTATATGAATAATATAAGACTCTTATCGTATATATAATCGCTTTCTGAATGACCTCGAACTTGGGTGTGGGATGGTAATTTAAGAAATATTTTCCGTTTCCTATGGTTATATTAACACCTGATTTCTTCCTAACCACAGATAAATTTGCGGCGGTTGCGTTTTAGATAAAACATGGATATTTCCATACGTCTGGCTGAACCGAAGCGAAACCCGTAAGTTCAAGACTATCGTTTCCCTGCCGTTTAAAATAGTTCAGTTAATTAAATAATAATAAATCGATTAAATCGTGTAGTTTTCGATTTTTGTATATAGGTAGATGGAGTACCCTGAAAAATTTTAAATAGAGTCCCAACGGTTAGGAGTGAGTTAGGGTGTGGGGGAGTCATTCAAAGCTACTTCTTCTATCTTGACAAAGAAAATAACCTTATCTGACCCTGCAGAAACACTAGAAAGGGGTCGAGGATCGCTTTTAGATATAATTCAATGCCTGGCGGGGCTTTAGCCCGAGGAGTAGTTGTTTCCTATAGCGATTATGTAATAGCCTTACTATTTGGGAACTACTTTGATAACCGCTTGGCGGTTTCGTAGTTCCTTTCTCCTACTTCTTCTAGTTTTTTGCAAATATCTCGCAAAAGTATTATTCATACTAAAAAATTAATCTACATAATTCCCCATAAAAATAGTCCTATGCATTTTTTTAGTAGTGTCAATGGTTCAAAAGATAATGAGAAGAGAAAAATAAATATTTTACAAAATTTACATTTTGTTAAGTTTATAAATGAGAAAGATTTACCAATTGATTATAAAAGAGAATCTACTACTAAAATAGTGTTTTGGTATAAACCAGTAATCGTAGAACAAATAGTAGAACTCAAAAAACATTAATTCATGTTGTGAAACACATGGCAAAATAATTGTAAATAAAATATTACTAAAAAGTATTACAATAGTAAGTATAACTTGAAACATTTACGATAATAATAACACCTCTTTCAGATTTTCAGTATCCACATCTCTCTCTAACCAGCAGTACACAACGACAGACTATGGTGATCAAAATTCCTTCAGGAGCTTCTGGTGCATTAATTTCCCCTGGGATATTCAATCTCAATGTTCTGGGATAATGAGTTGTTGCCAAGGTAGAAGTTAAGGTGCCTTTGGTAGGTAGAATTCAAGAGAGATTAGCTTTCACCTTGGTCGATGACTTGAGGATCGAAAAATAGCAGTGGTTATTCAATTTACATTCATTAGTAGGGGCCTGATAGATCACGAGAAACATCTTCTCTCCAGCGTGTGTAATTGCATTTGATGTTGTTATGGGACGTAAAATATATCAACAATTTCTTTCATTTCAACTGGATGTTTTTGGAAACAGTTGAGTTTTGAACAGTTGCCGCTTTGCTTTTGTTGTAAATGACAGATGTTGTACCGTATCCAGTGCGGGCGTGTACATGAAAGAGCATAGACAATTTCTTTGTTGAAAATATATTGTGTTCAGTTTTTCCCTTTCCATTTTTCATGAAATACATATTTTGGAACGACAGGGGATGGCCATACTACTATCGCCATCCCCTGTCGTAGAACTTGCTTCTATCCCTCTTACAGCCAACGCCTGTACTAGTGGCTAAATCAGCCTGATCTTGTTAATTTCATTGTCAAAAACATTATTCTGCTGAGCAGTGGTCATCATGTTTTCGTCAAAGTCTATGTTCACTGATGTTTTAGTTGAACCTCTCCGCTTCTATTCAGCACGCTTTATGGATTCACATCTTTATTCCCATCAAAAACTACAACACAATTTTCACCATAATGTTTGATAAGATATGTCACATATTTTTCAAAGATGCAAGAGAATTTTTCCCCACATTCCACTTCACTCTACGTAGGAGGAAGCCACCACACCATTCACTATAGTGTAACTCGTGTTGAGATCAATCGCTGTAGCACTTTATACAGAAAAGACATTAATAAATAGCGTATAGAGTCGACTTTTTCTTTTTCCTAATGTCCCCTTCATTGAAAAGATTCATTGGATATGGGGATAACTCATTCTTCAAAAGATCTGCGATGTCCTCATCAATTTTCTTAGTTGTTTATAACTGTTCTTTGAAAAATCATCAACGAATCTACCACTAATTTACTTTGCTGGCATTACTTACAGCAGCCAATGAGAGTACTGTATTCTGTGACATGTCATGTTTGCATAGTCAAGTTATCGTCGTTGCATGTTCCCATTGTTTAGGTACCAACTTCTGCTGCTTCATAGTAATTGATATTGCTCTTCCCGATTACGCCTCTGCTGAGGTTTTAGCAGTAGATAATGAGTATTGTTACAATATAATGCGTAGATGAAGAAGTCTTATGGATAAAGTAGATAAGTCCTATGGAAATTTCCCAAAATAGTGATTTTTGAGCTCCTCAATATCTTTTGAACCATTGATCCTACTAAAAAAATGAATAGAACTATTTTTGTAGGAGCATTTGTGTAGGTTAATTTAGTGCATGAACATTTTTTCGGTAAGACCACAATAATTTTCGAGATACTTGCAAAAAACTAGAAAGAGTACTCTTGAACCCACTCCCCACGTCACCTCCATCCGTTAGGACTTTATTGCTAGTTGTTCAGGGCACTACCCCCTCCCCCACACTACCTATATACAAAAATCCAGAACTCCACAATCGATATATTTGTGGATTTTTGACCTCTATTGACCGAACCAAAATACCACAATCCTGATAAATGCAACACAATGTTGCTGTAGGTTATACGTATACAAACTCACTGATACTTACGTAGCGACGCAATGCGCTGCAGTAACAATCCATCGTTCGTTCAATAACGCACCTCCGCAGGCTAATTTCTTGGTAAGGAAGCCAGTCTTGATGAGCGCCACTTGCCATGGATGCGATCCGAACCCTGTCGAGTGTCCTCCGACGATCCTGGTGGAGCGAGTGTGCAGTTCCCCGCAACCTGAAATGGGTAAATATTAGCGTCCGACGTAGATCTATGTTCCCAACCTTGTGCACATGTGCATAGGAAATTGAAATTGGAAGTTTATGCGGTGCTAGTGGAGACTGCTGGACCTTGGCCTCTGTAAATTGGAATGTATACACACGTGCGGTGTTTGGTTTAACAGAAAAGCGAACACGGTAGATTGAAACATTTGTTATTCATTCATTAAATATTCGCTAACATTCAATATGGAGATGCTTTAAATGGCTTTTGAAATTCCCCTCTCGTAAAGGGTGGAATAATTGGCCAATATAAATTGAACTTTTATTTTCGAGTAAACACACGTGACGACATATGGTGTTGTCATCGTCGTTTGTACTTATATTTTTAAAAGACATTGACTGACGTAAAACTTTTTCAGATTTTATGTTTGAGATGTGTTATCCGATTATGCGATTGGCGATGTTAAACTAAAATTGTCTTCTTTAACAGGTCATAATAATATTTAATAGTTTCTATTTTATCAGGTATTAATAATAAATAGGAACTCATTTTGAGGATCTAAAATAACGAATTAGAATTGAATTTGAAAATATAGACTTGAATTGGAATTATTGAAAGTTCAACACAAAGTATTTACACGGCTGCTGATCAATGTTAGATTGTTATAGGATATTTTGAAAAAAAATCCTGTCAAAAATAAACTTGTACTTGTTTTGACAACAGGTGTCCTGGAATATCTTCCTCTTTTTGGGTGAATAAAACTCGGTTATTAAAAGATACGTCTTACATTCCCTATTTTTTATTTAAATGTATGATGCGGAAAGTTATGCATGAAAAATAATATCGTCAAGATATTTCGCTTCACACCGCTGTGCCTTCTTAAAGCGCGACATAAAATTTTCGATAACTCGTCGACATAATGCTGGTTCAATTCTCTGAATTTCCTCGAGCATTCTGGCTTTTAACTGAGGCAAAGTCGTAGGAGAATGAGTGTATACCTTCAAATAACCCTATAAGAGGAAATTCATCGGCGTTAAATCGGGACCTTTGGGCGGCCAATTAATGCCTCCCGCTTAAAGATCATTTTTCCGGGGAATATCGCTCTACCGGTTTCCATCGATAAATTTTCATATAGCCTCATCTTGCTGAAACCGTGTATCTTTATTAAAATAAGGAAAGTTTTGAAGTTTTGGTGCTAAGAATTCTCTAACATATATCTGTATCGAAGAGAAATAATGGTGAGTGTAACACCACATGCATTTTCATAAGAGCGAGGGCCAATTATGCCAATGATGCATCAATTTCCGCACATACTGTTAATTTGGGAGATGTAAAGGATTTTCGTAGTTCTCTCGAGGGTTTTCTATAAACAAGTAACCGCAATTTATTTTATTTACATATCCCTGTAAATAGAAATGTGCCTCGTCGGTGAATAGGATGTTATCACAATTTTGAATAAGTCTTGCCCAAAAGCTGATTGAGTTAAATAATCATCAATCTTCAAAGCTTACACCAATTGAATTTTGTATTAACGAAAGTTCAAATCCTTTGTCAGGATGTCGCTGATAGTGGTTTTCAAAAGATTTAAGGCGACTGCATGATTTCGTACAGAACGACGAGGTGTACGAACACGCTCGATGTTTTAATACTTCTTGTTTTTTTGGGTCGACCCTTTGATTTTTTATTAATGGGAGTGCCTTCTATTTCAAATTTATCGACCCACGATAATTAATTTTACTTAAAAAGCTTGATAAATGTCGTAGTGCGCGGAAAAGGAGGTAGTGCGTTCGATATAGGCGACGAGTTATCATGACTTTCGTAAAAACTTGTCATACACACGGCACATTGCTCACAGATGAAATGATCTATTGCAACTAAGTTTCCAAGGCGTGGGGTCTAACAAACACATGCGCGCGCACATTTACCACTAGCGTTTTCTGAGATGTTCAGCAAACAAATGAGAAAAACGTTTCAGTACATCTCGTATTTTACATATGAAGTAACCGTTGATGTCGATGTCGACTGTGCTATACAAAGTGACTAAAACGACACATGTCCTTTTTTTTTATTAGTTTTCTCCTTCATTAACCTGTAACTACATACATATGTTACCGCTGGCCTAGTAATGTTATAGTTTTTACATATATTTCGGTTTTTTGTTACCAAGTATTAATAAACAATGTCAATTAAGTGGTAGACTGAAATTAACGAGTCATCTACACAGGTCAATATTTTGTATTTGGCTATTGCAAATTATTTAAATGTAGTTGGATGATTTTTGTATACCTTCATGGAAAATTTGAAGGGCGAAAAATAATTTTCAATTTGTTTTTTGTTTAACCTATAATGACCATATATATATATATATATATATATATATATATATATATATATATATAGATATATATATATATATATATATATATATATATATATATATATATATATATATATATATATATATATATATATATGGTCATTATAGGTTAAACACATTTATAATCGTAAATGTGTTTAATTTTTTTAATACAATATTGTACCTACAATAAAGTAATCTGGTCTATTTAGTATATGAAATATCTTTCTTATTATATTAGAACGAACACATTTATTATATTTTAAAAGTATAGTAAATATAATTAAACAAATTGACGAATTATTCAAAATTATTATCGATCTATCATAAATATATCCATTAAATAGTAAATTCAACCGTACAGTCTCTATTTATTTCCACAGTTCAGATGTTGGATATCTCAATACGGCGAATTGTTTGGATAATTTTTCAGATTTTAGAAATTTTTCTTGAGACTTATTCATAGTAGGTATATATTCTAATTATCCTTTCTATATAACTGAAATCAGCACAGCGGTATGTCTACTGCATACAAATATAGTCTCATTTATATAGTTCTGAGAATTTCAGTAAAGTGATAAAATATGCGTAATTATATAAACGCACCATAATATGTAATCGAAGGAGTTACATATTATAACCATGTATGGGTGTGCTTCTCTTCTTACATGTGATAAGACTCTTAGTAAATGATGCACACTACACTTTATTCTGTTAAACGTATCACTTTATCGACGATTCTGATGACGGTATCTCTAATAGAACTGACGTAAACTCTAGTAAGAGCGTCATTTATATACATAGCTTCATAGGACAACGTGGGATATCCTTTGAAATTTTCTGTCGACATTGTGTTCACTTCACTAGGTCTAACATTTAAGTATATTTGCTTGAAGTCATTTATGCAAAGAGCGACAAAAGTAACTTTTTATTTGTTAAAAATGCCACAATCTTTCTTTAAAATCTTGATTTTGGTTAACGAAAATGTTTAATTTAACATTGGTCTCAGATTTTGGCTAATTTTTTTTTCAAATAATAAACTGATTATTATTAATTTTTAAATGGTATAGTACACTTGTTTTTAAACTGAGTTAAAACTTTGATGCAAAATCAGTATGATTGATACATAACAGAATCATCAAAAATAATAGTAACTTGAATTCATATAAATCGTTTAATTTAAGTCATATATATCGAGGGACGCATCAAGAGATATATTAAAATTTACTACAAAATATTTAAATCGACCTACTAACCAATTCATCTTCAGCAGAAGTGAGAAAATAAAAAGGGAAAACGGACCATGTTAAATACCTAAGGTGTCGGTAAAATGATGATATAATGATGAAAATATTGGTAAACATATTGGTATACAAGTGGATGAAGGTCCACATAATCCTCTGAGGGTACTTACACTAGAAACCGATCAAAACGAAACTCACTTAGTTCAAGAATGTTCAAACAGAATAATTAATTTGCTTAAACAGAAATGTTCACTAGAATGTCCACTTACTATGTAGTTTGAACCTATCCATCTAATCTTATTCTGGACATCAGGCATGAAAAGCATGGCACTGTTGATATGCAGAAAAGATAAAATAATAATCAGTTCTTATAACTTACATATATTCTCCTGGGGAATAAATTAAAGAGGACGATTTCCTAGAACGTCCATGCCCTATAAGTGGAACCCGTCGATATAATTTTATTTCGGACACCAGGTATCAATCACATTGCACTGCCGACTTCCAGAGAAGATAAAATCGTAATATCATCTCTGATATTATCATGAAGAACAAACTAAATAGAATCATTCCACTGTGAATCGTTTCTTCACTAAATAATGACCCAATGCCATGAATGGTGTCGGTTTTGATGCCTGCTATAGAAAAGTTGGCTTTGTTATTAGTAGATAGATGTCCTCAGTACTGTTCTATTTTAATGTTCATTTTTCTATTTGGCAGAACTCGTCCACCCAATTTTACTCCAGGCACCACATTTCGGCATTTGTTGCACTGGGTGCATCTAATAAGGATGACTTGTGATATGCAGTTGTCTTGTCTGGTTTTTTTCACATGGAATGAATTAAATGAGATTATTTTTTGATCAGTTTTGTTTTCGACGATAGTACCAATTTGTATGATAAAATGTTCAACTGACTTTTTTCAACAAAAAAAAAAAACCTTATGCAACACAAGTGAACTTTAATGCAACTCTATGAGCAACCATCAGATATACCACATGTTAAAGAAGATGTTTACCATTTAAAAAAAAGATGATTAACAAATTAATTTTTGGAAACTGAGATTAATGTTAAATTGGGTAAGTATATTCTTTCCAGTAATTTCCACCTCTCTCTGGAAATAAGCAGTTTTAAAACCTTAAAACGGACTTTTCCGCACATAGAATATCTCCATCTCGAAATTAAGTGGCCGAGAAAAAATAAACCAACACATAAATGCAGATTATGTGTTTTATGCGACAGTTTTACTTTTTTCAAATATTCTACCATCGTGCTTTCTCGTGACCCATGGACAGGGTGGAGTGTGTTCTATATACATCAAAATCAGTAGATGTCGTCTGGTAGACGTTCTTAATCAGAATCAGTCAAAATCCGATCGATCCGACACGATTTAATTGAGTGATCCTGATAACAAAAAAAAATGTCTCAAATAGTCCACCATTGTGATTTCTCATGACCCATGAACATGGTAGAGTGTGTTTTATCCACCTCAAAATCAATAGCTGTCGTCTGGGAGACGTCCCTGATCAGAATTAGTCAAAACCCGATCGATCCGACATGATTTAGTTGAGTTATCGTGCTAACAAGAAATTTCAATGCCAACGACAACGACACACACACACACAGACAAAATTTTGTAAAAACCATTTTGATTTGGTTTTTAGGCCGAAAGACGAAAAATAAACGCAAAAAGATTTTTTTCCCATTTTACTTTACAAGATTACATTACATTTCCGCTCTGATATAGTTGAGTGCGGAAAAGTAATATGAGTTTTATGGAACATTATCATATTTACATATAGTTATTATACCATTTGCTATATATGCGATGAGGAAGGAGAGAAAGATAGTTAGATATGTATGTTAGTTGTCAATTTTACCACTGTGGTTGGGTGGATCCGCGGCAAACGGTCTCTCATGGTAATCGAAATCGTCGACTGGCGGACGGCTGTTCTGGCTGTGATGATGCGGTCTGTAGGGAGGTCTATCGACGCTGTTGGTTTCTGGGTCGTCTTCCGGTTCCGGAGGGTAATAGCTTACTAGATGATATGTGTCTAATTTGTGTTAGTTAATAAGGTTATTAGTGTTAGTCCGAAACATGAGCATCTCTGGGGATTAGTTGTAACTTACGTAATTACAGTTGTACTGAATTTGTTCTGTGCATATACGGAGGCCTTGAAAATGTAACCGTTGAAATTTCAAATATAACATGCGATATATTTTCAATGTATACCTACTAAAATATGTCGATATACACATTTTAAAACTTTTATGTTACTACTAAAGTTTACTAGTTATTACTAAAACTGCCTATCGTGAGTATTGCATTAGAGTTGTTGCACTCGAGTAACTCCGCAGCAGCCGAGATGACGTAGTGTAGACGTGAGATATTTGAATCGATGTAGGTGCAAGCTATTTAGTTTAGTTTTGCGATCATGTTTGACCACCTGTTGCCTTATTCCTTATAAAAAGTGAACTAGGATGTTTTGTTTATCTTTTTGGGTATTATTACCCCAATATCAATACTACCTCATAATCAGACCAAGCATAATTGTTTTCAGAAATTTACAGTAGATTTTTTATTCTTGATCGGATTCCTGGCTGGAACGAATCACCTCAAATTTTTTCAAATTATAAATTCTATTCAATTTAACCATTAACGGTTAAGTTAATGTTACTAATAAATTACTAATTACTTGTCAAACCCTAACATTATTTTCTTTGTCCTACATAAATGAATATGTTTTTTCTATATAAATCCATTACTTCTAGAGGTATGGTCTGTTCTACCTTTTTATATAAAAAAGGATAACCCTAGTAATAACTTAATGCCAATAGAAAAACATTGTAGTGAAATAAGGAAAAATTAAAAATATTTTTAAAGAGGTTTTAAATTTTCTTAAACATATTATTGAGAATAGCTAAACTGTTATACTGGAATAAGATGGTGTTCAGAACAAAATTATATTTCTCGTTTTTCTTAAATAAAATGTTGCCCAATAAATGACTATACAAAAATTGTGTACATTATCTGCACATGTATGTGACCAAACACTATCGAATGATAGATTTTCAAGGAACATATCCTGCTAACGAATATAATATCATGACCGAAATATGCATACATAAGTGCATTTAAAGATTATTAATAATGAAAAAAATGTTAAGAGTTAAATAAATGAAACAACGAAGGAAAACTACACTCAGAAAAGAGACACTAAAGGTAACTTAATTGTCATCAATAAGGATATTTAGGAATTGTAGCATGAACTTTAAACAAAATCATAAGGCTGTTTTATTCAAAATTTATTGAAAACTGCATACAAGTAACCAAATAAGGACTTACTGTGATTGTTTATAGGAAAGCACAATTAAAAATAAAACTCCATATTTGCAATAATTTACAAAGACGAAACCTGTTTTTACAAAAATGCAGTAGTTTAGAGGATTAGGAAAAGATATGAAATATGAGAATCAATGTCAGTATGAAACCAAAAACGTTTAAAGTTATGATTTATTTAACATTTGAACAAAGATTTCTTTGTTAGATAAGGAATTCCCCAAATATATTGTTTGGAGTGTTTCTTTTTTTTTTTTCTTGAAACTTGTGACATATTTTAATTCACTGAAAAAAAATTATATCTGAGTAATGAGGAAATTATAGATATAATTAAAAAAGTTGGGGTAGTTACTATGCAGTAACACCCATAATATAATCTCATATAGCGAAATAATCTTAATTCACAAAAAGTGCAGTGAAAGCCCAAGAAATAATATAAACGTATAAAATAAGAATCTGAAAACTCATTTAAAGTAAAAGTAATTACTTTCACCAGATAATTTTCCTTCAAAGACATTTAAGTGGCAATTTGTCTAAAAGTAAGTTGTAATTTTGTTTGGTCGTTAGTCTAATTCTATTTCAATCGTTTGTATTCATTCGTACGTAAACTAGGTGAAGATGATTTTATGATAATTAAAAGTTAATTTATGATTCCCAGAGATTACCAAACAAAATCGTTAACGTATGTAACATTATTGTGTTGAAATATACATTTCAGATATAAAACCATCAACGGAAAGTAATGATAAATATTAAATATCCTCTACTTTATGACAAGCAATGATTTAGTAAATATAGTATAGTTTGTGTACAACTGTTTTATGAAGTGAGCGATCATTTACAGTTGCATTAAGAAAAATTCGCACAAAATGAAGCGCCTACAGAATTAACAGTTCGTAAGTTAATCAAAAAATTTTGAAGAGATGTGTTCTGTTATTGACAAGGCAACATCAATACGTCCTCGTCATAGTTGGTCAGATGAAAAATATTGCTGCAGTGCAGTGCATAACTAATCTTATGCTGAGCTCTACCGGGAAGTGTTGTTTTAAAACTCGTTCGAAATTTGGGCAACCTGTAACAGTAACCAAAACTTGTGGATGGCATACACTAAGAACGATAATTTGGAAGACATATTGTAATTATACATATGTAGATTCTTTAATCCCGAAATATAAGTGTTGGAAACTGGAACCTTTGATGCAGCAACTAATACAGCACACTAGCTTTCCAGAAATACCGAAAAATTATTCGTTTCTCAGCGTCCGTTTCGTCAGCTAAATTATCATCATCGAGAGATGACTTAAGCTGAAGTTGTCCTAGTTTTAGAAAGTGTTTTTAAGGTGTAATAATTTAAGGAATAGAATATTATATTTTATCACTTGCAATTGTTTGCGTTTGTAAGTTTTCATATAAAGTAACTGCCAAAAGAAAGTGTGGAAAATTTCACAATGATCATTGAAAGAAATTGGTGCGTGTAATTAACTTTTACACATACACACACAAAATGTCTTTTTCCACATTCTCACCAAAAGAAAATTGACCAAAATTAGTCCAATTGTTCAAATACACTTACCATATGAACTATTCTTACCGACTGTTAACTTTCCTTTCACTGGAAGATTATCGATGTGTGTAATTTTTCTTACATAATTATAGTTCCATTGTAAGATTCAGAGGGAATTGAATAAAATATATTTTGGTTATTATATGTGCATTCTAACTGCTCTGTTAAAAATTGATCACCGTGGAACATTATAAACATCTTTGTATTATCATAAATTATAGATATTTATGTTCAGTATTTTTGCATCAATAAGGCATTAAGGAAAACGAAATTTCAATAGGTGTTTGATATCTGAGTCATAATAGACCGAGTTGCCACTTTATTATTTTAAATTATATATTGTTTTCGTTTCTATAAAGCATGTTATTTTGAGCAAAATTTATAACCAATAAATGATGAACATTGGTCCATCATTCAACGCCTCGTATAAGCACAGAATAAATCTTGCAGTACTTAAAATTGTACATATATATACATCTTACAATATACAAAATATATTATTATACATAAACATTAAACAAATACATTAAAATAAATATATATAAAAAATGTTAATACACAGAGAAAGACATAATAAGAAGGATTGAATTCCTTTTAGTGCATATCGTAAAATATGATAGGGATTATTAAAATCAATCAAGCTCATAATGCCCAGTTTGCCACTTTATCTGTTTGACGTACAACTAACTAATTATTATAAACGTTTAAATTAGACTTTATCTTAAAAAGTGAATATAAATATTTATTAGCACTTTAATTTTTAAAGTAGATTTATTGTTCATAAGCATGGAAGAGTATCCTGGGAAGGGGCTAGTACCTTCAATACAGCAACAAAAACAGGAGACCAGCTTTCCACGAACACCGAAATATTTCACGTTTCTACAAGCGCGTTTCGCCAAACAAGTTCGCTTTAACGAGAGATAATAGAAATTGATTCATTATGATGATCAGATGATTTAAAGTGATCACCTTTAATCATCTCCTGGCAATGCCAACTTGATTGGCGAAATACGCGTTGAGAAACGTGTCATCTTTCGGTTTTTATGGAAAACTGGTCTCCTGTTGTTTTGTCTATGGAAGAGTATCTTCGTCTATAGTAAATTTGTTGACGTAATATTTGAATTTACCTCTTGTCCCACCAAACTTTATGGCGTATATTAAACCATAGTATACGTGTAGTATATTTCTTATAATTCAAGGTCTATATAAATGTATTTAAAATACGATTTTAAATGATTTTAATGTTATCAAGTGAAAATATCGGGTGGATATAAATAACATTTATATCAAATGATTCTGTTTTAAACACATAAATATAAAGGGTCCGGCAGCAGGATTGAATGGTTTTGAATGGGTTGCTGTGGAAATACTGTTTATTTGACAAACGTCAAATTATTTTTATTCAAATTTTATTATCGAAAGTCTTGTGTTACAATGGAGAATTGGCCGGTTAATCAACGGGTATCTGCTGTTAAATCATTTATCCTGACCCAGTCCATCGTTGCAAACCCAGAGGCGTTTTCGCCGTGAATTTAATTTGCCAGTGCGTGCTGAAGTCTCATCAAGAAATTCAATTTTAAGGTGGGTAACAGATTTCGACGAAAGGGGCAGTGTAAAATCAAAATTTGTTGGAGATACACGTACAGTTCGTACACAAGGTAATACTAAAAGATCCAAAGTAGCCGTTGAACAGAGTCCACAACGTTCTGCAATTCGGCGATCAATTGCACTGCGAATTTCAGAGCGAAGTATGCGACGAATATTAAATCTGGATTTGAAATTTCATCCGTATAAAGTACAGATAGTCTAAAGGCTGAACTCTATTGATAAACGTAATCGCCTCAATTTCTGCAGGCAATTTCTTGAAATATTGAACAGCAATGCAGGAATTCTTGATAAACTGATACTGTCTGATGAGGCTCACTTCCATCACCATTACAGTCAATTTACTACGGTACGGTGAGATTTTGGAAATATTTGTGGCTGTGAAACTTCAAAGAATAAACCAAGATGAAGTATGGTTCCAACAGGACGGCACCACAGCGCATACAGCTAGACGGTCCATTGCTGTTTTACAGCGTATGTTCCCGAATCGCCTAATTTGAAGGTTTGGCGACTTTGCATGACCCGCAAGATTACTGGACCTGACGGTCCCGGATTATTCCTGTAGGAATTCTTAAAGTCCAAAGTGTACTCTACTCGTCCCCAAACACTTCTGGAACTCAAATAAAGGATTCGTGAAGAGATAAATTCGATAAACGAAGATGTACTCAGACGCGTTATGTTCAATTTCAGAAACAGACTGCAGCAATGTATAGAAGATGGCGGTGGTCATCTTAGGGATGTGATCTTTGCAAACTAAGTGTTATAAGAAATTTCCAGAATTATGTTTTTAATTATAATAATAATTAGTCCAATATATTCTTTGTTTCGTAACAGTGGCCTATTAAAACCCGTTCAATCATACTGTCGGACCCTTTATAATACTGCAATTAAAAGAAAATACAAATTGAAGATTTGTATGAACTAATTTTCGTTATTCTTCAAAAAAGGTTGGAAATTTAGAAGGACATTCTGAACAGTTTGATGAGGATATTTATACAATGTGGACAAAAAGTATCGATCATATTAAGTACTTGGCATACGAAAAACGACATATTTCAATTTTGAAATATATTAACATTTCAAACGAATATTTCGAATATTTTGTTTAACAATTGACGCGTATTGCAATTGTTAAACAAATTTGAATAGTGGCGTGCCACTAACTTACAAGCAACCTTCAAGATCTTCCATCGACTATATTAATGAACAAACTATAAAATTTTTCAAGATATTTATTTAGTACACGACATATATAGTTTTGTAAATATAAAAATTTCTGAAGAGAGCTTACGTAATTCACCGTTTTACCCACATTGTGTAGTGGACACTTTAAAACATTTTCATGTGTAACTATTGTATTCTTAACCTTAAATCCTGCGTTTGAACGAAATGGCGTTTCTCATCATTATACTAACCTCAATGTTCACAAAACAAAAAAAAACAACTCGTAATCGTATGACGTCACAATTACACGCGTTATCTGTCAACGAAATATCAACCGAAACTTATAACTTACTAGCATTATTGAGGACACCTACGTCAGGTCGGTGAGTAGGTGTGTGAGATGTCTCCCTGTCGACGCAACACGCCCATATCATTCCTCCGGAACAGAGGTCGAGAGGTCGTCCGCCGCCCAGTACGCAGCTGATGCTGAGGCCGCATTCGTACTTCACACCCCGGTAACGACAGGACTGTGGTATCACTGAAAATGAATAAATGGTTAAATTTACACTAAATGATCTACACAAAAATGATTTGTACTAAGTGACAAATAGGCATAAAATAAGTATGGATAATAAATAATAATAATGAAAATAATAATCACAATCATTGTCATAACCAAATACTCGATGTGATTATGTAACGCCTCTGCAGACGCAGAAATATTATACATTTGTTTTCAATCTGGTAAAATCTGAATCTTTTTTTAAAACAGTGTCAAACTTTGCTATAATTATTATTGTTTACGTCCCTTAAATTATCGGACAATATGTATGTGTGTATATACAGCATCCACTATTTTCAGTGACTCCATTAACGACAAAGACGGATCTTCAATATAATGCAAAGTTTTACTTGACAGAGGGTAATTTTCAAACTACTGAAGTAAGGAGATTATTATACTCCACCCCATCTGCAAGTGCCTTATATAATAAGGACTAAATAAATTAGGCCAAAACAGCTATTCTCCTGGCTATATACCATCGAGGAGCGCTGAATTAGACTCGCGTATTGTTAGACAAAATACGGCAAATTTCGCCGTTTATTTCAGCGCTCGTCGATGGTATATAGCTAGGAGAATAGCTGTTTTGGCTTAATTTGTTTAGTCTTTAGTAATTCTTCTATTGCCTCCATTAATTTCTTTTAATTGTTATGAATAGTTAAATGTTAACGTTAAGAATATGTAAATCTGCTTCAACTGGAGTATTTCGAAATATTGCTTGACTTTCCTTGATAGAAGTTATCTATTTTGGACCGAATGGTAACACCACATATTTTAATTTGTGCAAATGCTCAAAATAATAAAATCCTGCCTATAATCATCTTCCTCGGCGAGTAAGAATCGGCTGTGGTGGTTCAGGGAACTCGAGACACTGTCTGTGAAATTTTCGAATATGCCTAGAAATTTTGAAAAACACCGCTATTGTAGATGATTGTATTTAAGATTGGATATCTTCGAGTCTTTTCACTCACAAAATGTAACGCATAAAGTTTGCACGTAATATGTAAAAAGTTACCATAAAGGAAAATTGTATTGAAGATTATGTCGAATTTTCTGTCTTAATTTGAATTCGGATTTCTATGCATTGCAAAAAATATTTTTCATCCTCACATGACATGGAATAAATTCGATATGATACAGTGCATTGAAAAAATCTGGAATAATAGATATTTTTAATAATAATATTTTACATTTATTTTACAAATAAAGCTACACAAATTTATGATTAAAATTTTGTGGGAATACGAAAAATATTTAAAATGCTACTACATTAAAAATAATAATTAGAAGACAAGGAATATTATACACAAACACCTGAATGCTATTGAAAATGTACAAAGTTTTAAATACAGATATAGCAATACATGTTATTGAAAATACATTTTTTTTATACTTTTCTAACTCTCGTATATGTAGCTTATATTGCTTCGTTATTAGTATGCTATAATAGTAATATAAATAATGTATTTATATTGGTGTCAAGAATTATATTAATTATATAAAATTATACAAATAAAACAATTTCATTATATTATACACGTAATGACCTTATTGAAGTAATAAAAAATTATCATATCACCGACGTCAAACATTTTTTTTAATTTATTAACTGGCATAGATGATATACATTAAATATACTTTTCAAGCTACAAGACTATTCAGTATTTAAAATTTCTATATACTCGTAACTCCTAACCTGAAATTCTTAAACAGTACACATAAAAAAATAAATAATCTAATTCTGGATCGTTACTAAACTTTCAATGAAGATCGATATAACTTATTAAAGGCTGCAAGAAGCAAAGCGAATTTAAGAAAAGAATGGATGAGCCAATTTACCAAGCTAATTTAATTAATTAGCTTGATTAGTTTAAGCCAATAACTTTTTTATATTTATTACAAAAAATAAGTGAAGCCAGTGGCGGCTGGTGACATGTAGACAACTCGTGCTGTAAACATCGGCAGCCCGCTGGTGCGCCTACTTCGCAATGCTTTAAACACGTGTTCCGTAATTCGTATCAGGCGCAGGCCGGGCCGAAAATATCTCCGCTTCATTGACCGTTGCCTTCGCTGAACTGAGCGTATAACGTGGTATTTTTGGAAGCAATTTAAAATTTAGATTTACTTGACTTGTGATTTAATTTATGTTGCACATGAAAATATAATGTAATGCTGTTTTAATTAATACGAATACATAAATTAAATGGAATGACTTTTTATTTTTTTATTACAAGCAAAATTTAGTCAGTGCTTCAGTACGGTAGCTCTTATATACCAGCCGCCACTGAGTGGAACAGTAAATACTTAGTAAGTAGAGGGAAAAATAAAGCAACACAACCCCCTCTTTCGTATTCATTAATATCAATTAGTTAATAGTATAACAGTAATAATAATTATTTTATGGGCTACCGTATTTATACCATATTATGAATTTAAATGTATTTAAATTAACAATTTTATACAGTATCTGCTGAAGTGGACTAATATGGTGCTTGTTTTCATTATTTAGTCCGTGATCATTATTTGCTGTTCTTAAAAGCTTTTCTCATATGTTGATATATATTTCGTCGTCGGAATCCATTAGGCTGTCAAATGAAGAATATTCCTTTATTGTAAGTTCGCATATTTCAACAGGTAAAATATTCAAATGCGGCCAGCATCATTAAGATGATAAGGTACATAGATATATAATGAGAAATATAATCAATTTTGACAGGGACTGATGCGTACACGGCTTTGCTTCTTCTTGCGTATACAAGGTGGTTCTGATTGAAGTTTAGAAGAAAACAATGGAAATATGACAATGAATTTTCTAAATAATCTCCATGGCTTCAAAAACTAGACGCGATAATTATTTTTATTTATTAAATATGCATATATATATATATATATATATATATATATATATATATATATATATATATATATATATATATATATATATATATGTGTGTGTGTGTGTGTGTGTGTGTGTGTGTGTGTGTGTGTGTGTGTGTGTGTGTGTGTGTGTGTGTTTCGTGATAAATACCAGGGTTAAATATTATTTCTCTGTTTCTGCAGCGATCAGAGGAGCGACTACAATAATCGTATTTAATATATTTAGCATTCAAGAAAATTATATGTAAATTATTGAAATTTTAATTTTTATTACAGTTACTTGCAATGCATCTGGGTGCATTGCTGATAGTTATTTATTAATTTTCGAAACTCCAAAGTTAAAATTTATAAACTTCTACGATATTATCAAAGACCTTCTTTCAGTGGAAGATTTCCTTCGAGGTAATTATTGCAGATATGGTTTGTATAATGATTCTTTGCATGCGTGTCATAGGTAAAAATCGTATGGATCAATCAACTGACATTTTTGAACAGTGTTGTGCTGAAAACACGTTTTAGGATAACAGTTAGTACAATACAAATCCGTCAACCTATGACAGAGTAATGAAAAGTTCTCCACAAAAACATGCAATGGAAGTGATATTTCCATCAAAATAAATGAAATAAATTCAACAAAAATCAAAGTAAATTAAATAAAAATGAAGTAAATTTTACAAAAATATTAAGACGCCAATGAATCGAATTATATAATAAAGCTAAGATTTGACTTCATAGTTGCATTTTGTTCGGCAAATTATTAACTGTTTATGCCATATGTAGTTGATTGAAACATATGTCGCTAGACATACGTGCTGGTAATTGAGGCATATTAGTAACAATTGCGAATGGTGTAGTATGTGATCAGTGTGTCGTCGCTAAATTGTTACACGCACAAAGACCCATTATAAAAATTGTATTTGTCTTTGTATTGGGTTATTAACATTTTACATAAGTATGTTTCATTTAATTTGAGTTTACATTAACTTTCCAGAAAAAAAAACATTGTGTAGAATACAACGTATTCTATCTATTTCACCGATTTAGGCATCATCAAGAAAAAGTAATATCTTATTTTGTCAAAATATGTTTTCTAATTATTGCACTGCATAATTCTAATTCTAATTAATTAATTTTATTAAACAAAAACTACAAATAAAAATTTAAAATACATTAGGCAAAAACAGAAAGATTATACGCTACTCTAAACGTATTTCAGTTTTAAGCATCTCATATTTCAAATATTTGTTTCCATGCGTTTAAAAATATATAGAAATTAGAAGATAGAAAACTTTAAATCACTCATAACCAACAAATAGTGGCAGTAGAGAAATAATTTTTATACAAAAAACTATATCGCTTTGAAAAATGTTCCTTAACTTAATATTTCTTTATTTGCTTACATCTACTTTCATCAGCACAACTTACATCAACACAAATATTGATTTTAATTTCGACTTAAATTTAAAGAAGTGATAACATGCACAGTATTAAAAAAATATTTGAAACGTATTAAAATTTCATGCGATAAAATAATATTCTTTTGATAGTAGTTATAATATATATTGTTCTGCTAAAGTGCACGTGCAATATTTTTTTCGAGAGATTAAAAATTATATTAAAACATTGACAGATTTTAAAAATATTTTGGAAAATATTTACTCACTGACGTAATATAGTTAACCAATATAAATTGTCTAAAAAAGTTTTAAATGGCAATAACTATTTTTGAAAATATGTTTTTACAAATTCCCTGTATTTTATCAGTTGAAAAAATATTAACACGCAACACCAGTTGATGTTTATTTCTATATTAGCACCACTTTACCCTTTTAAAACTGGATGATTGTTTAAGCTTTTCCGAAAATAATCATTTTTATGGCCAAATTTTCTTATTTCTATGGTCTTTTATTATTTTATAATGTGTTGTTTGAATTAAAATTACCCACAAGAAAATATCACAGAGCAACAGGGTGTTTGACGGTTTCCAGAAAAGAATACATAGCGAAATATTTCTAAATTATTTACATTTGCTTGGTACAGTATTTAAATCAATTGTAGTAACTATTAAAAACCAAAACTAAGTAATTCAAATAAAAAACAAATGTAAAGGAGTTACTAGAATATATTGTTCTAAATATCATGCAAAAATATCTGTCGTCTATGTATACTAGAAGAAGAAAAATCATTTAAAAAATCCAATAAAGAACTTGAACGCTTATATTTTATGGGAACATCAGACACGCTTTTCAATAGTCCACATATATAATTAGGTACTCAAAGGAATGGGTTATATTCGCAGAAAGTAAGGTTGTTACTACGCTTGTATTAGAATCGAAATTTATAGACAACAGAACCTATTAATGCATAAATGTATACTTTACTTTTTTGAATTTCCAAGTCTATAGATATTTAACATACTCGTACATTAAAAGTGTATTAAGGAATCCTACCGCTTTATCTTACAAAACAATAATAAAAATTGTTGATAAATAAAACAAGGAAAAAAAAACGATAAGGCATAATAAACTACATATTAATACATCAATCAAAAATAATTTCTCATAATCTATGAATATCTCATATCATATATAATTTAATAAAAATTACTATATATCTTTATATACTAGAGATTTAGAATTTATTTTACACCCACATAATAAATCTATTTAATAGTTTAACCACCCTTTCGTATTATTAAATTATCCTGATGGTTACTTATAAAGCTAAGTAATACAAGTGAGACACGGGGTTGACACAACAAAACGTTTATTTCAAACTTACAAGATTCACTGTTAGTAATGAAGGACAGAAATGAGTATTTATAAAGTTTCTTATCTAAGGGCTGTGTCAGCTTCTGTTGAGATAAATGATTCAAATAATTATATTACGTTAAGCGTAATATTGCCAAGAGATATGTTATCGAAAATAAAAGGAATGGTATAAGCATGGGTATCATATTACACCTCCTTCCCTAGGTGGAAGGCTATCAGGTTCTGAAGGACCTGTAGGCTTCTTAAGAAGTAATATTTTTACCTTTTGATGGCAAAATTTGAGGTATATATAAATAAGCAAGCCCATGAACAGTATAGATAATAAAATATAAAACATAGTATTCTGAGAATTGTTTTTTTCAAAGTCTTTAATCCGCACAGGGTGTAGGCTGCCAAGTTGGGTGGAAAGGTCTGCTAGGTCCTGTAGTTTGATGTCCTGAAGGTGGAGTTCCGCGGTCGGGGTTGAGTTCAATTTGAAGGTAGGTAACGCCAGGGACGTTTCGTCGGGAAGCTCGTGATTGGCGTTGAAGATGTCGTCGTTGATAATTACGGGGCAGTTCTCTAAAGTAACAATTGAGGGCTGCTCGATAAAGTGGTCCATGGGGGTGTTACAATTTTCTTCGATTCTGGTCCTTTGTATTGGGACGACTATGAGTTGTGTCTCTGCAATTTGTTCAACTATGGTAGCTCCGAGTCGTACGCTGGTTAGATTACATTGTGGATTTTCTCCTTGTAGAATAGGAAGATAGCACTCGTCGTGGTTGTATGGGCTATCCTTTCTACACAGGCATACATTTTCTAGCCGTGGACAGGAGTCCTCTTTCCAAAAGGTGAGTTTGGTTCGTAAACTTGCAATGAGATAGGGTTTGGTTGGTATAAGAACTTTGGATTGGTAAGGCGTGGGAATCAAATGGTAAGTATAGTAAGGTGCTTGGGTGGCTATTGGCACTGACAATTTTATGTAGATTTTAAGATCTTTAACCGTTGCTGAGATATGAAAAAGATTAAGGTAACTATGCATATTACTAAGATGTATCAGTTGATCTCGTTTATATAGACTCGAGAGTTTAGTTAAAATAATTTGTATATTTGGGACTGGCAAAAAATAGGTGTGAATGATATTATGCTGAGCCATGGCGACTGCATTCTCTAAAGTGTCTAATAATTCTAAAAATATATTAAATTCGTTTTTTATAGTGACACCAGTTTCAAAGTATGACCAGTCTTGTTGAACTTCTTTGAACGTTTTGAAGAGTAGTTCTATACTCGCGTTTATCTGGGTTAGGCTTTGATTAACTTTGTCGCTAAGAGCTTTAAATAGAGAAGTTCTTAAATTAATTTCGTGCGTTAGAGTTTCCTGATTGGACATTAATGTATCCATTTTAGAATGGAGTTCTTGCACATCATTGTCATCGGCAGTACCAAATAATATTTTTTGAACGGAACCTATAGCGTTTATAAGTCCACGTTTAAGTCTGACTTCAGGATTCCTAAAATTATTTAATTTATATTCGGTCAAGTTTACGAGGTATTTTAACTGCTGATTAATAGTACTATTAGAATATTTATGTTTATTTTGGAAAAAGCTTAAGTCGGATTTTAATTTGTATAAATTGTTTGTTACGTCCTTTAAATCGATAATGTGAATAAAGTCATGTTGCGATTGTATTATTTTAGTTTCACATGTTAGGCGATTTATGTGAATGGAGTTTCGTATAGTCTCTATTCGGATCGCGGAGGCGTAGTGAATAAGAATGAGAAGGACCAGGTTGGTACTTAATTGTAATTGGAGGGATTTTATCCTCAAAGTCAACACCTTCATCTGTCTCGCTGCTTAGTTCAATAGGTTGAATTTCCTCTGGGGGTTTTTCCTGTAAAGAAGGTTCAGTATTAACCTTTTGTTCGCTTTTCTTTTTCTTAAGCCTGGGTTTTCGTTTGATATAGGCTTTATGATATTTGCCTTCAGCATGTGCCTTACGTTGAAACAGTTTTAGAGTGGGACCTAAGTCTTCTACTACTTTAGTTTGAATGAATTTTTGGTTTAGTTTCCCGCGTGCTGGATTTTCAATATATACGTCTTCGTTGGGTTCAAAAGTTTCCGGTAGTTCGCGTGTTTCATTGGCTTTTTCTATGACTCGCATTTTAGATTTGTCTAACTTGGTTTTTATTTGATTGTAAAGGTTTTTTAGAACATTCTTATGGGTGTTAATGTACTCTGAGAGTATCCGTTCTTCATTAATATCGAAAGGGTCAGGGCGTTCGTCTCCACGAATTATATCGATAGGACACATTTTGGTGCTTGAATGAATTGTATGATTGTAACTTATAACTGCGATTTGTACTAGATAGTCTAAGGGTGCATTTGGATTTTCATGTTTAAGACATCGGACGCTGTCTAATAAAGTAGAGTGGAATCGTTCGATGTTGCCGTTGCTACTATGTCCTTGTATTGAAGTAAAGGTTAGTTTAATTTTGTGCAGATTGCAGAAATCTTTCATCATCGCGTTGTTAAACTCTAGGCCAGTATCCACCAGGATTCCATAGGGTAGTCCATGATGTTCGATAAATTTCAGTAGCGCACGTTGTATTGACATGCCTGTCTTAGTTTCGACGGGGTAGGCTTGAGCTATTTTCGAAAAGGTGTCAATGATCGTTATAAATTTTTGTCCTTGGATATCTAGAGTATCAATGTTTATGGTTTCAAAGGGTTTCGTAGGCGTTTCAGTATATTGAAAGATTGGTTTCACCGGGTGCCGGTCAGTTTTACACGTTTTGCATGTTTCGCATTTGGCGATAAAGTCCCGTACGTGATCAAACATGTTAGGCCAGAAATATTTCTTAATTAAAGCTTGGTGGGTAGCCGTTACTCCTTTGTGTGTAACTTTGCCTTCGTGGTTATAACGTATCTTCAGTTGTTGTTCTTGTTCTGATGTTACGTCTTCTACTTTCTTCTTGCAAATTAAAAACTTGAGCCAATGAGTTAAGTGGTTTTGAAGGATTCTGATGATCTTATTTTCTAACTCTGGTTGCTCGAAGTATAGAGCATGTATGGTGGTGTTACTTTGAACGAATGGAGATAAAAATTTAAAAATTTCTTCGTCGGATGAGCGTGATTTTAGGTGGAAGTGATGTTCTTTAACTTTGGGGAAAGGCTGTATTGCATAATGCGAATTAACTTTATTACTATCCTTTTCCAGGAGGATCCATCGGTTGTTATACCTATTTAAGGGTGTTTCGGAGTATTTGACTTCTAGAATGGGGTTTTCGTGACTAGAGTGAATAGTCTGGTTAGTTCTTGAGGGCGGCGCGCGATTCGGGTCGTCTATTGAATTTAAGTCGTCTAAAACTTCTTGGAACTTTTCTGGGTCTGGTTCTGGTAGATTATCGAGTAAAGTACTTACATCGGGGGCGTTATTTATCATTGACATATTGTCTTCTTCTATTGCGTTAAGTTCATCAATTTTGATACGCGAGAGCGGGTCAGCTTGGTTTGTTTTTCCTTTTTTGTACTTTATTTCGTATTGGTATTCTTCCAATTTTAGACGCCATCTTACTAGTCGCGAGTTAGGGTCCTTTAGGTTGAACAGCCACTGCAAAGGCTGATGGTCGGTTTCAATTATAAATTTAACGCCAAACAAGTAAGGTCGGAAGTATTTAACGGAATTTACGATGGCTAGCAACTCCTTCTCAATTGTGCTATAATTACATTCAGCAGGGTTCAATGTCCTGGAATAATAACTGATGGGGTGTCCATCTTGTGAAAGTACGCTTCCTATTGCATACGCGGATGCGTCGCAAGTGAGAGTAAATGTTTTATTAAAGTCGGGGTAAGCTAGGATAGGCTCATTGCAGAGTAAATCCTTGCAAGTTTCAAAGCAATTGCGGTAGTCTTGGGTTAACTCGATTTTTTGGTCCTTTTTGAGGCAATTGGTAAGGGGTTTAGTTACACGAGCGAAGTTGGGTACAAATTTGCGGTAAAATCCGAGCAATCCTAAGAAACTCTTGATTTGCTTCGCCGTTTTTGGGATTGGAAATTCTTTAATGGCTTTTATCTTCTTCGGGTTTGGCTTGATACCATCTTGGGTTATAATGTGGCCAAGAAATTCCACGTGTTTACAGAGGAATTCCGATTTGTCCAATTGAATCTTCAGGTTGGCTTTTTCGAGGGTTTTAAATACCAGTTCCAGGTTTTGTAGGTGTTCTTGTAACGACGTGCTGAAAATTATGATGTCGTCCATGTATACGAAGCATATTTTATTCTGCAGATCTTTTAATATATTATCCATCACCCTCTGGAACGTTGCAGGCGCATTCTTGAGGCCAAATGGCATCCGTACGTATTCGAAGTGGCCATTCTCTATGTTGAAAGCAGTTTTTTCTATGCTGTCAGGGTGCATCTCAATCTGGTGGAACCCTGAAGCGAAGTCGAGAGTCGTGAAATATTGGCATCTGCCCAGTTTGTCCAGTATATCCGCTATGTTAGGTAACGGGTATCTATCAGTCTTGGTTTTGTCATTTAACTTCCTGTAGTCGACCACAAGCCTCCATTTTTGTTTGCCGCTCGCATCGAGTTTTTTCGGCACGATCCAAATGGGGGAGCTATAAGCGCTGGAGCTAGGTCGAATGATTCCATCTTGTAACATTTTATCAATTTGCAATTGTACTTCTTTTTGGTGGACATAAGGATACCTATATGATTTTGCGTGAACGGGGGTGTCATCGGTAGTTTTTATCTGGTGTTTGACTTCGTTTGTGAAAGTTAATTTGTCACTAGGGAAGTGAAATACGTGTGAGTAATTTTTACAGAGTTCAAGAAGGTTAAAACGTTCCTCTTCATTGAGATGGTCAGTGCGTAGAAGATTTTGTATGTGTTGATTGGTGAAATTGAGAGAATTATGAGTTGGCTTATCGTTTTTTGAAATTTGGGGTTCAAAACCAGTATACTCGGAATAGAGTTGGACATCAATTGGTGTATCGAATTGAGCCGTGATAGGGTAAGTGTTGGTGTTAAATATTTCGACTTGAGCTAGGCCATTCTTGGCTTTGCTTATACCAGAAGGAATAAGATAATTGTCGGTTTTTTGAAATGGGATGACAATTTCGCCGTTGTCAATAGAGACAGGGATTTCTCGAACAATACATTCGACGGGGTTTAAAGAATAAGTACGTGAAATTTCTTCGGGTTGTCGAATAGAAATTGGAATCTGGAAGTAGTCATTATAGATAAGATGATTTTGGAAATCTATTTGGATACATAACGTTTGTAGGTCTTCGAAACCGAAAATTCCATCATAGAAATCATGGAAATCATACAGAAGTACGTTTAAATCGAAGTCTATATTAAATTCTTTAAATAAAGGGATGTTTGCTTGGAATTGACAAGTCGATTTGCCGGTTGAAGTTTTGATAAGTGTTTCATGAGAGAAAATATGGTTGGGGTAATATTTTTGAATTATTTCGGGACGAATTATGGTCTTTGATGATCCGGTATCGATCAATAATTTTAAAGGGGGTTCTCGAATATTAATATATGGAAGCGAACACGGTGTATTAGCAGAGTTTAGTTCTACTATGTCCGGTTGTTTATATTCGGGGCTGCAGGAAAATTTTGTTCCTGACTTTCTTCATAATCATTCGGTATATTCTCTTCGTTTCCATTTCCGTCGTTTAAGTATACCCATTCTTCTCCTTGTGGATTTTCTTCTGGGAGGTCCATTTGACTTGTTGAGGGTTCGTCGTAAGGTGTCAGTGGGGTATTGTCCATCCAGCAGGGATTCTGCGATGTAGGATCCGTTTCTTGATTAAAAAGTTCTTCTACCATGTACTTCGGCTGGTTGTATCTTGGTTGCCAGTTGTGATTTGGGGCGTTCTGAATTCTTGATGTACTAGGCTGTTGTCTAGTTGCATTCGTTCCACTGATTCCAGACATTGGGGTAGGTCTAGCGAATTTTTGGTTCGGGTTTGGTCTCCACACATTTACGTTGGATCTATTATTTTGGTTTTGTTGTATTTGGGTGCCAAAGGGGCGTTGTTGTTGTATATTATATTATGGTTTTTAAAATTACCAGGGTTATTAAAATTGTTTGCATAATTGTTAGGTTGAGACTGAAATATTGGTAATCGCACCGGTTGATTCGTTTGTTGGCGTGGTTTAGGCATTGGTAACATCGGATATCGAGGTGTTGTACTCTGTCGTCCAAACGCGAAGCGTTTGAATTCATCGTATTTAACCTGCTCGTCGATAAAAGTAATGGCGTGTTCTAATTCAGTAATGGCGGTATTATACCTAAGCATGTTTTCATAATTAAGGGGCATATTCATTTTGTAAATATTAAAAACTTGGTTCTTATAAAACGCTATAGACCCAGCCTTTTCATTTATTGGTATGTTTGATAATTGAATTTTTGAAATTATTTTAGATTTAAGTTCAATTAAACGATTGCCAAAATTAATCAAAGGTTCGTTTGGTTTTAATCTACAATTTTGTAACTCTAGCTGTAATGTTTCTAAACTTTTATGATCTGAAAAGTTAGTGGAGAAAAGATTTCTTATTTCAGGCCATGTTTGAATATCAGGTCTACTGTTCAAAAGTTGAAGAGCTTTGCCCTTAATTTTAGTTTTTATGCAGCTTACTACAATTCTAATATGTAGGGGAACATTTGAATTGCACACTTCCATTAGATTTTCAACAGCATCAAAGAAATTACTTATTTCCGTTTCTTCGCCAGAAAAAATCGGAACAAATTCAGAAATGTTCTTAAGTTTATGCAAATCTAATTCAGACATCGTGTTAAATGAAAGAGTGTTATTCAAAAGATCAGAAATATCCGAAATCTCGTCTTTACTTAAAGTGTGAGAATAATCTTCGTCTTCTGAAGAGTATAAACTTGTCATAAAATTCAACTGGTGATTTCTTAGCAATGTAAATAAAAATAGAAAGAAAAATAAAAATTCAACTGGTAGTTTCTTAGCAAAAATAAAAAGAAAATAAAAAATCAATTGTTAATTTCTTAGCAATGTAAATAAAAAATAAAAATAAAATAAAAGTAAGGAAAAATAAAAATTCTTTAAACAGTAAAATAAACGGTAATTGTTTAATCTCTACTGAAGTTATCTTTAAAATTATTAAAATGTTTTAATAAATTTAATTTCTTGTTTTTTTGAATTCTTAACCTAATCTTTTTAATTTGTACGATACAAAAATAAAAAGCTTCCCTTAGAATATCGCACGATGCGGGACTCCAAGAGGTTGTCACTAAAATTACACACTTTCCAAAAGTAGCTTGAAAATTGTCAGTGCAAAAATAGGGACGGGTGAACAGGAATAATGCAAGTTTACTTACGTTTGGTGTCGTTGTGCTCTGGGATTACGTTTTGAAGATTCTGGATAGTTGAACCGTTGAAACGGACGATCAGCGACTTCTGATTCTTCGGGAAATTGAAGAGTGCTCGATACACAGCAGAAACGTTGAACGACTATCCACTACCGACTGCGCCAGTAATACAAGTGAGACACGGGGTTGACACAACAAAACGTTTATTTCAAACTTACAAGATTCACTGTTAGTAATGAAGGACAGAAATGAGTATTTATAAAGTTTCTTATCTAAGGGCTGTGTCAGCTTCTGTTGAGATAAATGATTCAAATAATTATATTACGTTAAGCGTAATATTGCCAAGAGATATGTTATCGAAAATAAAAGGAATGGTATAAGCATGGGTATCATATTACAGCTACAAATTAATTAGAGTTATTTAAATAAATCTGTGTGGTAACCTGTGAAGAACATTACTGTTTCAATTTTGTTCGTCTATGTAAAATCACGTTAGCCTACACTCGAATTACTTTGTAGATAATTATTGGGAAGGTATTATATGAATATCCCATCATGAATATCTGAATTAACAAACTATGTATGTAATCAAGTAACCACATCCTGAATTACAGTAGCAACCGACGTCAGATAGACAAATAATTATTTTTTCTTAATTGTTTACTGATTGTTGACCTGTTACTCGACTAAAATGAAGATCAGATAAAACATTAAATATAAGGTATATTAAATAAAGTATATAAGTAAAAAAAGCATGCTATAATTTACAATAACATTATTATTAACATTATAGGAAACTCTTGACTGCCTGATAAGTTACTGCCTGGTAAATATTTACTAATATTATTATGAAAAATCTGTTCATTAAATGTGATTTATGAAATATTTTTGCACCTACTTCTTCCCAGCATGTCCATAAGGGTGTCTTGGTCTCCCACCGACACTCCACCCCTCTTCCCCAGGCTGTCTAAGAGCATGAGTTCCTGTGCCTGCCTCTCGTTAGTCAACGTCCTCGCGCCACCTGCCAAATAACCGATCACCAGCACAAAAACTGTCACCAAGACGCCACCCCTCGGGAACGTTAACATGTTCACAGCACCACACTCACCTCCTTACTAGACACATGTGGAGCAAGAGGTGACTTTCCAAGATCGGAAGTCCAACTATCGTTACAGCAAACTGAAGACTACTTACGGGCTTTGTTTACTTGAAGAGCCCGACACGGATGGCATGCAGTTACAATAAGTGAAAGCTCTCCTGCTTCGGCCGCAGCGAACCCGGTACCCTAATTAAGCATTCCAGTCTATTGGCCGGGGTTATATACTAGTTTTTTTTTTTTTTTTCGGTAAAACGTTGTCGTAAACGATAGATTCTGGAATGTGTGGAAAGGATGATTGACGTTAATGTGCAAAGTTCGTAAACCGCAAATTCGGTAGCCACCGAATCACGATGAATTTCATTCTTATTATTAACTATTTGAATAGGTATAGGCTTGCCAGTTATCGCGTAACTATTTGCTAACCGCCCAGTATTAACCTTAAAACCGCAAAAATTTTTAAAATGCCGACTCGGAGCTCCAAGCGAAAAGGACGTTCGTCTGTAAAATGTCGGGTATAAGACCGTAATAATATAGATATTGTCCGGTGGAAATTTCTTTAGATATGACAATCAAATATCTCGATTGAAGTATAATTAAAAACGTATATTAGAACGATCATTATTATGCCATATAAGGTATTATTAATGATACCCCCCTATAACTGTTGTTTGTTAAAAGTACGTCATTTATGTGAATTTCATACCTGTATCACTGGCGTGGTAAAACTCAAAATCGATCATTATTAGTAGGTATTACATACGCTGTGGAAAAAATTCAAAACGTAAAATATTTTTTCTTGGAAAAAAAACGCTCGAAAAGGTCAAGAGGTATTTTAAATTTTCCGTCTTTTGAAATACTTTCATTCTATGTGCAGTGACGTAAGTTTTGTCAAGTCAAAGGGGATGCATTTTTTAAATGGCGACCGCTATTTTTTATTTGATACAGTTAAATTTTTTGTTCATTTACAGTTGAACATAATGACATAAAAACGGTTATTGAGTTACTCAAATATCACGAATATAACTGGATCATTTGTGTGGATCTGAAAACGATGAAAGTTTCTTAGGTACACAGGCAGTTTTCGTCTCTGTATATAGGGCAGTCCAGCTTGAGATAAACACTTAAAAACCCAGAAAAAATTTCACAGCCGTGAAACTCTAAAAATAGATACAGCTTGTCAATAATTGGAAAAAGTGTGTGATTATCTGTGTATGTGTAGAAGAAAGAGTGAGACAGCATTCGCAGGGAAAAGGATGCACTTTACGCGCGGCTAGATCGAACTCTGTGTACATTCCTACATACTCGATATTTACTCTACAATGATCTCAATACAACTGAGTACAGACCAGGCTTGTTTTGAGACTTGTTCCTACTCTTGACAAGCTGTATGTCAAATATTGTGAATTGCCCAATAATCAACGCAGAACAGATCATTTCTCCTCCACTACATCTCAAGCTTGGTTCCTACTCAAACAGTTTGTCAAAGCACTGACTACTAAAGGTGAATGTTTTCGCCACAAAGTTTCTACTTTTTCTGCTCTGATATTTGAGAACACCAAAGCAACGGACATCAAATACGTACCTTGTTCTTGACGAAGACTTTAGTAGGAAGATGAATATCAAGGAGAAAACAGCGTGGCTATCTTTATACAAAACTTCCTTGGCAATAAAGAAGCTCCTAACTATGAAGTTCTGGTTACTACAATGCTGTTAGTTTTTCGAAATCTTAGCTGCAATATGAGTGTCAAGCTCCATTTCCTCCATTTCCTTTAGACCATGTTCAGACGGTAGTCTTGTGGTAATCTCAGCCTACGTAGGCTTAGCCTACGGTCTGACTCGCTTAGTCAAGAGAGGAGAGCGGCTCCATGCTAATATCATTGGCCTACGGTGACCGTTCAGACGGGGAAAAGCAGCAGCGCTTGACCAGCGCAGGCACGAGGGGACGTAGTCAGCACCTCTTGACTCTGTCTAGTTTGCAGGTCAACAGGTACTGCCGTTTCCATTTATTTACACGGAGCCACGAAAGTCTGTTCAGACGGTAGTCACTTGCCTACAGTTGTCCGTCGCGTTCACACTATATTTCCTTGTTTTTTGTGTTTCTATTTGTCTTTAATTTTAATTACGTTTAATACAAAATGAGTTTTTTTTCGACACTGAGAGACTAGTAACCTCTTTAAGAAAAACCCCAGCATTTTGGGACCTAGGTTCTAGAGAATTTTCCTATAAAATGATTAAAGTAATAGCAATAAAAATAAAATGGGTTGCACTTTCGATTCCGTCTCAGAATCAAATTCTGATAATCAAATAATTTGCCAAAACCCTTGTTTTTGTGAGCGCCATTCTTTACTCGTAACTGCGTAAAGGGAAGTATGGAAAGGAGAGGTGACTTACAGCTTGACTCTCGGGGCTGTTCAGACGGGATGCGCTTTGCCCCATATGAGCCTACGTAGGACGAGTCTACCGTTAGACTACCGTCTGAACACGGCCTTATAGTCACCTCGATCAGTTTTCAGAGAACCTTGGCGCTGTGAGTGACGAACAGGGGAATCTCTTCCATCTAGACCTCGTGACAATGGAAGAACGCTACCAAGGGCGTCGGTACTAGCACCTGATGGTAGACTACTTCAGGAGTATCAAACGAGACTGTCCTGAGAAGGTCTATAGATGCAAGAACTACAAGCGTAAATCTTTGACCGAATTTAGTATTTAATGAGTATTTAAATCTTCATCCATATGAGTTGTTACGAATCACCTATCTATGATTTCACATTTATACTGAAATGTTAAGATGTGTATATGTTAATTTAAAGTAAAAATCGTTTGTACCTACCAATATTTAAATACTTGTAGTTTGTTTTGCGAAGCTGATTTGAGTACCATCATGTTTGTTTGCTGTAAAATTTCGCGAAAATGAAAATATCGAACTAAAAAAACGTTGTAGTTTAGTTGTCTAGAGGTTATAAAGTAATAACTACCTACAGCCCATCATGCGTAGGAATAAGTCTCAAAACTGCGATATCAGACCACCCACGAGGTTCACACCCACAGGCAGTAAATAGCCTGGTCTTTACTCAGTACAATTGCGACCTCTGTAGAATGAATATCGATGAATATATATTGAATGTGAATGTACACAGATACGATCTGGCCGCCCGTAAAGTGCATCCCTCCGAATGCTACCTCATTCTTTCTTCTACGCATACCCAGAGAGTCTCAACTTTTTCCTGTTTTTGATGAAAAGTACAGGTTTGAACTCAGTGCCTTCAAATTATGTAAGAACAAGTGCTGTATTAACAAACAACAAAATTTTTGGTCACCAATGTTATATTTCCAAATTAATTCATCCTCTTAGTTTAGCAAAAATATACTATTATTTTCGATTATAAAGATATACTGTAATAACGTGACCCCATAGGGCGCTCCCATATTTTCAAGATAGTATATATTTCCCTGAATTTTCCAAGCTTGGGGTTATGTTATTTAACCAATAATTATTTCAAATTGAACGATTCGATTAATTGACTAACTCATGTTCATAGTGCGCGTGCATTGGCACTTTATGTAACGATATATTATTCTTCCTGGTATATTAAAGTAATATGTAATCAATTAATAAAATCAGTGAATTGGATTATGGGGGGCGTCTCATTAAAACTCTCATAATAAATATAATAATCTATTTACTATTTCTTTTATTTTTACATTTTTATTTAAATAATCTATTGACATGGATAACGTTTAGTTCAAAAGGTAATAAAAATACACATATTACTGCAATCAGCATATTTCCAAATTATAGAATCTGTTCTTAGGTAAAATACGATATAACGTAGCACAAGTAAGATCTATATTATATGTAGCATCCGCATGAATAATATATAAAATTGTTATCTACGTCGAGTAGCATAAGAAGCTATGTTTCAGCATGAAGAATATAATATGAACAGACGATTTTAATGAATTATGTCTCTTCTGTATACATGGTATTTCATTTGGAACTATAGGATATAATTTGTGAATAAGACTAATAATATTTGACAAACTCAGGTTTTTTATTCTCCAACAAAAAATGGAGACACCTTGATTCATCTGGCATGATGTTATTCACGTAGCAAAATTGTCTATATGTAACACAGGCGCATAAAAGTGGTTCTAATTCCCGAATAATATGTTAAATGTTTGCTTTGAGGTCATTGATTCTAGCTAGACGGGGTACACTTTTCCCTTGACATAACTGTAAAGAAGAAAATCCAGTGATGTTCACTCATATGATTTAGCAGACCAATTAATGTCAGCATTTCGCGAGACAACATGATCAGGTGATTGGGTATGCAAAAGAGTTATGCTTGCACGTGCTGTATGACACGTTGCACAGTCTTACTGAAACCGCATGTTGTTCAAATCCAAATCATCAATTTGGTGGAAAAGGAAATTGTTTAACATGTCACGGATAGCGTCCCCCATTTACTGTGATAGCATTACCAACTTCATTTTTAAAGAAGTATGGTCCAATTACTCCACCACTCCCAAAATGCGCACCAAACCGTGCATCTCTGTAGATGCATGTATTTTTCGTGAATAGTATGTGGATATTCAGCACCCCAAATTTGATAATTTTGTTTGCTGACGTATCTGTCAAGATAAAAATCTGCTTCACGCACATTTGCACAAGATAGGCATCACTTTCTATCTTTTCTAACGCCCAATTAACAAATGCACGACCGACGTTGTAAATTATCTGTAACTTTTAATTGTTGTGTCAACTGAATTTTGAATACTAACAGATGCAGACCTGCAAACTATTCGTTGTTGAATTGTTAGTCGCGGCACGTTGACGTCGTATGATTTGTAGACAATAGTCGTTAAATATCGACGCCCTATCTTTAACAGAACAGAAATGGCGCTCAATTCCAATCTCATAGTTCCAAGTGAGACACCCTATATAAAGATGAATATAGAAGTTATATAATTAGTGATATAAATACTATGTACTAAATAAATCATTGCTTGTCTTGATGCAGAGATATATATAGACATATATATATATATATATATATATATATATATATATATATATATATATATATATATATATATATATATTCCTGTTTGGCCGTTTTTACGGTTTTTTGCGTTTTTCTGAAAAACTATGCATTTTTAGGAAAACATGACCTGATTTGATGTTGTAGATTTTGCGATTCTCCAGAATTTTTGTTCTTCAGTTTTTCGAAATTCTACTTAGTTTCGTCGCTAGAGCGCGCTGAAGTATTTTTGAGCTCCTTTTCGATTTTAAGCGAAAACTATGCATTGTAGAGAAAAATATTAAGAGATCAAAGTTGTAGAAAAAAAAATTTCCTACACATTTTGTTGTTTTTATTTTTTCGCATTAAGTCGCACGGTTTTGCCACTAGAGGGCAAAAACCGTTTTATTTCTTTTGTAATACTCTTGTGTGAATGAAAAAGACACTCTAGCGCATTATTTTTGATTTGTAGGCAAAACTATAATAACATAAGACAATTTGTATGAAGTTTTTTGCTCTCCAACTTCTTGTGATTGAACTTTTCTAAAAAATTAATATTTTTTCCTATAAATTAAAAATAATGCTCTGGAGTGTTTTTCCATTTGCACAAGAGTATTACAAAAAAAAAAGAGAACGGTTTTCGCCCTCTAGTGGCAAAACCGTACGACTTTAAAAAAAACAAAAGAACAAAATGTGTCGGAAATTTTTATATCTACAACTTTGATCTCTTAATATCTCTCTACAATGCATAGTTTTGGCTTAAAATCGATAAACAGCTCAAAAATACTTCAGCGCGCTCTAGCGGCGCAACTAAGAATAATTTCGAAAAAATGAAAAGAATAAAAATTGTGGAAGGTCGTAAAATCTATTACATAAAATCAGGTCATGTTTTCCCAAAAATGCATAGTTTTTCAGAAAAACGCTAAAAACCGAGAAAACGACCAAAAACGCATATACATATATATGTCTATATCTAAAAAACAACCCTTTTTTTATCATGCGCTAGGTAAAAAATATGTTGACACAACCCCAATACAACTTTCTGTATAGGTCGCTTAGCTGGTAAGGGAGTACTTATTAATACTTTACGTTGATGGTTTTACTTCTGAAACATATATTTCAACACAATAATATTGCGTTAACATTGTGAACAATTTTATTTGATAATCTGTTGGACAGCCTAAAGTTTATAATATAATACTAAATATATCAATTGGGCATTTGCTGGTTTGAAATATTTATATTAAGTCAGTAAATGAATAAATTATTTCTCAATCTATATTGAAAATCATATTTTGCAATATTTTTATATTCAGTAACCTTGGCTATATACTGCCGTGAAATAGATGACATGTGTATTAAAATTTCTATACGCGCTTAATTATAGTACTGAAGGGAAATAACTGTTATATAGGCGTAGGCGTAGAAAATCGCCACCATTCTTCGGGTAACCACGTTGATTTCATACTGCACGTCACCGGCCAACCAGGTAATGTAATACAAATGCTTATATTTAGTTTGCATGCCGTCAGGTGGTTTATGATAGCTGTCGTTGTATGACGTTTGCTACAATACGTGATGTTTATAACTATAATAAATATAATATAATAAATATTTATAACTTTATAATAAATACGTCTTATTGTGTATCCTTTATCTGACTTTGTGGGAATATTATACGCCATCCAATAGCTTCCGGATCAACAGAGCGGGCTTACATACATATGAATCAGTTCAATATAGCTTACACTCTACATGTAAATAGAAAATGAGTTACCTGTATGGAATCCAAAGGTGAAATTGACTTAACATAATACTGGTTTGTTCATAGTTGTTCAATGGTTGTTCCAATTTGTAGATCGTCAACTACCAAATGGTGAAATCTTCTATTAACACATATATACCTAATAAGGGTTTGCAAGCATTACAACTAGTCATTTAATATATATTTACACTTGACACGCCATCATCGACGTCATCATTTCTATAAAGGAGCCGGAATCTGACCTACTACTACTGGATGCTGGAGCTGGAATCTGCAGAAGCAGGAGATCAGTTTTCCACGAACACCGAAGCTGAAGCAAACACCAAGATTGCATGTTTTTCAAAGCGCGTTTCATTACCCGATGATTTATTAAAACTAATTCTAAACCGCCTCTAATTTCTATTTGTACCAAAACTTTTGTTCAGGTTCAATAAATTGTTACGAATATTTTCCACGCTTCCTGCATTGTTCAATAATAAACTCACTCAACGTAACTATTTTTCTTTATAATCGGCGAACAGTGAAGGAATAATTTGTTTCGGTTTACTGCACTGCTCCTTCTAATATACCTCTTATAACTATTTCCAATCATGGTAGGGTAGTTAATTGAACGGTAATGGGCTAAACATTTGATTTACTGATCCATGTGGTCCACCGTATTGACCAAAACAACGAATTGTTAGGTATAAAGTTCTTGCTTTTGTTCATGCTATTACAATATTTAGCTCTTAATACTTTCTTAATCTTAATACTTTCCATGAGATATAATAGTTTGCTCTTGGTTATACTTTTTGCTAACATTAAGTTACTAGAGTGTATTTTGTGAGTCTATTTTTAAAGTATGTTGGGTAGCGGGATATTCTCGAATTTTTCGTATATTTATTGGGTCACGTGATCCTTAAATCTAGTTAATATTGCTTTCCTGTCTGTTCAATACACTTTAGACTACAATATTGACAATTTATTTTATAAATCAAGGATACTTCGTTATGTTTAATTTCATATTTGGGATATCCTAAGAAATCCAGAAGAATGCACTACACAGATAATAAAATAGAAGGAGATCTGGCTAATGCCTTCCAAAACGCACCACATCACATCAAAACTACTACTACAATAGAAATAAAAATGAAACTAGGCGACTAAATCTTAGAAAAGCTACAGATTCTATCAGAATAATACCAAAAATGCTAAAAGAACTGTCACAAACAGCAATCACACTACATATTTATCTATTTAATTCCACATTAAGACATAGTTACTGGCCAAAACAAATGCAAACTCCTGAAATAATATTAACACATAAACCTGGGAAAGACTTTATCATAAGTGAAACTTATCCTATAGGCAAGTTTCTTATTCACAATTTAAAGAACACTTTGGAACGACTTCTTTTACAAAAAATTAATACTGATGCCATCAGTGAAGAATGGATACCTCAACACCAGTTCAGATTTTGAGAAAACTACTCAACTCTTCAGCAAACGCATGGAATCAGTCACGAAATCGACAAAGCATTAGGTGGCAAAAACTACTGTCCAACAGTATTTCTCGACGTCGGTCAAACCTTTGACATGGTTGGGCACCTTGGTTACACAAAATGAAACAATTTCTTCCTATAGTCTACTTTTATGTACTAAAATCCTGCTTGAGCAAGAGGTAATTCAGAACCAGAGTCAACAACAGCATTTAAGAAAACTTTGCCATCAAATCCGAAGTTTCTTAAGGCAGTGTCTCAATCGGGCTCTTACTCTATGCACTTTATATTGTAGACCTTCTAACAACAATGGACTCCACCACTGATACTTTTGATAATGACACTTTAATACTTGCATTCAGCGAAGACCAGTTGAAACCTCAACCACTCTACAGACACATTTAGAAACCTGGACAAAAGATTGAAATATATAAATCAACTAACAAAATCCATGCAAATCAACTTCACCCTTAGAAAAGAACAATGTCCTACCTTAAAACTAAATAATATAGAAATTTCCATATTCACAAGTACAAAATATCTAGGATTACATGAACAACAAATTGAACTGGAAAGGTCATGTCAAAGAGAAATAAAATAGATCTGAAGGTGAACGACCTGTACTGGCTTATTGGAAGAAGGTCTAAATTGTTAATAGAAAATAAGTTGCTGATATATAGTATGAGACTATAATCAAAACTGTAGGATCATGTGCGATACGGCTCTGGGATTGTACCAGCGAATCCAATATAGCCAACATCCAAAGAACTAAATCTAAAATACTGTGCATGATCACCCATGCACCCTGGTATCATCATCATCAATCAGCCCAATTGTGTCCACTGCTGAACATAGGCCTCCCGTAGTCCATTCCATCGTCTGCGATCACGTGCTGCGTTCATCGAGTTCGTCTCAATCCTTTTAATATCATCTGCCCATCTTATTGGTGGGCGTTCTCTGTGTCGAAAGGCGTCTGGTCGCGGTCTCCATTCTAAAATTTTTCCGTTTGGTGGTATATCTCAAACTCTGATATGTCTCAAACAAAAACCAAATCCTCCATGAAGACTTACAAGTGCCCTACGTCAAAGATATTATAAAAGAAAATGGTATAAAATATCACAACAAGCTGTATAGTTATCCAAACGCCCTGACGCATCTACTATTGGAACCACCAACCTAAAAGGTTAAAACGCAAATTGCCTGAACGAACTGATCTCACATGACTCGTCACTGAAGGAATCCTCATCATTCATGATAGGGAATTATGGCCCTCGAGGAACTAAATTAGCCTGTAGGATATATATTGCTAATAAATTCATTAAATAAAAACAATATTCGGCGTCGATACTTCTGTACTTGCAAAACATTTTAATTTTTCAATATATAAGTATTTTACAATTTTACAAGTATTTTACAAGTCTGTCTTATAAATATAGTTGTATTCGGAAAACTTATAAATTAATTGTTGTTAAAGAAAGATGGAGTTGGAATTTATAAAATATTATAATGACGTCAAAACTCGACGCAAAATTTCATGAATATAAAACTAGTACGTTAGTCAATGCTTTTTTTTTTAATAAAGTTGCCTTGTTTCAGGGTTTTCAAAGTTTTCAATAACAAAATTATAAATGTTGTACGAAACTTTATCACCAAGTGTTGCTTGTGCATTTTATTTAATTTATTATAAAAAAATGAGAATGCAAACAATAGAAATTGTTTTAAGTTTGTACTGTTACCTCTCACAATTTTTTATCAAGAATACAGAACTTGCCCTATTCCCATAACATTATATTTCCAAATGAAACCTAAGATCTACCCCCAAGTTGCTCTTCAGATAATTAAACAATTAATAGATTATGCGGGAATACCAATTAGAACGTCTAATTGGTATTATTGCCCAATTTATAAGGCGCCAAGAAATATATAGAAGTAGCACGTACGTAATCGAAAATTTTGCGCGAGTTTCTCCGACAAGTTGAGTTCTTCATAAATAGTGAAAGCTGTGCTTTGTGTATTCAAATCCTCAACTCTTTTCACTTTTGCATTTGCGGAGGTTAACACTGAAAGCGTATAGCGAAACATCGGCGACATTGTCACTGCGATCTTCTGTTGCCCAATTCGTAACAGTTGGAATCAATGTCCGGTATCAAGGCGTATAAAAACAGCTGGGTCAACTAAACAAACTTGTCCTTGCTTCGGTCGAGATAGCTTTCCTTCGACGACGTAAAGGTCAATTACACGCTAAGGTCTGATTATTAACGAGATGATCATTGTAAAGCGATGAAATACAATTTTGTACAAAATCCACAATTTCGTTATTGAAAAATGTGTGCTATTTGTTTACATTATTTTTTCAGAGGTGTCGTTAATAAATGGCTAAATATTTAATCTGAAATGGGGTGCAGTTCCATATTATTGAAATTCATCCATCAAATAATGATTCTCTTGTGATCAATATCTACAGTTACATGACTTGTTCCAGTAAGAGGATGCACACATTAGATGAAATATAAAATAAGAATAAGTGAATTTGCAGGTATGATAACAATACCCTTGAAATTTATTGAATCTTAACGAGAAAAATATATATAGTAATTTGAATATAGAGGGTTTTAATAAAAATTTCTGAGACAGATGCCTAAGAGGTACCTATATATAGGATTACCCATACTTAGAGGGTAATTAATGCCCTATAGGGCGTAATGAATGAGTTTTCTTCCCTGGGGGCTGTAACCGCCTCCAACTTTTATTTTCCAAATGCAAGATTATGTCGAGTGACACCTCATAAGAAAAATCGCATCGAAATATATACAATGCATACCTTTTTTCTAAATTTTCCATAATATTATGTTAAAAAAATAAATAACTTCGTCACTGAATCGTAAAAAGTGTACAAAATGTGTCCCATATTTTTCTTCTCCAGGTTTTCTGTTATGAGGAGCATTAATAATATATTTTCTAGCCTTTACTTGTTGTCGTCTTGGTTGTTTCATTTTGTAGCCCTGTTTCAGCTTAGTTCATTGAAGATTGTATGATATTACCTCGCATTATATCTTTGTATTAGTGTTATTTTTCGCGTATTAATTATTATTTTACATTTGAAAACTTGATTATAAAATAAATTATTATATTATTTGTGGGCGCCCGTGACTCCACATACACCTATTGACAGCCGTGATGGTATTTGTATATATTGGTTTTAAGTTTTGTAAAGATTAGAAAGTAGAAACCCTTGGATATTGTGCTAGTACTCGGAACCAGGGTACATAATTTCCTTAAGGGTAAAAATGCGATAATCCCAGGCAATAAGTTACGTGATTTATTACCGCAGCCATCCTTGTTAAAACCCCTTGCAGATTAGGTCAATGGTTTATGACAAGTAGCGTCTGATAATAATCGCACAAGGCTAGAGGCTTTTGAGATAAGTTTTTAATCAATCAATTCCCGCGTCTCGCCCTGAAACATTGGTTCCTCTTTCGGTACTAGCTTGCCAATTTATATTATCTCAAATGGAGCTATAGCAACAACATAACTACTAATATCATTTCACTACACAACCATGTTTTTAATAGAATCTTTTTCCATTGACATTTTAATAGTGACCGGATATAGAAAAAAAGCCGAACTTAAGCGGATGTTACTCGATTATTTAGGGACCAGATCTATCACACGTTAGTCAAGGTACAATCAGTAAAATTGGGTCTCATTACCAAGAGATTGGTCATGTGATAAATATGTAAAAAATGGCAAATCGTTGTTTACGATAAAACCAAATCAAATACGTTATTAGCTTAGATGTTCAAGAAAGCCCAGGCCCCGTGGCTCCAGCTCAACAACTGGCTCATGATTTTAATGTTTTGAAGGAAGTACAAATGTACTCTCACACCTATGCAAACAATTCATAAAATTATTGAAGATGACTTGGTTCATCAAATTAAGTTTTATGCTATAGGGTTTTTATTCTATAGGGTGTCTCAGTTGGAAGTAGAGAATTAAAATTGCGCGCCATTTGTGTTTTGTCAAAGATAGGGTGACAATATTTAATGACTGTCATCTACAAACTATACGATGATAACAGTTCAACAACGAATACTTTGTGTAGAACTGTTTTATGAATGTGCTCAATTTCATAAAACAGTTCATAAGTAAGATCATTTACAGTTGTACTAAGAACAATTCGCATTGTAAATAGTTAACAGTTCATAACATAATCAAGAAATTTAAAGAGACAGGTCCTGTTCCTGGTCCAGGAGACAGGCCTTATCAATATAAGGCAACGCCAAACGTTCTCGTTGTGGTCGATCAGATTAAAATATTGCTGCAGTGAGAAAAAGTGTACGGAAGCATTCAAACACATCAATTCGACGTCCTGTACAATAATTGAATCTGTGAAGAGCCACTACGTATCGGATTTTAAAGAAAGGTCAGCATCTGTCAGCATACAAAATTCATTTGATGCGCGCAATTAAAAGTTACAAACTTAGATACAGTTAAGTTAGAAAAGAAACAAGGTGATGCTGATTTTTGTAACAACATTTTGTTCAGCGATGAAGCATGTTTTCATCTTGATGGAGCCGTCAGCAAACAAAATTGTCGAATTTCGGGTGCTGAAAATCCACATGCTGTTCACGAAAAAGAAATGCAACCACAGGGATGCACGGCTTAGTGCGCATTTTGGAGTGGTGGACTAATTGGACCATACTTTTTTTAAAATTAAGCTGGTAATCCTTAATGATGCTGAAGGACTGCCTCATTTACTAAGTTTATATCAAGAATTGTAACCGTTAAGTGGGAATAAATCTCGTGGGATATAAGATAAATTAGTACAAAGGAAAATATAATATGGTATATTATTCCCATGATAATGTATAGTTGAATTAATATACACTTAGGAATTGGGCCCAGTCCTTCCGATAAGGGAATAAAACCCTAAACGCATTTATCATTTTGATTCTTTTTAAGCTTAATTTTGAAAATTAAGTTATCACAGTAAACGGGAGACGCTATCGGGACATGTTAAACAATTTCTTTTGCCATCAAATTGACGATTTGAAATTGAACATGTAGTTTCAGCGAAACGGTGCAACGTGTCATACAGCACGTGCAACCATAACTCTGTTGTATACCAAATTTACTGATAATGTTGTCTCGTGGAATGCTGACATCAATTAGCCTGCATAGTGTAATGTAACACCACTGGACTTACCTTTGGAGTTATGTCAAGGGAAGAGTAAATGACACTCAGCCAGCAACAATCAGTGACCTTAAAGTAAACATTCATTCAAGTTTTATGTGTAACGGACCATTTTACTAAATGGATTACATCATGCCAGATGAGCCGAGGCAGCCATATTCTATTCCATTTGTAGCCGTATCGTCTTCATTTAATGTTGAAAAATAAAAAACCTCAGTTTGCCAAATATTATTAATTTTATTCACAAATCACATCCCATAGTTCCAAATGAGACACCCTATATATAAATTCTGCAGTAAGATGACGAAACAAACTTACGTTCCATAAGAAAGTACATCTTCAAATAAAACATCCGCTCTCAAATTAATATTTTATGTAACAGTTTTATTATTTTACCAACTGCATCTAAATGGGCCAATACACTTCGAAAAAAGCTCGGCTCAAAGAATAAACTCCACGTAACGTGAATTGTGTTTTCGGTTGGCCTGGATTACTTAGCGTCCGTTTTTCCGGAAATAAAACATCTCGACGACCACAACCTTTTCCATTGTTCTTTGTCTGAAGTATGTCGATTGGCGACAGTAATAATTTGAGACGCGCAATTACTGTTAATGTCGTATAATTCAATGTAATGTAAAACACAATTTGTAGGATCTAATTGATATTGGCGTTGTACAATTACTTCTAATATCATTAGGTGGTAAACTCAAAGCCAACTGAATAGTTCCTAGAAAGCCTAATGAGTTATGACTTGTCGATCATTTGGAACACTTTGTAGACTGTACGATAATGTTATATAAGCAAAATGATGTAATATTAAGTGTGTGTAGTTAGTCTATGGTTTACGTGAACAAAACATTAGATGGTTACCATTACTCCAGATGTATACTGAGAAAACACATCGGTTTAAATGCAAACTAATAAATAATTCCATTGTACATAAGAAAAATTTAAGTAAAAGAAACATATTTACAGTAAATAGGCCAGGCACTTATACTTATATTACATACTATTAAGCAAAGTATTACTTTGTTTAATAGTATGTAATAGACTGACTAACTATTTTCATGTTGCGACTGAATGAACAAAATTGCCTTTTTCATCTATATTCCTTATGTGACCATATTTATTTTTAAGTTTATTAATATGCATACAATTAAGCTTATGCTTGTTTAGAATATTTTGTATATATTCGTAAAATGCTTACTTACGTCCAAGGTCATCGAAAAATCGCTGTTTCGGTGGTGGAAAATATTCTTTTCCATAAACTGGACGAAGAGAATCTGAAAAAATGTTTCTGTATTATTAACAATGTTTTGAGTTGTATATTAATAGCAAAGATAGCAAAATATAAATGAATATAAATAGCAAAAATGTAAAAGTGAAGTGTATGCATGGAAAATTTGTATTTAATGAGTTTCTGTTAAGTCACTATCTAATGAGCACAAAATGACCTCATGAAACACGTGAATATATGTTTACTTCTATAGATATAATATAATTCCTGACTTTGTTTTATTATTTGTAGTTACTTAAGTCCTCACTGTAGAACAAACTTTTTTGTAGAAATGTGGATGAAAGCCCAACGAGTACTGTAGAGCAATATTATTTAATTTTTTAGTAGCTTAACTTAAACTTAACTTAAGGCTTAACTTAATCCATAAATTTTATATATAGTTGAAATCAACTATTCCAACTGGTGGCGTATAAATATGTATTAACGAACTGTTATCATTAAAATCATTAGCACAAGAAGTTCATAACATTGCTACTGTTATGACCTTAACATTTTCTTAGCTTTTATCCACATCATGACAGTGACATATATCATTACTAGTTTTAGAAAGTAAGGTACTTAGCAGAGAATTATTCCATACCTTCATAATAATTATTAATTCTCTATAAATTCCAGGCTTAACTAAAATTGAAATACTGTTCATACATTTTGAATTCTGTATCAAAGCATTTTTTTTAACAGTTTGATATGTGTTCTTCGGTATTATCACAAAAGTTCAGCCTCTCTATGTCTAAATATAAGATGGAAGATAACTGATTGTTGCAAGTACAACATTCATAAGAAAAAGACGAAATGAAACTGTTTATAGTTACTACGTGTTAATGTAAAACTGAAACACTATTTTCCAATTATGCTGGATATAATTATATAACTAGTAGCTTAATAATCTAGCTGGGTATTTCGATAGCATTTCAAATAGTGTATGACTATATGTGCGCATGTGTTTGCTTAAGCTGAATTTTAATCAATAATGTAAGCGAAACAACAGCTATAGCTTCCATCAATTAGATGAGTTATGAATAGCTCGACTTCTAACTTGTACCTTCATGGATTCGCAGCCACTAATCAAACTTAAGCTAAATTTATGTAGAAGACATACTATCCCTCAGTTAGGATGTAAAACATCTCTTGTCTTGTATATGTTAGGCAAGTAAAAGTTCCTCATCTCACTATAAGGGTAGAGTAATTGGTCTCTTGCAATCAGCGATAGGCCTTACTAAAGAAATTAAGTCAACATATAAAAATATGACCTTATGAATATCATCTAATAATCAAAATCAACCAATAATTTTTTAGTTAAGTTTCTCAATATTCCATTCAACAATAATGTAATATTTAAATTCGATCAACTCATTCCCGAGATATATTAATGAAGTCATAAAAACTAAGCGCTATATTCGCCGTATATATAAAATAAATTATCCTCCTGAATAATTAGCAACAGAGAGTCTTTTTTCGCATATAGAGTCTATGTACTCAAATATTTCAATAATTGGGATTGATTATTATGATACTAAACATCCATCAATAACACAGGCCTACAAATTTTTACATTTTGAAAGTTGATTTGGGTTTGATAAGTGATAAGAAGTGAGTTATTTACTCTCATTTCATATCTACCTTCCGTTTTTAGCCCCCCCGTAAAGTTTTTAATCAGCTGAATAACCACAAATAGTTTTGAATATCTAATTTCTTATTTTCTTCGAAAATTCCTCCCTTTTTAACAAAAAAGCTTTGTTTTGTAGTTTTTCTTGTTTAATCATTCGTTGGATGTCCTTTTTTCAACATCTAGCAGTAATCTGCCATCATCGCCACATTCCATCGACTCTGGTACCTCCTTTCCATCGCCTTTATGTCTTAACAGAACCTTACTCCTCACTAATAGCACCAAGATTTTCTGGAAAGTAGTCCAGATGAGCATTCAGAAAATGAAGTTTTATGCTCATATTACAACCAAGTTGCTTAAACTTATCCAGCATTTTGTTGGCAATTTCCTCATACTACGGATGTTTATAATTTCCTAAAAAAATTTTCTCTTACATTTTTAAAGCATATCGAAGATTCATTTTCAATTTCTGTCAATGTTTCTTCAAGCTATTGGTTCTGCATTAATTTTCTTATTTGTGGTCCTACGAAAATACCTTCCTTTAATTTTGCTTCAGAAAGAGCTGGAAATTTGCCACATAACTACTTAAAACAATTCCTATCTTTATCTGTAGCTTTTACATATTGCTTCATTAATCCTAATTTAATATGAAGTAGCGGCAAAAGATATGTTTGCGAATCAACCATATTTTCATAAATAACGTTTTTTGAGCTAAGTGTTAAGTTTAAAACAAAATATATTTGGTGTATTTTTGCAAGTTCTAGATATTTTTAAAACAAAATAAACACACCCGACGCGATGTCACGAGTAAACGTACACGCATTAAAAATGTACTACAACGACTATGTAAATACCCGGATAGTATAAAATCGGAATATCCCCACTGGCCAACTCTGTTTTGGTAAATACCCCATACTCATGTGTACGTTTCAAACCGATTAAACACAGGGGCGCTGCAAAGATTGGGGCAAAATTTTATTTTATAGAATCTCGGTTTTAAAAACTACAAATTATTGTATAATGGAAATTTACAAATACAGGTGCGTAATGGAAACAAAAAACAGTGTTGCTGTAGTTCATGGTATGTAACTAAGCCAAAAAGTCAAAAAAAGATCGATCACAAAATCTTTGTTGGCCTGTGTAATATACACAAGACGATACGTTTGTCGACTGAACCATATCCATTAAATTCATTTGGATAAATGTACGGATTTATATAACAATGCACAGAAATTTCATCTTAGAAAGTAGAAAATTATATCCATAAAAAATCCCGTTTATTATTCCTAAGCATTTAAAAGTTACACCACGATGATTTCCTTCAGAAATAAATTGCTCATAATATCAGTTACATTGCTGTAACACCTATATGTATTTAGGTAAAACTAAACCAATTTTACAAACACTGTATGATTCGATTCCCATTTGATATAATTAACTTGATAGTATCCAATTATAACTACTAGTAGTGAATTTAATATCGTATCATCCACATCTAGTTCAGTCTTCTTCGCTTCGATTGAGAGCCTCATTGAAAATAAAATTATAATATATTTTAATTGATTTATGAAATAGTCACTCAGTATATGAAAATCATTTACAACGATTATGAATTCGCTGCTCCTGACTCTAATTCGTAATTGGACCCACATAGGCATAATAAAGTAAAAGTCTGTAACGTGTTATGTATTTTTTTCGCTTTCTAGAAAAATACAATGTACCTGCTACAGTAGTTTTCTCACTAAATTTAACAATACGCATTTATATTTTTTATGAACAATTGAATTGTAAACACCTAATACTAGATGTCATTAACTCATGAATAGATGTCTTCATTTCCTTAACAGAATCATCTCTTTATCTACATTATTACTAAGTCGTATTGGATTGAATCAAATCGTTCACAAATATATAATACATACTATATTAACATATTTATTTTCCTATTAATAATATGCTGTACACAATCTATACAAAGAGCAAACTGCTGTTATAGAAGTAGAAGGGGAAAGAAGGGAAGTAGGTATTAGGAAAGGAGTAAGACAAGGATGTACACTATCACCACTAATTTTTAATCTGTACACCGAAGAGGCGGTTAATGTCGTAAAAGATGGATTTCGGAATTAAAGTACAGGGACAGAAACTAAAAATGCTGAGATTCGCGGATGATATAGCAGTATTAGCATCTAGTAAAGATGAATTGGAATCAGCGTTGAACGAAATGGAAGCAGTGTTGACAGAGGAATACGGAATGAGGGCGAATAAAAACAAAACTAAAGTGTTAATGTGCAGAGGGCACGAGAGCAGAGCAAAAACGAAAGTACAAATTAATAATGAAAGATTGGAGGAAGTTAAAGACTTCACTTATTTAAGAAGTAAAATAAATTGGGATGGAAGAAGCGATAGAGATATAAAACAAAAAATTACACAGGGTCGAGTAATAAAAAGAAAGCACTTTTATGCTCGGGGGTAATAAATTTAGAAACGAGGAAGAGATTTTTGAAAACGTATGTATGGAGCACGGCACTATACGGTTGCGAAACCAGGACGGTAGGGGAAGCAAGTAGGAAGAAATTAGAAGATTTTGAGATGTGGTGTTACCGAAGAATGATGAAAATACCGTGGGCTGATAGGGTTAGAAACGAAGAAGTATTGGAGAAAGTCGGCGAGAAAAGGAGTATGTGGAAAAACTTAAAGAAGAGAAGAGATAGAATGGTAGGCCACTTGCTGAGACATGGGGGAATAGTCCGCGATATTTTGGAGGCAGAAATAGGAGTGAAGAAAGGCAGAGGTAGGCCTAGATTAGACTAATGCTCGCAACTAGTAAGGGATGTAGGTTGTAGCACAATTAGCGAAATGCGTAGGTTAGCACAAGATAGGAGAAGCTGGAGGTTAGCGTCCAACCAGTCTTAGGACTGATGACCTCATGATGAATATGCTGTTGTATTGAGCAATTTAATTTATCCGAGAAAATGTCGTCCTCTCCTTAGACAATGTTAGTGCGTTCAATTCGTTTCGTTTCAATTCTTCTTATCAATCTTATATACAGGGTGTTCTGCTTTTTTTGCTTTTTATTTTTATAAAAAGACATTGAATCATTGATCTCAAGAATTAAATCATAACTACATAACATTCACGGCTCAATAAAACCAAAAAATCATAAATTAGAGAAGTGCATCACTTTTCACATATATTTTTTAATAGTGGTGAAAATTCCCCCGCATAGAATTTCTTCGTATGCGTTGGATATTATTAAAAACCTAATTAAATGTAATCTGAATCTTATTAGACAAAAATTTTTACTTTTTAAGTATTTATGAATGGATTTATGAAAATATAAAATAGGAATATATGTAATTTGCTGTGAAGGAAAATTCAAACTTTTACAATTATTTTTCTTTTAAATTAGGAGATAGACCAATGATTTAAATAGGAGATGAACCAATGTGTATGAAATAGAAAAGTTTATCGATTTTGAGAAAGAACTTCGGACTTATAGTTTATTTCATCGCTATTTGTCAAATAAAAAATCACAAAACATAACCTTGGCTTGTTTTATGGCTAGGCTCAGGTAGACTCTTCCGTTTATCGGCAATATAAGAGAGATTTTATTTGGCAAATAGCGATGAAATGAATTATACAACTTGAGATTTATTTGTCGTACTGTAAAACAACTCTTGTAACACACTTTAAAGATATAAATGTTCATTCATCATCCTTCCTTATTTCATAAATCGTCCGAAGAACATCTTCCACCGCGCAGACCGTACGCAGACTTTTGCACCCATTATGGCAATTAAAACAAATAAAAAGGCATTACCCAACCATAAATCATAATTACGCATTCCGTACCTTTTATTTCATTCTCAGAGCACTCTATCAGCACCACAAGAACAAAACACATCACTAATTGTTTAAAGCAATAATTAAATTCCATTTTTATGCGGCAACTAGAGCGTGGTGTATGTTTTCACTTATTGTGTCCCACGGAGGAGCAAAGAAATTGCTACATCGAGCGCGCGAAACCGTACGTCATGTTTTTCGAAAATCTTATGTGTGAAGTACCTATTCCGGCGAATAATCAAGCGGCACAGATGACAATCGCCGAGAACACTGAGAGTAAAATCGAGAGTCCACATAGGAGAAATTGTAATCAATTTTTAGACTGGCTATCTGAAAACATATCACTGATTCCATTTCGTTTTTCATTCATTTCTCTTTTACGGGTAAGCGAAGTGACCCATAAGTCGGTGCTGCGTAGAGACGAAAACGTTCTTTTACCCGATGGACTTACCAAATGGTGTGTAAAGCAACTTTCTTCTAAACAAGGTTAGGCAGATTGATCGCCGCTGCAATGAAGAGTTTTAATGAAATGGGTCTTCCATTGTTACGCAACCATGTATATGGCTTGAATTTCATTAACGCGTGTATATAATTTTATTTAACTGTTACTAAATATTGTTTAAGGTCTTAAGGAATTAATGCTTGTAATTATTTCATACTCACCGTCCGTAAATGCAATAGACGCGAGGTATCACTTCAACAATTATGTGGGTTACGTGAAATTGCATATTTCACTTTTTATGTAAAAGCAAAAGGAAAAAACACACTCGTGACCTATATTTTCATGCTGATTAAAAGTTAACAATACGAGTTTTTTTTTTGTTTCATGTACTTAAATTATAATTTTAGCTTTTGAATTTTGTATAGTCATGAATTTAACTTTCACTGAAGGATAAGTTTGTTTTTCGACCTTGACTTTGATAGGTTGAAGCAAGACAAAGATGTCCCGCGTTACTTTAAAGTTATTAACTTATTGTTATATTTTCCATTGCTCTGATCACTGATGAGTCGACAAAATTGTGTACAATACAGTGGTTTCGAAAAGTAATGAATACAATCGTTATAAATTCAAAGAACAACTTTTGGAAATGACTATCGGATCCATCAAATTTTATTATTAATTCTACGATTTTTAAAATATAATTGATATATACAGAATTATTCATGTAGGAGGTATTACGTCATCATCATTTTTTTAATGGCAACCCTCTTTTTGTATTTAGGGGATATGAAAGAACATATTTTTTTACATACGCTATGGTAATAATCACATAAGCATGAGTATAGGTTAAATAAATAAAATTAAGAAATACAATTATACGAAAGCACTATATATACAATTTCATTATCTAGCAGATGTAATCCTGCAGTATTCATTTGCAAATATGGTTATCTTAGCAGACTGGAACCTAAGACTATCGATTTTTAATCTAAAGGCGCGCCTTCTACATGGTATTTTAAATATATACAGTAGTTCATGTTCAGTACAAGAGATACGCTTTTTCGGACCCTGTATATTTTCATACTATATTGAATTCTCATTAAATAGCTTATTTCTACGATCTGTAATACTTGTGGTTTAATTCAATATAATGCAAAGTTTTACTATCAGAGGGTAATATTCAAACTACAGAAATAAGGAGTTTATACTCCAACCCATCTGCAAATGCCTTATATAATAAGGACTAAACAAATTAGGTCAAAACAGCTATTCTCCTGGCTATATTCCAAACGCCGAGCACTGAATTACATGACATAATTTGTCGTATTTTTGTCTAACAGAGTTAGCACTAAAAATACAGTGATTGTTCTAAACCACCAAGAAAGATGCAAAGTGTCACCTATCTCAGGATATCGTTAACTGCAGACCGATTTCAACCTTTCTATCTTAGGTCTCGTCAGTGCAGTGTAAACGAGTATACCTTTGACAGATAAAGTTCACATCTAGTAGACGTTGCTACGTTCCACCGCAGTAGAACGTACCAAACGCCATCTCTTGGTAGTTTCGAACAACCTAAATCGAAGTAAAAACTCGAGATCATCAATATAATGCAAAGTTTTACTATCAGAGGGTGACATTCAAACTACAGAAATAAGGAGTTTATACTCCAACCCATCTGCAAATGCCTTATATGATAAGGACTAAACAAATTAGGTCAAAACAGCTATTCTCCTGGCTATATTCCAAACGTCGAACACTGAATTACATGACAAAATTTGTCGTATTTTAGTCTAACAGAGTTAGCACTAAAAATACAGTGATTGTTCTAAAACCACCAAGAAAGATGCAAAGTGTCACCTATCTCAGGATATCGTTAACTGCAGACCGATTTCAACCTTTCTATCTTAGGTCTCGTCAGTGCAGTGTAAACGAGTATACCTTTGACAGATAAAGTTCACATCTAGTAGACGTTGCTACGTTCCACCGCAGTAGAACGTACCAAACGCCATCTCTTGGTAGTTTCGAACAACCTAAATCGAAGTAAAAACTCGAGATCATCAATATAATGCAAAGTTTTACTATCAGAGGGTGACATTCAAACTACAGAAATAAGGAGTTTATACTCCAACCCATCTGCAAATGCCTTATATGATAAGGACTAAACAAATTAGGTCAAAACAGCTATTCTCCTGGCTATATTCCAAACGTCGAACACTGAATTACATGACAAAATTTGTCGTATTTTTGTCCAACAGAGTTAGCACTAAAAATACAGTGATTGCTCTAAAACCAGCAAGAAAAATGCAAAGTGTCACCTATCTCAGGATATCGTTAACTGCAGACCGGTTTCGACCTTTCTATCTTGGGTCTCGTCAGGGCAGTGTAATATGCAGTAATATGCAGTATGCAGTGTAATATGCAGTAATTCAGTGCTCGGCGATTGGCATATAGCCAGGAGAATAGCTGTTTTGGCCTAATTTGTTTAGTCCTTATTATATAAGGCATTTGCAGATGGGTTGTAGTATAAACTCCTTATTTCTGTAGTTTGTTGTTTTATTGATTAATTATTTAACTGATCGAGTATAGATAAACTTTATTTGAATGTTATTGTTTATTTAATTGTATAAAATTAAATGAAGGTAAATATAATTTTGTCGTTGGTGATGTTTCTTGATAGGAGAAATAACTGACATTATGTAACAGTATAAAAAAGCAAATAACATACTTGGTATTGGTCTACTTAATGAAAATTGATGAAGGTAAATATAAATGAAAATTGGCCAGTTAGAAATCACTGTACTACTATTAATGCCCACCGCCAATAATTTCAAATAGAAAACCTAATATTTATCTTAATATATTTTAAACATATAGAAATTCGATAATCCATTTCAATATATGTGAAAACTTTTCAGATATTTTTATAATAAAAAACATTTGAATATGGTTCACCCTGTATACATTCATTCAAAACCATTTTACATAGAAATGCTGGAAATTTTAAAAAAGAATTATGTTCTCTTCTAACCATAGAAACTGAACATCCCATTTCAAAATATGTGGAAACATGTTTTCACGTATTTCATAATAAACATATTTGAATTTTGTCCATTCTGTATAACTTTATCCGAAACAATTTTGAATAGAATAGCTGGGAATTTTAAAGGAGAGTCTGTGGATTTACATTTAAGAATTTGAAAAAATGTTAATAAAACAAATAGGGATGAACTATTGTGTACCCCATCCTATACAAATCATAACTCGAATTCAAAATTCAAATATGAATAACTCGAATTAATTGTTACAATATTTTTCACGTTCGTTTTCTATTAAATTGCACTATTACCATTTAATTGTACTTTAATATCACAATGGAAAGTTTAAATTACTTTTATTTTCCCGTTTATATGATCGATAGTAGGTCAATCTTGATAAAAATATAAATATATCTTACATTATTAACTTTTTTGATTATATTCATTGTTCAGAAATATGCATCCACGCGTTTACATTTTATTTAGTTTAATACGTACCTACATAAGTCAACATCGAAGATTTCATGAAAGTTTATATTTGTATAATTATATTTCAGTCAAAAGTTAGCTTTCTTGCGTGATATCATCTGTGACACCAATTTGTTGCAATTTTTACACACTCGTTTGCAACGGAAATATATTAAAGAATTTATGTTCTTATCAATATCGTATTTATTTTATAGTTTATTTCATCGCTATTTGCCAAATAAAAAATCTCAAACCATACCGTGACTTGTTTTTATGGCTGCGCTCAGGTAGACTGTTTCATTTATCGGAAATATAAGAGAGTTTTTTATTTGGCAAATAGCGATGAAATGAATTGTACATGACATTATATTTAATACCATATTTTGTTAAATGGATTCAATAAACTACATAATACGGATAAGTAGGTAGAACAACAAATACGAAATGAGTGAGTTTGCGATACACAAGCTGAACACAGGAAAATAGTTTTTATTGATATCTGAATTTTGTTCTGATTTAGAACACCATTACGAGGAATATTTTTAGCTTCATGCATCATAATAAAGTTCACTAATAATCCTACTCCTTGCAGCTATTTTTCTAAATAGCTACAAAAAAAAGTCATTCAGCTATACAATATATAGTTTACAGAAGAATTTCGAATTGGAAATAAAGTAAAAGAGGGTTCACCAAATTTTTATTAAACGATAGAGGTGAACGAAACATTTTATTAGAAACGAAAAACGTTCGGTTGGACAAACCGAAAGAAGTTTGTTCGGAGACATCTAAGTATACCAGAACATTTTCTGAAAAACACAAGTTGTGATGAAAGCAAATTTAACCAACCTGGGTCGGATCATTAACTTAAAAATGTACGATCTACTGTTAAGCATACAGCCTGGAGACGTATGTCCATTCAAGGTATTAAAAACTTACAATTTATTGATTATACAATAGATCATCATGTCTATTTAAATGTTTTAAAAAGTAATTTTCATGCAAGTGCAGTCAAATTCGGATTGGAACCAAGACATTTCAAGATTTACCAAGATAATGATGAACACAAAACAAACCGAGTGCGTCAATGGCTTTCATGTACTTGTTAGATAGGTACATCTACGCAATTTACAGATCTCAATCCTATAGAAAATTTGTGGAATAAGTTAGACATGCATATACGAAAACATGCTTGTCAAGAATAGGAAAGTCTCAAAACTGCGATATCGGACCGCCCATGAGGTGCGCAGTAAATAGCCTAGTCTTTACTCAGTCGCATTGAGACCTTTACAGAGTGAATATACATACTAGTATGTATGAATGCAAACAGACTTCGATCTGGCCGCGCGTAAAATGCATCCTTTTCCCTCCGAATGCTGTCTCACTATTTCTTCTACGCAACACAGAGAATCTCACACTTTTTCCTATTATTGACAAGCTGTAAAATTACTAACATTCGCATCCGATAATTCTTGAGGATTGGAATAACATACGTCCTACCGTTTGTTCAAGACTGATTTCATTCACGCAGAGATGCGTACGAAGTGTAATAACACAGAAAGGATATTCTAAAAGATTTTTATTTTACAATAATTATTTTTGCCTACTATTATGTTTATGTACGAATATCAGTATCACATCTTATGAATTATGATAAATGCATTGTTATTAATTCAGGGTATAAATATTTAAATTTTTTTTGTAAAATATAATGTATAAAGATTTCGTGAAGTAATGAATAAATTGGTTTAAAATTCAAGGAATGCGTTTTGGAAAACCTCTCAGACAGGGTGGTTCTTGTAGGAGGTATGACGTATTCGATATTTTTAGTGGTACCCCTTTTTTTTCTTTTCTGCACTCTACGATACGCGGAAAAATAATGTAATCGTGTAAACTTTTTTTTGTAGGGTTTATTTTTCGTTGTGTGTGTCGTTGTCGTTGTCGTCGGCATTTATTTCTTGTTAGCACGATAACTCAACTAAATCGTGTCGGATCAATCGGGTTTTGACTGATTCTAATCGGTGACGTTTTCCAGACGACACCTATTAGTTTTGAGGTGGATAGAACACACTCTACCATGTTCATGAGTCATTAAGAAGCACAATAGTAGACTATTTGAGAATTGTTTTTGTTAGCACGATCACTCAATTAAATTATGTCGGATCGATCGGGTTTCGACTGATTCTGATTAGGGACGTCTACCAGACAACATCTATTGATTTTGAGGTGGATAGGTCACATCCTACTCTGTTTGTGGGTCATGAGAAAGCACGATGGTGGACTATTTAAAAAAAGTAAAATTGTCGCATAAAACACATATTCTGCATTTATGTGTTGGTTTATTTTTTCTCGGCCACTCAATTTCGAGGTAGAGATGTTCTATGTGCGGAAAAGTCCGTTTTAAGGTTTAAAAACTGTTTATTTATTACGGAATATGAAAGAGCATATGTTTTCGATATGCTACGGTAATAGTTTCATTAGCGCGTGTAGAATATACAAAAAAAAGATTTTCCCAAAGTTCATTCCTTGAATTTTTAACGAATTTATTCACTGGTACATATTAAACAAAGTATTTTAATTTATGTGCTTTATGCTACGAGCTTCGTACGAATATTCGTGTGAGCCACTGTATAATCCCTTAATAAATATATCCCTCATAAATCATAAATCCTCATCTCTGCATTTCACTTCCCGTCAATAAAATAAATAAAACATGACTACAGTACATTCGACGAAATCAGAAAACGTCTTGGCACAACAGCGAAAAATACTAAAACAAGATTTACGTCATATAACATTTCCGGCGTAACTGGTACCGTGTGAGCCACACTTAAGCTTTCTCCGGCATTCCTTGCAGTGGCTTAGACCTTTCTTCGGGAAAGTATGTCATTGCTCTAACCTTAACCCATAGACGAGCGGTACTGGGCAATGTACCAATCCCGTTAATGTGTATTATAACGATACGTAGTCTTTCGCGAGATCAGTTCATTTATGCCTCGTCGACCTTCAATTAAAATTGCTTTATTCGGTTTATTTGGGAGTGAAAGTGGATGATAGCTTCGATAGCATTGTTTGCGTAAAAATATTGTTTACACCATGCAATTTGGAGAAATTGATATGAGGAAGCAGCGGCGGCCCGGTATTATTAAAATTAGGATATATCGAAGCAAAATGAAAGTAAAGGGTCTTTCAATAATGACGCTCGATTTTCAAACGTAAATAAAGCAATTTAAGTGTTAGATATCCGCTCAATTTTATTTATTTGAAATAACATCTTATGGTATTAAGTGTGGAATATAACGTTGTTCATATATCCGTCGCGGCTTTGCTTGGTAGCACGTAATCGGGAGGTCCAATTCTCGAAGACTCCGTCTCATAAATCTGGCTGAATTTGCTGGATGGCGGTCGTTATGTTGATTTTCAGGGCATCAATTGTTTTCGGTTTATTCGCATAGACCTGCGATTTAAGATAGGCCCAAAGGGGGAAGTCTAAATGCGTTAAATTGCACGATCCCGTTGGCAAGTTCGCATCTCCACTTCGCGAGATAACCATGCCCTCAAATCGCTCGTGCAAAATGTGCATCGTAACATGCACTGTGTGGCACGTAGCGCCGTCCTATTGGAACGGCATGCCATCGGTATCCAGATCATCTAGTTTAGGCCACAAAAAGTTGCTTATCATCGATCTGTAGCATTCGCCATTGACGGTTATGGCAATACCAGTTTCGTTTTGGGAGAAGTACGAACCGATGATTCCGCCAGACAAAAATCCACACCAAACAGTGACTTTCTCGGAATGCATTTGGTGCTGATGTATCTCGTGTGGATTGGTATCGTCCCAAATCAGACAATTTGCTTGTTCACATATTCATTTATCCAAAAATGGGCCTCGTCGCTAATGATGACTTTTTTGGCGAAACTTCCAACTGCTCCAGAGCTCAATCAGCGAACACACGGTATTGTCTATGGTCGTTGACCTTAAGTTCGTAGGTCAGTTGGATTTTGTACGGGTGCAGACCCAAGACCCTATGCAAAATTCGCCAAGTTGAAGTTGGAGGAATGTCAAGTTCTTGTGAACGACGAGAAATTGACTGCCTCGTGTCTTCCCGTGAACTCTCATGCACAGAAGCGATATCTTCAGCAGACCTTACGTTTCAGTGATGTACGGGTATTGACTGATTGTTTGTCAAACTAGTTGACTCGAATTTGGCTACTAAACGTCGAATAGTCGACTTGGCGGGCGGGACGGTTGTGGCGAGGATAAAAATTATGTAATGCACTGAACGTTTCTCGAAAGGAGCACTGATTTTTAAAATAAAATTTGATTATATACACACGTTTCCCTATCGTGGCGATTTGCCATATGCGACTAATTAATTCACAATAAATTAGACAGATGTTGCTTTAAGAACATGGCCGCTATAACTTCAAAAATATTGAGCGTCCCTATTGAAAGACTATACTTATAAATACAAGCTATGTATAAACTTGACGGCTTATTCTAACACGAGGTACACTGTGCTAGAACTATTCTTATAGTATCAATATAAACTAGAATTTTTTTTTTCAAATTATGTACATAATTAGTTACGCCTATCATTTAACGGTAGTTTACACAAAATGAAAACGTCCCTTCAACTTCTACTGTCACCAAAAGACAGTACAAGAAGTTACTGTATATAGTGAACTATATGTGCACTATATGTAAAGCAGGAGAGAGCGCTTGATGTGTATCCATTAGAAATGAACACGTTCCAAACGGCTGTATCTACGATTTTTCGTAAACGCATTTTTGTTTAATGCCAGTACTGACTTCATGTGTGTTTTTTGTTTATTTCTTGTTTAGCAGCTTCCAATGTCATGAATTATTCTTGTAGTGATAGGCAACAGGATAGAATAGTTATTATTAATGTAACGGATATCTCGTGTACTGTGTAGTTGCAGTAAATTCTGTACTGTGTGTATGGCATTGCTTTCGTTGGGATCAAACCTAAAGATAACACGTTTTAGTCCCTTTAAATGCTTATCATAATAAGCTACAGCTACTAACCAAGTACCCCATCTTGTGAAAACTGATTCGGGAGGTAACGGTATGTCTGGCAGAGTTTCCCTAGGCGTGTATCTTCTAGTAGGCACTTTTACATTCTTTTTACATTCGATATTACCTCATTAATTAAAGGGAAGTTATCTCTTATTGTTTCTGCTAGTCGGTTAAATGTATGAGATGCATATGTGACGTGCTTTAATTAAGAAATCTCCTGCTTTCCATTTGTATACATCTGCGCTCGTTAGCATTACTAATACATTCTGAGAATTATCTTGATCTGACCATACACAGTGAAAGCACTCAGTCACATAATCTACAATTATCTTGTGTTTGGTTCTGTATAATACGTTAGAAGCCACTAAAAGGTTGGCACTAATACTGTTAGATTTTAATGCACCAATAAAAAAAAATTGCTACTGAAAACTATTGATTCGCATGCATCAGTGATTTCGTATATAATACAGTACGCAAAATATTCTCCAACGCGGTTGCCAAAGTTTTGCAATACGTACTCGTATATCCATATATCTGTTTATTAGTGTACTTACATTAGGGAGTTTTCTGTTCATATATTTTTCTAAAAATTGGTGTAATGTGGGGTTTGTCAATTTATATAGATCATTTAATTTAATAGGCATGTCCGAAAACAACTCCGAGTCACTATCAAGCTAGGTTTGCAGTAATTCTGGTCTGAATTTGTCTCATGACATGTTAATGGTCACATTACTGCATATATAGAAACACACGACATTATCCACAAGGTCGTTTAAACAGTGAAAACAGCAATGAGATGAAAGCAAACCCATAACAGGCCTCTGTATAACATGCGATGGCAATGTCGTTGCTACAGAAATGGACAATGACAAAGTATCTATTGTTAATCCACCTCTGTTGCGGATTATATGCTTTATTAATCAGTTTTATTTAATAACGTATTTATTTTTATTTTATTTTTTTATCTTGTCCAATTTTCTCTATATATAAAACTACTTTATACATATAACTTAATCTAGATAACTAAGTATATATTTACTAAAAACTATTCAGATTAAATATAATGAACTATCATGCAAATTACAAGCAACTTACGTAATTTTGTATATAGTATGGTTTTTATTTTATTTTGTTGTTTATTTGTATGGATATTTATTCTACCCTCTAGTTATTTCACACACTGTTTCATTTAATCTACATTCCAGATATTCCTTTGATATATGAGGATATTATTTTGTTATTCTAATATGATTACATATGTTATATGTTTAAAGTTCAAGGGTTTTTTGTCATTTTATAATCCTTACTTTTAAGATACACCACACCACAGATCAGGTCACTTTACTTACCATTATTTAAATTTATTCTGGCTGCAAAAACGAACTATTTACGTTAACAATCGTATCTTAATTTATGTTTCAATAACTGATTTATATAAAAGACAATATACAACAACTTCTTCTATATATCTTTAGCGGATATAAAATCTAAAATTATGGCAACCTACATAATTTCTCAACTACACTGATTTTAATCATTCGACTTATTAATGAGCTGAATGTTTTCAGCTTATTTGTTCTACTCCAACAATTACTTTTTCCGTAAGAGAACGTATTTCCTTCTAATATGACGTATTTTAAAATATTGCCTTAAATTTTTAATCGATAAGCTCAACTTTTTGAGGAGTTCGTCGAATATTTTTACATGGTGGAATATATCTGTAATTTTCAATAATAGTTCAGAGATTTTACCATTTTTTATTTATCCTTTCAGTCATAATGTATAAATTGTAAATCTTGCCGTAATTTATATATAATAAAGATAGTGGACAAGACATGGTATTAATATTTTCTGCGACGATAAGTTCATAACCTTCTCTTCTAATAATATTTCTTCATCTTTTACCAGTACTCAGTACTCGCCTAGTCATTATTTGAATCACTTTTGAGTTAAATCTAATTTTAAATTGTCACCCACATTTAAAGATCTGAATTGTGCATAATTTCATGATGTTAACAACATCTAAAGACGTGCCCCTATGTTCGGCAGTTTTCAAGATAATAGGAATAGTATGAAATGAATTGAATTATATGAATTAAACTACAATTACAATTACATTAGTAAAATGTTGATTATTCCAGGTCTAGCTAAACTTTCCCTGACTAGAATCGTAGACTGCAACTTTGAACCAGTGGCAGGTGTTTTTCAACGCAAGATTCTCGCAATATTTTCCTAGGAAATAGGATAAATAGAAAGAGTCTATCAAATAGTATAGACACCACTTTGGAGACTCAAATAATGCAAACAAGGAATGAAAAACATTTTACTTCACAAAGCTTTGCAAAGGTAAAATAAGCATAAGACGTAAAATATCACACCAAATATGGCCTAAAGTGTAATTGATTCCGATTAACGAATATTCATTTACTAAATATTGATGATAATGGTGGCAACACTATTACACTAACATTGTTGCATTAATTTTCAATGGATAATTTACTTCTTTTTTCCTTCGTCATTTATATGGATAATTCGGGGTTTTTCATAACCAAAGTTCCTAAATTTTACATAATTCATTATGCTTATTAAAGCAATAACATAAAATCACTAAATCTGTATTTAAAAGAACTAGTTGCATATGCTATAAAAAAAGGGAAGTCTCTATCCCAAAAATATGAATGTCAAATATGGTACAATATTAATGTTTATCAATCAGTGATTAACCTCTTTTTTCTCGTGTTTTTGTAAACAAGGCAGAAACGTAATACTCCTAATATTTTTCCCCACGTCTTGGATATACGTACGGTATACGAGTAATAGATTCTGCAACTAACTTTATAGCTCACACAAAAAAAATATTTTATGTGTGTTTTACAAGTGCCACAAATACAAAGTTCACAAAGTTTTCACTAGTGGTAACTGAAAAATATAAAAAAGGCAATTGCCTACCTTTAAAGTTGTTATTACTCAAGCCGGTAACACTACTGCATATCTATTTCATAAAAAAACATTTGCGTGTATTAGAGAGTAACCCAGAGGAAGTTAGTAAGAGTAATAAACGATTAGAAACTAAGCCTACCTAAAATTGCTAGGCAGTCGCCGCTATTTATATGCAACTATTGTTTTATTTTTAATTAGTTTCGAAATAAGAACAACTTTTTACGTAATTGCTAATGAGGATTTCCCTTGAACCTGAGGAGTAAAACAAAGGAAATATATGGTACTCTAGTAAATTATGAAAGGTGCCGTCAACTAACCTAATTTTTTTTTAGATCCGCGCTAAAATTGCACAAAGAAGTTCTCGAAAAATATACGTTGGATCTTCTTATATAATTCGGAAAAAAGAAAATAACCGAGGGTGGATTTCGCCTGATATTTTAGAAGAAGGCTGGAACCTTTTAATGCAGAAACAGAAACAGTAGATACTCGCAATTCAAACTGTTCTGTTCCAGTTTCAATCATCTTCTGTTAACGAAATGAGCTGCAATCTTCAATGGAGCTGTTTGTGGAAAACTAATCTTTTGGTTTCCTTACTTGATGTTATTGATGTATCTGATCCACGTATATCCCAGTCAATCGAATACGACAAATGACCATGTAAATGAAGCGAAATCATGATATATATATATATATATATATATATATATATATATATATATATATATATATATATATATATATGAGGAAGCAGATATTACCGACTAATAGTGAGTAATTAAGTAAATAATCAAGTGATATCAGTTACTTGATTACTTCTGAACTAACTGACAGAATGATCAGTGAAGCACAAGTCAAATAAACGATTATGAAATAATTCGAAAGAAACTATTTCATGGAGTAGAAGTTGAGAAAGCCTACATTCTCCTAAAAAAATTAAATTGTCAATAAATGAGATAATAATAATACATGAGACACAAATATTGAGATCCGTAAATTATTTTTGGACTAACCTATTTTGCTTAGCAACATTCTATTCCCGATAATATTTCCGTTGAGGTTATTCTGGTCAAATTCATTATTTGTTTACCAGAATATATTACTAAGAATAATTACTAACTAGTGTAACTATTTAACAAGGAATATTTATTTGCCTCTATGCAAATATGTAATACAACTTAGCCTTTTATTTTGCCACCTTTTCTCTACACGTACACACAATGGAAATTTGTTGATTTCTATTAATGTCTGTTTTAGTCATATCAAATGATTTGTGTGAATAATCAATCAATCAAGTTTTTTTTGAAACATTTAATATTAACTCCATCTTGTAAGAAACTGGCGATTAACTGTTTTGTTCTTAACTCCACACTTATATCATCAGCCTATTACAATATGAGTTACTAGTTACAATACATAAATTAGACTATACAATATCTAACTTTCAGAATTCTATCAACCGTAAATAACTCATCTATTAGCATAAAAGGTATTATATACTATTTATTTATTTAAGAAAACATTACGTAACACCTGCAGCTACTCTATATCACTTTGATCCTATCTCAGAACTTTCCTGACCTCGAAGGGTTGATTAATCCCGAAATGGTAAACTAATTCATGCAATGTACTCCCGATAATGTATCCCGAAATGGTAAACTATGTAATATAGGATTAAGGATAATGTTGAAACTGAAATTCGCGATATTAATACGAGTACTTTCGTCTAGGCGCCGTCTTATCTGTCAGAGTATAAAGTTATTTTTAAATCACTAGAGGTATTTTATTATTATTATTATTATTATTAATTTAAGTTTATTTACCAAAGTACGATCGGTACTTTATTATTATTATTAGTTCCCACTAGACTTTAACACAGCAGATTCTTTGAGCGTGTTTCAAATCGAAATATATACACACACCGTCAGAAGTCTTGGACCCCCGATGTTTTGTATTAGTAAATAATTTTTTTAAATATTGTATTTGTTTTTCAAAGTATGTTTTTTCTAAATGTATTTTTTTTGTAATACAAGAATAATTTTCAAAAATTTAGTCGATTAAAAGACAATGAAAATAAAATTGCAATTTTTAAGTAAATTTATTATGACAAAAATTAACAAAACATATTTTGAAACAAAGTAAACTACCACGTAATAGTCAGTATGGCGTCCTCTGCTTCTTAGTAACATATTGACATGCGTGTGCATTGATCTAACGGGTAATATATTCCTATTCAAGTACCTCTTGAATCGCTCTTGCGCGATGTGGCTTCGCGTTGTCGTCCATGAAGATGAAATGATCACGTAATTCATCGCGTAGGAAATAAATAATAGGCCTGATAACACTTTAAATGTAAACTTGACTTGTCATATTCTGATTTATGGGGAGTAACGGCGTACGGCGATTGAACATTATTCCTCCCCAAAACATTACTGTCCCACCATTGTAGGGAGCAACCTCACGGGGAAAATTTTGTCTCTCTTGACGACCTGGCTATCTACAGACCCTTTACCTATTGTCATCACTCATCAGTCCCGTTCTGGTTTCATCTGTGAATGAGACCCATCGCCACTGCTGCAAAAGCCAATCACTACGTTCCCGTGCCCACTGGAAGCGGGCAGCTCGATGTCGTGGAAGTAGAGTGGGTACCTTTAAAGGCCTTCTTGCACGTAAATTTGCACGATGGAGTCTTCTTCGAACTGTAGAGGTCGATATAACAAAGCGAAACGTACCTTGAAAGTGAGCTGAGGGCTGGAGCTAAAGCATTTCGGTGTCTACAGGAATATTGAACCAAAAACCTATCTTTCAATTCATTTGACACTCGAGGCCGATCATTACGTGGCCTTTTTTACATTTTTGTCCCTAATTCTTGATACCTATGCACTATTCTCACAAGAGATGATCTCGGAATGAATAACATCTCGGATATCTGATGATTGGAATGTCCAGCATCATGCAAAGCAATAATTCCTCCCCTATTAAATGTAGAAACGTCACGTCTTGACATTATAACGAAAGAAACGTATCAAAGTCGCTTTGCTAAATATGTTATAAAACTGACGAATATTTAAAAACATTATAACTAATCAACAATATTTTATCTAGCAATTTATTTGATCTTATTTGACAGCTCAATAACTCTCCTTTGTTGCTTAGCAACGAGAACAAATTAAAAATAGTCGAAATCTGTAATATACGGGGGGTCCAAGACTTTTGACGGTGTGCGTAGATACAGTTTCTCATACTTCCTGAATCTTAGTCACCAATTCATTGCGTACATTTCATAAAGTTGTTTTAATTCTGACTTCCGTTCCTCTAGACGTATTATTCAGTAATCCCTCCGTTTTTCCAATATTGTGGATAATACACAGTAAAATCTTCATTTAGCGTAGAGCTCTAATTTCTGAAACTTGCTACGGGAACTTATTCATCTGTTTTCAGTTAACACCAAAAAAAATCACATATATTCAACTCTGTAAATTTTTTCCAACAACATATATATTTTTTATTCAGTAGTTTACTGTATTAGTTTATTTTTATAATCCATTTTTTTTAGAAAACCCAGAAAAGTTCCCGGTAATAAAATAATGCAGCGCTCATCGGTAAGAAAAGTGACACAACTCCAAAAAATAAAACAAAATGAGCCTCATGAAGAATGCTTTGAAGGTCATCTATAAAATTCCAGCTAACTTTTTTCATTATCTACTTAGCCTTATGTCATTTTCCCAACCCTTGATATTTGGATGATCTAAAGACTATTATTCAAGTATTAACACAAAACAATCAACCAATTTTTAAGTTATGTCTCTTTCCTTGCTGATGAGAGAAAGATTCTCTATAACCTCATATCTACTTAATTATATTCTGCCGCTAATATAAGAAATCATTTTTATTTACGATAAAGTAGGATGTATTTTACATTAGGCTACAAGAACGTTTAACAAGAAATATCCTGTTAATTCCATTTGCATAAAATATCTCAAGGGATTATTGGGAATTTCAACAAACTGAAAACATGAACTGGCAAAAAGAAAAAACGATACCAGTCTTCCACGAACATCGAAAGATTACACGTTTCGCCAATCAAGTTGGTATGATCGTGAGATAGTTAAAATTCATCGTGAGTTTTAATCATCTCCTGATGAGTTGGGGGATGATTAACTCCCACTGGCGTCATTTTGGTTGGCGAACTACGCGGGGAGAAACGTGTAATTTTTCGTTGTTCATAGAAATAGTCTCCAGGTCCTGGTGGTTCTTGAAAATAGATTATCCCACTGTCAGAAAGTACAGGGAGAATTAATTTAGAAACAAATTAATTCAGAACGTTTAAGACGGTCAGATATTTATTTAGTCGAAGATGTTAAAGTAACCTATTTACCTCATTTCATCCATCGGCTCATTGAAATGTAACTTACTTACGTTTATTACGAAAATTAGTCTAATTACGATATTGACAGTAGTGACACTAACGTAGTTTTCCACAAAACACTAAAACACTAATTAGTTTTCAGATGATGCCAACTTTAGCGCATCGAGTGTAGTGTATAGTGTTTTGATGTTTTATGGAAAACTACGGCAGTATTGTCTTCACACCAACGCAACGGTTCCAACCCACTCCACTAGTAACATTAGTGAAACAATTCCAATTTCCGTCAAATCAATTTTAATAGCTTCTAATTCTGTAATCGACTGCAGATCTTCAACAAGCGAGTCGGCATTGGATAGAACACTAAAACAAACTTGAGTGAGGTATTACGTGACCCCCTCTTTTCCATTTGAAATTCGTTTGATAATACCGACCTAAGCGCCATCTATGACATGACATGACATGACACACTTTAGTTTTATGTCAGAAGGTAGTACAAATGATGCCATTTAACCCGGTCTTTGTTAAACGTCAATATATTCTCCTGTTCCAAAGTTGGCAGGGATGAGGAATTATTTATGCGCACCTTAATTTTCTGCGTTGGCGTCGTATAATTAAAACTAAGCGTACTTATAATAACGTATCCCTTAACGAATTTAAGGGATACGTTATTATGGTAAAGGGTTCCTTTCTATATAAAAATGAGGCGACTACGATTTATTTGTATCTACTGCCTGCTTTAGTGGCCTACCAAGTCAATTAACTGGATGCCTTTGGCTTTAGTTGAAGTTTGTTGGAAAATATAAATTTTTAAGTAAAGTTTGTAATTTCTAAACAAATCCGGAGAGGTGGGTGATTAGTTAATCAATAAATCAGAAAATGGATAGGTCAAAAGTGCAAATAAAGATTATCTTTTATTTTTTTTTAAATGTTCACATCATTCACTTTTATGCCTCATCTTATTTATAGGTATATATTTTTTAGAGTACGGTACTCCTTACAAAAATTTTTAATTTTTCGGTTTGTCTATTTTCATAGTCGAAAAAGTTTTCAATTGCTTTAGGCATATGGAAAGTCTCTCTCTGCTGATGCGTATTTATACATTCTAATAAAATATGTTTTACTATTAGTTCTTGATCATAAGCTAAACGTATTGGTGGCGACTGTCCTCTGAAAAGATGCAAAGAGGTAAAGTATGCATGGCCTATCCTCAATCGGGTTAAAAGGGCCTGTTCCCATCTTCAAAAATTGTGAGTTAAGGTCCATTTGTTACTTCTGGTTTAATGATTTTTAACATTGAGTCCGTTCTGGTCCACTGTGAGTGCCAGTCATATCTAGTTTTAAAATAAATAATTGTTTTAAAATCATTATTTCTAATCGAAACGTCATGAACTAATTGGGTATTTGATTCTTCACGAGCAGTATAATCTACAATTTCATTACCTTCTATCCCTGTGTAGCTTGAGTATCATATAAAATGAACATTCTCGTGTATACTACTAAACCAAATCATTAAAGCTAATATTCGTTGAACGAGAGAATCTTTAATGTAAGGGTTTTCAATATTCTGAATAGAACTTAGGGAGTCTGCTTTAATTACAATTTTCATATTACAAGTTGTATTCTACATATCTCAGGGTCTGCCAAATAGCATACAGCTCGACAGTGAAGATACTAGAGTTACAAGGAAGTCTTTAGAGTATGTCTATCTGTTCGTCATTAGGTACTACCTACTGGTAAGGTACTATCTACATACACCAATGTCCGTCTTTGATCCATCTGTATGTGTCTAACTTGCTGCTGGGAATTGAGAAATTACATATATTATAGAAAGAGGCCTTGATCAATTGGAGGTTTACAAGACAACTTTTTATTATTATTATCGTATAATAAGTACTTACTAAAAATAGTTACTCATCGGTATATACTGTATTCGTATTTTAAGAGATTCAATAATGAGTTTATTTATACTTGTTGCAATTAGAAACAACCACTTATAGTGATATTCTTTTAACACTTTATTGAAAAATAAATATACAATAAATAAAATTACAGATAAATTAATCACAATGAGAATTACTTGTAAAAATCACATTAGTGTATCATACAAAATGAGATGCGATAGGAAAATAACTAATACTAAAAATGATCATCTGCCAAATGTGGCAGTATAAGAATTACGTATATTTGAGTACTTTCGTTTAACGTGAGAGTGTTTATCCCAAAAAATACTGTGTTAGGACTGATTTTTCGAGATAATCTGTTATTACGCGATATTTGTTGTGTTTTAGTTCTTTCAAAACCTTCTTTTTTATTAATCTAGATGTATGCATCTAGATTTACAATAAATAAATCTAGGTCCACACATCCATTGCACAAATTTTCCAAATAAAAATATGGACAATTTGTTGTGTAGTTTTTTACAAAAATATTTTTCTCATAAAATTGGTTTTAATACTGTCGGCCAGTAATATAAAAGTATGGTACAAATTATATAGGTATTCGTTTACTTTGCTCATTCATTATCTATTTTTAACATTATATATAATCTACATCATAACAATATAATGTAGGTTGGCAATTACAACAACGATGAAATCCTATATTTTATCACGAATATTACATTAAACGAAACATTTTTTTTTATAATAAGTTCAACACAAGCAATAAACAATATAACAATAGTTAAATAGTTACATAAAAATTAATCATGATCGTATTACTTTTAGACATACATTTGTATTTGCTCAGTATGAGAAATTATCACAAACAAAAGGGATGAGGATATAAATTCATATGACCAGAACATCAGTGGACACGGGAATTTTTTTAAAACAACTAATACTTAGCAAATATTCTCCATGCCATTCTTGAAATGAATTCCCTTTTTAATTTGATTATGGGAATATGTATATTTTAAACCTACAATTGATATATGAAAATGTACCAAAAAAAAAATCTATTTTTACTTCACATCACATTTAATAAAAGTTTTCGTATCCTCGATGTCATTTAATCGTAAGATATATTTAAGAAAACGATTTTTATAATTGCAAAATTGCAATTGAATTGAAAATTATTTAACCCATGTTCTTTACAATTAGACCAATAATATAAACAAGTGACAACATTTGTTAAATAAACAAACGTTATTTTATGTTATACATATAGGTACACAGTGGCGAAGCGTCCATTAAGGCTGTAAGGCGCAGCCTACCCTATATATTTTAGACGGTAGACTCCGTTTTTATAGTGCCACTTGCCTTTGCCAGAATGATAAACATTTTCTATTCGTATTATCATACCTATTTCCATTTAAACTGAAGCGCCGGGATGCCGGCAACCGGCAGTGCGCAAGCCTTGGCAGGCCAGCGCACTGAGAGTCTGGGTTGACTCTACCGCCTTGGATTTAACGGACTTTTGTTATTTTTTTGTATAGAGTTTTGCGGTGCACGGGGGGGAGAAGGGAAAACGCGAAGATTGATATGCAATTTAGCTAGCCCGATCAATCAGTTTGCGTAATACAGTGGCTATAATATTGACCTGTCGTTAGTCGTAGTGATTAGTGTTATTTTTAAGGATAATGGCGTCCCTAAACACTGCCGATTTAGTAGACTTTTTAATTAATAAGAGTGGTTATGTTTTGTTTATTGTTACAATTTATCTTTTAGAAGATAAACTGAAAAATTAAAGCGGCAAAACCTACCATTTTATTTCAAGAACTATAGATGTTTTTGCAGAAAAGAAAACGTGGCGAATGGAATTGATATACAAAAAAATATCGGGAAGTTGTTTTTGCCATTCAACTATTCAGGATAGCCTACCCTCAGTTTAAATCGACGCTTCGCCACTGCATATACAGCATGTTTATGAGATTTTGGGAAATATATTTTGATTCCACTACATATTTGTAAGTTGTAAGTTTATTGTAAGTCTATTGCAAAAAAATTCTCAGTAATATCTATACGTGAAAATTTTCAACTAATTAAACAACATTTCAACTATTGGAAAGGGAAAATGTTCCTCTTACTTATATTTCTCACTTACTCCATATTATTCTACTTTTTATGTGTCTTAATATATGGGGCATAAATAAGAGCGGTTTTAAGCACTTGACACTTTCATTAACATTTTCACTAGGTATCATTAAATGTTTGCACTAAGGACAAGAAAGAAGAAGCAATTAATGCATCCACCATTTTTGAAGTAAATACTTCTTTGGCAGCGTTCTGATATTTGACGAGAATGGAGAGTGAATTGGATAAAATGTAACGTTTCGAGATTTCGTTACACGAGAGAGAAAAAAGATATAACGTAGAGAGAAGGAGAAAGAGAGCTATACATTTGGTATACCTAAAATACAGGCTCCGTTACAAGACAGAGTACACAGATATATAACATAGAGAGAAAGAAAGATATACATCATATATATATATATATATATATATATATATATATATATATATATATATATATATATATATATATATATATATATGTATATATATATATATATATATATATATATATATATATATATATATATATATATATATATATATATATATCCCTTTTGTGCGGTCCTTCGTCTTTAACGCCCACTCATACGCTAAGTCCAAGGTCTAAGTTGCTTGAAGGGGGAATAGTTTAGGAAACATCGTACGAGCAAGAGAGAGAGCCACGTACTCATTGAATACTAGGCAATAGAAGAAAATATAGTATGATGCTCATGCGCGCGAGTACGTACGACTCTGACGCCACACGGGAGTGGAGTAAGAGAGAGCGATATAAACTCAGTACGAAGCGATGAAAAAATATCGTCATCGCAGCCATCTATATCTCACCGAACCAAAATCTAGAAGATATAATATATTTCATTCACCGCTCCCTATTAGTTCACAGCCACACAGGTACAAATGCACTTAGAAGAGGCGAAGACAAAATCCCTTTGATTCTCGGGGGAGATTTCAATGTAAATTTCGGATCCAATGATTCTTTGACGTTGATTAACTTTCTTCGAGAAACATTTGGTCTGCTTATAAATAACAATCCCAAAGAATCAACAACAAAATCCGGAACAACAATAGATGCAATTTTTACACGTTATCTAGAAAATATCGAATCACATATATTTCATATTTTAGTTATCACAAACCAATCATATCAGTATTACCAATTGAACTACCAGCCGATGATAGTGTAGATAATGAATAAACCGAATATTTTTTACAAAAATTTTGTATTGTTATTATATTTCTTTTGAAATTATCCCTCTCCCTTTCTCTCTCTCTCTCTCTCCCTTTCAATTTTTCACTCTTAGTCTCTCTCATTCTCTATTCTAAAGAAGAATTCACATCTATCACGTGTACTGTGCTGCACATGATTTTTTTTTTCGTTATTAATGCATGCCCATATGCTCAGATATATAGAAAATTACATACATTTTATCTTTAATTTGTCATTTGTAATTTGTTTCTACACTCAAAATTACACCTAAAATGTGAACACAAAAATTAGTTCGGAAATATTCACATTATTTCATTTTAATTTACATTACAGTTAAAAATTAACTGTCTGTTAATGAAAGTATAAAATTGATTTAAGTTGCATAAGGGGAAATATTAATACATGCAATTGTAATTTTTTTAGCTTTAAATGTTCTATATGTGTGGTACGTAACTCCATCCTTAGAGTCTATTCTCCTTATTTGTTGATCATATCGGAAAGTGGTAGTGGTGAATGTGGGCGCGTATGTGTTTGTTAGGCCACGTCCACGTTGGCGCACCGCCCCTCGCCCCTTGCACTAAGACCATAATACCGACCATAGCACTGACCGTAGCACCGATCCTAACCTTGCACCTGGTGGGCCACTTAGGGGCCTCGACCCTCAACCGACTTAAGTGCGGAAGTAGGATTTGGTGTCGTAAAAGAATAGAATATCCCTTTCTTTAGTATGATTTTAAACTCCACAAAATGGATACGTCTTCCTCTAGTGATGAAGAAATTGCGAATTTCCCAAATAGAATCAGTTCTATTTGGGAAATATGTCAATATGGGGAATTCCATCACCTCTGCAGATTTGAAGCAGGACTGGAATAAGTATTTTGAATATATAAGAATGAGTATTATTATCTTTGATTATATACTAAGCTGTATTGAACCGCATATTAAAGAAAAAATGAACGAACTGTCATTCTCAGACTATATTTTTCGAGGAGTGCCTGATGTTAACAATAAGGTAAATTAACATTTTTTGTGTTTTTTTAGCAATTAGTGTTTTTTTAGCAATTTTACTTTTATTTCTTTTAGAAGAGTTAACGTATTATGAAGAGTTTAAGTATTTAGAGTAAACAATTTATAATAACATTTTAAAAATGTAATTAAAAAAAATTACCTATCAACAATTGATAGGTGTGAAACCAGTAGATATAGTTGGACCTTGGTATCCTTCAAAAACGTTACTTTCCGATGCACAGTCATGGGGAGGTGATTGAGTTTGAAAGTAGGATGTTGTACCAGTAGGTATCATAGATGTCATGTTCGCCAAAAGTTATAAAACATGAATTCTAAAATTTAGTTTCTTTTTCTTTGAAAGTGTACGCACATGGGGCAAAATGCTGTCAAGAACGAAGCATCTTCATCTGTTCCATTGCCCTGTTTTCATTTTTCCTTATTCTGCTTTCCTTCTTTCTCTTTAGGCATTCAACTTTTTCTTGCTCCACTTGTAACAGACGTATACCAATTATATCTCCTTTCTGGCCTCTTCCTCCGCTGAAATCAGGACACATTTTTTTATGAGGCTGATGAAGATGACCGAGGAGGTGAGCCTTTCGGCAGCAGACGGAAGACATGCTTCTTCATCCAACGAGATAACATGCTTTCGTGTTCATTATCCTCATCAAAGTTTCCTCCTGGCGTCCTGGCAGTAATTTGGTATTTGAGGAACATAAGCGAGGTGAAATGTGACATTGACGGTGGTAGGGAATTCAATTTTTTTGCAAACGTCCCTCATCTCAGCGAGAGAATACAATAGCTGTTAATGTCTCTTTGTCCATGTTTGATGAAGAATGGAAAAGGACTGGCAGGTGCGAGGATCGAGGCTACGAAAAATGCTCAGCTCCATTCCGAGGGATAGGGTCAGGGTCGAAGCGGCACTATGTCCAAGTCCATGCTTCTCGCTTATTCATTTTTTTTCGTAGTGCGAGGCGAGGTGCGGTGCTAGGCTAGAGGCGGTGCTAGGCGAGGGGTAATGCGCCAACGTGGACGTGGCCTTAGACACCAGGCAAGATGGGATTGCAGTCCATACTGCAAAATTTTCAGTGGATGTGGTTAGAGTGATGTTCCCTGAAAAAGTGATCTCTAAGCAGAGAGACATTTATTGACCGCCCAGAAGTCCCGATTTAATGCCGACGGATTCCTTTTTATGGAGTTATTTGAAATCTATGATGTGCACTGATGCTTCTAGGATTTTGCTTAAACTAAAAGCCAGAATACGAGAGGAAATTAAAAGAATTGAACCATCATTATGTCGGCGAGTTATCGCTAATTTTAGGTCACGCCTTGTAGAGGTACGGCGATGTAAAGGAATGCACCTTGACGATGTCATTGTTCATACACAATTTTCCCTTCATCGTAAATTTAACAAAATAGTGAATTTAAAAACCTTCTTTAGAAACCGCTTGGGTTTTATTCACCCAAAGAGAGGGAAGCATTCTAAGACACCTGTTATTATAGTTGTTGATGATCTACATATCTACATATGATCTATAACATGGAATATGAGGTTGGTATGTCGTTACATACATGCCAATTTTTTTCTGATGATGTGTTAAATAGAAATAAGAGAGGTCATATTTCTAATCCAGTTATCGGAGACAGTTCATGTTCTTGTTAAAAATGGTCAAGTAAACGTATACCACGTTATGAATAAATCTTTCATCAGCGATTGGTAAAGTTCATAAGCATTACCTATAAGGGCGTATCGTCATTCAAAAATCTATTTATCACTGCATAGATTCCAGCAAGCACAGAAAAATAATAACGACTAATCAACTATTAAGAGCGAATGACTTCTCTTAAATTATAGCTTATGAATAACAGACTTTATCCAGTCGGAAGTTATTGGCACTTTGTGATAAATCCCCGGCTGATGAGGCTCCCCACAGCCGAAACCCGCGCTGGTAATTCCCGCTAAGGTCCACCTTCCTTTCTCCAGTACGATCAGGGGTCCACCGGAATCTCCTAGGCAGGCGTCGTGTTTGCCGTTCTCGTGTCCTGCGCATAACATCTCGTCGTGGAGGTCTACGGTGATCTGTTTTATTTTATGCCATGCCATGCACTCTCTAATATCTGAAATATGAAAGTGGGGTTAAATGCGACGAAACTTCCATCAATGGTTCATATTATTTTTTAACATATTGTGTAGTAACTCGTTAACATCTTTAATAGTATGCCTTCAGACAGAATGCAGCTTCGACGTAGTATTTGATAATCAGTGGTTGTCATTTATTCAGTAAATTTTTTTAGGTGGAACTTTAACATCGATAAAGAAAAATATAGATTTTATTGAAATTATATACAAGAGTGGACAAATGCATGTCAATTCCTGATTTTTGGTTAAACAATAAGTGCCCTTAATAACTGATTTCTTTGTAGGATAGGGCTGGAACCTTCGATGCAACAACAAATGCAGGAGACCAGTTTTTCATAAAGACTATTGTTAAATTTGAGCATAAACAATAGGACACTCACATAGGACTAGTGTATCCTAATTAGTTGACGATGATGAATATATACTAATTGGCCGTTTCAAAAAATTGTGTCACAGAACTAACTTCAGAAACAAAGTGACTGTAGTAAAATACGTATTACAAAATTTTATTTCAGAGTATTTACTTTTCAAAATTGTTAATACTAGTCATCGAAGTATCGACTTTTTCTAGTCAGTTTTATTGACTTTACATTATACTAGGTGAGTTCAAGTTCTAAGGTCTCAGATTTTTTGTTTCATGACTGGGAGCAGATAGACATATGCAGCTCGGTTTAATACGTGTGAAGTATTTGTAAATGCGTGACAGAGATGGTAGCACTGTACGCCACACAGATCTTCTAGCGGTGACAGCGAGAGTGAGGAGTGTTGTTGACACTTAAAATGGAGACATTTTCGTTACAAGAACAGCGAGTATCATTCGTTTTTTCCACTTACATGGTGCGACACAGATTGAAATTCATCGCCAGTTGACGGAGATATGTGGTTATGGTGTCATGAATGTGAAAAATGTGCGTTTGTGGGTCAGACAGTTCAAAGAAGGAAGAACGTCGTATCATAATGAACCAAAACAGGTTCGGCCTCGCACCAGCCGATCTGACAACATGGTTCCGCGAGTTGAGAAAGTTGTTTTGAACGATCGCTGACTGTGTGTGAAATCCATCGCCTCCAAAGTTGGAATTTTGGTGGGATCTGTGCACACAATCCTACATGAGGACCTGAAAATGCGGAAAGTGTCCTCCAGGTGGGTGCCACGAATGCTGTTAGATGACCACAAGGCTGCCCGCGTGGAAACTTCCCAAGCAATATTGACACATGATGAAGGCATGGACGGGACTATCTTTTCATCAATCGTGACAATGGATGAGACATGGATGCCGTATTTTAATCTTGAAACGAAGCGCCAGTCAACTCAATGGAAGCACAGAGACTCACCGCCACCAAGAAAATTTCGGGTAAGCGCCAGTGCTGACAAAATGATGGTGACCATTTTTTGGGACAGCGATGGCGTAATCCTTACTCATTGCGTTCTGCGCAATGGGCACTGGGCACTACGGTGACAAGTGCATCCTACCGACATGTTTTGAAGAACAAGATCCTTCCAGTACTGCAGAAAAACGGCAGGACAAGGCTATGCGTGTGTTTTTTCATCAGGACAATGCATCAGCCCATCGGGCGTAAGCGACACAGCAGTTTCTTTTTGAAAACAACTTTGAAGTAGTTTCTCATGCTCCCTACTCACCGGGACTCCTAGCGATTCTTGGCTTTTCCCAACAATGAAAAACACTCTCCGTGGTTGCACATACACTAGTGTGGCTATTGCATCAGCGATTTTCCAGTGGTCAAAACATACTCCTAAAGAAGCGTTCGCAGCGGCCATGGAATCATCGCGTCGACGTTGTAAAAAATGTACGGCTTTAGCGAGATTACGTTGAAAAGTGACAGAAGTTTAAAATTTTTTGTATGATTAATTCGTGAGAAATAAAATCGGAGACCGCAGAATTTGAACGCACCTCGTATTTATTTTATTGTGAAAAAATTATAAATCTTGAAACTGTAGCCATTGGTTTTTAAAATGGACGTGAGTGTTTCCTACACGAACTTTATGTACATATCAGGGATATAAAAAGACAAATAACCATTGGTGTAAATATCCCTGAGGTGATCGCTGCATTAGAACTAGCTGGAATCAATTCATCAATAACTTCTAGTCATACTTCAACTTGTATATCAGTGGACACTACAGTAGAAGCTACGGAAGACGTAATGTACCTTAAATAGGAGGATACTGGATGTCCATTATTTATTATATGTTGGACAAATAAAAATTTGTTACTACCAGAATAAGAGTAATTGTTGGCGAAAATAATAATATGGCGTTACATAAGCGATCAAAAATATATAATAAAAATAAATGTATTCTAGATAAGAACGAAACTTTAATTCAATCTATTTTTCAGAATAATCATTTATTGTCATATTATGGTAATAATAATTATACACCAGAAACATGCATTATTCAATAATGTATGTTTATTGTGTATAATTCCTTGGGTTACATTTATTAGCTTATATACAATATTTTCATAGCCCCTAGTCCAAATTCTTCATCTTTTTTCATTTTATTCAATAGACAACAATTGGATCTCTTCATATTAATTGTCGTATTAATATAGTCCCAGTGTGTCAGATATCTAATGGTAAATAAACAATTTTAAAACCTTAAAGTGGACTTTTAAGCACGTAGAACATCTCTATCTCGAAATTGAGTGATTGAAAAAAAATAAACCAACACATAAATGCAGAATATTGTATTTTATGTGACAGTTTTACTTTTTTCAGATAGTCCACCATCGTGCTTTCTCATGACACATGGACAGGGTGGGGTGTATCCTATCCACCTGAAAATCAATAGATGTCGTCTGGTAGACGTCCCTAATCAGAATCAGTCGAAACCCGATCCATCCGACACGATTTAGTTGAGTGATCGTGCTAATAAAAAATATTCTCAAATAGTCCACTATTGTGCTTTCTCATGACCCATGTACATGGTAGAATGTGTTCTATCCACCTCAAAATCAATAGGTGTCGTCTGGAAGACGTTTCCGACCAGAACCAGTCAAAGCCCGGTCGATCCGACACGATTTAGTTGAGTTATCGTGCTAACAAGAATAAATGACGACAATACACATACAGCAAAAATATTTTAATAACCATTTCTTTTTTCGTTTTTAGGCCGAAGAACGAAAAATAAACGCCAGAAGAAATTTTTTTCCATTTTTCTTGACACGATTACATTACTTTTCTGGTCTGGTATAGTTGACTGTGAAAAAGTAAAAATATTATTGCTATTTGTCGATATCATCGTAATATCGATTTTCAAATTTGAACTTAACGTTACTAGAATTATGAGTATTGGTATTAATAGCTTCGGTACCAAATACGGTAAGTATCTCTTAGCAAAGAAATATTATACATAATTAAGAAAATGGCCGTTACATTATACATCATCATCATTAGGTCATCAGTCCTAAGACTGGTTGGACGCTAACCTCCAGCTTCTCCTATCTTGTGCTAACCTACGCATTTCGCTAATTGTGCTACAACCTACATCCCTTACTATTTGCGAGCAGTAGTCTAATCTAGGCCTACCTCTGCCTTTCATCACTCCTATTTCTGCCTCCAAAATATCGCGGACTATTCCCCCATGTCTCAGCAAGTGGCCTACCATTCTATCTCTTCTCTTCTTTAAGTTTTTCCACATACTCCTTTTCTCGCCGACTTTCTCCAATACTTCTTCGTTTCTAACCCTATCAGTCCATGGTATTTTCATCATTCTTCGGTAACACCACATCTCAAAAGCTTCTAATTTCTTCCTACTTGCTTCCCCTACCGTCCAGGTTTCGCAGCTGTAAAGTGCCGTGCTCCATACATATGTTTTCAAAAATCTCTTCCTTGTTTCTAAGTTTATTACCCCCGAGCATAAAAGTGCTTTCTTTTTGTTAAAAGCTATTATACATAGTTTAATAAATTTGTTAGTAAAAATATATGGGTAGAAGAAAATTGAAAAAATTGAAAAAAACACTATTTATTTAGTTATTTTAGAAGATAGCCTGCATAGTCTCTGCTTAACAAGTTACATTTAAGAATTATAAAATTAACTTTTTTCTACCACCCTCGTAGAGAACCCTACTAACTACCATCATATGGTGAATAAAAACAAAACAATTATGCTTTACCTAAAATAGGAACTGTTGCACTTCTCAACACATTCGTACCCATGAGTTCATTCGAAGGATGTATTTTTCCCCAGCCGGCCACTACCGCATTTCTTCCAGTAAGTTTTACATTTTCATTTGGCAAACATATAGGAGTTATATGAAGAGCATATCCCGCTTCTGTTATTAGTTCCAGTAGAGCCAAGTCGTACCTGTCTGGCTGTGTCGCTCTAAACTGAAATTTTGGATGTATTATTCTCCTCCTAACCTAAAAAAAATCGATCGTAATTCATTTATGTTGTATTTCTATAAATTCTTATAAGAATGAATTTAAAAACTGATATTGATCAGCTGTAGCTACAACTAGAACTAGGTAATATTGGTTATTATTGTTTATATACTATTTGTGACAGTGTGCAAACGGTGTGCACTATATTTATAAAATGATGCATGTTTGTTAAAAACCAGGGCTGCTAGTATGACATATATATATATATATATATATATATATATATATATATATATATATATATATATATATATATATATATATATATAAATTATAAACGATTAATTTTAATTTAATTGGTCATATCACAGAAAAACGCCGACTGAAATACTGTTGCGAATGTGTTGTCAAAAGCAACCACGTAATATTGATGAAACTTAGACGTATTTTAAGTATTGATTTTGCTGCTCATGGATAGTTTGCCATTTATTTCCCAATTTTCAGTCTCCTGAAATAACTCTTGTAAATTCTTATCTTGAATTTAAGCCTAATAATGTGGCGGCGAAGTCTCCAATTGTCAGTCGAAATCAATCGAAAACTGACTGCTATTGGAACATGTAAATAAGAAAAAACGATAGGGGCTCATAATCCTGATACCAAGAGGGTTAGTTCCAAGGAAAAGTACCCTTGAAAAACTCTGATAATACGCATTGCCATGGAGAAGAATAATGCTGATTTTCTTCTGTATTCTGAACTTCTGCGAAACGGTAATTAGAAACTGAAGAAATATCTGTGCTCTGTCACTTTAATTCTCATCGTACAGACGCCAGTATGCAATATGATCAGAGTCCATCAACATGACTAACTCTGAAATACATTTTGCACTTGCCTGATGGATAATTTGTAGTGGTTCCTTTCAGATAGAGGAAGTTGTTTGGCCATAACTATTATGGACGATCTATTAATAAGCACAAATTCTGAGAAGAATCATCGTATTTATTTATTTATTTATTACAATTACTCAGGAAAACCCATTTACAGAGCAAGAAAGTACAGTGAGTGTTCACATTCTAATTAGATTAATAAATTTCACAAACGTAACAATCAAATTTAAAACAAATACGTATACACATATCTAATACCTAGGTATATGAAACAATATATAAAAAATAAGAAAAACAAAGAAGCGGATCGAGTATAACAATGTTTAATAAACAGAAGAGTGCAGTTAAATATATCCAATTTATCACAGTTGTTGTTGTATTTAGTACACATTAAAAACAGGGGTGAGAATTGTAGAATATTAGTACGCGGTAAAAGCTTTTGGATGGTCCAGCATGCAATTGAGGCACATAAAAATTTAGCTTGCCTAATAGGTTTTGACAGTCAATCATATTGTGTATAAGCTTATAGAGAAATATTTGAGAAAAACATTCCTGCCTCGCGTCAAGTGCTGTCATCGCAAATCTTGCCAAAAGACAATTTTGAGGGAAACCAATAGGTGGATACACAGTATCTGATTTGAACCATAGTAGTTTCAGAAACCTTCTTTGAACCATTTCCAATCTGTTAATATGACATTGATAGTAAGGATTCCATATCTTTACTGTACTATATATTTTGTGAAGAAGCTTGATGCCTCGCTCAACTACTTCTAAAGCTAAAATGTAGTTTACGGTTGCGGAAGAAAATTCCAGTTGAACTTAAATTTCAGCAACAGCCATCTTCTTCTTGTAGTGTTCTATAAGGTCTTACACTAGCATCCATCTATTTGATGTTCTTCTGTTACATTGTGTAGCTCACCTCAATCTTCACGGAATTGTTTTAATCAATTCTTAAAAAATATGCAGATATAAGACTTTCACTGACACTGTGAATATCGTATCCACACTTACTGAATTGTAACCTATTTTTTTATAACTACATTGAGAATTGCATTATCACTAACTGAATTTCACAACTCTTGTTTCACGATGCGAAGATAACACTACACAATATACCATAATGCAGAAAATTGGCACTACTACCCATACCAACGTCGGTAGAAAGCGTAATTAAGCGTAAGTTAGCCATTATGAATGGTTTTATCGGTATAGATAAGAACTTCATAAACAATAAAATACAAAAGAAGATGGCAACTATTTCGCAAAGTTTAACGTTTATAATAAAGTTTTAATGAGCTAAATTTCACAAGAAAAGTTAAAATAGACGGCAATTTTCATACAACCGCCTACCTGAATTTGAAACCACATTACTTTTCAAATTTATACTTGTAATAAAAGAAGAGTTATATAAAAGTACAAAAATTTTAAATTTGACATAAAGCTTCAGAAATAAATCCCGTATATTTTATACGTTATGTTGTTTGTTTTAAAATTTAGACTTTTAATACAATTTTAATTTCAGAGTTATATTATTAAATAACGTGCTCTTACTCTGTGTAATTCGGCGGGGGCGAACTCCTCCACTTTTCCGGTGTCCTGAGTATCAAGTTCGCCCAAGTAAACAAGAATGTCTTTTAACCTGGCGGTAATTATACAGTGGGCAGCAGTTGCAACGAATTTTCGTGAAACTGAAACAGAGAAAAATAAGACAGATTTTTTTATAATTTTTTTATTATTGCAACTTTATGATATTACGTTTAAATGTCAATAAAATGGTATTTTGCCGTCTTCATGTCGAGTTTTCTAGTCATAAACGTCACCCAGTAAGTCATATTATTCGTATAGTTTCTACTAATTTCTCCCTTCAGCTAGAGATCAATTGCAACACTTTAAACAAAATATAAATATTATATTTTCACAAGATTTACAACAAAACTTGAACAATATCAATGTCACATAAAAAGAAAAGAAAAAAAATTGTATAACAAAGTCAATACCTATTCTAATATAGCGCATATCGTGGCGTCGAAGCTTCAACCAATATTATCACGCTGAGATATAGAAATATGCTTGTTTTATATGAAGAAGGAAAAATTGTTCCCATTGTCTCATCTCATTTCACTGAATTTTTGGTTTTTTCGCTTCTTGTCGCGCTTGGTCCTGCAACTTCAGTCAGGGGCATCCTATTTTATTATTTCCCTGTACTCTGGATTCGTAGATTTTCTCGATAATTTCTCTTCCTTCATCCTATGTATATGGCCTAACCAACTCAATTGTCTTTCATCAATAACTATATTTATTCTGCTGTTATTCTCTTATTTCTTATGATGCCTCTCCTTACAACCCCTTTTATTCTTCTTAGCAATTTCGTTTCCATAGCTACGATTTTGCTATTATTATTTTTTGTTAATGTCGAAGATAGACTGCTGTAAAATATGGATGGTCTTACAACTTTCTGGAATACTTTATTTTTGATTTCCCTTGGTGTCTCTTTCTTTCTCAGGAACGTGGTTTTTAGGAAGTTGTACAGCCTACCAGTTTTTCCTTTTTCTTTAGTTTATTTTTTTGTCTATATTGCTCGATTCTTCTCGTACTTTGTTTTCTGGTGTATTTCTAGATATTGTTGTATATTTTCTTCTGTTTCATCTACCAAAACTATGTTATCGGGATATTTTTCTGTAGTTCTTGTGTAACATTCTTCACTTTGACAGTGTTCACTTCACTATGATTATAGAGAAAAGTAACCGGCTTAATACATATCCTTGCTTCTTTCCCCTCGAGCAATTTTTGTCTTCAATTCTGATTGATTGTTGGTTGTGCATTCCTATTTTGTTTCTATTGTTCTTATGTAGTATCCAGGTGATTACTATCGCACTTTTGCAAAGTCTTCTGTGTCTCATACAATTCCAGATATCATTTCGTCTTATTATGTCGAAATCTTTTTAAAATCTATAAAACAAATTAATTTTCATCCCTTTCCTTAGTAGCCTGTTTCATTGCTGTTACATTTTCTTCTGTTTGTTTCAGAATAAATATAGGATCCTGGGTACTCCTTTCTTTCCTGAATTCATGTTAAGATTCTTCCTTCTTTAGTTATCTCCAATTTTTATCATAATATTTTTTCTACTATTCTGGTAAAAAACTTTACTAGGTATACTCGTCATTGTATAAGTTTTACTCTATAAGTTTTGTGTCCACTTTTTTAAACATTGGCATAATTATATCTTTGTTATAATCTTTGCATATTTCTTTACAGTTGAATGTAATTTAATAATTCGCAAAGTTATTTTTTGGCCATTTGTTATATGTATTTTATCATTTCTAATGTAATTTAATTTTGTGCAGGAAATTTACACCGTCTTAATTTATCTACAGCATATATCATCACTTCTATTTTTCTTGGATAGGGGCGTTGCCATAGTCGTTCTCCTCTTCGTATGTTAATTCTTCCTATTTTTGGTTTAAATCTGTTAGATGCTCGATCTGCCCCATCCTTCCTGCTTCCATCTGCCTAATGTTTATTTTTCTGCGGTTAAAATATTTCTCTCTTCCTGTTTTATATTTATCAGTCTACATAGCTTATTTGGTATCAGAATTTAAAATTTTCTGTTTACATAAAATCGTAAAGTGAATACTTAATGTAAACTTTATTTAATCGTAAATTTAATGCTAAATAATATTTTTGAATTTAGGAAATATCGTATACGTGGACAATGAATAGCTTTAACGATAAATATTTCGTTAGTGCTGTATATAAGCCACATTTTAATGTCTATATGACGTACTGTCAACGTAAAGTCTTTCCATTTATTATCAACATAGTATGTGAATTCCAGTCGTCTGAAGAAATAATGCTTATCACTAAAAATCGTGTACTAAAATTATGGATGATATCGTTAAAGTATACCATTAAAATATAGGTTATAATCGTTTTATATATTGGCTTGTGGTTTACGAATTGCGTCCTGTTTATTAATCATATACCACAACACCACGTGAGCAGTTTGATTTTGTAATGCATAATTTCATTTCTAGAGGATATTACAATACAATTATTACTTCTAATAACTATTATGTCGTCATACACTCTTTGCGACATTCTTAAAATTCTGTCTACGTAAGTAGATTATAATTATTAGAGGAATATTTAATTAACAATACAATAGAATCTCAATACAACAGAAACAAAATGGGCCCAAGAAAATACGTTAATTTCATCGTCAGAAATAGTTTATTTCTATTGCCAAAAAAATAATAGTTATTTTGAGAATATCTGTTTAGTTGACTTATTTTAAAAACTGTAATATAAGGTAGGAGTTTATAAACTGACTAAGATATGTAGAATAAAATTTGTATTAATTATGTCTAAGGTTATCTTCTCAAACAAATTCATTTTTTGAATGTAGAATATTGTTCATAAATGAATAAAAATATTGTAAAATCGGATTATATTCTTATTTGGTTGGCTGACATTTTTTATCGCATCTCTATTATTTTGGAACATATGTTTTCTAAATTGATTAAGAATAAATTTTACTGTGGATTATATCAGAGGATTTATAGTTACATTAAAACACATGCATAGAAAAACATTAACATATTTTTTACAACTTTTCAACAATAAAGCGATTATTTTGAAGAGACTTAAGAAACTCTTCAGAAATATTTCTCTAAATCATATAATATCGTATCAGGAGAACACCTAAAGATTACACGTTTCGACGCGCGTTTTGTCAACTAAGATGGCATCATTGGGAGATTAGTAAAACTAATCAGTTAGTTTTAATTATTGGCAAAGCGCGAAAGCTGGTGTCCTGTTCTTGTTGCTGCATCGAAGGTTATAGCCTCTTCCCAGATACCTTATTATACGTTAAACGTGTTTTACTTATATATCTACTTACCAACCTATTGTTGGTATTCAACATATGTATACTTAGGTTGTAGTATATAGATAGCATTTTTAATAATTTTTAAGAGATGATTGCAGAGTACAAAGTACTCATAAGGACCTTTTCGATAAATTAATTAGTATCCAGTGCCTTCTTCGAAGAATCCATATTTGCTGCTTTTGTGGAGTTATACTTCAAACATAAAATTATATTGACGGTAATGCCCTTCTGTAATGTCCCAAATCTAATGTCCGATTCAAGAAGAAATGTACGATATCTAAACTAGTAAATCCAACAAATATATGCTTCATTTTTACATTTCTTCTTCTTCTAGAAGAAGAAGAAGAAGAAGAATTTTTAGATGTCATAGTTTAATTCTCACAGTTACTTTGTTCAATCAAATTTTACTCTTTAAAATATCGATTAATTAAAATTATAAATAATTACCTAACACACCACCGCACTGGAACGTGGCTATTTTAATATAAGCTTGCCAGGGATATTGACCAAAAGCAGCTTCTTTGCCGCCTATTATTCGTTTTGAAAACATTCTATCAGATGATATGCCACACAGGTCTTCCTCTTCTTCTTCAAAGTCGTTTATTCGTTGCTGCAAGACTAGCGTTGGTTCCTCTTGTATCCTACAACATAAAAAACTTAATAATAAAAAATACAACATAAAAAACTCATAATATTTAAAATACAAAATTTCAAGAAAATATTCATATACACTGTTGACAATCTGTTGAAGTAAAGCTGAACTACATTTAAGTGTGAAAAAATGGTAGCTAATTTATTATTTCTATGTGAACATCTGTATAACTGCACACTACTGTAATTGTAAATTTTAATATAATTTTCGTATTAAACTAATTCAAACACTGTACAGTCTAGTATATTTAACACTTTATGGGATAAACTTTAATCCGTGCACTATAACTATTCTTGAGGTTGCATTTATATGGCCATTAAACATAAAACACACCACGTACTTAGACAATCGAAACGAAATCCAAAGCTGAAGCTGCCAGGTGGCGAATACACATTGAAAAACAAGAACACTCATTCCTACCGACATTGCCAGTGCCGATACTTGGAATCACGATCGTGACAGTCAGTAGCTAGGCACATTTGCCACAACGCGTTCTAACCAACTCGGCTACCGTGATGACCTTTACATTGACAGTTTTTAAAACGGCGATTCATGATATCTAACTTAAGGTCCGAATGGTATTATCTCCCCTAATAACTGAATGAGTGATTTCCAAGGGTGATGGCCAAGTTTGTCAATTATCTAGACGACATAAAGTATTGAATCTTAAGATTGAAAATAGCTGGAAGAAATAACTGAATAGGTATGTATGTACCCACATGTGTTTCACGAAAATGAGATAAATAAAATATAAATACATGTTTGAGGTATGTTAGTTTTCATTGATTATTAACCATAATACACTAATATTAAAAATAATTAAATAATTGTTCAGGTACATCATTACTATGACATTAAAATGGATCAGTGCCAAACTGAATATTATTTTTATAAGAAGAATTTATGTAAGATGGGAAAAAATGTTCGAGATACTAAAGAGCGCGGGAATGAAGTATAGAGATAGGAGAGTAGTACACAATCTATACAAAGAGCAAACTGCTGTTATAGAAGTAGAAGGGGAAAAAAGGGAAGTCGGTACTAGCAAAAGTTTACATCTGTAAACTTTGGTACTAGGAAAGAAGTAAGACAAGGATGTCCGCTATCACCACTAATTTTTAATCTGTACATCGAAGAGGCGTTTAATGCGGTAAAAGATAGAGTGGATTTCGGGATTAAAGTACAGGGACAGAAACTAAAAATGCTGAGATTTGCGGATGATATAGCAGTATTAGCATCTAGTAAGGAGGAATTAAAATCAGAATTGAACGAAATGGAGGCGATATTGACAGAGGAATACGGAATGAGGGTGAATAAAAACAAAACTAAAGTGTTAGTGTGCAGAGGGCGCGAGAGCAGAGCAAAAACGAAAATACGAATTAATAATGAAAGATTGGAGGAAGTTAAAGACTTCACTTATTTAGGAAGTAAAATAAATTGGGATGAAACAAGCGATAAAGGCATAAAACAAAGAATAGCGCAGAGTTGAGTAGATTTTAACAAAAAGGAAGCACTTTTATGCTCGGAGGTAATAAACTTAGAAACAAGGAAGAGATTTTTAAAAACATATGTATGGAGCACGGCACTATACGGTTGAGAAACCTGGACGGTAGGGGAAGCAAGTAGGAAGAAATTAGAAGCTTTTGAGATGTGGTGTTACCGAAGAATGATGAAAATACCATAGACTGATAGGGTTAGAAACGAAGAAGTATTGGAGAAAGTCGGCGAGAATAGAAGTATGTGGAAAAACATAAAGAAGAGAAGACATAGAATGGTAGGCCACTTGCTGAGACATGGGGGAATAGTCCGCGATATTTTAGAGGCAGAAATAGGAGTGAAGAAAGGCAGAGGTAGGCCTAGATTAGACTACTGCTCGCAAATAGTAAAGGATGTAGGTTGTAGCACAATTAGCGAAATTCGTAAGTTAGCACAAGATAGGAGAAGCTGGAGGTTAGCGTCCAACCAGTCTTACTACTGATGACCTCATGATGATGATGATGAAGAAGAATTATTAATACATATCCAAAGGCCCCCTTTGGCATAGCGTCAAACAAAAAACGTGAAACATCTGGAAATCATGAACAAATTCCAATAAAACTAAAATTCAAACTTATATTCAACTTTAACGTTAAACCTGTTTTGTTAGATGGCTGTGAAGCTTAGAATGTAACAAACAACAACACTAGGAAAATCTAAACGTTTATCAACAGGTGTTTACGCAGAATGTTGTGTGTTTACTAGCTAGATCAAATCAACAATACTCAAGGAAACAAATCAGAAACAAGTTGAAAAAAAATCGGAAATAAAAAATTAAATAGGCCACAGTTTTGGGGAACCAACAGATAATATTATAATGATTTTAATTAAACGTGGTAGAGATCGACCAAAAATTACATGGAAGTGAATACTCTCGAAAAACTAATAAACTAGGAAGATACTGAGAAGTCACACAAATTGCAAATAACAGGGTCAAATCGAGACGACTTATTTATGAATTCTGTTCTACAAAGGAATAATAAGTATGTATTCAAAGGCTTCTGGATATTACCGGTAATACTTATTACCTAGTGACCTGGAAGATCATTAATATAAGAATGATTAAAACCGAAAATGTTATCAGAGAAGGAAGTATACTCTCTTTCAAAGGTGGTTTAACTTTACTCTTTTTGTAAATAGAAAATAAAATAATTCCAGTACTTTCTATTAAAAATAATTGTGTATTTCTAATACAAATATGAAAAATAAATTAATTTAAAATTATACGCTATACATAATTATATTTCATTGCACTAGGGGAATATGTTACATAAAAATATATAGTAAATTACACATGCCATTTAAATTTTTATTTTCTATTTTATATCTTTCAACAAAGCGGATAGTTCCACATGATCGAACACATTTTATTGTTATTCCTAAGCTACAGGTACGAAAATTCAAGCCAGTCTCTGGTATTTCTTTACCACGGACTTGTAGTGTCTATTTTACACCAAATTGGTATTGTCCTGTTTGATATGAATTTGGTGTGAAATTTTATACCGTATTTTTTAATACTGCTCGATGATTAGAATAATTGTTTACTTATTTTGGAAACAATAATATTGCTTCCAAAAGTAACTAGATCTTTGGTTATTCAAAATTAAATTTCAATATTTGTTTATGCCAATTTAATTACAAAATGAAACAATGAAGTGTAATATATTATTTTGTTAAAAAAAGTATGCCTTTAATGATTTACCGATATTTAAAAAAGGTAAGTTAATCCTATGGAGCCAAGAGTGAGAACAGAGCTGGTGCGGGGGTGTATAGGCGACGCGATGGGATAGGTTAAACCTTCCCCCTGGGTAAAGACTACCGCACTCCAGGCCGAGCTAGTTGCAATTACATACGGTGTTCTGGAGGCTGAGCAAAATCGGACCCAGGAGAGGGTATGTATCTGCTCGGATAGCAGGACGGCGTTGATTGCCCTGAATTCAGCAACGACAAAGTCGAAGCTGGTCTATAATTGCTATGAAGCATTGAACCAATTGACAGGGAAGGGGCCGGTGGAACTCTTATGGATACCTGGGCATAATGGCATTAAGGGAAGTCTAATTGCAGATGACCTTGTCAAACTAGGGACCAGGGAAAACCTCTATGGACCAGAACCTGCAGTGGGATTAAGTTGGAATCTGATCAAAGGCCGCATCAATGATTGGGCAAGAGACCAGCATAGAGAAAGATGGAGGGGAGTAACGGGTTGTCGAATAACCAAACTCTTCATCGAATACTCAGAGATTGAGAAATGGGCCCAAGAATTAATTAAATTGAACAGGCAAAAAGCCAGAACCCTGGTAGGAATCATAACGGGCCACCATAGTAGCCTGAATGCATATAAGCACAAGCTGAGGCTGACTGACAGCCCAGCATGCAGATACTGCAGAGAAGATGGGGAAACCTCGATTCATCTTCTTTACACCTGCTCCGCACTGGAGGAGAGGAGGTGCCTGATATTAGGAACCCCTGTTATCCTAGAAGAGGCGAGGGCTTAAGGCGAAGGACGTACCCAAATTGCTCCTTTTATGGGATAGCATTTTTGGTTAATGACCCGGATAAGAGGGGATCGCCAAGGGACTACCCATGAGATCAGTGGCTGATGAGGCCCAAACCCACAAAACATAATAATAATAATAATAATAATAATAATAATAATAATAATAATAATAATAATAATAATAATAATAATAATAATAATAATAATAATAATAATAATAATAATAATAATAATAATAATAATAATAATAATAATAATAATAAAAATAATAATGATAGGATACGGATGCTAGTGACATGCAAAAAGTCACTAGTGAGGCGGGCGCGAAGACTGGCGGAAAATAATTTGTTCCGCCAAAAACCCTCGCGTCTATTCGAACCGCCTCAACCTGTTGTCGAAAATCCACCGACTGTAGATCAGGTGGAAAACTTTTGGAAGGCGCTGTACGAGCAGAAGCTCCCACTCCAAAGAGACACTCCAGCCCTGGCACACTTTGAAGACTTTTGCGAAGGTCTTCAGCGACCAGAAGAAGTGTGCCACCCGATAACCCCTGAAGAGGTTCAAAGGGCTCTTGCGGGCTCTAAGAACTTTGCTGCTCCAGGTCCCGATGGGATAAATAACTTCTGGTGGAAAAAATTACCTAGTATCCACCGCCATTTAACCAGAATTTTTACCACATGGCTAAATGGGGAGCAGCAAATTCCTTCTTGGGTTGTTGAGGGGCGAACCGTGCTAATCCCGAAGACCGGAGATTTGTCCAACCCAAAGAACTACCGACCGATAACCTGCTTAAACGCCTGTTACAAGGTGTTTACACGCATCTTGTACACGCGAGTACTCCTAGCAGTTGAGCCGGTTTTCGAGGGGATATACGAACAACGAGGGTCTAAGAGGGGTGTCGCTGGCTGCAAGGAGAATCTGTTGATTGACAGATGTATCACGCAGGACTCCGTGCAGTACAAGCGAAACCTTTCCATGGCCTGGATCGACTACCGCAAGGCATTCGATATGACATCGCATGAGCTAATAATTCACTTGCTACAATGCCTTGTGGTGCCCGGTCCTATAGTGAGATGCATTCAAGAACTGATGCCGCTCTGGAGGACTCGGTTTACCATAACATCGGGTGATACTAGAGTCCGGACAGAGCCGGTGTCGTTTAGAAGGGGCGTGTTTCAGGGAGACTCCCTTAGCCCCCTTCTGTTTTGCATCTCACTGTTGCCGTTGTCCGTGTCCCTCAGGAAGACCCGTGGCTATAACTGCGGCACCCCCGGCGATCGGAGGCATAAGGTCACCCATCTATTTTACATGGATGACCTAAAACTTTATGCCTCCGGAGAAAGGGAATTACGCCAGTCCCTGAGGGTGGTGCAGGAGTACACGCAGGCCATCGGGATGGAGTTCGGGTTGGACAAATGTGCACTGGTTCATCTCAAGAGAGGACGAAGCCGGGAATACGCAGAGGATGCGCAGCTAGTAGACGGAAGCATCTTACATCACTTAGATGCCGGAGAGTCGTACGCCTACTTGGGTCTTGAGCAACGCTCCACCCAAGAGGTAGGTGTCATAAAAAACGCTCTTCGCGGCAAGTATCAGCACCGCCTCCGACAGATCTGGTCTTCAGAACTGTCGGGGAAGAACAAGGTGTCTGCAACAAACATGCTTGCCGTTCCGATCCTTGTCTACTCCTTCGGAGTAGTCAAATGGACACAGGAGGAGCTGCGACAACTCGACGTAGTAACCCGAAAGAGGATGCATCTCAGTAGGAGTTTGCATCCTAGATCGTCCGTTCCACGGCTATATCTCCCACGATATCGCGGAGGTCGTGGACTCTTGAGTTTGGAGTGTCTTTATAACAGGATGGTTCTGGACGGAGCCTGTAAAGTTATCAGGAGTTCGGATCCCCTTCTCTGCATGGTCCGAGATCACGAACATGCAGGGATAGGAGCATTTTTATTTAAGGCAGCACGTAGAGCAGCCGATGATCTCGGTCTCGTCTTCGATACCGAACGGGCCAATCACAACTCTGTCACCGAGTTGGAACCCGTTCAGTTAAAAGCCCAAGTAAAAGCTGCAGAGCATTTAAGAGCTCTGCAGCTTCACAAGGATAAGCCCATGCACGGGGTCTTCTATAGGAATATGGAAGCCCTGGGCTTATCCGAAAGGCTGACCTTTGCTTTCTTAAGGTCAGCCGGGCTAAATTCAGAGACCGAGGGATTCATCATGGCTTGCCAAGATGGTGTATTTAACACGCTCGTCTATCGGAGTCGTGTCATGGGTATGGAGGTCCCTGATGTCAGCTGCAGGGCCTGCCGTAGGGCGCCGGAGACATTGATGCATTTACTGTCGGCTTGTCCGGTATATGCAGTCTCGGCCTATATCCATAGACACAACGCAGCGTTGCGGGTGCTTTATTATCATTTAAGGCACTCGTATCAGATAGACGAGACACCAGTGCTGCCTTACGCTCCGGGGGATATTGAGTCCGTTGTGGAAAACGAGAAGTGCCGAATATATTGGAACTATTCGTTTTCCACCGTCAGGCAAATACAAGCCAACAAGCCTGACGTAGTCCTCCTCGACCACCAAATCAGGACAATGTTCGTCATCGAGTTCTCGGCACCCGGTGATGGTAACATTGTTTTGAAAGGGGAGGAGAAACGGACAAAATATCGAGATTTAATCTTCGAACTCCGTAGACTCTATCCAGACCATACTGTTAAATTGAAGGTACTGATTATAGGAGCCCTTGGTGGAGCGAGAGATACACTGCTTTCTGAATTAAAGAACATACCGGCATGCCGAAACTCGGCAGAAATCTTAGCCGGTCGCATGCAGAAGGCCGTAATTCTCGGCTCACTACGTCTACTCAGGGCACACGACTCGGCCCAGTAATCACTAACCGAGCGGACGCGAGGAGTGATTGCTGGTATTACCAGCGCACCTTCTGTGTGAGTCGGAGCCACAGAAAGGGGTGACTGGCTTTTAGTAAAAAAAAAAAAAAAAATAATAATAATAAGCAGGAGGGGCCGCACAACATCCATCTGGCCTTTGGTGAGTAGCGACACCACTTACTCCAGCTGGGGTGCAAAACCGGACCGGCAGCACCAGCGCACCCGGGAGGGGATAACATATTCCCCTCTAGTGTCGGCCGTGGGCTTACTGGGCTAACTCCCCGGTAAGCCCGAACTTCTTGTTCCAAATGGCAGAAGAGGAGGCCCCCACGATCGACCCCGTTCGGATAGGGGTCATGGGCAAGGTGGTGGGGCCCAAATGGATGGATTGCCTGAAAACGACGCACGCCAACGACATGGACGCTTTGAGTGGACCGACGAGCTGAGGGACGACCTGCTGCATTGCTATGAAAGCAGTGGGCCCATACGGAGGGGATACATGGCACGTATGCATGCCCTGTGGTGTGAATTACACCCAGAGCATGATGCCTTCACGCCGCAGAATCTGCGTGATTATGTATCCTATCTTCGTAGAAAGGGCTATGTGAGGACTGCGCCCCGATTGGCGAATGAGGTAGCTGAAAGGCTGCCTAATGAACCAGTTGAGGATGCGGTCTTCACCGTTCCACCAATAGTAGAGGGCCTCAGTACCAGAAGGGGGTTACATCGCATAAGACCCCCTAGGCCACAAGACCTGGCCAGAGTGGATGCTGAAGTTCAAGCATCGCTTCCAGAAGAGGCCGACATCTGGCATATAAATTGTGCCCTGTACACTGCCGCCGAGAGCTTCTCTCATATGGAGAAGGCGAACAACTCTTCCTCTCCGCGAGAGAGAGCGGAGTGGCGTGTACGGAAGATGGAGGTCAAGATCCAGTCGGCAAGACAACAGGTATCTCGTATCCAATGTGTGATGGACTATATGGCGGCCAATAGGCCTTTCACGCAAAAATTACGGCGAATCGCCGCTAATTTAAGACGCGTCCATCACACACTTAATGAGGTGGTGCTGCGTACCATCAAACAGCACTGCCTTGATAGGATACGGATGCTAGTGACATGCAAAAAGTCACTAGTGAGGCGGGCGCGAAGACTGGCGGAAAATAATTTGTTCCGCCAAAAACCCTCGCGTCTATTCGAACCGCCTCAACCTGTTGTCGAAAATCCACCGACTGAAGATCAGGTGGAAAACTTTTGGAAGGCGCTGTACGAGCAGAAGCTCCCACTCCAAAGAGACACTCCAGCCCTGGCACACTTTGAAGACTTTTGCAAAGGTCTTCAGCGACCAGAAGAATTGTGCCACCCGATAACCCCTGAAGAGGTTCAAAGGGCTCTTGCGGGCTCTAAGAACTTTGCTGCTCCAGGTCCCGACGGGATAAATAACTTCTGGTGGAAAAAATTACCTAGTATCCACCGCCATTTAGCCAGAATTTTTACCACCTGGCTAAATGGGGAGCAGCAAATTCCTTCTTGGGTTGTTGAGGGGCGAACCGTGCTAATCCCGAAGACCGGAGATTTGTCCAACCCAAAGAACTACCGGCCGATAACCTGCTTAAACGCCTGTTACAAGGTGTTTACACGCATCTTGTACACGCGAGTACTCCTAGCAGTTGAGCCGGTTTTCGAGGGGATATACGAACAACGAGGGTCTAAGAGGGGTGTCGCTGGCTGCAAGGAGAATCTGTTGATTGACAGATGTATCACGCAGGACTCCGTGCAGTACAAGCGAAGCTTTTCCATGGCCTGGATCGACTACCGCATTCGAGGCATTCGATATGACATCGCATGAGCTAATAATTCACTTGCTCCAATGCCTTGTGGTGCCCGGTCCTATAGTAAGATGCATTCAAGAACTGATACCGCTCTGGAGGACTCGGTTTACCATAACATCGGGTGATACTAGAGTCCGGACAGAACCGGTGTCGTTTAGAAGGGGCGTGTTTCAGGGAGACTCCCTTAGCCCCCTTCTGTTTTGCATCTCACTGTTGCCGTTGTCCGTGTCCCTCAGGAAGACCCGTGGCTATAACTGCGGCACCCCCGGCGATCGGAGGCATAAGGTCACCCATCTATTTTACATGGATGACCTAAAACTTTATGCCTCCGGAGAAAGGGAATTACGCCAGTCCCTGAGGGTGGTGCACGAGTACACGCAGGCCATCGGGATGGAGTTGGGGTTGGACAAATGTGCACTGGTTCATCTCAAGAGAGGACGAAGCCGGGAATACGCAGAGGATGCGCAGCTAGTAGACGGAAGCATCTTACATCACTTAGATGCCGGAGAGTCGTACGCCTACTTGGGTCTTGAGCAACGCTCCACCCAAGAGGTAGGTGTCGTAAAAAACGCTCTCCGCGGCAAGTATCAGCACCGCCTCCGACAGATCTGGTCTTCAGAACTGTCGGGGAAGAACAAGGTGTCTGCAACAAACATGCTTGCCGTTCCGATCCTTGTCTACTCCTTCGGAGTAGTCAAATGGACACAGGAGGAGCTGCGACAACTCGACGTAGTAACCCGAAAGATAATGCATCTCAGTAGGAGTTTGCATCCTAGATCGTCCGTTCCACGGCTATATCTCCCACGACATCGCGGAGGTCGTGGACTCTTGAGTTTGGAGTGTCTTCATAACAGGATGGTTCTGGACGGAGCCTGTAAAGTTATCAGGAGTTCGGATCCCCTTCTCTGCATGGTCCGAGATCACGAATATGCAGGGATAGGAGCATTTTTATTTAAGGCAGCACGTAGAGCAGCCGATGATCTCGGTCTCGTCTTCGATACCGAACGGGCCAATCACAACTCTGTCACCGAGTTGGAACCCGTTCAGTTAAAAGCCCAAGTAAAAGCTGCAGAGCATTTAAGAGCTCTGCAGCTTCACAAGGATAAGCCCATGCACGGGGTCTTCTATAGGAATATGGTAGCCCTGGGCTTATCCGAAAGGCTGACCTTTGCTTTCTTAAGGTCAGCCGGGCTAAATTCAGAGACCGAGGGATTCATCATGGCTTGCCAAGATGGTGTATTTAACACGCTCGTCTATCGGAGTCGTGTCATGGGTATGGAGGTCCCTGATGTCAGCTGCAGGGCCTGCCGTAGGGCGCCGGAGACATTGATGCATTTACTGTCGGCTTGTCCGGTATATGCAGTCTCGGCCTATATCCATAGACACAACGCAGCGTTGCGGGTGCTTTATTATCATTTAAGGCACTCGTATCAGATAGACGATACACCAGTGCTGCCTTACGCTCCGGGGGATATTGAGTCCGTTGTGGAAAACGAGAAGTGCCGAATATATTGGAACTATTCGTTTTCCACCGTCAGGCAAATACAAGCCAACAAGCCTGACGTAGTCCTCCTCGACCACCAAATCAGGACAATGTTCGTCATCGAGTTCTCGGCACCCGGTGATGGTAACATTGTTTTGAAAGAGGAGGAGAAACGGACAAAATATCGAGATTTAATCTTCGAACTCCGTAGACTCTATCCAGACCATACTGTTAAATTGAAGGTACTGATTATAGGAGCCCTTGGTGGAGCGAGAGATACACTGCTTTCTGAATTAAAGAACATACCGGCATGCCGAAACTCGGCAGAAATCTTAGCCGGTCGCATGCAGAAGGCCGTAATTCTCGGCTCACTACGTCTACTCAGGGCACACGACTCGGCCCAGTAATCACTAACCGAGCGGACGCGAGGAGTGATTGCTGGTATTACCAGCGCACCTTCTGTGTGAGTCGGAGCCACAGAAAGGGGTGACTGGCTTTTAGTCAAAAAAAAAAAAATAATAATAATAATAATAATAAATTAATCCTACTTGCACCAATTTGGATAAGTTAGTCTACCGGCTACTGGGTAATTGTGCTGCGTAATTTTATAATTCTCTAAAATATGGATAAACTGAAGAACGGCAAGATAGTAAACACCTTGTTCAAATTATTCTAACATATCCAAACTGAGAGGGATTCAATGAAAAACTTCGAAATTAGAAATACTGTATCATTTCCACAACTTTTCGTGGCCTTATATAGTATATCTCAGTTGAAACTATAGGATTTGTATTTTTATATGACTATAGGCGCGCCATTTATGTTTTTTTCAAAGGTAAGACGTCAATATTTAACGACTGTCACCTACAATCTACCATACATGACGTCAACATGCCGCGATAAATATCTCAACAACGAATAATTTGTGTACAACTGTTTTATGAAAGTGAGCGGCTATTTACAGTTGCGTTAAGAAAAATTACACAAATTAGGACAAAATGAAATGCCCACAGAATTAGAACTTCGTAACTTAATCAAGAGATTTGATCGGACCGGAAGTCGATATCGGTCAGATGAAAATATTGCTACAGTGAGAGAAAGTGTACGGGATTATCCAAGAAAATCAAATTAACGATTTGCTTGGCAAATGTATTTAAAACAATCACCTCACTTGTTCAGTACTTCTACAAACTATTTCATTAAACCTAGTTTGGTGTGAAGAAATGGTAGTATTATTTTTTCTCACTTTATTAATAGCTCGTGAACAATGTTGGCTTATCCAATAGTCATAACATCTCTCAAAAATCAAACAGTTTGCTGTCAATGCTTTTCTTTTGCGCGACTATCCCATATACATATTTGACAAGGATATATGGCGCACTTTACTGTGCAAGAAGTATAGACAGGAAACACAAACCACTGATTGTGAGAATAAACAATTTCGGGCGTCTCCATTATTTTGACAAACGTAGTCAGTTTAAATATAAAATGAAGATATCTATAATGTGAAATTATGGTCCTCGAGTAGTCAGACACCGATCTTAAATATATGGCAACATAATTATTTGTTCAGCACTGGAATATACACATATATAAATTATGTATAACTTTTTCTTCTTAATTTAATTCTGCCCCTGAAAATTCTCCTTATCTGTCCCACTTTGTCATTTAATCATTTCATTTGAAAATTGTATAAGTTACATTAGAGATACTTAAACGGCAGAATGACGAATAATGTTGAATTAATAGGTTTTAAAAAAAGGTTTTTGTAACATTGGTAAAGGGTTTTGTAACATCGAGCAAGATTTGATTCAAGTGAAACACCAATTGAAACTTTTAATCACTGTTAAGAGAACTGCACTTACAACATCTGATTTTAAAAATTATGGTCAATAAAAAAAATTTTTTAAAGTTTTTATATTAATATATTCTATTCACTCTTATTTACACACTTATTTTTACAGTGATATTTGGATAAATTTTGTTACAAATATATATATACGAAATATTTTGTAGCTTTCTTAATGGAATTTTATCATACAGTGATAACTTAAAAGATGAAATAAGTTAAGATAAATGCCTTATCGTACAAGTAAGAAAAAAAATGCTCTCATATGTCTATTTTGTTTTTTGCACTCGCATTTTTTAATATACATAAATTTCTTTTGTCATCACTATTGGAGTACTGACGTCATCTAGTGTTTTGTCTCCACCACATTTCTTTACGTATGAAGCGTAAGATTTTATGGTAGATTACATAACAAAAATTTTTACAATAATAGTAAATTTAATGTGATAAATAAAACTTATGATTTTATTTTTATCTATGACGCAATATAAGTAATCAAGTAAAGAAAATAAAAAATCTTTACAAATAGAAGAATTCTCAAAAAAAAAATCGCGACAAGTAACGTAAATACAGTAAGGAAATTTATAAACAGCTAAAACTAAAATTCTCAAAAAGGTAGCTACTACCAACGTCGAAATGACAAATTATTAAACATGCTACTAAAAATACGTGCATTAAAAATTAAATGAATAAACTTCTCTAAATAGCTATTATGTGACCCACCACAAAATGTATCACACCATACGTAAAGGAATGTACTTTATTATCATTAGCGTCATCTGATAAGGGCGTTTATTTAAATTAAACAGTTTTAAACCTTAAAACGGACTTTTCCGCACGTAGAACATCTCTATCTCGAAATTGAGTGGCCGACAAAAATAAACCAACACACAAATGCAGAATATATGTTCTATGCGACAGTTTGACTTTTTTCAAGTAGTTCACCATCATGCTTTCTCATGATCCATGGACAGGGTGGGGTGTATCCAGTCGACCTCAAAATCAATAGATGTCATCTGGTAGACATTCCTAGTCAGAATCAATCGAAACCCAATCGATCAGACACGATTTAATTGAGTGATCATGCTAGCAAACAAAAATTCTTAAGTAGTCCACCATTGTGCTTTCTCATGACCCATGAACATGGTAGAGTGTGTTCTATCCACCTCAATATTGATAGGTGTCGTCTGGGAGACGTCCCCGATCAGAATCAGTCAAAACCCGATCGATCCGACAGGATTTAGTTGCGTTATCGTCCTAACAATAAACTTTTAAAATGCCGACGACAACGACACACACAGACAAAATTTTTAAAAACCGGTTGTTTTGTTTTTAGGCCGAAAAATAAACGCTTGAAAAAAAATTGCTTTTCCATTTTTCTTTGCACGATAGCATTACTTTTCCGCTCTGGTATAGTTGACCGCGGAAAAGTAAAAACCATCACATTATACCTAATACTGTACCTCCAACAGAACCTAATACTATGTGTAAAAAAATATGTACATACCAAAAAATGCACATCTCAAAAAAAATCAATCTATCCAAGCATTTTTTATCCTATTTTGCAATATATCCAAGCATTGCAACCTATTTGTTCGATAATATTCTTTTTTATTTTTAGTTCGAAAATAAACGCCAGAAAAAAAAAATTCCACTTTCCTTTACACGATTACATTACTTTTCCGCTCTAATATAGTTTAGTGCGGAAAAGTAAAAAATAACTGGATCTATTATTCGGATACGCCTTCTTATTATTTACTTACTCTAAATTTTGTGCGACGTCAATGTTCGTTCTATAATCGAAATCATTTTCCAATGAATGATGCGACTTTCTAGACGTGACACAGCAGGCAACTATCCAGGGATTAGCACCGCATCCTGATTGACTGGATCCTCCTACCAACCAGCAAGCGAAGGAGAGTGTACAGGAGTGAGATACCCCTTTTCTTTCACATTTTGAGGGGTATCCAAACATGGTCACGAAAACTCTGCCTGAAACAAAATTAAGAATATGAACTACCCAATCCAGTTTCTTAAACACACCAGGAAGTAATATTCTCCAATTAGGTATTAAACAAAGTTATGAATAAATAAGTACAGGGTGCGGAATAACTGTCTCACTATTTTTAAAATGCAATAAAACACCTATTATTTGAAATGCAATAAATTTATTTTTATATCTTAAGAATAGGTATAATTAAAACCGTTTTATTTTATGTGGTTTTAAAAATATATATCGGCCAAGTGCTGTCCACCATTATTGCAACACTGCTGCAAGCGATTTCTGAAATTTATCATAACTCTTGCTAGTATTTCTTCCGGTATTCTTCGAATTTCCATGCCGATTGCCTCCTTCAGTTGTATTAGGGTACCTTAGATGATGTTTGAAGGCTGCAGATTAAAGGTAACCCCACAGAAAGAAGTCACAAGGCGACAAATCCAGCGAACACGCAGGCCATTGAATATCACCTCTTTGGGAGATCAAGCGCCCGGAGAACACTTGTCTCAAATGTTGCAGTGATTCTCGGGATGTGTGGACTGTTACCCCATCATATTGAAACCAGACATTCTGCACATTAAGTTCTGCAAGGGCTGGGGCGATAAAATTCTGAATCATCGCTATGTCGCGTTCTGAATTGATGGTAACAGCCTTTCATCAAAAAAGTAAGGCCCGACTATTCCCATTTGTGACATAGCGCATCAAACTTTCTCACTATGCAGAGGCCTTTCGTGTATCTTTCTCGGGTTGTCGTGGCACCGAAATCTGAAGTTTTGCTTGTTTATGCAGTCATATAAGTGAAAATGTGCCTCATCACTGAAAAGAAACACTTTCTGATGTAAATTTTCTAGCATGTTTTCACATGCAGCCATTCGACTATTCCAATCACGTTCTGACAATTCCTGTGTAACGAACTAGTATGAATGAAATTGAAGATTCTTCACACACTGCGATCAGAGAGACGAAGGGCGGTCACATATCTGCGTGTAGATCGTGTAGACGACCGAACACTGAGCGTCTGACTATCTCGACGTTTTCGGGAATCCGAGCTGTGTGCGGACGTTCACGTTGTCTCTTTATAACAGATCCATTTCCTCTGAAGTTTTTTACCCACAAGATAATTGATTTTCGATCTTGGACTGCTCGATAACGAGGAATTTGAAATTGGATGCGGAACGCTCGTTATGCAGCGATGACGGATCCATTTTTGCGGGTGTACACTTCCAATGCGAAAGCGCGCTGTTTGTCTTGGCGTGTGTACTAATGCTACCCCCACTTTTCTACAACGCCGTCCGGCTCCACAAGACCGCACTGAAAATAGGGAGACAATTATGCCGCACCCTGTATATACATCATGTTCAGGTAATGTGCAGTTGAATGCGGCTATATCTAAGTTCTATATTCATTAAAAAATGAGTATGAAAATATCGATGGTTTTCGAGATATTTGCTATTATTTTATATATTATTACTTTTCTTCTTGACTTTAATTATTACTCATAATAGTTAAAATTCCTGTTATGCCAAGCCCAAGTACAATTATTTTTTGGCTAAATTTTCAACGATGATTGTTCTTTAAAACGATATGATAGAAATTGGCCTGTGACATCCAAGGTGTGTACTAAACCGCCATATGTAATATTATAAAATACAATGGTTTTTCATATTGTATTTCCTGATTTCAACGCCCACTATCTTAGTACATGATCAGATATGTCACTGAATGATGTACACTAGGCACAAATGTTAAGGGATGATGTAAAGAAAATCTTAGTTTTTTAGGTGATTTTCAAAGGGCTATAACTCAGGGAAAAGTAGTCGCAAAACAGTTTAAAAAAAGCAGTAAAAAGTTTCTACTCTTCATACCTTTAGTTCAAAATTTTTCAGATCAATTTTCTGATTGTTTTGAGTTCAAGACAATCAGGAAAAAATACAAATTTTTGTTTGCCTTTCAAAAGATCCACGGACTGTAATAAATTCTTCTGAGTTATTTCATTATGAATAAACAGTTTTAAAACCTTAAAACAGACTTCTCCGCACGTAGAATATCTCTATCTTGAACTTGAGTGGCCGACAAAAAATAAATCAACACATAAATGCAGAATATGTGTTTTATGCGACAGTTTTACTTTTTTCATTGGCGATTGCTTCAGTGCCGTATCAATACGTTTGTGATCGAACGAAATTAATTTTTCCTCATTCATTCGTATATGATATAGGCCGAAATTTCTTTTTTTTGCAAAATCAGCAACCCGTTAAATGTTTATGTTTAAAATCTCAGAATGAACATAAACATTTACATAGTGCTTTCTCATGACCCATGGACAGTGTGATGTGTATCCTATCCACCTCAAAATGAATAGATATCGTCTGTTAGACGTACCTAATCAGAATCAGTCGAAACCCGATCGATCCGACACGATTTGACGTCCCCGATCGGAATCAGTCAAAACCCGATCGATCCGACACGATTTGGTTGAGTTATCGTGCTAACAAAAAATTTCCGACGATAACGACACGCACAGACACAAATTTTTAGTTTTACAGATGTACCAAATTATTTTAACGAAATAAATATTAATATCTCTAAATTAAACTTCAAATATATTCAAAGCTATATAATACCAACTTCTTCGAATCTCAGATGTAGTTTCAATCAATATTATAAGTTCTTAGTCTTGGCGTATTGATCTTTAGACAATTATTTTTGCTATTACTTTAGTCTTTATGCGGTATACTTCTACTTCAATAAAAGAAACAGTTTTCTAAAATGAGCTCAAGATCGTGACATTTGATCCGGTTACATGAAATTGACTAATCGCAAAACTGTGTCAAATTTGCAAACCTATAACCGAATAATATCCATCTTTTTATGCGCTTCAGAGTTTGCATTCTTTTGTGTAATAATAATTAGTCTCATACCAGTGTAATTCAAAATAATTGTGAACAGAAATTTACAAGATCTAATTATGTCATAGATTGTTACACCAATTTACAATATGTTAATGCTTAATTCAGTAAATTCATTTCACGAATACTCAGTGCAGATAGTCTCGATTATTTTGTGTAAATAGAAGGAATGTGTAATTCTTAGTTTCAGGGGAACTATTAGATTTCTCGTTGTTCGGCGCAGCATTAGGTCGAGTCATTTTCTGTTTTTGTACGGACAGGCAAATAGAGCTCTTACAATAATGGTTATAAAATTATACTACTGGCCCTAAATTACCTGAACAAAAAACAGGACTAGGGCAGTTCCTAGTTGCCAGATATGGAAACGTTTCATTATCTTCCTTATCTATATTCCGCATGATAGTTTTTTTTTAAAAAGCAAATCAGAACTCACTTAACAGTTGCTGCCCCCCAAATTTTTCAAAACTGGGATTAAAGAATTATTTTTACAAATAAAAATTATATTTCATTTCATCACGTCATCATGGCTATGTTTAGTGTAAAGATTTTCATAAGCTAAGGTACACTCAGCAGGAACAACGTTTCCTGTACCTTAATAAAAGTATTTTCTTTCATGCATTCCAACGTTTTTTACATATACTGTATATAGTGGTCAGCATACATGAAATACTTAGCAAAATATCTAAAGTATGAAAAGAAAAAATATAAAGTAAGTGTGGTTATATATAACCAAAAATATTACTTAAAAAACCATAAACGTTCAGGCTTTAGTGTTTGATGTATAAAATAAGTAAAACAAAATTGAATTATCAATACTAAAAATACTGAGAAGGGACTCCTATGGATGTCCTTTGGCAGTATGGGTGTCTACTTCCTGTATGACAAGAAATATAAGATACAAGATATAAGATAAATAAGACCGACTGGATGGAGGGTCGAGCTGGATTACCGCTCAATGGAGACATCTGGTACACGGATGGAGCCAAGAGTGGGAACAGAGTGGGTGCAGGATGTATAGGCGACGCGATGGGATAGGTAAAACCTTCCCCCTGGGCGGCAAATACACTACCGCACTCCAGGCCGAGCTAGTTGCAATTACATACGACGTTCTGGGGACCGACAAAAATCCGGACCCGGGAAAAGGTATGTATATGCTCGGATAGCAGTGCGATGTTGGCAGCCCTGAATTCAGCAACGACATAGTCGAAGCTGATCTATAATTGCTATGAAGCATTGAACCACTTGGCAGGGAAGGGACAGGTGGAACTCTTATGGATACTTGGGCATAATGGCATTAAGGGAAATCTAGTCGCAGATAACCTTGTCAGACTGGGGACCAGGGAAAACCTCTATGGACTAGAACCTGCAGTGGGATTTAGTCGGAATCTGATCAGAGATCAACAAGAGACCAACACAATAAAAGATGGAAAGGAGTAACGGGTTATCGAATAACCAAACTCCTCATCGAATACTCAGAGATTGAGAAATGGGCCAAGAATTCATTAAATTGAACAGGTACAAAGCCAGAATCCTGGTAGAAATCATAACGGGCCACCATAGTAGCCTGATTGCATATAAGCACAAGCTGAGGCTGACTGACAGCCCGACCTGCAGGTACTGTAAAGAAGACGAGAAAGCCTCGATTCGTCTTCTTTACTTTTTCATTTTCTTCTAACCTACCCCGCACTGGAGGAGAAGAGATATCTTATATTAGGGACCCCTATTATCCTAGAGGAGGCCAGGCTTAAGGCGGGGGACTTGCTTAAATTGCTCCTTTTATCTGATAGCATTTTTGGATAATGACTCGGATAAGAGGGGATCGTCAAGGAGCCACCCATGAAATTAGTGGCTGATGAGGCCCAGACCCATATAACATAATAATAATAATAATTATAATAATACTAAAAACATATTTTAAGGACGACTCGTAATTTAGAAGTTAGATTACATAACAAGACAAATAATACTATTCCAAGAAGTTGGAGCATCACATCATGACTAGAAACGTTTATAGTTGAAAATTAAACTGTCAGGGTAGATAGGATAACTCGAAATATAACGAAAACGTCAGTAGCTTTTCTCTGAAATTCCCGTTAGAGATGTGACTACAAATATGATTTTGATTGAAATCAATTTACTATCATTATTATGACATTAATCGGGCGATAACATTTTCATGTTTAACAATATGTAACAGAAAATAGACTGATAGAGGTCTAGAATCAATTCGCTTTAAGTTTATAATACATCACTTTATCTAAGTTATGGCATGAAAATATTAGAAACAAATGGTTTAGATAAAAAAGGATTTCCTCTTTGAATTACGTAAATTGCAAATTACAAATTTTTTAAATTTAAAAGAGACATTAAATATCATTAAGCTTTCAATTATTATTTAGTTCCAAATCTCGGCCATGAATTTCTTATTTGCCTTCTTATTTATCTTGTATCTATAAATCTCTTCCACTCCTTTCAGACTGTCGTTAGTTGTCTCGCCTCCCTCCAAGTATCCCCGCGTCTCACTGGTATATTTCCTACCCGTTCGTTTCATTTCTCCCTTGGTCTTTCTTCGCCTCTTTCTCGCTACATTTTCGTTACTAAAACTTTTTCATCCCCACTTCATTTCTCATTTGCATATGTCTCCATCAGCCAAGTTTTTTGTTCTCAATAAAATTTTCTATTCACTCAACCTCCAGTTCTCTCCCAAAGTTTTCGTTCCTTATCCTGTTCCTTCTTGTTACACCTTCTATTCGGCTAAGAAATTTCATTTATGCAGACTGAACTTTGCTTTACTCTTCCCTGTCTTGAAGTTTTATTTTAATAAATTAGTACAGGTCTTATACGTTCTTGAACACTTTTATGTTTCTGTTTTAGGAAGAAAGAATCCTTTATTTGGTATAGTGCATAAAATATTTCATTTAGCTTCTCCATCCTTTTTATTACCTACATCTCACTTACGTCCGTTTCCTCCATCAATACTCTAAGATACTATGAATTGTGGTCTTGCTCCACTTCAATATCATCAATTTGTATATGCACTTCTCTCCTCTCTTTCGATGTTACCATTACCTTAGTGTTTTTGTGATGAATCTCATCCCCTTCCTCTTCATTGGCTGTTTCCATTCAGAAATGTTCCCTTGTAGATTCCTCTCCCTTCTCTCTAAAGCCACTGTCTCATCAGCAACAACATATACCGATATTTCTACACTCTCTCGCTCTAAATTTATTTAATCTATAAAAATTAGCCCTTTTGTTCGTTCCTTTATTTCTGTAATGATGTCGTCCATAAATGTGATGAAAAATAAATAATTGAATACTCCACCTTGTCTTACTCTTTCTCTCCGCGTGAACCCTTTCAACACTTTATTTCTACTGATCACACAGTTTTTTGTATCTATATACTCGTACATGTTCTGAATGATTTTAATAATTTTTGTTATGACTTTTTCTGTGCACACTTCCATATTTCCTTTATTGGTAGTCTACCGAAAATATTTTTCTAATCTACAAATGCGCAGTATACTGTACTTCACTTGGCAATTATTTTATTTCATACGTTTGTTGTCGTAAATATATGGTTCAAATTTCAGCAATAATAATAATCAAAATGCAATAATAGTAATAAAATAAAAAGGTTTTCGGGAAATCACAAAACTGATCATTCTGAAATGCAATCTAATAAAAACTAATAAAGCGTTAGGGTGCAGACTATTATTAAAAATACATCTTCAAACTTCATCATTTTCCTATATCGTGTCATTCCTAAGTTTGCTTTTCGTATTTTTATGGCAATAGCTAGCCATACGCGAGCGGGCCATACCATTAACGGGCCAAGGATTTTTTCAAAGGAATCGGGAAAACCCGTAGGCTCGGATTGTTCGTTAATGGAGAAAGAAATCTGCAGGCCAGATTGCAGGCACGGCGCCGGCATGGAGGAAAGCCCACAGACCTCACCCGTTCGTGAGTGGAGAGAACTGTGAGGCGAGATCGGAAGATTTAGTCCTGTCAGCAAATTCGGCGAATTTTACTATTCACGAGCAGATCAAATCAAAGGCCACTTTTCTGCGGTCTAGTTTTTTTTCAGATAATTATTAAATATTAAATTATTTATTATTTAGATTAGATATTATTTATTAGTTCACTTAATTTAGTTCGTAAAAAGTTTTGTGTTGTTTCAATAGGAATAGAGAAGTGCGGTAAATGGTAAGAGTGGAGCAACTATGGGTTTATAGACATACAAACAAATAAAATAAATAAATACGAGTACACAACAAAATAAAACGAACTTAGTTTCGCTCATTTTTGACGTTTTTGCGATGACTAACTTTCCGAAAATCTTTCCGCAGAAGAGTCACAAAAGCGCGGCATGAGAGTAGCACTTTTACGCCTAGGTATCAAATTTTTGGAGTGAAGGTAATAGAAACAAAAAGAAAAAGAGTGAATGTAATGGAAACAAAAGCGTGTTCCATGTTTTATAATTTCAGAAGGATTGAAATCTAGAAAATGCTATAAAAAGCATTTTAAAAAGTAGCTACGACACGAACGTATTGTTTCTCGTAAAATTAGCGCCATATGGCTAAACTGCTGTCTTACTCCTATTCACGATTTCACCTATTTCGTTCTTTTTTCTTTGCTTGGTGGAGAGGTGCTGAGAAATCACGTACAACCCACTAGCAGCTGCCACAGTTTCTTATTATTATCCATAGTAAATTTAAACTGATTAGTGAGACACAACAGTGAAAAACAACGAAAATGCTGCATTGATACGTACGAGAGCATAGGCCGTCCCATCGCCTGGCCTGCGGTCTGTCCCACGTAAATATTTTCTTGATATAAATTTTTTAATTATTTTTAGTATAGTCCTATTTCCCATAACATAGACCGGTATGTGTCAAAATAATTCATTAATATGTCTTCAAAATAGATTGACAAAAGGTTACTATATATAATATTATTATTATGATACTTATTTTTTTATGAATACTTGATACATTTTCGTACCTGATTTGTTTTATTTATTATATGTGATTTCATCAGCTTATCATTTTTATGTTTGCCTATATCAGTTATATTATAAAGTTACCCCTAATGCCGACTATGTAATAAAATTAGTATCCCCTGGTATATAACCTCAAAATCAACTATTAGCACCTAAAAAATGGACAGTAATATTTTTTCTGTTCAAAGAAAAATTTATAACCCACATTGTTTCCATTATAAATCCTATTGCACTTCATTGCAACTTACTGTAAGGTTGTTTCAATAAGAATACTTTCAATAAGAGATCGATATAGAAAGCTTGGAAATATTAAATAGTTGTACAGCGTTTTCTCGACTACTATGGGATATTATCCAGACATAAAATCGAGATATGACGCACCTGGCGCACCCTGCGCCACACATATACTATACTACACTTTTAAAGGCTGTAAAATAATTTTGAGAATATTTAGTTTCTCCCTTACAATTAAATTTCAAAGGAATGAAGTGATCCCAAAAATGACAATAATTTTTACTTTCAAAAGCATTACGTCACAAAGGTACATTACTGCAGAATATTCTAATGTGAATATGTAAAAACATGACATATGGGATATAACTTTCGATTTTCAAAACCATTAAATTACATACTTACGAATGTAAGTGCTACTTAGAAATCCACGCATAAGTTTAAAAATATTGAAACATAAGTTAATATTAGTTAAACTATAGGTTAATATCGTAGACGATTAATTTTTATCGCTAATCTAACCTCTCTTAAGACTTAGCCTTGGGCTTTAGATAACTTCGATTTCATTTTACTAACGACATGCGAGGGCGCCAAGAGAAACCAAGGTCACAAAATGTTGCGTATTAAAAATTCCCCTGTTCAGCTTTGAGTTTGAAAATGTATATAGATACCCTACTTCAAACTACACACTTGACAAATATGTAGGTTTTTCTTTATGGTTCTGCAATATTTTTTGTATCACAGTTGCATCGTTTTATAATTCTGTATGAATTATCAAAACACTGATTGATAAGACTAGTTACAGTTTAGGAACAATATAATAATATATTAATTTTTTAAACTCATAGGTGGTTCATTATAAAGTTTATTATTAGAATTATGTTGTCATCTAACTGTCAACTCGTTATTTTTATTACCATCATTATTATTAATATAATTAAACCGAAATTTTACTTATTGCAGTCACGCTGCTTATTCAGTCCTCCGATTAACTGTTGTTTGTTATTTATGCTCAAAACCAGTCCAATTTTTTATGTCGCAAATAATAATGGGTGAAATACATACCTGTAACACTAACACCCTTTCTATATCCAGTGAGATCATCGTCGCTGGCGTTTTCTTTACCTTTCCAGTAGGAGTCCGTGGTGAACCTCATAAAGCCGAAAATTCCGAACACGTTGTACGTAAACAATAACAATAGGATGCGCATCTCTCACTCATTTTTAAGGAACTTTAACTCTTTTTATCGCGAATTTACCGTTTCTCATTGACAGAACTTCACAGAAGTGTCACCACTTGTAGCAGCATCTTTGTATTTACCTCACCACTTCGGTTGATATCGAAGACCGGCTATAGTTTTTTGATGGAATAGATGGCATCCACCTGAAGACTGCGGGTGATGCGGTTGTAACAGTAAAATGATGATGATAGTAACGGCACTAGGCCGAAAGTGGCCTACATTTACACACAGTCACTTCTTGAAGAAAGAACGAATTTTGTATTGTAGCGGTGCAATAGAGACAACCTTTACGCGTAATAATGCTGGTCAACTGGAATCTGTTCTGTACCCATTAATTACGGTAATCTAATCTGTATCTACGGATTGCAGCCTTGAGATGTTGGCGGGAGTAGATACGAATTAGATATATTTACTGATTATTATAATAGACTGGTTCGACTGGTCTTTAATGGAAATTTATGTCCATTTTAACTTATCATTAATGATAACTTTTTATGATTTTCACCATTTTTAATTTTTCATTTATTTTATAGTATAACAATTGTTTCGCTAAACTATTGATACCTGACATAGTGGTGATCTGAAACATTATATTATACGAGGCCAGGCTCATAATTTCAACTTCAACAGTTCAACCAGGCATGATTTTACAACTAATATATTTAAATAAACCATCAGTCTCAAAACTATTTTATTACAGAAGAATATTGGTAAGAGAAACAAAATATGAACTTTTAACTTAAATACGATGAAATTTATTTTTTCGTTTATTCGGACATAGAGCAGGTAATAGGATTTGTGGAGGGTCATGATAATTTAATAATAGTGGGAGATTTTAACGCAGTCGTAGGGGAGGGGAAAGAAGGAGAATTTGTAGGTCCTTATGAATTAGGAAACAGAAACGAGAGAGGTAGCAGGCTGATAGAATTCTGTGAGAAGCACAAGATGGTAGTCGCGAATACATTATTCAAGAATCACGTTAGGAGGCGGTACACCTGCAAAATGACAGGAGGGATAGACATGTATCAGATAGACTACAATCTGGTTAGGAAGAGATTTAGAAATCAAGTAAAAAACTGTAAGAGTTATTCAGGAGTAGATGTAGACAGCGACCACAACTTGGTAGTCGTGAAACCTAGATTAAAGTTCAAAAATTTGAAAACCCGGAAGGATAAGAAACGTATAAATGTAGACATATTGAGGGATCAGATATGAAAGATAAGTTCCAGGAGAAAACAGATCAATTAATAAATAAAGCGAGTAATGACGAAATCAAGAACGCAGAAACTGAGTGGGAGGATCAAGAATAGTCTAGATTCCGCGGCTACGGACGTTTTAGGACACGAGAGAAGGGAAGCTAGGAAGCCCTGGATGACGGACGAAACTTAAACTTAATACAAAAGACACGAGGCTACAAAAGCAGACGAGACGAGGAAAGACTGAAATTTTATAAGTCAATAAAGTGGGAAATCATTAGAAAGTGTAGAAAAGCGAAAGAACAATGGATAGAGGATAAATGCAAAGTAGAAGATAAGCTCCAAGTAGGTAAGACCGATGAGGCTTACAAAATAATTAAGCGGAACTTCAGGGATATAGGACCAATAAGTAGAAACGTTAGGAGTCAATCGGGGGACATACTGATCGGAAGAGAGGAGAAAGCGAATAGATGAAAGCAGTACTTAGGAAATTTATACGAGGGTCAGGAATTTGGAGAGATATTAGAGGAAGAATCTAGCATCGATAGGGAAGATGTAGGAAAACCTATATTGAGAGAGGAATTTGAAATAGCACTAAGGGGGCTAAAGAACAATAAAGCGCCGGGTGTAGATAAAATACAGGCGGAAATTTTGAAATATGCGGGACAGAAAGTAATAAATAGGATGTTTGAGGAAGAAGCGATAAAGATATAAAACAAAGAATAGCGCAGGGTCGAGTAGCTTCTAACAAAAAGAAAGCACTTTTATGCTCGGGGGTAATAAACTTAGAAACAAGAAAGAAATTTTTGAAAACGTATGTATGGAGCACGGCATTATACGGTTGCGAAACCTGGACGGTAGGGGAAGCAAGTAGGAAGAAATTAGAAGCTTTTGAGATGTGGTGTTACAGAAGAATAATGAGAATACCGTGGACTGATAGGGTTAGAAACGAAGAAGTATTAGAGAAAGTCTGCGAGAAAAGAATTATGTGGAAAAACATAAAGAAGAGAAGAGATAGAATGGTAGGCCACTTGCTGAGACATGGGGGAATAGTCTGCGATATTTTGGAGGCCGAAATAGAAGTGAAGAAAGGCAGAGGTAGGGCTAGATTAAACTACTGCTCGCAAATAGTAAGGGATGTAGGTTGTGGCACAATTAGCGAAATGCGTAGTTTAGCACATGATAGGAGAAGCTGGAGGTTAGCGTCCAACCAGTCTTAAGACTGGTTCTAATTTCTTCCTACTTGCTTCCCCTACCGTCCAGGTTTCGCAACCGTATTGTGCCGTGCTCCATACATACGTTTTCAAAAATCTCTTCCTTGTTTCTAAGTTTATTACCCCCAAGCATAAAAGTGCTTTCTTTTTGTTAAAAGCTATTCGACCCTGCGCTATTCTTTGTTTTATATCTTTATCGCTTCTTCCATCCCAATTTATTTTCCTTCCTAAATAAGTAAAGTCTTTAACTTCCTCCAACCTTTCATTATTAATTTGTACTTTCGTTTTTGCTCTGCTCTCGCGCCCTCTGCACACTAACACTTTTGTTTTATTTTTATTCACCCTCATTCCGTATTCCTCTGTCAACACTGCCTCCACTTCGTTCAATGCTGGTTCTAGTTCCTCCTTACTAGATGCTAATACTTCTATATCATCCGCGAATCTCAGCATTTTTAGTTTCTGTCCCTGTACTTTAATCCCGAAATCCACTCTATCTTTTACCACATTAATCGCCTCTTCGATATACAGATTTAAAAATTAGTGGTGATAGCGTACATCCTTGTCTTACTCCTTTCCTAATACCTACTTCCCTTTTTTCCCCTTCTACTTCTATAACAGCAGTTTGCTCTTTGTATAGATTGTGTACTACTCTCCTATCTCTATACTACATTCCTGCGCTCTTTAGTATATAGAACATTTTTTCCCATCTTACATTATCAAAAGCTTTTTCTAAATCTACAAATCCTATATAAGCGTACTTTCCTTTTTCTATTGTTTTCTCTAACATTACTCTTAGTGTCAGAATAGCCTCCCGAGTTCCCCTATTTCGCCTAAACCCGAATTGGTCTTCTCCTAGTATTTCCTCCGCTCTATTTTCCATCCTCTTCTGCACTATTCTGGTTAAGATCTGGTTGCTTACTGGGATGCTTACCCGATAAAAAATGGAAAATTGTATAAAGGTCTGTATTTATACGCCTACAAACACAAGATGAAATGGAAATTAAAATTAACAATTAATATCCATACAACAGAAGGCTGCCACACAAATGATTTCACACAACGAATTTCACAATGCAGCATGCAATATACCTCATGAAATTAAGAAATTAGAAGCAAAGAAAAGGAGAGCCAGGTCAAAATAACAAAGAACACATACCTACACCAAACAGTAGAAGACATTAAGCAACAGATTAAAATAAGAATTAACAGAAATTAGAAGAAAATTATTTCTTTGAAGGGTACGTTATTAATTAATCTAAATAAACAAGACAATATCTTCTGGGAACCAATAGAAGACAATAGAAAGCCCGTAGCAATATCACCTCCAATTTATAAACGTTCAACACCTCCAGGAGTTAGGCGAAAAAGTAACAAAGAAATATTTGACTCATTCTCAGAATATCTCTCAGTTTTTACACAGCATAACAATAACCGAAACCGATAAGTGGAAGAATCTTTATCGTCACCAGTTCCAGTGGAAGAAAAATTAAAATTATTTTCCTTAAAAGAAATAAAATATGAAATCAGCGAATTAAATCCAAAAAAGGCTCTATGCCTAGACCTTATAACAACTAAAATACTCAAGGAATTACTAGCAAAAGGACTAGTTAAGCTAATATACATCTTCTAATTATCTAATTATAAGACTTAATTACTATTATAAGACTTAATTTTTACTACCTAAAAATTTTATAATTGACACTTGCCTGGAAAAAGTTTCACAGATATTACGGTCCAATCAGTTTATTACCATTGATCGCAAAACTTCATGAAAATCTCGTTCGCAAGCGTATCAACGAACACCTCGATCAACTAGAATACCGAAACACCAATTTAGATTTTGGCAACGTCACTCGACGTTGTCTAATAGTGCCATCTAATAACCAACATAATCATTCAAGCAATCGACAATACTGCTCAGCTGTATTCTTGGACGTCAGCCAGGCGTTTGATAAAGTATGGTACCATGGATTAATATATTAAATCAAAACATTTCTCGTAATCAAATATCCCTCTTCCTCAATCCTTATCCATTCACTCCTGAACGAAGGTCTCTACCAATTCTCTCCATTCCTTCCTGCTTTGTGGACATTGTATCCATTTTCTTCCTGCTATCGCCCTTATATCATCCACCCATCGTCTCTGGGGTCGCCCTATACTCCTACTCGTTTCTCTTGTGCGCCATTTTGTGGCTTTGCGTGACCATCTGGTGTCGTCTTGTCTAGCTGTATGTCCTGCCCATCGCCATTTCATTGTTACTATTTCTTGTTACTATGATGTCTTTTAGGTCCGTTTCCTGATTTCCGTATTTCTAGTTTTGTGTCGTAAGGAAATTCCGATCATGGCTCTTTCCATTGCTTTCTTTGATGGTCTTAGTTTGTTAGCGTAGACTTTTGTCACAGATATTGTTTCTAATCCATAAGTGGCGACTGGAACTATACATGTGTTGTATATTCTTTTCCTAAGGTTGACTGGAACTTCGTGGTTTTTGAATATATATTGTAGCTCTCCACAGGCTGCCCAGAACAGTCTAATTCTTCTGCTGATTTCAGCATATTAATTTTCTTTTACTAGTTTAATGGAGTATCCTAAGTATATATACTCAGGCATCGACTTCCATAAGGCATTCGATTCCATCGAAATAGGGTCTCTTCTTAACTCCCTCGATAACGCAAGAATTTATTCTTGCTATACAAAATTAATCAAAAACATTTATAACAATGCAACAATGCATATTAAAGTAGACGAAACAACCAAGACAAATAAAATCAAGTTGGAAAGGGGTGTCAGACAAGGTGACAGTATTTCTCCGAAATTATTTATGTTAGCGCTGGAAGACGTCTTCAAGAACCTAAAATGGGAAAATAAAGGCATAAACATTGACGGATCGCGCCTGAATCATTTAAGGTTTGCTGATGACATAATTCTAAAAGCCAACAATATCCAGGAGTTTGAAGAAATGCTTAAACAACTAAACTACGAGTCCAACAAAACTGGATTAAAAATCAGTCAGTCCAAGACAAAGGTAATGACCAACGTTGATAGAAATATAACGCTGGAAGGACAACCTATTGAAGAGACGAGTGAGTATCAAATATCTCAATATATTGAAATCCTACTTACACGAACGTCAATTCAAAACTAATGTTAACAATGACTCTCTGATATTTATAATATTTTATTAGGAGTACCACAAGGACGCATTCTTCGTTCTCTACTTTATGTTCCATACATATTCGATATATATGTTATGTTCTATACATATTTTCACGAAGACCGAAAAATAGCCTCACACAATCTTAAAATGCATCTCAAACTCATAATAAAAGAAATAGGGTTACAACAATGGAAACGTGGTTGCAAAAATGAAAAATTAAGGGATTTAAATAATACACTGTTCATCCATCCATGTTACACCACCAATAAGGGCCTAAAACTTAACTTATTAAAAGCTGTACAAATTTATAAAAGCAAAAATAACTGAATAGAACTGTCAAAAACGCGACAATTATACCCAGTATACTTATTTTTACTCTAAACTGACATTCAACTGACATTGAGTTTACCCTAGACTAAACATAATTTGCCTATTATTACTTACCAATTTTAGAAAACTAATCCGTTTACTTCATTTACAACATGTTATCTAAGTAAACAAATAAATATTTTTTGATACCATTTCCTTCTTCAATGCATATAATGATGACGATGTATTTGAAACTGTAATTACAGAGCAATTCAAAAGATATATTTTGTTTTACTCATTTCCTGTTTGTAAAAAAAACTACCACATAGTACTGACTACTTTCTAAATTTTTTGTTAACTCCTAAATTGTTATTATTATTATATATCAAGATTTAGCGCTACAATAATTCATTTAGCTACGTTGAGACTTTCAAGATGATTACCTTTTATAGAAATATATATGCATCCTGGGCACAACTCCTGTTTATGATTCTCATAGTGTCGAGTCCCTCACCACACTTCGTGCTGTAATTTTCATACTGGGGGTCGCAAACGCCTCTTTACGCCTTTGGTACGTACATATAAACTATTGCCGTACTGAAGCCGTAATAATGAATTATTAAACAATTTCCCAAGTAACCCATAACGTCTTTACAACGTTCTCCACGGTACACAGCGAGAATCTCAATTTCCTAGGATTTGTTGTCAGGAAATATAAATAATATATTCGTTGCGATATACAGCGTGATGTACTACAAAATTTGGCTGTTCTCCATTCTATCATCTCTTTTCCAAGATGTCGCATACGACCTTAAGATTGTCAGCTTTATAATACTTTTTTTTAATAAAACACGAATATTATTTAACCAAATATCAGTATCTAAATTTAATAATGTTTAATTAACATGTTAACAATTAATGTTTAATGTTTAATTAATGTTAAATAAACTGCTTTACTATTAAGTATCAATTTATTTTCGTCAATTTTATTTTCAACGAAAATGTATTAGATCCATGCAAAAATTATAACCCGTACACTAAGAGAAGTTTATCTCTGATAAGAAAACGCGTTTATTCAATCTTCATTCTTTCAACATAACTCTCTATTGAGTATGTGTAAGATGATCAGAAAGTGGGGGCAGCTGATATGCAGCGCGAGTAGTGGCAAAATTTAGAAACATTTGTAGGTAAATTTACACTGATTATTCTGGGTTATACACGTGGTTGTATAGAGAAATTATTAAAAACCAATAAATAATGTCGTCAAAACAGGGCTCTAAGGTAGTGTGTTATGTGGTTGGTTGCAAAAACAATTATGGTAATTCCCCAAAGAGTCACTTTTACGTTTTTTTTTCTGTGCCACATAAACAACCTCAGCGAGAAAAGTGGATAACTGCGGTCAATAGGAAAAGGTAACCTACCTACAAATCTTGCAGTTAGCGAGTCATCTCACTTACACAAAGTATATTAATAATTTTTATTTATTCAGCGTTGATGGAAATCTTTGGCAACCAAACAAATATAGTAAAATATGTAGTGCCCATTTTGTTGGTAATAAATAAAAAATCGGACCATCCCTTAAGTCCAAGTTTTATTCCAGCAATTTTGCCTACTGCTTACAAGAGAGCAGTGTCAAGCAAAATCGATAGGTAAGAAATACACCATTTTTTAAAATAAAAATTACGACTACTGCATAGAAAGATACAAGTTAATTTTTTCGTCCGGTTTGAACGATATATAAGAAGACAAAAACAACCCATTCTTAAGAACACTTCTCATTTGACGGGCGGAAATCAGTGTTAAGATAATGTATCGTCCCATAAATATGTTTACATTTGTGGCCTTGTTTAGAAACCCAAGTACAACGCTTCGATCATTAGTTATCTATATAAACCACTTGGCAGGGAAGGGACCGGTGGAACTCTTATGGATACCTGGGCAGATGCAGATTGCAGATGACCTTGCCAGACTTAGGGACCAGGGAAAACCTCTATGGACCAGAACCTGCAGTGGGAATAAGTCAGAATCTGATCAGAGACCGCATCAATGGCTGGGCAAGAGATCAGCACAATAAAAGATGGAGAGGAGTAACGGGTTGTCGGATAACCAAACTCTTCATCCAATACTTAGAGATTGAGAAATGGGCCCAAGAATTCATTAAATTGGACAGGCACAAAGCCAGAACCCTGGTGGGAATCATAACGGGCCACCATAGTAGTCTGAATGCATACAAGCACAAGCTGAGGCTGACTGATAGCCCGGCCTGCAGATACTGTAAAAAAGACGATGAAACCTCGATTCACTTTCTTTACACCTGCCCCGCACTGAAGGAGAAGAGGTATCTTATATTAGGGACCCCTGTTATCCTAGAGGAGGCGAGGCTTAAGGCGGGGACGTGCCTAAATTGCTCCTTTTATGGGATAGCATTTTTGGATAATGACCTGGATAAGAGGGGATCGCCAAGGGGAATACCCATGCGATCAGTGGCTGATGAGGCCCAAACCTATATAATATAATAATAATATCTATATAAAATTAAATAAAATATCAGTTACATGCTAATTGATAGCCGCATAAAATAATGAGAAAACATATTTCGCACTTACAAGGTCAACTTGATAGGGTGGTGAAGTTACAGACGTTTGTGGGATGACATAACCTCTAATCATACTCAGGTCCAGCTCAGGTGTTTGTCGTTCTTCTACTCTCACGACATGAGAGTTTGCAAGGGCGATTCCTTTTTATATTACTCGAGGATTAAAATCTATTGTGTGACTAACGGCTCCCAATCCTGATCTCAATATTCTCTCCCTATGTTACTATTTTCTTATGTATATCTATGACTATGATAATCTGTAGTGATGACTTCCTTGTATTTCTTAATCTTTGTTTTATTTATTTATTGCATTTTCCTCACAACTGCACTATTAATTACATTTTTAGATTTTGCACGACCGATTTTGCAGTTACAGCAATGGTAAACAACATAAAAGTACCCTTCGTTGGGGACTTCATTCTCCCCTAGTGGCGCTAGAAGCTAGCTCGCACATACTCAATAGAACTGTAAAATTACGGCCAATGTTAGAAAATTACGATTATTTTTATATAGTGCTACTATTTATTCCTGTCAACAGAGTTTTCTTTGGAAATGCATACTACAGGAAACGATTAAAGTCCTGTCCCCCCCATCCCCCTAACTTTTGAACTGTATATCTTCTTTTACTTTCCTACCTTTCAACGAGAAAGATAGTAGACCTCAAATGGATATGTGGTATTAATTTAGTATAATTATATTTAATCCTACAAATAACAAAATTATTATTGTTTACATAAAATAATTATATAGGCATCTCTACTTGATTTGTTAAATATTAGCCATCATTATTTTCTTGTATTTCAAATTACATTTTTCCAACAAATATATTTTTAATAAAGCAGAATTTTTAATCCTATCCAATACATTTGTACTAATCAAGGTTTGCTAATACATTCAAAATTCTTACTTCTTTAAAAGAAACTTATATTTAAATAACCGTATCGAAAATCAGAATGTATTTGTCACAGTCGTGATTCAGTAATAATAAATATTTTTTTCTTTCAGCGTATAAATTTCAATAGAAATATATTTATCTCCGAATGCTCCTCTACGCTACCCTGAAGAAGCGTACCTAACTCTACACTTCAAAATCTGTCGACTAATTTCCGTGTGTTTGAAATTATATATCTGTTAAAAATTCTATTTTCAGAAAATAATTTTCAACGGGCCTCATTCGTCGCACTAATTGATGTGAAGAAATGGAAGAAGAATGTTATATAAATGGATTAATGGATTGAGTCACATACAGTGGCGGCTTTTTCTTATGTGCTGCTGAGCTGAAGAACTACCAAACCACCACAGTAAATCTTAATTATTAAATAATAATTAATATTAATATACTTTTATTTTAAATCTGCCATATTAAATATTAACTGCTAATAATTTCACAACAACGATGATTAATATTATTTTTATTAGGCATTTGCTTCTCATATCGGCATGTAAATTTGTCTACATATTGCTTTTCTACTACAAACACGATAGATTACGTCGAGTACAACCGAAACACTGGCAGCTCTAAAATGCGTTTACTAGGCAAACGGCGAACTTAGCCGATATGCTTCGGGTGCACTATTTATTAGCGGCCTCGGAAACGTCTCTTCGAGCTGCAGTAGACTACAGATATTCGGCAATTAGCATCGTGGGTGGCTGTTGGCCGGTGCATATGAGGTGATTGTAGCGTTAAAGTTTTGTTCCTGCGTGATTAAAACTATGGAGTTTCAATTTAAATTGGGTGTAGATAAGTTTCAAAAACTTAACTATCAAAAACAGTTGATTATAAAAGAACGTGGCTGTCCTATACCTGACCTTAATATTGAGGTGGCCGGTAAAAGCCGTGCAAAAACATATACGCGAAAATTTAATAAAGAGATATATTTACGAAATCAGTGGATTTATGAATGTTCCGAAAAAGATGCTTTTTTCTGTTTTCCGTGTGCATTATTCGGCACAGATAAAGAAGAAAAATTGTGGCGGGAAACGGGAGTGCGAGATCTAGTGCATTTAAGTGAAAAAATAAAGAAGCATGAAAACACGCAAACTCATATCGGCAATCAAATGCGATTAGCATTATTTGGGAAACTTAATATACAGGCCCAACTTGATTCTGCTTATTGGGTAAATTACAAAAACACAATGAAGAGGTGACAAAAAACAGCTATGTTTTGTTAAAAATAATTGACTGTATAAAATTCTGTGGGGCTTTTAAACTCGCATTACGAGGACACGATGAATCTGAAACATCAGATAATCCTGGAATTTTTCGTGGTTTAGTGAATTTTTCTGCGGAACTTGATAAAACTCTTAGTGAACACCTTGAAAATGCATCAATTTTCAAAGGTACCTCAAAAACAATACAAAATGATATTTTAGATTGCATGCTAGAAGTATACGCTGAGGAGATATTACACGAAATCAATGAAGCCCCATTTTTAGCAGTGATAGCTGATGAAACAACAGATGTTTCTATGAAATTTCAAATGGTCATTGTTTTTCGTTATGTAACAAACCCAGTAGCCCAGTTGAAAGGTTCTGGACTTTTTTGCTTCCAGAAAAACACGATGTTCAAACCTTAGCTAATACTATTTTGAATGTTATAGACCTAATATTAAAGAATAACAAAAATAAACTCATTGCACAAAGTTACGATGGAGCAGCGGTCATGAGTGGAATATATGGCGGAGTGCAAACAATAATTAAGAGAACATATGAAAATGCTCATTTTGTGCACTGTTACGCCCATCAATTGAATCTAATAATTTTTTAGTCATTCACCTCAACGAATAGCTGTCTTGAACCAAATAGTTGGGAAAAATATTCCACGTTCAATTTCTACACGCTGGAATTTCAATATTCGTACAGTAAATGTTATTTACGAATATAGAGACTCTATTATTGAGTGTATGGAGCAACTGGAAGAAGATTTAAATGATGTTACTTCCAAGGAAGCAAGAGGGCTTCGACGTATTCTGGAAGATCAAAATGTTATCTTCTGGCTGACTGTTTTCCATTATATTATGCCACATGTTGACGTTTTGTATAATAAGCTTCAAAATAAAAACATGGACCCAACCGAAGCACAGAAAGCTATATATGTTTTCGAGCAAAGTATTAACAATGTCCGAAATAAAATAGACCATATCATACATCAAGCTTCAAATTTAAGTACGGCGCCTAGTGTCCAAAAAAGAAAACGACCAAATAATAGCGCACAGGATCATCGTATTGCATGTATAGAAGTTTGTGATGTTATTATAAACAATGCAAAAGAACGGTTTGCATATACAAATCACTTAGTTGCAGCAGCGCTTTTATATTCAGAACATTTCGAAAAATAAAATAATACGTTTCCTGAAAATGAATTGAACTTAACTTGTACAGCTTATAACTTTTTTGATAAACAACGTTTGCGAACAGAGCTATCAATTTTGTATTCTAATATCGAGTGCAGTTAAAAGGTGCAGTGCCTTTATTAAAATTTATAATTTTTAATAATTTAGAGGATACATTAGCAGAAACTAAAAAATTTATACAAATTCTGGTGACTACGTCAATGACCACAGCAGAAGCTGAGCGTAGTTTTTCAACGTTAAAACGGATAAAAACATTTTTAAGAAATTCAATGTGCGAAGACAGATTAACAGCCCTTTCCATGCTCTCGATAGAAAAAAAGTTCATCGCTTCAATACCGAACTTTAACAACAAAGTAATCGAAAAGTTTGCGACAAAAAAAGACCGGCGTATTAATCTCCAATTTAGGAAAATGCAATAATGTAAGTTGCTCAGATTTTTATACTATGCCATTATTAATAATTACTATTAGAGCTAATTTAATTATTTTTGGTTTTCCTATGTTATTCTATTTCTATTATTTTATATATTGGTCGTGATTCATGCAGCACACCCAATAACAATTGTCACGAGCCGCCATTGGTCACATAAAGAATAAATTCATTAACTATACATTTCTACTTTTTAAAAAATGATATTGAATAATCTGTCTCCATAAATTACGAATTCAGCGTGGTTTTACCAAGATACCACCCCAAGAAACTACATTTAAAAACTTCACGGGGATGGGGGGGGGGGGAATTAGACTTAATCTAACTAGGTGAACACCGGCTCTCAAACTATGTGATTTTAAATATTTAGAAACTTATCTTAGATACTATTCCATGCGGTACCAAGCGGAAAATAGTCTGGATACTAGAACAGTTGCTTATAGAAGCAACTTATATTAACAAAGGCATTATTCATAAAATTTAGAAAATTATCTAATATGGTTAATCAGATAGATATTTATCTATCTGATTAACATGTTCCAGTAAATATTTATCTGTTTTGTCAAAAAGAATTATGTTGCCTTTAGTTCTATTTGACACGTTACCTCTTTCTCTATATGTAATAATACATGAATTTCGCCTGAAGAAGGAGATAGTGGAACTTCCATTGTTAAATAAACATTGTACAATTGCATTTTACAAATCCAACCAAAATATATTATGAAATTTATATGAATTATATTGATGTTCATCATACAATTAGATTTGTAATTTTATTACATTCCTGAAAATGTAAAGCTGTGGTTCCCTACTTGACTAATGACTAGAACTAATTATGTATATATGAAGGAATGTATTATTGAATATTCCCAGGTTAATTTTAATCAATATGCAGATTTTGTGCTGCCGCAGATTACCATAAAGTAATGGGATATATAACTTCTAGCTAAATAAGATACTTAACTGAACATCGGAGTGTTACATTATTCCTATTAATATTAAAATTTAAGTGAATTTTGTAAAACCACCATAATATTAGACAGTGTTAACTCATTTCTCGAAACGACAAAAATGTATCAGAATAAATACAACCTACTTTTAACTGATGAAATTAATATTTATATTACATTTAGAAGTTCCCTCGTACTACAAAAATGTAGTTTTATGTTTAAAAATTTTACCATGAAGGTTAATATCGATATATTATTAATAAATTTGGTAATGATATTCAACCTAGAACTTTATTATTACAATCTTACAAATTTATTTTCACAGCCACTGGTTTTTTGCATGCATTACATGTACAGTCACAATTACGAAAAATATAGATGTATAATGTCAAGTGCAATTAACATTACTAACCGTACTAATTGACAAAAACAACAACGTACTTTTTACTTTCATTCTGTTTGAAATTGTTGACGAAATTCCAGATAGTTTTTAGTAATTAGTGTTTCCTTATTCATTATTGACACTAGTGATGTTTATTTAAATACAGCCCATAAGATAAAAAATATTTTAGGGGGCCTATATATAGGTATCAAATTTATTTTTTTTAAATTTCCCTAAGTGTAAATAAAATCGAAATAAAGAATGTCCAAAATTCTGTCATGTGATGAGCTTCAAAATATATAGTGCGCATCCTCCTTTTAATTTGAAATTGAGAAAATTAAAAGGACGAAAATTTTTATATATACATTGAAGTGTAAAAATAATGTTTTAGTTAATAAATACTGATATAATCATCAGAGATGTCGTTGAGGCTCCACATTGAAAATTATTTTGAAATGGCAACAGTATGCGAGTTCCACTCAAATATAAATTTAAATACCTATATGGCGGTCTTCGGGGTGCTTGTAGTGAAATGATACTATGTTGTTGCTTTGGCTATGTTTATTTGAGGATAAATAAATAGCGAGCAAGCTAGTACCGAGCGAGGAGAAAATGTTTCGGAGCGAGTTGAGGGAACTGACTGAAAAACTTATCCCAAAAGCCCATAGCCTGGTGCGGTTTTTTACCAGGTGCCACATGTATCATAATTCATTCGCCTAATCTACAAGGGTTTTAACAAGCCGATGGCTGGAGCATGAATCAAATAACTTATTGCCTAGGATGATCGCATTTTTACCTCTGAGAAGCAGATGTGTCCTGGCTTCGAGTACTAGAACAGCATATAAGGGTTTCTATTTTCTAATGTTTACAAAACTTAATACTAATATGTACAAATACCATCACGACTGTCAATAGGCATATGTAGGGCCACTTGTGCTCACAAATATTTATTGAAACGTTGTTTTCATTTTAACATACGTCCTTTGAGTTTTTTTAATCTATAATCCCTCTAACTTAATACTAGCACGAGTAAACAAATCGCAATAATGTTACGCCGCCCCCTCGCTCATATTGAAGGCACCTCCGGAGTATGCCTCTAGAGGCTTCGGATCAAAAAATAGAAGTTACCACGTTGTTCGCAAGGGTCGATTTACTATTTTAATTTTATCAAAATGCCGAAATTCGAATGAAAAGCATTTCGTACATCGACCTAAAAATTTCGTGACACACACACGAAGACAGCGGTTTAGTAAATATAGATACCATCAAACTTTTTATAACTATCATAACATCAAACGGCAGTCCCTCCATGTAAAAATTAAATGTCAGTGTTTTTCTGACAGAAATAACGCAAAATGTCACTTAGACATTATTATCTAACCCAATATTATTTTGTTTACATTGAAAGTAAACTCTAGTTAATGAAAAACGATGAATTTAATTTACAACTAATAAAATTTTAAAAGTGAAACGCAGTACTAGACATCTTTAAAGAATTTTGAAATAAATACTCAAAATTTGCATATCCCTCTTGCTGACAGTACAGCATTCTGTTATGAAACTCTTTTCTTACTCGTTCAAGTGTCTTTGAGGAAATTAACTATTCATTGAGATAAACTCTTACTGCATTATAATAGTGTGGAGGAGCATCATTATATGAAAAGTTATTTCTAAATCTCAAATTTTATTAAATTCTCCATTAGAATCTCCAAAATTAGCGGCCCAATAGCAGTCTGCACCCAGCTCAAGATTCCTGTTCACACGCTGACTTCTGAAAACTGTGTAAGGCTCTCACAAAGTATATGAGGATTCGCACTTGTCACGCCAGTACTTTACATTCTGAGTATTCATATTACTATTTAAGAAAAACGTGGTAAAATAAACAGTTTTAAAGCCTTAAAACAGACTTCTCTGCACGTAGAACATCTTTTCCTTTTTTTACTTTTTTCAAATAGTCCACCATCGTGATATCTCATGACCCATGAACAGGGTGGAGTGTGTCCTATCCACTTCAAAATCAATAGGTGTCGTCTGGGAGACGTTCCCGATCAGAATCAGTCAAAACTCAATCGATCCGACATGATTTAGTTGAGTTATAGTATTAACAAAAAAAAATTTCAAATAGCCCACCATCGTACTTTCTCATGACCCATAACAGGGTGGGGTGTGTTCTATCCACCTTAAAATCAATAGATGCAGTCTGGAAGACGTTCTCGATCAGAATCAGTCAAAACCCGACAGGGTGAGGTGTGTCCTATCTACCTCAAAATCAATAGGTGTCGTCTGGGAGACGTCTCCGATCAGAATTAGTCAGAACTTAATCGATCCGACACGATTTAGTTGAGTTATCGTGCTAACAAGAAATTTTAATGCAACGACGACAACGACACACACACACACACACAGATAAAGTTTTTTAAAAACCATTTTCTTTTGGTTTTTAGGCCGAAAAACGAAAAATAAACGAAAAACAATTTTTTCCATTTTCTTTACACGATTACATTACTTTTCCGCTAGTATAGTTGAGTGAGGAAAAGTAACAAATTGTTCGGCCTATGTTTTATATCGTTTCAGAGAATTGAAGTCTGTGATCGAGATCATGTTCTGTCAGCTGGTAAACCATTTGTCATTTTTAGGAGTGAAATTTTTATTGGTTTAAAATCTTTTATACAGTTTTTGTAGATTTTCAGACTATGTGGGATTTACGATTGTTTTATTTGTTGTTTTTCTCCAATTCTTCGGGTCCAATTTTTGTTTTAATTTCACCTCTTTTCCTAAATACTACTTGTTCTCGTTAGATGCGCATTGTATGATATTCCTATAATATATATCTTTATTGAAATACTCATTAAACAATATTTATAACTCATCAGTTGTCAGTTAGGTTTTATGTGAACAGCTTCCTAATTGTTTTGCAATTCGACTTCAACTAGAATTTTACTCAAATTTAACTGCCAACTCGTTTTGACTCGTAATGTACATCGCATGTAAATACAAAGTACCCAAAACTAATGAGAGAATCCTTCTGAAAAGTTTTATAGAATTTATTCCGAAGGAAAAAAATAAAAATTATTGGAAAATATTTTTTTCTGGGGGAATAAGAAGTTGAAGGGATGAAGTATTAAAATTGTACATCTTTTAGTCCTACAAGTTAAGATCTATGAGAATTATTTAAAAATGTTATGGGTTCCATTACAACAAAAAGCTAATGACGTTATTACTCAAAAACAAATAAACCTTGGAAACTCAGAGGTATAAGAAAGAGTTTATGTTTAAAAACGTAAATCGAAATGTTTGGCAACATTTTATGAAGTTATTAGAATTTTCTAAAAATAATAAATTTATTCCAAATTCTTTGTATGCACTAAATTTGTGTTCGTATTTTACTTAGCAAGGAGGTGAGATATACTTCTCCCCCATAGAACTTTATTTTGGTGTATGGGACAAAATAATAGGCGAGGTAGCATATTGATGAACTGAATTTATGTAGTCATGCAGTCTCATTTACCCTCTGTGATTTCCCCGCCGTATTCCCAGCAGTTAAACCAAGAGAAAAATGGCAGGATAACTGCCGTCGAACACGGCAGCGCCAGTCGAGCCATTACATTTCGTTTTAAAATACGACCCGGCTTATATTTTTTTCGTTTCTCGTGACAATTATTTTATGGTTCCGCGACTTCAGTCGTAAAAATGTGTTCCGAGAAACGTTCTCTGATATTCGGAGACATCATTTGAAATTTTCGATGGTATTTTATGCATACAGTATACATACGTGGCAAAAAATAACCTACTTTCTTATAGTTACAGTTTTGCACAGAAACCTCCACTATAAAATTTGAATAATCGTAACCCAGTAAAGAATCGTGATGTTTATGATACCGTCATAGAAGACTATTCAGTTTACAGTAGAATAAAAAAAATACTACATCGAGCAAACACTTTCTTGTATGTAAAATATAGATGGTAGGTCATTTATACCTTCCTAGAACAAAAAATAAATGCTACACAAATTTTAAATATCAATTAAAGTATCAATTATAAATATAAATAAAAAGTATATTTTTTAAGATAGTTAATATGCAAGTAGTATTTCGTTCTAGACCTACTCTACTCACTTTTTTGTATTTATCAAGACTGTTCGATATATCTTAATAAGTTTTGCTGGAAATAAGGGACGAAATAAGTTTCTTACATTGAATCTACATATAAGTCCGTCCAGAAGTTCGAAATCTTCAAATCGGATGAATTACAAATCAATCAATCAATAGAACTCGACAAAAATTAAAGCATGTACCTAAGATTGTAGGATTTCATTGCAAACTTGTGTGAAGTAGTCTGACACAGCTATTAGTATTAACATCTGGTGTATCGTCAACAAAACAGCAACATTAATGACTACGATATCAAGCAGTAGAAGTTTTATAGACATTAAACAAAGACAAGTATAACAATTTTGTTGGATTGGTTCTTCGCCCAGAAATGAGGTTTATGAACAAATAATTGAAAGGATAAGTTAAACGATGTTAATAATCACCTAAAAATGATGGAACTGCTGAAAAACAGTACATATAAGACCTCATTATCTAAAATCTTAAATAATATGACGACAATCTGGCCAGAAGTTGGGAAACAGGAAGATTTCTCGAGCCTTAATTAGTGACAGCGACTGAGAATTGAAGAACCTTCCTACAGAACAGCGAAGAAATCCACATTTAAATTATATATGTTCCCTTGGAATAAACATTAAAACCGACAGCTTTGGAACGGCACCTATGACAATTTAACGATATTGCAAAGATTTGGAATTGGTTAACAATAGATTAATAGATTAGGGTTTATTAAGAAGATATGGGTGGCAGTAAAAAGCATTTGTTCTTCCAAAAGCCAGAGTCAACAATGTGCTTCAAGAAATCTATGGTGATATAGTGATGAAGTTCCAAGGGACCTAGAGCCGGAAGTTGAGGATGATGAAGCAATGCAATATTTGGAGATCGTTGCTGAGTGCTTTCTCTTGAGGAGAATGGATTACAACAATTGGCTAGAAGTGTACGCAACTCTAATTAAAAAGCAAGCATAGTAGCGGAAATATTCAGAAGAGTACGTGGAGGGTATCCACAGGAACGGTCAAAAACAAAGATTATTTGTCAGAACTAACAACAAAACTAAATAACACTCATCGAAAAAGTCAAAGAAGGAAATAAATTAAAAAGTAATAGATCAAAAGCTCGTTATAGCGCTAAAGCTAATGCTAGCAGTGGCCACAAAGATGATCAGGTTTAGCTATAGAATTTTGTGAAAAATAAAGGTCTTCTAGGCTCAAGAAGTGTTGAGAAGAACCCTACAAAGTGATACAGAATCAGTTAGCAATAATATTTAAGGGATGTAAGGTGGATTTCAAGGACAAATGAAAATGGTTGGGTACAGGAACAAAGTACCAAAGATTGTTAATAATTAATTAATCATGTTTAAGAAGGTAGCGTTGAAGAAGTGGTATTGATAGTGACACTTATGAGACTTTTGTATAATTTGTGATGTCAGTACTAGTTTGTCAATTTAGGACTATTGTTTTTGTATCTACGAGTTACTATTAGTTATTTTAATCATACTTTCTATTTTCGTATGAGTTGCGAGTGTTCAATTTATTGCTAGATTTTGCTGGAGGTAGCAAACAGTTCAAGAAGGCCAGGATTAGATGTATAAAGTAGCGAAGACGGTTTTATTTTAATTAAATACTATGTGATATAGAGTAGATACTTGAAAATATCGCTGTATGTTAATAGTTCAAATGTAGTATAATTTTTTATTAAAAAACGCTATAAAAAGTTTAAATAACTCCTGTAATCGCTAATCTAATAAATCTATATTGTTAATAACATTACTATTCCACGCGTTAATAGTTTTTGACTTACTATTTGAGTTCTAACTTGAATTAAAGATAACTAGGTTATATGGCCAATGCTGGATGTAACGGCTGTTTGCAAAAATTCCATCGACATGAAATTTTACAACGCTAATAAACATGTCCAAATAATCACCACAAAAAACGGCATTTATTAAATACTGCGTTAAAAAAAGGTAATATATTAGCCACATTGTGCCGCGACAGAATGTTTATTATCTCATTTTTTCATTTCAATTCAACTCCAGCACGGATATTTCGAGCGCAGGTGAATGAACTGAAAATAAAAAGTGACGAATGGAGTTCTATAATATTTCTCTTAATTATCAATTGATCTTTGCCAATTTATTTAGTTTGCGTTTCCTAAAGTTGTGGTTCTTTCATTTGCTTATTTGTATTATGTCTTTATATTAGCGATATATTCAACCTTGTTCTAAATAGTGTATTGTAATATCTCCATTTCATAGATCTGCGTGGTTTTGTTCAGGAGCTTTTTCTCTGCATTTATACAAGTAATGTGCAAATTCTTACCTCGACTTTTTCAATAAAACAATAATTATTATGACATATTATTATTTGTTAATTTTTCAATGACAATTAGGACATGGTGTATAAGAAATTCTCAATTTTTCTAACTAGTTATGAAATAAAGTTCGTTTAACAGGTTATTGAAACCAATGTTTAGATATAATGATGCACAGATACAGAAAGGCATCTTGGAATATTTGATTAATCTTATTATTTTTAAAACCATATTGAGCAACATTTTTATAGAGAATCTCGTTAACTACAGAAGGTATGGAAAAATGGTGGATCGCATTCTCCATCCCTTTATAGAGGGAAATCAATGATAGAAACTATAATTGCTTACAATTTTTTATTTCCGTGTTCTGAACCAAAATTCGTTTATTTTCACTAGAAGAAGAAATAGTCTATTTTACAATCTTGCTTGGTGTGGCACAGGCTTTCGGTTTGGCATAAAGGTCCAAAATATAAAAAGAAGATGTATCTATTTAAACAATTTTCTGATATTCTGGAATCCTACATCTCAGAAAGACATTTCAGATTTAAGCAAGAAGGAACCTATTCTGAGCTTAAGATAATTAATGCAGGAGTACTGCAAGGAAGTGTACTAAGACCTGTCCCATACATTTTGTACAAAAACGATATACCTAAACAAGAAAATGACACCATAGCAATATTTGCAGATGATACTGTTACATTGGTAGTAGATAATGACCACGAGAAAGCAGCAGAAAAATTGCAAATATCAGTCAACAAAATTAACAATTGGACAAAAAAGTTGAGAATAAAATTAAATGAATCCAAGTCTGTATTAGTTAACTTTACAAACAGAGCTAATCAGCAGGCATACGCATAAATGATAAACGAATTCCATTTTAAAATACAGCTAAATATCATGGTATTACCCTTGATGCTACGCTATGCTGGAAAGTCCATATCAAACCAAAAAGAGAAAAGAAGAACTTAGAATTAGACATAGAAAAATGTACTAGTTGATTAAAATAATTTCCACGCTAACTGTTCATAATAAGCTTATGTCACATGAACAGATACTTAAACCGTTATGGACCTACGGAATTCAGCTGTGGGGCTATGCCAATCAGACCAATGCACAAACCATTCAAATGTTTCATAATAATATCCTAAGGAACATCGTAGATGCACCTTGACACATCCGAAACAGTAACTTCTATTGGGACCTGGGTATGGATACTGTTGAACAAGCAAGATTCAAGATTGCTAGGAGTCATAAACAACGACTCCTCCAACATGTCAACATCGAGGTGATCCAGCTCCTTAACAATGCAGGATTGAGTGAAGCAGATTTTAGTGTACCAAGTTTATTAGAAATGTAAGGATCCTGTTGAGTATGACATTAGTTCTAAGTTCATTAAGTAGTATTATAAGTTAAAAAAAAGAAATACATATTGTAATGTCCGTAAATATCCTAAGGAGTATTCATAAATTAAAAAAAAATAATTTTCGATTCATGTCAATAAGTCAATTGTTTATGGAAAAAGTACAAAAAATATTTAATATAATTAAAATTATTCTTACTAAGGATTTGTTTTAGTAGAATAGATAAGATGCCTTTAAGAAAATGTTCATCTCTTTAGTATTGTTCGAGTTTTCACGTAAACTTTTTTTTTTTAATGTAAAACACAGTTCGCTGTGATTTACATAAAATAAAAAACTGTTTTTCTTTCTGTTCATTTTACATAAAATGAGAGCTGTCTGTTGTTCGAGAATTGGCCATTTAGGAACATGTAATATTTAAGAACATTAAGGCATTTAAGTATATTATTACATACCTATAAAGAAAAAATAAATAAGTACTCACATAATTGTGGACTTACAATAAATTTCAAATTATTGTCCATTTTGCCTTTAAACATTCCTAAGTGCATGGTATGTATTAATAGAATTAATACAGAAACAGAATTAATACACGCTATATATTTTTTCTGAGTTCGTTCATAATATTGTTTATATATGAATTGTCTTTAATGCTTCCCCAAATAAAGAAATTTAATGTTTCCCCAAATCTAACAGTGAGATGTCCGCGGAAAGTTGTGGCTACTTTAATGGACCGTTGATCTGTATCGAATTGTCTCCCAAACTGATAGTCAACAATTTGGAAACGATATTAATATGAGGTGATGTTCCATCTTGCTAAACAGACTTTTTCGTCTCTCATTGAGCGGTAAGATGTCAAGAATTTCTCGATTATGTAATCGTGTATAATTTCATAATAGAGCTCATTAATTAGCACTTCTTCATAAATTTGATAATAAATACTAAAACCAAAGCCTTCCTTTCCTTTCAAATCTAGCTGTCCTTGATTTTGGACATTATCATGACGATGAGCATTAGCGACAGACTAAAAGTGGTCGTTAAGTCGGTTGAAAATTCCAGCACTTCCTCCAGATATGCTTCATCCCTCCAAATGATATTTCTAAGAAATAATGAAACTTACGTAATTTTGGAAAATACCAATTTTGATAATGTAATATACTGTCTACAAATAGGTAAGAAGTTTCTTAAGTAAGAAACACATTTGATGAGTGAAATAAATATTACCTTTGTGGTAAAATTATTAGCTAAGTTCAACATATTAAGTAGTGACTAAATGGATTAAATTTATGTGAAACTAATTATATCTGTAGCAAAAAAATATTGATGTTAAATTACTCAAAAGTTGTCCTGTATTGTATGATTCAATCAATGTCATCCATCTATTTAAAATCAAGGATGCCTCCTGTAGAAAGACACAAAATAAAAAGAAAAACCTTTTAATGAATACTAATTCATATACCATCCGTTATAGCAGATAAAGAACATAATAGGCATTCAGTTTAGTACTCCACCCCTAAGTAATACAAAGTCAATCATCTGTTCTAACATAGATGAATGGCATATGATAAAGTTCCCTATAGAGCTATTTCAATTTCCAATATTTGGAATGTTTTGAACATTTTTAGGACCCCACAGACAGCTTTGTATATTTTGAAAGTATGTTGTTCATGATTTTTTTAAATAAGTTACTTTCTATGACTAATCATGTTACTTAGAACCTTTTGAAGAAATTTTACAGTATGCAGGTTATGAGTTTTCTAAATACGTTATTGTCGACGACTAATCTTATTGCTATATACAGAAAGTGCTGTGTAGGTAATAGGTCCTATAGTTGATAGGTACTATTTTGCTCTCTTTCGAACAAACAATTGAGTAACTCGAAAATCAATATACGAGAGTAGTCTGAAATGTTTCTGACTTCAACATGAAGATGCACTCATCAACAAAAGCTAGGGAATGTGTTTGCGCATCTTTTAAAAGGTAGTCACCAAAATTTCACCTATTTTGGACGCGCAGTTGTTGTTTGACAATCGTTTGAGAGAGTCGATGTGAGTGTTTTTGTGAACAAGGAAAAAATCGAGTATCGAGCTGTCATTAAATATTTGATATTGAAAGGCAATATGCCTACGCAAATCAAAGAGGAGTTGGACGCTGTGTACGGAGACTCTACACCATCACTTACCACCGTGAAATTTTGAGCAGCTGAATTTAAACGTGGCCGTACCAGCTTGGGAGACGATGAACATTCGGGAGGTCCAAAAACTGCAACTACTGACGATGATATCGCTCAAGTTAACGAAATGGTGCTAGATAACCATCGAACTAGAGTGAGAAAGATCGCAAAGGCTATAAATATATCCGAAGGGCGTGTTTGTCACGTATTAAATCAAGATTTAAAAGGCATGATAAATCGGTTCGCGCGTTGGGTGTCGCGTTTGCTCACGTTAGACCAAAAACGTGTACGAATGAACATTTGCAACGCTCTGTTGGCGCAGTTTAGGCGCAATAAATCAGAGTGTTTGCGCCGATTAATTACTGTAGATGAAACTTGGATGCATCATTATACCCGAAAATAAAAATACAGTCAGAATAATGGACTGCGAAAGGGAAATCGGCTCAAAAAAAAAGCAAGAACTGTTTCTCGACTGGGAAAATGATAGCGACTGTTTTTTGGGATAGTTATGGAGTTATCTTAATTGATTATCTTCAAAAAGGAAAAACCATTACATGAGCATACTACGCTGAAGGCATAAATTGCGGAAAAAGGGTAACATTTGCATAAAAAAGAATTTGTTTCACCAAGATAATGCGCCGTCTCACACCTCAGCGGTAGTCATGGTGAAAATTCACAAATTTTGGTTTGAACTGTTTGACCACCCTCCTTACTCACCAGATCTAGCCCAAAGTGACTCTTTTTTGTTCCCTAAGCTAAAAGTTGCACTCGGAGGATAGAGATTTTCATCAAATCAGGAGAATTATCTCATAGAACCATTACCTTCCTATACAATTATTTTGTAGAGAAAGACGTCGAGTACTATTTGGACGGGTTAAACAGATTAGAGCATCGCTGAGAGAAGTGTGTACACTTACAAAGAGACTATATAGAAAAATAGAAATAAATTTGAAGGAAAAATGTCTTACATCTTTCACTTCATCGGGACGAAAACTTTTCAGACCACCCTAGTATTGTCACCAATTATTACAAATTTACATTATTACAAATTAAAGTAATTTTTGTGCTTCCAACCCAATATTTTGCTTTGCTAATACTAACGCTGTTATGAACACATTGTATACAAAAAATCCTATAACCATATTACAATCTTAATTACCCATAATCTGATTTCACAAATAATGAATATTTGATTATCATAATTGTGTAACCAAGCAAAAATTTTAAAATTGTCATAAAATATATTCTATGTAAGATTTTTAATTCTAAATACAATATTTTTTTAAATGTTTGATCTGGCTAGTATACATATGTGTGTAATAATATGCTGAAATTAGGCTCTAGTGTAACTTCTTCTTGATTGAATATCTATTACTACATATCCTGTCCTAACTGCAAGTGACACTGGCATAAATATTTGATAAAAATCCAGTACATTTTAGCTCATATTTACATAAATACCAAATCTATGCATTAGCTTACCCATAATTTAATAATAAAAACAACAAGAACCTTTATGCTTAAGTTAAATAATAACATATACACTATTTTATAGTAAATATTATACATCACATAAATATTTATAAAATACTCCAAATTTTATTAAAAGATTATATTAAATCATTATTCACAAATTAATACAAATTTGACGTTTGCATTTTGCTCTATTAAATTTTTAAACCTCACACTTATAAAACCACAACTACCAATTTTATTACCTTCGACAAGTTTAAAGCAAGGCATTAATAAAAATACTATAATTACATATAAACAAAACTGGTATACAAAATATAATTTTACAGTTCTTTTACGGTATTAGTATAGTGTCAAAAATAACATACACATAACAACATAAAATATTTACAGCAAATGCTATTACTATTACTTACAGAACAATTTAGACGTGATTAATAGTCCGTTTTCTTTTAATGAGAATAATAGCGTTTTTTATTATCGTTCATGTCTCTTGTTATTATGATTTCACTGTTCGAATTTAATATTCAAAGTGGATGCGTACGACAAGTGAAAACACTAAAAAAAAACTTTTATTAATATTACCATTTTACTAATGAATAATAAAGTTTGCAGGTACGGTACATCGACCATTTTCTGCAGTATTATTTCTTAAAAACATTAAAAGCAATAAACGTAATAATATTACACTACAATTAATTAAATAATCGTGTTATGCAACAACGTATATTCCAATTATTGTAACAATTTATAGAAACTTTAAACATTAAAAAATTCACAAATTGTAAAAAATCATTATAAAACATTAAACAAGTATTACGACTAATATACAATAAAAAAAACAATTTGTTTGAGTATTGAGATTCTTCCGAGTGTATGGTTATATAAATGTATAACTTTATAATTTTTAGTTCTAAAAATGCATTTATAAACTGCATGTGTAAACTTTCATCTGCATTAAGCTCATTAGGCAAACTGAAATTTATTGCGACACTTTGCGATGTGATTTATGTATGCCAGAGAAAAGCGTGCTCCAGTTACAAAACATTAATAATTTTCCTAAATAAATATTCCACATTTTCCTGGAATAAAATATACTTCGAAGCAAATTTCATTCACAGCTTGTTGACATGACTCCATATACTAACATTGCATATAGTCCCAATTCCTATTTTCACAGCTGCTCTACAGTTGATAGTGTTTAAACTAATATTTGAAGTGAGATGAAGACCAACTGCAGATCATTTATATATTTTATCTGAAGCATGGTATGTACTACTTACAGTAAAACATTACTCAATGAAAGAAAATAAATTTCGTTAAAATACCATTCAATGTATTACATATATAATATACTCGGTACATGAGTTATTGGTTTTGTAGTGTATCTATTATTCATGCTTGATCAAGCTAATAAAGCACAATAACAATATTCCGTTAAGATAACATAATGAAAATGAAAAATTAAAAAAAATACATTTGAGAAATATTTGTATTAATAAACACTATTTATGCCAACTAAAATATTAACTGTGTAATTGTGTAAGGAATTATGATTATGACAAAATAAAATCTAAACCTTTTCAGTTTTGTACATATTCTTCTGTACAACTCTTCTTATTATTCTTTAATATACTGTATTATTATCAATAAAATGTCGGATAATCCATTTATTGGCATTGGATTTATAAGTATTCATATATCTGTTTGTTATCTGAAGCAGAATTAATGTTTATAACTTTTATAGTATATTATCAACAAAAACGAAATAACGATGACATTCGATAGCAACAGTAGTCTAATAACCATCCAGTACGTGTAGGTGAACATTTCTGTATTGATTTTTCGTTAAAGAGCTAAATGTCAAGGTAGCTGCAATATTTTAGATTACTCCAAAATGTTTCGTAGTAAGAATCGTAATCATTTCCTGATAGAAATAGAAATACCTTGACTTGAATAAATTGACTTGCTTAAATCAAGTAATTGTTATTACATACACAAATAGTTCGTCTATCCTCGAAGATAGACAACTAATAAAACTGTTACAACGCTCTTAAGGTATATTAAACAAAATTGTTTTCTTCAGTAAAAAGCATATATAAACGCTAATGTCAATAAGACTTAATAAGACTGAAATTAGTAAAATAACTGTCCAACTTAATTTTTCGAAAAATCTTAAAAATTTAATAGAAAATTAATGATTGTCAACATATTTTCAAAATAGTGGATTATAAATGTACGTTAGATAATCAATGATTTATTAGCGTCCTTCAATTTTAGTTGTAAGATTGTCCGATTTTATTACTTTTCCGCACTCCACTATAAGCGGAAAAGTAATGTAATCGTGTAAAGAAAAAGTGAAAAAACAATTTTTTTTTGGGTTTATTTTTCGTTTTTCGGCCTAAAAAGCAAAAGAAATGTTTTTAAAAATTATTTGTTGTGTGTGTCGTCGTTGTCGTCGGCATTTATTCTTGTTAGCACGTTAACTCGAATAAATCGTGTCCGATCGATCGGGTTTTAACTGATTCTGATCGGGGACGTCTCCCAGACGACACTTATTGATTTTGAGGTGGATACGACACACCCCACCTTGTCCATGGGTCATGAGAAAGCGCGATGGTGGACTATTTAAGAAATTTGTTTTGTTAATACGATAACTCAACTAAATCGTGTCGGATCGATCGGGTTTTGACTGATGCTGATCGGGAACTTCTCCCAGACGACACCTACTGACTTTGAGGTGGATAGGACACACTTCATCCTGTCCATGGGTTATGAGAAAGTACGAAGGTAGACTATTTGAGAATTTTTTTTTAACACGATAACTCAACTAAGTCATGTCGGATTGATCGAGTTTTGACTGATTCGGATCGAGGACGTCTCCCAGACGACACCTATTGATTTTGAAGTGGGTAGAACACACTTTACCATGTTCATGGGTCATGGGAACGCACAATGGTGGACTATTTGAGAAATTTGTTTGTTAGCACGATCACTCAATTAAATCGTGTCGAATGGATAGGGTTTCGACTGATTCTGATAATTCAAAATCAATAGATATCGTCTACCAGACGATATCTATTGATTTTGAGGTGGATAAGACACACACCACCCTATTCATGGGTCGTGGGAGAGCACGAGGGTTAACTATGAAAAAGGTAAAACTGTCGCATAAAACACATATTCTGCATTTGTGTTGGTTTATTTTTTATCGGCCACTCAATTTCGATATAGGGATGTTATCCATTAGGTGAAACCTTGAGTATTTGATTATTATACACATACATATTTTAGTAATAATATGAAATACCGACTATAATTGTGTACTATGGGTTGCATATAGTTAAACAGTAGGTATATTAGTGGTATATCAGTATTGTAGTAAATATTTTTCATATAATAATAAATTGTGAAGATAACATATAACTAATCTGTGACAAATAATATGTTTCCATTATTTTCTAGAAGTACATGGAAGAAATTCATGAATCAATACTGTTTCTCAAATATTTTAATTATAATGCATTCATAATCATTTTTCTTCTCTATTTTTATTGATTAATATACTTTATACGTAATTTTGACATTTATTAACAAACTTTTTGACTAACTATTTAGTCTGTAGTTGGGGCTGTTCTGTAATTTGGGCTAAGACTTATAGAACTACGTAAAAAATAAATAAACAAAACAAATAAATAATGTTGAATATGTAGGAAATTTTAAAACAAGTAACTATAAAAAATTGCATTATATACCTTGATACTATTATCTTTAAAATCAAATGAATATATATGATTACATAACATTAAATAAAATAGACAAATTAAATGAATGGATTGATTAATATTGGTTATTAAGAAAGCATAGTATATACGGAATTATCTATTCAATAAACACTTAATCATTTCCCTGGATTGAATTTTTGTTACTTTTCATATATTTTTAATGTTTGTAGACATATAATCTATGTTCTTCTCCTAAAGCCTCAGGTTATGGAGGGGAAAGTTACACATAAAGACAAGGATATAAAAACAAACACCCCCATGCGCAGGAAGAGGTGCCAAATTTCCACCTTTAGGACTCGAACCGAGACATACAATAACCACCACAAACTACAGTACGAATGCCAGTGCCCCAACTGCGCATAGGAGAATACGATTTGTCGTTCATTCATGTAGTAATGCATTTTTATAGCTTGGCCTCAGACAATTGATCATATTCTCTATATTTATTTAGTTTTATATTTTCTACGTCCACTTCTTCCTTTAAAACTCTGTTGGCAAACCCAGAAGTATACCATCTGATAACAATATTCTATTCAGTAAAATGTATATGAAGTAGAACTATTTCACATTCATATGAATTTGTATTGTAATTTGCACAATTATTTGTAAAAAATGATTGTGCAAAATATTTCTTTTACAATAGATCAGATGAAGAGAAGTAATCGCCAGCCCGTTGCCCTCACCTATGTTTGTCAGACGACTTTTTACATGAACACTTGAAATATTAAGTATGTGTGAAAAACCATCCAATCTACAAGATTTACATGACGTAGCGACCAAATGTGTCTGAAGAAATAAATCTTATATTAAATTACAACACACGTTATTCGAAATTTATTGGCAGTATTTAATATTCATTTATATTAGTGACAAAATACCAAGGACATATTTCCTACAACTCTTGTAGGAGACGTTCAAATTATTAACATTACGATCTGGCATAGTTAGAAATTTATTCTTATATATTTATATAGTGTTATCAATTTATTCTTCAATTATTTTAGCTTCTTTTTGATTTTCTGATTAATATTCCTATCCACCCATTTACAAGTATTTTATCGTCTTAACCTAAACTGAAATGTCCATTCAAAACTATTTTGTATTTTTTTCTATATTGTTGTATTTACATGTATATTCCATTATATCACAAATTGCCTTAGCCAAAGATGATCATGAAACGTGAAATGAACATCTTAGATTAAATTATCATTTTGAATTCTGTTTTTTGAGTGGTGTCTTACTGACATCACCAACAACGTGGAAATGTGTTATTAATGCTAGAGATAAAATAAAATCATAAATGTTAACAATGAACTACTAAGTTTGACAATGAAAATGAAAATGAAAATGAAAGACTAGAAATATTGTTATTAATAACTTATATTATTAACATTTAAAAATGCATATTAAAGTAACTGCTAGAAATGTCCTCGGTCGTATTGAGTGCAAGATTCTCACGTTGCAAAATATTGAACAGTATTTCTAGTATTATGGTTTTACATTGTTGAGTTCTGGAACAGCTATTTGTTCCAGATCTTGTAAATTGGTTATAAATATTTTTAAAATCATGTTTTTAAATAAGGCAACACAAAATAATCTCCAATGACCAAACAAAGAGCCCTGGGAGAAGCCCCAATTTGTATATGCAAATCTATTAATCGATCATCAATGAACTCGCCCAGAAAGGCCTTAGTGTCTCGTGTGATATATGCTGTTGCACTATTTTGCCGAAAAATAACCATGTCGAAATTAGTTATCGTGTAGTTATACAAGTTGACTCAAAATGTTATTTTTGTACAGCTCAATTTATAAAAACAGAATTAATTATTCTTCTGCGAAGAACTACTCAGCTACCAGTTTTGTGAGGAGGATGTAGTGGAAAATTAACACAAACAACATCATAAACAATATCACTGACAATCTATATAGGACTGTGAGTACTCCATATTCGCATGTTTTAAGATTGGACGCCCTGAAAGATTAAGTCGGAAAAAATGTTTACCAGATCATCTTTCACTGATGTATTAACAAACCACTGTTAGTATGCAAAATGTTTGAATGGTCTACAGATAAAATGGCTTGATGTAATTGTAACTTATATGGATGCAAGTCTAAGTTCTTATTTACAACTAGCCATACCCGTCAAGCCTTGCTGTGCCATTTACTAAATTTAAAGAAATACTAATATTTTCGTTATTGTGTATATCAATGTTCTGATATACCTCGTATATCGGAACATAGTTTTACTAACTCAGAAACCTTCGCGGGCATGCGTCCAACTATTCCCCAAAGTTTCATCGCAATCGGATGAATGGTTTAGGAAGGCATAAGAGACATACAGGCAAACATTCATTTTTATATACTCGTATACATAGATAAATAGAAGAGAATAAGACATGTTTTTTTTTTGTAACAGACGTTTCAGTTTCGTAAGCTCGTGTTCTATTTGCTGACCAACGTCACTAACAATTTATATTGTACGAACGGTTGATCTGCCAGCATTTTATAGAAACAGTTTCGTGAAACACAGCAGCACAATTTTTAAAGCACGAATGAAAATCCTTTCATGTTACTGCTATTGTATAACTAGCGCACCAGGTGAAAAATACACTTTACACGTACGTAGACGTAGAGCTACGTAGAGCACAACAAAATGTTGTGCTCTATGCCACCGTGCTTTTGAACTATAATCCAAAAACCGCTTTACACTACAACAGCAAGAAAACTTGACATTAATGAACGATAATTATGTTAAGATTCATGGCCACATTTGATCAACATAGTTTTTAATATCGGTATTAGAGCAGTTTCATAATTTCACAATCCAACTTCAAGAACTTGAAAGAAAACATAAAATCATATTGAAAATCATCGTTAAAATCATTTTTCATATATTTTTATTGATATCAATAAGGCAGATATGCCTGCACAATAAATAATAACATTTTTCTATTGTCAAATAACTGGAATTGAATCGTAATGTATGGAAGTGGAAGATACATAGTTTTCCAGGAAAGTATGTATATCTCTTTCGTTCAATTTTATCTTATAATTATCATAATTTGTTCTGTATTTTTGTAAATAAGTATAAAAATATTATCTTGGACACAACAATTACTTTCTTGTTGAAAATCTGAACTATACAGGTAATTTATAAGTAGTACTATCTGTATCACCAAATAATCTATGAATTTTTGAAACTTTAAATAAGGCGTATTAATTTCCTTCTCCCTTGACACTAATAACGTAATATATGAGACTTTTCAATCATTTTAAATTAAAAATACTAACCAAAACTAATGAACCAATAAATACTTTAATGGGGCATTAATTATGATCACATAAATTATTAAAAGCAGTATAATTGTCACCGGTTTAATTTATTGAGTCAATTGCTCTGGTGCAATCGTTCTTTAATTAATTAAAAGTGAAAGACCATAAGTTTATAAAAATTGTAATGGTATAGCAGGTTTCGTATGCACCGATGTACTAAATAAATGTAACATACTGAATACTTATTTAAAATATTCATCTATCTCCATCATATAAAATATAATACAAAATTATTTACCAGTACCTTTTTACATAAATTGTAATTTTCTAGAAATAAAATCTGGTGCCGCATATAATGATAATTTTAAGTATGTAAAATAAAAGTGCCTCAAAATTCTGTTATAGAGACTCAATTATTTAATATATTTATTAGTATAATAAATAGATCAGATATGACTTGAAAATATTTACCTAGATAAAATGCATAGAGAATTGTTATCAGCTATATTATAATTCCAGAAAACAATCTATCATTAAATATCAATAAGAATACAAATCCTTGTATATTTAATTACCACATTAACAATAATATTTTAATTAGATCTGTAACTAATGATTTCGAAACCTAAGTGGATTTGACCTTAAATTAACATTTAATGTAGTTATTAAAAACATCATCAGTAAAACCTTGAAAAAACTTGGTTTTATGCTACTTACATTATATCAAAGATTTTATTACTTATACAAAGATTTTATTACTATAACATTACAAACCTTGTATTGTTATCTTGTAAGGTCTAAGTTAGAATATGCATTACTTATTTAGTATCCTAATTACAATGCACATAAATACTCTAGAAAATGTTCAAGGTAGATTTTAAAAGTCTCAAATTTTGTAATAATTAGGCTATCGAGAGAAATTGAACATATATTTTCATGTTCTCAGGTCAACTTCTAGATAAGTAAAATACATTTTATCTACTAATTGGGCAAATTATCGTTTTAATAAGTTCGTCAATTTTCATCATTTGTGATATTTACACCATATATTGTAGTGAAATTGATCTTTAATTACTTATTCTATAATTGGAGTTAACGTCTTTAAATAAATCAATGAAGTTGTAAAACAGTTTTATGGTGTATCATGTGATACATCAAATGGTAATATAAATACATATAAAACCCTAATATGGGTAGAATACTCGGAAGTACTGGGAAAACTTAAATAAGGGGAGGGTTAAATTAAAAAAATACGTCAACGTAACTGCATAAATATAAAATCTGAAGGAAATTAATTTTTTATTTCAGTCAGTGTCTTTAAAAAAAATTGCGACGTGTTATAAAAAAATTATTTAATGACAAACTTATTTATATTGTGTGAAACATTATTACTCCACTAAATAAATTTAATACAGATGTTAATATTGGTTAAGCAATCTAGCAACCTATGGAAATGCAAATTGCATTGTAATTGCTTGATGGTTTTCTGAAAGGTTGCAAAGAATCGGAAGGGGAGAGCCGGAGCAGGAAGAAATAAGAGACACTCAAGGCGAATTCCAGCAAATAGCCCCTCTATATTCAATGCTACTGGAACTATCCGTTCAATGGATACTGAATAATTCAATATAATAAATCAAATAATGAGCGTCCCAAATGTCTCGAGGCAGCGTCACCATACTTAGAGTGAAATTGGCTTTTCGATGATAAATTTATAAGATCAAAATAAAATCTATGCTCTTTATTCCACGGTAAACTTAATTCAGGGAATCACTAAAATAAATAATTCCAGAGAATGACTTCTTTTTCGATCTAACTATAAATATCTTGGCATTTTCTTCCTGTGCTCAATGTTCCAGTTCAAGCACGATTACTTTCTTATCAACTTTCAAAATTTCCATTGAATATAACACTATTTGAGGTTCATATAGTGTCATATTTATATCATACTTTAAATAAAATAAACGGTTCTCTCTTACTCCGTTGCTTTATTTCAATACTTAGATGATTTTAATATAAAACAGGCACAGTCAAGTACATTGGACATAGTTGTGTTGTTAACCTAGCTTTGATGAGTAGTTATAGTGGTCCTTCATTGGAGTCATGCCACCTAATGACCACCTGAAATACTGACCCAGGCACTGAGAGTCCTTTTTTTACGTTCAGATATAGTGCAGCGGATGAAATCAATTCACTAATTCAATATCGAGTTATAACTTTATGAGATTGTATTTTAATCTGTATTATTTTAGATATGAAACAAGACTTTACGGCAACTTTAGTTGCAGATAAGGAGTAACAAAATATTATTTTAATGTTTCTAAATAATTTCTGGAGAGTAATTATAATTAAACATACACTAAAAAACTTCGCACTGAACAAAGCTCCTGTAGTTTTAACAAATACAATACGTTTACTATATTTTCCTTAATCATAACCGATATTTTTATTGTACTGTATATGGTCATTTCGATAATAATGCTGTACTTGTCAGCAGGATATTTTATTTCTTATTCGAATGCGGACTAAAGATTTAAGAAGACTTTCTGTCCTACCTAAATTTGAAAATGTTCATGCTATTACAATACTGACCATTCCATTTTACTTCATATGCGAATTCCTTTCGCGAAATTTCCGGTATTTTTTTATCTACATACTTTAGTCTTTATCTTAATCTACATACCTAAATACATGCATACTTAGACATAAATGTCCCTACTTACTTACCAAGTATCATTATCTACACACTAATACATACATATCCGAACATTTTTTCCATTACTTTTATTTTAATGAGGCAAAAATGAATAATCAATGAAAACAATCTGGTCGTGGTATGGGACTTAAATAAGAACTCAATGTATTTTTTTATCCTTGTTGATGCATATGATCTCCCAACAATCAAAACTCCTTTTGTCATTCAAAATATTGAAAGCACTAAATCGTTTTGATTTCTTTTTATTCTACGTATGATTTTTCAATTACGTCATATTTAAAGTGTGCCTATATATAGTTTATTATTCTTATATATTGCAGACAGAAAAGCAATAAGCACGATTTCAAAAAGAGAATTTGAATAACATTGCCATCGAAATACGTATCTACAGGTGCGTGAAAATATCGGTTATGGTTAAGGAAAATATAATAAATATATTGCAAAGTAATAAAATTGATTTAAAAATTGGTAGAAACAGAGACATACATTAATTTATTAAATATTTGTAACCCACCCATTTGTATGATATGTAAATTATATTGTAAATACTATTATAAAGTATAATTATAAATTACTTTATTTATTCCTTGGTATTGTATTTCTTTTCCTTTTATCTTGAGATATATGAGACACATGCTCTAATAATAAATTTATCATTGATAGATCTACAAATATACGCTTCCCAAACTTCTAAGAATATAGTTTCGCTACAGAGTTAAAGGGGCAAAGAAAGCGTTTAGTGCATTTCCGTCAGATGTATCACAAGAAGTACATCTCCATTTCGCTTTTATTAAAACTTATTGCTACATCAAAACATCGTAGATGTTATTCGAATACCTATTTGGATACCCTTTGCACACTGAGAAATTGAGTTCCTTAACAGAGGGGAGGGTTACACTTGAAGACGAGGACCAACACATCCACGCTCACAGAAATGTCCCAAACTATTCCTGTTGAGACTTGAATCCAAGTATGTAATAACACACCTGGGCAATACTAGGGTCAGTTCATCATCTCAGTTTCGTGCTGAATTGCAACAATAAAGAAAGAAACTCTCGTTAACATTCATGTGCAAAGCTAGGAGAACGAGTGACGTTAGTGTATCCTCCTTGTCATTTATATTAATATAAGTAGCAACGAAAACTTTCTATGAAAACGTTCTATGAAAACGTTTTATGAAAAAGGTTTTATCATTAACTTAAATTGTTCTAATTAATAAATCAATGTCGTCCAATGTTTGAGCTACTAATTTATTATCATCAATTTTCTAGGGGAAATATGTTAAACAAAAAAATTATACCTACAGATTAATAATAAAGATTAGACCACTTGCTCAGATTAGCAAGGAAAATGTTCACAAATAGAATGAACATCTTAAAATATTGATCTTAAATATTTATAGATGTTCGTAGTTAGATATCTAAAAACCGAAATCTGAAATTTATAAAACATTTATGATAGCACAGAAATTGAAAATTATTTTCACCGGGTGAATTAGTTAATTGAGGATCACTAGAAAGTTATTAAAACGGAATCAGACAAAGTACTAAATTTGATTATGTTTCATTTGTTGAGGATCATAATCAAGCAATAGAAGAAGAAAAGTAATGGTATTTGAAGAATTGTGGAAGAAAAAGCCCAAGTATGTGATAATAAGAACATAAAATATAGACACCGACTTATATGAAAACCTTCCAGACGCCAAATAAATCCCAACACAGAAAAAGTTCGTGGTCACAGTCCACAGACTAACCTAAAAAAAAAAACAGTAAAACAAATGTTGCACCCTTACCTGGAACGTAGTAAACGACTAGATAAATACAGCTGCACAGATATACTGGACGTAGCATCATCGACAACTCAAAACAGTTATTGGAGATGGCCAAGAAGGAATAATAATAATATATTTGAATCAATATAGCAAGTTTATTGGGTTCTTTTTTAATAAATCTAGTACTATTTGAAACGAAATGGTACTTGTAAATTTGGTTCTTCAAATATTCTTTAATAAAAGGACGCAATCAGTTTTAATCTAATAAAGACAGAAACGTTCATTTTTGTTGAAATTGAGCCACATTTTTGTGTATTAACTTTAGTTTTTTATCAAGCACGATGTTAAATACGTTTGTTTATGATATAAAATTTTTCAATAAACTTACGGCTACTCGATAGAATAATTTAGAATGTAAACTACTAATTTTTCTGCCTCATATCATATACGAGTATAAAATTACTCTTACTATCAATGTTTTAAGGATCTCATGAAGTTATTCGTCAATATATGAATTTTCCATAAAGAAGAACAACTTTCTTCAGGTTCTCCGCTCGACTATTTATATTCACAGATATAAATTTAAGCAAAATCACTTATTTACAAATGTACAACAGCTTATTCTAGTATAAATAAAACACACTGACTACATAAATAAAATCAGTTCTCCCTCATAAAATGTAACTAAGTTCCGATGGCCCTGGTGATCCAATCCACCGTATGGGCCACCCTGTGGTAGATTCCGGGTTGCCCCGGCTGCGCGCAGGAGTACCCCGCCGACACTATCCCGATCAGGAACCACCTCCCCGTCTTCTGCAGCATGAGCGGCCCCCCCGAGTCCCCCTGGCAGCTGTCCCTGCCGCCGTTCTTGTAGCCGGCACACATCATCTCGTCGTAGATGGTGACGGAGATGCCCTTCGATCTGTGCCAACGCTCGCACTGTCGGTTGTCTATCACGGGCACCTGGACGGCCTGGAGGGTTTGCGGCCGCAGTCTCGATCCCGGACTCAGCGCTCCCCATCCCGCTGCGACTCCTACCTCGCCCAAGAAGTTATCCCCGCGCGGCGGCAGGCATATGGGGGTGATGTGCGGTAGGTTGTGCGCCGCCCTGTCCAGCCGCAACACAGCCACGTCGAATCTGTCCGCTTGGGGGGTGAACTTGAAGAAGGGATGTACCTGAAACAGTGCTTGTTTGTAGAACCGTATTAACTTGATTAATTTAGGTTTCAGTTTACGAAGTTCTAATTAGGAGCTATGTTTGGATAAAATAGACTTCCACAAACTAGTTTGTTGTTTGGAAATAGATCGCTAAAAAGTATTGTAGACATTGGAAAAATATAATTGACGTTTTTCCTAAATGGTAAATACTCATAGTACAATTACGCAATTTCGATATGTGTAGGGACCTTGGGAAATCACATAGTTGGACCTGTATCTTTATCTAGAAATTAATATTACAGAATCTCATATAGCCGATGATTTTGGAGGTTATAGTGGTGAATCTTTTTGCATTTCAAGATCTGGAAATAAATTTTCAACAGAATGGTGTTTCTGCACATTATTATGGCACAGCAAGAGTTTATCCCAGTAGACAGTAATAAATTAGAACGGCTGGACGCCGAAATATAATAGAGTGGTCTGCTCGGTTTCCAGATCTAACGCCACTCGATTTCTTTTTATGGGGCTACCCAAAATCTAAAGTATACACTACTTAATATTGAGGTTTTGAAGCACAGAATTACTGAAGTACGAGTATATATGTTATTTTTCACAGAAATACTTTAACGGGTCAGAGAAGCTTTCTAACAGGATGCTGTCAACAGGGAGATGCACATTTTGAGCAATTACATAATTATTTTTAAAAGTATCTGGTACTACTTGTTTTAATATCTTGTTATTTGTTAATAAAGTTTATTGCTTTCTATTAACCTAGAATTTATTTTTAAGGGGGCCTTCCCGTTGTTTCTTCGAAAAACAGAGTTATTGTAGGAATTAATTGTAACGAAACGGTTAAACATATTATAATAATTTTTGTTTTATTGAAAAATACATTCTAAAAAAGTTTGTATTTTACAAAAAAAAAATGGCGTCCGTCCAGCCACGCTCCTTTATAGCGGGCACACTTGCATTAAGTGCAGTTTTCCAGCGAATAGTATTATCTAAAATCAGAAAATAAAGCATTTATATAAAATAGAGGATAATAGGTAAATTCTACCATAGAATTTTTTTTAAATTTAAATTTTACGCGATTTGGTGCAACTTTGAGGAAAAAACTACGATTTTTACAACATATTTTCACTTTTAAATTGTTATTAAAAATCCAATTTTTGCAATATCAAAGAAAATCCTATGGTAGGATATAGCGACATCGATTTTGAATATTTTAAGTCAATAATTATTAAAATTTATTCATTTTTTCCTCGGGAAAACTGCACTTAAGGTGCAAATACGTAATTTTAATAAAAACCCGTACTTTCGAAACTTGTCTGTACTAGCCGATGTTCGAAACTAAACTAAATTGTCATTCTGCTTCGAACAGGCTCTTTCGTAGACAAAATTTCGTGTACATTCCTGTCAACCTTCCTTCTAAGATATATAAGATATTTGAAAGGCAGCTGATACCATTGAGAAAAAGCAGTCCCCATAATATAAACAAAATAAAATTCGGATATGTAAAAACGTCTAAGTTACTTTTTCGTGATTTCTGCCAGAAAATGAACTGACACTTAACTCTCACAGGGAGGCGCTGTCTAAGAAATTTGAGACCAATACTAAATTTCGATCGATCTTTTCAAAAATCGAAAGAGAGATGTTGAAATAAAACAATATTTTAATATGTATATACATTTGAATCAGTTTCCAAAAGCGATGTTACTCGCTTATTATTGCTATTTGGATTATCGTTTGTTTTTGTTTATACTCCTCACTTACTATTTATTACACTTGTTTCTACATTTTTCTATCGATTTTTCAGCGTACGATTGAAACTTCGATAAAAAATATGATGGGATATGGAGCTAATAAAAATTCAGCACTTTGCAGTGCCTCATCATCAGCTTCTCCTTTACAAGTATTTACAACAATGGCGGACTGGGCGCAGTATTGGGATTATCTTTTATTTTTATGTCCGGGTTGAGGTTCTAATGGAGGAGAATTTTGTAGCTCCCCACTTCTTTTCTCATCCTGAATAATACCTATTCTCTGAAACTTTTGCAGCAACTATCGAAAGTATGCTCTAGACCAGTCATGGGAAAGTACGGCCCGCGGGCCAAGTGCGGCCCTTCGGGTTAGTCAATCGGGCCCGCGGCATGGTTTCGAATAACCCCTACAATTACACCTAGGATAGGATAAAATATATTTTCTGCGTAGCTAGAATAGAATAATGGTTTCCTTCTCATCGCGTTTTAAGTATCTAGGGTATTATCTGAGTTTGCACGCAACCTCGCGTAGGCGTAGTGCAATACGTGTGCTGCTCGGCTAAGTTCGGAACGAATCGGGTGCTACCATTTCCGTTTCGTCTGTTAGTGTAGTTCGGACAGTCACGTAATCAGTCTCAAGTCACCTCTGCGGCTGTGTGTCTGGCTTGTATTTCTATAGTTTTGTTTTGTTGGTAGTGTTTTTTGACATTTTTTGTCGTTACAATGGCAAGTAAAAAACGTAAAGTTGATTTAGAATGTCGTGTTTTTAAAGATGAGTGGACTTGGAAATACTTTTTCACGCCTATTACGAATAAACCTGTGTGCCTCATTTGCAATGAAGCTGTAGCCGTATTCAAGGAATTCAACGTCTCACGACACTTCATCACAAAACATAACAACGCCACTTATGAAACTATGACCGAAGAAGAACGGAAGCAAAAAGCAGAAGTTATACGTAAAAAACTGTCAGGTCAGCAATTTTTTTTTAAACAAAGCTGTTCTCAGAAGCTAGCTACACATGCCAGTTACGTTGTGGCATACAATATTTCAAAAAGTAACAAAGTATTTTCTGCTGGCGAATTTATAAAAAGTTGTATGCTCCATGTATGTGACATTTTGTGTCCTGACAAAACAAAGGATTTTGAGACAGTAAGTTTGTCTCGAATAACAATTACTTCTAGAATTGAAATAATTGATAAGCAGTTTGTCTCACAACTAGAGTCAAAGATATGCGAGTTTAAATTCTGTTCTTTTGCGTTTGATGAAAGTACGGACATAACTGACACAGCTCAGTTATTGATATTTATAAGAGGTATTGATGATAACTTTTGTGTTACGGAAGAATTAGCTTGCATGCGTTCATTGGAGGGAACGACAAAAGGGTCAGACACTTTTCAAGAATTTCAAGAAACTATCACGTCTTTGAAAGTACCTTTGACCAATATTTGTAACATTACTACAGATGGAGCACCGAATATTACAGGGACGAAATCTGGTTTTGTAGGCATATTTAGGCATATTTAAGGAATCATTTCCTGGGAACGAAATTGTGTTTCTTCATTGTGTCATACATCAAGAATTTCTGCGTAAATCTGCTCTAGACATGAAACATGTGCTTGATGTTTTTATTAAAATTGTTAATAACATTCGTTCACGAGCACTCAATCATAGACAATTTCGAGACTTTCTTTCAGTCTGAATATTCTGATGTACACTAAAGTAAGGTGGCTCAGTGCAGGACGGGTTAGTATCTAAAAGACGAAATAATATATTTCATGGAAGAAAAAGGAATGGACGAGTGTAAACATTTAAAAGATATTGTATGACTTTCGAACTTTGCATTTTTTACAGATCTTCTCAGTCACATCAATAAATTAAACATTAAACTCCAGGGAAGAAATCAATTAATCCATGATACATGGCGTCATATCAGGGGTTTCAAAATGCAATTGAATCTATTCTCCAAACAAGTAGTCAAGAAAGACTTTACTCATTTTCCAAGACTAAAACCTATTGCCGTTAGGGAAGACGAACTTAGGAGCTATGAGAAAAGCCTGATATGTCTTCATGAAGAATTTGAACGAAGATTCCAAGGCTTCAAAGTTATTGAACAGGACCTGGATATTTTTAGCATGCCATTTAATGTGGATTTTGAATCAGTCAAACCAGAATTGCAGCTCGAACTGATTGAGTTGCAATGTAACACTGAATTGAAGCAACTCTTTCTCAACGTTTCTAAAATTGAGTTCTACAAGGCCCTGTCAAAATCAAGTTTCCCAAACCTGAAATCTCACGATGAGAAGATAATTGCGATATTTGCATCTTCCTACATCTGTGAACAGGTGTTTTCTACTATGAAGCTTCGCAAAAACAGCGTTAGAAACCGATTGACTGGCCACCATTTAGCTTCACTACTGCGAATCAGCTCATCCCAGTTTCTACCAGATTATGAACAATTTTTAGAAGCTCAGTCACAGTTTCATCTGTCACATAAGCCGTACTCTTCTAAAGATTAATCAATTTTCTAACTTTTTTTTCTAATAATATAAATATAATCTATATAATATAAGTTGTGTGTGATTTAAAAATTAAAAATAAAGTTTATCACTTATAAAAATCTGTTTTGTTCAATTTTTTTTTTCGGTCCGCCTAGATAATTTTTTATTTTATCTGGCTCTCCCCTTAAAAAGTTTGCCCATCACTGCTCTAGACACAGGACGATCAGAATATATCTCATTAACAATATTTCAGTTGCATGTAGATTTCTTTCAGTCTCGTCCATAATGAGAATCGCATGGAGAAACAACTTGCAGTTTAAGAGAGAGTTAGGAAGATTCACTGATTAAAAATAAATATCAACTGTTGATAACTAAGATTATAAAAAAATTAAAATAAATAAAAGGACTTTAGCTTTCTCAAAAGGACTATAACTAAGTGAACTTTCATATAATTGAGTACATCAAACGTTTAAATAAATATAATAAATTCATAAATATAGTTATCAAACAGCAAATAAAACGAAGAAAGTAGCCAAAGTAAACCAATATATAAAATAATAACAGAAAATAACCTACGGAATCCATAAACTGTAACTCAATCAAAAATACAATCAACGAAAGTAATTAGCACGTGTTAATTATTTCATATATCAATTTCCTAGCTATTGGATAATGAAATTCCGATTCCTGCTGATAATACCTCTATACGCAAATACAATAAACCATTGTTAGTTTTACTTAAAATTTTACTATTTATTCTCCTACCTATACAGGGTGTCGCTCCAGATATGAGACACCCAGTTATCTCCTATATTTTTTATCGTAGAAAAAAAGTTCAAATTGTAACCCCCCCTTTATTTTTACGTAGTATTTCATACATTACCCGAAACTTAGAAATTGTACAGGATAATTCAGATATCATACTCAACTCCCTTAATTTAAATAGCACCCTATATTGTTTTCTTGCATATCGAAAACTAGAAGAAATTTCATGACTTTTTAAAATTTTTACCAACATTTTTGTACAAAACTCGTTGATGAAATTACCTGTAGTTTCCGAAATAGTCAATTTGCTCTCAATAGTAATAGTCAATAGTTGCAAAATACTCAGTAGTTGCGAAAAGTTATTTACATATAATAATAATGCGAAAAGTTATTTACAAATCTAACCAATAAATAACTAAGCTGACATAAATAATTCACTATTATTAAAATTTCTTATAAAGAATTCTAGCAGCAAATAAATATATAATCAGATAATGTATTTATTAGCAAATATACCTTACCACAACCTTATACACAACTTTCATTCGGCATTTGTCCTGGATCGGCGTACCACGTACGACACTGATGAGAACTAATAAGTTCGAAACAGCTGTATGTCGTTGGTTCCAATCCGGGACAAATGTCGAATCCTACCTGTGGCGGGTTTTATTTTTTAAAACCAACTTATATAATAACATGATTTTTCGGCGTTTGTATACATCTGGTCTCCTATTTTTTTTTAATTTGTACTTTGATATAAATAAATTACGAAAATCTCAATTAACTTATAACTTTCGTTACGTGAAGGTGACTACTCTTTATTGCAAAAATACAAATCCATTGACCTTTTAATTCGTACCACCATTGTACTTAATTTGTATTCATATTTTCAAAAACATGTCTATATGAACATGTATTTAATATATACCGCGTTCCTGAAATGTACAAAAATTATAAATGAGTTTTCCCCTACAACAGGTAGACGGTAATTCCTAAAAAGAAAAACAACGGCGTGAGGCAATTACCTGAGTTAATTATTCCATAACCTGTTGACCTTTCACAAAACCGTGCACGAGAGTCCGTTTTTCCGATGAAGCTCTGGATTTGCTTTATATAGCCCGCCTTTGATTTAACTGACCTAACCAAGTCTGACATTTTCTGTGATCTCTTCGAAAATGGATGTGATGCTTTAAGCTGTTAAATAAACCGTGTAAAGCGTGTTAGACATTTATGTCACAACCGGCGGCGTCAGTCCGACTTCATTTTTAGCTACATACATGCGGGAAAATGGTGTCGAAAAATACTGCCGATATTAATTAACCTCGATATACAGTATTGGAGATAATAGTTGAAACAAAGTAAATTTTCACCAAAAAATATATTTCTATTTTGTTTTCGGACAAAAAGGTTGGAACTTTTTATATAGTACCAAAATGTTTCGTGGTATTTACTTACAGAGAGTCAAAGAGTGTTTAGAAGTTGAATAGTAAAGCATACCGATATTTTCCATAATAGCGAAAGGAAAGCACTTTCTGTAGATCTTCGCAATACAATTATTAATTATTATAAAGAAGAGATTCGGCAAAGTAAAATATCAAAAAGACTTAATGTACGAAAAAACAGTGTGTGTTGAATTATAAGAAAATTTAAAGTCTGTGGTAATTTGCTTCCTAATAAAAGTACAGGGAGGCCTAGAAAGACAACTAGGCACGCCTGGATAAAAAAATTATTCGTTTATCCCAAAATTATCCATTTCTGTCTTCAGTTTAAATTCTGCGGAAACTTGATGAAACTACACCATTCGGCATATGCGATAGAACATAAGGGATAGGTTAGCTGAACAAGGTCTTCTGAACCATAGACCTAAAAAAACATTTCTAAGTAAAAAAAACGTTAAAGCACGACTTGCGTTTGCAATGGATCACGTCAATTGGACTACTAGGGATTGGAAGAAAGTCGCATTTTGTGATGAGTATAGATTTAACTTGTTTGGCAGTGATGGAATCAAACATGTACGGCGCCCTAAGGGCCAGCGATAAAATGAAAAGTACCTTTGCCCAACCATAAAACATGGCGTAGGACCTATTATGGCGTGGGGGCATTTTTCGTGGTATGGTATGGCTCCATTACATCGTATACATGAAAATATAGATCGTCTAATGTACAGAGACATTCTTAGAGATGTACTGGAACCCTACACGTTTGCAACCATGCCGATAAATTTTATTTTCCAGCATGATAACGACCCAAAACTTGTAAAAGAGTGGTTATCATACGACAAAATAAATGTTCTGGAGTATCCGTCACAACGTCCCAATTTAAACCCCATAGAAAATCTATGGGAGTTCTTGTATTAACAAGAATTCAGCGGGAAAATGTAAAAATGCAACTGAACTCTTGAAAAACTGTCAGAAGCCTGGAATAGCATTGACAGAAATTCTATTCAACATTTAATCGAATCTATGCCGAAGAGGTATGCAGATTAGGGCAAAAGGATACACACCAAATATTAAAAGAGTTAATTACGTAATCAGTTTTTAGAAAAGTCGTTTTTGTTCCAATCATTTTGTCCAACTTATTTTTTTTCTTGTCTCAAAACTGTAACACACTTTGGTCACTTTGAACCAAATTATAAGTATAGGTACTTATTTTTACCTAAAACGCCTATTACGCCTAAACTAACTATTAATAAATATAAGTAAAGCATATGTCACATAATTAATTAATTATTTTAAAATTGCCAAAGTTCCAACCATTATGTCCAATACTGTATGTGCACGTACAGTGTACAATTCTGCATAAAATTTCAATTAATGATTCTTAAAATTGATTATGAAGAACGACTAAAATTTGTCAACTCTAAATTACATTATTTTTAATTTCTTAATAACAGCACGTAAAATAACAGCACAGATTAGACCACTATGAAGTATGTATATGTATATGTTACAGATAAAGCCATAGTGTAGGGTAGACCTAGGTTCAACCGGTTAATGTGTGGATTAGCTGAGCTTTGCGGATAAAGCCCGAAAAAATCTTCAACATTTTAGCTTTAACCGGCTAAAACTGGTTCTAACCAATGCCTCCCGGAGTCCGTAGAGTCGATCATTGTAGCTCCTTGGTTTGCAAAACTGGAGGTATTTTATGTAAATCAAAACGTCACTCAAGTTTATCTTGTAACAATAAATGTAATAAACAGTCTGTTTCTTTATAGACAACATTCTGTAGTTATGATAATATCTGGGTTATAGTTGTTCACACTTTTATTTGTTTGATTATTATACTTTTGCGCGTTAAAATTTGTATTTTTATATATAAATAAATGTTCTCACTGAGTATTTATTTTTATTTATTTAGCACTTAATAAATACACCACTGAACTAACACATAAAACGAAACTTCGCTCATTAACCGAATGGTATTCGTTAGACCTAGTTGCACTCGTAGCAGTTTAGAGCTAGAAGTGTTGCAGACTTTTCGGGGTTAAACCTAGGTCTACCCCGCAATCTGATTTTATCCGTAACATATACATAGCTGAAGGCAAATCTAGTATTGGAAGTACACCTAATGCAATGGTCTCTATGTAACTTTCACAGGAATTACAACATATTAACACCTGATCTGGAACCTGAAATCTGGGATCTGAATCTGGAGAAATGGTACTCCTATAAGGCACAAAATATTCGGTACACAAATTTGGTATACAAAAGAGTGGCTACAAGGTGGAGTATAAAGTCAGAGCCAGGATTTATGAAAAAAAGAAGCCAAATGCCTAAATTCCATTAAGTCTAGAGACATGTATAACGATATTTTAGGTTGAGGTGGTTGCAATTCAGTGTTGTTTACTCACTTTGTCGAACATTAATCCCGTAGATTATTTACAACCGTAGCCGATATTTGTAACGCAAAAGTCCTTGTCGATAAGACAGTCCTTGAAATTCTTGCGATACTTCTCTAACATCGGTTTCTTGCGCCTTAGTTAAAATCATGCTGGGATTACTTCTTACATATAAAATTTATATAAAAACTAAATACTATAAGAACTAAGATATATGTCATTGTATAACAACCACTTTATAACGTCTTGAATACTATTGACTGTACTACTGACTGTACTGTACTGAGATAAAAATGCAGAAATATGTGAATCAGCATTCACATTTTTCCACACAACGGAGTTTTTCCCTCATCGTCCAAGCAGTACGATGAAAAATAAGTTCTACGCAGGTTAGTTGAAAATTAATATAGAATTATATACATACCCTTGTAGAGATATATAGTCAGAAAATAAATGAATAAATGAATAGTTAATATACGTCTGGAATGATGGAGGAGCTTGCTACAGCTGAGACAAACAAGATAGTTCTTCAAAGAATGAACGTTGAAATTTACGGACTTATTACACCAAAACAGAAAGACTATCAGAATAATAACGTGCTTTCGAACTGAGCAGTATCGGTTTAAAAGATATATAAATTTAGTAGGGCTAACAGATGAGGCAACATGTAAATTTTGTCAAAAAGAACAGGAGACTCCAGCGCATCTGCTATATCGTATTATGCAACAGCTCAACAATTCTAAGATCCCAGCTATTCGATGAAACAAAATCAAAGGCAATGACATGAAGGGCGTTATGAAGATTATCAAGTCTAAAATGAAGGATAAAGCTGGATAACTGGGTTTAGCAAGAAATAGCATGAGTAGAACTTTGTGAAAAAAGTTGTAATTTTCTTCCGTCGAATTTAAAAGCAACTAGCAAAATCTCAATCCCCAGGGTATAAACAAATGAGTCCTAATTTATCAATTGTGGAGTAACGAATTAACCATAATATTCGTTTTGGCGTATACGAAAATCTTCGAGAGATTCGATCACGATAATTTCAAAATAAATTTAGCGTAAATAATTGATTGCTAGTTGTTGACAATAATGTTTATGGTCTATATTTTCTACCTCCAAGATTAAACTCTGAATTATTTGTTGACTTTATTACTAATAACCTTCAGGACTATATAGAGGATTTGCCCGTTAACTTAAGTCATGAAAATTTTATACAACTATATGGAGCTACTCCTCATTTTGGAATAGCTGTAAAAAATAATTAGTTGTGGATAATTAGCTATATACCAATTATCCGTAACGATGGGCTAGCTGGCTAACGAAAATGATATTTATGGTGATGTTAATGGTATTGGACCAACAACCTAGACAGCCGAGTCATTTAAATTTAATCTACTTACTTTTTATAATTCGGGGAAATATAAAAGACAAATTTACAAATTTTATGCTACTCTAGTATTAACGAGGGATATTCATCAGTTCGACGGTATCATTTATCGGTGCGCCTGTTCTTACGAGCGTAACGATATTACTCATTGGATTTCATTAAACTAACCTATGCATGTTCCTTTCACCCTCGATGATTTGTAAACATATTCATGTGCTACCAACTCGAAAGTCGAAGAAACTGAAAGTGATCACGACTGATCAATGACTACCAAATTAGGATGGTACGTTGTTGTCTTGCGAGGCATTTCTTGCAACTTTCTTCTCGAAGTATTTATATTTCAATAGGTGCATTATCACTTTCTCCTGCTACACTAATAATAAATCTTGAACATGAAACGCGAAGCTAGAAACAGTGGGGAGGAGAAGGGCGTGTTCATCTCGGAAGATATAAATAAGTTGGGGTCAATGCGAACGGGTTTAAAAGTTAGAAACATGAAGGTTGTTGAAGGATTATGTCTTACTATTATAATACACCGCGTAAATGAAGATACACTATTATTTGCGCATAAACATCGACATTGATTATTAAAAAAAATATATTTACATAAACTCAGTACTCATTTATCAAATGACATATGTCGGGTGTAACAGGATCATGGTATACCCCCCTTTCCTCCTTTAATTTTGAAGATAATTGATTGAAATTTGGGATATCCTATACACATAATAAGCGACATCTGTTGGCATACAATTGATTTTCTTTTCACTTCCGGTTTCGCCGGAAGTGACACTGACTTTCGATTTTTAAATAGAATACCCTGTATATTATTGCATTTTTAAATTTTGTATAATTTTCTGAATCTAGCGATACCAAATAAATGACATTTCAAAATTTTCAACATTTGTTTATAATCTAACTTTTAGTTTTCCATTTAAGTGGGCCATGTCGGTTCTGAGTCGTCATTTAGAATACTAAATGACCCGTGTAATGCTACAAAAATCGAATTCCCGTCAAAAATACTAAATCACGTGATTTATGAACAAATAAAGTTCGTCAAAATTGTTTTTGGGGAAAAACTCAATTATTTCAAATGGAACCATATTGGTAACCATTTATTAATACTGTTATAAGGAATTTATTAATATGTCGTATTAAAATATGCAATAAATACAAACAAAATTACAGCTAAAAGACAATAAGAAAATACAATTTTATTCTAATTATCTTGTTACACATAAGATGGCTGTGGAATACAAAAAATTAACATAAAACATTACAACAGTTGTTCAAAATGCTGTACATTAACGTCTATGCACTTCTGAAATCGCATAGCTGTTTCTCGGAGAACGTTCACCAATTGCTAAGCCGTTATGCTATTAATTACGCGTCTTACTCATAGCTCCAGGTCTTCACGGGTTGTAACGGCAGTTGCATACACAATATTTTTTAAATGACCCCAAACAAAAAAATCAAGGAGCGTTAAATCAGGTGACCTTGGAGGCCACTTCACAGGACCATTCGTCGAAATTACGTTTTCTTCGAATCTCCGTTGAAGGTAATTAAATAGTATCGTTGAATTATGGGGAAGAGCGTCATCTTGTTGGAAATACATTCCCTTTCGTAAATCTAAAGATAACTCATCTAAAATGTCCTCGATCTAATTCTCCAGGAATCTCAAGTATCTGGCACCAGTCAGAGGTCCTTCAAATATTACTGGACCAATGATTCTACTACCGATTATTCCAAGCCAAACATTGAAACCGAACCGCACTTGAAAGTTACCCTCCCGTAATAAATATTGATCTTGTTGTGACCAATATTTTGTATTTTGTCGGTTAAATAATCCCAAATTTGTAAACCTACACTCGTCCGAAAATAAAATCATTCCCAAAAAATCATTGCTTGGCTGCACGTTATTATACAAAATCCAATTGCAATATTCCATCCTACGTTCGTAATCACTTTCATACAAATGCTGGTGCAATTGGTATTTAAAAGATTTATAGTGGTATTTGTGCAAAATTCGGCTTACTGTTTGGTGACTGATATCCAATTCAAACCCAACTTGCCTTAAAGAAACAGTTTTATCAACTTCTATTCGAGCCAAAACATTAATTTCCGTTCCTTCGTCAATAATGAAGTTTTCTTCGGAATTATTGTTGGGCTCTCTTCGCAATTGGTTTTCAACATGTTTAAAATAATTTTCCGCTGGACATTGTCTATCAGGATATCGTCTGGCATAAAGGTGTGTAGCCGCTACGGCATTTTCTACATTCCCCATAAATAATTAACATGTCCACTTTTTCATCTCTTGTATAAATTTGCGGCATTTTGAACACAATTAACAAGAATTTTAAACAATTTTTAAAGACAATAAAGACACCGTTAAACCAACAAATATTTGACAAGCTAAATACTTCATTATTCTCAAAGCCACCTTAGTTACTTCTTAACATTTAATTACAACAGTATTTTCTTATTTTCTTTTATCTGTAATTTTGTTTGTATTTATTGCACATTTTAATACGACATATGAATAAATTCCTTATTAACAATACTAATAAATGGTACCACCGTACCAATATGGTTCCATTTGGAAAAATTGAGGTTTGCCCCAAAAACAATTTTTATGAACTGTATTTGTTCATAAATCACGTGATTTAGTATTTTTGACGGGATTTCGATTTATGTAGCATTACACGGGTCATTTAGAATAAATGGGAACCGTCATGACACACTTAAATGGAAAACTAAAAATTAGATTAAAAAAAAATGATGACTTTTGAAATGCCACTTGTTTGATATCGTTGTATTCACACAATTATGCAGAATTCAAAAATGTATTAATATACGGGGTATTCTATTTAAAAATCGAAAGTTAGTGTCACTTCCGGTGAAACTGGAAGTAAAAGAAAGATCAATTGTATGTCAAAAGTACCGCTTATTATGTGTATAGGATATACCAAATTTCAATCAATTACCTTCAAAACTAAAGGATAAAAGGGGGGGTATAGCATGATCCTGTTACACCCGGTATATGGTGTGCATATAATGAGGAATAAATTCTATACCAAAATATTTTGGAGAAATATTCGGAGACGTCTATTCTGTTCCTTTGCTACACTTTACTTACTCATTGTGTAAGTATGGCGTCATCATCACTGTTCGAGATATTACTTTAATGACGCTTTTTTTAACGAACGTTTCATTACTTTACGAGGGTTAAAAATTATCTATGGTTATTTAATATTGACAAATTTTATTGACAAATTACATCCTATAGTTCCAGCTGAGACACCCTATTTTATTTTCTATTTATTATCTCATTTTTATATTTAGTGGGTTATAAAGAATAGATAACAAGGAAAAAGTTACCAAAATATTCAATATCCCTTCTAAACTGATTTCGTCAAAAGACATAATTCCTTATACCTAATCTTTTAAGAAATCTTTGTAATTTCATTGGAATTTTATGTTAAATAAGAAATATAGATATCAACAAATAGTATAAAGTTAAGACTTATTCTATATCGTCTTCTGCCAACTTACAACATTATGTCAAAAATCAACTTGAACTACTGTCGAAAACTTTCCATTGTTACTGAGTGAAGCTCACTCAGTGGATTTCCATGCATAAGCAATAAATGATAAGAAGTTGATGAAATATATGCCAATAATTGTGAAGTATGTTAGGGAATTCATAGCTTTTTGATTTAATTCATAAGAAGGATAACATGGAATTCTATGCTGATCGATGGAAGAATTTGTTAAATCAGTTATAAATTGAAACAAATAGAACAATATTATAGTAAAAACTATAATAAATAAATAAATTTAAATTATCTAATTTTATTTCAGCAAAAATGTTTTTTATATTATATCCATATTTAACATTGACAGGAATATCTAATATAAGGCATTCTGATAACATTAAAAGCAACTACTACAGCCATCATATTATTAATAAACAGTTTTAAAACCTTAAAATGGACTTTTCCGCACGTAGAACATCTCTATCTCGAAATAGAGGGGCCGAGAAAAAATAAACCAACACATAAATGCAGAATATGCGTTTCATGCGACAGTTTTACTTTTTTCAATTTTTCTCAAATAGTCCACCATCGTGCTTTCTCATGACCCATGGACAGGGTGGGGTATGTTCTATCTACCTCAAAATCAATAAGTGTCGTCTGGTAGATGTCCCTAATCAGAATCAGTCAAAACCCGATCGATCCGATACGATTTAATTGAGTTATCGTGCTAACAAAAAAAAATTCTCAAATAGTCCACCGTGCTAGTATCGTGCTTTCTAATGACCCATAGACAGGGTAGGGTGTGTTCTATCCACCTCAAAGTCAATAGGTGTCGTCTGGGATACGTCTCCGATCAGAATCAGTCGAAGCCCGATCGATCCAACACGATTTAATAGAGTTATCGTGCTAACAAGAATAAATGCCAACGACAACGAGACACACACACACACACACACACACAAAATGGTTTAAAAACCTTTTTGTTGTTTTTAGGAACTACGAAAAATAAACCCTAGAAAAAATTTTACATGATTACATTATTTTTTCGCGTATAGTGAAGTGCAGAAAAGTAATAAAAGAAAAAGGAAACGTTTGTGGCTTAATAAAGGAAAATAATTCTAAGGAATATTCGATTATTTACAACAAATGAAATGCTTGAACCTATATTAAATTCGCAATTTAAATCAATACGTTCTGCTATATTTAAAATTATTTACCGAATGGGAAAAATAACATCCTTAAATGTATACTTGCATAGACACATTAAAAATAAAACAAAGAAATTAGCAGATTAACTAAATTAGCAAGGTTTCATTTATTTACTCGTACATGTTGTTTCTCGGGATTAATAAATATCTTTCTTTATTACGTTAAGAATCGACTAATAATGAAGGAGCAGCAGGAAGATAAAAGTCGAAGTGATTAGGGTCACTCTACACCCTATAGTTAATTTTAATAAGTCAATTACAAAACCAATTAGATAAGAAGACCTAGCTAATATAAATAAGCTATATTATTTTTATAAACAGCAGTGTAACGTTCACAATATCCTTTCCCATGTGTTTGGGTAACAGTTTTAATGAAAAAAGTTGTAGGGATAATCTCTCATATAAAACGTGTCGTCTATATTCTGAGCCGTTGCGTTGCTTTGAAATAGACGTAAAAAGTTACTACAGTACTTCTCACGTTATGCAGGCAGCAATATGAAGAGCTGTAAAATATTTTAGTGTTAAGCTATAAAGAAATACGAAATTATATACTAAAGTTTATTATTTGATATATAAAAAATCACATATGTTTTCTGTAGTTTTTGGAGGTAATTCAACAAGAAATATAACAAGGGACCCTCCCATACTATAAACAAAATTTGTTCACTAATTTATATACTTTTCGTAATCCATTACATATTTCCCGAATTTTAAAAATTATTACAATGAGCTCACAAACTTTCTTTAACGACAACACAAATACAACCAAGAAGAATAGGAGGGAAAATTTCCACAAACATTACAAGTTTAGTTGTCACTCCATAAGCATTGGGGTATAGTCAAGCATAATCAGGAGGTAGTTAAAACAGGTTTTAATCATGTCCTCTAAAAATCATCTTCTGATGATGATAAATTGTTTAGTGAAACGCTCATCGAATGACGTTCAATTTTTTGGTATGTGTCCAAATCTGGTTTCCTGCTTTTTATTGGTACATAACTACAACTTAACGATAAATATGTTTGGCGTCTCTCCTAATGTCTATTCATACAAAGAACATTTTTAGATATATGATCAGCTGATAAGAGACTACTTAATATTTTCATATGCAATTTGATGAAACTATTTCATTGATTTATGATCAAATGTTTTGTCAGAAGTAAAATGCATTTGCAATAGTTTTACTACTGGCCACTGAAGTTTTAGAGGGTTGCCTTTTAAATTTTCACAATCGACCAATAGATGGCGATACTGAGATGTGGCATCACTGTAATCGTGAACATTGACGTTTGTTATTGCGAAGTCAGTGGCAACTTAGAAATTGACCGAGTAGTGTGTTGATAGTGAACGTTTCAAAGAGCAAGTTTGTGCAAAAATGGAAACCACCCGTGAAGGTTTGTGCTGGATGATTTTTTTATGATTTCAAGAGAGGCGTTACTCTATAACAATGCATAGAATCGTTTCGTGCCACTTTTGGTTAATAATAAAGCACCATCAGAGAAGACTGTTTGCAATTAGCTTACAGAATTTCGTCGTGGCCGTGCGTCCGTCAGTGATAGATGTCGTGAGAGTCGACCAAAATCGGTTGTCGTTCCAAAAAACATCGATGCGGTGCGCAACATGATTAAAGAAGATCGGCATGTGACTTACAGACAGATAGTGACGTCTCTTGGCATATTGCAGACTGCAATCCAATCGATTTTGCATAAACATTTAGCTGTGAGAAATATCTGTTCCAGATGGATTCCACATAATTTGACCGAAGCGCAAAAAAAGGCTCGTGTTGATTGGTGTCAGCAAATGCTGAAAAAATTCGACCGAGGACGTGCAAAATCCGTATACAACATTGTTACAGGAAATGAAACGTTGACATATTGATATAAACCGGAAAGCAAACATCAGTCTACTGTTTGGGTGTTTGAAAATGAATCGAATCCCACTAAAGTGGTTCGTTCACGGAGAACTTCCAAGAAAATGATCGCTTATTTCTTCGGATGTACTGCGCACGTCGCAATTATTCCTTTAGATAATCGAAGAACTGTTAATGCTGAATGGTATACAACAATTTGTTTGGTCTTCGAATACGGAAAAGCAACATGACATCATCACGACAATGCCCAGCTCCCATACAGCATATCAAATAGTTGAATATTTCAAGGAGAAAAATATCGAATGGCTTATTACCCGTATTCACCTGATTTATCACTTAATGACTTTTGCTAGTTCCCCACTGTCAAACAAAAGATGAGTGGACAGCGATTTTCATCACCTCAAGAAGCTGTTGAAGCCTTCCAAAACCATGTTTCTACAATATCAACTTTAAAGTGGAGAAAATGTTTCCAGAATTGGTTTGAGCGTATGCAAAAATGTATTGACCTGAAAGCCGAATATTTAGAAAAGCAATAAAACAATCGTTTCACTTTTTGTAAAAACTTAAAACTTTTAGAAAACATTCCAGAGGTTCATTGGAATATATGGTGGAAATAATATAAATTGTAAAGTGTAAGTTTTTGAAAGCTGCGTTTATAGTGTCTCGATAAAAATGACTATAACATATTTTTTGATGATCTATCGATTCTGGAGACTTATATCCTTAAGAGAACAATTTTATTTCTTACATACGTATCATTCTTACATAAATATTAAGAAAATTATTTAATCGAATGGTATACCGGACTACGGTCTGGCATTTTGGACCACCACTGGTATCTCGCGATCAACGTCAAATGGCGGAAAGAATTGGTCGTATTTTTCTTTCACAAAGACTACTCGCTTTCTGCTTTGAATCCCAAATGAGATGAATATTAGATTCTAGACCTTCTGAAGGTAAATTGTATCATAATTGCTTAAGATCTCCAAGTTCTCTAGAATGATCTGGGGTAATGAAGACAATCGATTGCAGTTGACTTAGATTTACACCTCGGAAATAATCCAGGCGTGGGTTCGATTTCCACATCAACTGGCTGGATATGTCTGTGTATGTTCGCGTGTCTATCTGGGAGTTAGCTGTGAAACACTAGCTCTGAGCTAAGCTTCGCCCACGTAAGAAAATAGACAAAAAACGAAAGGTCTATAATTTACTGGTAATTTACACTGTTCAAATAATGAAAATATTGTAATAAAAAAAATCTCGAATACAGTTTTCACTGCATTTATTCCGCTCATTTTCCGTTCTTTTCATATATTATTCCGTTTTATCAATTTTAACTAGCGACTTGTAGGATATATGTACGTTCGAATTTTGCTGTAAAAAAGGCATTGGAACATGTTTATTCAAACCTGTATGTTAGACACCCCGAAGGTGTACGCTGGCAATGGCTCCACGGCTGAATTGATGACGTAATCACCGAGGGTAACATGGACTTGCCTGGGGGTTGCCCGGGCGACACAGTGTCCTGCTGTAACAACATGCCTCCTACTGACTAGGGAACCGCCACACCTGCAATAATAATGTATGGTTGCATAACACAGTTAAAATATAATTTTGAAGTATTTGTAAAGGGTGTTTCATTTAGAACTATAGATTTGTAAATAAAATTAATAACAGAGGCCTATAAATTTTTACATTTTGAAAGTTGATTTGTGTTTGATAAGTAATTATAAGTGAGTTATTTACGCTGATTTCATATCTACCTTCCGTTTTTACCCCTCACGTTAGGTTTTTGATCAACTGAATAATCGGAATAAATTAAAAACTAAAGGAAAAATTGCATTTTAATTAACATTATATTTAATAAACATTAACAAACATAGTATAAGGCAACAACGAAAATAGTTTTGAGTTTCTAATTTCTTTTTATTTTTCTTTGAAAATCTCTTCCTTTTTAACAAAAAACTTCATTTTATAGTTTTTCTTGCGTAATAATTTGTTTAATGTTTTTACAGCGGCCAGCAGTAATCTACCATCATCGCCACATCACATGGACCCTGGTATCTCCTTTTCATCTCCTTTATGTCTTGATGGAACCTTTCACCTTGCTCTTGCAGTCTTGCACCAAGATTTTCTGGAAAGTAGTCCAGATGAGCATGCAGAAAATGAATGTGTGTGCTCATATTACAACCAAGCTGCTTAAACTTATCCAGCATTCTGTTGACAATTTCCTCATACTGCGGAATTAAAAATAATTTACTAAAAAAATTCCGTTACATTTTTAAAGCATATCCAAGATTCATTTTCAATTTTTGTCACTGTTTCTTCAAACTGTTAGTCCTGCATTAATCTTATTTGTGGTCCTACGAAAATGCCTTCCTTTAATTTCGCTTCAGAAGGAGCTGGAAATTTGCCACATAAGTACGTACAACGATTCCCATTTTCATATATAGCTTTTACATATTGCTTCATTAATCCTAATTTAATATTGAAGTGGCGGCAAAAAAAATTGTTGTGGATCAACCAAATTTGCATAAATAACGTTTTTTGAACCAGGTGTTAAGTTTATAACAAAATATATTTGGTGTATTTAAATGACGCGCAATTCTTTATCCTGTAGTTCCAACTGAGACACCCTATACTTATGTATAAATTGTCACAATTGGTTTGAATTTATATCATTGATCAACGTATTACTACAGAGATACCAGCAATTATCTTAGTCAGTATGTACTTAGTCAGTGGGATTATTAAACCCACAAATTGTTGGAAATTATGTCAATAATTTTTTGGTTTTTCAAACAATTTTGGTGAAATTCTCTATCTATTATTGTTTTAAAAAGATTTTGTATTGTAATTTACACCACAGAACAATTTACATGACTGAAGCCTATTTTCGATCTGGTGTAATGGTTAATATAATGACGTAATTTGGAACTAGTCAGCGTTGATGTTCGAAAATTTTGTTTCGTGAAACCTGGTTCACAAAAAAATGTGCTGGGAGACCAACTGTTCGCATAGAAGAAGTTTGTAAAGACGTAGTTAACGTATGGAACAAGAGCTTACAAAATCGTTGAAACATTTGCCCCAAGAAAGACCAATTTTTTTGGAACATGCTGTAAAGAAAGCTTTTGTTGGAGACTACGGAAGAAACTGTTGTATTACTAGCAGTGGCGGCGACAGGGGTGGACACGGTTGGGCGAGCACCCAGGCAAAATCCTTTTCGCCCAACCAGTCGCCCAACCTTTTATAACACCACTATATCACATTCACACATAAAATAATATATTTAACGCCCTCGCCCACCCTAGATATTTCCTGTCTATTTTCGCCCAACCGCAAAGTAACGCTAGCGCCGCCACTGATTACCAGTGGTTTGTTAATAATTTAATGAATCGGAATTTCTAAAAATATTCATCGCATAGTGTTAATGATAATGATGGTCCATTATTGTAATTTTTGTTAGAACACAAGAATAGAATAGAAACAGCACAAACACATTTTATACTTCTTTTTAGAAACCGTTTATATTTAATTTTGGCATTTTGTTCAAGTTGATATGTTTTGTTTATAAAAAAAAGTATTAAACCAGTTAATTAAAAATTATGCGATATAAATAAGACTATTAAAAATAAATAGTAGGCAATTTCCTCCCTTTTTTAGGCTGAATATAATTCCGCAATTTTTCATTATAATAATTTTGCCATCTATCAACATTCTTTCTCATATCTCTAAGTTCCGTCATATACTTTGAACTAGGTAAAGACAGAATAGCTAATCCTCAAGGTATCAAGTATCAATTAGTAGATCTAGTAGTTTCTCGTATTCAAGAAATATTACTTTCTGTCACTTTTGACATAATTATCTAGCATTATCCTGAAAATAGTCAAACCCGAAATTCCAACCTAGATATTTTTCTAGGTACAATCAAATTTATTCAATACATTATTTATTATAATAAAATGATTTTAGCAAAGAAAATATTCCATGTCGTGATATGTCGCCCAAGACTTAACCTCGGTAAGTACCCACATTTTCTATTCAAAACAATAACTATTTATAAAGGGTGGTCCAACCATAATGCACGATGTTAATTGTGAGTCACACCTTAACGTCAAGTTTTTTGCCCAACTTAATTTGACAGTTCTTTGTTTCAGTGTTTGACAAATTCAACCATAGAGAGGTACACAATTGAGCAGCGCGTTAAGATTGTTGAAGCCTTTTACGAAAATGGGCGTTCAAATCAAAATGCATCTCGTGCACTTCATGACATTTTTGGTCAGCATAATCGACCAAATGTGTCCACAATCGGGAGGATTGTGCGCAAATTTCAGCAAACCGGGTCTGTAGGAAATGTGAAAACACCTGTGCATGCTCGCTCAGTTCGTTCTGCGGAAAACATTGCTGTTGTTCTCGATAGTGTAGCAGAAGAGCCGTCAACCTCGACTCGTCGTCGTGCCCAACAATTGAACATCTCACGAACATCACTGATAAAAATTTTGAATAAAGATTTGAATTTACACGCTTACAAGGTTCAATTGACTCAAGAACTGAAGCCTACTGGCAATTTCAAGCGTCGTCAATACGCCGAATGGTTGGCTGAACAGACAGAAGTGAATGGTGACTTTACAAAGAAAATTATCTTCAGCGACGAGGCACACTTTCACCTCAGTGGATTCGTTAACAAGCAGAATTGCCGCATTTGGGTAAATGAGAATCCACGAGTGATTGTTGAAAAGCCGATGCATCTACAAAGAGTGACTGTTTGGTGCAGTTTATGGGCTGGCGGCGTCATCGGGCCGTACTTCTTCAAAAATGAGGTCGGCCAAGCAGTTACCGTGAATGGTGTTCGCTATCGCGAGATGATAACGGACTTCTTGTGACCAGAAATTGAGGATATGGACCTGGACGATATGTGGTTCCAATAGGATGGTGCCACTTGCCACACAGCCAACGAAACAATGGCACCTTTGCGCGAGAAATTCAATGGCCGTGTTATCTCACGTCGTGGCGATGTTAATTGGCCGCCACGATCATGTGATTTGACACCGTTGGACTTCTTTCTTTGGGGATATTGAAAGGAAAAAGTGTATGTCAAGAAGCCAAGAACAATTCAAGAGCTAAAGGATGATATAATTCGGCACATTAACGACATTGAACCTCAATTATGTCTCAGTCATTGAAAATATGGACCATCGGATAGAGGTATGCCACCGAGGCCGTGGCGAGCATTTGGCCGACATTTTGTTTCACACATAATTGTCATATATCCTTCTATCATAATAAAAAATATTAAGGTAATTCTGTGAAAACTTTTTGTTTTATTTACAATTAACATCGTGCGTTTTGGTTGGACCACCTTTTATAAACAATTCTCTAAATTATACTCTTATATTTTACCCCTATTTATGTAACTCGCCTATTTTCGCTATCAAGACTTATCAACGACGCTCGGAAACAAGCTACCCTATCTTTTCCTACTAAATCTTTTAATTGCTTAATAGAATATGAAGATGTTGACTTCAGAATGCGTTTTTATTCAAGATAACTAAAACGTCGAACAAATTTTTGTTAGTTCGCCAGAAGTGGGTAATAATGATGATTGATATGTATTAAAACTGTAGCACTGGAAAATAATTGAGTCCTATATAAAATAGGAAAGTTGAACCAACTTTCAGTTAAACCGGAAAATATACCAAGACCGATTACCTGCCAAAAATTGTTTCCATTTGGTTCACTACACATATTCGAATTTCAAATTCATACCTTAAAAACAATAGAATGGCAACCTGTATCTTATATGAGCCCAAGCTCGTAATAGTTCGACCAGGCACAATTCTACAACTAACATATTTAAACAAAAGTAATAACATTTTCAAAACTATTTATTACAAAAAATGTTGATAACAGAAACAAAGTATAAACTTTTAACTTAAATATGATGAAATATTACTACGCTATGATATGTTTGTTACTAAACAATATTAACATTCGGGGATCAGAATAGTTCAGCCGCTTCACCAAAACTGTCTTACATCACCCTTATTAACAATACCAGCTTTAATTCTGGCAGGCGTTGTATTTACCAGCTTAGCGCACTCTTCAGGAAACGTGTTGTCCCAAATATATTGTTAACTGAATGGGCTAGATGTTTGCACAACTGTTTTTTCATTTTATGCCACTATATTTCTATTGGTGAGAAGTTTGAACTGTCAAAAGGCCATTTCATAACAGGGATATCATGTTCTGTAAACCAAGCTTTGGCAGTTTTTGCTGTGTGCCACGTAGCACCATCCTGTAGAAAATGTAATACGCGTGAGTGCCTTGACATATTAGTATTAATGGCAATAAACTGTCTATCAAAATTTATTTATATTTTTCTGCTGTCCATGTATCATCCATGAAATGGAATTTCTACGCCCATACCACTCATACACCCCCAGATAATGAGAGACACAGGGAATTTCACTCTTCTAACCAAATAGTCAGGATGATAAGTCAGAATTTCTGTCGGGCTCTTGACACACGTTTTCTGGTATCACCCAAGCAGATTTCAAATTTGGATTCGTTACTCCAAATTACCTGGTGCCATTGTTGTAAAGTCCAGTGCCTATGTTCTCTGGCCCCAGTAACCAATTAATTTTCTGCCGTTTAGTTAATAACGGCTGTTACTTTGCCTGAAGTAGAAACCGGTAAGTACAAAAGTAAAATGTAAAGAACCAAACTTTACCTTGTAGAATTTGTAGCCTATTTTTTTTATTCAGCATTTAGTTGTGGGTACAGAAATTTTTTTTTCAATAGCTTGCCTGCATAGCAACATAATTTCTTTTGCATTGGATCGTCGGTTTATTGTTACAATCCTCTTCAGAACATATTGATTTAAGTGTAAAATTTGGGATGGTCGACCAGTTTTCTTCCTTTAGTCAGTGCATTCAGTTTTTGTATACAAGTTGATAATGCCTTGAACTGTAGATTTAGGCAGAAGATACGTAGCAGATATTTTCCGAGCCGAAATTCCCTGTTTATAAGCTGTAAATGATTTTCGCATATTGTCACTTAATATCACGCCACATACCATTTCTTTTTTTAGAAACTTTTATGGGGCACTTCCAAAACATGTTATAATATACATTTCACTTTGACAACAATTGAGAGTCTGTTGTGTTTTAAAACGCTACAAACGTTTATCCTATTATGCAATTTAGCAATTGGTCGAACTATTCTAAGCCGCGAATCTTAATGTTTTTTATTATTAATAAACTTGTGACACATCAGAACGTAGTAATATTTCATCGCATTTAAGTTAAAAGTATATATTTTGTGTCCGTTACCAATATTTTTCTTTAATAAATTAGTTCTGAGAGTGTTATTACTTTTATTTAAATATATTACATATTTGTAAAATTATGCCTGGCTGAACTATTCTGAGCCTGGGCTCGTAGTATCCATTGTCGCCTGGTATTTAAATACATAATTATATTCTATTTTATTGTCCTAGGTATAATCCGATTTTCCTCTAAAGAAGCAGTCAGTCCCCGTATGAAGGAGTTTAGAAAAAAACTAGAAGAAACACCACCGACTACAAAATTCGATAAGTCCTTGGAAGAGCAATTCGTCGAAGAAAATCCCTTAAAGCCGTGGCCCAATGACACTAACCCAGAAACTGGTGAAATTGGTGGCCCTAGAGGACCGGAACCAACTCGATACGGCGATTGGGAGAGAAGTGGAAGAGTGTCCGATTTTTAGAAAAATTACACTCTAGAATTATTTTAGTTGATACAAAATTTTTATTCACATAAAAAAAGATATAAAAAAACTAAATTTTGTCGACTATACCCTTGAAAGGGTTAAAAGTTGCCTTAAAGAAAACGAATATATGTTTTTAATATATGACATAGTGAAAAACGCGTTAATTATTGAGTGTTTGGTATTTATACGCAATGCGGTTTATTTTAAACCTGATGGTTTTCCTAAAAGTTATATTTAATTCTCTATGTTACCAAATTTTCCTTCAGATAGAACACAAAAAGGACAAAATATCACATTTTAACGACCTACAGTAACTAAGAAATTATAATTAGAAGCTTAAAACCTAGTACATCCTCTAAATTCATCGGCCTGTTAAATCGATATGCAACAAGTCTTAAACTTGTTGCATATCGATTTTTAAGGAAAGGATCGAACTTTAAGGAAAATGAAAAGTATTTCTCAAGAATACAGTGGGCATTCAAGAAAGTTGTTCAACGCAAAGTTAATAAAAAAAAGTGCAGTACGTTGCTCCCTATCTACAACATGAATGAGTAGCCTACCATATTCCCCTATAGGTACGATACGTTCCTAGAAATACCCGAGTTAACAATGAAACAATAAATTTGGGAAAAAATACCTTTATTTCTCTACATAGTCTCCTTTTAGCTCGATACACTTTTCGCAGCAATGTTCAATAGTTTCGATACCCTGTTTGTAGTAAGAATCGTCAAGCTCCTCAGAATAGGCATCAACTACAACCTCCACCTTTTCATTTTAGGCAAATTTTTTATCACCGAGCCATATTTTCAAGTTTTGAAACAGAAAATAATCCGAGGGGGCTAAATCTGGCGAATAGGCGAATTCGAACTTTAACTCATTGTGTTAGTGTATCGCTAACTGTAGACCGGTTTCAATTTTATCTATGCATAGTATGCCTTTGAAAAACGAGGTTTCACATCTTGTAGACACCGTTAAATTCTACAGTAGTAGACTGTAAAACGTAACCAAGTGCCATCTCTCGGTAGTTTCAGAAACAATCCAAATCGAAATAAAACTTAGTCATCTACAATGACAGGAATCATCTATAAGCGCAAAGTTTTCAGATGGTACCTAAGTATTATTTCGATTTGTATTGTTTCCGAAACTACCGAGAGATGGCGCTTGGTTACGTTTTACAGTCTACTACTGTAGAACGTAACGGTGTCTACAAGATGTGAAGCCTGGTTTGTCTAAGGCATACTCGCTTACACTGTACTGACGAGACTCGAGATAAGGTCGAAACCGGTCTACAGTTAGCGGTATCCTGAGATAGAGGACGCTTTGTATCTTCCTTGTGGTTCTCGAGAAATCCAAATCACAGTATTTTATTTCTATGTTAGAATCATTAAGACTTTAACCTGATCAAAGAATTATGATATTGAAGATGCTCAAGATGTTGCAGTCAATGTTATTCGTATGGTGTTGAATTTGTAGCGAAACAAAACATCAAGAATGTGGGTTTTACTTCATATACCTCCTATATTTAACGAGATTCTCTATAAAGAACACCGAAATTTGCCTACCTGGTAAAAAACATACCTTTACTTCCTAATCTACACTTTACAATCATTTAAATTTTAATTACGTTTCATGTAGTAACATTTTTAGAGCATAGTATTTGGAAACCTATTAAACAACAAACTGTAAAAACCAATGAAATATTACCCATAAATATATAATATTATTATTTTATTGTACTTCCATTTCCTGTGGAGCCAATGTTTATTGCGTATATCATAAACCAGCTGTTAACAATTACAAAACCGAAAGATGCACATACATGATTACTGCCGGACTGTAGCAATCACCGTACCTGTTTTATTAATGATGTTACTGAAGTATAATATTTCATTAAGTTACGAAAGTAAGTAGTAAGAAACGAGTAATTGAACCTCACCACAACAGTATTAATAGTAATTGTTACACAAAGAAAATTGCACATATGACTTAATTCGTTGAATCATGAATCGCGTTGTTATGAGTTTTGAAATATATTTCTGTTAGTGTTTGAAATATTTAAAAATTCTATATTTCATGACGTATTAATGACTCATTAATAAAGCGTCTATCTCCCCTAGCAGCAACAGAGACGAAGTAACAATACAATAGGCAATTTGCCTGAAACTTCTATACGCCTTAAAATATGTTTTTCTGCCATATAATGAGTACTTAAGAAGAATATTATAGTAATTTTTCATGAAAATTTGTAGTTTTTGCATAATTAATAAAATTAATTCACTCATTTATGTAAACAAAGTCACGTGTTCGAAAACGCTAGTCTGATTGGTCCACGTCACTGTGTGTGGAAGTATCCCAATCATCACTGTTTTGATTTGGTTTAGTGCTAACAGTTTGTAAAATCTGTAACAAGTGCGTTTTATAAAGTGTCTCACGGTATGGAGCCGATAAAACACAAATTTTATAAGTATTGCATCGTGCCAATGTATACTACTACGGTATCAACGCCCGAAAAATTGTTCTTCTCGGTTCCCAAAGAGGAAAGAATGCGGAAGAAATGGTGAGTAGCGATGAAAAGGGACGAAAACAAAAATATAAAGCAATCAAGTTTGACGCCGCTATATTGTTGCGAGGATCATTTTATTGTGAGTACCTAATAATGTTTATTTGTTTTTGATGTATTTGTACATAACCCCACTTTCACGTTGTATGCTGTTTTCGTATTACTTGCCGCATGGAATATTTAGAAAATGTTTGTTTTGTAGGTCATTAGATATAGATACTTAAATAAGATTTACATTTACATTTGAATCTTTTTTACAGTTGGAGCAAGTTTTAATTCTTCTAATTTCAATACCCATAAATTGTGAATTTTCCCCTAGAAAGGAAAACATGGTCAAGGAATCAATCTTTGGCAAGTTATCAGATTGTCCTTGCAGAAATCCACTGTCTGTTGACAGTAGTGTTGAAAGAACAGAGGAAGAGAGATAACATAAAAATCAAAATATCAGGAATAGAAATACTACCAAAAAGACAATTAAAATACTTAGGAGTTGTGTTGGATGATCGAATAAACTTCGGATCACATGTAAGATACGCTGTACAGAAGGCAGAAAGAATATTGGCAGCGGTAACCAGATTAATGCCAAATGTAGGAGGCCCTGGGAGCAAAAAAAGAGCTGCTCTATATTGAGTAGTGCAGTCAATTCTTCTTTATGGAGCACCGGTGTGGAATGAAGCAACGGGCAAGAAAAAGTATAGAGAAATGATATCTAGAACACAAAGAAGAGCACTAATAAGAATGATAAGTGGGTATACAATATCAACAGTGGCATAGGTAATTGCTGGAATCCCTCCTATTACGCTGCTAGTAGACAAAAGATACCGAATACACCGGAGAAATGGAGATGGAGAATTGCAAGAAATCAAAAAAGGAGGAAAGAGACACAACATTACAAAAATTGCAAGAACAATAGAAACGGCAAGAAGGGTCGGGAGACAAAAAAACTAATAAAGGACATAAAATAATGGACAAATTGCGAACATCGAAGAGTTGACTACCTGACCCAGTTCTTATCCGGACACGGAAAACTCGGTAGTTACTTAAACAAAATGAAGATCATCCAAAGCAGCGACTGCACGTTTTGCGGTGAAGAGGATACACCAGAATACGCGTTTTTCCTGTGTAAGAGATGCGAAAGAGAAAGAATCGAACTCCAGGATAAGATCAGGAAACAAATAATGGTGGAAAATGTCATAAAATATATGATATAAAGACATATAAACAGGTTTTTTAACACGAAAGAAAAAGACGATAGGGAAAGACAAAACCACAGGCAGCCATAGATACAAGAACATGTGACAACTAACAAAACAGGACAACTCTGGCTACTGAAGTAACCTAAATCAGAAGATCCCGGAAGACCAGAGGGAAGAATGGAGGTTTTTAGTGGATATGCCGTGATTGCACCACTCACGGGAGTCCCACGCATCATGCAAAGACTGAGGCATGAGGTTCATAAAGGATTTTCCTCCACAAAAAAAAAAACTACTAACTACTTTAGTAGATCTGTTAACTCAAACTTTTCCAAATATTATATAATTTACATGTGTAGCTCATGCACTTAACTGAATAGCAAGAAACATTAAGAAGTAGTTTCCCTTTAGTCAACGAGGTATTAGCAAATGTGGAAACATTTTTTTGTAAAAGCATCTACTCAGAGAGACACGTTTGGAGAAGCTCTACTAGACATACCTTTACCTCCTGAACCAGTTATAACAAAATGCAGTATTTGGTTAGAAGCTGTAACTTATTATCATAACTATTTTGAGGAACTAAAATGTATCATCTTGAAGTCTGATCCCAACGAGAGTAATATCATACACAGACTTAAGAATCAAGCAGGGTTTGATGGGGAAAATCCATGGATACAATCCTTATTAGGATTAAGGTGATAAAAACACAATGTAATGACGAAACATAATGAACACATTACTGCAATAAAAGATCTAAAAATGGAAGGAACTGGACTATAGGTAAAATTTTACACTCTTCAACTGGAATTTATTTCTACAACTGTACACCGCACTTTAACAGAATACCACAATCTATTAAACTTTTTGAGTTAACATTTTTTACTCAGTCTATTTATTTCTGTCTATAATCTTTGTTTATTAAGAAAGTATCCACAGTATTTACGACAAACATTGGCGATTGATTAAACTTGTGTTTAATAAACTCATTAATGTTTTTATATCGATCCCCAGAAAGAGATCAAGTTGAATTTTGGAAGTTTTGAAGGTCACGATGAATTTTGATAGTGTTGCATACTTGCATTCGCATAATGAAGAAAAAATGCAATAGCGAAGCAATGTCTTCGCTGTATGACTGACATGCCGCAGGATTGCAGAGCACAGAAAACCATAAGCAAAGTAATTTTTCTCTATAACAGTGCAGTCTCAGTCAAGCTTAAAGATATAAACGAATTTCAAAGGGAATCGCTCCTCTTTCCCCGAAGAAATATAAGACTCCCCCAAGTAACGACCTTACTTCAACCAATTTTATTTAATGTTTGTTTCTCTCGTAAATCATAGGATATTATACGTTTTTTAACTCCAGTACCTAAATATTTTTAAATCATTGCCTCAATTTAAATCTGATATGCATTACTTTGGTTATATAGAGTGTTGGTTTCGAACAGACATATATGAAACTAAACAAACAATTCCTGAAAAATACTCAATGTAATTCCTTGCAAATCAATTTCTTATATTAATTTTACGATTTGAATAAGAAAATGAAACAAAATCTTCTTAAACTTTGGTGACAGATCTTCGGTATAGTGAATATATCTGTATTTCTAATATATTTACTAGATAATAGATGATGTAGTGGTGGATACTTTTGTAGGTGTTTTTATCTAATTTTCATCTAGAGAAAAATTCTGTTAATTTCATACAATTGTATGAAAGCATGTTTTAACACCCGGTAAAATATCCAATTAACTGCACATATCTAAATTATGCAGGAGTTATTTGTGAGTAACTTTAAATAATGTTTAAATACATCTTAAAGCTTAATTCATTTTATATATTGTGATAGAAGTGACATGTTTGTTACATTATAATTTTGTCAACTTCAAAATAACTAAATAATTCCGATGTTTTATATTAATACATGTCTATTTTCTATGAAAGCTTTTTCGACGAGTCTTTATTTATTCATTAATAACACTAACGTTAAATAAAAAAATAGATGATATTGTTTAAATAAATGAAGCTACTAACAGTAGGGCAAACCTGAGATGCTCTGTATAAACATATTTTGCTTTTTTAAACGTATATAGAAAAGATGAGTACTCTCGATTTTTTATATATTCAAGTGATGATTAGATGAAGTGACTAATCTGAGTTTAATATCAATAAAGTACTTAATTTTAAAGTTCTAAATACAGGAAGTTATTTAAAATAAATAACTAACATATCATCTACACCTAATTAATATTATAATTATTAATTAATATCTCCTACCTTGAAGACCCGATCCTTATATACGCTTGCCAAGGAAATGTTCCAAAGCCTGCCTCCTCACCTCCCACGATCCTTCTTTGTGCTTGTTGTCTTGGGTTGGATACGCCGCACCCTAAAAGTAAGCCGAATTAATAACCCTGGTCGAGGATAGAAGACACATGTACTATTCATTTCATCGCTATTTGCCAAATAAATAACTCTCTTATCTTGGCGATAAACGGAACAGTCTACCTGAGCCTAGCCATATAGACAAGCCACGGTATTTTTTGAAATTTTTTATTTGAAAAATAGCGATGAAGTAAACTATATGTACCTTGTACATTAATTACAATTATTGATATTCTTCTGTATCAAGAAACACAAATGAAAATGTGTCATAATGTTACCTGAAAAAATATATTTTACAGGAAATGACTAACGGTGCATCTGTTATTTTATTGACACATATTCAGCGAGGTTATTGAACTTGAACCTGATGTTTGGCCTAACACGTTAATAAGTTATTCAAAGAAAAAAAAAATATATATATATATACAGTGCTATTCAAAAGTCCCCTTCCCCCCTCTTATCTTTGGAACGATTATACATAAACTAGTGAAATTTAGTAACTGAATATTAAGGGTTGTAAACTTCCCTACTAGTGATGATAGATGACGTATGCGTCAAGGCTGACGTCACAAGGTCATTGTGACCAATAATTTTAAATGGAACCCTATGGCAAGCGACACCTCTATTAAAAGGTATCGAAAAAACCTATTCAATGATACTAATATTGTTTGTATTTATGGTAGTTTTAATGGATTAAATCAGTAATCAGTAAACTTGGATAATAATTTTAATTACAGATTCAAGAATCAGTACCTACTTATAGTAATTGTTCGAGGTGAGCTCCATCTACTTCCTGACAGTAAAACATCCTATTGCGAAACTCTTCTCGTACTTTTTCAAATGTGTCTGCGGAAATAGCCCTACATTCTGTAACAATATGTTGTTTTAAAACATCAATATTGTCAGGCTGAGTGGCGTAAACCTTCGATTTAAGATACCCCCACAGAAAAAAATCTAAAGGTGTGAGGTCCGGTGATCGAGGCGGCCATTCCATTGAACCTCGTCGCCCCATCCATCTACCAGGATATTCTTCATCCAAATGCCGTCTTACTGCACCGTAATAGTGTGGAGGAGCACCATCCTGTTGGAATGTTATTCCAATATTGATGTTTTAAAACAACATATTGTTACAGAATGTAGGGCTATTTCCGCAGACACATTTAAAAAAGTACGAGAAGAGTTTCGCAATAGGATGTTTTACTGTCAGGAAGTAGATGGAGCTCACTGCGAACAATTACTATAAGTAGGTACTGATTCCTGAATCTGTAATTAAAATTATTATCCAAGTTTACTGATTACTGATTTAAACCATCAAAACTACCATAAATACAAACAATATTGTATCGTTGAATAGGGTTTTTCGATACCTTTAAAAATAGGTGTCGCTTGCCATAGGGTTCCATTTAAAATTATTGGTCACAATGACCTTGTGACGTCATCTTTGACGCATACGTCATCTATCATCACTAGTAGGGAAGTTTACAACCCTTAATATTCAGTTACCAAATTTCACTAGTTTATGTATAATCGTTCCAAAGATAAGAGGGGGGAGGGGACTTTTGAATAGCACTGTATATATATATATATATATATATATATATATATATATATATATATATATATATATATATATATATATACACCTAAACCAGAGTATTTAAAATATATTGTGTTTTAAATGAGGTGTAGATATCCTAATCTGATAAAACGTTACTCCTAAACAGAATAATAAATCACATGACCAGTGAAACCATCTAATTAAATTCGATAGCCTCAAATTCAAATTCAAATATATTCTCGGTAAAATGTTGAAAAATATAAAAGAGGTGCTTTGATAAAAGTTTTTTTTGTTAATACACGCAGTATATTATGCAAGAGTTATGAATATTCGTATCCGCACACATTTTTTAATTTTCGAGATATTGGATACTGGAGTTCATAAAATGAAAACTCTTACTCATCCAGCTAGTATTTCCACGAATGTTATTTGAATGACAAACTAATTATTTTTGTTTTAACTGAACCATTCAGTAACCAACAAATATATATTTTTTATTATGTTTGTATGTCTTTTTAACACGTAAGTTTTGGTTCACAATGTGTAATTTATTTTTCAATGAATTTATGCCAGATTATCCAATTATGCAATTTTTCTACAGTTCATCAATAAAGTACAGTTCATCAATAATAGGAGAAAGTGTGAGATCTTCTATGTATGCGTAGAAAAGAGAGTGAGGCAACATTCAGAGAAAAAGGATGCACTTTACAGGCGGCCAGATCAAACTCTGTGTACATTCACATTCAATACATATTCATCGATATTCACTCTGCAAAGGCCTCAATGCGACTGAGTCAAGACGAGGCTATTTACTGCGCACCTCGTGGGTGTCTAATATCGCAGTTGTGAGACTTGTTTCTATTCTTGACGACCTGTATATATCAGTTCCAGTTCTCTAATTATGGGAATTCCTGAGAATCAATTTTGGAATTTCCGCAAAATAATCACAAGTTCTTACGCGTATTTTCGTCATATATTTAATTCTCCGTTGAATGTTTGTTTGAATCATTTTCCATTTACATTCGTAGGCTTAAGAAATAAAATTTTTAGCTAATTTACAAAGATGATTACGTCAGTTCCGTCACTTTCACTGTCAACAATTTGTTTAATTTTAAAACATTATTTGGGATTGGTCTAAACTCATATTTCTTTAAGAGAAAGTACATATTATTTCTATGAATTATATTATCATTATGTATAAATCATATTAAAAAATGAGAGCAGTTGGAAACTAATACAGTGAAATCTAATAAAGCAGCATACATTTGATTGTTTGTTTTGACATAAAAATTTACATTACCGAATGAGTCTATTATTTTTGTTATTAATTAAAATTGATATTTTTGATTACCCAAAATTATGACGTTAAAGTTACATTAATTTTCAGATATAACGAAATCAACTTCTTTCCAACAAATATTTAAGCTATAAGTCGATTGCATTTAAAGACTAAACATACTCATACTCATTGTGAGATATGTACAGCTCATCAATAATAGAAGCACGTCTGAAAACTGCGATATCCAACCGTCCACGAGGTGCGCAGTAAATAGCCTGGTCTTTACTTCAGTTGCATTGAGACCTTTGTAGAGTGAATATTGATGAATATATGTATATTGAATGTGAATGTATACAGAGTTCGGCCTAGCCGCGAGTAAAGTGCATCATTTTCCCTCCGAATGCTGCCTCACTCTTTCTTCAACGCATATCTAGAGAATGTCACATTTTCCTATTCTTGACTAGCAGTAACTCTCGCCGTTGGGACATGGACCAAAAAATAAGACGTCCCTCGTACTAGGCACAGCACGCCACCCCGGATCACATTACGAATGATATAGTTGCAGATAAATCTATAAGAGAATACGCCAAATCATCTAGACACTTCCTACGCGCGATTGACTTTCATTAGATATATGCCGATAACTTAACTGAATGCCCACCGTATCTCATTATACGTTGAATAAATACAATACGATGTCGACTATATTACACGTTGACTAATTTCGTAAAATAATATATTAACGTTTCAGTTAATTATAACTAAATAGACTCGAGTTTCTCATGGACATTATGTCGTTTTCTAAATGTTGATATTGATATTGCTATTTTGTTTTACTATTGTATTCTAACATGTTTTATTTGATGTATTTTAAAATATACGTTTGTTATTATGCTTTTAAATATGTTTTGGGTTCATTTTCGTGCATAATTTTTAATATTCGGTGTTTCTGGAACTTATCGACGGAACGAACTACCTAACAAAAGGATTGAAAACATAGAAAATAATGTCAATCCTTATAATACAAATTCAGAACATAAAAATCGACATTTAAACCACATATATAATATTTAACCCACCAATATATTTATTGTGCAAAGAGGTGAAGAAAACAATTTTATTTATAACACAAAGTTTCTAGATGGTAGTTTTATAAAAATAAAAGTTTATAAAACTACCATCTGGAAACTTTGTGTTATAAATGATTCCAATGATTCCTAGCCATTATAAATGACAAAGTTTTATTTCGATTTGGATCCGAAACTACCGAGAGATGGCGCATGGTTTTACGTTTTACAGTTCTACTACTGTAGAATGTAACGGTGTCTATGAGATGTGAAACCTCGTTTGTCAAAGGCTCTTGGCGTCGTGCTGGTCGCGGTGCCCACGACAAATACCCCCCGGGGAGTTGACGCTGGCGAAGCGATGCTGCAAAACAAGGTGACCAAATATTAAGAAAAAGCCAAGAAGAAGTCCCTGCCAGCGGGACTTAAAGGCATCAGGACCAAAGGAAGTCGAGGGTAGCGAACCGCTGCTAGTCGCGCGGGTCTTGTATGCGGGCGGCACTTGCCTCTCGCATAGTGACCCGCGAAAGCGGAAGCAAAGCTCAGCCTACCTTCGTACGACGGTCCCGGTCTACACGATGAGCGAGTAAAGAGCGATAATCTCGTTCGACTTGCCGACAAAACCCATCAAGGCCATTACGCCTGCCAATTAATATTGGTGTCAAAGGCATACTCGCTTACACTGACGAGACCCAAGATAAGGTTGAAACCGATCTGTAGTTAGCGGTATACGGGGATAGAGGACGCTCTACATCTTCCTTGTGATTTTTCCAGCAATCCAAATCATTGTATTTTTAGTTCTATGTTAAAACAAAATACGGAAAATTTCGCCATGTAATTCAGCGCCCGTCGACGGCATATAGCCGGGGGAATAGCTGTTTTGGCTTAATTTGTTTTATCCTTAATGTTTAAGGATAATACAGATGGATTGGGGATAAACAAAGCTCCATCTCAAGACAGTTTATAAAACAATATTAGTAAGATATCATTCTACCGTAAATAAATTTACGTCTACAAAATTCAACAGTGCGACATTTTTTAAGATACAAGAATGGAAAATAAACAAACCAACTTACTGAGATGAACTTCTCTCGGAATATGTCGAAGGCAAATTGTACCATTTTAAAATTTGCTTAATTTAGACCATAAATATAAGACCACTGAAATATAATTAGCAATTACATCTAGTAGCAAATGTGACCCCATAGTTATTCAATACATAATTTTTTTTTCAATAAATTATAATATAATATAATAGTATAAATTATTGTTGATAAATTGATTAATATATTCATTTTATGGAATAAAATATACATATAGTATATATATATATATATATATATATATATATATATATATATATATATATATATATATATATATATATATATATATATATATATATATATATATAATATAGTAACCGTTTACTAGATAATTATATTTTTGTTAATATATTAGTTCTCTATGTATCTATCAGTCTATTTTCGTTAATATACTTTTCTTTGGAATCAAGGAAACATAATTTTACATTTGATAAATATTCTATTTGGTATCGATTTAAGATGAATACATCCAGATGCATATTGAGATAATGTGTACTTACTGGTTTCTGCTACTGGTTACTGGTTTGTGAAAATATTAGTAAAATACATTACATTAAATTCTTTTCTGTATTGTGCCCTTTAGTAGGAGGTACAATTGAATAAAAATGGATTATGTTATTAATTTAATACATTTGTATATTTTGATTTACTTCAACATTGTATTTTTTTATTTACTTTGAACAAATATTTCATGCTAAAGACAATTTGTTACACATGATATAATTTATTTAGTCGGCAGATTTATTCAACTGTAGGATTTATTTTAGACACGCAAAAATATTTCTTGTCTAATGAATGAGAATACTAATCCTATATAATTGTCTATTATGATTTATTAAGTATATTCAACGTTATTATTTGTTTAAAAGAAATTTATATCTGCTTGTCATAAAGAACTTTGAAACCGGACGCCTCAACTATACTATATACTAGATGGAACAGAAACGAATAACGTAAAGTTACTTTCCAAAGACAATCAAAGCTTTTTTTACTGTTTTCAAAAAGACTTTTTTTCATTACTGGATAAACCAATGAGTGAGTGCTTGTAGAAAGACTTTCTTTGTGTACAGAAACTTCAACAAAGATGTTTTTACCGGCTCCTTCATCATACTTAATATTCAACCATAAAACACAACGATCCCGTCACGATACTTTACGTTTGTTTAATTAGCAGCTTTGTGGTAAACGTTAACGTAAATGTATTTAACCCAGACATGACGTGCCTCGTAATTGTACATATTTTATTTTGATTGTTTAACAATACTCGGTGTAACTAAATAATCCAATCCTCATGCAATACACTGCGTCAGTAATTACGTGTGAAAGTCAATTTTCACTTTTTGAATAGTTAATAAACTCGTCTTCGATAAAAAGTGAAATTAATCTCTGTTTATTTACCAAGCAGCAGATGGTAAATAAGAATACAAGAAGGTGGGGTTATGGTCATCATATCTACTGTATTTAAAAGTAGATATGAATTGATAAGTGATAATGAAGAATGACTAATGAAACGTTTTATTTTCATATACAAGGCAGTCCATTCAACAACTGTAGCACTTAAGCCGCATTGGGCTCTATATATATCCTCTCTAGGAAAGTCTCCTCTAATCTCACCTGAAATCTCATCTAAATCTCACCTAAGCCAGCAACCAACCTATTCTTGTGTAATAAAGTTACAAATAGTTTTGATAATAATAAAAACTGCATAGCAGTCACAAAGTGGAAGCTACTATGCAGCTTCCAAACCTCCTGTTCCCATGGTGGGAACAGGAGATTTCATCCTCTTATTCCCAGCCTCTGTAGAAAGGCGTTTCACTCAGCTTTACATTGTGAAGTTGCTTCCTTAGTTGACAGTGTCCAGTTAGTATATTCGTCACATGATGTAAGTTCTTCGTAGACACTATTAGGAAGATTTGTGCTGTAGTTTGACTAAGGGTATCTTAAAAAAGCCTTATCAAACTGATAACTTTTCGTTTTATTCCATAGTTTCATAAATTCCCTGTGAGTGCTGAGGGGCTGGTCCATGAACATTCAAACTAGTCAATCTGTCAGCTTCCTTGTTGTCTCCATATTGTGCACGCAGCACACAGAGAAGCTGCTATGTGAGTATAGATTAATCGTTTTACCTGCTATTTGCCTATGGGTTATCTCTTTGCACAGCTTTGGTAGTACCTGTTTGCTCCATTTGTACTATGCCAGCACTACTACATAAAGACCACTTTAATATGCAGGCACATTGAATTATTAAAAATACTCTGCATTCTGCTCCTCCTTTCTTAGAACCATCTGTGAATATGATGATGGTTCCCTTAATATCGCTCTCATTTTTACTAGTTATATTTATTGCGTAAGGTCTGTCAAAGCCGAATTGATTAGGAATGTTGTGGTGCTGTCACAGTTCACCTGCAGGAAATATATCATGTTTACAGCTTCATTTCACAGGAGGCTCTTAGTATTTCCACATCCTTCGTTTAGTTTAGCTGAGCAACTAACAGATTTGAGACATAGCACACATGAGTATAGTGGCCTTCTAGATATACTTGTTGAAGCTATTCGAATAGAGTTTCCTATATTCAAAATCTAGCATCTTAATATAATGCAAAGTTTTACTATGCAGACGGCAATATTCAAACTACAGAAATAAGGAGATTATACTGGAGAAAAGGAGGAGAAAACTTTGCATCATACTGATGATCTCAAGTTTTTACTCCGATTTAGATTGTTCTCGAAACTACCAAGAGATGGTGTTTGGTACGTTCTACTGCGGTGAAACGTAGCAACGTCTACTAGATGTGAATTTCATCTGTCAAAGGTATATCATTTACACTGCACTGACGAGACCCAAGATAAGGTCGAGATCGGTCTGCAGTTAACGATATTCTGAGATAGGTGACACTTTGCATCTTCCTTGTGCTTTTAGAACAATCTGAATCACTGTATTTTAGTGCTAACTCTGTTAGACAAAATACAGCAATTTTGTCATATAATTCACCTCTCGGCGTTTGTCATATAGCCAGAAGAATAGCTGTTTTGACCTAATTTGTTTAGTCCTTATTATGCAAGGCATTTGCAGATGGGTTGGTGTATAATCTCCTTATTTCTGTAGCTTGCATCTCAACTTTATCATTATTACTTTTAACTCTGGTATACTAATGTTACACATTATTTTAATAGTTTCTTTTTTTTTGGTTTTATTAAGTTCATGTTTGTCTTTCAAAAAGTAGATGGTGTTGGGAATGTCTAAAAGTGATAATAATTACTAACAATGTTTAAGTTCAGGTTTAGTTTTTTGAAGAGGGCCGCGAAGCCCTACAATATTCAGACTACCGCCCATTATATCTCCCCGTAAAGTAGTCAGCGCTGGAGTATGTATTTGGCCTTCTTCCAAAAGCTCAATATTCCTTCCAGGCAAATCTATCTCAACTCGCTTGGGTCCAGAAGAGAGAGTCCAAACGCGAGATGCCTACGCTATACCAGAGCCGGGCACTAACATAGCACATATTCAGAGCTCTCCTCCAGACCACCTGCATTCCATGTTGGCACTCAATTCAATTTTGCTAAGATGGTAGTTAAGATGATAGTGTCCTGTTAACAACCCCGTGAGTTCCCGAACATTATCGCATTCACCCATCAGGAGCCTTGCTGCTAGTCACTGCTAGGCATCAAACCCAGCACTATCTTAGCCTCCCTGTATCCTTGAGTGTTCCGCCAGTGATTAAGTCTTGCCGTCTTATCGAGGCAGCGTACAATCCTGACCGCTGGTTCGGGTCCCATTAAGCCTCTCTTGGTTCCTCCCCTGGCCAGTTTGTCCGCCTCTTCATTGCCGCCGGACATCAGTATGGCCCGGCACCCAGACCCATGTCAGCTTGTTACACCTGGCTTGTATTTTTACTGCATCTCTGAATTTCTGCATTTCTTCACCAGCCATGATTTTACCTTTGGAGCCCCTAAAACTTCCAGAGCCGCCTTGCTCTCGGAGCATATGATAGCAGTTGTGTTTCTCCGTAGGGGGGATGGCCATCACTTCCGCCGGGAATACTGTGGCATATCTTTCCAGAGGAATCGAGTACTCCTCTCTTCTATTATACCTGTATACTCCAGCTCCAGTCACCCCCTCGGCCCTGGAGCCAACCATGAACCAGATGTCTCGACTAAAGGAATCGTACCGCTTCTCCAATCTTCTCTATTGGGCTACTTACAACGTATTAGTCAAATAGTAATTATTATAGTAATATTTGTTACTTCCGAATTATTTTTATTTTTATTTTATCTATAAATCAACTTCCAAGTTTCATCAAATTATACTAAAAAGTCTTATTATTTCTAAATTTTTAGTTATTATAATTCTAAAATAAGATACTATTATAATTCGAAAATTATATTAAACTAAAAATATCTAATAATCAGACTCTGTTATTCATAAATTATACTCAGTGGCTAAATTTTATTTGCAAGAAGGCTTCACAATTAAGTAACACAAGTAACTTTTCACAATTTTTAGACATCCTGTGTGCTTCCTAGATTTTTAAATAGAAACATCAACTTCATAAATTTAAAAATTTAAGGTTTTACAACAAAATATACTGTCGAATAAACTGATGAAATTGGAGATATTGAAATTAATTTAATGTAATGGTATTAAAGTAAGATTTTTTGATAAAAAATTATTTTTATATTTTTTAATATGCAATGTTTATGTAACATCTGAAGAATAAATTTTGTAGATTCGTATAGTCCTAAATAAAAATAAAAACCACAAGAAAAAATACACAAAGCGGAGTGTGCTTAAATTTAGGACTACCATGTTAAATCGCCTTTACTTGGAACGGTTTTTCCACATTCAAACATACCGAGCCATCCAGTATCAAATTTACTTGATTTCAACGAAATAATATTTTGTCACATTTGTGATCAATTACAATCTTTCTGAGTATTTAGACGAAATGTTTCTCACATTTCTCACACACTGAATTAGTTGAAGAACATAAATTAACTAGCCATTTCCATGAGATATCATATTTAAAGAAGACATTTTTGTGAAGACATTTAAAAAATTAAATATAGAACAAAAGACCACGATATTTGCAATAATAACAAGTTTAAATACTTGAAGGAATCAGTCTTACTTCACTGCCAGTTAAGTCACTGACAAATTGAAAATTTGTCTCCCTTAACATTTTATATTGTGTAAACTAAAATATCATACTTGACTTCAACTATAGCTCTATTACGAGTTAATTGCTTCTTCTTGTAGTTATATAGTTTATAACACTATTTTCGAATAAAACCTGCAAAACATCCCCAAATTCTTTAAAATATACCTAATAATATTTTTATTTGGCAACCACGGATGTTTTTTATTCACAAGGAAGAAATGTACCAAGGTCAGTTTAAAAAGAAATTATCTCACTTCCCACCAAATCAGAAGTAAAAATTACTTTACGTACATTTTAAAAGTCAATTTCAAAATATCAAAGACAATCGGCAATTTAAAAACGTTGTTCTAATATGAACAATTGTATATTCACAAGTAACAACTGTTTCATATACAATTACATAATCCCTTATGGGTCTAAATATTTTAAAGACCTAAAGTTAAAACTAGATTTTTTTAATTTTAGTTTTGATCATCTCCCTATGATGACAACTTGGTTAGAGAAACGCGCATCGAATAACGTGTAACCATTCGGTGTCAGTGGAAAACAGGTCCCGTATTTTTCTTGTCAGAATTATTTAAAAAAACGTAATATAAGCTGATTGGGCATTTTCTATTTCATGATCACATTTTATTTATATCTCGGTTTATATCTCGGTAGCTTAAAACGTTCAAAGCGTGAAGTAATACAACAAGAATGCCAAAATTGTATTTGGGACATTGCATCTTTTATAATTAATTGATTTAATATTAGCCCAGTCACTATCTGACGTCACTTCTCTTGAACAGCACTGAACCACAACTTTCTGCAGCCTTCACCTTTCACCTCCAATAAAGGAGATTTATTGTCACCGCCAACAAGGCGTTTAATTTCTTTTGTAATTTATAACGTGTCTCGATATTATCTCGGGAGGAAAAAGTGCCTAACTTTCCTTTTGTGTTGTTGTGTAGAATGTTTAGCTATATTTCAGGATTGGTTTGACAACAATATCTATTATTATGGCCATCTAAATTTTTTTACGAAATAATTAATTATCACAAAAAATAATATTAAAATTGCAACAACTATACTTTTTGAAACATTTCTCTAGAGCAGAGGTCTCCAAACTAAACCGGCAGCGGGCCCGCCATTGTTTATTTTGATTACATTTTAAAATTTACAATGTTAGTATATCATACAAAATAATAATCAGATGTTTTTATTTAACGACCAAATAAGTAACCAACAACTGTCATACATAATGAAACTTAACATTTTAACTGTAGTTAATGGTATGAGATTTATACTAAAGACTTACACTACAGTCACATAAATAGGTAATTCACATAATGGAGTTAAACATTATAAATATGATTAATGAGATTAATGGGAGGTACTAGTGGAAACTATTAGCAGCAACTTCAAATGCTCATCACTTAATTTTGATCTGGAAATAGTTGTTGTATATTTTATTTTGGAGAATGTTTTTTCACACATATAAGTAGTGTCGAAAGCGAAAAAAAGATACGAGCAAATTTATGCAATTGATCATACTGTGTAAGTGGAAGACACTTATAAAATTCCAGTAATGATGACTTTAAATATTTTTCTTTAAAAATATCGCTGAATATAAAAATATTTGCTACACTGCAAATCCATCATTTCGTCAATAAATCATTCAAATTTGTGCGTAATTAAAAACTATAGTATGTTGGTATGTGATGAGCTAGCTAGGTCTTGGCCCTTGGACGTAGGAGGGATCAGTGTGGCCCTTAGGCTAAAGAGTTTGGAGATTCTAGAGGAATATAAGAAGAATAAAAATGAAACTCTTCTAAACTAAGACAAAAAAAATACGATGATAACATTGACTAATTGAGAAATATCTTGAAAGATACGTCTTACAACCTATATTGTTAATTAAAAAATGCACTTTAATAATATTCTTAGATGGAATTTGACGAAGCAAACTAGACATTTTTCAAACATGTTCATATATGCATGTTGTTATGAATATATTTTCTTCCTATAATATATAGAGCAATATTTTATGTACCAGCTTCAGTAAGGTTACATGTTTAACGGCATACAAACAACATTCCTACATACTGGATTTAATTTGACTAAATTAATCTACTCAAACTTCAAGTTTCTCACATAAATTATATTATCATCCATTTTCATCAGAGTAGTGTTCTGCTGAATTCTATGAAGAATGCAGCATAAACTGATTGAGAGGAAAAGGTATTATTGGGACTGGTTGTGATATTAGAGCTTCTACCTGTAATCTGGATTCTTGGACTCGCACTTTAGGACGTCTTTGATACTTTTAAAATAAAAATAAAAAATGTTTTATTAACACTGACAAAGGTTCAAAGTAGAGGTAACGAGAAATTCTCCATATGAGAAAATCGACGTTTCAGCATCTGCAAATCATTTTCAGGGTATTAAAACATTTATTAGATGGCAAAGATGGAGTTTGCCCTGAAATTTTTATCATATATATTCGTCTATTTAAGATTTACTAATAGAAATTACCTCTAGAAATTACGTAACTTTCTAAAATTTTAATTTCCTCTAAAAAAATTGAAGCAGTAATATTTGCATTCTATAAGATGGAGTAAGACATCTTTATCTGTTTTTCATAGATAAATAAAAAGACTTATTATCCGTTTTTCATTAATTACAATTGGAAATGAAATTGGCGTAAATTGGCGTCTTTTTAAAATGTTTTCTAATAAATTGGTTATTAAACTTAAAAATTGAGATTATTGAATATGATAAATTCTTGTCGAATACCTTTGCCTTGAAATATATTCATACTGTCTTACTGATTATGCATAACTCTTTTATTTCTCTGCATAAATTAGAGCAAACCAATTATTTTTTTAGAACTCATTTCTAAAGAAACAAACTAACGAGAATGCTATCCACAAAACAATTATCCGAATATTATTTACATTAATAATATACTGAATGTTTAATATACTGAACATTAATCATATACTGAATGAGGGTGAATAAAAACAAAACTAAAGTGTTAGTGTGCAAAGGGCGCGAGAGCAGAGCAAGAACGAAAGTACAAATTAATAATGAAAGATTGGAGGAAGTTAAAGACTTCACTTATTTAGGAAGTAAAATAAATTGGGATGGAAGAAACGATAAAGACATAAAACAAAGAATAGCGCAGGGTCGAGTAGCTTTTAACAAAAAGAAAGCACTTTTATGCTCGGGGGTAATAAACTTAGAAACAAGGAAGAGATTTTTGAAAACATATGTATGGAGCACGGCACTATACGGTTGCGAAACCTGGACGGTAGGGGAAGCAAGTAGGAAGAAATTAGAAGTTTTTGAGATGTGGTGTTACCGAAGAATGATGAAAATACCATGGACTGATAGGGTTAGAAACGAAGAAGTATTGCAGAAAGTCGGCGAGAAAAGAAGTATGTGGAAAAACATAAGGATGAGAAGATATAGAATGGTAGGCCACTCGCTGAGACATGGAGGAATAGTCCGCGATATTTTGGAGGCAGAAATAGTAGTGAAGAAAGGCAGAGGTAGGCCTAGATTAGACTACTGCTCGCAAATAGTAAGGGATGTAGGTTGTAGCACAATTAGCGAAATGCGTAAATTAGCACAAGATAGGAGAAGCTGGAGGTTAGCGTCCAACCAGTCTTAGGACTGATGACCTAATGATGATGAATATACTGTTAATGTAAACCACCTGGGAGCAAAATATTTTTTATATTGCGGTGTAATATTGGAATTAAATAAAAATATATAACTCAAATTCCATAAAAAAATCTAGTGCATGAGAATACTTATACATATAAAGGAAAGTACAAAATACAATGAATAAAGTACTATGTATCCATATTCATATTGTCAATAAAACCATAAAAAATCAGAACCATGTGAATCATAAAATAACATTGTTATTTGTAAAAAAAGGCTTTTAAGAAAAATAAGAAGACAAAATTGTCATTTGAAATCTGTCCGTTTTGCAATATTTTAAAATTGCACACATTTTTTCCCGACGTTGCTTGGCTCAATAACACAGTCAATCTAAGTTTTTACAAATTAAAATAAATAAACCGAAACACTTACGCGTATTATCTAACAAGTTGGTTTGAGCTTTCGCAGTTTCGGGAGGCGCCTCGAGAGTGCCGATGGCTTGGCCTCCGTTGTGACCGGTCTTAGAAACTCCCCTGTAACAGCAGCCCTTGAGAAAACCGTCGCAGGGCTGGTCCACGAGTCCCCCAGACAGCCAACACGTCAGGAAGAATTCACAGGTGGCACCGGGAACGCAAACTCCCTGTGCCCCTAGCAAAATTAGAATTCGTTAGTTGTATATGTACATTGTGCATACATTTTTTTTTGTTTTTGAAAAATTATTATATAAAATTAAGGAATTTTGAACACTCGTTATATGGCTGTTTGCAGGAATGTCAAAGGGGTTATAATTAGAGGGTAAAAAATTTAGATCTTATGTTTAGACGAAAAATTTTGATATACAGCATGTTCACCTAGTATGCGGGAGTCCAATATCACCGTTAAAAAAGAAGTGTGTTTTTTTACGATATTGCACAATTTTACCAATCCCACGATATAAATGTAATACCCATTATCCAAGTGTTTAATTTTATCTGGGCGGGTCCCAACTTTGTTTTCAAATAGCAATCTATATTTTTTCATGATTTTTTCAGTTTTTATATAAAAGATAAAAAGTATATTACGCTGACACTTCTATTAAAATATCGAGGGTTTTTTGAGATACTTGGCTTTATAGATTTTTCTCAAGATCTCGATGTTCGTCACTCAAATTCCTAAGTTACAGCAAGCTCCAGTAAAGTGATAACTCTTTAAGCGATATATCAGAGTTGGCTATGATAAATATAAGGGTGCGAAATACAACCGTCTTACGAAATATTACAAATACAATGCGAAAAATCTTTCTCATTTCAAATAGAATACTCTATATATTAGTAGATAATCATATGTCACTTAAAATTTATAACTTTCTTAAATTGAGCAGTTTTTCCTCAAAAACTTCAATTTCTGCTGTCAAAAAAATAATAAGCTCTTAGTTAGCTCTTATCAAATTTCTCATTACTTTATTTTCTTTTTGACAATCAAACTTTCCAATCTGAAAAATTTGACAATCATAGTTTCCTCCTTCCAAAACTTTTTTTGAAAAAAGATTGTTTGTAAATGCTGTTCTTGAGTTACTAAGGATGTCAGTAACTTATAAGTCGGAAATCGATAAAGGAACCACCAAGCCGCCAAGCGGTTATCAAAGTAGTTCCCGAATAGCAAAGCTATTACATAATCGCTCTAGGAGACAACTACTCCTCGGGCTAAGGCCCCGCCAGGCATTGAATTATACACCGAAGCGATCCTCGACCCCTTTCTCGTGTTTCTGCACGATCCGGGACAAATGTCGAATCCTACCTGTGGCGGGTTTTATTTTTTGAAACCTGATCGTGCAGAAACACGAGAAAGGGGTCGAAGATCGCTTCTGGGTATAATTCAATGCCTGGCGGGGCCTTAGCCCGAGGAGTAGTTGTTTCCTAGAGCGATTATGTAATAGCTTTGCTATTCGGGAACTACTTTGATAACTGCTTGGCGGCTTGGTGGTTCCTTTATCGATTTCCGACTTATAAGTTACTGACATCCTTAGTAACTTAAAGATGTATAGACCATAAAGTTCATTCGGCATTTGTCCTGAATCGGCGTACCGTATGCGGCACTGATGAGAACTAACAAGTTCGAAACAGCTGTATGCCATTCGGTTCCCATCCGGCACAAATGTCGAATCCTACCTGTGGCGGGTTTTATTTTTTGAAAAATTACTAAGGATGAATTATTTTAAAGAAGAGTTAGGAAATATATATGGTATATGCCTTAGGGAAAGCTTATGGTAATTGTTTACTAGCATTTCGTGTTTATGAAGCAAATCATGCGATTTAATTAAAGGTCTTAAAATGGCGAATGAAACGTTTGAAGGGACGCACAAATGTTAATTATGAGAAAACTACCAGTATACATGAAAGAATTAACGAGGATATGAAGCAGTATATATCTTCCTTAATTAAGAATAGGAAAAAGTGTGAGATTCTCTAGGTTGCGTAGAAGAAAGAGTGAGCCAGGATTCGGAAGAAAAAAGATGCACTTTACGCGCCGCTAGATCCAACTCTGTATATATATATATATATATATATATATATATATATATATATATATATATATATATATATATATTCATCGATATTCACTCTGCAAAGGTCTCAATGCAACTGGGTAAAGACCAGGCTATTTATTGCGCACCTCGTGGGCGGTCCGATATCGCAGTTCTGGGGCTTGTTCCTATTCTTGATGAGCTGTACGTTACCATTGTAGGCAGTGGTAAAAAACCCAAGATCTAGGGTCAGGCAAACAGTGACGAAAATATTTTCCATATTGTATTTTATAATATTTGGTAAGGCAATTTTCGCACCTTATATATCATATGTATCATTAAGTTCTTATATAACGCCTTAATACTAGTGATGAAAATCGAGAAAAGAACTCCATAAAGCCAAATATCTCGAAAACCATTGATATTTTCATAGGAGTGTCGACAAAACATATTTTTTTGTTTCAATGTAGAAGCCGAAAAATTTCAAATACCTTGTATAATGAGCATAATTTTTATGATGTAGAAAAATTATCGAATATCGTAGAATATAGAAACACATCTCATTTTTTAACGAATTCCAATATCTTATGTAAGAAAATACACACTGTATTTTATATTTACATAAATATGTACATATATACACTTTGATTCTTAAGTAATGGATACATTTGTTTATAATTTAATTTACTGCCTAAATAAAATCCTAGAATACGTCATTTTTTTAAATGAAGTTTGAAAGTAACATTATTTTATAATTCATTCTCCAATTCCCATGGAGCGATATATCAAATTAATATATTCATATGAAATGTGATACTTCATTTGAAATTATTTTTAATTACATATTTTTGTCTGCTTCAGTATTTTGGTTTAATATTACAATAATTATAAAATATTGGCGTTCTTCTAGAAAAATTAACGCTATTCTATGGTTTTCAAAATATTTCGTATTAAATAGTATCAGGAAGATTTAAACTTAATACTTAAATTTGCGTTATTGCACTTATATTTCTTTATCAAAATTCACACCAGTTTCTGATCTGGTTAAAATATACAAATAAATATAATGTCAAATTTAACATCAGATATTTTGCCATTTGTAAGTTAGTACCATTCTACCACTTTCTTGATATTCACTAGGTCCTAAGTAGTGAATATATCCTCTCCGTCTTTAAAATCTTAATATATAGTTATTAAAGAATAACTAACAATTTATTTTGTCACTATATCTGCCACTTCAATGTGGTGGAAAGGGGAACTATCAAGTTCGTTTCAAGTAATGTTACTTTATTATTAAAAATTCGCATATTTTAGTATTGTATTCTTCTCCTTCATCGTCTTCATCTTATCCGTCTTCTTCTATTAGTAGTACAGTCCTTTGTGGATTTTGACTTGCCCCACAATATTCTTCTGTTCTATCCTGTTCGACGCTTTTGTTCTTCAATCTTTATTTTTTTACATTTTTAAGTCATTGAAGGCATCATACCATATTCTTGTAGGGCACTCCCATCCTTTCAAGGTGATCAAACTAAGCTATTATTTTCTCTTTAGGCTCTGTAACATTATTTTTTCTAACTGTTTGTAAAACTCTCTGTTATTTCTGACTAATAGAATAAAAATAACTTCCTGTTATTACTATCGTGTTCCACTAGTTGTTCTACCTTCCTTCTTATGTATTCTTTTTGTGGCACGTGTTGATAGACTCATTTCTTGTTACATAATATTTCCTATTTGTTTGCTCTTCTACACTCGTCAGAGATACTGTTTCTTTCTACATTATTATACCCAATTGTTTGGTTACTTTCATCACCAAATCATTTGTTTTTATTTATTATACTATCCTATAATATTCTGGGCTGCTACGTGAATGGCATTCTCCGGTATTTGCTATTTCTTCTCTGTCTGATGCTTATCCATTATTTTCAAAGAACTATTCCTTCTTTTCAATCATGTTTTTATTTTGGCTTTTACTCAAAATCTTAAATTTATGAAATATGAATCTGTTCGTTATTTATGGTCCACACATCGTATTTAACATTATCAAGGAAATAACTATTTGATCAATGATGTATTCTTGTGATGTAAATAAGTGATATAATCACTTGTTGGTGATTATATCATGATACGAATTAGTGGTATTGTGGTATTGCAAGACTATGTAGGTCTTTGATATTATCCAACCAATTATATTTTCTGATTAAAGTGAAATATAGTAAACAATAATTTATTATACGTTTTATATTTCAATTGCTGACTACCATCTATAATAATAGCGAAAATTCTGCATAAATTGCCACACCAATGCATGTATATACATACTTAGATGTCATAACTATATATTACAGCCACGAACTACTATAATTGTTATAAAATTACTATTTTCATAGAACAATACATGCCTTGTATTAAATTAAATATTTCGTAGTATATAGCCCACTATGAATAATTTAAAGACGTAGTTTCAAATCGTACATAATTTGGAGGAACTACCAATATTTGAATAAAATTATATACCACTGTACTTATAAATTTGTTATTGCATATTAATAGACAATGACACAATATTTTGTATGCTGTAAGACAGGCACGTGGGTATATATTATATAAAAATAAATTTGATATAGAAAGATATACTTAAAAAATACAAAACGTGTTATTAAAAATTAATATACAAAATTTCATGAATGGACGACTATGGAATATGACGGAATATGAATGAGGGATATTCTATGGAATATGACGAACATATTCCATAGACTTTTGGTTCCTAAAGAAGCTACAGCCCATTAAAAGGGAGAGATTTTTTCTATCTTCAAAAGGAGTTGTTATGAAGTTTTACTCAGCTATTACATACTGCTAAACATAAAAACTTTGTATGTGTAATAGTATGTAATAGAAAAGATCTCAAAATTATATTTCAGGAGGTGAGAAATTGGGATTGTCGAGGGAAACTTTAGACATAACGATTTCATACGCAATTTTCTCTAATATATGATACCAACATATGAAAACTCGAAGCTTTTATATAAAAAAAGCTTGTATAATGTTTATATATAATAGTATATATTTAGTTCAGTTTTGAAATATTTAAATTAGTAAAATGACGATTCATAAATTTTGTAAACCTCATATATCATGTTAACCTTATAAACTATCCAAACATATTTTCAAATCATGTTCTACTTTTGCTGAAATAAATTTGCTTTAATTTGTACTTTTACTTTATTATAAGACCATTATAAAGTTTTCACGGTTTTCATTAAATATCGAAAACACAAACAACCCATTGTTAATTTAGCTTGAATATTGAGTAGTAATACATAAAAATGAAAAATTAAAAATGAGGTGATTTGCATTAACCGAGTGTTCTCTGTGGTGTCGAACCCGTTTAGTAAACGAATTTTATAGTAATAATAATTATAAATTATTTTATTAGTCTATTCAGTCAATGCATTAGTTGATATAAAATAAAACTTAGCTTGTAGGAATTAGTAAATTGAATTTCACTATGTTTTCCGCATTATTCCAACAATAATTTAAAGAAGATAACTGAAAGTTTAGTCTCAGTAACAGCAGCAATGTCAATGACCCAAAGATAATATCGTTACATTGCTGTTTAATATTCTCATTTGTAAACCTTTCACAAATTTTGTATTACCAGATTGATGTAGGGTAAATTATCGTAACTATCGCATTTTTGTTTAGAAAATCCAGTCATATTTTAAATACTCGTATTCATGTAATCCTAGGTAATCGATTATGTGCCAGGGCTCTTTTCGACTTATTATCGACTTTAAAATTACGATCCCTTTGTTTGATATTCAGAGTGGAATCGATTTATAGAAAAAGCATATTTTTGGCGTTAGAGATTTATGAAAAGCTTAAACAGGTATCGACTTTAAAACTAAAAGGCACATCTTCTAAACGACATATTAAATATACATGGTTATTCATGAAATTGCAGTAAAAACAAGATGCTCATTTTAAGTGAAACATTATATATATATATATATATATATATATATATATATATATATATATATATATATATGTACATACTAGTAAGTACCTGTCTGCAAAGAAAGTAAAATTTTAGTAAAAGTCATTTTCATTCGTCATTTTCTGTTAATAAATAATACAATATTTAACAGAAACCCATCAAATAGAAAGTTTGATAGTGATAGGTTATATGTATAGATGTGAGGTGGCAGTTGCTTTTTTTTATTTATTTTTGATCAAAAATATTCTATTTTTTCCACGATCTCATTCAGTGTTCTGAATCCATGTGCCTTACATATGTTAAACCGTTAAAGCTAGAACTTTATTTTATAGAAAGTCCTACAAAAAAGCTCTAAAACCTCGTCCTTACATTTGCCAAAGAACTAACAGAAGACTGTCTAGAACGTCAAAGTAATTTCTGCAAAGAAATATTGAACAAACTGGTCATAAATGGGACTATATCAACTTTTATGTTAAATGGGAATAAACTAACAGAACTGTAGGTACTGGCTAATGGAGAATCTTATTGGATGCATACATACACAACATCCTCAAAAAGTTAATTTTTAAGGAGGTATTATGGGCAACCATATTATTGAAAGGAATTTATGAGCTAAAAAATATTTAATTCTCTTGAACCAGATATAGATATCCTTCTATAAATGTTGAAGTTGAATATTCTTATTACGTCTTCTAAATTTGGCATAAAGATATTCACAAATAATAAAATAAAAAAGGAGATATCGTAGGCCATAATTTATGTATAAAAGTGATTTTGGTATTGGAAATAATTTTAACCAAGCATGTGTTAGAGGCTAGAAATATTTCGCAGACAAAAGTTTGCTATGGTTATTTACGTCTTATACCAAATTTTTGTACTTTTTATATTATCCATTGGGGAGTTCTACTTATATATTTTTATATTGTCATATTTTTTTACAGCGATAGTTCTTCCTTCAGTAATACTAGTATAATTTAATTACAGATTCATAATATAAAATACTTCCCTATCACTGAAATAAATAAATAAATTAATTAAATTAATATTACTTAAATTTGATAAAATTAAGGTTATAATTGCTGGCACTATAATTCCAACGCTCTACATAATTAATGACAGTTGATGATGATGATGAGTGAGAGTCAATGATTTTTCATTGACTATATCGCCTTCTGAGTTCGATTTCCGAGTGAGGCAATTAATACATATCTCAGACATTGGTTGTATGTCTAGTGTTTGTTTCCAATGTCTATATGAATATATATATATATATATATATATATATATATATATATATATATATATATATATATATATATATATATATATATATGTAAAAAAATATGTTATGTTTGTTGTTAGATACAGATCCCTCTAGAGAAATTAAATTGATCGTTCGATGAAAAATGTCTACTTCCGTGGGGTCGATTTAATTTACACATGTGTACAGACGAGATCAAGTGCATTGATCTCCTTCCTCTACATTTTATAGATTTATTGAACCAGATGTGAATAGGTGGAAGCGGTCCTCTACAAACATATCACACAATTTATATTTTATGTCTACATTATTGTAGATGTGTAACTAATACTGCAATGTATTATATTTGAAAATCCTTAAAAGATATTTTTCCATATTCTTGCGTGCAAATTAGTTATATTCTTGTAGATAGCAAATGTATCCAAAGGAAAATCTGAGGAGATTGTACTAATCCAAAGAAAGTAAATAGTATTTCTTTAAATGCACTATTTAAAATATCAATGAAGGCTGTAATTTTTTATCTGTTAGTAGAAATGTCAGAATAATAAAACCAACGAATCTGAAGGAACAGGAAACTCCGAGATACTATGATATTATGAACTCCAGTCATATTTCTATGCAAGTAATATGCATTCCTTCTATGCATCTCTTTCTAAATGTGCATTTCTTGTGAATACAATTACATTTGAATATGAATTTTATATCCAATAACATCGGTATTTCTGCAGAACTTCAAACAATATGAACTAGGTATGTACATATACATGAAATATTTCCTATCTTTTAGGGTTCTTACAAAATATCATAATTATATTTTTAGCCGCTCTAACCTGTTTCTCTAGCAGTTATGCATATACATACATACATATTATTTAAGTATGCCTAATAAAAAATGTTAACGATGATGCAATGTTGTTCCGCATTCGGCGCATTAGTATTCTGTCACGAATAAATTCAACTATACAGTTAATAGAACAATACAAAGGAATGTGTATTGAGGAAAGTAAAAATAAACATGCGATAGGCATTTAAATAAACCCGTTTGGCCGAGAATCTCAACGAAAGGGAAAAGAAAGCACGTGGATACTATATTTCACAATCACGCCGATATGTCTATACAGGATGTCTCAGCCTTAATTGTCAGATTGAGATAGAAATAAATACATCAAAAGGTGCATTATACTTAAAATAATATAAACCATAAAGCATACCACATAAATTAGACAATCCCCTAAATCCAAAACTGTAGGCCACACCTTGAAAAAACACAGACCTTCCTACCAACATTGCCAGTACTAGCGCATGGATTTGAACCAAGATCATGATAGGCAGTATCTAAAATGAATTTCAGGAGAAATTATGACTGTAAAATATAATTCATAATTTGGTATAATTATAATTTATAATATAATATACAATTTGACAAATTCCTGACTCAAAAATTAAAAATGCATTTTCTTAATGTTATGATCAAACCAGAGATGGCGCGTAGTCCAATAAAATAATTCGCTGTGCGAAATCTTCACTGAATGATATATTGGATTGTCGATTTTATAATTCGAATCTTTTAACCTTTAAATGTTGATTTGACAACTTGAAGATTTGCAATATTGTCCTCTATCCTCATTAGAATTAATAACTATTCTTTTATTGGTATTGACACACAGAAATAGTCATATACAGACTTGGCAACTACAAATATTGAATGGACCACTTATGTGTAGCTGAAGAGAAGAGAAATAGGATAATTCATGTTCTAGAAAGATACAGCTTTTATCTGATGCTTAGAACTAACGGCTTTCACCTAGACCCTACTGGGGTGTTAATACTACCTATATAATAGTACTAAAGTATATATAAGTAGTTTATACAACCGAGAAAAAGTGTAGATAATTATGTAGCACTATGGAAATAATTCTAGTTCAGAAGTTATCACACAATTTACATTTGAATTGGAAGATCCCATTCCGGCAATTTAATCAATGATGAATATCATTCACAAGTTTTGGGATATATGACGCCTTGCAGAAAATGGAATAATCTTCATGGTAATAATAACGACGGTACATTTCGGTTAAGCGAAGAAGACGAACAAGATATAAATGTTTGAAGCACCTTGTTTCAGCAGCAAAATCTCTACCATAGTCAGTGTACCCGATTAAACAATTCAGACTATTTTAAGGAAGAATAAATATAGTTTCCATAAGTTTGTCATTATTAGAGAAATTTTTCCTGAACATTGTATAAGTCCGATGATGGAACGGAAGATAGAGAGGGCCAACTAGAATAAAAATTTCATAAGAAATATGTTATTCTGTTAATTTTTATTGCATGGTGACTATCATTCATCCAAAACTGGGTACTGGTCAAAGAAAAATAAGCATATAAGTTTTCCGTTATGGAGACAGTACCCTTAAAAAGTTAACGTGTGTTAAAACTTCCTTATTTTCCCTATTATATATTTTCAGTAATGGTAACCTCACAGCAAAAAAAATATTTAAATTTGTTAGAGAATCATATAACTCTAGCTGTTAGAACTTTAGGCAGTGACCTCGGAGAGGTTTGGTATCAGTAAGATGGTTGTCCTGTTTATAATGCTAGGAAGGTGCAAGTGCTACAAATGCCTTTAGAGAAGGCATTCCCCGATCGTATTATAAATGGAAGAGGAACGGTGGCCTCCAAGATACACTGAATTAGCCCCAAATGATTTCTTTTTAAGAGAATATATGAAAACAAAAATTTTACGGGTACGAACATCAAAGAGCTTGTATCCTTAATAAATTTCGTGCTACTGTAGCTGCTCTAGAAAGTATGACGTCAAATATGTTCGCAGATACTAGAAAAGAATTATTTGATCGTTTAGAGTATTGTCTAGCGTAATAAGGAGCCATTTGTAAACTTCTTATAAAATAAAATTTTTAAAGGTTTGCATATTGTTTGTAGTTTAATATATTTTGTTAATCATTGTTCATTTACATTGTTTTCCTATTAGAACATTTTCTTAAATTTAATTACGTTATTTGATATACCTATCCATATAATATTTGATCACATTCATCATTATTAGTTTTATTTCGCCTTTAGAGAAGGCATTCCCGGATCGTGTTATAAATGGAAGAGGAACAGTGGCCTCCAACATACACTGACTTAGCCCCAAATGATTTCTTTTTAAGGGAATATACGAAAACAAAAATTTTACGGGTACGAACATCAAAGAACTTGTATCCTTAATAAATTTCGTGCTATTGTAGCTGCTCTAGAAAGTATGACGTCAAATATGCTAGCAGATACTAGAAAATAATTATTTGATCGTTTAGAGTATTGTCAACAAAGAGTCATTTTTTAACCTCTTATAAAATAAAATTGTCAAAGGTTTGCATATTGTTTGTAATTTAATATATTTTGTTAATCATTGTTCATTTACATTGTTTTCCTATTAGAACATTTTCTTAAATTTAATTACGTTATTTGATATACCTATCCATATAATATTTGATCACATTCATCATTATTAGTTTTATTTCGCCTTTAGAGAAGGCATTCCCGGATCGTGTTATAAATGGAAGAGGAACAGTGGCCTCCAACATACACTGACTTAGCCCCAAATGATTTCTTTTTAAGGGAATATACGAAAACAAAAATTTTATGGGTACGAACATCAAAGAACTTGTATCCTTAATAAATTTCGTGCTATTGTAGCTGCTCTAGAAAGTATGACGTCAAATATGCTAGCAGATACTAGAAAATAATTATTTGATCGTTTAGAGTATTGTCAACAAAGAGCCATTTTTGAACCTCTTATAAAATAAAATTTTCAAAGGTTTGCATATTGTTTGTAGTTTAATATATTTTGTTAATCATTGTTCATTTACATTGTTTTCCTATTAGAACATTTTCTTAAATTTAATTACGTTATTTGATATACCTATCCATAGAATATTTGATCACATTCATCATTATTAGTTTTATTTCGCCCTTAGAGAAGGCATTACCGGACCGTGTTATAAATGGAAGAGGAACAATGGCCTCCAACATACACCGACTTAGCCCCAAATGATTTCTTTTAAAGGGAATATACGAAAACAAAAATTTTACGGGTACAAACATCAAAGAACTTGTATCCTTAATAAATTTCGTGCTATTGTAGCTGCTCTAGAAAGTGTGACGTCAAATATGCTAGCAGATACTAGAAAATAATTATTTGATCGTTTAGAGTATTGTCAACAAAGAGCCATTTTTGAACCTCTTATAAAATAAAATTTTCAAAGGTTTGCATATTGTTTGTAGTTTAATATATTTTGTTAATCATTGTTCATTTACATTGTTTTCCTATTAGAACATTTTCTTAAATTTAATTACGTTATTTGATATACCTATCCATAGAATATTTGGTCACATTCATCATTATTAGTTTTATTTCGCCTTTAGAGAAGGCATTCCCGGATCGTGTTATAAATGGAAGAGGAACAGTGGCCTCCAACATACACTGACTTAGCCCCAAATGATTTCTTTTTAAGGAAATATACGAAAACAAAAATTTTACGGGTACGAACATCAAAGAGCTTGTATCCTTAATAAATTTCGTGCTACTGTAGCTGCTCTAGAAAGTATGACGTCAAATATGCTAGCAGATACTAGAAAATAATTATTTGATCGTTTAGAGTATTGTCAACAAAGAGCCATTTTTGAACCTCTTATAAAATAAAATTTTCAAAGGTTTGCATATTGTTTGTAGTTTAATATATTTTGTTAATCATTGTTCATTTACATTGTTTTCCTATTAGAACATTTTCTTAAATTTAATTACGTTATTTGATATACCTATCCATAGAATATTTGGTCACATTCATCATTATTAGTTTTATTTCGCCTTTAGAGAAGGCATTCCCGGATCGTGTTATAAATGGAAGAGGAACAGTGGCCTCCAACATACACTGACTTAGCCCCAAATGATTTCTTTTTAAGGAAATATACGAAAACAAAAAAATTTTACGGGTACGAACATCAAAGAGCTTGTATCCTTAATAAATTTCGTGCTACTGTAGCTGCTCTAGAAAGTATGACGTCAAATATGCTAGCAGATACTAGAAAATAATTATTTGATCGTTTAGAGTATTGTCAACAAAGAGCCATTTTTGAACCTCTTATAAAATAAAATTTTCAAAGGTTTGCATATTGTTTGTAGTTTAATATATTTTGTTAATCATTGTTCATTTACATTGTTTTCCTATTAGAACATTTTCTTAAATTTAATTACGTTATTTGATATACCTATCCATAGAATATTTGGTCACATTCATCATTATTAGTTTTATTTCGCCTTTAGAGAAGGCATTCCCGGATCGTGTTATAAATGGAAGAGGAACAGTGGCCTCCAACATACACTGACTTAGCCCCAAATGATTTCTTTTTAAGGAAATATACGAAAACAAAAATTTTACGGGTACGAGCATCAAAGAGCTTGTATCCTTAATAAATTTCGTGCTACTGTAGCTGCTCTAGAAAGTATGACGTCAAATATGCTAGCAGATACTAGAAAATAATTATTTGATCGTTTAGAGTATTGTCAACAAAGAGCCATTTTTGAACCTCTTATAAAATAAAATTTTCAAAGGTTTGCATATTGTTTGTAGTTTAATATATTTTGTTAATCGTTGTTCATTTACATTGTTTTCCTATTAGAACATTTTCTTAAATTTAATTACGTTATTTGATATACCTATCCATAGAATATTTGGTCACATTCATCATTATTAGTTTTATTTCGCCTTTAGAGAAGGCATTCCCGGATCGTGTTATAAATGGAAGAGGAACAGTGGCCTCCAACATACACTGACTTAGCCCCAAATGATTTCTTTTTAAGGGAATATACGAAAACAAAAATTTTATGGGTACGAACATCAAAGAACTTGTATCCTTAATAAATTTCGTGCTATTGTAGCTGCTCTAGAAAGTATGACGTCAAATATGCTAGCAGATACTAGAAAATAATTATTTGATCGTTTAGAGTATTGTCAACAAAGAGTCATTTTTGAACCTCTTATAAAATAAAATTGTCAAAGGTTTGCATATTGTTTGTAATTTAATATATTCTGTTAATCATTGTTCATTTACATTGTTTTCCTAGTAGAACATTTTTTTAAATTTAATTACGTTATTTGATATACCTATCCATAGAATATTTGATCACATTCATCATTATTAGTTTTATTTCGCCTTTAGAGAAGGCATTCCCGGATCGTGTTATAAATGGAAGAGGAACAATGGCCTCCAACATACACTGACTTAGCCCCAAATGATTTCTTTTTAAGGGAATATACGAAAACAAAAATTTTACGGGTACGAACATCAAAGAACTTGTATCCTTAATAAATTTCGTGCTATTGTAGCTGCTCTAGAAAGTATGACGTCAAATATGCTAGCAGATACTAGAAAATAATTATTTGATCGTTTAGAGTATTGTCAACAAAGAGCCATTTTTGAACCTCTTATAAAATAAAATTTTCAAAGGTTTGCATATTGTTTGTAATTTAATATATTTTGTTAATCATTGTTCATTTACATTGTTTTCCTAGTAGAACATTTTTTTAAATTTAATTACGTTATTTGATATACCTATCCATAGAATATTTGATCACATTCATCATTATTAGTTTTATTTCACCTTTAGAGAAGGCATTCTCGGATCGTGTTATAAATGGAAGAGGAACAATGGCCTCCAACATACACGGACTTAGCCCCAAATGATTTGTTTTTAAGGGAATATACGAAAACAAAAATTTTATGGGTACGAACATCAAAGAAATTGTATCCTTAATAAATTTCGTGCTATTGTAGCTGCTCTAGAAAGTATGACGTCAAATATGCTAGCAGATACTAGAAAAGAATTATTTGATCGTTTAGAGTATTGTGAACAAAGAGCCATTTTTGAACCTCTTATAAAATAAAATTTTCAAAGGTTTGCATATTGTTTGTAATTTAATATATTTTGTTAATCATTGTTCATTTACATTGTTTTCCTAGTAGAACATTTTTTTTAATTTAATTAAGTTATTGGATATACCTATCCATAGAATATTTCATTACATTCATCATTATTAGTTTTATTTCGCGCTAAAGGTTAACAAATAATTATATAAAACGTAGCTATCCTTAGGTATTTGAGCATTTCTAAAAAATAGTTCAAATAACTTATTTCAAGTAAATTTCAATAACACATAATACGAATACATATTACCGAAAGAATACCACACCCCACAATTTCTTAAAACGTACTAAATATTCTGGGGGGAAGTCTCCGATACTAACGCTATTTCGTAGTAGAGTTAGTCCTATTCTAGTCCAATTATAAAACACGGTGGGCGTGTTCCCTAAATAAGTGAAATGAACATACATACTGATCTCAAACATGCACTTATCTGGTGATCTTCTACATTAGAAATTTAATTCAGACGTATGTCGCGTTTTTGGATATATGATGCATATCTTCATAGAATTGTAAAAACAGAGTAACCTTCGTGGTCGTCGTCGCCGACGTATGGTTGACTCGTATTATGTACATGAGTTTGCTATGTTTCTTCTATTCCATCACAGATAAGTAGTCCATTCAATATTTGTACTTGCCAGCTCTGTATATACCTAGTTATTTAGAGTTATAGTAAATAACAGGGTGTGTCGGGAGGAACGGACCAAACTCCAGGAGTGTATTGTACGCATGAAAATAATGTAAATGTTGTTGTCCGATTTTTATTTGTTTTCAAGTTATAGCGTAATTAAAAATAAACAAAATTTCATACATTAACGTTTTGGTCATCATAGCGTTATAAATGTTCAAAAATACCGTCATTCGCCTGTAAACGTTTTCTGCTTCTTCTACGAAGGGTGCCTGTAGCTCTCCTGATTGAGTCACGTCTTTGTTTAAGATCGGCTGCAGCATTTCTAATACGTTGAATTAGTGCATCCCGAGTGTCCACTTTTACTTTATACACTTCATCTTTGAACCAGCCAAGATAAACAATAATCTAGTACTGTGAGGTCTGCAGATCTTGGAGGCCAACTAATAGGACCACCGCGACCAATCCAACGCCCTGAAAACATTTCGTTCAAGTATTCCTTGACCTGACGAGCGAAATGTGCAGGAGCTCCATCGTGCTGGTAGTACATTTGCATTCTGATGTTGAAAGGAACATCCTCTAGTAGTCCATGTAATTCATTTTGTATAAAATTTAAGTAGTTGTCTCCTGTGAGGTGATTCTCCAAAATGAAAGGGCCAGTTAAATAACCATCGACCATGCCATACCACACATTTACCGAAAACTTATGTTGAAAGCTACTTTCGACTGTTGCGTGGGGATTTTCATCTGACCATACATAACAATTGTGAGTATTATTAATGCCGTCATGGGTAAATGTTGCTTTATCTGTAAAAAGTATGTGCGATACAATACGAGGATTCTTATTTATCCACCGACAAAATTCCGTACGTTTATGATAATCTTCCGATTGTAGGTGCTGTACTCTCTGTACATAGTATGGATGTAAGCCTTGCTGGTGGAGTGTGTTTATTACTCTTGTTTGTGGAATGCCCAATTGAATACTAATTCTTCGTGAGCTGGTCATTGCATCTTCTGCTACTATATCCAGAATATCTTCTATCTTTTCTAAATCTTGTCAAGTAGCTCGTTCAGATGTTACGTTAATACTGGGAAGCTTTCCGGTCTCGCACAGTTTGTTGAAAGCTCTGATAAATACATTTTATTAGGATGTCTGTGATATGGAAACCGTTAACGATATTCTTCAACAGCAGCTCTAGCATTCGCATTACAAAAACCATAAACAAACACCATATTTGCATATTCTAAATTTGAATACGCGTGTGGCATTTTGTAATACTTTAATCGTTCAAACTCCAAAATAAACCTTAAATCACTGTCACAATACACTGACACATTGTCAAAACAACAAAGTTATCAAATGTTTTTAAACCTCGAACATGGCATATTAGATAAACATTTTTAATTACGCTATAACTTGAAAACAAATAAAAATCGAATAACAACATTTGTGTTATTTTACATTATTTTCACGCGTGCAATACACTCCTGGAGTTTGATGCGTTCCTCTCGACTCACCCTATATAGTTATTACATATAAAAACCAACCGTACACTATTAAGCCGCTTCAAAATTTGGTATTAGTTAAAAATGTGTTGATTTGCGCATTTGCTATATCCATTACTTGATTTTTTATTAAAAAATTCAACAGCTCGATAAGTTATGTATTACCTTAGTAATTTAATAGACCTATAGTATCAAATCAACTTCTAGGTCGACTCGGTAGTGTATTCTTTAATAGTAAGCCATATCAGTTTCCTTGTATCCTTTAATATCAAGCGCTATTGAAAGTTGATAGATGCTGTGTTTCTTCCGAACTAAAAAAGAAGACGATTGACAGGAGGCGGGTCGAAGAAATAGAAATTGAATTTGTGCGCGTTGTTCAGTAGTAAACTTCGATAAAAATCAATTAAGCTACACAACCTTGAGAAATTCAAGTTCATTTAAAAATTGAAAGTATCTACCGGACCCATTCGACAATCTGCATCATCGAATTACCTACTTAATTCACTGCATGTAAATAAAAATGCTTTCTCATGAAGTTTGTGAACTCGCTCGATTCAGTTCCTTGTTGTCTTAATTTCGGCTATAGATAAATACGTGGGTTACATTAATATTAGTCTACAGTGAAAAGAAGGTAAGGCCAATGGTTGATCATTTTAATCTATTAAACAAGAATTTATGTGGTTAACATCCGATTGTAATTGACAGAAGATATTTCGGAATATTCCACCAATATTCAGACTTATCCGAAATGGTATTAAAATGCACTATATATACAGGGTGTTCTAATATTCCATATACATGAAATTACTACATACTCTTGAAGTTAAAATAAGTCGGTTTTACTAAATTTACTCATACCAAGTGTAGCCGCTAGAAGACTTCTATAGCCGCTAGGAGGCATTAATTATGAATATTACATTTTTTAAATTCTTTCTTTTTCTAAAATTAATCAAAATTAATTTAGTAATCAAAATAGTTTTATTTTAAAAACTCTGACATAACTATCCATCAATAAGAACATTGTTTTTATTTGTATGTAGCATTTTATTTGTTTAATAAAAACCATAGTAAAAGTCGTAAAAGTATGAATAAGTACGATCAAAGATATCAAAATCGTCCAAAAGAGTCCAAACTGTTAAGCTTTTAAAAATATGGAAAAGCATTTTAGAGAAAGTTCATACTAGTTTCTACCAGTTTTAACGTGAGCACGCGTTATGCCAGGTGGCCTTGTAAAATCCGAACAAATCTGGTACAAGATATTCTGGAAATCGTTGGATAAAACAGGAAGGCAAAGTGGAGTTTCAAAAAGTACAATGAAGAAGATGGTACACCATCATGAAAAGTATGCATAATGGTGTACCATCGCAAATGCAAGAGAATATTTAAATGAACAATATCGATCCAGGCAGACAAATCGACAGAGGAAATGACGCTCCCATTTATGGCCATTTATCAAGTTCACCTAAATTGAATCCCTGTGACTTTTCTCTGGGGATCATTAAAAGTTAATGTGAGAGATCCAAACACGGTAGGATTGATTTATGTATTAACAAAAACGGTGGTCATATCGGACTTTTATTGTGAAGAAGTTGTGGCCTATAATGAAAAGCTGTATAACGTTTCTCTCCAGCCCCGGCTTTTTGTACTGCTTTCTTTTAGTCTGTTAATAATAACATATTGTGGCTTTAAGCATTTTTTTAATATTTATTAAGATAATTCCAACCGAGAATACATTTTCTGAGAGGTTATAATTTTGTTGTTGTTGAAATTATAAAAAATCCTCAATACCTCAATCCTTTAGTAATATAAGTGTTTAAAATTTGATTAAAACCTGTTGAGCATTGTCCTAGAGGATCTAACATAAAAGTAACAATTTTCCCAATTGGATAAGAATGTGTACTGACCTCTTTAATATATTGTTATTTATGTTATTCATATCAAAGTTAATATTTAAATAATAGAAACAGTAGAGTTACCTTATAAGAAAAATGAAATATATCATTGTTTAGGAAACTCCCGTAGACCCTTAAATTCGGAGTTCCAGTAGAGGCAGATCATGAAACTGTTACCAAAGTTTATTTACCCATTCAATTTCGTCCGATTCATCGTTCAAAAAACATTAAATTTGAAATTTATGCCATTATAATCAAAATTAGTAAAACGCCATCTCTTTGACTTGCCATATTTGCTTCTTGAAATTGCAGTTTAGTCTTATTTCAATTGTGACAAAAATATCAATAGTTCGCAGCATCGCGATCGCCGCTATAACTCCAGAAAGGTAATAATTGCTATATTGATGGCATTCAGTCAGTCATATTCGTCAATAATCATTAAATCCTACGAGTATATTGATGTTTCCCACAACACAGATAATATCATGTGATGTATACGATCTTTTAAATGATATTTCTTCATTTATTAGAGTAACATAAATGAAGAAATATCGTTTCACAGTTATCACCGATAACTGTGGTTTACAAGTAACAAAGAAGGTCAAACCACGTGTCACATTAATAAAGAAAATTAGATTTGGTGAGCAAGTAGGTCATAATTTCTTTGCATTTAATTATTTGTTTATAAATCGATAATAATCAAGGCATATACTCGTGCATATATATGTTACGCTCAAATATCGAGTGAGTTCAAACTACGCTCAAACGCTCAGTGAGCGAAAAAAACGGCCACAACGCGTTGCGGACGGTGCTGAACGACCAAATACCGAAATAACATAATTTTTCGCATTGTGGCCGTTCTTGTTGACCACGACGCGTTGTGGACAATGCTCAAACAGCCATGACGCGTTCTGGATGATTTATAAAGCTCATAAACCGATCTTTCTTGTCTAGACTTGTCAGTGTGTTTACGACTGCCTTCGAGTGAAGTTCCGTCTATGTTGTTGAGCGAAGTCACTAGTATTGTTAGCTAAAAACAATATGGGAGAGTCGTTTAATGAAAAACTTAAAAATATCGTTGATAACAGCAATGATCAAAGTGATTATTTTACAAACGAACGGTATGAGATTGTCCGAGAAGTGAAAAAAGCGAAACTTTTGGAGACAGTTAAATGGCGTTGTCGTCCAAACAATATAGAAGACTGAAGAGGTACGATATCATAACAATTGGGGAATATGAAAAATTAATTGAAAAGACCAAAGGAACACAGGATGAAATTTTTCGATATTTCTGTAAAACGGAGAATCTTTTTGGTATTATTGAAGCTGCTCACATGGCAACTGGACACAAACGAACAACAGGTACATTATTTACACGCTACTTCTATAAAATATTGGTACATAATGAGATTTTTTTGTTTTTAGTTATGGAGGCTAAAATTAACAAAAAATACTGCAATGTCACTAGAGCAGCTATACAGATCTATTTGTCTCTCTGCGAGCAATGTCAGGGAAGGAAGAAGATCAAGAAGAAGGGGTTAGTTGTTGCACCAATCCTATCAAACCACATGAATTCCAGATGTCAAGTAGATTTGATCGATATGCAGACCGAACCTGACCGAGATTATCATTTCATATTGAACTACCAAGGCCATCTGACAAAATTTACAATTTTGAAACCACTCAAAACGAAAAGAGCTGAAGAAGTCGCATTTAATGTAGCTGACATTTTTTGCATGTTCAGTGCTCCATTTATACTCGTACTTCAAAGCGACAACGGAAGAGAAAAGTTTGCATCGTCTCCATCCCCATTTAAAAAAGAATTAAGAAGATTTTATCTTTCATCTTGTACAGCTCATTTAATTCCCTATAACCATACATATCCTATTCAAAATAGGACAGGTAAAATATAAAAAGTAAAATTGGAGGATAAAGAAAAATCTGCGGACAGTAAAGCCATATTATGAGATAGACAAAACCATTTTCGAAATATCCAGAAATAATTTAAAGGACCAAAGATCCCCATTATATTATATTTTCTGTATTTGGAAATAAATTTGACTTGGAATTTTGACGAATTTAATAAATATATTAATTTATTAAAGATAAAATACCAAAACTATAAGTCGAACAAAAGGGAACTTTGAATTAAGTGACCATCTAGTCACTGTTTAATATTATAGACTTTATATTGTTTCTACAAAATTCAAGGGGTTCTGCAATATAGCATAGTTTTTTAGTTATTTTCTGAATAGGGGAAACGCAGCATAAAATTTTTATATTATAATAGGGAATATTTTTTTACATAATGGAATATAACAATAGAAATTATGTATCATTTGTATATATGCTTGTCTTGATTAATGACATATAAACAGAAACACGATTATCGACAACCATTTCTCCAACTTTAAACCAATTTTCTGTGGACTTAAAAGTAGTTTCGCACATATCTCTATGTGACCTACTTTATTTTTTCATATATATAATATGACACCTAGAACATCTCCCTTGTAAGTATAGAAAAAGCCATAAAAGAGGTCCAAAAGCTTTAAACAAATAGTTAACTCTGATACAGTAATTAAGACTATTTTTAAATTATTTAGAATTTGAGGCAACCTCTAAAGAACTCCGATATACTTCTATTTTTCATATATATGATTACTTTAACCCCCAACAGCCCCAACTATATATTTACTATGTGTATTATTAAATACATTTCAACTCTATTAAAATTATGTAAAGTGCTAGCGGATACAGAAAAGAAAACCTCGACATCTGTCCCAGAGGGGAACCGAACGACAGACAGCTGTTTCGAACTCATTAGATCTCATCAGTACACGGTACGCCGATCCAGGACAAATTCTGAATAAAATTCACGGGGTATTCATCTAAACGATACGATCAATGTCAGTAACTTATAATATTAGCGGATAGACAATTTACTTAAGAGGTGTATTAAGAAATATCATTGTACAGTAACTTTATTGTACCTGCCAGTAAAAATACTCGCTATAAAGCATTCTTCTCGTTATGCAATTAGTATTGCTTTAACTGACTGAAATTAGTTTTAAGCTATTTAGTTATAACTAAATTAAATTTAATTAATATTAATAATTTAATTAATATTTAATGAAAAATATTGCATATATCTGGATGCAATAAATGGAGATATTGGTTGCATACAATGATGAATTTCTAAAAGACATTTGAAGTAAAATGAGCACAACTATTATTTTATCGTAATAATGTACAAAATAAATGACAATTGCTAATATATGGCTACGATTATTAGGAATAATGAACATACATTTATTTTAAGATGAAAAGAACACTTTTTTCCTATTTATAACTATCTAAAGAATACATTGTTTACAGAAATATATTTATTACAGCTTACAATGAACCTTACGAGTAAATTAAGTGAATTAACAAAATACTAGGTCACAATTTCCAACAGACTAGGTCTATTGTATCAGTTCTCATTTGGACTATCTCGTAAGATTTGTACTAACAAGGAGAACATAATTTTTGAAGGACTAATTTTTTGTAGTAAATTTTCTTCTATTCATTTTTGTAATAAATATTTACAAAATACATAAGAGACGTTATGATAAACATTAATAATTAACTGGAAAGCAATTATAATCGAATTAATATGATCTGCTTAAAAAAATACCATTTCAAACTCTGAGTTCGCTATACAACAATTTAATTTGGCTGAGACTATAAATAAGGAATTGATTTTATTATGAAATTGTCTTATAAAAAATGCATATATTAGCTATTATCAGTGAGCCTATAAAGTGCCTTTCGATAAATATAGGAATATTATAACGTTATGAATGGATTAGATCAGTACTTGATGAAAATGCCTATAGTTTATTTCATCGCTATTTGCCAAATAAAAAATCCCAAACCTTCCGTGGATTGTTTTTATGGCTAGGTTCAGGTAGACTGTTCCGTTTATCGGTAAGATAAGACAGTTTTTTATTTGGTAAATAGCGATGAAATGAATAGTACATTCGTAGATAAAATAAATTATTTTTACTATGCAATTCGAACAATTTTTTTCAGTTACACAGTTATTTCGTCTATTTATTAGGTAGGCACCCTATTTTTCTTTCTTTAATACCCACACTAATGGCCAAATAGATTCTCTAACGAGACAAAGATAAGACAAAATCTTTATCCCTCATAAAATTATTATATTTACTATAAATGTGATTATCAAAATTTGAAGCATTTTAATATAAATATTAAGTTATATTCATTGAGTTTAAATTTTTTAGTTTACTGAAAAAGTTATAACGGGAACTGGGCCCTTCTTTCTTATTAATAAGTGAATATTTCAATCGACAATCGACAATATGAATATTGTTTTATTCTCATAAAATTTACCCACAATCAGAGATAACTATTTTCTAGCAAAACATAACCAAAAGCAACATTCAAGAATTACCTCTGTCTCTGACGTCTTGCTCCTGTATATCCTGCAAATTATTATCTCCCGCCAGCCAGTCGGGCTCCTGTTCTTGACTCTGACTTTGCAAAGGATCCCGAAACGCCACTAAGTCCGTTGGAAAAATTACTCGCGGTCTTCTCGAAGGCCACGCCGTTTGAAACCTCGCGGAAGGGTCAAAGTACGGATCGCGAGCCGTTGGTTGAAATCCCTCCGTGTAGTGTTCCCTATGCCCGCGAAACCTCCTAGGCAGTCTAAAACCACTGACTTCACTCGGGGGAAAGTTTATGCGTGGAGAACGGGGATACGAAGTTCTGGTCTCTTCGTTATTCCTGCCAGGGCCGTCATACGATTCTGGTCTGTTGTACTGGTTAGATTTCTCCGAGGAATGCCCGACATTGTCGAAACCTTCACCTGACACCCCTGTAGGCTCGTATTCAGGTCGAAATCTTTCTCCGGGGAATGCGACTATTGTTGGCCGTCGTGGTTGTTCCTTATTCTCGGGGATGTAAGGGTGAGAAGGTGATGATAGAGGCGTAAACCCTTCATCGAATTCGTAAGATTTTCTCATTCTGTAATTTGCCATTCTGGGATGGTATCTAATTGGGTGGCGTATTCGGCTTGGGACCGAGAACCGATGTTGATTTGCTTGTATTTTCAGGTGTTTATTTTCATTAAAATTAGCTGGCAAGATCTCGCCTATGTGTTCTTGATCGTTATTTTCAATTAAACCGGAATCGTCTCTTCTTATTATATGTTGATTGGGATTCTCCTCTAGGTCTTGATCTTCTTCCTCGTTATAGTAATTGTTCTGTTGGTACATTTCACCGCCATGTATCAGCATATCCAATTCGTCTTTAGAGAATACTTTCAGATCGTCGACGTAGTCTTCTTTGGAAATCCTGCGTGACGCAGACAAATTTCCGATTATGTAATCTGGCTCTTTATGGATTTCTTGTTCGTATAATTTTAAGAGCGGTTTTATGAAATCCTTTTCTAGTAATTTTTCATATGACGACTTTCCATTGTTGCGTAAGGAATGGTTAATATCTTCCGGTTTATCGGGTTTATTAGAATCTGTATCTTTTGTTATAACCACGTTCTGTGACTCATTATGTATTTGAGTCAAGTAGTTGTGAAAACGCTGTAAGTCTTCTTGATTTTTCTTTAAATCTGTCCCACTAAGATCATTGAAATATTGACGGTCCAGAGATGGTGGTGAAATTATTTGCTGGGCAGGACTGGCAATCTTAACTGGAAAAAACTGCAACAAGGAACCTGCGGGTTTTTCATACGGCGGATCAGCTGCTTGAATCAAGAATATGCTCATTACAAGAGTTAAAATCCCTGAGTGTATTTTGTTCATTATGACAGCATTCCATTTAGTTTCTCTTCTAATTGTTTTGTTTGTGTATCTGCCAATTATGCCGATGTACTGGACCTTGCCCAACCTCCACCTTGAATGAAAGTATGTGAAAGTGATCGAAGAATTCTAGTCGGGTTTTCCTTACTTGCGTTTTTTTAACTTTAGAGCTGATATCACAACGTTTTAATCATAAATGATTGAAGTAATAATAAGTGTCTAACAGCGTCCATGTCCTGTTCCGGCTACACAGTTCGAACACCAGAGGTGAAGGTCTGTCCGTTCAAACTGTCGGCGAACGAACAACAAGAAAACCAAAACACAAATCACTTAACCACATCACAGGTACTGTTGGACATCTGAGGCCGACTGATGCATCAAGGCGGCCATGGTAGAGAGTTAACTTTCACACACTTACCACTTTCACTTGAATGGTCTTCACTGCCAGAATAAGCAAGCGAGCAAGAGATAGAAGTTCATCGGGTGCATAACAAACGATGGCGCGTTCGATTAAAAAAGCACCGTTACGGCTGCACTCTTTTGCAGTATGTAACATCCTATAAAGTAATTGCTGTTTGTTTCTTCGGTTTTACGTAATGGAGGCTAATATAGCGAGTAGTGATTTTGTAGTTTTAATAGATGTTTACACGTTCTTGCGCACTGATAACTAGACTAATTAGTAATTACTCCTTGTAATAGGGAGGATAGAAATTGTTTCTTATCCATGAATAAATTAAAAGTGAGTTACTCAATACATCGAATTAAATGTACATATATAGTAGGCCATGAAAAACTAAGCACTATTTCGAGTATAAAGTAATTTGTCTAAATACAGTTGTGCGAATAGGCAGATAACTTTCTTCTAAAGGAGATTACTTTGATATTGATCTAGCTATTTCAAACACTTATAATTTAAATAATAAGAGGATCATCTTAATTTTAAACCAAGACAACTAAGAAATTAAGTTTCAAGAAATTAGTTTGTGTATAATAAAGTATTTAATTTATTTTTGGTACTTCAAATATTGTCAAGCTTGTAGCACAATTAGCGAAATGTGTAGGTTAGCACAAGATAGGAGAAGCTGGAGGTTAGCGTTCAACCAGTCTTAGGACTGATGACCTCATGATGATGATGACTTCAAATATGTACACTGATTTACTAATGAGTTACTAATAATTAAGCATTTAAAATAGTTGGCACTGAAGCAAGCTATTCAGTATTTGCAGTCATCAAATTTATTTTGTCATTTGACTTTTATCTACAAAAAGAACCTATGTTGTATTGTGCTGGCATTACAATTAATCGAGATGGTTACAGAGTTACAAAAGAGATAATATGTTGTTATACATTTAAAATTATATACCTGCTCGTAATTTTATTATTAACTCGTTTTTTACACTCTGACATACGTCGCCCTTCTTTCAAGAATTTCTTGCCTCATATTCTCTCGCATATTAGAATAAATCAGCATTTTTTAACAACTGCAAATGAGGAAATCCAGAGAGGTCAAACCAAGTGAACGTGGTAGCCATATAGTCTCTCGTCGTTGCTTCTCGTTGCCTAATCCGTCTACTAGTGAAAATATCGTCTAGAAATAATAGGACATCAAAACCAAAATTAGAAATCCCGGCTTGTAGAAACTAAATCTTTAGTAACGACCGTCATCAACCGCATTATTCGTTTAAAGAACTACTATAGCTGGAACTCGAAATGTAGAAATTCTAAATATTTAACAGCAGTCAATTTTTTTCAAATAAGTAAACCAGTAAAACACAACTTCCTAGCGCTCTAGGCTATGTATTTATCTTACGTTGGCGCTAGAGATGAGATTTTAACACTGGCTTTCTTGAGACTAACATCTGCAGTTACGAAGATGTACTGATCCATTTAAGAAAAAAGTCGCTTGGTCAGAATAAACAACAAATTTTAAAGAGTTCACAATTGTTTCATTATATTATATCCTGATATATTAACCAAATAATCCTAATTGTCCTTATATAACTCTTGTACTACGTTTACTTTTGTACTAGGCATTAATTTACCTTTTTTAGTCACAAACTAATTTTATTTCCATTTTCAATTTTCAAATATTGTTATTCTATAGTATGTAATTATAATATAGTTAGTTAGTGTATGGTATGAAATTAATGGTTGGTAAAAATGAAACCTATGGAATTCATTTTTATAAAAAACGTAACACATTAAAAAATTGCTCTAGTTAGTGAAGGTACTACATGATAATTCAAATACGAAATTTGAAAGAAAGCATGTCAGTCAATACCTTTTTGAGGAATAAGATTCATAGTTAAAAAAATATTCATCGTGGGTACTTCTATAGAAAAATATATAATTGATGTTTAAAACTCAACCAATAAGATTTTATGTCAATTTAATATTAACCAAAGGAACAATATGTATTTTTCTACTTATATTTATTTCCATTTTTTGTAACAACTATTGTAAAATAAATTATATGCACCATAGATAAAAAACGTTAAGAGACACTTTCCATGTATTCTTTTTCAATACAGAAAATAATCAATTAATTCTAATTTTCTAATTTTCCCGTAGTCAATAGAGGGCGTGTCCAACTAAATGAATTATGAAATTTAGATTTAATTCAGTATTCCTATATTTCTGGGGAACAGATCAAAAGTGTACATTACACTATTTTTCCATGGTACTCGATTCGATTGCTACATTTTTATTAATGTTAATTATTTTTCAGTTAGTTTCAAATACCACAAACTGAATGTTGTGTATATAGAAAATAAAAACTTGAAAGCTTTCGATTATTCAGTATGAGTTTGTTTTGAATAAGAACGTAACGGAAAAGCAAAAAATAACAAACAAAAAAGTAGTCGATTGCAACGAATCAGTAAATGTATATTTCTTGTATCGTATTTGATATCGAAAGTTTGCTAAAAAAAAAAAAAAACTTTTGAATATTACAAATAGTTATACTATTTTCGTATAGTGCAATATCCCATTGATATTTCAACACCTCAGATGGTCATTCCGATCGATTTCAAATATTTTTATAATTTTACAGGCATGAAAAGAAAATAAGTAGACACGTCCACTATTTCGTTTTATGATGTGCTGAAATTTGATTCAATACATTTTGCTTTATCAGGTTTTCTCGTAACTCCTCAGATTTTTTTAATCTCAAAACAACTACCGTGAGCAAAATGTTTTATCAGATATTAATTCATCGTTTACATTAAAAAACCAATTTTATTCACATTTTTATTTTTCCTGGGAGAGGCTGGAACCTTCGATGCAACAACAAAAACAGGAAACAAGTTATCCACAAACACTGAAAAATTACATGCTTTTTTCGATGTACGTTTCGTCAATCATCTCCCGATGATGCCAATTGGATTAATGAAACCCGCGTCGAGAAACGTGTAATATCTCGGTCTATGTGGAAAACAGATCTCCTGTATTTTTCTTCCCATTTTCAAAATAAAATCAGTGCACAGGACGAAACTAAATCGAAATATCTACCAGATTTCTAGTACAAGATACTTACCTTTGTAATTACAAAATATTTTTATACAGTGCCTTCGCTAATGTTCACAAGCCACGTGATCATCAAATATAGGAACCATCATTGCGCTATTGGTATTGCCCTATTGGAAAATTCTCCAAACTCATTGCAGTCTGAGCTGCAGAACAACAAAATATATTGTAGAACCGCCAAAATCGCTGTCATGGAATCTTGTATTTAAAATATCTACATAGCACCTTTGAAAAGTTAAATGTGTCTAAAATAGTAAAATATATAGACAAGATCAATTAAAACAAATGTAGGGGACGATATCATAAATGAAAATATATCAAATATTTTCATTTATGACATGGATGAATTTATGATACGATAGAAATAAGTATTTCCAGTTTCTAAATGAATTGAATATCAGTAAAATATAAACCGGAAATCGAGTTACTGACATAGATCGTATCGATATATGTATATGTATTATTCGGCATTTGTCCTGGATCGGCAGTAGTATAGCAAAGGGACTTCTGGCGCACACTCGGATTTGTCCGCGGACATTTGATGCGGATGGCATGTGGTCATTGTTCATCTGAAGAACTCTTGGCGCAGGTATAAAACAGGTCTGTACAGGTATGGTTGTATTAGGAAAAAAACATGACGTCATTAAACAGGTTACCCTACCTGTTTTAAGCCGATACACACCTGTTTTATACCTGTACAGACCTGTTTTATACCTGCGCCAAGAGTTCTTCAGATCAACAATGACCACATGCCATCCGCATCAAATGTCCGCGGACAAATCCGAGAGTGCGCCAGAAGCCCCTTTGCTATACTACTATCGGCGTACCGTATAAGGCACTGGTGAGAACCAATAAGTTCGAAACAGCTGTCTGTCGTTCGGTTCCATCCGGGACAGATGTCGAATCCTACCTGTGGCGGGTTTTATTTTTTGAAAGAATTGAATAGCATCAATAAAATGACAAATTTTCCTATCAAATACAGTTATGTCTTAAGTAGATTATACGATGCAGGAAACCCAATTAGGATAATTGAAAGTAATTACTGCTAGATTCATAAAGTAATTAGAATCAGTCGAGAAAGGAAACATATTTAAATAACTAATATAAAAGTCGGAACCAAATAAATACTAAAAAAATAAACATGAATTTCAAAGTGATAAGGTTTTTCAGATGAAGCTTAATATTGTGTAGGAAGATAAGAATGTTAGAAGATAAGGAACTGCAGAAAACAGATTTAAGATATTAAGCAACCTTCAATTGAATATAATCATGTCATGATTGTTATGGCCAATCAAAGCACGGTCTAACGATCTAATTTTATAATAGACTATTATAAAGTTAGAATTTTATGAAAGTATTACCTTACATACAAGATATTACTTGACAAAGTGTAAGCAACACTTTGAAGGAAACAAAATCATTATCTAAAGGGAATCAAAAGAGCACGTAGTTTGTGAATATTTAATGAAGATATTATATATGATAGTAACTGTATTTTACAATTTCAAGTTTAGCAACTTCTACTTATAAACGATAAAAGGCAACCCCTAATCGGGGTATCGTTGTACTCGAAGCGCTTTAAGGAATTAATTTTTATTAAATAAAGAGAGTATTGTTATTTAAAGAATACTATGATCACGTCACAACTAAAATACAAAACCTGAAAATATTGTACGTTAGTCAATATTTTTTTCTATAAAGTTGACCTATTTCAGAAAATAATTATTTAATAACAAAGCTTTGAATATTATGCGGAATTTTATCATCATCCTGTATATCTCTGCGTAATATAAATTAATGACTGTTATAAATCTATCACAGCTTTATTACAAACCAAATATAACTGTTTTTTAAAGTTTTGTCTTCTTTTCAAATTTAGAAAATCTATCTTCAATTGCTACAATTTTATACCAAATCGTACAATGAAATAATAGCTTAAAAGAAATGAAACAAGAGAATACCATACACCTTTGTATGGTATCATAACGGATTTTCGAACGAGCAATATAATCAAGCTTTTTAGCCTATTTTATTGTTCTGAGTCACCATTGTTAAGAGACGCCGGTATCTAATGTAGTTTTAATTAACCATGTTTGTAAATACTGATTATTTTTTTATTATAAATCGTAAAGTAATGGATCGTTAATTAATTTTGCGTGGAAAAAAGAAATTAGGTTGAAGACTACGGGCCAATAACTATCATAAAGGGACACTTGAAACATAGCGACGAAAAAAAAAATATTAATTACACGTTAAATTCGAAAAACAATACAGAAGAGGAAAGTTTATAAAGAAACTTACCTTCTATATCATGTATACGTGAGTGGGAAGTATGTAAAATTTATAATATTTGCAATTTTTTTTCAATTATGTTTTCATAAGGGATCTTCTGTAGAAGTCGTCATGCAGTCACATATAGGTAGTGAAATTAAAATAATTCTAGTAAAAATAATTTATCTTTAAACACGCAACTAAATAAGAATCCTTTAGTCTTACTATATAACAAAATTTGTATTATAGCAAAGTACTTGTGTAAAAAATATTTACTTTTTACCTTACTCCAAATCTTTACAAACGGAATTGTAGATTTTATACAGATAGATCTTATTATTCACTTTTGCAAATATCACACATTTTAAAAAGAGACACATGAAACTGTTAGGATTTCTGTATCCTTAAATATATTTTAACAAGATTCAAGTAGAGGTAAATTAAATATTACGTACAGAAGTCTTTTTCTTATAGATAAATCCATAGTCATATATTTCAGCTCAGACCCCAAAATAGTTGATATGTATTAAAATTATTTCTCAGCTGCATATTAGCAGAAAATGTATTACTTAGTTTTGTAAACGCAAAATCAATATATTTAAACCAAAACCTTATAATTTTACCTTTGATAATAAAATTCAGCAGATCATTCACGTATAACATAAACAATAATGGTCCTAACACAGATCCCTGAGGAACTTCTAGCAAAACATTCTTACAAATAAATTTACAATTTTCTGTCAGTATCATCATCTTTTTATTATCTATGTATGATTCAATCCAGGTAAGAATATTACCATGAATTCGAATCCTCCAAAGCCTCGTAAAAAAAATCAACAGTAGTAACTAATATCGAATACATACTTTCCATGATCTAATTGAGGATACATAAGCTTAGTAATATATATAACGCTGCTATGTCTATAGATTGTTTAATCCAAAAGGTGTATTTCCCTTCTAGGTAATATTAAGTGAAACTATGACAAAATAGAGCAATCAAGTGATTGAATTATATACCATCCACTCAATTGATTTTAAAAATGTACTTAATACAGAAATCTGATGATAATTTTCCACAATTTTTTCATCATCTATATTAAATATTGGTTTTATACTTACTGTTTTAAAAATGTATGGAAAAATACAATCAGTAGATCAAAAGATCACTTAGTTAAATATATTAATAGTTTCTTTACATCATCAATGATCACCTTTAATTATTTTATATTTATTTTATCTACAATTATGTTTGGAACAGGTAGTGAAACTGTATACGCTAAACATCTTTCTAACGCTTTCGGTAACTCTTTGTGAATAAAGCAATTGATTAATTATTATAATTACGCTGTTTACTGTCATTCTCTATATTGTAATTCTTGTCATTATACCTAAGTAACCAAATAATAGTCACTATAACGTAGAAGAGTCACTACTACCCACACCTACGTTAATAGTGCACTCATACGTACTTAAAAGGCAAGTCATTATCACTTTTATATACAGATACATGGTTTAAACTATACAAGAAATAATAGTTATAGCAAGGTTTGACTCTGTGTTAAAAAAAATATTAAGATTTTACCAGATTAAAATAAATTTATAGCGTCTCTGCATCTACAGATGCGTTACATCATTGAAACATTTATTTTAATTATGCCAATATTACATCATTAGATGTCGAATGGTTGTCGTCTCTTGATATAAGAACATTTTTCCACCATAGTGAACACCATTCGCTAATATATCTGTAGAAACATACTTAATGTTGATGTTTAACAGATCTAATCCACCTGATAACGTTATTTAGAAAAGGATTTACTTTTATTTTACTTAAATTATTACGAAGTCGCGAAGGTGGCGCCTCTGTTACGGTGAATAAACGAGCAGCTCGTTTTATTAACATGATATATTCTATTTAAAATAACAAAGTTAATCATACTTCCAAAAGACCTACGAGTATTATTTTAACTAGAAAAATATATCTTATATACATGTACGATTATCAAAATAAAATGTTATTTCTTAATCAAGAAATGTCATATTACATACGTAGGCCTTAGGCCACTCTGCCAATGAAAAAAAAAACTAATCAATATTTTTTTATAGCTTGAATCACTTTTAATGGACTTTTAATTGCTTTTACTTGACAAATTTTAATAAATGCAAACGTGGAAAGGGAATCTAAAGAAATATTTATTGTCAGTTAGTTATGTCCGCCATACTTGAAATTTAACATACAGATTACTCTCTGAAAGGTAGAAATCTAATTACTGTTTTTGTGGCAACTGGTAATTATTTGCTGAAATTTCAGAATTGAGTAATACATTTGTTTTATTATTCAAACTGTATGATTCGTTATTACTTTGAAACAAGAACAATGCCATAGCTTAATGATTGATTTTTAAATATACGAAACAAAACTAAATACCCACATTTGTTCTGGTTACATCACAGTTGAATACATATATACTCGTATTATACACCATTAAAATTTGAACCCCTTTTAGAATATCACAAATACAAGTAGAAACAGAACAATTGAATATTGTATTTGCGACATTCGAATATACTTAAAAGAGTTTTCAGAACAATAAAATTATTTGAATTAATTTGCGGATTTTTATAAAACTACAATATTTCCTTGCGTAATAAGAAGTAAAACGAAAATTACTACATTAACTGAATAATATGTCGTTACGGTACGTTAAGGATCGCTGCAATTTATGTACGACTAATAAAATAAAAATTAGAAAGTAATTTGGCATCACGAATAATGAATAAATTCTAAATAAGTCAGGAAAGTGTAAAAAGTTTCGATTTGGCATACCACTATTAATTTGCAGGTATTGTGCAAGAAGTCTTAGGAGACAGATTACATTAATATTTAATAAAGCAACTGACATGAAACACTAACATAAAACCAACTGACATATATTGAATTAATTATAATTAATGTCAATATCACTATGCTTTTTCCAATATCATGTTCTAAATTTTCGAATATCATGTAATAAAAACTATTTATTATTATTATATATATTTTTAATTCTGTATTACTGTAGCTTCTTTCATTCGTCAGTAAAGGATGTAAAAAAATATAAGGAGGGGCAGCTTGTGTAACTTAGATTAGTCAAATATTGATAAACAAACATGAGACCGAGACTACGTTTTAGAAATTGACAATTAGATATATATATATATATATATATATATATATATATATATATATATATATATATATATATATAGAAAATAGGTAAATAGTATATAGAAAATTTAAACGAATCTTTCGAAAGTTTTTTCATAATATAACTCGAGACGAATATAAAGAATATTATTTTTGATTTTTTTTCAGAAAAATTAGTTTTTCTAAAACTCCCAGGAATTTGGAATGAGAGATAAGGAAAATCTGTACCAAATTAACTGAAATAGACACAATAGTAATAAAAAGTTTAAATTTGTAATTTAAAAAATAAAAACAATTTTCGTATTCATTGAAAAACAATTATATTATACTATCTTGTAAAGTATTTTCGGCGATTCCCTAGTGAGCTATCCCTTCTCTGCAATTTTTTGTTGCAAACTTTGTTTTAATATTTTTGTCGTTGACTGCTACATGGATCTGGCATTGAAAATATGATCACTTAGCGCCTTAAATTTGGTCACAATGTAAAAATACTATAACAAAAATATTTAAAAAATAAACATGAACTGATACAAACAAATACACTATAAAGATGTAATTATAAAAAATATATATATGAAATATACAGTTTGTAAGTTTAGAACAAAATTCATCTTAAAGTTAAAACGAACATGTTTTAAAGAAACTTTCCGAACACGTTAATTTTCATCTTCCTAAGCCACAATAACACCCTGTGGATTATCGCCTGCCCAGAAATGCAAATTATGGGAGTTTATGATGCCGCTTTTCGTAAAGCAGCTTCGGCCGGAAGGAGAACTGAACCCATAAACGTTGCGTTGTTTCTGTGCTATTCTAAAACCCAGTTTAAAAATTCCATCCTTCCAGGAAAGTCTTCGGGAAGAAGCGCATGGGCTTTCTGAAGGTGATAAGGATGTAATTGTTGCTCTTTAAGGATTCTAAAGACAATCGATTTTGTACAATGAAACTGGGCAGCCAATTTCCGGACACTCGTAAAAGGATCTACGTCTATGGCATTTAATACGTTTTCTCCAACGCCCTCGCCGCGAACGATTTGTTTTCCACAAGTGTGACTGGTTTTTCAAATTTGCCTAAAATATTCGCGGTACTGTATTAAAATGTTACAAAAATTCCAGTTAAAGTACGCTAACAGGCTCACGCACGTGATAAATTCGCAAGTGATAAACTTCGTTGTTTTTACCGATCTCCCTTCTCCATCGAACGATCCACATGTCAAAAATTTTTTGATCGGGAATTCTGCGACTTGAAAATCATTCTTCGTGTAGCCTTCTAGCTTCTGATACATTGCATAATGTTAAACCGTACATTAAATGCATGTTGGCATATTCACTCAACGCAAATTCCATTATCGTAAATAAAAAAAAGTCAGGAAGAATAAAGTTGTCAGAAATTTTAACGCACTAATATCGTTAACTGATACTGCCATTAAAATTTTCCCAAATAATATCAAAGCACCATAGATACAAAGTAGGTATATTTTTCTACAATAGTACTGTAAAATGGGGTTACTTTGAACCGCGTGGCTACTTTAATCAAAAAATTAATTTTGTTATATTGACTTATAGTGAAATAACCATTAAGTTTAGTGACATCTAGTTTTCACCACTCAATACGTCATACATTTAAGAATAGTATGGCAACACTAGTTTGAAAATAATTTTTGTGCAGTTGGCAAACGTGACATGGAACTTCTAACATACAAAACTGAATTTCGAAGAGGTCTGCAAACTTTTGTTGCTGTAGCCATAAGTATTTACACCACATGTTTACAAAATGTATTTGCTATAACAATACGATATCCTAACAAAGCTATGTTAAATAAATTTAAAAGATTTCAACACACTTTTTGCTTATACATCTTTTATCAGAAAATACGCTTAATTATCGTTTTCAGGGTTACTTTGAACGCGTTCATTGAAGCCCCATATTACAAATTAACTCTGTTTTTTATTCTCTCCCTGAAATAAAATACAAAAAAAAATGTTTGCGTGAAGCATCTAAAACATGGAATTTCATTAGGGACGCTAAGTAACAAATTAGGAGGAAAGCATGCCAACAAAATTAGCCACCCCCTTGCCCTCGCAGAAGAGGAGGAAATTAATATCGTTAAAAACGTTCAGACCCTGGGAGGGTGGGGTTTCCCATTAGATTTAAAAGATACAAGATTATTGATCTTCTATTACCTATCGAAGGCCGGAAAAAATATTCCCCAGTTTAAGGCGTGTATAATTTATTTACAAGGACCATATAACTTTTAAGGCCTGTATAATTTATCCATTAGACCCACAGCATCCCCTAAAACGTTTGTCGGACTATCAGCCTGAGCAATGTCAAGCACCAGTACAGGAACATGTGTCTGCAGCCATAATTGAAGTGTTGAAAGAATTCCGCGGTGTTGTTGTGCCAGCACAGAGACAGAGGAAAAAGAAGTGTCCAACCAGGAAAAAGCATATCTGTAAACAACCTCAGAGGAAATCAGAATGATTCAAACTCAGTTGAAGAAGACGTAGTTCAAGAAGGAACTGAAAAGGAAGAGTTTGAAGTTGAAGAACTAAGACGAAAACCGAAGTCTGGTATAGATGAAGCACCCTCAGAATATGCTGGAGATATACAAGTAGATAAATTTTATTTAGTTCAGTTTAATGTAAAATCTCTAGTTCATCACTATGTAGGAAAAGTCATTTCCATTGATGACTTAGAAAATCAAAATGTTGAAATTGCATTTTTAGAAATGTTATCTGAAGTGAATTAAAAGTTTTTCTGGCCACAAGTGCCCGACTAGGGAATTATATCCATCTCTGAGTTATTAACAGCTCTGTCAGACCCCCAGATAGATAGGAGAGAGGCCTTTCTGTTTGGTGCAAATCATCTTCGTCCATATCTGAAAAGTCTGCAATCGATAGTTTAGTTCTATTCATTGTTTTCTGCTTACCTCAATGGCGGCTCGTGATGAAATGAAATGGATGTTCTGCACAGGGCCGATCCTAGGATATTGGCCGCTCGCGTGCAAATTTCAAACGTATGCAAACTACTGGCGCCGTAGGGGCCGCAAGAGAATTGCGCCGCAGAAGAAAATTTTGAAAATTTTCAAGGTACCGCGTTTTCCTGATACTTCAGAATTTGTATGTAAAATCCGTTTATACAAAAATATAGACTTTCACAAGAAAATTTTTTGGAATTTAATACCTTTTTGAAGAACATTCATGTTTACCGTCATATTCTTTGGTTAAGAGAAAAGGCTTGTAAGGTGAATTTTCTACTAGAGGGTCTATAACACTTAAAATATTTTCTGAAAGAGTTTCAGCGTCACATTGTGTAGGTTTCAGGTATGTCCAAAAACGTTCATTCGGTTCACCATCGAGAATATATCTTTAAACTACCACTGAGTTTTTGCAGATACATCAGTTGTTTCGTCTGCCATAACTGCCAAAAATGAAGGTTTGTTAATTTCTTTAATTATTTCTTCATGACATACTTTTAATATACAGTCTAAAAGATCATTTTGTATTTCTTTAGAGGTTCCTTTAAATACTGAAGCATTTTGTAGATGCTCGCTTAAAGTTACATCAAGCTCAGCAGAAAAATTTATCAAACCACGAAATATCCCCGGGTCTTGAGAGGTTTCAGCTTCGTCATGTCCTCGCAGCGCCAGTTCAAAGGCCTCACAAAACTTTATGCAGTTTATAATTTTTGACAAAACGTATCTCTTTTTTGTCACATTATCATTATGCTTTTGCACATTTATCCAATAAGCTGAATCTAGCTGCGCTTTAATATTAGTTGTTCCTAATAAAGCTAATTCCATTGTATTATGTAGATGGCTTTTGGAGTTGTCGTGCTTTTTTATTTTTTCAGTTAAGTGCACCAAATCTGTCACCCCTACCTCCGTCCATGCTTTATCACCGCCAAAAAATAAACAAGGAAAACAAAATAACGCATTTTTTTTGTTGCACCCACAAATCCAATTGTTCTTCGAATAAATGTCTCTATTAAATTGACGTTTATATGCTTTTCCGCGGCTAACACCTGCAGTTTCAATAACAATATCGGACAATGGCGTACCATTGTTTTTTAAATCAATTTTTTCTTCATAAGAGTATTTAAAAAATCGCTTCACATGAACTAAATTATAAACTAAATCCATTGTCACTATCACAGTATATAAATATTAATAATTAGTACAATAAATCACTACACAAATTCACAAAACAGTATTTAAAATCTCAAATTAACACGAAATACGAAATAGATACGATTTACGCCCGCCAACTGTACGAGAAGTAGGAAGGAGTAAACATTCACTGATGTTGTCTTAGCTGGAAGAAATACAGCTCACTGACCGTGTAAATTCGCGCATTTACGAGCGCTAAGTGTGGATTGTCGCGGGAGTTGAGGGGGAGGACGGGTGTGCCGAGCCGTGCTGAGAACTACCTCGTGTGGCCCAGTTCAATGTACCGCGACGCGCTCGCGTAGAGACCCAGATAATTCATCTGGTCTACTACTCAATAGAGGACGGCGGGCAGATGTGACTTTAACGCAATATTTGGTTAGCTGCACCAACTAACCAAATTATTTTAGTAATTATTATGTCGCGAAAATATACAAACATCTAATTGTTTGGCAGTTCTGCAGCTCTGCAGCACCTATACACTAGCCGACCTGGCGTACCTCCTTTTTTAAAATCGTTTCAAGCCGGCAATTGCCAAATATTAGTTTAATTTCATTTATCCTATATTTTGTTGGGATACTGCTATCTTTTTATGTATGTTTTGTTATAAAATGAGTGCCTTATACTGTTTATGAATACTAAAATACATTATGTAAATTGTACATTTCTATTGCATACATTTTTTCCCGCGAACAAGGAGTCTCTAGTTTTGATGTGTTCAAGGAAACACTATCTGAGAGGTTACATTTAAATCGCATGGTTTCATTATAGGCGTTCAAACTAACTTCGGCCGTGGGGTAACTTTGAACACCCATAAATAAATTGAAAAAAAATTGTTACCAGTAATTTTAAAATCTAATTTGTTGTCAGAAAGCTCTAACTGACGCCCGTGACATATATTTTTTTATAATTTTTTATTCGCTGTCTTACTTGAGATATATAGATTTAAAACAAAGAACCGTCCAATGTAATACCGTTCTACGGTACGCGGTCGAATATTTCAAACATTTCATAAAAGCATATTTAAATAAAAATAGTTTTTTGTCGAAAACTGTTCATTTTATCGATATCAAACAAGAGTACCTTTTTTTTTTCTAAAGTTCAAACCAACTAAAAATATTATTGTTGTGCCTTTATCATACAGCGTGCAAAAGAAATGAGCATTATTGCATCGATTTTCATCGATGTTCTTTAGGGAGCCACATCTTCGTAGGGAGGGGTCTGGAGCAAAAAAATATAGAAACTTGTCGCGTTATCTTAATGTTCTCTATATAAATCCGGGAGATTGCCCACATATCCTAGGACACACTGTATATAAGCCTTTTATGTTATAAGTTTCATCTGGAATACATAAAAACATTGATAAACTTATAATATTTGAAGGGACATAAATTACACATATATTTTACATAAAGATTCCGCCTGGTCTCCCGGGCCATAAGTAATTTAATTATATGGCCATTAACGCATACTCTTTCAACATTCTCCTTAAATAACTCGCATTAAAAAATCGTTAAATTTCAGACCGCAGAGAACAGAAGCTCTCAAAACTTGATACAAACAACAATTATCCTCAATAAAAAATTTAAAATATTGAGGCAAAAACTCGAACCCGAGATAGATTAACCGCTGTATATAGCGAAATATCTTCAAGCTGCTCATTACAGGAACCGTTCATTATAAAAACGAGAAGGCTACTGAGTAATTTAAAAGCGATTTTGTGTACGTCTGTGTATAATACTCTACCTCCATTGAAACTGAAATAGATCACTCGTAACATAACGCCATAAATTTTATGTTAAAGTTTTAAATTTATGCGGTACATCCTTGTTCCACATGTGACTCATTATTGCGATTCCGTCATGCGATTGTAGCGATTGTATTTTTTGAGGTCTATCGTGTTTACGCTGTTTGAGAAAGCTCTCCAGTTGCCCGAGGGCCACAATCGATAATTTGTTTATACTAAATTATTACAATGAGAATTACTTCCGAGATAATGATATAAAAACAGGATTTGCGTAGGAGCGGCGTGTTTTCTTTCAAATTTTAAATACGAATTATGTGGATCTGTTTCACAATACATAGATACAGGTACAGTACAGTGCTCCCTTAAAATAATGAATAAATTTGTTCGAAATTCTAGGAACAGTGTTTGGGGAAAACACTCGGACTCACCAAATATTATTTTTATTTGGGCATTTTTTAAAATATAATTAATACATACAGGGTGATTCGTCTAGGAGGTATGACGTCGATATGTTTCGTATAAAAACGATTTTCCAATTTCAAAATACTATATTTAATATACTATAATTTAATCAGTTCTTTTTGAACATTATCAATAACTTAACGAGGTATACGTTGTATTTCGTGACGAATTCTTGCTATCGAATCTTCTAAGTTCTTCGGCCTAGTAACGTATACTTTGCTCCTTAAGTGTACCCACAAAAAGTAATGTAGGAGTAATCAAATTAGTCGATTTGGATGGTCACTCAATCGACACCCTTCTTCCTATCCAACAATTCGGGAACATCTAAATAATCTCGTAAAGATGCTACAGAATGGGGAGGTGCACCATCTTGTTGAGAGAAAAAGTCATTTCTCGGAAGGTAAAGTTCCTCTACACTTGGATATAAAATTATTAGTACAGGAATAAGGTCGTTTAAAGAAAATCCAAATATCTAGCACTAGTTAGGTTCATATCAGAGAAATAGGGACTCAGAATTCCGTCGACTATGCCGCACCACACAATCACTTTCTGGCAATTTTGAGTGTGATATTCCATCGTTCATTGGAGATTATCGGTAGCCCAATAACGGCAGGTTTGCCTATTGACATCGCTGTTCAAGACAAAAATAGGTTTGTCAGAGAAAATGATGGTTATTACAAAATTTTCATCATTACTGCATATCTGTTGATTTTCATCAGCAAAATTCATTTTGCTGATGAAAATCGTCTTCAGACAGCTCCTAAACAAAGTATACCTTATAAGGATGGTGCTTTGCCTTTTCAGAATTTTGTATACTGTAAACACTGTCATGAAATTAGAAGTTAATTGGTTAAGTGTTGAGTGATAATTTTCCTGCATTGCCAACAAAGCATTAATCTAATCGTTTTCTGATGGTAATGGGCGACGAGATTTAGGAAGATGAATATGCCCAAATTCGCTTACTATTTAGATCTAGCATTGCTTACTATGCTTTGGCTAATGGGTTGCCAATCGAGATAAGCTGAATTAAATAATTTACCTACTTCTCTTTGGATGCGCGTCCTGTCTCCAAATCTGATCATGCAAAGAATTTAAATTCATTCCCGTTTAGTTCTTGACCATTTTTTTACAAAATGATACAGTTGCTGTCCAATAAACACTTTAAACATGCTGTGTTTTCCAAACAAAAGGTAGGAAATGTACTCTTTAAATAAATAACTCTAAAAAAAGAAAAACTATTTAACAAAATACGATTTCTGATGTTTCTGATGGTCTGTCATCTGACAGCAATAAAAAAACATCGGTCGCTAAGGCCACTATCCAGCCTAGGATGGATTACTAAGCAGCCAAGCACCGATTTTTCCCTTAATATAACCTGTCAAAGGTGTTGACTTTAGAGCCGAAAATCCTTGCTATACCCATTGGAGCAAGATTTTCAGTGTAAATATCTTAAAAAATTTCTCATTTGTTGTAGCCTTGATCCTTCTACTGCTGAATTCAACTAAATTCAATTTCATTTGTCAGTTTTGATACAAAAATTGATCAAAATCAGGACATAAAAACTTAAGGTAAACACTTATGTTTATCATATACCTACTGTTAAAGTATTGGTTTTAGAGTTGAAAATCCTTGATACATTAGAAAGAAATGTTCAGTGTAAATCTCTTAAAGAATTTCTCATTTGTTGTAGGCTCTGTCTTTCTAGTGTTGAATTTCAGTAAACTCAATTGTATAATTTTGTAAGTTTTGATACAAAAATTGATCAAAATTTAAGGTAGACAGAGGCATTGATTTTTCCCTTAATATATACTGTCAAAATGTTGATTTTAGAGCCAAATATCCTTTATCTATTGGGGCAAAATATTCAGTATAAATATTTCAAAGAATTTCTCGTTTGTTGTACCTTTGGTCCTTTCACTGCTGGATTTGAATAAACTCAATTTTATAATTTTGTAAGTTTTGATACAAAAATTGATCAAAATCACGACATAAAAATTTAAGGTAGACAGAAACACCTATTTTTCCCTTAATATGTACTGTTGATATATATTGATTTTAGAGCTGATGATGATAAGATATTGATTTTAGAGCTGAAAATACTTGATCTATTGGAGCAAAATTTTCAGTGTAAATCTCTTAAAGAATTTGTCATTTGCTGTATTGATTGATCTTTTACTACTGGATGCGAGTAAACTCAATTATAGAATTTTGTAAGTTTTGATAAAAAAAATTGATCAACATCACGACATAAAAACTTAAGGTAAACATAAGCATCGATTCTTCCCTTACCATCTACCTACTGTTAAGATATTGATTATAGATTCGAGAATCCTTGATATATTGAGGAAAAATGTTCAGTGTAAATATCTTAAAGAATTTCTCAGTTGTTGTAGGCTTTGTCTTTCTACTGCTAGATTCCAGTAAACTCAGTTGTATAATCTTGTAAGTTTCTATACAAAAATTGATCAAAATCACGATATAATAGTTTAAGGTAGGCACAAGCACTAATATTTCCCTTAATATATATTGTCAATATATTGATTTTGGAGCTGAAAATACTTGATCTACTGGGGCAAAATTTTCAGTGTAAATCTCTTAAAGAATTTATCACTTGTTGTAGGCTTGGTCTTTCTACTGCTGGATTCGTGTAAACTCAATTATATAATTTTGTAAGTTTTAATAAAAAAGATTATTAAAGTCACGGCATAAAAACTTAAGGTACCTAAATATAATCATCAATTTTTCCCTTAGCATATACTGTTAGGATATAGGTTTTAGAGTTCAAAATTCTTGATATATTGGAGGAAAATTTTCAGTGTAAATCTCTTAAAGAATTTCTCATTTGTTGTAGCCTTGGTCCTTTTACTGCTAGATTCAAGTAAACTCAATTATAGAATTTTGTATATTTTGATTGGAGCAAGGTCTCTCAAAGACTTCCTAAAATTTTCAAACGTTTAATTTTGTAGTCCAACAAAAGCAGTTCATATTTAGCCCATTTTCGAAGAGATTTCTGACCTTGACTTAAATTCAGTTCTCTAATCTTTAAGCTTTAGCTTTACAGTATTCGAATTCACTCTGAGCCCCAAACGATTATACTTATTTGTCAATAAAAAAAAAGCATGTGATGACCAAGGCCCCAAATAAAAGCCTTAATCGAGATATTGATCTAATATGTTGTATAAATTAGTTGAAAAAATCATAAATAAGAGTGTTACTATCGCGGAAGTTTTGTCAGACCGTTGGCCATAATGCGAGAATTTGCTTATTGGTGTTTTCTGACTGAGTTTCTTTAGAAATATAAGAAACTGTTAAATAAACTCATTTTTTTTTTTGAAAAATTGGATTTAATCATTTTACCACACTAGTGCAGGAAAGTAAATCGCCATTTTATTGCACGGCAATTACCACACCAAAAACAGTAGATATACCCTCAGATACACATGGCTACAATTAAAATATGTTTTGCATATTGTCGTCATTCATTGTGATCAAGCTCATTGTTATCAAGTACTGTCGTTCTTTATTCTTATTCGATATTTATTCTTAACCAAACTATAATAAAAATAAACAGTTTTGAAACCTTAAAACGGACATTTCCGCACGTAGAACATCCCTATCTCGAAATTGAGTGGCCGAGAATAAATAAACCAACACATAAATACAGAATATGTATTTTATGCGACAATTTAACTTTTTCCAATTCTTCTCAAATAGTCTACCATCGTGCTTTCTCATGACCCATGGACAGGGTGGGGTGTGTCCTATCCACCTCAAAATCAATAGATGTTGTCTGGTGGACGTCCCTAATCAGAATCAGTCGAAACCCGATCCATCCGACACGATTTAATTGAGTGATTGTGCTAACAAGAAAAATTTCTCAAATAGTCCACCATTGTGCTTTCTCATGACTCATGGACACGGTAGAGTGTGTTCCATCCACCTCAAAATCAATAGGTGTCGTCTGGAAGACTCCCCGATCAGAATCAGTCAAAATCCGATCGATCCGACACGATTTAGTTGAGTTATCGTGCTAACAAGAATAAATGCCGACGACAACGACACACACACAGCAAATGTTTTATAAAAACCATTTCTTTTGTTTTTAGGCAGAAAAACGAAAAATAAACCCAAAAAAAAGAATATTTTTTTTCAATTTTTCTTTACACGATTACATTACTTAAAGTAATACCTGTTTTAGAGATAACCGTAAATTTTAGCAGCTAAATTGTTAATTGCTATCAATTTTTAACAGATTCACACGTAATGATAAGAAGCATGAGAACAATGTCCCCTAAATTGCCATGCGTTCATTTCATATATTACTAAAGTTGCAGTTCAGAACAGAGAATTTGTTCGTCTGACTGTGAGAAAGAAAGTATGACGTACTCCAATAATTAAAGTCGTCGATTTGCTTATAAAAAAACCACTTGTTTCGTGTGGCTCTTTCAAGGTTCAGTTTCGCTCTTAAAAATGGTTTAATTGTCCCAAACAATGAACGCAGGCAAGATAAACAACCGACTGTTTTCTTTGTTTGGTTTTAGGTTAAACTGCTTTACTTTATCGCCATCTAATTGATTTTAAACTGTACAGATTAACTGACGAAGATTTCATTTGAAGTATTGCGTTCATTGTGAACTAAGTGATTTGCATGGAAAGTGGGACAAACGGATATCGAAAATCGGACTGCCCGACCGATCAGGAAGTTGTTTAAATGGGTTAGATCGGATATAACGGTAACAATGGGTTTCTTGGAGTGATCCTTTTAATAGCTCCCATTGTTCATAGATACACCAGAATACAATTGTACGGGGTGCTTTAAATATCAAGAACGATCCCGTCAGAGTAGATCCTAGTTACAAGATTATATCATTTACAATATATATATATATATATATATATATATATATATATATATATATATATATATATAATAGATATTTTTGATGTACATTTTTTATGCCAATAATATAAAGACGATATATACTAGTTAACCAACTCACTGGCCAACAGACAGAAACAAAATTCCAGTTTTAATTGACTTTTGTGTTACAAAAGGTGTAGACATAATAGAATCATATCTTTATCTCCCCATTAACCATACATACAGTACAGAATGAACAGCAACCCTCACATTCAAGGAAGCTAACAGACTGGGCTAAGTTTAGAGAAGAACTTGATACACCTGTATTATTGAATATTTCTTTAAAAACAACAAACAATCTAGAAGAAGCAGTAAATACATTAATAACTGACATCAACAAGCTGCATGACATGTCAGACCTGATGCTAATGGTAAAGAACTTAAGAAAATATACCCTTCAGTGTAAAGCAGAATTTAGCCGAAAAAAGCGCTGCGAGAGAGATAGCAAGAAACTAGATATTCAACTAATAAATTATTATTATTCAATAGCGAACTGAAAGGAATGCTGAATAAAGCAAATAAGTCGGGATTTACGAAATTATCTGGAAAGTCTAACTACAAGTGAAGCTGCTGACTATTCTCTATGGAGAGGTACCAGGAAATTAAAAAGGCTACATTAAACTATATCTCCTATTAGAAACAAAATGAATATGGGCCAGGAACGATAAGGAAATATTTTTGATAATCACCTTATGAATATTTTTCAACCTTACCCCTTACCGTTAACAGCATTTAAAGATGAAAATGTTTCCTTAAAGAGGAAAATGAGATACATGAATACATTAAGTCTCAACTCCAAACGGAACTTTCTATTCGAGAATTCAAAACTAAAAAAGTCAAACTAATAATTACGAAAGAAATTAATCCAAAAAAGACCTCTGGATTTGACTTGATTACCGGAAAAGTACTGCTAGAGTATCTGACAAATGCTTTAAAGCTATCACTCAAATTTTTAATACAATTATTAGAACAAATAATTTCCTAACCAATGGAAAGTAGCTCAAGTTGTAATCATCCTGAAACCAGGAAAATAACCTCATTATGTCAAATCCTACAGACCAATTAGTCGGCTTTCGATGCGGTCTAAGGTCTACGATTGCTTTTTGATCGTCTAGAATCTATAATAGACGAACGAAATCTAATTCCCGTTCACTAGTTTGGCTTCAGAAATCAGCACGGTACAAATGAACAATGTCCCTAAAATAATCAGAAAAATTAACAGATATTTGGAAGGGAAAATACATTGCTTTAACATTAAACCAAATTAAATCACTTGTAAAATACTACAATCTAGGCCAAATAATTTTTTTTCAAACTTTGTTTTCTGACATTTCATAGCCTACTTTTGATTTTCAAATGAAACTATATGGTTTTTTCTATGCTACATAAAGTGTATTTTTTATGAATCCAGTGATGTATAGAAACCCAAATTTTGTTTAACATTAGTATCTGAAAAAAAATTAAAGAAACAGTAAAATGTGATAATTAATAAATTGTTAAATGAAGATAATTTCATTAAAATAACATTTAGGCAGTTGCTTTTTAATTTTAAAAAGGCATAAAGAGAATGTTAGAACACTAAACAACTATTGCAACAATTGTTCAAACTAACCACCATTTTGTTCAACACATAATTGATATCTCCGAGATACGCTGGAAGTGGCATTGCATAAAAAAAATTGAGGAATTTCACGACAGGCCTCAACTATTCGCCTTCTCAAATCATGTTCGTTTCCGGGTGGTGTTAAATACGCGGTATCTTTTAGATAACCCCATAAATATAAACAAAGTGGCGTCAGGTCTAGACTACGAGCTGGTCATAGAATGGGTCCGTTGGTTCCGATCCATTGTTCGCCAAACTGGATATTCAAATAATTAGAAATTAGATTGGTATTATGGGAACATTTCAAATTCGCCAGAAAATAAATTATGATATTTTTGTTGGTTTAAATTTCTATCAACAAAAAATGGTCCTATTAGCCTACTTCCTAAAATACCATACGACACATTCACGTTAAATCTTCTTTGAAAATTGCTCTCCACAACAGCGTGAGGATTGTCCTGAGACCAATATCTATGATTTCTTCTGATAAAAATCTCATTCTTCCCGAAAGTACATTGGTCAGTCCAGATAAGTTTTTGATGAAATGCTGGATCTGCCCTCGACATATCCAAAAGAATATTTAATATTTGTTCTCTGTCGTTGTCTTCCAATGCATGGGTTTTAAGGGGAGTGTACGGCTTGAATTTATGCTTTTTGAAAATTTCTATTACTGTTTTTTTAGAAGTTCCACATTTCGCGCTACCTCACTTGTGGATGTATTGGGAGTTTCTTCTGCACTTAATAAAACATTCAGTTCCAAGTTTTCATCATCAAATTTCACGGGAATTTTTTAAAACCTCAAAATAAGCTTGTAACATATCAGTACATTCATTACTGGTCATTGTGACGAATAAGGCACACTCAAAATTCAAAAGACTGGTGTTTGACGTTTATCAAAATATTGCGCTCAAAATTTCATAGGCAGTTTGATGTCGCCTTCACAAAATTATTTCATATCATATTTTACTGTTTCTTTAATTTTTTTTCAGATACTAATGTTAAACAAAATTTGAGTTTCTATACATCATTGAATTCACAAAAAAATATTCCTTAACATAGCATAGAAAAAACCATGCAGTTTTATTTGAAAATCAAAAGTTGACTATGAAATATCATAGAAAACAAAGTTGGAAAAAATATATTCAGCCCAGATTGTAGTATTTTGTAAGTGATTTAATTTAGTTTTTGTATTTTGGAAATGGGACGATAAATAACAGAGTTATGGCGGTGACCGTCTTTCGTGCACCCCTCTGTATATACAGACAACAAGTCAGTTTAAATTCCGAGAATGAAGCCGTAAGATTACGAGAGACGGAAAATATTAATGATAGAGGATAGAGGCGGATAAAATATTTCAATAATTAGAAACACGTATTTGCGGAAAATCTATTAATTAGCTTCCATAAAATTAATGTGCGTTTCATCAACGTCACGAACACTCATAACGTTTAAATAATTCAGGCAGTTAATGTAATTCACGACATGTCATAAATTCTAGCGTGCCATAAAAGAAAACAAATAGGTACTCTTCGAAAGTGCAAGTGAAAACGCCAGCTGTTTATTAAAAAAATTATGCGCGTCGAGAGAAGTTAATTTCTTTAATAAAAACTACGACTATATTAGAAACTTTTAGGTGGGTATAACCTTCATACTTTACTAAGAAAATTAGGATTATCCCGAAAATTACACAGACTAGTCGGGGCTTTATGCCCAATAATGGCTTATTAGTAGAAAGTGAACTGATCGGATGACAGAAAAATTGCAATTGTCAAAGGATAAACGCGACTAATTGGGAGTGAAATTGGACGTATTATAAAGTGAAATTAATATGTATGTAATATTAATGCATCAGTACCTAATACTCTGTAAGACATGACAGTAATAGCTCTTGTGTATATAATTAGCAACATTTTACTTTCATTTATCGAGTAGTTAAGAAGAAATAATAATAAGAATTTGTTTCAGTTGATGTGGTTTCGTTTATTTTAAATTTTATTTATTTCGAACTCCGCTATACCAGTCCCAAGCCTGGGGTCTCATCACACAAGAGATGAGAAAGGAGGAGGGGGAGGAGTAACAACCTCGTTAAAAAACCAGGGTTCATCTGGCCCGGATGATAGCACCCTGTAAGGGCCCTGCCTGGGATACAGGCGAAGCTACTGCCTTGTAGTTCGACATCGGTTTGTCGAAGGCTAGAGGAAAAAAACCTTGATTACAAATTGACTGGTCCTCCAGATTGGGGGTTTAGGCATTAGGCCAGCCACCTAACTCTTAGAAAACAAAAATTTTGCTAAAAATTCTATACTTCGCCTCGAAAATTCGGACGGATCAACTGGAAAACGACAAAACACAATGAAAAGGATTATGAATACAGCAACATGGAATGTACAGGGTAGTAAAAATAAGATGGAAGAAATAATAGATGAATTACAGAATTATAGGATAGAAATAGCAATCCTGACAGAAACAAAGAAGAAAGAAAATGGAGAGGAAATGATAGGAAAATATATACATCTGTTTAGTGGAGTTCCCAAAGATACGCGTGCCAAGAGAGGAGTTGCAATATTAGTGAACAAGAAAATGAAAAAACACATTACAGACTGGGATCCAATTAACGAAAATCTAATTAAGATGAATATAACAATAAAAGGAAGAAAAATGACATTTCTCGGTGTATATGCCCCGTCAGATGATGAACCCGTAGTCATCAAAGATGCATTTTTCGAGAAACTGGATGAAGTCATTCAGGAAGTTGGAAGTACAAGAGAACTAATCCTCTTAGGAGATTTTAATGGTAGAACAGGAAGTAAGCTTCAAGACTGTGTCGTTGGTCCATTTGAAATACAGATGAAAACTTAGAAAAGGCTGATTATCCACAGTACAGTACAGAAACTTACCGAAATATCACCGAAAGTATACACAAAGCAGCCAATGAAGCTCTAGGAATAAAAGAAAGCAGAAAGAGCAATAAACCTTGGTGGACCAAATATATAGAAGATCTCGTTAAATTAAAAAAAGAGCATTACATGAAATGGATGGATACAAAAGATCCAGAACATAAACAAGAATATGAGGAAGTAGGAAGACAAACAAGAAGAACAATCAACTTCAGAAAAAACTAGATGTGGGACAACAAATGCAAAGAAATTGACTCATATATTGGTGGTAGAAAATGTACGGAGTCTTGGAAATTTATAAAATCCGTAAAAAACACAGGTAGAGATAAAGTTAATATCCAAATAATACCTATACAACAATGAGTTGAACATTACCAAGACCTCCTAACCGAAACAAGAAAATAATACATGGAAGAGACAACACCGATAATAATTATTCAAGGAGAAATAGTCTATATAAGTGAAAAAGACATATGTGAGGCTGTCAGGAAGCTCAAAAATGGAAAATCTTGTGGACCCGAAGGTATCTACGCCGAATTGCTGAAAAATGGAACACCAAAACTATTTAGGTTACTCACGTACATATTTAATGAATGTTCAAATGGACAAGAAGTTCCTAGAATATGGGGAGAAGCACACATGATCTCTATACATAAAAAAGGCAATAAGGACAACTGTCAAAACTATAGAGGCATATCAATAACGAGCCCGGTAAGCCTACTATATGGAAGAATACTTCGAAATCTTATAGAAGAAGAGTTTTGTGACGAAGAAGAACAAAGTGGTTTTCGAGCAGGTAGATCCTGTAATGACAATTTATTTTGTATGAAACAAATCACTGAAAATAGAGCAGCCACAAACCAAGAAACTCATATTTTGTTTGTAGATCTAACAAGAACGTATGATAATATACCAGTATGTAAACTGTGGGAAACAATAATGGACACAAATATAAATCACACACTCATCACGGCAGTACGAAATCTGTATAAAAATTCAAATTCCAAAATTAAAGTGGGGAACAAGCTATCGCGACCTTTCTAAGTTACAAAAGGTTTGTGACAGGGATGTTGCATCTCACCCACTTTGTTCAAGATATACATCAAGAAAGCTCTGTGGAAATGGAAACAGAAATGCCACGGAATAGGAATACCTCTATCAAACTCAACCATTTCCACATTACAGTTTGCAGATGATCAAACAGTAGTGGCAGGTGACAAAGAAGATCTAGAATACATGACTAGGAAATTGAAAGAAACATATGAGGAATGGGGTCTGTCAATGAACACACAGAAAATAAAATATTTGTGCATAGGCAATGACAAGAGTGACTTACATATCAACGACTTGGAAACAATGGAAGGGTGCAACGAATATAAGTATTTGGGAACTATGTTTGATTCAACGGGAACAGATGATAAGGAGATACGAGCAAGAATAATTCAAGCAAAAAGACCAATTGGGTGTTTAAATGGCATTCTGTGGAACAAAGACAAGCAAAAGACGAAAATTTAATATTTACAACGCCCTAATAAAAAGCACCTTAATCCATGGGGCTGAAACATGAAGGCTTACGGACAGAAATAAAAGGAAGATTGAAGCTACGGAAATGGATGCTCTAAGAAGATCGGCTTGCATATCAAGAATTCAAAGAATAAGAAACGATGAGGTACTTCGATAAATGGGAGTTACATACACTATAACCTGTGATATTGAAAGAAAACAGCTTATATGGTACGCTCATGTACACCGTATGACAGATTCTAGATTACTCAAACAAGCCATGACGTGGATACCAGCACATCGGAGAAAAGCAGGTGGGCCAAAGAGAGGCTGGACAGAGGGAATAAGAAAAGCCATGAGTGCCCGTAACCTACAAGATGGCCAATGGAAAGATAGGAAGAAGTGGAGTATAGAAATCGGACAACGTCGCCGAACGTTCTAAACCGAACATATATATATATATATATATATATATATATATATATATATATATATATATATATATATATATATATATATATTTCGTATCTTAAAAAAATTCTTGGGCATTGGAGTTCCTGCATATACTTGAGCAACGAGGTACTACATATAAGAATGTTGGAGTTTTGAGCACAAGAAAATTATCAGTAACATAAGTATCAGTATGACAAGCATGCAAACTACCTTCGCAAAATAATTTTAAGCGACAAAGAAACATTTACAACGAATGGCTCTGCTTTTATTACAGAATTCCAGATAGTGTAAGACAAAACTCTCAGAGGAATTTCTAACGAAACTATTTTTTTAAATACGAAATGAATTCCGGAATGTTTTTAAATTTTCTAAATATCGAATTGCAGGACATCTGGATCAATTATCGTTAATCGTATGAGGCGGGCTTATATCTACAATTGCATGGATCAGCTGTTCACAGTTCCAGAGCAGTTCGCACCTACTTAAATTAACACTTTCGTTTGAACAAGATGGGACCCAAGAGACAATTATACTACTCTATACAAACTACACTGGCCGCTTCATTCTCCAGACCTAATTCCACTGAATTTTTATTTATGGGGATTACTGAAATCAAAAGTGTACATAAATCCCTATAACAGTAGAGATGAACTATGGACCAGTATTCAGTAAGCATGCCAAGAAAATACTCCTGAGCTGAGAAAAGATATTAGACACATGAAGAAGCTACTGGATAAATGTTAGATGGTAGTTTAGTCAAAGCTAATTATCGTGCTTCTATAATTTTTTATTAATTTCTTGATACTAGTAACATAACGTATTTGTAAAACTGATTACATGATTAGTTACTTAAGAATTAAATACGAAAAATAAATATATTTCCCAAACATTTTCTTATACACTAATTATAATCATTTTTCTCCACGACATTTTTATTAAACAAAGCCTACTATGTTTTTACCCCTTTTTAGTACCCCATGGTCGACCAAGCTATTTTCGTTTCAAGAAAGGAAGATTGTGTTGATTCTACAATAAAAGAAAATTTTTAATTAATCCCAAAATAACAGGCAAATTCGTAAGTGTATAGGCGAGAGGTATGCACATCGTAGGTTATTATCTCAATATGTTTTCTGTTTTGTGGAACTTACAACAAATTTTATATCTCTCTCAGTTAGATATGGTTGAAAAATATAGATCACGATGTAACATGGTACCTATAACTCCAAGTAAATATTAATTATTTTACGTCTTCAGAATATATAATCTCCTACCACATACTGTCTCTAGTAATCCAATAACTGTAATCAATAAAGTCCCATTTAGATATCATTAAATTCATCTGCGACTATCTACATTATATCTAAAACATGTTGCCACCTAAATACTCATTAGTAAAATTTTATGCTGAAAAGCATAAACCGAAAAAGCGTTCTATTATTATTGTTTAAAAAATAATTTTTTTGGGCATGTGCAACAACGGTTATTCAAAAGTGATTTTATTCTCATTTTCATTCACAAATGCAAATATAGGCTTAAATTTTATATATTTATAATAGCATGGTTATTGCTGATATAAATATTGCAGTATATTGATTATATACTTCTTCATTACATACTTTTTAGCTCATGTTGTTTGCTGGAATAAAATGTCTATAATACCTAAATACAATAAATGGACGAAAATAAAATATCACATATACAGTGAAATATCACGTAATGGAAAATTACCCACAAAGATGAGACGATATAATTCAAGAAAATAAATAAATAATTTAGTTCACACCCATTGTTCTACATGGCATTAAGGAACGTTTCTCACAAACGCTTTGCTCCACAGCCATCATGATAAAAATTTAACGGGTTTACTGCGTGACTACGTGGTACGTCACATTCTTTCTCAGGCTTACAAGATATTTTCAGATGTTATAGGCAATTAAAGAACTTCCGTATTTTTATTCTAGTGTGAATAACTGTTTCTTCTACAAATTAGGGTATATAATGAACACCTTTTTCTACTGATTTATTTTAAAAGATGTGGTAAAATACTTTAGAATGAAACAAAGTGAGAAAGTTGGAAATGAGATAAGTAATTATGAAAACATGAGTAAGTTTATGTTTTGATTATTCATTGAATAGCAACTAACAACTAGAGTGATATACCATAAATAATTCTATGATATTATATTCTGTTATTAATTCTTAAATTAATAATTAGTTTCCCAAAATATAAGAACTAATTGATTATAAATATCTGAAGTACTTTATTATTGCGTCTGCCACTTTACTAAATTTATTTCTATTTCGCATCTAAACTGTTGAAATAGGTCACGATTTAATAAGTATTTATAATACTTACTCATTATCGGTAGAAAATACCAGGGGACGCCTTCGTGAGGAAAAAGGAAATAATTTTCTCCTTTTCAGTCTCTAAGGAAGAAGGAGAAAACGTTTTATATATTTTTTTTGTAATCTCTTGCTATTCTGAAAATAAGAAACAGTTTCATTCAATTTATATACATCATGTTTAACTTTAAAAAGTACTAGAAATAAATTCATGTATAATTGTAAGTGAATATGTTTCAAAAGAATGAAAATTGTCTTGAGAAAATACACATTACTTGGTTAGACAGCTAAATGTTTCTATTTTTCTCTCAAAAATTCAGGCACAAACAACTCCTTGCACCTTTCCAAGAATATAATGAAAACTAATAATGATTCTTCTATTAGTAGTGTTCTTCAATTTATCACCACTTTTATGTATAAGGATACCTTCTAAGAACTAAAATATTAAACTTATTCAATGAAATCTCGTTTAATTTTAGTTACAGTTAGACTTGGATTTACTTGCCTCCAATATCTGATATGAAAATCCTTTACTAATACCATTTTGTTAATTGTAGATGATAATCCTCTATTACCTTCTAAACTAACAGACATGTCAAGTATAACCAAAGGAAGAAACAAAATTTGTACATACTGTAATTCTTTTAATACTTATTTTACCCTTATTTTATTATGAGTCATTAGAAATTTATCCTACACATATTAAGTTTCTTGAAAAAAATTTTAAGGATATTTGCAATATGTTTTACAAAGAGTCATCTATATCCATATCATTCTGATATGGTACCTTCAGCTTTAACCAATGATGTAGCAAATATTCAACGCAATGTATTACATAACTTGAACATATCATAAAATGCAATAAAACCATCATCTTTTCCAAGTAAAAGAAAGCTTAGTTACTACTGTTTGATGAGAATAATACTATTTAAATAAATTTACTAATAAATAAATTTACTACTTTTCTCTAATTGCGTCATCGGTGAGAAAGATGACGAATTAATCGTTTTCATATACCATAAAGTTGACAACTTATGTCATGGTTGAAGTTATCAGGATTTTTTAAACATTTTCAAGACTTAAATAATCTTTTGACAACAAAAGTGGACTCAGACTAAGAGTTTTGTTTCATCAAGGAATATTAGTTGTACCCATCAATTACTAATGGATAAGTTTTTTGTGGTTACCGGAGAGCTATCAAATAAAGACGATTACTCAACTCATGGTTCTTCATCCTAACAGCAGAATCACAACGTCACAATTACCAACATAATCATCATGTGAACGAGGTATATTGTAAATACATTTTATCTTCAATGAAATAAGATCCTTAATACGTTTTGGAAACTTTTGGTAGATCAGAAAAATGTATAGAAATGTTCTTCGCCCTCCCATAGGCTTATGATCAGAGTTGCAAAATATTAACTTTTATGTATACGAAAGATAATGTATGGATAAAAGAGAAACTAGTTCAGGAACCGTTGAAGATCAATTAGAAGAAATATACTTGCCAATGGATTGATTGATGACTATTTAAGATACATGACTTTATATAGGGATAAATGTTAGATTATAAAGGTCAGAGTTAACGGAATGAGGATTAAGAAGTACCTGATACCTGATTACTTTCGTGCTACTTAATGTTGATACAAGTTATTGACGAATGAAAATATTTGGGAACGGAAAATAACCGTTTCTTCTAAGTGCCATAGTATCTTCGGATGATGTAAAGAATTTAGGACATAGGACAGCCTGTAAGTTTTGAGAACCATGTGGCCAACTGGTTTAAGAAAGAAGGACTGCTAGCTCATTTTCAAAAAGTATGCCTTGTCTCTAATATTCGTCACACTAAGAATGATATTTTTCATGGCGCGCCTTGATTCGCATTATTTCACTCTTTCGTCACAGCTCTTGAAATAACATAAATGTTGCATTTACTATAACCGTCAATTATATCATTAAGTAGGTATATCATTACTCATGTCTATCACGTCTTATGTCTTTTCTTCTAAAACTCTATTTAAGTTTAAGTATTATCAGTTTTGATCATCTCCTGGTGATATTAATTGCATGCTGATCATACTGACTGCTAACGCTTCTAATTATTCTACTTTAATCAATTACAAATAACCAACCTATATGACGATTTTTCATTAATAGATTTCTAACTGTTTTGTCTAAAATTTTCAATATACCTATCCTTCTGAAATTTCGATACAGAATTATTAAATATTGTATGCAAAAGTAAGAAATCTATTTTCTTTTCTTCTAACCTACTAATTTGTTATTTTTTCCACAAACAACAATTGTCAATCTCTGAAACCAAAACTGTAACTGTAATCGAAAAGTTAACTTGCTATAAAACAAAAAAAGTTGTTTTGCTGTTCTTCAAATAAATTCGTGACTATAATAATACATAATTATGATAATCAAATTCTGACACATTCTCTCGACAGATTAATAGCACCGCAGTAATTTTCCATAATACTGAAGGTCAATTCAAGCCAGACTAAGATGAGAAATGTTATTAGCCGAAATCAAACCGAAGTGGCGGTGAAACTTGAAAAATGATAGGTTGCAAGATATATACATATATTTTCCTAGGGACCTAGACATTTGGCCTTGACAATGCCATGCCGTTATAATAATCTGATAATAAAGACAGGGAACCGCGAGTTCTAGGCCACACTTTCACACACTTTCTTCTCTCGATCTGTACGATGACTTCTCCACACCACGCATCGGTACGATCTATATTGCCTTCACGAAACTTTCTTTGCATAATAAAGACGCCAGTCAGAATTATTTATGATGCATTAATATAAAAGTAGAGAACAAAGAATAAATAACCGTTTTCTTTGCCTTTATGCATGTAAAGTACTGAATGGGTACTTGGGTGGATATTGTACTTGTTGCATCAAAACTGGGGAAAAACCCTTATTTAACTTTTGACAGACTGTACATATTTTGTACTTAATTATGATATGCATGCACTGAATTTCCCAAGTACTACAAGAGAGTTACTGACAAATGTATGTCAGTAACTCTCTTGTAGTACTGGGGAAAATTCAGTGGAAATTTAACAGCAGCCACTGATAATGGCCAACTTGCTTGGTAATGGAAAATATATTACTGCTACTCAACTTCAGTACTAAAAGTACTGAATTAAATATTTACAATATATAATCTTATTCCTAGAAGTACAAAGAATAAAAATATCGGATACATATGATTTATAGCTAAACATATAATTTATTTCATCGCTATTTGCTAAATAAAAAATCTCAAAACATACCGTGGCTTATTTTTATGGCTAGGCTCAGGTAGACTGTTCTGTTTATCGGCAAGATAAGACAAATTTTATTTGGCAAATAATGATAAAATGAATAGTACATAGTGTGGTTTACTAATTACTGCTACTACTATAACATATAAATGATTAATTACTGGTTTTTAATTAGAAAATACTTTATAATCATATCATTGATTTGGACTATTAATTAACTAACTAAAATAAAAACAGAGGACCAGTTTTCCACGAACACCGAAATATTATTATGCCACTCAAACGTGACTCCACGCGTGATTAAAGCTGAACTCAGTTTTAGTCATCTCCTGATTATACCAACTTGGTTGACGAAACTCACATAATCTTTCGGTGATTGTAAACTAGTCTTTTATTTTTGTTCCTGTATTGAAGATTCTAGCCCTTTCCCAATATTAACTAATATAAAAATTGTTTATAATTGTGTCCAACTATTTCCACTATTGAGAATGAATAGTAAGATATATTATTAACAAAAGTAAAATATATTATTAACAAAAAAAAGTAATAGGGTGAACTACAAGGTACAGCAACTATCATATTTTTATATCGTCTTGGAAAATAATGTGAAATATAATATTTTTTGTTATATTTGTACGTATCATATTTATTCTTTTCTATTTTAATGCACAAGATAATAAAATTGTCCAATATCAAATATGTTTCCGAGTTTGTATAAATCATCATTTGGATAAATCTTAAAAGTTGTTATTGTAATATCCTCCTCAAAAAACATACCTTAATTGAGATTCCATAAGATAAGAGCATTATGCACTGTTCATAGATATTTTATATCCAGCATTTGTTTTAAAAACTTAAATTGTGATAGTGAGCTTCTAATTTTATTTATTAATTTGTTAATTTGCACATTTAATTTAAGCAAGTTGTCAATATAAATGCCTAAATATTTAACACCATAAACTTTTGGAATCTCAATTAGAAATAACATCAAATATTCCCACTGTAATAGGTACATATATATATATATATATATATATATATATATATATATATATATATATATATATATATATATATATATATATATATATATATATATATATATATATATATATATATATATATATATATAGAGAGAGAGAGAGAGAGAGAGAGAGAGGGAGTCAACTCCACTCTATTAAATAAATCAGTCGTATAATTGAGGTGGTTAAACTTGCATTTAATGCAAGAGCTGTATACGAAACGATAGCTCCAAAATGTTGTGGAGATATGCGTGTTCCATCTTCCTTCTGCAGAAAATACACACGTAAACTTAGATCTACTGCTCATCAGGAATAGGAACAAGTCTCTATCGGACCGCCCACGAAGTGCACAGTAAATAGCCTGGTCTAAGTAAACAATTCTTTCTCCTACGCATACAATTTTTGTATGCGAGTCAGCAATGATAGTCTACTGTCAGTGTATATTTTTATTATTTTGCCTATCATATGCCTGACAGATTCATTTTACTGCACTGGCAGGACTATCCAATGATCACTTAGTATATGTGCATCCTGATCCTTCTTTCTTAAAGTCATCTGTGAATACATTGGCTGCTACTGCTAATAGAAACATATACGCCTTACGAAGCCTCAAATTTCAAAGATTTAAACTAACAATAATATTAGTTAGTTCCGTCTGTGAAAGAAGTAAAGGCCTTTTATATTAAGCACTTCAAAGCACCTGCACTTAAGTAAGAAAAATTATAACATCGACGAACAGAACAGCAAATGAAGTAGTTAGCAGAATAATTAAATCTAACCAAATAGTTAGCTCAACAATAAATCATTCTATCAGGAAAATATTGGGGTATTTCATAAATATATCAATGTCAGAACACGTTATATATGCCATCGATACATTTCTCTAAAATATAGGTAATACTGAATTATTTTTTTTTTTTTTTTTTTAGTTAATTATGATTTTGGTTACTAGCGGGCATGTTCAGTTTTAGTCTAAAAACATAATTAATAACTCCAAAAAAATAAAATATTATTCCGTTTTGCACACATCTGGAGTTTATTACAATTTAATAGGTCGCAATTTCAATATTTTAAGGAGCGGATGTGTACAACTCATCTTGTATACCCCAACCTCAAGATTCACCTTGTATATTCTTGTATAACTCAATACCAGCATAATGTTATAACTATTTCTACGTAGAAAACATTATAGAAGAAAGTGTGATGCCATTTGCCCCGTTTGTCGGGGATAATTTCATTTTTATCTAGGTTAACGCTCAGGCCCACGTTACTGGAGGGGTACTGGACTATCTTCGAATATCCTAACTATGGAGTGGCCACCAAGAAGCCCAGATATGAACTTCATAGAGCATCTAGGGATTGCACTAAAGGGATCAGTTACCTGCCTCACATGCCCGCCCCTATGACTCTTAAGAAACTCGAACAAGTCGTTCTTCTCGAACGGGAGAACATTCCTCAGGAAACCATCCACCGTCTGTTCAATAGCATGCTCAGAAGTAATAGTACAACACGGTTATCAGACCCCACTCGGATTTGTCGGCAAACATTTAATGCGGATAGCATGTGGTCATTGTTAATTTCAAGAACTCTTGGCGTAGGTATAAAACAGGTCTGTACAGGTTTAAAATAGGTCTGTAATCCTGTTTCATAGTTTAAGACCTGTTTCAGACTTTTACAGATCTGTTTTAAACTTGTACAGACCTGTTTTATACCTGCACAGACCTGTTTTATTCTTGCGCCAAGAGTTCTTAAGATCAACAATAACCGCATGCTACTCGCATCAAATGTCCGCGGACAAATCCGAGGGTGGTCTGATAGCCGTGTTGTATTACTACTCTCAGACGAATGGAAGCAGTGATAAGAGCAAGAGGAGGATCTATACTTTATTGGACTCAAATGCTTCGATTTAATTTCACCTGCAATTTTTTTCTAACGTTTTTCATTAACACCGTTTTACGTAGGTGCTAGGGTTTAAATCTTCGACAAAACAAAAGCAATAATGTAAAATTTCACTGATGCATTAATTTTGTCCAAGAGTTTGTAAAATAATGACATGACTGCATCGTTTTATCATGTGGCAAAATATATGTTTTCATTTTCAGAGTTTAAGTTAACAGCACAGTGAATTGGTCTTAGTCATCATAAATGAATGAATTGATCGTGTTTAAAAAGTTTGGGTGAATGAAAAAATTACATTTAATCTATAAAGAGACTGTACGACTTTCAGTTTTTATATATATTCAAACCAACCAGAATAGAAATTTAAGAAAGCATTTCGCGAAGTATACATATAAATAAAACACAATAATACATAATTCAACTAATAAAATGAGGAATATAATAAAAAAATTAAATGTTATATAAACCAATGCCATCAGGATTGATACAAATGATTACGAGGTTTTTTTATAACCAATTATAATTATGAAATACTTACTATTCTTAGAACCACCAGGAAAAATAATATAAAAATAATATTTATGATACATGAAAAAATTAACGTCGGTACTCAACCGAAGTTGACAATTTTCTTTTCATTCTCTCAGAGAGCATATCACTGTGGATATTAAACAGTACTTTCCTTTTTTGCACTTACAATACCAGATGTTCACCAGAGCAGCAAATCTACGATGCCAAAAAAATCACTTATTGTTTTATTAATGTCTTTGAGAAAACGCCTGCGAAAGAGATCACCTAAAAATATGTATATTATACTACTGCTTTTGAAATTTCACAAAACAACATCTGTTAAACCACCGAGATCTATTTTTTTTTTCGTTAATAAATAAAGAGTGATACATTTTATAAGAGCAAGATGTTTGAAGATTGGTATTATTAGAACAGAAGATTGGAATTACAAATTTTATGTCTTTTAACTGAATATATATTGTGATAAACAATAATTTTGACTATACATTGAGTCCGAAAAGTAATAATGGATAAATTCGATAAAATTATGTATTTTTAAATGTATTTCTTTTTTTTTTTTTTTTTGAAAATCACTCAGAAATCTCGAGAAATGTATTTGAAATTCCACTTTGAGAACTACCCTTTAATTTTGTCGTGTATTTTCAAAAGTTATGATGTCATCGATATTTTGTGTTAGTGGAAATCCCAAATTTTCTGAATTTGTCTGTGTGTGTGTCGTCATTGTCGTTGGCATTACAATTTCTTGTTAGCACGATAACTCAACTAAATCGTGTCGGATCGGTCGGGTTTTGACTGATTCTGACCGGGGACGTGTCCCAGATGACACCTACTGATTTTAAGGTGGATAGGACACACCCCACCCTGTCCATGGGTCTATTTGAGAATTTTTTTTAGCACAATAACTCAACTAAATCGTGTTGGATCGATCGAGTTTTCACTAATTCCGATCGGGGACGTCTCCCAGACGACACCTATTGACTTTGAGGTGGATAGAACATACCCCACCCTGTCCGTGGGTCATTAAAAAGCACAATGGTGGACTATTTGAGAAATTTTTTTGTTAATACGATAACTACACTAAATCGTGTCGGATCAATCGGGTATTGACTGATTCTGATCGGAAACATCTCCTAGATGACACCTATTGATTTTGAGGTGGATAGGACACACCCCACCCTGTCCATGGGTCATGAGAAAGTACGACGGTGGACTATTTGAGAAATTTTTTTGTTAACAGGATAACTCAACTAAGTCATGTCGGATCGATCGGGTTTTGACTGATTCTGATCGGGGACGTCTCCCAGACGACACTTATCGATTTTGAGGTGGATAGAACACACTATACCATGTTCATGGGTCATGAGAAATCTCAATAGTGAACTATTATAGATTTTTTTTTTGTCAGCACGATCACTCAATCGGAGCGATCGGGTTTCGATTGATTCTGATTAGGGACGTCTACCAGACGACATCTACTGATTTTGAGATGGATATGACACACCCCATCCTGTTCATGGGTCATGAGAAAGCACGATGGTGGACTATTTGATAAAAATTAAAATAAGTAAAACTGTCACATAAAACACATATTCTGCATTTATGTGTTGGTTTATTTTGTCTCGGCCACTCAATTTCGATATAGAGATGTTCTAGGTGTACAAAAGTCCATTTTAAGGTTTAAAACTGTTTATTTTCCTTCTCATCCGAAACGGCCACAATAGTTTACAGATTTTTCTGAAATATATTGTTGAAAAGAATTCCAGTCACACCATTCTACTTTAAAGTGGCATCCTTTGGTTGTATATTTTTCCATTATACTTTTTATTGCCATTTTTAGAACTAGAGAGAGTGAACATTATTTATGCGTCCTAAATTTTAATTAAAATAAAATAAGGTTTTTGGAACAGGATATTTTAATTTTATTTATTTTTTAAATCTATCAACAGATAAACTTTATATCATTCTCAATATCATTCTCATCTGTATTTGTAACTATAACACCTTTTGGAACAACAAATGAACTTTGAACAGAAAAACCAAATTACTAAAAATTTTTTTCAATAGAAACGGTATACAAGTACATGTAACCATGATGGAATTATGTTACTTAAAAATAATCATAACATCTGTATTATCATTTTCATTTTGTTACTCCTTTATGGCAGTTATGGTGAAAAAGGACTATTTTCACTACTGAGATAACTTTCTACTTGAACGTGATTGTAATTGTCATAAACATCGTTGTTATTATTGATCTACTTACTTACAGAATATAGTATCAAGTTATTGTATTAAAAATGTCTCAAAATCAAAATTGTTCCAATATCGAGTAGCACAAATATATAGTGCCATTTATCCTAGTTATACAAGGAGTAATGTAAAAGTACTATCTAATAAAGATAAATTAGAAGCAATGAGATTATAAGAAACATATGAGCAGGACACTATGATATTACACATCTTCTATCTAATAGGTTGGAAGAACAATTTAATTTTACAATACATTATAATAGCTAAATGTAAAACTACACATGTAATAGTTACTAAGTAACATTTCTGACACACTATAAAAACAAATTATGAATTAACATAAATTAAAAGTGATATTATGGCGTCGCATAAATACTGACCTTAGGTTGTTTCGTTAAAAATCTCCTAAGTGTAGTGACTTTAGTGTTAGTAAATTTCAATTTCTGATTAACGATTAGTGTCGCCCTGCGTCCACTTGACATTGACACTTGTTTAAGTGTCAATTTTAAGTTTGTGTTTACTATGAATTAAATCAATTACAATTATTATGCCTACAAGCACAAAGTGAAAATGCAGAGCAAGAATTATAAAAATTTGAATTAGCGCCTCACCAACTTTACACGAAAGTATAATGAGCGAAAATGGATCAGAATTCAACGATACGGTCGACCCCAGGGTACATGTAGAGTTGGAAAGGTTAAATAATGCTACGGATGAAATAAATAAACTAGAAGTTGAGCTAGATGAAGCTAGATCTGCTTTTCGACAGCTGCTCTGTGACAGCACTGCTAGAGTTGATGCCCTTAGGCTTAAGCTGGGAATGTGCGTGGAAAGGTCTAGACCTTACTATGAGGCACGTTTTTGTGCTAACGAAATATTCAAACAAACTCAAGTTGCAGCTATGAAGTTTGAAAGGGCCAATAGTGCCCACAGTGCAGCTAGGGAAATGGTTTATTTAGCTGAGCAAGGTTTAGGTGGACGTACACTTGGTAAAGTTTCACTGAATTTTATAGTCACTATAATTTGCAGTGTGACAGTTTCTCATTAATAATAATAAAGTTAACTATCTACTGTTATTGAGAGACGTGTTGCATCACCATTTATTTGAAGTTAGGATATATTACGTTTTTGTAGACCCTGCATGGCAGGAAATGTTGAATCATGCCACCCAACGTGTTAACGACTCAGAGCGGGACCGAGGAGTAGCTGAAGCTGAGCACAGATTAGCTTGTGTTAAACACGAAGCGTCTAATGCAAAAGTACAAAGTTTACAGAAGGAATTAAAGAGAGCCATAGCTAAAAGCAGGTACTCTTCATATATATAATAAACAAGTATAATTTTTGACTTGAAAGCTTTTGTTTTATTATTTCATTTTATTTTCTTTAGTTTATCCATTCGAAGATCCCTTTTGAAAATGAGTAACCTTTTGTCACAGCATGAATTAATGTTTTTGTAAGTAAACCTTCATACCATTTTTTATTACTTATTAGTAAACTGAATATCATATTCAAGGCCATTTAAAGAGAGCAAGCATGAATTTACTTGATGTACTTAACAGATATGAAATTTTCTGTTACCAAGCCCCGTAAAAATTTATCCCTAATAAACTTTGTACTTTATAGTACAAAGTTTATTAGGGATGTAGATTTTTTAGACATGTTTTTATGAACCATTCACACAGAACTCTTTTTCTTTCTCATAATAATTTTTGATAATATAAAATATATCTGATTCTCTGATAAAAGACTTTCAATCTAAATAGCTGTATATTTATCATACCTGTATGTATATGTAAGCAACTGTAACAAATTTCTCTAAACTGACATTTTAGATGTTTAGTTAAATGATTGAAGTTATAAGAATTTGATATGTAAAAATTGTATTTTAGTTTTGTAGAAATTAAGTAAAAATTCTTTATAAGTATTTATTTTTTAACAAAAATGAAATACGCATACAGTAAAGGCCTAATTCAAACCAGAAGTAGTACATATATCATGTTATACACTCTCATATATCGAGATATCAATCATCTTGGTCAAATGTTGCCACAAATTTTTAAATAATTGTCGGAGTTAGTATATACATATAATATTTGATCGGCAAAATTTTCAAGCAGTTCTAGTGGTTTTTTTGCTGTTGCAATCTTTGAATTATGGTTTTCATCAAAATACACAAAATTTACACGACTGAAACGTATTATCAAACTAGTATGCTAGTTCATAAGATTTGGCCACGCAGTGTTTATGTTTGGGCAATTTTCAAGAGCATTTTCTATACTTACTATTACTATGCAGTAATACCAAACGATTTTTGTGTATGCCTTAAAAGTTGCCCTGTGACACATAAAAAAATTCTGATCTGCTAACATTTTCTTTTCACAAAGTGTGGTTTTATCTCTCAGGATTTATTAATCTTTTGCTAGTAAAACATTATTAGTCTTTCATTTTAATTTTAGAATTTATAACTTATTATTATTTTATTTCTATAATTAATAAATAAGCAGTACTTAATAGATAATTAATGTTTAAAAAAAAATACAAATAAGAACCATTTTATTTTGTAAAGAGAAATACAGTATCTTGAGCACCATCAAAAGTACTTCTAATTCTTAGTAACAGCTCTACTATATTGCAACTCTACCATAGCATCAATTTATAAATTATATAACTTTTAAATATTATTTCTATTAATTCAAGAATAAATTCAATTTTTCATGCTTGCAAAGGGTTCATCGAGTTCTTACACTACTAAGTCCATGTTATTAAACAAGTTTATATAAACAATTAATGCTTATATACAATTTATACTTACAATTGTATTCATTTTTTGTTGCACAAATTATCTTGTAATGTTGCAAAAGTAAAGTAATTTTGTATTTTGCCATACAATGGTCTTAAAATAACTAAAAAACATTGTTTTAGGCAATAAGTATGAAATTTAATTTTACAATAATACACAGAATGATAATGGGTAGTGGTGACATCCCTAAATAAATTTATAATCAAATAATACTTATTTGATTGAATAATCTATCAGTAACATATAACCCGGGAATCGAGAAAGGAATTACCAAACCGCCAAGTAGTTCCCAAATAGCAAGGTTATTACATAATCGCTATAGGAAACGACTACTCCTCCGGCTAAAGAACCGCCAGGCATTTAATTATACCTAAAAGCGATCCTCTGAATTAAAATTATGAATTAAATAAAAAGGATACAAGATCCCCTTCCTAGTAGTACGTCTGAAGTTAATGTTTTTAAGTTGCTAGCTTCTGGAGGTTTTTAAGAACCTCCAGAACTGTTTTGGATTTATATTTTTGGTGTTTATTCCTGTTAACTTACTGGGATCTAGATTATAAATATTTATATAAACACAATATGATCATAACTTTAATAAACGTCAATTGAATTCATGTGCTGCTGTAATGTTCAAACCATAGCACTATCATCTACGCAGGATGATTGAGTATCAATCAGTAACCCATGATATTGCTCACCGTATTCTCCATTGGTTATTCAATTGCTCAGTAAAGAGCCGTCTATGCTGTAAAGACATTTTCAACCATCCTGTAAAATTGTACTCATTTAATGAACTTTTATCACATAACATTCTCATTTTTTTCATATAATGCTTGTCCATTATTCTTGCAGAGAAAATGCAAATCACTTAAGTCGAATTATAATATGTAATTTTCAATAAAAATGACAAACACAGTTTTATGCTGTAAGAATATGGGTAATATTAATATTACTTTTCCTCACTCCACTATACTAGTGGAAAAGTAATGTAATCGTGTAAAGAAAAAGTGAAAAAAAAATTTTTTTTTGGGTTTATTTTTCCGTTTTCGGCCTAAAAACCAAAAAAGAAATTATTTTTAAAAAATTTTTGCTGTGTGTGTGTCGTCGGCATTAAAATTTCTTGTTAATCATGTATTGTTGTCTGATGCTGCAATTTACTTAAAACTATTAAACTTAATCACAAACAATCTTCAATATTATATCAAGTGTCTTTCAAGAGTATTTCTTTTGGATGTAAGCTGAAATATGTTAATATTATAAAATTATTACTTATGTATTATTATGTTATTCCTTGGGATCAAGCCTCAATACTTATGAAACCAGTATCTAAAAAAACCGTCTGGGTTTGTTGGTTGTTAAACACATCGTAGTTTAGCAGCTCCTAAACTGGCCTCTAAGTCAGTGATCCATATGGTATTGAGATAAGTCGAATAATTTTTTTAACAATTCCAATATAAAGGCAAATAATCTATCACAGCTTCATGTGTATTCTCAATTGTGGGATATTCTAGTAGCTGTGTAAATTATTGAAGTAATATTTCTCTTTTTATTAGTTTATGTGTTTTAAAATTTAAAATGTATCACTTTGTATCCAAAAATGGTAAGCCATATTTGGATTTCATGTGATTTTCTCTCTATAACTTGTTCTAGCTGCTTTTTGCTTAGCTTTTCAGAGTGCGTGTCTCTCCTCCTGCTCTGTGCGCAGTCTGTCATGGCACCAAAGAAACAATACCTCTGTTCTGATTTTATGTAACCTTCTGTTAACACCCCATACTACCAAAATGTATGTCACAATTTTTATCATATGAATAATTTTTAGACCTTACTATGAAATGAAAGCCCATTTCAATCAGCTCTTAGAACAACAAAAATCTAAAGTTCAGGGGCTGGAGTCTCAGGTAACTTCTGCAAAATTGACATACGCCGACGCGCTACGAAACCTGGAACAAATCTCTGATGAGATTCACCAAAACAGAAAGAAGGCTTCTTTGGTTGTAAACAGCTTGGCTAATAACAAACAGAGAAGTCTCGACTCAAACGTCTCTCTCTTAGAAGATGCGGAAGAATTAATCGAAGAGTACAAGTGTCTTCCACAAAAACTTGGTGACCTTTCGAGTCCGATTATGTCAAAATTAGAAGAAGTTGAGGGCTATTTAAATACAAATTTGAGTAGCAAGACCTCGCCTGTGTCTCCGCTTTCTAATAGCGAAAGAATTGAGCATTCTAGCGTCGCTCAGAGTCATTCCAGTGAATGGACGGAAATTAATTTAGATAATTCCAGTCCCGAAGAAGAATTTCCTTATTCAAAATTGGATGGAGAAGGAGAGAAGCGTAAGTTGACTAAACAGAAAACTTTGCCGAATCCGAAGATTGATAATGAATTCTCCAGTATTAAGAATAAGATGAAGTTAGATTCTAGTATTTCAAATTGGATTACAAGATCATCGGCTAAAAATGAAGATATGGCATTTAATAATAGTAAGTTTAATAAAAATTATGTAATTTTAAATCCTGTTATACATTTTCTTGTTTTAAATCCTGTTATACAAATATAAAACAAACGTTTTGACATGGTTTATAAATGTTTAAACAATCATGAAACCGTTTTAGGTCGCAGGCAGAGTCTGGATAATATATTGGGGCCAACCAGCGAGAAAGTTAAGGAAATATTTTCACAGGGGATGATGATGTTGAATATTTCTTCCTTGACTGAACGAAGAAACAGCGAACCAAAAATAGGGATCACTGAGGAAAAATCAAGGAATAATAGTACCAAAAAAATTCCCAGTCCTCTAGAAAAAACTCTTACATATCTTACTGTTGAGGATGATAACTCTGATACTGAAAGTCTTTCAAGGTTAGTTATGTTATGCACACATTTTTAACATCCTCCTGTATAGGGTGTTCATAAACTTAAGATATTTTTTTAAATTCATTTAACGTACATATCATAATATAGTATAAAAACTAACTACGGAATTATTAGAAACAAAACGTTCTTAATCAAAAGTGAATATACTTAACAAGGCTTGATGAAAGTTGCTAAAAAAATTTATAAATTGTGGGTTGTACGTTTAAAGTAATGGTGGTGCTTTTCAGAATCATCCTCTTTTTTTTTTCACATAATTTGATTTGTTAGTTTTCTATTGATTGTCAGTGCAAAACTAGTATACTTGTAGTACTAGTATAATTGTTGTGATGTTTTTTACTACAGTTTTTCAAATTGGTCATTTCTTAAAATTACCTGTATACATAATACCTACTAACTAATGTAATAATAATATTCCTTTCTTACAAAAAAAAAGTGATAAGCTCTATTACAATGTTTATTGGGATGTGTACATATTTACTGAGTGTTTCGTTTTCGATCTCACTTAGTATATGTATATTTTTTTTAACATTCTCAAAAAGTGTATCAGTTTTCAATATTCTGCCACAATGTATCATAATTTATGATGAAATATAAATAGAAGTATACAAACAATTGTAAAATTGTTCAAATTAAAAAAATATATTAGGACTGACTTTTTATTTGATTCAATTTTGATTGATCTCAATTTAGTATTGAGAAATATCCGGGGAAGGGGAACCTTCGATTCAAAGATAAATACAGGAGACCATTTTTCCACGAACACTGAAAGATTACACGTTTCTCGCCGCGCGTTTCGAAAACCAAGTTGGTATAATCGGGAGATGATTAAAACTGAAATTTCAGTTTTAATAATATCCCGATGATGTTAGCTTGTTTGACAAAACGCGCGTCGAGAAACGTGTAATTTTTCGGTGTTTGTGGAAAAGTGGTTTCTTTTTATTAAGAAATATAACAACAGGCTCTTATTTCAAAATATAAAAACATTAAATAAAAATAAGTTGCCATGACATCCAAAAAAGTTTGTGACTGCACATTTTAAATCTTATTGATGCTTAAAACTCCCAAGAAACCAACCCCACCTCACTTCTTTCACGGAAATTAAATTGTTATATCAACATTAATGTTTTTTTATCTTGCTCTAGGCAAAAATATTTTTTAAACAATTGTCTTCAACCTCTGCAGTGATTCAATTGTTTAATAAAAAAACAAGTTGCAAATTGTAACATGTTTATTGGTACAGATTTATCGATAAATAGTAACATATAGCATGTCATGTTCTCTGCTTTATACAGGGTGTTTGCATACAGGATGTACCCAAATCAAATTATCACCAACAGAAAGTATTTGCAATTCCCTTCACCAAGTAGAAAATTAATTTAAATTAATTCCCTAAGATAATTGCTATTATGTACCTATTCCATAAATGTCATTCGAATTTGTTTCAGTGTCGATATGCTAAACGAAGATCAAATCAATTCACTGATGCTTGACGCCAATATAGTTTGTGAACAAATATTGGGTACTCCAATAACAGAAGTTGTAACACTACCTCAATGCGCTTCTACTAGTCAGTCAGGCAAATAATAGAGTAAACAAATAATAAGATAAAAGAAAAGTACAACAGATTTATTTATCCGATGTTATGCATTTCGTTCTAGTTAATTTCTAGTCGGCAGATCATCAAAATATGTTTCCATTGTTGTTAATATTATTACTGTTTTTGTTATTTTATTAGAAAACTAGGTAGCACAGAGTAAAGTTTTAGCTGTAAGATGTTGCAATAATATTTGCCTTTATCATAAGTATTATGAAATAATGCTCTAGTAAATCTATAACTGGACTGCGCTTTTGTAGTGGATCTAGTCAATCAGTTTCAAAGCAATATTGTCAGTGTTATCAAGGTTGTTATTGATCATTTAAATAAATAAACTAGTTGCCTATAAGTTGTATTTAAGTTTCACATAGTATATGGAACTAAATGCCCTGGCAGAGAGAACCGCACGCGACATCTGGATGGGTTTAGAAGTGTGCCAAGATAATCTGCTTTTCCCCATTATGATGTAAGTTCAATATGAATATAAATATCTGCCGCTGCTTTTCCATTTAAGACTATTTTTTATATGTGATATAGGTTCCTAGGAGATATGTAGTATGTAAATTTTGTTATAGTTTGTTCCCTTTCTTTTTTTTATCAATACTCTGTAACTTTTAGGCGAACCAGTCAAAAGTTGTTATTAAATTTGTGTTTTTTTTTCAGAAGTTTACATTTTCGTTGTATATGTTTTTGTTTTTAAATATATGATTTAATGTCTTGAGTGATTTATTTACAGAGAGAAGTCAGATTAAAATTCACACCACATATACGCATTTTTCTATTCATAAAGAATGTAATTGCTCTACTAAAGCAGGTGCACAAAAATCCTAGATATACAACCAATCCCTGAGGTAAGTGCCAATTGGTTTAGTGCGGGATCATACCTGACTGAGACCTTTTATACTATTGTCACAGCTAAAGTATGGTAAAAGTGATATGGTCCCAAATTTATGTAATTGTCTTTAAAAAATATATATGTTGATAAGTAGAGGCCACGAATTTAAGTGATTTCCATAAAATTAAATATATTATTGAAATCTGCAATGATTGAGAAATAACAGAAGGGACAATTATTTGGTTATAACATCTAACAAACTGGAATTGTTTTAATGTCCTATGTAATTGTATAATTTTTGTTAGGTCCACTTAACTCTGCACAAGGTTTGAACAAGAATTTTTTAAATAAGAAACTATGGAATGATAACTTGTGGTCTTAAAAACATCACATTCAAACCTCCAAAATTATATTTTTTGCTAAAGAAAATAGTCATTAAAAAATATATATATTAATAATTTACAAAGTTTCCCCAAGTATCCTCTATCCAAGTCATTCTCATAAACTGTTTCATCAATTTTTTTCTGGGTTTAATTTAAATGGATCATCCGGATTTAAACCAACGGTACAGTGTCTTCAGTTCCAATAAATGATGTAGCCAATATACTGGCTGAGTGCTAGGTACTAGGGCTTGGTTAACAGAAATTGCTTTAATGTTTACATAAATGTTATCAGATTAGTCATACCATTTCATGGGAAAGGATACTGATCCTTCAGTTTCATGAGAAATTTCATTTTTTGCAATAAATATAACTCGGAGTGGTATTTATTTAGGCTCAATCCAAGTGTCACCAGATATTTTTTTATATAAATATTTTTAAACTAAAATAAATATATTACTCAAGCTAAAATTGGCGAAAACTTTTGTGTTTCCACTTCACTCTATGTATGTATTTCCTAGCCTCATGTATTGATTCAGTTCGTTGCAAATTTAAGTTTCTTTGTCACATGTAACATTTAATTAGAAAGTTAATATCTTAATAGTTTAAATCAGTTATTTCAGAAGTTAATAATGCATTAATATAGTTTTTCAACGAAATTCAGTGATCTAAAATTCCTTATATATGGTATAATGGAGTCATTACTCATCCCTTATGCCACTTTTTGAAAAAAAGACTGAAAAATATATTTTGTTTTCTATACGACCCTTTGTTCAGCTGTTTGATAATTCTATTTCACTAAAATATGTGAAATTAGTTAGAAGACTATCAAGAATACTTTCTATAGTAATTATTTTGACAGTCTGAGCTGTCAAAATAATTGTCGGAACCATCATGAGGATACTAGACCATATCTAACTAATATTGTCATATACATATAAACAGTACAACTTTTCTTACTAAAAAGAAACTAGTTTCACGTATATATCAACATATGGTATTTTTATAAATGATTATGATTTTGAGTCAGTTTAATTTGCAATGCAATGCATACTAAACTGCTGTACCTGTAAGTATACATATAATATGCGCACCAATAATATGCCATCTTACAATACCTTCAAATATGTTTAAATCAAATGTTTCATAATACTACCGTCAACTGGGGTTACTTTGCCCACCGGGGTAACTTTACCTATTTTTGAAAAAAAATTTGAGCGCCAAACATTAATTACTTGAATGGTCGCTGGATGCGCAGCAAATAACCAGGGCTACTAGTTGTTATGTTGGCAATTGTGGCTCTTAAGTTTTTCCATGTGGTGATAGTTTATCAGTGAAACTGTGAGCTGTATAAGAGGACTCCAAGACAGATAATTGGAGTACCTGAGCAACTTTCATCAGAGCAGCCAATAACGAAATCTGGTAAGTTTTTTAAATTATTTCTATTTGTGTCGCATATAATACCGATTAGAGTAATATGATAGGGGAATTTTCATACCTTCATTTTCATGGACAATGTTACCTCATGATCTGCAGGCATATTGGAGTTATCTTGCCCACCTCTCAATGAGCTGAGTATGGACTAACTATGAAGATTTTTAACTAAGTTACCGTAGTGTTTTCAGCCACCTAGTTTTCATTTGTAGTGCGCACTGTATAGTTGGGTAGTATACCTTCCTCGCACCGTGTATCAGTATGTGGGGTGATTGGGGGAGGTGCAAAACCCAGCACACAGTACAACGTTGCTAAACCTACCTAAATTGTGATACCTACCTAACTTTTTATTTCAGAATATCACGAAAATACAAACCGAAGTTGGGGCGCCGTCACTACAAGGATTATTCTCAACATGATCTTGAAGAAGCTCTAAATGCTGTTGCCAATGGAGAGATGTCAATAAGGCAAGCTGCATCAAAGTTCAACATCCCAAGAAAGACCATTGACAATAAATTCACAAGAAAACACACAAAGTCTGTTGGTCACCCAACTGCACTTTCTCTAGCTGAAGAGTCTAAAATTCTCCACCAAATTCTTGTATGCGCTGACTGAGGAATGCTTTAGGTATTTTGGAAGTGATACTAATCGCGAGAGACTACTTGGTGAGATGTGGCCAGGGTGTTAGGAATTTTAAAGGCAGTAACCTGCTAGGAGAAGATTGGTACAGTCATTCGTTCAACACCACAGAGATGAGTTAACAGTCAGAAAATGTCAAAATACATCTCGAGAACGAGCCACTGTACGTGAACTACGACGAAACTTATCTCATGAAGTTTATTACTTCAGAGGTGGCAAAATAAATTTTGAATGAACTGTTCTTATGTTCGTCTTGGCTTATTTTACCCCCTACAAAGGTAATATTGCCCAAAAGAGACTTTGAAGGCGGTTTTCAATAGAAAACCAAAGTTGCCTCTCTTCTGGGCAAAGTTACCCCTCTTGTCCAGGTAAGCTTGCCCACCATGTTTTTGAATTTTTACAGAAAGAAAAAGCAACGAAAATATATTTTAACATGATGAATCAATTCTACAAGCCCTCCCCCGACCGTAGAAAATCTTCCCCCTCTCCAACCGATAGAGAAGTACACAAATATTTTATTTGAAATTTAAAAGTAGGTAAAGTAACCCAGGTTTACGATAGGAAGTTTTCTTGTTTTCAATTCATACTCTGTTGTGAAAGTTGGTTGTAGGTCTTATATATAATAGTGTTCACATATGGGTGGTTCACATATCAGTGTTAGGTGAAATGTACCCCATTCTAACATTCTTTAAAACTAATGTGGGATGGAATTTTATAAAGGAGAGGGATGAGATTATATAAAGAAGAGGGTTAACAGAGTTACATGCGCTTAGACCAACGTATCAGGTCCATATATTGTGCTACGTCCATCATAGCCGCTATTTTGTTGTCAAGTTGCCAACCCTGATCCAATCCGTCAGCCATCCCACTGCATAGATGTATTGAAGAAGGGTACTCGGTAGTAATTGACATAGAGCGGCTTTGGCAGCCAATAATAGTAACTTTGCCCAGTAAAACTCGGCATTTATTGAAAGTATGGGGCAGCCCTTTAGATATGTTTGTAGTCTCATCCTTGAAATTGCATCCTCTACACATATGACTATCAATATAGCTCATCTCATAATGTTGAGATGCTTGTTTAGCCTGCAATGCTCTATCAGGAATTGTGAATTTATATGAGATAGGTTTAGACAATAATTTTGCTGCAAAGTGTAATTAATGTTTCTGATTGTCTGTCTAGTGCTGATTCTGACCCACCTGTCTTTTACGGCAATTACGTATGTAGTCTCTTAACGTGGATTTTCGAGTGTCGTGGCAAAACTTACTAATTCCGGTCCAAGTAAAACACTAAAACCTCAACGGATCAAGGATCTGCCTCATTTCCACGATTTATTGTATATTAATTCATCGAACATAAAGTAACATCGTTTGTTTACACTATTACATTCAATGACTTTACATTGCAAGATCAGACCAGAATTGGTCCTGCAATTATTTAGAGCCATCGAAGCAGGCTTACTGTCTGTCAAATCTATTAATAATTTTTCATTGTAAAGTCGCTCATCTATCTGTTTTACAAAGTATTTAAACTTAATATATTTACTATTCAAATTCATCATATTATTCTTCATATATGTGATGGTCGTATTTCTTATGTTGGAAATTAATTGCTTGGGCCACCCTATATAGTACGTAGTGTAAGTTGCATATCCTTCGTAGTTGCGCATATACAGTCACTGCAAAATCTACGTCCAAACTCGTTTTAGTCGATTTATGGAACTTGTGTTTGTCGAATATGAATTAACTTAATTGCACTGTATTTATTTTATAGAATATATTCGAAACTTATTCTCAGTAGTACTTATATATAATGAAAATTTTTTAAATTAAAGTATTAAAGTACTTATGTATAATGAAAACGGACATTTAAGTAAAGTATATTTTCTTGTGGTACATTCTTCGAAATTACCGCTTTATTCTATTGTAAAGGTGTGTTAAGCGTGGTTCATTATTTAATAATTCCCTACAGATGGCACCACGTACGATGAACCTGTTTTGAGGTTTGCGTTTTTTTAGTAAGTTTAATACTTTGTAAGTAGAAGGTAGGGACTGGAGGCGTCTCGTTTATTCGTTCGTTCATTGTTCAGTAACGTGTAGATTTAAGTGTTAAGTGTTACATTCTCATTTCTTAAGATATAAAAGTAAGTCAACAAAATTATTTTAAAAAACTTGGTCTAGTTTCATGTCCATATCCATTAACAGATTCGTTCGCAATTCGATTCTTGTAATGTGCAATTAATCACATAATTATATGCAGTTTAGCACTACAAGAAATAGGCGAAGGTAATCGCTTGCACAGTGGTTTACGTGAAAACTTAAGTCGACTGTGGCGAATTTGTTGAATACTTTCTACAAACGTTTTTCTTTTTTATAGTGCATAGTTACAGATTAATTTAATAGACCGTTAATTTTATTTGGTAATTTTATAAATTCACTTATTCAAATAATTCACAATATACCCCAAGTATCCTCTAAATTGGATATTTTTATAATTTCACTTTTTACTTGGTTTTACGGTGACGGAAGGATAAAATATTTCAACATATAAAAGGTAAACAATCTGTTCTATGAATTATTTATGTGAATAAATATACAGTATGTTTAGGAAGTCGCGGAATACAGATAATTCCAAAAATCTCCAGTCTGCATGCTTGCACTGTACGAAAACTATTTGTAAGCCAATAATCGACATGAAATAAATAACTGAGTTCATAAAATTCTTCCATCAATTAATTATCCACTATATGTGTATAATAAAAAAGATTAAACTGCAGAATAAATTAAAGTGTGCAGTAGTGTAATATGGAATTTGACCACGAATTTTACACGTTCAAATTATTCTAGAACGTTATTAAAAATAAATACTTTCGGAGGGATAAAATGGAAGATGAAAATATGATGAATATTAATTTCTTTAACGAATGTATGTATATGTAGGTATGTACTAGGTGCTAATATATTTGATCGATGATCCGAGATGATAGATGATTAAGCCGAGTACTATCAACTAATTTAGTCACCTACTAATAAGGTATAAGTTATGTATTTCTATACCCTATCTGTGATTATTTAAAATATGAACTGTCATTACCCCTAGTACTTATAACTGGGTTTTAAGTATCTTATTACTGAGGCTTTTGTCGGCTTAGCAGCAGCCTTAAATACAGTATAATACAGTTAATTACCTACTATTAATTATTAGCTTTATCTGCAAAAAAATATGCTTCCATGTAATTTTAATGTATCACAAAATATTAGTAGTTTAAGCAACATAATATTTCGTAAATACACATGAAATAATATGAATAATAAAGACAAACTGTTTTGACAATACAAATGTAAATTGAAACTCTGGAATTCCTTTTTATTTCACGAATCGTATTTTTTTCCTTCAATGTCCACCAAGAGTTCATTCATAATGGTAATGAATCGTATTAATATTTAGGTGTCGTCTTCGCTATCTGTTGACCGTATACCAATAACTATCAACATTTGTTTAAATTTATGTACCAGTCATCAGAATCACCTATAAATCTATTGTTTTGTTAAAACTTGAGAGAACAAAGCTTTTGCAACGAATTTGTTTCATGCATACTGTCTTTTTTTGTCTGCTATGATTTTGCAAGCCATAACAACAATGTAACGTTATTCTCAGTTTGATTCACTCGATTTCTACTTTACTATTCTATAAAAGTATTGTACCTTTTATAATAAATGCACTAAATGTACTTGTGTATGTGTGGTATGGAATAATTATACAACGCTAGTATAAAATGCTATAGTACCCTAATTAGTTATACGGACTACTATTTTTTACGTCTCGAATTTTAAACTCGGTATTTTAGCAATCGTTTATAGAATGCACAATTAGATAAATTAATTTATGTACGTATATTAAGTATATTTATACGTTCAGTTCAGTAATTATTTACATACTTCCGCGAGTAAATCGTTCACGACGTAAACGCCAGGGACGGATCCAGGATACCGCGCTGACATTCACATAAAATGTGATAAATGGTATATTACCTTTTAAGTGTCGATTTTGTAGTATCCAAAACAACAGGACTAATAAATGTCATTGGATATACATCACTTCAGACTAATCATGTTTATAGTTCCAGTATATTAATATAATCTGTTCAGGAGTGAACCGTTGACGCTTATTACTTAAAAGTAATGTATATGCGGAAAAAGACCTGTCAATGTCTGCAGAGGTAATGGGAGCATATTTATAATATATTAAAGTTTTCAAGGAGGGTACGTGTATGTTCGCTTGATAAAAGTCTCTCATTACGTACAAGGAGGTGCACAATACCACACAGTGTACAAAATCCAGGAAAATTGTTTTAAATTTAGTTGTCACGTTCAGCAGTGTGTTCACTGTTAACTGAAAAAGGAACTGACACTGGTCAAATATAATATTTAGCGTATTAACTATTGTGAACCCAGAGGAAGTAGGTTCCTTTTTGATAAATATAGTTGCTGCTACTAACCTTGTGCCCCAACGCGTCACACTAGGCTGTAATGGGAATGGTGTATTCAGCAATTCTTACAATATTTTCTTTGAGATTTCGATAGTTTTGAAAATGTTTTCTTGACATCCCACGTTGGCTGTGGTATAGCAGTCATGCTATATTGCATGCTATATGCAATATAGCATAACTGACAGTTATATATGTTTTTAAATGCCTTCATATAGGAAGCCGCAGCGGCTGTGTGTAATAACCGTTATTGTTCTCCATGTCGTCGCCCTGTATATTTCTTATATATTACACCGTAGTTCGATACTGTCAAAATGCAAGTCCGATCACCCACTTTTCTACTGTAGCACGCAAAAAAAGATTTTGCCACAGTTTGGAATATAATAATATCGATTAAAATTTATAACAAAGTATACATCAGCGAGCACTCGTTACATCTCACAGTGAAAGTGCGCAACTAGTGGCACAGACCTTTGCGTTTTACCGCAGGTAGTCACTAGGTTATTGCCCCTTTTCGATATCTCATGTCGAAGATGGTTCATTACTGATACTGTGTCACTATTTGAGGGCAATAACTGATTTTCTGCCGACTTATTGCCGATTATTGTAAGCTAATATAAAATGAAACAAATATTTTCGTACACGTTTGTATGGAATGAAGAATCAAAGTTTATTTTCGTGAGAATAGGTAACAGATATCCTTGCAATTTCTATAGGGTGTCTCTGTTTTGGACAGGCCTGCAAGGAAAACATAATAAGTACAATAAATATAAAAAGTCTTTTAATAAGGATGCTCGATTTTAAACGTAAATAAATCAAGTTGTGTGTGTTTTTTGGCGAAATTTGGGTCATCTTCCAACGACTCCAGAGCCCAATCAACGAACACATGGCGTTGTCTATGGTCGTTTACCTTAAGTTCCTGGTTAAGTTGGATTTTACACGGGTATAAACCGAAGCCCCGACGCAGAATTCGGCAGGTTGTAGTCGCAAAAAGGCCAAGTTGTAAACGACGAGAAATTGGGTGCCTCAGGTTTTCCCGTACACTCTCACGCACAGAAGCAATGTCTTTAGTATACCTTGCGTTTCGGTGACGTACGGGTGTTGTCTGATTATTTATCAAACCGGTTGACTCGAATTTGGCCACCAAACATCGAATAGTCGACTCGGCGAGACGGTTGTGGCGAGGATAAAAGTCACGTAATGTGTGGAACGGAGCATGATTTTAAAAATAAAATTTGATGATTTGCACACGCCGTTAAACGCTATAACCTTTCATGGTGATTTTCCATACACTACTGAACAATTCACAATAAATTTGAAAGATGTTGCTTTAACAACATGGCCGCTACAACCTAACAAATTTCAAGCGTCCCTATTGAATGACCCTATATAATATAGTATAGCAGTAAAATAATTCTGATGAATCTCATGAAGCTTTATTCACATTGTATTACTATTTACTCCTTAAATATTTATATTTAACTCTAGTACTGAGTACGTTAAGATATCTGTTAAAGTTAAATTAGTTTTTTATATTCTTTTCACACACAACTTTGTATGGTATTTTACTTTACTTTTGTTACCCCTGCACCTTCACTCTAACGTTTACTTCTATATTTGTGAACGGTAACTTAAAAATTGGAACACGTTGTGTCCAAGTTGTATAACATCTTCGTGGCTATTGAAATAGTTTAAACGGCACAATCGGTTTTTATTAAACACATATTTTATTACTTCTTTTAAGTTAACTGTACTCTTTAAAAAGTATGGGCTCTAGATCGATTTGTTCATCATCATCTGTCATCACATCACAATCGTCCATTAATATAACAGTAATCCTAGAGGCGTATTTTTTTTATTTTCACTTACCGAGTTCATTTCAATACGTAATACTTTTGTCACTATTACAATTACCGTCTATCTTTATATAAATATTTATTGTTAGCGTTCGTGCATATCTCATGAATAAATAACGTTGAATTACAAGACGTATCTTATTATTTTTATTTCCAATGGCTATTGTTATTGAGTATAGAGGTTAATGCATATAATTATTGGTTGTAGACTAGCATTTTTATACATCCTGGCGGTTACCTTAATTGTTTAAAATCACCTCGCCAGTTAATAAAATCGTTCCGTTGGGAGTTAAGTAGGTATGTATATACTGGAATTTTTTATAAGTGAACGCATTTGACTGAATTATTACAGCAATCAAACTTAAATTATCAATTATTAAATCAAACTCCGGTACAGACTAAAGCCGGATTCACACTGAGTCGTGAACCGAGCGAGAGCAATACCAGTCGGTTAAGCGGTCGTGATCACTACCTAGTGTCAACTATCGGTAGTGGAAGTAGGGGGTCGTGCCCGTCCTGTAATAAACCGACATCAAATCTCCGGTTGGTCGGAGATTTCACGATCGCGTCAGTCGTAGTTACACTAAAAGAGTGGTAATATGTTGGTTACGACCAGCAAGGGTAATTGTTCTATGTGAACTGAAGAAGGTCGTGAACCCGTATGTCGAATAAGCAAGTCGTAGCGCTTGCGCAAAATAAGTAGTACTCTCGCGCGCCCGGTTGACGACTCCGTGTGAACCCGGCTTAAGACAATTTCGTAGTTGTGTAGAACCATTATACACTGTAATGCTCAATTTTCTCCCAAGTATATTACGAATTCTTAAATATTATGCGGAATTATGTGGACCGAATATAAATATGTAAAACCATTGAAGGTCATATACGGCGTGTTGCAAAACACTAAAAGCTGGGGGACAAAGTTGGTGACTCGTACGTTACGTCAAGACACGCGCGATGAAACAAAATACATTTAATGAACATTGCCATGCCTCCTCCTAGTAATATTTCTCAAATATGTATATAGTGGTTCCGAAATATAAACCGCACTTTAAATTTTGTTTTCCCTATTAGGGAAATTTCCTTAGATTTTTAGTCCTCAAAAGTTAGTTAGGCGTTGAGCCTTTTTCCTTTTTAGCATTTTCGGACCTGCCTGATTTCCTTCAGGCTAAAAATTGCTAAACAATGAGAACTTTTAATAGGATACATCTATGAGATTTTTTTATATATTGTTCGTATGTACAATATTAACATACGCTGAGACACTAATATCTTAACATAAATAGTGGATTTTTGATCAGTGCTATATACCGAGCACGACTACTGCTCCTTACCCCGTCAATATAGTCATGCATGATCTTTGAAAGATCATGCCAGTAGCGGACTAAGCCCGTTGGAGGCCCAAGGCGGTAAAACTAAATGTGGCCTCTGGTCTGCTCAGAAATTGATGTATTGTAGTGTACATTTTGTAAATATGAATAAACCTGATAATATATAAGTAGGTAATATGTTTATATTTTGCATACGTACGGGGCCTCCAACTTCAAACTGCCTCTTACTTACTGAATATATTTTGGCCTTGTTCGGGATTTAAAAGGACTTTGGAGGCCCCCCCCAGTACCAGAGACCCTCCGCCCCCTTGGTCCTCGTCATATGCATGTCATTAGAATGGCAGATCATCATAGTAAGAGTAAAGCGAATAAGAATGAAACCTTTATGATCATCGATTGAATGAATCTAGTGCGAATGTACTTAAATTGTACAAAATAATGCAAATTTAACACAGTTGCATTTTCTCGCAAAATTGCACTCGACGATCAAAATCATATTTTGATAAGTCTTGAGTCAACGTAACTTTACAAGGGTGAAATTTATATTTATGAAAAACATTAAGCACTGTAGCATGACGCAAATTCATACCCAAGTCAATCTGACGGAAATTTCACCAAGTAGAATGTGGAATTTCATCAACTCTTACTAAAATATCAATGTCAATGTGTTTCTGCATTGATTTATTGGCGATCAGCTCTGGCTAAATAGCGTACATGCCCATGTTCTTTGTACGATATGTACAGCTCGTGAAGAATAGGAACAAGTCTCAAAACTATGATATCGGATCGCCCACGAGGTGTGCAGTAAATAGCCTAGTCTTTACTCAGTCGAATTGAGACCATCGCAGAGTGAATATCGATGTACACAGAGATCTGGCCGAGCGTAAAGTGCATCCTTTTCCCTCCGAATGCTGCCCCAATCTTTCTTCTATGCATACCTAGAGAATATCACACTGTTTCCTATTCTTGACGGACCAGTACTTACAATTTTACTGACAGTAGATCTTGCTATAGGCGGACGATCTTGATGAGCCTTATTAAAGAGAGCGCAGACTTCCACTGTAGTTCTCCTATTTCCAACCATAATATACTCCATAACCATTTATCATAAGAATTTCCATGCGATTATTTTCCGAAAGAGGCATTAAGTTAAGTAAGTTACTAAGATTTCTTGCCTTTGCATCAATTTTTTCGAACGCCAACTTGATGTAACTGACATTAAATATAATTTATTTCGACGCCTTCTAGGCAACATATTCAATAAATAAATGTTCACAATTAAAACTTTATTTAATTTTTTCTCGAAACTGTCTTTATGCAACTTGATAAAATTTTCATAACAATACTCAAAAAATGTGCTCGTTTACTGTATCGAACAAAAAATAGGGGTTGTCATTCAAAAAAATGCGCTCCTTTTGACTCTGCAAACATATGTATGTATATGTACGTAAAACTAAAGCATTTCAAAAGATGGCAAATTGAAAATATATTTTGGTCTCTTCGAGCGTTTTTGCAAGAAAAAAATCTTTTGAGAAATTTTTCAGGCGCTCCAGACTTCTTTTCCACAGTATATGTATATCGTCATATAATGGAAATTAAAAGTAAAAGCTGATTTTTATATCTTTTTATGTAACCTAATCAACATTAAGTAAAATATGTTAACCTTTGCAACTTTAAACAGTATGTGTGACTAGTGAAAATATTTACGCCTTAAAATCTAGTACCATTTCGGAAACGGGAAATTAATTTAACTCTTTTGTATACTCCCCGCCAAAGCCAGCCATTGATCCTAACGCGATTGATTATTTTTGCTTGTTTCTATTGTGGCTGGTGACCTACTACGATCCATGTTTAAACTTGTAAATTTGGCCCCATTTTTAAATGGAAAATTGAGCAATTATGTCCAGCCAACGAATTTTAAGCTCGGTTCGCAATTAACGTCCCTCTCTGTTGCAGTTGATGCGGCCAAGGCCCACCAATAGACGCGACCATTGTAGCTTTTGTCCAAAAATTCCGTGTGGCACGTGCTTTTCGTACCACATGAAGACTGGTACGCATATAGAAGAGCCAGCCTGCCCGCTCCTCACTGTCGGCTGGATTTCCTCTGACGATAGCTTCGCGTGGTATTATTATACTCGTTTATTTGCCATTTAATTTCATGTGTGGCTGTGGCTGGGTATTAGTGAATTTCTCGCGGTGCTAAGCGGTGTTGTTTACTACGGACCTATGTGATTTGTAATTAGTTGAAACTAGCAATTTTAACACGACAGATCATTATAAATAAACCCGTTCAGCTTGCGGTCGATTGTTTCAGTGAAAGTAACAATAAGTTTGTAGGCGTTTGTGTGCGAGTTGTTATCGCTGGTGTGTTTGAACTCGACTCGCCGTTTTTTCCATAATGGTTGGGACGAAAGAAAAAAGGTATTTATTTTCTAGCAGTTTTTTTTCGAACCGTGAACGATATCTTTAACCATCCTGAGAGATATCTTGGAATATTTATTGGTTTGAAAGATATTTTAGATGAAATTTATGATTTATCTAAAACAATATTACGAACATTAGTTTTTGTATAAATAGGACATATGTATATTTCGTTTTTTACTTTTAACTTACGCACCTACTTGACTTCCGTGATTTCAGAAGATTTCAGTTACTTATGTTATTCTAACGTTCCTGTTTTAATCCCGAAGGAAACTACAATGATTGAATAAATTATAAAACAATTTTCTGATTTTTTTCTTTATTTTATGAGTTACGAGGAATGAAAGAAATTGAAGGTTGAGAATGATGGTTGGATATGGTGACATATTATGACCTCATGAGGACGTTCGTTGTTTACTTACAATTAATCAAGAGGATCCTGATAGATCAGGCATGTCAAACTCATATATTACGGGCCACATGATCTATTTTGTATTAAGTTGGGGGCCGCATGTTTTCAATGTTCAAAAAATTAATAAAATACGATTTTTAGAATGATTATTATGTATTATGTAAGTACATATTTATTTAGACTCAATGTCAAGCTAAATGTATTGTTTATTATACATACATAGTCGTTTTATATTTCATGTCATTTTTTAAACTAAAAATATTTTACATTTTATTCTATATTATACAATATACATATATAGACATAAAGTCACAGTTTAATATCAGTTTAATATTACTTTTTAGAAGATATTTAACATCGTTTTTCACAAAGCAAGCCATCAAAATTCAGTTGAGTATATTGAGCTGATGCAATTTATAAAATTCATGATAAATGTTGATCGGTTAATTTTGTCCTTTCTGATTTTTTATTATTTTTCATTAAAGAACAGTTGTTCGCATAAGTAAATGCTTCCGAACATAGCCAATATACGCGTAACAAACAATAACATTTTAGGAAACCGATGTACAAATAGATATGTATAAAAATCTGGAATTCCAACTTCCATACATTTTTGCTTCATCAAAGAATCATATTGGATTTAAATTAATTCCATTTGTAAGTTTTCATCAACAATTTCAATACCGATAGATAGAGGTGAAGTAAAAAGACGAAATTGTAAAAATTTAAACTGCATACTGCAACTGCATTAAACTAAACTGCATACAAATAAAAATATACGTGCTACTTTAAAATAATTAAATATTTTTTTTCAAATTTTTTTTTAAAAACTGCGGGCCGCAACCTATGTATTGGCGGGCCGCGTGTTTGACATACCTGTGATAGACCATTTATTTCAAAATCAACTCTAGGTAGACTATTTCAAACATTTTCAGAAACTGTACTTTACAAGATTTATCTGGATAAGGCAGACCTCAAGACACCGAAAATGTTATTGTTTGGAGTTCAAGAATATCCTCATCTCATCAGGCAACTGGTAAACCTGCGACAATAGACTACAGGTCTTTTGTCACAGTTATGTTGACCACACACAGTAAAATTTCTGAAAAAGAGAAAAGTTCTACCTTTATAGAGAACATTTGGTATAATTGAATGACAATAATCCAGACCATCGCATACAATGTTGCGAAGATATCATGTTATGCCGTGACGAAAATCCCTTTTCCGAAAGGGATGGGGACAAAAATCCAACTTTTTGGTGTATTGTTGTTTTTTTTTTCTGACGCAGCTACTTTTTCTTTGAATGGAACAATACATGGTCATTGCAGACATTGGTCTCTAAAGTCTCATTGGATTCAAGGATGGTATAGCCAGCGTCAAGGTAAAGAAAATGTGTGGGCTGGAATGATAGCAAGTCGTCTTCTAAGCCCTTTCCTTTCCTGTTAGATATGTAGAATGTCTACATTGCAACTTAGTTCTAGTTTTAGCAGCTCTTTATTAAAAAAAAAAAAAAATGAGAATGATGATGTTCTCCAGCAAAGGATTTGTTTTCAACAAAACTCAGCTTCTCATTTTGATGTTGTTGTCCAGTAATTTCTTATTAACAATTTCCTTGGTAGATGGAGAGGCAAGTAACAGTTCAATTCTCACCGTGTTCACCTGATTTGAGCCCTTTGGATTTCTTGTGGAGTTACTTAAAATTGCGGATCTATTTTAATAGGCCAAATAATCTAGAGGATCTGAAGCAACGAATTCGTATCGAAATTAAAAACTATTAGCCCTGAAATTATTAAACGTTCAATACAGTGTTTACATGCATGCTGGCCAATACCAGAGCACCAGTTAGGCAGAATCATGGTAGTAATATGAACTCTATATTTTATTGTAAAAATATAAGTCTATAAGTTGGTTGATATGTTTCAGTTTTTCAAAAATCGTATAATAGCAGAAAGAAAATTACGAATATTGTGTGAAAATTGTTCCCTGCATTGTACCTATATAAACCGCAGGCTGAAGCTTTAGGGGAAAGAAACCGATTTTTATGTGACTTAATTAAATCATATAAGTATATTAATACATTTCTTGTAAACGTAATGTGTACGATTAAAATGAAATAAAAATTGTAAGAATTGTTTGTTACGCCAAAATAAAATAGTCTGGATTTTGGATGGATCAAACTAACGAAAAACTGGATATAGAGATAGAGAGAGATGGTTATATGATCTTAATTCTGCTACACTGTGGAAAGTTTGACCAAAGTAGAAATAAAAATTATAATGTTAAGAACGAAACAGCATCCTCTACAACAGAAATATCAATGTTAATGTCAAGATCCGATTTTTTTGTCAAAATTGTTATTAATTGACGAGATCAGGTTCACAAATTGCAAGATTTATAACAGAGATAATGCGCATTATTGGGCCATCTTCATATAATCAGCCAAAAATATCAAACCTAATTTGTTTTTAATGTCTGGTGTCGTATAGGCATAGGTAATATTTCCTTACATAAAGAAGTAATTAATTAAACCTATACATTTTATAGGAAACCATTAATTCATATTCGATAATAGTTCAAATAGCGTATATATTTATAATGCTGCAAGAAAATATAATACATGCTATCAGACAAGTTGTTATATCGGCATTAACAAAATTTAGTTTCAACACGATGGTTGTCCAACTTATAAGTATCGTATTATTATATTTACAGGGTATTTTTAATAAAAGGGTTATTGCAAATAGAGCAAAGGTTGGCGAAATCTCCTGACCTCAGCCCTGTAGACTTTTATTCATGACGACATGCAAAACATGAGGTATACCTACTCATCTGAAGCATTAGAAAACATGTTGGTCCTTGAAGAGCATATCAGAAATACCTTGGCCTTGAATAAATCTGTTCGATTGTCTTATATATTTGTTGAGTGTCATAGCCAACATAGAAAGTATATATTTAAAAGAAAATAAAACAAAATTAAAAAAGTGCCATCGAATCAGAAGAATCCAATACAGCGTCCATATGAAGAACAAAAATTAATGCCATTTTCTCGCAAATAAAGGACTGTAGAATTGTTTGTTAATACAGCTTAGGAATGTTTAAGAAGTACCTTAAGAATGTACTTACTAAAAATGTCGCCACGTCTCGAATTAAAGAGGTATGAGGCATTTTTAAAAATTATCCATCCTTTTTGCAATTATTTAAAAAAACGAAAACATTTGATAAAGCCGTGAGAAGACAAGTAAAACTCTTTAAAACGCATTTAAACTCTTTAAAACCTGTTCCTCTTAGTCTTTTTACACCCGAGATAGCGATACATGCAGCATCAAACCGGGCCACACTGTATATGTAGTATTACTATAGTTGTTACATTCTTCTATCACAAAGTTGTATCCATATAAATGGGTTTTTGTGTTAATACGAATCGTTCTATAGTTATATGTTATAAATAAATCTGCCTGTAAATAGGTTATGTTCAGCACTTCCTTATCAGTAGCAATTGTAATGAAAAAATCCAAAAAATAACTCGAGACTGACTCGCTGGATATAATCAATAATATTGTACTCTATTTTATCTACGATCGCTAAAAAGTAAATATATTTGTCTAAGGAATCAGTTATTATTATAGTCGTTACGAAACGGCAAACGTTTTTTCTTCTGTTTAACAAATACAAATGGATGACCCAAGCCAAGGCAATCCTGTCGAGCATTTACATTTTTTTTTCCAATTCTATGAAATGATGCCGCACGGTCTTCAATATTATCATGGCAAAAACAAACCTCAAAACTTATATAAGACTTCTTACACTTTCCTACCAGCAATTTTCTTAGAAAGAATATTTGATTTATTTATTTATCTATATGTTCCTTATAAAGAGGTGATTGCTTTCCGATGGAAATTTTGCCAGTAATTTGCCGCTTGTCTACTGGATCAATAACATTATACAAAGTGGGGGTTACCCAAGGTATTGCCTGTGGCCATTAAGTTTTCCTCTTGCAAGATGCTAATGCATTACATAATAAAACAACGTTTTCTTAAACAGATTAACAAAAATAGATAGTCTTTGACGCGATAATATTACAGATTGTTTTGAGGGTATAAAGAAATGGGAATCACGAAAGGGAAGTAAATATAAATAATACTAAGCCCATTTGCACTGATTGTATGTGCTAGAAGACAGCAAAAATGTAGTCTTAAAACTTGCTTAAATAATGCAATGAAAATGAAAGCATACTTTCGTAAGGAGGTCATTAATGTCGTTTTAGTAGTCACGATTTATGTAGGTACTTCGTTAAATCTAGATCCGGTAAACAACAATGAAGGGTGTTCTACACCTACTAGCTCCCATAATTTTTTGTTTAAATCACTACGATTCTTCTAAAGGCATATGTTGAGGAAAGAAAGGTTACACTTACAATTAAAGATGATATGAAACATACTTATGGTCAAGGAAGAGATGATACACATCCAGTGGCGGCCGGTGTAATGTTTGTCTGGGGGGCGCAATCGATAAAATAATAAACAAAAAATTAAAATAAACTTACCTATGTCCAAGTCTGAGGTTATTTATATAGGAAATTCATTCGTCTGTTTTTGGAATTCGCAAAAACGTCAATTACAAGATTATTAAAATCTGGAATCGCTACAGTTAGCACTTTCTCCATACTTATCATGCTAAGTGAATTTAGTCTGACTTGCGCCATTTATTTCTCAAAAAGTTTTTAATTCTTTTAAATGTCGAAAAACAGCGCTCACTTTCAACACTTGTCATGGGTATGGTACAAATTAATTTGAATAATACAACAGTTTCACTAAAATAGTGCGTCAGATTTCGATCTATAAATAACTGCGAAATTGCTAAGCAACTTGCTGCTTCACGAAAATCTTCCCTGCTGTATATAACCGTTAATTCACTTTTCAATTTAACTTTATACAAAAATCCATGTTTTCGTTTCATTGTCAAAATTTTGAATGGAGAATTGTTTGTCATAGTCACTAAATTTATTGGGGAAAAATAGTTTCGATGCTAACAGGTATTCTCTAAACTCAAATCTGTCTTTAGTCTGGTTAATTAATATATCACACACTTCCTTTGTGCACAAATTGATATGTCATTATGGGATCGCCTTATATATTTTTCAGGCGAATTTGAGGAATTAGTTGTACGGGTTTTTATAAGTGCGTCCTCACAATTATTCAAATTACTGCTTATCTTGACAACATCCAATGATCGAGACTGACACTCATTAAAAAGGATTTCACAATGAGGTATGACTGTGGCGAAAAATGCGAGCCAGTATTTAAAGTAACCGTTATTTAAATAACCTAATAACATTTGAGCCTGATTTTTTGTATTGTAATCATTTCCCACAGTATCAAAAATACATTCTAATCATTCTTTTAATAATTCAGCATTTTCAGAAACGGCTCAGTTTCGGAAGGTACAGTTCGCGTGTATGTTGCGTGCAATGCACGCAAATCTCATAAGGTACGTAGACATATCTTCTGTTTCACGCGCCCGAGTTATCTCTTTCTAACACATGGTTAAACGGTCCTCTGATGTGTGCAACACTAAAATTGAACTCCCTATGTATTTAGAGTTGCAGATTTCATATCCCGTAGATAAATGTGATAAGTTCTAGGGCTGGCGAATCTCGCGACAACTAACAAGCTGTAAACGAGACTGTTAGATATTGGAATTGGTTATATGTATAAGGATAATGTAATGTATAGTAAACACCTAGTACGTTTTTTTCGGAATTTTAAGGGAGTTCACTGCATAAATGCACCTACAATAAAACCGCCACTGTACCTATCTTAAATGCTTAAACTTCCTTAACTGAAATCCCAAATAACATTAATAGCGTTTAATTAGCGCTCTTACCTTCGTTTTGGGTACCTTCTCGTATTATTCTTATCTCACTGTGATGCTAACTTTATTGATCAAGGACTCATCGAGTTAAGTATAGTATATCCACTTTCTGTACTGATATTCCTCCCATAAATATTATATCTCTAATATTATTTTTTTCTTATTTGGTTGCAATGTTCATTTCTTTCATTCTACTTCATTATCTTCTACATCTTATGACATGCCTAGGCCATGTGGTAATTAATACAAAGATGATTGATTGTAAGTGATAGTACTAGAATTATAGACTGGCAATATTCCGAATCTATTTTCATTCGTAACAGATTTACGTTTACGAGATTCGGGCTTCGGAGAAACAAATTCGATTTGGTGAAATATTTATTTTGATTATAACGTAATGGATATTGTTTTCTGGACGGCCAACGTAATTTTAACATGAAAAAGACGCAATTCGAATACCCTGAATGGGCGAAAAAACGATACTTTGATTATAGATAAACAATAAGATTAATTTCATCGATATTTATAAATTTATATATAATTACTCTGAATATTATTACGTGAATATTATTATTTATCTAACGCATTAGTGTTTCCTAGCTTCTGGTAATCAACATTTGCTTTAATTTATCCAAATTGTTGAAAATATGGTGAAGTATGTTCACAAATTATACACATCTGTATATATGTATATGGATATAAGTATCGCGAATTTACTATTTACGATCATTCATTCAAATCGTTAACAAAATTGAAATGCTCCAGAATTTCTATAAATCGAGTCACTTACTTTCTATATCTCAAAATTAATAATAGGGGTCACGGTGATTAATATAAAATTATTTGAACTGTGTTTGGTCGTTTCTAATCCAAATCACTCCGAGTTTTTTTTTTTTAATTATCCTGTGCATTATTGAACTGCTGGACTCACAAAATCATGTCGAATGTGCGATTTATTAGAAAATTTAAATAAAGAGAAATATGTCCAACTATTAAGAGGCATTGCATCAAGGTTTTACGATGACTTTCCGTTAGGTTGATTAAGAGACTATTGGTACCAACTGGGCTTAGCGGATTCGCATATCTTTAGCCGAGTATGCCAAGAATTGGATAATGTTTTAGATGACTAGATTTAAAATAAGAATGTATGAAAATGATCGCTGATATCCCCGGACTTAACCCCGCTAGACTTCTGTTTATGGAGACCTTTATCTTTGTAGGTTTTTTGCCTTGTAGCTTTATAAATAATAAAGATGGAGTTGGTCAGTTAATACCCGTGAATATCTAGAATAGATAATAATCAAGTTAGAAAGTCTACAACTGATAAGGTAGAAAGGCGAATTGTGAAGTGTCCCAATAAAAACAGACAATAAACTGAAAACTTGATTTAAACAGTTATGATTTAGATAGCTTGTTTTTATAAACTAATAGTTTTTTTATGAAGTTATGGACTTTTTGGTTTGGTTATGGTTATTGATGAAGTTACGGAAGAGATTTAATTAAACTTGTATGGAGTTTAAATTTCACCAATGTCAAGGTCACCTTCGCTGTTGTGCCCATTTTCAAACAGCAATAGATTCATAATAGATTTTTACAAAATGAACAACAACGGTGCTTGGTTTAAAGACAAATTTGACTTGTATATAACCTTAGCCGTTTTCCTGGAAAATACACATAAGCAAAGATCTTTTAGAGGTCTCAATATTTTTATACCAATATAATGAATATGTGGTATTTCATAATTCTTAAAAAAGCCACATTTAATTTCCAAACACCTTATAAAAGGTGAATTTCTAGTTGGAGTAAACGTGCCTCGAAAAATCATTTCTATTGTCTACCATTCAGAATTAAGGTAAACGAGTGTATAAAATTATGTAGCGGGATCTGATCTTTAATTTTTTCTACCGACTTTATTTTTCGATATACCTTTTGCGATATATAAGGTGTGTTCAAAAAATAACGGGAATTTTCGTTTCTTGGAAAGAATTTTATTCGTCTACATCAATGTTATCCTCTTCAAAATAGTCCCCATTAGATATTATAGACTTATGCCAGCGCTTCTTCCAATCCTCGAAACACTTCTGGAACTCGATCTTTGGGATAGTGCTTAGCTTTTTCAGCGATGTGCTTTTAATCTCGTGTATGCTTGCAAGACGATGGCCCTTTAGGGTTTTCTTTATTTTTCGGAACAGAGAAAAGTCACACGACGCCATATCTGGCGAATATGGAGGGTGGGGCATCATCACAGTGTTACTTTTGGCCAAAAATCCACGAGCAAAAGTCGTGAATTGTTTCGCTACTAATCCGGGCGATTTTTTTTTTTTGAATTACTTCACCCAAACGGCGTTGAACTTGTAGTACTCCTTCTTGATCATTTAATCTTGTGGCAAGAACTCATGGTGCACTATGCCGATAAAATCGAAGAACACAATGAGCATAACCTTCACATTCGACCGCACTTGTCGAGCTTTTTTCGGTCTTGGCGATCCAGGATACCTCCACTGAGACGATTGAGCCTTAGTTTTGACTTCATCTCTGTAAATCCATGTTTCAATACCTGTTATGACACGTTTCAGTAGTTCTGCATCGTTGTTGAGTTCACTTCGCCACTCCTGAGCAACTTCCATCGCCGCTGTTTTTGTTCGAAATTCAACAATTCTGGAACAAATTTTGCTGCCACACGTTTCATACCCAAAACACTTGAAAGCCAATTGATATACCAATATTATCAGCGACTTTTCTGATTGTGATCAGGCGATCGTTCGTAATAATTTCTTTCACTTTTTCCACGTTTTCATCGGTTGTTGATGTGCTGAGGCGTGAAGAGCGCTCGTCACCTTCAACGTTTTCACGGCCTTCTTGGAAACGCTTATATCACTCGTAAACCCTTGTTTTACTCATAGCAGACTCACCAAAAGCAATATATAACATTTCTAAAACATTACTGCACTTTATTCTATTCTTATAGCAAAATTTAATGCAAATTCTCTGATACATTCTTTAAATAAATAAAAAATCGCCGATCGTACCAAAGCACATGGAACCTTTTTGACAACTGACAACAGACTGAACATCCAATATGGCTAAGAATGTAGAAATACTTTTCAGACATGTTTACCAACACAGCAACGAAGGAATCACGCGAATCGGACTAATACAACTCGCGAAATTACAAAATGCCCGTTACTTTTTGGACAGACCTCGAACTTTTTGAAATATTTTCTGAAATGTATAAACATAAAGAATTGATCATACATGTCCACGTCAGTCATCCAACAGTTCTTGATGAACTACGTTCAGGTAACACTTGAAATTATTCGAATATTACAAAATTAACCTAGAATATTGGGACACTCTATACACGAATGAAACATTGATGTTATAATACCATCAAAGTAAAAAAATGCTGTGTTTATCATACTTACATTCCTTTATCATTTTATAGTTCCTGACTCGCTAATATAAAAATAACCTAAGATATATGATTTGTTTTTATGCTTAATAATACTAATTTTATTTTCGATGCTGATCATTATGATAAATGCATAAATGAACAGGTTATTTAACATTAACATGTCATTGTCAATTCTATTATATACGCGAATTATTTACAGAGAAATTATTTTACAAAGCGATGATCTATAAGTTTTTTTTTCCATTTGATTTCGAAAAGATGTAAACGACCAGAGCCAAGGTGATCCTGTCGTAAATGTGCTTACACCTTTTTATTGCTGGGAGTCGAGACTAAAATTTTATGCAGAACAACTTTTTATCGTCTGGAGAGAAACCCAGATTCGTATTAAACATACTTAACTATTTTAGGAATCGATTTAACCCAGACGAAATTATTGTAATACAATTCATGTTTTTTTGTTAAATATTGCACTAAAACTAACAACATCGTTAAAATAAAATAGTTATTTATTATAACTGGATCCACTCTAAATCTGGACATTATGCTAGGTAAAACAATTTGGAAAGAAAATTATCTACAGTAAGTGCACTTTGAAAGAAACAAATTCGGTATAATTTCAACCACTTGTTTTTGCAAGAAATTCTCCAACATCAATTTTCAATTTGATCTTTGAATTGGTACATCTTAAACCAGTCAATGTCAGTCCTGGTTATCAGGAAGTGTTATTAATTTTGCTATTTTGAATACAGTACCTTGTATTTTTTTTGCTTATTTAGATAAACAATAAAAATACGTTTTCATTAAACTGAATAATATTTTGTAGTCCTTACCAACCATTTTTGAAGTACAGTATTGCAGTATGATATTGATAAAATACTGCGTTCAATAGATTAAAGATTAATAGATTATTATATAATTTACAAGTTTAAAAATGTATTTAATGGAAAAAGAACATACAGAAATCGACTTGCTTCCCCTAAAGCCTCAGTCTGCAGAGGGGAAGGTTACCTAGAGAGGGGAGGACCCATAGAAACAAGGGTAAGTACACTCATGTTCTAGGAGAGGTGCCAAACTCTCCCCATTAGGACTCGAATCCAAGCATATTATGACGCCCCCAAAACTGGTCCCAGAACGAGTGACATTATGTAGCCACCTCTACAGAATAATACAATAAATCACCCATCCATGTAATGGTCGCGGAGCAAAGTACCGTACTTTTATTAGCTTTGCATCGGGCAACTGACCTGAATGCTCTGAATCATATTTTCAAACACAAACAAACATGTACAACACATTTATAATATTTTCTTTAACAATAACCTTTATACGAGTATAACCAGTATATTTTACATTTCTATATTAATTGATATTGTATATTTTATATTATTGTATATTCCACCAATGAAATGTGGTTGTGAAAATTTAGGAAATAATTAAAATATATAACGCCACATTTGGAAATCATGAACTATGGGAAATAATGGATATTTGAAAACTGATTCTGGAAATACGATTTTAAAAGACAGTAGGTACTTTTAAAAGCATTTATAAACCTATCTTGATAGAAACTTTCTTTGTATTTAAAGCTCTGGAATCACCTCTCGAAATATTGTATAATATATGTAAGCCTTATTTTCTTAACTTGCTATATGTTTGTTGTGTTAGATTTACTTCATTATAGGAAACATGTTCAACAAAATCCTTATCTGGAATTGTTGAGGTTCAACCCATATATCAGTCATTTAGGCGTAATTACTTTTAATAAACTTGGCTACCACTCTTAACGTTTGTTTCTTAGGGCACATAACATCTTTGGAGCATAAGTTGATTAGTCAAATATCATGATAGTCATGTTTTAACAATAATGTTAATATAAAGGCCACATGTATGTGTACTGTGGCCTAGAAAGTGTATCAGAAATAGTGATATTTTACCCTGTTTGTAAAGAAGCATCATACAAAATTTACTGGTAATATGTAGTTTTTTCGTGGATTTTTTTAGATCCTCTGTAGACGAATAAAATATTTATGTATATATTTTGAGTAGACTAAACTAAGTATGCTCATTCTGGATTACTTATGAAGCTAATTTTATCTGAGTTAACTGACTTATAGATCAACCACACACTAACCACATTCATACATTTTTTCTATATTTTTCTTTCGTTAACCTAATTATTTCGAAAACGCCGTTATTTCTCTAAATTATTCGCCTTGCAAATATCGATTTTAACCTTTCTTATAGTCTTGTAAGAACATTTTTTGGCCTATTTAGATTCAACAGCTTTACCCGTTACATAAACTTATACAAAACAGGTGGAGCCCGAACGAAAAAATTGAAAACAGTCACGATACCGATTGAAAGTATCCGTTTGAAGCCAACTAGTACCACCTACTGCTATCCTTGCATCTAGAATAAGTTCAGTTCGTGTAATGGTACGCCTATTATTGACAACCCGTTGATAAGCCGATATGGCGACGAATGTATGCTTTTATAAACTATGGAAAGTAACGTTTCCGCACAGTTCTATTCAGCCTACCAAGTACCAATATTTAGTTCAATATATTGTACAAATAAATACCATAAATAATTCGTATACGCACATAAATTAAGACGCACTTTATAAATATTTGATTTACGCGAGTATGTAAAAATTCCTTGAGTAAGTGTAAATAATGAATACTTTCCATAGTTGCTTTGTTGTGGTAAAAAAGTAATTTATAATAATGTAAATGCTCGTACAGCAATTTCTCACCCCCTCAATATAAGCACTGAATTACTCTTTCTCTGTCCCTCCTTCCCTCTACTGCCTATTGGAACTATATAGTTATAACCAGTAGGCAGTTCCTATAACTAAATAGAACCAAAATTTTAAATCACTACGTAATTATACTTATTTAATCAACAGCAATATTTAAAATACTATTCCCAAGAAATATTTCCAAAGTTTTTATGTATTTGCATATTTTATGTTGTAATAAAAAAAAACATTATTGAGCCAGTGGTTTATTTTTCCATCGATCATCGTATTTCACAGAATATTGTGAGAATTTTAATTTTTGTACATTCATAACGCTAAAATTATCAATGTTGCATTTATCTGTAAAACTTGTAGGTATTCATAAAAAATATATAGCAGTTAAATAGTTTTAACTCCATAGTAGCCTTCACATACGTAGAAAATGACAGTAAAGCACTTTTTAGGTATATAAAATAAGGCTACGATATAGTCCCAAGCTCCATTACAGTAGCTACAATTATAAAGTAGTAATTACCATTAAGCGCCCTTATAACGGGGTAGTTAGTCATGTAACACGTAACAGTAAGTACAAATTATTCCCACATCTTCTGGTAACAGTTCGGGGGATCCCCTCCAGAATTACTGGGAGAGGGAAGTACTGGAGGCGGTAGCCTCCCAACTGAGTAGAGGATTGATAGAAGCCTATGAAGGAAACTACACCTAAACGAGCTAGGCCGAAAGGCCAGGTAAGATGGTGGAACAATAAGCTGGAAACCTTAGATGTAAGGTAAGAAACCTTCTCAAGGGAGCCAGAAAACGTAACAGCCGTACAACCTGGGAAGACTATAGGACTGCCAGGGATCAGTATAGGGCTGAGGTTAGGGGAGCCTAAAGAAGTAGTTGGGTTTCTTTCTGTAATGAGATAAGTAAAGGAGCTGAAGCAGCACGGCTGAACAAGATCCTAGTCCGCAGCCCGGAAGCGATACTGGGATCGCTCAAGTTCCCTAATGATAAATTCTCGGAATCGGATGAGGAAACCTTAGACCATATCATCAAAGCACATTTTCCGGGCTTTCATAGACCAGAGACGGGAGACATTTCCGACCCGCTAGTAGGGGCACATAGGACCTGGGCAGTAAACCGAGAGGGGGATGACAGGGAACTTGTGAAGGAGATAGTCACACCGGCTAAGATGAGGTGGGCCTTGAGGTCCTTTGAACCATATAAATCGCCAGGACCGGATGGCATTTATCCGGTACTTCTTCAGAAAGCAGAAGAGACAATCCTCGGTCCGCTTATAAGGATCACCAGGGCCAGCTTGGCACTGAAGATGGTCCCGAAAGTGTGGCTAGACACAAGGGTTGTTTTTATACCTAAACCGGGCAAAGTCGGATACACGTCCCCTAAGGACTTTCGACCGATTAGCCTTACCTCATTTTTACTAAAGACGGCCGAACGATTAGTTGACAGGTACCTTCGGGATACTGTCCTAATAGAGAGACCGCTTCAAGTATAAGGTTGTATCATCGATACGGTCACAACTGGACTCCGGAGGATACGTTGTCGGCACCTTCCTTGATATTGAAGGCGCCTTCAACTTTACATCCAGGGAGGTGATTAGCGGAGCACTAGGCAGATGCTACACCCCCAGAATAATCGCTGAATGGATAGACCATATGTTGGGAAACAGACAGATTACTGCCAATAAAGGCAAGACTACCATCGAGGGCCGGGTCGACTCGGGCTATCCACAGGGAGGGGTATTGCCCCCCCCCCCCTTCTGTGGTGCCTGGTAGTGGATGAGCTGCTTGAAAGGTTAAAGGATTACCAAGTAATTGGCTATGCCGATGACTTAGTAATAATAACAAAGGGCCCTTTCCTGGAGCCGATTCTCGATATAATGCAGGGAGCATTAAACAAGGTTGGGAATTGGTGCAGGGATAGGGGACTCTCATTTAATCCCTCTAAGACTGAGGTGATGGTATTCACCAAGAAATATAAGTGGAACAGAACATGTCCGCTGAAACTTGTGGCCAAGAACTAAGTTATAATGGCGAAGTGAAATATTTAGGAGTAATCCTGGACGGGAAACTGTCATGGGAAAGACATCTCAGGCACATATATTCCAAGATCACAGCAACACTTTGGCAACTGAGAAGAGCCATTGGTAATAGCTGGGGCTTGAAACCGGAGACCATGAAATGGATGTATGAGGTATTTCTCAAACCCAGACTGACGTATGCAGCACTGGTCTGGTGGGAGAGAGCCTGTTTAAAGTCGGAAGCCAACCGATTGAATAAGCTAAGAAGATTGATTCTAAGAAGTATAACCGGAGCCCCAAGATCAACACCGATCGAGGCGATGGGGATACTGACGGGGATACCACCTCTTGATGTCACCCTGAAAGCGGTAGTCGTAAAGGCAATGCAGAGGGTGGGAAACATGAATAGGAAGGTAAGGAACCTGAATAGACTCTCAAGAGAGCTAGCTAAGGAGGGACTTCTATGGATGCCCTCTGACAGTACGGGAGTCCACTTCCTGTTTGTTTGACAAGAAATATAAGATCACCCTCACCAGTAAGACCGACTGGATGGAGGGTCGAGCTGAATTACCGCTCAATGGAGACATCTGGTACACGGATGGAGCCAAGAGTGGGAACAGAGCGGATGCGGGGGTGTATGGGCGACGCGATGGGATAGGTAAAACCTTTCCCCTGGGCAAATACACTACCGCACTCCAGGCCGAGCTAGTTGCAATTACATGCGATGATCTGGGGGCCGACCAAAATCGGACCCAGGAGAAGGTATGTATCTGCTGGGATAGCAGGGCGGCGTTAGCAGCCCTGAATTTAGCAACGACAAAGTCGAAGCTGGTCTATAATTGCTATGAAGCATTGAACCACTTGGCAGGGAAGGGACCGGTGGAACTCTTATAGATGCCTGGGCATAATGGCATTAAGGGAAATCTAATTGCAGATGACCTTGCCAGACTAGGGACCAGGGAAAACCTCTATGGACCAGAACCTGCAGTGGGAATAAGTCGGAATCTGATCAGAGACCGCATTAATCGCTGGGCAAGAGACCAGCACAATAAAAGATGGAGAGGGGTAACGGGTTGTCGAATAACCAAACTCTTCATCGAATACTCAGAGATTGAGAAATGGGTCCAAGAATTCATTAAATTGAACAGGCACAAAGCCAGAACTCTGGTGGGAATCATAACGGGCCAGCATAGTAGTCTGAATGCATATAAGCTCAAGCTGAGGCTGACTGACAGCCCGGCCTGCAGATACTATAAAGAAGACGAAGAAACCTCGATTCATATTATTTACACCTGCCCCGCACTGGAGGAGAAGAGGTACTTTATATTAGGGACCCCTGTTATCCTAGAGAAGGCGAGGCTTAAGGCGGGGGACGTGTCTAAATTGCTCCTTTTATGGGATAGCATTTTTGGATAATGACCCGGATAAGAGGGGATCGCCAAGGGACTACCCATGCGATCAGTGGCTGATGAGGCCCAAACCCATATAACATAATATATAAAGTTAAACATTTATGCCCTTTTATATTTACATTTTTCAGTGACTACCTGTTGACAATGAATAATGATTACTCTCAGAAGATGATTTGGATAAACTTCTTGTATTTTGTAAGCTAAGTAAAATGTACTTGATCTTAATTCACCTGAAAATAAAATACGTTTAATGTTGGAAATATACAACTTTTTATCAGTAATTCGAATAGAATTAGTTTTAGGTATAGAAGTGTTTAGAATTTTTTAAGAATATCGTAGAGTGTATCCGTCCATCGGTGATGTCACATCCTGTATAATAAAAAATATTTTAAAATACTTCTTCCTTCTAAAGTAGGTCTATGACCTGTTCCTCTTCGATGAATATCGTCGGTACTATGAGCTGGATCTGTTTTTACAGAGGGTAGGCAGCTAAACATGGCCCTCTGACCCTTCTCTTTCTTCCGAGCTTGGGACCGGCAACAGTACTACTGGGCTAATCAATCCACCCAGCAGTACTACAGGCTGAAACGGCAACGGCACCCGGTGTTTTCAAGCGGTAACCCATCCAAGTGCTAATTGCGCCCGAGGTTGCTTGACTTCGGCGATCGGACGAGGATCGATGTTCAACATGGGATGGCCGTTGTCATGTCATTTTAAAATATCCCTAAAAATAAAATTGGTTCGACCAATCTTATATACAAGTTTTTAACTGTTTTTTGACCTTTCGAAATTTTCACTCAATTGTGCACTATTCTTAAAGAATACCCAGCCCTGTCCAACGATTTCACCAAATCTTTGTTTATCGGATGCCCTCTTTGTCAAATAACATCATTTTTTATATAATTGTGTTGATTATTATTAATAACGAAATTTCTCAATTCATATTTCACTGTGTCGAAATAATACACAGTCCACTATAATGTAGAAATCTCACACTACTACCCACACCAGCATCTATAGTAACTTAATGCATACTTAAAAGGCAGGTAACCTTTATACATACGCGTGTTTGCATGAAATTATGTATATATATATATATATATATATATATATATATATATATATATATATATATATATATATATATATATATATATATATATATATATATATATAACAAATACATAATTACTAAATACAAATACATAAATACGTTTCAATAAAAAATCGCATTTCAGTCCTTGTTATAATTTATTTCTATATTTGCTTAATGATTTATTATATCAATAATCCTATATAAAAAACTTGTTCTTTAAAACTGCGCGTTAAAAATTAAATTATATTTTATATTTATACCATCTGTACCCCATTTAAAATGAACCTTTACCTCATTTTTCATCAAAACACTGTTCGCGAGAAAAGTTTTGTTTCGTTTTATCAACTTTTTTACCATTTTTTTGCGTGGAAACTCCGTGTTTGTTGTAATTTTTTTTCTGCTAGTCTTATATACATCGTAATTAAGTGAATGAATTATATGACCTAACCTGAAACCACATTAAAATGTAAATTCTAGGAATGTATATTAGTTTAGGAAAACCCAGACATACACCTATATGTTTGTAAACATTTCACATACGGTCGTCTGTATATATTTATAATTTTCCTTTTCTTGATTTCAGGTAAGTTGACACTACTGGCAACCGTAAATATTTATTTTACAAGTTTGGTAAGTAGGTTGGTGATAATTATTCTCACGTAGGAAATTATAATTTATGGGTTACATTTCTTTAATTTTACGACCTGATTTGATTATGTCCACGCTATTGCAGATTAGGATATTTTGGTTAAGGAGCGCACCAAGGAATAAATAAACTATGTGGGTCAATAAACATTAAATTTACCCATAAACAAAATTTTGGTAGATATGCGAAAAATTTTGTTTGTCAAAAAATTATGCTGTTTTGCATATGGAAGAAAAATACGTTTTTGACAAACTTGACTTAGGTGATGACTTTAAACATAAAAAAATCTGGCTGAATTTGTTGGATAGCGTTCGTTACGAGTATATTGATTTTGAGAGCATCAATTGTTTGCGGTTTATTCGTATAGACCTGCGATTTAAGATAGCCCCAAAGGGAGAAGTCTAAAGACATTAAATCGCACGATCTCTGTGGCCAGCTCATGTCGCCGCTGCGCGAGATAACCATGCCCTCAAATTGCTCGTGCAGAATGTCCATTGTGGCACGTAGCGCCGTCATGTTGGAACCACATGTCGTCGATATCCATATCATCCAGTTTAGGCCAGAAGACGTTACTTATCGATCTGTAACGCTTGCCGTTAACCGTTATGTCAATGCCAGTTTCGTTTTGAAAGAAGTACGGACCGATGATTCCGCCAGACCAAAATCCACACCAAACAATAACTTTCTCGGGATACATTTGGTTGGTGTATCTCGTGTGGATTGGTATCGTCTCAAATCCAACAATTTTACTTGTTCACATATCCAGTTATTAAAAAGTGGGCGTCGTTGCTAAAGATGATTTTTTTGGCGAAATTTGGGTCAACTTCCAACTTCCAGAACCCAATCAGCGAACACACGGCCGTTGTCTATGGTCATTTTACCTTAAGTTCCTAGGTCAGTTGGTTCTTATACGGGTGCACACCCTAGTCCCGGCGCAAAATTCACAAGGGCAAGTTCTTGTGAACGACGCGAAATTGACTGCCTCGGGTTTTCTCGTACACTCTCACGCACAGCAGGGATGTTTTCAGCAGACCTGGCGTTTTGGTGACGTACGGGTGTTGGCTGATTATTTATCAAACCGGTTAACTCGAATTTGGCTACCAAACATCGCATAGTCAACTCGGCGGGACGGTTGTGGCGAGGATAAAAATCACGTAATGCGCGGAACATTCCTCGAACGGAGTACTGATTTTGGAAATAATATTTGATGATTTGCACGTTGTTAAACCCTATAAGCTTCCATGGTGATTTGCCATACACTACCGAACAATTCACAACAGACAACAGGTGACAATTTGACAGATGTTACTTTATAGTTTATTTCATCGCTATTTGCCAAATAAAAAATCTCAAAAACTTCCGGTGCCTTGTTTTTATGGCTAGGCTCAGGTAGACTGTTCCGTTTATCGGCAAGATAAGAGAGTTTTTTATTTGGCAAATAGCGATGAAATGAATAGTACATGGCCACCATAACCTATCGCATTTCGAGCGTCTCTATTGAAAGACCCTATATATTTACACCTTCTGTACACGAAAAGAAATGTTCTTGTGATGTTTTACATGCTAAAGTAATATTTACGTTATATATCAGTGACATGCAACTTTATTTTATATAATCTGATAATAAAATGACTGGAAAAAATATAAAAAAAATTTCAAGCGTCACAAAAAAATATTTTCAATTACATGTTTTTGTTTTTAAATCAAATCATTTTGTAACTAACTTCATTTTAGTAAAATTTTATCTGACGAATATCTGGTTTCATTTTTATATAATATTAAAATATGTACATATATTAAGCGTTTAGATATGCCAGTAATTAATTGACAGGAAACGAACGATTTTGTAATATTTAAACATGTGGGAATTCAAGTTAACAGCAAGGTATTTATTTAATTAAAATATAGACGCTGCTTCTGTTCTACACGTATTAAAAGCATTATTATTTTTTATTATAATTACTAGATTATACAGTTTAATAAACTACATTACAACATGTCTATTTCTGTGTATGGTCTGATATGATTTTTTTGTTCATTATCAACGTATATTATTTTTCTTTCAACTCATACAGGGTGTTTCATGACATTTTAGAGAGGCGATATCTCGAAAATGCTTTTCCTGATGAAAATGAAATTTCCAGGGTTTATACTACAAATTGTGATGCCATCAACTTCAGAATCTTCAAGAGGACACCCTGTATATTATTAAATTTTCCATATCCTTGCTACACGATTAATTTGGCAATGTTTGTAGGGGTTTTATTGAAAAATATCAAAAATCTTACATTTATTTTATTGACAATAGTGGAATTAACAGAGTTAATACACTGAAATTAAAATGAGAAGTCTCGAATATCCGACAAATAAACGAAGAAATAAAATTCTATTCTGCAAATCCATTTCTGGATTACATGGTATAAACTATGTCTTTTAAACATCCCCAAAGAAAATAACTCAAGGGTGTGAGGTCAGGGGATCGCGATGGCCAACGACTCACACCGTTTCACCTAATCCAATGGTCTACAAACTTGTTGGTTCAATATTTTGTAACTTGTCTAGAAAAGTGAGCAGGGACACCATATTGTTGTCATCACATGGTGGCTCTTTTATTTAACAGAATCTCAAATAATCCGGGGAAATGAGACATTTTGAAGGAAATATAAATAACTGTCGCCAGTCAATATACCTTGATAAAGGAACGGGTGCCGTTGAACAAACCACGCCAAACATTCACACCTCGGCTTTCTTGGAAATACGTATCTCTTACCCAATCAGGATTTTCCATCTCATTGTTATAAAAACGGCTTTCATACTCCACAAAATTTTATTAAGAAAATTTGGGTCATCTTAATCTTTTATTCACATTTTAGCAATGAAATTTATTATTCGCTGAAGGCCTTACATTAAATATAATTTGTAGAGATAGTATTGGTAATTTATGGAGATGGTAGATGACTCTTTAATGCTCTTTGAACTGTAGATCCGCTAACTCCTATCTCTTGTACCAGAAGGCTAGTGGAAACATGGTGATTCACTTGTCATAAGTAAAAATATTAACTACGTTGTCTTCTGTTTGAACATTTTTTTCGAAATGTTTACAGTCGCATTTGGAAAAAATCCCGTTTATAATTTTCGTTCCAGATTTATGAAAGTGTTACTGTTTAGTGTTGTACGTTCTAGACATCGTGTTCTGTACACATTTTGATATTCTACTATTTTTATGGAATTATTCGAAAATGCCATAAAATAGGGGTATAGTAGAGGTTCGATGTACTTTTTATAGAAAAAGTACCTGTACTATTCTTATAGCTTCATTTTTTATATTGCAAATAAATATAAAATAAACTTACACAATAGAATCTACCACCTATGTACAGCTACCGCAATAAAAAGGTTTACGGTTTATCGCAATAAAAGGGTTAACTAAGTGGTTAAAATAGAGCGAAAATGAAGATTAGCAACTGTATTCAGTTGTTAATTGCTGAACTTTATTATAAAATAAGTCTAATTGAACTAAAAGTTTATACTGTAATAGTAATAATTAGGGCTAGGAAGGTCGGTTTTCTTGAAACTATTGTCAAATCTCAATAATTACGGATGGGACCATTATCATATTTTAGGTGGTAATTATTAGGTCTCTACAGATGATTTCAAAAACCATTTGATAAATTGATTACGCAAAATATTTTTTTTTACTATTAGGGAGCTAATTGTTAATTATTATGACAGATACGCACTTTTTGCTTTAGAACCCACTTTTCAATTGTACTGTAAGAACAATTTTCAAAACCCTCTCGGCTGTATTATTTGAACTTGTTTAAAAGCATATACTTGCGTATTAACATTATTTTTTATCTCTAAACCAAAATGAGAATAAATGCTTTAGCCAGATAGTATTACGTACTGACATCAGAGCCAGATGTTGATATATCATTTAGTGTCCATGCACTATAGGATGTGTGAATATGGCTATGTTAAATCCTAAGAAAACTATAATAAAATGCCCGGCTACTAGGAGCTTACTTTCTAAGCTCTTCCTGAAAATTTTGTCAATATTTGATGCAATATTAAATATATAACCCACTTTTTCAAACTCAAATATGATAATACTCAAAATTTATTTTTTAATTGGGAATCAAGCCCGTCGATGGATATTTTTATACAAAAATTCTTGGTAAGACAGTAAGCCCAGAACCGTACTTTTTAGTTTCTAGAACAAATGTAAACCGCGAATATAGTTTGTATTCGAACATCGAAAGAAAAAATGTATTGATTGATTTCTAAAATCAGGAAACAAATCTACGTGGTGTCTTATTTAAAGAAAAATAAAGTCAGTATGTAATTTCTGTATAACATATTCAATAGTTTTTCTCATTACAAATTTGAGGGTTTAAAATATTTGTTAAAAAGGTATTTCCTTAAAAATAAAATTAAAACCGAGACAAAGAAATTCGAAATGTACGCGAACATCTTGTATCGAATTTTGTGTTCACGGGATTGTCCCTTTTAATTTAGTCCAATAGTAATTTCCATGCACCACATATATTAATTAATTCTACATTTTTGTACGGAGAATCACCTTTTGTCTGGCGTGTGAAGTCGCCTCATGCATTATAATTCGTGGATTATTCAACGATGGTATACTTTCTCATGATACATCTATAGTATGTAGTCATTGTTACCGGTTTGGTAATGAAAGTATAATAATTTCGTCCGTCTTTTTATGACATGAATTCTAACCGACTAACAAAATTCATAACTTCAATATCATACTTTCTTTAGTTTTTGGAGAAAACTAGTGTATATGTATGTACGTACCTACATACGTGCTGTCTCGTCGTAGTGTATAGCTTTCTTTTACTGTATGTATTTTTATATACGGCGCGTCATACGGCCTATCACAGAGGCACAAACAGATACAACGATTTGATTTAAGCAATAAAAATATAATGAAAATATAATGAGATATAAAATAAAAGTGGTGAAATAGAAAAAAATTTTTCGGGGGATGGAGTCCGATCTAATTATCCACTTGGCACAACGTGGCAGTAAGTAAGATCTCGTATCTATGTGTGGCTATGCGCGGCAAAGAGCCGTGCCGTAGGTATGGTTTGTATAATGATTCTTTGCGTGTGCGTCACATGTAACAATCGTATGAATCAATCAATTGACATTTTTGAACAGTGTCGTGTCGAAAACACATTTTAGGGTAACAATTAGTAGAATACAAATACGTCAACCTATGACAGAGTAATGAAAAGGTTCTCCACAAAAACATTCACTGGAAGTGATATTTTTATCAAAATATGTACAGACATCCATGATATTTCCATTAAAATATGTACAAAATATGTAAAATAAATTGTACAGAAATATTGAGACGCCAATGAATCAAATTATATAATAAAGCTCAAACGTGACTTCATAATTATTGCATTTTGTTCGACAAATTATTAACTGTCTATGCCGTACGTAGTTGATTGAGACATATGTCGCTAGACATATGTTTCAATCATGTCATCACATACGTGCTGGTAATTGTGGCATATTAGTAACAATTGCGAGTGGTGTAGCATGTGATCCGTGCGTAGTCACTACATTGATACACGCGGAAAGATTCATTATACAAATTTTAGACTAGCTCGATCTGAATTTCTATGATCCAAAGTAGATGTATTTATATACGAGGTCTGATCAAAAAATACTGTGAATAATTTTATTACGAACAAAGTAATAAACTTATTTCAAATTTGAATTAATCTTGTTCAAAGTACTGTCCTTGGCTAGCGATGCAATTATTTCAACTTTGTTTCCATGATTGGAAACATTTCTGGAAAGCTTCTTTCGGAAGGGCTTGCAGCTGCTTCGTTTGTAAAGCGGGACAGACAGACGGATGTGGACAGACAGGAATATTTTTTCAACCAACAACTCGTGGATCAGAAGCAAGGTGTGACACGGCACGTTGTCGTGATGGAAGGAAAAGCTATTAGCCCGTACAAGATGTTCAGTTCTTCGCTAATCTGTCGAATCGTCAAACGCCTGTTTGAACGAATCATTTTTCCACTTTTGCAATTTTCTATCTGTTTTTGAGGTCTAAGGACGTCTCTACCATTGCTCATCATCAACCGGCTTATTTCCGCTTTTAAATCGATCACACCACTTGGAAACAGTCTTCAGACATTACTACCATACACACATTCATACATAAAACACATATTCTGCTCTGGCTAATTGACACGTCACAACTTGTCCAAATTGGACACTGACTATCTCAAAGGATCAGGCTATCGGACGCATTATTTCACACAGATGTAGCGTCAGCCGTTCCTGCTATAAAAGTTCGTTCACTGTATTTTTGTAACAGCCCTCGTATGACAATGTTTAGCTCTCAATGCCTAGATAGAGAACGCAGATGTGTATGTATATGTTGGAGTTAAACAGTATCACGATCGACTCCAAAATAAACATTTAATCTCTGTTACATATTGTTTATTTATAAATAAATAAATAAATAAGAGATTTATATCAGAATAACTTATAGTGATATGATTAAGTTCTAACATACCACTATAAATCTTAAATTAATTATTAAAACCATGTTTTTGACGTGAAGCACGAAATTATTAGTATCTATATTAAATATTTAAAAAAACATAGATAACATATTATTATAGTCGAAGTCAAATCACTATTATTATACAACGAGTTAGTTCTCAAAATATATCATAATACAATAATGAATATGAATAATCTCGAACTCGAATAAATAGAAAAACGGGAAAAGAAATGTATAAATAAAAGAACTTGCTAATACCTACATGTCTCAATCGGTTTCGGTTTCTGACTCGCATGGAAACCGGTGTCTGTAATGAAAGTTTATCACTAGGTACTTTTCTGTACCTAGTAAAGCCTCGTCAGTTTTCTGCAGTTAAATCTCGACTCCTATCACTTTACAGTAGTTCGCGTAATGAAAAATCCATTTCAAATTCAGATGAAAAAAGTTCAGATGAAAATAAACCCATAACGGGCCTCTGTGTAACATACGGTGGCAATCTCGTTGTTATAGAAGCGAACATCGGTAACGTGTCGATTGTTAGTCCTTCTCACCTACTAGCCGGAATGGTAACGCCAGGGCCTTTACCATTCAGGCTCATTGAAATAGATGCTTTAATAATAAAAAATAAAAACATAGCTACATACATAAGTACCTATATACCTATAAAAATAAATATATAAATACGACGCAATTGAGTAAACAACTCAATTCAACTCAAACAAAAGTTTTATACCACTATATTTACACAAAATCGTGACTGCTGTTTCGACACTTTTATGTCATTTTCAAAACTATGATTCAACTAAGAATGACATAAAAGTGTGATATAAGAGTGTGACATAAACATTTTCAAAACGATGATTCAACTAACGGCCTTGGTACACGCTAGAGTTTTTTGTCAGAGTCTGTCATCAGAGCTGCCAGAGACGTGTAAACGCATGACAGTAGTGACAGAGATGATGCCAGAGTGCTCTGCTGGCAGAGCTGTCAAAGGTTTTAATCTAGCGTGTAAACACTGTGAAATTTACTTACTCTGGTGCAGTTTATTTAATTCTCTGTCACTCTGGTTGTCGTCGTACCATATTTTTACTTTTCCGCACTCCACTATACGCGGAAAGTAATGTAATCGTGTAAAGAAAAAGTGAAAAAACAAATTTTTTTTATGTTTATTTTTCGTTTTTCGGCCTAAAAACCCCCAAAAAAAATGGTTTTTAAATTGTTTTTGCTGTTTGTGTGTCGTTGTCGTCGGCATTTATTCTTGTTAGTACGATAACTCAACTAAATCGTGTCGAATCGATCGGATTTTGACTGATTCTGATCGGGGACGTCTTCCAGACGACACCTATTGATTTTGAGGTGGATAGAACACACTCTACTATGTACATGGGTCACGAAAAAGTACAATGGTGGACTATTTAAGAAATTGTTTTTGTTAGCACGATCACTCAATTAAATCGTGTCGGATCGATTGGGTTTCGACTGATTCTGATTAGGAACGTTTACCAGACGACATCTATTGATTTTGAGGTGGATAGGACACACCCCATCCTGTCCATGGTTTATGAGAAAGCACTATGGTGGACTATTTAAAAAAAGTAAAACTGTCGCATAAAACACATATTATGCATTTATGTGTTGGTTTATTTTTTTCTCGGCTACTCAGTTTCGAGATAGAGATGTTCTATGTGCGGAAAAGTCCGTTTTAAGGTTTTTAAATTGTTTATTTTTTTCTCTAGGTACAGAGTTATTTGTTTTTCGTACGCAATGTCTGATATGAATGATATCAGACATTGCGTACGAAATTGCGTATTGCGTATTGATATAACAACACAAAGCTGAATGTAATTAGTCGAAAGTCTAGGAATATTTTCGGATCATGGTCAAAAGACGAAACCAAACTGTTTTGGCGATAGCAAGGATAAAGAGTGCTTATATCTTGGCCGGGAATCGAACCCGGCTTTCCCAATTTCCTGTTGGTTGCTCTGACCGCTAAGCTATCGAGGCACACTCATTATCCCTGCTAATGCGCCAGTTTAATGCGTCGCTACACTGTTAATACAACTGTATGAAACACACTTAGTGCTATGGGACATCACTTTACAGGATTATAGGAATGTCCATAAAAATACGATTATTGCGGATATTGCAATTGAACTGGGAAAGGAACCTCTAGATGTCAAAATTGTAAACCTTGAAGTGTAAATTTAGTGTAAATGTGAAAAAATTGAAGTGTCAGAAATTTTGGTACATACTAGGTTCACCATTTCTCCGTTCCAAGTTCATTTTATTATAAAAACCACTTTTTGGTCTTCTTGCAAAATTATATTTAATCCACATAATTCTCACTTGCTTTCTGTTTTTGCTTGCTTTTTCTTTCTCCTCTTCCAATAATAAATAAACTACAACTGCTGCCGCTATCCTGACTGTTGCTGCCATATTGTGAAGAATGTGAAGTATATATTTATTTTGTTTGTTTTCACCTAAAAATAAATCTCAGGTGTAAACAGACGCCAGAGTTTATGACAGACTTGCCAGAGCTCTCTGACACTGTCCCCGACAGAAAAAAGTGCCCTCTGACACTGTCCCCGACAGAAAAAAGTGCCAGATTTCTGTATACGTGTAAACGCCGATGACAGACCTCTGGCAGCTCTGATGTCAGAGATCTGGCAAAACAACTCTAGCATGTACCAAGACCTTAAGAATGACATAAACGTGTGATATAAATGTGATATATTCATAAGACATAAGAATGACAACATCGTTTTGAAAACGACATAAAAGTGTCGAAACTGCAGTCACGATTTTGTGTAAATATAGTGGTATAAAACTTAATAGTTGTTTTACTCAATTGCGTCGGAATTATGAACTACCACAGTAACGGCTTCCTCGATCAATTTCTTGGAATATATAAATATACTTGATAAATACAAGTTTATTTTTTAGCACCCTAATAGAATACTCGTACAGTATATTGCCGTAGAATCGCAAAATATTCTATTAATTCTGCATTATTTCTAAATTTTACGTCTCCAGTAAATATTATAGTAAATATTACAGTATCTAAAATATTGTTCTAGAAGCACAACATAACATTATACCGTTACACTTTCCATTTATCAATTTACCATACGCATTTATTTTAATTAAAATAGATAATTTTATTTTCAGACTGGCAGAGAAGAAAATCGAGAAAGTGATTTAATGAAATGGCGTCAGTAACTTTGAAACAACCGTATAATTATTGTTTCGTCTTGTTTCTCTTGACATGGCTATTAAACGATTTTTCTATCTTCCTTTCCCCAGTCCCATAATTGTTTCTTTATTGGCGTAACAATTCCATGGTTATTATCAGTTACGGTTGCATGATATTCAAGAGGTAAATAAATGTTTCCATGAAAAGTTTTCTACCAGGAAGGACGTTTAAGTTTATAATTACTATACCGTTAGTTTTTGAAACATCAAATAACAGATGTCTTAGAATGTTTTTCTCTTTTTAGGTGAACAACATTTGGTTATTAAAAAATATATTTACATTCATTAATTTTTATTTAAATCTACGATGTAGGGAAAGTTATGTATGAAAAATAACATCGTCAAGATGCTTTCCTTCACGCCGCTTACCTTTTCAAGGGGCGACCTAAAATTTGCTGACTCGCCGACATGCTAGTTAAATTCTCTGAATTTCCTTGCGTATTATGGCTTTTAACTGAAGCAACCAGAAGCATCAATGGACATCTTCATAAGAAGAAACCATCGGCGTTAAATTGGGACCAATCAATGCCCCCACTTAGAGATCATATTTCCAGAGAAAATAGCTCCAACGGCTACCATTAATGAATTTGAAGTATGGGTTGTAGCCCCATCTTACTGAAACCATGGGTCCTCATTAAAACCAGTGAAATTTTTGAAGTCCTTGTGCCAAAAAAAATGTCTAGCATATCTCGATATCGAAGAGAAGAAACTGTCAGTACAACACCGATTGTATTTTCACAAGTAAGTGCCAATTATGCCAGATGCATTCATTGCCGCCCTTCCTTCTCTTCTGTCGAGGGTTTCCCATAGATCAGTAAGGAAAATATTGTTTATTTACATATCCGTATAAAGGGAAATGTGTCTCGTCGGTGAATAGGATCTATGAATAATTCTTACCCAAAAGCAGATCAAATTGGATAATCTTCAACCTTCAAGGCTTGCACCAGTTGAATTTTGTAAAAATGAAAGTTCAAATCCCTTTCCAGGATGTCGTGGGAAACCTCTTTTGGGTCAATCCGTTGGTTTTATAGTAATTGTAATACCTTCTTTTTCAAATTTAGCGTCCCACGCTTTAATTAATTTCACTGAAGGAGCTTGATTAATGTCGCTAAGGACATACCGCGCTCGATTCAGGTGACGAACTACTATGGGAGAACGAGGATTATCGTAAAAGCTTCTGATATACATGGCCCGTTGCTCACCGGTGAGACGATCCATTGCAACTGAATTTCCAAGGCGTAGTGTTGTAAACATATGCGAGCGACATTTACCACTACCACTTTCCGGCATATTCAACAAACAAATGAGGAAAACATTTGAGGACACCTTATGTACAACTTTTTTTTTGTAGAACATCTTGTATATTGTTACATATTTGCGTGCAGCTTTTCCTCTAGAATCACTCAAACCAAGTTCAATGGTTTATCTTCGGTAACAACGGGAATATTTGAAAGAACATTTCACCAAGGAAATAAAAGAAATATGGTTATCTATGCAGAAGAAGTTAAAATAAGAACTTTATTAAACATTAATAAAAAAGCAACATTACTAACAAAGCTATAAGTATTCCTCAAAAATTGAGTTGACTTCCAGTTAAACCATAAACTGTTAGTGTTTTCATTCTTTATTGAATCATAAGTTTATTGGATAGAGCACAAAATTGTGTTCTAGCCCTATAAATTTCAATTCGAAGCCTTAAAATGTGGGGCAGGCCTTTTTTCGGAACGGAGTGTATACATATATATTTTTGAAATGATATTTTTTGTAAATAGTTCACGGTAATTTTTGTTCAGATCATAAACTGGTTTTATCTTACACTAAAAATATTTATGATTGTCAAAACGCTATGTATGTTTTTTAATTTTTAAAGGCGATTACCTTGAATTTGAAATGTAATTGTTTTCAAAATTTCTAACGACTATGAAAATTTTATCCGTCTCTTCGTTTCTTCTCCCCCCCCCCTCTCCTTTCCCTCTCTATCTTTTATTCTCCTTTTCCTCTTTGCTTCCTCTATTTTACCTCCCTTTTTTCTTTATTCTTTCTATATCTCCTCTCTCTTTTCCCCCCTGTAGCATTTTTATTTTAATAGATGTTTTATTAGTTATTACCGTAGCAGCCTAGTTAGATTTAACTAACTTAGTCTTTAAACTAGTTAAGATATTTCTTAGACGTAAGAAATTCTAAGAAGTAAAAGTTTGGTAATGCTTTATTGAATTTATAATTCTGATAACGATCTTGATATTGCCTCCTATTGTCATTAAGGTTTTCAGTCGTATACAAAATTTCAATACGGAATGATTAGCAATTGGCGACCAATTATAAGATCTACAAAATCATCATCATAATACCAGTTGTAGGTCACAAATTATTGCAAATATATTGCTTGATTTCTTTTAATATCCAATTGCAAGCCATTGTTCGATTGCACTTGCTATTTTAGTTCCGATATCCTTTAAATGTACTCACCCATTACTTTAATAAAAATAAGTAGGCATTACAGATTTCCACGGTCTACTTATGCTTAGATCATAATTTGTGCTACGAGTCAAATTATATCTTATATATTAGAACATTACTATTCACATTACTAACTGTAACTTGTTTCATTTGCACAGAGTGTACCAAGGTCAATTTCAATTTTCATTGCATTTTTTAGTTTAAATGTCATACATCTCCAATTAACTTAATTGTAATATTTCTTGAGCAATCATTCTCCTCCATATACGTTTCAGTTTTTGCCTACCGAACGATGTAGTTTTAAACAGTGAACTACTGGGACTTAAATTTTAAAAGTTCCAACTGAGACACCCTATATAATATTAGTTTTGCCACACCGACCGTTTTATTTCAAATTGTAAGACCTTGATAATTTTGACTTCGACGCCTCTGGATATGTAGCTAATTTATTAAAAAATAAATACACCTCACGTTTTAATGATATTCTCTTGTAACATGATGATCATGGCCAGACACCATCTCCATACACTGGCATTTTGAACGATAGTGACTGTAACCGTATATCATACATTAACATTCATATCAGTTTCCAATATGTATGTATATTTCGATAAAATGCGAACAGAAATTAGTATATTGCTAGAAATTGTGTGATCTGCAGGCATAATCATGCGTTTCCCTGTGTTAAGGAGAAATTCTTACACCCAATTATATGGAAGGAATAGGCAAGTAAAATTATTACTTCTTTCTCACAGTACTTTTGCCCGTTTGCCCTATGTACTGAATAGGAACATTGTTTGAAAATTTTATCAGCTTCAAAATGTTATCAATCAAACCTTTTGTAATACGAAGCAATATTTATGTTACGTCGTATTTAAATGTAGGAATAGGCGTGTTTTCTCTGAAATTCACTTAATAATAATGTAATGCAAATATTATGTTTAACCGATTACATTATTGTTTAATGTTTTACTTGTTAATAGTCCTGCTGGCATTGGCTAATGCGCAATTTGAATATATATCTGCCTCGTAGCAAATCTAATACATTGAGATTTAGTAGCTTTATGTAACTACATGCAGGAATAAATTTGGAAAATTACTTAAACATGATTTCTTTTCGTTTTCGGATAGAGTCGATGTTACACTAGAGCTTGATGTCTTATTGACTACTGTAGGGTTTGAATTAGAGCAGTTTTCCTGGACCAACTACTGTTACTCTATACAGTGAGGGGCTAGCTACTAGGCGAATCCTTGTGTATTTATGTCGTATTGAGGTGAAGCAAAAAAAACGTTAACTGGTGAAATGGCACTAAGTGACAAAGCTTCTCCAGTAATATACAGAACATTACGATTTTTTTAAATTTCTGTGATGCCGTTAAAATTTAATTTGAACGAGTCTTTTTAAGTTTGCTTTTCCGTCAACAACATATTTTTGCTACAACAGGGCGACGAAGTTTTACCTGACCAATTGGCAAAAGTTGATCCAATTGTGAGCAGCTGCCAATTATTTAATTTGGGGAAATTGAAGACCAGCTCCCAGAGGCAAAAAAAAAAAGAGTTAAGTACAGATTAAATGTACCTCCTTTATATTAACAAAGCTATATCTTCTGGTGAATATCTACTAAATGTAATTACACGAAATCCAGGAAAATTATCTTACGCTAGATGGCCCACAGTAGCAAATAGAATTCTTAGGTTATATTTGAGTACAGTTGATCCATCAGCAAATCTTATAGAGCTGACTGCATTTGTTATGAAAGTATATATGTTATATTGTGGTTTAAAATTATGTAACTCACCATTTAAAGACGCTTCAAATAACCTCTGGCATACCATATATATGTCAAGATATCTCAAAGATGATTTGAAATAATATAATTTAATCTACAATACAGCGAAATGGTTTCTTTGCACATTCCGAGATCCTTCTTGTTCTCGTGTTAGTAGATGACCATCAACATGTTCGAGGACTCGTTCTTCGCCGTATTATATCTATTACGGTCTACGAGTATTACCCCAAGAAGAGATAAGAACAATTACTATTTCCTGATATTAATTTCACCGCTGGAAATTATATAGATCTCATCGTGTGGTCCATCTTTGTATACATACCACCTTTAATTTTCCATCTATCTAGTAAAGATTTTCAAGAATTTCTTAGTCAAGGTTACCCTATTCTACTACCCTTTGATCTTCTATGACCTATGTCATACACAGGTCGTGGAGATAAATGTAAAAATTATCACTGAAGCTTCATCGACAGTTTGTTGGAACGTTATACTCGTAGCTACATTGTGAAACTGCTGTTATAAAAATTATTCGACGTTCTCGTTATACGTCGTTTTCATGAGCGATGCCCGGTGTGGTGAAGAACGGTTCTCATGTAAAGAAAACAACCATTCGGCGAAATCTATATTTTTCCTTATTACACTGTAAACTATCGTCAACCGGGGTTACTTTACTCCTTGGAGGTTTATTTTAGTCCAATTGTGAAAAAAGTTTTAAATGTGAAAAATTAATGCAAATATTGTGAATCTAGGCACTGTTGTACTTTTATTTCAAAGATTGGCACCACTCCTTACCAGCTGCTATGTGTTTTCCCTGCAATTTCAGTTAGGGTAGGTTTCAGGTTATCTTGTTGTTTGAAGTGAGTGTGGCTTACATAAATTTGCTCTGGAAAAAGTTAACTGCTCCAGCTCATCAGAAGGTTTCCTGCTTCAAGTAAGTTCTTATTTATGTTACATACGTATCAGTTTAAAAAGTTACATAATGGAGTTCTGATATTTTGTTTCTCATTTATGTTAACGAATACTTTGGTGCACCAATGTCATTATAGACCACTCTGGGGGTAACATCGGCTCCTTACTTTACTCCACGTAGGATTTAAAAAAAAATAAAAAATACTGACCGCTCAGTTAACATAATACCATAGAACATTCGATTCTACAGCTCTTACAGAATTGACTGACGTAACAGTCATAATTTTACCTGCACAGCATGATGTCTTAAAACGCTATTAGTACCAAAAAGGTGGCGTAAAGTAATCCCGGTTGACGGTATTTTTTACACGCCATTTATTATTTGCAATGATCCACCTATAGGTGAGAATAATGCAGTCTTTTCACCAATGGCTGCTGATTCTTTAGGATTGAACTGTAAAACCAAGGATTTTATTTTTTGGAAACTTTGCATGACATAAATCATAATCACCACAGCTGATTGTGATGTGGTACCTATGTACATTAACTCAAGTATCCGAGGTCTATGCGTTGGTATATCGGTTGCCCCAGAGTTGCTCGACTATAACACGACTGGTGCAGATTATTTTATATCCGGCATAATACGAAAATGTGATACCTCGAACCGCTTGTGTTGGACTACCGCTGGTTATACCCGTTATTATTCTGATCAAAGACACACTTTATAGGCGCCCACTCAAACATTTCCTGCAACAGGAACTGCACTTAAACCGATTGGTACATCCTGTATTGCATAAACTTCTGCACATACTGACATGTATCTGTTACGCTGCATTCATTTATAATTAACTTTTTTATTTCCCAACAACTTCTCACATAAAACGACGGTATTTTTATTTAACTGAAAGCACTTGTCGATTTAACGAGTAATTGATGTTTTCGCAACTGTTTAAATAAAATTTTATTTCCAGGAAATTAGGTGTTTTAAGATTATGCATAAAATGAATTTAACAGTTATAGCCTGATTGTTAAGTTAATACAAAAGAGACGAGGCTACAAAAACAGACGAGACGAGGAAGGACTGAAAACTTATATGTCAATAAAGTGGGAAATCATTAGAAAGTTTAGAAAAGCGAAAGAACAGTGGATAGAGGATAAATGCAAAGAAGTAGAAGATAAGCTCCAAGTAGGTAAGACCGATGAGGCTTACAAAATAATTAAGAGGAACTTCAGGGATATGGAAGCAATAAGTAGAAATGTTAGGAGTCAATCGGGGGACATACTGATCGGAAGAGAGGAGAAAGCGGATAGATAGAAGCAGTACTTATTAAATTTATACGAGGGTCAGGAATTATGAGATATTAGAGGAAGAATCTAGCATCGATAGGGAAGATGTAGGAAAACCTATATTGAGAGAGGAATTTGAAATAGCACTAAGGGGGCTAAAGAACAATAAAGCGCCGGGTGTAGATAAAATGCAGGCGGAAATTTTGAAATGTGCGGGACAGAAAGTAGTAAATAGGATGTTTGAACTGGTAAAATACATATACGAAACGGGCGAGATGCCGGAGGATCATAAGAGGAACATTATCGTTACTATACCGAAAAAGAGAGGAGCCGACAAATGCGAGAACTTTAGAACGATTAGCCTAACTTGCCACGCGTCAAGAAACTTAACCAGAATAATGCAGAAGAGGATGGAAAATAGAGCAGAGGAAATACTAGGAGAAGACCAATTCGGGTTTAGGCGACACAGGGGAACTCGCGAAGCTATTCTGGCGCTAAGAGTAATGTTAGAGAAAACAATAGAAAAAGGAAAGAACGCTTATATAGGATTTGTAGATTTAGAAAAAGCTTTTGATAATGTAAGATGGGAAAAAATGTTCGAGATACTAAAGAGCGCGGAAATGAAGTATAGAGATAGGAGAGTAGTACACAATCTATACAAAGAGCAAACTGGTCTTATAGAAGTAGAAGGGGAAAAAAGGGTAGTAGGTATTAGGAAAGGAGTAAGACAAGGATGAACGCTATCACCACTAATTTTGAATCTGTACATCGAAGAGGCGATTAATGTGGTAAAAGATAGAGTGGATTTCGGGATTAAAGTACAGGGACAGCAACTAAAAATGCTGAGATTCGCGGATGACATAGTAGTATTAGCATCTAGTAAAGAGGAATTGGAATCAGCGTGGAACGAAATAGAGGCAGCGTTGACAGAGGAATACGGAATGAGGGTGAATAAAAACAAAACTAAAGTGTTAGTGTGCAGAGGGCGCGAGAGCAGAGCAAAAACGAAAATACATATTAATAATGAAAGATTGAAGTTAAAGACTTCACTTATTTAGGTAATAAAATAAATTGGGATGGAAGAAGCGATAAAGTTATAAAACAAAGAATAGCGCAGGGTCAAGTAGCTTTTAACAAAAAGAAAGCAGTTTTATGCTCGGGGGTAATAAACTTAGAAACAAGGAAGAGATTTTTGAAAACGTATGTATGGAGCACGGCACTATACGGTTGCGAAACCTGGACGGTAGGGGAAGCAAGTAGGAAGAGATTAAAAGCTTTTGAGATGTGGTGTTACCGAAGAATGATGAAAATACCGTGGACTGATTGGGTTATAAACGAAGAAGTATTAGAGAAAGTCGGCGAGAAAAGAAGTATGTGGAAAAACATAAAGAAGAGAAGAGATAGAATGGTAGGCCACTTGCTGAGACATGGGGGAATAGTCTGCGATATTTTGGAGGCAGAAATAGGAGTGAAGAAAGGCAGAGGTAGGCCTAGATTAGACTACTGCTCGCAAATAGTAAGGGATGTAGGTTGTAGCACAATCAGTGAAACGCGTAGGTTAGCACAAGATAGGAGAAGCTGGAGGTTAGCGTCCAACCAGTCTTAGGACTTATGACCTCATGATGATGATAAGCCTGATTGTGCGCAGATTCTTATAATTATTGTTTCACATGATTAAATATTTTCGATATAATACAGGAAGGAGTCAAGATAAACTGCGTAGAAGTAACAAAAGAGCAGGCCAGGATTCGTGCATTCGACAAAAATTTCAAAATGTAAATGTAATTATGGTTTAATCTTGGGTTATTTTTGGTACGAAATAACCCAATAATGCCTATTTCTACCCACGTTCTTAATTAGTTGGCCACCTTTGTATATCTTACGGATGTATACAGACATATATAAATATAACAATTAGAACTATGTTATCATATAATAAAATCCTGTGGATCAGTTGATTACGGAAGCAAGTCTGTTATAGTTAAATGGAATCGTTTTGAATAGAACATTCTATTTACAAAGGAAATAACTGACAGGAAAGCATGGCGCTTTATTGAGATTAATATGTAGTTTTATTGGGATTTACGGAGCACTATAACAATGAGGGTATTTGAAATTAAATACTCTTTTGTTCCGTAATCGTGTATAATTGATATGTGAATACAGTTATCTATCATCTCTATCTTAAACCATTTGTCGTAAGAAATTACGAGAGTAGCTTTTATTTTATTGAAACTTTGACACAAATGTCACAAATATAGTACCCTCCTACTTAGGAGCTAGGATTTGTAATACGCGATGTATTTCTAAACATAATGTTTCACTACACTCATGTTTCCCAAAGAAACATGAGTGTAGTTAAAAAAAAATGTATTATAAAAACAGCCGGGTACAAATGATGAACTGACGAAGTTTACATTTCTCCCCACATTTATATGCACCTCCTAACATCCCTTTGTCATTTCCACCTCGAATTTGAGTCCATTATAATGACGTCCAGTCAGTTGGCGAATCGATTGATATACGCTAAGCACAAAAATTAAGGGATGTAAAAAAAATCTTAAATTTTTGGGTAATTTTTAAATGACACTTTAAAATATAGTTCAGTTTTGAAAAATAGTCGCAGAGCAATTTTAAAAAAAGCAAATTGAAGCTCCAAGTTTTTAGTTTAAATCTTGAGTTCAAAATTTTTTAGCATCAGCAGTTTTTGAGTAATCATAAGAAAACCATCGGAAAAAATAAATCGAAATTTTTGCTTGCCTTTCAAAAGATTCACGGACTTCAATAAATTGTTTTTAGTGATATCATCATAAAGCTATTTTACTTTTTCGCACTCCACCATAGGCGGAAAATTAATGTAATCGTGTAAAGAAAAATTGAAAAAATAAATTTTTTTTGGGTTTGTTTTTCGTTTTTCGGCCTAAATACAAAAAAAAATGGGTTTTTAAAATTTTTTTGCTATGTATGTGTCGTTGTCGTCGGCATTTATTCTTTTTAGCACGATAACTCAACTAAATCGTGTCGGTTCGATCGGGTTTTGACCGATTCTGGTTAGAGACGTCTCCCAGACGACACGTATTGATTTTGAAGTGGATAGAACACATTCTACCATGTACATGGGTCATGGAAAGTACAATGATGGACTATTTGAGAATTTTTTTTGTTAGCGCGATCACTCAGTTAAATCATGTCGGGTCGATCGGGTTTCGACTGATTCTGAATAGGGACGTCTACCAGACGATATCTATTGCTTTTGAGATGGATAGGACACACCCCACCCTGTCCATGGGTCATGATAAAACACTATATTGGACTATTTGAATAAAGTAAAACTGTCGCATAAAACACATATTCTGCATTTATGTGTTGGTTTATTTTTTCTCGGCCACTCAGTTTCGAGATAGAGACGTTCTACGTGCGGAAAAGTCCGTTTTAAGGTTTTAAAACTGTTTATTTAGATAATGTTATGCTCCTTATGCTCCTTAATTTGAACGTTTTAAAAGCTTTATATGAGTTTTCGCTGAGTTATCGTCTTTCAAAGCAGAGAAGTCAGTATTGACTTTGGTAATTAATTAGTCGGAAAATAATGATCGTACAGAAAAAAATTCTTACAATAATTAACATTTTTTGATAAAAGCTATAGATATGGATTATTGCTAAAAAGACATTTTCAACCTCAAGAAATGGATAAAAAATGAAAAATTCATCCTTAAAATTGATTTTTAACAAAAACGACAAATTCAATAATTCCGAATACAATGAAAAAAAAACACAACGCTTGATCACTTTCAGGGTTTCTTTGGGATACTTTGAGGTTGAAAAGAAATAGTCAACATCCTTAGTCTATCCATTATTTGCAAAGTTATGCCAAGCTAAGCGAATATCCCTAAATACGCAATTTTCTAACATTCTCGCCCCATTTTTTTTTTTTTTTTGTAAAAATCAATAACTACTACGTGTAAAGAATACTTGCCAGTTTTTGAAACCCTTCTTGAATTTTCTGTACGATCATTCTTTGCCGAGTAATTAATTACCAAAATCAAAACTGACGTCTTTGCTTTAAACGACAATAACTCTGCGAAAAATCATCGTACAAGGCTTTTAGACCAATCAAATTAAAGAGGATAAAATTATCTAAAAAACTCTATGATAAAATCACTGAAAAATATATATTGATGGCTGTGGACCTTTTAAAAAGCAAGCAAAAATTTTTTCCGATGGTTTTCTTATGACTCAAATACTGATGATGGTAAAAAATTTTAAACTCAAGATGTGAAATCTAGAAACTTATAGATTCAATTTGCTTTTTTTTTAATTGCTCTGCGACTATTTCTCTTCAAGTTACAACCCTTTGAAAATCACCTAAAAATTTAGTACTCTTTTCATCGCTTAATTTTTGTGCCTAGTATATAATCAACGAATTTAGAGCGTGTAAACAGGAAAAATCCGGGGGTCTAATCTCTGGAGAATAAGAGGGTTGGTTGGAAAAAAATACTACTTTATATTTTATTTACTGTTACATTGTTCAACAAATTATACCCAATTACACAACAGGACAACAAAAGAAACGTGTTACAACAATAAAGGACATTAATAAGAAAATAATCAATGAGAGAAAATCCCAACTAATGTTTGCAATATGACTTGATGTCATTAAGGCAATTAAATACATTAATTTCCATCGATCACATATTTCTAGTCGAATTATTACTATTTCTATACTACAATTAATTATACAATAAGACGTTGTATAATAAGACAAATTTTAGTACAAAAAACAGACGTATTATTAAAATGTGATGTTATAGATTTAATCAAGATATATTCTTTTTAAAAATATCTGATGTACCTAACACATATGTAGATTCTGGGGACATTCTTCTAAATGCCTAATATTTATATCGTTGTAAACAGAAAACATGCATTTGGTTTTCCCAACAATTTATAATACAATTATATCAAGATTTAATTTGAATACTTGGATTAATTTATTAAAAAAATATTGGTAACATATCTCTTTCATAATTCTAAAACTTGACGTTTTCCAGGCGTGTTTTAAATTAAAAATAAATAGACAGTAGTAGAAAATATATCATTTGAGAAATTGCAAAAAGAAAAAAGTTATTGTATTTGCAATAGGTACGTTTCAAAATTGCAAATCCATGGTTTAGATTATACTTTGTATATATTTTTTCCTCTGTAAAATTAAATTAATATCACGCTCCACCAAATGCCTATCTACCGTATGTTACTCCACGATATACATAACTGTTCATTCGGTGCGGGTATCGAATACAGATAAAGCTATATACGAGCTGATGCCTGACAACCGACATTTTTCTTTTGATTATTTCCATTTGATTGAACTTAAAATTTACTGTTATTTACCCTTCTGTCCTTTTAACAGCTATCGGCGACTGTGTGTTGATTTATATATGTGTACACCGAGAAAACAGTTTGTATGAGAAGAAGACGCGTTGCTTTGACATAACATAGTTTGTTGAACATAACTCTGCATTTGACTGTAGTTATGCATTTTACTATAGAAAGCATTGCAAACATTGCTATATAAAAATATTACAAACTTAGTCCACAATATTCTATTATTATATTCTATTTTATATATTATATATAGTATTCTGTATTTTGGCCAAATCTTCTTTTATATTATATATAAAGGAAATATATTTGGTTTTAATAATCAAGTGCTTTAATTTTAACTGCTCCTTCTTTTATAGTAGGTCAAGGAAAAAGTAATTTCGGTTTTTCCCAATAGATGACTTTAAAGTCGCATATATCTAGGAAGACTTATTGAATGCAGCCATACTATAGCGCGTGTGAAAGGTAACAGTCCACAGAACAGTCTGGATATAAAGGTAGCGTCATTTGCTTTCGCAGTCAAAAGTTATTGCGCGTTGACGATGGAGATTCCAGAATGTCATTTTCGGCATATTTTGCTGTTTTACTTCCGAAAAGGGAAAAATGCAGCGCAACTCATCGAAAATTATGTGGCATTTATGGTGATGAGTGCTTGAGTGAACGCCAGTGTCAGAATTGGTTTGTTCGTTTTCGTTCCGGAAATTTCGATGGTAGAAATGAACCTCGCCCTGGCCGGCCAATCGTTGAAACAGTCGATGAAATTTTGGAAAAAATGCAGGTAAACCGATATATCTCGATCATAAAACAGTTTTGAACCATTTACATAAGGCTGGATATCGAAAAAGGCTCGATACTTGGGTTCCACATGAATTAACAGGAAACATTTAATGGGCCAAGTTTCCATTTGTGAATCGCTGCTGAAACGAAATGAAATCGAGCCATTTTTGAAACGAATGATTACGGGAGATGAAAAGTGATAACGTACGACAATAATGTGCGAAAAAGATCGTGGTTGAAGCCCGGATAAGCTTCACAAACGGTTGCAAAGCCATTTTAACGCCAAGGAAGATGATGCTGAGTGTTTGGTGGGATTGGAAAGGAATTGTTCATCATGAGCTGCTCGAACCTGGCCAAACCATTAATTCGACTCTCTACTGTCAACAACTAATGCGATTGAAACAGGCGATTAAAAAAAACGACCATAATTGATCGATAGGAAAGGCGTTGTCTTCCATCACGACAGCGCTAGACGACACATATTTTTAGTGACTCAAAAATTGAGAGACCTTGGCTGGGAAGTTTTGATGCATCCACCGTATAGCCCGGACCCTGTCCCGTCCAACTACCATTGAGAACTCTCTTAATGGTGTCAAGCCTTCTTCAAAAGAGGCTTGTGAAAATCACTTGGTTCAGTTCTTCGTGCAGAAATCTCAGAAGTTCTACAGTGACGATCTCATGGTTTTACCAGAAAAGTGGCAAAAGGTCATCGATCAAAACGGCACATATATCAGTATTAGTGTGTGAAATTTATATGAATAAATTCCCTTTGAAAAACATGAAAAAACCCGAAATTACTTTTTCCTCGACCATATATTAAAATTATTTCCATTACGCTCTGTAGCTACACTGTGTGAAATGTGATGTAAAATTTTACAACACTTTCACACCAAACGGGGTACATATCAGTTTGTTGTGAAATGACCACCGTCTAAGGCCGTAGTAGAATTTTTACTTTTGATGGTGTGAATTTCCGTACCAATAATGGAGAGAAATGCACAGACTTATTTCACTTTTACGTATTTTACTGTCCACCTTGTATCATGAAGGAAGGTATAACGTCTTTTAAATAGAATATACTTTAATATATATATATATATATATATATATATATATATATATATATATATATATATATATATATATATATATTCCTTTTAATATACAAAATTAATTTCTTTATTGCACTAATGAAATATTGGTGTACATTATTGATGTATGTATATGCTAGTGTAAGTGTAGCAAATATTTATATATTTCTGAACAACGCAACCAAATTTCTACTTCAAATTGTTCTCGTATTATCGAACTTTCCAATTAAATATTATGATCCTATCCTAATGTAAATGGTGTTCTGGGTTAATAAGTAATAGATGTGCTTCGTTGATATGCAGAGGTCTTTGGACATTACTAATTCTTATAACGAGGATTTAGTCCTTAACGAAAATGAAAATTATAATTTAAACAATGTTAATGTAGCAGTAAAGTGGTTAAGAATGTACCCAATTATTAAATTCATTATTTATTAATTGGATACATTCTTAATAAGATTAAAGTGTTATTAATAGTAAGCACACAATAAGAATAAAATATCTTTTAACTACATAGCCAACACACTCCAGCAAATTTATCAAAATTTTATATATTTTTCAAACATCTAATTATATTAGTTTTAACAGACTTGGACATGACAATGACTATGTTTGCTTTGTAGGACGGAAAAATCATTTGGGCATGAGTTGATTATTCAGAAATCATAAATAGGCACATTTTTTTCAGGTTTTAACTATTGTTAATAATTCTTATTGGAATTCAGTTCTCGCAAAAATAAAATTTTATAATATCCTTGCTACATTTATATGTATATTATTATTGAATAATAAGCAGACAATAAGTAAGAAATGACACAAAATATGCATTTCTATTACCTTGTTTACTTCATCGTCGCGAAACAAAAATAGATTAGGTGCATATACATATCTATTCGGTGAAATCATCCAGTGACTCATAAAACTCAAGACATTTCATCTTCTCAAAAAATGTAATAAGCTTTGCCAACGCAATTAATGTATGCTTGTTGGGACATATAGCAGCAAATACAGTAATAACAATATTAGGAAAAGGAAATATAGTAAAATATACCTATTTCATTGAACTTTTCTTTATTTTGTGCCTTTTATCGAGGCATAGTTGAAATAAAATAGGTATGTGGCATTGATTTGATATATCCTAACTTTTGATTTACTGAACACCATTCTAAATGTTTTATCCTATAGGTAGTATTTATTTCACATAAACAAATGTATTCAATCATCATTACTGAATATGTTAAATATCAATAAACATTTTTTTCTTACCCAATAAATTATAGTCAGTATTAAATCGTATCCTAATACGTTTATATTGATCGCCATTTGCTAATACATGCGAAGCTATTATTCGTTTAAGAGAAACTTATATTTGTCCGTACATATCCAAAATCAGCTTTTGTTTGTCATAAACGTAAACTGTTAACAATAAATAAATTGTTATCTCAGTGTAATTAAATATTTTGAATTATATGTGTTTTATATTACACTTCACGTTCTATCTAAGATGAAGAGGAAAATAATAAATGTTTATAATTTACTATTTTGAAGATATAAACGAGCAACAATAAACAAATAATTATATAATAGGTATCCAAAGCGGAAGAAATGATAAATGTTACTAATATGTCTTCCGTTCATTTGAAACCACAGCTGATACCAGTTTTATTTTCATTTTCAATTTAAAAAACCTAATGAAACCAAAATTTAATAAACCAAATGAAACATTATATTTTGGTTGTGAAAATATAAACTATCAGCCATAAATAAATAATTCTACAAGTAACAAAGAAAGGAAATGGTAGATGTTTATCAAGATGTGTCTAGTATTTTGACAACACAAGCCACATCTTGCTATAATAATCTATTTAGATTTATAGTTTCAATACAATAAGTCAAGGATGTTTTTATGAATTGTATTTATTTTTAAAATGTAAACCAACAAATATGACAAGTAATATATGGAGCGATATTAGAAATGTTTAATTTGTTTTCTATTATTTAAAAGTACCTATATATTTTCTATATAAATTATCCAGGTTATTTCTCTTCATGTTAGTATTATTTCTCTTCATGTTATTTATTATAGTTGTTCCTCTAAAACCCACAAAATTATTCTAAATTGTCTTTATTCTCCAGATATCCTCAAGGAACACCTTCGAGGAATATCCTGTTGCAAAATATTTTCCATTATAATTGTTTCAATAAAAACTCATCAAAAGTGTCACCATTTAATTTTCATACATACTGGGCCCCTCAATTTAATTTCCTAATATAAAACACCAGACGTATAGTATATTCTGTCTTGTATCTTTATTTTTTCTATAATTATTAAAGTTTTGGTGTCCAATAGTATTTACTTTATTTCGTAAATATCCCTTATATTTTGGATGAGCGGATAATGAGGATTATCAATTAAAAAGATACACGAAGAAACTTTATTAAGAAAATATCATATCAAATCCTTAAATGTACCACTTTCATCGAAATTCGATTTGATCAGAAGGTTATTTCTAGAGATGCACGGCTTGACTTGATTTTCAAGCTATTTGACTTGACTTGACTTGAAATCAAGTCAAGTTCAAGTCAAGTAATTATATTTCAAGTACTTGAAAAATCAAGTAGTTCTTGAGGACTACTTGATTTTTCATTAATCAATTAATATCATCAAGAAATAATAATAAAGGAAATCTTGCAATAAAGCCTTTTATTTCCAAAACTAAATCTTAAACTATAATCTATGTAATAAATATATAAATATAAATGTAAAAAATACTAATAATAAACAATTTATTGGGAATATTAATAACATAACAAATTATTCTAAAATATTAAACAAAATAATTAAACTGATAACGATAAAATTAGTTTCCATCCATGTATGCCCTCTGTTTCTTCAGTAACATAGTAGTAATAGCAAAATTTAAAAGCAGTCTTTAATATCATCGTTTGCCATCCACGATCTAAGGCACATGAGGCTTCTTTCTAATAGAGTTATCGCCTAATCGGTTACGGGTTTTTGTAATAGTTAGAGCAGCCCTGGAAGACTGCCTTTCAACAGGAGCTGAAGATGCAGGTGTTGATAAAAAATCTTTGGCCATTATGGCCAAGTTTGGAAAAACGTTTTCGTGTCTTTTCCACTATTCTAAAATATCTTCACAAATCTTTAATCTCGTGAATCAGACATATATTTGTCTATTTCATAGCGCCAAGCCATTTCATCTTTTGGGTTGACAGGAGATTTCTTAAATAAACTTAGTATAGCGATGTCAAATTCACCGCAATCACTATTTTCATGTGGTTTTGAAGATGAAGATGATATGAGCAATGAATTGGACCTAAAATACTTTGTTTTGAAAAGTTCTTCAAAATACTTGACTGCATCCATCTGCAAGTCCTTTCCCCAATTTGTATTGGATAGAAATATTCCACCTTATTTCGATGATCTAAGGTTAAAACAACACAGTATATCCAGTTACTTCTCTCGTAATGTTTAATGATTTTATCCCTTGTCACTTCAATGCTATATATTATTTTCTCATGAGTTTCATCTCTATCTGGGTTATTGTCGAGTTCTATAACCCATTTTTCAAGTTTATCCAGAAGCATATTTATACCAATTATCACCATCGGAAGTGTACAGTAGGCTTCACCTTCTAATGATGTGGAAATCGCGAGTTCTCGAAAATAATTGAATGGTTATTTGGTTATCAAGTAATATCAAGTAGCTTGAAATTACTTGATATCAAGTCAAACAGTGACGATGAAAAATCAAGTCAAGTCAAGTAATGAATTTTTGAAAAGCTTGGTTTTCAAGTCAAGTCAAGTAATTTATAAAAACATCAAGTTACTTAACTTGATGCATCTCTAGTTATTTCTAACCAAAAATTAGTGCAATATACATGGACGCACTATAGAATACCTGTAATATAATGTGGAGTTCAAGATTTAACAATGCATGGATCCACTGTATAGAATACTTGTATTATAATGCGCAGTTCAAAATTTAACTGTGATAGATTCAAATAAAAGCGTAATAAGGTATAAAACACAAGTTGCATCTTCCTAATATATGTTAAAATCAGTCGTCCAGATCCCTATTTTTTTCTACCCGGTTAAGCGAGTCTTGGTATTGTTTATTTAATAGCTGTTATTATTAAAAATGTTTATGTATATTTTATCGCCCCTTTCAATGACTGCATAATATTCGCAAGACCTTGTAAAATGACATAATAAGAAACGAAAGTGCCTATTATTTCTGGTTGATGACTTCACGACTTCATGGATATGTAACCTCATGGCTAATCATTGCAAAATTATATCATAGCAACTAACGTACCGCACAAAATATGTGATAAAAACATAGAAGTAATAATAATAGGAATCTATGTGGCACCATAATTAATTATAATTAGTAGAATATATTCAAAGTCAAGATGGAATACCAGGCGTCAATTGATGATTGTTATGATTTTGATTTTTCATTATTACCATGCTATATGTAGTGTGTCATATACTGAGTATAGTGACTATATACACAGTATTACCACATATCATATATAATACTAATGTATCCAAAAAACGTCCAACAAAGGAAAGGTTCTTTCATTAGTACAACTTTCATTAATACGAAAAATTATGTGATCACCCGCCATTTTTGAACTACGTATTTATTTTTTTACGTATATAATGAGGTGAATATCAAACCATAAAATTTATGATAGCTTTTCATACAGTCTGAAGTATTAATTACGCATTTGTTTCTAATCTGCCCGATGACCTTGTTGAAGAATGTCAGTGAAGCCGTCTTGATTTTTTGCATGTTTTAATTCCATTGTATCGTAGTATAATCTCCAAATCATATATACGATTTTTTATATGCGTTTTATAAAAATGTATGACTACGTCATACAATTGAAATATACCGACTACCATAGTAGTGGGCAGTAACGCACAAATATATCAATTCCAAGAAGAAATAATTATTGCGGAATGTATTAAACTCGTTATGCAAATCAAAAGTTTGATTTAATCGAATCACAATAATAATTTAATACCATTCGAGCATACTGCTTGAAACGAACCGCAAAATATTAGCGTATAAAATTGTATATTTTCTCTGATAATACACAATAAAAAATTACATGATAATCACCATTATTGTTGTATTCTTACAGCATTAATTTTAATAGATTTCAAATGATTTGAATTAACAATAGTCTTGCAAAACTGAAAATTCTTCACGGCGTTTGCCCTGGAAGTTTATAATTGCTCAGTTGTTTATAATTTTACTCAATAAACTGAAGATCGAAGTCCATTTATTGTATTTATTCTATCAATCATTCGTTTCTATAATAAGCTTCTGTAATATATTATTAGTTTTATTCACAAATTGATGTTTTGTGCGAATTTTCTTAATGCAACAGTAAATGATCTCTCACTTTCATAAAACTGTTGTACACAGAATATTTGTTGTTGAACTGTTAATCGCGGCATGTTGTTGCATGATTTGTAGATGACACTCGTTAAATATTGAAGTCCTATCTTTGACAGAACACAAATGGCACGCTAGATCAAATCTTAAAATTCCAACTGAGACACCCTATAGATGCGAGAACATTTAATTAATTAATTAAATTAATATTTAAAATTTGTTTTAAAACACTATACTAAACATACTTGGCAAGACTGGGACATGTCATGTATTTTCAATATTTTTGGCAATAAGGCTCCCTTTTAACTAGCAAAAATAGAGTTTTTTAAAAACATATTCGATGTTGCTGCAGAGAAGTAATTTCTACCCTAAACTTCATTTAATTCAACACACTTCACTTAGACACCCTCAGTGTTTAAGTGAATCAGTTGTATTTTCTATTATGGAACTGTTAAACATACGAGGTGTGTTCAAAAAGTAATGGGAATTTTGTAAATTCGTGGATTGTATTAGTCCGATTCGCGTGATTTTTTCGTTGGTGTGTTGTGTCATGTCCGAAAAATATCTGTACATTATTAGTCATATCGGATGTATAGTCTGTTGTCAGTTGTCAAAAAGGTTACATGTGGTTTGGTAGATCGGTGATTATTTATTTCTTTAAAAAAATGATCAGAGAATTCACATTATATTTGGCTATAAGAAGGGAATAAAGTGCTGCAATGTTTTAGAAATGTTAAATATTGCTTTTGGTGAGTTTGGTATGAGTAAAACAAGGGTTTACGGGTGATGTAAACGTTTCCAAGAAAGCCGTGAAGATGTTGAAGATGACGAGTGCCCTTGACGCATATCAACAACCCACGAAAACATGGAAGATGTGGAAGAAATGATTATGAACGATCGCCGAATCATAATCAGAGAGAGTGGCTGATGATGTAGGCATTTAAATTGACTCATGCCAAAAAATTTTTCGGATGTTTTGGGTATGAAACGTGTGGCAGCAAAATTTGTTCCAAAATTGTTGAATTTCGAACAAAAACAGTGGCGAATGCTCACCGTGTTCTTCGATTTTAATGGCGTAGTGCACCATGAGTTCTTGCCACAAAGTCAAACGATCAATAAGGAGTACTACCTACAAAATTAACGCCGCTTGCGTGAAGTAATATAAAAAAACACCCGGATTTATGGCGAAACAATTTATGGCTTTTGCACCACGATATTGCACCTGCTCACATTTCATTGCCTGTTCGTGAATTTTTGGCCAAAAATAACACTGTAGTGATGTCCAAGCCTCCATATTTGCCCGATATGGCTCCGTGTGACTTGTCTCAAAAATAAAGAGAACTCTAAAGGACCGTCGTCTTGCAAGCATGGATGAGATTAAAAGCAAATCGCTGAGAGAGCTAAACACTAATTTAATGATCGACTTCCAGAAGTGTTTCGGGGATTGGAAGAAGCGCTGGCATACGTGTATAATATCTAATGGGGACTATTTTGAAGGAGATAACATTGATGTAGACGAATACATAAAATTATTTCCAAAAAATTAAAATTCATTATTTTTTGAACACACCTCGTATTATGATATTTTGTTTTACAACTGGCATATATTTATAGAAATACATTGGTCTACTCCACCAGAATTGTCACATACTAAATTCCGGGTCGTGCAGATAATTTTGTAGTCCATAAGGCCAGCTTTTACTGTAGCAACTTTTATCTAATCAACCAAGCCCATATTATCATTAGACACACGGGTTATAGGTTTATTCATGAAACGGAATTGGAGAGAAAAAAAAATAACAACACTATCGATGACATTTAATTCTATTCCGTCACATAAAAATTTTTATGACAAAATCAAGGTTGCCTTTGGTCGACAGTGACGTAACGATGCATGAATTTTGTAAGCGACATCGCCCAACTTATTTAAATGTGAAAAGTTAAAAGTGTGTCTTAATTGTAGCTAATAATTGTTTTATTCAATTTATGACTTCCGTAGAGGTTGTACGTAACCGGTAACATTCCAGGTTCGGTACATCGGTTGGCAACCTTGAATTCATAACGATGATCCCTGTAAATACAGCTTGTTTTCTTTTTGTGGTTCGAAATTCGAGCAAAATATTTATTCGATTGATTAATTATTTATGATTATTCAGAAATAGTTTGTTGGCTATTAACCCTAGAACTAGACAATATAAATATTAAGAATAAACAGATTAATGTGAACGCCTTTGGCATTCGCACAACATCCGCATCTGCACCATCAGCAGTGTTGCCGGTTCTAATGATTTGCCATAAGCATAGTTTTTAAAACGTTCTATTGAAATCGTAATGAATATTTAGGGGAACTTTTACAGTAAAACATTCAGTATTACATTACAGGGGCGGCTGTGTATAGGTGCTGCAGAGCTGCAAAACTGCCAAAAAATTAGATATTTGTATATTTTCGCGACATAATAATTACTAAAATTTATTAATAAAATAATTTGGTTAGTTGGTGCAGCTAACCAAATTATTGCGTTAAAGTCGCATTCTGCCCGCCGTCCTCTATTGAGTAGTAGACCAGATGAATTATCTGGGTCTCTACGGGAGCGCGTCGCGGTACATTGAACTGGGCCACACGAGGTAGTTCTCAGCACGGCTCGGCACACCCGTCCTCCCCCTCAACTCCCGCGACAATCCACACTTGGCGCTCGTAAATGCGCTAATTTACACGGTCAGTGAGCTGTATTTTTTCCAGCTAAGGCAACATCAGTGAATGTTTACTTCTTCCTACTCCTCGGGCGGGCGTAAATCGTACGTATTTCGTGTTAATTTGAGATTTTAAATACTGTTTTGTGAATTTGTGTAGTGATTTATTGTACTAATTATTAATATTTATATACTGTGATAGTGACAATGGACTTAGTTTATAATTTAGTTCATGTGAAGCGATTTTTTAAATACTCTTATGAAGAAACAATTGACTTAAAAAACAATGTTAAGCCATTGCCCGATATTGTTATTGAGACTGCAGGTGTTAGCCGCGGAAAAGCATATAAACGTCAATTTAATAGAGACATTTATTCGAAGAACAATTGGATTTGTGGGTGCAACAAAAAAAATACGTTATTTTGTTTTCCTTGTTTACTTTTTGGCGGTGATAAAGCATGGACGGAGGTAGGGGTGACAGATTTGGTGCACTTAACTGAAAAAATAAAAAAGCACGACAACTCCAAAAGCCATCTACATAATACAATGGAATTAGCTTTATTAGGGACAACTAATATTAGAGCGCAGCTAGATTCAGCTTATTGGATAAATGCGCAAAAGCATAATGATAATGTGACAAAAAAGAGATACGTTTTGTCAAAAATTATAAACTGCATAAAGTTTTGTGGGGCCATTGAACTGGCGCTGCGAGGACATGACGAAGCTGAAACCTCTCAAAACCCGGGGATATTTCGTGGTTTGATAATTTTTTCTGCTGAGCTTGATGTAACTTTAAGCGAGCATCTACAAAATGCTTCAGTATTTAAAGGAACCTCTAAGGAAATACAAAATGATCTTTTAGACTGTATATTAAAAGTATGTCATGAAGAAATAATTAAAGAAATTAACAAACCTTCATTTTTGGCAGTTATGGCAGACGAAACAACTGATGTATCTGCAAAAACTCAGTGGTAGTTTTAAGATATATTCTCGATGGTGAACCGAATGAACGTTTTTGGACATATAGAAAATTCATCTTACAAGCCTTTTCTCTTAACCAAAGAATATGACGGTAAACATGAATGTTCTTCAAAAAGGTATTAAATTCCCAAAGTTTTTCTTGTGAAAGTCTATATTTTTGTATAAACGGATTTTACATAAAAATTCTGAAGTATCAGGAAAACGCGTGACCTTGAAAATTTTCAAAATTTTCGTCTGCGGCGCAATTCTCTTGCGGCCCCTACGGCACCAGTAGTTTGGATACGTTTGAAATTTGCACGCGGGCGGCAATACCCTAGGATCGGCCCTGTGCAGAAAACCCGTTTCATTTCATCACGAGCCGCCACTGTTACATTATATAGAATTTGTGTCAATAACTCCGTCAAAATAATATTTTCGTTTATTCGAGTGATAGCGTTCTTATATTTACTTCATTTAAAGTAGTTTTTCCGAAAACCCTCTTTTCTATAGAATTTCATCAAATTTCGGATACACAAAAGAATAAATTTTCCGAAGGAAATTGCTTGAATTAAATATTTTTGCCCGTACAATAAAGGAGATATTCACCATCAAAGTTGCAACTTTTTTCATGGTTTGAATATACCAGTTGACTAAAAGTTACCTATTTTACATCATACCTTGAAAACTTTTCTATACATTTTTTCCAAAAACAACTCATCAGTACATTATTATTATTATTATAATTATTATTATTATTATTATTATTATATTACTAGGTTTGGGCCTCATCAGCCACTGATCGCATGGGTAGTCCCTTGGCGATCCCCTCTTATCCGGGTCATTGTCCAAAAATGCTATCCCATAAAAAGAGCAATTTAGGCACGTCCTCCGCCTTAAGTCTCGCCTCCTCTAGGATAACAAATCTGTACATTAGTTTATTATGAATATTTTGAACTAGAAAAATCGGTTGTTGCCCGATTTGTTGAAAAGATAAACATTTTTAAAATATATATATATATATGCCAGTTTAAGCTTTGCTCGGTAAGTCGAGAACTTGTCAATTAGCGTTTGGCAACGCAGCGGCATGCATTGTATCAGTCGCCACTTTATTACTGCACGTTTGTTTGTGACTTACCTTTGTTTTTACATTTACGTTACGAAGTGAAGAACGTTTTTACATTTACGTCTTAAATTTTTTCCAAGCTCGCACAATTCAACAATACGTCGTCCAATGCTTAGGTTAGTTACCCTATTTACTTTTTGCAAGATTCACTTTTGCAATACAATTTAAACGTTTCTGTATTAATTTCCGCTTTGCAAACTTTCCTTTATTGTCCCGCAACTGATCATGACAAAAATTAATTTTTAATTTTGCTATAAACTTTCTGTCACGCTCCGAAAAAGTTTAAAGTTAGGTTAAGTATAAGACAGAACGAAACGTTGCCATGTCGTGGTTTCAACCAACAGCGAGCGTTACAGATCGATGATAAATAACTTCTTGTGGCCTAATCTGGATGATATGGATACCGACGACATGTGGTTCCCACAGAACGACGGTACGTGCCACGATGGGCATTCTTCACGAGCGATTCGAGGACATGGTGTTCTCGCGCAGCGGCGCGACTATCTTCCTTATATTAGACTTCTTCCTTTGGGGCCATCTTAAATGACAGTTCTATGCGAATAAACCGCAAACAATTGATGCCCACAAAGTCAACATAATGAATTAATGAACGCCATCCAGCAAATTCAACCAGATTTATGCAACATAGTCATCAAAAATTGGTCCTTCCGCGCACCACGCAAAACCACGGCGGATATTTATTTGAACGACGTTGTATTCCATACTTAATGTCATAAAATATTCTTTGAAATAAAAATAAATGAATGGATATTTCACACACAACTCGTTTTATTTACATTTAAAAATCGAGCGTCCTTATTGAATGACGCTTTACTTCATTCTTGGCCATTTACTGTAACGCTCAGGTAAGGAAAACTAAATGAATAAAGCCCTGAGAAGTGATACTTAAGATGACTTAGTTTAAAAAAGTGTGCGTGAGAAAATTTTGGATTCTACACAAATTATATGAAAATTCGATTTTTCCTTATAATGAAGTACTCACTTTTTATTTCGTTTCTACCACACCAATATTTTTTGCAAAAAAAAAGATGAATTTATTAACAGCTGAGTCAAACATACTTTTGCATATTTAATGAGAACTAGATCAGTATATACACGCCTATAACGTTTTCGACAATTCAATAGGGCACTTGCTAAAGTCCATGTCAAAGTTGACGTAAATATCTTAGGCTTGCTGACAGAGTAATAGGTAATTGTAAAATACCACGCTTTAGACTTACCGACCATGCATGAGTAGAAAGTTGTTTCAGTATACCAGAAATCATTTTTATTAACTCGTAAATTGTAGCAAAGGCGTCTCCACCTCAAATATATACATGCGTATTATAATGAGTACTTACCTAACGTTTTCACAATACTAGGAGAATAATGCCGCTGTTTATTCGGTTATTTTTATTTATTATGATTATGGTTTATTCAAATAAGAAGCCGATTGAACATCAATCAAAATTAAGCTGTTCAATAGAAATAAATACTTATTTCTGAATTATTTTAAATGTTAATTACATTATAGCTAATGCTAATTACTATTCATTTCATCGCTATTTGCCAAATAAAAAACTTTCTTATCTTGCCACTAAACGGAACGGTCTACCTGAGTCTAGCCATAAAAACAAGCCACGGTATGAGATAAGAGGCGTTTGGGATTTTTTATTTGACAAATAGAGATGAAATAAACTATACTTATAGTGTCGTCTAAATGCTTTCTCCATAAAAGTTTTTATGTGAATTTAAAAAAATTAAATATTATTCCTGAGAGAATTTTATTTAAACTCTTCTTTCTTCCATTAAGCTAAGGTTTAACGATAAAAAAATTGCAAAGCATGGAACCATTGCCTAAAATGTGGTGTCCATACTAATGTCTGACTCGTATATATCTCAGCGCGAAGTGTATTATATTGTCCTCTATATTGTATTGTATTATTTGCACCCAGAATGTGTACAGCTCGTCAAGAATAGGAATAAGTATCAAAACTGCGATATCGAACCGCCGACGAGTTGCGCAGTAAATAGCCTGGTCTTTACTCAGTCGAATTGAGACCTTTGCAGAGTGAATATCGATGAATATACATATATTAAATGTGAATATACACAAATTTCGATCTGGCCGCGCGTAAAGTGCATCATCCTTTTCCCTCCGAATACTGCCTCACTCTTTTTTCTATGCATACCTAGAGAATCTCACACTTCTTCCTTTTATTGACGAGCAGTACATTATATTTACAATAATAATGGCGTGAAATTGAATAGATGTTAGATTCGCAACCAGCATTTTACGCTATTTTAATTGAGAAAGGAGCAAAATAGAAACAATGAGAAAAAAATTATTAATTGAAGGTCTCAATAAAGTTAATTTCGAATGAAACATCATTAAAGCCCAAAAATTGCCTGTTTATATTTTTCTGACAAGATATTCTTTTATACAGAGAACATTTAAAATACAAATTATGTAATTCTTGTTAAGGTGTCAATAGAGTTTTCAGAGTCAATTTTTGTCAAAAATTACATACCTGTTGAAAATAACAATTTGGGATGAACGAAACGTCATTAAACCTCAAAAATTACTTGTTTATATTTTTTATAAGATATTCTTTTATATAGAGATGTTTAAAATACAGATTATGTAACACTTGAGCAACTATTCATTGGAGCTTTCTAAAATTTGGATATTGTCTTTGTTATCTTTATTTATTTTCGAGATGCAAGACAAATTATGTTAAATGGAATAAATAATTTTGTCAAATGTATAAGAACGCCTCATAAACTTTTTATATTTCATACAACTCGCCAAAACAAAGCTAATTAAAAACATGGCATTATCACAATACTATGCACAATGTAAAGGGCAGTAGTCCTGCTCGTTCAGCACACCTCATTCAAAGGCCACTACGGACTGTCAAAATATTGGTATAATCCCATGGTTATGACAATATTATGACGTTTCGAATAAACTAGTAAAAATATTGTCGCTGAAAATTAATTTCTTCTCCTGTAACCATGCTCGACCATCATTAATACTCTTGTATATTAGGTTTTACTTAAACTCCCATTTTTACAACTGCTAATAGAATAGTTTTTGACTTATATGACAGTCCAAATAATATTACTACCAAAGATAACAGTTATATTGACTTTAAATTTTGGTATTAAAGAAAAGGTGTCTATTGTTGTACCCCCTGTATATTAAATTTTATAGAAAGTCTTATTTAAAAATCTAGTATCTCTAAAATAATTAAACAAAAATTTAAAACACTTATAAAGAAATAATCTTCCAATCCTTTAAGCACTGGAAATTCTGGAAAGTCTTCAAAATAAGTTTTATTCTCATATATTCTTTATATAAATATTTTGTTCCAAACTTGAATCAATATGCGCAAAATTTGTATTTCATAATTCATGTATTCATATCCAAGGTCTTAGAAATTATATTAGGGAATTGCAAATAGATGCAAGGAATGCAAACAGCAGTGCATATCTGATTAATGTAACCTGTACAAATCGAATACGTGACGTAAACAGTATGAAAATTAATGATAATGACGTCTATTATCAATAATTTACATAATACGTATATTTCTTTAAATTCATTCACGTGGTATGAAGGCTAATATATTCGTATATTATATATAGGTAATATTTGCCTTAAAAATACTACTGTTTCACGCGCACCTTGTATACTTATAAAACATTTTATTGAAATACCCAAATTGTATATTTGGATATTTTTGGTCTAATAGGATCGAGTTTGCTCATTATTTAACATTGATCATACCGGTGATTTCTTTATAAAGGATTTTTAAACGTAAATAAAACAAGTGTGTGGAGATATCCACTCAATTTTTTTTTTATATTTGAAAGAATAATTTATGACATTAAGTATGGGTTATAACGTCGTTCAAAGGTCCGCCGCGGCTTTGCTTGGTGGCACGTATTCGGGAAGTTCAATTTTCGATGATTTTGTCGCATAAATCTGGCTGAATTTATTGGATGACGTTCGTTATATTGACTTTGAGGACATCAATTGTTTGCGGTTTGTTCGCATAGACCTGTGATTTAAAATAGCCCCAAATGAGGAAGTCTAAATCGCACGATTTCGGTGGCCAGTTCACGTCGCCACTGCGCAAAATAACCATACCTCAAATCGCTCGTGCAGAATGTTCATCGTGGTACGCGCTGTGTGGCACGTAGCGCCGGCGCCGTCGTATTGGAAACCACAAGTGGTCGGTATCCATATCTAGTTTAGGCCACAAGAAATTGATTATCATCGATTAGTAGCGCTCGCCGTTGACGGTTATGGTAATGCCAGTTTCGTTTTGGAAGAAGTACGGACAGATGATTCCGCCGGACCAGAATTCGCACCAAACAGAATTTTTTCGGGATGCATTTGGTGCTGATGTACCTTGTGTGGATTGGGATCCTCCCAAATCCGACAATTTTGTTTGTCCACATATCCATTCATACAAAAGAGCCTCGTCTCTAAAGATGATTGTTTTTGGCGAAATTTGCATCAACTTCCAACTACTCCAGAGCCCAATCAGCGAACGCACGGCGTCGTCTTTGGTCGTTTACCTTTAAAATACACATTTAGGGTTGACTTTTTGTCTGCGTTCGCGTGTAACTTTTCGTCTAAAATATTTTATACTTTGCGAAAATAACTCAATACTCCTCTCTTCTACGAACAAATGAACCCAAATAATATTATAATGCATGTTCAATTATATGGTCATTACCATATGATGGCTTTACAGTTAATTTTCAATAGCAGTAACAGTAAAAATAATTTGGCATCGCCAAACTCAGTAATTTAATTATATTGCCCTTACAAATGCAGAGGTCAACCGTGACCTGAATTGGGAAGTGAATTTGTTTATCTGTATGTATTTTGCATACACAAACTATTCAATAATAATCGACGGCTAATAAACATTATTCAAAAAATTTATAAAACAAACACTTGTCATATCTGGTATTAATCATTTTGTTTCTTGCCTAACAGAAGATTGAATTAGATTTTATGGTTATTGTTTTATTATTATATGTTATTTATTAGTTATGATGTCATTTTAGATATTGTTAGATCTTGGATGGAACTTACGTAAATACAGTGATTTTATTGATTCCATATTTTAGGTGTTAGATCTTACAGGTTTAACTGTAGATCCATATGGAAAGGGTCAGTGGTAAAAAAACTTTTTAAGAGTTTTGCGAAACTCATTCAGCTGCGAATTTCCAAAAATTTTATAGATATTTTACAATTTTTTTATAATTAGAATTTGATAAAGAAATATTTTAATTTGATACATATTTTATTGCAGACGCAGCCGAACGTGCACAATTTAAGAATTTAATCTACTTAGTTGATTTTTTATAAGGATCATCAGGGCCAGCTTGGCACTGAAGAAGGTCCCAGAAGTGTGGCTAGGCACAAGGGTTGTTTTTATACCTAAACCGGGCAAAGTCGGTTGCACGTCCTCTAAGGACTTTCGACCGATTAACCTCACTTCATTTTTACTGAAGACGGCCGAACGATTAGTTGACAGGTACCTTCGGGATACTGTCCTAATAGAGAGACCGCTTCAAGGGAGCCAGCGCGTCTATCAAGCTGGTAAGTCAACAGAAACAGCTCTGGATAAAGTTGTGTCGTCGATACGAGCACAACTGGACTCCGGAGGATACGTTGTCGGTACCTTCCTTGATATTGAAGGAGCCTTCAACTTTACATCCAGGGGGGTGATTAGCGGAGCACTAGGTAGATGCTATATCCCTAGAACAATCGCTGAATGGATAGACCATATGTTGGGAAACAGACAGCTTATTGTCAACAAGACAACCATCAAGGGCGGGTCGACTCGGGCTGTTCTCAAGGGGGGGGTATTGTCCCCCCTTCTATGGTGCCTGGTAGTGGATGAGCTGCTTGAAAGGTTAAAGGATTACCAAGTAATTGGCTATGCTGATGACTTAGTAATAATAACGAAGGGCCCTTTCCTGGGGCCGATTTTTGATATAATGCAGGGAGCATTAAACAAAGTTGAGAATTGGTGCAGGGATAAGGGACTCTCGGTCAATCCCTCTAAGACTGAGGTGATGGTGTTCACCAAGAAATATAAGTGGAACAGAACATGTCCGCTGAAACTTGGTGGTCAAGAACTAAGCTATAATAGCGATGTGAAATACTTAGGAGTAATCCTGGACGGGAAACTGTCATGGGAAAAACATCTAAGTCACATATGTTCCAAGATGTGTTCCACAGCAGCACTTTGGCAACTGAGAAGGATTGGTAGTAGCTGGGGCTTGAAACTGGGCTCATACATCCATTTCATGGGGATACCATGAAATGGATGTATGAGGCATTTCTCAAACCCAGACTGACTTATGGAGCACTGGTCTGGTGGGAGAGAGCCTATCTAAAGTCTGAAGTCAAACGACTTAATAAGCTAAGAGGATTGATTCTAAGAAGTATAACCGGAGCCTCAAGATCGATACCGATCGAGGCGAAGGGGATACTGACGGGAATACCACCTCTTGATGTCACCCTGAAAGCGGAAGCTGCAAAGGCAATGCACAGGGTGGGAAACTTGAACAGGAAGATAGGGAACCTGAATAGACTCTCAAGAGAGCTATCTGAGAAGGAGCTCCTATGGATGCCCTCTGACAGTACGGGTGTCCACTTCCTGTTTGACAAGAAATATAAAATCACCCTTACCAGTAAGACCGACTGGATAGAGGGTCGAGCTGGATTACCGCTCAATGTAGACATCTGGTACACGGATGGAGCCAAGAGTGAGAACAGAGCGGGTGCGGGGGTGTATAGGCGACGTGATGGGATAGGTAAAACCTTCCCCCTGGTTTTATACTATCGCACTCCAGGCCGAGCTAGTTGCAATTACATATGGTGTTCTGGGGGCTGACCAAAATCGGACCCATGAGAGGGTATGTATCTGCTCGGTCGAAGTCGAAGCTGGTCTATAATTGCTATGAAGCATTGAACCACTTAGCAGGGAAGGGACCGGTGGAACTCTTATGGATACCTGGGCATAATGACATTAAGGGAAATCTAATTGCAGATGACCTTGCCAAACTAGGGATCAGGGAAAACCTCTATGGACCAGAACCTGCAGTTAGAATAAGTCGGAATCTGATCAAAGGCCGCATCAATTACTGGGCAAGAGATCAGCGTAGAGAAAGATGGAGAGGAGTAACGGGTTGTCGAATAACCAAACTCTTCATCGAATACTCAGAGATTGAGAAATGGGCCCAAGAATTCATTAAATTGAACAGGCAAAAAGCCAGAATCCTGGCAGGAATCATAACGGGCCACCATAGTAGCCTGAATGCATATAAGTACAATATGAGACTGACTGACAGCCCGGCATGCAGATATTGCAGAGAAGTCGAGGAAACCTCGATTCATTTTCTTTACACCTGCCCCGCACTGGAGGAGAGGAGGTGCCTTATATTAGGGACCCCTGTTATCCTAGAAGAGGCGAGGCTTAGGGCGAGGGACGTGCCCAAATTGCTCCTTTTATGGAATAGCATTTTTGGATAATGACCCGGATAAGAGGGGATCGCCAAGGGACTATCCATGCGATCAGTGGCTGATGAGGCCCAAACCCACAAAACATAATAATAATACTTGATTTTTTAAATAATCATTGCCATTAAATTTAATATTTTGAAATTGCGAAATGGTTTTTCTTCATTTTTTTCTTTCTTTCTTTCACGCTAATGTAATTGGTAACTACACATACTAATTACGCTTGGTAGCCATAATTAGTATGCTTTAAGCATACTAATTACGCTTACCGAAGCGTAATTAGTATGATTAAAACTATTGTATGATATCGTAGCGTATGATTAAAATTAAATTCAGTTTAGTTTTAATCATCCCCAGATGATGCCAACTTTGTTGGCAAAACTCAGGTTAACGTAATCATTACCGTAACGTATCTACAAATAAGCAGTTTTAAAACCTTAAAACGGACTTTTCCGCACGTAGAACATCTCTATCTCGAAATTTAGTGGCCGAGAAAAAATAAACTAAGACTAATGCAGAATATGTGTTTTATGCGACAGTTTTATTTTTCTCAAATAGTCCACCATCGTGTTTTTTCATGACCCATGTACATGGTAGAGTGTGTTCTATTCACCTCAAAATCAATAGGTGTCATCTGGGAGACGTTCCCAAGCAGAATGAGTCAAAACCCGATCGATCCGACACGATTTAATTGAGTTATCGTGCTAACAATAATAAATGCCGGCGTTTTTTCACTTTTTCTTTATACAATTACATTACTTTTCCGCGTATAACTAAAAGTAAATTTTGACAGGTCCTAGAGTTCTTCCTTGAATTTTTAACAAATTTATTCGTTACTTTACAAAGCACTGTATAAAAAAAACAAAAAAAGATATGATAATACAAAAGTTGCTCGTTTCGCAAATACATCATGTACCACATAAATATTTGATATACATAAATATATAAAGTCGTGAGCATGAATTTTTAAAATAAAGCGATCCTGGATGGTATTGCATCCATAAAATTCTATTTACCATATCTGCTGCACGGTTGTTATTTGTATTTTACCGATAAACATACCTCGGAATGAATAATGCAGAATTTATTGGTATTAAATATTATCCAACATATGTGCCTACACTTTACATCGAATTCTGTTTCCATTTTTTAATTTCCCTTATTAAAGCGTAAAAATGAGCAAACGATAAATAAATACCGTTTCAAGGCAAAGCATTAATTGCCCATTTTAAAGTTTATAGCTGTTGTTTTAGTTTCAAGAGAAAAAATACTTATTTGTGATAATAAATTCCTGAAGTGCACATTGTGTTAGAGAATGGCGTAACTGCTGCGTTAATTAGCAACATGTCCTTTCTATTATCGATTAAAAATTATTCATTCGGTATGCAGTATGAGCATCTACGGGGTCTTTCAATAGGGACACTCGAAATTTGTTCGGTTATAGCGGCCATGTTGATAAAGCAATATCTGTCAAATTTGTTGTGAATTGTTCAGTAATGTATGGCAAATTACCATGGATGGTTATAGCGTTTCACAGCGTATGCAAATCATTAAATTTTATTTTCAAACTCGGTACTCCGTTCGAGAAACCTTCCGCGCATTACATGATTTTTATCCTTGCGACAACCGTCCCGGCGATTTCGTGTAGTCGACGTTTGGTGGCTAAATTCGAGTTAACCGGTTTGATTAATAATCAGCCAACACCCGTACGTCACCGAAACGCCAGGTATGCTGAAAATATCGCTCCTGTGCATGAGAGTGTACGGGAAAGCCCGAGGCAATCAATTTCGTTGTTCACAAGGACTTGGCCTTTCTACGACTTCAACTTGACGAATTTTGCGTCGGGACTTGGGTCTGCACCCGTATAAAATCTAACTGATCCAGGAAATTACGGTAAACGACCATAGACAACGCCGTGTGTTCGCTGCTTAGCCTCTGGATCAGATGGAAGTTGACCCAAGTTTCGCCAAAAAAATCATCTTTAGCGACGAGGCCCATTTTTGGATTAATGGATATGTGAACAAGCAAAATTGTCGGATTTGGGACGATACGAATCCACACGAGATACAGCAGTACCAAAAGCACCCCGAGAGATTCACTGTTTGGTGCGGATTTTGGTCTAGCGGAATCATCGGTCCGTACTTCTTCCAAAACGAAACTGGCATTGCCATAACCGAGCGTTACAGATCGATGATAAACAACTTCTTCAGTTGATGTCCTCAAAATCAACATAACAGTCGACATCTAGAAAATTCAGCAACTTGTTTTATTTACATTTAAAAATCAAGCGTTCTTATTGAAAGACTCATTACTTCACAGGATACAGGCTACATGATACTGTGGAAAAAGTAACGATAAGACAAATATATTTAAGCAAAGTACTGTCGTTTTTGTACCGGATACTGGGGTTAGAATCGTAAGCAAAGATTCTGGTAGGAGGAAGAAATAAAAGAAATAATGAGTTTATCTTCAATTTTCACTTTTTTTTTTGTTTATCGTAGATTTGTAAAATTATGTTTAGTCTACTTCTTTTTGTGTTATTAATCTCCAAAATAAAGTCCATTTTATTTTTTAAATATACATATTTTGGTAGACATATGGTTTTTTAATATTATTATTGATGTTATCACATCATCCACGGTTTTCTAAACGGCAATACCCTTATCTGATGATGGCACTTAAGAGAGCACAAGTTTTTCATATAAGGCGTAAAATTTTCGGATAGATTACAGTACAATTTTTTCGAAAAACTTTAATTTATTTTTCCATTATATATCAAATATGGCAAATATTTCCAGTACTTACTAGGACTGTGTGATCTTACGAAATCCTTTATTTGATTCCTAATCATATCAATTGGATTAAACTCGAAGAATTCGGCGATAGAGTAATACAGTATAACTATAACCTTTAGAATTAAAATATAAAGTTTAAAATAAAAATTATGAAGATTTAAGTCTGTTACAATTTTAAGTAAATTGACTTATTTTGTTTCTGTATTGTTCCAGAATGTCCACGTTACTGAAATGGGCCCAAAATACACAAGGTAAACTTAATGGCAAAACCAACAGCAACAGTAGCACAAATGGAGAAAGAAAATGGATACATCCGCCTGAGGCTTTACAGAAAGGTCACATGGCGTATTTGGTGAAATTTTTGGGAAACATCGTAGTGGATCAACCAAAAGGTTAGTTGAATCAGTGATAGACAAGAGTATTAGACCACTCATTCAAAGACTCTTAAGAAGAGTAAAATTATGGTTTCAAACTCTAGCTATTCTTTTTAATGGACGAAAGAACGAATAAAGCAAAGTAAATACACCAAACAACTAACACTGACCACTTGTGTCAACTCAAAGCGCTAAATGAGTTAGCATTATCAGAAGATACTTAAAACTAAGAGTTTTAATCACCATCTGATTATGCCAACTTGGTTAGCGAAAGGCACCGAGCGATCTTTCGGTTTTTGTGGAAAATTAGTGTCCTGTGATTCTAATTATAATTTTCCAAGATCTATTTCTCTCGCAGGGTGCATAACAATTGAAAATATGAGCGGAAGAAGGCGTTATGTAACAAATACAAAATATTGAGAAATTCGAATTTAAACATTTTTTGTTGACATTTTTTTTGAAATATTTTATACATGATACCATATGTTTAAAATGTTATCAGTGATATTAAAACTCAGTGATAGATCATCCAGTATAAAACATTTTAGGGAAGGTTGGTTTGATGAAAATACACTAGGCACAAAAATGAAGGGATGTAAAAAAAAAGTCCTAAATTTTTAGGTGATTTTCAGAGGCCTGTAATTCGGAGACAAATAGTCACAGAACAATTAAAAAAAAAAGCAGATTCAATTTCCAAGTTTCTAGTTTTCACATCTTGAATTCAATTTTTTTACCATCTACAGTTTTTGAGTAAGCACAAGAAAACTGGAAACAAAATCCAAATTTTTACTTTCCTTTCAAAAGGTCCACTGGCTTTAATATTTTTTTCAGTGATTTAGATAAATTTATCCTCGTTAATTTAAGTGGTCCAAGAGCCTTGTACGATGATGTTTCGCTGAGTTATCGTCGTTCAAAATAAAAGAGTCAGTTTAGACTTTGGTAATTAATTAGTCGGGAAATATTGAACGTACAGAAAATTCTAGTAGGGTTTTAAAAACTGATAAGTATTCTTTACCAGTCGTAGTTATTGGTTTTTGATAAAAAAGCATTTTTCGGTGCGAGAATGTTGATTGAAAAAGAGGTAAAAAATTGCGTATTTAGATATTCGCTTAACTTGGCATAACTTTGCAAATAATGGACAAAGTAAGGATGTTGACTGTTTCTTTTCAACCTCAAAGTATCCCAAAGAAACCCTAAAAATTTGAATACACTGCAATTTTGTTGTTTTTTTTTTTTTGTTGTGTTCGAAATGATTCAATTTGTCATTTTTGACAAAAATCAATATGAATTTTTCATTTTTTAATCATGTTTCGAGGTTAAAAATGTCTTTTTTAGCAGTATTTTTTTATCAAGAAGTGTTAATTATTGTAAGAGAAAGAATGAAAAAATGTTACCCCAAAAAAGAGTCAAAACTGACTTTTTTGTTTTGAACGACGACAACTGAGCGAAAAATTATCGTATAAGGCTTTTATACCACTCAAATGAAAGAGGATAAAATTATCTAAAAAAAGCTTTTGAAATTACTGAGAATAATGTATTGAAGGCCGTGAACCTTTTGAAAGACAAGCAAAAATTTTTAAAAAAAATTGTTTCCGGTGGTTTTCTTATGATTACTACTTTAAAACTGCTGATAAAAAATTTTTAACTCACTATCTATGAAAACTAGAAACCCGAAGCTTCAATTTGCTTTTTTTTTAATTGCTCTCCGCATATTATTCTCCATGTTACAGCCATTTTAAAATCACCTAAAAATTTGGAATTTTTTACATCGCTTAATTTTTGTGCCTAGTGTCTAGTTAACCAAACGCCAAATGAATTTTATAAAGAATATCATTAAGATTGCCCATCATATTAGTGAATTTAAGTTGATGATTTAAAAGCACATTTTTCTTGCTTTCAAATGTTTCGTTCAAACAGGAATTGATTTAACATCAGAAGGAATCTGATTTATAATCATATAAAATAATTTTGTTTTCGTGAAACACTAAAGCAGTTAAAAATACAATTTACTTTTTAGTTAATTGTACGATTTTTGTTATTCTAATATGCAAAATTTATTGTCTAAATTTATTATTGGAGAGTTGCTCCTGCCATAGGTATTAATAATGATAATTACAAATGTCCTTACATATAATTCTCTTAGGTAATCGTACATCTAATTCTAGTGTTTATATTAAATTACTTTTTAATCAAGCTAACTACAATACAATAATACTAGAGATGAATTCGTTGACTGATTCTCATGATCATGATGTATGATTCGCCTCGTGTTCACTTTGGAAACCGAAACCTCGGATTTGTTTGTTTATCGAGTACAATTGTCATAACTTTGCAACAAATAGCATTCTCAGGGTCAGCACTTAAATAACAATTGTCTAAATGTCTGTATTAGTGCATAATATAATGTTAAGGACGATAATAAGTAGGTGTTTGAATATTTAAATTCGAGAGGCACGTATCCTTAGGACGTACATCTCTTCAATGACAGGAATGTTGAGCTAGAAATCCATCGATCTGTTAATGATTCTGTAGTAAGCACCTTGATAGTTTCCTTTTTAGTAATCACTGTTTTAAGTAGCAGAAATACAATAAAATTAAATTGTTGGTTGAAATTGACACGCTCTTATTTATTTTATATCAGTGAGATTTAACTTCATCGCAATTAATTTCAATTCACTGCGGTTCTACATTTGAATACTTAGATATTAGTCTATTAAAATCATACTCTAAAAATAGTTAACATAACTCTTAACATTAACATTATTAATAATAGATAAATATGTAACGTGTTTACATAAAGTATTTTTATCGATACAAGATGTAACAAAACTAATTATTTTTTTAAACAGATTCTCCTATAAATCTAACATTTGGTTACCTTGAAGTTGGAATCACAAAATGAATCGGTAGAGTCCGATTGAATTAGAATTGAGGTAACCAAATTTAATAACAGGAAATGACTTGCAGGAATTTGATAAATAATTAAAAATGTAGAGAAATCGAGAATTGTTTATATGGTGACTTAATTAATTTATAATATTTTTTAACATTATTTTCTAATGTGCCAAATATAGAACAAAAACAAACAGATGTGGGGTGTGGTCAACATCACAAACAATTTTGTACCTATTTTCACGCGTTCTTTTTTTACTAGTAAAGTAGATACTCTAGTTATTATTAATATAGTTTGTATTAGACAAATAAAATTCTCAATAAACATTATCTCTTTTTTTATTTTGTTTAGATGTGTTATTTTTTAATCAAGGAAAGGCGATAAATTATATATTTATTTATTTATTGCCCAACATAAAATCAAATTACAAGACAAATATAAACAATTAACCATATAAAACTATAGGAGATATGTCTTAACTATAGTATGTCTTAATACAAGAAAGAAAAGAAAAAAAATTACTAGTGTAAGAAGCACAATGTAATAAATTTAATAATAATTAAGTAAAAATGGATACATAAATGTATAAATAGATGAAAACATGATAATAATAGTAACAATGAAAATTAATGTACAGATTTAATTATTATTAGCTATAAAAATTAAGTTAGAAACAACAATAATTTCTGAGAATCTACTATAATTAATATCATATAATATATATATATATATATATATATATATATATATATATATATATATATATATATATATATATATATATCTGATATCTTATTGAATTTATTGTACATAACATGTATTGGTGATTAAGATGAACATTAGTTCTAGGCAATTTACAGTAAAACGTATGAATTTGACGTGAGGCCATTCAAGGAAAATTCCTAAAAGCAATGGACTATCTACTTTGTTATGTAATATGTTAAATAATATTTTTATACTATTTATTATGCGCCGCGATTCCAATGAGGTAAAATTAAATGTATTAAGTAACAGGGAGTGTTGGTAGCCTCTTTCTGGATAAAAACCATCAATTCTTAAGGATAGAAATTTCAGAAATCTGCGTTGTATGTTTTCGATTGCAATTTTGACAGGTATAGTGCGGGTACCAGACTATCGAGCAATATTCTAGTTTGGATCGTACATACGAATAGTATACTGTTTTTAAAGCAACCTCAATAGAAAAAGAGGGACAGTTTCTAACAATAAAACGTAACATTTTTAAAGCAGATGATGTTACATGTACGATATGGTCAGAGAAAGTAAGTTTTTGATCAAATATCACCCCTAAGCCTTTTACTGCTTCAGAACGTTCAAGTACTTGTGAATTTAGGGAATAATCGTATACGACTGGAATAGATTTTCTTGTATAAGTAACTACTTTCCTTTACATTTTGCCGCATTCAAATGAAGACTTGTTACACCACTTTTCTACGATTTCTAGTTGCGCCAGAACCTCTTCGCAATCTTCAACGCTACTTATTTCTGCAAATATATCATCGTCAAACAATAATTTATCACATTTTACAGTGTTTGTGAGGTCATTTATAAATAACAGAAAAAGTAACGGCCCGAGATTAGAACCTTGAGGTACACCTGAGGTTGCTGTAAATCGTTCGGAATCATACTCATAATATATTACGTATTGTTTTCTGTTATTTAAGTATGACCTTCAAGATTATACTAGATGACAGCCCGAACACATTTAGTTTCTGTAGCAGTAGTTCATGATCAATTCGGTCGAAGGTCTTCGAGAAATCAGTATATATCACATCTACCTGACCCTGGAAATCCAGTACATTTGATATAAAGTGAGTTATTAAACATAAATTAGATGCAGTAGATCTCATTTTCATGAAACCATGTTGGTGTGGTGATTCTAAAGATTTTACAAACGGATAGATGCGAGTTTACAAACATATCTCGAAGACTTTAGCAAAATTGCAGAGGATTGCTATGGCTCTGTAGTTACTTATTTACAGTGTATTTCCAGTTTTAAAAATAGGACATAACCTGGTTAGCTTCCACCAATCGGAAAATGTTGCTGTTTTTAAAGATAAGTTGTAAATAATATAAAGCAGTTGAGCGAGAGCACACGCACAATCTTTAACAATAAAAGAAGAAATTTTATCGTGGCCAGATGTCATCCTATCATGTTCAGCTTGCTAGCAGCGAATATGATTTCGTTTTCAGTTAAATTGTAGATGTTAAAGCATGACACGTCATTATAAATATTAACAATTTTACACCACTAGATAAAGAAGTTACCAAAATCATTTACTATTGAACTCGGATTATCATAAGTATTACCTTCATGCGCCAATAAAGCCAGAATGCTGGTTTATTTTTGCATAAAAAACCAGACATTAGACGACTTAGTTGTTACCGAATTTTGTACTTTTAGGTCATCGTTATAGGCGATGTTTATCTGAGTCTTTAATAGAGTTCTCAATCTCCTAAATTCTTGTAAAGAGTATTCACTTTTGTCTTTTTTATATTTCATATGATATTTGTTTTTCAGAGTAATGTATTTTTTTTTTTCAGGTATTGAGGTAGTTAAAGAAGGTATTCGTAAATTAAGGTTTAACCAACAACTACGTAAGAGTGAATCTGGTACCAAAACAAAAAAGGTTGAATTAACCATTAGTATAGATGGAGTAGCGATCCAAGAACCTAGAACTCATAATATATTACACCAATTTCCGCTCCACAGGATATCATATTGCGCCGACGATAAGGGGGAAAAGAAGTTCTTCTCGTTCATAGCAAAGCAGCCCAATCAAGGTAAATGCCCCAAGACCTAAAATGTACGGCCGTTTCCTATGTCGGTATTTCTTTTCAGTGGACAATGAAGCTGAGGATACACACGAGTGTTTCGTCTTCATCTCGGACAAGTTGGCCGAGGAGATAACACTGACCATTGGACAGGCGTTCGAGTTGGCTTACAAGAGGTTCCTGGAAACCTCCGGCAAGGACCTAGAATCTCAACGTAGAGCGATGATCACGCAGCAGAAAATCAAAAGGCTAGAACAAGAGAACAACGTTTATAAACAGAGACTGTTAGAGATATCGCAATTCGGTAATATTAAATCGGAACTGGATCAGTATTTGAGACGACACAGTATCAAGAACATAGTTGAGGTCAAGTTCTCCAACAGTACCTCCAGTGATAATACTTCTGTCAATAATACGGCCAACTCGAATCAGACTAATGGTACAAAGGAACTTTTGGACCTTAATTCTGAAGTAACTAATGGAGTGGGTAAGTGTTTCATAATTAAATATATTTAATTTTCTTACATGCTATATTTAACAGTTTTAAATTATAGCAGAAAATTTAAATAATAAAAAATATTTATGAAAATATTCTAATTTAATATTAATAAAATCTGAATCTTGATGTAAGTCTAATAATGATGTCTTGGTTTTTGCTAATGACATCGTTCTACTTTTCAAATTTTCTTTTAAATTTTCCAGTTATTTTCCTGAGAAGTGTTATTTATATTTTGTATAGTTAAATCCCTAAATCATTGTAAAGTTTGGAAATGTAATAAATTATTATTTAAGATTTTCGAATACAAAATTAATAATTAAAAATTACAAATAAACAATAAGATGTCATTTCTTTTGTAATAAACACATTATAAAATAAATGCTTTGGCACCAAATAAATACAACCACAGTGTATTTATTGGCATCAATGCAATACAGTTATAAATTATATTAATGGTAATAATATTGGCAATTTATATTTTGTAGGCTAACTTTGTAAGCTGCCATGTGTCTGTCAGAAATTCTGATTAAATTGGTAATATTAAAATTGCCCGTAAAATCGCATTAAATTTAATTGCACTGCATCAATTTTTAGTGGACAAAGACCTTAGCAAGCGTTTTCTTTCAATAAAGGAATGAAGGTTTCATAAAACATGCAATATTATGTAGTGATTTCTTTTATTTTGAACATAGTTTACAAGCCTTGTGTTTGGAAAATATTGCTGTTGGTAGCAATAGTGTGACACATGAAAAACGAAGTTTTACTGGAAAAGATGTAGACAATTTAATATAGATTTTATGTAATATCAAATAAGAATAAATATAAATAAATAGGAAGAAATGTTTATAACGAATTGTAAGAATTAGTGTTGACTATTTATAATAAATGATAAGTTCTTAGTCTTTGCATTATTCTCTCGACATGAATTCTGACACAGACAATATTGTATGTAAGTTTCTCGAGTTTTCTTTCTGGAAAATTCACTTTTGTCCTGTAGAAAAGGTAACTTCCAGCTTTGTCCTTTGGTTGGCTAAAACTCATCTTAATTCTGGAAACCCTTTGTCCGTCAAAATAATGTCATCTTCCAAATAATTTATTAATTCAGATTCTACAGTCATCTGTGAATCACTTTTCCTTCCACCTGCCATTTTAGACTTAAATGAAATAAAGCCTCTAGTACTAATAAGCAATTTCTTAGTAAACCCCTTTCTGTCCATTTCTATCCATTTCTTGCATTGTTCTAATTTTCAAGTTGCCGTAGGAAATCGATAAAATTTGAATTACGAATTTACGAATAACGTTTACGAATTAACTTTAGTAGACACACGTAAGTATGACCCGACAGCCTACTGTAATGCAATTTGTGTCCACTGCAAGCGCTGCCATCGACTTCATTACCTCCACGTCATACTCATCACACAGCGACCAGTAGTCACAATAAACAGATACACGTTTAGAAAAAGAAAAAAAAAATCACATTTTCAAAAATTTCAGTTAAAAAATGTCGAAGACATAATTAGTAACAGGCATAGTTAGGGATTAAAAAACATGACAAATGCTGTGAAATTTTTTTATTAATTTATTGAAAATTCTTCTAGCTGACTAATCATTTCCATTCAGACAAATTCAAGTTTATAAGTCTAAATGTGTAGCTGGTTTGTTGACTTCATATTTAACAAATACCTTTAAAGTGGGTGAGCACTATCTTAAAAGGAATTTTAAATAGCGAACATGCCATAAATAAATTATAATCTTGAGAGGCCTGTATTACCTCTTAATTCTTTTTTTTTTTTTTTTTTTTGAGAAATTCCTTATAATTAGACATTTACTTTGACATAATTACATATTTTTTATTTCTCAACCTGTTCATACTTAATTGTTTTTATTTGTGTTTTCACCATCGATCACGCCGTTTTACCATGCCAACGTATCGACTCGAAAATCACCTTAAGAGACAATCTTATCTAAAGAGAGATAAATATACTGTATTTTTTATTTTATTTTCCACATTTTCGTAGACTGAAATTTTCTAAATTCATTTTATAATAATTCTGTTACTAAATTACAAAGAAAATTTCATTGGATATTTTTTCTCTATCCAGATATCAACGATTTTTGTATGTTCTCTAAATTTTTCACAAATATTAAGGTATTTATATATTTTTTTTTTGATACAGTATAAGCCCAAGTAGATGAGTCTTTTGATTACTTAATATTTTGTCTATTAAAATTCAACCACAATAATTTTTAGGAATACAATAACTTTTAAAGGAAAACATTCAATTGATAGTGGATTTACTCATTATAAGTACACAACCCTCGTAATAAGTATATTACGAGGGTTGTCTTAAAAATAATGTTCCCACATTTTTTTTAATAGACAGCTTTATTTATTATCAAAGTTATTTACATGGTTGGAAAGCGTGAACATTAACCTATTTTTCTACATAATCGCCGTTATTTTCGATGCATTTTTGTAAACGTTCTTCCAACTTTTGTATCCCCGTGTCGTAGAACTCCACCGCCAACCCGTTGAGGTAGCGATTAACCTCTTCTTTGATTTCATCGTCGCGTCGGTCCGGAAGCGCAAGCCACCCAAGTGTTCCTTCAATTTTGGGAACAGGTGGTAGTGACTATGGGCTAGGTCTGGGCTGTAGGGAGAGTGGCGAATGACAGTCCAGCCAAATTTGCTCAGGAGATCCTGGGTTTGCCGAGAGACATGGGGACGAGCGTTGTCGTGCAACAGCTTCACAGCTTTGCTCAGTTTTCCTCTCCGACGATTCTGAATGGCTCGTCTGAGTTTCTTTAGTGTTTCACAATACCTCTCTGGGTTTATTGTTATCCTAGGAGGCATAAAGTCGATGAGCACTATTCCCTTACGGTCCCAGAATACAGTTGCCATGATTTTCCCCGTAGATTGCGTTTGCTTGAACTTTTCCGGTTTAGGCGAACTTGAGTGGCGTGGGATCACTGCGTGTATTTCGCACCCGGCGGTGACGGAAATCGGAACATCTATCGCAAACGGCTGTCAGACCAACACTGCGCGGGGTAGCTTGACAGCGATGGTGAGAACCGAGAGAGGGAGAAACGTCGCGCACGACAGTGTTGTCAGATTTCACCTAATACTTCTCCTTGCGAGCCATCACGATTGGAACCTTACTTTTGAAACAAGCCTCGTATATGTTCTTCTTTTTGTATATTGGCATAGAAAGAACAGAAATATTTTACATCAGTTGTACAAATGCCAATTTTAATTGATACACCGTGTTTTTTGCGTAGTTCTATAAAATGATCAATTGTAAAAAAGAATCAAATAGAACCATATAGGTAAAATCAAGAACTCAGCTATGTCGATTTTATAATTTAGAAAACAAAGACGGCTTGGAAATACTAATAAAAACAAACATAAAACATAAAAACAAAATACATTAAAACGATTTTCGAAAATTGTTCAGTGTTTGTTGGGGCAAGCCTCTACTGTTGTCACGATATGTTGAGTTGTAATATTAAAGAAGATTTTGTGGAAGATTTTCGTATAAGTCTCCCATCCAATTTTCCAGTCTTTGTCTGTTTCGCCATTCATTGTGTAAATATGACCTATGATAATATAACTTTAATGTAACCCTACAGAACATAGTCTAGAACATTTATATCCGGAGACTATGCAGGCCATTAGAGTTAACCATTGTTTCTAATTCATCTGCCATTGAAGACATTTGTTAAATATTTTATGGTCCGTCATGCTGAAAGAAGTTTGTTTTCTCATTAATTTTATCTAAAAAATAGTTTTTTTTTTTTTTTTTTTTTTTAGAAACAAAAATGTACTTTCTTTTGTACATTTTTGTACAAAAATATACCATAATAAAATAATTTTCCATTTCAAACAAATAACTGTCCAAAATTTTATTTTTGGGAATATCCACTGGAATTCGTATAATATGAGTATTTTTACACACTTCTATTATGCATAACTCATTACTCAAACATATCAAATATAAAAATTTGAGTGTGGTAGGATTTTTAGTTGGATTTTAACAAAACAAAAAAAATTGAATAAAAGTCATTGGTTATGATAAACTGTTGACATAGTAAACTTTCTGTCCGAGTACATTATTCTAACTTTCATAAAATTATAATAAATATCCTAGTTCGTTACACATATATTTTTAACTTAACCACATGCACTCTTAATTCAGATTTTTTTTTATAATTTTGTAGCACCCCCTGTTCCACCTCGATCATTCGAGAATACTCCAGCAGTGGGTACGAAATTGGAAGGTTTATTATTGAATGAACTAGACCATGATGATGATTTTGATCCGAGGTCCTTTGAAAATAATCACAACACATCCTCTTTTCCAAATAGCAATGGAAATGCTTCAAGTCCTCCTTTAAGTAAGTAAGGTATCATTTTTCTCTTTATATCCCACTGTGTGGATAAGAAGTCTAATCAAACATAAGTATATCAGTTATTTTGTTTTATCGAAACTTCTTTGTATAAGGTAGCAATTGAAATTTTATAATTTATTTTAGTTGCACCACCACCAAAGGCACCAAGGCGCACTAATCTTAACATTAGTAATAATAATAACGAAATATTTACTAAAACTTCTGGACAAGATTTGTTTGGAATTACTTCATTTGGTTCTCTGTCAGCTTTAAATGAATCTCCAAATAACAGGTAAAAATTAAATATACATGTATTTTTGGGGGTTTAATCTATATTTTTAGTCAAACGTACAGTGCATTAATATTTGGTATTATTATTGTCATCATGTTATGTAATTAAAAGTTCATCTGGGGATTCTATTTTCATTGGAAAGGTCACAAACCTTCAAGTGAGTTCCATGACCGCCATACTTTAATCAAATTAATAAAAAAAGATCATCTCAATACCTTAACTAACAACAAACTATTAATGTCATACATCAATAAATAGATAATTCTGTGCGGAATTAAAATCTGTAAATATCCAGTATAACGCCGCGTCGGTAGCAAGATTGAAAATTACCAGATCAAAAACCGAACAGTTTAGAATGAAAATGCCAAATTACTAAACGGTTCATTAGAAGTGCATTCAGAAGGTTCAAGTTTTCTCATGCTTTATCTGAGGTATTTCACAAAATGACATTAATTTAAGACATTTCACAAAAACGAATATATGAAATTAGTAACTCGGAAACCATCCTAGTTAGCTTGGATTTATCATTCAAGATAAGCAGTAAATGAAGTATTAAGCATTAAAGGGTCTCACCGGGTTTCCATATGAAATCTGCACTAGCGTCTTTGTTGACATTGGGGCCTTTATTATGTTGCTAGTTGTTGGAAATAATTTTGGGTCAATTATCAATTCCCTAGCTTTATTCGTTTTTGGAAAATAGGGGTTGAAACCCCTAACTTCATAATTTTCCAACCAACAATGAGGCAGCAAGAAAAAATTTAAAAAATGAGGGGTGGTTTTCCGTGGCTATTTCTCGAGGTACACCGACCAAAAAAATCACGTATAATCAGTTAGAATTCAACTATAATGCGTAGCAATTATATAGATGTGCGATGGGTAGAACATGTTTGAAATTATGAAAATTCTATGCGGGTAGGCACATAGTGTATTCTGGCCAACCCAATAAAAATCAATAAAATTAAAATAAAAACAGCATTTATCATAAAATACTAATAACTTTTATTTTGCGAGTAAAAATATTGAAATAATTCAATCTTCATCACTATTGTCTTGTATAGTCATAGTAACATTTGTAACATCAAATATGTGCGTTAATACCTATTTCAGCAGGCTTAATGATTTTTGATTGATAACGGCCGTGAAATAAATAAATATATATAGATAAATACATTATTGATGTTATATGTGAGCAACAACCTATAGTTCTATTTTCATTAGCACAATCACAGGTGTATCTCTTTATGCCCTTATAGTTGTTCGCATTTGGTTCGTATTCAATAAAACAGTCTTGCTATTGATGTATCGAGAACGAACTTTCATCCTTATTATATTGCCATTTTCTTTTAAGTACTCAATATTAATATTGTTGTCACATATCGCTTGTGACATTTGATAGGTATGTTCCTGTAAAGAGTATTTTAAAATCCTTTTCGGTTAATTCTGGAAAATCTATGAGGGAAGTGGAAAACAGTGTTGTAAAAGGTTTTTTGCGGCAATTAAATTTTTTTCCTTCAATTAGCTCTTGTTCTGTTTCACCTTCACTCATATAATCAATTATGGTGTTAGCAAGTTCCGAGTCCCAGTTCAACTTTTTCCCAATCATATTGTGTAAAAATCCAGCCATACGGCACAGCGACCTAACTACAAACAATAACTTATTATCCAGTTAACGTTGCCACGCCTAGGTTATTTTATTATAAATGCTGTTTTTATTTAAATTTTAGTGATTTTTATTGGATTGGCCGGAATACACTATGTGCCTACCTGCATAGAATTTTTATTATTTCAAATATGTTCCACCCATCGCACATCTATGTAATTGCTACGCATTATAGTTGAATACTTACTGATTATACGTAATTTTTTTCGTCTGTGTACCTCGAGAAATAGCCACGGAAAACCACCCCTAATTTTTTCAATTTTTTCTTGCTGCCTCATTGCTGGTTGAAAAAAATATGTAATGTAATTCTAATTAGTAGCTTCCATTTTGCTTTGGTTTCAATTCAAAAATCTATCATAGTTTCGTGGAAAAACGATTTTGAAGTTAGTGGTTTCAATCCCTAATTTCCAAAAACGAATAAAGCTAGGGGTTTGATAATTGGCGCAAAATTATTTCCAACAACTAGCAACATAATAAAGGACCCAATATCAACAAAGACGCTAGTGCAGATTTCATTTTGAAACCCGATGAGACTCTTTGTTTGAACTTTGTGATTCCCTATGTCATACTTCCTAATACCCCAATGGTGAGGAATTGAATGGGGACACACTGTACATTACATCAATATAATAAATAAGCAATAGCGATAATAAAATTAATCGGTACACTGGGTTTGCGAAATTGTATTGTTCATTATTATATTATTATAAACTCGTTGGTGAATAACTCTTTATCAACCATATTCATTATGTAATATGTCATTCTATTCTCCTCACAGGAATATTAATATTTAAATGGAAGTAATACAATCATTTAGGACTACAATGGAATCAAATGAATCATTAAAAAAATACTTTTGTATACGGTAGTAGTTGCAAGTTGTAAACAATCTCATAAAATAGAAATAAAGAGAGTTATAAAAATAAACGATTATTAAAAATTATATCAATACATTAGATGTTATAGTCTCATTCATAACAAGACATATTTAACAATTTTAATTTAATTGAAAAATTTAACTGTTTAATTGAAAAAACTAGAATTGTTATAATTTTATATAAGGAATCTGAAGTAAAACTTCTTTATTTGTTAGCGTTCTCATTTATTCATAGAAAAGTGTAACATGATCAAATTTGAGAATAAATTTTGAATATTTAGAATATTTTATATGAAATTCAGGTAGTGTTACCTGAATGTTACCGTAGATTGGTGCAGAAATGTATATAAATTTCCGTATATAAAAAATATGTATAAAAATACTTTAATCCACTCCAGACACGTACATTTTTGAACAGAAGGAGTAGAACTGAAACAAATTAAATAAAGCCATGCTTTTAATGTAATAACCAGTATTTTTAATAATAATTTACATCTATCGGTAGCAGAGAATATTCAACTAAATGTTGTAACTCCCTTTTAGCAGTATTTCACCATTCTCATGTGTCTGTATTATTGTGTAGTTGTGAGTGTAGCAAGTCATTTTCATAACATCTTTAGTGTGGATCATTTTCATATCATGTGAAATATTAGACTTCGGCGGCAATTCTCATCATATTAACATCTTCAATTACACACTTCTCCCCTTTTCATTCTACAATCTTTGAGTTTATTTTAGATTTGCCTGCTCAAAATATATCTTCCATTAATAAGATTCTGAGTGTGATATATTGAATATTGAACTGATATACACTTTAAATTTTATCATAAGTACTATTGTTTCCTTTCAATTAAAACTGGTTGTGTTGTTACTTTTATTAAGTGAACATTTTCATCATTTGCTTCTTTACTGCTTTGAATTGAAAAAACGTTGCATCACCAGTTAAAACTTAGTTAGATTTTGACGATTCAAAAGTGGCGATTATGACTTGAAAGACAAACAACACTTTGATCAATATTGACCAGAATTTGGAGATGCTTAATTCCAGGTTCTATTGCATGAAATCTCATCCTAAACACTACACGAATTGGTTATAGCTTTAAATGTTTAGAGAGACTTAGAGTTTCTGATTGTTTGCATAATGGGGAAAAACGTTAAATGATATGACAGTACTTTACCTTGCATAGCAAAGACGACTTGATGAATGAATTACTTTGGAAAATGCAATTTTCTTCTATTTGCTGCAAAAAAAAATAGGAGATATTAAACGTCTTGATGAATGAATTACTCTGGAAAATGCAATTTTCTTCTATTTGCTGCAAAAAAAAAAATAGGAGATAGTAAACGTCTTGATGAATGAATTACTTTTGAAAATACAATTTTCTATTTTCTGCAAAGAAAAATAGGAGATAATAGCGAGCAAGGAAATATTTTGAATTAAACGTAATATTTCATAATTTGTATTCATATAATTTTGCACAATTAATTGGCACACCTAATAAGATAAATTATCCAATTCTGGAGTTATTTTGCCGTGATGAAGGAACTGTAAAAGACTCACCAAATGCAAATTGTAGAGTATTTAACATTTTTTTAATCTCGATAAAATACAATAGAGAAAGAATTTATTGAGATACATACTTTCAGTAGATTTGCTTGAAATATAAACAATATTGAATTAATCTTATGTTATCTACACCCTTGGAACACTTGTACCTCAAAATAATTATACTACACACACCGTCAAAAGTCTCGGACCCTCCATATATTACAGATATCGACTATGTTTATTTTGTTTTCGTTGTTAGGCAACAAACGTGAGTTATTTAGCTTAATTTAAAAATTGCAAATTTTTTTCTCATTGTTTGTTAATTGACTGAATTTTTAAAAATTATTCCTGTATTACAAAAAAATACATTTAGGAAAAACATACTTTGAAAAACAACGCAATATTTAAAAAAAATATATTTACTAATACAAAACATTGGGGGTCCAAGACTTTTAACAGCATGCGTATTTATAGATCAAGAGCACTATTAACCCTAAAAGTAATTCATTATTGCCTGTATTTCATGTGGACATATCAAAAGTATCATTACATCCTTTCTCTATGATACATCTACTCTTTATTTTCACATTCATATTGTTGGTTTCTTATGATATCAAAACCTAATTATTTATAGTATTACTAGTGAGAAGATTCTGGATCCATTTGAGATGGGTGATTTTGGAACTGCAGCTACTCCTCAAGACATTGAAAATGCTATTGGATTACTGGACAAGAGAATATTAGAAATGAAGGTAATAAGAAATGAATAAATCAGTAATACATATGGAAAGAATGATAATAATATATAATATAATAAAAAGATAATTATATTTTTTATAATTAGTATTTTGCATTGTAAATGACGTTGATGATGATGTTTTTTTAGACTGGTTTCAGCCGTGGAATTAGTTTTGGAAACGATGACTTCTCCTTGGAGAGCCTAGACCCTTTGAAAAATTAAATTATTTGTAAAATATATACGTAACTATAGTAAATATGCTTAGTGATTAAAAGTAATGTTATATTTTTGTCATATTGGCAAGTTACTCTTCGTGATTCTAACCTAGGTCAAATTATATATATTTTTTTACACAATTTGTAAATGTATTTTTGTCAAAAGAAGTATTATAGTTGAGTCAATAGTTATTGAATATGTTTAATTAAATTACATTTATTATGTATTATGAAATTTTAATGTTTTTAATATAAGTATTATTGGTATGTGGATATTTCCTTTGTTTCATTATTCTGAAAATTTGCTGAATGGATTTGTAGATTTGGAAATTTATTTCGTGTATTGAATTGGTAAGTATCTGACCCATCTAATATTTCGTAATGATTTAAAAGTTTCTTTCCTCAAAAATCTTTAAACATTTCCAATATTTCTTTAAAAAAAATATATTTTTTGTGGTTTCCAATGGACAAATATTAGGTTGTTCAGTAATAATTATTACTGTTTCACTTTTGAATTCAGTTGCACTAAAAGGTAGGAGTAGTTTCACAATATTTCTTATGTTAAGCTTGAAGGAAAAAATTTCTAAGAGACAAAAAACATTCAACAGTAGGTAAGTAGATTGAACGATCTTACAATAGGCATATTTTTTTACCAAGACAAAAAACACTCCAACAGGATTTTCTCTCCTTATTGAAAATCGTTACTGCAGTCTACTTGATATCTGATATGGTTTTCTTTTTGGTAAATGCAAAATAGTTTTCTTCCTCCATCATGTGGGCACAAATATTGCCTTGGTATGATAAAGTTTTTGATCTTTTAGTACTGTGGCAACAACAATTTTAATTTAATTGAAAAATTTAACTGGTTAATTGAAAAAACTAGAATTGTTATAATTTTATATAAGAAATCTGAAGTAAAACTTCTTTATTTGTTAGCGTTCTCATTTATTCATAGAAAAATGTAACATGACCAAGTTTGAGAATAAATTGTGAAAATTTAGAATATTTTATATGAAATTCATGGTAGTGTTACCGTAGATTGGTGCAGAAATGTATATAAATTTCTGTGTGTAAAAATATGTATAAAAATACTTTAACCCACTCCAGACAGGTACATTTATGAACAGAAGGAGTAGACCTGAAGCAAATTAAATAAATCCATGCCTTTAATGTAATAACCAGTATTTTTGATAATAATTTACATCAGTAGCAAAGAATATTCAACTAAATGTTGTAACTCCCTTTTAGTAGTGTCTTACCATTCTCGTGTATCTGCATTATTGTGTAGTCGTGAGTGTAGTAAGTCATTTTCATAATATCTTTATGTGGATCATTTTCATATGTAATATAAATAAAACTTTTTTAGGATGTAAAGGCAACAGCAATTCTCAACATTTTAACATATTCAATTACACATTTCTGCCCTTTTTATTCTTCACTCTTTGAGTTTATTTTAGATGTCTTGTTCAGAATTAAATAAATAAAAATATTGGATCAAACATTGTTATGCCATCAATAAATTGCAAAAGGGTGATAAAAAAAATTAGTAACAAAAATACAGATTATGACTTATTTCTAATAGAATATTTCCTTTTTTCCTATTTTAGTGTATCAGCTGAACATCTAGTGGATAATTAAAACAATTCTATAAGTTTTCTATTATTTTTAAGACTGCCACATGATAATCAAAATTAGTAATAAGAGACTGATATCACAAAAATTATTATAAAGAGTAATTCATCTTACTCTTACTTCAAAGAGTGTAAGAGTGTAATTTCCTCTTGTACAATTCTATTCCCCTCACAGGAATATTAATATTTCAATGGAAGTAATACAATCATTTAGGACTACAATGGAATCGAATGAATCATTAAAAAATACTTTTGTATACCGTAATAAGTGCAAGTTGTAAACAATCTCATAAAATAGAAATAAAAAGAGTTATAAAAACTAAATGATTATTAAAAATAATATCAATACATTTAATGTTATAGTCTCGTTCACAAGACATTTAACAATTTTAATTTAATTGAAAAATTTTACTGAGAAAACTAGAATTGTTATTATTTTATATAAGATATCTAGAAGTAATACTTCTTTATTAGTGCGCTCTCATTTATTCATAGAAAAGTGTAACATGATCAAGTTTGAGAATAAATTGTGAATATTTTATATGAAATTCATGGTAGTGTTACCATAGATTGGTGCAGAAATGTATATAAATTTCCCTGTATATAAAATATAAAAATACTTTAACCCACTCCAGACACATACATTTTTGAATAGAAGAAGTAGAACTGAAGCAAATTAAATAAATTCATGCTTTTAATGCAATAACCAGTATTTTTAATAATAATTTACATCAGTAGCAGAGAATATTCAACTAAATGTTGTAATTCCCTTTTAGCAGTGTCTCATCATTCTCGTGTGTCTGCATTATTATGTAATCGTGAGTGTAACAAGTCATTTTCACAACATCTTTATGTAGATCATTTTCATATATGAAATATAAATAAAAGTTTTTTAGATTTCAAAAGCAACAGCAATTATCAACATTTTAACATATTCAATTACATTTCTTCCCTTTTTATTCTTCAATCTTTGAGTTTATTTTAGATGTCTTGTTCAGAATTAAATAAATAAAAATATTGAATCAAACATTGTTATGCTATCAATAAATTGCAAAAGGGTGATAAATTTAAAAAAAATTATAAAAAATACAGATTATGACGTATTGCTAATAAAATATTTCCTCTTTTTTTCCTATTATAGTCTATCAGCTGAACATCTAGTGGATAATTAAAACAATTCTATAAGTTTTCTATCGTTTTTAAAACTTCCACATGATAATCAAAATTAGTAATAAGAGACTGATATCACAAAAATTACTGAAAAATTATTACAAAGATAATGTAATTTCCTCTTGTGTAAGTACTCCTGAATGAAGATAACTAAGTTTGTTTTGTCAAACCTCTGAGTTTAATATTGTATTCGTTAATCCATATCTATATATGTAAATTTATAGTAACTAGAACAAATGAGATTTCATATGAAATCATTTGCTGTGGACATAAATTACATTTAATAGTTATGTGCAACTTACACATCTGATATGAGGTGGTATATTTACATATCATGTCATGATATCCATTGAATGGGTGTCATCATCTAATGAACATAAAATAAACAGAGTTCTCACCCATACAATGTGTGGATTAAAATAAACATCTATGTATATTCTACTAATCTTTGTATACTTTCTGGATTTACATATGAAGATCTAGTAGATACTCCAAATGTGGTCAAGGTCATATACCTTCCTGAATATAGCGCATAGTTAGAATGTGCATCTACGAGCAACTTTGCTCGTAGATGTGCATACTTTGGATGCATGGTATCTAGGATAGTTTGTTTAAACCAATCGATCATCACTTGTTCTGCTACATTAATTTTAGACTACAATTTATTTAATCATTCGTTTATTAATAAATAATACTCACTTTTTCGTCCTAGCTTTTCCCTATTATTGACACTGAATTATACACTAATAAGTGTGAATGTAAGAACATTTTTAATCTTTATTTTTGTCTGAATAAATAAAGTAGGTTTTTTATAAACATTTATTTTCATTTTCCAGTACCTTCACTTATTGCTTTTATTATTTCTCGCAATTTTACAAAGTGTACTGTAGTAAAGGGGACAATAAAAAAACACTAACAGGCGCCTATGACTAAATTATGAAAATAAGTTTATTGTCAAAATTTCTAGTGTCAAACATGCTTAAGTTTTCCACTTTATTTTTTAGCGTTTTATTTTTAATTTCTGCATACAAGAAAGGTAAGCCATAATATACTGATAATTAAGATAGTTCGAAATATACGTCACATACGATCTTGCTCATTATAATAGCTAATTTAAAGCTCGTCTATTGAGAATAACTACGTATGTAAGAACAATTCAATTATTTTCACAATTATAAGACAATCTGCATTATATTTTCTTGCACTCCAAGAACTTCCCGCAAGTGAGACATATGAACCTCCTGGTAATACCAGATATCCATTTGGAGATGAACACCAAAGTGTTAATGTATTAGAGGCCGATGTTAATGGTGTTCATTGTGCCGATCAAAAAGATTTGAAGGACTTAGAAGGCAAGTGTCCTCTAGAGGCAGCAACTGCAGAGGAACTGGTAAAGACTATTTCTGTAATCTTTAAATTTAGTAAACAGTGGGGGTCTTATGTTTACATTTTTTTAATAACATACATCTCACGTATGCCTTTATTATCTAGTTGGCAGATTTTCACATAAATTTATTTCAAAAAACCATGTACAATCGGATATATATCATCAAAGTAGTGGTAGCGGAAAACTACTTTTAATTGCTACTGAACTGCTTAATCCTACTAATGATACTTACATGAATTAGTAACTTATAAGAAACGGAAAATTATAAGTCTGTTAGTACAAACCAATTATGATCTTAAATATAAGTATAAAACTTTACTTTCAGGATATAATAAATTATACGCATTAATTAGTATATTATATTATTTCTCTATCATCTTTTTCAAATTCTTAAGTTGCTAGAATAAGACGCATGCGTCAATAATTTGAATTGGGAACATTTGTCTACGTTCAGTTATATATAAATGAACGTGCTATATTCTATGGTGTTAGTGGAACAATAAAAACTTGAAACCGAAGTAACGTACATTCAATGCTCCTATGATCAATAGTTAATACTACCGTTTTTATTTCAATTGTTAAAGTAAAAATAAATGTTTCGTAAATATTAAAGGAAAGAGATTAAACTAGATCACTTCGATCGAAATAAAAGGAACCGCTTGATCAGTTTCAAGTGACCGAAACTTATTTAATTCCTTTAACACGTAGCTTACCGAACCCAAGATTACCTTTAAGAATCATGTACCGAACCGGCCGTCACAGAAAGCCTTTTTCATTTCAATCAATAAACGAATGCATAGAAATACGAGTTAGCGTTTCTCGTAACAACAGTATTGTTACCATATCAATATTATCTTTATTGTACTTAGATAATGGGTTTACTTTACTTTAATAGCAGAAGTATATATTATTTTATTGCGAATCAGATCTACATTAATATATACCACAATTTTCGCTTGTATAGCATATGTATATTCGTGGATCTGAATTTAAATAATACAAATAGATTTCTTACATCTCTACTGTTTGGAGAACTAACGAAAGCTCTCTCTTAGTGCAAATGTACCTTGCGAAAAATAACTACGTATAAATAATATTATGTTTTACGACAAGTGCCCCAGGCATTACAACCGAGCACTCACTTGGCCGGAGCAAATTTGCAAGAGAGGCTGTTGCAAATTTGTAAGAGAGGTTAGAGCATTGATTGTTGGACTGTTTGTTTATGTGTAAAGTTAAGAATGCTAGAAATCATATTGAATTTTTAACTAAATTAAGTCGCTTTTTTAAAGATTATGTTTCCAGACTTTCATTTCGTAGCTTAGCCAAGATACTTGCTTTTTAAAACAGAAAACCAGTTCGTATACAGAAAATTTACAATATTAGGCTATATTTATATGGTTGTCTGAAAACAACAGTTCAGAAATGGAAAATAACAATCTTTCATAAAAATTTTCATAAACGACTAATGTTCATAGGCAATTATGGAACGTACTCCTCTTGTTAAATCTTAGCTGTTGGTTACACTGACTCAGAGTCATGAACGCTTTTTGACGTATATTTAAACATTTGTTTTTAGTACAAAAAAGTTCAATTTTGTTTGGAGGTATTTTATTACCGAAACAGTTAATGTGACGTGCCTCACCTTTGTTTATGTTTATAGGACCCATACGTTCAATGTCCGGGTTACAATATAGTTCCTCCACCTCATGAAATAATATTTAGCACAAATGAAAAACAAGCTCCTGAAGTACAGTGTAAAAAGTGTGATTTACGACTAACCCCTGATAGAGCTGCTGTTGTTGTCCAATGTTTTCAGTGCTTCGACATACCATCACCTAACCAAAAAGCGGTAAGTGTAAAATTAAACCTGCATTAAAGTAAAATTCATTAACATATTATCTAGAACAGAACAGAAAAAAACATTCTGTATAAAGCGTATTTTATACAACTTACGAATTACACAAGCGTTGAAGTGACAGGAATAGAAAATTTTTAATAAATTGGAATTGCGGTAACGTCGACGTACGTCCTGGATTATTGCGCAACGTTTATCAATTTGTATGTTCAGGTTATGTCTGTCAAGTGGAGTTGAATATTTCTTTTCAAATTCTAATATACAGGTAAGAATGTTAATTATGAGGTATGTAAGTTATTTAACTAAACAAAATAGTGAATTATCTCACTTATAAAATAATGCCCGCTAAATGTCATATAAATGTGCCGATGTAATTAACGACATTCCGATATTGTGCCGGTAATTAGGTATTCGGGGAATTTTTTCCTTGTTTGCCCCATTTCACGTGATTTTTTTGTATATTTCCAAGGAATTTAATTCCATATTAATAGCTAAAAATATTTTTATTGTGGAAACTTTTGATGGTAAATGGTAAAAAGACAGTGATAGTGACTAAAATATTCGACATTGGTAAATGTTTTATAATTGTTAAAGAAATAGAATATAAAGAAGATAGGTGTTTCGAATAAGCTTACTGTTAGGCACATTTATATTATACATAGGTATATTAGTTTGTCAAAAGTAAATATTTGTAATATAGCACAAAAAGTTAAATATTTGACAAATTATAATAGCAATATTCACTATATTACTGCTATGATTTACTTTGGACTATATAAATTTACTAAAAAAATAAACTTTTTATGTCATTTCAGTGTGTATCTTAGAAACATATCATGTGGTCAAGACAAGTTGCTTCGTATATAAAACCTATATCAAGACTAAACAAATTTTTAAGAACTTTTACTCAAGCCCCTAAAATAAAACCAGTACATAACACGTCAGATATACAGTCATTTAAAATAGGAGAGAGATTTCATGGTTTTGAAGTAAAAGATGTAAAAGACATTGCAGAATTTAGAATAACCGCAATATACTTCTTACATGAAAAGACTAAAGCGCAATACTTGCATTTGTTTAGGAATGACAGCGACAATGTATTCTCTATTAATTTTCGAACAACGCCTTTGAATAGCACCGGTTTACCCCATATATTAGAACACACTGTGCTATGTGGGTCTGAGCTTTTCCCAGTGAGAGATCCTTTCTTCAAAATGCTTAATCGGTCACTAGCCACTTTTATGAATGCAATGACTGGATCCGATTATACAATATATCCGTTCAGTACACAAAATTACTCTGATTACAGAAATTTACAACGTATATACCTGGATGCTGTGTTTAGGCCAAACTTAAAAGAACTTGATTTCATGCAAGAAGGTTGGCGTTTGGAGAATGTTAACCTGGCTGATATTAAATCAGAGCTTATAATTAAGGGTGTAGTTTATAATGAAATGAAGGGGGTGTTTTCAGAAAACGATTATATATTAGGCCAAAAACTTCAAAATTTGATATTACCTGACCATACATATGGCGTCGTGTCTGGAGGAGACCCTATGGAAATACCAAATCTAACGTGGGATGATTTACGTAAATTTCACAGGGACCATTACCACCCAAGCAATTGTAGATTCTTTTCTTATGGTAATTTCCCTTTATTGCCATCTTTGGAGTACTTAAATACAGAATATTTGAGCAAATATGTTCATTCAGCGCCGACACACACTGAAGTTCCTAAACAAAGGCGGTGGGAAGAGCCAAGAAGAGAGCATATACTTGGCAGGTATAATACAATGGGTGAATCTATTGAAAAGCAGAATACTGTGTCAGTCTCATTATTACTGTCAGATAGTACGGATGTTTATGAAAGTCTCTTGATGCAATTTTTGACAGAATTACTTGTCAGAGGACCAAACTCGCCCTTTTATAAATCGATGATCGAACCAAACTTTTCTGGGGGTTTCACACCAACTACGGGATTAGATCATCAACCTCGAGACTCTGTTCTAACTATCGGTTTGCAAGGAGTTAAGCAGGAAGATTTTGATAAGGTACTTCAAATATTTGATGAAACTATTAATAGCGTTATAGAAAATGGGTTTGATCCTCAACATATTGAATCTGTACTACACAGCTATGAATTAAGTATAAAACACGAGGCTAGGAACTTTGGTTTAAATTTACTTTTTGGTTTAACTCCCATCTGGAATCACTCTAACAATGTAATTTCTGCTCTGGAGATTAATAAGTCGATTGACAAACTTAAAAACGAGCTGAAAAATAATCCTGGTTATTTGCAAGACACTGTCAGGAAATATTTCAAGGAAAATAAACATCGTTTGGTATTAACCATGTCAGCTGACAAAGATTATGAAACTAAATTAGAGAAAGCGGAGAAACAGTTAATAAAAAAGAAGACAAAGAGTTTGTCGGATAAAGATAAAAAAGTTATTCATGATAAGTGCCTAGAGTTACAGAAAGAACAGCAAGATCCTGGAGATCCTAACCTTCTACCAATATTAAGTATCGACGACATTAGCACAACCATTGAAAAAGTCGATAAAGTTCATGTTACTCTTAATAACATTCCCACACAAATAAATAAAGTACAGTCTAATGGTATCGTTTACTTCAAAGCCGTGTTACATACCAATGATTTATCTCCTGAAGAACAAATGTTGCTTCCCTTATTCTGTTACGTAATTAACAAACTTGGAACCGATAAACTTAACTATCGTGAGTTTGACAGTTTGATAAATCGTAAAACTGCTGGCTTACATCTTAACAATCACATCGCTGAAAGTCTGTTCCATCTTCACACGTATGAGCCCGGCATTTTGATTTCTACGCACTGCTTGGAGAAGAACGTGGAGGGCATGTGGGATATTTGGAACCAACTATTTAATATTACAGAGTTGATAGACGTGCAGAGATTCCAAATGCTCGTTCAGTTGTATACAGCCAACTTGACACATGGTATCGCCGACGCTGGTCACGTGTATGCCATGCAAGCAGCCGCAAGTTTGGTGTCCGGGACTTCTTATCAAGTGGAACTCCTGTCAGGTTTGCATCATATTTCCTACATGAAGAGGTTACTGCACACTTCAAATTATAAGGCGATGTTGGATGAGATTTTAAATATTGCCAGGATCCTCTTCCACAAGAAAAAGATAAGGTAAGTTTTTTATTTTTTATGTTAAAAGAAGGCAAGGTATTTTAATTAGGTTTATAAAAAACAATACATATTATATTTTCTCATAAATGATGTGTTTGTTCCTGCAATTTTAGAATGGAAAGCATGGTTATTTTAATCTGATCAGGTCTGTCGATACTACTCTATACCATTCTGAATCGGTTTTTTTACACAGTTGAGGAAAACATCCCCAAAAGATAAATCAAATGAAACTATCATTAAAGTAATACAATTTTAAATATATTGGATGTAAAAGTTTCTGAAAGAAATGATCCTTCACTTCACTTTTGACCAATTAAGTTGCACCATATCACATAATAAGATTGGGTGAATGGAACTATCATGATATGTTGTTGCTTCAATGTATCGCAGATTAACAGGGATTTTGTCTGACATAGTGATACTTTTAACAAAGAATTAAGTAAACTTTGAGACATCTTAAATTATCTCTGGCATAGAGAGTAGATTAATTTTTGTCTCTATTAATGCCTGTAATTTCTATAAAACTCGGTTTTGATTCACCTTCTATGAACACTATTTAAATTTGTCTTTTATGACAAAAGGAATTAATTGAAAATTTACTATCAAAGTTGCCTACGTGGATGCCTTATCAGTGGCAGTGCCGTATACAAGCAACCACATATAGGTTATGATAATTTATATAGTATGTAATTAGCTAAAACATCTATAGAATTGTGTACATCTCTGCAGTTGTTTTCGTGAGCGATGCCCGGTGCGGTGAAAAACGGTTCTTATATAAATAACACGACCGTTTAGCATCTAAATATGTATTAATCGCATAGTTAAAATGGTCTATGAAATTACTTATTGCATGTGTCAGAACTAGTACTGTAAGTACGTTTCGGTCTCCCGAAATCTACATTTTTCCTTATTACACTGTTAAATTTTGCTATAACGCATGTCTTTTTCATTAATTAAAGTTTGGAGTACTTTTTGTATGTCATCTAGTATTTACATCTATTATTTATCTGACTTTTTCTAATGGTATTTGATTCTTTACCATAGAACTGTAAAATTAAGGGCTTTTTTTATTTTTAATTAATAAATTGTCTCTAATCATTAACTCAACATGGAAGAATTGGTTGTGGAGGTCCCGTATACCAGGATATTGTTTATAAAATTCCAGAGTATGTTTGAAAGATTTGAAGGAATCTCTTTGGGGTGGGCTAATTAATGCATGTGCATCTGGATTACACTTTTGAATCATTTGAGCTGTAAGATGTAACATATCAGATGTACAAATAATATTATATTAAATTAAGATATCAATTTTTGAGGGAACGGCCTGAAGAAAGCATAGCTTTAGTGCATAATACTAACATTTCATGCGTTGGAGCTAATTCGGATGCAAAATTGTATCTTCGCTTGTATATTTCTATAATTTTTCTGGCTAGTAAATACACCGATCAATGTCGAAACGGATCAAGTGTATGTACTATAACTTGAGCCCAGAATGTTTTTTTAGAATCTGTTGTCTCATAGCTAACTAGAATTTTACTGACCACAGTTTTTTACTCTGTATTTGAGATTTAATATTATTTTTATAAATATTAAGTTGAAGATAATTTCGGTATAAAGTCATTAGAAACTTTATTTTTTTTATAAATTATTTATAATGCATTCTTTATATTGTTTATAGAAAAAGATTGTTTAAAACTAACAAACGTCGATTATAAAATAAATATTTGAGATTCGTTATATTTTCAACCAGGAAATTTCCATATAACCGTTCTCACATTGTATCATAGTCAGAGACGACATAGAAATATGACTATTTATACTGTCATAATGAACAAAAATAGCAAGTGGTTAATTGCAATTGCAAAACTAGGCTGAATTGTATGTACCTACATCGATTCACATATCTCACCTCTACGTGATGGCATCTCGTGGAGCAAAAGTTACCACTGGCGCATTATTCACAGTGTGTAGCTTTATTGATACCAGAAGGCAAAATAATGCGGTTTTTAAGTAGACAATACACTAAATGAACAATTTTTTTCTAACATTGTTTTTTGGAAAAAACCAAAAGTATCTTAGAAAATAAGGGTTTTGTTACAAAAATAAAAAAAGTATTATTTTTTATTTTATTAGTTTCACAGGTAAATGAGATATAATTTTGAATTGTATCTAAAAGTTGGAAAATTTAATATCCATGAATAGCTGAAAAATAATAGAAGAATGTTATTTTTATTAGTTATGTTATTACTTATTACTCGATTTATTTTTTTTTTTTTACAAAAACATAAATCGAGACTTTTTTTACTCTTAATTAATGTAGTAAGTACCACCTAGTTTAATTTTAATAGTCAGCAATTTGTAGCACCCAGTACAACTTTTTATTTAGTCACTAGTTCCATAAATAATTCTACCCTATATTTAGTGTTCTTAGTTCATAATTAATGTAGTATCTAACAATTTATATTGAGATGGACATTGAACAGATTAAATAACTAAACATTTTACCATTGTTGGAATTACTAATTATAATACCTTCCTAAATAAATTCCGAAAGGTTGCTGTCACTATAATAAAGTATTAATTACAACAGAACCTTGAGATTAAAAATTTAGAACTAAAATGAATATTCCTAGTTGTTCATACTTCCAGTTGATCCCTAAACTTATTAAAACTCAAATAAAAAAAATCCGTAATTATTTGTATAATTGTATTTGTTAAACAGATACCATCAAAAGAAGAAAATGCCATACAAGTATTTATAATTTCAGGGTGGCATTGAATATATCTCCAGAAAATCAATCCGACGTACTCCACACCTATGAAAATTTCATACTGAAGTTACCGGAAGCCGTGAACACCATTCCCTCGGAATCCGACACAACTTACGTAACCGGAAAAGTTATCGCCCCCACAGATGCGGTCAACTGTCAACATCACATTCTAAATCTACCAGTCAATTATTGCAGCAAAGCCATTTTAACTGCGCCATACACACACGAAGATTATCCCAAGTTAAGCGTTCTCGCCAGACTCATTACCTCTAAATATTTACATCCAGAGTTGAGAGAGCGGCAGGGAGCGTATGGAGGTGGAGCTCGGCTGACTACCGACGGCGTCTTCTCCTTCTACAGTTACAGGGATCCCAGGAATGTGGAGACCTTAGACGTCTTTGATAATTCCCATAAGTGGCTAGACGAACAAATCGACAAAATTACCGATCAAGATATTTTCGAAGCCAAACTGGGAGTCTTTCAATCGGTAGACGCACCTATTCCTCCAAGTCACAAAGGCTGTGAAGAGTTCCTGAAGAGGTTAACGCCCGACATCAAGCAGAGGTACAGGGCCGACCTGATGGCGGTGAAGAAGGACGGTATTAAGATGGTCGCTGATAAGTATCTCAGCGACGCGAATGTTTCTAACACGGGTAAAGTTATAATTGGACCAAAAAATGATAAAATAGATGTAAATAAGAGGGATGATGAAATGTGGACTGTTATGGATACTGCTTAATTATATTTGTTCCTTTATTTATGTATTTGTTATTTAATAAATATTGTTTTTATTTTTACAGAAGTTTTAAGTAACATGTATAGAAACATTGCAACAAAAGATGTATTTTTTTCATAAATTCTGTTACGAAAAGTTTGCTATAAATAAAAATTGTTTTAAATATTGATGTGTTATTACCATACTGTACCATTGTATATATACTAGATACCATTCGTACTTCTGCTATTCTAAACTAGTTTAAATAAAATGTAATGTTTGAATTTGAATTTTAGCGGTAATTAATTCCCGCTTGTATATTTTATGCGGTTGGCAAGAATGACGGGGTTATTGGCGAATGTCTTGGATTGAGCGCCATCTAGCAATTACAGGGTGAGCGAAACTCGATGTCTCAGCTCTATTATAAGAAAAGGAAAACGATAGAAAAAATCTGAAAAGAGGTTATTAAATTGGATTGAGTAAGGTCCATTTTAAGCCGAATTTGCATATTTTCCCATATTTGGAGACTGAAGTAATGATGTGATCGAATTATTTTTTTCCCAGAAACGTATATTTTGACATTTAAAAAGAGCTGATTTTTCTAAACAACCTTTGTAAAGAAATAAATTTACAATTTCTTTCCGTTAAAGAATTATAAGCAAATTTGTGAAAAAAAAAGTATTATCAAAAATTCGCTCACGATTTAAACAATCGTCACGATTTAAACAAGTAGCCTTTGGAAACAAATAGCAAAGTCGCATCTGTCAATAATTAAATATTATTAATTAGTATTATTTAGGTGAGTATTAATTTAACATTACAAGACACATAATATATTACAACTATTACTTACCACGGAAGGAAACAAAGTATATAGGTAATCACTACAACAAATTTTCAATGTGACCACCTCCTACTTCTAAACACTTATCCAATCTCAGCCTTACTTCTCTTCATTGAAGCCTTACGAAACATTTCTCTAGATAGTTCATCGCAAGCATTTCTGATTTTTTCTTTTAAATGTTCCAAGTTAATGGATGGTGTTCTAACAGACTTGTTGTTAACAGATTAATAGAAGGTTCCCCACAAGAAGAAGTCTAGTGGTGTCAAGTCCGGTGATTTAGGCGCCCACTGTATCGGTCCATTTATACCCATCTAATTTTCTTCGTAAGTTTCATTCCGTAAGTATTGCTGGACAATAATTCTTGCTTTATGCGGTGGGACTCCGTTATGCTGGAAACACATTTTTGCTCGCAGCTGTAATGGCACATTTTCGAGAAGCACAGAAAGTTGTTCTTGAACAAATTGTAAATATCGCTCACTATTTAAAATTCCTATGTAAAAATATGGACCAATTAAATGCCCATTAATAATAACACGCCAAACGTTAATTCCTAAGTGTCCTTGGTTTTCAATCGGATTGACAAAATGTGGAATTTCAGTAGCCAAAAATGTTCATTTTTTTTATTGGGCTTACAGTTACTAACAAACCGGGTTTCGTCTGTCCACAACACATGCTAAAGAAACCGCCAACTCAAATTCAACCCATGATAGGCTTGTCGTATCGAATTCCTTGGATGATCTTCGAAATACTGCAAAACAGTGGCAATAGTATTGTCAGAATTGACCATTTTAATAATTTTTCTCCCCTTTCGAGAAGAAAATGCCTCGTTATTTGCACGTAAATTGCACTCCAATCTTGCAAATATTTTTAAGTTCGAAATAACACGCTCAGGATATCTCTGGGCGTATAACTGAACTGCTATTCTAGGGTTCTTTTGAGATTCCCCGTAAACTAATAACATATCTTTTCCTTGTGCGTGAACATTTTTCAGAGTCAAATGACAACAAAACAATATTTGCTAACCACTAGATTAATTATTGGCAAATGCGACTTTGCTATTTGTTTCCAAAGCCTACTTGTTTAAATTGTGACGATTGCGAATTTTTGATAATACTTTTTTTTTCACAAATTTTGTTATAATTGTTTAACGGAAAAAGATAGCAAATTTATTTCTGTATAAAATTTGTTCACAAAAATTAGTTCATTTTAAATATGCCAAAATATAGGTATGATTCTGAGAAAAAAATATTTATGACGTCATTACTTCAGTTTCCAAATATGGAAGAATTACAGATTCAGCTTAAAATGCACCTTGTTCAATCCAATTTAAGATCTTTTCAAATTTTTTCTATCGTTTTTCCTTTTCTTATAATAGAGCCGAGACGTCGAGTTTCGCTCACCCTGTACAATACAATCGCTATCCAAAAGGTTTTTATATTTCTTGTCTGCTTTTAAGCTTTCTCGTTTATTTATTTTTTGTAAATATTGTTAAATTATAACATAGCTTAAATAGTTTATCCTACGAATAAAAGAATAATATAGTTTCTGAGTTTCAAGAATTTATTTGAAATCAGCCCGTAGTTATGAGCGTACAAAAAAATAAAATGGGAATTATGAAGCTTAGAATAAATCCTATTAAAGAATTAATCTATAATATTACTTCATTTGATTTAAAAAATAACGCCCTGTATATTACGAATTATTGTTTATTAAGAAATAGAAGCCATAATTTGTAACGTCCGATTGTCAGAGAACCAGTACCATACAGGGTGAGCAATTCAAGATGAAATTAGAAATTCTTAGAGGTAATGGCAAATCCAATACGATGCATTTGTAAAATAATGAATAAATTCGTTAAAAATTCAAGTAATAACTCTTGAACCCATCAAATTTTATTTTTTGTTGCGCGTTTTTTAAAATGCGATTAATAGATACAGGGTGATAAGTGTAGAAGCTATAACGGTATCGATATATTTTTTTTAATGGGGAACCCCTTTTTCATTACGGAAAATGCAAAAGCACATTTTTTTACATAGTCTACCGTAGTAATTACATTAGCGTAAGCATAGGTTAGATAAAAAGGATATGAAGAAAAACCATTGTGCAATTTCGAAAAACTACATTTAACGGCAATGATTATTTAAAAATTCAACCAAACTAAGTGTCCAAATTGTGCAGCACTGGCTGCCTGACAGTAGTTTTAGTGACCAACAATGTTTTTGAAACTGACAGGTCTGAGAGCTTTTTTCACAAGTTATTCATTGAATATTTAACGAACTTATTCATTAGTTAATATAAGAATTGTACGTTTATATAATTTTTTGTTGTTGTTGAACTGTAGGGGTAATTTAAATTTTTAGCTAAATCATTATGGCCCCTACACCTCTATTTTCACACGAAATATTGTATAATCGTTATACATCCTACAAGCACTTGAGATTATCGTGTTTATTAAATTATAGTATTAGTACAGGTTGGCAAGAACAGGAACAAGTCTCAAAACTGCCATATCGGACCACCCACGAGGTGCGCAGTAAATAACCTGTCTTTACTCAGTCGCATTGAGACCTTTCCAGAGTGAATATGGAGCGAATGTGAATATATTCGATCTCGCCGCGCGTAAAGTATATCCTTTTCCCTCCGAATGCTGTCTCACTCTTCTATGCATACACAGAGAATCTCACACTTTTTCCTATTCTTGACGAGCTGTAGATAATGCATAATAAGAAATTTTGTGCCTAATATTTGTACACTTTATATCAATGTTTGAATAATAATATTAGACGCAAAATGGTATAGTATTTTATTGGCTATCCGATTTTACTAGCTACCAAAATATCATGTAAAAGTTTATCCCATTTCTATATTATTTAATATGCAAAAAATATTTGAGCAATATTTGTGGTGTCTTTCATAAACCCAAAACCACATTTTAATTATATTAATGTCAAAATTATGTTCAAAACGTAACATTCATTGAACATTATTTTCTTACACATGTTTAAAAGTATAATAAAAAGTGGTTCCAATATTGCTTTTAGTATCAATGATGGCTTCTAAGTTAGGTACTTCAATGATTAGTTAAACCTTATTTTCTGCCTAAACTGCAATAGCAATACTTAAATAGAATTGTCTGCCCTTAGTGTAGTCTTTCTTGTAGCTACCAGTGACGGCTATTCAGGTGAAGTAGGTGAAGTGCCTCTTCGCCAAAGAAATTGAGACTGGGATTTCATTTTATTATATTTTTGGGATATATCATGTCTTTAATATGTACATTCACATAAATTTTGATATGAAAAACCTATTATATTTTTATATCAAGCATAATATGCTACTAAAACACTGTGTTTACATTGGAACGTCCTTTAAATCTTCAATAGTCCATGCGCGCGTTACCTATAATATAAACAACTCGCAGGTGCAGAGATGAAAATCAAGTGCCCTCAAATACGTACTGTTATAGCGGGTTGCCATAGTAACGTGACGTCACCGCAATAGCTTACGTCTGTTTAGTCCGTCTTCTCCCTCCACCTAGGTGAAGAGTTTCCCGAGATTTTATAGGGTAATTTTGCTCTATCTGCTGTTTTTCAATTTGAACGATTTATTGAATTTGCGTTGTGTTTTCATCATTTTTAGACTGCTTTTTTGATTTTAATGTGTTGATTGACCAACTAAATGATCGTAATTAGTGATTTTTCAACTTTGTTAGTGACAATTTTAAACAATATTAAAATATGAAACAATAATTTACATTATTTATAATGAATCCAGTTAACGATATTATTTTTGTAATTTGTTGGAAATACCGTTCTGTCTCTGGAAAGACGAAGATAAAAGAGACGTTTTACTGGAAGGAAGACCTACGACTGTTTTATCAATATTCGCCAAAAAAGAGATTAAGAAAACTGGTAAATTTTATAACGTATATTTCAAATCTGCTTGGTTCACAAATTATAAATGGTTATGTAGCAGCCCAATGTTAATGTTAATGTTAAAAAACTTGCTGGCCCTGTTTACTATTTTCTAATAAACAATTGGTTTGGACCAGAAATGGATTTATAGATATTTTAAATATAAACATACCGATTCTGCCCAGATATTCTATTTGATATCCTACAAAGAGAATCATTAGATATTAATTTTTGCGTGCATCAAATAAGACAGACACGTGAAATACTGAACAAAAAGAGAAATGGCGACTTTTTAAAGAGAATTTTTAATAAAGCAAGTAGAATGATGGAATTAGAAATTACAAAACGACAATACGCCGATCTTTCTAACGAAACTATTAGTACAATATATAAAGCACCTTTTTATGAAATACTGGACCATATTTTAATGGAAATAGACGTCAGGTTTCAGGACTGAGAAGTTGCAATTTGTTTGTCTCTCTGATACTGCAAAATTTGAACAATATAGCTCGTGTTTCCCTTCTAATGCTTTTGAAAATTTGGAAAAATTTTATGGAAATATATTTACCAAACATCAACGACTTAAAAACAAACTTCGCCTGTTTAATAGTAACAAAAGTTATAGAACTAAACCGCTGCATGGACTGCTCAAAAAAACGGAATACAAAGACATGTTTACAGAAGCTTACAAACTGTTTTGTATAATTTTATCTATTCCATCAAAAAGTGTGTCAGCGGAAAGAGGCTTTTGTCTGAAACGTATAGAAGTATTCAAGAAATACCATTTCCCAAGAAGAAATATTTAGCAACTGTTTCTATCGAGAAAGAATTGTTGCTAGAACTAAAGAAGGATGAGCCATTTTATGAATATATAATAGACAACTACGCCTCACTAAAAGATCGAAGAATTGACTTGGTGTACAAAAATTAGATAGCTATAAGCTTGACTACAAGTAAGTCTTAAAAAAAATTAATATACTTTTTTCTAACTATTTACACATCGTAACTCTTCACCTATTTTCTAACCTGCGAGCCGCCACTGGTAACTACATGAATTAGTTCATAATAATACAAAACATTCACAATATTTTAATAGATTTTTATAGCCCTTAGAAATTAAAGTGCCAAAAAATTTTAAAGGGATACTTTAAATTTTATTTATAAATTATAACATACTTCACTATCTACATACATGTGTATTCCAAAACTTTGTTTAGCAGCTATAATTCTTTTCAGGATATGACATTACCCCCTTCGTATAATACTACCAAGGAATATATCACAGATAGTTTAACTTTTCTTAAGTCGTTCCATTGGCTCTTTAATTATAACAACACTCATATACTAGTAGATAAGGTGTTAACTAATTTTCCTACAGAGTGGTTGCCTTATCTTGATTCTCTGTCGACAGAAGAACTCAATAGGTTGCCGTTAGGTGATATTAAGGTAAGTGAATTTTGTTATAATTTTTAATGGAGGAAAGGAGGACCACATCAAGGTGTATAATCAAATACAAATTAAGAGAATTTTACTAATCTTATTTTACACGAAGTTACAAGATATAAAATATGTAATCTGTACCAATTTAGGCAACAGAGGGAATTCTAATGAAGATTTCACCCCTAAAATTGTTAAAGGTAACAAAACTATACCTGAGGATTCATTGACATATATTTTGTATTTTTTTTGAGGGTTTGTATTCCCAAATATTTTAAAAGTTGGAAACTATAATATCAGTTAAACTGAATATACAATTTCTTTTCCAGACTGTTACTAAATAAAATTCCTCCGTTTATTTACTTATTTATTTTATATATTGTCAAATTTCGAAATGAACTTGAACCATAAAATTTTCGGTTCATATACCTTTACATATTGAAGTGGTATTTTCATAAATTAACAAAGTAGTACTTAAATTTTTGTATCGACAACTAAATTATCGAAGATGTCTTGTGTATGGATACACGTCTAAAAAATTTAGTTATTGTTTACTGAGTTGAAAAACCCTATGGAAGTGAACATTTAAAAATCTTTTTTCCCGCTTCCTAATACTCCCAGACAAATATAATGAACTGATGATATTATTAAAACAATTGATTGTTTTATATATAAAATAAATTTTCAAATATAACATTGCCTTTTAAGGAAAATATTCAAGCACTTATATGATATATGTATCACCAATATTGTATATTTACATATATAGTAACTAGTATTTGTAGACTAGACGTCTTAATATTCCATGAAAGATTAATTACTTAGTTAAATGAATTTCGTAATTTTTTAGATAATGTTATCCTCTTTAATTTGAGCGATCTAAAAGTTTTATAATACCATAATTTTTCGTTTAAAGCGTTAAAAATAAACGCTCTCAAGAAATCTCAAAGTATTTTTTTACACAATTTGTATTAATTGAATAGCAATTATAAATAAATTGCAAATGATAAAGCGAGTTAGAAATATAATATTTCAGTTCTACCACTATTTGTATTGTAATAATACTGATATAGAAAATACTATGAGCATAAGTGGTTACCTTGAATTACCTTGAAGATGATATGCTGTTGTATTGAAATAAGAGTATAAGTGATAATAAAAACCGGTAAATTGGTGTTTAGAGTTATATTTTAAAAGGCTATTGAACAAGTAGGTAATAAGTATTTTTTTACTGTCAAGTAATGTCACCATTACAGTTGCAATAATTATTTTAGGGAGAATGCCCAGAGAGTCTAAAAGAAACATTAAATAAATTAGAGAGGCTTAAGCCTCGTGCAGTACCTCTTTCACAAAAATGTGATTATAATTTAGCCCACAATTCGGGTTTGAATATGAAAAAACTTCATGAAATTACTTTCCTCGCCCCTTTCATCGATCAAGTGTGTAAGGAAAATGCCACAGACTTAATTATCGATGTTGGCTCAGGGTTGGTAAGTACATTGTATTTGTAGAATATATCTTGTAATAGGCACTTTTAGGGCTATCTCTCACATCTATTGAACTCGAGCTATAAATATCCAGTTCTAGGCATAGAGTGCTGTGAAGAAAAAATTGATGCAGCTTATAAAAATCAACAAAAATACTTTCCAGAATCCAAGGGTTTAGTTAAGTTTGCAAGGCATTTAATTGACGAATCTTCTTGCGACAAAATAGTACATCTAACTCAGCAGATGTTTGAAAATTATTTTGAAAAACCTACTTGTATCGTGGGCCTTCACGCTTGCGCTGATTTGAGCATAACAATTTTAGACCTATTCACAAAACTAGATTTTGTCAGATGTCTGGTAATTATGCCGTGCTGTTATCACAGGATACAATTAGAGAAAACGGTTGACGAGAAAGAGTACTTTAAACACTTTCCAGCCAGTAAATTATTCAAAGATCTGTGGAGACAGTTCGAAGCTGAAAGTTTTATTAGAAGACCTTTTTTAAGGCTGGCATGTCAGCAGGCTGTTCAGAGTTTTGTTGAAATGACAAAGGGAGAACACGATAGACATTCTCGGGATTGTATGTATCGCGCGATTCTACAGGAAGTTGCAGAATCAGGTGAGACATTTATTTCTTTATTTATTTGATGTAACATAGACGCAAGGATCTAAATTCACAATTCTATTTATACAATGCACATCTAAAGTCCCCCTCCTCCTTTAACATTGGAACTGAGAGACCTAGAGGAACGAAAATTGGCATACATATATAATTAATAAATAGTGAGATAACCATCAAAGATGGCGTTGTTGTCAGATGTCTTTCCTTTTTGAAAAAATATTGATTAAAATCAATGTTCACATACCATCAAATTTTAGGCAGTGCCATGTAAAAGTGCCAGGCTTTTTCTGATAGAAATCACGCAAAATGTTACTTGGACATTTTTACATATCTGAATTTCATTTTGTGTTTACATTCAGAAATTTGCTTTAGCGTACTTTTGATTGATTCTAATAACATGGCACGTACTTTAGAGGAAACTCAAATCTGAAGAGTTGTAGTAATCACAAAATAATATGAAAGTGTAGTGTGAAATACAATAATTAAACACGATTTTTTTTGTACAAACTTATTAAACATATAAATAACAATATCAGAGGAGAAATGCAGCTGATTATCAGAGGAATTTCAGTTGGTCCTGTTGGAATATTATCTGATATTTTGCGTTTTACCACCACCAAGAATTACTGATTTAACTGTTTCTGATTGCCGGCTGAAATACTGATTGAGAGAATTTTTCATGAGTAATACAGATCATTTATTAACAATATGTTAAACAACTTAATAACTCTTAATCAAATTGTCTTCTCAATTGTCTAACCTAAATGATGCTTTAGTTCCAAATTTAGCCTTCGAAATGTTTGGAAACATGCGCGTTAAATAACTATTATCTCATTAGAAAATTACCAGTGGTATAATTGTTAGTTTTTATACACATACAAGAGGGCTAGTTAGGACTAGAAAATTGGTTAAATGCCAGTGATTACTTCTAGGTCGTTTTTGGGAAAACATTAAATTTAGCTACGTCGCTTGGAAAGTAATAGGGTATTTATTAATTTCCTTTTCAGTGATATACTCTAACAACATAATGAATGTCTCGCCACTGATTATATATGTGTAATATACACTTATTAGAATATTTGTCCTTCAGAAAGGTTACGGTTCAATTATTTCATTTCCATCTCCAGACGTCCAGACATGAGAAGTTTTAGTAATAAACAAAAAGGTTCAAAATATACTTGTCAAATAAATATGTATTATATGAAGAAATAGAAAGTAAACCTGTATAATTTTTCTAATTTCATATTATCGTCTACAAAATCATTACCAGAACCTTTTTTATGATTTTTTTACACAACGTTTGAGCAATCATCAATTTCCTTTTCAGAAAATTATCGCGTAAGAAGGTTGAAACGAAAATCGGGGAAAAGGGATCTGCCGGACATTGACGACGATTTTCAGGCCTATCTCAATAATCTGAGAAATACTCATACATTAGAACACACTGATTTGAACGACGATACTCCCAGGAACATACTTGAAGTTAGTGGCGAGAAATTCTTGGCTAAAATGCGAGGAAAGTGGAACGAGCAGAGAAATAATTGTCACCTATTGGAAGTATTAACCGCATTTCAAGCTTCGTTGCAGAGCGTATGCGAGAATCTTATTTTACTGGATAGAGTTGAGGTTTTGAAGGAAAAAGGTTTTAATTGTTACGTGGAGAAAGTAACCGACGATATTATATCACCTAGATGTTATGCTCTTGTTGCTGTTAAATTGTAATCTTATTTATTAAAATAAATTATTTTACTCTAATTTACTCTAATTGTTGGTGTGCGTATTACGTAGGAGTAAAAATACGAGTCTTTTGCATTATACTGGACTGTGTATTATTTCGCCATCTTGGAACGTGAATCGACATCAGTTGCGAAATTTAGTTCAATAGTAAAATAGTGTGCTATTCGATAACAGTGCACCCGATATTCACAAAGAGTTGGTGAATGAATTAGACGTTATAGGCCTTTATTTCTTAAAAGTAGTAAATAATTGGATGAAGAAAAATCGTGAGGACGGACCTGACATTTCTCTATAACGAGCTTCCTGCTGCACCATACTGTACACCGCAGTTTAATGGAACATCGTAATATGCAGAAGTTGTTGAGTAGGTGAATACCCTAAATATATAATTTTTCGTTGAGTCTGAATCTGTGACAATACGTCTGACCTACTGGCCTATTTGTTTTCTTATTGGACTATATATTTATGTTGTGCATATATATGCACAGCAGTTCACTATTTTATTACTTGTTTTCACCAGATTTACTTTTTGTGTTCCTTGATTCTAGTCCCCAGCGGCTTTAAAGTTTCTCCTATGGACTTATTGTAGATTTTTTCAACATACGCTATATGATCTGTTGGAATACATAAGGAGATTTTTGTAAAAAATAAATTTGGACTATTTGTAAATACTCAGTAGGTACTATTCAGTTCATCGCTATTTGCCAAATAAAAAACTCTCTTATCTTGCTGATAAACTGAACAGTCTACCTGAGCCCAGACATAAAAACAAGTCACGGTATGAGATAAGAGCCGTTTGGGGCTTTTTATTTGACAAACAGCGATGAAATAAACTATAAATAATTAATTAATACTATAATATGTACATAGTCACACTATGTGGAGTTAATAATTAATAAGGTCACACTGGTGCGAATATCGAGACCCTCGACGTTGGTAACGGATTTGTCCTTACGTCCGTAGATTCTTTTGATAGGTTATGTGTTGTTATATTTAATTATTTATAGCAGATCGGAATATATTTTTCTGAAAGTTTAATGGGGCTTGTGTAAAATATATACTATGCATCAGTTATCAGGTATTATAGATTACTATTAGATATTATATAGTGTAGTAAAATAAGTGAAGTATATACTATATTTTTATATTTAACTGATTTATTTAGTCGTAGATATAAATACTACTGTTTTTATATTTAGACCAAATATAAAAAGTATTGTTTTTATATCATACATTGTTTACATAATTTATACATTATTTACGTTTTCTTATCGTGCTTTATTATTTGTAAAAAAATGCTTTTTAAATAAATGTACATCACCTGACCAATAATTAAATAAAGTAGTACATGTTCTTCGTTGTTTATGAGTAAATTGTGTATCATTGCATTACCTAATATGTTGTAGGTATTAGATAGGTATTAGATAAAAATAAAATCCTAACTAAGGCTAAGATCGCAGCTAATGTGACAACAAAGGCACTTTCAGACGCAAGCATTGCTGCTGAATAAATGCTATTGTTTGAAATATGCATTTGAATCTTTCCCGATAAACTGAAATAGATCAATGAGAGATGTTTTTTGAGTTAAATTAAGTATATTAAGATTTTGCTACCTGCTTCTGTTTTATGAACTAAGTAGGGTCCTGATATAGTAATGTTGTTTAGTATGATTACGATGTGACACGAATGGCTTAAAAAACAAATATATTGGGAAAGGTTTGATAATCGACAACGGTTCTTGTTGCATAATTTGCATGTAGGCTATTTATGTAAAGATTATTTTTGGTAAGCTACTTCCATATTTACACATATCTTGAAAGCTCCACCATTTATAAATATCGGTGTACAATTTGTGTTGGATCGGTTGATTCAGTCTCGCACATAAACTGCACAAAGTTTGCTTATTATTTGTTTCGACAACAAGATCCTCTTTCCATTTAAAGTACGCGAGATACTCCTTCGGATTTTTATCCAAGAAAACTATGTATTTGGCAAGATCTTTCGTAGAATTAAATTTTGTCACGTCTATGACAGACATGGGTGGAGCAATTTTTTCATAATTGCCTCCTCCATACACTATAGGAAGTAAATTTCTCTTCAGCACGTTGTACAATTTCTCAGTTACGTAATCTTTGCAGATGGAATTTTCAAATGATAAGTAAAATTTATAGTTGTCCTCTAAAAATTTGTAGCACTTCTCCGTGTCTTGTTTGGAACATGTTCTGTTTCCGCAGGATCCGTAGACGTCGACTTGAATGTGCTTATTAAGTTTCTTGTATAGAATTTTTCTTAGACTCAGTGTTTCGCAGTTAGATACCATCCAGGCGATTTTATAACGTTTCCGTTGTACTTGTTCCATAGAAGGTAAGATGTAGGGGGTTTTTCTTTTATCGTAATATCCATATGGACGAATGATGTCAGAGTTTAACCTAGAAATAATAAAATCTCTTACAGGCATAGTGACAATTATCAGGGGCGTAGCGTACATGGATGCGAGTAATACGTCGCATCCCTTAAAAAATTGGCAAATTAGTGTTATTTAAAAGTTCAATCGATTTATTCAATTACTACAATTTTTTATTTATTTTAAACCGACCGCAAACATACATTATTTACTTTAAACGCTACCATTAACATTTTTATTGGACTTCTGCGTTACTTGCTGCAGTCCTGAAATGCGATGGTACACGTTACATCCAAGCTACGCGCTAGATGGGCGAAAAGGTCAGTGATCTTACGCAGTCAACAGTGAAACCCCAAGTGGGCATTGTCGTTATTTCCGGACTCAGTTATGCGATTATGTGAACGCATCCTGGCGACTGTCGCCATAACATAAGGAAGATTTGGAAGCGCTGTTTCAGGTAATTGTGAAAAATAAAAATGAGAAATGAGATCGAGAAACCGTTATTTGTGTATCAAGTAAAAGAATGCGTATAGATTTAATCCTTGAAGAAGATGAGAAATGCACCTACGCATGATAATTTTATGAAATTTTGGACGTTATTACTTAGTGAGAACGGTTTAGTGATATTTATAAACTGAAATTCTGTAATCTAGATTGCACACAATTTACTTCATTCGTGAAGCGTTTTCCTGACGAACTTTTTTCTTCTTTAGTAGATACAAATGGAACATTCTTTAACGCAAATCGTTTAAAAAGTGAACTTTCATAGTGATTTATGATCCCTATCTTACTGATCCCTATACGAAAAAGAGCATTGTGTTTGAGCTTCACCAATATATTATGTCCTTCCTTTCAATTGTCTTCTGTTTTCCCGGAGTCATCAAATTGTGTCGTTTAATTTTGACTATTCCCGCCACAATCAGTTCCTCGGAAAGATCATTTTCATGTTTAAAGAGAATAAAGACTTATCTGCGAAATTCTCAAAAGCAAGAAAGACTCAGCTTTAGCATTCATAAATATTGAAAGTGCCTTGTTAGAAGATATGAGATCGTCTCCAACATTTGAAGAAACAGTGATAAACGTTTTGGCTGGACAAATCATTTTAGGTTAGTGTCTTTTTTTATTTTTATCATTTTCATATGACCTACCATACATCCGACTATACCTTATAAAATGTTAAAATCCCTAGATTATTTTCTCACGCTACGCCCCTGACAATTATCCATCTCAAGGTTTGATAAAACTTTGCATGGAAGAGGAGACATAGAGGGTGAACATATAACAATAAGAACAGGAGGCCAGTTTTTACCACAGAAACTACTTGAGTTAGCAACATGAATAAAAAATCATAAAATTGTAGTCTAATTCTACTCTACGTCGAATTGGGTTATGTAGACATAGATATACCTCGCATTTTTTAATTCTTTTTTCACAAAAGACTAAAATATCTTGCTAAAATCGACGTATTTCGCTAAACAAGTCGACGACATATCACAAATTGGAGTTAGTTTTATATATAGTACACTCATCATCTTCTGATGAGTATACTATAGTGTTTTGTGGAAAACTCATCTCTCATATTTAGTTACTACATCGAAGGTCCAGCTCACAATTTTAATTAATACAAGAAGAAATTGTTAATATAACATCAAACTGTTTAGGACCACATGGAGTATTCCACTTACCTGTACGTCATGGTCCAATTAAAAAAGTTACTCAAATTTGGAAAATGCGGCGTATTTACTGGAGATTCTTGATTGGAGTAAACGTAATACTGACTTGGAGAACGATTTTCCGGCCTCCCATGCAACTCCATGGAATACTCCACCCCGTGAAACAATATAGCATCGAACTTATTAACGGGAATGTAGCTTTTGTTATTTGTAGCGTAGCAATTGTTTACCGGGCACTCTTTAAATATTTCGCTGCCAAAGCCCAGGTTAAAGTCGGGCCTTCCGAACATCTCTGTCCAATATAAGATATACTTCGATCTGCCACCTTTGGGATCACTAAAAACTTTATATGAGAATGAGTAAGGCGTGTATTGCGTTATCAGTAGTAATGTGGCACTAATTAATAAGGTCAATAGTATGATAGGATTTCCGAATTTTCTTTTCATGGTTAACGTTACAATATTTTTTACGCCATGCTATGTAAGTAGTATATATCGACTGGAAGTATTCTACTGCAAGTCTATTGTACGTACAACAAGACGTTATTATTAATAACGAATGGAGTTGATAACGCCTTTGTCGATCTATTATCTATTTAGTGATACATACACAATAAGATTGTATTTGCTCTAAATCATTTATTTCATCATGTGCAACTGACCGATGAAGGTAGACATCTAAAACAAAATACAGATTATTTTATAATTTAAGGAAGTCATATAAGAAGGCATTAAAAACAAAACTAATGCTATACACAGTGTCCTAAATAAGGGGTTAACCATGGTGTGGGAGGCTCTCCGAAACAGTAAGAAATACAGAGAATGTTAAATTAGGCTAAAGTTGCACAAATATTTACACAGTAATATATTGGTTCCATCCACACAACGGATGTTTAATTACTTTTGAAAGAATTTGAAAAAAGTGAAATTCTGGAAGATCTATTTTAGTATTTTTTGTACTTTGTTTCAAGCGATATCGTAAACACGAAATTTCTTCTTCATTGCCAATTTTTATTTTTTGTCTGATTCTGTGAACAGATTTTTGTCTAGGCATTTCAGTTTTTTGACCATTATCAGGTTTCTTATTTTAAATATGGATATGTAGATTTTATTACGTTGTTGATTCAAGTGACAGTCTCTCATATTTTGGAGATAAAATACTTTGTTTGAATTTGGACGTTTTGACCCAAACTTGACAACTTAAATTTATCTATAATTTAAAATTTTCAATTTTGTTTTAAAATTATTTATATTTAAAATATAAAAATATATTATATTATAATAATTATAAAAATAGTTATATTTAAAATGTAAAATTAATGTACTTAAATATTAGACACCCATGCTAATAGTAGTTATTTATTGCACAATTGATAGGAAATGGCTGTTAATATATATATGTGCAGTACATAGAGGAGCGCCTGCTTCGTAAATGTATCATTGGACGAGATATTATTTCAGAATGGTGTGAAAACAAAACATTGTCTAGAAAAAATCTGTATATGATAACGAAGAATAAAAATATACGTTTGGACGTTAAAAAATGTTGAATATTCCCACTGAAGTGATAAAAAACTGTAGAGTTTGACAGGCCACAAAATAAATTCAGGCAACATAATATTGACACAAATATATGCAATATGATTATTTAAATATGAAGATGTTTAAGTTGGGTAAATAAATTAAGAAAAGTACGGAAAAAAAAAGAAAAAATAATTGTACTTGAGAAAAAGAATGAGCCAGATCAACATTTATGAAAATTCAAGGCAACATAGTATTGACGTAAATATATCAAATACAATTATTTAAAGATGAATATTTTAAGATGGGTAAGTAAATTAAGAAAAGTACTGATGAAGAAGACAAAATAATTGCATCTGAGGAAAAGAAAGAGTCAAATCAGTATTTATGAAAAGTTTTTCACTAGGCAGGATAATAATATAAGAGTTAGAATGAAGATGCGTTGTTACATATTTTCCATGATTTTCTATAGTGTTGAAACATGGACTCTCAAAAAGAATCACATGAACAAATTGCAAACCTTCGAAATGTGGTGCTCTCGCAGAATGTTGCGTATACCCTGGATAGATAGGATTCCTAATACCGAAGTCCTAAATAAAATGCAAGAGGAGTGCGAAATTATTAATACTATAAAGAAGAGAAAACTTTAATACCTAGGTCACATAATGAGAGTACCAAGTCCCAAATACACACTTCTCTAATTGATAGTTCAAGGAAATATTAGGGGACAGAGGAATATTGGTAGAAGCCGGGTGTCCTGGCTGAAAAATCTAACGTACTGGTTTGGTTGTAACAACCGTCAACTATTCTGAGCTACCATCAATGAAGTCCAAATAGCTATGATGGAGATACACTATAAGAAGAAGAAGAAGAGGAAAAGAACAGAAGATGTAGTAGATAGAATGTAGTAGATAGAACATGTTGTAGTTAATTAAGAACTGATAAATAATAACTGAAATTAAAAGGGCCTGCGTTAGCATTAAGACATGGTGTTAGAATATGATGTTAAAAGAAACATACTTAATTAACATCCAAGCTAATGATCCATGATGAACTAAATCCATGTAGTAACATCCAAGATAAACAAATCACCACTGTTAATAGACTACTACCTATTACGCTAACTAAGATTGATTTAAATATTCGGTAAAATACGTTCTTGGATAAATAATATCGACTGATTATGAATTGTAACAAAAGTTAATCTAGATTTTCCATTATATTAAATTACAATACGGTATAATTTCTGGTATTTTCAGATCTGTAATACGCATATCCTATTATAGTAGGGGGATGAAGGTTCATTTCAATCAGAGGCGGCTGGTGTATAGGTGCTGCAGAGCTGCAGAACTGCCAAGAAAATTAGATATTTGTATATTTTCGCGACATAATAATTACTAAAATTTATTAATAAAATAATTTGGTTAGTTGGTGCAGCTAACCAAATTATTGCGTTAAATTCGCATTCTGCCGGCCGTCCTCTATTGAGTAGTAGACCAGATGAATTATCTGGGTCTCTACGCGAGCGCGTCGCGGTACATTGAACTGGGCCACACGAGGTAGTTCTCAGCACGGCTCGGCACACCCGTCTTCCCCCTCAACTCCCGCGACAATCCACACTTGGCGCTCGTAAATACGCGAATTTACACGGTCAGTGAGCTGTATTTATTCCAGCTAAGGCAACATCAGTGTATGTTTACTCCTTCCTACTCGGGCGGGCGTAAATCGTACCTATTTCGTATTTCGTGTTAATTTGAGATTTTAAATACGGTTTTGTGAATTTGTGTAGTGATTTATTGTACTAATTATTAATATTTATATACTGTGATAGTGACAATGGATTTAGTTTATAATTTAATTCATGTGAAGCGATTTTTTAAATACTCTTATGAAGAAAAAATTGATTTAAATAACAATGGTAGGCTACTGCCCGATATTGCTATTGAGACTGCAGGTGTTAGTCGCGGAAAAGCATATAAACGGCAATTTAATAGAGACATTTATTCGAAGAACAATTGGATTTGTGGGTGCAACAAAAAAAATGCGTTATTTTGTTTTACTTGTTTACTTTTTGGCGGTGATAAAGCATGGACGGAGGTAGGGGTGACAGATTTGGTGCACTTAACTGAAAAAATAAAAAAGCACGACAACTCCAAAAGCCATCTACATAATACAATGGAATTAGCTTTATTAGGAACAACTAATATTAAAGCGCAGCTAGATTCAGCTTATTAGATAAATGTGCAAAAGCATAATGATAATGTGACAAAAAAGGGATACGTTTTGTCAACAATTATAAACTGCATAAAGTTTTGTGGGGCCTTTGAACTGGCGCTGCGAGGACATGACGAAGCTGAAACCTCTCAAAACCCGGGGATATTTCGTGGTTTGATAAATTTTTCTGCTGAGCTTGATGTAACTTTAAGCGAGCATCTACAAAATGCTTCAGTATTTAAAGGAACCTGTAAGGAAATACAAAATGATCTTCTAGACTGTATATTAAAAGTATGTCATGAAGAAATAATTAAAGAAATTAACAAACCTTCATTTTTGGCAGTTATGGCAGACAAAACAACCGATGTATCTGCAAAAACTCAGCTAGTGGTAGTTTTAAGATATATTCTCGATGGTGAACCGATTGAACGTTTTTGGACATACCTGAAACCTAGAAAATGTGACGCTGAAATTCTTTCGGAAAATATTTTAAATGTTATAGACCCTCTAGTAGAAAATTCACCTTACAAGCCTTTTCTCTTAACCAAAAAATTTGACGGAAAATATGAATGTTCTTCAAAAAGGTATTAAATTCCAAAAATTTTTCTTATGAAAGTCTATATTTTTGTATAAACGGATTTTACATAAAAATTCTGAAGTATCAGGAAAACGCGTGACCTTGAAAATTTTCAAAATTTTCGGCTGCGGCGCAATTTTTTTGCGGCCCCTACGGCGCCAGTAGTTTGGATACGTTTGAAATTTGCACGCAGGCGGCCAATACCCTAGGATCGGCCCTGTGCAGAACACCCGTTTCATTTCATCACGAGCCGCCACTGATTTCAATTAGTAAAGCAGTAAATAACAATAAGGACATCAGTTTGGAATGGAATGTGAAAACATTCATTCATCAGTTTTTCATTCATCCAATCGTCCATTTGTCCATTTAGATAAATGGACGATTAGATAAATTGTTCATTCCACTATTTAGCCATTCATCTGTTCATTAAGCTATTCTGTCATTCACTCATTGGCCGATTTATTTATATATAATTTAGTCATTCATGTACAAATAGTACCTATACATGCATTTACACCTTTCTAGAGATTATTATTGGGTGCTGTAACATAGCACATATTCATAGTGTTTCGAAGGTGCTCAAATCGAAACGTACTTACAAACTGTTCATAACAATTAAACATAAGTGGATGGCGTACAACTACAAAAGCGTTGATAGAATTATTTGAAATATAGTAGGTGATGCGCAAACAGTATACCAAAATATTCTACTGTAAACATTCTTGTATTATACAGGAGTTTAGTAACATTGGGTAACAATTCGCCTTCAGCATATCTTTAAAAAAAAACTTGGATTTTTGGTGGATTTTTTTTTCAAAACAATGAGATCATACACTTTCTAAATTGTTAATTTAAATATTACATGATCTTATGGACAAATACATTTCGATCAAATTAACAAAACATTTCTTACCAGCTTTAAGAACGCTAAGGTATGTTACTCAAAACTATTAGGAAAAGAAACATGACCTTGAAATCCTTGAATCACTAAATACATATACATATTACACCAATTATATCACAATTTGACATTATTTGTACATCTAAGTTGTCTTACTGTTAGAATTATAATAATGCGGGAATGAAACGCATAGTTAACAATCGTAATTCATACCATGTTGCAATTCTCTCTAATTTTGTTTCGGTACGCTTTCATTTAAATTTGTTATGGTTTAGGAAAGCATTAGATCGTAATTTTGCATGTAATCATAAACTTGCAACGATATACCTGTTATTATTTTCTGTTTCGGCGATTTAAAACATCACCGATCCTCTATAACGTAAATAATACCTTTGAATTAAAAAAAAAAACGGGCCAACTGAAGCTCTGACCATTATAAAGAATTGCGCGTATTTCGTTAAAGCCACTGCTAAAAGAGAAAAACCGCACATTCTCTCGAGGGTGATTCAATTTGGCCTGGCGAGAGATAATAAAAAATATATGAATAAAGGTAAATATACCCCATAGGTTGGCCTTTTAACGATATGGCTAAAAGCCTTTGAATATAGTGAATTACTGAAGAGCATATTGTTTCTGGTATACTGAATATTTCTTAATTAATAATCACTGAATATTAACAGGCTTAAATACATAATATATACAGAGTGAACTGTAAAGAGTGAGACATAATAACTGAAAAGTATGACTCATGGTATAAAAACTTTTTTGTTGTTGTCCCATTTTATTACAATCTATCTATCCTAGTCGCACATTCAATAATTTATATGACAGTATTAGTTAACATGTAGGAGGGGGCCTATTAGATTTTTCCTTTGAATTTAATCACATAATTAATGCTTAACTACTGAGTTTTGGCTTATACCATAAACTAATTTCAAATCTAGTTGGCAAGTCTTCCGGATCATAATGTTTAAGTCTACGGTTACTAATAAGTCTTCTATACAGCTGTGTCACCAAACTGTTTAGATGGACGCTTAGTCTTTGTAAGTATCTCTCATTATGATTCTTTATTTCTTGTTTTACACTCATTATATTTAGGTGGCGGCCGATGACTTCATTTGGAACAAACCATGGGGCATCTACGATTATTTTTCAATACTTTTGACTGAAACCTTTCAAGTATTTCAATATTCAAATTGAAGGCTGAACCCATAGGTGGATTCCATGTGTCCAGACGGGCATTATAATACTTGTATAAATTAGTAGTATATTACTCAGCATTAGTATGACTTTTTCCAGTGAGCCAATAAGGTTTGCTAAGTTTTAGTCCTAGTTACTTTTTCTTCATGTCCTAAATATTTCACGCATTCCTAAATATTTGGCTTCTTCCTTTTGTGTTAGTTGTTGATTGACCAACGTGATTTAATAAAGGATGAGGTTTTTATTAAGGTTGAAAGTCACTTGAACTGATTTGCTCTCATTAGCTTTTATTCGACACTTCTTTAACCACACTTGGAATTTTGGTGATTTTGTAGCAAGCTTTTTGGCATTTTATGTGTTGCTGGTATAGTTATGCCCTCCGCGAACGTGGCTGTAGTGATATGAGTATTAGTGGGAAGTAATCATGTAAGTACAGGTCCTAGTACACTACCTTGTGGAACACCAAATTTTATCGGTAAGAGAGTGGTTTGTTCCGAACTGATGATCTGGTATGAGGCTTTTAAGAGTAGACTAATAGGTATGTATGATGTTACCTCTTCTGCAGGTTTTCCTGGTTTTAGGACCATTATTATTTGCGCTATCTTCCATTGATTTGGAAAGTAATAAGAAATTAACAAAAAATTATTCAATAAAATATATAATTTGTAACACGCAGTGTGTGTATAATTTCCGATGTTATATCTTAATTTAGACTGGATCTTTTGTAGTCCAATCAGTAGGGAATGACCCGGTCACTAATTGTAAACAGCAAAAAAAAAATTAGCATATAGAAAATAAAATTTCAGGAAACTTACAGTTTTTTGCTCTCAAAATGGCGGCCGCTAACATAACCTACAAAATTCGCAAAAGTAAAAAAAAAACGGTTTTTCGCGAATAAAAAAGAAAGTTGTGCTCGGATTGGAAAAACTTAAATGAGCAAGTTGTAGATAATGAAAAAAATCTTTCGATTCAATTTTTGTGAGCTCGAATCTATTCATTACTTTTCGAGATATATCGAAAAAACCGTTGAAAATTACGTTTCTTTGATTTTCCTCTAAAAATAATAATATTTGATGAAAACATTTAATAATTTCAGAAAATGTAGTCCTAAGTGAGACGAAAACAATCGGTTTTGTAAAATTCCAAAACATTTTTTTCCAAAGTTATAGCTGTTTTCGTAAAAGAAGGTGTTTTCCTAAAACGGCTTTTTCATCGAAACGGATGGTCCTACAGACTTGTTCGAGGGCTTATTTTCTTTGTTAGGAGTTGTACTACAAATATACTTTCAGCAACAATCGATTTTTTAAATTTTTTATATAAAAAATCGCGTTTGAAAATGACGTAATTTTCGTACATCGGTTTTTTGGCAATAAATTCTTGTAATAAAACCGATGTACGAAAATCACGTCATTCTCAAACGCGATTTTTTATATAAGAAATTTAAAAAATCGATTGTTGCTGAAAATATATTTGTAGTACAACTCCTAACGAAGAAAATAAGCCCTCGAACAAGTCTGTAGGACCATCCGTTTCGATGGAAAAGCCGTTTTACGAAAACAGCTATAACTTTGAAAAGAAATATTTCATAAAAGTTTTTGGATTTCTGATTTTAGATAATATTTACAAGTGCTACAGTGCCGCCCACTTGGATACTTTTTTTTTGAGGCGGTCATGTTTCAGCATAAATAAACAATTACTATTATATTATTTTTTACTATAAAAATTTTTTATAGTAAACCTATTAAATAAGTATCAAAATTAAATAGATACCTATTAAATAAGTATCAAAAAATTGTGTTCTTTATTTACTTCCTTCCATGAAAAAAAAATAAACAATTTAGTCTTAAATTTAATCTACTTTAAAATAAAAAAATAGCGATATATTCAGTGGTTTGAGATATCGTGCAGCCCAGTTTTAAAAACATGGTTTCGAGAAAAGCGTGTTTAAAGTTTCGGTACACGAACTCGTGCTACCGCGTGAATTCCATTTTCACGTGAAAAGGAGGTTCCACTTTTTCGCTATAACTTTTTAAAAAAAATAATTTCGTACAAACCGTTTTGGGAATATATTCTACGGATAATTAGCTATCAAATAATGCAAAAAAGTCGATTTTTTGGTCGGCTCTGATGAGAAGCTCCTCGTAAAAAGGTGGTTCCACTTTTTCACTATAACTTTAAAAAAAAATAATAATTTCGTACAAACCGTTTTGGGAATATATTCTACGGATAATTAGCTATCAAATAATGCAAAAAAAGTCGATTTTTTAGTCGGCTCTGATGAGAACCTCCCCTTAAGACCAGTGTTCTTGTAACAGTTAAGATAAAAGCGAATATATTAGAGCAGGCTATTTATATAGTCAATTGTATATGTGGCATACTTAGCATTTCAATATTTCGCCGCTTAAATTACCTTTATGAACAACAACTGTAGAGATTAATTCGTAATCAGAGCGTAACATGTCGGCAATACGCCATCATTAGTCATTTTTTGTATATCAGCTACGTTGAAAGGACTCTTTTAGAGTAACACCCCAACCCTTTCCAGTAAAATAAGATTTTCACATAAGTCCTTTGTACTGCGGCCTCGAAGCATGTTAATACTGCCACCTACCAACAATATCAGGGCAGTATACTTAATTTTTCATGCATCTTTTTTAAAAATCCTTCATCGTCACCTTCTAGTTTTCCTTTTAAAACATGTCGCTGACGTCATACCATATTTTAGTAGGCCATAAAGGCTATATAGGACGGTTGTGAATTGTGAAAACAATAAAATGTTGTAATTTATTTCCCAGGAAAAGCGTCCTGCTATTAAGAATTATTATATTATTTTCGTGCAAGAGAGATTATTTTTAGTAATATATGTAATATTTTTGTAAAGTATTTTTGTTACGTTGAAGCTTATTATAGTATAATATTGAGATTTGGTAAGATTCATCAATACCAGGTTACTGAATATGCTGTAATACAAACATAAGTCAAAGAAATAAAGGAAATTTTAAATTGAAACTGAATTGAATACCAGGCACAGCATTTAAGACAGTATATCTAAGGCCACTCTTTGAGATAGTATGTTTATGTTTTTACGACTATTACCCACAAATATTTCTAATTTAATAATAATATAGTTTGATTGAACTTGATCTTGAATTTGATTTGATTGGGCTTGATTGAACACTTTAGAATAATAAAAATAATCATTTGTTATTATGAACGTTAAAAGCAAACTCGCTAAAAATTATTCATCTACTAATGAGGTTATTCCAGGAGTTACCCTTCCCTATAAGGAAGAGTAGCTCTATCCCAATTTGCTCCGTTTTGTTCATTAATACAGGCTTAGGAGCTTCCTTGTTATGTGACGCTTTTCTGCATTATTTTAAACATATAGATATAAAAGTCTATTCTTTTCGATGCTCTGTTCTTGGTTATTACTTCTGTTCTCGAGGTGACTATTCTGTGCAGACTCCAGATATTAATTTCTATGGTTTTTGTATTTTATAATCTCGGCTTCCGTTTTTTGATGTTTTGGGTCAACGGTCTTCCACCTCGTTTTTTAAAATATAGTAGACATACTGTCTTGTATTACTACTATGAAGCCTTCGGCGTCATGAAAGCATTCAAAAATATTACATGGTAAACATTGCTGTGGCTACAAGCTGTACTAAACTACTTATCGTATGACGTTTGTGACAGAAATTGTAGAAAATTGAGTGCTCTACCTACAAGTTTACTATTTGTTTTAATATATGGTAAATACTTAATTAACTTTGCAAAACTAATTAACTTCACAAAAGTTACTTGTCATAATGTGGCCCCCTGAGGAATAAATATTCTAGAGAATTGGTGCTTCACAAAGAGGATTATTACCGTTTTTCCGTGATAAGTATCAATCATTTGCGATATTCACATTACATATTTTCCAGAGATTGCGGGTATTGGATAATCCTTTAGGCCGCGAGTGGAATATGTAGAAGATAATGAATAATAATACAAAAAATATGTGTGTATATTACAAACATATATTTTAGACATATTTACTGAACCCCAAATTGGGGATCCGGGACAAATGTCGAATCCTACCTGTGGCGGGTTTATATATATATATATATATATATATATATATATATATATATATATATATATATATATATATATATATATATATATTAAGTTATCCACTGCAATTTATATAGGGCTTCAGGGGGATGTGATCGTATTCACCTTTAGCCCGAGGAGTAGTTGTTTCCTAGAGCGATTATGTAATAGCTTTGCAATTCGGGAACTACTTTGATAACCGCTTGGCGGCTTGGTGGTTCCTTTCTCGATTTCCGACTTATAAGTTACTGACAGAGATCGTATCGATAAAGATGTATAGGCCATAAAGTTCATTCGGTATTTGTCCTGAATCGGCGTACCGTGTGCGGCACTGATGAGAACTAACAAGTTCGAAACAGCTGTATGTCGTTCGGTTCCGATCCGGGACAAATGTCGAATCCTACCTGTGGCGGGTTTTATTTTTTGGAACCCCAAATAGTTTAATTCAAATATATATATTAAGTTATCCACTGCAATTTATATAGGGCTTCAGGGGGATGTGATCGTATTTCATTTCAAAAAATGCATTCTTATTTATTTTATTCCTGAAAATAGAATAATTTCTGGATTGGTTGATATTGATCCCATGAAAATCTGAACACTAGTGTTCTAAAGTGCTCTAAATATTTTTTTGAAAGTAGCGGAATGGTTCATTTTTAGTCATCGGTGTAGTAAATCAATAATATTTATTTCAATAGCTCTTGCTCTATCAGCAAATCTCATTAATATCTATAATTTTATTTAAGTTTCCATCTAAACCGGGTATAAAAGCGGGGTAAATATGAACTTTTTCAGAAAAACCCTTCTCCTGAAAGTTTTTTTTTAATTTTTTTGATTTTTGGAAGAGATTTCTCAAAACCGATTGATTGTGCTTACTTAATATTTTATAAAATATAAATTCACAGCTTGTGGTTGCTAAAATTATGACTCAGGAACTGAGAAAAAATATGTTACAAATGAGCATTAAAAAATGGGGTATTTTTTACAGCTATGTATCACAGACCACCAAAAAATTATTAAACCAAAATTTTAAAACTTTACGGGTAGTGATTTTGCAATAAGCTGTGCTGTCTAAGATGAAAATTATTAGAATGACAAAATTAAATATTAACTATAAGTTGGAAAAATGATTCTTAAAGGGAACCACAAGATAAGAATGGCCACACTCCCCTTAAAAGTCAAGTTCTCTCTAATTATCCCTCATGAAAATCTCACGGTAGTTCATAATCAATGCTTTACGTTCCAAGAGCATTCATCTTCTTTCTATTATCCTCACATTCTTTTGATAATAAATATGTATTTTTTCAAGAAAATACCATTCGTATTGTATTTGCTTAAGAGAGCAACATTTATTAATACTCGTAATAAATGTTGCTATATAATTAAATCAAGTCAGCAAACATTGAAAAATTACAGTAACTATTTTTCAATCTTGATATGATATACTATGATATATGCTACGATATACAATTATGATGTATCATTGAATTTGAAATAAACTAACATTCCTAACTTTGAAAAACTACACCTGGTCCATATTATAAACTTTTAATGTTGGTGATGAGAGTCAGAGTACGAAACATCGGAAATTCAAAACAACCACTAAGTAGATAATGAAATAATACCATTAGTTTTTCTATTATTCTGCAAACAGCACAAATAATAAAAATGAAAGCTGTAACAAATATTAAAAATGTAAATGGATGAAACAAAATTAATTGTAACCTAAAACATTCCCTATTTAACCAACACTTAGCTTTTAATAATATTGAATATATATACATATATATATATATATATATATATATATATATATATATATATATATATATATATATATATATATATATATATATATATATATATATATATGGGCGTGAGAGCAGAGCAAAAACGAAAGTATAAATTAATAACGAAAAATTGGAGGAAGTTTAAGACTTCACTTATTTAGGAAGTAAAATAAATTGGGATGGATGAAGCGATAAAGACATACAACAAATAATAGCGCAGGGTCGAGTAGCTTTTAACAAAAAGAAAGCACTTTTATGCTCGGGGGTAATAAACTTAGAAACAAGGAAGAAATTTTTGAAAACATATATGTATGGAGCACGGCACTATACGGTTGCGAAATCTGGACGGTAGGGGAAGCAAGTAGGAAGAAATTAGAAGCTTTTGAGATGTGGTGTTACCGAAGAATGATGAAAATACCATGGACTGATAGGGTTAGAAACGAAGAAGTATTGGAGAAAGTCGGCGAGAAAAGAAGTATGTGGAAAAACATAAAGAAGAGAAGAGATAGAATGGTAGGCCACTTGCTGAGACATGGGGGAATAGTCCGCGATATATTGGAGGCAGAAATAGGAGTGAAGAAAGGCAGAGGTAGGCCTAGATTAGACTACTGCTGGCAAATAGTAAGGGATGTAAGTTGAAGCACAATTAGCGAAATGCGTAGGTTAGCACAAGATAGGAGAAGCTGGAGGTTAGCGTCCAACCAGTCTTAGGACTGATGACCTCATGATGATGATATATATATATATATATATATATATATATATATATATATATATATATATATATATATATATATATATATATATCATCATGAGGTCATCAGTCCTAATTCATTGTCACACTAAGAACATTTTTTGAATAAATCTTATTTTTTTACATAGTGTCCTCTTTTATCAATACATTTTTCCCAACGATTGGAAGTTTTTTAATGCCGTTATAGAAAAATGAAGTTGGTTGTCGTGCCTCTAATCAATTATGCACAAACGCTTTCACGTCTCGGTCATTATCAAAACGGCGTCCTCCAAGTTCTTCTTTGAGTGGCCGAAGCATATGATTGTCACATGGTGAAAAATCCAGGCTATAGGGCGAATGTTTAAGTGTTTTCCGGTGAATTCTTTCCAGTTTTTCTCGGATCAATGAAGCTGTATGTGTCTGAGCGTTGTCATGAGGAAGAATCACACTTCGGATAGGCGTATTTTCCCCCGAAAACCCAGTTTTGCTTCATCAAGGAGCTGGCAGTAGCAGGCGGCGTTAACTGTACGCCGCCCATGAAGGAAGTCAATGAGCAGTACCCCTATACAATCCCAAAAAACAGTGGGAAGAACTTTGCCTGCAGAAAAACGAGTTTTAGCTTTTCGAGGTAGGTTTATTTTAGGGTATACCAAATTTGTTATGCCAGTCATAGACTTAGGTTTTTGAAGCGGTTTTGTCGACAAACTGTGCAGTCAATGGACGCATAACTTCAGCCGGTTTTATGCCCTTCCGCGTCAAAAATTTGATAATAATGCGTTGCTTAACGGACGTATGTACCTCTTGCTCAGACATGGTGCTCTGACAGTTAAACGGCTTTGGCGAGCCGCGCCGATGGAGTCCCCCTCCTCTTCACATCCCCACCTAATACATATGACAGCGTGCCAGTCCCTGTACCCAACGAGCGTTAAAATAAAAATTCCTGTTTATATTCGACTCACCCTCGTACATACGAATGTATATACAATCCCATCGAAAATGAGATATTGCATAAATATATTCTATCTCGAAATACGTTGTTATCATATCATCATGATTGGCTTCACTGAATACCTATTTTTTTTTTTTGTATTAAATCACTTAAATCGAAGTGGGTAGCTATCCAATGTTTGTACACTATTAGAATTAGAGAATGACCACCAATGAAAAAAAAAAAAATATGTATAACGGAAACTTCTCGGGTGTTAAATGCAGCTTGTCACGACTTCCCTCAAGAGATTTACCCTTCGCTTAATGTTTAACATTTTAAATAATTTTACAAAGGAGGGATTATGCAAATTTTACGAGTTGAAATAATTTAAATTTCTTCGACTTGAATAAAAATTATGGCATAATTCGTATTGAGGAATATCTCGATTTAGGGCTGTATTTACTGCTCATTTTTTATTTCGCTTTTTGGATGTATTTCCTTCAGAATCCATGCCATCAATATTATTAACTTCGGCATTATTTTATACCGAATTATATTTAAAATAATTCTCTCCCTCTTCCTCATATAATTAATTATCAAATTATTGATTTATATGAATATTCATTGTTTTGCTATACAGGGTGTTTAAACTATTTTATATAAGATTACCATTGATCGAGTCATGCTACCGAGACATATTTTGACTTAGAACCGACACTCTTATAGCGTTTGTATTTTCAATAATGTGTATCTATACAGGATAGCTCACAAGATCTGGAATTTATTCCAACGAATCCTAACTAAAGATTTGAACACGAGACGCGTTGCGCCAAAGTTTGTTCCACAATGGTCCAAATGCCCTTGTCGGTCTATGCCAAAAGTCCATGATGGTTTGTTTTTTCGACATCAAAGGAGTCGTTCACAATCAATTTCTTCCTTAAGGTACTACAGTGAAGCAAAATTACTATCTGGAAGTGCTAAAGCGGTTGCATGAGTCAGTGAGAAGAAACGACCTGAATTGTGGAGATCGGGGCACTGGGTTTTTCATCATGACAATGCGCCTGCTCACACGGCGTTGAAAATTAACCAGTTTTTGAGAAAAAAATGGCATGACAACGTTTTTTGTCCCGCTCGTTCGCCCGACCTAGCCCCCTGCAACTGTTTCTTATTCTCAAGAATGATGAAAAGCCTAAAGGAAAATCGTTTTCAGGACGTAAAAGAGGTTAAGAAAAAATCGTTGAAAGCTCTTAACAGCATTAGTTCAGAAGAATATAAAAATATTTCAAATAGTGGAAAAACTGTTAAAGCAAGTTATCATATCATCTAATCATCAACATCATCTAATGCACAGTATTTTGAAGGATATCGGTGTCTTCAAGATGTTACCTTAAATTAAAAGAAAAAAATAAATAATTCTGTTTCATTCTTGCTATCCCCTTGTACACCAAAATATGCATTAAATTTAATTGACAAATTAAGTTTCAAATAATTTGACATATGAGCTAGTTAAACTAAATATAAAGTTACGATAATTTAATAATATAATTATCAAAGGGGAAAAATAAGTCACACTTAGTTTCGCCAGTTCATGCAGTTGCTTTTAGTAAATATTTATCTATAAAAGAAATCTAAAATTTTATTGGACAAACATGATCATACAAGTATAGCAAATTTGTGCGTTTTAAACTTCAAGCAGTATCTTTTTTTTTGTATATTAAGATAATTACTGATTAATAATCTTGTCAATAAAAGTTTAATTTCTAACACAACTTATTGGTGTTTATACAACTTATACAAAAAAATTTACAGTTGACTAACATTTAGTCAAGAATGCTATTTGTTTATCTTAATTACTGAACACATAAAACTTATTTGTCAGTTGTAGTCACATACATTATTGTTAAACATTATTAAGTTACTAATTTTTGCGTAATTAGAAGTACTCAAATGAACGTGAGTTATTTCATTTGGCATTGGAAAGTTAACGAAGTTAAATCTCAACCATCTATTTATATTTTTATCACCCGATATAAAGGTTTCTGTGACCTGCCGTAGGTTACACAAAGTTAATTTAAATTGTACAATAGCTATTTTCCTATGATCTGAATGCTGCATTTCCCAGTTTTCCTTTCCTTCTACAAATTGTTGACGGAAATGGAATGTTGAAAGGCATTGTCATATCAGTGTTTTCGCTACTCGGTGAAAATTAATAAAAGCTCTAATAAAAGAGCATATCGTACGCTCGTGCATATACCCTATATGTATACATATTTCGGTGGCATGCGTATGTAACAAACATCGCTAGACCAACATTGTAGATGATACATATGTACGTCTATTAGTTGCTAGGGGGCTACATCCACCTAAAATCTTATTCAAAAATTTTCGATATTTTTTTTGTATATTATAGTATGAAGGCTTAAGAATATGTTCTGAAAGGTTCAAGTCGATATCTTTAAAATTTACAGAGATATAGAGCTTTCAGTTACGGGGTAGAGGGCGGCTAATGCTGCTATGTGCGCCCCTCAAAGAGCGCCCTCGTCGGGTGCGGAACAATGATGGATTTAACTAATCAGGAACAAACTTGAGGAATCATTGTTTCATAAATTTTTTTCGTACTATATTATAATAATGTACACGCACAAAATTTATCGGGCTAAGAAAAATGAAATAAACACGAGAATTCATCATCCTGAAAAAAAGCCTTAAATCCGAAACGGTGACCGTCATATCTCCAGGACCGATCGACAGATTCATTTGAAATTTGATATAGTGATGCTTTAAGCCGTTGTTAACAGAATTGTTTCTATTTTTCACAAGCTGTACTAAGTAGTAAGTGATCCTGGAAATCAAAGTTCCTTCAAGCAAAAAGAAAATCGTTTATAGGATAGTAAATATCGTTAACACGCAAAAAGAATATATTCATAATAAAAAAAACTTAAATACAATACATCTACATTCCACATATTTATACTTTTGAATTCTTTATGCTTTGTATTAATTGCGGGACATAGAAATTCACCACAGTCTCGTTACATATGGAAAGTTTCGATAAAGCCGTGAAAAAGGAGGAGCGACTAACAAGTGATTAGTCACGTGAAAAATTATATTAATTCAGATGATTTCACACCATTTCATTTTGATTTTACTTATTTTCTCCCTCGACGTCACTTCAAATTTCAAGCTTCGTTAACATTCCACTATTAGTATTACATCGGACTTTTTATTCTACGACGGTATACGTAATACAAATTGTACTAAACTTAAATTTTGCCAATGAAAGCTCGTTCTCAAATAAAAATTGGGAACATCGTATTGTACGATATTCTTTATATCGTACCAGCCTTATATTGGTATAAGGATTATATTGGTATTAGACAGGGGCGGCTGGTGTATAGGTGCTGCAGAGCTGCAGAACTGCCAAAAAAATTAGATATTTGTATATTTTCGCGACATAATAATTACTAAAATTTATTAATAAAATAATTTGGTTAGTTGGTGCAGCTAACCAAATTATCGCGTTAAAGTCGCATTCTGCCCGCCGTCCTCTATTGACTAGTAGACCAGATGAATTATCTGGGTCTCTACGCGAGCGCGTCGCGGTACATTGAACTGGGCCACACGAGGTAGTTCTCAGCGCGGCTTGGCACACCCGTCCTCCCCCTCAACTCCCGCGACAATCCACACTTGGCGCTCGTAAATGCGCGAATTTATACGGTCAGTGAGCTGTATTTTTTCCAGCTAAAGCAACATCAGTGAATGTTTACTCCTTCCTACTCGGGCGGGCGTAAATCGTACCTATTTCGTATTTCGTGTTAATTTGAGATTTTAAATATTGTTTTGTAATTTGTGTAGTGATTTATTGTACTAATTATTAATATTTATATACTGTGATAGTGACAATGGATTTAGTTTATAATTTAGTTCATGTGAAGCGATTTTTTAAATACTCTTATGAAGAAAAAATTGCCCGATATTGTTGTTGAGATTGCAGGTGTTAGCCGCGGAAAAGCATATAAACGTCAATTTAATAGAGACATTTATTCGAAGAACAATTGGATTTGAGGGTGCAACAAAAAAAAATCCGTTATTTTGTTTTCCTTGTTTACTTTTTGGCGGTGATAAAGCATGGACGGAGGTAGGTGTTTGATTGTACGGACAGATTTGGTGCACTTAACTGAAAAAATAAAAAAGCACGACAACTTCAAAAGCCATCTACATAATACAATGGAATTAGCTTTATTAGGAACAACTAATATTAAAGCGCAGCTAGATTCAGCTTATTGGATAAATGTGCAAAAGCATAACGATAATGTAACAAAAAAGAGATACGTTTTGTCAAAAATTATAAACTGCATAAAGTTTTGTGGGGCCTTTGCTGAAACCTCTCAAAACCCGGGGATATTTCGTGGTTTGATAAATTTTTCTGCTGAGCTTGATGTAACTTTAAGCGAGCATCTACAAAATGCTTCAGTATTTAAAGGAACCTCTAAAGAAATACAAAATGATCTTTTAGACTGTATATTAAAAGTATGTCATGAAGAAATAATTAAAGAAATTAACAAACCTTCATTTTTGGCAGTTATGGCAGACGAAACAACTGATGTATCTGCAAAAACTCAGTGGTAGTTTAAAGATATATTCTCGATGGTGAACCGATTGAACGTTTTTGGACATACCTGAAACCTACAAAATGTGACGCTGAAACCCTTTCGGAAAATATTTTAAGTGTTATAGACCCTCTAGTAGAAAATTCACCTTACAAGCCTTTTCTCTTAACCAAAGAATATGACGGCAAACATGGATGTTCTTCAAAAAGATATTAAATTCCAAAAATTTTTCTTGTGAAAGTCTATATTTTTGTATAAACGGATTTTACATAAAAATTATGAAGTATCAGGAAAACGCGTGACCTTGAAAATTTTCAAAATTTTCGTCTGCGGCGCAATTTTTTGCGGCCCCTACGCCGCCAGTAGTTTGGATACTTGCACGCGGGCGGCCAATACCCTAGGATCGGCCCTGTGCAGAACACCCGTTTCATTTTATCACGAGCCGCCACTGGTATTAGAATTGGTTTAATTAATCTTGTAGTAATATATAAGAAATTGGAATGAATATATACAATGTGACCCACATAAAATGGAAACATCCTTGTAAAATACATAGTTTACCTGCTGCACAAAGTTTTAGAATTCAATTTAAATTTTAAACATTTAGTTTCTGCAATTTTTTTAACACACTACTATTCATAAGGTGTTAGAAGGCTTTTGGAAGGAAGAAAAAATATACAGTCTAATATGTATGCAGTACCGCGTTGTTTCCTATTTTATAAGTAGAACTTTAGAGCTTTATAAACATTGTCTCGAAAACCCGTCACTTATCCGTAGATGGCCTAGCTCCTAATGTAGTTACCGTCATACCGCGTTATTATTATTATTATTATTAAAAGGTTATTATCTCACAACAATACAAGTTTCATACAACAACATCGTTTTTAATAGCGGTAAACATGTCGAATTTTGTGCTAGGAAACTGTGATTTTCGGACAGCATTCATTTTCTGTTAGCATTTGAAGAAAACTGCTGCCGAATGCTTGTCGATGCCTACGGTGAGCATGATTTTGGTAAGTCACAGTGCCTCGAGTGGTTTAAGAAATTCAAAAGTGTTAATTTTGACATGATAAATGAAAAACATGGAAGACCACCAAAAAAGTTTGAAGGTAGCGAATTGCAAGCATAGTTGGACGAGAATGGTGGTTAAACGCAACAAAAACTCGCAGATCAATTAAATGTGACATCTCTATACGTTTGAAAGCCACGGGAAAGATCCAGAAGATGGGAAAATTCCACATGAACTGAATGAAGGACAGGAAAACCGAAAACCCATTTGCAAAATGCTGCTCGCCAGGTATAAAAGAGTTATTTCTCCATCGATTATGACTGGCGATGAAAAGTGCATATATTTCGAGAATCCTAAGCATAAAAGACCATGGGTAACTCCAGGCGAAACATCGACATCGACTCCAAGGCCAAATCGCTATGTACGGAAGACAATGTTCTGTATTTGGTGGGATCAGAAGGGTGTGATCATAATGAGCTGCTAAGACATGACCAAAGCGTTAATGCTGAACACTACCAATAACAAATGATCGATTTGAATCAAGTTTTGCGTGAACAACTACCAGAATATCAAAAAGGCAACACAAAGTGGTTTTGATTCATGATAATGTGCCATCACACACAGTAAAACCGGTCAAGTAAACAATTTAGGCGTTTAGTTGGGAAATACTTTCGCATGCGGCTTACTCATCAGACTTGGCTATGTCCGATTACTACTTATTTGCGTCGATGGGACACGAACTTGTTGAACAGGGGTTCACTTCTTACGAAAATATACGAAAATGGCTCGATGACTGGTTTGCCAAAAGAGTAAGAATTATTTTGGCACGGAATTCACAAATTGTCAGAGAGATGGGAAAATATATAACTAGCAATTGGCAATACTTCGAATAAAATATTTTTTTATCATTTTCATAAAATACCATGTACATAGTAAGCACATGATAGAAGCTGGAGGTTAGCGTCCAACCAGTCTTAGGACTGATTACCTCATGATGACATAAAATAAACGTATTTTCTATACAAAAAGTTTCTTTTTCATATTTACATACTTGGTAATCTACACTGTCAAACGCCCTTGACGAATTCGTAAATAGGGCAGCAACTTTTCCTTTATTAGATATTGAAGAAACTACAAAAGAGGTTATGGTGTTCGTAATGTGCTTTCCAACAAGGACATGAAAAGATTCTGTCAATTGTTTGAGGAAGCAGTTTCAATTAAAAAAAAAAAACACGACAATGGTAGACGAGGTAATACCGATCAAGCATATTTATCAGCTTCTTTTAGACAGTCCCTTAAAATAAGTTGAGTCATTTTTCTCTTGGTAGCCAACGATCACTTAGAGATCGTACTTGTATATGATTCAATGGTTCAGCTATTCCTCAGCTGTAAGATATTGAAAACGTTGTTTCAGCAAGACGGTGCTTCAATTAATACCTAGCCATTGGGAACCAATTTCTTGGCTTCCAAATTCACTAGACCTTACTTCACCTGATGTGTTTGTATGGGGATTAGGTAAAAAATATTGTGTATTCACAAAAGCCAATGGTATAGATAATCTTATGAAAATTAGCCTTATATTTCAACATGTTACACTACATATAAAGGAATACACAAATCTTTGCAGTATATGAAATATGTCACATTAACCGGGAATGCCTTGTAGAAATTGTTTAGAGAGTAGACTCCTGTGTATTAACTATATTGTGTTTTCAAAAATAGTTTTCAATAAATTTCATTTTCCAAGTTATTGATGACTAACTATTTGTTGTTTTAAATGGATTAGCCTGTACAAAGTTGAAATTTAATTAACTAAAGTTATTACATTTTTGTGACGTCCATCAAACTTCCATTTACTTCAGTACATTTATCATATGGCTTCCGAGAATGTATTATATATTTCTTAATCGTTGATGTATAACTTCTTCACAAGCCTGGTGTATTCATGCACAGAGTTCTTCACGATTTCTTATACGTCTTTATAAGCTTCATGAGTCCGATAATATCGTAAGGAAATCTAGTACTGTTAGACCAGGTGATCTAGGTGGCCATTCGGTTAGTTCTCTGCTTCCACTTATCCAACGATTTAAGCTCTTGAAAATTTTTCATTTAGCCTCTATTTGACATGTACCTAATGAATGGAGCAATCGTCTAACTATAAATGTAATTTTCTTATTTATGTAGCAGGAAGTTCATCTGTTGTATTCGAGAAATAATTCTTTGAAAGTTGTAAAACAACACTTTCATGTTTCCGTCAAAAAGAAAGGACTTATTATTTTTTCATTCAATATCTTTCTCTCAGAAAACGTTCGCTTTTTCGTACTGTTGCTTTTTGCAGTTAATCGCCCACTTTGAGGTTTCAGTAATTCGACTCAGACTAAACATATTTTGATTGCGCTAACTGTAAACCATTTGTTGTGAAAATAGCTTCATCACTAAATAAAATGTATCTATATATTTTTTTAAATATCTGTCATTCAGATACTCGCCTTCATCCCACAAAAAAAACTTTACTTTATTACTCTATTTTTTAATATAATATTTTGAATACTCTCACTTCAATACATTACTGAATAATTTCCCTTGATAAGTTTAGATCTAAGCTATATATTATATTATTCTAGAACTAGCGTTTGGATAGATCAAGTATAGACACATTATTTTTAAAGTAATCTATTACAGGCACATTCTTCTTCATTCCTTCCTTCTACATTGTTTTTTAAATGTATTTAGTTAAAGTTCTAGCTTGTAAATGTTTTAGTGATTTTATGAACAGTGTTTCGTTGATGGGACGATTGGGATTTGTATCATTAAGGTTTCTACATATTTCTAGTCATTGCCTCCAAAAGAACGAAAAATTTCCATTTTTCCTTGTAATAACAATTAGAAAATCATATTTTTATCTTAATAATAAGTTAATTAAGTTATTTTAACAATCATTGAACTGAGTTTGTCACTTGTACAGTTATATAGTAAGAAACTGTCAAATTTACGAGCTACTCTCATAATTTTCAAATTAATTTTAAAAATTGATTATTTTCAGTATATTATTATTAGAACCGTTTTATATACGACAGGTATATACCACTCACCTATATATTTATATCACAAAAGGCTGTACTAATTATCCCTGGCATGGTCGATGTTAATGCAATTCTACATACAAGCGTAAGTAATGCTTTTATAAAAGCATTGTTTCAAATACTTAGTACATAATTCTGCCTGTAATTTTTTTGTAAAATTACTTGGCATTTATGGATAAATATATCTACTTAGAACAATAGACGATATACAATGGAAGATAATCTACAATATCGAAATAAAATTTTCATTTTTAGAATTCATGTATTCACTATAATTTAGTCAGCTTACGTCTACTTCAATAATGGATGAGGTTTAACTACCAGAAAATTTAGCGTTTCGATTAGGACTACGTGCACTGTTTATTAGCTTAGGCGCAAAAACATTTGAAGTGGAGAGAAGAAAAAAAATTTAGATGTACGACTAAACTAGGATATATGTATATTGCAAATTCAGTTTTAGTCATCATTGTAGTCATCCTATTAGTAGTCATATGTAAAATTTAAAAATAAACAGTTTTCAAACCTTAAAACGGACTTTTCCGCACGTAGAACATCTCTATCTCGACATTGAGTGGCCGAGAAAAAATAAACCAACACATAAATGCAGAATATGTATTATGTGCGACAGTTTAACTTTTATCAAATAGTCCACCATCGTGTTTTCTCCCATGACAGGGTGGGGTATGTTCTATCCACCTCAAAATCAATATATTTCGTCTGGTAGACGTCCCTAATCAGAATGAGTCGAAACCCGATCGATCCGACACGATTTAATTGAGTGATCGTGCTAACACAAAAAATTTCTCAGATAGTCCACCATTGTAATTTTTCATGTCCCGTGTACATGGTAGAGTGTGTTCTACCTACCTCAAAATCAATAGGTCTCGTCTGGGAGACGTCCCCAATCAGAATCAGTCAAAAGCCGATCGATCCGACACAGTTTAGTTGAGTTACAAGAATAAGTGCCAACGACAACGACACACACAGCAAAAATGTTTTAAAAACCATTTTTTTGTGTTTTTAGACCGAAAAACGAAAAATAAACCCAAAAGAAATTTTGTTTTTTCACTTTATCTTTACACTATTACATTTCTTTTCCGCGTATAGTGGAGTGCGGAAAAGTAAAAAAAAAAACGTATTAGAAATAATGTATAAATAATTAACTATAAATCCATACATGACCTCAACGTACGGAACATGATTTAGGGAAGAAGTTAATACTCATCTCTATCTAACTAAACTAGTTAATACTCACCTCTATCACTGTTTTATTAAAATATAAATAGGGAAAAATAAGTTGGTGACGTTTCCACCCCTCTACTATCATCTTCAGGAAAACAAGGCATACATTTATGTTCTAATATTTATCTAGGTGACTTCGAATATTCGGGGAATGGCATAGGCACTGGCACAAAAAAAACACTGAGACTGCTAATCAAAGTAATAAGCAATTACCGTCGAGTCATTGAGTACAGAGATAAAAAGGCAAGCCATTACTTAGTTGGCACCAACGACAGCGCGTGACAGTAGTAAAATTTTCGAATTTCAGATCCCCCCAAGGTAGAGGAGACTAAAAAGCGAAAATTTCCCATCTGCCGAAGAATAGTAGTTTGGCACAGAATCCAACAACTTTATAGGCAACAATTAAAGACAAAAGGAAAAGAAATCCGATTCATTGTAAGATGAGATCAACAAATTCCTCAAGCCACAATAACTCAAAGAGTAAACAAGTCACAAAAGACATATAGTTGTACTAATAATGTTTGCTTCATTTATTTTCATTTTAATCAAATTCTTCGATGTCCTTCGATAGTAAACTGATGCGTCCTTAAAGAGCAGCAAGACTTTTGTATAAAGAGCTTTGCTGTATAGATAGGTATAGTAAAGTCAAGAAAAAGACTGTTTTTCTGTGGATAACTGTGGAAATCCTGTGAAACTCAATGTTAACTTTAACTCCTAAAAGTCAATTCATCTTTACTTCGCCGTTAGTTTTACATAAAAATCATGCAACTTATATTATTAAAACGATTTCTTTTTTAAAATCCTACTTCAATCAGCTATAATACTAATCCATCTATACAAAATTAAAACCTTTGCTGGTTAGATTTTCACTTTTATTTGGTAAACGTAATAATTGTTTCGCCAACGCAGTGGCTTCCTCAGATGTTGAGTACATAGACTAAATTTTACATTGTGGAACTGCGTTTATATAACTAGGGTAATTATAAGTTTGTTACTATGGGATTTCTTACTATTAAACTATTGGAATTAAGTTATAAAATTTCATCGGATGTTATTTGTAAATTTTAAACACGATTTTTGGATAGCATGTAGAACTAAAATAAATTTAATAACGTGGACGAGTTTGTTTCTATTTGATCATTTAATATGATATCGGATTTCTTTGCTTTATTAATTTCTAAAGATTCTAATAAATAAAATTTTAAGCCTTTTTTCTCTACATGTACAATTTTAAATTCTTCGTTAAAGGTATGGTCTGATTCAATTAGATGAGTTGCATATGTTGAATCTCTTTTATCATTATTAAAACTCCTCTTGTGTTCTGCTATTCGCGTGTTGAAGTTTCTTCCTGTTTGTCCTATATATACCTTAGAGCAAGTACCGCAAGTCAGCTTATAGACTCCTGAATTATTTTTGGTATTGGTTTTCTCTTTAACATTTTTTATGTGCTTTCCAAGAGTATTATTAGTTTTGTATCCTATTTTACTTCCTTTCTTTAAAAACGATGCAATTTTTTGAGATGGTTTCCCTATATGTGTTATAATTTTGAAATTATGTGTATTTTCATCGGTAACTTTAGGATATACTTGCTGGATAACTTTATTGTACGCTCATTTAGCTATGATATTGTCTATTATTAAGGTTTTAATTTTGTATAAATATGGATTTTCTTCAAGTAATGGCCCAATCAATTCAGAAACTAATTCATCTAAAATTTCTACTTCCTATTTTCGAAATTTGGAAACTATTTTCAAAATAATAAGGAAAACAATCAGACCTTTAACAAACGTATTAAGTATAAGACATATGTATGTTGATAAAACAAGAAGATTGCGAACAAAATAATAATGCCATGAGATATCTCTCATCAAAAATCGATTTTCAAGTTCATAAATGCTTTATATGTCCAGCGACGCTATATACAATATTCATTTTATATTTTATGGCAATTGTTGAGTAGTTGAAATCTAAGATTCCGCCTCATGATGACATTCTCCAATATAATTTTTTTTATTTCATTCCAAAACATAAATTGTATTCAAATTTTATTCTCATTTGTTGGGATTTACGCAAAAAACTCGAAAACTTGAATACATTTTCTGTAACTAAGATATGCAAGATTGAGAATACTATCGCGCTGATAATTGTCAAAGATTGTCGAATGTTTCTGAATGCTCCTAACCCAATATATGTAGTAGGACAGTGCATCTCAAAACGTACGCTATAAAGTTAGAGTGTCCTGTAACAATATTGCTCCAGGGAAACAACTTATCGAAGTAAACAACCAGTAAACTAGTAAATTACATTCAGGACATTGTGAAAGCAAAGACATTTTAGAGGCATGTAACTTATCTTACTAAATAGGATATACAGCTGTGCTGTAGTACCATTAGTATATATATCGAACAATACAATTATTTTTTTCTGTGCTTAATTATGTATTTAATAGTGAATATGTAATTCTGTACTTAAACTGGAAAACAAGATTTCTCTAAAAATGACTTATTTATGACCGTTTATATGTTATTAAAATGCTTTCTTAATGAATAGAGATTCTGGGAAACTTGACATTTGCTCGTTTACGTCTTCGGTTTACATCTTATGTCTTACTTAAATAAGCAGTGTATCCACATACACAATACATTTGTGCATACTCAAATATTCCATTCTGCATAAATTGTTCTGAAGGAAAAGCTTGACCTGCCTAATGTTTTCACCAATTATTTGTATGTTGTTGCATGTTTATTTGTTTATTTAATTACAACATCCCACGAGGACGTTGGAATTAAGATGGTAGATGTATGCATCTAACAAACATTCTAAATTTAGGGTTAGAATAAGAAAAATTGTTCCAAGTATTGAACTTTGAGGAACTCCCGAGACTCAGAAATAGTATGGGATTTAAGCCCATTATGAAAATTGGATTTGAATAGCTTGATTAAATCGTGTGAATGCAAATTTTGTAAGAGTAATGCCTGTTATTCTATCAAACGATTTCGAGAAGTCATTGTAGATTACATATATCTCACCTCTTTTATCAAGCACTTCGCATATGCATTGATTTTTACTGTTCAACACTCAACTATACCAAAGTGGAAAAGTAATGTAATCGTGTAAAGAAAAATGGGGAAAAATAGTTTTCTAGTTTATCTTTCGTTTTTCGGCCTAAAAGCAAACAAAAATTTGTTTTTAAAAAATTTGGCTCTGTGTGTGTCATTGTCGTTGTCGTCGGCATTTTAAAAATTTCTTGTTAGCACGATAACTCAACTAAATCGTGTCGGATCGATCGGGTTTTGACTGATTCTGATCGGGGACATCTCCCAGACGACACCTATTGATTTTGAGGTGGATAGAACACACTCTGCCATGTTCATGGATCATGAGAAACCACAATGGTGAACTATTTGAGAAATGTTTTTTGTTAGCACGATCACTCAATTAAATCGTGTCGGATCGATCGGGTTTAGACTGATTCTGATTAGGAACGTCTACCAGATGGCATCTGTTGATTTTGCGGTGGATAGGACACGCCCCACCCCACCCTGTCCATGGGTCATAAGAAATCACGATGGTGGACTATTTGAAAAAAGTAAAACTGTCGCGTAAAATACATATTCTGCATTTATGTGTTGGTTTATTTCTTCTCGGCCACTAAACTTCGAAATAGAGATATTCTACGTGTGGAAAAGTTCGTTTTAAGGTTTTAAAACTGTTTATTACATACAAGGTTCGAAATTATTGAACAATCTTAGATAAGGCCCTGTTGCTTTTCTGAAATTAAGTTTTAAAAATCTGATCGAACAGTGTCACGACAATGTATTGATTTCAATATTTTTAAAACATTACATAGAATTGCAATAAGTTCATAATTTATTGTGATGTGCGTATTGCCTCTTTAAGTATGAGTGAAATTCTTGCATTTTTACAAATATTAGGAAACGTACATTTAGTCTAAAGTTGAGTAAAATACAAAAGAGGTACAGAAAACTACAGCACAGTCTCTTAACAAAAATACTGGGATGTGATCGGGACCGGAGATCATTTTATTTTTAATCTTATCGTAGTCAATACTTCTTCGATGATTTAGTGCAAAAATTGGCATATCATGAAGTATGGAGAATCCCCTGATTCACTCGATCGTTTGAGGAAGTCTGCAATGGTCCTTAGATACAAATACATTTTGGGTCTTCATTTTTTTCGTCATTATATATCATAGAAGAACAATACACAGAAGAATAATACATCGATTTCTTGCGAGAGTTCGTAGCTGCTTGAACTGATTAAAGTCATATTGAGACTTACTTTCTACTGTTTGAAAGTCTTTTTTCTTCAGTTTAATACGTATATTTATAATGTTGTTAATTTTTTTATATTTTTTAGGGTATTTTATCAATACAGAATTTCACATTTTCTGTGGCGCAATTAATAGATTTAATTTCTAAGGGATATTACCAATTATCCAATGATTGTTGATATAGAGTAGAGAAATATGTTTTTTTTTTGTAATTCGGAACAAAAGTCATTAGTAGATTTGAATCAGAAGCTAAATACTAAACAAGGAAAAAATAAATTCTGGCATCTTGAATCTTAGTAATATAAATACAGCTTACATGACTAGATTTCTTTTTAAACTAAATTAGAGAATCGTTGTAAATTAATTAGTCTTGTTTACTAATTAATACAACAAAATATTCCACTCGTTAACATTTTTAATCCTTTGATATTTAGAAGTAAATAGTAACTAACGTTGCACCCAAGTTATTTTTTGGTCCACCTTTTAGGTAGTTAATTATGAAATGCAGATGCAAAATAACCCTTCGTAACACTTTAGTCTCTGAGGAAGGGAACCAAAATACAATATACTTATTTATTCTTTAGGAATCGTGTCTTATAAAACTCATTAAAAATGTTCAAAGACATTATTTCTCGCCCTCTCCCTGATACAAAAATTAAACCACTTAGCTAATGCCAGATAATACATTGACCTTAAAATAATCTGGAACCTTTGTATATTCCTTAAGGAAATATGTTTTAAAAATATTTATTTAATCTGCTTAATGGCTTAGCCACAATATATTATCATATAATCTGATGTTGCAGATTTCCATCTTAACTTTTGTGGATGACATAACTGCAGATTTTAATATCTGTAATAATTCGCATACACTATGGCCCATAAATAATGGCTATATTATTTTTCTATGTAATTTAAAGGTATATTTGTAGGGGATACTTCGCATATGCTTTAAGTAAAAATACACTATAATGTAAGGTCACAAATATTTTTAAACTTAAATAGATTATAGAAAATGGTGTATTAGTTTTCAGTTTGCATTCCACTAAAATACATCGTATCCTGCTGACAAAGACAGCATTACTATCGAAATATGAATACAAAGGAAATATACATCGATATATGCATTAAAATATCGATTGTAGTTAAGGGGAATATAATAAATGTGTTGTAGTGGGAAAATCTCAGATATATGATACCTTGCAGGTAGTTTTTAAACATTTATAGGTACAGTACACCATAAATAAAATATTTAAAATAAATATCTTCTTTCAAGAAATAGCATTAATTGCCAAAAATGTAAAATATCCTAAAGTTGTAGTCACGTAAAAGTATAAAATACGTGTTAACTACTATTAATGTTGATTACTATTTAGCCGATCTTAATGATAATTTTGTGGCCCTACCATTTTCAAGTGAACCCCGCGTTTTTCCAATATTATTTCGTTACGTTATATTTTTAGTTTCTGTCACATAAAGTCTACATTTTACATTTACATTTGGCCATAAACATCTTTCATGGAAGTATCAAAAAAACATTTATAATATTATATATTGTCAACCCACTTTCTTGACAACAAATTCTTTATGAAGGTTGATCAAAATTTGTATGGTTTATAAAATCTCGAAACTTTTTGAAACAGTGATATTTTTAGAAGTGTGAGATTCTTACTAATAACTTGGTGTTTACGAATACTTATGGTAACATTGTTAAGATAAATCTTAACAATGGATTAGAACTGGAGTTCTAGGGAGTTATGCTAAGTATAGTTGTGATATACAACAAATTGTTAATTACTTGACTCCTTAATTATTAAAAAAATATTATTCCGCGGCAACTTCTAAACAATCTTCTAAACAAGTGAAGAATCATCATTAACTGTCCTATTTTTTCTTCTGCTGAAGTTGTATATGAATCATAGTCTGAAGCACTTCAAATTACATACTCATTAGGTCAGCTTTAAAAAACGTGTTAAACAATTGTATTCAATAGGTGCAATAAAATTTATGTATTTTTTAATATAATTAATAATGACGTTCTATGTAATTTTATTTATATAATAATAATTTGCAATGTTTTCAACAAGGACAGTATATTATTTTTTCATTATCATTTTTTTATCGCCTTTGGTAAAACTCTTAATGCTGAATAGCCTACGTGTTAAGTAGGTAAAACTGCGGAACGTTATTTAACCACGTATTAAGCTGGAAGTCTCATATTTAACTCTCCGTCGGGCGCAACCCATCTGTGAGATCCGGCAGTTACTTTTTTCATTGCCCTTTCATGTGTATTGCGAATATTAACTCGAACTTCCTCATAGCTTCCTAATTCCAAATCACTCTTCTAAATATGGTGTCGTTTTTTTAGTTACTCTTCGGTCTTGTATGGGCCGCCCGGATCTGTCAGATGCATTGCGCCTGATTACGTTATTATTTTCACTCTTCTGCTTTGTTAGATATATTTTATTATTTAAATTCATAATATTTTTTGGAATCTCTACACGTACTCATTCTGGCTTTTTATGGTATTATTATTCAAAATAAACACATTTGGGTGTTAAATTATTGGTTTATACTAAATATCGTTACCAACAATGTGATGTTTATTTTTGTTTGGAACATGCTAAAGTGATGAAGGGGATTTATAATTCTTTACACTTAAAATAAGGCAGTTACATACAACTTTTCTTTGTAATTCACGTCCAATATTTTTCTTATTTTTAACTTTATGTTTTTCGTCAATAGTTCTCCTAGAAAAATATTCCAAATTTATTGTTTTACAACATTAAGTGAGTTCCTTTATGTAAATTTAATTATTGCGGTTAAAAACTATTGTGAAATATTTATTATTGTGATGTATTAATTAAAATAATAGTTTAATTAAGTCTCCACCTCATTAAAATCTAAATTGTGTAAGATTTGATTATGGGATCTCTCAGATACATTGCGCCCGAATATGTTTGGACTCATACTTCGCCCAACGGAAGATTAAGCAATACATAAAAATTACAATACATTTGGATGAGTTATTTATAAAAATTAATACATAATACACAAAATATATCTATCAATGTATGAATACCATCCATACTGATGTACTCGTTGTATGTCATCATTTTCATGAATATAAAAATCAACAGCACGTATTGAATTGTAACTGAATATTCTTTTAGAATGCAAACATTTATTTTAGAGAACTCTATTGGAATTGATTGATTTGAGGTAATTCTGCATAACATTACAAGTTCAGTGAGACTAGTTTTTTTTTTATAATGTTCACTATTTACTCATTTTAGTAGACTCAATTTCAGGACACCTTACGGCTATGATACTTCGTAATAAATTCTTATTTACACTTCCCTGTATCGTATCAACAAATTACCTCGTCTTACGTTTCACTAATTTACCCACCTTTCATTCTTTCGTTTTCATTTGTATATAATTAATCCGTAGAGACGCATCCACCTTCTTTAAGCGAACTATTAAAGCATCGAAGTTCTGTCTTTTGTATGTAATAAGGTCATTTCCTCCGGTGATATTAGCAGACATGTATTTTCGTCTTACGTTAAACAACGGTGAAATTGCATATTAAGTAACTTGCTCTTTTTCCAAACGGCCGTTTTATGTGCGCAGAAATGTGAATTACTCGAAGAGTTGAAATTAACGCTTCTAAAGTTAAGGTATATTGAAAATATAATGTCTATTTATAATGCAGTAATGTACTGGGTGGCCCACGAAGTTTTGGCCAGTCGATATTTCGAAACCTATTTGAACAATAATGGTTGAGAATGGGCGATGTTAAACAGTCGAAAGCGTTGCCCATTTGTGCCACAAAAGGACTTTATTTCACCTGCACATTTCCGGTCATGTGACATCAACTTCGAAATTTTAAATGAGACACTCTGTACACTATTACAATTTTGTGATGGTCTACCTAATACCAATCCAACGATTCCATATTTATTAGCACGTTTATATAAAACAGTGATAATCTGAAATGTTAAATGAATGGATTGATTTTTTAAAACTTTTATTAAAGAAGATAAATAACTACACAGCAAAATACAATAATTATAAAAATCATTACAGTTGATGCACAAATTAATGTCCATCTTCATTAACGCAATACTCAAACATTTTTAAAACATTTGTGTAGCATGCTGCTCTAATCATTTCTGATGCAATAGTTTGGCACCCTGCTCTGATTTTGTTTTGCAAATCGTCTAACTTTCTAGGCTGTGTATTGCAAACCAAATCTTTTAAGTAGCCCCATCTCGAAAGAAATCTAAATATTGTACCATTGCGCTCAATCCATCTTTCAGGGAAAGTAGCATCAAGATATGTCCTAACTTGCTGAGCAAAATGAGGAAGTGAACCATCCTGCTGCCACCATATCGTCCTTTTTTCGTTTAAGGGAATACCTTCAAGTAAATGGGGAAGCATATTCTGAGGAAAATCTAAATATCTTCCGTTCAACATTTGTTGATAGAAATATGGCCCAATTAAACGGCCGTTGAATAAACCGCACCAAACATTTACGCCCCATGTTGTCTGGAAATTGATTTCTCGCATCCATTTTGAACTTTCAGCCGACCAGTAGTGACAATTGTATCTATTAACGGTACCGTTGGTGTGAAAATGATTGTCATCACTCCATAATATCTTATTTAAGAAGAACGGGTCATCTGCTACTTTCACTGACATTTTAGCAATAAAATCAAGTCTTCTTTCAGGATCTTCAGGGGTTAAATCTTGCGTTAAATATATTTTGAAAGGATGATATTTATGATCTTTTATTACTCTTTGGATTGCAGTTCTACTTACTCCTAATTCTTACTGAAGACATCGCGTTGAGATATGGGGATTTACTTGAAGATGTGCTAGAATGTTAATTATGTTTGAATAGGCTTTCTTCGAGGAGTTTTGCGTTTTCCACTAGGAAAATAACCACGTCTTAATGGTTGATCCACATAAGCAAAATTATTTTTACTTGGAGCTATTCGGCCGAGAAAACGATAACTATACAAATCTCTAGCACGTCTGCTATTTTTTCTACATTCTCCAGAGATCAGCAGCATATTAACATACTCGTCGTAAATAAAATGTAAAGGCATAATAATAATCTTATTACTATTTTTACAAACACAAAATCTACTAATACTGCTTGGCAGATCTTAAATAAAGAAACGTGCATAAACAGTTGTTTATCATTACTGTAGTGCCGCAAAAACTTGACAAATATGGTATCATTGGATACTATTGGTATTAGGCGGATCATCACAAAATTGTAATAACATACAGGACGTCTCATTTAAAATATTGAAGTTGATGTCACGTGACCAGAAATGTGCAGGTGAAATAAAGTCCTTCTATGCCAAAAACGGGTAATGCTTTCGGCTGTTTAACATCGCCAATTTTCAAAATTAATGTTCAAATAGATTTCGAGATATCGACTTGCCAAAACTTCGTGGCCCACCCTGTATACGAAGCTGTAGCAAGCAGTATTTACATTTTACCTGCAGTTCCCTTATAATATTAATTGTTAAAACGTTAAGAAAATGAGAAGCTCTCCGATAGTTTTTCGCAAAGCATGGAAATACCCAATAAGCATTTTGTTAATCATGTGGTCATCATTGAAAGATTATTAATAACAATCCTTTATTCATTGTTGACAATAATCAAATTAAAAGATTTCTGTTTTGATCTAAATTTAAGTTGGTTCTCCAAAATTTGCTTGCTTACCTGCAAAAAGGCCTACTTGACTATAAGTTCCTCTTATTCACGTTTTACTTACCTGTGATTATATACTTAGTGGATGTAATTTACATTCACATGTGAGTCAGACCGTGAGCCTTGAGAGAAAACTGGAAATTCGTGCTTCAGTTCCCAGTATTCCAATTTGAGCATTTCAACTCGGAATGTTAAAACGAGGAGGAGGAATGTTGTTCACTGAACTATATACTACCTGGATGTGCCTGAACTTACCTGGACGTGTTTGAACTTATCTAAAACATGATAAGAGTAACATCACATATGATAATCTCGATATCTGATCACTTCTTTGATGTTACTCAATAGTGCTAGTTCAGTAAACATTCAGTGTAATAAAACTTTCAAATACCTTGAGAAGTATCACTTGTAGTTACGTAAATGGAATGACACTGGCTGTCTTTGTTTTCGAAGAAGAAGACTATCAAAATGCTATCGTTAATATTTTTTGGATCGTGTATAAATGTTCTATACGAGCAAATGCCCTTTTTGTTAATTATTAGAACTAATATATTCTCAAACAATGAAATTTGAATGAAAGAAGGTTAATTTTACTAACACTTCTTTGATTGTTAAGTATCCACAAAAAGTTAGTGAAACGTATGTATAAGTTATCTTATGAAAATATGTGTGAAGAAACCAATTCAAGTTACGACAAGAAGTGACGTAACAGTGATGGAACTTACACATAGCCTATTTTCCTCAAACTTTTCAGCTGATCTTGCACTACTCAAGAAAAACATATATATATATATATATATATATATATATATATATATATATATATATATATATATATATATATATATATATATATATATATATATATATATATATATATATATATTTGTATAACACTGTCACTAACTCGTTGAGAATATCGGATCCTATTTTTCTATGTAATTCATCAGTTTCTATATAATTACGTCATTGTTATCACACAGTCAATTTGATCAAGCTTATCAATTCACGTTACCGTACTAGTACAGAGTCTGCTATAATGGGGAAGACTCGTACTATCGTATCGTGGAAATCAATATAAGTTCGCTAGACTGATTTTTGAAATTGGTATGGATTGAATATATATTTGCACCTCTTAGAAGATTCAAGGACTAACAGAAAAACATTAAATGCATTTTAAATATTATTTGGACTGTTTCTTTTCAACTTCAAAGCATCCCAAAGAAACCCTGAAAATTTCAAAGCACTGCGATCAAGAAAAAATCGATGAAAAATAAATTATTTCTCGAGTAATTAATTACGAAAGTACTGACTTTTTTGCTTTGAATGACGATAATTCAGCGAAAGGTCATCGTACAAGTCTTTTATACCGCTCAAATTAAAGACGATAAAATTATCTGAAACAGATTTATGATGAAATCACTGAAAAACAAATTATTGAAGTCCGTGGATCTTTTGAAGGGTAAGCCAAAATTTGACTTTTTCGATGGTTTGCCTATGATTACTCAAAAATTGCTGATGGCAGAGCATTTTGGGGTCACTATCTGAAAACTAGAAACTCGATGTTTCAATTAGCTTTTTTTAAAATTACTTTGCGACTATTTTTGTCAAAGTTACAGCCCTTCGAAAATCGCTTAAAAATTTAGAATTTTTTTACATCTCTTAATTTTTGTTCCTACTGTATTATATAACAATATCATTGTTATCCATTCACAAAATTAGGATTCCATGATTATCTTTAAAATGTTGGAGTATTTAGGAGTTGATCCAAATCAGTACCTACTTCCCCGTATAAAACCTGCACGTATAGAAACTATATACAGCGTCCCCTGTCAAAGTTTTTAATCACACCCACACGCCCACGAATAATATTCCGCTAAATGTGAACGTAAATACTTATTTATTGCACATCAATATACAGCAAATTAGTACAGATTTTATATTCATACATAAATATTAATAGTAAAATTGTATGTAACTGTGCCTCGCCTCCAGCCCTAAGGCGAGCCCCAGTTTATTGACAGATGGAAATTAATACGTAATAAATTATCTAATCACATGTTGTAGTTTCTCAGTATCTCAGTTGGATGCCATCGTTATATCCTTTCTGTAACAAACACAAAATGAAATTTAGAAAACGGTAAAGTATTCATGATTAGGACGATTGTTAAGGTTCAATAGCACATAATATATTTAATTGAAGCAAGGTAATAATAAAAGCGTAAATGAAATTTAAAGCAAAATTTGAGTCCTTCGATTTTGTCAGTTCAGCTGAATATTACCGTTGTATATGTATTGTACGCATACGTGGGGATGGTGAGTTGTTGAATCAGCCTCTCCACTCGATCTACCTCGTTACTTATGGTTGCCGTATATTGGTAGCGCAACTATGCATTCTGTAGGCCGTTTTCTTAAACATGAATGTTGTACAATATTTTTATGGTACAACATTTTGTAAGCTATCGATGCTATAATATTCTGTTTTTGATCATCTGATCGTCTTCATTTCATGAAGCGTGACCTGATTTTAGTAAACTCTCAACTTTTTTCTATTCTACTAACGGTGATTGACAAAACTTATAGTACTTGTGTGGGACTCTTGTGGAAAACTGAGGTACTTTTCTTATGTTCGTTCTAAAAAGTGTTAGAACCAAGCAAGTCACAAAAATTTTGCGCCGCCCCCTCGTTCATATCGAAGACATATCCGGAGCATGCCTCTAGAGGCTTCGGATCAAAAAGAAAAGTTACCACGTTATTCGTAAGGGTCGATTTACTATATTGATATTGTCAAAATGCCGAAATTGGAACGAAAAAAATTTCGTATATCGACCTAAAAATTTCGTGACACACACACGAAAACAACAGTTTAGTAAACAGAGACTAGTAAGCAAATCGCAATAATACTGCGCCGCCTCCTCACTTATATCGAAGGCACCTCCGGAGCATGCTTCTAGAGGCTTCGGATCAAAACACAAAAGTTACCACGTTATTCGCAAGGGTCGATTTGCTATATAGATTTTATCAAAATACCGAAATTCGCACGAAAAGTATTTCGTACATCGACCTAAAGTTTCGTGACACACACGAAAACAGCCGTTTATTAAATATAGATATGTGAGGCATAAGCCTGAAGTTTTTAATCCTGTTAGAAAACAGGATTAAAAATTAGTAAACATGAATTAACACAACGAAATTTTTTTTAAAGGATATGAGTTTTGTTTAGTACGAAAACAGTTATTCTGTATAGTTACACTGCTATCATTATTATGCTCTTTATTTCCATTTAACTTTTTTCAACGAACATATAGAGAATCTTACTGAAATATTAGTAGAAATCCTAAAACTCTAGACAGGCTGTTGAGGCAAAATCGTTAATTTGTATCTAATTTGTATCTAATCGCTAATTTGTACCTACATTTATCTCAACATCGAATGAAATGGCGGAGGAGCTGGCGTTAGTTTAAAGCGTTTGTACATTCTAATGGATGTTAAATGTTTCCTCTTACGTATCCTTAATAACCTCTAATTATCACAAGTTATATACATATAACCGTTATTTGTAAGCTTGGATTTGAACCTCAACGGATGGATGTTAGAAAAGGTCACGCAAACATACTTAAATAAATTCACGTATATCCAAATATCCATCCATTCTATAAAATAAAATGACATTGGCGCATCCGCCAAATAGTTAAAATAGTTATTGACAACAAATTTTGTTATTATTAATTAAAAATTATTTTATTATTTTACGTAGGTAAATAAATAGATTTTTCTCAACCCAAAATACACTTGCCCCTCTTGAAAAACTTCATATATTTTTAATATGTTCGGTTTCCCTATGTAGACATTGAAAGGTATTTGTCTTTATATTAATGGATTTTGAGTGATTAACGTTTAACTCATTAACATCTAACTGAGGATATACTGGAGCTCTAATAATGTTTAGTGTGCAGTGTTATGTGTTCAGTGACATTTTATATTGCTCTTGCTGTTTTGGATATTACAAAGTCGACAATTAAAAGTTAATATGGAGGAGCGAGATGTCATGGATCCTCCTCTGATTTTTCGTCATGTACAGGGTGCGGCAACATAACTTCCTTTTTTCATATGCGCGCCATTCAGACTGCAGGGGTCACTGGGTGGCGGGAGTGGTTGTATTCGACAGGCGTGGCTCTAAAGTTTTGTTTTCTTCCATGTCAGTAGCCATGATGTGTTGGAACAGTGAGGAGTGTGTGTTTGCCGTCGAGGCCTACTTTTCGAACGGATGGTATGTAGTCGCAACCCAGTGCCTGTTCCGAAATCGCTTCCACGTAGCCCCGTTGGGCCCTGTCCCGGACATGGATCACTATGTTCAGACAAACCGGGAATGCGACAAGTCGAAGAATTGGAGGCCCTCGTCCCATCAGATCTCCTGAGAAGATTGAGGCAGTGAGATCGTCAATCTTTCGATCCCCACGGCGTTCTGCGCGCAAATATGCGTCTGCCCTTGGACTTTTCAATCGTTCAGTGAGGTGAATTCTTCACGATGACCTTCATTACAATCCATACAAGTTGGATATTCAATTCTTGCGAACGCGACTTCTATTCTCGGAGGAACGCATGTGAGGCGCTTCTCGAAAACGTTCCAGAGGAATTTCTTGTGGGTTTTTTTGAAATCCTGCGTTTATGTCAATCGCCCAAGGACACAAGACCTGAAGGCCTACATCCGGGTAGAAATTGCCAACATACCCGCTGCTATGCTGGCAAGGGTCATAACAAAACGTCAGAAATCGGCTTATTCAGTGTATGGGCAATAGGGGGCTTCACCTATCTGATGTGATTTTCAATGCTATGTAAAAAAAATCTTTAAATATGTACTTACATTATAAAAAAAAAAAATAACAAATTCTGATTCATAAAATGGGTTTTATTGAGTTTTGAAAGAAGGAAGTTATGTTGCCGCACCCTGTACAATTTACTCACGGATATTAGTGAAGAGAGATGACTAATTTTAAATAATATTAATTCATTTATTTAAGGATTATTATTTCCGCCAAACATAGAGGAGTTATGAAAGTTATTGAAAAGATTAATTGGATATATGTAACGCTGATTAAATCATTTGACCATATTGCCATAGATAAAGTACACCTATCGATGATAATGCGAAGTTCATAATCGAAAATTGGTCACATATTTTTTTAAACTTCAATAAGTATTTTACAGTAAAGCTCCTTTTTCAAAAAAAGAAGTTCACAAGTTCAATGGCAAAGTTATGATTAATTCAAAGAATATCTATTTATACTAGTTATGTCTTTGACATGTCAGTATTCGATCTGAACCTTTTTACTATTCCTGTAGGATAATTAATATATTTGATATTTAAGTCACTCGACAGTTTATGGTATGTTTATCACTTAGAATTATAGACGGTATTTGCTGGAATGACCTAAAAAATCAGAGAAGGAATATGTAAATTGTTCAACACGAGTTAAATTTTGGATTTAAATTGTGGAAAGATATTTTGACAATTAGACAAAAAACATGTTTTTTTTAATATTCTTCTTTATATTAAAGTATTCTATCTTGAATTTTTATAATCACAAACTCTCAATATCAAAGCAATAACAAAGTTATGATTAATTCAAATAATATTTATTTATACGTATACTAGTTATATATTTGACATTTCTATTTGACGTGAACCTTTTTATTATTCATGTAGGATTACATGTTTGATATTTAAGTCACTCGTCAGTTTATAGTATATTTATCGCTTAGAGTTAATTACTCGTTATATTTAAATTCAATATGCAACATTAATGGATATATCAGCGTAATGGATGTATTTATTTGTGACTGAGCTAAAAAATCAGAGAAGGGATATGTAAATAGTTTAAGGCGAGTTAAATTTTTGACTTAAATTGTACAAGAATATTTTGACAAGTAGACAAAGAAGCATATATTTTTTTAAATATTTTTCATTATATCAAAATTTCTATTCTATCTTGCATTTTTTTTTTAGATATAATCTCTTTTTTAGATTGCTTGTATTAAATTGGATAAGTATTAACTATACATTATAAAAGCACTTTGAAAACTTTGCAATAAATAATATCCGCATGGCATTACTAGTTATTCAACGTCAGGTGTTTATTATTTATAGCAGGTAAGGAGCTCCTTTATCGACTATAGAAATAACATTTCGTCAATTTCTGTTTTGCATAACTACATTCAACTGTTGTTGCATCTATAAAATAGGAATATTCGGTGTATATTATTCGGAAATTCTCAGATATTGGGCGTGCATCTAGAATATCTTAAGGAAGAATAAATAAGAATGCCGTAGTTGTATATCGATTTTTAATATCGCGAATATTGTTTGACGGAAAACTAATTCAATTCGAGAACGCTTTCTTTTTCAAATCGAACATTAGGTTGTGCTTCCCCAATTCTTGTAAATGTATATAATATGAAATGTCACATATGAGCAAATATATTATATTAGACTAATTGAAGTGGGCCAAGAAATTTCAATAACTACCTCATATTCTACCTAAATCTTCTCAATAACTACCGTACATATGAACTACATACATTAAATTCTTTTATTGTATAGACCAGAGGCAGAGCGTACATTGATGCGAGTGATGCGTCGCATCCCTTAAAAAGTTGGCAAATTAGTGTTATTTAAAAGTTCAATCGATTTATTCAATTATTACAATTTTTTAATTATCTTATACCGACCGCAAACATACATTTTTTACTTTAAACGCTACCATCACCTTCTTTATTTCAAATTGGCCGTGAAGGCACCCGAAATTATTGGTCTCCCGCGTTACTTGCTGCAATGCTGAAATTCGATGGTCCACGTTACATCCAAGCTATGCATTAGATGGTCGAAAAGGTCAGTGATCTTACGCAGTCTACAGTAGAACTTCGAGAGGGTGTTGTCGTTATTTCCAGACTCAGTTATACTATTATTCCAACGCATCTTGGCGACTGTCATATTAACATCAGGAAGATTTGGAAGCGCTATTTGAGGTAATTGTGGAAAATGAAAATGAGGAATGGGATCGAGAAACCGTTATTTGTGCTAGAGGCCTTTTGACTTTACTGTGCGACTTTGATTTTAGTTTTTTCTTAGCAGTGTTTTTTGCAATGTTCCCACATTCCGAGAGTCTGTCTAAAATTCTACAAACAAAAATATCAGATATTAGTTACTGCAATAAAAAGATCGCCGATTTAAAATCATATATACAAAAAAAGAGAAACTAGTTTAGTGACATTTGGGACTGTATGGACAGATTTGTGTTAGAAAATCAACCACCAAGTAAAAGAATGCGTTTGGATATAATTCCTGAAGAAGATAAGAAAAGCACCTACGCACGATTATTTTATGAAATTTTGGACGTTATTACTCTGAACATTAGTGAACGGTTTAGTGAAATTTCTCAACTAAAATTCTTAAATATAGATTCCATACAATTTACTTCATTCGTGAAATGTTTTCCTGACGAAATTTGTTCTTCTGTAGTAGATACATATGGAGCATTCTTTGACGCAAATCGTTTAAAAAGTGAACTTTCAGTGATTTATAGTGATCCCGATAGGAAAAAGAGCACTGTGTTTGAGCTTCACCAATATATTATGTCCCTTCAATTATCTTCTGTTTTCCCGGAGTCATCAAAATTGTGTCGTTTAATTTTAACTATTCCTGCCATAAGCGGTTCTACGGAAAGATCATTTTCATGTTTAAAGAGAATAAAGACTTCTCAGAAAGAAATTCTCAGAAGCAAGAAAGACTGTCAGCTTTAGCATTAATAAATATTGAAAGGGCCTTGTTAGAAGATATGAGATCGTCTCCAACATTTGAAGAAACAGTGATAGACGTTTTCGCTGGACAAATAAAAACGCTAGAATTGTTCTTCATTTTAAAAATTAGGATATATACCTCGACATAATCATTTTAGGTTGGTGTATTTTTTTATTTTTACCATTCTCATATAGCTTTCATACATCTGACTATACCTCTTACTATACCCCTATACCTGACTATACCCCTTTATAAAATTTGTATCACATCCCTATATTCTTTTCTCACGCCTGGTATAGACCTATCCTTTTAGAAATGAGGGCTATCGACTACTTACATATTTTAAGAAATACACAATTCGAAGGTTTCCGTTACCCAAGCTAAAACAGCTTTCATATGGTCTTCTAGAGAGTTATTTATAGGGGTGTTTCTGTGTCAGGGTTTACCGAAAAGATAGATTATTTCTGATTAGAAGATGCGTTTAATTGACCATGAGTTGTTCAAAGTAAATATGCTAAATTGCACCCTTATCATACTAGTATGTTCTTTACTTGGGTTTATTTTTTGACAAAAATATATTTGTTCATGGTAAAATGAATGGTTTATCATAAGAGAATTATTATTATTCTCTTTTTATAGTCCTACCATTTATTCATGTGAACAAATATTTTTTTCTGGAAGCTTACAATATAAATTTAGTACTAGTTTCACTATTCATCTGCATTTAGAGTAAAAAATAATTAGTTTGCACTTCAGTAACTAATTTTTTATTATCACGTGTTACTTGTTATAGCAAAAACCTAAACTTCGCTTAACCAACGACGATGAAGATAATTTAAAAAATAATGAATGTTTCCACCGTCGCAAACACTCGCTAATCTCCGTTCTATAAGTAGTATATTTTTTCTATTGGGTTGATTCATAACTATCAGGTCTTTGAAGCAATATTTATTATGAAAAAATAAACATAAAAATGCAACAGAAACGTGTTTAAATGATTATTCTGGAGCATATTAATCATCAACTTCAATAACTGCTTCCTATTTGCTTGCCAGACGGTCGATTCCACGGTCAAAGAAGTCGCGGTTCTTAGAGCCAATCCACGCTTTGACATGATACACTAACTCATCCAAGTCATTGTAGACTTTGCTTGTCTGCTAGCGAGCGATTGACGTGATAGTCTGCGGGGGCTTCAGTGAGTATGGCGGATGTGGGAGCTGATCCCATCTCTTATTGGCGATGGATTCGACGACCAGACGATGCTCAACATCAGGACGTACATTATCATGGAAGACGATTTTGTTCTTTTTTCGCGGTCTTTTCGTCTCGATTGCAGCGTGAATGCGGTGTAGTTGAGCTAGGTAGACGTTGCTGTTGACGATGAATTGCCGTTTACCGTTTCTGTACGGAATACGCCACAGTTGATTCTCCTCATCTTAATTCCACCAATAACAAATGCCATTTAAAATGATCTACCAATGGATGATTCTACTTCCGTCCCACCATACCATACCACATTCCCTTCTTACAGTGGATACCTTTATTATTCCTTTCTGTATTTCACCTTCTTCGTTTGTGCTTCACCGAAGCACAAACCTTCTTCCTTTTTTCATGACGTTTGAAGAGTAGCCATGATACGTCTCCAGTGACGAGATTCTTTAAGAACGGCGTTTGCTCGTTTCGCTGCAGCAATTCGGTGGAAATTCGAACACGATCGGCCTTTATTATATCAGAGAGTTCGTGAGGGCCATCCAGCCAATTTGCATTCCTTTCTGAGCCTACTGAGGCTACGGACGATGGCGGATTGGCCAACATTGAAGTATTCGGCCAGCATTCGAGTTGTCATGCTTTCATCCTCTTCCATAGCTACCAGGAGTGCCTGATTGTCGAAATCCGATGGTCAACTTCTTCCTGACTTGTCTTCCAAGCTTGTATCACCTAATTTTAAACGGGAAAACCATTCCCGACATCGATTTTCGATGATTGTTGCTTCGCCAAAAAGTTCGTTGAGATCGTGAAATGACGGTGCTGCCTTCTAGAAGTAGTAAAGCATACTTTTAGAAGTAGTAAAGCATAATATGACGAATATGAATATGGTTTTCGAGACGCATTTTTATCAGAAAAAAGAATATTACACAAAGAAGAATATTTTTATGAAAATAAAAAATAACGGAATGCCAATTTTCATAAAGAAATAATGCGCCAATATAAACGCCTGATAATTATTAATCAACCTCTTATAAATTTTTAATAAACTCATAAGTAGTTTGTAAAATACAGTGCTTCCATCAGCGCGTCCAGAATTGGCCAGATTATCGAGATAAAGCAGGTAGAAATTTGTTCCAGCAAGTATCAAAAACAGGGTTAAATTTCCAATTTTTTATCTGCATCGTAACTATGTAAGGCAATTACGAGGTTATTGGCTTTTCAACTGTCCGAAGAGAATAATACTATTAAAACAATACTATAACGCCACAAGTTAAACATGGACGACGCTGCAGATTAGTGTTAGTTCGAAAATGCAAACAATCATAATCAACAACTGATATATTATACTCCCTCTGAACCAAATTAGTTGCCACATTTGACCATTTTTCTGCTGATTATTGTCAAATATAATTTAATCCAGGAACTAATGTATTAAAAAATTAAATACTTAAAAGAGAAGTTTAAAATCACATCATTCATAAAAATTTTTTGAAGGTTGTAATTACTAGTAAGCTGGTGACAGATTGGCAAAAAGTGACGTTTTGAAAGTGCACCCGCTGTCACTTTAATTCGTTGTGAAAAGTGCCAAAAATGAGTGATTCGTCAAGAAAATTAATTAAAAAAAGGGAAATGGACAACATTACCCGAAATGCAGTTCTTCAGTTTTTGCTGCAACGCTGTGAAAATGAAAAACTCAAACATGGTCCTATGGTTGCTGCTTCAGAGCAATTTATGCCCCATAGACGTAAAATTTCTCGGCTATGGAAACAGACAAAAAACTCCAAATTTTCTGGAAGTATATATTATAACATCGATTCATTAAAACAAGACAAATGTGAAAGGAAAAAGAAAATTTATTCAGGAAATTTAGCAAAATTGAGAAATGGTGAATTGCATAGAAGAAGTACTCTGAGAAGTTTGCCATACCAAGAGCTTCATTACATCGAATGTTAAAAGAAGTTAAAACATTTAAACGTGTTTCTTCTGCAGTAAAACCTTTTTTAACCGCTGAAAATAAGCTTGAAAAACTTCACTTTTGTCTTCAACATTTGGAACCAGACGGTATATTTGCCGATATGAAGGATCACGTTCATATTGACGAAAAATGGTTCTATATTACGAAAACAATCGCGTTCTTATTATATTGCCGTCAATGAAGAAGACCCTCACCGAGGGTGTAAAAGTAAACGATTCATAACAAAAGTAGTGTTCATGGCGGCTGTTGCAAGACCCCGGTGGGATCCTCATGAGAAAAAATATTTTGATCGAAAATTGAGTGTGTGGCCTTTTGTGTATGCAGAACCGGCCAAAAGAAATTAAAAAAATCGACAAAAGGACACCCTTATTACTAAAGTTGTAGAATCTGCCAACAAGGAAGAAATCGAAAAAATTATTATTGAAAAAGTAATGCCTGCCATTCGTGCAAAGTTTCCTCGGTCTGCAAAGAGTGGTACGATCTACATCCAACAAGACAATGCGAAGCCTCACTCATCCGTTGAAGATCCTGATGTACAAGCAGAGACAATTAAAGATGGGTGGCATCTAAAACTGAAATGTCAGCCTCCAAATATTTCCGACCTGAATATGCTTGATTTAGGAATTTTTAACGTAATTCAGTCGTTACAAAATCAGATGGTGACCAAATACATAGATAAATTAATAGGTGCTGTAGAAAATGCTTTCGAGAAATTAGAGAGAGAAAAATTAAACAATTTTTTTTTTTTTAACTTTGCGAACATGCATGGAAAATATAATGATGTGTACTGGGAGCAATGCATACAAGATTGTACATATGAATAAAGAAAAATTAAGACGTGATAACCGCCTTCCACATAGCATCAAGTGTAACCATGAAGCTATTTTAACAGCCAAACATTATTTTAATATTACCTAGTTTGTAGCAGCCTAGAATTACCTTCATATAGGAATATAAGAATTATTATCCATAATTACGAGTACGAAATCAATATTTTTGTTAGTTAAAAAATAATAATTCCAGTTTCTATTTACCCGCTTTTGTGTGCCTAATTTTTTTTATATGTAATTTTTTCGAAATGTGACAACTAATTTGGGCAAAATTTAGATACCAAATGTGACAACTAATTTGGGACAGAGGGAGTACGATTTTTCTCTATTAAAGATTAATCCTATGAAAATTAAATAATTATTTAGCTTTAAAATTAATTTATGCAATATTTTGTAAACGTCCTGTGTACTATCGACATACTGTTTATTCTGAAATTTCATCTGACATCAAGTAGAGAAGGTATAGTTTAAAAATTTTCATATATGTTGCTACTGCCTTTCAATGCCTATCCTGAAAGTACGGAAGAACGAATATCTTCCCATCTATATCTATTATTCTGTATCATTCTAAATTCAATTTTAAACGGCAATTTATTCCAATTCGGCTCGTATAACTATATATTTCTGTCAGACAAAATACACGTTATACATCAAGCGGTATTTCATTTGCTTTTTATCATATATTAACATCATACGTCAATTTGTGTTTGTTAAAATATGATACAACTATATTGAGCCCTTATTATTATTTATAACAAAACTGCCGCAACGATTTCGAGTTCGAAAACCGATTTTGCATCATAGGCGTTCATCCATTGATCTATAATTTAATTGTGTTTTACATTTTGTGTCAAGTTATATCCTAAAATACCAAAATACAGTACAGTGGTAGCAATAATTGGTTCATAATTTGTTTAACTATGACATGTAATATAGTTATTAACGATATAATTCAATATATTTATATATACAAAGCGTTTAGATTTTATCTGATTTTGATAGGTTAGATAAAAGGGAAGTGAGAAGATTATCATTGTGATATGGTGCTTCAAAATATGTATATTAATCTAACATATAGTCAAAAATGAATTAGGAAGTTCAATAATAAGTTATAAGTTACTCCAAAATATAATATTCCCCTTATCTCACTAGATTTACCTGTCACCTAATTTTCAGGATATTGGGTTAGGTTGTTTCAGTTTTACAATTGTCAAATCTGTTTTAATCTCTTGATATGAGATTATAGGAAAATAAAGTAGTGATGTTTTATTATGATTATGATGAAACACTGTATAGAGCACAATATATTTTAAACATTATTTCAAATCATAGTGTCAGAAATAATGCAAGATCCGTGTGCTCTTAAATTAAGTTAATACAGGGTTCGCCAGGAAGGTATGGTGTTTTTGAGATGAATTTTGCGCGCCTGCGTAAGGCGAATTTTTTCAGGGTGGTTGATACCTACTCGTTGCCATTCTATTAACCATTGAGCTGTGGTCTATGGCACATCGTGTGTGTATTTACAATACTTTGTTCTGTGGTGCTCACATAGACATGGTTTCATCATTTTAATGTTGGTCGACATGGTCGCGTTCCAAAACGATATTCCATTATAAAGTGGGTGAACAAATTTCAATCAAGAGGATCCCTGAGACCTGGGACTGCACGGTGAGAAGATCGAACTATACAAACCCGGAAAACATTGAAATGGTGCGACAAGTAGTGCAAAACAGCCCTCCTCATTCAGCGGTACGTCATGCTCGAGTTCTTGTAATATCAGGCAGCTGTCTTATATTACAATCAACTGTAGCGTAGCTTTGGATCCAACTTTAGTTTTATTTGATTATCAGTAAGTATACTGAATTCTATCTAGTTCCTATTTTAAGTATCTATTTTTTTATTGATTTTAATGTAACATTTTTTAATTAATATTCTTTAATGGTGGTAAATATCAATCTCATTTAATGCTTTAAGGTTTAAATTCAGACCTACCTTACCCAAAAAATACGAGTGGCAAAAGGAAAAAACGTAGCTTTTCATCAAATCCACATTGTTCCAAAAAACCATCAGATGTGATGTAAAAACGTCATTCTGACCACGACAAGCACAGGATTTCTTTTAAATTTTCAGAAAATCCGAGGGAAAGAGCTTAGAAAATAGTGGTAAAAGGAAACACGTCGAAGGAAAACGTCGAAGAAAACAAGAACATTCTGCGAACTGAGCTAGTTCGCAGAATGTTACACCTGAACTTTCATTTTCATCCATATAAAATTATGGTTGTCCAAAAATTGCAACAAAATGATTTTGTGAGACGACATAGGTTCGCAGAAAGGATGTTGGAATTGTTGGTCGATAACATCGTTTTGTTGATGAGTAACGAGGCCCATTTTCATTTATCGGGGATAGTAAGCAAACAAACTTTTTTATACTGGGTATCCGAAGACCCGCAAGAATTGCAAGAACAACCTCTGCAAGGTAACTGTTTGATGTGGCGCATCTCGAACTTGCATTATTGGGCCATATTTTTTTCGCGAAAATGGACGAACAGCATCTGTTAACATTATCTCGCCATGTTGCGTGATTATTTCCTGCCAGAATTGAGAAGACGACGTATTAATCTCAACACAGTTTGTTTCCAACAAGATGGGGCGACTTGCCATACGTCAAGGAGAACAATGGGTTTTTTAAGGGAACGTTTCCCTGAACGTCTGACTTCGTTGCGTGAGGATGTGAAATGGCCTCCTCGGTCACCAGACCTGTCACTTTGTGACTACTTTTTATGGGGCTACTTAAAAGCTAAAGTTTACGTAGACAAACCGCGAACTCTTGAAGCTCTATCCGAAATCATAACACGCGAAATTGAAAGGATTCGTCATGCCATGCTCGAAAGGAGTATGGATAATTTTGCCACCCGTCTACAAATATGCCTCGACAAAAATAGACGCCAACTAACTGATGTAATTTCGCAGCTGACTTATGTTATTCTCCAATGACAATACACGACTTATGTATAAAAACACTAAATTTTAAAATTCGTTCAAAAATAAGCTTGTGTCGTTCTTTTCAAAAACGCCATACCTCCCTGACGACCATATACAATAAATGTATCAATTGTTTTATATGATTGTATTAAAATTAAGATTATGTATTATATTTGATATTTGATCTGTGATAGAACGCATGATTTGCCCCTTCTTGCAGTAAGTGTACATTTCTAAAGCGTACTATCCGATGCGGGGCTATGCTATCGGCGCTTGCTCTAAAATCCGTCGTGTTCATACTTAACACTAGTTGAGCATACTGCTTTGTTGCGATCGGTCACGAGGAACCGTAATTATTTTTTGGTTGAAAATCTCGCGTTAAAATACGCATATAGAATTAATGCCATCTATTTATTCTCAGTTACGCCAGGTTGTTCCGAAACTGCATGTCGCCATTTCATGCTTATTAGGCATCATCAATGAAAGTGTACCGGACTATGCTTGATGCTTTGAAAATCTCTGGAAGTTATATTTTATCCCTCGATTTTTTTCTACCAGAGCACATGAAATCGAAGTATTTATTGTTGTACATTGGATATAGAGGAAGTGCTTTTAACGATCTTTTACTTTATAATTACATGCGTCATTAACATAGTTAATTTCAAGTTTGTTCAAAGTTATTGTGTGACTTCTTACAAAACAACAATAGTAGTAGAAATACACTAAGCTAATTAATGAATTAATAATTTAGCAAATAAATCTCTGGGGAATACCCGAGAAACATCTCATTTCCCCAAATTTTTGGGGAAAATAAGCGCTCCTTCTTTGACGTTCTTAGTTGCTATTTTTCAGGAACTCTTCTATGCATCAGCTAAATAAATTCTTGAAAAAACATCTATTTTCCAAAGGATTTATTAGAAAAGATTTTCAAAACATCTATTTTCTTTATGGCGTTTATTTTTTCGTTCTCAATAAAATAAGTTTTGAAAAATCGCATTTGTGTTTTTAAATATTTTTATGTATATCAAAACTATTTATCACACTGAATATGATCAGTAAGCTGTCTAGCCATCACCACTCTGAGTAATAACCCAGCATCCCCCAAATATGCCTCCTACTACATTACGTAGAATAGAGTTCATCTACCAGATTTTGCTCGATTTATCAGTCCCATGATTTTTAGGTAAATGTATACCATAACATCTATGTTAGGGACTATGCTGTTGTATTGATTCTTGTTAATAGCCTTAAATAATTTATCACGTTAATTACACTGGGGAACAAAAAAAAATGTTTTATGTTACCACAAATTTAAGATCGGTCCCGATCGAATCGGATTTCTGAGGACTCGAGGACCCTAGTTTCATATTATATATTCATCTTAGCTAAATTGACTACGTTTGTTAAAATAATGGAGACTCTTGAAATTTACCAGATGATTTTTCGTGGATGGTTCTAAAAAGAGCTTGAAATGAAGTATTACTGCACAATGTAAATAAGTTCATATCGATTCCAATCGGTCATTCCACTAAACTTAAAGAACAATATGGAAATATTAAGATGATATTACAAAAATCACTTATTCTCAGCCTTAGTGGTTTGTTTGTTTCGATTTGAAAATGGGCACCATATTTCTTGAACAGCAAGGTAGATATGAGTATACCAAATATCCTTGTCACCTTTGTTAATGGCATAGTTATGCAAAAGAAGAGTACTAGCAGCAGACTGTTTAACCTTCGAGAGATGCTATATGTAACCACTAGAAAAGCCAACATTGTCACGAGCCATTAATAAAGAGAGAAAAAATAATGTTGCCACCTGTTCACATCAAACTGGGTTTAACGAAACAGTTTGTAAAAGCACAGGTCAAGTCAGGTGATTGTTTTAAATATACATTTGCCAAGCATTGCCAGCACTGAGTATGGAAAAATTAAAAACAGGGATTTTTGATGGGCCACAATTTCGAAAAATGGTAATATATCTAAATTTTAACAAATACATGATCGTCGTAGAATCTGATGCATAGTTTAGTTATGTATCAGTAATTCAAAATTTTTTTGGGTAATTATAAGACAAATAACTACTAAGAACTAGTACATAAGATGCTAAAATATAATGAAAGAGTGGGAGCTAACATGAGCATTAAATTATATTTTTTGCATAGTCATTTAGACAGATATCCTTCTAACTTTCATGTATGTTTATTTCAGAAACTAGATCCAGTCAACCCCAGTCCATTAGGGGCAGTAATTTACTCTGAATCGACGCTGAAATTCCTGGCAACAAATTGACTATTCCCCATTATTATCAATTTGCCTCAATATATTATAACATAAATATAAGGCTTTGTATGTTATTTTAATAAAAAATGGTTTAATGAACCTTTATCCTGGAGTAGGTTGGAACCTTTGGTGTGAAGATAACACCAAATATAAATACTTAAAGATTCATTAACACTAACTCAGTTTTCCACAAAACACCAAAACACTATACACTACACTCGACGCACGTTTCGCCAACAAAGTTGGCATCATCTGGAGATGATTAAAACTCATCAGTTTTATGGTGATGACTGAAACAGAGTTTTAATCATCTCCAGATGATGCCAACTTTGTTGGCGAAACGCGCGTCGAGTGTAGCGTATAGTGTTTTGTGGAAAACTCAGTTAGTGTTAATGAATCTTTAAGTAAAACGAAAAATTGTATACCAATACATAAATTAACTGAGTATTTTAAACTGTGACTTTTAAATAAGAAACCTACGAAAAATAGAGAATGAATAGTACATTATTGTAATATACCCTTTTAATTTTCTGTACTATCATTAAAGTTTACACCATTATTTTAATTTGAAGTACGACTTAAACTATCGCTAGCACTGTTACAGATTTATTACTCTAAAAATGCTATTAAAGAATTATGGAAGGGCAAGTAATAAAATTTTACACGATTATCTACTCATCCAATTAGTTTGTCCTCTTAAAAATTTCATCACGTCACTTGAAAGTGAAATTGCATTTTTAATATCATAGCAGGGTAATTTTAAGATAATAGAAATCCTAATACTTATGTACTATATTTGTATAAACGTGTTTAACTTTAAAACTGCATTATACCTATTAACATATGGGTAAAGTATTAAAATCTTGAGTCGCTCTGATATACCTATACCGGGTGGTCCAGGTTAAACGTCGCTAATTTTAATAGAACAACAAGAAAAAAGTAGACTTTCATAACTTTGTTCAAAAATGTTTACTAACAAAGATACAGGGTGTCAAAGTTGTAAAAGAAAACTGGTTTTCTCATCATAACTTCTAAACCACTCGATCGATTTCCATCAAATTTCTCACAGAGACTAATGTATTACATCTCTAAGTAATGATTAAAATCGTTTAAAGAAATTCTCCAGTAGCGTAGATACTGGGGGGTCAGCGCCCCCTTCTCCCCTCCCAATCTTCGGCGCCACTGGATATTTTACAAAGAGGATTCAATTTTGGGATGTCCTGTTTAATTTAGAAAAAAAATTACCGTTACAAGTTTTTGATTTATGGCTTCGTTTTTGAGATACTTATTTTAATTTAAAGTGTTGCAAGCAGGCCGAACCTTATGACTGACCTACCAAGAAAATACGATATTGAAATGAGAACTTATTAGTGTAATTATTTGTTTATTTGCTTTTTTTTGTATCTCTGATGTGCATTATGTCTAGTAAGTAATAAAATGTTTAAAAAAAAATTTGGTATCTCATATCGTACTTTCTTGGTAGTTCATTCATAAGTTTTGGCCTGCTAGCAACACATTAAATTAAAATAAGTATCTCAAAAACGAAGCCATAAATCAAAAATTTGCAAGGTTAGTTTTTTTTCTAAATTAAACAGGGAGTCCAAAAATGTAATCTTCTTTGTAAAATATCCAGTGGCACCGAAGACTGGGAAGGGAAAAAGGGCTGCCGACGCCCCATTATCTACACCACTGGAGAATTTCTTTAAATGATTTTAATCATTACTTAGAGATGTACTACAGTAGTATGTGTGAGAGATTTGATGGAAATCGAACAAGTGGTTTAGAAGTTATGGTGAGGAAACCAGTTTTTTTTACAACTTTGACACCCTGTATCTTTGTTAGGAAACATTTTTGAACAGAATTTTCTTATGAAGGTCAACTTTCTTCTTGTTGTTCTATCACCTATCAAAATTAATGACGTTTAACCTGGACCACCCTGTGTAAAACCTAATAAATATGTGAATCATTAAATGAAATTATTCACTACAAATTATATAATCGTAGAGTCTGGATTCCGAAGTACGTTTATTTTTTGGTATAAATACTTTAGACAGATTAAATATATTTCAAAGTATTAGTTACATTGTATAAATTACTGTATAAATTGCCTTATATTAACTTTTACGTAACGAAATCGTAACTTTAGTCATAATTAACGGCCATATGCCATCACATTGTAATAGTTCGCGCTGCAATAGATAGCAACGCAAAGGCAGACAATGTTTTTGCGTTGAGAATTGTATATATTGTTAATAAATTAAGAAAGTTATAGTAAGTAAAATCTTTAACAGGCAAAAAGATATATGGTCGTATAGGAAAAAAAATTCTAAGGAAGATAGCGTTTTTAGTCCTTGGCGCATTAACGGCGAACTTAACCTAAAAAAATTCGTAAATTTGAAAGAAACGAATTCTTGCAAATAAAAGAAAAACTAAGGCTCGTAGAGGAAATGAGAAAGTTGTAGGTATTAATGTAAAAAACTTATCGATTAGTCTTTTTAAATATATCGATTGCCATATACTTTTCGAGATGTATCGAAAAAACCATCAAAAATCGACTATTTTTGTTTTCGCCGTTACCTCTTGCAAATTAAGGTTTAAGAAATTATTACTTGGTATAAATATAGCTCTTGGCGATCCAAAAGTGTATCTTTTTTAAAAATTAAAAAATATTTCAAATTTTCCGAGATATATCGATTTTTCGAAAAAAGGGTCGTCTTGGAAATCGGCTCCTCTTGCTCGACGGATGGTCCCAGAGGAACGAATCGGGGCTCATTTTTTTCGTTAACAGTTGTACTTTCATAATAATAAAAAATGGTAACGATTTTTTAAATTTTAAGGCTCCATAAACGACTTTGAAAAAATGAAAAATTTTTTGGTCCCGTTTTTCTTTAATAATTTTTTCGATTTTTATATCTTAATAATGTCAACTACAGAAATCGATTTTACGCGAATATAGAAAAAAAAACATGTTGCTCTACAACCTTCTGGAGCCGAGATAATTTTTTTTTCAAAAAATTCCAGAGGGCGCTATTTACGTGCTACAGCGTCCATTTTTACGCAGAATAAAGTTGAATACGTATATTTTCAATAAAAAGATAATGCACTTCATTTCATCCAGTTTTAACATTAATCAACGAGTATTTAAGCGAAGTATGCGAGTGCCGCTCGAGCTGGCGGCGAAGTGGGGGTAACGCCGCTCGGCCGCTCCGAAAACTGGATCGCGCTTCCAAAATCTTTAATATCTCGACTTCCGGATCACGTACAAAAATCCTTTTGTGCTTAATCTGGGGTAGCTCGACGAGATAAACACGAATATAACAATTAAATTTGTTTATTAAACAAAATAGACCCCGAAAAATTAAAATTTAAATTTTTTTTTAATTGTTTGACATTTTACGATATTTTAATGATTGTTCGTTACCATTTTTCATTACCATGAATGTACAACGTCTAACGAAAAAAATGAGCCCCGATTTGTTTCTCTAGGACCATCCGTCGAGCAAGAGGAGCCGATTTCCGAGGCGACCTTTTTTTCGAAAAATCGATATATCTCGAAAAATTTGCAATATTTTTTAATTTTTAAAAAATCTACTTTTTTGGCTCGCCAAGGGTTACATTTATACCAAGCAAAAATTTTCTAAACCTTAGTTTGCAAGAGATACGGCGAAAACAAAAATCGTCGATTTTTGACAGTTTTATCGATATATCTCGAAAACTAATATAGCAATTGATATATTTAAAAATACGAATCGATAGGTTTTTTTAATACCTACAACTTTCTCATTTAACTTTTTTCTCTACGAGCCTTTGTTTTTTTTACTTGCGAAAAACCATTTTTTTTTTCAACTTTACGAATTTTTTAGGTTAAGTTCGCCGGTAATGCGCCAAGGACTAAAAACGCTATCTTTCTTAGAATTTTTTTTCTTATATGACCATATATTTTTTTCCTGTTAAAGATTTTGGGAAATAATACATTGGGCCCTTATCTATTGATTGGACTAATAGAAAATAATCATTGTAGCACTGTTATTTGCCACTAAATATAGGAGCGACTCATGATTTTCGGGTAATATTGGAACTCTATTGAAAATTAAGTCGCCTACGTTACTATGCGTGAAATATGAAATAGTTCAATGAGTTGTACCGGGTTAGTCACCTAAAATTGACCCCCCCTTTATTTCTCTTAATTTTAATCGAATCGAAAAATTCAAAAAAAGATTTTACATGATTTTTTATAATTTTTTTGAATATTTAAACAAATTTTCAAAAACTGCAAATTGAAAGGGGGCGAACATTTTTATTTTTTTTTAAATGGAACACTACTTTTTTTGATCAAAATAGTTACCCACAGTTTTCTGATCACAAAAATATATAATTGTTGTATCTTGGTAAGTATAGTTCTTGAGATATTCATTCAAATATATAGTCACATCACAGGAATAAGTTTAGCATAAGATCATAAATCAGGAGAGCTATGAACCGAAATGATTTGAAGAATGTTTGTTTGACTTATGCTTGATTGTTATGTTATTAATACGCTTTAAGTTAATTTTTAATACACCTGTTAATATATCTAATATATTGATATGGGATATTCATTAGTCGAAAGGAAAAAAATGTTTTTTTTTACATAAAAAAGTGGGTAACTTTTTTATGTAAAAAAATACAGGGTGTTCCATTAAAAAAAAAATAAAAAAATGTTCGCCCCCTTTCAATTTGCAGTTTTTGAAAATTTGTTTAAATATTCAAAAAAATTATAAAAGATCCTGTAAAATTCTTGTTGGAATTTTTCGATTCGATTGAAATTGAGGGGGGGGGGGGGTGTAAATTTTAGGTGACTAACCCAGTACTGTATACGAATGGTTTTTATTAACTTATAGAGAGAGCCTTTGTATATTGGTTGCTGAAATCTTAACTCTAGTTTTACTCAGAGGTCAAATGGCCATCATATTGTAATGGCTTTAATACATAAAATGAATTTAGGCTGAGAATTGTAAATATCAATACAATGTAAAGTTTTACTTCGCAGATGGTAATTTTTACAAACTATTGATGTGGGGAGATATCTATACACCATCTGCAAATGCCTTATACAATAAGGACTAAACAAACTATGCGAAACCAGCTATTCTCCTGGCTACATGCCAACGACGAGTGCTGAATTATATGGCGAAATTTGCAGTATTTTGTCTAATGGAGTTAGCTCTAAAATACAGCGATTCAGATTGCTCGAAAACCATGAGAAAGATGCAAAGTGTCCTCTATCTCGGGATACCACTAACTGCAAACCGGTTTCGATCGATGCGAACCTCGTTTGTCAAAGGTATACTCACTTACACTGTACCGACGAAACCCAAGTTAAGGTCTAAACCGGTCTGCAGTTAGTGATATCCTGAGATAGAGGACGCTTTGCATCTTCCTTGTGATATTCGAGCACTGTATTTTAGTGCTAACTCTGTTAGACAAAATACTATAAATTTCGCCATATAATTCAGCGCTCGTCGTTGGCATGTAGCCAGGAGAATAGCTGTTTTGTCTTACATTGTTTAGTCATTATTTTATAAGGCGTTTGCATATGGTATGAGGATATCTCCCTACTTCAGTAGTAATTGTAAATATTGTTAAGATTAAGTTTTATGGCGATTTTAACGTGATATTTGTAGAAATGAATCATAAGTACCACCTATAGCAACTACCGATTGTATTAAAATCAAGGAAAAACATTAATGGGGAGTGAACGATCGATCCATATCGGTGAATATACCGATACGGTATCATATGTGGAAATATCTTCAGAGTTAACAGCATATTATCCTTAATTCTGGAGAAATAAGGGGTGTTAGTAATATTTTATGCATGTCTTTATCTCACTGAAATTTTTTCACGGTTTCACGGTTTTCACGGTTTCACGGTTTTAACATAAAATATGTAGAGAGTAATTATTGTAGCACTCATAGCAACTATCAAATGGATTAAAATTAACACACAAAATAATAGGAGATCTGCCATTTAAAAAAAAATTATAAGGATTCTTAAATTGAGATTTTTATCAACCACAATCGTGATACCTCAGATTCTTTTGAATATGTTAAATAGTATCTCAAACTATTTAAACTGTTAAACTAGATCTTCTTTTTTTAATTAAGACGCACTGAACCTTCGTTTAGTAAGTCACTTTAAAACGCCCTCTCAAAAGTGGTGTTAATTGTTTGCGTATAGTTTTACACGCAACATTTATGTCAAGTTGTGAACACACCGAAACTATTTCATCTATGTCGTCTATGAAAATGTCTTCAGCTCCAATAATTCAAGTTTATGTCAAGTGTTATGTCAAGTTTTCCGAAATTATCCTTAATTTCAGAAAAATTAAGGGATTAATGATTAATAATGATTTATATTAAGTTATGAAGCCCCTGTATATCAATTGGCAAAGTCGTCGTTCGTCAACTTCAAAAATTAAGAGGTAGCCAAAATCTTATTAGGATTTGGGTATTCTGCGCTACTGCAGAGTTACCTATTGCCATAGATTTTTCTGTCAATGAAAAATGGTTAGGAAATTTCTAATACAATTTCAATTATAGTTGCGTTCCCTGTTTTGGATATATAAATAACTAATATACTTCAAATATTTATTTGATTTAAAAATAGCGATTTTATATAATATTAAACAACGAGGTAAATTATTAAGAATATAATTATGATTAAAATAAAAAATACTAATGACATACACAATAATTAAAACACATTCTCACCTGACAGTGCATCGATAGAGGTTTGATAAACCAATCCAGATACACGATAAATCCTCGTCTTCTCCGCACAAGGGACTGGAAACAGGGTAAACCAGTGACGCGTTGGGACTCCAGGCTGATCTTTTACCGTATCTGTAATAGGAATACTTCGGATTGTATGTTGAAAAAAAAATAATAAATTATATCAGTCCATTTCAGTCATATAGTTTTCCGATATTTTTATGGTACAGTCTACTTTAATGTCTCCTAGTTATATTTTTAAAAATATGTTATAAATTAATATTTTTATTTTAAGTTCTAGATGTATTATCTGTAATAATATAAAATTTACTCCTTTCAAAAATATTACAAAGAAATTACGGTTTTAAAATGTACTTAAATTTTGAGGTAACCATTTGATATTGATTTTTTTCATTAATTTTTCAGTTTGTATATATATATATATATATATATATATATATATATATATATATATATATATATATATATATATATATATAAATAGAAAATGAGTAGTGTTTAGAAGTTAAAAACCTGAAACTTAAGGAACACAAGGAAGAAATAGATAATAAATAGGGCCTCTAATCCACAAGAGATAACAGGGTTGTATTAAATTTAAAGAAAAATGGAGGCGGAACTAAATGTCACATGAAAATGAGAATCGTTTACTGGAAGGTTCATAGTTTTCTGGTGTTTCAATTGAAATCGTATATGAGTAACGAACACTACAAAGATTAATTCCGTTTCATATTGTTTGTAATACCAGACAAATTGGTGAATAAATCCAGTTTTGTTAAATACAAGTTTTAAAAAGTCGTGTATCATATGGAGGACAGTTACGAAAATTACTGAATAGATTCTCGAGAAGCCTTTACGTGTACCTTTACGAAATGACATAATTGCTATTAATTACTTGCAATGTAATTATGCAACATAATTAAATTGTGAGTTTTATGCAATCGAACTTATTTGGGCATATGGGTAGAAAATGAGGTAGCAAAACGAAATATGGCAATGACTAAAATAGTTGGTGTCCTACGGTTCTGCCAAGAGATTGTACTCAATATTCCCATAGTACAGATTTTATTAGGTTGGGTTATAGCGGCCATGTTGTTAAAGTAACATTGTCAAATTTATTGTCAATTATTTAGTAGTATATGGCAAGTCACCACGGAAGGTCATGGCGTTCAATAGTGCACATGAGATACACCATAGTATCATTTCGGTTGATGAAACCATAACCGCTTTTAACATTGAACCACTTAACTGTGCCAGTCACCTTACTAGCAATCACTTCCTTCTCCTTCAGGTTAGGGACTGCTTTAGACTGTTCTGGCACTTGTTGTTGCTCCGCTTCAGCCATGATTGTCGGACCAGTGGAAGATGTTATGCCACTCACCTTGATGTTACTTCCTTCCTGTCGAATTCAGTTGTTGAAAGATGCAGTACCAAATGCATCCCGAAAAAGTCACTGCTTGGTGCGGATTTTGGTCTGACTTCCGTATCGATCCGTACTTCTTCTAAAACGAAACTGGCACTGCCATAACCGTCAATGGCGAGCGCTACAAATCGATGATAAGCAACATCTTGTGTCCTAAACTGGATGATATCAACGATCTGTGGGTTCCAACAGGACGGCGCTACGGGCCACACAGCGCATGTCACGATGGACATTCTGTACGAGCGATTTGAGGGCAAACTGATCACCGAGACCATGCGATTTAACGCCTTTAGACTTCTTCCTTTGGGGCTATCTTAAATCGCAGGTCTATGCGAATAAACCGCAAGCAATCGATGCCCTCAAAGTCAACATAACGAACGCCATGCTGCAAATTCAGCCAGATATATGCGAGAAGGTCATCGAAAATTGGACCTCCTGAATACGTGCCACCAAGCAAAGCCTCGGAGGACATTCGAACGACGTTATATTCCATACTTAATGCCATAAAATATTCTTTCGAATAAAAAAACTGAGCGAATATTTTACACACAACTTATTTTATTTACGTTTAACAATCGAGCGTCCCTGTCGAAAGACCCTTTAGTATAGAGAAACTATGTAAAACGTGCATACAAATGAAAAGCTATAGAAAAATGAGACGATCTTATCTGTGTTCCTATGGAGCCCTTGATAATTGAAAAGGTTCATCCTTTTCAATTATACTACTGATATAGACGACTACTGATATATCTTTTATGACGAAGAAAGTGATGATATAGATGACAATGTAATTTGAATAGGTAGTTTTTATTCTGAAATGATTGGGCCGTTACTTGATGAAAATCCATATTTATACAAAATTAAAACCTTTGCTGGATAGATTTTCACTTTTTATTTGTTAAACATACCAATTGTTTCGCCAACACGGTGGCGAAATAACTGGTATGGTTCATCATACGTTGAGTGCATAGTCTATGTACTCAACATCTGATGAAGGCACTGTGTTGGCGAAACAATTGTTATGTTTAACAAATAAATAGTGAAAATCTAGCAAAGGTTTTAATTTTGTATAGGTAGTTTTTATATACACAAGTTTTGGTAAATTGCACGATATATTTTTATGTAATTTAATTGTATAGAAATACATATTATAAGTGTCTTATGTTATTGTCGTATGTTTTAGTAGTCGTATGTACCAGTAGTATAGGTATTTCTGTATTCATTTCTGTTCTATATTTATTATCATTATAATGAACATTGTCTACGCATATTAATGTATCAGGGTTATCTATTTTCAAATGAATATGTCCTGTATTCCCAGTCAGTAATCATAATTAGGTACTAAGATATTCAAGTATTCCTCAATTACGGGGCATTTTTGAAACATCGACAACATCGCTTTATGAATTTGGCGTTACTTATCAATGTATTTTAGGAGACATTTTGTTTATTTTTAAATATAACCCTAGATTTATGTGACAATATTTGAATATTATTATTAATAATATGATGTAAATAAGTAATGAAATTATCACTGTGCAATATATTTATGAAAAACTGCAAGGCGCTTCGTTTTCAAGAAATTCCCACTTATTCAAAAAGTTATTTTTAATAATTCATTTACTTTTGAAGATATTTTCCTAGTTAGTTTTAAAGAGAATGATTTAAAACTGGCGTTATACTGCCAATTATGCCTAAGTTGGGTAATATTTTATAGTGTCATTGAATATTTATATAAAAATTAAAAATATATTTTGCTAAACCTTAGTACACAATAAAAACAGTCTAGGTAGTATATATATATCGATATATAGTCTAATTCGGACCTTAATTTTTTTTCTGTGGATGTTAAAATAGTTTAGTATAATTTTTCGATGGAATATGAAAGAAGGAATAAGGACTATACGAAATGTTTAGAAAATTGTTGCAATAATATCCTTTGCCCATGAATGAACAATTTTTTGATCGACCAATTACAAAAGATTATTTTCAACAATCTTCTTCTACATATTCTATATCAAAAGGTGTAGAAGCTACTATTGAATGTTTGAGACAATTAAAATTATTAACTAAACTAACCACCTTCATCTCTTTAGACTAGAAAATACTTCTCCTGTAGGATCAAATTGAACCAGATTTTAGTCTATTCTCTCTGAGAAAAGGTACTATCCATATATTCAGTTTATTCTGTACGTAGTATGCTATTTGTTGAGAAAACTCAAACTATTATTTCTGACAATTATATGAGTTAATAGAAACTATCTGCTCACTTCTAATCTCTTTACCTCTTCTTAATGTTTCAATATTTACTTTCGCCCACTTCCGTCTATTTTATTTGAACTATTTCCTATCATTCTGGAAGCTCTTTTAGTACCGTTTACATTTTAGAAGAATGAGCAAAAAAATTGAACCACCTAATATAAAATAGTTTATAGACCTGCTTACATTGAGGGAAGTTACCGTTGCTCCTACCCTCTACCTAAGTCATATTTAGACTTTTTATCCTTTCTTAATGTTTAAGAGTTTATTTCCATATACCTACTTCCATTACCTTTACTTGGACCATTATAGAAGCAGTTTTGGTACTGTTTACTATTCAAAATGATAAGCACAGAATTTTTAAATGTTACTAAGACTGGTTTGGAAAATGGGTCCTGAAATATTCTTCTAAAAACCACCACGTTATATTTGAAAAATAGATTAGTATTTCAAATGATTTTGATTATGGTAATGCATACAAATAGTTGTATTTATTAATGTGGAGCTTTATTAATCATTATATGGTCATTGCTTTTTAATTTATTTATTTACAATCCATCGATGGTTTATATGCTTTTGTTTTGTAATAATTCATTACACCTACACATGGTTAATCCGAATGGAAGCGTAGGATGAGGCGGCAACTGAACCGCTTCACACAACACTATGAAAGGCGGCATTCCTTGGTCGAAGTTTTTTTTTACCACTGAATAAAAATAACTCGGGAAATATTTCTGGACAAATCGTACAACGAGGCCTGTTTGAATTATCAGCGGTGAATTATTATCAGTCAGCAGAACGTCATATCGGTGAGAACAACGTTGGATGATGTAATTTAAATTAGAAAGGTCTCAATTAAAAGCATCCTAATTATTCGATCAGAATATGTGTATGAACATTTGTACTCAACCTGACAGTTGCTAGAAGTTCTCTGTATGTGATTTAAACGCAAGAAAGTATATATAACGAGATATAGATTAATAGGTCATGATTTCAAAGATGTGCATGTATCTAATATCAGGATGCACTGCCTCTAAGTATGCCTATCAGCTCCAGCAAAAATTTTAGTCGTTGCCCCGTACCAACTAGTCATGAGGACGTAAATGTCATGGATTTATTATGGATAGGAAACTAAAATGGGGAATAGATTTTATTTAATTGTTTTGCACTAAATTATAAAATCATTGATGTGATCATTGGGTTTGCAATCAAATGATAGACCAAGAAATCTAACTGTAGGATTACATAAGGTCATTGAATCATTGTGAAGTCGATGTCGTCTACAAAAATGTATGCATGACATTTTCATCGACGAGAGTTTGAAATATATTTATCGTGAATTTATATCTACTTAGTAGATTGCTCTAGCCCTATTCCAATTATTACACAGAGAACATTGACATGTACTATTCATTTCATCGCTATTTTCCAAATAAAAGACTGTTATTTCGACGATAAACGTAACAGTCTACATGAGCCTAGCCATAAAAACATGCCACGGGATGTTTTGAGATTATTTATTTGGCAAATAGCGATGAAATAAACTATACTGTATGTTATACACTTTTGTGTATAACATACATTGAATTTCTATATTTCGGTAAAACAGCATTGATTTCTGTAACGATTTTGAACCTTTCAGTGATATTATTAGACATAGTATTCATTTCATTGCTATTTGCCAAATAAAAAAGTCTTTTATCTTGCCGATAAACGGAACAGTCTACCTGAGCCTAGCTATAGAAACAAGCCACGGTATGTTTTGTATGATTTCCTATTTGGCAAATAACGATAAAATAAACTATACTAACTGTAATCTTCTTGTCTTACCTTGTACCTAGAAGAAATGCGTCTGTTCGTGGGTAAACGGTGACCTTGCCCTTGTCACTACTAGTTTTCGATCTGCCGTACCTCATCATTGTCTTGAATGATGAGGGATCTGTAAAGAAATAAATATATATTTACATTCCTTGTATTCTTTATAATTTTATTCCTAGTAAAGTTTAAATGGGATAATACAGCAATACACAATGTTAAACATTTTTAAAGTTTACGTTTAGAATTATTAACGGCATATTATAATAAACTGATTATAAAAAATATAAATATAAATTAATTTCTGTGAAGGATTATCTTTATCTGCACATATTAGTTAGGCATGCGCATTGTCTCACAGTTTGGTAATAATAATAGCTTTTTTCGAACATGTTTCAATAACTAATCATTTATGTCACTTATCTGCCTATATAGCCTTTTCGATATTTAGTTCGGGAACATTAAACAACTGACTAGAAATGTATAATCGTTTTTAAATATTCTAGTACATTCAGATGCATTCCAAATATGACTATTAACATGATTTTCTTCTAAATATTGATAGTTATTTTAAATAAACGTATAATATATTATATATTATATATTACTCAAAACAAAATGTGAAAATCGTGAGGAACTGACGATAAACAATTTTTTGTTACATTGTGTATTTGCTTCACATCGTGAAGTTAGCGGGTTATAGATTTATACTCACTTTGTACTCGTTTATCTGACGTATATCCTTTTACAACGGCCACTGATAAACAAACTGTTATAAAGTACAGGAATAGTACTATAAGTCTCCTTGCAAGCATCTGAAACAAAAAATATGTGTTTAGAAATACTACGACAGAAAATTAAGCAAGCATATTAATTCGTTTACTAGATACCATAGAGGATGCATTTGGAGTTAATTATGTACTTGGTCTAAACATTATCGCACCATATATTAATCAAAGACGTATATATTTAAGAAAATTCGAGATATTAAATTAAATGTTAAGTCACATAAATTTTTAACATCTTGTGTCATTACTAAGCAAATTTGTTCCTTTAAAATTTTAAATTAAATGACAGTGTAGTGATACCTCACGCAAAAGGGCTTTTAATTCTCTATTCAGCAAAATTATAATTTTTTGAGTTTCCCTAATTTTTTTACTGAATTTTATTCTAAAACAATTTTAAATCGAAATAATTTATGTCAAACATTCAAATCGAGAATCGGTTACTTCTTTATAATAGGAAAATGAAATAGTTTACCAAATATTTAAATCGAAAATCCTTTACTTCTTTACATAATAGAGGTGTTATTGAAATTCTTCTAAAACATTTTGTACCGGTACAAGGGTTTATTAATTGATTACACTTCTTAAAGCATCAACGTATTCAGTATATTGAATTCGATCTTCTGTTTTATATAATTCCATGAAAATTATCGAAAAGGGATTAAATCTGGGGAATGAGCTGGCTATTCAATTTTTATATCATCTACCGATCTACCTGTTGGTATAAGCTTGCTTGAGATAGGCTCTTACTTTCACCACTTAGGACTTACTAAATATCAAACGCACCTTCATTCTATTTGAAATTTTAAACTGGTAATAGTAACTTAAAATGGGGATTAAAGAAGAAGGGTATATAATTCTGTTCAAAGAATATCATATAAAAATTGGAAATTACGTAAATTAGTTCATCAGTTATCTATTAAATCACTTAAAAGAATACATTTTAATTTCAATAAATATTTACCTATATATTATTTTACGTATAATTATGACAAATGTCTTATTTGTATGCTCATATAATGTTATTGGCTTTGAGTGAAGGTATTATAGGGTTAATACAATTTCGTCAAAAGATAGATATGTGGTATGAAAACTTCCTAGAAGGTAATGAATGCTCTTACTTCTTAATAGTACATTATAGTAATCGATAAATAATTTTACTACTAGCAAAGAGTGTATGTCTCGTCTCTAATATATAAGGAGGTACTCGTATCAATACGACACATCGCTTTTATTATGAGAGATGACAAGTAAAATATATTATAAGGACAAAGAATATTTTTTTGATGGTAAATAAAACTATAATTTGTTGTTAGGTTATCAAAAATTCAAGTAGTGTACGGTACTTTAGGTTTAAGTACCTTTTATTACCTTTAGGTTAAAGATAATATGAAAATGATAATATGAAAATGATATTTTCTCTTAGTGTTGAACCTTGAAAATTGTTATTCAGATATTTACACTATATAATAGTAGCACGTATTGGGTCATTTTAATTTTCTTGTTTAAGTTAGTGTCCTTACCACTGGGCAGGAAAGGGACTGGTGGAACTCTTGTGGATACCTGGACATAATGGCATTAACGGAAGTCTAATTGCAGATGACCTTGCCAGACTAGGGACCAGGGAAAACTTCTATGGACCAGAACCTGCAGTGGGAATAAGTCGGAATCTGATCAGAGACCGCATCAATGGCTGGGCAAGAGACCAGCATCATAAGAAATGGAGAGGAATAACGGGTTGTCGAATAACCAAACTCTTCATCGAATACTCAGAGATTGAGAAATTGGCCCAAGAATTCATTAAATTGAACGGGCACAAATCCAGAACACTGGTGAGAATCATAACGGGCCACCATAATAGCCTGAATGCATATAAGCACAAGCTGAGGCTGACAGCTCGACCTGCAGATACTGTAAAGAAGACGAGGAAACCTCGATTCATTTTCTTTACACCTGCCCCGCACTGGAGGAGAAGAGGTATCTTATATTAGGGATCCCTGTTATCTTAGACGAGGCGAGGCTTACGGTGGGGGACGTGCCTAAATTGCTCCTTTTATGGGATAGCATTTTTGGATAATGATCCGGATAAGAGGGGACCGCCAAGGGACTACCCATGCGATCAGTGGCTGATGAGGCCCAAACCCATATAACATAATAATAATGATATCCTTATATAATATAAGGGGGTAGTATGTATGCATAATCATGTACGCTCCTAATTTTCCCATACATTACGAAATATTTAGAAGTGAATTAGAATTCTTATGTTCATCAAAATTAAATTTTTCAACATAATACTTCATAGTTTGTCATTTTTCACAAAGTTCATATAAGTTCTTTATTATTACATTCCAGTTAATTTATTTAATAGGCGGTTAGCTTTGTTTTAACATATTTGTAACTCTTGTTATCTTCTTTTATTTCATTTAAGTTCCCTCATGTATATCTTTTTAATTGAATCGCTTCATGTTCTTTTTTTAAACTGATTTAAATTGAAACTATTTTGCAAGAATTTCGTCGAAACATTATTATATATCGTAACTATAATATCATTTTTACTATTAAAAAATATGGATATCTATTACCATCAATTCTCCAAACTATGCTGCTTACATAAGTATCGTGTAATTGGAGCAATTTAAAATTAAAATCACCCTACAAACACATAGAAAAATTAAGATAAAAGAGTTTTAACCCCAGTTAATCGGATCTATTTATTGTGTTATCCAACAATAATTGCTTATGTATATATTTTTTATATTCATAATAGGACATTTTGGTTTTTTGTTACCTTGAATCCATGGATTTTATAGTACAGAACATTGGTATTTGCTACTTCGGTCCAGGATGAGATAGATATTGTATTTGCAATACATTTAATACAGGAAACTTATTACTACATTATTAGTACTATATTATAATTTTTTGTTGAATTTCCCAGTCCGTTAACAAAAAAAAATAATTCTTCCTACGTTATAAATTATAAATGATAACACTAATTTTTACGTCTATCCATGTATTAGCAAATAAAAATATCTAAAACTCATACCTCACCTATTATTAATATTACTGAAAAGGAAATGTCAGTTATATAAAAACGTCCCTTATCATCTGTAATATAAACAACCTCACAGCACATCAATACAAAAATGCATTTCAATTTAGTTGCACTAAAACCCTCATCCATAATGAACTAAAAACGTGAAAATATTTTATTCATGAAATCTATACAAGAATAGGAGTTATAAGAACGTATTATAACGTAGTTATTTTTTATTATAAACATTGTAGTTCTCTGAAGGATGGTTTAAAGATGTTTTAAATGAAAAAGTGTCCCAAAGTTTTACATGAAATCGAAACATAAGAACAAAAAGATTAACAATTTAACTGACCAAGAATCCCAGGACAGAAAACAGGTAAATTATAACTGAAACCTACGCTAAAAGAAGCATCTATATATTAGTTACAAAGATACATTGTATTGATATATTCGTAATGGTTTCCAATAAAATATTTTCTTACCTACATTAACATAAATTAGTGTTTAATACAAATAGAGTATATGCAGTTGACTGCGTTGCTATTATTGATATACATATAGACAGAATTAATATTTTTCCCGTAACGAATGTGTATTGTATTTCCGTAATGAATTGTAATAAATATTTAATATTTTGAGTAACTTGTTATGTCAATATGTTAGTACATTTAATTATATATTTCATTCTAACCTATGATATAAGATATGATTCCGTAAAAATAATGTTTTTCCGTTTGTCAAATATTTTATATTCGATATAAATATAAGTTCCATTAAATTTTTATTATACGGATGCTACCCAAGCACATGACGAAATCTAACCTTAACAATGGTATCTGATATCCTTGTGTAAGATGCATGAAGATTATTTCTCCTTTAAATGGCAATAGTATACGAGTATTATATAGGAAACACAATATTTTCTTTATGTCGACTTCACTAGGATGGTGTTATTATAAAACGTCAAAATATCAACTTCGGATATAAATAGAAATTCGGTATTTATGTAATTGACAAGATATATAGAGATCTTAAATATTTTAATACTCTGTATATCACTTTATGAGTACAACGTAAAGCTGAGTTCATTTTATTTCATATGGACGAAATGTCTGATAATGTCTGATTTTCAGTGATATTACACTCAACTTCGTTGCAACTGAAATGTCATTGCATAGATTTGATCGATATAGGTGTAAGAAATTCAGTTTAGTTTTGCTAGTGGTTTTGTTCGTTGTGGCAAGTTTCACCTGGACTGGTGAAATTCAACATTTTTCTTATAGATGGACTATAGGGAAAATCAAGGGAATGAAATGTTATCGTGACTATTGTCAAGGGTTTGTTTTGGTTTGCCGTCAAGGTTTTAGCAAATCTGACGGACAAGAATAACGGAGTTGTGTTCTATTATTTATTAGTGTGCATGATTTATTTTGTATTATATTTCTATTGAATATAATATAAAATACCACATTAAGTAAAAAAATATAAAATTTCAATTATGTTCGTAATTATAAACTATCTATTCAAATATATAAGAGTATTTTTACTTTTTTTCTATTCCAGCTACTAGGTTGACTCTATCCCAAATACTAAATAATTTGTGATTCATGTAAAAATATAGCTAGAACAGTCCAAAACTACCTATAAGAAAACCTATATTTCTAAAAGTGAATGTGAACAAAATCTCTAGTTAATCGATACCGATATCGATAAACACATAGTATATCATGATGTTATATATTTCGGTCCAGAAATTATATCTTCAGTAAGATACAGGATATTTCTTAAATATCTCAAATTTTTTAATTAATTAATTTTTTTCACAGGCATTTATAAGATTTTTATATATTTCAAAGTTTTTGTTTTTATATAATTTGTCGTCTAGTTTAGACTGCACTGTATATTTGCATACACTAGTATGCAAATATACTAGTTTTGACATACATATGTTTTTGGTAAGCGTATCATTAAACAATGTAGCACATATTACTATAATACAATCTTCTTTGTATAAATTTCAAACACTATAAACATATTCTTAAATATTTCTTTACTGCTATCGTACTTCTATATTCTAATCTCTAATTACTTTCGAACTGTTATATGTGACAGTGGCAGGTTCGTATGAATTACTATTATAAACATATTTGAAGAAACTCGGTAAGAATCAAGATCCACGCACACACACACACACACGCACACTCACACTTTACCACGATACTGGCGCATTTGCCATTTTGTAAAATATTACTTACTGGTTGACTATATATAATTATATCTATAAAAAAATATTACATCGATACAAAGTAAAGCAAAGATCACCCCACAGAATACAATTATATTAATTTTAATCATACAAATCTTGTTAATAGTTTAACAATTGTACTAAAGAACAAAATCTATTTAATTGTTAAAGAATAAAGAATAAAAGCTATTTCTCCTAACTGTTTGTTGTTTGACAGTTGACTAGTATACGATCTAATTGAATCTAATTGATACCCACTATAAAAAAAATAAACTTTTCATGAAATCAATGAACGATGTCTATTCATTTCATCGCTATTTGCCAAATAAAAAACTCTCTTATCTTGCCGATAAACGGAACAGTCTACTTGAGCCTAGCCATAAAAACAAGCCACGGTATGTTTTGAAATTTTGTATTTGGCAAATAGCGATGAAATAAACTATAGTTAATTCATGTAAGTGACTGGGATTCTACTTATACTACAAATTGGATGTTATCTTTACAAAACTACAGAAATCATATTGCATGCTGTGTTTATTTTCAAAGCAGATGTGTAACTAATTATTGATGTTAAATCTCCCCATCTGGAAAAATTGTGTAACTGAGTATTTGCAAAGGATTTACATCTTATCGGATCGGGAAAGTTGCATTCATAAAACATCCGAAACTGAAATAAAGTAAAATAAAACGTCCTACGCGTAATCTTAATAATGGATTATTGGAAAGTCATTCTACATGTAATATATTTTCATCCATCAGTCAGCCCTTCATACATTAATACACACCATTTTTTTACATTTAATTATATAGAGGGCACATTTTTATGGAATAGATCCACAACATCCGTAAAATTTTTTGAAATAAGTATTTTGTCTTCAGTCAAGTTCTTCAGATATACTCAAGAAAAAAATTATTTTGCAATCCATTTAACTGAGAAAATATCAATCAAATATTGATAAATAGCCATGGAGATGGAGCAAGATCTTGTCGAAACTACATTTTTGAAACCACATTTGTTTGGAACAACAAAACAAATTGGACCCAAGTAACGGTATACATATATATATATATATATATATATATATATATATATATATATATATATATATATATATATATATATATATATATATATATATATATATATATATATATATATATATATATAGGGTGTAAGGTTATAGATGCATGTTTTTTTTTAGAAAGTTCAAACGCATTATCTTCAGTATTTTACACTTCCATCTACGCAGTCTGATTACAAATAAGAATCGACATTCTTAAATAAAATCACAAAATAAGTACAATTTTTAATTATGGCGGAGGTGCCACTGTCATGTCAATATCCTTTTTATATATTTATTTATTTATTTATTACAACTATTCTACAGGAAAACCCATTTACAGAGCAGAAAAGTACAGTGAATGTTCACATTCTAACTAGATTAATAAATTTCACAAACATAACATTCAAATTTAATACAAATACGTATACTCGTATACATATTTAATACTTAGGTATATGAAACAATATATGAAAAATAAGAAAAACAAAGATGCGGATCAAGCATAACAGTGTTTAACAAACAGAAGAGTGCACTTAAATATATCGAATTTATCATAATTGTTGTATTTAGTACACATTAAAAACAGGGATGAGAATTTTAGAATATTAGTACGCGGAATAGAGAGGTAAAAGCTTTTGGATGTTCGAGCATGCAATTGAAGTATATAAAAATTTAGCTTGCCTAATAGGTTTTGACAGTCATCATATTGTGTATCATATTGTGTATAAGCTTATATAGAAATATTTGAAAACATTCCCGCCTCGCGTCAAGTGCTGTCATCGCAAATATTGCCAAAAGACCATTTTGAGGGAAACTAATAGGTGGATACAGTGTCAGATTTGAACCAAAGTAGTTTCAGAAACCTTTGAATCATTTCCAAGCTGTTAATGTGGCATTGATAATAAGGATTCCATACTAAAGAGTATATATATATATATATATATATATATATATATATATATATATATATATATATATATATATTGTCCTGAATCGACGTACCATATGCGGCACTGATAAGAACTAACAAGTTCGAAACAGCTGTATGTCGTTCGGTTCCGATCCGGGACAAATGTCGAATTCTACCTGTGGCGGATTTTATTTTTTGAAATCCGTACTCAAGTTTAGGTCGGACAAAAGTAAAGAATAGAATTTTCAATGTATCGGTGTTTGAAAAATCCCTGCTAGTCCTTATTAAGAAACTCAATGTATGCAACGCTTCAGACACTACTTTAGTTACGTGAGCCGTAAAAGATCTTTTTCAAAAATCATGCCGAGGTCTCTGGAATGTGCTAGGTCTTTGAAGAATAGAGCCGAATAACCTATAATCGTATATTATTGGAGATAATTTAGTGGAATAGGACCAATTAAGAAGATTAGACAGATTCTTTTGCAGAAAAGCACAATCATCCAGGGAAGTAATAACCTTAAATAATTTAAGGTCGTCAGCATATATATACTTTCTTCCTTTCTAAACTACAACTATGACATGTAACAGATATATATATCGTTCCAACAATTAATAGTTAGGAAATAAGACATATTAACTGTAAGAAAAGTCCTCTCCTTCTTCTACATTTCTGTAAAAATGTAGAAGATCTAAACACGTTAGAGTGACACTGGCACTTCTGTCTAATATTTTCGATACCCCTTTCACCTCCGACACTGACCTTACACCTATTATCGTTCAGTACAACCATAATCTTTTCATCTAGCACAAGTGTGACCCACATCATCTAGTGTCTTGAGCATTTCGAAAAAGTATTCTATGGTTCACTAAGTATTCATCCGATATTCATCTATCAATTCATCTATAAAAGGTGACTTTTAAATGTTTCTAAATTGATTTTATGGAATACAAGGATCTTCTTACTATAAGAAATTGTTCCCTGTAATTTAATCCATATGGAAACATCAGACACAAAAAATATATATCGCGATTTCACTCTTATTAGGAACCGTTACTGCAGCGTAAGTCGTGTTTGATATGAGAAAGTTAAACTGTGGGTACTACCTTGGGTATAGATGTGCATATAACATTACGGTCATCTACTTGATAATTGGTAAAGTAAATGGTCTTTGCACAAAGGTACCACTCATCGCATATACTCTAATCTGTGCATGTAGGCACAAAAACCACATAAGGTAATTATTCGGTCTAGTTTGTTCTCAATTAGGAAGTGGTCATCAATTTTATCTATTAGTGATGAAATACTTTATTCTCCATGATTTCATTATATATATATATATATATATATATATATATATATATATATATATATATATATATATATATATATATATATATATATATATATATATATATATATATATATATCTATATATATATATCGACATATAGACATTTATATAGACATTTGAATAGTTTTTAAAGGACGGAATATTTTATTTTGGTAGCATCTCGTATTTATAAATTTGTGTTCCTTAGTTTCCACGATGGAAATATGTCTTTTATGTTACTAACTTCTAATCTGTGTATAGCTAATCGAAGACAACTTTTGACGATGGACACAAATCTCAAAGGGCCTAGTAAAGTTTTGAGGCTTGATTGGACCGACGGAAAAATCGTTAATAAGGAAAATTTCAGATGGGGATGATTTCAATAATATGAAGTAAAGAAATGCATATATAGCTGTTTGAAGATGTACGTAGTTATACTCTATAAGTGGTATCGCTGAATTTATTTTCATATATTATCACCTGTTATGACTTACTTTTATGTAATGTTAAGCACATATATTGAAATATTGAAATACTTTATTTCTTGTCTTGGCTACAAATAGTCTCAATAATACTTCACGTAGTTGTATTTTCAATAGTTGACTTATAATACAAAATTAATAACCTTATTTATATATATATATATATATATATATATATATATATATATATATATATATATATATATATATATATATATATTTGTAGGACTCCTAGTAACTTATACTCATTATCGCATTATCACAGTATTCATCAAGGGTTTGTTTATAGAAATTCTTAAAATGCTCAGTAACTTCGCTGTTATCGCGCTCAGTGTAGCTAACACTGTTTCATGGTATTTACATAAAACGATATGAATAAAATAGAATAACTTCCGCAGGTCATAAATGCACCTGCAGGTGAAGATGCATATACAGAATCATGGAACAATGTAAAATTTCACCGTCTCTGTCTGTCATTATTGCTGTATATTAATTTATTCCTCACATATATAGGGCGATGAAACCTAGTGGTCGATGGACTTTTGGAGGTCCGACTATTATGAAGAATCTTAATTTGTAATATAAGTGCTCTTTTGTATTTTCTTTTTAGGATTAATGGTATGCCCCTTGGGATATAAGAGATTTAGCTCGATAGTTTCCACATACTGTACTGATCTTCTTTTAGCAATACTAACTAATTCAAAGGGTACATCGTCATTGTTCGAATTTTTGTAATAGATACAGTACGGATCAGATAGTTTATAATGCAGCCACTGTATCTTAAGCCACTCAACTTTTGATTCATTAGCAGATACCTTTCTATTTATTAAATTTGTTTCTAAATTGATCATCGAGTAGAAATCAGTAGCTGACATTTTTATTACTTTAAAAGGTTGTTTTTTTCTAGCTGATTCTTAACCCTGTTCCAGTCATCTGGAATAAGAATGTCCCTGAAGGACATTTTTTCTTTCTTTTTTCTACCAAACCAAAGTCTTGGTCACAAGGTAGAAAAGAGTGTCGACTCACTAAAAATTTATAATGAATTTCTTTTATCGAGCTTAGATTGGCAGATACGATGTAGTTACACAAAACTTCCATTTTAATGTTCCCGTTTTGCCCCCCGCTCTGATCTGAGTCCATAATTAATTTCACGGTTTTCATGAGATTTCTAACGTAGGGTGCATGATCCTACTTCGACCTCTCGAAGCAATGGATTCATCCCAAGTGTACATTAGAACCTCGTTTGCATAGGATACAATACTGATTAGGTCAGTATTGTATTCGTACATCAATCACAACAGTTAATGCAATAGGTACCTATGGTGCTGCCATTTATCAAAGAATAATGAAAGGCGCCTTGGGCCATCATCATCATGTTGGCGCTACAGCCCTTGATGGGCCGTGGCCTGTTCCAGGACCTCTTCCAATTCATTTCTATCCAATACTTTTCTTCTCCATCCTCTCACAGCAATGCTTCTTAGATCCTCTTCCACGTCGTCTAGGTATCGTAGTCTAGGTCGTTGCCCTGTTGGGCTTTGGAACATACATATTCTTGCAGAATCTCCCGGATCCATTCTAAGTACATGTCCAACCCATCTCAAGCGACTATGTTTAATTAATTTTACAATATGGGGGTCTTTATAGAGTCTGTACAGTTCAAAGTTGTAGCGTTTTCTCCAAACCCCATTATCATTTACCGCCCCATATATTTTACGTAGAACTTTTCACTCAAAACATCCCAGCAGCTCCTCACTTTTTTTGTTAGGGTCCATGTCTCAGACCCATACATCAATACCGGGCGTATAAGTGTTTTATACAATTTACATTTTATTTGTCGCGATATGTTTCTTGATCTAAGTTGTGAGGCCAGCCCAGAGTAACACCTATTTGCTAGGAGTATACGGTGTTTTTTCTGTGTGATGTCATTTCGGGTATTTACTATTGAGCCTAAGTAAATGAATTCGTCAACAGCCTCTATTTGCGCTTGATCAACTTGCAATATCCTCTTTTATACTGGCTGCAGTGTACGGATATATTTGGTTTTATTGGTGTTCACCACCAAACCAATTTCTCTTGCTGCTGCACCCAGTGCCCTATATGCTTCTTTAACGACCACTTCTGATCTTCCAATTATGTCTATGTCATCGGCGAAAGCGAGGATTTGGATACTTTTGTTAAAAATTGTTCCTGCTAGGCGCCTTTGGTCACTGTTGCCAAAAAGCTATTGTTAGGGATAAAATTGTAAGTTAAAAAGAAGACTGTACATTTTTGAGTTAGGCTACTGCTTCACTGATAGCCTCACATGTGAGTCATACATTATGTACAATTTGTAATGATCACAATGATCCCATTAAGTCTTTCGATTTTAAGCAACAGAATATACTTTTCAGTGATCAGCAGTTTAATTATTTCCATAATAAATGAGCAGTGTTGTAGTTTAGTACCATTGCGTGCGTTTATACCATCTTAATATCTCCGTCTTATGTAACCGTCCTCATGTGGCAAGAATAACAGTCCCAAGTAAATATTTTGCACCGGCAAATAGTGTGGAAATCGATCTGCTTGCTGGTGTCGTTCATAAATAATTAAGGGGAATGGAACATTTTGTGAACATATTATCCGTTACTAATTAAGTGGGGTTAATATAGGAAGTGAAAATTTTCATTTCGTATTCAAACTAACGTGCATAATTTCGTGGTAACTTGTTTATTTGGATAGGGATGCGGTAAAAAATTTATTGGTACGCTACCAGCGACTAAAGTGATGACCTATGATGCTGAAATTATCGGTCGCTGATTGAAATTAATATTTTAATTTGGATGAACCAATTGAACCAGATGCGTTTTCCAGAAGTGGAATTCATTTATTAAGTTGGGTATGGCTACATAATATTATTCAACAATTTTGAGCAATACATTATATAAAATTAATTTTTCTTTAATATTTACGCTTATAAAACTGAATTACATTAACAGAAATGATCGTTAATGATGAGATTTTACTTGTGAGGTAAATAGTTGTAGAGGATCATTCTTATTCAATGTGCTGTTAATATTGAGAAAGAAAGAAAAACTAACTTTGGGGTTGTTGGGAATATGGGTTAAAACAACACAAAATTATTTTCACGCAGTCTTTATTGTTCTGTGAACTTTATAAAGGTTTGGCTTATACTCTTACTAACTATATGTGAATGATTACAAAGAAACAGAGATCGTGTGTTTACAACTCTTTGGTTCTCGCCGGCAACTTGGCCCTGGTGTGAATTATATAAACATCATAAATATGTCATAGGAAATAGGACGTATTTGATTACATACATGAGTTGGTTTTATTTTTGTAATCTCCAACAGGGGTTATATCCAAAACTGTGGAATAATATTCAGTGACATGGGATACTATGAGAATCTTAGTATTATGAATATTCCTACCACTCTGACCAATCTATACCTGTACTGTGTAGAATCTACAGGGTTAGTCTTGTACTAGGACGTGTACTAAGAATCTATAAACAAGAAAAAGGAATTTCAAATTTGTCCCAAAACCCTGACGTAATCTATACGCGAATTCCAAGCCATACAAATTAGTAAGGCTATCAACTTCGTATTGAAGATTATGGAGAAACTAGCGAAAATTCGGGAGTCGTTTGTTACCCCCGAAACTCATTAGCTCGAAACCCGTTGACCCGAAACATATTATCCTGAAATCCACAAGCCCGAAACCCATTATACCGAAACCCATTAGCCCGAAAATAAAATTATATTTAAAAATCACAATTGTTTTATATTTTGAACTCTCTCGATTAATGATTACTATATTTATTAGATAATTATAATTATAAATCTTGGTTAAATTTTATAGAAAGATAAAACGTCCTAGTAGATATAATAATTTTCAATTGTCATGGTAGTGATAAAACTATGATGGAAATTAAATAATTTTGTTTGAAATACATAATTATATTAAAAATAAAATCTATAAGCAAGAGTTTTCAAATAATTATCCAGTGGTCGTTGAGATTTAGAATAAATTATATCCTGCAATCTTTATTCTTTGAGAATTTCTTCATTTATTCGAATTTATGACATATTGCTATGATTATTTAACCTCATAAATTCAATTTCAGTACTATTTTGCTCTGACTTTATACATTCAATAATCTTATATATCCCGATATGTGAATTGCCAACAAGATTATTTCACCTCCTATACCTGACCTAGACTTTGTTCTGTGTTCGGGGATAACCTAAATAAAATGTTCAAATAAATCAATGTAATTTTATGAATAATTTACGGTAATTTATAGTAAAAATGATATTTTCATCACAAACCTTGATAATTATTCTCATGAACCGACCAAAATTCTGGAGGGTAGAGTGGTATTAAATAACGTGAAAACAATTGTGATTTTTAAATATAATTTAATATTCGGGCTAATGGGGTTCGAGCTGATGGGTTCGGGATTATGGGTTTCGGGCTAGTGGGATTCGTTTTAGTGGATTTCTGGCTAATGCGTTTCGGGCTAATGGCTACGAATGAGGAAATTCTTATCAGAAATACACAACCGTATATTGTCTTAGCATGCGTATCAATCAGAGAAGACAGTGACATCAATAGATACCGAGAACTCAACATTTACAGAAAGTAACACTCCGGATATTTCTCGACATAGATGGAGCATTTGGTCATACTTGCATCGAATCCATAAATGCATCTACATGAAACTATAATATAAGTAATATATATTGTATATGGTTGACATCTGCATTGCGTTTAAGGTAAGTACATGTATAGATATTGTAGGCAGCCACTCGTGCTTACCTCTAGAGGTATTTTATCTTCACTGTTGTAACACCTAGTTGTTAATGAACTACTGGTAACCCTAAACAATTATGGCTATCACAGTTATTATGCAACATACTGTGGCGACGCGTTAAAATTGGCGCATTAGCAGGGATAATGAGTGTGCCTCGATAGCTCAGTGGTCAGAGCAACCAACCAGAAATTGGGAGAGCCGGGTTCGATTCTCGGTCAAGGCAAAATGCACTTTTATCCTTGCTACCGCCAAAGTGGTGACCCCGACGTGATGTGATTCGTTCCAGTACATCGACCCCCCCTTACATCTCAAATTCGCGGATTCGATTCCCGTCCTATCCATCGCCCTACAGTCCGGGGGTTACCGAACAACGGTTCGTAAGAATGGTGAACGCGGCCACATTCCGTTAATTGTATCGAGACAAACCATGTCTCTAGGGAGGGAGTACTGTAGCGACGCGTTAAAATTGGCGCATTAGCAAGGATAATGAGTATGCCTCGATAGCTCAGCGGTCAGAGCAACCAACCGGAAATTGGGAGAGCCGGGTTCGATTCCCGGTCAAGGCACAAGCACTCTTTATCCTTGCTATCGCCAAAATACTAACTATGACTGAGAGGTGGTGTGTAAAGGAGACCCTACTTGTAAATTCTGCGAAACATACTGGTTATACACCATAATAATTTATGGTTATCTCATCTGGGCACCAAAAACAGAATAGAGAAAACCGGGAGTAACTTGATACGGGTGTCAATCTAATAGAAGTCATGCCACAAATTCGCTGCTATGACGGAATAGAATAGACAAAAATAACTTAGCTTAATACTTAACCTTAGAACTTAAACCCATGACCCTAAAATAGGCACAGGAATATGAGCAAGAACCTTTCGCAAGGTTCAGATGCATTATATTAGTATATCACTTCACTTGAGCGTTACGTACTACACCACATAAATAAACATACTTTTCGTGTAAATTTCAGATTTCTATCTTCACTGATAGTCAGGCAGCACTTAAAATAATTTTATCACATGACGATCTGTCAACGCTGGTATAGAGATTGTCTACAAGATCTCCTAGAAGGAGCTAACCGCAACAAAATTAACTTAATATGAGTGTCAAGACAGAAGAGAATAGTAGATAATGAAAGAGCCGATGCTTTAGCTAAGAAAATCTTTGTAGAAGATGTTATAGGAGTCAGTATTTGGCATTACTAAGGGTTGCATTCGAAGATGCATATCTGATTAGATAATGAGTATTTGCCAAGAAAATGTAACCCAACTGACAGGACACAGACAATATTTTTCTTCTTCTTCTTCCTTCTTCTAAAGTAGGTTTATGACCTGTTCCTCTTCGATGAATATCATCGGTACTATGAGCTGGTTTATCTGTTTTTTACAGAGGGTAGGCAGGTAACCTGGTTCTTTAACCCTCATATTTCTTCCGAGCTTGGGACCGGCAACAGTACTACTGGGCTATTCAATCCACCCAGGCGCACTGCAGGCTGAAAACTAACAAGAGACAATATAAAATCATAAAATTACACCTGTTAATGATGGGTAGAGTATCCCAATCATTAACAGATGAAATCATTCAGACTTGTGACTGAGCTGTGAATCGGTCATTGCAGTTTAAAGAAGCACCTCCATAGGATAGGTCTGTTCGGCCACGATTCTATTTGTTGACTGCACAATGTTATAAAAGGAAGACACTTCCTCTTCTAATATTTTATATTTGCAATTCTGTCACTGGCGATATAGCTAGATGGGTGGTTTTTCACGTGACATGGAGTAAACCAAGAAATATCTGGTGACAATATTTCTAGGCATGACTGAGTTATTCGCACAGAATTAGCAAGTAAGAGAGGAAAAGTCATCGAGGTTGCATGCATCAAGTATGTACGTGCACATAACTGATCTTCATCTTCGTATTCCCCATTCTTATATCTATGCTATTGTGACTAATGTAGACAGCATGACAGTACTTTATATAGTTTTACATAAACCAAAGTTATTAAAGTTTGCTTATTTTTTAACCACTATCAATTTTTATTACTACTCTAGTAACACCGACACAATGAGATTATTTATATAAATATCTGTTATTATATCCTCCATAAAAAGCTATTTGAATATGAAAAGGAACCTTATTTGAATACTTCCATTCACGTTCATTATAGCAACTAGAGACATACTTTAAACGACCTAATATATATTCATTAACTATTGTATTTGAAGCTTATTTTATATGTGGTATATAAATTTAATATGTGCACATCAAAACATGTTATTCTATACGTTACATTTACATAACACAACTAATTATTTACGCTCAAGTATGCTGTTTTATAAGAAAATATTTATGGTACTCTAAGAAAAGTAGACCTAGTATCTAAAACGTTTAGTACTCCAAATACAATGAACTTCAACTCGGAACAAACAGATTTGTAATTAACTACCTCTTAATTGCATTATTTTGGTAGGATGTTGGGGCAAATTTTAGAGAAATATTAGTCCTTTGTCATGTAAATTTTATATTGAAATTAGTTTGTTTAGACTACTATTTAGTCAACACAATATTCGGTATTCATACTACGACGCTTGTTTAAATAAACATAGGAAAGTAATATGGATTAATTATTTTAACGAGTACCATTCACCTCTGCAGTAATTTATGTAAGCGATATTTACAGTAAGTTATAGTATTCCATGTGTAAATAAAATGAAAGAAATATGATTAACATTTTTACGCACGCGTTAAACTTTTGAATAGATAATCTTGCTGCAAATAATATTTTAGATGTATGTTCTTTTATGTGTAAGAACAAGACATTTGCCACTAATTACATGAAATGTTGAATTGAAGTTAATACTTATATTTCAAATTATTGTATTAATTTTTTATATATTAAAATAACTATCGCCATCTAATTAGTTTTCAGTTACACCAGGCTGTCTCGATTACTGCATATGCAAGTCGGTTCATAACATAAATGAAATCGCGATATGTAGTTCCAAGACAGCCTGGTATAACTGAGAACTGAGAACTAATTAGATGCCAATAATTCTTTCAATTAAATGAAGAAATCTGCGTTAGAAATAAGAAATAGCACGGCTTCCCGTAGGTAACACAGTTGTCATTTTGCAGGCAGACGGCGCACATTTATATAAAAAATTATTTATATAAAAAATTCGGTCAAAAGTGGAAAATATCAAGTAGATTATAAACCCGCTAAAATCTCTTACTTTTGAAGTATAATAACCGGTTCGTGAGTCATAGGAGTCACGGGAAGACCCCCCCCCCCCCCGCACAATTAGTGGGAACTCAGTTGTTCTTTAAATCGCATGTCTTTGTTTTTGACGCTTGTATTTCTTGGCTATATTGCTATTGAAATTGTGTTTTCGTGTGGAAAAAACCATCTTGAATATGGAAGTGGAAGGTATGTAGATTATTTTTACGCAGTATTTTATTAATTTGCAGTTTAAGTAATATGTTTAATAAGTGAACAAACATGAATCGTAAAAATATAATTTATTTGTATGAAGCTGCTTAAAAATAGTGTATTTGTTTACTTGTCAGACCTTGTCAAGCATTCATTTTTTCACAGAAAAAATACAGAAAAATCGTGCGCCCACGTGCGCCTTTTTGATTTTCGGTACGTTTAAAGACAGCAGGTTAATATGTGGATGATTTTTATTTTACAGTTTTTGATCCTTTTTTTTTAGATACTTCAAAATCAGTGAAAAATTTTACCAGAAAGGATTTGTACAACATGATGCGAGAATGCAAAAGAATGAAAATTGAAGAAAAGTTTGAGTTTTTGTAAAAGAAACTTGCTGAAATTACTAAATGCCCTAACGATAAAAACAGTATTTTGGATCGTGACTTGGTGTTGTTTAAGACTCAATTCAAACAGAGATGTTTTGCAGATAGCCGCATATTTTTATGTAATAACGAAAAATGGCTCACATTAAGTTACCAAGCTTCAGTGCAAAGGCTGCACATAAACCAGGGCGTCCAACAAAATGCTTTAAGGACTTAAGTCACCACAGTACATGATAAAAGAACTAGGGCATTCCATCCATCTAGGAATAAATTCAAAGAAGCCATCCAGGAATAAATAATTTTTATCTGAGGCAATTCTGTATTTTCATAGCTCGTAACTGTTTCAGCAGGCTGTCTTCGAATCCTCCAGAACTGAATATCTATTTGATTATTATTATTAGTCTACCCATTAGACATCTTAATTTGACAATATAGAATTATACATTTGATATTAAAAAGTCTTTAAACCTTTATATAACTTTGACCGTATTTTTTATATAAATACCCTTATGTGAAATGTGCATTTGGAATATTTTTATATATTGTTCCGTTACTTTGATGACAGTGCACATTTTCTGTAGGTATATTTTTCGTCGCTCCTCGCTATTTTCCTTGAGTTTACTTACAGAAATGAAAAAAAGTGCAATTCCTGGTCTTGATTATCACAGTATCAATAAATAAAATATGTTTATGCTTATTCTCTCTTATTTCCATTCCTTTTGGTATATTTATGTTAGGACTCGTCATATTCAATCTTAACAATTTCAGGAAAGGTTTAAATAATCTATCAAATCCACGATGTAAGTGAAATTTGTAAAATATAAAATGAAACATACCAAACATATCAAACTGACCACAGTTACACGGAAAAGGATAAGAAATCTATATAAATGTAAATATTTCTTATACACATAGGAGTGTTTCAAAAATAATACTGATTCGCTTGGGAGAAGGCGTGATTCAAATAGCATCTTGGTATATTTTACACAAACAGCATTTGCATTAAGATGGAACAATGAAAAGGACCTTTGTGACGTGACAGAACAGAATATACACCATTATGTGGGAATATTTTATTGCCTGTAAAATATAGAGAACCCATAATTATTGTTTACAACATATTTCACTTGTATTTTATTAATCTATGAAATGAAAAATACATTATACAGTAATATATGGATTATATCACAATATTTCAACTCTTAATTACATCCTTATATACTTATTTAAAACAATAATTGAAAATGATGATCTTATGTGATTGGATTTGATGTTAAGACTTGACTGGACTTGCTGATACTATTTTTATTGAAGAAACATTGAATAATTACTAATATATTCAATATTCTTGTAAGTTCCTGTTTGTGATACTTAGAAAATGCTTAGGAAAGTGTGTACATGCATTACAGGGCTTTTGTAGAGTAATTATTAATAAATAAATTCGGTAGTAACCTTTGGAAAAATTTTCGGACTCATCAAATTTTATTTTTTGTTCCGCATTTTTTGAAATGGAATTACCAGTAATACATACAGGATGATTCATGTAGGAGGTGTGGCGTTGATATTTTTTAATAGCGACCCCTGTTTTATTACTGAATGTGAAAGAGCACAGTTTTTACATATATTACGGTAATAATTCCATTGGCGTAAATATAGATTAGATAAAGAAAAGCAAAAAGGTTGTGCAATTCCAAAATACTAAATTTAATCAGTAACATATAAGTCGGAAATCGAGAAAGGAACCACCAAACCGCCAAGCGGTTATCAAAGTAGTTCCCGAATAGCAAAGCTATTACATAATCGCTCTAGGAAACAACTACTCCTCGGGATAAAGCCCCGCCAAGCATTGAATTATACCCAGAAGCGATCCTCGACCCTTTTCTCGTGTTTCTGTACGATCAGATAAAGTTTCAAAAAATAAAAAATATGTTACTGACAGAGATCGTATCGATGAGGGTTTTATTTTTTGAAACCTTATCTGATCGTACAGAAACACGAGAAAGGGGTCGAGGATCGCTTCTGGGTATAATTCAATGCCTGGCGGGGCTTTAGCCCGAGGAGTAGTTGTTTCCTAGAGCGATTATGTAATAGCTTTGCTATTCGGGAACTACTTTGATAACCGCTTGGCGGTTTTGTGGTTCCTTTCTCGATTTCCGACTTATATGTTACTGACAGAGATCGTATCGATGAAGATGTATACGCCATATAGTTCATTCGGCATTTGTCCTGAATCTGCGTACCGTGTACGGCACTAATGAGAACTAATAAGTTCGAAACAGCTGTATGTCGTTCGGTTCCGATCCGCGACAAATGTCGAATCCTACCTATGGCGGGTTTTGTTTTTTGAAACTAAATTTAATAACAATTATTATTTCAAAAACCGACTAAATTATATATGTCGGCGGCTGCAACAAAAAATTCCACCCGCCTATGGATCCCTTCGTGGGAACCTAAAATACAGCAGTGATATTTATGTCACCACTAAAATTACCGTGTTCATTTGTATTTATTTGTTTATTCGTTAACCCCAAGTCATTACGAAGGTGATTTGTAGTTGTTTGGGCATATTGAATTTGTAGATATGCTTGATACATATTTTTGTTTATGTTAAGAATGTTTAAGATAGTCTTTAGCCAATAGGCGTTTAGGATAAAACACATTTCCTTATATGGGCAAAGTAATACGCTTATGGGGGGCGAACGAAACAAACCTGCTAGCCCGGGACACGGAATAAGGGGAGTTGAATTTGAGCTTTGAAAAAGAAAGCAGCACACGTACGGGCTAGCGGGGGCGGATCGTTAGTTACTTACCTTATTGTTTCTTTTGCATTTTATTCGGTAGATAATTACTTAGTTATTACTAACATTCATTTTAAATAACTGTGTATTGTAAACTGACGTGTGTTCTCATATTACCTGTGTTAAATTAATAAAAATGTCATAGGCGTACATTAAGTGTGTCATATGTCCATGCTGTCGAAACCCAGAAGTGCCCCTACGGCTCCAACATATATTTAAATCGTGCACCGTTGGTTGTCTAATAGAGAAAGAAAAATGGACTGTAATAGTGAATTTGTTATTATTTTAGATATAAACAGAATGGACCATATAAACAACATAGAATGTTGAATAAATAAATCAATGAAGCTGCCAAAATAGGCGACTTATCTTTTCGTAATGGTTTATGACATGGAAAGGGCCTTCTGTTTGGTAGTGATAAATAGTTAAGTAGCAACAATTCAAGCATCTAATAGTCATACACCAACGAAAATATTCATAAATGTTATATATATATATAGCAAATAGTTAATAACGACTTAATAATGACGTTCGCTCTTGGAATTGTCGTTTTGTTTTTTCTTAAAGACTCAATAGGCTTGTTGCAAAAATCGCCTCATTATTACTTTTCAACACTCCACTATACTAGGGGAAAAGTAATGTAATCGTGTAAAGAAAAAGTGAAAAAACAAAATTTTTTTTGGATTTATTTTTCGTTTTTCGACCCAAAAACAAAAAAAGATGGTATTTAATTTTTTTTTGCTGTGTGTGTGTCGTCGTTGTCGGTATTTCTTGTTAGCACGATAACTCAACTAAATCATGTCAGATCGATCGGGTTTTGACTAATTCTGATCGGGGACGTCTCCCAGACGACACCTATTAATTTGGAGGTGGATAGGACACACCCCACCCTGTCCATGAGTCATGATAGCACGATGGTGGACTATTTGAGAAATTTGTTTTTTTATTACTATAACTCAACTAAATCATGTCGGATCGATCGGGTTTTGACTGATTCTGATCGGGGACGTCTCCCAGACGACACCTATTGATTTTGAGGTGGATAGAACACACTCTACCATGGTCATGGGTCATGACAAAGCAAAATGGTGGACTATTTGAGAAATTTGTTTTTTAACACGATCACTCAATTAAATCGTGTCGAATCTATGGGGTTTGGAAAACATAAGGGTGAACTATTTGAAAAAGGTGAAACTGTTGCATAAAACACATATTCTGCATTTATGTGTTGGTTTATTTTTTCTCGGCCACTCAATTTCGAGGTAGAGTTGTTTCTACGTGCGGAAAAGTACCTTTTAAGGTTTTAAAACTGTTTATTTTAGAATTATTTGGTGCTTTTTTATGATATTAATAAATAAAGTATAAATCAAGATTTAACAGCTGTCGTGAAAGTGATAAATTTATATGAAACTATCTTCAGTTTCCCGTCCGATTTTTTTTAATATTTCATTTTGGTACCGCGACGAATGCATCATTCTGAATGACTCTATAATTAATTCTATTGTTTATAAAACTATGCTCTCGAGCGATGTATTTTTTGTCGTGTAGTATTTATTTGTCGTAATAAATAATTTGAAGTGATACCCTGGCTGGCCCTGCATTTATGTATATTTTTATAGTGTTTGTCACCTGTTTGTTGGTTCTTTTCTATCATTTTTTTTTCTATCGTGCAGAAGAATCTTACCTTTATATATAACAGTAAACCATCTCTTTTAAGTGAATTACAATTGGTTGGCGCCTTTGTGTCTGCATGGCGTCTAAATAAAAATTAAATTAGAAAATATTTTTATAATATCTGAAATTTCGCTTAACAAAGAATTTGCTTTATTCTTTTAACTTCCATATTTAAGTATGTTCTGTATTTATCAATGTTAATATTTTTCACATATGTATATATTATCAAACATTTTGAAGTTCAAATTCAATTATTGGAGTAGGTTGGAACCTTTGGTGTGAAGATAACACTAGCTTAGTTTTCCACAAAACACCGAAAAACACTATACACTACACTCGACGCGCGTTTCGCCAACAAAGTTGGCATCATCTGAAAATGATCAAAACTCTTAGCTCAAAACTCAGTTTAAATCATATCCAGATGATGCCAACTTTGTTGGCGAAACGCGCGTCGAGTGTGATGTATAATGTTTTGGTGTTTTGTGGAAAACTAAGTCGGTGTTTTCAAATTCAATGAGCAGTACATAAAAAGTGACTGCATGACAGTATTAAGAAATAAAAAGGAGTGCAACTAAGCACTCTTATAGTCAAAGAAACCTTGTTGTCTACTGAGCTGACTATTATCGAGTATGTGTAACACAAAATATATTAGACCTGTATACTCTAGTCAAATGAAAGAGTAACTCGAAATATTGTTATAAAGTTATTGTATGTGTTTTCAATCACTAAGATTTTTATTAATTTATTTTTTGCATGCACTATAATTGACCTCCCTCCCTTAAAGACTGCGCCTACAGCTACGGTAAGGAAGGCTACCTGTAAACGGCAAGAACAAACATACTCATGCGCAAGGAGAGGTGATAAACAATCTCAGTTGGAACTCGAACCCAAACAATAATGACATGGTACCATCAGGGCCGGAACTACAATGGGGCAGCCGGGGCATTACCCCGCGGCCCCCGACGCGAGGGGGCCCCCTGGCAGAAAATGAAAAGGGAAAATGATTCAACCCCATCAGAACATATTGAATAACACGTGAACAAAGATTCCTGAAAATATTTAGAAAATAATCATCAAAATGAATTAATTAAGGTGATAAAAATAAGAAAATCTACAAGTATGCTAATCTGAAACTTTTTTCTTATGATTTAAGGTTTCGGCTTACGAATTTTACTCAGTTAACACTTCAACCAATTGTTTGTAATGAATAATATCTAAATATAATTATTATGGACAAAATACAGTGATTTTTATCCTTCATTTTTTCTATATTAAAACCACAAGTAATTTTTAAATGGGGCCCCTACATTTTGTTTTGCCCCGGGGCCTTTTCAGCTCAAGTTCCGGCACTGGGTACCATAAAGTCCTATGGAAGTAACTGGGCCCAATATTGGGTCTAGTTACTTCTATAGGAGAATATTATCGGTCAAAATTAATGTAGTAGCAAAAGCTCTGCGACAGGCAATTGACCTAGATGCCCTTCATATCATATATTTTTAATTGACCGTATGGGTTTTTTAATTATCAAAGCACTTGCCAGATTTAAAGGGGTAGGCAAAGACATTTAGTTGTCTATTTAATATCTAACCGTCACTGAGTGCAATGCACCGAATTGCTGATAGGGAAATGAGACTTTAGATTCACTTCCTTACTCTGCCTTTTGTGGAGCTATAGTGCAGCATTCCTTGTCAAATGCTGTAATTAAAATAAATTGCTGTAAAGGCAAAATAAATTTGAGTTGTCCCAATTAGCTTATGTTCATAATAATCATTTTTCTATATCAATAATAAAAATGAAGAATGTAATAAATATATTGAGATACATATATTGATATATGTATTAATATACATATGTATTGATACACATATTGGTGATTATTTATTATTCACTAAACCCTATGTACAATTTGTATAATGGATCTTTGCGCATGTATCAATTTAGTGACGACGCACGGATCACATGCTACACCACTCGTAATTGTTACTAATATGCCACAATTACCAGCACGTATGTCTAGCGACATATGTTTCAATAAACTACGTACGGCCATAGACAGTTAATACTTTTCCGAACAAAATGCAATTATGAAGTCACGTCTTAGCTTTATTGTATAATTTTATTCATAGACGTCTCAATATTTCTGTAAAATTTATTGCATTTTTGTTTCATTTATTTTGATTTTTGTTGAATTTATTTCATTTATTTTTATGGAAATATCACTTCCATTGAATGTTTTTGTGGAGAACCTTTTCATTGCTCTGTCGTAGGTTGATGGACTTATATTGTACTAACTGTTATTCTAGAATATGTTTTCGGCGCGACACTGTTCAAAAATGTCAGTTGATTCATATGATTGTTACCTGTGACGCACACGCAAAGAATCGTTATACAAACCATACGTAGCAAATTCTACATCACAGAGGATATATGTACATAGTACGATAGTAATTATCGGACATTGGACAGGGCAACATTCTGCCCAATATGACTGTATTAATTCCATACCCTACATAAGATTTTTTTCTCTTTTAATTGAATCATTGAAAAACTAATGACAGTGGTGGCAAATACATTTTCAACCATCGCATCGCATTGCTTTATATAGTCTTAATGTTGACTTCTATAATAAGTTTAGTTGGTACTTTGGGGAGCAGCGAACATGTACTGGTGCAGGGCTTGAGGGAATTAAATATTTCATAGCCGTGTAGATTATCTTTTCAGGAAGAAGTTATGAATATGATCCTCTTGAAGTTATTACGATTTTCTGTGAGGGGTACGAATATTAATTCTTTTAATGAACGTTATAACGTTATTGATAAGGCTGGTACTTGCAATGTCTTATTAGTAAATTTACCCATTGTGAGTATTGCGTCAGGGGTGTTAGACTCAGATAACCTCGCGGCAGCCGAGATACCGTCACGTAGATTTGAGATATTTGAATCGATGTAGGTATTATAATATAAGCAATTTAGTTTAGCTTTACTGTCGTGTTTGTTCACCTGTAGCTTTGTTTGTTGTAACAGGGTAAATATTAGTGTTTCTATCTTGCATCTGTATCTAATGTGAATATACTGAAAGCTTGTAGTAACACGCGACAGTTTGTGGCCAACGTAAAAAGGTTTATATGGAAATTTCCTGGTTTAAAATATGACGGTTCTCAAATAATGTTTAGTTTGTAATCTAAGCTTGATTGCCTTTATGAAATTTCTATGTATAAAGCATGGAAATAGTGCAACGTAAATAAAAAAGTGGCTAAAGCCCTTATACCAAATTTATTTCCAAGCTTGTAACATTAAATGAGACTATGATGACGTCAGATCCCAAACACAAGATCCGAGAGGAATACATTTTTTGCGACAGTTAATATCTCTTTAAAAATGTAGTTGGAGTGTTTCAAAATTAAAAATTAAATCGTTTAATAACATAATTATTAATATTGTGTGAAACTTTATCGGCTTATTACTGCATGTACGTCACTTGTTGCCAGACGAACGTAGCTAGCTTATTAATCTGTATTCAAATAAACGATTTATTTAAACGAATTTTGTTTAAATAAATTTATTGTCACAGTGAGAATATTTTTGAATATATCTTATTTTCTACATAGTCTCCTCTTTTATCAATACATTTTCCCCAACAATTGGAAGTTTTTTAATGTCGTTATCGAAAAATGAAGTTAGTTGTGTCTCTAATCAACTACGCGCAAACGCTTTCATATTTTGGTCGTCATCAAAACGGCGTCCTCCGAGTTCTTCTTTGAGTGGCCCAAACATGCGATGTCGCATGGTGATAAATCCGGACTATAGGGCAGATGTTTAAGTGTCTTCCATTGGACTCTTTCCTGTTTTTCTCTGGTCAATGCAGCTGTACGTAGCCGAGCGTTGTCAAAACCCAGTTTTGATTCATCAACGAGCTGGCAGTAATAGGCGTCATTAACTGTACGTCGCTCATGAAGGAAATCAATGAACAATACCCCTCTACAATCCCAAAAAGTAGTGGCAAGGGCAATGTTTGCAGAAAGACGAGTTTTGGCTTTTCGAAGTGGGCCCTCTTCAGGTTAAGGCAAAGTTGTTATGGTAGTTATATATTTGGGTTTTTAAAGGGGTTTTATCGGCAAACTGTGCAGTTAATCGACGCAGAATTTCAGCCGGTTTTACGCCATCTCGCGTCAAAATTTGATAACAATGCTCAACGGACGTATGTACCTCTTACTCAGACATGATGATACCGACAGTTAATCGGCCTTGGCGATGGACTCCCCTCCTCTTCACATCCCCGCCTAATATATATCTAGATAACGTGTGAGTCCCTTTACCCAACGAACATTAAAATAAAAATTCCGGTTTATATTTGATTCACCCTCGTATATACGTTTACTTGGTATTTAAATATTCATTTTAAGATGACATAAGTGAATCGTAGTAATGCATGTATGTGTCTTTATAAAAAGAACTATTCTTTTTTCAGAAGGATTGACACATATAACTGGACGTAAGTCGTAACGACCCTTTATAGTCATTCACGTGAAACCGACCGAAATAGACGTGCCCTTTTATATCCGGGGTCCCACCTGCCCATAATAGTCGATGTTTGGTTTGCCATTCACAGATAGATTTGAAAATTCAATATTAATATTGGAGTTCTAATCGTAATCGGATCATCACTGTGTTTCATCGGTAAGTACGAATATTAGTTATTTATGCTGGGTTGATTTATTTCACTAATGTGTAAAATACCTTTTATTCCATTCAGGTGAGTTCCGTGGTAATGTCGATTATGAGATATAAAACATATAAAATATGATTATACGATGTAATAAATTGCGTAATACATTGCGTAATAAATTTAACTACATATGTTGAATTAACTATAATATGCAAGGTAAGTTTTTGAGTTGTACATATATTTTGACCACTTAATGTCTACACCTAGTAAATGATTGTAGTGAAAATTATTTTTTAATATAACCGTAATCAAGGCATTTATTGAATTTTTAATACTTAGAAATACTTGCTCAACATTTTGAGAACCTCTGATATATCGGATCCAGTTTTCTTTGCTATAAGTTACATCAGACGTATAACATCCGCTATTTCCAAATCTCCATATTATAGTTTTGTGCTTTAGTTGAAAAATAAATGACAAAAATGTATTTTATTGCAAATAACTTTCAATAAAAAGAGTTGAAATATGAACCTCATTCCTTGTAGTTAAAATATTGACCTTTTAAAAGATATTTTATACTTAATTTACATTCGAAACTCTCAAATATCCCAACAGATATATTTTTAATTTCTTACCTAACAAACATGTAGATATAAAACAGTCCCTTGCATAACAGCCGTCAAATCATGGCGGTAAAGGTACTATTATCATTACCATACCTATATTTAATTCTCGAAAATGTTTTACTTTTAATGTGGAATATTAATAATTTTTTTGTTCCATTGTAATTAGAAATAACAGTTTCTTGTATTGTTAAAACCATTTCCTATTTATGAAAATTAAGAGTATGATAAAAGACCTAAGTACATAAGACGATAAGGTACATTTTTTATATTTTAAAATCTAAAATCTTAGATTTTGTGTCTACAGTTCATACAAAACAAAACGCAATGCACGTCATAATATACCTGATGTGTCAGAGACGACCACTGTTGCCACATTGCTAAAAATACTATAGAGTTCAAGAAAATGTTAAGGAAAAAAAGACTAAGGTTATGTTATTACTAACATTTGTGAAGTAAGATTTGGAACTAAATTTACAATAACTTCAATAAATATAAAATAAGTTTCATAAACATCTAAATTGAAAGCTGTTGCTAGGCGCTAAAAAAGGTTATTTATATAATTGTGAAACGCTAATTTCCACAAAGTAACTCACTTCCGTAACAACTCTTAACGACCACAGTGCGCGTTTGTTGTCTCTTTCTTATTCAAAATAATGAAACTAAGCTGCTACCAATTGTTTACAACAACTGTTGTAATTTTTTCGGCATTGTGTAAACATTAGCCCAACGAATGCAACAGTTAGAATATTTATTGTGCTTGTGCTGACTAATACCATCTACTTTTGTTTTCGAAAGAACGGTTTTCTTATTAACTTGTGGCTAAAAAACTTTAGAAATCGAATAGTTTAAACCGTCTAAACATCCGATAAATTTGGCACCACGCACAACATATGTCAACTAACCTCAAAATTGGCGCCAAATTTAAATTTCTGTTGATTAGAGACGAATGAAATTCTAAGTATAATGGTAATTGATTACATCGCATGATGATTGATGACATGCTCTGCTTTTTGTTTTGTATGAACTATAACTAAGAAATCTGTAATAAACTGACAACTACGGATTTCTCTTGTGGAATGGAAACGATAGCCGGCGCGCTTAACCAGCAGTAACCAACATGCGACGGTGTTTAAAAGCAAAAATTCATTTTATTTTTTTAAAGAAAACTATTTTAGGCCTAAATACACCACTGGAAAAAGTATATATTGTATAGTACATATCAAAATTTTCCACTCAAAGTAACACATTATTAAAGTAGACGCGGTCACTATTGAAATCCGGCATGCCCGTTTTAGAATATAATGGAAAAATCTAAATTAATATTGGTAGAAATTCAATTAGTGATTCAAACTATATAATTGAACCAACGCAAATGAACAATAATTGTTTATATAAAATAAAGGCCAAAAGAGCATGTTCAATTAAAAATATATAGAAGAAGAGAGAAGTTATCATAGAAGTTGTCACAAATCGGTTGAAAGTTTTAAATTTGCAAGCTGAAATACAAAATCGATCAAACAGCTACGAATTGTTACGTCTTTATACAAAATGTTAAGTAAACCGTCTTGTTATTTGCTTAATTTTCGGGACGCTTTGTAATGGGGTAAATATTTCTGACAATGTAAAGTACTTCAGAATATTAGTATGAAAATAACACATCCCTTTTCGGATGCTGGCACATCGTTTATGTAAATATTACACTTAACGTTGTTGTTTCTCTACAATTATTTTATGGAACTATTTTTGGTGATAATTAGTTTAATGCGATGACAAAGGTCGTAGTAGTATTACTGATCCCAAGAGATATCCACTGAAGTAGACTAATATACATAGTTTTGGATCCTTGAATATGTTACATACCTTATCTAGAATATTTATTTTATTTTCTTCTATTAGTTTTATTTCTGGTAACAGCATAATTTCTGTTCAGTAGGCAGATCAGGCAACAGTACTTGTCTAGTAATATATTTATATACCATTACTTTGTTTTTACTTAATATCTGAACTTTGGATGAATCAATTTTATGAGCCTGGAAAACGACCATGTAATGCTCTGGGGGTCAGAACATCATAAAATTCTGTAAGGACTTAAATCCAGTGATAACGTTAAAACAAGTCGTAACCGCCATAAATTCACTTAATATTATAACATGTAACATACACTAAATCGATTTAAAGTAATAAAATAAATATTTGATTTTTATTGAAAATAAAAAATCCCTACATAAAAGTGTATACAACATGATGACAAAGTTTCACATATTAATAATTTTCTTATTAAATGATTTTTTCTTTAAACTCTGAACCTATTTAAAAAAAACTTTGACTAACCTACAATTTTCTTTCAGATTTTGTATTTGAGATCTAAAATCATAGTCTTTTTTTAAATAACTTTCTTGCTAGAATGAGTTCCTAAAAATTTTTCGAGTACAAAGGTACACCATATTAGGGATGTTCTATTTATTGTTTATAAGATAGATGGTGTTTTTTCCGAAATATATGACTTAATTTTAATTTTTGACAAAAATTGTTCAAGTTGTCCTCCATTCCTGGCAAGGAGCTGGAACCTTCGATGCAGCAACAAAAATAGGAGACCAGTTTTCCGCGAACGTATGAAGATTACAAGCGTTTCGTCCAACGACGTCATCGGGAGAAAGTTTTATTCATCATCAAAGAGTGACAACGGAGAAAAGCCGCTAATAATTGTAATTCAATTATAATTAATGATAATTGAGGTTCATTTCGGTCTTTCGATGTTCATGGAAAACCGACCTTCTATTTTTGTCCTCCATTAACAATCTCACGTTTGCCAATACGTGTGTAAATACTTTATATTGAGCGCTCAGTAATATTCGTGCTGATATTCTCCATTTCGATTTTAATTCCTTGTTTTAAACTCTCTGTTATTTAGCCTATTAAATTAGGTCGCCAATTTTAAATAGTCCCATAAGACGAAATCCAAGGGGGTTAAATCAGGTGAACCTGATGGGTATTCATGGATACTTTGGTTTTCCTCGCAAGAAAGGATGGATTTTAAGGTAAACTTGCTCAGACAGTTCCTCAGTTAGTCGCCTGACAGTGTCTGGGTGCCAATAGAGTAAAGTGGCTAATAATTTTTAGCCACTTGTTTCAATTAAGGGGTATACTAATTAGATCAGGCTAAGTTATGCTGAATTTCTAACATGGCTGAATATCGTTGATTGTTTTTACAATAAATTGCAATTTCCATTTAACAAAACTATAAAAAACTTGGTGCGGCTGCATCTGTCATCAACAAAAACACTTTTTCAGCAGGAGTCCCTACGTTTAAGAGTACACTTTTTACCACATGTATAGGTGCTATAGTTTTAGGTGTAGTATTTAATAGATGTCTAGTCTATTAGGTAAATAATCAATCCACCATATATTCCTAAACAGCGCACAAGGTCTTGTGCCGTTTTATTTAGTTGGCGTTCAGTTGTTTCGTCCACAGTAACGTACTCTATTATTGATTGCAGTTTCTTTCATTTTTATATTTTAATTCATAACAGGAATTACATTACATATGTTGCTGTACTACTTAGAGAATACGATAAAATTTCAATGAATTGCCCAATGTAGAGCTAATAAAAGTAAGGCACTTACTCTCGCACACGAAAAGTCAGTGGTTGATCTTAAGACATAGATTTTCTTATACTATACATGTTTGTATCGATGTCATTATTTCTGTGTTTCTTCGACTGGTGTTGATAGTGGAGGAATAATTGTAAGCTTGACTTCGAGCTCTAACAGGGTAAGTTTGGCACCTCTCGCTAAACGTGAGTGTGTTTATCCTCATCCCTAAGTGTAATATCCCGAATGTCGTATTTGTACATCATTTCTATTTCGCTTGGATTGATATTATCCATATCCACTGCTATGGCCATACTTCCAAGATAGAATTGCTTTCTATGCCAACTTTCAAACATTTTTCACGCACTATACAATATATTAAAACGGCATTATAAAATTAATTAAATTTAAAAATACAGCATCTCACCACTTATACGCTACTTTATATAATATCTAATAAATAATATATGATATATACACAAGCGATTAATTTTCAGGGATATTCTCCCTGAAAAATTAACCACTTCTATTCGCTATAAGCAAAATTCCAATGTCAGAACTCATAATATCCCCACTACATAAATATAACGTGAAACATTATGTTGATTTAATAATGAATGAGAAACACGACTTCTAGGATTATTCTAATGTGATAGGGTTACGTTAGAATAATCTTCGATAATTAACTGATAATTTACTAAGTCTTTACAAATAGTTAGATTATGATAAATTCTAGTTTGTCATTAATATGATGCTTCCAATATTCAATAGAAAGTTATTTTAAATTCTGGATGAGGTTATAATTATTACTTTTCCAGTCATTTCTTATATAAATCCGCATGTACACATTAAATTTAATAAATAATTAGCTCTAGTTCTATAATGTACTAAAATTACTGCTATTGCGATGTAAATAAAAACAGCTTTCTTCTGAAATTAAAATTAAAAAGGTACATATCAGCAAAATCGGTATTGTAAACACGATAGTATAGGCAAAAATAATTATCTCGATTTATTATTTTACATTTAACTGGGTTAATCCATTCGTTAGCTGGCTTCTTACTTGGTAATGGATATATCATAACCAAATAAAGTGTCATCTATTTAAAAAATCCCGTCACCTCCTGTGATTGAGACAATGTAACGGAAGGCAATTTCTGCTATCTGTAATACGATAAAATGGGCAACCGTTCAATTGGTTACGTGCTCTCGTGTTTCCTTCCAGCAACAAGTCGGCGGTGGATTATTGGTTTTTTAGACGATTATCGAGACAATCTTTACTTTTAATCGCTTTTAGACGATAACGTATCCTGTCACATTCTTATTATTTACTATTTCCAATACACGGAATAATCGCAGCAAAAGTTGACTGCTATTTATGTTTCTGATATTGGCATAATATGTCATTGTAATTGGGTTATGTAATCAGGTAGGGAATTCTAAGTGCGCGTTACAGGCCCAGAAATATCACGTAAGTTACATAATACTTCATTTTGTAGTTTTCATAAAATCACTTTCATAAAGAAGTTATCTTCTGGTTTTCATAAAATGAATGCCTAGTTTTTGAAAATGATGAAAAGGTTCTGAAAAATAATAAATTATGTGACGCAGGTGCGTATTTTTGTTTTTGGTAGTTTTGTATCTGCATTTTGAGGTTTCATTTACATAAAAAAGTGTAGATTCAAATTCTAATCCCCATTAAATGTAGAAGTCACAAAAAGTGTTTTAAATTCTATGATACCGAGGGATTGAATGAAACATTTCGTTGACATTATCTACGCAGGCTTTATCTAAAGAAGAATATTTAATCGATTGGTTTAGTCGCTTTCAGTTATCACGCTGAAAATTTATTAACATTACTATTCATTTCATCGCTATTTGCCAAATAAAAACTCTTATCTTGCCGATAAATGAAAGAGTCTACCTGAGCCTAGCCATAAAAACAAGCTAAGATTATGTTTTGATATGTTTTATTTGGCAAATAGCGATGAAATAAACTATATATAATTATTATATAATAGTAGCAATGCTGACTACAGTACCATTTAAGTCATAAGAGGAAGTAAAAAAGTTGAACTCTCTGAAAATTACATCACTCTATTTCTATTGTTTATCAGTACTCGATGGATTAGGGATTAGGTGAAACATATCAAAAATCAGAATTAATCTATTTCTATAGTAAGACTATTAAGATATATCAGTATACCTATTATCTAAAAAACATAATTTAAAACTAAACAATGATAAGCGTAATATTTTATTTTTTTTGCAAACAATAATCAGAGAAATTTAAAGGCAAATTTAATAATAAAAATTGATATTGAAGTCTTACAAGATAAGTTTTACGCAAAAGACGCGGTAGAAATATTTAATGGTGACTTGGTGAACAATCTTCTAAAGATTTTATTTTGAAAAATATTTTCATACTATTTGCAAATATAAGTTTGTTACATTCAATAATTTCAACGAGATCATCAGTAAATAACAAAAATAAGAGTGCTCCAAGTTTATATCCTTGAGGAACTGCTGAAGTAGTTTTATGCTTATTTGACTAAACACTATTGCAAGCAGCAAACTGAAGTCTGTTATTTAGACACGACGAGAAAAAATTCTAAAGTAGATAAGAATATCCAAAATTCGTCAATTTTGAAATAATTACAGTACGGTGAAATAGTGTCAAAAGCCTTCGATAAATCTATGTACAGCTCGTCAAGAATAGGAACAAGTCTGAAAACTGCGATAAAGGATCGATCACAAGGTGCGCCGTAAATAGCCTGGTCTTTATTCAGTCGAACTGAGACCTTTGCAGAGTGAATATCGATGAATATATATTGAATGTGAATGTACACAGAGTTCGATCTAGCCGCGCGTAAAGTGCACCTTTTTCCCTCTGAATTCTGTCTCATCTTCTACGCATCTCTAGAGAACCTCACACTTTTTCCCACTCTTGACGAGCAGTATACTATATTTATTTGCTCCACTGACTCTATTACTTCAATTACATTCTAAATGAATAGAAGATAAGTTAGTTATCTTCGAGTTTTTTTCTATAGAGCTGTGTTGATGGGGAGATAGCGAAATTTGAATTAATGGATAGATGCAGTTATATACAGCGATTTAGAAAATCTTCTAAAAATTGGATAAAGTCGTTATAGGTCTGTAACTTGCTATACTAGCCTTATCATCGTTTCTTAGTACAGGTCATACTCTGGATAATTTCCAATAATCTGGAAACTTTTCTGTACGTAATGATAGATTAAATAAAGTGACTAGTGGAGTTAGTGGAGATGCTAGAGGAGTCACTGACTAGAAAGTTTAGTAAAAGGTCGTCTTCTTGTTCTTTAATTTTGTATAGATGTTTGGATATATTTTTCTGTTAGAAAATTGATACGTGGCATATTATTACTGCGAATTTGAGGAAGTCTGATGGAACCAACTGTACTTAGTATATAAACGCTATTGAAATAATGTGAAAAATCATTTACTATATATTCAGGAGTAGTGTACTTTATCTAGTATTTTATCTGGTATACATGTTATGCCATTTTCATGAATAAAACACCAAAACTGTCTTAAAAACATAAAAATGTTTTCATGTATCTTTTTAACAGTTATCATACTTCTTTAAAATTTGGACCAATAACCACTTCTTTCATATGTATATTGTTAATGTGCATCGTATTTATTGAACCTGAAAACAAACTAATAAATAAAAAAGAATCTCTGAGGATAGATGTAGGTTATTTCTTTCGGAGTGCGCTATAAAATGATTAAACCATATTTATGAATCCCTTAAGCAAACAGTTTAATATAATTATTTATAACTGATTATTAAGTAAATGCCTCTAAAGAGTAATTGGTGGCATTACATTCTGTTTTGTAACGCTAATTTTAACTACAGTGCACATTGTGATCGAAAAACTAATTAAATTCTACATGTTTTAATAACAACTCCAGCTACAGTGTTCTATGACTGCTCGAAATATCTCTTTGGCCAGTTCAAAGTTACATCATCAATGGTATCTTGATTGAATTAATCTCGCAAGTCTCACCGAATATCTCTTACATTCTCCCCATTTGCGGCTTGTCTCTGAACGTGCATGATTTGCTGTCCCGCATTAAATTCGTATGTGTCACATTTTCCATATCACATACAGGGTATTTTAATAGTTTCAATAAATATACACTAGGCACAAAAATTAAGAGATGTAAAAAATCCCAAATTTGTAAGTGATTTTCAAAGGGCTTGTAACTTGGAAAAAATTGTCGCAGAACAAATTCTATCTTGGAAAAAATTCTATCGTTTTTATCCACTTTAATTTGAGGACTATAAAAGCCTTATATCATGGTTCTTCGCTGAGAACGATCATCGTTCAAAACAGAAAAGTTAATTTTATCAGTCAGTTAGTGTATATTGGTATAAAATAAAAAAATATATAAATATGCGCAGCAAACACTGGGTGAAACATGAAAATGTGAAAATGGGTGGAACCCCATCCAGTGTAGGCATAAAATAAGGAACTCAGGTTGTACCCAATTAGAGGAAAGGACAACATATAAGATACATGCTACGACAATAAATAATAAGTAATAATAATGGGAAAATAAAAGATAGGAAATTTACACTAATGATTAAGATGGCTCAATATCATTAAGGCTGCAATAAAAGTTATTTTTCCTCAAATATCTGTTATAGATATCACAAACTAAGAATGTTGAAGAACATTTTAAAACATTAGTTCACGCCATTGGTAGATAAATGTTTTTTTCCTGTCCAGAAGCTAGCTGCCCTAGGAGTATGGTAATTAGTTGTTTAATATCTTCAGTCATTTTATTTTTATACAGATATTAAAATTCTCTGCTTTTAACATATATCATACATCTAAAACATGTATTCAGTGATTAATAAATATATTAAATAATAAGGGTCCTACAACCGAACCCTGTGGAACTTCATAATTATAGTATATATAATGTTGAAGTTCCACAGGGTTCGTTTGTAGGGCCTTTATTATTGAATACATTTATTACACACTCAATTTGATATGTAAATATATCCTTATACATATTCTAACTAACTAATAACGTTTTAGTAAATAATTTAGATAAAATTATTAACGGATAGCAACATTTTTAGCACAATTAATAACAAAAAATACTGGCATGCTATCTAACTCATACGTCACTTTAGGCTTAATTTTATTAAAACCCTATCAAATATCGAATATGCATGTCTAAATTTGCAATGTTACGATCAAAATTTTCCGTTACATTATAGCTGTGAGCTAAATAAGATTTACTAAAGAAATTTACGGAAGGATCTAAAGTCGAAAATTTTGTTGTAGTCTTTGAAGTTCTACAGCATTTTTCAGGTTTTCAGTTCATCGAGAAATCGATTACTATGTGTGCAGTTACTTTCATTAGCATTCTCTTTCAAAAGAAGAACATAATACTTCTACGTAAAAAATACAAAGAGCGTTTTGTATTTGTATGTCAGATGTCTAATAGAATTTTAAATGGCAATACTCCATTTGTATAGTTAAATTTGTTGGACCAATCAATTGTTCCTAAACTCCTGGAGACTTAATTCCAGATTCATACGAAACGGAATCGTTAACAATTACACTCGATGGTTTTCAAGATAGTCGCCCACCTCCACGTACCTATTACGTTAAATACGTTAGTATGTCAATTATAAAATTAATGAATGTACATTATATAATCTAATGTTTATATCTAAAACCCAAGTAGCCAAAGAATAATCTAGATAACGCACGTTCCTGTCATGAAGTGATTATGAAAGTTATTCTATATGACGTAAAAATGTGTATGGCAGATTTTAGTGTACGTCAATGTAATATCAAGCCATAGTTCGATAAAGGTTGGGAATTCGTGGTATCTCGTGATATCGACTATAGGCAAATTCTTCTTTTATTTCACGTATGAGGTGAAAAGCCATTAAGTTTTTAAAAGGAGGTAGCTAATACGCACTTTACCTGGAAATGATTTACTGAATGATCGCAAACTTCATTAGAAATATATTTTTTATTTAGACAATTTTTTTATCAAATATTTTCATTTATTGTGGATAACCAGAAGAAAACCTACCATAATTAGAATATTATTCAATTTTTATAGTCATACCATCTCTTCTTGTGAACATATCTTTGTTGGCAGCAGTAAATATTTATTATTTATTATTATATTATATAGGTTTGGGCCTCATCAGCCACTAATCGTATAGGTAGTACCTTGGCGATCCCCTCTTATCCGGGTCATTATCCAAAAATGCTATCCCATAAAAGGAGCAATTTAGTCACGTCCCCCGCCTTAAACCTCGCCTCCTCTAGGATAACAGGGGTCCCTAATATAAGATACCTCTTCTCCTCCAGCGCGGAGCAGGTGTAATGAAGATGAATCGAGGTTTCCTCGTCTTCTTTACAGTATCTGCAGGCCGCGCTGTCAGTCAGCCTCAGCTTGTGCTTATATGCATTCAGGCTACTATGGTGGCCCGTTATGATTCCCACTAGAGCACTAAATAAAATTCTGTTAATTTATAAGACGTACTTGTACCTGAATACCCATTGCGCTGAGTATACGTACACGTAATACGAAATAACGAGCGTTTTATATTGCCCTTATATGAAACACCAGTATAGACAAGACGCGACAGTGCGAGAGTGTATATAATTCAATTACATCAACTTTTGAATGCCACTGTAAATAACATAAAAATCACGGGATCTGCATGCTGCATTTAAGTTAATTAAAGTGCATATTTGGGGTAATCTTAAAATTTACTTTTTTTAATCTTAAAATTTTATAGTAGATAAACTTCACCGGTTCTAGGTATTTCATATCTATTCTTACCAACGGAATTGAGTAAAACAACTACTCAGTTTTATACCACTATATTTACAGAAAAATCGTTACTGCAGTTTCGACACTTTTATGTCATTTTCAAAATGACGATTCAACTAAAAATACATTCAAACGATTTGTGTGTAAATATAGTGGTATAACTCTTAGTACTTAGTAGTTATTTTACTCAATTCCGTTGGAATTATAAACTACCACAGAGTAACAGCTTCCTCGATCAGTTTATTATCTATTTTTAATACAATTCTAGAAGAAAACTAATGTCAAATAATTAATATGCCGTTAGTAAATTATAATGTAGAGAAAGAAAACATAGTTAAAACATTTCATTACAAGATTTTGTTTTATTTATGTCCTTCAACAAGGGAGGCATAGTTATTGAAAATAACTATATGGTATTGATTTGGTAGGAACGTAAAAACTTTTGATTTATTTAACATCTACCTAAAAAAATTATTCAAAAAAAGCATTTATTTTATATAAATGAATTTATTTAGCCATCACTACTAATATTTTATATGACAAATATTTTTATTTTCTAACAAATGACAATATTAAATCGTGTCTAATATATTTGCAGTGATCATGGTTTACTAATATATTCGATATTATTAATTATTTACTTAAGAGAAACATCTGTTTCATCCATAATCAATATTTATTTGTCATAAAAGTAATCCATTAACAATTAATATAAAAGTGTTAGTATTAATTAATAACAGGTTTACGGAAAATAATATTGCAAAATTTCGCAATTTTGGCTTATAGAAATTCGAAATTTTGTAGTTTTTTTTCTGGGGATTATGAGGTATCATCCCTAATTGTTTTTGATGTCCCGAATCCATTATAAAATACGCAGTACATCAAAAATCTTTAGAGATGATACCCCACGTGAGCCGCAGAAAGAAAAACTACAAAATTACGGATTTTTTAAAGCAAAAATTACCAAATTTAGCCATAACTTAAAATCCTGACGCAATGAGAAAAACCGGCTCATGTTTAGTAGGTCAAAAACCTGTGGATTCACCTCTCACATCTCCAGGACAGAGGTTCGACATTTCTTCTGTAGACCTTTGTAATTTATTATCTCTACTGTGCTATACTACTGCTATACTACTACTTCGTTATTCGAATTCCTGAGTTAATTTCTTAATTCAAGTATAATGTTTAAGTTCAAGTATAGTGTTTGATATCGATAGCAAAAATTGAATGTGATTTAAATAGAAATGTCAGTAATAAAATGGCGTTATTAAACTCTATTATTGTAAAAACAGAAATATAAAAAATTGCAAGATAAGTTTGAGGTAGTTAGCTGTGCCTTTTCGAATGGATTTGATGCATATACTCAGCTATATCAAGGATATAGCTGAGTGTAATGGATATTCTGTTGGCATAGTTGAAAAAATGATTAGGAAACGTATATTTAAAGATACACTTCGAAATTCCTCGACCTTTCAAACTGAAAGGGAATATCCAGGAAAATATGTATCGATTCCTTACGATCCTAGATTCCTCAGTGGCATTAGTATGATTTTTAAAGATATAGGGATGACGGTAGTTCATTTATCAAGAAGTAAATTAAAAGAACTTTTGGGCAATCCAAAAGACAAAATTAACACAAATGACAGGTCGAGGATTTACGAAATCATCTGTAGCGACTGCAATCAAAGGTACGTTGGACAGACCAGACGATCTATTCAAACCAGGTTCAAAGAGCACATGGCGCGTCTCAAATATAGTAGAGCAAATAAGTCCAAAGTGCCCAACATGCCTTGGAGAACAACCATAACATAGACATTAGCAGCTGAAGATTAATTAGGAATGTAACAAATATTAGACAGTTAGATGCATTTGAAAGTTTACAAATTGAGAAGTGTAAAAGTAATATGAATAGTGACAGAAGGCCTATTTCACATAGCCCACTTTATTGGTTAGTTACTCACAGCTCACTGGACCGCAGCCGTGACGATCGCAGTTCAATGAGCCTCAATCGTGATGATTAGGAGTATCAGGAGTCACTAAGCCACGGCAATAATTTAAGTATAAATAGGATACATTGTTAGAATAAGATTAATTTTAATCATTTCCAGATGATGCCAACTTTGTTGGCGACACGCGCATCGAGTGTAGTATATAGTGTTTTGGTGTTTTATGGAAAACTAAGTCACTGTTATTCTTCACACCAAAGGTTCCAACCTACTCCAGCGCGTATACCTAGACCAAGGTACATCGAAATGGATGAAATGATTCACATAATCAGTTCCACGGACCCATTAAGCGCTTCACGAGAAAAATGAAATATATTCACAACAGAACCTATGGCACGATCCATACTTATACTTTATTATTGGTTGAGAACGTCAAGGAGGACAATTATGTTTATTTGGACGCCAAGTCACGTTGGTATTCATGGAAATGAATTAGTATACAAATAAACAAAACGGACTTCAATGGGCAATGTACATAATGCTATTCCTATCCGTAAAAATGACATGAAAGCATAGCTAAAACAAAAGGTTATTGATACGTGGCAAAGCGAGTGGGTAAGTATGAACTTTAAATTAAAATAAATCAAGTCTAGGGTCAGCAAATGGAAAACAAGCTTAGTACATTGAAGAAGGGAAGAATGTGTTATTGCAGGGCTAATAATAGGGTATCCTAACTTAACAAAAATCTATTAACTAGCCAGCTAACCTAATTGTACGGAAGGTAATGGAATGCTATCAACAAATCACGTATTACTAAACTTAATATGTAACTACCGCACAGTATTGAGGATTTCTTGAGGATCAACTTGATCTATGCTTGAGTTAATCATCGAAGTTGTATAATAGTTGTGTTGCTGCGAAATTTACTATTGTTTATGTAAGAAGACAATTTCTTGGGCAAGAAGGCAAGGATGAAAACATATGTAACTGAAGTGACATATAAGTCGGAAATCGAGAAAGGAACCACCAAGCCGCCAAGCGGCTATCAAAGTAGTTCCCGAATAGCAAAGCTATTACATAATCGCTATAGGAAACAACTACTCCTCGAGCTAAAGCCCCGTCAGGCATTGAATTATACCCAGAAGCGATCCTCGACCCCTTTCTCGTGTTTCTGCACGATCAGATAAGGTTTCAAAAAATAAAACCCGCCACAGGTAGGATTCGACATTTGTCCCGGATCGGAACCGAACGACATACAGCTGTTTCGAACTTGTTAGTTCTCATCAGTGCCGTACACGGTACGCCGATTCAGGACAAATGCCGAATGAATTTTATGGCGTATACATCTTTATCGATACGATCTCTGTCAGTAACATATAAGTCGGAAATCGAGAAAGGAACCACCAAGCAAGTAGTTGTTTCCTAGAGCAATTATGTAATAGCTTTGCTATTCGGGAACTACTTTGATAGCCGCTTGGCGGCTTGGTGGTTCCTTTCTCGATTTCCGACTTATATGTTACTGACAGAGATCGTATCGATAAAGATGTATACGCCATAAAGTTCATTCGGCATTTGTCCTGAATCGGCGTACCGTGTACGGCACTGATGAGAACTAACAAGTTCGAAACAGCTGTATGTCGTTCGGTTCCGATCCGGGACAAATGTCGAATCCTACCTGTGGCTGGTTTTATTTTTTAAAAATATGTAACTGAAATTATTTTCAGTGAATATCTGAGATATTAACATTGGTTTCAGTTACAAAAATATGAAGACTTGTTATTATATGGTTAATTTCGCTATTTTACAGTAAATAGTAAAATAATAGTATAAGAAGTGCAACGTATTGAATTATAAATATTTGAACTTCATTGACGTCGTCGCACGGAAAAGTGTCGCGTAAATATCGGTAATTCCATTTGGCGATCTGAGCGGAAGGGTAGGAAAGGATCTCAAAATATATCGGTTTGTTTATTTAGGATTTGATCACATTGTTTGCCTTCTTATTTGATTCTGACTGTTAGAGGGTGTCGTGTAGTACGATTTTCAATATATCTCGTGATATGTTTGTAATATTGACACTGATTTAACATTAGTTTTACTGGGGTGCTTTCAGTATTATTCTGTATAATTACCATTAGGTTACCATTTTGGCATGACCAGCTGTGTGCAAAAATATGAGGTATCCTCAAGAAGTATGTACATGAAGATTTGTATTATATGCCTAAATGGGTAAATATTATACTGGTTTAGATATTGTCGCTACCAACTTATGGCACTCTTTAGATACAAAATGAACCCCTGCCGCTGTTTCTTTTAGAAGTGACCACACGTTTTTAGTAGACGAAAGATCTTGTAGTTGCGCAGGCCAATTGAGATGTATATTGTTTTCATAAACTGGTCTTTTTGCCGTCTCTTGTTTATTTTGTAGGTACATTATTACTTGGCAATGTCCCTTTTTTACTTGCTGATAAATTTACCTTACAATGAGTCAAACCTTCATTAATAATGTTTATTACTCACATCCTTTTCATCATGTCTGTAATTCTTCAGTGTTATAAAAATTTCTATGAAAGTATTTTCTAGTCGATTTCATTTCTGACATTCGAATTGGTTAAGTTTGGCATTTGTTTTGATTTTACTTTTTCATTTTCCACATTTATTTATTAATTAAAAAACTTTCAACTTCACAATATCCGTAAAAGGATTACATAGATATTCAGGGCAATGCCCAAGACGCTTTTACATTCGAATTACCATGTTAATTATAACTACAAAAATGTATATCATGAATGTGAATTTCTCAAAAATTCGAAAAGTTATTTGAGGAAAGTTACCTATCTATATATTTAATTTATGTTCACAAGTATATAAAAAAGCATAATACATATAGTTTGGAATTTGTGAAAATTTAGTATTTTTGATTATTTCCTGATGATGCTAACTTAGTTGCACACATATCGAATGACGGATAGTCTTTCAGTGTTTGTAGAGAACCGGTCCCCTGTTTTGTTGCTGCATCCAACATTCCAGCCCCTTTCCAAGATAAATCAAGTAAATAATTTTCCATTTTAAACAAAGAGAATTATCTTAGTATACCTAAAGCAAATAACAATTTCTTCTCCTAAGGTAAGGAAGGGGGGGAGGGGTTTGTCTTTATATATTTTTAAGAATTTTTAAGTAAACACCTCTACCGATTCACTGTATACACCTAAATCCTATTCATCAATTTCGAAAAGTTCCATTTTGATGTCTTCAAAGAAATGTTAGAGAAATTGACCTCGTTCATTTAAAGCCTTAGACTAAGAATTGTCACTCATACAGAAAGGAACCACACCCATCGGCTTAGGGAGATGTAATAAATTATCTTTGACCATTGAGGCACGAGCCGCCATGTGATTACCCAGCCTATAGTACGGATGACAGTTCCTCATAGCTGCCTGAAAATGTCTGTAGTAAGCGCCACAGTAGACGAAAGTGCTAGGTCACCACGCGACGCGAGACCAAGTGCTTGACTTGTATTATCCCCGCACTAGATATTAAACCAACTGCCTACAATATTACAAGTCAAAAATATTCTGAATACCATTTCTGTTTGTGGAAGTTGTTGGTTTAATTTATTCAAAATGATTCAATTAAAACAGAACCGAATTTGATATGGATTACGTAGTAATCCTTAACACACATAAATTAAACACTTCAAGGTCAATTAGATGAAGAAGTCCTGTAGAATGACCGACTCGCTTTTTCGTTTCGCAAAACACTTAATATTGACAACCTTAAAACTGGAATTAAAACGAGATTCGGAGAATCACATATCAAGTTATTGGAAAGATTCTGTAAATTTTGATACCGTTTGACGGTTGATGCCTTCCGTTCAGGAAGTTTTAAATCTCATATAAAACGTTGAATTTAAGTGTGTTTCTTTCAATGTTACTTAATTATTTATTTTTCAAAATTCTGTATTTATTTTCCATGCACTGTTGTTTCTGTTAGTTCCTACTGTGTGTAAATATCGACTAAAGATAGCGTCTATTGTTGTTCCATGTTTCGTTATTGATGTCGCAGGATCACTTGACATTATTAGATAAAATTTTTCTCTTAAAAACATTATAAGGGGTGCTGATGATTCTACGGCAAAACTTATATTGAAATCTCCCCCAAGAATCTAAATTAAGGATTGTAGCTACATCTGATGAAAATGGAAGTAGCTTTAGGTGGAGAAACTAAATTATTTTTTTTAATAGATTCATTTGGAGATATACACCAACAACACCTCTTGACTGTAGTGCTCTGTGCTAAATAATGCATAGCCACTCATCTCCTACACTACGGACGCACAAGTCTATGCGTATCCCCTCTACACTCCTCACGCGTCCCCACTCTCGTTCATTCTCATGCACTGATTGTATCCCCTCCACCACAGTGTTTCACTTTGAATTTCATTTCAGTTTTTCGGACTCACTATCTCACTATAAAAGTTTCACTTACATCGCTAAATTCACCAATGCTAGGGAAACGTCGTGTTATTAAAAAAAAGGTATTCATATTGATTAGAGCAATTATTGATTTAGGTGTTTGTTCATCGGATTACCCTTACGCGATAATATTTACTGATATATAGAAAATTGGGTATAAAAATAGATGAATTGATGTTAAGTTTAAGGAATAGCATGAATTAAATTGATACGTAATATAGCGACTTGTTGCAAAATTGAATATTGGATTTTTCAATTTGGAGGTAAAAAGTCAAATGTTTAGGAATTCTTAGTACATACCATTTAGTTAATTTTTTTCAGTATTACCATTGAACAGTGCAAAACAACTCACGACCGATAATATCCTCATTCTCACTTTTAAAACCCAGAAGCTATTTATTACCATTCGAACTGCAATGACATTCTGGTCTATCAGATGATATATTATCTTCAGTAATCATCAATTTTCGTTTTGCTATGCGATACTACAATCTCAACATATATTCCTATATATCAACTATCAAACCCATCAGTTTAAATTTTTTCGTTGCCGATGCCAAGAATTTACAATTCACCTCCTATTCCACGGATAGGGTTACTTTTGCGCCCACAACATTCGGCTAATGAAAAATTATTCACAGCCGTTTAACGTGTGTGTATGTCGCAGTCAACCGAATAGCCTTTATTCTGATTTCGTCATGTATACATGAAAAAGTTTAAACATCGTTAACATTCGCTCTATCATGTAATATAAGAAGTCTTAACAACACGTAATAAAAGAAAATTAATTGTGGAAAAAATTAGGCCACGCAATATATTTTAAAAATTGTGGAAATAAAGCTCAAGAAATTTCTCAAATAGACTGAACGTTTGAGAGTAGAGAGATTTTAATTATAATTTAATTATCAAAATAATTGGAATAGTTTAAAGAGTGAGATAATAGATTTGATAATATGAAAATGTCTTTAGAGAAGTACGTTATAGGTAGAATAGATAAAATGTATTAGTTCGGGTATTATAGGCGTGTACATAATAATAGGTAAGTCATTGGAAACAATGTAAGTAATAAATTATAAAACATTAAAACATTTACGCTGTTAAGCAGCAAATCAAGAGCTGGATAAAGTCCGTAAAAGATCTGCAGCATCAGGTCAGTTCCAGAGTTGTCTCATAAAACGTGTTCGCCATAATGAGAAATATTTCGTTCGGCATCTATTGATATAATATTTATATAATTAATATAACCTTTGATATTCAGGATATGTAGACTTGAGGGGCGTAGCATACATGGATGCGAGTGATGCAACGCATCCCTTAAAAATTTGGCAAATTAGTGTTATTTAAAATTTCAACCGATTTATTCAATTATTACAATTTTTTATTATTTTAAATCGACCGCAAACATATTATTTACTTTGAACGCTACCATCAACTTTTTTATTTCAAATCGGCCGTGAAGGCGTCTGGAATTGGACTCCCGCGTTACTTGCTGCAGTGCTGAAATGCGATGGTCCACGTTACATCCAAGCTACGCGTTAGATGGGCGAAGAGGTCAGTGATCTTACGCAGTCAACAGTGGTACCTCGAGTGGATGTTGTTGTTATTTCCGGACTCAGTTATGCGATTATGTGAACGCATCTTGGAGACTGTCGCCATAATATAAGGAAGATTTGAAAGTGCTATTTCAGGTAATTGTAGAAAATGAAAATGAGGAATAGGATCGAGAAACCATTATTTGTGCTAGAGCCTTTCAACTTTATTGCGCGACTTTGATTTTAATTTTTTCTTAGCAGTGATTTCTGCAATATTCCCACATTCCGAAAGTCTGTTTAAAATTCTACAGACAAAGATATCAAATATCAGTTACTGCAATAAAAAGATCGCCGATTTCAAATCACATATTAAAAAAATGAGAAACGAGTTTAGTGACATTTGGGACCGTACGGACAGATTTGTGTTAGAAAATCAACCACCAAGTAAAATGCGTTTGGATTTAATTCCTGAAGAAGGAAAGAATAGCACCTGCGCACGATTGTTTTATGAAATTTTGGACGTTATTACTATGAACATTAGTGAACGGTTTAGTAAACTTTCTAAACTGAAATTCTTAAATCTAGATTCCACACAATTTAATTCATTCGTGAAACGTTTTCCTAACGAAATTTTTTCTTCTTTAGTAGATACATATGGAACATTCTTGACGTAAGTCGTTTAAAAAGTGAACTTTCAGTGATTTATAGTGATCCCGATATTAAAAAGAGCACTGTGTTTGAGTGTCACCAATATATTATGTCCCTTCAATTATCTTCTGTTTTCCCGGAGTCATCAAAATTGTGTCGTTTAATTTTGACTATTCCTGCCACAAGCAGTTCTGTGAAAAGATCATTTTCATGTTTAAAAAGAATAAAAACTTATATTCGAAATTCTCAAAAGCAAGAAAGACTCTCAGCTTTAGCATTAATAAATATTGAAAATGCCTTGTTAGAAGATATGAGATCTCCAACATTTGAAGAAACAGTGATAGATGTTTTCGCTGGACAAACAGAAACCGAAAAATTGATCTTCATTTTAAAAATTAGATATATATATATATATATATATATATATATATATATATATATATATATATATATATATATATATATATATATATATATATATATATATATATATATATATATATATATATATATATATATATATATATATATTTATACCTCGGCATAATCATTTTAGGTTAGTGCCTTTTTTATTTGTACCAGTTTCATATAGCCTGCCAAACCTATAAGACTATACCTCTTCCCTTATAAAATTTTTATCACATCCCTAGATTCTTTTGTCACGCTACGCCCCTGGCTAGACTGGAATATATACATGTAACGGATATGTATATGTAGATGCGCAATCACTACAAATTTGTCTTAATGCGGTAAAACCGGAATCTCTTTAAAATACTATCAAACTATTGCTATAACGCTCTTATAATTTTTTGCGTCACTTAAAGCATGTAGATGCTGTCCACTATTTACAGTTAGTTCACTAATGACAAAGCTGGATATAATTTCTCTATTGAATATTAAATTGTATATTTGTATATCCACTAATCTATTGTCATTATTATGAATAATTTGTAATCTACACTATGAATGTCTTGAAATTTCACGTGACTTGATGGCACTTAGGATCAAATTGTAAAACTACAGACTCTATTTTTCCAAAATGCTCAATTTACAAAAAGTGCTACTTGTATCCAAGTTCCTCAGTGTATAAGAATCGATTGTCGTGGTCCAGAGATTTTGAAACGCTGTCTGTAGTGTAGTAATGTGGTACTTATTAACTGTTTATGTTTGGGTTTTAACATTTTAGAATTTATTGTGCCACAAAATTCGATGGACGAAGTTAATACGTAACATATAAGAAGTTACCATACACACACACTTCGTTCTCTAAAAAGTCTACAGAACGCATGGTTGTAGCACCATCACTTATAAATATTAACAGAAGGTTTCTTGAAAGTCGAAATTTTTCTAATGTTTTTAGCATCACCCTCGTAATTACTTCGCTAGTACGTTTTAGAATTATTTACTAGCTATTAAAAATAAACATGACAGTTTCCAGTGTGGTACTACACTATTAAAAAGAGATTTTATTTAGATTCAATCGTCTCGTTCACACATAACCACTTATAGTTCTTTTATTTTGTAATTCAGATTTAACTCTGTTGTCAAATGCTGTGCGCGCAGATGATACCACATTTTGCAATATTGGTTGATAATGTAATTGATAATCGATGATATATTCCAGAATAGACGAAATGCATGACTGTTAACACACGAAATGTTATATTACAAACAATATGCTTGAGAGTTACATAAGAAAATTGGATATTTTGTTCTAAGCCAGTTTTTTTTTATGTGAACTATTTATATGTTTCCTATAGTCTATAGTATAGTCTATAGTATAATTATTAATTACTTAATAAGCATTCGAGCTACATATATCGACGAGGAATCGACTTCAGAATGACCCAGGGGCTACTGAAACCACTGATCAGCCAGCATACACAGCCAGCTGCATGAGCTGGGTCTACGCTATTGAAACCTGGACTAAAATTGATCGCTCTAGCTATATGTTCCTCATTTTGTCCGAATATTTATACAAAACCATTTGCATTGTTTTCCAATTTGAATCGTTTGAAAATGTTATCAGAAAACGTATTTTATTTCTCACTTTGGGCAATTTTTTATATACATCTTTTTATATATACTGAAACTCTCAATCGTTTCAAATATTCTGATACCGTTCCTTCCTGGTACCGTTTATAATTGATGTTACCAAAGATTAGTGTAGTAATTAGGTATCAAACAATTGTCAGCATATGACTATAGCTATGTCTAATAGGCACCTATACTTTTTTAAGTTTTCAGTGAGTAATAGATTGAATATTTTAGGTATGATAAATTGCAACAGAGTAAAAATTGTTGGGCAAAAATTAATGTAATTGCGTCACCGTTGTTTAGTCCAGAGGTGTACATCTATTTTAAACCTTTTTTAGCTTAAGGTAAATGGAAATAGCCCGCATATGTAAATATGAATTGCACCCGTATGCCCCACAAAACACCTACGCATAGCACTTATTTAACATCTTTTGTTATTTTACATGCCCATGCATTATGAAAGGGATGATACACGTTGAGGTATGATGCAGTGGACTTATTTAACTTTGGGGGCATTTCACGTGAAGCGGACAACGAAAAAAATGTGACAACCTGAAATTCATTCATATTCGGGATAATTGTAAAAACGCATGAATGTAAATACATAATCTTTTGTTTGTATGAGCCTTATTTGTCAAGTTATTGACTTCGCTGATGTGACTTTGCTGAAAATTATAGCTTTGTTGTACAATATTGTGCAGCATCTTGTACAACAAAGCTATAATTTTCAGCAAAGTCATATTGAATGAAGATTTCGCTTTCAGAGATGATCTCCTTTAGTTTTCTGAAATAAAGCGCTTGTTCTGCAATGTAGGCATGTGGCTTCAAAATGTCCAAAGCGTTACACAAGCTATCAACAAGATCATCATCAGGAACCACTTGAGCGGCTATAGTAAACCGGTCTGTATCACTACTATAACACTAGAATGCTTAAACAGGTTATTATTAATATAACAGTGTTTTTAATAAGTTCTCGCGTAAACCGGCCGGCCTAAGCATGTACCAGGTGCGGCGCCGAGTGCGTGCCTTTGTATATTAAGTGCTCTATCTCTTAAACGAATGCAGATCCCATTTTAAAATTTTTAGTGTAATATCTATTTACTGCAAGCTATATTTTGGATTTTAAATAATTAAAAAGAATGGTCGAAGTTACTAAAATTCGGATTTTAAATGTTCACTTCCGGTTTTCTACACGAAAAAAAATCGAAATTTCGAATCTGATTCTATAGTTAAAAATAAAAGTCAATTTTTTATATAAAACACCATTTTAAATATTTTGTTATACATTGGTTAATTTGAACAACAGTTTCAAAAAAATCTGTATCTCATATTTCGTCAATTTCAAGCCTTATTTATCAAGTAAATAACTTGATAAATAAGGCTCATACAACCAAAAGATTATGTATTTACATTCATGCCTTCTAGGAGTATAATTATCCCGATTATGAATGAATTTCAGGTTGTCACATTTTTTTCGCTGTCCGCTTTACATGAAATGCTCCTTTGTTTATGGCTGGGTTGAATATATTTTTAATTTTCTTCACAACGAAGACTTGGAAATATTACAATAATTTTATTTCACCTAATCAAATGTTCATAATTTCTATCGTCATTTTTCAAACACAGTTCTAGTCTGTTTATCAATGATCGCATGACATAAACAAACACTTCACCTTTTCAATTCACCAACAGTTCTCTTTGCCTTTCACTAACGTGTCAATCACCAAACCTGAATGCCGACCTTATTTTCAAAAGTATCTCGATCAATATACATACCGTCAACTGGGGTTATTTTGCCCATTGGGGTAACTTTACCCATTTTTGAAAAAAGTTTGAGTGCCAAACATAGTTACTTGAATGTTCGCAGCAGAATGGATACGCAGCAAGTAATCAGGGCTACCAGTTGTGATGTTGACGGCAAGGGTTGCTCATGAGTTTTTCTATGTAGTGATAGTTTATCAGTGTGAAAATGTGAGTTGTGTAAGGGGACTCCAAGACAGATAATTGGAGTACCTAAGCAACTTTCATCAAAGCAGTCAATAACGAAAGCTGGTAAAATTTTTAAATTATTTCTATTTGTGTCGCATATAATAACGGTTAGAGTAATATGATAGGGGAATTTTTATACCTTTATTTTCATGTTTTTGTTTTGATGGGCAATGTTACCCCATGATCTGTCCACCTCTCAATGAGCTGAGTATGGGCGAATTATGAAAATTTTTAAGTAGGTTACCACAGTGTCTTCAACCACAGAGTTTTCATTCGTAATACTCACTGTATAGTTGGGTAGTATACCTCCCTCCCACCCTGTATCAGTATGCGGGGTGATTGAGGGGAGGTGTAAAATACAGAACACAATACACAGCTGCTAAACCTACCTAAATTTTGATACCAACCTACCTAAAGATTGATACGTACCTAACTTTCTGTTCAGAGTAATGCCACGAAAATACACTTCGAAGTTGGGGCGTTCCCAGTACAAGGATTACTCTTAACAGGATCTTGAAGAAACTCTGGATGCTGTTGCCAGCGGAGAGATGTCAATAAGGCAAGCTGCATCAAAGTTCAACATCCCAAGAAAGACCATTGGTAAAAAATTCACAATAAAGAACACAAAGTCTGTTGGTCACCCAACTGCACTAATCGTGAGAGATTACTTGGTGAGATGTGGCCGGGGTGTTATGAATTTTAAAGGCGATAACCTGCCAGGAGAAGATTAGTACAGCTCATCCATTCAACGTCATAGAGATGAGTTAACAGTCAGAAAATGTCAAAATATATCTCGAGAACGAGCCACTGTAGGGATTGATGAGTTTACAACTTACTTCGATCATCTCAAAGGTGCACTGCAAGGCGTTCCACCAGATAATATATAGAACTACGACGAAACTAATCTCATGAAGTTTATTACTTCAGAGGTGGCAAAATAAATTTTGAATCAACTGTTCTCATGTTTGTTTTGGCTTATTTTACCCCCTACAAAGGTAATATTGTCCAGAAGAGACTTTGAAGGTAGTTTTCAATATAAATTCAAAATTACCCCTCTTATGGGCAAAGTTCCCTTCTTGTCCAGGTAAGTTTGCCCACCAGGTTTTTGAATTTTTACAGAAAGAGAAAGCAACGAAAATATATTTTGAGTCAATGAGTCAATTCTGCAAGCCCTCCCCCGATTATAGAATTTTTTCCCCTCTCCAACCGATAGAGAAGTGCACGAATTCTTTACTTAAGATTTAAAAGTAGGCAAAGTAACCCCGGTTTACGGTATATTTTTTAGGAGAGCAACATCCATCTCTGAATAGGGCATAATTGAATTTAGAACAACGTGTAATAGTTTATTCTGTGCTTTTCATGTTTTAATATATGGCTTTTGCGCGATTCAACTGATTGATAAACTGATTTTGTTCTTAGCCTGTTCGATGCAGGTACATGATTCTATTTCAGCTAAGAGGTATATTCCAGGCCCAAAATTCATGTTAATTAACATTTTTGATTTGATGAATGAAAAAAGCGCGTGGTATTCTTGTAACCTCATTCAGTGATCAATTTTCTACTTAATTAATAAAACATACATAGAACTGACTATTATTAAAATGAACAATGTATACTCATATAACTAGACATATGTTAGAGTTTGCATTATTCTGAGTGAATCATTTGTTTCCATTAAATTTTTGCGACCCAGTCTGACACGCTTTTAAAAGGATTGGATTATATTCTATTATATTCATTAAGAAACTTTATTTTCTAGGAAAAAATCGTATGGTTGGTAACAGCGTTGGCGTGGCTTGCTTTCAACATCAGCTTGTATTCTGTTGCATGAAGAAAGCTGTTCTGAAAAGTTACAGATGCATCTATTTAGAAAATTCTAACATATATAGATATTACTTACATTTACATAGATACTGACAATTACGTGAATTAAAGTTTTGTTTTTCTGGTTCGGCTTGTAATGAATGTCGAGCGCCATCTCTTGCTCTTTTTATTGATGTGCAACATTAGTGTCACTAGTATATCTTTATGAAGAGTCCAATCTTGACTTTTAACATTCGCACTTCAATATTTTAAAATTTTCAATGTTTCTACTGATATTTGCTATCCAATGTATTTCTTTTAATCGTAAAACTAAAAAAAATCATTCCTGCCCCTTTTTATTTCACATTTTTTATTTATGGAGGTTTCAAACATAGGAGTGTGTAATATTTTGTTTTCGTTGACTTTTTCTATTATTAATTCTCGATATCCGGTCATTTTGAGAAAAAAAAAAACTAAATCTCTCAACTAAAGGAGAAATAAATATGAACAGCAGTGATCACTTAACAAATCAACGAGTTTGCAATAACAAACACATCGTTTATAACATCAGTTCAAGTGTTATTACTTTCATAATCTAAAATAAAATTTATTGTCCATGTTCTTACTGACATTTGTTATCCAATGTATTTCTTTTAATTGTAAAATTTAAAAAAATCAGTCATCCTTTTTATTTCACATTTTTTATTTATGGAGGTTTCAAATATAGGAATCTGTAATATTTTGTTTCCGTTGACTTTTTCGATTATCTATTCTCGAAATCCGGGGATTTTGAGTAGAAAAAAAACTAAATCTCTCAACTAAAGGAAAAATAAATATGAACATCAATTATTAATTAACAAATCAATGCATTTTCAATAACAAACACATCGTTTATAACATCAGTTCAAGTGTTATTACTTTCATAATCTAAAATAAAATTTATTGTCCATGTTCCTACTGACATTTGTTATCCAATGTATTTCTTTTAATTGTAAAATTTAAAAAAATCATTCATCCTTTTTATTTCACATTTTTTATTTATGGAGGTTTCAAATATAGGAATCTGTAATATTTTGTTTCCGTTGACTTTTTCGATTATCTATTCTCGAAATCCGGGGATTTTGAGTAGAAAAAAAACTAAATCTCTCAACTAAAGGAAAAATAAATATGAACATCAATTATTAATTAACAAATCAATGCATTTTCAATAACAAACACATCGTTTATAGCAACAGTTCAAGTGTTATTGTTATTACTTTCATAATCTAAAATAAAACTTATCTTCTTTCTGTCCTCTATAACAATTTATTATACCTACATTGAAATTGTTGATAGTCTTCGAAAATATGTACTTATGAAAATTACTGTGAAAATCTACTTTTTCCTAGCTTAATAAATGACTAATGAGCAATAGTTGTGCTTGAACTCCTCATCCTGAGACCACTTCGCTGCAAATTTCATTAACAATACAACTGTTCGTTTTCAACACACTTGTGTATAACAGATATATAGTACTATCTTTATGTAATGAATAAATTCTTTAAACATTCAGTGATTAACTTTTGGAAAAAACTCTCAAACCCGTAAAATTTTATTTTTAACTGCGCATTTTTTAAAATAAAGGGTGTGTAAAACCTTTATCAATTTGCATCAGACAACGCCCACTAGACCGTTCCATCATCGGCCAACACCGTAGCGTGCCATGACCGGACCATTGATGCAAATTATAATTGTTTGCATGTGTCGATACGGTTACGGTCCTAGTATAGTACGGTGTACGGTGTAGTGGGCAAAGACCTTAAGAGCGCAAGATTTCAAATGCGTGCCATTTTAGCTGTTATGATTCGATAGGTCAATAATTGTCGACAGGTGGATAGGAGACAGATAGAGTTATTGCATGGAGCTCTACAATGGAGATACAACATGTCCTTATTGTTAAACATTACTATCAAAATGGTGAAAGTTTGGTTGCTACGATTAGTAAAGTGCGTCCAATTTTCAGCAGAAATAATGTTCAAAATTTGTGAACTGTGGAAAGATAAAAAATTACTAAATAATACGAAAAATTCGTAAGTACCACTGGGACACCATATTGTCAATATTCCTCAAAAAGGACAGTCAACAGACGTTAAAAATAAAAATTGACAGGTCCAAATATTTCGTTTAAACATCGATAAAAAATGATGCATCAATTTTATTTTCAACTTTAGTCCCTCACTGTATATACGAACATCATATTCATTACAACTGAAATCATAATGCAAAACTTAAATTAATTTGGTTTATCTTATACAGGAACCACAAGTAAAATAAATATACACATTAAGACAACACTAACTGGAAAGAAATATTCAGAAACAATTATTTCCACTTTATGTACTTCGCCACAGAATTCGTGCTTACCACAGCAACTTTATAGTTACTTGGAGGTATTTGTGTATGATTCCCACTTGTCTTACATAATTTGTTATAAAAACAGTTTCTAGTTTTGTTTTACTGTTGAAAATATGCGCATCTTACTTTATCCTCTATTATATCAGAAATTTAGAAGGTGAAAATGTTCTTTAAGAAAGATTAAGAAGTGAGTACCTATTTATATTTCTCGAAGTATTATTTGAAAAAAAAATTAGTTTTTCTAACTATATCCTTACTATATTTTGTTTTTAATACACATATTTTTGGTATTATTTACTTAATTTAGTATTAATAAGTCATTATATGTTTCATCATATTAATAAAAATAAATGTATCGGGGAAATAAAGACAATTTTGAAAACCTGTTATTTGGAGAATTATCATTAAATTGCTTTATTTTTTCTTTGATTATAAAAATACACACATTACACCAAACCAATACTTATTAAAAGTAAAATACACGAAAATAATTAGTAAATACTGGTTGCTACAAACAAAAGTTATTTTTGATGGTAGTAGTGATTACTTCCCTTTTTATATTAATAGTGAACGCGGACACAATAAAGGTAATAAACTTCTTAAGGTATTTATATATAATTTATATTTAACATCTTCTTCTTCTTTTAGCTCATAAACCTTAGTGGGTTTTGGCTTGCTCTACTATGTTCCTCCATCTGGTTCTATCTACCGCTATTCTCCTCCAATTTCATAATCTTAGAGTTTTTAGGTCTTCCACCTTTTCCTTTCCTATCCTAGGTCTTCAACCTACCCACCTTTTCTTGGGTCGCCCTTTTGGTCTTGTGTTTTGAGGTTTCCATTCAAGGATTCTCTTCACAATTTTCTCGCCCTCCATCCTATATATATATATATATATATATATATATATATATATATATATATATATATATATATATATATATATATATATATATATATATCCTAACCACCTTATCCTTTGACTTTTTATGCATCTTACTATATCCTCTCTTTTTATAAGTGCATCAATTTCGTGATTCATTCTTATTCTCCACATACCGTTTTCTTGCACTAGGTCGTATATTCTTCTAACGATCTTGCTCTCAAATATTCTTAATTGATTTTCATCATTGTTTGTTAGTGTCCATGTTTCACACCCATAGGTTACTATGTCTTATAAGTGTTACTAGGTCTTATAAGTGTCTTATAGATTGTGATCTTAGATCTTCTATTTAGTATGCTGCTCCTTATTAATTTTAAATAAGCATAGTAGCATTTATTTCCTTTTAGGATTCTTGTGCTTATTTCACCTTGGACGTTACCATTATTGGCAATTTTGGTGCCAAGGAAATTGAACGTCTTGACACTTTTAATCTGACCGCCGTTTATATTAATATTTGGTAGTTGTATTGGGGTATTCCTGCAGTAATACATATATTTCGTTTTGACTTTGTTCACTTGTAGACCTCCTTTATTTTATATATAATTAACATATTTCGTCAATTAACGTATAAGTCGTTTATAAAGAAAAATTTTTGAAATCATTATAAATGGTTAAATCATGTATAAAAAATTCCTAACAATAGTTTTTTAGCATAAAATACAAAACCATTTTTTTAAGAAATTATTTTTAGTGATGTTTTTCTATACTAATGGTGGATACGGCCATCAATAATAAATTTCCCTAAAGTCATTGCTAAAGATGTTGCTCACCAGTATAAGGGTGAAAGATGATAATTTAATTTCTAATTCTAGTTGTTATGTTTTTGTCTATTTTTATGTTGTCTATTTTTTGCACATTTTTTAAACATTGAAATTATGGCAGAATATATTTTCTTACCTGAATTTAAACACTTTGTTATCATAAAAATAAAAGAAAACTAGACAACAACGATTAGATAAAGTAAAACTAACGGACATAAAACATTAAATAAATAATTGAAAATAAAAATTAAAACTATCAGTTAAGAATGGGCACAGATAAAGTCATAAAAGAATCTTAAATTATAATTTATATTACATGCAAATTACAATATACTTCCCTAAAATAATGTTGGAAAGAAAATCTCTTTCATATTGCTCACTGATACAATGTAAAAAAAATTAATTGTTACTTCTGGCTTGTGGCTTCTATGTTTATTATTTTACTATGTACTGTTATTTTTCACATTTTTGACACAATGCCGCAACATATTTTCTAATCTCAATTTAAATATTTTGTTGTCATAAATATAAATACGAATTGGAAAATAGTGATTATATAAATTAGAATTAATAGACATAAATTTTACTTTAAAAATACTTTAAAATGATAATTAAAAATAAACATGAAAGAATATCAGTCAAGAATGGGAACAGATAATGTCGCAAAAGAACCATAAATTTGAATTTACATCACATGCAAATTATAATAAAATTTCATTCGTACATTACGTTTTATCATATCAGTAAAACCCGACTATTGAAAGAAAGCATTGGTAACTGGAGAATTATTAATTCGACCAATTTTCCTCGATTCTCTTGATACATAAATAATTTGAAACATGTTCACATCAATAACATTATGAATATTTAAGGTAAATGCAAAAATCTCATAAAAGGAGTTTTTTAAAGTAAAATATTCATTTTACATATAAACGAGTGTTTATGTCCCTTTACTGTATTAAGAGCAGATGCGGATACAATAAGAGTAATACTGCGTTTCCTTAAAATTGTTTAAAAGGAAAAGCTTATTTCTTATCTCACTGGTAAAAAAAGTAAAAAAAAAAAAAATAATTTAATTCTTAAATCTGACTCTTTTCTTGTTTACATATTTTTGTAACATTGGCACAGCATATTTTCTTATTGAAATTTAAATACTTTGTTAACTTATACGTATATATGTACCTGTATATATAACAGAACTAGATAATAATAATTAAATTAATAATTTAAAAATATTGGAATACAAAACGTTTCAAAAGGATCACAATATCATTTGAGAAGACTTTGCGGAGATAATAAATTTAATAGCCAATATGTTATTAAATAGTTTAAAAGAAAATAATTAATAAGAAAAAAATATTTTTCGAATAGAAATTGGTTTTTATAACTAAACATTCACCACTATCTCGTATTTAATGTGTTTTTTTGTATAGTTTTTACTTAATTTAATATAAATAATCATTATATGTTTTACTGTATTTACTGTATTAATAAAAATCGATATTTGGCACAAATGATAGACCGTTTGGAAAATAAAATATGAATGTAACTGGGGAATTAATATTAATTTGAATTAATTTTTCTTCGATTACCTAAGAATATATATGACACTAAAATAATACGTTTTAATGGTATTGTAAATGTTTAAATTATATAGAAAAAATCCTACATGAAATTATTTAAAGTAAAATACACAAATATAAGTTTTTTCTTAATGGTAGTAGCAGGTACTTCCTTCCCTTTTCAATATTAATGGTGGATGCGGACATAGAGGAGGTAATAACATATTTCCTTAGAGTCATTCAAGAACAAAAGTTTCGTTCTTGTTGCTCACCAGTACAAAGGCAAAAAAAAATTAATTCTAGTTCCTATATTATTTTGTCATATTTTTGGGATATTGTATTGGGCATGACCCGTTTTATTATTTAAATTTAAATACGTTGACAACTTAAACATAAAAGAATAGACAATGATGATTAGATAAATTTAAAAATAATAGATATGAAACTTTAAATAAATAATTAAAAACGAAAATAAATAAAAATATTAGTCGATAATATAGGAACAGAAAATGCCCCAATAGATTCCACAATCTCGTTTGAGGAAAAATTATGGAGATATTAAATTCAATAGCGAAAATATTATTAAATTATTTAAAGTAAAGTAATATTTATATGAAACATTATTTTTCGAAGAATAAATTAATTTTTATAACTAAACGTTCACTCTGTTTAGTTTTTAACGTTTTTCTTTGTATTATTTACTTAGTTTAATGTAAATAAATCATTATATGTTTTAACGTATTATTATTAACAATAAATATTTCAGAAAAATGTTTTGGAAAAATTAGGCCATTTGGAAAAAAATGTTAATATAACTGGAGAATCATTATTAATTTGAAATAATTTTTCTTCGATTATCTAAGTATATATGATACCAAGCTAATATGTTTTAATGATATTAAGTATAAATGTTTAAATTATTTAGAAAAATTCTGAATCAAGTTCTTTAAGGTAAAATACATGATCCCTTTTATGGTAATAACAAGTATTTACTTCCTTAAAGTCGATTAAAAAGAATAACTTCGGTCTTATTGCCTACCAATACAAAAATAAGGAAATATAAAAATGTTTGTTTCGATTCCTATATTTTCTATTTTTTCACATTTTTGGGATACTAAATAAACTAAATGTAAATCAATTAAAATATTAATCGATAATATGGGAACAGAAAATGTCCCAAAAGAACCACATTCTCATTTGACAAAAAATTGCGGAGATAATAAATTCAATAGCGAGTATGTTATTATGCGATTTAAAAGAGAGTAATATCTGTATAAAACATTAATATTTTTCGAGAAAGAAATTAGTTTTTGTAACTAAAACACTCTCTCTGTTTCGTTTTTGACGTGTTTTTACTGAATTTAATATAAATAATTCATTATATGGTTTATCATATTAATTTTTATAAAATAATTTACTTAATTTAATTCAAATAAATCATTATATGTTTTACCATTTACCATTTAGAAAAAAATGTTAATATAACGATTTATATTATATATAAATAATATATAAACAGTTTAGATAAGTGGAGATTTATTACCAGTTTAAAATAATGTTTCTTCGATTAGTCGAGTGTACATATTACACAAAACCAATACGTATTAATGATATATGTAAATGTTTAAATTATATAGAAAAGAATCCTAAATGAAGTTCTTTAATGTAAAATATACGAAAATATTTTTTTAGTGATGGTAACAAGTGCTTACTTCCATTTTCAATATTGATAGTAGATGCGGACATAAAAGGGATAATAATATACTTTCTTAAAGTAGATTAAATTTCATTTTTATTGCCCAAAAGAAAAATATTAAAATATATAATAATTATATTTTTAGTTCTGGTTGCTATTTACTATTTCTTTGAAAATATTTTCACATTGTTAGGACATTGGCACAAAACATTTTCTGTATAGCAAAAAATTTAACAATAATGATTATATAAATTAAAAATAATAGATACAAGTATTTGTATAAATAACTAAAAATAAACAAAAAAATAATACCACCAGGAATGGGAAATAACTAGGAATTAAAAATTATATTACAAGTAAATTATGATAAACTTTAAGTTTAAATTATTTAAAATATCTTACACGTACACAACAAATGTTATTTGCAAAAGTGTTATCTTTTTTTTGCGAAAACCCACGACCGAAAGTACGCAATATTTCCAAACGCAAATCCATGAATGAAACGAAAATGCCCTTATATATTTTCGGAACCTCTTAAAAAACATATCGCGCTCACCTGGTCTGTTGAGTTAATCCAGGGTCCGGTGGCTGGAGGATGCTGCAAGCACTAAAACACGAAGACGACGCCGTAGTCCTGATGGTACGTTATATAGCACCTGTGGCAGCGGCGCAACTACTTCACGCCGCCACTCACGGGGGCGGTGGTAGAGCCAAAGAAGTGGCGCGCCATTCATAGATTCCTCCTAGTTAAAAACAGCTTGATGGACAAGTGGGCTTATATCGATGCACGGAAAAGCGAGGCGTTTCACCGACCGTCGCTACACGATTTTTAATTGTCTGGTGCGAATACGTGATACGAACTATGTACGCTGCTCTGAGTCACAGGTATGTCTTGATATTCCAGTGGAAGTCTATGTGCGAGATCTTAGATATGCGGCCAATTAACGATTGTGACGCAATTTTAGTATTAAGAACATTTTTGAAGATCAACACGGTGAACAACGACATTATAGGGCTGCCTTTTAAGTTTTTACAAACAGTGAAAAAGAAACGAACAAGTTCGAAACAAAGTGTTTTATTGATTTTCGAAATATTCGCCTTTCAGGTCAACACATTTTTGCATACGCTCAAACCAATTCTGGAAACATTTTCTCCGCTCTGAAGTTGATATCGTAGATATGGTTTTGGAAGGCTGCAACACCTTCCTGAGGCGATGAAAATCGCTGTCCGCACATCTTTTGTTTGATAGTGGGGAACAAGTAAAGGGCATTATGTGATAAACTGGGTGAATACGGACAATGAGACATTAATTCGATATCTTTCTCCTTCAAATATTCATTTGTTTGATGTGCTGTATGAGAGCTGACATTGTCATAATGAAGAATGATGCGCCGTTTTTTGTTGTTCTTCTGTATTTCATCGAAGACCGTTGGCAAACAAATTGTTGTATACCATTCAACATTAACAGTTCTTCGATCCTCTAAAGGAATGGTGTCCAGTACATGCGACGTGTCCAGTACATCCGAAGAAACAAGCGATCATTTTCTTGGAAATGTTCCGCGAACAAACCACTTTAGTGGAATTTGATTAATTTTCAAACATCCAAATAATAGATTGTTATTTGATTTCCGGTTCATATGAATATGAACGTTTCATCTCCTGTAACAAAGTTGTATATGGATTTTGCACGTCCTAGGTCGAATTTTTTTAGCATTTCCTGACACCAATCAACACGAGGCTTTTTTTGAGCTTCGGTCAAATTATGCAGAATCCATCTGGAACAGATCTTTCTCACAGCTAAATGTTTATGCAAAATCGATTGTATTGCAGTCTGTGATATGTTAGGAGACGCCTCTATCTGTCTGTAAGTCACATGCCGATCTTTTCCAATCATGTTGCGCACAGCATCGATGTTTCTTGGAACGACAACCGATTTTGGTCGACCCTTACGACATTCATCACTGACGGACGCACGACCACGATGAAATTCTGCAACCAATTGTAAACAGTCTTCTCTGATGGTGCTTCATTACCAAAAGATGCACGAAGCGATTCTATGCATTGTTGTTGAGTAAGGCCTTTCTTAAAATCATAAAAAATCATCCAACGCAAACCTTCACGAGTGATTTCCATTTTTGCACAAACTTGCTTCTTTTAAACGTTCACTATCAACACAATACTCGGTCAATTTCTAAGTTGCCACTAGCTTCGCAATAACAAACGTTTAGGTTCACGAACACAGTGATGACACATCTCAGTAGTACCATCTATTGGTCGGTTGTAAAAACTTAAAAGGCAACCCTCTCTCGTACCATATCTGTTTCCTACATTCGAATTATCCGTAACTGGCAAATGTTTTGCAAATTTCCTAGGATTCACATTATGACTGTAGGAAGAATGGGGAATTTGGCCCAAATAATTGATCAGTCTTCTGAGCGATTGTTAGTTCTTGAAATGTCAACGGGAATATGCTAAATATTTCTTTTTGTTTTATACTTACTATTCAATTTGTCTATAAAACTACAAAGGGTAAACAATAAACATACGAGTATACTTTGATTTGAAGTAAATGTCACGATAGAGAATTATTCCAATGAATAAAACTCTGCAATTTTTATCACAAAGTTCTTATCTTAAAGTAACTGATAATATTTCTTTCTGTTTTTAAATGATAAGTCCAGTGGCGTCCTGCGTTTCAGTCTTCTCGTTTGTGCACTACTGTCCAAAAGATTTAATGCCAGGGCATTTGGGTGACAATTTAAACCTTTTTATGTATTTGTCACTACTTGCAACAATTATTTCTCTTAGTGTAGGCATCTCTAGGTCACTATAGATATCCCTATTTGTGACGAGGTATGGAGCATCAACTACTGAGCGTAGAACTTTTGCTTGAAATCTCTTAAGTATGGCAATGTTGGATTTAGCAGCCGCTCTCGAAAGCTGTATTCCTTAAATCCAAATGGGTTTTAAGATGACATTGTAAAGTAGGAGGCTGTTTGGAAGTGAAAGTTGTGATATTCTTCCCATCGAGTAATAGTACTTATGAAATTTGGTATCTAGTTGTTTTTCTTCCATGTGAGTATATTGTCTAGAGGTAAGCCTAAATATTTAATGCAATTTATAGTAGTGATGGTTTTATTGTTAATTTTCAGTTGTGGCGACTCTCAGTGACATTTGGTAAGTACTATATGTTGTGATTTATCCTCACTAATTTTAATAGGCCATGATTTAGCCCAATGATCTATTTGTTCTAAGTAATCTTGTAGTTTCATTAACACTGACTTAGCTTTCCACAATACACCAAAACACTATACACTACACTCGACGCGCGTTTCGCCAACAAAGTTGGTATCATCTGGAGATGATAAAGACCACTCTATTTACTGCGCACCTCGTGGGCGGTCCGATATCGCAGTTTTGAGACTTGTTCATATTCTTGATACGCTGTACGTTGTTCTGTGGGGCTTCCTTGCCGAGAGAAGCCTCCAGGACAGTCGAAAGCAGGCCTCCACTTACACAAGGTTCTGTTTTGTTGTTGCTGCGATGCGAAGGGTGTATTTACTATACTTTAAACTACTCCCTCAATGTAAGATGGTGAATAGTATGTACATTAATTACCTGCACAGACTTTTGCACTTAATCAATCAGTTTTTGAAATGAGTATAAACCAGGTAAACTGGATGGTACTTGAAACATTTATGATTTTTTTTAATAAAATAAGTTTTACCATCTTTTATATAAACGACGAAGATTGAATGTTCATATGAATTCCTTACAAGCCGAAATTTATCAGAGGATATACTGGAAGGCAAATAAGAAAAAATGCCGGATTGTTTTTTTATTTTGATTGACGCTTAAATCTATCTAAATCTATGAGTAGGCTGTATAAATATGTTAGAATAGTCTTTGCCTATAATTAGTAATTATATTAGTTATAAATTTATCTGAAAACTACTTACCCAGTGAATTTCAACGATCGATTGTAATGCCTCGGTGTTAGTGGCCATTCTATATTTTCTTAGAGAATGTTTCACACATCCGAGGTAATTCCATTTTTGGCATACTATTATCAACTTAAATAGTGAAGCAAAAGTAATGTACTAAAATATCCGCTTTCATAAGCTCCATTTCAAAGATTTCATATTTTTCACAGAAAAGTTTACTGATATTTCAGGGGATGCCTTATTCCACCACAATTACACTCTTATTCCCCACTACGTTTTTCTTCCTGATCCTCATATTACTCGTTATTGTTCCTCATCCCGCCAGAATCTGAACGACACTGATTACTTCGCACATTGTTTTATACGATGTTTTAAGTTTTGCTGGCTGCTACATTTCCTCCATTCAGGATGGTAATAGAATTGAAATATCGATTAGAATACATTTCTGAAAACATAAAAATAGTAACAGTGTAGTAGACGATTATCCGTGATCATTATAAACTCATGTAAATTTTCAGACGAAAAATCTTACAACTATTATAAACACATCTTTCTATCTCTTTCTCTCTCTCTCTCTCTCTTTCCTCCACACATTTTCAGTAGACCTTATATACATATAAATTAATAGAAAAAAGATAAAATTATATGTCCTGTTATACTTGTTGAAGGGTTTTGGCTTGTTGGTATTTAAGAAATCTCTATAAACCATGTAAACCCTGCACTACATAAAAAAGTGAACAATAGTTTTATACCCTATTTATCTTCGTTTTAATTATTAAACTAAGTTTAAATACATTGCAAAGACATTTACCGTCTATGCGTTAAAGATTTGCAAATAATATTAAACCCAAATATCCAAAAATTAACTGTTGTTAGCCCTGCATGAGACAATATATACCCATACTTATGAAGAGGTACTACCCCATTAGTTTTAATGTAAAATTTATAGTATAATGAAGAAAAATTCAGACTTCCTATCAATATTTCTCATGAAATCCAATATTTATAGTAACAGTCCTGACGGAGATCCATTAAATAATTTCAGAGATTTTAGCTCTATATAAATCTTACATCTTTAGATGTTGGACGGTAGTTTTGTTTTATATAAGAATATTTTTCACTGCACGGGACATCGCTCACAGAAGCGAGTTTCGACCTTACGTAATTATACAGATGTTTAACAGAGTCAATCCATATTTTTAATGTTAACTGGGTAGGTAAGTATTATATTATAGAACTTTGAAGCTATTTAGGGTATCAGAAACATACCTCATACCAGCCAGAACCTGAGCCACTAATAATTACCACAAACAAAATTTAGTTATATATTTATAAGTTACCTAAATTTATACCGTTTCAACTCCTCCATTATTTTTAGATATCATGTAAGTAAAATATGGATTAAACTATTCTAGGTACTTCACATATTGTACCTAGAAAAGCTACATTCCTTGTGGTAAATATTTACAATTAATGCAATACTGTACTTTTTCCTATTTCCAGTATGTATGATGTACTCCAGTCTCCCATTTCTGCTTCAACAAGATGAAAACTATTAGCAGCGAAATGATTTACATTTAATCTTTCTGAATATTAAGATATGTACCCACAAATGGACACCGTGATTTCCAGACCTTACACTCTGTGATGTTTTATTTTAAAGCGATTTTTTTGGGGGAGCTGAGATATCGAATTTGAGCTAAAACCTCACTTATTTATCAGTCAACTGAATAACCGCATCTTATATGACGAGTTAAGACCAACTCGGTGTTAATGGAGACTATTTTGAATATTTGTTGACATGGGACCCAAGAAATGTCGTTTATAAAACAGCCTGATGTTTTTATTTGTCTTCAATTTTCTAATAAATAAATAAAATGGTTTATATTTTTTGGAGATACAAACAATGATCCTCGAGTTTTATTAAACAAAAACTATGCTATATTACTTGTTTTGTGATGTTTTAACTACAAAATTTGTTTTCCAGAAACTTTTCTTTCAACTACTTTTCGACATAATATAACAGTTAAGCTTACACAACTAATACTCCTTACGTTTGGAATACCCTGTACAATTTAGACAGTTTACTTTTAAATCACAAATTTTGCCCTACAAATTAACATAAGTTTACATTTTGGAATGAGGGTGAATAAAAACAAAACTAAAGTGTTAGTGTGCAGAGGGCGCGAGAGCAGAGCAAAAACGAAAGTACAAGTTAATAATGAAAGATTGGAGGAAGTTAAAGACTTCATTTATTTAGGAAGTAAAATAAACTGGGATGGAAGAAGCGATAAAGATATAAAACAAAGAATAGCGCAGGTTCGAGTAGCTTTTAACAAAAAGAAAGCACTTTTATGCTCGGGGGTAACAAACTTAGAAACAAGGAAGAGATTTTTGAAAACGTATATATGAAGCACGGCACTATGGTTGCGAAACCTGGACGGTAGGGGAAGCAAGTAGGAAGAAATTAGATTAGATTAGATTAGGCTTTTGAGATGTGGTGTTACCGAAGAATGATGAAAATACCGTGGACTGATAGGGTTAGGAACGAAGAAGTATTAGAGAAAGTCGGCGAGAAAAGAAGTATGTAGAAAAACATAAAGAAGAGAAGAGATAGACTGGTAGGCCACTTGCTGAGACATGGGGGAATAGTCAGCGATATTTTGGAGGCAGAAATAGGAGTGAAGAAAGGCAGAGGTAGGCCTAGATTAGACTACTGCTCGCAAATAGTAAGGGATGTAGGTTGTAGCACAATTAGCGAAATGCGTAGGTTAGCACAAGATAGGAGAAGCTGGAGGTTAGCGTCCAACCAGTATTAGGACTGATGACCTCATGATGATACATTTTGGATAAATTAGCGGGAGTCTAGTATTGAAACTCAAAAATATGGTCATTCACGCCCAGTGATAACTTATTTCAATTTTGTTAGGTAGTTAGAATCATGTTTGCGGATTTATCAGCTTTAACAGCACCATAAATACACTTACAAAAACCATTTAAAACTAAAACGATAAAAAGTTTATGCAGATTATAAACTTCGAATATATGTAGCTTTTTGATAAATTTGCATTGAGAGCCTCGCGAAAATTTCACATTAGTATAATTTCTTTACACTTTCTCCTCCTCACCTATTCTTTCTTATTAATCCGCTTTAAATTATCATCGTTCGTTTTATTTACATATGTTGTCTGTTGTATAACGTCTGTTGAAATATTACTGTTCTGCTAAGACACTTACCAACGAGAGTTGTGTTTTAAGAAAATAACTTAACTTGTTGTTTCACTATATTAAAGTACGAACACGCCATTTTTTATCGAATTAGGTATATGTACGTAGTTTGGAACCGCTCAACAAAAATAGGTACTAATGTCTCAAAGGAACAGTTTTGTTATATTTCTCCTATATTTTAAACCTTATTTAACTAAATATATTTTATTGTAAAGTATTAACAAGTGTTAATGTGTTTTATATAATAGATGCCTTTTTACAAAAGGTAGTTTGTAGTGTCCGTTTAGGATGTTTTCCACTTTATTATAAAAATGCTTGCAGAACAAACTCTATATAAATTAATATAGAATAATAACTCTATATAATCTGTTGTATAACAGTATAAAATGGACAGGGAGAAATGCGATTTATGCAGAATTAAAAAAATATAAAAAGTTATTTCAATTAATACTAATGTGTATTGCATATACATATTATATATAATTTACTAATGCACTATATATTTATTTATATATACATATCCAACAAACAAAACCTATTTATATGATACAAAAGCCGAAAAAATAAAATATACAGAATATAAAAACTATACAATCAATTAAAAACAAGTTATAGAGTCGTGTCGAATTAATATAACAAACGAATATCAATTAAGATGAAAAAGCCATAATCAAAAATCAAACTGTCACATCTTATTAATACCATTGAGACTAAGGTATGTTCCAGAGATATGGAAGGTTGCAGCAGAAGTCATCATGATTCACAAACCAAGCAAAGCCCCCAATGATGTTTCATCGTATAGGTCAATTTCTCTACTGCTTATTTAATCTAAATTGTTAGAAGAATACTTAAACTGAACTGAAGGCTGAAACCTATCACTGAAGAAAGGAACTTAATTCCAAATCATCAGTTTGGCTTTAGAAAAGGTCACTCAACCACAGACCAGGTTCATAGAATTACTGACATCATCGAAAAATCGTTAGAAAACAACGAAGTTTGCTCAGCCATCGTCTTAGATGTTGCGAAGGCTTTTGATAAAGTATGGCATGTCGGTTTAAAATATAAACTGATGCTACTCCCACAGCAATACTCAGAACTACTGGAATCATACATCTTTGAAAAATTCTTGAGTCAAACAAGATGAAGCATACTCCGAATTGAAAGAAATCAAAGAAGAAATCACAAAACCCACAGGGAAGCGTTCTAGGACCCATCTTGTATTTGATTTACACAAATGATATACCACAGTTGGAACAAGATACTATAGCTACCTTTGCATATGATATTGCTATTCTAGCGGTAGGTAAAAACCATGAAGAAGCTGCAAATAAACTACAAACATCAGTTAACCAAGTTAATGACTGGACCCAAAGATATCAAAGCGTATCAAACTGAATGAAACTAAATCAGTCCACATAAACTTCACAAAATATCCGGGTATTTTATTAGACGCAAGACTTCGCTGGAAGGTCCATGTTAAGAAGAAAAAGGATGGGAATTCCATCGCCTTGGTATGTCAGAAACAGTGACCTCCATCGTGACCTTCAGATGGATACTGTGGGCCAAACAATTGTCAAATTTGCAAGGAATCATGGCAACAGCGACTCCACGGAACCGTCGAGGATATCCAGCTCCTCGATAACTCGAATATCGCAAGAAGTCTCAAGAAAGTAAAGCCTCTTGAGTTGGTCAAGTGATTATATTAGTTAGTTAAAAGCAGAGTATTGTGCGGTTGTGATACACGTTAATATTGGTATAGTTAACTTACTAGAAATTAACGTACACTAGATAATAAGTCCTTAGATCTAAGTTTTCAAAGTACCAATTTAAGTTAGAACTAAATTACTCCTTGATCGACTCAACGGTCAGATTGTTATATAAGTAAATGCCCCGTAAGGGGTGTTTAATTAAGAAAAAATAAGAACAATATAGATTGAGGTTAAGTACTATATCAAATCAAATGTTTCTTTAATACTATCATTATTATAGTAGAATAAATCAATAATATATTCTATGCATTAATGATTGCGACTGCATTTGATATATTGAGGAGACTCCGTACTATTGATTCTAGCAGTTGACAGCTTAAAGGTATTGTTAGAGCGTGGTGATATTCTAGGGATTTTCAAATCCAACCGATTTAATAGGTCTATACAATCAAATACATTATTAGTGGATTGAAACAGAATTATTACAAATTGAGTACATTTGTGTATGCAAGTTCAAGTCTTCACTTTCAGTTATAACTGAAAACGGTGAAGACATAATGTTGGTATGTTTGGATGACTGGTTGGAAATTTGAGGTTCAACGAAAGATTTGGAGAAATAATTTGTAAACATATCTGCCAATAACTGAGGATCTTCGCTGGATTTGTTATTATACATTGATGTAGAAGGATCAGATGAATGTTTATATATATATATATATATATATATATATATATATATATATATATATATATATATATATTGCCTATATGTGTTAAAAACTTCATTCCAACTCATTTAATTGAAATATTTTGTGAGTGAGATATTTTTATAAATTTTATATAAAATATATATTTTATATAAATTAAAAATTTTCAAGCTAGAAAGCTAGAAAAGGAAGCTTCATATTTTCTAGCTAGGAAGCTAGAAAATATGAAGATAGAAATGGATAGGTTAGGATTAGATATAGTAGGTATAAGTGAGATGCGCTGGCCGGAAGTAGGAGATTTTTGGAGCGGTGACTATAGGGTAATACACACAGGATCGGTAAATGGAAACGCGGGAGTAGGGATCGTTATGCGGAAGAACGCAGGACAGTGTGTAGATAGCTACCTACAATACAGCGAGAGAGTCATGATGGTTAGGTTAGATTCGAAGCCAGTGGAAACAGTAATAGTGCAAGTATACATGCCTACTTCTAGCCATAGTGAGGAAGAGTTAGAAGCCGTTTATTCGGACATAGAGCAGGTAATAGGATTTGTGAAGGGTCATGAAAATTTAATAATAGTAGGAGATTTTAACGCAGTCGTAGGTGAGGGGAAAGAAGGAGAATTTGTAGGTCCTTATGGATTAGGAAACAGAAACGAGAGAGGTAGCACACTGATAGAATTCTGTGAGAAGCACAAGATGGTAGTCGCGAACACATTGCTCAAGAATCATGTTAGGAGGCGGTACACATGGAAAATGCCAGGAGGGATAGACAGGTATCAGATAGACTACATTCTGGTTAGGAAGAGATTTAGAAATCAAGTAAAAGACTGTAAGAGTTATCCAGGAGCAGATGTAGATAGCGACCACAACTTGGTAGTCATGAAAGCTAGATTAAAGTTCAAAAATCTGAAAACCCGGAAGGATAAGAAACGTATAAATGTAGACATATTGAGGGATCAGAATATGAAAGATAAGTTCCAGGAGAAAACAGATCAATTAATAAATAAAACGAGTAAGGACGAAATCAAGAACGCAGAAACTGAGTGGGAAGGTATCAAGAATAGTCTAGATTCCGCGGCTACGGACGTTTTAGGACACGAGAAAAGGGAAGCTAGGAAGCCCTGGATAACGGACGAAATCTTAAACTTAATGCAAAAGAGACGAGGCTACAAAAACGGACGAGACGAAGAAGGACTAAAAACTTATAAGTCAATAAAGTGGGAAATCATTAGAAATGTAGAAAAGCGAAAGAACAGTGGATAGAGGATAAATGCAAAGAAGTAGAAGATAAGTTGCAAGTAGGTAAGACCGATGAGGCTTACAAACTAATTAAGAGGAACTTCAGGGATATAGGAACAATAAGTAGAAACGTTAGGAGTCAATCGGAGGACATACTGATCGGAAGAGAGGAGAAAGCGGATAGGTGGAAGCAGTATTTAGGAAATTTATACGAGGGTCAGGAATTAGGAGAGATATTAGAGGAAGAATCTAGCATCGATAGGGAAGATGTAGGAAAACCTATATTGAGAGAGGAATTTGAAATAGCACTAAGGGGGCTAAAGAATAATAGAGCGCCGGGTGTAGATAAAATACAGGCGGAAATTTTGAAATGTGCGGGACAGAAAGTAGTAAATAGGATGTTTGAACTGGTAAAATACATATATGAAACGGGCGAGATGCCGGAGTATTATAAGAGGAACATTATCGTTACTATACCGAAAAAGAGAGGAGCCGACAAATGCGAGAACTTTAGAACGATTAGCCTAACTTCCCATGCGTCAAAAATCTTAATTAGAATAGTGCAGAAGAGGATGGAAAATAGAGCGGAGGCAATACTAGGAGAAGACCAATTTCCGGTTTAGGCGAAATAGGGGAACTCGCGAAGCTATTCTGGCGCTAAGAGTAATGTTAGAGAAAACAATAGAAAAAGGAAAGAATGCTTATATAGGATTTGTAGATTTAGAAAAAGCTTTTGATAACGTAAGATGGGAAACAATGTTCGAGATACTAAAGAGTGCGAGAATGAAGTATAGAGATAGGAGAGTAGTACACAATCTATACAAAGAGCAAACTGCTGTTATAGAAGTAGAAGGGGAAAAAAGGGAAGTAGGTATTAGGAAAGGAGTAAAACAAGGATGTACGCTATCACCACTAATTTTTAATCTGTACCTCGAAGAGGCGATTAATGTGGTAAAAGATAGAGTGGATTTCGGTATTAAAGTACAGGGACTAAAAATGAGATATAGCAGTATTAGCATCTAGTAAGGAGGAATTAGAATCAGCATTGAACGAAATGGAGGCAGTGTTGATAGAGGAATACGGAATGAGGGTGAATAAAAACAAAACTAAAGTGTTAGTGTGCAGAGGGCGCGAGAGCAGAGCAAAAACGAAAGTACAAATTAATAATGAAAGATTGGAGGAAGTTAAAGACTTCACTTATTTAGGAAGTAAAATAAATTGGGATGGAAGAAGCGATAAAGACAAAACAAAGAATAGCGCAGGGTCGAGTAGCTTTTAACAAAAACAAAGCACTTTTATGCTCGGGGGTAATAAACTTAGAAACAAGGAAGAGATTTTTGAAAACATATGTATGGAGCACGGCACTATACGGCTGCGAAACCTGGACGGTAGGGGAAGCAGGTAGGAAGAAATTAGAAGCTTTTGAGATGTGGTGTTACCGAAGAATGATGAAAATACCATGGACTGATAGGGTTAGAAACGAAGAAGTATTGGAGAAAGTCGGCGAGAAAAGAAGTATGTGAAAAAACTTAAAGAAGAGAAGAGATAGAATGGTAGGCCACTTGCTGAGACATGGGGGAATAGTTCGCGATATTTTGGAGGCAGAAATAGGAGTGAAGAAAGGCAGAGGTAGGCCTAGATTAGATTACTGCTCGCAAATAGTAAGGGATGTAGGTTGTAGCACAATTAGCGAAATGCGTAGGTTAGCACAAGATAGGAGAAGCTGGAGGTTAGCGTCCAACCATTTTCTAGCCCTTTGTCTATCAGCATTTTGACAATCTTTTGTACAGTATATAAACTAAAAATCGTTAATAAAGAGATACGGAAAATTTAAGAATTGTACCAAATGGCGTGTAAAACCTTTAGAATCTATTGAAAGTGGCAGAATTGGCAATGACCAATGTATTATTTATATGAAAAAACCTCATACCATAAGCAATTATAACCTGATTCTTACTTATTGTGAGATTAACTAAGAAATTCATGTGGAACTATATTATTTTAGAATACCAAGAACTGTTTTAAATTAACTTGAAGATGGTAATATGGACTATGGACTATCATCGGAATATGGCTCTGATTCTTTTTTAGAATAGTGTCAAACTATATTATTGGTAAATAGTTTGAATGGTTCGAAATCGATGTTTTAAAATATTATAACACAAGTTTCGTGAAATAGACAGGGTTACAACTCAGTTAACATTGAAGTAAGTCAACAATTAGGATACATTTTAAAATATCACTTGGTTAAATATCACTTGATATTTTTTCGCATTGGTCAATGTTGGACTTACCCAGGACACTATTTTCGTCGGTGTTTTGCGGCAATTTCACTATTACTACAAGAAATAACAATTAACTGCGCTAATTTTAGTTTGCAGATAAAGTTTAGCCGATGTTTCATAGTTGTACAAACTGCAACATAACTATAAAACACACACATACCACATAAATTAGACAATCCCCCAAAACCAAAGCCCAAGATATCTAGATGAGAGATATACATTGAAAAAAAAATTAAACACATTCCCAATGATATTGCTAGTCCACATGGAATCGAATCAAGATCACGACAGTCAGTAGTTAGCGATATATACATACCACATAATGCACTCTAACTAACTCGGCTACCTAATATAAACAAATAGTTATAATAAAATAAACAGTATATGTAATATGTCCAATAAATATTCTATTTATTAAAAAATACATTTTTAATATGAGTTGGCTTATTGTTTCACTGTTGCTCATATTTGAATGAAATCTATTAAAATTATCCCATTATATTCTTTCTTGATTCTATCTATTTTAGTACGCAATTGTTATTCATTTTTCTGAAATAAGGAAAATAACATCTCTGTGGTTTCATTATTGCTTGTAATAAATAGAGCTTCCTCCGCATTTTGACCTTTTTTTTACGAACAACAATAATTGATAGTTTGTAAATTCGCTGATGCGAGAATTTAGCATGCAGTGTTATCTGTTATCTATTATACCTGTAGCGATACAATGGCTTATTTCTGAATTGCGAACAGGAAACAAATCGAACTGAAAGTGGTGCTATTATCAGTAATTGTTGATTAAGTTGTAATAAATTAATTGGACGTCAAGTGTAAAAGAGGAACAGATACACATGCCATGGTAAACATAAATACTACAGACAAAAGGTCAATTATCGCATGGTATTCATGTTTTATTAATGGATTTGAGATTCTGTTTTGATGTAAATGACTGAATACCTTTCCCGCACGGAGAACTCGAGGATTTATATAATTTGTTGTATACTATTGATTTGTTCCTAGTTATTAAATAAGTTGTAAAGGCTAAAGACATCCATAGCTCGTCAGCATCTTTTTTGCCCTCAAACAAAATAAACGCTCAGGACATGTCGATTCTTAATCTAAAGGTATGTATTATAAACGAAATTTTAAACAAACAGAGTGAGTAACATATAAGTCGGAAATCGAGAAATGAACTACCAAACCGCCGGTTTGGTAGTTCATTTCTCGAGTATCGACTTATATGTTACTGACAGAGATCGTATCGATAAAGATGTATGCCCCACAAATTTCATTCAGCATTTGTCCTGGATCGACGTACCGTGTACGGCACTGATGAGAACTAATAAGTTCGAAACAGCTGTATATCGTTCGGTTCCAATACGGGACAAATGTCGAGTCCTACCTGTGGCGGATTTTATTTTTTAAATCCTTATCTGATCGTGCAGAAACACGAGAAAGGAGTCGTGGATCGCTTTTAGGTATAATTCAATGTCTGGCGGGGCTTTAGCCCGAGAAGTAGTTGTTTCCTATAGCGATTATGTAATAGCCTTGCTATTCGGGAACTACTTTGATAACCGCTTAAGGCGGTTTGGTAGTTCATTTCTCGATTTCCGACTTATATGTTACTGACATAGATCGTATCGATAAAGATGTATACCCCACAAATTTAATTCGGCATTTGTCCTGGATCGGCGTACCCTGTACGGCACTGATGAAAACTAATAAGTTCAAAACAGCTGTATGTCGTTCGGTTCCAATCCGGGACAAATGTCGAATTCTACCTGTGGCGGGTTTTATTTTTTTAAATACAGGGTCATTCGTTCAAGAGCAGCATAAGAAATATGTTTTTTTTTTTATAGAACACTTCGTACATTTTTATATTTTGAAATTCCCCTATGAGTTGATTTTGGCAACCTGTGATTTACATCATTAGCTGTGTTCTTTGATTAGCATCCGACATTTTTCGTTACTAATTGGGACACTGGAACGAATTAATATAAAGAAAGGAAGCTACAATTATTGCAAAGGTATGATATAAAGCAATGTGTAGAAATAAATGGAGTCAAAAGTTTTCTAAGAGTATCCTCAACATGGAGTATTTCAGAGTATGGTTCATATATAAAGAACTTATTTATCATACATATAAACAACTCATTTATACTGGAAACTTCAGGAGATGTAATCATATTTCCGAATGATACTGTTATTTTATGTGAAGAGAAGTCATGGGTCATGGCATAACCTAAAACAAAAAGTTTAATTTCAAGTTACAAGGATATACATATAGATTTTTTAGTGAAAAAACTTCATTCCATTATACCGGTTTTTAGATTTTTAAATGATATGGTGTCACCACAAAATTTATTTACAATATAGCATGTCTTACTGCTATATTATTAAAAATAATCTAAATAATTGTTTATAAAGGACACACCTTTTTGTCAGACCTACTGCTTGTCATAAAACATTTGTTCTACTTTGCATAATTTATATACATAAAAACAAAAATAGTCATTGAGTGTTGCACACAAATACTCAATAAGGAAAAATATTGAAAAGTTCACTGTACCCCTACTAGAATAGCTAGCTAGAAAGGCCTTAAGCCAAAGATATTTTGTATGTTTGTATAAATCCTAGCATATTCCGTATTACCAGCTGACTTAAAAAATGCAAAATCAGCTGGAGTTTAAATAAAATTGTGTAAAAATTATATAATTATAATATCAAGGTCTGAAATCCATAGAAAAATTTATTTAAAAAATAACTAATATAATCTTGATAAAGAAGTAACTTTGCTAATTAAATGATAAAATTATGGTCAATTATCTGTACACTAGGCACAAAAATTAAGGGATATAAAAAATCCTAAATTCTTAGGTAATTTTCAAAGGGCTGTAACTTTGAGAAAAATAGTCGCAGAGCAATTTTAAAGCAAGCAACTGAAGCCACAAGTTTCTAGTTTGCAGATCTTGAAAATTATTTTTTTTACTATCATCAGTTTTTGAGTATTCATAGGAAAACCATGGGAACAAAAATCCAAATTTTTAGTTTGCTCTTCAAAAGGCCCACGGACTTAATACATTTTTCTCAGTGACTTTATTATAAAGTTTTTTTAGATAATTTTATCCTCCTTAACTAGAGCGGTCTAATAGCCTTGTATGATGATTTTTAAAAAACTATACAAGGCCACACAAACTGCTTAGACCACTCTAGTTAAAGAGGATAAAATTATCTAAAAAAGCTTTATGATGAAATCACTGAAAATTTTATCGTGGAAGTCTGTGGACCTTTTGAAAGGCAAACAAAAATTTGGTGACTTTTTTCCCAGTGCTTTTCTTATGATTACTCAAAAATTGTTGAAGGTAAAACATTTTGAACTCAAGGCCTGAAACCTCTAAAATTGTTCTGCGACTATTTTTCTCCAAGTTACAGCCCTTTGAAAACTACCGAAAAATTTTGAATTTTTTTATATCCCATAATTTTTGTGCCTAGTGCATATAAATCGGGAGTTTTAAAAATGTTTTTAAAAGAGAATTTATGCATCATTTTATACCCCACGCACAAGTGTCCATGATATTTTGTGGTGTATTATGTTTATTATGTTTCTATATATCATAATTTCTTATCATAATACTATTTTAGTAACAGTAACGGTAATAAACATTGTACTATAAGTATATAATTATATTTTTTCAAAAAATAAAACCCGCTACAGGTAGGATTCGACATTTGTCCCGGATCGGAAACGAACGACATACAGCTGTTTCGAACTTGTTAGTTCTCATCAGTGCCGTACACGGTACGCCGATTCAGGACAAATGCCGAATGAACTCTATGGCGTATACATCTTTATCGATACGATCTCTGTCAGTAACATATAAGTCGGAAATCCGGGATAAATGTCGAATTCTACCTGTGGCGGGTTTTATTTTTTAAAACCTTATCTGATCGTGCAGAAACATGAGAGAGGGGTCGAGGATCGCTTCTGGGTATAATTCAATGCCTGGCGGGGCTTTATCCCGAGGAGTAGTTGTTTCCTAGAGCGATTATGTGATAGCTTTGCTATTCGGGAACTACTTTGATAACCGCTTGGCGGTTTGGTGGTTCCTTTCTCGATTTCCGACTTATATGTTACTATATAAGTATACTTGTGATATAACCGTTACCGCAGTAATAACCGTAAAAGTTGATTCGTCTTGAGAGAAAATATGAAATCAAAGGCTATAGAAATTATTTTAAATTTGGATCGTGTTCTATTAAATCTAGAGGAGTAAGCATCAGAAGTTTTTGATATCATGTAGGATTAAATAAAGCAATAATATATGGGGGTATTATCTCAGAAAAATACCCTCTTGATACTATTTACATGAACTACCCCATATATTTAAAATGCATGTTTCTTAGATGAAAAATCGACCTATTCGAATATTTGTCATCAATCTTTAAAGTAGCTTCAGACATAATTTTACTCCATAAATGATTTCATGTCATAAATGGCTCTGCCTAAAAGGCTTTCACACAACTGGTGGAGTACGATAGTGACCACGACCAAAAGTAATATATTAATAGACAGGATAATCATTAATTAAGTAGTAGGTGAAAGTTCAAAATAAAAAATACAAGGTGGCTAAATAGTAACTTGGAAATTTAATTTTGCCAAGTTTATATTTAAGCAACGACTAATTACAAATTCTTCACCATCTTTTGACACCTATTTATCACTGATTTTTAGTTAATTCAACAAATTAATAAGTTTATTACCTTGACGCTAACTTCACATTAATATCAAAGTTATCGGTAATAATTCCAGAAGTAATTTCTTACCTTGTGAGTATCCTTAAAAAACATAAGTGCTAATCGAGATTGCTAAAATTGCATCAGCTTTGTACAAATTGCATTGTATCACGATAAATTTTAAGATTGTAGAGATAGTAATGATGATTCATATTCAAAAGTAATTGATAATGCATCAATCATTTTTTTTCCTTCTAAAATTAGCTTCTATTTTTTACAGCATATTAAAGGTACAAAATGAGAGCTACGAGATTGTACAGGTTTTAGTATTAATACCGATATTTGTGTTGCTGTGAAACTATTGATAACATATATAAGTAAGCATATGTGTAGGCATGATCAAAATATGTTTTTACATAATAACTGGTCATAAATATTACTGATCCTGGGGAGAGGTTGGAAGCTTTGGTGCAGCAATGAAAACGGGAGATCAGTTTTCCACGAACACTGAAAGATTACTAGTGTCTCGATGCGCGTTTTGCCAACCAAGTTGACATAATCAGGAGATGATTAAAACTGGTTAAACATCTCTCGATGATGCCAACTTCGTTGGCCAAACGCACGTCGAGAAACGTGTAATCTTTCGCTGTTCGTGGAAAACTGGTATTCAGTTCTTATTACAACAATTGATAATAAATGTGGATAGGTGTAAATACTAACAACTGAACTATATAATACCAATAACGGTGCATATCTTCTGCATTTGGATAAACCAATATAGCTAATTTTTTTGAGTAGTTTTTAAATTTAAACATATACATATAAATTATTTGAAATGGTTATAAATTTTATTAAGTTGGTGGTATATTTGTTTAGCTCTTAAAGTAGGATATTGTAGATTCCATTCACCTCACACAATCTTGTGACAAGTATTGCACGAGTGAGGTAGAGAGGAAAATAGTATATTTTCTACTGAAATACAGTAATTGCAAGTTTCATGTATCTCATGAAATTCTGGTATACGGTTTAATGCATTTTAAATTGCGAAGAATTTTTTAGGATTTACAGTGTTTCACCGTTTGATTCGTACTCGTATTTAATCCTTAAAGTGTTAATATTCAGATTTCGGTAGAAATATTAACTAAAACTTTAAAATATTTAAATATTTTTTTCGTATTAATTCTAGGAAATATTTTGCATTTATTTGATTATTTAGAAATTCTTATTTCCCAAATGCGAGTGATCTTGATAATAAAAATTGACAATTCTTTATTTGATACAGTTATAAGTAATTTAAGAAAGCTCGATTTTTGTATATCAAACGTGCAGTTTAGTTCCTGGTAGCATCCTAAACGAAAATAAAATAAAATATCCCTCGCGCTCATATTATTTTGTAAATACAGTCCAATAGGATGACTTCTCATCAATCTTTAATCCGTCGGACAATGAAATACTGCGTTCTACCCTTTTTAAACAAATCATTAAAAGTATTGGCTTTTTTCAATGCTTTTATGGCATTTCGAGTCAAGTATACTTGATATTTCCCGTAATCGATATTTAAGGGCTTTTTTTAGAATATAATATAATGAATTAGTAATATAAAAACATTTCCGTTTGACGTGATCACAAATGATAGCATCAAATTGTTTATATATTTTAATTGTTATTTGGCATCAATTATGGACTGGACAAAAACAGTTTTTAAGCTCTCCTAATTAGAGTCCAAGGCATAAATACTTTTAAGTGCCTATTTAAAGCAGATGGAAATCCTTTCTTACTTTTCCGCACTCCACTATACGCAGAAAAGTAATGTAATCGTGTAAAGAAAAAGTGAAAAAAATTTTTTTGGATTTATTTTTCGTTTTTCGGTCTTAAAACAAAAAAAAATGGTTTTTAAAAAATATTTTTTGTGTGTCGTTGTCGTTGTCGTTGTCGTCGTCGTTGTCGTTGTCGTCGTCATTTATTCTTGTTAGCACGATAACTCAACTAAATCGTGTCGGACCGATCGGGTTTTGACTGATTCTGATTGGGGACGTCTCTCAGACAACACCTATTGATTTTCAGGTGGATAGAATACACTCTACCATGTACATGGGTCATGAGAAAACACGATGGTGGACTATTTGAGAAAAGTAAAACTGTCGCCATGAAACACATATTCTGCATTTATGTGTTGGTTTATATTTTCTGGGCCATTCAGTTTTGAGATAGAGATGTTCTACGTGCGGAAAAGTCCGTTTTAAGGTTTTAAAACTATTTATTTATTATCGAATTAAGACTAATTATGCACCGAACATTGATAAAGAAAAACAATTGAATTGAAGCTGCCCTTGCAAAATACATATAACTTTATCTTTTGTTCCATTTTCGATACAACCGCGTCATAACAATAAGACTTGTTATAATTAAATAACCATGGTTTTTAAATCTCGCATTTTAATTTTAAATACTCTTTTTTATAAGGTTGTGGGAAACGTGCTGCGTGCCATAGACGTATGCATCATAACAAGTGTAATAAGATAATAATAGAAAATAATTAGTAATAAACGCACTAAACTGTTATACTGTTATATAAAGTAAATATAATACTGTATGTACTTACCTTCTTAACTAGCGTGATAACATAGCATCACCATCATCACTAACTGGAGACGATCCGTAAATACTTTGCAGCATCAAGTATGTTTCCATATTTGTATCAGAGAATGATGTTCGCTCTATTGAATATACGAGTATATTCTTCTGTTTGCAGAACGACCCAACCGTCCAACATCTACTTATATAACACAGACATATGTACGTAAAATACTTTTTGCAATCACTTAACGAATCCGTAGATGCATCGGTATCTTTCTCTAACACACTTTCGAACTTTTGATTGACGCGCTCAGTTTTTGCATCATATGTAGCGTGTGGTAGTGAATTTACTTGGTTCGCTATTTGCAGGGACTCCGCTATCGACAATGGACTTTTTGTAATTTTTCTATTGCGTCATGTACTCCTTTATGGTTAGTACGAATGGTTTTTAAATCATAGAAATATCTAGGAATTGTCTCTGGCTCTCCTTAAAACCTGCAGCCTTGGCAGGATTGAACTGTAATATTAAATGATTTATTTCCTGGAAGTTTTTATCATAATGAAAAGCTGCCTTCAACGATAGTCCCCAGCGTATAAGGATTATACCTGATGGTTCTGGAATTCCAGGACACTTTCTATGAAACTCGCGAAAACGTTTAGGAGATTTTATAAAGCCTTTTTTTGTACTCTTACTACTACTCACGACTTTTGTACTTACGCTATTAATGCACTTACCTTGGGAAAACGTTGTCGAATAATTTCTGTCATAAAATGTAAAGCATGTACTTTACACTTAAGATGTAACAATCTACAATCGTGTTGCGAACGAGAACGGCCTACTGGTCGCATTGTCGCGGCACCATCGGTCAAAAACGTCAATATTTGACTTGTTGACATGTTCTAGGTTCTCCAACATTACCTGCGTAATTGTACTGTCAGTACACTCAATGAATCTTTCTCTAGTTAATAGCAATGGAAATGCAATAGTGCCTAGACTACAATAAAATTATTTTACGATCGGTGCCGCAGTGGTGGTGCGTGATCCTAAGATTGGGGGTGCACCATACATAAAAATAATGATAATCATAAGAATAATAAGAATATCCCTAATATGAGATAAATATTTATCTCATATTAAGGATATTCTTATTAACTTTATTAATTTGAAAACTTACCTAATTTTCTTTGTAAATGAGCTCAATTCTGCGATTTTTACACTGTGCAAATTTTTCAATTACTTTGTTGTTAAAATTTTCGATATTTGTAATAAAGTCTTTTTCAATGGAGAGCATAGCCAAAGCCGACAGTCTTTCCTGGCACATGGTGTTGCGCAAAAATGTCTTTATTCGTCTTAAAGTCGAGAAACACCTTTCGGCTTCTGCTGACGAAACAGGTACTGTAATGATGATTTTCAATAATTTAGCACTTTCTTCAAATGTTGACTCTAGCTTATTGGAATTAATAAATGTATTTAGTGATAGAGCTCCGCTTAAATTTCTAAACTCAATTCTTTGATAAATTAGGGACAACTCGGTACGTAATTTATTTATGTCCAAAGACGGGTAAGATTCGACTGTTTGTTTTAAGTAATTTTCGGGAAATTTTTTAACATATTCCGAAAATTTTTCTGGGAGAAGTAAATTAGATGCTACCAAGTGTCCAGTAAAATTAAATCTCTCCTTAGCTTGACATATTATAATGTCACACACTTCCTTTAGTTCTCTATTTTTGTCTTCCGTAGAAGTGTCTACTTGTCTCCTTTTTATTGGTTGTATTTTATTTGGTTCATCTTCAGTGCTTGTGGCGGTTTCGGTGCTATTTCGTATTGCAGAAATTTCTCTAATAAAACCATCTATAGATGTTTTTACATAAACTGGATCAGTTTCTCTTTTTTGTAACTGGTTATACAGAATGTTGACATGTGGCATAATTTTGTGAAAATTACCTAACCAAAATAGAAAATCGTTATTCCTTAAAGTTATTTTCAATCCACTGGCTTTATCAATAGTAGGTGGATGTTGTATGTGACTTTTTTTCATCTCAATCAATTCTACACATTCCAGAAATTCTTCTTTGTTTTCAAACACAGTATTTACTATTCTAGAATTGAAATTCCATCTTGTAGGTGCTGATTGGGGTAATCGAGTTCCTACTACTTCATCAAGAACTACGGTACATTGTGCGGAATTAGAGAAAAATGAGCAAAACCCTCCCAAATTTGCAAAGAATACTCGTACGTTCCGATTAGCAGAAGCCGCATTTGCCATAATTAAATTTAATTGATGCGCATAACAATGCACATATTGGGCAGTTGGATAACTCATCGTAATCCTGGCTTGAACTCCATTCGATGATCCACTCATAACGACAGCTCCATAATATGTTTGAGCAATCAATTTATATGGGTCATTTTTAACATGGTAGTCTAGTTCACTTTTTAAACACTCCGCCAATGACTCTGCATCATGTCCTACTGGTTTTAAAAAACTCCAGAATCTTTCTACAGGCTTTCCACCCACCATGTAACGATATATTAAAGCCAACTGAAAAATTGTAGAAACGTCTGTAGTTTCGTCTGCTATTATAGCAACAAAAGTGGATTTTTTAATTTCAATGGTTATTTCATCGTGACAAACTTCAAGCATGCACTGAAGTAGCTCGTTTTGTATAGTATTAGAAGTTCCTTTAAAAGCCGCCGCGTTTTGTAAATGATACTTCATAGCCTCGTCTAACTCGGCACTGAAATCAATCAACCCACGAAAAATGCCTGGATTGGATGATGTCTCCGGTTCATCGTGTCCTCTTAGGGCCAGTTCAAATTTTCCACAAAAACGAATACAGTTAATAATAATGTTTAAAACATACATGTTTTTTGAAACCGCTTCATTGTGTGCTGCCACTGCTCGTCGATGAGCAGAATCGAACATTGTCGCAATATTTGCAGTGCCTAGCATGGCTAAATTCAAAATATTATTCATGTATCCAGCAGAATTTGCATGTTTTTTATTTTCTCGTTTATGTGATTTAAATCCGTTACTCTAGTTTTGGTCCAAGGTGTTTCCGCGCCAAACAAAACACACGGAAAAAAAAACACTGCGTTCAATACATCGCATCCACTTAACCACAAATGTTTTTTAAATAAGTCATTATTAAATATTCTTACAAATTGTTTATTTTTTCCTTTCACGGCTAATTTTAAATTAATTTGTGGAGTGGGCCTACCTAGAGTTTTAATTTGCACTTTTTCCTCCAAACTCAAGCTAGAGAATGGAGTTTTTAATAAGTTTTAAATAGAATTCATTATTCCAAACTAGATTCTAACCGAAAAACCGAGTTTATATTTATAAAACGTAAGCGATAAGACAGCTTACGAGACAAGCGATGTACGAAAACAATTCACAAACTAACCGATTCTAACCTCTCTCAATTTCGTGCGCTCTTAAACTCTGCACATAATTGTATCTATAGAATTCGCCCACTACTTTTCCTAATTGTGGAGGGGCAAGCAGTAACAATACGCGTTCGCTTTTTCATATTGCACGGAAGCACGATCGCCGTGCCGCGACCGGACACCGGTAGCAGAGACCTAGCGTTTAGTGGATTCGTAACGCTGCGGCCATATAATATTTAGATGGTATTAACGCTAGGGATGCGGAAAGACGATAAATTAAGAATGCATCCATTAATTACTAAATAAAATTATTAATGCTAAATTATCGATAGTGCGTGCGCACCAGCGCAACTTATAGCCCACCGCCACTGTTATCTCATCAACACAACCACAGTCGTCTATTTTGTAATACACTGGCGCCGGTAAATATGTTGACAACGATATTTTTTACTACTGTTTCAGTATATTTACTGACACAAAGAAATGAAACGCAACCAATAATAGCAATATTTATTCTTTATTACCTAAACACATTGTGACAGTTATTGTACAACCTAAACTGTTATTCAACATAGAAAAGAAATATAAAAAAACAAAACATGCAAATCGGAAAGTAAGTTGACCAATGAAAAAATATATAATACAGGGTAGCTTAATAGGAAGTGTGGTAACCTTTAGCTTGGATAACTTGTCTTAGTCTATTTGGAATGCTTCTCACTAATTTTGCAATAGTTTCCTGGCCTATAGCTACCCACTCACGTTTTAATGCTTTAGTGAATTGGGTTTTGTTATAGCGGTCTATTTGTGGAATTGCCCCATCGAGTTCATCCCACAAATGCTCGATCGGGTTAAGATCGGGACTTGGTAGCACATTAATATGATTTTGCTCAAAAAACTGTTTTACAATCTTGGCGGAATGTTTGGGGTCATTATCTTGTTGAAAGGTAAATGAATGAAAATAACTTTAACTGAATAAAATGAAATTAACCCCAATTTGTCGACGGATTCAAACAAATGCTCTTCTAAAATGTCAATATACTTGCGGGCATTAAGAATTCCATCTATTATATGTACATTTCCTACTCCTTCAGCACAGAAGCAGCCCCATACCATTATCGATCTTCCACCATGCTTTACAGTGGGTCTAATTAAATTTGGTTTAAATGCTTCAGATGGTCGGCGCCAGACCATCTTTCGTCACCTATTAGTTTTTAACTCAAATTTACTTTCGTCGCCCCAGAGAACTGTCTACCAGAATCAGAGAGGCTTATTCAAATACTCCATAGCAAAATGTAGGCACTTCTTTGCATTTTTCTCAGAAATGTATGGCTTTCCTTTAGCCACACGTCCGTGTAGATTTGCCTCATTTATTCTACATTTAATTTGCGTTACTTGAATGGGCAAATCCAGTTGATCCTTTATTTCTCTAGCAGTCACAAACGGATTCTGTCTCACTACTGCAAGAATTTTTCTGTTCTGACGAGGTGTCGTCTTTCTTTTCCAACCGGGGATGAATTTCGGCCGATCCTGTAGCCTGAATTTTTTGTACTATTTTATTAACACCCTCACGTGATATTCCATAATCTGTAGCCAGTTTTTGTAAGGTTTCTCCCTTCCTTCTTCGCTCAAATATTCTTTGTCTCTCCTCTGGTGTTAATTCACTTACTTTAGGCATTCTGTAATTAACAATAATTAGAAAATAGAATTTAAATTTACAGCACGCCTAGATTTTTGTAATAATTATACTTGAAAACTTAAACAGTTAGTATTGTAAATGGTGGTCCAACCAAAACGCACGATGTTGATTGTAAATAAAACAAAAAATTTTCAGAGATTTATCTTAATATTTTTTATTATGATAGAAGGATCTATGACAATTATGTGTGAAACAAAATATCGGCCAAATGCTCGCCACGGCTTCGGTGGCATACCTCTATCCGATGGTCCATATTTTCAATGACTCTGAGACATAATTGAGGTTTAATGTCGTTAATGTGCCGAATTATCTCATCCTTTAGCTCTTGAATTGTTCTTGGCTTATTGACGTACACTTTTTCTTTTAAATATCCCCAAAGAAAGAAGTCCAACGGTGTCAAATCACATGATCGTGGCAGCCAATTAACATCGCCACGACGTGAGATAACACGGCCATTGAATTTCTCGCGCAATGGTGCCATTGTTTCGTTGGCTGTGTGGCAAGTGGCACCATCCTGTTGGAACCACATATCGTCCAGGTCCATATCCTCAGTTTCTGGCCACAAGAAGTCCGTTATCATCTCGCGATAGCGAACACCATTCACGGTAACTGCTTGGCCGACCTCATTTTCGAAGAAGTACGACCCGATGACGCCGCCAGCCCATAAACCGCACCAAACAGTCACTCTTTGTGGATGCATCGGCTTTTCAACAATCACTCGTGGATTCTCATTTGTCCAAATGTGGCAATTCTGCTTGTTAACGAATCCACTGAGGTGAAAGTGTGCCTCGTCGCTGAAGATGATTTTCTTTGTAAAGTCACCATTCACTTCTGTCTGTTCAACCAACCATTCGGCGTATTGACGACGCTTGAAATGGTTAGTAGGCTTCAGCTCTTGAGTCAATTGAACTTTGTAAGCGTATAAATTCAAATCCTTATTCAAAATTCGCATCAGTGATGTTCGTGAGATGTTCAATTGTTGGGAACGACGACCAGTCGAGGTTGACGGCTCTTCTGCTACACTATCGCGAACAACAGCAATGTTTTCTGCAGAACGAACTGGCCGAGCATGCACAGGTATTTTCACATTTCCTACAGACCCGGTTCGCTGAAATTTGCGCACAATTCTCCCGATTGTGGACACATTTGGTCGATTATGCTGACCAAAAAAGTCACGAAGTGCACGAAATGTATTTTGATTTGAACGCCCATTTTCGTAAAAGGCTTCAACAATCTTAACGCGCTGCTCAATTGTGTACCTCTCCATGGTTGAATTTGTCAAACACTAAAACAAAGAAATGTCAAATTAAGTTGGGCAAGAAACTTGACGGTAAGGTGTGTTAACATCGTGCATTATGGTTGGACCACCCTTTAGAAGAAATATATTTGTCAACTTACTTTCCGACCCTTAACTTGCGTAGTTCGCGGATATTTTTTGAAAAATACAAACACTGTGTGCTTCGCTCGGCAATCGGATTGCAACTATGTACTAGATGATGACTTTGAATTATGACGGTAGGGGTTGCGTCATACTCGGATGCGTTCGTGTCTCAGAGTGTCGGCTTACTAGTATGTGAGATATTAAAGGTTACCAACATCAACAATAAATCAAATCTAAATTGAGTTTGCAAGGACACGCCGTGTTTTCTATGTTGATTGTGACATGTATAGTCGGGCTTGGATCATCACATTAAGGATTTATCGCATACTTTACACATTACTTTCGCTCCATCGTAGAATAAACATCAAATTCACCAGTAAACTTTTTCACTTGGTGAGTATATAAACGTTTTCTGGGCTTTCGCATGTGAGACATACTTTATTATTGAAGTAAAATGTTTAAATACACAGCGGCGACCGTACGTACACCTCGATCGATAAATCAAGATCAACTACGGCCTTACGGTCGTGAAATGTGCATTGCTGATCCCCTTCCACTACGGTTCGTCGACCACTTACCTCATCTCGGCATTATCATTGCATCGTTACGTTAAAACTGTTTAGAAATTAAAAGACAGTTATCTCCAGCTAATTGAATTATCATACATCGTTTACAATCTATTAGAAATTTTATGAATATTATTCTTTTAGATTGATGAACGAAACATTCGCTGCAGTAAAAATGTTCATGCATCCACATGAAGCGCTAATGATATACAGCGTTTGCCCACAGCCTTAGTCATTTATATATTATACAGCCAGTCCTTCATATTACACAACTAGTGGTATAATACATTCATTGCATAATTTATTTTAATTTCAAGTAACTATATTGTTATAACCAGTGACGAAGCGTCCATAAGGCTGTAAGGCGCAGCCTACCCTACATATTTTAGATGGTAGATCCCTTTATTATATTGCCACTTGCCTTTGCCAAAACTGCCAAAACCGGCAGTGTGCAAGCCTGGGCCGGCCGCTGTCTGGGCTGTCGACAGCCAGCCCAAACAGCGGGTTAGTTTTAACGGACTTATAGAGATTCGCGGTGCAGGGGATAAGAGGGGAGTATGCGAAAAATGACATGCAATTTAGCTAGGCTGATCGATCAGTTTGCTTAATACAGTGGATATAATATTGACCTGTCATAACTCGTAGTGATTAGTGTTATTTTTAAGGATAATCGCGGCCCTAGACAGCGCTGATTTAGTAAACTTTTGAATTAATAAGAGTGGTTATTTTAATAATTTATCTAAATAATCAAGATAAACTGAAAACTAAAGACGCATATTTAATTATAAACTGCAATTATAAACTGAAAATGAAAGCGGCAAAATCTACCAATTTATTTCAAGAACTACAGATGTTCTTGCAGAAAAGAAAACGCGGCGATGGAATTGATATACAAAAAAATATAGGTAAGTTGTTTTTTGCGATTCACCTATTCAATATATATAGGGTTTTCACAGTAGCCGTTTGTTAGAAATTTTCGTGGTTAAAAAACCTTAGAATTCTGAGTTTTTGGACTCCAGGGTTATAGGTCATACCACTTCCGGTTATCCCGGAAGTCGACAGTAACTTCCTTATTTTAAATAGAACACCCAGTATATTATTTCATTTTTGGATTCCGGAGAAAATTTCATGAGTTCCATCAGGTTTCCCTATACCTATTTTCAACTGTTTCTTAGATATTTTGATTATTTTTAAAAACGTAGTCTTATTTTCAACACTGTGCCTTTTACCCATTTTCGACTGGTGCTAAGCGCTTCTGGGGTAGACGGAAGCACAAGAATGATACTTTCGAAATCCACATTGACGATTAATTTCAAACAGGGTGTCCAAAATTTTATCACCAATTACATCATTTTCAAAGTTGAAAAAGTTCCTTATTTCAAATGTGACTCTATATATTATTGGATGATCGGATGCAGAATTTGATTCTGCATTAATTCGCTATAACTTTCCCTATATCTATTTCCAATGTTTTCTTGTTAATCCATTATTTTTTATTAAAAGTCGATGAAACTTTTATGGCAAGTGGGATGCAAGTGGCAACACGAAATCACCGAAGGCCTGTAATAGATAATGAAGATAACGAGGTGAACGTGTTGGCTTATTTTCAAGCTTATCCACGGAGTTCTGCTCCAGCAGCAGCGCTGGATTTGGGTATTTGAAGAGCATCAATCCACAGAATATTAAGAAAACATAAATTGCATCCTTTTTCTGAAATAATTGTACACGGATTACGTCTTGATGATGAGGCAAGACGAGTCGACTTCTGCGAGTTTATGTGCATAAAAATGACCGAATATCCGAGATTTTTTCAAAAGATTATGTGGACTGATGAATCAAAATTCAGCAGGTAAGGAATTATAAATCGCCGAAATAATCACTACTAGGCACAAGATAATCCAGACGTCATAAGGGAACATAATCACCAGGACTACTTTAGTTTTAATGTTTTTTGTTTAATTATGGACAATAGAGTGGCATATCAAGTATACGATGAAAATTCATCGTATAGATCTAGGAAAACCTAGATCACCCGATTTGACGCCCTTTGATTTTACCTCTGGAGCCGTATAAAAGAACTAATGTACTCTGGGCCTGTACAAACTAGACATGAATTATTGAACCTTGTTCACGATGCGTTTACTAATCTAAGTCCTGACGAACTTCGGGGGTCTGTTTCGCGAGGAGTTTATGACAGACTTATCCAGTGTTTGAACTAAAATGGCGGTCATATAGAACAATTATTATAATTTTACATTCATTTATTATTTCTTGTCATTATGTTTCAACTTTTTATATTTTTCATTTGTTATTATTACATTATAAATATTGTTATGTTCCTGTTTTGTTTTGATGTTCTAATTAAAGTGAATTTCTGTCGTTTCAGTCATGTTCATTTTATTTCGTAAAACAAAAGATGTTTCGATTTCTGCCAAAAATCACATTAAAGGAGAAAATATGGATTAACAAAAAAACCGTTGGAAATAGGCATAGGGAAAGTTATAGCAAATCGATGGAGAATCAAATTCTGAATCCGATCATCCAATAATATATAGGGTCATATTTGAAATAACGAACTTTTTCAACTTTGAAAATGATATAATTGGTGATAAAATTTTGGACACCCTGTTTGCGATAAATTAATAGTCAATATAGATTTCGAAAGTACCATTCTTGTGTTTCCGTTTACCCCCGAAGCGGTTAGCACCAGTCGAAAATGGGTAAAAGGCACAGTGTTGAAAATAAAGCTACGTCTTTCAAAATTTACAAAATAATCAAGATGTCTAAGAAACAGTTGAAAATAGGTATAGGAAAACCTGATGGCAATCATTAAATTTTCTCAGAAATCCAAAAATGATATAATATACCGGGTGTTCTATTTAAAATAAGGAAGTTACTAACGACTTCCGGGATAACCAGAAGTGGTTGAAAATATACGGTACCTTGAAAATATTTCAAAATGAAAGAGAATTCTAACCACGAAAGAGTTTTTTCTAACCACGAAAACTTCTAACGAACGGCTACCGTGAGAAACCCTGTATATTGCATTAAAAATGAGCAGCTCCCCTCTCTCGCCTAATTCAGGACAGCCTACTCTCAGCTTGAATCGATGCTTCGCTGTTGGTTATAACTACGAGTATATAACTATATTAACTATACATCATTGGTGGTGTACTAAACTCATTAATGGTTAGAGATGCATATTTTGCAACAGTTCACTAATTATATAGTTGATGTGGCATTTGTCAAGGAAGTTAGATCTTTATGAAACATTTTCTCACTTTTTTACAGTAGTACAGACAGGAATATTTTCAAGGTACTTAAAGAGGGGTTATTTCACATGGCATGTAAAAACATAAAATGTATTAAATAAAAAAATCTTCATTTTATATAACTTGGCCTATGAACACCATTGTATTAGCTTTTTGTTTTTTTTTTTTTTGTAAGTAAATACTAGTTTATTCTCCGAAGCCTTATGAGAGTAATTAACTCTAATAAAAATGTACATTGTTATTCGCATTCGACAAATTTGCGCACCGTTCAAATAGGTATAACTTAAAATTTAATAAAGCCCCGAGCTTTTTACGTAAAGCAGTTTTGCCTGTAAATGAAAGTAATCAAGTATAACACATGAACATTTTCCGTAACTTAATTTCACTTTTCTCACACACACTTTTTCACTCGGGGTGATCAGGTTCCGGTAAATGATCAATGAACGAACCTCACGTAATGTCATTGGTTGATAATGCATTGGCTTAGCCTACATTGAAAATATAACCATGTTAAAGTATCAAAAGATTTCGATTACTAAATGTACAGCAGAAATCGTGAATCACGCGTATCACGAAGTGATTCAACTAACAAGGGAAGTGTCCTACATAAGTATTATATTGAACACAATTTAAATACATTTTACCACATAGAGAGATATGCATTTAAAGGTGTAACAATACCCATAAATGCTTGTTCGCGATTTTCGTTTATTTTGTCTATAAGTCAGCAATAATTACTAGAAATACAAAATCCGGCAGTGAGATTGAATAGATTTGAGAAGTTGCTATGGAAATCCAAGTCCACAGCGTTGTTCAATAGGCACTCACCGCGGATTGCAGAGTTAAGATATTTATTCTTATTATTTCAAATCCAGATGTAAGATTGCGACAAATCTTACATCTGGATTTGAAATTTCATCCATGTATCATACGAATAGTTCACATTGTTACAATCAGTTTAGTTCGGTATGTTGAGATGTTGAAAACATTTGTTACTGCGAAGCTAGAATGAGTTGGTCAAGATGAAGCCTGGTTCCAACAGGAGGGCGCCACAAGGTCTGGTAATATGCGTGGCCCACAAGATCCCTGAACCTAATGGTCTACGAATTTTCGTTTGAGAGTTGTTGAGAAGTATTTCAAATACTTTTTGAATTCAAAGAAAGAATTCGTGAAAATATATATTTGATAGACGAAGATTTGCTAAGACGCATTATGCTCAATTTCAGGAGCAGATTGCAAAAATTCGTAGAAGACGATTTTCATCTTAGGGATGTTATCAGCTATAATATCCTTAGGACATTGATAATGTACGAGATAATTTAATGACAATCGAAAGCAACGTGCTTGAGATTTGTCAATGTCAGAGGAATATTCTGTCAGAAAATTTTTTTAAAAAATAAAATCAAAAAGTCGGAACACAACAAAACAATTATTTATTTATTAAAAGTACAGTTGGTAAAATTATAGTTACTAGAATTTAATGCAGCATTAGACTGGTTATTTTTTTCTACTATAGAAGATCTATTACCGCGCATAGTATTTATGATCTTATTGTGGTGTTCTTGGTCGATGTTTAAGTATGGTTTTATAGAATTTGAATTGTTATGACCAGTAATTTTCAGCAATTGTTGTTCTTGCACACCATTTTTTGTTAATTCGCTAACAGCAGTTGACCTGTTCGAATGGTTCGTTATCTCTTTGTTCTTTACATTCAGACCAATATCCTCAGAAGACGATTTAGTCCATCCATTAATAGTATTTCTTCCAACAGGGATACTGTCGTACCATCTATCGGTTTCCGTTTTCCAGTGTTGAGTTGGTTTTAAGAACAGCCGTGGTGAGGTAATATGTTGGCCTCGTTTTGAGAGTTTATGAAAAAGACGTACAGGGCAGTTTTGACTTTCACTATTGGTAATCAACCATTTACTATTTGCACAGATTTTTGAATCGCCTTAGCAAGTTTTACTGAATACCGGATTATATTCAATGCGATTTGTTGGAGAGCCATCGTTATTTTTCTCGATTTGAAAAAAATCCAAGAGACAGGCAACTGCCTCGCCTCCTCTCCACGCTAATTCTACAGCAGCAATATGGTAAAATTTACGCATAAGACCTTCAAGGGTATTTTCATCCCAAAACAATATTATTTGGTTTATTTCAGACAAACTTAATGAAACTGAACTGGTCTTACGTTCGCATGGATTTGCTTGCAGTTTCTTCCTGGTTGCATCGCAGGCATCTCGGCCAGATTTAAATAATAAGCTCTTAAATGGGTCAATCATAATCTTTTAGTCATTATAGTAGTTTTCTTGTAAAAGTTTGCACGAAATATTCCACATAGTTTTTACTATTACTTCTTTGATTTCTGTTCCATTTTTCTTCCTCATATTGACCGCCCAATCTTTCAATATCAATGCTAGTTCGTCTATGCTTCTATGCTCATTTAATTCATATTTTCGTTCATGGCAACACTCCACAAATATTCCCCATGTGTATTTGTGACTTTTTGTGGTCGTGTTTATTGGAATTTTTTCTTTGATTAGCGCGTTTATACATTGAGAATTGGCATTGCCAATACGTGACATTTTGAAATTTATTTGGCAGTTATTATGAAGTTGTCAAAGTTAAATAATTTTGTTGTCATAGTGATTGAAAATTTCTCTGGATGGTGTTATCAGTGTAATGCTAAAATAGTTGAGTGATTTGTGTCACATGACAAGAAATAACGAAATTTAATTAGTTGTTAGAACTGTAAAAAATGTTCTTCTTCAAACCTACACCTGTCACCTACAGGAGATTATGTTGCTTCTCACTTCTAACACAGATTACTTTATCTAACACAGTCTTTTATGCAACACCACGTGATGTGGGTGATATAGAATTATTGTTATGTAATAAATTCTCAGACTAACACCAGGCCATGCCTGAAGTGCACATAACGATTTTCTCCTTATTAGGAATTTCAGTGCAAGTATACCGTACTGAATATTAGACGGGATTTTGTACCAACCTGGCACAAGCATACATGTAGACAATTGGCAAATGCCATCTACCTGCTAAACGACAAAGTGCCACCTAGGGGAAGCTATGTTGCTTCTCATTTGTGACGCAGATTACTTCGTCTAAAGGATTTCACGTAAGACCACATGTGGGGGATAATAAAGAATGTAGTCAGAATGCAAAAGAAAATGTAGTTCCAGGATTGCCTGGTATCCATTGAGCATCGATTAGATGACAATGATTCTCTAGAACTTAGTTATTAGTCAGAAACAAGTAAGTTATTGTATTGACTAGTTCTGATGGTTTGATATATATATATATATATATATATATATATATATATATATATATATATATATATATATATATATATATATATATATATATATATATATATATATATATATATATATATATATATATATATATTTGTATTATTATATCTGTATTTTTAATCAATGTCGTACCATGAATGCTAATAATAATCATCATCATGAGGTCATCAGTCCTAAGACTGGTTGGACGCTAACCTCCAGCTTCTCCTATCTTGTGTTAACCTACGCATTTCGCTAATTGTGCTACAACCCACATCCCTTACTATCTGCGAGCAGTAGTCTAATCTAGGCCTACCTCTGCCTTTCGTCACTCCTATTTCTGCCTCCAAAATATCGCGGAATATTCCCCCATGTCTCAACAAGTGGCCTACCATTCTATCTTTTCTCTTCTTTATGTTTTTCCACATACTTCTTTTCTCGCCGACTTTCTCTAATACTTCTTCGCTTCTAACCCTTTCAGTCCACGGTATTTTCTTCATTCTTCGGTAACACCACATCTCAAAAGCTTCTAATTTCTTCCTACTTGCTTCCCCTACCGTCCAGGTTTCGCACCCGTATAGTGCCGTGCTCCATACATACGTTTTCAAAAATCTCTTCCTTGTTTCCAAGTTTATTACCCCCGAGCGTAAAAGTGCTTTCTTTTTGTTAAAAGCTACTCGACCCTGCGCTATTCTTTGTTTTATATCTTTATCGCTTCTTCCGTCCCAATTTATTTTACTTCCTAAATACGTGAAGTCTTTAACTTCCTCCAATCTTTCATTATTAATTTGTACTTCGTTTTTGCTCTGCTCTCGCGCCCTCTGCACACTAACACTTTAGTTTTGTTTTTATTCACTCTCATTCCGTATTACTCTGTCAACACTGCCTCCATTTCGTTCAACGCTGATTCTAATTCCTCTTTACCAGATGCTAATACTGCTATATCATCCGCAAATATCAGCATTTTTAGTTTCTGTCCCTGTACTTTAATCCCGAAATCCACTCTATCTTTTACCACATTAATCGCCTCTTCGATGTACAGATTTAAAATTAGTGGCGTACATCCTTGTCTTACTCCTTTCCTAATACCTACTTCCCTTCTTTCCCCTTCTACTTCTATAACAGCAGTTTGCTCTTTGTATAGATTGTGTACTACTCTCCTATCCCTATATTTCATTCCCGCGCTCTTTAGTATCTCGAACATTTTTCCCATCTTACATTATTAAACGCTTTTTCTAAATCTACAAATCCTATATAAGCGTTCTTTCCTTTTTCTATTGTTTTCTCTAACATTACTCTTAGCGCCAGAATAGCTTCGCGAGTTCCCCTATTTTGCCTAAACCCGAATTGGTCTTCTACTAGTATTTCCTCCGCTCTATTTTCCATCCTCTTCTGCACTATTCTGGTTAAGATTTTTGACGCGTGGCTAATCGTTCTAAAGTTCTCGCATTTGTCGGCTCCTCTCTTTTTCGGTATAGTAACGATAATGTTCCTCTTATAATCTTCCGGCATCTCGCCCGTTTCGTATATGTATTTTACCAGTTCAAACATCCTATTTACTACTTTCTGTCCCGTATATTTCAAAATTTCCGTCTGTATTTTATCTATACCCGGCGCTTTATTGTTCTTTACCCCCCTTAGTGCTATTTCAAGTTCCTCTCTCAATATAGGTTTTCCTACATGTTCCCTATCGATGCTAGATTCTTCCTCTAATATCTCTCCTAATTCCTGACCCTCGTATAAATTTCCTAAGTACTGCTTCCATCTATCCGCTTTCTCCTCTCTTCCGATCAGTATGTCCCCCGATTGACTCCTAACGTTTCTCCTTATTGGTCCTATATCCCTGAAGTTCCTCTTAATTATTTTGTAAGCCTCATCGGTCTTACCTACTTGGAGCTTATCTTCTACTTCTTTACATTTATCCTCTATCCATTGTTCTTACGCTTTTCTACACTTCCTAATGATTTCCCACTTTATTGACTTATAAGTTTTCAGTCCTTCCTCGTCTCGTCTGTTTTTGTAGCCTCTTCTCTTTTGTATTAAGTTTAAGATTTCGTCCGTTATCCAGGGTTTCCTAGCTTTCCTTTTCTCGTGTCCTAAAGCGCCCGTAGCCGCGGAATCTAGACTATTCTTGATACCCTGTCACTCAGTTTCTGCGTTCTTGATTTCGTCATTACTCGCTTTATTTATTAATTGATCTGTTTTCTCCTGGAATTTATCTTTCATATTCTGATCCCTCAATATGCCTACATTTATACGTTTCTTATCCTTCCGGGTTTTCAGATTTTTGAACTTTAATGTGGCTTTCATGACTACCAAGTTGTGGTCGCTGTGGTCGCTAATAATAATATGATAATAATAATTGTTATTGTTTCTTACAAATTTATTATCTATATAATAATAAGTTAAATAAAATTAAAAATACATATCAGAGTTTGAATTTTTCTTAAAACACTTATTTATTTATCTTTTAATTATAATTAGTACAAATATAGAAATGATCATTATTCTTTTTACTAACAGAGGTAAATAGGCACTACAACAGACATCCTTTTTCCTTAGTGTATTATTAATATTGTAAATGCATTGTAATGAAACCTCAGATCATGTTTTAGAAGTAAGGAAAATCATGTCAAGCAGAAACGACAGTAGTGACTTAAAAATAACACAAATAACAGCAAAAAATACGTAAATGACATTTACGTAATTTGTACACTAAACAGCACTTTGAACAACATAGCCTAAGACTAATTTACTCTTGAGAACATCTAGTCTAGAACATCTAAAAAGGATTCACATTTTTATTGAGAATTGTGATGCATAAATATATGGATATTTTACTTAAGAAGAGTTATTTCTCTTGAATAAATATGTATATCGTAAAAGATTGTCGAATATGCGTATTTACTACCACGAAAATATTGAAAACAATGCTGCAGTTCGTAAAAAGTCGAACTATGTACAATTTTAATATTTCGGATGGAACATATCACGGCGACATATAGTAGATAGTAGTCGATACTTTAAAAACTCGTTGATTATTTCAGAAACACCTCGACTTAACATCTGATCAATTCAAAATCACATACATATACAAGATGGAAACCTTAGTTGGAAACCTTAGTTGGAAACCTTAATGATAGTTCATCTCTAAGGTCTGTTCAAGAAGATTTGGTTCCGTCTTTGTTGACTATCTTTCCCAATGGAATTGTATCCAGAACTTCTTGACGCCAAAGTATGATTTTAGCGAAATGGGGCTTTTGAGATAAAAGGTGAATCGGACGACGTGGTCCATTTGAGTAATCACGAAGATCTCCGGACCATACCTCATGGATTTCTTCTTGTACTTGAAGATAGGCCATCAGAGAAACACAGTTTTTAATGTCTAAAAGACAAGACTTTTGAAAACATGTGACATTGTTAAGGTTCTGTAGCGAATAATAAGATATGAAATCAGGCAGATCACTCACAAGATGTGTTTCATAATCGCCTAGCCATTTTACCCATTTTTTTACTATGAAATTATCATTAATATAAGTTTTTAATCTCTTTACAAATAACAATTTAAAACATTTCTCTTTTATTTAAAGATATTCATCTAAAATGTTAGAATTGTTTTCTTCTCGATGATATTTTTCAAATGATAAGTCACTTGACATACCCTCTAAAACGAAAAGTTTGGGGCGGCTACGTTCATCAGGATGAAGATAAGTAAAGGTTAGTTATCCCCTAAATGTGGGTACTCAAAATCAAAAATTGAACTATTTCGAGAACGTTTATAGAAATCCTCCATATTCAATTTATAGAATGTATTCCGTTAAAGTTTTCCACCCTGTATATAAAGTTTTAGATCTAAAGTAACCATGTTAAATAACGTTCAGATGAAATAGAATACTTTATATAGTGCACTTTATTAAAAAAATATGTCTTTATTAAATTTATCACACAAGTAAAGGAATTGTTTTATTGCAGACGCCTTGTATATAAAACATACTAAACACTAGCAAAATCTATATTTTGATACGTTTAATTTGATCATATAATAACAAGGATTAAGTTGAGCATAAGACTAGGTATCTGTTTGTTTATTACCACAGATTAAATCGATATCACATTGTACAAGTTATGTTGAATTGCGTGTTATGTTTATATAGGATATTCGTCTAAAGGTTTCTGTGAGGGTCTGAAGGCAGTTTATTTTAAAATAAATCGTTCTACATGTTTGATTTGTAAAATTATAATATAAAATAGGTATATACATATATAAAATAGCAGATGACCAATTAAGAATTGCTCGTTCGCGACAATTGAGAAATACTTTGAAAATTTGCGATGACGTGTCACAAACTTTATAAAACGAACTGATACTCAAACAAACTAGAAATTATATTTTCATAAAAATTAATTGAAATAAAGTGGAATAAATAGTTTTTACTTTTCCGCACTCCACTATAAGCGGAAAAGTAATGTAATTGTATAAAGAAAAAGTGAAAAAACAAAACTTTGTTTTTGGGTTTATTTTTCGTTTTTCGGCCTAAAAATAAAAAAAAATGGTTTTTAAAAAATTTTTGCTGTATGTCGTCGTCGTCGTCGGAATTTATTCTTGTTAGCACGATAACTCAACTAAATCGTGTCGGATCGATCGGGTTTTGACTGATTCTGATCGGGGACGTCTACCAGACGACACCTATTGATTTTGAGGTGGATAACACACACCATCCCCTCCCTTGGGCCTATTTGAGAATTTTTTTTTAGCACGATAACTCAACTAAATCGTGTCGGATCGATCGGGTTTTGACTAATTCTGATCGCGAACATCTCCCAGATGACACGTATTGATTTTGAGGTGGATAGAATATACTCTACCATGTTCATGGGTTATGAGAAAGCACAATGGTGGACTATTTTAGAAACTGTTTGTTGGCACGATCATTCAATTAAATCGTGTCGGATCGATCGGGTTTCGACTGATTTTGATTAGGGACGTCAACTAGACCACATCTATTGATTTTGAGGTGGATAGGACATACCCCACCCTGTTCATGGGTCATGAGAAAGCACGAGGGTGGACTATTTGAAAAAAGTAGAACTGTCGCATAAAACCTATATTGTGCATTTATGTGTTAGTTTATTTTTTCTTGGTCACTCAATTTGGAGATAGAGATGTTCTACGTGCGGAAAAGTCCGTTTTAAGGTTTTAAAACTGTTTATTTTAATATATTTAATTACGCTGATCGAAATACGCTTCACGCGCCGTTGAAAATCTGCTGTGGTAAAACCTTTAATGGCGTAAAAATAGCAATAATTCACTATTTCTAGTAAAGAAAACATAAACATAATTGGTTAAGTTTTGCACAGCTATATTTTAAACTATTATACATTAAGTATAAAGCTTTACAGATATTCTTTATATTTTATGTAAGCTTTTGTGTGTCGCGATGATGAAGTAAATAAGGTAATATAAATTGCATATATTGTATCTGTTATTTCTCAATTATTACCTTACTTATTATTTAATAATAATAATATGTATAAATTTTACCAAGAATATTACCGTGTTACGTTTATATAGACATTTATTTTCAGTGAGAACTAAATCCCAATAAAAAATATTAATAATTGTTGAATCCTAAAGCACTGTGCCTATTTCTGAATAATAAACTTATGTCCAAATGACTAATAAATGATTAAATTATTAATGAATTTAATAATTGGATACATTATTACACATACACATTTATTACTTATTAACTAGGAAAAACGTTCGCATTAGGATATAATTACAATATTCATTCAGAAAGATCGATAATACCAAATTCCTATCATAATTGAAATATTATTTCAAATATGTTAGGAATGTAGTAGCGTTGTCAGGAATATACAAACATTTTTACTTTTACGCACTCCACTAAACTAGCGGAAAAGTAATGTAATCGTATAAAGAAAAAGTGAGAAAACAAATTTTTTTTGGTTTATTTTTCGTTTTTTGGCCTAAAAACAAAAAAAAAATGGTTTTTAAAAAATGTTTGCTGTGTGTGTGTGTCGTCGTTATCGTCGGCATTAAAATTTCTTGTTAGCACGATAACTCAACTAAATCGTGTCGGATCGATCGGGTTTTGACTGATCCTGATCGGGGACGTCTCCCAGATGACACCTATTAATTTTGAGGTGGATAGCACACACCATCCCCTCCCTTGACCACACCCTGTCCATGACTTATGAGAGCACGATGGTGGACTTTTTGAGAAATTTGTTTTGTTAATACGATAACTCAACTAAATCATGTCGGATCGATCGAGTTTTGACTGATTCTGATTGTGGACGTCTCCCAGACGATACCTATTGATTTTGAGGTGGATAGAACACACTCTACCATGTTCATGGGTCATGAGAAAGCACAATGGTGGACTGTTTGAGAATTTTTTTGTTAGCACGATCACTCAATTAAGTTGTGTTGGATCGATCAGGTTTCAACTGATTCTGATTAGGGACGTCTACCAGACGACATCTATTGATTTTGAGGTGGATAGGATACACCCCACCCTGTTCAGTGGTCATGAGAAAACACGAAGGTGGACTATTTGGAAAAAGTAAAACTGTCGCATAAAACAAATATTTTGCATTTATGTGTTTTTTTATGTTTTCTCGGTCACTCAATTTCGAGATAGTGTTGTTCTACGTTCAGAAAAGTCCGTTTTAAAACTGTTTATTTAGACTTGTACTAGCACTACATATACACCAATATTTCATTAGTGGAATAAAGAAGTTAACTTTGTGTATTAAAAAATATATGTAATTTCAAAGGCGTTTTATTTTCCTTCATTGTACAATATGGACAGTAAAAGGTGTAAAATTGAAAGAAAGTTTACACGTAAAGATATATAAAAATTGACGCTAGCGAATAGTAAAATTATACCAGGATCTTGTGGTAGATCATTTAACATCAAACTGGTTGGTTCCTATACATATGTACCCTATCTAGCGTGTAAAATTTGTGCTAAATTTTACACTACATTTCATATAGTGTTGTATAGGGTTGACTTTAGAAATAGTTTATAAATATTTACAATATTCGATTTGAAGAATCCTTCCAGATATTCCCAATATAATAATTGAAATCTGAAGTAAAAAAGGGGTTAAGTGTCAAAAATTCTAAATTTGGTTTTATTCCTGTAAAGTGAGCTATGATAACGGGCTATGGATAGATGCACCGGCAAATGTTTTAATTTTGAACCGTAAGGTGACGTATGTGTCAACTGGCGGTGTCTTATCGGTAAATATCGGGCCAAGTGCCAATTACTCTTTACTCGTCGATTCGTGTAAGCGTGGACGTTTTGACATTAAACAAGGTTGATTTTTTCAAGTTTTTTTCATTTATTCCTGATAAAATGGAAGTTAATGTTTTACCAAGTCGTAGACGTAAAAAGGCGAGGGCAGAGTACAGAAAGAAAGGCAGAAGAGAAGAAGTGGTGGTAAAAAATACATAAATACTAGAAATACTGAGGTGCAAGCTAAGGAAGTACCAAGTGCCGAGGTAAATTGGCTTAACTTTATGGTTATTAAATATTATTTTGTAAAGGTAAAATGTGTGTTTACTTTCAGGTTTTGTGCAAATGCAAATTTGAATGTAAAAATATTCCGCATCAACAAAAAATATTCTTATTCAAGGAGTTCTACAAACTTGAGGATAATGTTAAACAAAATTCGTATCTAATAGGGCTTATTACTGTTACTGGAGTAAAACGAAGAAGACATGGGAACTATGACGATTCTGCAAATAGTACACGACAGCCAACCATAAGTAATCTTTACATTACCTAATGGCAAAGATGATATTTTGCAAGTGTATAAAAAAACTTTTATTAATGCTTATGGAATAACGAAGAGAAGAATTGAAACTATTGTAAAAGCGAAGAAGAATGGAGAGTTGACTTTTACCGAGAAAAGGGATAATAAGAAAAAAAAAAATAAAAAGTTCTTGAAAGATGATGAAAGCTTAATCATTAAACATGTTAATTCTTTTCCGAAAGAAAAAAGTTACTATACTAGATCCAAAAGCGACAAAGACTATTTGAGTCAGGATTTAAATATAAACCGATTGTTTCGAGTATTTCAGGAGAAATATCCAAATTCAAATATTACGTACCGTTATTATTACGAAACTTTTAAAAGATGTTTTCCAAACATAAGCTTCCATCATCCACGTTCTGATACATATAGCACTTGTGATCTTCTGCATAATAAAATAAGATCCGATCCTAATAATAAAGAAGCAGAAACTAAACTAGAGATACATCATCGTAAAGCTGAAAAGGCAAGAGAAGTAATGAAGATGGATCACGAAAGGTCACAACATCCCACCAGTGAAAATAGCACGATTTTTATAGATCTTGAACAAGTTCTTTCTCTTTCCTGCCCTGACACATGGTGAGATGTTTAACTTACGGCAACTTTCATACTACAATCTCGGCATCCACGTTGGAGATAACAATAAAGGCTACATGTTTTTATGGCACGAAGGGATATCAGGGAGAGGAGGAAATGAGATAGCGTCTTGTCTCTACAAGGCTGTCAGATGTAAAATATTTATAAAAAAAGTTGACAATATGGAGTGACAACTGCATAGCCCAAAACAAAAATAAAATTGTACTGTTTCTGTGCATTTATTTGGTGATAAAGGGATATTTTGAAGAGGTCCATCAGAAATACATGGTTTCTGGCCATTTCCTTCTGAGCTGTGACAGACATTTCGCCCAAATCGAGAAAAGGAAACGATTGGAGAAATGATAGTTCCAATGGACTTGGTAAGACTAATGGTTAGTGCTACCCCCAAAAATCCGTTCATGGTCACGGTTATGCAGCCGGAAGATTTTTTTTGACTTCAAAAAGGCGGCGGATACAAGTCTGATTACAAAAGACGTACACATTTCTAAAGCGAAATGGATCATTGTAAAAAAAGAATCACTATAGAAATATGACTTTGCCACAATTAGAATGTAAGAGTAAAATAAGCAATGAAAAAAAAGAAAATAAAAAAAAATTATTCCTTATGTGAAAGAAGAAAATCAAGAATTTTTTGAAGAAATTGTTCGTTTATAAAAAATAGATCAAAACTAAGAAATCTTCTTTATCCTTGTATGTTTATAAATAAAATATTGTAAAACAATTTTATTTTTCTTTTAAACCTTTTAAAATAATGGCACTTGGCTCATTTTAAAATGAAAATTAGTATGGCACTTAGCTCACTATAAGCAAAAATTATAATGGCACTTAGAACCTTCTAGAAATATCAAAGTTGTTTTTTTATTCTCTTAAATAAAAAGACTTACATTAAAAATAAATTTAAATTATTGCTTATGATTATTGATTAAGTCCATATAAAAGACATGAAATATTTCTGAATAAAATGTGTCAGGTTTTACAAAGTTTTTATTAAATATCTCAAAATTATTTTTTTGGCACTGCCCCTTATTTACTTCAAGTCTACAATTATGAAACACATAACGCCAAAGTTGAAGTTTTGCAGTTTTTTGAGGACTGCCATAATAGTGTAGTGTAGAGTATCAACCCTAAGTACAGAACACAAAAAGCATTGTAATAGTAATAATAAAGTACTGAAATAATTTAAGCAAAGAGTAACACTAACGCGTTTGTACAGGGTGGGGCTGAGCAACTTGCTTATTTGAATTTGGCGCCATGAAGCGATAGTTAGTCCTAGGAGGGCGGCAGTAGCTACATTCGAGAGGGCGGGGCGTATAGTTGTAGCACCACTTCGTTTAGCTATCATCATGGAGTGGACGAAGGTGGAGGGCGTGTTCGCTGTCGAGGCATATTTCTCTAACGGTCGCTCAATGATCGCCACGCAACGTACATTCCATACCCATTTCAATATTGCGCCCCGTGGTCGTGTTCCTGACCGGCAGTTGATTGTTTCGTGGGTAAACAACTTCAAGGAAGCCGGTGATCTGAAGAAAAAACCTGAGCTTCCACGAACAGCAAAGTCACCCCAAAACATTAACATGGTAAGGCTCTCTGTTTTGCGATCCCCTCAGCGGTCTGTCCGTAAATGTGCAGCAGCTGTTGGGTTGTTTGCTCGTTCTGGAGGCGAATCTTTCATGAAGAACTAATATTTCATCCCTACAAATTGACTGTGGTGCAGGAACTTAACCCACGGATTTTGTTGCTCGAGAAAATGCATCTGAGGCGCTTCTTGGCATCCAACGATCGTCCTAGGACCCTGATTTACCTGAAGAACAACATTCGTCAATCTGTCGCCAACATACCCGTCGATATGTTGGAAGGAGTTGAACGAAACGTCCGAGTTCGATTAACACAGTGTATTGAAAGTAATGAACGCCATCTGCCTGATATCATCTTTAAAACTATGTAAACATAAAATTTAAATGTTGTACTTGATACTGTTCAAAGAATTAAATAAATATGTGCATTACTTTTTTTAATTAAATTTCTAAATAAGCAAGTTGCTCTGCCCCACACTGTAGCAGTAATTTCCCGGGAAGGCCACTTTTCTCAAAAATCCATTTTTTTTCTCTAGTGTAATCGAATGAGGAACAGATCCAAAAAGAAGTAAAATAACTATCTCCAAATAGCAACCTGCGATCCAAAAAGTGGGGTTAAAAACCACCCCTCTCTGCATAAAGGATACTCCTCTTTATACATCAGCTGAGACCCTTTTCAATGAAATGTTATCGTTTTTGTTTCATGTTAACAACTTATAGCCTTCCTGAGATACTGCCAAATATGAGTTTTTGAGGGGTGATTTTGGACGTTAGTTTCACCCTCCTAAGTCACTTATGGACATTTACAAAAAATACTTGTCTTTTATTTTTCAATACTCTACCTATATATATATATATATATATACAAAATATAAAATTTTAAAAAATCGGAGAAAGACAATTTCATTACATTGCATAGAAATTCAAAAGCCATAGTAACTTTTAAGTTTTTTTATAATCTTTTCAATACTACGACGCACCAAGTACGCTATACTTCTCATGATAATCAATTTACACTTTTATAAAAATATATTGTGCATATATGAACATATTCAATTAATTTAATAAAGAATTATTAGTCGGAACTCTCGACAACATTGAAACATTAGTAAGGTAATAACCAATTAGTCTGTTGCTGTTTAAAAGCGAATATAACTCCACGTATTACACGTATTACATATACGTATACATTCTCTGCCCATTAATGTTATAAAAGTAGAAGTTTTTTCCTGTTTCCATTTTTTAATATATACCTATAGCATTAGATGAACAGTGGAGTTGTAAAAATCATTGTGGAAAGTTATGACGTTCTCCGTCCTATTAAATTAATGTGGAGGTTGCTTAAAATGGATTTATTTTCCATATACCTTATTTGATACAGTGAAGTGAGTATCATACTCGTATGAGTATTTTTAATGTATTTTGAAGTGCGAGAATATGTAACATTAAGTTTTATATTAAGCAGAGATAGATTTCGAACAAAATACTTGATTTAGATCAATATTAACTATTAACTTCTGTTTTTCTATCTGCATTTTCCTTTCTATTCATTTATTTTGATTTGTAAATCTTTCTTAGCTCCTAAATAATACTTATTTTTATATGTTTGTATGACAGACTTCACTTATTTAGGAAGTAAAATAAATTGGGATGGAAGAAGCGATAAAGATATAAAACAAAGAATAGCGCAGAGTCGAGTAGCTTTTAACAAAAAGAAAACACTTTTATGCTCGGGGGTAATAAACTTGGAAACAAGGAAGATATTTTTGAAAACGTATGTATGGAGCACGGCACTATACGGTTGCGAAACCTGGACGATAGGGGAAGCAAGTAGGAAGAAATTAGAATCTTTTGAGATGTGGTGTTACCGAAGAATGATGAAAATACCGTGGACTGATAGGGTTAGAAAGGAAGAAGGATTAGAGAAAGTCGGCGAGAAAAGAAGTATGTGGAAAAACATAAAGAAGAGAAGAGATAGAATGGTAGGCCACTTGCTGAGACATGGGGGAATAGTCTGCGATATTTTGGAGGCAGAAATAGGAGTGAAGAAAGGCAGAGGTAGACCTAGATTAGACTACTGCTCGCAAATAGTAAGGAATGTAGGTTGTAGCACAATTAGCGAAATGCGTAGGTTAGCACAAGATAGGAGAAGCTGGAGGTTAGCGTCCAACCAGTCTTAGGACTGATGACCTCATGATGATGATGATGATATGTTTGTAAGATCTTATGTAAAATTATCGTATCTTTGGCTATCCCCTTTGCATTTCCAGTGAATGAGCAAACCCAAATAATAATATCTATGTAGAGGATAGTTTGTTTTCAAAAATAAATGCGATTACTTATTTTTTCAGTCGATTAATTAATGTTCGGTTTTGAGTATTTATCGTATTTATCAAATTTGAATACCTCCTAGGAGCATTTTTTGTATACAACTCAAAACTAGTACGAATTAAATTATTTCTACGACACTGCAGTCAGCAATCTATGCATGCGTAAACTGTGTGATGACATATCGGTATGTTTTCAAAGCTTGTAACAGGTGGCCAGGACATGCTTCCTGATTATAAACATGTAATTGGTAATCTATGAGCTTTCCCCTTCACTTAAATAACAAATTTTTATAACATTTTATCTATATGCAAATAGTGTTTGTCAACAAATCTGGTGTATACTGTATAAATACAGACACTGGAATGTTTTCAGATTCTCCAGCATTATGCTTCCCTCACATAATATAATATAGTAATCGATCTAATACAAGTCAGAAAGGCCCAGGGCTTATTTGCATATTTGTTTCAATTCCATTCTATTCTATGTCAATCTTCACCGGCCCCTTATTTTTGTTTCGGTTTCTGCTATTTACGTCCATATATTTCCTCCTCTTCTTCTTCCAAAAATTCCTGTAAACAAAACCTATGTTGTTAGTCTAGCGTCTGATAATTTTCTTATATGATCTAACTTTATTCTTTTTGCCTTTATTACATTAGTTATCCATGATTCGTTATAATTTAACTCATTATTTGTTGGTCTTCCCTAAATTTTATCTACTTTTTTACCTCTATATATTCTCAGTACTTCGCATTTGAATACCTTTAATACGTGTTTTTCCTGTGAATCTCATTTACATGTTTCATCACTTACCATAAATTACAGCTGGCCTTATTATTGTTTGATATAATGTTTTTTTTAGATTTTTCGAAACACTCTGACTTTAGTACTTGAAACAATCCACCTTACACTTTGTTCCTTTCGTTATTATTTCTTCTATTCCATCCTTTCCTTCGTCCTTATCACTTATTGTAACTGCTAAATAAACTGATAACTTCTAACTCTCTGTTGTTTATTCCAGGGGTTCTCAACCTTTTTCAACCCATGTACCCCTTTTTGTGTATCATTAACTATGCGTACCCCCAACAAAAACGCATTAGTTTTATTAAAATGTGTTATATTAGTTAAGTTCAAGTTTAACTGTTACACTGTTCAAGTTTAATTACGAATAGGTAATTTAAATTAAATACAAGATATTTTATTTTAATGGACGTTAATAAGTTTTTATTAATCAGACATAAAATGAAATAAGTCTCAGAGAATAATTAGTGGGAACGCAGGACTTATTTTTGTTTACAAAGTTCATCAATATTTGGCTCCAGCTTGGTCAAATACAGCTGTAAATCATCTTCAACATTAAGCTTGTTTCAATACTTGTTCTTTAAGTAAGTTAAACTTGAAAACTCTTTTTCGCAGAAGTAAGTTGTTGTAAACCTTAGAAGGTACTTCACGGCAATGTCTGCCAATACTTTGCGTTCTTTTTCAATACCAGTCCAGGAGTTAATTAATAAAGTATTGCAATACTTTTGTTTCAACGTAGGATCACACGATATTTCGATTAGCTGTTCTTTTTGCGAACAAGTTAAGTTGGTAATTCTAGCATGTATCAATATAATTATGTATACTTCTTGGTAGTTAACCGCGTACCCCTTACAGATTTTCGTGGCAAGCGTACCCCTTGGGGTTCAGAACCATTGGTTTATTCTATAACGTATTGTAGCGTGTTCATTACAATTTTTAATATTCTCCTAGTTTGTGTTTCATGGCTATCCACCATCATGAATTTTATTTTGACTCCAATTATTTGTAATACTTCTGCCTCTATTACTGCATTTTATAACTTTCCGAATGCTTCTGCTGAATTGTTTTTTTTACAAGGATAATAATGTGGCTAATGAATTTAGGAGGAATTACGATGTGTATAATTATAGTGCGTATCCAGAACTATATTATTAGTCCTGTTTTCCGTGTATTAGACCTATTTTTGGCTGTAGTTTTTCTAATATTTGCTTTTCAATTATTACTTCATATTCTGTAATTGTTGATTATTTTTACGAGTCTTATGAGTTTTACTATTACTGCTATATATTCCATTACTTTATAAACTTGCCCTCTCTACAATCTCATAAGCATGCTTAATGTCAATAAATGGCATAAATAGCACTTCAATGTATGTAAGAGGTTCTGATTTATACCGTTATCCACAATTTGATAATTTGTTTTAGTATAAACACGTGATGTGTTACTGATTTATTCTGTCTGAATCCACATTGACATTCACATATTTCATTTTCTTAAATGGCTAAGATTTACAAGTATATCGAAATATTTCTCATCACCATACTTCTCTTTTATTTCATAGAAAAAAATTACAACCATTTTGGATTTTTTAGTGATATTAGTACTGCTTCTTCATTGCAGCGATACACATGTATCGCCACGTATATTATAAAATCCAGATGTATTTCACTTCCCTAAGTATTTAAAAGGATTGGGTTAAGAAAGGCGTTATATAAAAATAGTAAATTGTTAGTTATTGTCATTGTGTACCCAACCATTAACGAAACCTCACAATTACGTGTCATTAGATGATATAAAAATATATTAATCCCTAGACTAAAATATTCCCAGTGTCTGGCTCGTTCTTTAGAATTTACACATTTTAGATCCTCATATTATTTACTTATCCATTAGCTTTCTGCAATTGAATGCACAATACGTCATTAGGATTAAAAAACATACAAGAATTTCAACTTTAAATAATTAAATTAGTTGATTCAACTGTGGATAATAAATTTGCATTATTTTGCATTTATTTACTTAATATAAACGATTATGGATTTTTTGAATATTTTCTTCAATAATTCTACTAAAATACGTAAACCGTGGAGATATGTGAAACAGTAAGTATAAACAATTGATGAACCATTGTATTATCGTATCGAATGAAAGAGTCGATCTATTTTGTCGAAAATTCCACGGTTTAGAAGAGATGATTTTATACATAAAAACATATACTGGAGACGAATATATACTAAGAGTTAAAAAGTAGGAAGACTCCAAGGTATGTCAAAATAAAGTATAAAAAAATTACATACATAAAGTCTAACTATTAAATAGAAAGAGTGCAATGACCGAGAGAAGATGGGGATTTTGTCTGAAACAGAGACGTAGATGTTTTTATCTTTTGGCGGGGTCAGTGACAAGTACTGCTACAATTATTAATATGACGTAAACTTAAAAAAATTGCTTAATCACATAAGAATATTGTGAGTAAAACCACGGTTTCACACCACTTATGAAGTATTGCTAATGGCGCGTTACCATTTTTTTAGTGGGTGGTTCGCCAGGCGCCCTATTCCCACATTAATAACAATTCTATATAAAATAAACAAAATTCTATAACAAAAACAAAATAAAAAATTCTCTTCCAAAATTTAACAAAACCCCATAACATAAACAAAATTCTGTAACAAAAACAAAAGAAAATTTTCTTCTACAGAAAACAAACGAAATTCTACTACAAAAATAAAAAGAAAATGTTCGAAAAACAATCTTACCCTTTCCAATTTTCGAGTCATCACTCACTATCACTTTCACTATCATTTTTAGGGACACTAATAATAATGGGATCGAGGGTTTCATCAGTCATATTATCTACATCCCACATTTTCTCTTCTTCTCGTTAAACATAACCAATACACTTTCTCCAGTCTTCTGCTGTAACATTTCTAATGCTTTCTGAAGATGGCGTTGGACATTAGCCAATTTAAATGTTCTATTTTCTCTGGCCACATCCCCTTTAATTTGTGCCCAAATTAACACAATTGGGTTCAATTCACATTGATGTGGGGGTAATAGTAGAACAGTAGTTCCATGGCTCAACGCCATATCTTCTACAGCAAGTTTCTTATATTTACTTGCATGTATCTTCACAATTCTGACTGACACTGACGATATGAATGAATATATAAAAAAACATTAATGAAGCGCAAGACGAAGTTTCTGCAATACTGACTATTGCAGAAACTCGATGGTGTTCCAATTCGAAATTAGTTTATACAATAATTCAAGACTGGAATAAACTGAAAGAAGTGTTTGAATTTATTATAACTTCTGAGGAATCGAACCAGAAATCCATTCAGCTTGCTAGAGGATTTTTAAATGATATGAATGATTTTGATCTTACGTTTTTGGTAGTACTACTTAATGATATTTTTAGTGCTACAGATATTTTATGACATCCTACAGAAAGAATCATCAGATATTAATTTTTGTATGCATCAAATAAAACAGACAGGTGAAATATTTAAGAAAAGAGAAATGACTTTTTTAAGACAATTTTTAATAATAAAACAAGTAGAATGACAGAATTAGAAATTACAAAACGACAATACGCTGTTGCCTTGTAACTTGGAGCTTTAATTTTCTTTTCTTTTAAATTGCTCTGCGATTATTTTTCTCTAAGTTACAACCCTTTAAAAATCGCCTAAAGGATTTTTTTACATCCCTTAAGTTTTGTGCCTAGTGTAGCTTAAATTTTTGTTTAAACTATGAATAGCCTAGCTGTCAAAATTATTTAGCAAAGAATTGTAGTCTTTGGCGGCACTATACGTAAAGATCCTCTTGATTATATTTATTTTTAATTTCTCTTAACCCTTTTGTATGGCCCGAATTAAAAAAAAAAATGTTTAATATTTTGTTATTTTGATTTTGCATATAACATGTTTGAAAGTAATATTTTTCATAGAAATTACTAGTAATTTACCTCCTCGTTTTTGGGGGGGGGGGGTATGTGACTTTCAAGTAACATTGGACATTAAAGATTCTCAGTACTTTATACAGTATGGAATTTTGTATCGTCATTATCATTGAAATGTAGTTTGGCATGAAACCTTTGATACCTGGGTTTCCCTTTACCAAAACATTCGAGTTCATGGTAAACCATAAATAGGAATAATAAAAGTAATACCTATAAATCCTTGTAATTCCTCGGTTGTTAGGGGAAGAGGTTTATTCACATCACACTGAGGTTCACATAGAGGTTACGTTACTCTGCAATGTTTTCTAGTACAGTTCTATCTACTTACTTTTCAAAGTAACTTAGAGGACTACCTGGTGTGTCTGGTTGAGTTTCTAGCAAGCTATTTTTCTAGGCAAAAACTGATCTTATCAGCCGAGTACGAGTCTTCCAATTTAGGTCAGGTTTTCCTTTATTTTTCGCTCATGGGTTCATTTAATTTCTGTGAATTTTTGTTTTATTAATTTTGCCATAGATAAATTGGGCTAGAGGAATGTTGTCATTTGGTTCCCAGAGAGTCTCACTGTTCTGAGAATAATTCTCTTTATTTTCTGATACAAGCACATCTTCTTCAACTTCTGAATGTTCTTCGTCTGTGCTGCTTTGAATTTCTAACTTCAGTAACTCTATATTGTTGCTAACCTCATTACACATATTTATTAATAACTAGTATTACTTAAAGCCAAATTTTCAGAATCTTGAACATTTTTTATTTTTCTGGTAAGTATGTATATCAGGATATATCTGCTTGGTCTTTCTCCCATAAAATGCACGACAATTCATTTGTATGGCTCCAATTCAAAATCATTTTTACACACCCTATAGCCCACCGTAACTTAGAAGTAACATACCTGTTTGCTAAAGTAAATGTCCTTATATTTACAATTCCTATAGGAGTGCTACAATATTTTGTAATATTGTGTAAGTTTTACAAGTCTGTAAACCTTACACAACACAATAACAATTTTGTTTACACAATATCTTAAGTTTTTACACAAAATAAAATTAAAATAAACCACAATTTATATGTTATACGCCATTTTGGTATCCATCAAATCAAGAAATGAGATTATCTGCAACATAAATCTTCAGATGGCTCTGGAATACTATTAACGCAGTTCCATATCATTACTTTCAAGCAACAGAGGGCTATGAAGAGGGAATGTACCTATAATATAAATATTTTATGGGCTATTTCTTGGTGTTCCACACGAGTCGGTGCTTGGGCCATTAATATTTTCAATATATATGAGAAAAACAATTAGATCTAAACTTAGACAAAGCAGAATGTATATATTTTTGTAAGAGAAACAAAATACTAGTTAATTTACGACATAACTTAAAAATGTCTGAAGAAGTAAAATTCCTAGGGATGGTTGTTGGCAGTAAATCTGCCTGGGATTGTCAGATAAATAACGTATGTAAAAAGCTTAAAAAACAGGCACCATTAAGCTTTCTACATACGTTTTTGTGACAACTTACGTGCATATTACGTTACGTTCATCTGACAACTTTCTCTGAATACATTAAAAAAAAACCTTGATCCCATTTCCTTATTGAATTCATACCATACTTTAGCATATGCACATATATCATATAATATATTACTATGGGGTATAGCCATCTCCATAAATGTCTAGAGCTTCTATTCTTCAAAAGCTGTTAGTGAGACTCTTTTTAACTGAAAGCTTCGAGAAAATTAATTTTAAATATTAATGTATTATAAATAAGATTGGTTGAGTGTTAAATAGAGCATTGCTATAAGTAGTTTACATATATGTTTGGTAAATTTACATCCTAGTAAAAGAACTAATAGTGTTTTCAAATCCTTGTTAATGGATAAAAAATTGGTAAGGGTCCAAGTATGGACCCTTGACATACCCCAAGTATGTAGACAATTTTATCTCAAAATACACTGGTGGTATGCGCATTATATTTAGTGTAACGATTTATATTATTGTAATACACATATTAATTCATAATACAGTCATAGATAAGTAAAATAGTACAAAACAGTTCGATGTTGATCTAAATAATCATCCATAGACAACTTTTTCGGTGTTATATGCTATCCCAATTTAGCTCTTTTTCTTAAGAAGTCATTATAATGTCATATTACTACATCACACAGTAGGTAAAATCGCCGATATAGGTTGATAATTATTTTATGATCCTACCTTATTGGATATTTTCCACTGATTTCAAATATATTCCATATAATGGGTAGCAAACCAAGCCTAAAACGTTTGAATAAAAAAGAAGAACGGGAAACATTACTTCTTAAGTAATTTTTAAGGAAAGCATTTAATGTTCTTATTCTACAAAATACATCTTTAGTAAATATTGTAGGAGAGGCAATCCTGCATAAATAAAGACATAGCCAGTCATCTACCACTAAAATTACGCAAGCAAGAACTAAAAGACAATACATAAAATAAGAAAACTAGAAAATTGTACAAAAACAATAACATTTCAAAACAAAAAAATGTATGTGAAATAAAGGTAATATGTACATAATATACCCTAAACAATTTAAAAAAATATATTTAATATATCGGAATGAAATAAAAATTACAATGATTGATTCAGTTAAGTAATAGTTGTTTGAAGAATCAATTTTTAAATTATCTACATATTTACATTTATACCTATGTATATAAATACTACCATTCTTTAATTTTTTTACTAGACAGCAAGTCAATCGGTCGATTTCGTATAATATGTAGGGAGGGGACGTGGACGGTACGCCCTGCTTCAGGTTGTCCAGTGCCGATAATTAGCGGCGCTACGACAGTTACGTTCTACACGTGAGGGAGTGTACATCGTATTTGTAACGGGGAAAAACTTTTACGTGGGAAGTGATGTTGATGGGTTTACTGTTAAAAGATGATCAAGGTATTTAAAGAAAAAATATCTTGGCCATATTTAACAGCAAACTATGATCTTTTTTGCATTATTTTTATAATTGGTTTTGCATTAAAAAAAGTGCCTTGTAATAAAACGTTAGAAGGCACTTAGTTAAAAAAAATAGCTTCTCTTAAAATAATTAAAAATAAAATACAAACTCTTAAAACTTAAAAAATATCCCCTTGAATAAGAAAAAAACTAAAGAAAATTTTCGAAGATGCCTCCGTCTTGCGCCAAACAATAACCCAACCTGTCGTAAAATTCTGAACGAATGTTGGTCAGCAGTACTAATAGTTTGAAATAAATTTTCAATATTAGCCCTCAGTTGATTTAAATTATTAGCTCTTTCATGAGGATGCCCGTATAACTTTGATTTAATATACCCCCATAAGAAAAAATCATTAAGTCTTGGTGGCTATTGAATTACGCCTCTCGTAGATATAATTATTTGGGGGAATATCGTATTCAAATAGTCAATGACTATTCTTGAGTTATGGGCCGGACACCCATCGTGCTGGAACCAAACGTTGTCAAAATTGGGGTTAATGTTTGCCAATGCAGGAACAATTTTGAACAGGTTTTGAAGAAGATTCAAATAAGTCTCCCCATTTAAATTTCCATCAATAAAGAATGGTTCAATAATATCATTCCCATAAATACCAGCCCAAACATTCAATTTTTCGGGATATTGTGTCCTTGTATTTAACAGGCGATACTGATTTTCAATAGCCCAATACCGTAGAATTGATGGATTGTGCCTACCATGTAACGGAAACGTGGATTCATCGGTGAACACGATGTTATAAATAAAGTTGGTATTTGCACGTTCCATTACTGTGTTACAAAATTCCATTCTACGGTACTGGTCTTCTTCGAAAATTTCTTGATGGGTTTCGTATTTATAGGAATGATATTTATTTTTCTTTGAAATTTTGTGAATTTTACCCACACTAAAAGTAGTCTCCTCGGAAATTTTTGGGATAGAAATATTTGAATCTCCTTCTACCATTGCACACACCATTAATTCCTGCATTTCAGCATCCTCGTTAATTCTAGGTGTCTTGTGGCATTTACAACCTAAAATGCATCCCGTTGACTTAAACTTTTCGACTACTGTCGATATTGTGTTCAAGGCAGGGATCGGACGATTTACATATTTGACTGACCCTTATTGCACGTAATGAATATCCTTGAAGAGACCATGATATCAAATCAATTTTTCCTCAAGTGATAACTACGTCATAATTACTAAGTTTAGAATTAAAAGAATCTATTTAAAATTACATGTATTACTGCGAAGTTCACTCGTCTAAATTCCAAACACGTATGCGACGGTAATGTGAAATCTAAGTCGTCGATCATCACGGCGTACGGCCGGACTCCCCACCTGAGCGGTGGCTAATTTTCCGAGAAGGACCGAACGGTGGAACCTATGTACAGTTTTAAAATGAAAGCACGGTATATATAAACAATCTAATTACTATATATAAATAATCAGTATCAATGTCAAAAATTTCGAGTGACTGTTCATCGTCATCCTCATCACAATCTTCATTATCCGAGTTGGAAGTATCGAGGTTCGTTGAACAAGATTGTAACAGATTAACAACTTCGGAATCAAATGGTTGCGATTCTTTGGGAGTTTACGGAAATGGGCAACAATTCGGTCAGATAAAATTAATAATATCGTAAATAAATCTGTATTCGTAGTTTTCCGGGATGGTTTTTTTGGTATTATGCTCTCTAAATCTGAAACAGTCTTTGTTGCGGATATATTCTGAAAAAGCGATGAAAAGCTTCAAGCCCAAGAAATCGCAAAAAAGTAAAATATATTCTGGAAGTAGATAGTTTTCCGAACACAATGCAATAAAAATAATTTTGGAACGTTTTGGAACTTACTAATTTTGTTTAACTTTTAGTGCAAAGTTATCTGCAATTATGACAAAAAAAGTTCATTTTTTTACTGCTTACAAAAAGAAATTGATTTTTTTTTTGTTTGGTTTTGGTGCAACTTTTTGGTGCAATTGGTTTTTGGTGCAACTTTAACATCGACAGCAATGTCGATAATAATATTGTCAATGATTCATTGTTTATAAACAATCTAGCCGAAAAAAGAGGTTGGTACGCTATTTGACTTTTAAACTAACCGGCCAAACATAAAATCTTAAAATTTGGTATTGCTTTTTGTCCAACTATTGTAGCCATTTTGCCTACTTGTCGTCCATTGTTTATTCTTACGTCAATTCGGCAGTTTTAGTTCTTACGTCATATTGAATGACAAATTTGACACTTGACATTTTATGTTATATTTTGTATTATTTTAGTAAGAAAATATAACACTTTCTAATATTGAACTAAATTTTGACATTCTTTCAATTCCAGAAAATGGACAAGTTGGAATTCGACTACAACGACAAACTATCTCTGCTGGGCGAATGGTTCGACTATGACTCTGCCTACCAGAAGAAGTTCATCATAAATTACTTCCCCAGCGACAACACCGTCGACATCTACGACAGGGACCTGAACAGGGTTTACCTCAAACGCACTCGCATGGACGATTTGGGAATGAGAGACATGTTCGTTGGAAACAAGGTCCGCATCTATGGCCGGCAAATAAAAATCACGGATTACGCGGACTGCCGGACGGAAAGGATAATCGGTCGAATGAAGGAACACACCCTGTGTATCCTGAAACCCTGCGTGATCGACAGACTCGGCGAGATCATCACCGACATACAGAACAGGCGATTTCAAATAACGAAAATGGGAATGCATCGGCTAAGTAGAAAGGAAGCGCTGGAGCTCTACGATACTAGAAAAGGCGACGCAAGTCTACCTTTCATCTTGGAGCACATAAACTCCGGACCGGTGATAGCCATGGAGCTCGTAGGCGAAAACGCCATAAAGAGATTCAAGGAGGAGATGGGCCCTAGCGAACCGACGGAAGCTAGAAAAGTTGCTCCGAATAGCTTACGAGCTATATACGGCTTGGCCACCCATGCCACGAGCGGTTTTCATGGTGCAACGACACCTGAAGACGTTGTCAGGGAAGTCAACTTTTTCTTTCCCAAAGACGTTAACCAGAAAGCTCTTGAGGCTCCCGTAATGCTCAACAATACTACTTGTTGCGTTATAAAGCCACACGCTATCCACGAAGAAAAATTAGGCCACATAATTGCTGCCATAAACGAATCACATTTTAGAATATCCGCAGCCAAGATGGTCTACTTAAGCAACGCGAACGCCGAGGAGTTCTTGGAGGTCTACAAGGGCGTCGTGAGTGATTACAACGCTCTGTTGTTGAGCTTCGTTGATGGGCCCTGCGTCGCTTTGGAAATAGCCGGGAAGACCAACGAAATGAACGTACACGACGAATTTAGGAGATTTGTGGGGCCGTCAGATTCGGATGTTGCGAGGCAGATACGTCCTAGTACGATAAGGGCTAGGTTCGGTTGCGACAAGTACAAGAATGCAGTTCATTGCACGGATCTACCCGAGGACACTGTCTTAGAATTGGAATATATGTTTAAAATTATAAGGGATTGAATACGCATTATATTTTTTAAAGAGATACATGCACGAAACTACATGTTTTTATACTTATTGTTAGAATATAGTCAAAAGATAGATCGGTTAGTAAGGATACACATAAATTATTAATCCTGTTTAATAATTTAAATTATTAAATTACACAAATTATTAAATCTGTTGTGGTCTGGATGCCGACGGATGCACATATGTTTTATTTTTTTAAGAGAGTTGTGAGTTGAAATTAATAAATAGTTACCACCATAAGTTTTTTTTTAACCATATAACCCATACGTATATATATTTTAAACTGCGTTATCCAACCAGTGGTCCATACCTATTTAAAAGATATATAATCATTTGGAAGACACCATCGCCAACTACAGTGATGGCAGAATTTAAAGCAACTACGTTATTCCTAAATATTTTTCTCTGAAATTTCAGAAAAGTCATCAAGAATTCTTTTACAATTTGTGGACAATTCGCAGTAACAATTTTAAATGGATGAAATAATTTCATGTTGAAAAACTTCAACTTCAAGAATTTAAAACTGGGCTTCAGCTGTTTCAACTATTTCTCCATCCATGTGCCTTAAAAAAGTATTTTTGTAGATTAGAAACTGTACTAAATGTCTCTCTGGTAGATAATGTCGATGTTTCTATATGTATTATGCCCAATGAAATTTAAAAACAAATTCTTGTATTCTTGTCAAATTATTTATAATAGTCGGATCGTCATAGGCCTGTTTCCCTCTTTAAACAAACTATGCCGTCGTCATGTTGTAGATCAATTCCATATTAAGAAAAAGGCGCATGCTCTTTGACTTGAAAAGATGTGCCAAATATTTAAGCAATGCGATACATTTAAAAAAATATTTTATACTGGAGATGAAGTATAGAGATAGGAAAGTAGTACACAATCTATACAAAGATCAATCTGCTGTTATAGAAGTAGAAGAGGAAAGAAGGGAAGTAGGTATTAGGAAAGGAGTAAGACAAGGATGTACGCTATCACCACTAATTTCTAATCTGTACATCGAAGAGGCGATTAATGTCGTAAAAGATAGAGTGGATTTCGGGATTAAAGTACAGGGACAGAAACTAAAAATGCTGAGATTCGCGGATGATATAGCAGTATTAGCATCTAGTAAAGAGGAATTGGAATCAGCGTTGAAAGAAATAGAGGCAGTGTTGACAGAGGAATACGGAATGAGGGTGAATAAAAACAAGACTAAAGTGTTAGTGTGCAGAAGGCGCGAGAGCAGAGCAAGAACGAAAGTACAAATTAATAATGAAAGACTGGAGGAAGTTAAAGACTTCACTTATTTAGGAAGTAAAATAAATTGGGACGTAGGAAGCGATAAAGATATAAAACAAAGTATAGCGCAGGGTCGAGTAGCTTTTAACAAAAAGAAAGCACTTTTATGCTCGGGAGTAATAAACTTAGAAACAAGGAAGAGATTCTTGAAAACGTGTGTATGGAGCACGGCACTATACGGTTGCGAAACCTGGACGGTAGGGGAAGCAAGTAGGAAGAAATTAGAAGCTTTTGAGATGTGGTGTTACCGAAGAATGATGAAAATACCGTGGACTGATAGGGTTAGAAACGAATAAGTATTGGAGAAAGTCGGCGAGAAAAGAAGTATGTGGAAAAACATAAAGAAGATAAGAGATAGAATGGTAGGCCACTTGCTGAGACATGGGGGAATAGTGCGCGATATTTTGGAGGCAGAAATAGGAGTGAAAAAAGGCAGAGGTAGGTCTAGATTAGACTACTGCTCGCAAATAGTAAGGGATGTAGGTTGTAGCACAATTAGCGAAATGCGTAGGTTAGCACAAGATAGGAGAAGCTGGAGGTTAGCGTCCAACCAGTCTTAGGACTGATGGCCTCATGATGATGACTGGAGATCAACTCTATGACACATAGGTATCGTGCTCTTTGTTTAACTCTATCTAAACCGTGTGTCAAATATTATCAAACTAACATTTTTCTATATCTTATATTGTTTCTACTTGTACATATAGGCAGTATATAGTGTATATACCTATAGTGTTGTATATAAAGTTTGTGGACACGTTTTTTCTGTCCCATAGTTCCTTTATATACAAATATATTACTGCGTACATACTGTGTTAATATACAGTGCTATTCAAAAGTCCCCTCCCCCCTCCTATCTTTGGAACGATTATACATAAACTAGTGAAATTTGGTAACTGAATATTAAGGGTTGTAAACTTCCCTACTAGTGATGATAGATGACGTATGCGTCAAAGATGACGTCACAAGGTCATTGTGACCAATAATTTTAAATGGAATCCTATGGCAAGCGACACCTCTTTTAAAAGGTATCGAAAAAACCTATTCAATGATACTAATATTGTGTCTGTTTACGGCAGTTTTGACAACTGGCTTTCAAAAACCGCAAAGCTGTGATGAATTAAATCAGTTAATAATAAAATTTAAAATTCAAGCTCCACCACTGGATAGTTGGATAGTAAATAATCTGACGTTTTTGCAAGTCTCCCCAATTTGATGTTTTTTTAGCTGTCAAAGTTTTTATACATTTAATAATTTTTGTATTGTTGATTGAACGTTTAACTGTTTTAGTACCTTGTGGTAATTTTAAAATATTTGTACATTCAATAATTTGTTAAACTGTTGTCAGCTGAACGTTTAAGTGCTTCAAGAAGAGAAATGGTACGTGTTTTAGGTGATAAAGTAGCAGCGATCCTAATACTTGGTAAAACTGGAGAAAATATTCATGCAGCAGAACGTATTTTTAATGAAAGGTTTCCCGATCGCCCAGTTTCGAGGACTTATTTGAGAGAGCATCTTCGTAAGTTTAAAACAACGGGTAGTATTAATGATGCAAAACGATCTGGCAGACCACAAATTTCTGATGAGAAAAAAATTGATATACTGGCAGAAGTAATAGTAAATCCTACTTCTTCAACAACTCAAGTTGCATCAACCTGTGAAGTCAGTCAAAGTACAGTGCACAGGGTGTTGAAAAAAAACAAATTTCACCCATACAAATTACAAATGGTTCATCAACTCTCAGACGACGATCCAGACCGAAGCCTGCAATTTTGTGAAAATATGGAGACTAAAATTAACCAACAGCCAGACTATGTCAAAACAATTTGTTTTAGCGACGAAAGTACTTTCTATCTGAATGGAAATGTAAATACACAAAACGTGAGATATTGAAGTGACGCAAATCCTCACATGTTTCGTGAAACACATACTCAGTATCCCGAGAAGGTCAATGTTTGGGCAGGTATACTGGGAAACCACATCGTTGGGCCTGTTTTTTTAAATATCAACTTAACCGGTGAGGTGTATCTGCAGATGTTGCAAAATGCAATAGAACCGTTAATCCTTGAAATTTTAGAAGATAATCAAGATGAATTTGATATTTTGGAAATAACATTCCAACAGGATGGTGCTCCTCCACACTATTACGGTGCAGTAAGACGGTATTTGGATGAAGAATATCCTGGTAGATGGATTGGACGACGAGGTTCAATGGAATGACCGCCTCGATCACCGGAAAAAAATCTAAAGGAGTGAGGCCTTTAGATTTTTTTCTGTGGGGGTATCTTAAATCGAAGGTTTACGCCACTCAGCCTGACAATATTGATGTTTTAAAACAACGTATTGTTACAGAATGTAGGGCTATTTCCGCAGACACATTTGAAAAAGTACGAGAAGAGTTTCGCAATAGGATGTTTTACTGTCAGGAAGTAGATGGAGCTCACTTCGAACAATTACTATAAGTAGGTACTGATTCTTGAATCTAATTAAAATTATTATCCAAGTTTACTGATTACTGATTTAATCCATCAAAACTACCATAAATACAAACAATATTAGTATCATTGAATAGGTTTTTTCGATACCTTTTAAAAGAGGTGTCGCTTGCCATAGGGTTCCATTTAAAATTATTGGTCACAATGACCTTGTGACGTCATCTTTGACGCATACGTCATCTATCATCACTAGTAGGGAAGTTTACAACCCTTAATATTCAGTTACCAAATTTCACTAGTTTATGTATAATCGTTAAAAAGATAAGAGGGGGGGAGGGGACTTTTGAATAGCACTGTATACGAGCGAGCCCAGGCTCATAATAGTTTAGCCAGGCATAATTTTACAACTAATATATTTAAAAAAAAAGTAATAAAACTCTCAATACTAATTTATTAACGATAAATATCTGTAACAGATACAAAGTATAAACTTTTAACTTAAATATGATGAAATATTACTACATCATGATGTGTCAATGACAAGTTCGTTAATACAAAACATTAAGATTCGCGGTTCAGAATAATTCGACTAAAACCTGAAATGCATAATAGGCTAAACGTTTGTAGCATTTTAAATCAAAATATATATAATCTCAGTTGTTGTCAAAGTGAAACGGATATTATAATGTGTTTTAGACGCGTCTGCTAAAATTTTATGAAAAAAAACTATGTGGCGTGGCATTAAATGACGATAAGCGAAAATCAATCGTTAATACACAGGGAATCATAAACAAACAAGGAATTTGGGATCGTAAAATATCTGTTACATATTCGTTGCTTAAATCTACAGTGCAAGACATTATCAAATTGTATAAATAAACTGGATGCACAGCCCAAAGGAACAAAACTGGTCGACCATCTTAAATTTCACGCTAAAATCACAACAACTCTAAAAAGGATATCAACAAATCGACGATCCAGTGCAAAAAATATTATGGTACTATGGAGGCAAGCCATTGAGAAAAATATGTCTGTATGCACAAGTAAACGTTCAATAAAGAAAATAAAATACAAATTCTATAAAGTCAAGTTTGATTCTTTACATTTCACTTTGAACTTACCAGTTTCTCCTTGAGACAAAAGAAAAGCCGACCGAAAATCAATCGGTCACGGTGTTCCATAGAACATAGTCCTTACTGGTCCTTACAACAATGGCACTGGGTAATTTGGAGTGATGAATCCAAATTTGAAATCTATGTAGGTGATATCAGAAAGCGGGTGCTAAAAACCCCACAGGAAACCTTATCATCCTAACTGTTTGATTAGGAAAGTGATCCCTGCATCTCTTATGATCTAGGGGTGTACTAGTGGTATGGGCGTAGGAAAATTGCATTTCATAGATGGCACTGTGACAGCAAAAAAAATATGAACAATTTTGACAGACAGTTTATTGCCGTCAATAACAATATGTCCAGGCACTGACGCGCAGTACATTTTCTAGCAGGATGGTCTTGCGTGTTACACAACAAAAACTATCAGAGCGTGGTTTACAAAACATAATGTCCCTGTTATGCAATTGTCCTCTAGTAGTCCAGACCTCCCTCCAATAGAAGCATTGTGGCATAACATGAAAAAAACATCCAGTTAACGATCTACATACCAAAATGCAATAAATTTGAGACAGAAGATTTCCTGAAGAGTGCGCTAAGCTGGTAGATACAATGCCTGCCAGAATTAAAGCTGTTATTGTTAATAAAGGTGTTGTAACAGAGTTTTGATAAAGTGGCCGAATTATTCTGTACCGTGAATTTTAATGTTTTTTATTAATCAACTTGTTACTGACACGCCATAACATAGTTATATTTGACCGTATTTAAGTTAAAACTTTTTACATTGTTTGTTACCAATATTTTCCTTTAATAAAATAGTTTTGAGAGTGTTATTTCTTTTATTTAAATATAACAGTTAAATATAATTATTTTCTAAAATTATAGACATTATGACTGTCTATAATTTTATGAATGAAAACTGTTACTTAAAATATTCGAAGAATAACATTATAACTGGTCAATATAACTCGTCAATGGTATTGGGCTAAAAGTTTCAGAGTTAGTAGATAGAAAAAGGGAGTGCCCTTGGGTGGTCCTACAGTTGTTAGTCTATCTCTGATGGTTTTCATTTTATGTAGGTACTTGCATAAAAAGTGCATTTATGCAACTCAACCTACTTTGCATTGAATAAAATATTAAAACTTATTAGAATTTATGCCTAATACAGTTTCAACCATAACTAATATTATTTCAGAGCCAAAACCGTTAAAGTTAACTGGTGGGTTATCCTGTATAATCAACAATAGAGAGTAAGAAGTTTTACGTAAAATTAGGTTACGACGATATGGCTACAGGCACGATACGATGGCTAAAGGCAATGGCAGATCAAGACGTTCAAGAAACAGTATTGAATTCAAAGTACTTGTGTACAGAAAGAATGCAACCTTTCACTGAAATGTAATCTTCATAAAGGTACTTCCTTTCGATGAAACTAATAAAATGTTTGAGGCAGTATAGATGTCTTAATAATGTCACTAAAATAATAATTGGAATTAAGAAATATTTTTTATCCTTTAGAAAAAAAGTAAGTACATTTTTGTTAAAATGGCATGGCAGGATGTAAAAAGTAATCACGTAATAAGAAAATTATTATTTATTTCATAAAATCTACACATTTCTTAAAATTAAAGAACCGTAATTTATACAGTTATTTAAAATAATTATTTTTCATACTATAACTACAAATCATTAAAATTCAAAGAAACTGAGATTATTGATTCAATGAATTTGTTTTTTCTCTAACCGCAATCTCATTTTTGAAGATTCACATCCTAATCTCGTTTATTTTATTTCTTTTAAAATTACAATCAACATGTAGATAATGAAACTCATCAATTCATTCTCTAAGTGTATTTCATAAATTCGTTCCCTATCAGTCAGCTGAGCATAATGTTAATCATTTTGAGGAAATTACTTGATCACACTATCTTAAAATTAATTATGAAAGTGGCTAGAAAATTGCACCAGTAAATTTTAGGAAAAATATTTATGGAAAAGTACCAAAGTAAAGTACTAAAAAATCTAAATTTATATCTATGGAAGTATCACTAAATTCCATGAAAAAACTTAATGACGTTCAATTCAAATAAGATTCATATATTCATTACGTAATAACTAATTGAATTTGCGTAATAGTAACTTTAAAAATATAAGCCAATATAAGAGGGATTATTTTTTAATATTTAATAAAAGAGTATTTTTATGAATAAATCTAAAACTGTAATTGATGCTGTATGAATCCGAAAAATATAATGTGAAATTCATAAAAATGGTTCAATAAGTTATTTTAGAGGCCTTTAAATATATGTAGAAGATTAATATTTGCAATTACTCTACCAAGAACAACATCGATATAACATTGAAGTGTACTGATGAGTTTTTCTGCATTTCTCCACAACACCGAAAATCTATCTATAGTCTATAAATGACATTGAAGAAAGGCGCAAGAGAGCTTTAAAAGTTAGACTGCGTTTCGAACAATTCGATGTGTGGTAACCAAATCTTGAAAGGAACCCTAAGCCAACCAAAAAATTCAAAAACTATATTTGCAGTGAAAACTATTAACCTAACATACAGAAACTACTTACAATATATTTTGCTTTACTAGTTTCTATCAACGCAAAGAGAGTAGTACTTATGGGATGCAATGAATGTAAATAGTTTAAAGCAGGCGCGTAGCGTGAGAAAATAATCTAGGGATGTGATAAAAATTGTATAAGGGGAAGAGATATAGTCAGATGTATGGTAGGCCATGTGAAAATGGTGAAAATAAAAAAAGACAGTAATCTAAAATGATTCTGCCGAGGTATATATCCTAATTTTTAAAATGAAGATCAATTCTTCGGTTATTATTTGTCCAGCGAAAACGTCCATCACTGTTTGTTCAAGTATTGGAGACGATCTCGTATCTTCTAACAAGGTACTTTCAATACTTATTAATGCTAAAGCTGGCAGTCTTTCTTGCTTTTGAGAATTTCGCAGATAAACATTATTTTCTTTAAACATGAAAATCATCTTTCCGCGAAACTGCTTGTAGCAGGAATAGTCAAAATTAAACGACACAATTTTGATGACTCCGGGAAAACAGAAGATAATTAAAGGGACATAATATATTGGTGAAGCTCAAACACAGTGCTCTTTTTCATATCGGGATCACTATATATCACTGAACGTTCACTTTTTAACGATTTGCGTCAAAGAATGTTCCATATGTATCTATTAAAGAAAAAAAATTCGCCAGGAAAACGTTTCACGAATGAAGTAAATTGTGTGAAATCTAGATTTAAGAATTTCAGTTTAAAAATTTCACTAATCCGTTCACTAATGTTCAAAGTAATAACGTCCAAAATTTCATAAAACAATCGTGCGTAGGTACTTTTCTTATCTTCTTCAGGAATTAAATCCAAACGCATTCTTTTACTTGGTGGTTGATTTTCTAACACAAATCTGTCCATACGGTCCCAAATGTCACTAAATTCGTTTCTCATTTTTTAAATATGTTATTTGAAATCTTCGATTTTTTTATTATAGTAATTAATATCTGATATTTTTGTCTGTAGAATTTTAAACAGATTCTCAGAATGTGGGAATATTGCAAAAAACACTGCTAAGAAAAAATTAAAGTCGCACAAAAAAGGCCTCTAGCACAAATAACGGTTTCACGATCCCATTCCTCATTTTCATTTTCCACAATTAACTGAACAGCGTTTCCAAATCTTCCTTATATTATGGCGACAGTCGCCAAGATGCGTTTACATAATGGCATAACTGAACCCGCAAATAACGACAACACCCACTTGAGGTTCCACTGTTGACTGCGTAAAATCACTGACCTTTTCGCCCGTCTAACGCGTGGCTGGGATGTAACGTGGACCATCGCATTTCAGCACTGCAACAAGTAACGTGGAAGTCCAATAATTTCGGGTGCCTTCACGGCCGATTTGAAATAAAAAAAGTTGATGGTAGCGTTTAAAGTAAATAATGTATGTTTGTGGTCGGTTTAATATAATTAGAAAATTGTAATAATTGAATAAATCGATTGAACTTTTAAATAACACTAATTTGTCGATTTTTTAATGGATTCGATGCATCACTTGTATCCATGTACTCTACGGCCCTGGTTTAAAGGGTGTTTATATCTCAAGGAATACATTTACAGTACAAGGAATACGCTCGTTGCCTCGCCCCTCTCCCACTGATTTCGAAAGTTTTATACCTAATACCGAAGTTCAATTGCGATAGTATACCTATTTTGCTGAGAAAAACAAACAGTCTAATTTTAAAACTATAATATTGTATTTGTTAAAAATTATTCTTAAAAATAATAGATCATTTCCTATGAACAGGGTACCTAAGTATAATGCATGATCAAGAAGTAGATTCACTCTTAATCGATCTAAATGTTTTTGTTATTTCACATCCATTGTTGGAACTCATTAGTGATTCCCCTTATTTAAAACTGAATCATCTTATTTACTTGAAGCTGTTTGTGGAACACTTAATCGAAGGTAATAGAATAGATAATCCATTGTGTCTTATTTTTATTTACACTTCTGCCTATATATACTCAGCTGAGTGACAATAGTAAGTTAGTAACTAAACAGTATCAAAATGTGTCGTCAACTACTCATCGCGTTAACCGTTCTGATTTCTCTGAATGTTGTATTTGCAGCGGAAAGTGACGGCCAGTATGAGATTATCGATGGGAAATGCGACGCTGCCTTTGCCAGCGACATGATTTTCCGTGACCATGTCCATAAATCAAGACTGCCTTTGACAACACGTGATGCGACGGTAAATATATATGTTTTAATACTCAGCATGTACTAACTATTTGCTATTTATCTTTTAGTCTAGCTGGCATGGCGACAAGAAAATTTATTGTTTGAAAGTCTTGAATGAAAAAGAAGAATCTAAGGGAGCTACAGTCTCAATCAAGGAGGGCGGTGTTGGGCACACGTTCGTCACCATTGAAATGCATTCGGCAAAGAACCATGGTCTGGAATTCACAATTCAGGTGTACGCTAAATAAATAGTGTAGTTAATAGAAGATTATATGTAGTTTACAAAATACAAATTGAACAGGAAGGTATTTAGAGAATATATTGTCAATGTTGTTCCCGTTCCACAGATATTCGAATTGTAAAAATGTGTTTGTAAAATAAAAAGTTGAAATCAGTGTTCTGTATCTTATGTATCTTCGCATAAAGCAAAATAACTACCAGTTAATATAACAATACTTCCCTACCATCTTCTTGATTTTGTTAATATACAAGGTGATTTAGCATCTTTATAATGCTAAACGTTTTTTCATCTTTTACATATATACATCATGATTATGCGAAAGAACTACAAATTAATCATTAATTGATATATTTGGAACAAGAAAATCGGAAACTGCTAAACTATTATGAGACGTATAAAAACGAAAATTTATTCAAAACATAGAAGGACTATAGTACTCATTGTAATTAATCATTCAAATTTTATAATATAATTATTAATTAGTATATTCATTAATCCATCATTTATTGTAAAAGAATCAGTCAATGCCTTGGAACATGTAAAGCCTATATGTCGTTGCTGTACCAGCCGTATGATCATATCATGAGAAATAATTATACCAATCCGCTTTTATATTTGCACTAGTACCTTTCGTGTATGTATCGTTAAAAATTGTTATATATATATATATATATATATATATATATATATATATATATATATATATATATATATATATATATATATATATATATATAGGGTGAGCCACGATGGATGGAGTATTAAAAGTATATAGAAACGGATCTACCGATTGCTTTGAAATTTTGGTTCCCAAAATAGTCGAGTATGATCTATGCAACTAAAATATTTTCGAAAGTGCGATATTGCCACTTATACGTAAAACCGGCAACATCTTCGTTATTTTAAATAGAATACCCTGTATATTTTTACATTTTTTGGATTTTCGTCTCTTTCTGAGTAACTTTCGTTAATATTTCCCTATATCTATCTCAAGCCGTTATCGAGATAATAATTCTTTTCTGAGTTTATTGCCAAAAATTTTACTTTCAGTAAATCGTGTTTTCTCCTACCTACGCAGCAATTAAAAGATAATTCTTCAGTTGTGGCTAGGCAAGGCCTGGGAGCATCTTCTTCAAGAAGCAAATGTTTCTAATATCGTACAGGGTGAATTAGAGAATGCTTTCTATAAGTGACTTAGAGAAATGCACGAAAGTGCCCAGCATATATTTGCCCAGTATATTATTACTAATTCGGAAAGGTGATACATTTACCTATTTAAAAATGTTAATGTCCCCTATACCTAATGCGCACCGTTTTCGATTTATAGGCACTTTTCTGTAAGCCTTCCAAGAATATTATATCTTTTGGTATGTTGTCATAACAGGTGGGCCATGAAATTTTTATTTTATCATTTTGTAATGACAACAGACATGCTATTTTTCTAAATAAATTTGACATTAGTAATATTTGCACTTAATTTGAATAGATGTAGCACAAATATGGCAGAAAATAATTATACAAATACAGTTTTAATGGATTCGTTTATTATTCATGGACAGTGCAATAAGTTTATCAACAGAACTTGTAGAATATTTAATGAGAAATATCCGAATTTGCCGCAGATGAACAACAGAAAGTTTCTACAAATTCAGAGGAATTTTATAAATTTTGGTTTTCCATATACTTTTTCGTTCGTTCATATACTTTTAATACTCCATACACCGTGGCTCACCCTGTATATATATATATATATATATATATATATATATATATATATATATATATATATATATATATATATATATATATATATATATATATATATATATATATATATATATATATATATTGTTTTATAAAAAAAGTTTTTATAAAAAGTTACGAGATAAAAACAGTTTGACAAAAAACATACAAGAGTTACAGAATTTAAGCCGACTAATATAAAATGCTAAAAATGTAATGTTAAAAACACTGTCCAGAAAAATCTAAATTAATTCAAAACCTTCTGAGGTTATTTAAACACAATTGGTAATACATAAAAATGTGAAATAAAGATGAACGTAATCATGTTATGAAATGAGGAAGTAATTACTAACAAATTTACATCACTAACAGTTTTAATAAGTATTAAAACAAATTCCCACACCTAACAGTTTCGTAGAAAATATTAAATCTCCGAAAAATACCATATATTTGCGCCCCATAATGACGACATATACGCGCAGACATTAAAATAAATTTCTTCGTAAACATTAATACTTCTGACTTAATTAATTAATAAATGTTTTGATACAGTATGTTTTCCAAAAATTCTAATAATAGTTATAAATCCTTTTACCAGAGCGGACACAGATTAGATATAATTAGTTAATATCCCATTTCGCTAATATCGAGCAAAGCTAAAATTATACAAAAAAATACCATTAAATACTTTTTGAATGGATACATCATATCAGATAATGAATATGACTTTACAGACAAAATGTTAGCCGAGGATGTTATACTTTACCTAACATCGTTTTTATATAACGCGTTTGATATGTACTAGAAATGTACTTATCCTCTACATTTTCGTTAATCATTCTGTAGCTTTTGATATAGTTTCTATTTGGAAAACTTAGATGGTATGGATTGCTTGTAAGAAACCTACAGCAAAATGTTATAACTTCCACAAAAACGTTGTAAGATATAGGTCAAGCAAATCAGTACATATATCCAAATCTGATGCAATTAAATATATAGGCACAATTATCGATTGACATCTATTACGGGACCTACAAATAAAAAAATAAAAACACAGTTAGGGGACTACCATCATGCTTTAAATATATAAAGGAGCAATTTGTTTCCTTAATATTACCTCAAAACCATTTATACTTCAGTCTACTTTCAACTGTTATATATATATATATATATATATATATATATATATATATATATATATATATATATATATATATATATATATATATATATATATACAATTCTAACTTTAATATAATTACAATAAACAGTTTTACAACCTTAAAGCGGACTTTTCCGCACGTAGAGCATCTCTATCTCGACATTGAGTGGCCGAGAAAAACCAAATAATAAATGCAGAATATATGTTTTATGCGACAGTTTTACTTTTTTCAAATAGTCCACCATCGTGCTTTCTCATGACCCATAGACAGGGTGGGGTGTGTCCTATCCACCTAAAAATCAATAGATGTCGTCTGGTAGACGTCCATAATCAGAGTCAGTCAAAATCCGATCGATCCGACACGATTTCGTTGAGTTATCGTGCTAACAAAAACAATTCTCAAATAGTCCACTGTCGTGCTTTCTTATGACCCATGGAAAGAGTGGGGTGTGTCCTATCCACCTCAAAATCAATAGGTATCATCTGGGAGACGTCCCCAATCAGAATCAGTCAATACCCGATCGATCCGACACGATTTAGTTGAGTTATGCTAACATGCTCACAATAATAAATGCCGACGACAACGACAACGACAACGACGATAGACAGAGAAATATTTTTAAAAACCATTTTATTTTGACTTTTAGACCGAAAAACGAAAAATAAACGAAAAAAATTTTTTTCCATTTTTGTTTACACGATTACATTACGTTTCCGCTAATATAGTTGAGTGCGGAAAAGTAAAAATGCTTAAGTAATCAATATAAAACACAAGGAGAATAGAAGTATGCTCTTTAGTATAAGGAAATATAAGAAGTATGCTCTTTAGCATAATAAAAATCAAATGTAAAGACTTAAATTCTTGAAAACGCTGGAACAAAATTTCGTGGAATAGGCAATCAGGATGTCTGTTAAAGAACATATATCAATGATATAACAATAATTGTTTGAATTTATAAATATTCTCTAACATATTACATTCACTTACGTATGTATATACAGCGTCTGTAATTAGTTTTTGTACTTTCCCTTTTTTGTGTTTTACATGTTAAGGTTATTAATTTTCCGCGCTCAACTATACTAGCGCAAAAGTAATGTGTAATCGTGTAGAGAGAAATAGAAGAATTGGTTTTTTCAGTTTATTTTTCGTTTATCGGCATAAAAACAAAAAAACGGTTTTTAAAAAAATGTTTCTCTGTGTGTGTGTCGTTGTCGTCGTCGTCGTTGTCGTTGTCGTCGACATTTATTCTTGTTAGCACAATAACTCACTAAATCGTGTCGGATTCGATTGGGTTTTGACTGATTCTGATTGGAGACGTCTCCCAAATGACATCTATTGATTTTGAGGTGGATAGGATAGACCCCCACCCTGCCCATTGGTCATGAAAAAGCACGACGGTGGACTATTTGAGATTTTTTTTGTTAGAACGATCACTCAATTAAATCGTATCAGATCTATCGAGTTTCGACTGATTCTGATTAGGGACATCTACCAGACGACACCTATTGATTTTGAGGTGGATAGGACACACATACTGTCCATGGGTCATGAGTAAGCACGATGGTGGACTATTTGAGAAAAATTTGCCGATATTGCATTGAACGAAAAAGATATGTTCGGCCTGTGTCATATACCAATGAAGGAGAAAAATAATAATTTCGTTAGATCACAAATGTATTGATACGGCACTGAAGCACTCGCCAATGAAAAAAGTAGAACGGTCGCATAAAACACATATTCTGTATTTATGTGTTGGTTTATTGTTTCTCCGCCGTTTAATTTCGAGATAGAGATGTTTTATGTACGCAAAAGTCCATTTTAAGGTGTTAAAACTGTTTATTGTTATTATTTACTTCCCCTTTACATTTCCATAAGTAAAGGGGGGAAGGGTCCACAAATTTTTGCCACACCTCGACATGTTCCACAACTATAACACCTAATTCCCGTCATTTATTTCCCATAAAAACAATTTAGAAAAAGAAAACAAAATTTCCAATAATATAAATATTCAGGATTTATAATTGAACAACAAATTGAACAAAATCGACTTTCTTTGCAATTTAGATACTAGAAGGATATAAGAGTGTATTGGGACAGCAGATTAGGTTATAAATCACTAAAAATTAAGGACGTAACATAAATGAAATCTGTACTATGTTCCAAGCGCAAGGACTATTTATCTTTTATTTGGTTTTATTTTCATAAATTTCGAAGTCCGGAAATATGAGTCAAAGTACGGTCTCGCTTAGCAACAAATAGTTAGCACCTTATTATGCACTTATATGGTCAACCTGATTGGAGAGAGTGATCAATAAAACTAACTAATTTATAACTAACATAGATGAAAGTAAATGCTACCTATTATATTATCTTCAAAGAATTATGACTATTTATTCTCAACATAGTTATTTTACCCTTAGATTTTCGATCTTTAAAAATTAAATGTACTAATCAGTATTCAGCAACTGGAAACTTATTGATTATTATTAATTTAATCAAATTAAAATTAACTGCATTATAATGAGCAAAAATATTAGTAGTGGCATACATTAGCGTAGCAATTAAAAAATTGGCAAATTAGTGTTATTTAAAAGTTCAATCGATTTATTCAATTATTAAAATTATTTAATTATTTTAAACCGACCGCAAACATACATTAATTACTTTAAATGCTACCATCAACTTTTTATTTCAAATCAGCCGTGAAGGCGCCCGAAATGATTGGACTCCCGCGTTATTTGCTGCAGTGCTGAAATGCGATGGTCCACGTTACATCCAAGCTACGCGTTAGATGGGCGAAAATGTCAGTGATATTACGCTGTCAACTGTGGAACCTCGAGTTGTCGTTATTTCCGGACTCATTTATGCAATTATGTGAACGCATCTTGGTGACTGTCTCCATAACATAAGGAAGATTTGGAAGCGTTGTTTCAGGTAATTGTGGATAATGATAATGAAGGATGGGATCGAGAAACCGTTATTTGTGCTAGAGGCCTTTTACCTTTATTGCGCGACTTTGATTTAAATTTTTTTAGCAGTCCTTTCTGCAATATTCCCACGTTCCGAGAGTCTGTTTAAAATTGTACAGACAAGAATATCAGATATTAGTTCCTGCAATAAAAAGATCGCTGATTTCAAATCACATATTCAAAGAATGAGAAACGAGTTTAGTGACATTTGGGACCGTATGGATAGACTTGTGTTAGAAAATCAACCACCAAGTAAAATAATGCGTTTGGATTTAACTCCTGAAGAAGATAAGAAAAGCACCTAGGTACGATTGTTTTATAAAATGTTGGACGTTGTTACTTTGAACATTAGTGAACGGTTTAGTGAAATTTCTAAATTTTAAATCTTAAATTTAGATTCCCCACAATTTACTTCATTCGTGAAACGTTTCCCTGGTGAACTTTTTTCTTCTTTAGTAGATACATATGGAATTCTTTGACACAAATCGTTTGAAAAGTGAACTTTCAATGCTTTATAGTGATCCCGATATGAAAAAAATATTGTGTTTGAGCTTTACCAATATATTATGTCCCTTCACTTATCTTCTATTTTTCCGGAGTCATCAAATTTGTGTCGTTTAATTTTGACTATTCCTGCCACAAGCAGTTTTGCGGAAATATCATTTTTATATTTAAATAGAATAAAGACTTATCTGAGAATTCTCAAAAGCAAGAAATACTAACAACTTTAATATTAATAAATATTGAAAGTGCTTTGTATGAGATCGTCTCCAATATTTGAAGAAATAGTGATAGACGTTTTCGCTAGACAAACAAAACCCGAAGACTTGATCTTCGTTTTAAAAATTAGGATATATACCTCGGCATAATCACTTTAGGTTAATGCCTTTCTTCATTTTTACCATTTCCATATGGTCTACTATACATCTGACTATACCTCTTCCCCTTATACAATTTTTATCACATCCCTAGATTCCTTTCTCCCGCTACGCCCCTGGTGGCATAAGATTCCGGTAGTAATTTTTTTCGCGTTTCTAATATTATATAGTTTCTCAAATTTAATTTGGTTCAAATGTGAGTAAACAACATATTATATTTAGTTCCTGGAATAGTTTTGTGTACAGTTTTATATACCCTATAAAACATAAAACTAACGAATATAATTTACATGAAAATGTATCGGGAATATGAGCAGGAATTCTAAATTCCAGCTAATTGATGTACTTATTTAAAATAGACCGGATGATTGTTTTAGACATTTAGGTTCGATGTATGTATACATGTTTGGCATATTTCATCAAATCCATGTTTTATTGAATATACATATTCAATACCAGACATTACATTATATATTATTATAAAGGAAGTCCAATATTTTTAAACCAGACCTTAAGCGATGATCCCCTTGTTTTAAGAACGGACTATCTTATTGATTTAAAGCTGTTTGCAAAACACTTAATCGAAATTAATGGAATAGATAATCTATTGTATCTTATTTTTGTGTACACTTCTACGTATATATACGACCCCGCTAATAATAACGAATCAGTAACTATACCAGTATCAAAATGTGTCGTCAACTATTTACCACTTTAATAGTTTTCATTACTCTGAGTATTGTATACGGAGTAGATTCAAAACTAGGTAAACTTGCAGATAAAGGACAATATGAAATCATCGATGGAAATTGTACCGTCGCCTTTGCCAGTGACATGATTTTCCACGACCATGTACATAAATCGAGACTACCTTTTGTGACACGAGATGCAACAGTAAGTAAGGTTTTCAAATATATACACGGCACAATGGTAAAATGTACCTCAATATCCAGTTTTTCGAACTTATAATGCATTTTTAGTTACCCAGGGCGCTATTAGCACTCCTGAAATGAATGCAATGTTTTTCTAAATATAGAGTAACAAAGATTATAGAGTAAGCATTCTCAAAAATGTTTCTGTATATATTCTCAGAGTAAGCAAATCGCAATAATATTGCGCCGCCCCCTTGGGCACCTCCAGAACATGCTTTTAGAGGCTTCGGATAAAAAAATAAAGTTACCACGTTGTTCGCAAGGGTTGATTTACTATATTGATTTTGTCAAAATGCTGAAATTTGAACGAAAAGCATTTCGTATATCGGCCTAAAAATTTCGTGATACACGAAAACAGCCGTTTATTAAATAGAAGATTTTGAAATTTAAAAACTACGGACATTGACAATTAAAATACTATTGTCGATTAAAAGTAAAACTAGAATTAAAGAAAGGGCAATTCATTCTTTCTATGTAATGTTGTTATATTTTTTAGTTACCATCTGCTCTGCAGGTTTTACTTCGTTGAATTTTCAACAATCTTTCTTTCCTTATTAGGTATGAAATTTTCTTACATTCCACGACCACAATGAATGATTTTCCTCAGTGTAACTTTATATTTACAGTATCTTCATCAGATCATACCAATTTTTTGGGTCAGATAAGTATAAAAATCTGACTTTTCTGAACATATTTTTTTCAACAATTTGGCGATTTTGTACTTTACTGTACCGGAAAAATACACAACAATGTTGATACTCGGTATTTGTATTTCTTAATACAACAAACCTCCTGTAATCCAAAAGAAATTGTACTTGTTTCCACTACCCGAAATACTGTTTATGTTTTTTTATTCGCGAATTATCAAATGATTCTACTAAATGTCGATGGAAATTTCTTCAAAACCACTGAACTTGCATGTCTATATGCGCCGTAAACACCAAATAATATATGTCAGTAACTTATAAGTCGGAAATCGAGAAAGGAACCACCAAGTCGCCAAGCGGTTATCAAAGTAGTTCCCGAATAGCAAAGCTATTACATAATCGCTCTAGGAAACAACTACTCCTCGGGCTAAAGCCCCGCCAGGCATTGAATTATACCCAGAAGCGATCATCGACCCCTTTCTCGTGTTTCTGCACGATCAGATAAGGTTTCAAAAAATAAAACCCGCCACTGGGTGCGGCACTGATGAGAACTAACAAGTTCGAAACAGCTGTATGTCGTTCGGTTCCGATCCGGGACAAATGTCGAATCCTACCTGTGGCGGGTTTTATTTTTTGAAACCAAATAATATACAGGATGCGGCAATGGAACGGGAAAAAAGTAATTGTCATCTATATTCGCTGTAGAGGAGCGAGGACGCGGGGATCTACCGCCTAACTCTCTGCACACCTTACCAATTAGTAATAATGCAGCAGTGGACGGGTGAGGAGCGTGCCTTCGCTATTAAAGTGTACTACCAAGATGGCGAGAGTTTAGTTCGGACTCTATTTCGCGTAATCGACCAGTACCGTCCAATCACGCAAAAGAACGTGGATAACCAACTTTGAAGAAAGTGGATTAGCAGTAAAAAAAGAGGGGGAAGTGTAAAAACAGTGCGAACTCCAGAAAAATTTGAGCCTGTTAAACAAGCGTTTATCAGAAGTTCACGTCGATCTGCACGGCGACATGCTGTAACTTGTAGGTCAAGCTGCAGACCTGTACAAAGGGTACTCCACCATGATCTTCACTATCACCCTTATAAAATTCAGACCGTTCAAGCTCTGAACAATCGCGATTGGGAAGCTAGAATGCTCGATTTTGTCAGGAAATGCTTAACAGGATAAATGAAAACGAAGACCTCATAAACAACCTCTGGATGAGTGATGAAGCTCACTTTAATCCTTCTGAATTTGTAAACACACAGAATTTTCGGTACTGGGCGGAGTAAAATCCTAAAGCACTTCACCAAGAGCCTCTCCATTTCCAAAAAGTGACAGTGTGGTGTGCAATGTCGGCTTCTGGGATAATAGGGCCTTACTTTCGTGAAACAGAGGCTGGCAATGTAGCGACTGTTAATGCGGTACGCTACGTGGAAATGTTGCGGAATTTTCTAACTCCACAACTCGCCCATTTTCCTATTAATCAAAACACATTTTTTCAATAAGATGGAGATACGAGCTATACAGCACGATATCTCTATGAAAATTGTGAGGGATTTGTTTCCAAACGACGTTATTTCCAGGAGTGGTGACATCCCGTGGCCCCCCGTCCGGTCCCTCGACCTTACCACTTGCGATTTTTTCTTGTGGGGATATCTAAAAACAAAAGTTTTTGAAACTGATTCACCTACGACGATTGAGGCTGTAAAAGAACGAATTAGAAATGAAGTGGCTGCAATTCCATTAGCTAAGCTTATAGATGTTAAGAGAATAAGGTTCCGACTTGAACACTGTATGCGTTTAAATGGACATCATCTCAGTGACGTTATTTTCAAGAAATAAACTTTAATACCACACAAAAGGAAATAGCTAATAATGTAGTTTTCATTTTGTATTATTAAACAATTAAAAATAAATTGTATAGATTCTTTTCAGCCCCTTGTAATACTCCCGTTTCATTGCCCCACCTTGTATTAATACTGCTCCAGGTTTATCGTGAGGAAGGTATCGTCAGGAATTTCTATTCTTCAAATTATAACCATCCTATTTTCTTCATAAAACTTCCATCCGTTTTGAATATTTTCTGATATCAACGTTGCTTGAATTAATGGTAGTCTCAAAAATTGTCAATATGACAATAAAGCAATTTGAGTGTACCTCATAGTATTTTGTAGATTTATATGATGAATCGCTTCTTTGCAGCTTCCTAGATATCATGGAAAGTAATCTCATCTAATTAGTTGACAATATCCATGTCTATCGTAATATTTCTAAATTATTTTCAAGGGTTAATGTATAAAAACTAATGTAATATAAAAATAAAGTACCCCTTAAAAGTAAGGAATCACAAACGTTTATTAAATATTGTACCTATAACTATACACCTCGGGCGTAAACAATTAAACCCGACTCTATTATGTTTCTGATACATATATATATATATATATATATATATATATATATATATATATATATATATATATATATATATATATATATATATATATATATGTGTGTGTGTGTGTTACAATAATAATTTACCCCTTTTATATTAATTTTCTAGTCTTCCTGGCGTGGCAGTAACAAAATTTACTGTTTGAAAGTATTGAACGAGAAAGAACAATCCAAAGGAGCGACTGCTTTAGTTAAAGAAGGCGGAATTGGATATAAGTTCGTCACCATTGAAATGCATTCGGCAAAGAATCATGGCCTGGAATTTACCATTCAGGTGTTTGCTAAATAGAACACTTTAGTTTTAAAAATATATTCAAATCGTGTATGGCTATTTAAAGAACTATTCATATAAGAGGTAATGTTTATATAAGAGATCCGAATTGTTAAGAATTATTTTATTTATAACGCAATAAAATATCATATAAATTATTTTGTATATAACTTTATTACCATAAACTTAAATGACATAACTTCATTACCATCTTATAGATGTTTCCAATCTAGTAATTTGGCTTAATAATAAGTTTAGGTAGACTTGGGTTAAACAAGTCCTGCCAATGTGACTCATTATTGGCGGGATCATCGAATTGCAGTGGAACCTCGCTTAACGAGCATAATTTGTTCCCGAATCTTACTCGTTATGCGAAACACTCGTTAAGCGAAACAATTTTTCCATAGGAATCAATGTAAAATAGGATAATGTTCCATTCCGAAAAAAATATTCAAATAAATTTATAATAATGTAATTTATTATTTATAATACATCCTTGTTTACAAGAAAGTTGTCTAGAGACATTTGTTTTTGCCTACTCTTAAAAATTTTTCGAAAAAGAGACAGCATTATCGTTTAAATAAATTTATAGCGCGCATAGTTACTGCCTTATTAGGGTGATGCTTCTCGACGTACGATGCAACAGTTTCCCATGCTTTCAGTATCTCCCTTATTTCATGGGAAGTTTGTTGCTCTGCTGAGGCTTTTATCTCCTCCTCTCCTGAGGAAATATTCTCCACAACTTCTTGCTGTGACACAGAATGCAGCTCCATAAGCTCTTCTGTGGCCAGTTCCTGGATATGCTCTCCCACTAGTTCATCGATGTCTTTGCTATCCCCCTCTAGCCCCATAATCTTGGCCAGAGACACAATCTCGTCGATTACAGGCTCCGCAGACACTTGCTCAAACCCCTCGGAGTCGCGTTCGACAACGTTGTCCGGCCAAAGCTTCTTCCATGCAGAAATAAGGGTTCTCTTGGTGACCTCCTCCCATGCCTTGTCGATCATCTTCAGGCAGGCAACGATTTGAAAGTGGTCTTTTCAAAACTCTCTGAGAGTGAGATTGGTTCCTTCAGTTACCAGTTCAGCGACAGTAAGATGCTAGCTGAACGAACGCTAAACAGAGACTGCAACACAGGTTGCAGAACCTATTTGTTTATCACATGGTTTACCGGCAAAACGGCGGAAGAAATACATGGAGGTTGTTTTTTCTTATAATATTTCTACCTCCATGGAAGACACAAGCGCTTTTCAGCAGGCGGCAACACGATGTATTCTTCCCTCGTCACTCGCTCTGCGAAACATTGCTCGTTAGGGAGTCATTTTTTTATGCTCGTTATGCGAATAACTCGTTATGCGAGGTGCTCGTTAAGCGAAGTTCCACTGTACTTAAAATGCAATCGCCAATTCATATTTAGTGTGAAAAAACATAAATTCAGTCCTTTATCAGTCGGGGGAGTTGCTAAGATGATCTACATTGTAATATGCAAATTTTTGTTAATGACACATTACAATCAATTTAACATAAGAACCGTTTTTAACTTAACCGTAAATAACTTATTGCAGTATGTAAAGGTCCTTAAATGAAATTTATTTATTAGTGAGCAAAATGTGTAAAGCCAAGATTATTATGCTTAGTTACCTCTTAAGATAAGTTTCGGATAGGAGGAAGGGTAGACAAAGTCCACAGGCACTCAGGCTATCATATAGGGCTCATTGCGTTAAAAGTTTATGCTTATGTCTATTTACCGTGCTCCTTATTATGACTTCATGAATTTTAAATTGTTAAAAAACACTATTTATAATATACAATTAGTACCAATATATTGCACATTCGTAATTCGTCAAAAAATTGCCTTTTACAACATCCATTTAATTACTTTATTTTTCATTTTAGTAATGTCAAACCATTTCTGTTAACCTATTTTTAGTGTTGCAACTAAAACAGGATACCAGTTTTCCACGAAGCCCGAACGGTTACAAGCTTCGTAACACGTGTTTCGTCAACCAATTTGGAATCATAGAGATATGATGAAACACTGCATTGATTAGCGTTTAATCATCTCCCGATTATGCCAACTTGGTTGTCTAAACGCATATCGAGAAGCGTGTAATTTGTCGGTGGATTACTGGTCTCCTGTTTTTTAATCTACTTTAGTTCAGTTAAAGAAAAACTTAAGTGAAATATTTTCTAATTTTTCTACAACTATATTAGCAAAATAATTGAGAGAAAATGTAGATCTTCCTGTACTAAATGTATAACTCCAACTATTTGTTTTATACATCGAGCTGCAGAACAAGAGGATGATTCTTGTATTATCCTGGAACATATTTTTAAATTTCTAGACAAAAGCGATATTTATTAAGATAAATACGTATTTTAGACACGTTCCTGATACAGAATTGTTTTGGAATGCTAAAAAGGTGAAAGGCGAATTGAACTCATCAAGACGGTAGGTGTAGACAGGAAAACTGGCGAGAAAATATGGGGAATAATTCACGTAACATTAGGGGAAATTGAAATGTTAAAATAAAATATTGATATGTGGTAACTAACATGGCTTTAGTTGCATATTATTTATTTACATGTTAAATATGATGATATCGATTGTCTCTCTTATTTTAATTATATTTTACGAACTTATTTTATTTATATTTTACGAAATTATTTTAAGAAATTTCAGGTTTTGCCATGACATAAGCTTAGAATTGAGCTTTCGGCATGAAACACGTTAAAAATTCTGCCGTATCTATTATCTATAGTTTATTTCATCGCTATTTGCCAAATAAAATATCTTAAAATACACCGTGGTTTGCTTTTATGGCTAGGTTCCATTTATCGGCAAGATAAGAGCGTTTTTTTTTTTTTAGCAAATAGGGATGAAATGAATAGTACTTGTTGTTGTTGTTCTATTGTAATTTATTTCGTGTTTTATAGCAAATATCTGTTAGTGACAATGATTGAAATGAAAATCATATAAATCTCCTAACCTATGTATGTACTGAATAAAGAAAATCTCGAGAAAGTCTACATTCACATATTTCTCATAGTAAAGGGTAAAACGTATTTCAAAGTAATTTAAAATAAGAAAAGTATGTGTTTAACCTTAATGTTGCTAAAAAATATATGATAATACTATCGATCAAAATATAATATCTTATACGTTATTTTTAGGCTCATGTCGATAATGCACCTATTTATTATTCTAGTTCTAAAGAAGTAGTGAAGCGTTAAGAGGTGTGTCAAGTTTGTTTACGGGACGTTCCACGCCAAATCGGATGGTTTGAAAAATTTTGATTTTTGATTTAATTAATTTTTTTATATTTTTTAGTACCCCCCAAAAAAGTCTTTCTGGTTAATTTTGAGATTTTTTTGATTACTTCTTCAAAATATATCAAATTTTCAAAAAAAATCGCTCTTTTGTTGGTTTCTTGTTCATAAATTTCTTAATAATGGTCCAAATTAAAGATTTTTTTTTGTTAAATCTTTGTTTTTATATGGCCTTTACAAAAAAAATACAAATAAAATATTCAAAATGTTGAGTGTATCTTTCGATTATTTTGAAATTTTTTTATTTCAAACTACTATTCTGTTAACAATTTTTAAGACTAGTCCGGTCGTGGGCCCTCCATAATTTTTTTTTTCGATTTAAAAAATTTTTTTTTCTATAAATCATTATAAGTACTGATTTTTGTTACTGTATACTCTTCTTTTACTTATTTTAAATTAATTTTAATGCTTTTTAATTGTTAATAGGTGTTTAAAAACGATAAGCAAACGTTAAGTCTATTTATAAACAATTATAACAAACGTTTTTATTTATTTTCGTGTTCTTTTAAAAATTGTTTAAAAATAATATTATTAATGCTATTTTTTGTTGCAAAGTATTTTTTTATTTAAATAATAGTATCTTCTATGAATTTCTATTCAATTTAAAAAGAGTCGCACATCTTAATGAATAACTTTCTCATGTGGTAGCGCTGCTGACTGTTTCTTTATACCGACAGTTAGAAGTTCTTTATACAGACAGTAGTTTGTTTATTTGTATCATAACTGGGGCTAAACTATGACTGGGGATCGAAACCGACTAGTCTACCGAATATTGCTGTCAAATTTTCACCCAAGAAACACTATTTAGATGCAAAAGAAAAATTAGATTTGTGATACAATACAGCTAAGTCAATCACAGGGACCCAAAAATTTCATTCAATCATTCCAAAGAGCAACGGAAATATATTAGCTAAGTTCTATAAATATTCTAGTTCACAAAATAATCGTTTATATAGAACACGAAAATAAATAAAAACGTTTGCTATAATTGTTTATAAATAGACTTAACGTTTACTTATTGATTTTAAACACCTATTAGCAAGTAAAAAGTATTAAAATTAATTTAAAATAAGTAAAAAAAAAGTATACAGTGACAAACATCGGTACTTATGGTGATTTATAGAGAAAAGAAAAATTTCAATATTTTCAAAAATCGAAAAGAAAATAATAGTAATTATGGAGGGCCCACGACCGGACCAGTCTTAAAAGTTGTTAAAAGAATAGTAGTTTGAAATAAAAAAATTTCAAAAAAATCGGAAGATACACTCACTTTCAAAAACACGATTTAAAATTTCAAACTCTTAATCAAAAACACTTTTAATATATTTTCTGTATTTTTTTCGATAAAGGCCATCTAAAAACAAAGATTTAACAAAAAAAATCTTTAATTTGGACCATTATTAAGAAAGTTATGAAAAAAAAATAAAAAAAGTGTGTTCTTTTTACATTTGATATCTTTTAAACAAGTAATCAAAAAAATCTTAAAATTTACCACAAAGACTTTTTTGAGGGGTACTAGAACATATCAAAAAATCACAGAAATCAAAAATCAATAATTTTCAAACCATCCGATTTGGCGTGGAACGCCCTTAAACATATTCCTCGATTATGGGTTGTATAATGATTCTTTGCGTGTTCGCCACAGGTAACAATCGTATGAATCAATCAATTGACATTTTTGAACAGTGTCATACCGAAAACACATTTTAGGATAACAGTTAGTACAATACAAATCCGTCAACCAATGACATGAGTAATGAAAAGGTTCTCCACAAAAACATTCAAAGCAAGTGATATTTCCATCAAAATAAATGAAATAAATTCAACAAAAATCAAAATAAATGAAATAAAAATGAAATAAGTTTTACAGAAATATTGAGACGCCAATGAATCAAATTATACAATAAAGATAAGACGTGACTTTATAATTGCATTTTGTTCGGCAAATTATTAACTGTCTATGCCGTACGTAGTTGATTGAAATATATGTTGCTAGACATATGTGCTGGTAATTGTGGCATATTAGTAACAATGGCGAGTGGTGTAGCATGTGATCCTTGCATCGTCACTAAATTGATACACGCGTAAAGATCCATTATACAAATTGTATATGTTTTCATTAGCAATGTCGACGTTGTGATCTATTAGTACAGTAGTTCGACAGTGGTACAGTAGTTTATGCAAAAAAACACAAAAAATAGTACCTACTATATGTTTCGAAAAATATATCAGAAATTTAAGGGGAACAAGGACTAAAAGGAACCGTAATTTAGAATTGGTTGAAGAGCGGAATATGAAAAATAAAAATAAGACAAGATGGGAGAGCGTCCAAAGCGATCATGGATTGTTAAGCAAATTAGGAACATAATTTGCGTTAAATACAAAAAAAAAAGAATTAAATAGCGACAGTAGAACAATATACGCAAAAAAAGTGATACTCAATATATACCAAAGAAATTACCAGGAGTAATCGAATTTCAGTAGAGAGGAAGTGCTAAGGTGAATTTTAAAATTGGGTTTTACATTAAAAGCGTTCAAAAAGTAAGTAAATATACTGGGAAATCAAAGATATGCAAAGGCCATATGTTATTTCCTAATGACGTATCGATTACATGAATAATATTAAAAAAATATAGATAAGAAAACATATGTATTTATATTTAATTATTATTAGTATTATTACCTACGGTAATAGTAAATAGCAAACTTAATAACATAATATAACATTTTAAAGTAAATCCAAGTCTAGTCGTCTCTGATTCAAGATCTAGGCTAAAGGTTTTTGTTGAGTCCTTCATTTAATCTGAAATATCTCATTTGATGACTGGCATTGCTCATGTTTAAAAAATCATATAATTCTTTAAATAGATCTTAATAATTTGGATAAATATTACTAGGTTAATTTTAATCATCTCCCGATGATGACAACTTGGCTGACGAAACGTCGCCTAAAACGTATAATCATTCTGTGTTCATGGAAAACTTGCTCCTCGTTTTTCTTTATTATCAGATACATTAACAACTCACAATCCTTTTAGAGATGCCGCCTTAACAAATTGATCAAGGAAGCCGTTACTCTGTGGTAGTTCATAATTCCGACGCAATTGAGTAAAATAACTACTAAGTTTTATACCACTATATTTGCACAAAAATCGTGATGCAGTTTCGATACTTTTATGTGATTTTCAAAACATTTATACTCTCTTCTTAGTTGAATCATTGTTTTGAAAATGACATAAAAGTGTCGAAACTGCAGTCTCGATTATTATGTAAATATAGTGGTATAAAACTTAGTAGCTCTTACTCAATTGCGTCCGATACCGCCTTAATTTTAGCTTTAAATCTATATCTTTTAAATTTTTAACACGTTGATAAGCTTTAATTTGATGGTGAATATAAAAAATATCGCATTACATATCGCTAGCGGCATTATGTAGAGATGATTTTCTGAATCGGTACCATCTCTCGTGTAGGATATTTTATAGAACAAGTGAGAAGTATTGCTGAATTATGCGAATGTAAATCAAAATAACATGTACCGTCAAATCTGGGTCATATTATGAAACTTTTTATGGTAGATATCGGTATCTAAAAAGATTTAATTCAGCTGAGATAGTCATTTAAAAATATATATGGGGAAAAACAGCAATACAAATCTGTGTTAACACTGGCATTTTGGTTAATAGCTGTTGACAGTTATTTCAATAATAAAGTAATTGCCTTTAAGATATGAAAAACAGTATTTAATACTGGAGTAGGTTGGAACTTTTGGTGTGAAGATAACACATATAACATGATTAAAACTCTTTTAGAGAGTTTTAATCATCTCCAGATGATGTCAACTTTATTGGTGAAATACACGTCACGTGTGGTGTATAATGTTTTGTGGAAAACTATGTTAGTGTTAGTATTTAATAAACAAGAGCCTTTTTTCCATTGCCGAATTATATTTAAATATCAAATTTAATGGCTCAATTAAAACGAATCGTAATAGATTAGAGTATTTTATTCAACTGAAAATAAAGTTTATACTTCATGAATATGAATAACATTGGCCAATTATCGTTCAGCTCGTTTCTTTGATAATGGGACACTGCACATTTGGGGATATTCTGGAAGTAAAAAATCTGGATTTAAAAATAGGAAGATAAAAGGTCACGAAAAAACATAATTGGCAAATAAAACTTTTAATTAAAAGTTGTAAGGACCTCTCCTAAAGACTGAAGATCATTAGTATAATAATAAAAGGAGATATACATATATCCATATGCATATTTAATTATCTTGGGCAGTCTCAATATATATTTCACTGAAAATAACGTTTTCTTTCATCGATTAATTAACCGTAATAAAAATAATGAATAAGAGAAGTAAGAAATTATAAGCCTAAATAATATATAATATTTAAATTTAGTAATTCTATAACTTATGTTTGCAATATTTTCTTAAATTAAAATTACAAATGAATGCAAAAGGATTATAGGAAGTATATTTTACAAGGGAATGAAATATGGATAGGAACTAAATAAATATTTGTATATTTATGTTTGATTAACATGAAATTGAGTAAAAATAATACTAAATACATAATAGTTTGTTTTTAAGTTAAATCCGTCTTTCAGTACCGTACCCCAGGCGGTACAAAATGCTATTAAATATTCTACACATTTTATAAAATTTCAAAGAAGAAACATAAATATTCTCATTATTTCAGGAATAAGCGAAGAAGTATATGAATTTCAAAAGTGACAAAAAATTTCAATGGATCGTACGCTGTTAGTGATGTCAACATCAATTCATCATGCGGTTAACTCTTTTAAATCATTATCTGTATAGTATTTTTATTTATCCATAATCGTCAACAATATTTATTTTATCGAAATCACAATGTTAGAGAGAAATCATTTGCCCTTGTTTTACTTAAATTATCTGACCAACCTTTACCAATTTCATTACTTAGCTTTTGGCATTTTAAGTAAAAGGCTTTGCTAATATTTTATATAATGTAAGGATATTATAACATCATTAGATTTTTCTATAAGTTCTTCTCTCGCCGCCGTGTAACACATCAGTTCATGAGATATTCCCATTGATTAAACTCATTGATAGTCTCTGCCCCCAATAGCTTCTGATCCCTTACTGTAAGGGTGTTAGAACCCTCTATACAGCAACAAAGAACAATATATCAAATTTGCACAAAATCATATGATTTAAGTTATATAAGGTGGGGCATAGCAACTTGCTTGTTTGAATTTGGCGCCCTGAAGCGACAGTTACTCCTAGGAGGGTAGGGGTAGACACATTCGAGAGGAAAGGGTGTAAAATTGTGACTCCACTTAGTTTAGTTAGCATCATGGAGTGAACGAAGGTGGAGCGCGCGTTCGCTGTCGGGGCATATTTTTCTAACGGTCACTCAATCATCGCCAAGCAATGTGCATTCCGTATCCATTTCAATATTGCGCCCCGTGGTAGTGTTCCTGGACAGCAGTCGCTTGTTTCATAAGTAAATAATTTCAGGAAAACTGGTGATCTAAAGAAAAAAAACCTGGGCTTCTACGAACAGTAAGGTCACCCCAAAACATTGACATGGTAAGGATTTCTGTTTTGCGATCCCCTCAACGCTCTGTCCGCAAACATGCAGCTGCTGTTGGGTTGTCTACTCGTTCTGTGAGGCGAATCCTTCATGAAGAACTAAAATTTCATTCCTATAAATTGGCTGTAGTATAACTTAATCCACGCGATATGTTCCTGGACAGCAGTCGCTTGTTTCATAAGTAAATAATTTCAGGAAAACTGGTGATCTAAAGAAAAAAAACCTGGGCTTCTACGAACAGTAAGGTCACCCCAAAACATTGACATGGTAAGGATTTCTGTTTTGCGATCCCCTCAACGCTCTGTCCGCAAACATGCAGCTGCTGTTGGGTTGTCTACTCGTTCTGTGAGGCGAATCCTTCATGAAGAACTAAAATTTCATTCCTATAAATTGGCTGTAGTATAACTTAATCCACGCGATATTGTTGCTCAAGAAAATTAATGTGAGGTGCTGCTTAGCATGTCTCATGACACACTTGCTTTTTCAGTGATGGGGCACATTTCATCTTTCGGGATATGTAAATAGGCAGAATAATTATAGGAGCCCCGATAACCCCAGACAACTTCATCAGCCTTCCTTACATTCACAACGGGTAAGTTTGGTGTGCACTATCGCGAGTTGGAATAATTGGTCCATGGTTTGTTGAAGTAAACGAACGGGCAGTTTCGGTGACTTCTGACCGTTATGTCCACATAATTCAGGAGTTTTTCCTGCCAACACTCAACGAGATGGATATGGGAGATGTATAGTTCCAGCGGGTCGGTGCCACGGCACACATAGCACGTGTGTCAATGACTATTTTGCGGCAATAGTTCCCAGGACGCCTCATCACTGTGAGGGGTGATCTGCAATGGCCAGCACAGTCGCCTTAATTAACCCCCTGCGACTATTTTTTATGGGACTATCTAAAACCACTTATTTACAATGATCGTCCTAGGACCCTGGCTTACTTGTAAAACAACATTCGTCAAGCTGTCGTTAACATACCCGTCGATATGCTAGAAATAGTTGAAGAAACTTCCGAGTTCGATTAACGCAGTGTATTGAGTACAATAGACGCCACCTGCCTGATATTATCTTTAAAACTATGCAAACATGAAATTTAAATGTTATACTTGATGCTGTTCAAAGAGTTAAATATATATCTGCATTACTTTTTTTTTAATTGAATTTTTAAATAAGCAAGTTGCTCTGCCCCATTCTGTATGAATGATGTGAGGATACATTTTTTTAATGCAGCTTTGGAATTCTTAATATACGAAGATATCTATATCTTAATATTAGGCATAGGTTACACACAGAAATATTTATATGGCTACCATGCCATTTTGCTACATCGACTATAGTTTTAGTTGTAGTAATTACTACCATTCTACCATATATATTAAGTACGACGGCAGCACATAATTTACACCGAAAAAGCGATCAACAATATGTACTACTTGTGGAATGTACACATAACGCTTTCCGATTGTAACTTAAACTGGGCAATTCTCGCTGGGGTACAGATTTATTCCAAAATATTAAAAGTGTATGTTGTCCAACAAACGAAACGCTAAACCGCAAGCACAGAGCACCTACGCATAAATCGTAGTATAACTGAGATATTCGGCCCTTTTTAGCTTTATGCGCTGTATTTTTAAGATGGTCAAAACGATGCTTAAAAAAATAGAAGCCCATTTTTCAACGAAGTTCAGTTATATGCCACTTGACTCGCCCTTCTCCAACCGGTGATCTCCGACCTCATTTGTAGATGATTGGAACTCATTATTAAGTTATACGAGGGTTAAATACGGTGTCCAAATTATTATAGTAGAAACTGCTGACGCTACATCTGTGTAAAATAATGCGTCCGATAGCATGATAGTCAGTCTCAAGTTTCAACAAGTTATGACTTGTGACTCAATTAGCTTCCAGAGCCGGAGGAGTGAGGACGTGTTTGCCGTGTCTGTCGCACATAATGGATTTCGAACAATGCATTAATATTAAGATTTGCTTTATGTTGCAAAAGAGTGCCAAAGAATCTCATGAAATGTTAAAATCAGTGTATGATGATAATGTGGTGACTCTCGAGACTATTTGCAAGTAGTACGAGCGATTTAAAAGCGGAAACGAGTCGGTTGAAGACGAGCAACGATCGGGACGTCCTTGGACCTCAAAAACAAACGAAAACATGTGAAACATGCAAAAGTGAAAAAAATTTTCCGTTCAAACAGGCGATTGACTATTCGAGGGAACGATGTACGGAGAAAGAGACCAGAAAAATGGGTCAACGGCTTTCTCCTTCATCATGATAATGCACTGTGCCACACCTTGCTTCTGATCCTCGATTTTGATCCTCGAGTCTGATAATTTGTGACTGCAAAAAGATTCCTGTCTGTCCATATACGCCTTGCTCTCCGAATTTAGCATTATATGACTTCTGGCTCTTCCCAAAAAACAAAACCATGCTAAAAGGAAAACGTACCATTTCCGACATTTAGAGGGCCACGACAGAGCAGCTGCAGGCCCTTCCAAAAGAAGCCTTCCAGAAATGCTTTCAATCATGGAAACAATGTTGAAATAATTGCATCGCTAGCCAAGAACAGTACTTTGAAGGATATTAGTTCAAATTTGAGGTATTTATTTTATGAGACCTCGTAAGTCTTAATCCTATCCTGATGATATCAACTTGGTTGGTAAAATGCCCGCGGGTGTCATATATAATATGAGTACAGTACGCAAGTGGAAACGTTGTTTCCCTTCCACCTCAGGAAAGATCTCATCATTTTCAACACAATTTCTAAAGTGTACACATTTTGATGCCAGCTATTTGCAAATTATTAAGACTAAAGATCACTTTATATATTGATAGTTGAGACATTGTATATGCCATCTAAAACCCAAATATTTTACATAACAATCGTAGTACGTAGAATTATCTAATTATAGCTAAATATTATCAATCAGATTGTAGCAAGTTTAATTGAAATACCTAATATTAATTTATTTCCTATAAAAATACTTTAAATTTCTCTAAACAATATTGAAACACGATATCATAAAAACATCATTTATCTTATCTGGTTATTAATTTAACTTGATTCCAAAAATCAAAGTGTTATTTTTTGTACATATATTGGAATTATATCTCACAAAAATTATCATCTTCTGAAGTCTATGATTGTCTTATTGACTTACAATTAGTTATTTGATAAGATTACTAAGTAAATAAACAATTATCTAGGACATTATTTCCTATATTATATCTAAACCGTCTATTCTGGCGGGCCGTAACAGCCGAACACAGATCACTTTTATTACACAGCGATAGTTCATAGAAGCTACATTATAATACAAAAATGAATATTAATACTCGAATAAATAGAAAAACGAGAATATAAATGTATATATAAAAAACATGCCTCATGTCGGACCGACATGCATGGAGATCACTGGCAATAATAAAAGTTTTCACTAGGTAATTTTCTAAATTGTCTGCAGTAAAACGTGGACGCCTACCACTTAACGATAGTTTACTCAATGAAAAATTCCTTTCCACGTCTACTGTCACCAAAGCACAGTACGAGAAGCTGTACTATTTTAGTAAAGTAGAAGATAACTCTTGATATGTACCCTTTAGAAATGATCACATGTATTCTCAAATGACTGTACTCAGGATCGTAAACATATCTTGCAGTTTCTTCTTTGACAGTACCGAGGTCACTTGTGTTGTGGTTGTTTATTTTTTGTTTAACAGCACCTGATACTAGAAACTGTTCTTGTAACGATAAGCTATATGTTTCCAGTTTCTTTATCGGAGTAATTAAGATGAAACAGTTACTATTAATGTAATGGGAATTATGTATGCTTTGTAGTTACACTAAGTTCTGCACTGTGTATATGGAATTGCTTTCGTTGAGATTAAACAAGAGATGAGAGAAGAGAGACACGTTTTAGTTCCTCAAGGTTCTTAATGTTGAGGCAGGATTAATAGAGGAAGGAGGGAGGATTAATGAATTTCCTAACGGAAACTTCGGAGGGTGCCAACTACCAGATTATATTAAGCTATAGCTTCTAACCAAGCACCCCTGCTTATGACAACTGGTTCAAGAGATAAAGGTATGTCTGGCGAAGCTTCCAGACACACCTTTAATATCCATCAAATACTATTATAATTTTACTATATAATGTCTTATAAGTGAAATAGAGATACCTATATTTGTTATTTAAAATTATGCAATTAAAATGATGTTCCAATATACTGATGTTCAAGTTTACATTGCATATGTAATATTCACATGCGTCAGTTGTCTTAATAAATTGGCATAAATGTACTCATTAAGGTTTCTCTAGTATCATTAGACAAAGTTCCTTTTAAGAGCAGCTACATTTTTCTCATTTCTCATCACAATGTCAAGACTATATCGATACTATCGCTTATCAATTATATCCATCTGACGATTAACATCTAATACAATTATCATGGTTACTATTGATGTAGACAATGCACTATATTGGTATAGGCAATTTTCACACCAAATGTCTTGTGCAAAAATATAATACCTATGTTACTTTGCTTAGGTTACCTAATGCTTTAGTAAAGGACCAAAATAAAAAACGTAAAAATAATTTATTTAACTAAAAGTAATTAAAAATTGGTACTCCAAAATTCAATTAATTTCACTTTCCGTAGACCTGGACATCAAACTCCATGCCGTGGCTTTGCTTTGAATGCATTTCTACAGTAACAAACGTATGACCGACTCCTCCTTCCTTAATGAAAACCGTTCCTCTAGTGTTTTCATCATCATCGTCATTCAATACCTCCAAGCAGTAGATCTTCTCATCGCCATGCCACGAAGACTAGAAAAAAGTAATAAAATGTGAGGAACGTCTATATGTTGAACTGAATTATGTACGTAACAAAACAAATAATACTGACCATCGGGATAAATACTTGATTTCTTATAAATAAATACATTTACTTTCAGAGATTAGAACGGAGTTGAACTTTGTTTAAGGTCTTGTTGCTTTTTCCGGAATTCAAAATGGTAAAAATTGTCAGATATATGAAAAACGTGAGTTAAATAAAAAGTTGATGTATAAATAAAAGTAAATCATTCATGCAAAATGTATTTTACTTTTAGCTTGCCCTTTCTCGCCATACTGTCAGTATATCTACGTCCTAAAATAATATTCTAATAGCGTCAACTGTCTTTCTTCTATTGTAGCTCTATTCAGTTGAAGAAGTGGAGTAATAGAGAAGAATTCTAGATGACTTAGTCTAACTTCGCTTTGAATCTTTGTAACAGGAATATATGATCACAGTATCACAGTAACAGGATGAATATTTCGGGATAACCAATGAATAATATTTCAGCATTTAAGCGCTGATGCAAAGCAAACTTAAAGAATTAAATAATTCCCACACATCTCACACAAAAGTGAGTTGTAAGTGACAATAAACTAAGTTGAATTAAATCTTTCGCCGAGAATTAAATCACTCAAAATTCGATATTTTAAAATGTCTCTGCTGTGTCGTGTTCTTACTTAATTATCAAACTAATCTACATTCTTACCGTGGCATTCCTTTTGATAAAGGGAACAAGCAACTTGTGGACGTGATCATGGAACACCATATCAGTAGGATAGGCGATAGAACAGTTTCCTTGAATTATTTGGTAGGTCTCATAGTCATCGTCGTTAACTTTTGATGTATTCGTATCTATTCCGCAAGAATATTGAATAAAGATGCAGACACCTAACACAGCAACAAAAGGTAGTCGATTCATTCTGGACGAAGAGTGTACAATATGACTGTAAATATTTATTACTACAGATATAAGCCGTACCAAATATATATGTATATACGAACAGGAAAACCGTATCGATCGATAAGGGTTTCTCAAGTGTTGTCTAATTTTTTTCTGGTGAATAATCTAGTAATCTAGTTGCAAAATAAATTTTATATAGATTTTGTAGAATGGAAATAAAAACACTTCGTATGATTATCCTAGTGATACTTCAGCAAATGAGTCATGCAGTTCAAGTATTTACCAAACGTTGAGTATGTTTAGATTCATATTTTAGGCTTCTTATTCTGCCACGTCACTAACATAGTTCTGCAAATACTCTCAATATTGCATTAAAGGAAAATAACGAAACCTTTATTTTTAAGTTATCCATATAGTGAACAAGAAAAGGTCAGAATAAATCTCATAAAATCATTTACCGGGCAAGTAGGAATAATGCTTTTGGGTCAGCTGGATGCTTTTTTTAAATGTGAATTATTGGTATACGTATATTGTTGTCACATCACCGCTGTTAGAGGTATATCGTCATCAACAGTTTTTTTAATGCCAATACACTCATCTAATGATGTAATTTAAGAGAGCTCATTCCTTTATGTACGACGCGTCGAAGTTTGTTGTAGATTTCATAACAATTGTTTTGAGAAATAACAAATATGTCTGCAAATTAATGAGACTAATATTATGAAAAATGATAATTGATACAAACGCAAAAACCATTTAATAGGTGTTCACATTGTTTGTGCCATTTGTCTCTTCACAATGTGCAAATTGAAACTGAAACTAAAATTCTTGTAAAACGCTATTTGGTATTTTACTTCATTCCAAATTTTGTACTTTAATGCCACGACAATACTTGTTCTGTTAGATATACCTTAGATTTAACGTAACCTAATAAAAATAGTTTAGCACATTTAGATCCGGAGATCTAGCTGGCCGCTCAATAGCTCGTCTTTTACCAATCAACTTATTGGTAAATATAGTAATCATGCACAGTTCATGAGTATAGTAGGTCACCATTCTGTTGGTATCATAGCGAACGTTCTGCTGTTTGGAGATTTTAAGAAGTTGGATGCAATAATACAAGTGAATAAATTACTATATGCCGTTATAGCTACTCTAAATACTTTTCAGCACATAATGTAAAAAAAATGTACCGATAGTTGGGGTACTGATAATTTTTCTCCATACGTTCATTTTCCCTGAAAACCTCGTGGCTTAATACGGGGTGCACCATCTTTTATGTCGGTATGTAAACATTGAATAACTTTGACATTTGTCAACCGATTGACTTGAGTAGACAAGTTTTGGAAACATCAATTCAGTACAATTTTAACCAAGAATCACTTCACACTGACACAACGCGCTGAAATAGTGACGTTTTACATTGAAAACAGACGTTCAGTTGTGTTAACTCAACGTGCATATCGTCGAAAATATCGTGGCAAACAGGCACCATCTGACAACACTATTCGTAGTTTGGTGTCAAATTTTGTTGAAAACGGAACAGTGGGAGATCGTCCACATGTCGTTCATCAACGACCAAGATGTTCCAATGAATTGGTTGAAGCGGTAAGAGAGAGTGTTGCCTAGGACTCAAATGTGTCGTATCGCCACCGCGCTCAGAATTTTGACGTCAGTGAAATCACTATGCAGTACATTTTGTAGGATGATTTGCATTTGTTTCCGTATAAAGTGCAATTAACTCAAAGAATTTTGCCGACAGCCCGTCCACGTCGGCGTTGGTCGTTTGGAATACGGCCAAACAGTTGATCGAATGATTGACATTGAACCTGATTTCCAGATTTGATGCCTCAGGACTTCTTTTCGTGGGGTTATTTGAAAACAAAAGTTTACGCCAGTAAACTTAAATGTCTTGTGCAAAAATATAATACCTATGTTACTTTGCTTAGGTTACCTAATGCTTTAGTAAAGGACCAAAATAAAAAACGTAAAAATAATTTATTTAAGTAAAAGTAATTAAAAATTGGTACTCTAAAATTCAATTAATTTCACTTTCCGTAGACGTGGACATCAAACTCCATACCGTGACTTTGCTTTGAATGCATTTCTACAGTAACAAACGTATGACCGACTCCTCCTTCCTTAATAAAAACCGTTCCCCTAGTGTCTTCATCATCATCGTCATTCAATACCTCTAAGCAGTAGATCTTCTCATCGCCATGCCATGAAGACTAGAAAAAAAATAAAATGTGTAAAGTATGTCTACCATATATGTAGAACTGAATCATGCACGTAACAAAACAAATAATACTGACCACCCGGATAAATACATTTATAAACATGTATAACTAAAACAGTCTTAGTTTTGAATTTATCAGATGACTTAAAGGAGGATTCCTTATTGTCCATAAAAGATGTGATGATAAGGCTCTATTCATATCTCCAGAAATTAAACCGACATTGAACTTTGTTTAAGACCTTGAAGCTTTCTTCAGAATTTTAGAGGGTAAAAATTGTGAGATATATGGAAAATTGATTTAAATGAAAAGTTGATGCATAAATAAAAGTAAATCGTTCATTGAAAATGTCTATTACTTTTAGCTTGCGTTTTTTCGCCATACTGTCAATATATCCACACCGTCCTAAAATAATATTCAGATAGCGTCAACTGTCTTTCTTCTAGTTCTATTCAGTTGAAGAAGTGGAGTAATAGAGAAAATTTCTGGATCACTTGGTCCAACTCCACTTGAATCTTCAATAGGTGGTCAAATACTGATGCAAAGCAAACTTAAAGAATTAAAAATTCTGGCACATCTCATACAAAAGTGGCCACCAAACTGAACTGAATCATACCTCTCTCATCGAGAGTTAAATCAATGCAAATTCGATATTTTAAAATTGTCTTTGCTGTGTCGTGTTCTTACATAATTATCAAACTAAACTACATCCTTACCGTAGCATTCCTCTTGACAAAGGGAACAAGCAACTTATGGACGTGATCATGGAACACCATATCAGCAGCAAGGGCGTTAGAACAGTTTCCTTGAATTATTTGGTAGGTCTCATAGTTGTCGCCGTCATCGTTAACTTTTGTTGTCTTCGTATCTATTCCGTAAGAATACTGAATAAAGCTGCAGACACCCAGCACGGCAACAAAAAGTAGTCGATTCATTATGGACGAAGAGTGTACAATACGACTGTAAACATCAATTGATGCATATATAAGCCTAACCAAATATATATATACGAACAGGAAAACCATATCGATCGATAAGGATTTCTCAAGTGTTGTCTAATTTTTTTTTCTGGCGAATAATCTAGTAATCTAGTCGCAAAATAAATTATATATAGATTTTGTAGAATAAAAATAAAAGTAGGTACTTCGTGTGATTATCCTGGTAATACTCAAGCAAATGAGTCATCTACCTTAAGTATATACCAGACTTGATATTTTTGAACTTGAAATTCACTATATCATATTTTAGGCTTCTTATTCCGCCACGTCACTAACATAGTTAGTTCTGCAAATAACATAAAGTTACACTAAAGGAAAGTAACGAAACTTTATTTTTAAATTATTCATATAGCGAGCACGAAAAGGTAAGAATAAATCTCATAAAATCATTTACGGGGCAAGTATTATAGGAAAAAATGTCTTTGGACCAGCTAATTTTTTAATCGACATTTTTGGTATACGTATATTGTTATCACGCAATCGCTGTTGCAGGTGTGTTGTAATCAACAGTTTTTTTAATAGCAATACGCTCATCTAATGATGTAATTTAAGAGACCCCACTTCTTTATGTAGGACGCATCGAAGTTTGTCGTAGGTTGCAAACAATTGTTTTGAGAAATAATAAATATTTTAAGCCTTTGTTAATATAAACACAAACCATTAAATTAACTATTCAACTTGTCTACCATTGATCTCTTCACAATGTGCAAATCGAAACCGAAGCGAAAATTCTTATGAAACATTATTTAGAATTTTGTTTCGTTCCATTTCGATTCTGTTATTTAATACCACCACAATACTTTGTTAGATATACCTTAGATTTAACGTAACCCGATAAAACATAGTCCAGTACAGTTAGATCCAGAGCTAACAGATCTATCAGATCTAACCAGACAGTTAGATCTATCTAGCTACTCAATGTTCCTCTTCTACCAATCCACTTATTGGGGAAAATGGTAATCACACACAGTTCATGAATATGGTGGCTCGCCATATTCTGTTGGTATCATAGCGATCATTCGGTTGTTTGGAAATTTTCATAAGTTGGATGCAGTCCTGAAAGTGAAGAAACTACTGTATGCCGTTATAGCAACTCCAAATACTTTTCAGCAGATAATGAAAAAAAAATGTCTGATAAATGTGGTACCGATAATTCTCCTCCATACATTCACTTTCCCTGGAAACCTCCTGTGTACCTCTTTCATGCAATGAGGATGTCCAGTGGCTTAATTCTTACATATTTGCCTATTCATTGGGTAATTTAATCAAAAGGATAATCTAGGAATAGCGAAAAGTGGATTTTTCAAAAAGTTTCAATGAAACAATGAAAATACATTATTTCCTGGTCAAAACTTTTTCCTGTTCAAAATTAAATTAATAAATTTATCGAAACAGTTGTCATGTAACTTATTAAAAAATTGTTTGCATCATACATAAACAAATGTGCTCTCTTAAATAGTATCATCAGATAAGGATAATGTCAATTAAAAAATTGTCATTATCTTTATAACTTCAAGAGTGGCGGCGTTAAAAAGCTGCAGTTCGTACCTAAAAAATAAAATCGACTTGATGAGATGAGAAATAAGCATTTTTTCCTACATGCCCGATAACGACTTTGTCGAATTTATTCCAATCTTCTTACATTCGCATGTACGTTCAAAAAGTAAGTCTCATTTTGTAACTCAATATCGTTACTATATCCTTGATAAATAAATAAACGATATCCTTGATAAACAAATAATTGTTTTCATAAAACAGATTGTGCTAATATACTAGAACTCTAAAAATGATTAGTGCGAAATGTTGCGTATTCAGTGTTGTGCGTTATTTGCTCCTATTGTTTTGGATATTATAGAATCTAACTAAAAGGAAATATATTGTTTATGATATTATTATTATTATTATGTTATATGGGTTTTGGCCTCATCAGCCACTGATCACATGGGTAGTCCCTTGGCGATCCCCTCTTATCCGAGCCATTATCCAAAAATGCTATCCCATAAAAGGAGCAATTTAGGTACGTCCCCCGCCTTAAGCCTCGCCTCCTCGGGGTCCCTGATATAAGATACCTCTTCTCCTCCAGTGCGGGGCAGGTGTAAAGAAAATGAATCAAGGTTCCCTCATCTTCTTTACAGTATCTACAGGCCGGGCTGTGAGTCAGCCTCAGCTTGTGCTTATATGCATTCAGGCTACTATGGTGGCCTGTTATGATTCCCACCAGGGTTCTGGCTTTGTACCTGTTCAATTTAATGAATTCTTGAGCCCATTTCTCAGTCTCTGAGTACTCGATGAAGAGTTTGGTTATTCGACAACCCATTACTCCTCTCCATCTTTTATTGTGCTGGTCTCTTGCTCAACAACTGATGCGGTCTCTGATCAGATTCCGACTTATTCCCACTGCAGGCTCTGGTCCATAGAGATTTTCCCTGGTCCCTAGTCTGGCAAGGTCATCTGCAATTAGATTTCTCTTAATGCCATTATGCCCAGGTATCCATAAAAGTTCCACCGGTCTCTTTCCTGCCAAGTTGTTCAATGCTTCATAGCAATTATAGACCAGCTTCGACTTTGTCGTTGCTGAACTTAGGGCTGCCAAGGCCGCCCTACTATCCGAGCAGATATATACCTTCTCCTGGGTCCGATTTTGGTCGACCCCCAGAACACCGTATGTAATTGTAACTAGTTCGGCCTGGAGTGCGGTAGTGTATTTGCCCAGGGGGAAGGTTTCACCTATCCCGTCGCCTATACACCCTCGTACCCGCTCTGTTCCTACTCTTGGCTCCATCCGTGTACCAGATGTCTCCATTAAGCGGTAATCCAGCTCGATCCTCCATCCAGTCAGTCTTACTGGTGAGAGTGATTGTTTATCATATATTTATACGTGTATCTCAGCACGGTGTCCTGGATCCGCCCCTGACTTTTATGTAATGTACGGTTTACTCCCAGATATTAATGATAACACATATGTCCATTTATGCTTACAATGGCGCAAATACAATTTTATTTGGGTAAATAAATATAAAAAAAGTTATGCATGTTTTCCACAATTATTAAACAATAACTTTTAATATTCATACATAATGTTGATAAACACTGATAATTTATTAACGAATCATCTATCGCCTCAGACATCTCATCAATGAGAAGACTATTGTCTCGGGTATAAAAAAATAAAATCCTTTTAGTCCATAAATTTGTAGCCAAATCATTATTAAATAATAACTTTTAATATGATACATAATATGATAAACACTGATAATTTATAAATGAATTAACTATCATCTCAAACATATTATCAATGACGAAATATTTGACTAAAGTATAAAAGGAATATCAAATCGATCAATCGATGTTCACAAATTATTGATTTCTTCGCAAACATTTTTTTAAAGGCATTTATGGTTTTTCTTTCTTTCAAAATATAATGACATTATTCTGTGAATAATTTGAAAAATTCATATAATTTTACAGGAAGAACATGGATATCCAGTTCTTCATCCTTACTGAAAATGAGCCATACATCTTTGAAGTTACTTTTCCTTAATTAATATTTTGCTCGTTAATTTATACTTCATTATCAAATGAGAGTATTTGATGAAGAAATATGTTAAGTATTCCAGTAGTTCTCAACTAAACTTACATGGAAACTTTTCACTTGAATACAGTTTATCAAAGACTATATTTTATAATTAAAAACTTCTAATAATAAAACAAAATAATTAGGTTTTATATGAGACTGAAAATCTGATTAACAAAATTTTAAATAGCAAGGTGTCAGGACTGATTTGATCCTAACTCAAAATAATTTGGGAATGTTCTACTGCACGTCATCATTCTTTTAAGTTTCTGAGTGAATTTGTAGGCAGCCCGGGCACTGGCGTTCATTCTTAATTATATTCCTTGTTTGAACGAGTACATATATGTAACTAATATTAATAAGATTGTAACCTTAATTTAAGTTAACAAAATGTTTGTAAAATAAAAAACTACAGGCGTAATTTTTGAAATCTCATTATAAATTATATTTTTACTTATTTACAGACTCTCGTGTATATGATTCATTATTATTATAATAATTTATTTCTATAGCACAAATGAAACCTAATAAAATCTTAATACAAATTGAGTTAATATACATCTCCATCCTCTTCGCTTATTTTGCATAGATCTGAACGTCAAAGTCGATGCCATGACTTCTTTTTGAGTGCATTTCAATGGTAACGAAAGTATGACCCACTCCCCCCTCTGTAATCTCAGTACTTGCCCTTGTCGAATTATCGTCATCTTCATTTAAGACTTTCAAACAGTAGATCTTCTGATCTCCATGCCATTCAGCCTATAACAAAAAAAAATTTACAGATGTAGCAAAATACTGATATGTTAGATATATAGTCTGTGCAAAGATGACTAAGTTAAGCGAACATATAAGCAGGTATATTAAAAAATAATTGTGGCAAAACTTGGTATCATATGTTTAATGAAATATACCCAGATAATGCTATAAACTAAATAAAGAAAATAGTGCTACTATGAGAGTTTCCATGGCACCAGTGATTACTGAGACAGTATTATAAATCTAGCTTTATTCAAAAAAATGTATTCTTACTTCGGCATCTCTCTTTAATAAAGGTATAAGAGCTTTGTCCACATGTTCGTGATATACCATGTCTGCAGCGAAAGCCGTGCTACAATTTCCTAGGATTATTTCGAAAATTTCTTCATCATCATCGTCAGCAGCTTTCTTTAACTCTGGATTTGCCGAAAAGGCGCATTGAACAAAGACGAAAACCGCCAAAGTTACAGTCACAAATAGACGATTCATCTTGTTTTACACGTTTATAGTACACTGAATACAACTTATGAAAATAACGCGATCGTTTTATAGGTAACAGTGGCTGCCGATAAAGATTAAGTCAAAGTGTTGTCTGGATTTTTCGTTTAGATTAATAATATCTCTCGAATCAAGTGGACTTCTAGAGAAATCGAAAAGTACAAAAATATCAAATCAATAATATTTTTTTATAAGTATCATATTTTAATGGGAAAAAAATCAATACGCCTTAAAATAAACATGGATCAATGGTCTCCTTGCCTGTCTTATAAGAAAATTAATTTTTCACTAAATACACAAATAATATATAAATGATATATATTATTTGTGTATTTAGTGGAAGATTAATTTCTCTTATAATGATAATAATAATAATAAATCCTTTATTTATCTAAGACAAAATCTTATTTAGTGGATAACAATAATAAAAACGAAATCAACAAAAAGTACTACATAATAAATCCAATCGCAAGCAAGTTCTCAAACTGGGTAGACTTCTACGCCACATTACGAGTTCAAATTTCAGATGAGGAAAAGACATGTTTCAGGGAGTATGCAAATTGACGTAGGAAAGCATTAAGGAATGTAAGACAAATCGTAAGTTTTTAGGTGATTTTCAAAGAGTTGTAACATGGAGAAAAATAGCCGCAGAGCAACTTTGAAAAAAGTAAATTGAAGCTCAAAGTTTCTAGTTTCAAAATGTTTACGAACACATTATTTGGGTGATTTCATCGTAAAGTTTTTTAGATAATTTTATCCACTCTTTAATTTGAGCGGCCTAAAAGTCTTGACGATGAGTTATCGTCATTCGTTTTTTTGAAAAATAATTTTTCTTTCTTACAACAATTCTTACAATAAAAAAATTAAAAATTCATCCTTAAATTGATTTTTAACAAAAACGACAAATTCAACCATTCCGAACACAATGAAAAAAAAACGCAGCATTTGTGAAAGAAATTTTCAAAGTTTCTTTGGGATACTTTGAGGTTGAAAAAAAACAGGATAATACTATCGAAAAAAGCTTTATGATGAAATCGCGAAAAAAAAATTGATGAAGTCCGTGGACCATTTGAGAGGCAAGAAAAAGAGAGAAAACATTTTTTATTTATAAAAATCAAAGTTTTAATACGCAAAAGTCAAACAAATCGAACAAGTAAAACTGTAAAAAATTATAATTCAGATATTATAATCACTACAAAATTTTGTCTATAAATAACAAACTGTTTATTCTATTTATTGTTGCAAGATAAACTTGAGTGGTATTTGGAATTACATAAAATACCTCCAGTTTTACAAACCACGGAACTAGAATGATCGACTCTACGAACTCTAAGGGCTCTTTCACACGGAGAGCTGCAAGGCTCGTCTTCGCGAGCGGGAGTTTTTTCCGCTCCTATTTTCCACTCTTTCACATGGGGAGCCTTTCGGCTTAGGGCTCTAGCCATTGCATCCGTCGCAAAGTACGCATCGTAATGGATCGTACACGTTCTATAGACATATATCTTCTCTGCCGTCGACGCCGTCTTCGACGACAAAAGCGCCAACGTTCTAGAACGTATTGGGTCCATCCTATCAACCAAATGCGCCATGAAGCAGATGTTTTTGCCACGCTATATCAAGAACTTCGACGGGATGGCAATAAATTTTACAATTACTTTCGAATGTCATTGACTTCATTTGATGAACTCGACATCAAAATCCATTTTGACTTAACGCTGGGGAGCGAGAGCCATTATCGCCCTTCTCGTGTGAGTACCCCATTCTTTATCTTTGCATTTCGAGGAAGAGACATTACCCCCGTGCGCCCGGCTCGAGATGCACGAGGCATACCGCTCCTCACTCGTGCGCCCTAAAGGCCCGTGCTCCCTATGTGAAAGCTCCATTGTACTCTTTGCATTTCAGTCTTCCGCGCCTTCCTCCCGCTCGCGAGGTCGAATTTTGGGGCTCTCCGTGTGAAAGAGCCCTAACTGAGAGGCATTCGTTAGACCTAGTTTTAGCCGGTTAAAGCTGGAAGTGTTGAAGATTTTTCCGGCTTTAACCACAAAGCTCAGATAATCCGCACATTAACTGCTCAAACCTAGGTCTACCCTTCATTCTGGCTTTATGCGTAACATATACATACATAAATAGGAATTTATTATTTTTTGTTCTATTATATCTTTACAATTATAAACTGATTTGTGAGCATCAATACCAATATACAAATTCCATTCAAGGGTTTTATTTATTTTATTATTTTCATGACAGATTTTATCTACTATTTTTATTTAATTGTTGTTGTCAATAATAAATATATATTATACAAACACTTAAAGTGTGCATTATCATTAGTCTTAACTACTCAATCTGCTCCTATCAGCTATTCCTTTTAACCAGTTTGGTTGTTGCTATACGTATTCAGAATCTTCAAACGGAAATTTGGAGAAATGTTATTCACTAAAATAATCGACCAATATTTAATTAATCAAATTAATGGAAAACCCCGCGATCGTTCCGCATGGAAACGATCTCGAGATATGTTTTATCAATCTGGTTCGCTTCATATTCGTAATCTAAAAGTGATCAAAGGTAGAGAGGTAAACACGTATATTGTTTTTAAATATTTACCGAATTTTTTTACAAAGTATTTCTCAGAGGACATACTCAGGCCCATTTATTACTCAATATACGAGGGCGTATCAAATATAAACGAGATATAATTTAAATATATATATATATATATATATATATATATATATATATATATATATATATATATATATATATATATTGATTGAAAAATAAAACGTAAAGATATTTTATTTTTCTATATAGTCTCCTGCTTTACAAATACATTTTTCGCAGCGCAAAGCAAAGTTTTTTAATCCAGTATCGTAGAATGAAGCTGGTTGCGTCAGGAGCACGAATCCCTCTACGCCCTGGTCATATTCAAATCGTTGCCCTCCTAGAGCTTCTTATAGCGGCCTAAGCAAATGAGTATCGCTGGGCGATAAGTCCGAGCTGTAGGGAGGATGTTCAAGTGGAGTTCAGTGCATTTCTTTTAGTTTTTCAACCGTTATAGCTGTAATGTGGGGCCTGGCGTTGTAGTGAAGGGGGATTACCTCTCGAATCGGTTGGTTTCGTCTATTGCGGCGATTTGCTCCTCTCATAACTAATTCCGACGTTTTATGCAATTTCGGATACGGTCACCCGTCGGATTTTTTTCAAAAATGTCTCGAACCGCGCGAATGGGTTCGTCCGTAGTGCTGGTTCGAGGACGGCGATCATGTTTCTGATTTTCCACTCGTTCCCTCCCTTCCTTGAACTCTTTATGCCAGGCAAATACTAGAGTCCTTGACAGTATTTGGTCCCTGAATTGTGCCCGTTTATATTTGATCCACCCTCGTATACCATTTTTTATTTAAGAGAAGATAATATCCACGTTATTAACATGTTTTTGTATAATATAACATAATATAACAAACCATGCCATAATTTAAAAAAACCTTATCTTTTTAGATAAATTTTTGTTTCGAATATTTCTACTTAATCATTTTAGATTACGGATAATCAAATGTTGACAAAACTATGAACAAGGAATATGAAGTTATCGTAACGATCGATGAAATGCAAATACACTGCAGCTAATATATTGGTTCGTGGTATGGAAAAAACTCATTGTTTTGATTTTATTCTTGCGTCAAATATTTCAACCCTCATGTCCTGGACACCCCAAGAGTTATGTAAAAGTTACCATGGAAACAATCGACGATGAGCGATTGTCATGGGAATTTAATTGTAGTTATTGCCAATTATAATTATATAACGGTACTAATGATAATGTTAATGATTATATAACATATATTTACTTTTATAGTTTTGATTTATGGAGGAAATTGCCTGAAGAGTAGCTCAATTACATTGCGATGTAAACATTTTTATTTTATGGCTGATGACATAAGATAATAAGTTATCTATGAATAATGTCCAGATACGCAATAGTATGTACGGGGTGGGCAAATATATTTATTATTATAGACGACAAACAATACGATTACAGACAACAAAAATGAATCACTAATTGTTGACTTCTTTTTATTTTGGAGACCAAGAATACGAATTGCCCATCAAGCCTGCGACCAACTAATAACAATGTCATTTCAGGTGTCAGAAGTCATTTCAAATGCTCATCAGATTCTATATCATTATAATTCAATGGTGGCTGGTCAGGGGTGGCAGGGTGGGCAGTGCCGACAGCTCTTTCCTAGAAGAAGAGGAACACATAGTTCCAAAATTCGTTATTATTTATCGTTTATAGAAATTAGTGAAGATATAATTATGTAATATGTAATTAATTAAATACATTATATATTACATAACATAATACAATGAAAATTTCTGATTATATATACCTACTAATACTAACAGCGCAACCGTGGTGGAAAATTGCAGTGCAAGTAAGTGCAGCAATTCACTCTTCTAACCGTGGAACTAATTAATAGTTATTGTGGTTAGGCCTAGCGTGGTGGGTGTCGAGCTGGGTGCCCAGTCACGCCTCTTGCCTTTCTGGCTTTGTACATACGAGACAGTGCAAGCGCCTCGCACAAATAAAAAATTTTATTTATTGCTTTAATAAATAAATACAAGTAAATAAGTGTCTACCAAGATTAGTTTTAAAATTAATATTGATATTGTTGACATAGGTATACTTTCAACATACCTTGAAAGCTTAAATTATTTCACAATAATATAGAAACATGGGAAACTGGAATATAAAATTAAATAAACAGTAAACACATGAATAGAATTAATTAATTAATAGAATTACGAATGATTTGATTGATTTGAAGACATACAAACAAAATTATACACGTGTAAACTACATGAAGCAATTTGAAATATGGGGATATCTTACTCGAGTCTCGAGTAAGCTGTGACACGGGTAGGCTAGACCACCCTGCTGATGAAGCCTTCGGCAAAGCGGGGAAGGAATCGAAAATCTCCGATCAGTCCGATCTCTGTATTTCCGAGTTGAGTTTTCAGAGACGTTGTAGAACATTGTTTATCTCAGCGAGGTCTGCACTCTGTATGTTAGGATTTTCAAAATTTTAATGGTTCTTTAACAATAATTACAATAAATTAGTGCGGCGCGGCGGTCTGTCTGTGGAAGTTGGTACTTTACATTTGTGTTTGTTTAGTATTGTATTTATTTAGTATTTATGCCATGGTGAACGTGAGAGAAATTTCAACTTGAAAGAATTTTAAATCTTAACATATACTTGTACAGTGACTGACATAGAGTGATGAGTCAAAGTTTTTTTTACTATATTTTACTTCATTATTTTGCACTATATAACCTACTAATAATTAGTTGTTGCCCACCCACCAAATCACCACGAGCTGCCACTGTTATAATTATTAAAACATTGTTTTCATAACATTATATAACATTTTAATTATTAGAGCATTGTTAATCAGAGTAAAACTATAAGGCGTCATCCATCTGTCTGCAGAATGTCATATCTCAAATAATAAATTCGATGCTAGAAATCAACTCGTTTAAAACCAGAGAACAAGACTTATTCTTGTTTTTGTCATTATTTTTATTTTGATGAGAGTTTCAGTCTATTTTCTTTAACTCTTTTTAGAATGTGAAGCTATGAATATTAGGTACTGATGTTTTAAATCTACCAATTTGGTAAAATTTACTGTAAAAAAGTAAAAATTAGAACCCATTGTATAAAAATCTGGTGTCTGACTGACTTCCTGTATAAAAACTAGCAAGTCTGAATTTTCTTTTTATGATGCCATTAGTGAAATGGGAATGGTAACTCTAATTCATAATGGTAGTTATTCGACAACAAAAATCACAAAAGAACAAATGCGACGGTTCATCGAAATATAGTTCTTTGTCTCTCCTGTAAAATTGCTGACAACTTACTTACAAGGTTTGGCAAGTAGACTAGGAGACATTGGTTATTATTAAAAATTATTATAGATTTATTCCACATGTTGCAGCTAATTTCAGTTCATATAAATTTCATGTTTGTTCAATTTTAATAATTAAAGCAGAGTAGACGACTAAAGTTCTGTAAAAAATTATGACTTTATTTGGAATGTAATCAACGCAAAAAGTCATATAGTTAATTGCATCTGCAACAATAATTTACCAATTATGTTAAGCATCTCCATTACCTGAAAGAAAGAGAATATTACTAATACAGGAAATTCTGGACACCCTGTATATATTATGACAACTGTAACTCATTTAATATTATTTGACAAGTCAAATAAGATTAAGTGATGATGGTAATACTTATATACCATCAAGATATTATATTGGCAATTATTAATAATTATTATACATTTGTTGGATATGTTACAGCTAATTTCAATTTTCTGTTCAATCTTCTGTCTTAATTTTCAGAATAACCAATGCAAAAAGTGACATCCTTTTATTGACGACGGCCGACGCAAATATTTTATTTATTCTTAAGTAAAAATAAGTAAAAAACTATTCTATACAGAAAGCTCTGTAGAGTTATTAAGGTAGAAATATCCGAGAATAATGTGATAGGATCTCAGATTTTCGAAAATCAAATGCAAATCTACGCAAATGCTGATACAGTGGACATATTTTAGAGTTTTGCGGTTTATTGTTAATCCAAAGCTGGAAACCATTTATTTAAGTCAGGATGTCTGTTATAACTGAAGGTGCTTACGAGATGCTATCCATTCTTATAATTGATATAGCGAACTTATCAGAGAATATATTTAGAATATACACGAGATATTATTGAAGATGTCATTGCTGAATTTGGACATCGAATTAGCCGTTAATTTGTTTAATGAATAATAATTATATATTGATTAGTCTCTTGCATTTATTTTCAATCAAATAGGAAGATTGGCCCATTCCATCATTTTAATAGACGCTGTATGTTTATATAAATCGTTCATTAATATCTTACAGTACATGGTCACTGACTGCAGTCATTATTACTACATCAATCAGTATCGCTAGGTCAGTATATTTTTATAACACTTGACCTACCCGAGAAGTATGCGTATAAGATATCGATAAACGTTTTTACATGATAAACACTGAACGAAACCAATTATTTATTCGCTAAATTAATGCACATCAGTTAATACAAGTACAATGCAGTGTTTTCTATCATTAATAGTTTGTGCCTTCTTCGTAATATCACAAGTAAGCAAATCTTGATTGGTATATTACAATAGGTATATTACAATAGGTAATTTTTCCATCGATTTTTTTCGACTAAAAAACATTTTCTAGAGAAAAAATGCGAAAAAAGTCATGTGGACTCAGTAAATGTTGACAAATGCGGTGGCGTATTCAGATTTGTTCAAAATCTGATGGTTCTATACGTAATATACGATGGTATACGTGAATATAAAAATCCTGCAAATTGCAATATCTTTCTGCGTTTCATAATAAAACTTTATTAAAAATACTTTAGTATTTTCAATAAAGCTCCATGCCCATCAATCCCATCAGTTCCATAGTCAATCGATCTATTTTTTTTTTTTGAGTCAAAAATCGTTTTCTAGAGAAATACTTAAGTATGTAATTCGAAAAAATTCGTATGGACGCATAAAAAACCGACAAATTTAGTGTAGCCTGCACGAGATAACCATGCCCTAAAATCGCTCATGCAGAATGTCCATGGTGGCATGCACTGTGTAGCACCATCGAACAGAAATTACAACTAGAAGGTTCACTCTCCGGCGGTACTTTTATGCTTACAAAGGGCACGCCGCCATGCAGCTGTTGAACGGCGGTCTTCTTGAGTATGTAGGGGATACTACGTACGATACTATACATGCACCACGTGCTAGTTAGCTAATTCTTGCTGAACGACGTGGTGGGGTAAGGAGGGAAATGGTGGGGTGGTGGGGTAAGTGGGCTGGCGGAGAGTGAACCTTCTAGTTGTAATTTCTGTTCGGTGCCTCCGTACACTCAAGAAGGCCGCCATTCAACAGCTGCATGGCGGCAAATCCTTTGTAGGCTCAAGATAAAAGTACTGCCGTGGAGTGAACCTTCTAGTTGTAATTTCTGTTCGATGGTGGCACGTAGCACCCTCCCGTTGGAACCACATGTCGTCGGTATTCATACCATCCAGTTTAGGCCACAAGAAGTTGCTTATCATCGATCTGTAGCGCTCGCCGTTGACGGTTATGGCAATGCCAGTTTCGTTTTGGAAGAAGTACGGACAGATGATTCCGCCAGACCAAAATCCGCACCAAACAGTGACTTTCTCGGGATGCGTTTGGTGTTGGTGTATCTCGTGTGGATTGGTATCGTCCTAAATCCGACAATTCTGCTTGCTCACACATCCATTCATCCAAAAATGAACCTCGTCGATAAAGATAATTTTTTTGGCGAAATTTTCGTCAACTTCCAACTGCTCCCAGAGCCCAATCAGCGAACACACGGCGTTGTCTATGGTCGTTTACCTGAAGTTCCTGGGTCAGTTGGATTTTATACGGGTGCAGACTCAAGTCCCGACACAATATTTGCCAAGTGGAAGTCGCAGAAAGGCCGAGTTCTTGTGAACGACGAGAAATTGGGTTTTCCCGTACATCCTCACGCACAGCGACGATGTTTTCAGCAGACCTTACGTTTCGGTGACTTACAGGTTTATCAAACCGTTTGACTTGTATTTGGCGACCAAACGTCGAATAAAAATGTATCAAAATATCGCCGGATACAAATCACGTCATGCGCGGAACGTTTTTCGAACGGAGCACTGATTTTAAAAATAAAATTTGATAATTTGCACACGTTCTTGAATGCTATAAGCTTCCATGGTGATTTGCATTACTGTACAATTCACAACAAATATGACAGAATTGCTTTAACATCATGGCCGCTATAACCTAAACAAATTGCAAGCGTCCCTGTTGAAAGACCCTGTAGAAATACACTCTATTGGATTTTGGCCAAATACTTATTTCTATTTTTTAATCCTCTATATATACGTAACCAAGAAAATATGATATAATCTACTGGTATACTACATACTATTCAGATGTGTTTGTTCCAGGCTGCTCCTGTGATAGATCAGTATGAAGAAGATATGAGACAAAGAAAGGTGATAGCACGAGAGTGTATAGATCAGGTGCACATCAACAAGAGTATAATAGAAGAGGCAATGAGCGACTACGACAATTTACCCTCAGATCCGAAATATAAAGATTTTTTGGCTTGTAGCTATAAGAAACAGAAATTTCAATCTGCCGACGGTAAAATGTTATTTGGGGAAATTCATCAATTTTTAGGCAGATTTTACGAAGCGCAGGACTTACAAATTCTGAACAATTGCAAGAATGTTACAGGTCGCAATGATGGAGAAGTGGCGTATAATAGTTTGAAATGTATAATACCGTATCTCAAGGAGTTAGAAACAAGAGAAGAAAAGATTGAAGTGAACTCAATCTAGATCATAGTAGATATAGTCACTCACACTGAAAATCGTCCACCCACTTATAACATCATGTAGTTGTAAATGATTAGGCTTCAATTAATAAAATCGTATAGGCATTTATTACCTATATATTTATTAATCATGCTTCATGAAGTTTAGTAAAATGGATACATGTTAGAAGTAAAAAAAAAACATATTTTTCTGTTTTACATAGAAAATCAACCTCACAGTAAAAATCATCAACTCACAAAATTATCATTATTATCATTATGGTCCTCCCTTACTAGATTCTACGGCCTGTAGTCGACGGGGCATTGATTTAACTACATAATTTTTTTGTATATTTGGGGGTAATCTTATTCCACTTTTCTTGCAATGCTTGTTTTAAATTACGTTTATTAGAAATTGTATTTTTTCAATTTAAGCTTCATATCTTGCCACAAATGTTCTATGACGTTAATGTCAGAAGATTGTGGTGGAGGATTTAGGAGGTGAGGACAGTTATAAATCAACCATTCTTGTACTTACTTTACTTTGTGTTTCGGGTCATTATCTTGGTAAAAAGCAAAGGTGTCCAAAATATTTAATTTTTCGTCACTTTGTTTCATATTGTTTTTTAGGATATCTAAATACATCCACTGGTTCATGGTACCTTCAATAAAATGAAGATTGCCAATTAAACGTTGTGGTTTTAGCTGTTCATTTGGTTGTCCCCACACGGTTTCCTTTCCATCTGACCCATACACATTAAGTTTGGACTCGTCAGTAAACATTACATTCTTCCAGTAACTAGTCTTTCGTTAAAAATTTTCTAGCAAATTCTAGTCTCTTTTTCTTATTTGGTTCACTAATAAAAGGTTTCTGTCTAGCAATGCGACCATGGTAAATATTTTCCCTAAGAATTCTTTTTATATTTTCGGGATGTACTTTCTTATTCAAACGTTCTTTCGCCAGTTGTGGTGCACTTTTTTGGGTTCATTTTAATTTGGCGTAGAATCCATTTTTCATCACAGTTTAGAGTTTTTTTTGTATTTTTCTTTTTTTTTATTACTTATGCGATTTTCCGTTTTGTACCTTTTAAGAACGTGCTCAACTGTAGATCGACTTTTGCTGTCAATTGTTACAATCTGCCGTTGATACTTTCCTTTTTCATAATGGGAAATGACTAACTTCCTGATCTCAATACTTCTCTGCTTTTTAGCTTCCATTTTTGAGCGAAATAATTTAAATAGTGGTTTACATACACTGTGCAACACTGACTAAGGTATAGTAGTGCAAAACAAATGACTACTAACAAATGACGGTGAGGGAATCACCTGATTCTAGAAGTAGACAAGTGTTACTATGACCTGATATTTACACACCCGTAGAGCATTTTACATATATGTATCTTGGGAAACTAAAGCTCCATACGCATATGTCTTATTAAAAATTATCCATATGTAGGTAGTAGACTGTATAATTATATGCTGAACCAGACCGGGAATTAGTAATAATTATAAAACAAAAATTGAAACACAAAGGGCTGGACGATTTTCACTGTGACTGACTCTAGTTTTATTCATATACTGTGTATGTATTTATGTTATTTATACTAAAATAAAATTTATATTTACGTAGTTTAATTTAGTACATCAAGAAGTAGGTAATATCATGGTGTGATTGAAAATGTGAAAAATTAATTGGTCCCAGTTTGTTGATTAGTTTCTCTTCTATACCCCGGTTTCAAAATTGTAGGCAGTAAGTAATTCGCAACATGTGGACCATACAAGGCAAATAGACAAGGTACATGCCTCGTCTGGCGCGCGACTAAAGAAAACAGAGATTGCAGACTGCAGGGAGTGGTCTTTACAATTTACACGTAAAACAGACACGAGACTTGTCGAGTCGTATTACCAGCTCATAAAAGTAGTGTTCTATACCTTACTGCCCACTATTTTGAAATGGGAGTATAGTAATCACGACATAACGGTATTTTCCATAGTCCATCTAGGGTTTCAGAGTGTAAGAATGAAAATAGTAATAAATAAGACAAAAAAATATATTAAAACAGTATTTTTTATTGCCATTAACATCATGAAGTTAAATATGGAAGTAAAACCCATCTTCTATTGAAATAAGATTCAAAATAAAACAAGTTCTTTAATCCTAACATTCTATAAATTATAATAATCACCGTTCGCATATGTGATATAAATAAGACCGTTCCGCATATGCGATAATGCAGATCTATTTCTCTGAATAATTTTCATCATAATTATCCTAATTAGGTAATGATGAAGTCTTCTCAAAATTATGTACGACAAAAGATTTAAAAATCTGCTTTAAGTATTAAAATTTCTGAACTTTGTTGCCAAATGCATTTTAGGATCTGAACTTCTTTATAACTTAATCGAAACTTGTATCTAGCTAGCAATATACTAACATGCTTGTAAAAATAGGTTGCATATTTAGAACAGTTTATTAAGCTTTACAGTTTATTACAGCTTTTTTACCTGTAAGAATTACTTACAGGTAAAGCTGCCCACCGTGAGTACTGCATTAATGGTGTTATTCTCGTATTACTTCGCGGCAGTTGAATCGACGTAGGTACAAGCAATTCGGTTTAGGTTGCCTTCGTGTTTGGCCACCCGTCGGTTTGTTATCATCTCTGTGGTTTTCGTATAGCGTAAATATGCGGAAAATTTGCAGTAATAGGCGATTGTCTGTGCATAATGTAATAATGTTTATTTGGGAATTTCTTGATTCAGATATTTAGGGTCTCAAATATGTTTGGTTTGCAATCAAAGCTTGTTGACCTTTAAGACATTGTTATGTATGAATGGTGTAACATAAATACACAAAAAAAAAACACAAAAAAAAACAAAAAAGTTTTTATACAAACAGATTTTATACCAAATTTATCTTCTATTTAATTTTGTCCCGGTGTTTATGTCATGTGTTGTTATTTATATTGAATAAAGATCTATTTTGTTAGATTCGGAGCAAATATAATACTACATGTAATTGCTCAACCAAAGTATATCACGAAGACATTCACTGTTTGTGTGTGAGCCGAGACTTCATAATATTAAATCCCAAATACACAACGAAAACTGCGGTTAGCCGTGAACGAAACAATAGATTCTAAAAACATTTTATGACCAACGTTGTAGTATATACACTTGATCGGTTTAGACCGACATCTGTATATTCACTAGCCAGTAAAAGATTATAAAAATGTTTAACAAGGCAATTCACGATCTGATATTAACTGTTAACTGTATTATAAAAATTTTAACTTTCAACACATCAAGTGTTACTATTCTTTAGTGAAGCGACCACAGTTATGTTTTCTATAGGCTCTTTCCTCAAAAATCTGTCCTAATTTAATACATATTGCTTGCATATTTGATAGTTACATCTTACAGCAGAAACAATTTAAAACATTATCTGGTTGCGGAAAGTAAGTTGAATCGTGTCAAAAACGCACAGTCGACTGCATCGGTGAGTCCAACACCTACTGAATAACAAGGCCTTAGTGCTTGTCGTGTGACGTCATTAATGTAGGCCGTGCAATTTTAATCATATAAGGGGATACATACACTAATATCTATGAAAACTATCAATAGTTAACTTATTTTAAAGAACGCTAGTTATATGACAGGCTTCTTGACAAATCCCAAAAATTATGTTTGAGTTTTGGTTTAATACTAGGTGTAGTATTAAGTGCAGGCTCCCAACTCCCCTACACCTGCGCCAAAATTCAGGATATGTATTTATGTATAATAAACATTTTTCACACTACTTACACATAAATACATATACCGAACTATTCCACACCTTCTCTTAATTATTATTACTTAGTAGGTATAATATAGGTATGCATGTTCATGTTATGCAGTTTCAAATTTCATTTACCTACCTAACATCGTGCATAACTTAGTGTTGAGGTGAGAGTTTAGGTATAAAAAATATATTATAGAACACAAGCCATGAAAATACTTTAATTAAACTTTTAAAGAAATAGGTCACAAATTATATACGTTTAGTTATAAAAAATATAAGTAAAAAATAATCCTTTGCAGTTGTAAGCAATGCTAATTGTTCACAAATAAAATCTAAAGCATGTACTATTTTGTTATCATCAAGATTTCGAAAACTTTTTAGTATATTTGACACAAAATCGAATACACGTTTAATTTTATTTATGTCATTTGATAATTTGACAGAATTAGGCATGGTCATGCTATTAAAGTCCCAGTCGAGGTTGTCATTATGGGTAATAGTTTCCTCTCGATTTTCCTCTAAAGGTAGGGTAATAACCTCGGTAATAACAGTCTCATCTATGGCTTCAAATATTGACTGTATATCGTCCAAACTATGTGAAATAAACGGCGTTTTAAATTTTGATGTTGAAATACAAACTGACTCGCTTTACAAAAAAGTTTCAATATTCAGGTTATAATTAATAACAATCGCCCAATTAATGCATGGGCCAGGTGTATATTCAATTTTAAAAATAGTTAATCTTTCACCTTCTTGAGACAAACTTTGAGCAGAAAACCAGTCTTTTGGTAGTTTAAATGTAGAAAATTTTACTATAAATTCATCAAAATTGTCAAAATGTATGTTTTTTTCGTGCTTCTCAAACTCAATTTTGCTTATTTCAAGGGCTATTAACAAATTTAACTCATCAATATTTTTGAGCTTTTCATCTTTACTTGGCCGTATTTTGACATCTATTGATAAATAAATGGGGCAATTTAAGAAAATAGATGGTATACAGTCTTCTTTTAGCCTTGGTTTTAGTAAATCTATTGTAAAAATCTTACCAGTGTTTGAGTCTTGAACTGTTGTACTTTTTATTATACTACCTTCAGGAAAATGAGCTTCACATATTCTCGTGTTGTTTGTGGGCTGAAAGTTATCTCGGAGTATCGTTTTTAGCCATTTTTGTCGTAAACTTACGTCCTTTGGAAAACCGAAAACATGAACTTTAGGCCCATTTTTATAGTTTCCGTTACAGCGAGGAACACAACACTTTTGAGGCATAATTTCACTAAGTATCAGTTACCACAAAACTAGCCGAAACCAAGAGAAAAACATACAATTAAACACGAACAAAAACTTCTAAACTGTGCTGTAAACAAACCGATGGATCGCCAAAAAGCAACAGGTTATAAGTCCGAAATATATGGTTTTACGTATTTAAAAATACGCCTAACAATATAAATTGTATACTTAAATATACAACGAAATATTAGGTACAAGTTTCACCCACTTAAAAGCACATAAATAGTTCTGATTTCAGAAAAATACAAGAAATAACACTGATTATAGCAACTTTTATGTTTAGATGAGCGCTGTTGCCGGCTCCGTAAGGAAAGTATTTTTGTTAGGGAAGTCGAACAAGGTAGTAGTATTTGATAATTAAATAAATAAATTACGAAATACCACATTAAAAAAAGAGGAAAGAACATCTTATGGAAATATGTGTTTTACGATATTGAAGAAGAAAATGGTAATTTAAGAGAAAGAGATACATCCTTTATATACTGGAATGCTAATATTCGCTAGTACCGTAGTAGTCTGGCAACGTTGCAAACATCTGTGATGTCACTGGTATCTCTATCGTGTTAACGTCAGCTGTAAGCTGGCTTCCTACATCTTCGCTCCATATCGGAAAGGCCTACATTCATGACGTCACGAGCTAAAATTTTGTGAGCGCTTTGTCCTTATGTAGAGGTGTTGTTGGTGAGTCCCTGTTCGTTATAACGTGATGCAATATGCAATAGTCGGTCTACCGTAGAGTGGCACAGGACGTGGTATATAACTATTTAACTTAAAACAAACAGAAATAAAATAGTAGTGTAAATTGCGAGGGATAGCGTGTGGAAAGTAACTTGAAAGAATTGTATTTCATATTAAAATGCATTAAAAATTGAGCATGTAAAATTAATGTACAACTGTGATGAAACTAATACTTCTTTAAGTATATTATTATCATCTGAGGTTGGAGCAACTCGGCAAATAGATCTAAAATGCCTGAACTGCGCGACTGACACCGGCCGAACGCTCGGCAATTTATAATCGTTGCATAAAGGGTGAAACATTAACAAGTGTTGCACGAGATTATAGTATGTCTCCAGAAGGGGGAAATAAAATAGTTCGACGTTTAGAAATAACGAGGTAGTGCGGAAATATGCCCAGATCAGGTCGCAAACGTAATACTACGGAGCGGCAAGACAAGCGCATTTTACGAGAAGTACGCACACATCCGTATATTACTGTCAGATAATTACAGAATCACTTACAGCTACCTCTCGGAACAACACAAATTCGCCAACGCCTAAAGGAAGCTGGATTGCATGGACATGTTGCACGTAGGCGACCGTACATTTCTAAGGCAAATGCCTGTAAGACTGTTGTTTGCTGGACAGCATGTTGATAAACTCGCAGAATTTTGGAATCGCGTTATAGTCAGCGACGAATCCAAATTTGAACTTTTAGGAGGACATAGACGTAAAACTGTATGAAGAAAATACGGCGATGCGTGTAAACCGTCAATGGTTTATACTACTATTAAACACGGCGGTGGATCGATTTTCGTGTGGGCCGTAAGTCGGAAATTTGGTGGTTATAAACGATAAACTGACTGGCCAACGTTACGTAGATCTACTTGAAGACAATCTTTACCAGTCAATGGATAAACTAGGTCTCAGGGGATCGTTCATCTTCCAGAAAAATAACGTTCCCAAGCGCACTTCAAGGGTTGCTAAACAATATTTCACAAATAATAACCTAGAATTACTTCCCTGGCCACCACAAAGTGCCGACTTGAACCCCTTTGAGTATAATGGGACTACTTGGATCATACCATACCACAAAATGCACGAATGTTTGTCAAAACCAAAGCTGGCATTCACTGCAGGGCTCATGAAAGCCTGGTCTGAAATCGACCAGAACACCATAGACAAATTAATTGCCAGTGTGCCAAAACATCTTTATGCCGTTATTAAGGCCGGTTGATATCAAACGTCTTATTAAAATTTATATAACGTCTGTCATAATAACATTTCAAATTTCCGATTAAAATTTTTGTTATTAAATATTGAGTTTTTTTTTTTTTCTTAAAATGTATATAAACATTAATACAACTGCTTGAATAAGTTCTGTTGAAGTAGATATTTAACTAGATGTAGTTTCATTACATATTAATCTACGTATTTTATAATAATAAACTTTATTTCTATGATAAATGCGTTTTCAACTTACTTGCCGCGACCAGTGTAGATGCATTCAGCCCACAGTAAAGCAGTTTTTCTCAAATCCCCAAATGCACTCGAAAACTTCATAGTTTCCTAGTATTCCAGAACCTCCACAACCGATTCTTACATTATTAGATTGTTAGAGGCTAAATTTTATTATTTACAATCAGAAAACATGATAAATTTGACAAGATATAATAATTTAATTAGATAACAATTTTAGTTACAAGTTCTATTTCATTCTGGATATTTTGTATTTCATTTCAGATGAAATATAGACATTTATTTAGGATTTCTTTATGATACACCTTAAAAAAAGACGCATTTCGATGGTTGAAAAGAGAAGTAAAATAAACAAATAATTTTACAACTCGGTAGTCATGTTACCATACAAATTACTTATCCATTCCCACGGACAGCAAATTCTATAAAATCTAAAGATATAAGTTTTTTGTAAACATATTCTATTTTCGGAAGGTTTATCATGTTCCGTACTTTTCGACCACACTGTATCGTCAGAAAAATTTAAGACGCATTTCGATGGTTGAAAAGAGAAGTAAAATAAACAAATAATTTTACAACTCGGTAGTCATGTTACCATACAAATTATTTATCTATTCCCACGGATAGCAAATTCTATAAAATCTAAAGATATAAGCTTTTTGTAAACATATTCTATTTTCAGAAGGTTTATCATGTTCCGTACTTTTCGACCACACTGTATCGTCAGAAAAATTTAAGACGCACTTCGATGGTTGAATAGAGAAGTCAAATAAACAATTAATTTTACAACTCGGTAGTCATGTCACCATACAAATTACTTATCTATTCCCACTGATAGCAAATCCTATAAAATCTAAATATATATGCTTTTTCTAAACATATTCTATTTTCGGAAGGTTTATCATGTTCCGTACTTTTCGACCACACTGTATCGTCAAAAAAATTTAAGACGCACTTCGATGGTTGAATAGAGAAGTCAAATAAACAATTAATTTTACAACTCGGTAGTCATGTCACCATACAAATTACTTATCTATTCCCACTGATAGCAAATTCTATAAAATCTAAAGATATAAGCTTTTTGTAAACATATTCTATTTTCAGAAGGTTTATCATGTTCCGTACTTTTCGACCACACTGTATCGTCAGAAAAATTTAAGACGCACTTCGATGGTTGAATAGAGAAGTCAAATAAACAATTAATTTTACAACTCGGTAGTCATGTCACCATACAAATTACTTATCTATTCCCACTGATAGCAAATCCTATAAAATCTAAATATATATGCTTTTTCTAAACATATTCTATTTTCGGAAGGTTTATCATGTTCCGTACTTTTCGACCACACTGTATCGTCAGAAAAATTTAAGATGCATTTCGATGGTTGAATAGAGAAGTCAAATAAACAATTAATTTTACAACTCGGTAGTCATGTCACCATACAAATTACTTATCTATTCCCACTGATAGCAAATCCTATAAAATCTAAATATATATGCTTTTTGTAAACATATTCTATTTTCGGAAGGTTTATCATGTTCCGTACTTTTCGACCACACTGTATCGTCAGAAAAATTTAAGACGCACTTCGATGGTTGAATAGAGAAGTCAAATAAACAATTAATTTTACAACTCGGTAGTCATGTCACCATACAAATTACTTATCTATTCCCACGGATAGCAAATTCTATAAAATCTAAAGATATAAGCTTTTTGTAAACATATTCTATTTTCAGAAGGTTTATCATGTTCCGTACTTTTCGACCACACTGTATCGTCAGAAAAATTTAAGACGCACTTCGATGGTTGAATAGAGAAGTCAAATAAACAATTAATTTTACAACTCGGTAGTCATGTCACCATACAAATTACTTATCTATTCCCACTGATAGCAAATCCTATAAAATCTAAATATATATGCTTTTTGTAAACATATTCTATTTTCGGAAGGTTTATCATGTTCCGTACTTTTCGACCACACTGTATCGTCAGAAAAATTTAAGACGCACTTCGATGGTTGAATAGAGAAGTCAAATAAACAATTAATTTTACAACTCGGTAGTCATGTCACCATACAAATTACTTATCTATTCCCACTGATAGCAAATCCCATAAAATCTAAATATATATGCTTTTTGTAAACATATTCTATTTTCGGAAGGTTTATCATGTTCCGTACTTTTCGACCACACTGTATCGTCAGAAAAATTTAAGACGCACTTCGATGGTTGAATAGAGAAGTCAAATAAACAATTAATTTTACAACTCGGTAGTCATGTCACCATACAAATTACTTATCTATTCCCACTGATAGCAAATTCTATAAAATCTAAAGATATAAGCTTTTTGTAAACATATTCTATTTTCAGAAGGTTTATCATGTTCCGTACTTTTCGACCACACTGTATCGTCAGAAAAATTTAAGACGCACTTCGATGGTTGAATAGAGAAGTCAAATAAACAATTAATTTTACAACTCGGTAGTCATGTCACCATACAAATTACTTATCTATTCCCACGGATAGCAAATTCTATAAAATCTAAAGATATAAGCTTTTTGTAAACATATTCTATTTTCAGAAGGTTTATCATGTTCCGTACTTTTCGACCACACTGTATCGTCAGAAAAATTTAAGACGCACTTCGATGGTTGAATAGAGAAGTCAAATAAACAATTAATTTTACAACTCGGTAATCATGTCACCATACAAATTACTTATCTATTCCCACTGATAGCAAATTCTATAAAATCTAAAGATATAAGCTTTTTGTAAACATATTCTATTTTCAGAAGGTTTATCATGTTCCGTACTTTTCGACCACACTGTATCGTCAGAAAAATTTAAGACGCACTTCGATGGTTGAATAGAGAAGTCAAATAAACAATTAATTTTACAACTCGGTAGTCATGTCACCATACAAATTACTTATCTATTCCCACTGATAGCAAATCCTATAAAATCTAAATATATATGCTTTTTGTAAACATATTCTATTTTCGGAAGGTTTATCATGTTCCGTACTTTTCGACCACACTGTATCGTCAGAAAAATTTAAGACGCACTTCGATGGTTGAATAGAGAAGTCAAATAAACAATTAATTTTACAACTCGGTAGTCATGTCACCATACAAATTACTTATCTATTCCCACTGATAGCAAATCCTATAAAATCTAAATATATATGCTTTTTGTAAACATATTCTATTTTCGGAAGGTTTATCATGTTCCGTACTTTTCGACCACACTGTATCGTCAGAAAAATTTAAGACGCACTTCGATGGTTGAATAGAGAAGTCAAATAAACAATTAATTTTACAACTCGGTAGTCATGTCACCATACAAATTACTTATCTATTCCCACTGATAGCAAATCCCATAAAATCTAAATATATATGCTTTTTGTAAACATATTCTATTTTCGGAAGGTTTATCATGTTCCGTACTTTTCGACCACACTGTATCGTCAGAAAAATTTAAGACGCACTTCGATGGTTGAATAGAGAAGTCAAATAAACAATTAATTTTACAACTCGGTAGTCATGTCACCATACAAATTACTTATCTATTCCCACTGATAGCAAATTCTATAAAATCTAAAGATATAAGCTTTTTGTAAACATATTCTATTTTCAGAAGGTTTATCATGTTCCGTACTTTTCGACCACACTGTATCGTCAGAAAAATTTAAGACGCACTTCGATGGTTGAATAGAGAAGTCAAATAAACAATTAATTTTACAACTCGGTAGTCATGTCACCATACAAATTACTTATCTATTCCCACGGATAGCAAATTCTATAAAATCTAAAGATATAAGCTTTTTGTAAACATATTCTATTTTCAGAAGGTTTATCATGTTCCGTACTTTTCGACCACACTGTATCGTCAGAAAAATTTAAGACGCACTTCGATGGTTGAATAGAGAAGTCAAATAAACAATTAATTTTACAACTCGGTAGTCATGTCACCATACAAATTACTTATCTATTCCCACTGATAGCAAATTCTATAAAATCTAAAGATATAAGCTTTTTGTAAACATATTCTATTTTCAGAAGGTTTATCATGTTCCGTACTTTTCGACCACACTGTATCGTCAGAAAAATTTAAGACGCACTTCGATGGTTGAATAGAGAAGTCAAATAAACAATTAATTTTACAACTCGGTAGTCATGTCACCATACAAATTACTTATCTATTCCCACGGATAGCAAATTCTATAAAATCTAAAGATATAAGCTTTTTGTAAACATATTCTATTTTCAGAAGGTTTATCATGTTCCGTACTTTTCGACCACACTGTATCGTCAGAAAAATTTAAGACGCACTTCGATGGTTGAATAGAGAAGTCAAATAAACAATTAATTTTACAACTCGGTAATCATGTCACCATACAAATTACTTATCTATTCCCACTGATAGCAAATTCTATAAAATCTAAAGATATAAGCTTTTTGTAAACATATTCTATTTTCAGAAGGTTTATCATGTTCCGTACTTTTCGACCACACTGTATCGTCAGAAAAATTTAAGACGCACTTCGATGGTTGAATAGAGAAGTCAAATAAACAATTAATTTTACAACTCGGTAGTCATGTCACCATACAAATTACTTATCTATTCCCACTGATAGCAAATCCTATAAAATCTAAATATATATGCTTTTTGTAAACATATTCTATTTTCGGAAGGTTTATCATGTTCCGTACTTTTCGACCACACTGTATCGTCAGAAAAATTTAAGACGCACTTCGATGGTTGAATAGAGAAGTCAAATAAACAATTAATTTTACAACTCGGTAGTCATGTCACCATACAAATTACTTATCTATTCCCACTGATAGCAAATCCTATAAAATCTAAATATATATGCTTTTTGTAAACATATTCTATTTTCGGAAGGTTTATCATGTTCCGTACTTTTCGACCACACTGTATCGTCAGAAAAATTTAAGACGCACTTCGATGGTTGAATAGAGAAGTCAAATAAACAATTAATTTTACAACTCGGTAGTCATGTCACCATACAAATTACTTATCTATTCCCACTGATAGCAAATCCTATAAAATCTAAATATATATGCTTTTTGTAAACATATTCTATTTTCGGAAGGTTTATCATGTTCCGTACTTTTCGACCACACTGTATCGTCAGAAAAATTTAAGACGCACTTCGATGGTTGAATAGAGAAGTCAAATAAACAATTAATTTTACAACTCGGTAGTCATGTCACCATACAAATTACTTATCTATTCCCACTGATAGCAAATCCCATAAAATCTAAATATATATGCTTTTTGTAAACATATTCTATTTTCGGAAGGTTTATCATGTTCCGTACTTTTCGACCACACTGTATCGTCAGAAAAATTTAAGACGCACTTCGATGGTTGAATAGAGAAGTCAAATAAACAATTAATTTTACAACTCGGTAGTCATGTCACCATACAAATTACTTATCTATTCCCACTGATAGCAAATTCTATAAAATCTAAAGATATAAGCTTTTTGTAAACATATTCTATTTTCAGAAGGTTTATCATGTTCCGTACTTTTCGACCACACTGTATCGTCAGAAAAATTTAAGACGCACTTCGATGGTTGAATAGAGAAGTCAAATAAACAATTAATTTTACAACTCGGTAGTCATGTCACCATACAAATTACTTATCTATTCCCACGGATAGCAAATTCTATAAAATCTAAAGATATAAGCTTTTTGTAAACATATTCTATTTTCAGAAGGTTTATCATGTTCCGTACTTTTCGACCACACTGTATCGTCAGAAAAATTTAAGACGCACTTCGATGGTTGAATAGAGAAGTCAAATAAACAATTAATTTTACAACTCGGTAATCATGTCACCATACAAATTACTTATCTATTCCCACTGATAGCAAATTCTATAAAATCTAAAGATATAAGCTTTTTGTAAACATATTCTATTTTCAGAAGGTTTATCATGTTCCGTACTTTTCGACCACACTGTATCGTCAGAAAAATTTAAGACGCACTTCGATGGTTGAATAGAGAAGTCAAATAAACAATTAATTTTACAACTCGGTAGTCATGTCACCATACAAATTACTTATCTATTCCCACTGATAGCAAATCCTATAAAATCTAAATATATATGCTTTTTGTAAACATATTCTATTTTCGGAAGGTTTATCATGTTCCGTACTTTTCGACCACACTGTATCGTCAGAAAAATTTAAGACGCACTTCGATGGTTGAATAGAGAAGTCAAATAAACAATTAATTTTACAACTCGGTAGTCATGTCACCATACAAATTACTTATCTATTCCCACTGATAGCAAATCCTATAAAATCTAAATATATATGCTTTTTGTAAACATATTCTATTTTCGGAAGGTTTATCATGTTCCGTACTTTTCGACCACACTGTATCGTCAGAAAAATTTAAGACGCACTTCGATGGTTGAATAGAGAAGTCAAATAAACAATTAATTTTACAACTCGGTAGTCATGTCACCATACAAATTACTTATCTATTCCCACTGATAGCAAATCCTATAAAATCTAAATATATATGCTTTTTGTAAACATATTCTATTTTCGGAAGGTTTATCATGTTCCGTACTTTTCGACCACACTGTATCGTCAGAAAAATTTAAGACGCACTTCGATGGTTGAATAGAGAAGTCAAATAAACAATTAATTTTACAACTCGGTAGTCATGTCACCATACAAATTACTTATCTATTCCCACTGATAGCAAATTCTATAAAATCTAAAGATATAAGCTTTTTGTAAACATATTCTATTTTCAGAAGGTTTATCATGTTCCGTACTTTTCGACCACACTGTATCGTCAGAAAAATTTAAGACGCACTTCGATGGTTGAATAGAAAAGTCAAATAAACAATTAATTTTACAACTCGGTAGTCATGTCACCATACAAATTACTTATCTATTCCCACGGATAGCAAATTCTATAAAATCTAAAGATATAAGCTTTTTGTAAACATATTCTATTTTCAGAAGGTTTATCATGTTCCGTACTTTTCGACCACACTGTATCGTCAGAAAAATTTAAGACGCACTTCGATGGTTGAATAGAGAAGTCAAATAAACAATTAATTTTACAACTCGGTAGTCATGTCACCATACAAATTACTTATCTATTCCCACTGATAGCAAATCCTATAAAATCTAAATATATATGCTTTTTGTAAACATATTCTATTTTCGGAAGGTTTATCATGTTCCGTACTTTTAGACCACACTGTATCGTCAGAAAAATTTAAGACGCACTTCGATGGTTGAATAGAGAAGTCAAATAAACAATTAATTTTACAACTCGGTAGTCATGTCACCATACAAATTACTTATCTATTCCCACGGATAGCAAATTCTATAAAATCTAAAGATATAAGCTTTTTGTAAACATATTCTATTTTCAGAAGGTTTATCATGTTCCGTACTTTTCGACCACACTGTATCGTCAGAAAAATTTAAGACGCACTTCGATGGTTGAATAGAGAAGTCAAATAAACAATTAATTTTACAACTCGGTAGTCATGTCACCATACAAATTACTTATCTATTCCCACGGATAGCAAATTCTATAAAATCTAAAGATATAAGCTTTTTGTAAACATATTCTATTTTCAGAAGGTTTATCATGTTCCGTACTTTTCGACCACACTGTATCGTCAGAAAAATTTAAGACGCACTTCGATGGTTGAATAGAGAAGTCAAATAAACAATTAATTTTACAACTCGGTAGTCATGTCACCATACAAATTACTTATCTATTCCCACTGATAGCAAATCCTATAAAATCTAAATATATATGCTTTTTGTAAACATATTCTATTTTCAGAAGGTTTATCATGTTCCGTACTTTTCGACCACACTGTATCGTCAGAAAAATTTAAGACGCACTTCGATGGTTGAATAGAGAAGTCAAATAAACAATTAATTTTACAACTCGGTAGTCATGTCACCATACAAATTACTTATCTATTCCCACGGATAGCAAATTCTATAAAATCTAAAGATATAAGCTTTTTGTAAACATATTCTATTTTCAGAAGGTTTATCATGTTCCGTACTTTTCGACCACACTGTATCGTCAGAAAAATTTAAGACGCACTTCGATGGTTGAATAGAGAAGTCAAATAAACAATTAATTTTACAACTCGGTAGTCATGTCACCATACAAATTACTTATCTATTCCCACTGATAGCAAATTCTATAAAATCTAAAGATATAAGCTTTTTGTAAACATATTCTATTTTCAGAAGGTTTATCATGTTCCGTACTTTTCGACCACACTGTATCGTCAGAAAAATTTAAGACGCACTTCGATGGTTGAATAGAGAAGTCAAATAAACAATTAATTTTACAACTCGGTAGTCATGTCACCATACAAATTACTTATCTATTCCCACGGATAGCAAATTCTATAAAATCTAAAGATATAAGCTTTTTGTAAACATATTCTATTTTCAGAAGGTTTATCATGTTCCGTACTTTTCGACCACACTGTATCGTCAGAAAAATTTAAGACGCACTTCGATGGTTGAATAGAGAAGTCAAATAAACAATTAATTTTACAACTCGGTAGTCATGTCACCATACAAATTACTTATCTATTCCCACTGATAGCAAATCCTATAAAATCTAAATATATATGCTTTTTGTAAACATATTCTATTTTCGGAAGGTTTATCATGTTCCGTACTTTTAGACCACACTGTATCGTCAGAAAAATTTAAGACGCACTTCGATGGTTGAATAGAGAAGTCAAATAAACAATTAATTTTACAACTCGGTAGTCATGTCACCATACAAATTACTTATCTATTCCCACGGATAGCAAATTCTATAAAATCTAAAGATATAAGCTTTTTGTAAACATATTCTATTTTCAGAAGGTTTATCATGTTCCGTACTTTTCGACCACACTGTATCGTCAGAAAAATTTAAGACGCACTTCGATGGTTGAATAGAGAAGTCAAATAAACAATTAATTTTACAACTCGGTAGTCATGTCACCATACAAATTACTTATCTATTCCCACGGATAGCAAATTCTATAAAATCTAAAGATATAAGCTTTTTGTAAACATATTCTATTTTCAGAAGGTTTATCATGTTCCGTACTTTTCGACCACACTGTATCGTCAGAAAAATTTAAGACGCACTTCGATGGTTGAATAGAGAAGTCAAATAAACAATTAATTTTACAACTCGGTAGTCATGTCACCATACAAATTACTTATCTATTCCCACTGATAGCAAATCCTATAAAATCTAAATATATATGCTTTTTGTAAACATATTCTATTTTCGGAAGGTTTATCATGTTCCGTACTTTTCGACCACACTGTATCGTCAGAAAAATTTAAGACGCACTTCGATGGTTGAATAGAGAAGTCAAATAAACAATTAATTTTACAACTCGGTAATCATGTCACCATACAAATTACTTATCTATTCCCACGGATAGCAAATCCTATAAAATCTAAATATATATGCTTTTTCTAAACATACTCTACTTTTGGAAGGTTTATCATGTTCCGTACTTTTCGACCACACTGTATCCACAGAAAAATTTAATGGGATACTTCAATACAAAGTTTCTCAAAAATATAAACGACAACGAATTAATTTTAAAATTAACTTTGCTGTTCATCAATAGAAGGCACACTCATTTTAAGTCTGAGACATTAACTCTAAATTAATTCAATATTACCTATATTTCAGCCAAAGCCACATCGTATCCAAAGTGTCTCATTACATTCTTTCTTAATGGTACATACACACAAACATAAGTACTTACCTTGAGTTCTATTGCAGTTCATTTTGCAGATAACGATGATATGGATATAGTTTGTGATGTATTAACCCATAACTCAATTGAAAAGATACATAAGTTGAAAATTTTCAGTGCTGACAATAACCAATACAAATACACAATAACATACAGTATATTTGTTGATCTCATAGACTTTATTATGAGGAATAATAAAAAGTTATAAAAATTTTGCTACCAAGCAAAATATACATACTGATTATTATAAAATATGTAAAAATAAATATTTGTTATCAAAATATAAAAGATGCGCTTGGAAAATAATGAATTATGAGTAAATTTGCATTCTCCAAAGACCACCACACCTGAAAAGATATTATATTTTATATAGAAACTTTTAAGTACATAAAACTTAATGTTATTATAAGTTTTTAATACAAGGTGCGTCAACATAACTTCCTTTTTTGAAATTCGCGCCATTCAGACTATAGGGGTCGCTGGGGGGGCTGGAGTAGTCTCATTCGACAGGCGTGGTTCTAAAGTTTTGTTTTCTTCCATGTCAGTAGCCATGAAACGTTGGAAGTGAGGAGTGTGCGTTTAGTGTTGAGGCCTGCTTTTCGAATAGACGGTCTGTGATCGCAACCCAGCGCACCTTCCGAAATCGCTTTAATGTAGGCCCGTTGGGCCCTGTCCGGAACTGTAAAGCAATTGTTACATGGGTCACTACGTTCAGACAAACCAGGAGTGCGACAAGTCGAAGAACTGGAGTCCCTCGGCCCATCAGATCTCCTGAAAACATTGAGGCAGTGAGAACCTCAATCTTGCGATCTTCACGGCGTTCTGCGCGTAAACATGCGTCTGTCCTTGGACTTTCCAATCGTTCAGTGAGGCGAATTCTTCACGATGACCTTCATTACCATCCGTACAAGTTGGCGATTGTGCAGGAACTCTCCGAACGCGACTTCAATTCTCGGAGGAACACGTGATGCGCTTCTTGAAAACGTTCCAGAGGACGCATTTGTTTTTTTCAGTGATGAAGCCCATATTTTATGGGGTTTTTTGAAATCCCGCGTTTATGTCAACCGTCCAAGGACCCTACGACCTGAAGGTCAACATCCGGGTAGAAATTGCCAATATACCCGCTGCTATGCTGGTAAGGATCATGACAAACGCCAGAAATCGGCTTATTCAGTGTATGGGCAATAGGGGGCGTCATCTATCTGATGTGATTTTCAAAACTGTGTAAACCAAAACTTTAGATATGAACTTACATTATAAAAAAGAATTAAAAAGTTCTGATTCATAAAATGGGTTTTATTGCGTTTTGAAAAAAGGAAGTTATGTTGCCGCACCTTGTATAAAATTTCAGGCTACATGCGTTGCTAATATTATTAAAAGCAGTATTAAACATATAAATTGCCTAATGATTTTATTCCTCACACACATCCACTGTGTGTGTGATCTCCAAAGACACTGGAGACAAATATTTAATCTTAAAAGCATTGTGTAAAATAATATAATAATAATTTGGCCAAATATCCTGTTAATTACAAATATTAAGAGAGCTGCTGCATATTAGGACCATTAGGAATGACTATTAAAATTTCAAATGTAAAAGGTTTTTTATATTTTTTTTAGGCCAAAGGTATGCGTATCTGAAAACCTAATAAACATAAATACTAAATATACCAAGCGAGTTTTTGTTTATAAACCAGAGGCGTGTCTTAAGACCGTTAAAAAAAATTATTTTGTCAAACTTATGGCAAGTTTTGGCAAATTTCTTAAAAATAATTAAATAAATTTCTTTTATTTCGATTTCAACAAATATCCCATTTTTATGAAAAATTTACGTCCCACTGCCAAATTTCCTCATCTCATTCGTATGTCCCTAGTTCACTACTGGATTTTGTATGTAATTTAAAAGACTTACTGGCAAGACCTCAACCACCGTTGGTCCCAAGCACGTATTGCAGCTGTCCTCGTGACCGGTACTGTACCTGCAGAACATCCACACCTTACGCATTGTTTAATAGCTCGAGGCGTTCTACCCAAGTATAAGTGTCTTATTGAATCCACAGTTTGGCCAGCAATTAAATCACTGTTGCATGCCAAACATTCAGGCTCGTTATTGAATTCCAGCTAGAATCAGGGAAAAAAAATTGAGGTTAGATGCTATAAATTTAGCGACTGATATTCTGTTTAAAATAATTTTCTAGTTTCTTACCCAGAAGTATTTACAAAAACTTTTTATGCAGAATTTGGCTCAAACTATAATATGACATCCAAAGATATTGACGATTTATAAAAATTAGCTTAAGATTCCTTAAAAATCATTATCTGTAAAAGCAACGTTAGATAATACAAACCTAAGAAATTATTTGAAAAATTGAACATTGAAGCTGTGAAATTAAACGAGTTTGAAATGATCTTAAATACCTGTAACGGGAGAATTTGTTGGGCTAACTGTGGTGATGCGAGGACTATCCTGTTGTTAGATGACTGAAGTAATTGTATTTGCACTTGACTTGGTAGCAAACAGCATTCATCTAAAGTAAAGATTTACATGTAAAAATCATTCCTTTCAGTTATAACTTTATACAGAAAACAATAATTAGATAGATATAAGCAAGAGTTGGAACCTTTCATGTGGCAAGAAAAAAACGGACACCAATTTTCCATCACCAAACGATTATATCTCCTCGACGCGCGATGCGCTAACCAAGTTGACATCATCAGGAGGTGATTAAATATATAACTGAATAACTTTAACATACAATGGAAAAATACGCGTCAAGGGAGTATAATTACTCGAGGATTGTGAAAAGAGGGTCCTGTTTTTTTTATGTAATAATAATTTGATTTTTTGTTTATGGTATTATAGGCTTTTCGTATTTTAACAATCGTTCAACTGCATAGCAATAAATGATGCCAGTAAATTAATATTCTTATTTTGATATTTATTTCTGATTTTTTGAAATATTTGTTACAAATATGTAGCAGGTAAGCTAGATAACACAGTATAGTCCCTTCAAATTAGGAAAATTGAGGGAAATTTTTCTTACAGCTAAGCGACCTGTACAGAAAGTTGTGTTGGGGTTGTGTCAACATATTTTTCACATAGCGCATGACAAAAAAAGGGTTGTTTTTTAGATATAGACATATAAATATGCATTTTTGGCCGTTTTTTCGGTTTTCTGCGTTATTCTGAAAAACTATACATTTTTGGGAAAACATGACCTGATTTGATGTAAATTTTGCGATTCTCCACAATTTTGTTGTTTTCATTTTTTCGAAATTCTGCTTAGTTGCGCCGCTAGAGCGCGCTGAAGTATTTTTGAGCTCTTTTTCGATTTTAAGCCAAAACTATGCATTGTAGAGAATAATATCAAGAGATTAAAGTTGTAGGCATAAAAATTTTCGACACATTTTATTCTCTTATTTTTTTTCGCAGCGAAGTCGCACGGTTTTGCTACTAGAGGGCGAAAACCGTTTTATTATTTTTTTGTAATACTCTTGTGCGAACGAAAAAGACACTCTAGCGCATTATTTTTGATTTATAGGCAAAACTATGCATTTTTTGTAAAAAAAAAAAGTATAAGACAATTTGTAGGAAGTTTTTTGCTCTCCAACTTTTTATGTGATTGAACTTTTCTAGAAAATACATAGTTTTGCCTATAAGTCAAAAATAATGTTCTAGTGTTTTTTTCATTTGCACAATATTACAAAAAAAGAAAATGGTTTTCGCTCTCTAGTGGCAAAACCGTGCGACTTAAAAAAAACAAAAGAACAAAATGTGTCGGAAATTTTTTTAACTACAACTTTGATCTCTTGATATTTTTCTCTACAATGCATAGTTTTGGCTTAAAATCGAAAAACAGCTCAAAAATACTTCAGCGCGCTCTAGCGGCGCAACTAAGCAGAATTTCGAAAAAATTAAAAGAACAAGAATTGTGGAGAATCGCAAAATCAACAACATCAGATCAGGTCATGTTTTCCTAAAAATGCAGTTTTTCATAAAAATGCAAAAAAAAACGAAAAAACGGCCAAAAACGCATATATATATATATATATATATATATATATATATATATATATATATATATATATATATATATATATATATATATATATATATATATATATGTCTATATCTAAAAAACAACCCTTTTTTTATCATGCGCTAGGTGAAAAATATGTTGACACAATCCCAACACAACTTTCTGTATAAGTCGCTTAGCTGTAGGAAAAATTTCCCAAAATCAGTGAGTTTTCTTTGTCTAATTTGAAGGGACTACATATGCGTCTAAAGTCTCTTCACCCTCCCCCCCCCCCCTCTTAAGTTTGGAACAACTGAGAGACATAAAAGAAAGAATATTGGCATGCAAACTTTAAAGTGTAAAATTAATGTTTTAGTTGTGGTTTAATCATATACTCATCAAAGATGGCTTTGCGGCGCCATTTTGAATTTTTAAATGGCAACAGTGTGCGAGTAACACCTCTTTCGGAAAGTGTTTCCAAAAAATATAGAATGGAAACAAAAACCCTGGAAAACTAAAATTGACGGTATTATAAGATATTTATTTCAACATCTATTCCAGGTGTTTCGTTTTAAATGAGACAGACACCCTGTATAGCAATCAATTATAATACGCTGAATATAGGTTATGTCTGATGTTTATTTAAAAAAGATTATTTGTCTGCAAATATTAAGAAAACTTCACTCACCAGATTACGAGCCTTATACTGACTGCCTTAATAAAATAGTGCAATCATTTTTGTATACAAGTATATTTACTTATTTATGATATACACACTGCAAATAACATTTAATCTAAGGCAATCTTAACAGTCACAAACTTTATAAGTATTTAAAAAAATAACTTTGGTCTATAAGATAACTTCGCTTTCAGTCAATATAAATACAATCATCACACACTACTTCATAGTGAGGCTGACATTCCATAGCATTAACATAACAGAAAACTTGTGTAGCGCACAAACTATCCTTGGGTACATTCGCAATGAAGAATTCTGATGGAGATCTACCAGAACTCTTTTGACTTTCCCCAAATCTCAATGATACATCGTCAGGACTGTAGCTCTCTCGTTCTTTTTCAATGAATGTGTGGGTAACACTACTGCAGGACTTATTTGAAGCCTGGATGAGATCCAAAAAGAATAGTTCTCGAGGTGTTAGAGGCGACGATAAATTCTGTGAAACTGGTCTTTCCTCTTCTTGTACAAAAGAAATCGAAGTCGGTCTGTTTTTCTTCTGCCTTACACTACATCGAGGAAATAGTTTATCTTGTACGGCATCTTCAATTTTTATATCATTCCCATTAGTTTTGCTGTCATTTTCGTCCATAGTTGGAATATTTTTAAGCATAATATCGTTGGATTTTTCAAAGTCGTTATCACCTTCAATGGTTATTGTATACAGCATCGTGTTTTTCTCCTTAGGCCTTATTCTCCATATGTACACTAATACTGATAGTATTACGATGAATAAAATTAAGGCAACAATCCAAAAAATCGGCACCCCACAGCACACATGGCCAAACAAAAGAATGTACGTTAACGGACAAAAAATCAGCCAGTAGAACATTGTGATTAACACTCCCAGAAATGGCAAGTTGATGAAATAAAAAGGATGTGAACGGATCCTGTGCGGAATATAATTGATTTTACATTTTTTTACAACTTCACGTGTTTCTGTAACAATCGCCATTCTGTTATATAGGTATACTATGAATAACAGGGAGAACATTCATTATTCCGGACTTAAACACGAAACAGGAAGATCGATTTGTTATCACATTTCCTAAATGATAATAATTTAGCCACAATCCCTGGCGAATTTGGATAAATAATCGAGTATTATAGTAATGCTAGTTAAAAAAAGGAGAAAGGAAATTGTCAGATAAGGTTCATCTAATTATTTTCAATTAATTATTTGGTTTTTGGACAGGGAAAAAATAATTTTATGTAAAGCGAGTATGTACAGCCGCTCGTTTCGCCAGCATACCAGAGGCGCCACCATCGCCGCTTCATAATAATTCAAAAATAATTAATGCCAAATAATAAAATAGTAATAAGCACCACCTTGTTTTATGCTATAATTTATACAATACTGTAAAATACTTCTCCTCCTAAACAGATAACGCTGTTTAGGAGAAGCTGGGTTAGCTCGATTAAATATTTACCGTATTAGGTATGTTTCTAGTTTTTCCAATGAACAATGTTCGCTGTGGTGAAAGAATGTTCTTATATGAAGACAATAACCGTTCGACATCTAGTGATGTAATTTTGAGGTAATTTTTGGAATCCTTTTTTTAAACAGTATAAAATTTTCCTAACTATTATTTTTTGTGTCTCTTATACCATGTATCTGCGTGTACAGCATCCACTATTTGTAGTGACTCCACTAACAAGAACTTTGTAATTTTTCTATTACCTAATATTCACTAGCCTGCTGTAATTGTTATGAAGTTTGTAAATCTGCTTCAACTTGAGGAACTTGAAATATCGCTTGATTTTCCTTGATAGCAGCTGCCTCTTTAAGATCAAATTATAACACTACAGACTTTATTTTGAAGAATTCATCAAACTAATAAAATATTGCCTATAACCATGTTCCCCAGCGAGTAAGAACCAAGTGTGGTTGTTCAGGGATATTAAGACTGCGATATTTTCAAATACATTTCAGAAATTTCAGAAACATCGTTTTTGTAAATGATATTAATCTAATTATACTTGAATAACATCTCCAAACTACTTCAGTCTCAAGAAATAACGTATAAAGTTTACTCCTAGCATGTAAGAAGCTTAAGACACTCTTGTTTATTATAAAGACTTAATTTGAAAGCATGGCACCCAGTGGCGCCTCGTGGTGATTTGTCATGGGTGGGCAATAACTAACTAGAGTTATCCGACGTTGGTGATCATCATAGCAAAGGCTTCTCGATCTTCTGCCATGTGGAAAAGTTGACCTGCATTTCGTATGTCTGTCCAGGCTCGGATGTTTCTCAGCCAAGACATCTGTTTTTGGCCTACACCCCATCGACCTTCTATTTTTCCCTCGAGGATGAGTTGTAAAATACGATATCGATCACCTCTCAATATATGACCCAAATAAGTAATTTTTCTACGTTTGATAGTCCTGAATAGTTCCCTGTCTTTGTTGACTTTCCTCAGCACTTCCTCGTTTGTGACATGTGCAATCCACGGTATTTTTAACATTCGCCTATGTATCCACATTTCCAGCGCCTCTATGCGATTAGTTGTTGATATTTTGAGCGTCCACGCCTCCACTCCATACAACAGTACAGGCCAAACATAGCACTTGACCATCCTTTGTCTAATTTCTAAATTTAGATGGTGGTTGCAAAGAAATGATTTCATCTTTAGAAAGGTTGTTTTGGCCATTGCAATTCTGCGTTTTATTTCTTTGTCTGGATCTAGTTGGTCTGTTATGATAGTTCCTAAGTATGTAAATTTGTGGACCCTTTCAACCTCAACTCTATTTAATTCTAGTTTCGTATCTGGGTGAGGGTTACGACTACAGACTAAAAAATTGGTTTTATTTTCATTTATTTTGATGCCCATTCCTTCCCCTGTTTCGTGGATTCGATTCAGCAGTATTTGGAGACCTTCGATGTTGTCCGCCAAGATTACTGTGTCATCCGCATATCTAATTACATTAAGTAATTCACCATTTATTTTTATTCCATGTGGTTGATCCTCAAGTGCTGTCTTAAATAAAAGATCGGAATATAAATTGAATAGAGTTGGGGATAAAATACAACCTTGTCTAACTCCTGGTTGTATGGATATTACGTTAGTAAGACTATTTCCAATCTTAACGTTAGCGGTTTGTTTCCAGTACAAATTCTTAATGATACGAATATCTCTATCATCTATTCCCGTCTTTTTCAGAATCTCTATTAATTTGGTATGTTGCACTTTATCAAATGCCTTTTCAAAATCCACGAAGCATGCAAAAATGTCTTTTCATTGATCTCGACATTTCTGTAATAGGACGTTCAGCGCAAAAAGCACCTCTCTAGTTCCGAGTGCATTCCCAAAACCGAACTGAGTTTCTTCCATATTTTCTTCGCATTTGAGTCTAATTCTGCTGTGTATTATTCTTAAGAAAATTTTGAGGGTGTGGCTCATTAGACTAATCAGTCGGTATTCTGAGCATTTTCTTGCTTTGTGTTTTTTAGGAATTGCAATAAATGTGGATTTGAGCCAGTCTGAGGGGATCACTCCGGTGTTATATATTGCATTGAAGAGTTTAACTATTATTTTTATATTTTCTTCATCTATCAGTTTTATTAACTCAGTGGGTGTTTCATCCGGTCCTAGAGCTTTTTCGGTTTTTGCATTTTTTATAGCATGTTCTACTTCAGATCTCATGATTTCTGGACCTTCTGTGCAATGTTGATACAGTACCATATCATTATCTCTATCATCATTAAACAGCTCTGATATATATGTTTGCCATTCTGTTTTGATGTCTTCTTCATCAACGATGATTTTGTTGTTATTGTCCACTAGTACAGGGGGAACTCCTTTTTTAAATATGCCGCTTATTTCTTTCACCTTTTTATGTATGTTGAATAAATCATGTTTGGACATTGTTTTCCATTTCTTCGCACTTTTCATTCATCCATCTCTCTTTGGCCATCTTGATCTCCTTTTTAATTTTTTTCTGTAGATACCTGTACTTTGCGTCATTTGTTTTTGCTAGTCTTCGCTGTTCCATTAGTTTTAAGATATCTTCTGTCATCCATTTATTTTTCTTGATTGAGTCCTTTTTATATTCATTATTTGTGTAGATTTCTTTGGCTTTGATCTTAAGTTCGCACCACAGTTCTTCTGGGTCTTCTAGCTAAATATAGTAAAAAAAAACTTTGACTCATCACTCTATGTTAGTCACTGTACAAGTATATGTTAAGATTTAAAATTCTTTCAGCTTTCAAGTTGAAAATGCATAGCACTAAGATTGCATAAAACTAGTACAGACTTATGAATGCTACACAATTTTTATATTTACACATTTTCTAGTACATTAATAACAAAAATAATTTTACTTAATAATATAACAAATACTGTTATAGAGAAATTCTCTCACGTTCGCCATGATATTAATACTAAATAAATACAATACTAAACAAACATAAATGTAAAGTACCAACTTCCACAGACAGACCGCCGCGCCGCACTAATTTATTGTAATTATTGTTAAAGAACCGTTAAAATTTTGAAAATCCTAACCTACAGAGTACAGACTTCGCTGAGATACAACGTTCTACAATGTCTCTGAAAACTGAACTCGGAAATACGGAGATCGGAGATTCTCGATTCCTTGCCGGCTTTACCGAAGGCTTCTTTAACAGGGTGGTCTAGCCTACCCGTGTCACAGATTACTCGAGACTTGAATAAGCTGTGCCTGTGTTTCAAATAGTTTCATGTAGTTTACATATGTATACTTTTGTTTTTATGTCTTCAAATCATTCGTAATTCTATTAATTAATTAATTCTATTCATGTGTTTACTATTTATTTAATTTTATATTCCAGATTCCCATGTTTCTATATTATTGTGAAATAATTTAAACTTTCAAGGGATGTTGAAAGTATACCTATGTCAATAATACCAATATTAATTTTAAAACTAATCTTGGTAGACACTTATTTACTTGTATTTATTTATTAAAGTAATAAATATAATTTTTTATTTGTGCGAGGTGCTTGCGCTGTCTCGTATGTACCTATAAAGCCAGAAAGGCGGCAAAAGGCGTGGCTGCCCAAAATAAAATATCACCTAACTATTTTTTTTTAATTTGCTCGCGAGTATGGTTAGTTTGTGCTACAGTGACTTTATACGGAGACAGTCAATCCAATCAGAATGGCCGATTTTTGCCGTATGATTAATACGTGGTACGTTCTGCCTAAATGCCACCCGGCCGGCCGGCACCTACCACGGTAACAATTCCATCATGGCTGGAAGAGTGAATTGCTGCACTTACTTGCACTGCAATTTTCCACCACGGTTGCGCTGTTAGTATTTGTATATACATATAATCAGAACTTTTCATTGTATTATTGTTGTTGTGTAATACATAGTGTATTTAATTAATTACATATTACATAATTATATCTTCACTAATTTCTATAAACGATAAATAATGACCTTTGTAACTGTTGTTCCTCTTCTTCTAGGAAACAGCTGGGTGGGCACTGCCCACCCTGCCACCCCTGACCAGCCGCCACTGATGGCACCATGCGTTTATGGTGCAGCATCATCATGCGGCGTTCACGCATAACCATAATTTTTTATTGTGTAATTTAGACTTCGTATTGTGTTCGATTTGTTCCCGCACAGATGGTACATTCATCTGCAATGTTTTCCGACCTGGTAACTTAACGGCAGGATTATATTAACCCCAGAAGTGTCAAAATGCTTGTTGAATAAATAAAGTAAATAGTAAATTACACGTCAACATAAAAATTAAGTCAAACATAGACCACCTCTTGGTCTTAGGCCATTTTTTCTCGTTCTCATTTTTCCCCTATATATATTCGACATACTGAATTAGCACTTTGCAGAACAAAAAATATTCTTATCAAAATGCATAGAGCACCACTAAACAGTAACTGAGGCCACTAAACACCACAGAAATCGATCGAGTGATCAAGACGCTGATTCACCGACTCATTGTCCCCACGTGTGCGCATATACATTGAGGCAATGCCAATGATATGTATAAAAGATAGATATAAAATGATTTTAAAAATGCTATATCATTTAACAAAAAATTAAATAAAGAATTATATCATGCCAGGTACAAAAAATGGTTCCAATTTTATAAATTCTGAGAGAAGGTTGTCCAGAAAATGGTATATACATATTATAAGTTATTAATAATAACATATTTTTGTAAGAATTGGAATTTCATTAACTGTGTTAACCAATTTTTGAGAAAAAAAAACATGGAAAGGCTAGAAAAGAATGTTCTCTATACATTTTAATCAGCTTCAAGAGAAATCTAATTAGAAATTTTTATACAGGACATTGTTAACGTATAATGTAATGTAATTTTAATAGAGAATATTAACTATACAGGAAGTATTAGAAAACCGTGTCATCAGACTTGTCACTTCTTACTAGAGAGAAAAATAAGAAAAATTAAAACTTATAGAATGGCTCAAAAGAAGGAAGAGGCAGTAGCCAGTACTTTCAAATGCTGAATTCATTTGTGACGACAAACAGGGATATTATGATATTCCATTAAAGCATTAGTAATATCCCACCTAAAGAAAAATTACCTACAATGTCATATAGAATTTAAATAAACAACCAGTGTAGAAACATAAAAGGTATGTCTAACTGAATATTACAATATTAGGTTAGTTAATATAGTTTCAGTTAGGGTCTATATTGAAATAGTGGAGTGTGGAAAAGTAAAAATACATTATTTTATGGAACAACCAGTGTAGAACCACAAAAGGTAGGCTTAATTGAATATTATAATATTAGGTTGGTTAAGATAGGGTCTATTCTAAAAAAAAAAAAAAACGCATTATTTTCTCTTTTCCACTTACACTGATAAATATGGGTGAAGGAAAGTATAAATAATAGACTACTCAAGCATAATATTCATTAACCTGTTTAAAATTTATCATTATCATCGGAATGATAAAACGCTTTCCATGAAAAATTTAAAAAAAAATGTAGATAGAATAAAAATTTTAACTTCATAAACTACAAACAATATATTCAATTGATAAAAAAAAATTATTGAACATTACTAAAAGCACCACAGGAAATTTAATTGCTCCTATTAAGAAAAACTATGAGTGCTTATTACAATACGTTGTAGATTATAATACTAATATCTTCACTTACCAATAAGAGCATCATCAGGTTCGCTTACGTTCTGCACCAGTCGACTGAGGAGCCTAAATACCAAAGCAAGAACGTCCAGGCTAGCGTCCGATTTGATAAATACTGGCAAACAGGCAGGCCTCAGCAGGCCCCATATTCTAATTAGGACCAACATTTCTCTTAGCATATTTAAAGCTTTGACGTCCCTTAGTAATTCGTAAAGTTTGCCAGGCGTTGGCCGACTATCAGGCAGCTTCACAAGTAAATTCAGTGCGAGGTCAGCCACCCACTGTATCAGTTGCTGAAGACTTTGTAATGTGGTAGTTTCAACAGTGAATTCTTTCGCCTCCAAATGCATAAGTGCTTTGTCTACGTCGCTTTGACCTTCAGCAATCACAGCTACGGCAAAATATTGTTAATTTAATGCTGAAATGTTTACCATTTGATTTCACCTTTGTGTGAAGGAACATTCACGAGTCTACAAGTTAAAGTCTACAATAATTCTTATTTATAGTAAAAAATAAATAGAAATACAAAAATACACTTACTTGCAAGCGAATCAGCAGGACTTTTTTCGTGGCTATTCATTTCACTAGGTCTCAATAAGCTTTTAAAAGCAGTAGATATGCTATGTAGCATAAGGAATTGTGTGAGATCATTGGCTTTAGTTTGCCCTTGGAAGCTTAACCTAAAATATAATTAAGGCCAAAGTCGAATTTGGATGAAAATAGTAGTAGTTTTTTTTTTTTTTAATTTATATGTTACTCAGTCCACTACACTTTCCGTATAATACTTCATTAGGTCTTAAAATTTTAAGAAATATAACTAAAATAGATGTGCAAAATCAGGAAAGTAAAGTATAAATGTAAGAAAACTTCCTTTCATACAGATTTATATAAATTATTACAAATTCCTGTATATTATATACAGGGTTGGGCAAATGCATTGTAACACCTGATTCCTAGACATTGTCAGTTTAAAAAAATATCCTCATTAAAGTGCTTACAGTTGTTTTAATATATCTAGTGCCATATGTTGACTTTCAACAACTCCATGAGATGTGACATTATCAGCAGTTTTTTAAATGGACGACCCTGTATATTTTTATATTTTCGTAAACATTTTTTCAACAATGACAATGATATAGGGTTTGATGGATGTGCGACAAACATTAACATATTTTTATTGTACTATTATGTTTTAATTAAATAAGTCTGTAGACTTTTTATATCTTATTTGCTATATACATAGAATCTAATAAAAAATACTCATAGTTTTTAGTTTGAAGTTATATGGCAATAGCTAAATTAAAAATTTCTACAGGGATGTTTTGAGGGGACAGGATATCTTGAAGAGGACATATTGACGGGCCACCAGGATTGTCAGATTTAAGCCCTTTAGACTATCTTCTTTGGGGCCTAATGTGTTGTCTATAAGACCAAAGCTCACATGTTAGAAGATCGAATAGGATGGCTATCAAATATGTTTGATAAGAAATATCGCAGCACGCTATTCAAGAGTCTTTGCTGATTGAAAGATAGCCAATTTGAATACTTACTATATTTTCCTTTTTCATCAATATTAAAGCGCTCAATAATTTGTATCAATAAATATAATTTTATTTTCAATAATTTATAATTGAAATAACTTTTGTGTTATTATTTTATTTGATATTTAGAAAACCATAAGTTATATACCCACCAAACCCTTTATCATTGCAATTATTGAAAACTATATGTCTCAAACTGTGAATCATTTAAAAAATTGCTGCTGCCATCATATCCAGAAAAATGCTGTTAGAAATTAATGTAACGTAATGTCACTAGATAAATTAAAACGAATAAAAATCTTTTTGTTAAGTATTTCTTAGTCCAACTTATAGTTTAGCTGAAATCAGGTGACCCGGCAGTCTTGCCCAACCCTGTATATTCAATTAGTCCTGCTCCAGAATTAAATCAAAAAAATTAGGTTTTATAAATACATACATTTAGATTTGTATTTTATTTATATTGTAACAAGACTAGATTTAGAACTTTGACAGAAGAAAGGCAACATTCGTAGGTGATTGTAATAATGTACGATGTACTTTTTCCATCGACTACTACAAGTAGTCATGAGATTTAAACTTAAATAAGTAAAGCTGATTAACTAAATGTGTGTTGATAATAGCAACTTACCTATATAGTGATGTCTTTACGCATAAAAACTGGACATAGAAGAATTGCTGCAAAGAAGTAGGTTGTCTGTTAAAACTCTCCGTCAACCTATCACAAAGCGCATCAAGCATCCCAGGCCTCAAAACTAGCAGCAAATCCAACCAGTCCAAACCACTAACCAAACAATACTCTAATATCGTTGTACAATATGGAACACTCAACGGTGCCGAACTCTCTATCTGTGGGGGCAATTTAAACAAATGTAAACTGTCATCGGAATCCACAATTAGCAATACATTTCCCAACCAAGACATGTCTATATTGGATATTTTAGTGCTAACTTTTTGATATTTCGCATTGGGCTCGTCAAGGTAACGTGGTGTCATAGATAAAGTTGTGTTAACGATAGGTTTAAGGGTATCCCTGTACAGGCAGTGTATGGAGTTATCTGCAAAAGTGACGACTACGTAACCACTCGATATGCTGTTTATGAGGCTCAATTTGCTAGTCGCTAACGAAGTAACTTGACTGTTGTATTGAAAGTGACACTGATATTGCCACAGCTGAAAGAAAAATGGTTTTACCAAGAATTTTTATGATTAAAAGATAGATGCATCAAAAAACCTAGACATTGAAACCACTTATTTTACGAATTTACCTACTTAAAGGTCTTACTTATGGATCCATTTTCATAACATTGAATATATTTGTAATACACAAACAAAATTACAGTGAAACCTCTCTTCGCCGGACACTTGTGGGACCCTGAAAAAGTGTCCGTTTAAGGGAGTTGTCAGTCCAAGAAAAATATAAGTAAGAACGACTTTAAAAAACGTGCTATTATTTTTAAATAATTTTTAATTATTATAAATTAATAAACAGATCAATTAATAAATAAAACGAGTAAGGACGAAATCAAGAACGCAGAAACTGAGTGGGAGGGTATCAAGAATAGTCTAGCTTCCGCGGCTACGGACGTTTTAGGACACGATAAAAGGGAAGCTAGGAAGCCCTGGATAACGGACGAAATCTTAAACTTAATGCAAAAGAGACGAGGCTACAAAAACAGACGAGACGAAGAAGGACTGAAAACGTATAAGGCAATAAAGTGGGAAATCATTAGAAAATGTAGAAAAGCGAAAGAACAATGGATAGAGGAGAAATGCAAAGAAGTAGAAGATAAGTTCCAAGTAGGTAAGACCGATGAGGCTTACAAAATAATTAAGAGGAACTTCAGGGATGTAGGAACAATAAGTAGAAATGTTAGGAGTCAATCGGGGGACATACTGATAGGAAGAGAGGAGAAAGCGGATAGATGGAAGCAGTACTTAGGAAATTTATACGAGGGCCAGGAATTAGGAGAGATATTAGAGGAAGAATCTGGCATCGATAGGGAAGATGTAGGAAAACCTATATTGAGAGAGGAATTTGAAATAGCACTAAGGGGGCTAAAGAATAATAGAGCGCCGGGTGTAGATAAAATACAGGCGGAAATTTTGAAATGTGCGGGACAGAAAGTAGTAAATAGGATGTTTGAACTGGTAAAATACATATACGAAACGGGCGAGATGCCGGAGGATTATAAGAGGAACATTATCGTTACTATACCGAAAAAGAGAGGAGCCGACAAATGCGAGAACTTTAGAACGATTGGCCTAACTTCCCATGCGTCAAAAATCTTAACTAGAATAGTGCAGAAGAGGATGGAAAATAGAGCGGAGGAAATACTAGGAGAAGACCAATTCGGGTTTAGGCGAAATAGGGGAACTCGCGAAGCTATTCTGGCGCTAAGAGTAATGTTAGAGAAAACAATAGAAAAAGGAAAGAACGTTTATATAGGATTTGTAGATTTAGAAAAAGCTTTTGATAACGTAAGATGGGAAAAAATGTTCGAGATACTAAAGAGCGCGGGAATGAAGTATAGAGATAGGAGAGTAGTACACAATCTATACATAGAGCAAACTGCTGTTATAGAAGTAGAAGGGGAAGAAAGGGAAGTAGGTATTAGGAAAGGAGTAAGACAAGGATGTTACGCTATCACCACTAATTTTTAATCTGTACATCGAAGAGGCGATTAATGTGGTAAAAGATAGAGTAGATTTCGGGATTAAAGTACAGGGACAGAAACTAAAAATGCTGAGATTCGCGGATGATATAGCAGTATCAGCATCTAGTAAGGAGGAACTAGAATCAGCATTGAACGAAATGGAGGCAGTGTTGACAGAGGAATACGGAATGAGGGTGAATAAAAACAAAACTAAAGTGTTAGTGTGCAGAGGGCGCGAGAGCAGAGCAAAAACGAAAGTACAAATTAATAATGAAAGATTGGAGGAAGTTAAAGATTTCACTTATTTAGGAAGTAAAATAAATTGGGATGGAAGAAGCGATAAAGACATAAAACAAAGAATAGCGCAGGGTCGAGTAGCTTTTAACAAAAAGAAAGCACTTTTATGCTCGGGGGTAATAAACTTAGAAACAAGGAAGAGATTTTTGAAAACATATGTATGGAGCACGGCACTTTACGGCTGCGAAACCTGGACGGTAGGGGAAGCAAGTAGGAAGAAATTAGAAGCTTTTGAGATGTGGTGTTACCGAAGAATGATGAAAATACCATGGACTGATAGGGTTAGAAACGAAGAAGTATTGGAGAAAGTCGGCGAGAAAAGGAGTATGTGGAAAAACTTAAAGAAGAGAAGAGATAGAATGGTAGGCCACTTGCTGAGACATGGGGGAATAGTCCGCGATATTTTGGAGGCAGAAATAGGAGTGAAGAAAGGCAGAGGTAGGCCTAGATTAGACTACTGCTCGCAAATAGAAAGAGATGTAGGTTGTAGCACAATTAGCGAAATGCGTAGGTTAGCACAAGATAGGAGAAGCTGGAGGTTAGCGTCCAACCAGTCTTAGGACTGATGACCTAATGATGATGATAAATTAATAATAACAACAGAATATTATTTATTAAAAACTAGAAACAAGTGTAAAAAGGGCGTTGCATACATGTAAAGAAATATGATATAACTAAAAAAGCATGTATGTATGTACATATGTATGTATTTTAAAAGGTTTGCTTTTGTTTAAAATTTTCTAGCCGGGTGGTTTGCCGAGTTTTCTTGTTAATTAAAGTATCCTAGAAGTGAAGATCCAATTTAGATATTAAATCTAAAGTAGATAGGTCACCACGTGCTTCAACGAAGCATTTTAATTGTTGCCTCATATTAAGTGCCTGTTGATATGTATTAATATTCTCTTCGTCCTCTGGATGCTCATCATCTGATTCATCTGATACTGTTTCTCACACTGGAACCGCCAGACATGTAGTGTCATCTATTTCTTCGAATATTAAATTATTGTCGACTGTGAAAAAGTCCCCTATACCAGCATCACTTCCAATTGCAAAATCATCTTTATTTTTCAATAGTCGAGCTAAAAATAACAATGAAAAGTCATTTTCGGCATCTGAATCTTCTAGGTTGTGTGTTGTATTCTCACACAGTTAAGTATTAGATGAGTGTGTAATTCCAGATTTGCAGAAGCAATTTTGAATTGTATTCTTTGTTACTCGATCCCATGTGTTTTTAATAAGGTAGGTTGCATCTAAAAAGTGTATTTTCTTTGATACTTCTCGAGTTGATTCAGCAGTATTAATGGTCATTAAGAGTTTCTTAACAATAAATGTTCTATAAAAAGCTTTGAAACTTTTAATAATGCCCTGATCTAATGGCTGACATAGAGAAGTACAGTCACGGGGCAAACAAACAATTCGCTATTTTCTAATTTTATGTCTCTTGGGCGTGCACACGCATTGTTGTAGAAATAACAAAATTTTCCGCTTTTCACGTTTCATCCTGTAATCAAAGTGCACCAACCATTCTGTCATCAATTCACCAGTCATCCATGCTTTTTTATTCCATCTGCAAGCAAGTAACAGGCAAATCATTCAGATTAATATGTTTTAAAACCCTTGGTTTTGCTATTCTTCCTATTACTGGCGCCTTCTCTTTTCCTCTATCCAAGTTTACACAAAACAATATATGCAGTAAGTCTTTCTTTCGACAATTTGTCTCCAATGCATTTTTCATGTTTCAGATGTAATATTTTGTTGGGAAGTGCACGAAAAAATAACCCAGTTTCATCTGCATTATAGACATTTTCGGGAGAATAACTGTTTATAATTGATGGAATTTTGCAGCTTCCCCAGATATGGCTCCGAAAGCGACATAGGTACGAAATTTTTCCAGACAACCTTCTGAAGCACTAAAACTCCTATAACCCAATCCTTCATCGATTTCTTTGGCTTCTGTTTTTAATAATGTACCTTAAAATAAATTTAACATTGTATTCACGTTGAATTTGTTTTGAACTAACTAGTGAACATACCTGATAATGAAATATTTTTACTACGAGTCCGAGTGAACCGATCATAACACAATCTGTCGATATTTCTTCCCTCTTCTTTTAGAAAGCTTCATTTCTCATTTACATTGATATTTGAGCGAAATTTATCTAATAAGTGTCCTTTATTTTTAATGATATCAGCTGCCTGTGTTTTTCCCATGTCAAAGCGTTTTGCCAAGTCACATACACTAAGTTACGTTTCGGCGATATATCTGCGGTTACTGCAGTATGAAACGCATACCCCGACCCGAAGCCATTGCGACGGGGAAATATCATCGTATTCGGGGAAACCCCGTCGTTTCTGCTTATGCGTTTTAAAATTTTGTTCTCCGAGTCCGTATTTTCTGTTAATTGGGACCTGTTTTGTGTCCGCGTCCGTCCAAGAGAGTGCCCGTCCAAGAGATGTATGAATATATAAGAAATAATATAATGAAATTGGGACCGACAAAAAGTGTCCATTCAAGAGAGTTGTCCGTCTATTAGAGGTGTCCGTAACAAGAGGTTTCACTGTACATAAAAAATTCATTGTGTGCTGCGTAATTAATGTTCACTATAATGGAAAAATTATTGTTATAGTTTTAATGCGTCAATTTTTGTTTTTACTGAATCATAGTAGGAATATTATATCCCTAGAAATAAAATAATTATCTATATAGAATTATCTATGATGGATGTGTAGCTGCCCGAATTTCCTTCAACAATGTCTTCTTCAAAATTAATAAAAATATATATCACATTCAATTTCATAAAACATTTCTACATTAAAATTTATATTTTTGTACCTAACTATTTAATAACTGTATTAAGTATCAATATAATAATTAGAATTGTATACATTCTTAGAACATAACCTTGTGTCTATAAAGCACTAAAAAATACTAACACTGGACAATATTTCTGTGGTTTCCAGAAATACAACACATCATATATTTCTCATCCACAACTGATACTTTAATGCACCTGTATATGCATATTTCCATAACAATCTTATCTTTGCCAGTAGGATATGTTGTTTAAACTGATAGTCTATGTTCTGATCATTGACTTACCCTTATCCACCATTTTTTTATTACACAACTGGCATATTTTTACACAGTTTGCAAGTGCATGACATGTCTGTGCATTTGTAAACTTTTCTTAGCCTTTAACGACTTTAAGGAACCCATTTGTATATGTATTTATATTGAATATGTTTTCCCAACAAAGCAGTTTATGCAACAAGCACAAAGTAGCCAAACAATGTTTGGCTACGTTAAATTTTTCAATTCTATCATATTTAACAGCCCTACATGTTCTTTGAATTTGGCATTTACTGCTCTTTTCATCTGCCCTATGTCCAACTGTTTGCAATTATTACAACTGATTTTGTATATCCCCAACATATTACTATTTTCTGTTTTGTTTTTAGTATTACCTATCTACATTCTGTAGACTATTTTTCATTCCATTTTGTTAGTTTTGTCTGTTTTAGTGTTAGTTGTCCATGTTAGTTAGTTGTCCATGCTTTACTTAACCCTATTGTATAGTCGAAATTGCATGGAAGCTTTATATATTTTACATCTTCTTGTCATTGTCATTAATTTTATTTTTGTTAATTCTGAATAAACAAAAATAAAAGAGAATAAGGAGAACTTTCATGGCTGAGAAAGGAGTTTATGACATGTCTATGCATTTGTAAACTGCATAAAAATATGGCTATAAGGTAAGTAAATAAATTATTGAAAATTCCATCTAATTATACTTTGCATATGGTTTAAGTAGCAATAGAATAATCGATATTGTATTAGCATGAAGCCTTTTAAATTTACATAGTTCCAAATAGACTATGAGTCTCAAGTTAATATTCAAAGAAGAAACAAGATATCCTGCTAAAGAGGACAGCATTGATATTGAAATACGCATATACAGTGCATTAAAATATCGGTTGTGGTTAAGGTGAATATAATAAATGTTGTATAATCCTGTATCATGTAGAAAAGGGGTTCAAATGGTCCTCAAAACAGATATTTCATCTACATAAAAGAAGAAACTATAACTGTAATGTAGCTGGAATATACTTCAATTTCTAAATGAGGAACAATACAATTTTCTCAATATTGAATGACTTATGCTTACTACCTTGTATGTTTATTAAATTTTTATAAGACTAGGTATTCATGTTTATGAAATGTGTATTTTGCTACCATTTGTAAATCATCTCTCTCACCGTCGTTACTTTTGTAACTATTTTTTATCTATCTACATCTAACCTCTCTAATCTCAACAAATAAAAAACTCTAAATCATCTATTCTTTTAAAACTATCCTTATTATTTCTTTTAAACCAACATAGAAACATTTGAATTACTTTAATTATAGTATTCATGAAAAATATTAACTTACAACTGTATTGAAGAATTGTGGAGTTTCAGAATTGCCTAAAGATTTATGCACCGGCAAAGTTTTTTCTCTAAGTTCCCACACTTGGAGACAGCTCATTTTTTCGCTGCTTGCTGTGACAACTAAAGAATCAGCATCCTCACGCATTATCCATTTTATATGACTGACGGTGCAATTTTTTTCCTTTGCCAATTGGTTCACTAAAGATAAAAGTAGCACGGATGATTAAGTTTTAAGGAAATAGAAAAAATTACATGGAAAATATGATAATCATTTTGGGAAACATTTCCATATTGATACCCAACTAATCTAAAAAAGCATATTTGGAAAAGGAGGAATAATTAACCAAACGCTTAGATTTAATTATGGGATTTAGTTCAAAATATTAAAGCCATCAAAAGTGTAGATATATTGTGGACGTAGAAAAATATCCAGTCACTGTAGTTCTGTTTTATGATAATTCTTAAAACAATTTTGAACATACATAAAGTTAAGTGCAACATTATGTGGAATAAAAACATTTTTTATTCCACGCTTATTCATTTTTATTTTTTTATGCAACTCCTGCCTTGCAACGTCCTGAAAAGATATCGTCATGAGAAATGAATATTTTCTTGTAACAAAATGTAATATTTTGGATATAAGGTACAAGTGACACCGTCCTATTCCATGGTGGCAGAAGTCCTATATTGCTTAAGAAGTATCTTAAGCAATAACTTCTTAAAAATCTTTATTTGGATAGATTTGATAGCTTTAAGCTATTTTGCTATACAGAAAAAATACTTCATACACTGAAAATTGTAAATCAATGCAAGGTAAAAAAAAAACATACTTTTGTATAAATTGAGCCTTACGATTGGTTTTACTCGATAGTCAGACAACTAGGCCATAATTACTTTTTTTCGTGTACCTACTAATTCAGTCACAAACTAAGCACACTGCTACATGTATACTCACTTAAGACTTCTTTAGGAGCTTCAAATAGGAAAAAGCTAAGTAACGACTGACTTGTAATGACACATTTTTCGTCTACTTTCTTGACTGAAACTTTGTAACACTGGATTGGCATAAATAGATCTCCACTACTCACAGCTAATAAAAAGTGGCCATCTTAAAGAAAATATTACGATTTAATTAAGATTAAAGCCAGTATCCACGTTCACTCACTTTTTCCATAACATATATCAGCAGTCTTTACGAACAGTCGAGTAGGTCCCAAACTTTCAGTAGCTATCAACATCGGAGTTTGACTTGTATATTGAGGTAACAGAATAGCTGCAAGCATTCCTGTCGTTGTTAGCAAAAGTGCCCCACTAGCAGGCCTACCACCGAACTGTTTGACAGAACAGGCAAATTTCACATGTTGAAATTTTTCAATATATGATGAGCTATCTTTCTTTTCAGAGTTTAAACAAATCTGTAAACATTAATAAGACTTATATTTACTATCATACTTCATATTGGAATACTTACACGTTTACCAGAATGAAAGAAAGCAGCAGCTAAAATGTGTTCGCCTTGCAGAACTGTCTGCAATAGTAAAACCCAGTCATTCAAAATATAGTCTTTCGTACGATAGATTCTCACACAACCAGATTCGTCTGCAATAAGTAAAAGTTCTCCGGTAAAATCCCATTGTAATACTGTTACTGGAGATGAATTACATAGTATTCTAAAATATAGTGAAAACAGTTATAAAATATTATACACGTAGGTAGGAATATACTTGTGAACCTGCCACGGACTGTTTAAATCAGCCACATAAACATTGGAACTCCAAAATAAAGAATTTGACCCTTCAATATTACTTTCTGTACTAAATGCTACTACATTAGTACTGGATATTGAACATAAAATTGACTTCTCAAGTCTGAAATTAAGGCATAAATAAAATAAAATTAGTGCATATAAACCATATATTACTTATTGAATATATTTTGTTTATAAGCATTAACAGTTTTACAAGGTTTCTTGCTTATGGTAAATATGTGATCCATGTTTTTAAAACAGCATAATTTTTACAATTTGTTCCGTTCAGTTTTTCCTTTTCATCCAAGACTATATATTTTAGCTATATAGAATTAGAAATCAAATGAATATCCACATCACAATCACAGAGTTTACATGTAAATACAAAGTACATTAGATAATTAGTATTTATTTCTGTTAGTTGAGTTTGTATTTTTGTAACTATAAAATTACAAATTCTCTGTCATCTTTTTAATTATTTAGATTCACAAAAATCAGAGATTCATAGAATAAGAATATTTTACAATACAATCATAGAAGTTGCTCAAAACCATAAGGAGATAAATGAGAGTTTTCATTTTTACGAGTTAGGAATCCACTTCCTTGTCTTTCATGTGTCCATTTCTATGTAGTGTTCCTCATTGTTTCTACTAGCCCGACTAGCTTGTCAATAACGACCTGTATCTTAGTGAACTCGCAGAATACTATCACAGATTTAGGTGAAGTTTGTGTAGAAACATACCATCTCTTGGATAGGATATACAACCGTAATTGCCTTGTCTTGATTAGTTTCAGTGACGTTTTTAGGTGGCAGTTCCTTACTGTTCCTATTAATGAAAACAGCACGCAATAAAATATATAAATTACATATACAATATGGTTAAACTTTAAAACAAATGTTTGAGGAAATTTCATTATTGCTTTTTAGATGGCCACAATTAAACTACATCTGGCAACACATGTACAGCTAGTAAATTTTAGTGTTTATTTCCAGTAACGTTATTTACTGGTTTAAACTTTTACGAACAGATGTTTGTTTCTTGCGTCGTTCATCTTTCATCACTTTTATCCCAACAGATTTGTATCGTAATGAGTATTCAGAATTCGGTAAAAAGTCAAATAGGTTGAGATAAGTCAGGGGTGTTTAGCAAATAAGCTAAACAAATTTTCAGGAAGTTATAGGATTTAATAGCAAAAAATCGCTTACTGTAAAATAAAATAAATTTTAACTTAATATAGAATAAAAAAATTAAAATGAAAACTGTACATGAATCTTTATTGTGATTACTTATTCAAATATAGCATAAAACAATTCAATTTAATTTCGAATGTCATGTCATGAGTCATGAGATAGCAGTATTAACAATAGCGTGGGGCATTGTGCAACTGTAATTTATTACGTGTGTAGCCATCTTAAACAATTATAATAATAAATATATCTTAAATAATTATATCTACCTAGTATATCTATCGATCATACCAAAACGAAAGTACTTTATGTATGAAAGATACCAAAGATGACAACTGTGGGCTGTGGGGTGTTCTGTGTTTAATAGTAAATTGTAGAGATGGCAAGTTTAGTTCATTTTGATCAACTAATTCTTTCAGTCTCATTCACTTGACTGAATCATTCATTTGAACGATTCATTTGATTCAGTTATTTCAGTTTGGTGGGGAATTTGTTTATAGCTTAAAATAGGAAAGGGATGTTGATTTATAAAAGAATACGATTTTTATTCGTTTATGGCAGTGGGTTTATTAGGGTAAAGTATATACAGTAAATAATTTGATTTCTTTAAAAATATACTTATCATGGGAACGGCGGGCTGCATTTGTGCATTTATTTCGGAATCAAGAAGAACTATGTTAAGTGACACACAAGCCACTATGGTCAGGTCACAGCCAGATGTGAGAGACAGATTATAAAATAGACAACCGAAAACCGACAGATATGCATTAATTGCATATTGCATTGCTAATTGCTACAACACCCACTACCTTATACATAACTTGGGTATTAGTCAGTTTTTAGAATTATTTTAGAATGTTTTATTTAAAGTGTTCACCGTTGTTGTTTAATTTTAATAAATGTATGTGTTGAAGTAGACATTTACGTTTATTTCACAAACCTTAACGCACACAACAACAGACGTGGTACAACAGTACGCCCTAGTGATACGAAACAAGATCACAATTAAAAACATATACAAAACAAAAAAACCTATTTCGGCACTCTACATACATAACACATAAGTACAGTTTATACTAATGCATGTGCCAGTATCATAAACAATGCTCTTTATATTTAAACCGCCCATCTGTTCATACCGATAGACCTTCCACGAAATTGTACGTTTGCATCTTAGTGACATTCATACTTCAAAACATAAATCATTCAATTAGTTCATTGACCGACTCGAACCGACCTAGTACCGAACCGAATTGTGAATACAAACACCGAATTACAAGAGTAATAGGAATTGGTTTGAAGTCCGTTTTCACTTGGGTTCAGTTCGCAAGTGAATGATTCTTTCATATACAACAGAATGATTCACTTCATTTAGTGACGTGAATAGTTCAATTGAACTAGTTCGTTCGCGAACTACACATCTCTAGTAAATTGTTACCAGTATTAATACTGAAAAGTAACTGTAAATGTCAGGTTTGAATGTGTTTTTGTTGTGGGTAAACGTTCGTTTTTTAGACCAGGTGTAGATCTTGAGGATTATATTTACGTTTCTGTTTATGAAGTAAGAACATATATTCAGAAAGAAAAAAAATATTTCACGTGATTATTTCAGATTAATATGGATGGAAAGGAAACAGAATTTGTAGATAAGACTGTATTAAGTACACCGAAACCCACAGCTTGTTCGACAATTGATAGGAGATCTTTTCAAGGCAAGAACATTTTTTCCGCTGATCTCGAAAACTCTTTAGAATTATTACCTTTAACAACAGATTTATCAAATATTTTAGAACATGAACAGGATAAATCACCTAATACGAGTTATCAACTCCAGCAACAACGTATACTTGCAAATAGCTCCCTACAACGTGCAAACAAAGTTTCTGGTATACCTTCTAAATATTTAAAACCTAATATAAATGCATCATCGGCATCTAATTTAAATCTAACGACTGAAAGTACGATTAGTGAAACTGATTTATTGAAAATGCCTAAAGACACTTCTACCCCTAGGACTTCAGTAACATCAAATAGTTCCAGTGAAAATAATTTGTCACGGTTAAGTCTTGGACAATCTATTGCCGAGCTTTCATATAAAATTGGAAATACAGATATTAGTATAGATAATTTTGTAAAGGAATTTCAGAAAGCGATGAAAAATTTAGATAAAGGAAATGATTTGGAAGTAGATAGTAATATATTTAAACCTGCAGAAGAGGCTGCATCTATGCTCTTGGCAGATGAATTATCTTGGAGAAGAAAAAATGACATACCAGTTTCGAATAATTTTTCTCAAGTGGCCCCTGAGGATATATCTGGAAAAGTATCTGTAGGTGCATTTTTTCAACAGAGATCAGATACTCTTTCAGATCTTCAAGCAGCTGTTAGCCCAGAAAAGACGAAGAAACCTACCCCACTAATAGATTCATCAATTAGTTTGCATGAAGAACCACAAGAGGTTGAAAATCTGAGAAAAAATAATAAGAGTTTAAGTATTTCTGCAATTCAAAAATTTTTAGCTGACACGGAAGATACACCTAGGAAAGTTACAAATTTTCTGCTCTCACAGGGCAATAAACTGGACGACAAGGATAACGACATTTCTCTATTACCAGTTAGTAAAGATTCTTCTTATACCAGTAATTATTCTGATAATGATGCTCTGAAATGTATTGTTGCCAATAAAGAGAATATACAATATAACGAACAGCAAATTAGTTCAAAGCAAATAGAAACTTCCACAAAATCGGAAAATCGCCCATCTTCTACATCGTCTCAAGGTACGTCGCGCACTTCTAGTTCTTTAACTAGTTTGCCTAATGGTAAACTACCAATAGATAGCACAAAAAGCGAACTTATTTGGGGCTGTGTGAAAGTAGACAAGTGTGTAACACAAGATTTTCTTATTAGGAATAAGACACCTAAGAGATTAGGTTTGCAAATGTCTATCATGGGCCACGAATTTAAAATTAGAAAAGATTGTAGACAAGAAAGCGAACCAATGAGCTCTACGAAAATTATATTACACCCTCATGAGTCCAGGGCTGTATACGTTTCCTTTATTCCCACTAAAATTGGTGCTGCTGTCGATGAAATATCGTTTACTTCACTGGATCCTAATTTGCAACAGACCAGAAAACAGTGTGTTAAGTTGTTTGGTTATGGAGGTTATGGCAAAATTGACATGTATAATTTAACAAAAGATACCACAGGGAAATTTTGGTTATCTCTTGGTAAATTAGACGAACGAAGCACAATAACAAAAAGCTTTCATATAAAAAATACTGGTACAATACCAATGTTTGCGTACATTTCTTTCAATTCTAAAGAGCTCTTTGCATTTGCTAATGTTACTGTGACGCCAAGCTTTTTGATATTGATACCGAATGACCAGAAACAAGTAACTGTTACATACATTCCCACAGCTGAGGATCATAAGGCCTCCCATCAGTCGTTTTTCAGTAATACGCAGGTCGCCGATATAGGTACTTTTCTAATCATATCCGGTACAGAAGTGAATCGAGGAAGGCTCAGGAGAATATGTAGAAAATGCACCGAGAAAGGTTTGACGGTTGACCCATTAAGTAATGTTTTAAAAGAAGCAATTAATAACGAGATAATGCCCCCTGATTTGCTTTCATTTAAGGAAACTCCGGGTGCATTAAAAGACATATTAAAGTTATTTACTCGTAATGATATTATTTTAACATTGGAACAAGACCCAGAACAGACAATAATACCCCAATATCCTGACGAGTCTGCCCTATTTCAGTCCCTGTGTCAGGATAATACTATGGTAGATTTAGAAAATACAAGGGTTGAGGCAGCCTCCTGCAAACTAGAACCAGCTAGTATTATACTTACGCCCCCAATAAAAATGAGAGATAGTTTGTTTTTGATTTCAAAGACTAATAAAGTGTTACATTTTGAAGTTGCGTGTAAGCCAGAAGGATTAGAAATTTCTCCTAGAGATGGTGTGATCAGGCCTGGTCAAGAGATAATCATAAACCTGTGCTGCCCAAAGCTGCCCACAAGCGAGAAGAAACTATTTCAAGTGTTAGTGTATGTCGACAATGAAGTGTTTGAGGCTACTGTTAAAATTACGTTTATACATAGTCAGGCGGTGTATAAAAGAAAATAATATTTGTAAACTAAGACTGTTTCTATGTACTTAAATGGCCTTTTTTAATCTCATAATTATTTTTAAGATCGATTTTTGTGTCATGTAATTTTTATTATGAGGTGGTTTGGTGATATTAAATTTGTACTTTTTTAAAATGCAGTTGTTAATTGTCTAATTCGATAGTTACGTTTAAAATTTTATGAACGCAACAGAAAACGTAACGTAAGGTAAAACTTAATGTGGATAATGCATTCTTAATTATTGACATTGGTTGTAAATGTGCTCGCTGCAGTCATTAAAAATTGGTTTTTTTGCACAATAAACATAAAAACGAAGTTTTTTTTACACAAAACGACTTGAACCGGGATGTTCCTTATTCGATTTATCTTTAAGTTAGATGCTGATTGCAAGCGCTCAGAATTGTGTTCGCTTTCAATGACATTCTCATCCTCTGCATCAGTGCTCACATAACTATTTGCATCACCATCTTCGGTCAACCATTTTAATAGAGTAGTTTAAAATTTAGAATTGCCAAAATGTGTACTTTCAACCATAATTTTAGTTTTAACCTGAAGAATTAATCTGCGATGTACTCACCGAATTACAACGCATTTAGTGAACCAGGGTCAATTTGGCCCTACGATACTTACTACTGGTATAAACCATGACAGCAAACAAGGGATCAACACACTTCATCGCGCAGTCTCAATTAACTTGAAGGTACCGAGACCGCTGGTGGGCTACAGCGTAAATGCGCAATGCAGTTACCAATTAAAATTTTGCCCGGGCCAATTTGACCCTGGTATACCAACTAAAGGTTAAAACTCAATATAAATAACACAGGAACAATTATTTTATAAATCACTGCATAGCTTTTTTTAACTGATAGTAATATTTTCATCGATGATCTCAAATCTAAAATTGGTTTTTCGCTACATGGTCTTTTTTCCAAGCAGTTTGATGTTTAATATAAAGTACATCTATTAAGTTATAATATTAACCCTATGATGCACCACCTATCCTATAACTCGACATTGTTTGTGCAGGGTATTGTGCCCTTAGGATTGATTCGTTTATTTATTAGTATATTTTTAATACTAACACCTTTAAATTAGAAAGTAAGTGTTATTAAAAAAAAAACTAGGTATTCTACTTTTACTCAACCTGAAGCATGGCCCATCTTTAGGCAGGTCTCTACTTGTTTGTAGGCAAGTAGTTGGCGCTTACATGATTGAAAGTGTATGTGTGTAAATAGATAGTAATGAATCAAAAACAGGAACTGTAGTAATAACGTAGAATTTCTAGCAAAGTTTCCATATACGAGCCCTAACAACTATATATTGGGCCAAAATAAAATACATGCGCATTTCAGATATTTGACAATTTATTTTTTCTACTTTTTTTTCTACTACAGGTCAATCAGCAATACAAAAATCAAAATACTTATTTATAAAAACCTTAAAACATACAAGAGTGATCAAAACTAGGTAGTGACAACTAAATATTGGGACAACATAAGGGAATTGCCAAGAATGAAACAAGATAAGGCAAGTAGGCTGCGAAAACAATGCTGCGAGGGTTACAAGAGATGTCAGTTTATTCTGCAGTTAGAATTATCATATTGAGTGAATCACTGCATTTATCAATAAAATGGTATATGGTATCTCTACAAGTGCAAAAATTCGTGAGTTGGTGCTTAAAAATTGTTGCCGCAATAAACAATACGCAAAGTGGCGAATGAACTTACTCCTAACAGTGTGGAATACAATTAATCATTACCGAGAAACCGGAAGTATTCTAGATAAAAAAGGTAAAAGTCCGGGTCATCCAATAATAGTTTCTGATAGAAATAAGAGAATATTAGTAAAAATATGCAAAAAGGGGCGAAGAAGTACAGTAAGGTAAGGTACGGCTGAATGGAATCACGAAACTGGACAAAATCTGTGAAGGGTATGTTGTCGCAAATGGATACATAAATGTGGACTAAAGATTTATAAGGTTGAAGTACAGGTAACAATTTAAAAGTGTATTTTAAAACTTTTATTTTTTTATTGGCAAAGGAAAAGCCACTCGTTATGGCTAAAAAAAAGCAAGCCAGGCTGTGACTTGGGCAACATCTAAACTGTCTTGGTCGGTAGAAGATTGGTCTAGAGTGATATTTAGCGACGAATCGAAATTCGACATTTGTATTGGTGAGAACCGCAAACTCGTGATTCGTACTAAATATGAAGATTTTCCACAAGTGATGATTTGGGGTTGTATGGCAGCTTCAAGATTAAGATGCTTTGAATTTATTGATAGTACCGTAAATGCTGCGAAATATCAACAAATTCTTCAAAACAGTCTACTACCAAGTATTGTGAAGTTAAATATTGGCGAAAATTACATTTTTAGGATGGAGCGGCCTGTCATACAGCTAAAACCATAAAAAGGTGGTTTGAAGACCACAATCTAAATGTTCTTTCTTGGCCTTCCAACAGTCCTGGCCTTAATGTCATTAAATCAAAATGTCATACGATGAAATAGACATTAAGGAACAATCCACAATGGACATTACCAGAACTTAAAGCCAAAATAGAAGAGATTTGGAATAGATTTACCCCTGAACAGTGCAGATCCTTAATAAAATTTAAGGGAGATGTTACTCCATATTAGAAATAAAAATTCTTACATGTCCCAATATTTAGTTGTCACTAGTTTTCACACAATTTCATCATTCTTACATGTTATAAGGTTTGTTATAAATAACTATTTTGTTTTTTGTGTTACTGATTAACTTCATTTGTTGTTAATTTACTAATTAGACAGTATTAAATTAAAAAAAAAAATAAATAGAAAGGAATAAACTGTCAAATATCTGAAATATGCGAGTATTTTGTTTTGTTCCAATATATTGTTGTTAGGACTCGTAATCGCCTATTGATGATACCTTATACAGGGTGAGTCGGGAGGAATGGACCAAACTCCAGGAGTGTATTGTACGCGTGAAAATAATGTAAAAGAACTCAAATGTTATCCGATTTTTATTTGTTTTCAAATTATAGCGTAATTAAAAATAAACAAACTTTCATACATTAACGTTTCGGCCATCATAGCGTTATAAATGTTCAAAAATACCGCGCCAAACATTTTCTGCTTCTACGAAGGGCGCCTGTAGCTCTCCTGATTGAGTCACGTCTTTGTTTAAGATCGGTTGCAGCATTTCTAATACGTTGAATTAGTGTATCCCGAATGTCCACTTTTACTTTATACACTTCATCTTTGAACCAGCCCCATAAAAAATAATCTAGTGCTGTGAGGTCTGGAGATCTTGGAGGCCAACTAATAGGACCACCACGACCAATCCAACGCCCTGGAAACCTTTCGTTCAAATGTTCCTTGACCTGACGAGCGAAATGTGCAGGAGCTCCATCGTGCTGGTAGTACATTTGCATTCTGATGTTTAAAGGAACATCCTCTAGTAGTCCGTGTAATTCATTTTGTAAAAAATTTAAGTAGTTGTCTCCTGTGAGGCGATTCTCCAAAATGAAAGGGCCAATTAAATAACCATCGACCATACCACACCACGTGTTACCCACGAAAGTTACTTTCAACTGTTGCGTGGGGATTTTCATCTGACGATACATGATAGTTGTGAGTATTATTAATGCCGTCATGGGTAAATGTTGCTTCATCTGTAAAAAGTATGCGCGATACAACACGAGGACTCTTATTTATCCATCCACAAAATTTCATACGTTTTTGATAATCTTCCGGTTGTAGGTGCTGTACTCTCTGTACATAGTATGGATGTAAGCCTTGTTGGTGGAGTGTTTATTACTCTTGTTTGTGCAATGCCCAATTGAATACTAATTATTCGTGAGCTGGTCGTTGCATCTTCCGCTACTACATCCAGAATATCTTCTACCTCTTCTACTCGTAAATCTTGTCGAGTAGCTCGTTCAGATGTTACGTTAATACTGGGGAGATTTCCGGTCTCGCACAGTTTGTTGAAAACTCTGATAAATACATTTTTATTAGGATGTCTGTGATGTGGAAACCGTTGACGATATTCTTCAACAGCAGCTCTAGCATTCCCGTTATAAAAACCATAAACAAATATCATATTTGCATATTCTAAATTTGAGTACGTGTGTGGCATTTTGTAATACTTTAATCATTCAACTTCCAAAATAAACCTTAAATCACTGTCACAATACACTGACACATTGTCAAAACAACAAAGTTATCAAATGTTTTTAAACCTCGAACATGGCATACTAGATAAATATTTTTAATTACGCTATAACTTGAAAACAAATAAAAATCGGATAAATCTGATTTCAGTTTTTTACATTATTTTCACGCGTACAATACACTCCTGGAGTTTTGTCCGTTCCTCCCGACTCACCCTGTATATTAAAGACTATTCTACGCTTCAATTTAAGTAAATTCTAATCTTCAATTTGGTAATATACGGTACAGGAAATATGTTTGCCGATGGGGAACGCAATTCTAAATAAATATTTTATTGGCAGTGTCTATTGCTTTTGGACGAAAAATTTAGTGTAAATGAAAACAAAGTTAAAAATCTATCGTGAACAATAATATTTTTTCAGTCAGTTCTTTTGAAGAAGCTGATAGAATGATCAGTGAAACGTCAAGACGAATTCAACGACAACCACGACATAACACGGAAGAATTAATTCACAATAACAGAATATTCTAAATGCCAAAAAAGACTTTATTTTTTTTAATCTTCTGGTGACATAAAGGCCGTTATTGAATATTAATTAAAATAATAACTAGTAAGAAACAGTCAAATAGGTAAGTATTAAGTTTTTATTTATGTTATATAGCACATAATTACACAAAGTTTGTTTAGCGACTAAAATTACGCATTATTACGACTAACTATTATTAAAATATATGAAACATTTCTACAAGGTCCAAATTCATGTAAAACAATTTGGTAACGAAACTGGAATGTTTAAATGTAACGTGTGTCATTAAATCTAAACAATTATATTAAATACCTTACCCATAATTTACAAACATAGGAGATGTTATTTACAAAGTTTTACAAATGGAATTACAAACTAATATAGCACCATATTCAGTGAATTTCATCTCATAATCAGTACACTGAATTTTAAAGTACATTGTTAGATCAGTAGCGGGATAAAGCTTTTTTTTTATTTTAATAAATCTAATATCAGAATCCATTTTCCTTTTCACTAGGTTGGCTGGCGTAATGAAAAAGAAACTGAATTTGCCGAGACATTTAAAAACTATAAGGCACGTTTACAAATTAACTTAAGAAAACTGACAACATTTATGTTCATCTCAGACACGATTTAACCGACATTAAATGCGAGAGAACGAATTTTGCGACAGCAGATGGCACATCAAGTTGTACTCTGCTTATATTTAAGATACAATTTCGATCACAGTCTTTGGGTACTACCCGATAATTTGTTCTTCTTCATCTTAAACCAACCCGCGGATTTTTCCGGATCCCGTGGCATCGATACGGATCTGGAAATGTCTCTACTCTCATCCCTCGACTTCCTAATTCCGTTTCTGCTATTGCCTCCAAGCGACTCTACTGATAGACTTTTAGAAGATATCTTTTTATCTTCCCTGTCTTTGTTGTATCTGGAGTTTTCACGAGGTAGCCTTTCCTTCTTCTTGTAAAGCGTCGAGTTTGACCCTTTCGAAAGTTCCTCCCTTGATCTTCTCAACGTCTGAGACGATACGTTTTCTTTACTCTTGGACTTCCTGTTCAATGTCGAATTGTTGTTCTTCCTGGTTTCTTGTGCCTTCTTCTTGAGGGTCGAGGAATTGTCTTTGCGACTAGATGTGTTCTTCGATACTCTTTGTTCGTATTTGCCATTTTTGGCGGGTGTCGGTTTCGGGTACTGCGTGTAGTCTATGTCCATGGCTTCTCGAGGGTGTCGCGGTTTCCATGGAGCTAACACGGAAAAAGATCTACTTAACGTTTTGACCTGAGGTTGCATCCGACTAGATCCATTGGAGGCCAGTTCCTCTCGGGATGCTGCACGCCTACCATTTTTTAGATATCCTGGTCCTGGGATGTCCCCAACTGGAAACAAACCAATATTTAAAATCTGTGAGAAACGTTGCAGGAAAAAAATGAATTACATACACTTACTCCTACTGACTTTCGTACAGTTTTGTAATAGGTATAAAATATTGGAAAACAAAACAATAGAGTAATATTATTCATTAATAGGTTGTGGAAATTGGTTATCTTAATGTTATTTAGAAGAATACACCCTGGTGCAACGCCAAACGTAATTGGCATTGTTTCCTCGATACACATTTATGAAGCACTAACTGCATCTCGGTGCACCGGATGATGCTTTAGTTTTAGTTAAAATTCTACCATACGGTATATATGCAGTTTTGGTGCAACTATATATGTATATTGCAAACAATTTTGAAGATCGAAATATCAAAATAATACCATTCAATTCTATTTGTACATATATAGAAGAAAACAAGGCGATACGTAATTTTGAAAATTAAATGTTTATATTACTATCTATAGCATTATGGTTCGTAGATTCTTAACTAGCTGCATAAGTCCCAAAAATCCTATTTTCAGAACTAACTAACCACAGGTGGTTTCTAACCACAGGTGGTTTGTTAATAATTTAATGAATGACTATTTGTTAAACGCAAATTTTTCATTTGACGAAGCACTTTCCCGGGTACGGCAATTCTCAAAATATACGAATGTGGTGCACTGATAATCTGCATGTTTTCGTTGAATCGTCACTACATTCTTCACTCTTTACTTATAAAATTAGTGTGTGGGCGGGAGTTTCCTCCAGAAGAATACTTAGATCTATTTTTTTCAATTTCAACATAGTCAATTTGATAAAAGTCCTATAACTACTTTGCCAGAACTAAGACAAATGCTTGTTGAAGAATGTGCAGCCATAATGCTACATTCAATTAGCAGAAATGCTGCAAAATTATTTTCATAGAATGAGGAGACGTAAATTTGTACATTGCATAAGTGCCAAGAGTCAATTTAATTTGAATTTCTTTTGTTAATAAAAATGTTATTAGTATTTCATTTTAATTTTGAAAATTGTAGTTTATTATTATTTTATCTGTATCTGTAGAATTACTAACACATTTGTACGTTGTTGATGATATCAGTATAATATGTAACGTTATAAACTTCGAGGAATTAGCCAAATGTGTATTAATAATCTTAACCTCGTATACGTATATATATAGGTAAACCTAAAAAAAAATCAATAATAAACATTATCCATTACTTCCCAGCAAATTTATTATTTGGTGGAGGTGCCACTGTCATTTGAATGTATATTGATATTTTATTGTATCCAGGTATATTTAAATGCCTTCTTGGCATTTTCCTGTCAAACAGTTGACCTTCTGTCAAACAACGTACGAAGGTTATAGATGAGTTCTTGCAGTAGATAAATAATTAAATAATCTTATCTAAATGACAATGGCGCCTCCGCCATTGCCTTAGAAATTGTTTGCGAGTTAGTCTAATCGTCGAAAGTGTATATAATATAATAACATAAATTAATATTTCTTAAATAGTATAAGTCCTTACAAGTAGTTTGGACTAACTTTCAACAGTTGCCGTTGGAGGGGCATTAAAGAAATATTACAATGCTGTCTGAATCGACTCTATTACTTGTGACTAGTAGAACTGAAATTTGTAAAAATAAAATGGATATTCGTTTTAATATATTTTTTTATTTTTTTCGGTTTTTCTATAACTTAATTCGAAATAGTTTCCAACATAAATGTGTCAAATATCAAAAACGCTGTTTCATTCAATATATAAAATGGGTTTTGCCTGGTCTCTTTAGCCAAGACCACCCAGTAAACTTATGTTCAAACATGCCACTAAAGATATATTTGTAAGGATATATGAAAATATTTATAGCCTCAGAATTTGTTACAGTTTTTATTAAATTGTCTTTATCCTAATTGCTTTGGTGGTACCTGGTGATTTAAATGGAGACCATTTTTATTTCATTGCATAATTACAATATTGATTTCGATACGTCTTCATTCTGAGCTAACTGTTTGATGCAGTCAATTGAGTTTGCCGTTTAACCTCTATTATACATAAATTAATAGATCATTTATTTGAGTCGATATACTTAATATTTACGCATCCTTTACAGATCCCGTAAAGTTTGTGGTAAATTTTACTTGCAATTTATCATTTAATTTGTTGATCAGGACACACGCGGTTAAACATATACTAGTTGCTAAGTAGATGTCTTCTCACTTTATCCTCATATTCAATTATAATTAGAAATTCAATTCATTGCTTTCGTGATAAATTCGGCATATTGCAAATAGTTGCAATTTGACAAATTATCTTGTGTACAAGAACAAAAGGACAAAGACCAATGACTGTCAAGGGTGACTTTAAATTTACTTGTCAGGTACAGACGCCTAACAATTGTGTTTATCTCTAACTACAATTAAGTATTAACAACCGAAGCTTTTAATCTTCAAATATGATATACCCCGTGTGTACTACGTTATAAAGTATTAAATTATATTCAGCACATTCTGTGCCTAATTTAACAGAAAACAAAATTAATAAATAAAAAAAGAATCTGAAATGTAATTCTTCTCGAAAAATCATTTTAAATACTTATCTATGCAAGATAATATCTATGCCGCTATCTATGTTTGTAATAAAGAGTATAATAATAGATATGATTAAAATCAGATAAAATTACTGTTATTTATGTTTCCGAATATTATTTAATAACTACATAGTCTTCCTTTTGTTGAATTGGGCTTAAGAATTGAAAATTGAGGTATAAAATGTATTTTCACATTTTAAACTAAAAGGCCGTTGGAAGTCTATGGTGAGGTGTTGTAAGTGGTGAAACCAACACCTGTAGGGATTAGGTGTTGTTTTAAAAATAGAAATCGGGGTGCTCCGGAAATTCCTCAAAGAACGTGTCATTTCATGTTATTGTAAACTTTAGGGATATAATGTATATGTGTATTAAATGGATACGTACCAGTGGCAGCATGTAAATAGACAACGCTCCTCTGTGACTGCTGACTACTGTCCCCTTCAGTAGAACTCTCCACCGAGCTCACCTCGTTCTTCCTCCTTCTCCCTCGATCTCTCTCGTCTCTCGGCCTAGAAACGTCCTTGGGAACACGGTGATTAGGAGACATCGGAGGCTTCAGGCTCATGCGAGATCCCTTGATATCCCTGTCTGATTCGGAGATATTCATCATGGATTTATGACTACTCTTCCGGATGTTCAAATCGGGCGTTCTCAGCTCCTCCGAAATATTGTGTAGATCTCGTGACGATTGGCTCCTCGTCCTATCCCTAGGCGTGATGCCAGGTCTGCTTTTTAATGCCGACTTTTGTCGGACGCTGTCATTGGATTCGATGTCGGTGTCTCCAAAGAATCGAAGATTCTTGGTCGGCGTCGGCTTCGTGGGAAGTTCTTCTTCGGTGCCACTCGTGAAGTTGCCTTCTTTTTCGTCCTGAAAAAAATAACGCGAAGGTTAAGAAATGTTTTATGAAATGGAAAGGTCTGTCGAGTTGAAAGGCTTTGTCATTCGATGAAGAATTTTTTTTCTGCAGATAAAACATTCCAAATTAAGAAAGAATGATTAGATATACAATAGACACAAAAATTAAGGGATGTAAAAATCCTAAATTTTTAGGTGAAATTCAAAGGGCTGTAACATAGAGAAAAATAGACGCAGAGCAATTTTAAAAACAGCAAATTGAAGCTCCAAGTTTCTAGTTATCAAATTTTCAGTTGTAGTTCTAGTTTTCTTTGTCCCATTAGCAGTTTTTGAGTAATCATAAGAAAACCATCGGAAAAAAGACATTTCAAAAGGTCCACACACTTCAATAATTTTTTTTCAGTAATTTTATCATGAAACTTTTTTAGATGTTTTTGTCCTCTTTAATTTCAGCGGTCAAAAACCTCGTACGATGATTTTTCGCTGAGTTATCGTCGTTTAAAGCAAAAAATTCACTAAGTTTCAGAACTAATAAAAATCAAGCCCTTGCTCTATGATTTGTCTTATTCTCCTCTAGAGGTGTTTGCAACAATATCATTCATTTTATGGTTGGGAGTGACGAACTGAACTTAGGCTTCGGGAGTCGATGAAACTCCCGAAACCTAAGTTCAGTCTCATGTCATCTTTGGGTTTGACTCCCAAGGAATAGAATTTGGGACCTCTATCCGAGGATGAGTATTTCTCTAACCTTTTCATTTCTAGTCTTAAGGTTTCGCGGAAGAAAATCGTCTATGTCTATAAACTTTCAAAAACCCAAAAACCTAATGCTGTTTATTCAGATATTGTAATATTTGTAGATGAATAAGTGAACAGATTTCGTTGATGCAGATAAAAATATTTAGTTCACTGCATCAGTTTCGAGTAAAAATTTAGTAGTCAATGACTGTAGAATAATTTATTTCAAAGTAAAATCACATATAATAACTTTGTTGTAGTGTGAATTTATAATTTGCTGAAGTATATTTTTGCTGTTTCAATGCCTTTGGAAATTTTATAAGAAAAGCAGAGATATTCTGTTATTTTACATTGAGAAACTCACCTTTCAGTCATCGTAAGTAGCCATACTTAAATCTAGTCATTAGATAGTACATAGTCTTAACAATAAGTTAAGTCGTATCTAATTGAAAGGATTAGAAATTGTTGATATTGCCAAAACTGCAAGATGTTTTTATAAGGAAAGCATAAATTGACTGAATGTGGGGCACCGAGAATATCAGCAATGTTAACTGTAAGCCCCGAAATTCTTTTGTGTTATATAGGAACGAGATTCAGGATTATTTATAATTATAATAAGATTTCACAGACAGGACTAGACCAATCTAATAAACGATTGATTGATCTAGAGAAGAAATATCCAAATTGCATGAATCACCCATCGCTTTGTCCTCTGGCCTACTGTCGTGAATTATTAGAACATAATATAGAAGAAAATACAGAATATATAAATATAACCTAGCGGTGCTTTTGCCGTAACTGCCTACCATTATTAATACTTTTTCCTGTTTTCAAAAATATAAATTTGTATTTTCGATAATCACTTGGAAATGTAACTGTCTGATACATTTTTTAGTGGAACATATACAGGTAGTGATAATACAATTATGGTAGGCATTTGAAAAGCTATTATGTAGGTTTAATCAGACATTATTTAATAACATTATAGATCAGTTGTCAATCAAAATAGCTACTTGTGAAATAAATAGAGAAATTATGGTGACTATTTGGAACGTTTTAAGATTCGGTTACACAGAACGCGATCTACCGCCGCGGGCAGCGATCGTGCGATCGTCGCAGCAGTCAGTGATATAGCACTGTCACATACAGTGCGATACCTTTGTGAGCGATCCAGCATTATGTTTGCTTTGGGGGAACGGTTTCACACAGCTTTGTTGCCTTTTCTTCTTAATAGATTTTAGGACAATATGAGTAGTTCTGACGAGGAGTAACTCTTTATTCTATTAGCATTACGAAATAATAGAAAGAAAAGACGGTATTGGGTGCATGATATTCATGTGAGCAGAGAACAATTTGGGCAATAACATCGCTTATGTATTAAACTTAAATCATATGAAAATCGGTTTTTTAAATATTTTCGTATGTCGATATAGTTAATCCATACTACAAGTTTTTTGACAGGGAGTTATGAACGTCATACCGACAGCGCACTTTTTGAAAATTCTACTTTCTACCGAGAGTACATGATGAAAAAGTTATTCTACCTTCGAAGCCACTCCGGGCACAAGCACCCCTATTCCTCATGTTCTGGTAGGTGATGAAGGCTTTTCACTTCAACCATTCTTAATGAAACCATAACCCAAAGCAGGAATAATCAATAATGTAAGAAAGAAATAATTCAATGCACAGCTCAGCCGAGCACGTCGTGTAGTTGAAAGTGCATTTGGCATATTGGCTATGAAATGGCGTGTGTTCTTGAGAGTCATAGAAACTGATGTTCAAAGCGCAGAATATATTGTAAAAGCAGCTTATTGTTTGCACAATTACATTATATCAAATAATAATAAGGAATACACATCTACTGAAACTGGAGAAGACTCTAGGCCTGTACGTGCATTCATGTCAACTAGGTTAAACAATCGAAGGTCAACTATTGCTGAAACTCAAGTCCGTGAACAGTTTGCCAATTGCTTTGCCAGAAAATGAAGCATGCAACAGGAAATTTAATTTTGTTGCTCCTACTTTTAATAAAAGTCAAATATTCCAAGTGTGTGTCAAGTGTTATAGTAATTTTAAGGATCCCTGTTATAATAATTATTATGTATCCCTGTTATAATAATAAATATAAGCATCCCTGTTAGAATATTATTATTATAATAATTATTTTTAATTAATTATTTGCAATGTAAAGACGCGAGACAAATCTGATTGGAACTGACCGCTCAACTGCGCGATATTTTGTAATTATGTACAACTGTATCGCTGCACGCTACGATCAAGATTGGCCCGCTGCGACAAACCGCATTCTGTGTGACATGGATGATACAATATTGCATCATACAACTAGATTGCCTGACTGATGCGGGCAGAGAACGCTGCCCGCGATGGCAGACGGGCTCTGTGTGGCCGAGGCTTAATGTTTACTTACGTAACTGAAAGCATCTCCACAAACTTGCAGAACCGTTATTCTTATCTAACTTTAAGGAAAGTTTTCAAGATTTAAAACTCTTTCTAACCTTCCAAGTTAGAATTAACAAATGACATTTTCTGGGTACATTAATATATAAGTGAAATTATTATTTTTGTGATTCAAAAACATTTAAAGAGGGTGAAAAGGCCTTTTATATTTTTATAACCTAGACTATTTTGTCAATAAATAAGGGACAATCAAATATATCTAAGTCGAATATTAAAATAGTCTCGTTACAATGTATTGTTAAAAACGTTCCTAAAAACCTAAAAACTACGTTCAATAAATCTCGAGAAGCTTGCACTTACGTACCTTTATAACAAAAAATATTTATAGGCAAGAAGGTTAGAGTAAGATGTGGAAGATCTCTATGAACCGTCTAAAAACAGTTTGAAGGAACTAAATTACCAACAAATGTTCATTATTCTCACTTCTGTATTATCCAGGATTTTGTTTAAACTAAAATTATAATTTTAATAAATGCATTTTTACACTGGCCTAATGATGTATTTACTATGCATGTATAGTTTATTTCATCGCTATTTGCCAAATAAATAATTCTAAATGGCTCTTATCTCATACAGTGGCTTGTTTTATGGCTAGGCTCAGGTAGACTGTTCCGTTTATCGGCAAGATAATAGAGTTTTTTATTTGGCAAATAGCTATGAAATGAATAGTTCTATGTACTATGCATCATACTGTGTGCATTAAAGTGGAAGTTTGAACAAATGTAGTAGAATGTAGTACATTTTTTAATACTCGCGGAAAACATATTGTCGTGATCGAATGGACTGCGTATTGTGTAGAGTAGGACTGCGTATAAAATGATAGATTGCACCGAAGCTCACCTTCTTCGTCTTCTTCCTGGAGAGCCTGTCCAAGGACTTGAACCAGCTTCCGTGGGTGGTTTCAGCTTTTCCATTTCGTTGGATTTCGCGCGTGGGACTGGGACTCGGTGTCGACAATCTTCTTCTATTACTATAATCGTAATTCTGCAAATAAAAGAAGAGACATTAGTTATTATCGTCTTGTTCTAAAACCGCATAAATATCATTTAAAAGGAAGTCGTTTCTCTTCATTTGCATATTTAGTACCGCTGACATGCGGTTTCTAAGGTTTCAGAAGCGTACGCATGAATCATACGGGGCGATAATTGCTTTATTTGGTTTGCAAAAATTGGCGTGAATAATTTCCAACCCGCATGGTGATCATGATAGCTATTCATTTTACTGTTAGAATATGTTGTATATACGTCAAAAGAAATATAGTAATCACTGGTTTTAATGATAACATATCTGCTAAATATTTTCATTTGTATTTGAAGTATGTACAAATTAAGTTTGATGAGTTGCAGGTATAAAAACGAACGAACGACCTCTAAAACTGTCTTATATAAAATATAAATTAATCTTTAACAGTCGGAGACTGCGCCTGGTGTACATCCAAGTACAAATAGAAAAATACAGAAAAAATGATTTATTGAGTTTTTTCTTTGCAGTAATGTACGGTACTATTAATTTCATCGCTATTTGCCAAATAAAAAACTCCCTTATTTTGCCGATAAACAGAACAGTCTACCTGAGCCTAGCCATAAAAACAAGGCACCGGAAGTTTTTGAGATTTTTTACTTGGCAAATAGCGATGAAATAAACTATACGAATATAAAGTTATTCAGTTTATGCATTCTGACTATAATCATTCTTTGGTTAATGTTTTATTAATGAGGTAAGATCAATTTTTCAGTATAAAGAAAGTAGAGGTGCAATTTGAAAGAAAAAGTTGGGGAGCGGTTACGTGACGGCTAAGAAAATCAAGAATTTAATCAAATTCTTAGTGAGCAAGATAGACAAATTTCTAATCAGAAGGGTCTTTAATGCAATTTAAAATAGTTTTAAGTTCATCTATTTATCTTTTCAAATAATGGCGATATTGACCATAAAAGGCACTCTGGGACACTCTGCATAATAATCTACATAGATATTAAATATCCCAAGTGCCAAATATTTTTAATAATACATTCCATCGACATTTATTTTATCAACACTGATAGGCGTCAATAGGCCGAGATTTCAAACTGGAATTCTCCTTATAATTGGATAGGCTATTAAAATTTGAATTTCCCCCTCCAACTAATATCGATAATGCAGATCGCGTACTTAACGAAAAAAGTCACGTGATGTCTGGCGCCTGTCTGACACAACTGCCCTACTAACTACTTTTATTTGAAACAGCGTTAATTCGGCATCTCATTCGAGGCGTTAGACCAGAATAATTAAATCAGCAGGTTAACAACTGTTCGGAGCACATATTGGCGTGTTCCGAACTATTATTCCACTTAGAAAAGCACAATGCATTCCCAGTCGGCCATGTGCGAGCGGCCTCAAGGCCCCTGAAGGCCGCCCGGTCGGTAAGCCAGGCGGTTTCCCCGCAGTCACATCTGATACAGGCGAATACCGTGCATACCCACTTCATAAATATCACCCCTGATGTACGTTGCTCATTACGGCACTGCGTTTCATGTGCCCGCGTCTTGCTGCCCCGTATACCTCCGTGTATAATCACGGTAGCTTTTGTCTTACCTTCGTTATTCAGCAGACTCGCTGTATCTCACTCGTCCCCCGAGCGGCAGCGCATTAACGAAGGGGCTAGGTGGACACTCTTTGCATTCTAAAAGACGCGACGCAGAGCTAACAGCAATAATTATATCAGGTACTGGTAATGGGTATGTTGGTGTAGGTCTGTTGTATTTCAAAAGCAGCTGGGCACCTCGTTAATGAATTATTTGGAGAGATAAAGTAAGAACTAGACGGCAATCCCTTCGACTGCCATCGAGTGCCATACCATTTTTACAATAAGACAGGTTTTAGGTTAGATGATTTGTTTGTAATTGAATATATGAACATTCAACTTGTTTTTTAGGTTTATGTTATTCTATGGCACGTTTCCTAATTTATGTACATACCGTGTGGTCCAAATATGATGGTACTTTAGGTTTTGTCGAACAGGACACAATTAAATTAGTACTTGTACCTAAACAATCCCCAAAGGCTTTTATTTTTGGCGGTGATATCTAGGCAAGTATAACGAGATTCTCGATTTTTAAAATTATGTTATTTGGACAGACTAAACTTATAAAGTTAACGAAATATATATAATGCGTAATATTTGTTACAGTCTCAAGAAAATCCACACGTAACAGCTTTAGTAAAACTGCAAGAGCGATTTGGAGTTAGCGTCTGGTGTGGTTCCTTAGGAAACTAAATATTAGGATCACGCTTTTATCACGGCGTCTACGACGCATCTGATGGCGGTGGAACGTGCTGCTTCCGAAACGTTGCCTCATGTGGTAATATGGTCTCAATCTGATAACACAAGCCAACAAAGATATTGTGATAGAAACTTTTTTTGATTTATTGCTTTAGTTACATACCATGAATTACAGAAGAACTGTTTTTCCTTTGTTTCCATCACGCACCAGTATTTGTAAATGTACATTGTACTATAATTTGCAGTTTTAAAAACCGAGGTTTTATATTAAATTTTGCCTCAATCTTTGCGGTGCCCCTGTGTTTAATTGGCTTGAAACGTACACTCCAGTGTGGGGGATTTACCGAAATATAGTTGGACGGTGGGACTGTTCTAGTTTTATACTATTCGGGTATTTACACAGTCGCTGTAGTACGTTTTTAATGTGTGTACATTTACTCGTGACATTGCGCCGTGTGTTTTTGTTTTGTTTTAAAAATGCCTAGAAGTTGTAAAAATACACCAAATATATTTTATAAACTTAACACTTGGTTCAAAAAACGTTATTTATATAAATTTGGTTGATCCGTAAAAAATTCTTTTGCCGCCACTTCGTATTAAATTAGGATGAATGAAGCAATATGTAAAAGCTATAGATAAAAATGGGAATCGTTTTAAGTATTTATGTAGCAAATTTCCAGCTCTTTCTGAAGCAAAATTAAAAGAATGCATTTTTGTAGGACCACTAATAAGGAAATTAATACCAGACCAACAGTTTGAAGAAACAATGACCGATATTCAAAAAGAATCTTGGATATGCTATAAAAATGTGACAGAAATATTTTTAGGAAATTATAAACATCCGCAGTATGAGGAAATTGTCACCAAAATGCTGGATAAGTTTAAGCAAGTTGGTTATAATATTACAAAAATTCATATTCTACATGGTCATCTGGACTACCTTCCAGAAAATGTTGGTGCTGTTAGTGACGAGAAAGGTGTAAGGTTCCATCAAGACATGAAGGAGATAGAAAGGATATACCAGGTGTATGTGTAATCATCAAGATAAAACACGAACATATAACACGACATCCAAATAATTTACAGACAACATACCCTACACCCAGGCATACCCTGTACCCGGACACCATATCTAATAGTATTAAAAAAATTGCCACATAAAGCATTATTAATACTGATGTATAAAATAAACGGTATAATTAATTTGCAATAATTCCCTAAGCAATGGAAAATAGTAATAATAATACCGATACTAAAACCCAAAAAGTCGCCACAAAATCGCAAGGGATATCAACCAGTATCATTATTGAATGCGCTGTCGATGATAGCCGAAAGGGTAATATTAAATAGGCTAAATGTATAACAAAATATAGCATTACTCCTGACATAGAATGCGGATCCAGAGCTGACTTAGTACTGTGCATGCTACTTCAAAACTTACGCAAGATGCTATTCTGGCATTTAACAATAAGTAAACAATAGTAGTACTATATTTCTGGACGTAGCAGAAGCTTTTGACAAAGTATGGTATAAGGGTTTTCTATATGAATTAGAACATAAGAACAATTTACCACCGTGCCTTGTGGCTCTTGTCAAAAGGAGAGAACAATTGTGTATTATGCAGAAGAGAGTATATTTTGAAATGATTCTTAAAAACGAAGAAATACCAGAGTCGCACTTGTAAAATTCTAAAATATTGTTATAAAATTGATTAGAATTATTTTTCAATAAGTGGCGGAGGCGCCAGTTACATTTTAAAGTATTTAAATATACTATTTTAACCGATTGTATTTACATCCTTTTTATAGTTACTGTATCTTTCATGTTTAATTTATAATTTCTATGGGTATATACTGATATATAACTATTTCTATGTGACGATTAGAGGCTAGAAAGAAGAAGAATATAAAAAAAAAATATTTACAATTTCTATTTATTGAAATAAAGTGGAAAATTCAAATTGATACTCTGTAGAAAAATGCAGATTGCCTTCAAGATAACAGAAACATGATTCGGAGAATACAGTAGGTCCATTAATCCCAAGAAAGCAGAAATTATTGTCTTCACAAGGAAAAAGGAACATGTAGGCCCCTGTACCTCTAAAAACTATCAGTAACGTTTGCGTTAAAACTGAAATATATTGGTGTCTCCTTTGATGCCAAATAAACTCGGTACCTTCGTCCTTAATTAAGACAAAATTGGGCTTATGTATCCTATGACAGTGAAGACACTGTAGGAAAAATCCGGGGAATGAAATTCTATATTAGTCATATATAAATGATATTATTTGTGGACTGTTTTAAATGTTTAGTATTGCTAAATCTTAACACCAGGAGTTATTATTCACTAGATCGATCACTATTCTATATATTTAGTCAGTATATAAATGATTAAATTAAAATAATTACTAATTTATTCTACTGTACAAAAATTGACGTCATTGGTGATTAGATAGTGGAATACAATTATGTTGATGACATTGTGCTCAATACAGAGATTATCGAAGAGGAATTGAAAATATCTGTTTTTAGATAGGAACTCAATAAAACTGTGACTATTACTACGTAATTTGCAAATATTTTGAAAATGGACTCAAGTGTAATATCATGATATAATATGAGCATTTACCAAAACATGTTGCCAAAGAGTAAACGTAGTTATGTACATATACGGGCCCAAGTTTATAACAGTTCGGTTGGCTGTAGCTTTACAACTAATATACTCCTATTTAAGTAAAACTAGTAACATTCTCAAAATTATTTCATTAAAGAAAAATATTGGTAACAGAAACAAGGTATAAACGTTTAACTTAAATACGATGAAATATTACTACGTTATGATGTGTCAGTGACAAGTTTGTTAATAAAAAACATTTGTTTTGCGGTTCAGAATAGTCGCTAAAATGCGGCCAGTTGCTGAAATGCATAATAGGCTAAATAAAATCTCAATTGTTGTCAAAGTGAAACGGATATAATAATGTGTGTAAACTGTTCGACCAAATTTTACGCTTAAATCAACATGCTCTGAAAAGGATTATAACAACAAACCGACGACCCAGGGCAAAATAAATTATGGTACCATGAAGGTAAGGCACTGGAAAAAATATTTCTGAATCCACAAGTAAATGCTATCTACAGTTTGATTCTTTATATTTTACTTTTGAACTTACCGATTTCTCCTTCAGGCAAAAGAAAATCCGTTAGTAACTAAACGGTAGAAAATCAATCGGTTACAGTGGACCAGAGAACGTAGGCACAGACTTTACAACAATGGCATCAGGTAATTTGGAGTGACGAATCCAAATTTGAAATTTGTTTGAATGATACCAGAAAACGTGTGCTAAGAATTGGGGGTAGTGGTATGGGCGTAGGAAAATTGCATTTCGTAAATGATACCATGACAGCAAAAAAATATAAATAAATTATGACAGACAGTTTATTGCCGTCAATATCAAATATATCAAAGCACTGACGCGTAATATATTTTCCAGCAGGTGTCACACAGTAAAAACTTACAGAACATAATAATGGTTTACAGAACACAATGTCCCTGTTATAGAGTGACCATCCAGCCCGTTCAGGTAACGATCTACACATAAAAATGCAAGAATTTGGACAGCACGCTTCCTGAAGAGTTCACTAATCTGGTAGATACAATGACTGCCAGAATTAAAGCTGTAATTGTTAATAAAGGTGATGTAACACAGTTTTGATGAAGCGGCCGAACTATTCTGAACCGCGAAACTTAATGTTTTATTTTAACAAACTTGTCACTGACACATCATAACGTAGTAATATTTCATCGTATTTAAGTTATACGTTTATATCAACCAACTGAAGTTAATCTACGACGAGATTTGGGAATAATTTTACTTATTATATTCATTTTTGTTACATTACATTTGTATAAGTATATACTTTTATTACGCAAACACAAAAAATTGTATAATGGGAACGTTGAGCAATGTTTCGTCAACATCAGATTCATCTTCAAGAAACCTTATGGGAAACCCCTCGGTTTATCGCACGCGACGTCACTGTTATTTCTTCGTGGCCGTCCAATCGTGTAAAAGAAATAAACGAAAGTTTATTTTATGAATGGAGGCATTCTTTAAGACGACACCGAGGCGCCATAATGAAACAAATAAACGACTACCGAAAGACATCCAAGGCAACTAGATGGCTTGTGAAAAAGACCATTATCGACTCAGATTACTGCATCAACTTAACCGTGAAGTGAAGTAACCATCCTCTATTGACAAAACAACCTCTTTGTTTGGTATACTTAGATGAGTAGACAAATTCCTGAGAATCGCCGTTTCTTTATTCTGTAGTCCGTTTTGTAGCCGCGATTTTGAGACATACCGCCGTCTGGGCAAAATCTCGATTGCGGTTAAATTAATTGTTCGCTTACTGGATTAAGTTGCGTGATCCGATACGTTAAAAATCGAGCTTTCATGAGATAAAAGCAAATGAATTTTGTTAAATGTTAAAGATGCATTGAAAATACCTATGTACAAGACAATGACGTATGTACACCATATCCTGTATGGTAATACATAAATAATAAGTTTAAAAAAACGACTTAAGAAAAAGGAAAGTAACAACTGAAAAGCAAGAAATACATGTTCTTTACAACAATTTAATACTTATTTGTTATTCCGCTTAATGTAATTAAGCAATTATTGTTTAATTTTTAATTATTATTATTAATTGTTTTATATAGCTTTGAAGTCGATATATATATATATATATATATATATATATATATATATATATATATATATATATATATATATACCGGGTGTATCAAGAAAAACGCCCCAGCCTATAGCTTTTTAATTATCGACGCTAGAAACGCCATCTTTTGGATTTCGGTGTTAAAGTATGTTTTTTACAAGCTCTGCATATAATATGTAAAATGTCGCTTCCGGAAGTGACCGGAAGTTATATCAACTTTTTTATTTTAAATGGAACACCCTGTATATTTTTACGGTATTAGATGGCACACTTTATTCTGAATCCATTGATATAATATTATTTGTGCTTACTGTCAACGGTTAGTAAAATACAGACCTTTGTACATTGCATTACATTGTAGCACTAGGGAGCTGTGAGACATATCTTGAATAATGAATATCATTATAATACCACATTTTTTTTTTAGAAGAATGTGTAAATAGTTTGAGAATGACGGTAAATAAAATAAGAATATCTAGGTATAAACAAAACTATTTAATGAAAAACAGCAGCAAAACCAACAAATCAATAACAAAAATAATTCAAGTCAAATAGTATTTATTAATTTATCAATCTAAATATTGTTCAAATTGCCAACCTTCATTTTCAATGCATAACTGACACCTTCGTATTACCCCATTTACGGTATTTTGGACAAATTGAGGTGATATGTTGTCAAGAGCCACTCTAGTCCTTTGCTTTAGGTCTTCAAGGTTTTGCGTAATTGTTAGGTACATCAGATCCTTTAAATGGCCCCATAAAAAAATCTGATGGGTTGAGATCAGGTGACCTAGCTGGCTATATTGTTGGGCCATTCGTTCCGATCCAGTTTTCTCCAAATTGCCCATTTAAATAGTTTACATTTATACGGGCATTATGGCTAGGGGCCCCGTCTTGTTGGAAAATCACATTGGCGTATTCATTGACAGGCAATTGTTCTAAATAATTCTCCAAATCGTTTCTTAAAAATTCATTATAAATAATAGCATTTAAATGTTCATTAAAAAAGTGAGACCCTATTATTTTATTGTCTTTCATCCCGCACCAAACATTTACACTGAAACGCTGCTGAAAATTTGTAGTTCTAGTGTGTCTGGGATTTTCATCACTCCAGTAGTAATGAACAGTCCTATTCAAAATACCATTGTTACAAAAAGTACTTTCATCCGACCATAGTATGTTATTTAAAAATAAATAATCGTCATTTACCCTTTGCAGAAAAGTATTACAAAAATGAATTCTTTTAAGAGCATCAACTTCCTGTAGATGTTGAATTAAATTAAATTTGAAAGGCCGCATTTTATGCTTTCTTAATATTCTGTGCACCATTGAATGCGACATATTTAAATTATTTCCAATTTGCCGAGTTAAAGTTTGAGGATTTTCCTCAATTGCCAGTAAAACGTCCAACGTTCATTTCATTTGCTATTGTTGGATTTTCTTTTTTAATTTTCTTCAGTGATCTAGTTCTTCTAAATTTCTCATGTAAATGACTAAATTTTCTTCTAAATGGGACTTGCCTGTTAGGAAATTTTTCAGCGTACCTTCTTAAGGCCTCACCACTATTTTTGTTTGAAGCATAGTACACTTCCAACATATCTCATAGAACTATAATTTTTCATCATCCATTATTCTGAAAGATTTTTAAATTAATTCTATTCGTTTACTTTGTGACCTTAAACAGAAAGGTCAGTTTAAACATAATTGTCAAACTAGCATCATTTGTAACTATTGTTTTAAAATTGTAGTCATAGGCCTTCTTAGACTATAATGTACTATATTTATTAGTTATTACCGCAGTATAGTACATAAAGCTATATATTTTGCTAACCGTTGACAGTAACTAGAAATAATATTATATCAATGGATTCAGAATAAAGTGTGCCATCTAATACTGTAAAAATATACAGGGTGTTCCATTTAAAATAAAAAAGTTGATATAATTTCCGGTCACTTCCGGAAGCGACATGTTACATATTATATGCAGAGCTTGTAAAAAACCTACTTTAACACCAAAGCCCAGAAAATGGCGTTTCTAGCATCGATATTTATAGGCGATTAAATAGTTATAGGCTGGGGCGTTTTTTCTTGATACACCCGGTATATATATATATATATATATATATATATATATATATATATATATATATATATATATATATATATATATATATATATATATATATATATATATATATATATATATATAGACGAATTGAGAACCTCCGTGTTTTTGAAATCGGTTAAAAATGAGGTATAGTCAGTATTTCAGTGAGGTTATTAATAAATACCGGTATGGAGAGAATACATTTTGTAAGAAAATGTTTGAGGCTAAAATTAACTAAGTACTGAATCTAATAACTGGACTTCTATATTTATTCTGTTTTATGGTTTTTTAGACAATAAGTCTATAATCTGTATTACAATAGTCTCTATACTCTATTTGTCTATCACTAACTATATATTATTGGCCAATATTAATACCCCAAAATCAACCAGTTTTTGTACTTTAAATTTAAATTAATAAGGATATTATTATCTTGAATGCGTGAATTGACAACATGAATATTTTTCAGTTTTCTTTCAATAAATTTGTTTACAATTATTCTACATAAAATAGTAAATTATAAAAATACATATTGTAAATGTTTTTTGTTTACAGCACCTATTTAGTTTTAGCTACTTTAGCTAATTTACATTTAGATTCAGCTAGTTTACAGTATCTATTTTTGAAATTTAAGTATAATGTAGTTTACGTATATATCGCCTGTCCTTTATGAAAAGGAAAATACGTAATTTCGACTACTAACAAAGTTGTCACGTGTAGATACCTTTAGGTATACTAATTTAAAATAACTAGTGCTTAATATCAGTCTTCAATATATTGTGAGAATATAAAAAATGCGGAAATGCTACATTGCTTAAGGGTAAACCAGAATACAAAACTTGCGAAAATAAATATAAAAAAATATCAATGACAACCTGTTTTTGTCAACTGGTTTCACTTTTTATTATGCTCTCAACATACGTTTGATGAATTATAGGATAATGATTAATTGGATAGTTTTTTTAAATAAATAAAATAAGGAAAATTACAGGTAGGAGTGAAGATATTTCGGAGTTTTTGAAATATATTTACTAAATGTACAGGGTGAGTCACGGGAAATGGACGTTTTTAGAACGAATAGTACAGAGCTTGTGTCAGGCATATGTAAGTGGGAAAAATGACAGTCAACACTCCTTGAGTTGCCATTTAGTATCCATCATGCCGTTGTGGACAAGGGAACACCGCGTGTTTGTTTACGACGAGTTTGTAAAAAGTGGAGGTTCAGTGACAATAGTGCAACTCTTTTCAGACGGCGTTTCAACATCGGCCGTCATGGTGCCCTCCCTCAGCGGAATACCATTCTTAGATTGGTTAATTCATTGCGAACGGCAGGGTCACTGTTTAAAAGGAAACCACCTGGCCCACTTCGAAAGGTCCGAACAGCTGAAAGTGTGGATCGAGTAAAGGAAGCCATAAACCGATTTTTCTTACCTGAACTTCGCAAGCTAAGAATGAATAGGGCAGATGTGTGGTTTCAACAGGACGGGGCGACTACTCATACAGCAAGAGCTTCCCTGGCTGTTATTCGAACTGCATTTCCTAATCGCCTCATTTCACGCTTCGGAGACCTTTCTTGGCTGCAGCGTTCGCCCGATCTTTCCATTTGTGATTTTTATCTTTGGGAGTATTTAAAATCAAGGGTATATGAGCGTAAACCCCGTATATTAGAGGACCTGAAGACAGCAATACGTGAAAGAATTGCAGAAATCAACGTAGATACGTTGCGAAACGTAGAATCAAACCTTCGAAAACGACTTCAGCTATGTATACGTGAAAATGGCCGTCATTTATCAGATATTATTTTTCGCACTTAGGCATATAAAATGGCATAGTTCAACGTTTAATTCTTTAAAAATAAAACTTATTTTTTCCTAAAATTGCGAGAGTTATTCTTTGTTGAAAAACGTCCGTTTCCCGTGACTCACTCTGTATGTATAATTCTATAAATATTTCTATCTGCCAGCATATTATAATGGATACATTATGAAGTTCTATTTTAATATAATAAGGTTGTTTATTATAGTACTAGAACTATTGCAGTCCTGGGAACTGGGATTATAATTCATTATAGTACTATGAGAAAAAAATGCATAAGAACTGTTGAAATTCTATGAAAACTAAACTATTTATTATAACACTAACTTAGTTTTCCACAAAACACCAAAGAAATATACACTACACTCGACGCGCGTTTCGCCAACAAAGTTGACATCATCTGGAGGTGATTAAAAACTGTATTTAGTCTGTTTTAACTGTTTTTAGAGTTTCTAATTATCTCGAGATGATGATGTAGATCAACTTTGTTGACGAAGCGCGCGTGATGAAAAACTGTTTTTAGTCTGTTTTAACTGTTTTCAGAGTTTTTAATCATCTCCAGATGATGCCAACTTTGTTGGCAAAACGCACGTCGAGTGTAGTGTATAGTGTCTTGCTGTTTTGTGGAAAACTAAGTTAGTGTTATCTTCACACCAAAGGTTCCAACCTACTCCAGTGTTTATTATAAATATTAAAAACGTCATTATTGCAGTTTGTTAAATTAACGTCAGGTGCGTATCTTAACTAAATGATTTACTTTTTCGTTGTATCTGTTATCTTCTGTTCAATGGAATTTTCTATGGCCTGGAAACTTACGCAACAGTGTATGTACAGCGTGTAATACAACTAATTATTTATTACGTAATTACTTCTATTGTATAATTCTATACCACCAAATTTATTAGACGATCATTCACAAATATATTCCCTTGTGACAGCCGTTATTACATAGTTTGGAGGGTGTTAACATCCATTATTTTAACATAAGTGAATCCATTACCACATTGATTTTGCGTTATAATTAAAGTAATATTGTTAAATGTTACAGTAGTTGAGTGGCCTCTCGTGACATGCACTTATATGTTACTCGATTAGTGGCTTAGTTAATAGGATACTGAAACACTGATCAGGTTATGCTAATACGAGTAGTTTGATATTATGCCCTCAATTTTTTCAATGAACATGTCACTAGGAGTTGGATATGAAAGAGAGGAATGGCTATTAAATCAAGGAATCTTCTTCGAACATGTACTCATTAGGATTTTTTAGCACATCAGCTGCAAGATTGAACTTCCATAATGTAAAAAATATATATTCGTCTTATATATTTCCGAGTAATATGTATGCAATTGAAGCACATTAAATAATCATTTGAATTTTTTATTCAAAGACCAATAGTGTGTAATTAAGAATGATACTATACGAGTTATACAATTGTCATCAAACACTATCTATAAACGAAGTAACATTTCATGGGGTAAGGAAGGAAATATGTGTATATCTCACATACTATTCAATGTTCACTCGAGGTGGAGCTGACTAAATGTGTCTATTAACCTTTTAAGACGCGATTACATTAAAAACTTGTCGAGCAACAGTGCGAACTGGCCAAAATTACATTATTTCCGCATTAATTATGCAGAGAGACCAGTTACACCTGTTAATAAAAGTGGTTAATATGTCGATCTCACCCAGATCGTATGAAATAATTTATTGTCAGCCAAGAAATTCGCCGAACGTAGTAACGAATGTCTTTTAAAATCAGTCGACCATGAGGCTGGCTTTGGTTGTTTATTAAAATCGTATAACTCCGGATAATGTAATAAACAACATGAATGATTAGCTGAATTACCATAAATACCATAAAAATGGTAAAATTCCCATAAATATGGCGATGACTTGACAATTATTTACCTATAATATTATATAATTTTTAAATAGATAAAGAGGTAACAAGAAGTACAAGAAATTATTATTTTGAACTGATGTTCTTGAAAGGAGAACATAATGGATGGAAAATGAGCACTATGTTACTTAAAAATAGTGCATTCTAAACAGAAGTTAGCAATTATAAACTCTTTCTATATAAAATTATATAAAATTTCAAGTTTTTTTTTATCATGGCGTCTCAGTGTTATATCTTTAGTGCCCAAAACCGTTGAAACAAATAATGCAAGATACCAGTGAAATAATTTTTTAGTGCCGAAAATCTCACAAAATAATTAATACAAACCAAATACGTAATGCATAGTTATATAATTTTCTATTAAATAGGTAAGTTGAACAACATTTGAAGTATAGTTGACAACTGAAACACCAAGCAACACATTCCTAAAAGTTACGGCATATTATTAAATAAAGAAACGTCTCAATTCAGTCTAACGTTGACGTCGGTGCTTCGAATCCTCATTGCCGTCGCCAAATCAGTATTTTACAAGTAATAGTAGCGACTTCCTTGAAGCTCTCATTTTTTAAGTTATTATTATTATTAATTATCAAGAATATAATAAATAATATTTAATAAAGTTTTCCTTAGTCTTCCCCGCCCTAGGCTTTCCACTCAAAGCCAAAGGAATAATGAGTTTCTGATTACTGATTAAAGAGATTATGTTTAGTAGCCACTTTATAGCTTCAAGGCTAATCACCACTGGTCAATGTACAATACCAATTTCAATCCTGGGCGTATGCAAATGGTACGAGTATGCAGGTAAATTTGATCATTTTGACATGAAATAAATACTCAAAGAATCATCTAGTATAGGTCTTTCAATAGAGACGCTCAAAATGTATTGGATTAAAGCGGCCATATTGTTAAAGCAACATCTGTCAAATTTAATAACTATTCAATAGTGCACGGGAAATCATCATGGAAGGCTACAGTGTTCAACAACGTATGAAAAGCATCAAATTTTACTTTCAAAATTAGTGCTCCGTTTGAGAAACCTTCCGCGCATTCCACGTGATTTTTATTCTCCCCACGACCATCCCGCCGAGTCAGATATTTGACGCTTGGTCGCCAAATTCGAGTTAACCGGTTTTACAAATAATTAGACCACATCTGTACGTGACCGAAACGTAAGGTCTCCTGAAAACATCGCTGCTACACGTGAGAGTGTACGGGAAAACCCGAGGCAGTCAATTTCTCGTCGTTCATAAGAACTTGGCCTTTGTGCGACTTCAACTTAGCGAATTTTGCGTCGGGACGTAAGTCTTCACCCGTATAAAATCCAACTGACCCCGGAACTCAAGGTAAATGACCATAGACAACGGACTGTCTTCTCCGATTGGGCTCTGGAGCAGTTGGAAGTTGACCCAAATTTCGTCAAAAATATCATTTTTAGCCACGAGGTCCATTTCCGATGAATGCATATGTGAACAAGCAAAATTGTCGGATTTGGGACGATACCAATCCACACGAGATACACCATCACCAAATGTATCCCGAGAAAGTTACTGTTTGGTGCGGATTTTGACCTGGCGCAATCATCGGTCCGTACTTCTTCCAAGACGAAACTGACATTTCTATAACCGTCAACATTGAGCGCTACAGATCGATGATAAGCAACTTCTTGATAATCCTAAACTGGATGATATGGACTGGACGATATGTAGTTCCATCGAGGTGGCGCTACGTGCCACACAGCGCATGTCACGATGGACATTCTGCACGAGCGGTTTGAGGACATGATAATCTCGCGCAGCGGCGATGTGAACTGGCCACCGAGTTTTTTCGACTTAACGCCTTTAGATTTCTTTGGGCTATCTTAAATCGCAGATTGATGCGAATAAACCGCAAACAATTGATGCCCTCAAAGTCAACATAACGAACGCCATCCAGCAAATTCAGCCAGATTTATGGGACAAAGTCATCGAAATTTGGACCTCTATTTGAACGCATTGCAGACATTTGAACGATATTATATGCCAGACTTAATGCCATAAAATATACTTTCAAATCAAAAAATGTTAAGTAGATATCTCGTATACAACTTGCTTTATTTACGTTCAAAAATCGATCGTCTTTATTGGAAGACCCTTTAGTTGGGTATTTAGTATCTGTTTGCTGATTATAATAACAGTACAATATGATGACACCTAAATAATGTTGTTTCTTTAATGGGAACCCCTATTTTTTTAGAATTACTTAGCCAAGGTACTGAATATAACATATTTTTGAAATTAGAATAAGATGTTCTATTCAAATATAAAAAAGAGTTTCAGAAAAAGTTTTATTTGTATCCCATGTTCTTTGTTAAATATTTTATTATTTATGATTAAACTGTTCTCGAAAAATTATGAATTTTCATGTGTTTTAGTTCTATTGTATCCTTTCAAAGTTAATTTTAGACAATACAATGGACATTAAAGGTAGATTTCTCGATATGAAGTTAATACAGGTGCAGCGCATTACACTCCGTCTATAACACGCATGGGTAACCCATCCTATTCTCCTATAGAGGTATCTACAACAATGTTATTCGTACTGTGGGCCGAGGTACGTCACTGTGTGCTTGGGACGAATAATAACGAGGGGAGTTTAGCATGTCTGCTTGAACATGAGTGTATTTGTCATCATCTATATGTGTAACCATCCCTTCCACAGCAAAGGGATTTAGGGGAAGGAAATCTATTCCAGTCTCTCTATTGTCGATCCAGGCCTGTATTGCAGACTATAAAATATATATGCATGCCATCTCATGTCCACTATTTGTGCCTGAAGGTCTTCTAAGTCGTCGCGAAGGCACCGTACACCTTTCTTACCCGGCCAGCGGCTTTATAATTAATCATTGATGAAACACCCTGTACGAGATCTGCGGTAACCTTCAGGTGGACCGCAGCCCGCAAGTATCTATCATATCACTTAACATTTCTATTCCATACTGGTATTCCAATGAAATTAATAATGTTGTTTGGCGTTGTACTTGTTTTTGCGTCGGCAGCGATTCTTTATTTGTCATTACCGATGATTAATTTCAGATTGTCGTGTATGTGCACAGCGTGCATTCAGTACGAAACATTCTAGGTTAAAAAACGAGCGGATTCTATGTTTATTTCTCAGAAGCGGAATCACAAAAAGACATATCTGCGGCCTCGCATCGCGGATAATCTGATACGAACACCTGGGAAAATAATTAGGCCTTAAAAGTTACGATTTTCATTTTCTTTTAATTCCCATCGGGCAATTATTTTGTCAGGAGTTATGGAATAGTTTTATGTGCTTCGCGCTGATTTATTGCTGTTGCACTTCTATGTCAACCGTTTTTGAGTTATTTTCATATGATGTACTCAATGTTTATAATATCACGGTTTATAAATAAAATGAAGATAGCAAGCTGTTAAAAAAATTTGAGCAGGGCGATAGATAGTAAGTGATTCGTAACAAGTTATGGTGAAAATTCACATACCCCTATTCGGGCAAAAATTTAGGTTTGTTGCTCTTGCGCCTGTAGGCCTTCTCGGGGCAACCTTGTTTGATAATCTAGCAGTAGTCTGCGATAATATGCTTGTCCGAATGTCCTTGGTAGCATTAATCCATCATCAAGAGGTCTTGATGGAGACGCTCCCCCTGTTGGCCATTTACAGCGCCAATGCTCCTTGGAAACTAATCGTGACTAAGTGACTATACAAGAAATGGAGCTTGACTCATATTAAAACCAAGCTTTTGAGAAGCCAACAGCATTGTAGTAACCAGAACGTCATAGTTAGGAGTTGTTTTGTTGTCAGTGATGTTTTGTATAACTGCCACGAAGCTGCTTCCTCCTTGCCATTTAGGGTACGCATACACATACACTTTAAAACATGTACACAAGTACAAATTACAATTGCAAGTGCCCACAAATGATTAGAGACCTACTTAAAGATGGGCCATGCCTCAGATTTTACTCAACACAGGAGAGTAAAAGTGGACTACAAATAGAGTTTACTTTAAATTAAGTTATTTCACATTTAAGGGTATTGCACAAAAAATATGCTAATAAATAACAGAACACCAAGGGCACAATATCCTGCACAAACATATCAGAAGTTATATGATAGATGGTGCATCATAGTGCTACTATGTCAACTTAATATTTTACGCTTTATATTCATCATCAAATTGCATAGAAACTAAAGCATGTAGCGAAAAAGCCATTTCAGATTTGAAATCAGCGATGAAATATTACTAAAATCGGTTAAAGAAGCTCTTACAACAACAAATGATAAATAGCATATTCCCCAATGTTATTTTTGAAATCAAAGAAATACATTCACACATTTAATAAAAATTATCTCTTCATATATTTCACACCTGAGTTGATCAAATATAATTTATTTGTATTATATATTGCTTTAGTACCAGTTATAAAAGTAATTATCTGTTTCTTTGGCTTATTTTGTCATTCAGGAGATGCATTTAAAAACTTTGTTTTCGGATATCTGAAATATGTTTGAATACACTACAAACACGTTAAGCTATTAATTAAAGACACTTGCTCTTACAGAAGATAACATCGGCCATGAAGAATATGTACGTTTTTTAGACAATGAAGTTCAACCTGTTTTTCAACAGAAGCAATACTTTAATGTGATGAAAGACTTTCAAGTGGCATATGTAAAATGTATCTCGTACACTCTCCACCTTCAGATTTCATTAGTTAGCGACATTCATAGCCCTGTAATAGCATTAAATTACCCTAAGTTTATCGATAAGGGTGTATATTAACCACTTTATTCTCCCGTTCATAACCTGCCAACTTTTATGTCTGAGATACTATCTTTCATTTGAAATATAGCGTATAGATGTTATATTTCAACTCAGGAAATTTCACTTCATTTCAGTGACTCATATCAACTCAGGAAATTTAGTCGGCAGATTTCAGTTCAGAAATGGAGCTCGATGAATACTCCTATGAGTATTCATCGAGCTCCATTTCTGAACTGAAATCTGTCGACTAAATTTTCTGAGTTGAAATGAAGCACCGCAACACCATTCAACTTCCAAAGATTACTCTACATATTTATTTATTTATTGCCCAACAGATAAAATCCAATTACAGGACAAATATATACATATGAACATTAAACATATGGAACTATAGTATGTCCAAATACAAGAAAGAAAAAAACAAAAAAAAATACTAGTGTTAAAAGCACAATATAATAGATTTAATAATAACTAAAAAGGATACATAAATATATAAATAGATGAAAAAAATTATAATCATAGTAACATGAAAAGTTAATGTAGGAATGTTAGTCCTAGGCATTTTACAAATATCCATGGTTAAAATTAGTAACGTTGAATTCACCTAATATTAAAAAGGTACTATTTCTGTTTAAAATTTACTCAAGTGATTCAAAAAAGTTGCGAGTAGGCTTCCACCGTCATGCGAGTGTCCTCTAATATCCAAATTCCTATCCGATCTAAACATAGTATAGTCATCATCATCATGAGGTCATCAGTCCTAAGACTGGTTGGACGCTAACCTCCAGCTTCTCCTATCTTGTGCTAACCCACGCATTTCGCTAATTGTGCTACAACCTACATCCCTTACTATTTGCGAGCAGTAGTCTAATCTAGGCCTACCTCTGCCTTTCTTCACTCCTATTTCTGCCTTCAAAATATCGCAGACTATTCCCCCATGTCTCAGCAAGTGACCTACCATTATATCTCTTCTCTTCTCTATGTTTTTCCACACACTTCTTTTCTCGCCGATTTTCTCTAATACTTTTTCGTTTCTAACCTTATCAGTCCACGGTATTTTCATCATTCTTCGGTAACACCACGTCTCAAAAGCTTCTAATTTCTTCCTACTTGCTTCCCCTACCGTCCAGGTTTCGCAACCGTATAGTGCCGTGCTTCATACATACGTTTTTAAAAATCTCTTCCTTGTATCTAAGTTTATTACCCCCGAGCATAAAAGTACTTTCTTTTTGTCAAAAGCTACTCGACCCTGCGCTATTCTTTGTTTTATGTCTTTATCGCTTCTTCCATCCCAATTTATTTTACTTCCTAAATAAGTGAAGTCTCTAACTTCCTCCAATCTTTCATTATTAATTTGTACTTTCGTTTTTGCTCTGCTCTCGCGCCCTCTGCACACTAACACTTTAGTTTTGTTTTTATTCACCCTCATTCCGTATTCCTCTGTCAACACTGCCTCCATTTCGTTCAACGCTGATTCTAATTCCTCCTTACTAGATGCTAATACTGCTATATCATCCGCGAATCTTAGTATTTTTAGTTTCTGTCCCTGTACTTTAATCCCGATATCCACTCTATCTTTTACCACATTAATCGCCTCTTCGATGTACAGATTAAAAATTAGTGGTGATAGCGTACATCCTTGTCTTACTCCTTTCCTAATACCTACTTCCCTTCTTTCCCCTTCTACTTCTATAACAGCAGTTTGCTCCTTGTATAGATTGTGTACTACTCTCCTGTATCTATACTTCATTCCCGCGCTCTTTAGTATCTCGAATATTTTTTCCCATTTTACATTATCAAAAGCTTTTTCTAAATCTACAAATCCTATATAAGCGTTCTTTCCTTTTTTTATTGTTTTCTCTAACATTACTCTTAGCGTCAGAATAGCTTCACGAGTTCCCCTATTTCGCCTAAACCCGAATTGGTCTTCTCTTAGTATTTCCTCCGCTCTATTTTCCATCCTCTTCTGCACTATTCTGGTTAAGATTTTTGACGCGTGGGAAGTTAGGCTAATTATTCTAAAGTTCTCGCATTTGTCGGTTCCTCTCTTTTTCGGTATGGTAACGATAATGTTCCTCTTATAATCCTCCGGCATCTCGCCCGTTTCATATATGTATTTTACCAGTTCAAACATCCTATTTATTATTTTCTGTTCCGCACATTTCAAAATTTCCATCTGTATTTTATCTACACCCGGCGCTTTATTGTTCTTTAGCCCCCTTAGTGCTATTTCAAATTCCTCTGTCAATATAGGTTTTCCTACATTTTCCCTATCGATGCTAGACTCTCCCTCTAATATCTCTCCTAATTCCTGACCCTCGTATAAATGTCCTAAGTACTGCTTCCATCTATTAGCTTTCTCCTCTCTTCCGATTAGTATGTCCCCCGATTGACTCCTAACGTTTCTACTTATTGGTCCTATATCCCTGAAGTTCCTCTTAATTATTTTGTAAGCCTCATCGGTCTTACCTACTTGGAACTTATCTTCTACTTCTTTGCATTTATCCTCTATCCATTGTTCTTTCGCTTTTCTACACTTTCTAATGATTTCCCACTTTATTGACTTATATAAGTTATAGTATAGTCATCGGAAAAATATTCCGAATTTGAAATTTTGAATTCGTCAACAAGGTCTCAGTTAAGCCAATTATGCCGAACTCGTTTGTACTAACAGATGAATCAAATTCATTGATTTTAGTCCTTAATTCAGGCAGCTTTTGGTAATAAGATGTGAATTCTCATGTCGCTGTTTTTGGAATGCTGCGCTCCTTGAGATTAAATCGATAATTTTTGGGACACCACGTATGTATTTATTTTTAAGTTGGTTTCCCCAGCTGCCACACGTTAATTAAGTTGTCTCTTAAAGATCGATTTGTCTGGGAGTGCGGTCCAATGAGATACTGATGTTTTTATAGCTTCTTGAGTTGTCTTAGATTTTTTGTCTTATGGATAATGTCATGAACGATAGACTCATCACTAACTGTAACTTTAAGTGGACGTTAAGCCTCCTTAGTCGGGTCAGACTTTCCTATGCGGATTGCTTTGACATCTATTTCCGGAAATAGACAATGAATTAAATATGTCAGTTATTAGTTGTTTTTCATTTTGTATTCGTGTTTGGTTCCCTGGGTTAGGTTCCTCACTGATGCCAAAGATAACGATGTTGCGTTTTCTTTTTTCTCGCTCATGACTTTCCTGCACAATTTCATCAAACTGGTTGTTTTCTGCTTTAACCGGTAACATTTTCGTTATTTGTTGTTCCAGGTCATTTAGCTTGGATTTTAATTGGATATTTTCTGTATACAGGCTCTCATTTCCCTCCTCTATGTTAGTTACTTTATTTTTTAAAGCATACGAGTTCACATATGTATACGAGTATGTGAATAGAAGTATCCCTCTACCAGTTATATCAGATATATGTTGTGTTCATATATCTTTTGAGAAAATAGAATTTAGAAATATGCAATGCCACGCTATACATTCTAAGAAAATCGTTTGTAACACGTATGCTTTTGTTGATTACAAATATGATAAAGAGAATCTCCTCATCATTAATAAAGGTCATTAATAGAGAGTAATCAGCAACAGGCGAGCCTGAAACCACTATGCTCACAGAATAAACTGAACTATTAATATCTCTCGGCGTATACCCGTGAGCCTTCTTTGTGCATCAGTGGGACGAGAAGAGCAAATATAATTAGCTCTTCAGAAACTATAGCCTTAACTTTGGCGGCCATAAAAAGTGAAGAAGTAGGCAGGTACAATGTCCGCGAAAATACTCAGTACCGCGTTTAATGACAAACAAATTAAATCAGCGTGATATGCATCCTCCTTTATGATGATTTATTACATGCAAAATAGAAAATAATTGAATCTGAATAATCGTGTGAGGTAAAGTGTGGATATGTGAATTAACATAATACGAGAATGATGACTGCGAGTTCTTAATGGACGCGTCAGCGAACGTCGCGAACATCCATCTGTTGGTGAATGGTATCCGTACACGTATACGAGGAGAGTTCGTCAATCGATCAACGTCGATTCGTAAAAAATATTGTTTGTCATAAAACCATAAAATTTATGCAATACCAAATAAATATTAATAAATATAAAGAAATAAGAAGAAATGTTTAAAAGAGTTATAAGGATGAATGTTGACTATTCATAATAAATGTTTATTTTTCATTATTTCTTTAATTATTGGGGGTTGTAAATTTACTAATACACAATAAATATGTACAATGGAATCAACGCGGTTAAATACATAAGCAGGAATTTTATTTAATATCTGATAAGTCCTTAGTCCTTGCATTATTCTCTCTACATGAATTTTGACGCGAGCAATATTGTAAGTTTCCTGAGTTTCCTCTCGCGAAAATTCACTTTTGTTATGTAGAAAAAGTTGCATAACTATCCCCACTCAAAACTCGTGTCACTTTGGATTTATGAAATGAAATAAAGCCTCCAGGAGTAATACCAATTAGCAACTTCTTAGTAAGTTGTGTCCATTTCTATCCATTTCTTGCATTGTTCTAATTTCCAAGCTGCTGTAGGAAATCGATAAAATTTGTATTCACTATTTATTCCGGCATAATTGCAATTTACAACACAGCAACTATAATGGCACATTTTTAGATTCGTTTACGAATTAACTTTTGTAAACACACATAACCTGAGAGCCTATTACTGACAGCCTACTTTAATGCTATTTGTGTCCACTGTAAGCGCTGCCATCGACTTCTTTATCCCCACCCCATAATTTGCACACAGCGAATAGTATGGTGGTGGATTAGATAGTAGTTTGGATGTACTTTTGTGCCATCTGCACGTCTACTATCTTCGTTACCTGGTTGCTTCTTCTCAGATATGTTGAGTCTGTCGGAATTGGACATCGCTCAATTATATCGTCGATAGAACTTCGTTAGGCTGCTACATTTATGGCACTTGTGTTCCACTTCCCTTTTTAATACATATTTGTCGTAGTTGCGAGTAGGTATCACGCCATCTTGAATTGCTATCATTAATTTTTCAGTTTCAGTGTACAAGCTTCTTGCCTTTAGCCTAGTTAAACGAACTCGGTTTGTCGATCCTCTCTCTGCCTCGTAAGTAGCGATATTTGCTGTGAATTATCTTTTCGCGCCATGTTCCCTTCCCTGAGATTCAACTCAGTATATCCTTGATCAACCTGCAAACCTTTCTGGTGTAGAACTTCTCCGGATTCTTATATGCCCCATGAGAGACAGTTTTCTAAAGAAATCTCCACGGAGATAATTCACATCGTCACAGTTACACAGTGCAAATGATAAACCTGTCTACATGGCGTTCATTATTTTAGTGGCACGATATAATACGTCATCATCATTCAAACATGCGTATGTATAAAAGTGTGGGTAATGCAAGGCGATGGTGTGGGTAAAATGGTGTGTACCCAGTTGTGGATACAAGTGGGATGTAAGACGATGGTGTGGGTAATAGTGCGTTTCCATGTATTGTTTCGAGATTGTGAAAGATGAATCGATAATAATTGTGAAATATACTTAAAAAATAACTAAATGATTATGTACTAAGTGATATGTTAGTCTATAACAATGCATCTGACATTTACAAAGGGTTAATGAAAGCTATAAACGTGTGAGCACATTCTTTAAGAATAATATAGGATCAGGTGGAAACATTTCATGATCCTTCATTGTTGGAACCTTCTTATTCTTCAAACCTTGGCTCCCTGGTTTGTAGCTATTTTCCCTTCAAAACGTTTATTAAAGCGTTTGCCACACATTAAAAGTTCAAACATTGGGGAGAGGTGAGAAGTTGTTTTCCGAAACACATGTTTACATGAGATGATCTATTGCTTTTGAATTAAATATCTGGGGAAGTTTTTCTAGATAAATTTATCCTTTAAAATAGAGAGTATATATTTAATATCAATACAGCGCAGACTGTGACCCAAAAATCTGCTAACGTGAATATGGTTGAATATGGTTATAGGGAGAGTGACGTACGGATTTCTGATTATCATTTGAAGTGTATTCAAAATAGAAATATATTACGTACCTCACATCTATCAACCCTTATATGTATGTATTAATTCAGTTTATTTGTGAAAACATGTGATATTTGTTTGATACAATAGGGAGTATAAAATGGCTACATAATAAGTAATAAATAATAAAAATTTCTATATTTATCTTAAAAGTGCTATCGACTCGTAACTATTATGAATATAAAAAGTATAAATAAGTGTTAAATATATATATATATATATATATATTAAGACTAATGTTGATTGACCTCAACGTTAGGTCCCGTTCCCACATACCTCAAATATCGTAAAAATAAAGAAACAAAGTGCAGTACTTCAAAATAATAGTAGAAAATATCCCGGTGGTGAACGTGTGCGGTCTCCACATACCGGCAGAAATGAACAGCTCGTAACTTTAAGCATATCTCGGCATTGGATCCACAACTGTTAAGTTAACCACTACCGTCATTATTTAATTAACTCAAGAAAAATGCGTATTCGTTTTGCTTCTCATATCATTTGGGTGCGAGCGTAATGGTAAATTTGACGATGATGGTAATTTATACATTTATATGAAATATGGAAAACAAATTTAGTTGATTTCTACTGTTATTGGTTACTGCGTAATATATTTAAGCGACATAGATAGCTATAGTAAAGAGGCCACTCTATGAGAAGTATGCTTGGATTAGTTTGTATTATATTGGTAGAAAATATGTTAGTTTAAAGCGAATATTTTCAATAAATAGAAACACAAACTAGAAAAAATGAAGGTTATGGAGTTAATAGCAGTCTATTTTCATTTTACCCTTCATTTAAAGCAGAAATAAGGCGAGGGATATATTTTTTGGTCTGGACAGCTTCGTCTTGTTGAATAAACAAAACTGAATAGAGATAAAACATTGCTCTACATAGAAAGATCTAATCGTTTTTCTATCACAAACTGTGAGGTAGAAAAAGAAAAAGGAGAAAATATAGAAGTAATACATTAATAGGCTTACTTCTATGTTTTATCCTTCTAGAAGTATGAATATGCAAGCTTCTGCGTATTTGTAGAAGGACCAAATATTATTCTGTTCCCATTTTGTTATTTATGAGGCAATTTATTCCACCATGTGTTGCATGAAATGTATAAAATAAAGACATAAGCATTTATTTTAGGCGTAAAAGTTATAAAAAGGAATGGTACAAAATTAAAGAGAATTATGTTCTGAACTTTGGGAAATTCTTGGTGCCTGTACAACATAAGCTATTTATACCACCTCGACAGCAACTATTCGAATCTTCTTAAACATACAATCTGTAGATATAATTTATAGGGAACCGATTTTTGAAATTTCGATTTCTGAAAATTTCGAATTTTGAAAATTCCGATTTTTGAAAATAAATTTTTAAAAATTTCGAATTTCCGAAATATTGAATTTTAAAAGTTACGAATTGTGAAAATTTTCAAATTTAACAAAATTTTTTAATTTTGAAAATTTTCAAATTTTAAAAATTTTTGAATTGTGAAAATTTCAAATTTAGAAAAATTCAAATTTTTCGAATTCCCGAAATATTGAAAGTTTCAAATTTGAAATTTTGAAAATTCCAAACTGAAAATTTCGAATTTTGGAGCCATTCTAGTATCTGAAAGATAACTTCATTTCGTAACATTAATACTTGAAATAGCAAATGGAAATATTTTTCTTAAAGATTGGCATTATGGAAAGAAATAGGAGTATGTACGAAAATATTTTTGAACCTACCAATCTTCTAAAATCTTTTCATCAAAATGCATCGCTCTGGATGAAAACTAAAATATTATTGCAGACATTTTTTTATGAATATAAACAAATAATGTATTATTCTTATTTTATTGCATCGCATTTGTTAATATTTAATGCAGTAATTAATTAACACAAGTTTATTAACGTAATATTTCATTCTATGTGTTAGTAGTAACTGCAAATGGTCATGGGACCTATCATGTTCAATAAAAGATTTGACTGTTGAATACATAAAGATCTATCATTTATAAATGTCTCCTTAAATATGATTATTTACGGGACTGCATCTTAAAAGCCTGTATAATATTCATCATCTCGAATGCAGTAAAGCGTTCATTACAGTTATTGTTGTTGTGCTCTCGCTGTATATCGAATTGGAAAAAAACCTGTCGTGTGCCGTAGTGCAGTAAGAATGAGAAAGGCAGTTGCTCTTCCTGGTGAAGATTTACCGTTTGGTCTTGACATTTCTGCGTGTTAGTGATGCAATCGTCGTATTTAGCTTTTATTTCTGTTTGAATTGCAACTTTCACATAAAAAGAGCAAAATAGCTGCGATCGCAGACGGGTGATAGAATACGTCTAAATAATTATTACATGGCGACGATTTATACATATTTGAATAAAGGTACAGGGTGGCCTACCAAAAATTAAACATGTGCAGCATATTTTAGGCATAAAGTAATTTATTTCATCGAAATGTTCAGTACGTCGACTTTCCTATCTAGAGTCTACAATTTTTCTTGATATTCCTACCCTGTTATTTTAACTCCCAACGATGATGGGCTTACCCCTAATATTCTGAATGTCAAGGGGAGCCCATTAGTAGGTATATGTCATAAGAGTATATAAATGTTATATCAACTAATCTATCACCCTAGATTAAATATTAAGAAAATCACACATATTAAATAAAAAAAAAAAAGAGGAAGGTGGTATTACGTGACAGGAAATTTTTCACTGTTCACTGTGTTTAAATACAATTTGGAATAAAATTTACGCTTACAAAAATTTTTGCGACCTTCTACTTCGTTATAAGTCATTGTCTGATGTTTTCCGAAGGGGTGGAAGCAGCGGAAATGATTGGTAGTTTCCCTCGGTTCATTAATGTATGTAGGAAGTGAAGACGCGAGTAGAACAAAGTATTATGTAAACAATAGAAAGTATTGAGAAATTCGAATTCAAACATTTGTTGTAATTTTCTTTATATATTTAATACTTAATACCCATACGTTTGAAAGGTTAATCAGTGATACTAAACTCTATCAACAAAATCTATTAACCTTAAGATGCCGAAATTGTCGAAGCATTTTAAGTATTTTCCTCAATTTTTGTACATAACACCTTCTTCTACTGCTATTTTTAATTCCTTACGAGCATCTAACAAATCTGGTGATATTTTTTATATAAATTTTGTTCTGGTATAAATTATTTAAACGTTTTCCAGATCTCTATTGTGATGGTACCCTGTATATTATTTTGGTAAACTGTATATTATTTTGACATTGAACATGAATCAATAAGTGTTATGAAACTCAATTGGTGCCAACGATCAACGAAATGGTACAAAGATTAGTATTCTATTTGGTGTGCATTCGATATTTTCGAGATTGAATGACAGAATCCATGTGGATAAGACGGATACTAGTGAAAATTGCATAACAAATGCATTGTTGCACTGAAGAATCATCAAGAGTAACTGAGAAGAGACTGAGATTGTCGCTGAAATTTCCCTCTTACATGAGGCGGAAAGTATTACAAAAAAGCGAAATTTTCAGGTTCGCTATTGTATTCCGATCCACTTATTATCCAGGCATGGACATTATTATTATTAATAACTTCCATCATTATTTCAAAGTATATATTTTATGAAAAATATAGAGTATGTTGCATATAAATAACAAATGTGTCTAGTAGATTTTAATAAAACATACAATCTATGAATAATAAAATTATTTAAAAATTACTTAGTTCATTTTTGGTGTTAATTTAAACGTGACATTTAAAATTAATTTCATGACAGAGAAACTTTTGTAAGAGTTAAAAACATTTTTGATAATTTTCTAAAACAACATGTAAATTTTAAATATCTGCATTTATATATGATTATGAACAATACTTTTTGGAACAGCTGATAGTCCTTTAAACTAGGTACTCTAAGGAGAACAGTACCAAGTAAAACAAAATGTGCGTACATATATTCATCGTAGAGATAGTTGGGAAATATTACTAAGTGACGTGTACCTACAATATTTAACATTTTCAATAAATGTACCACATAAATGTTCCAAAAATGCCTGTTTGTTTCCAGATAAAACCTGCCTTTAATTGTAAACTAGTGCTAATTTTAACTATTTCATTGCAGGTAAGGTCCTCAAGAGAATTACCTGTACAGCTGTTTGGCCGAAATTGGTGTTGATACTAGTTTTGGCCTAGCAATCATCCAGAACTATTACTTTTCCGCACTCCACTATACGCGGATAAGTAATGTAATCGTGTAAAAAAAATTTTTGTTGGGCTTATTTTTCGTTTTTCGCCCTAAGAACTACAAAAAAATGGTTTTCAAATCATTCTGTGTGTGTGTGTGTCGTTGTCGTCGGCATTTATTCTTATTAGCACGATAACTCAACTAAATCGTGTCAAATTGATCGAGTTTTGACTGATTCTGACCGGGGACGTCTCCCAGACGACATCTATTGATATTGAGGTGGATAGGACACATCCCACCCTGCCCATGGGTCATGAGAATGCACGATGGTGGACTATTTGAAAAAAGTAAAACTGTCGCATAAAACACATATTCTGTATTTATGTGTTGGTTTATTTTCTCTCGGCTACTCAATTTCGAGAAAGAGAGGTTCTACGTGCGGAAAAGTTCGTTTTAAGGTTTTGAAACTGTTTATTTTAATATCGTGATAGAGTTTTTATAATTACATAGAGAGAAAACTGCATGTGCAACTGTACACTTTAAATAGAAAGTAATCTCGTGTTGATACAAATCATTTCAATGGTAATATTTTTTCATTGCTTTTATTAAGTTTAACTAATGTTTCTAAACTTTCTTTATCTGCGAATTTGAAAATATAATATTAGTCAACTAATTTAAAAATTATTATCCCCACATTCGATTACTTGGAACGCTTATCTCTATCTTCAACGTCGAAGAATAATAAACATAATAGTAATTTGAAATAAATCACGCCTCAAGTAATAAACCAGCAATTTTAATTTCTTTCATTATCCACACATATCAGCACAAACAACTTCCCTTTTAATCAACAGCGTCGGGTCATTAAAAGAAGTGCCTACTAATGCCAACTTGCGCGAGAACAATATCAGTAACATCCTTGAGCTTGCCGGCGGGAATAGGATTTGCCGGCCTGAAGTTAATTAACTAATTAATTTAATTACATACCAAGCAGGAGTCTCTAATAAGTATCTTCGGTATCTTATTTTTTTAACCAAGCTATTGTCCATATTTTGCAGAAAATATACGGATGTGTATGGCTTATTTCTATAAAATTTGCTTTAGGAGCGTATTACTGTTATCATAAAAATAATGAGATTTAGAACAATGGCCATATAACCCTGTAGTCCTCTAGGGTATCTGTAGTTCTTCAGCTTCTCTTGCAATTCATTTCTGTCCTTGGCATCTAATTTGATATACTTGTTCTTCGACATGTTGTCCTCGAGCATGTAGTCCTTTTAGCACAGCTTTGACCTTCCTCGTCTTCTTGTGCCTATAGCCTCGGCTGTAAAAAGTTTTTTGTGGATTACTGTCGCTAAATTTGGACGTGGCCTGCCCAATTTAACCTGTCAAGATTTATTGTAGTAATTATGCCCTTATTACCGACTTGTCTAATGTTGACTTATGTATAGGTATACATTGTAGAGTAATACATCCGCCAGAATATGTATCTATCCCCAGAATATTTTTTTCTAAGATTAATATCAGTGGTTCATCTGCTTTTGTATTTATATTTGAGAGAGTATTTCTACAATGATAGGTATGTAAGTTTTTCGAAAGGGCATAATAACACTCGCTTGTTAACATAATACACGGCTTAATTTATACACTCTTGTTTTTTATTTTCAGGTACTGTTGCAACCACATACACAAACTCCAAACTCCACTGTCTCAGTGATCATTAATTATTTGTGACGGCCTTACATTTGGTTTTACTCTCATTAATTTGTAGTCCAATGCTTTTTGGTGTAGCATCGAAATTTTTTAAATATTTTCTTGGCCTATCGCGCTATTCTAATAATGTGTACGCTTCTGTTTAAGTCAAGATTTAAGACTTGAGACGTATAATGTATATACAATATACATATTTAATAAGTTTTGATGAATACGCTAGGCCTAATGCAAGTTCTAAAACTTTTTATGAGTTAATAAATAACAAAATAATAGATACTGTATTTATTTACTTATGTTATTATTTATCTATGCATTATACATAGTTCTGGTATTCTATTTTTAAATAATTTAGAATGTGAGTTGAGATTAAATAATTAGTACTTATGCTTTTAGATAGCAGCAGTGTCATTAGCATCAATATTTTATATAAGTTAATGATACATTTTAGTTATATACGAAAATAAAATATATCTTCACGCATTTTAATTATAACCAGTGAAAATTTATCCAGTACTGGCGCATTCACCAGAACTTCAAAAATACATTTTTAGTTTATTTTACCCAATGTTTTATTTTATAACTAACTATAGATTCCCTATTTAATTTATCTTTTATAAGTTATTATTTCAGATAGATGTATTTTTATAAATTTTGCTATTAAACTATTAAAAAAATCCTTTTCAAGAGATTGTTTATATAAAGAAAGATCGAGTTAGTACAGTTGTAACTTAGTTTTAGTTTTCTATTTTAACAAATATTTTTAGTTTTATTGTGATTTTTAATTAATTTAAACTTAGATGTGCGTGAAAAATGGAATACCTTGTATAAATTTACTAGTCAAATGTGCCACATCTTTCACGAACTATAAAATCCGAGGTGATAGAACTCTAAAATGAAATACTCAGAAAGCAATGTTTATCTTTAGGTGGACACTTTAATATGGTATATAGCTATAAAGTCACCCTCAGTATTGTATTTCTTTTGCATTTTGCATTCACCCTCTTTCTTAAATGTATAGCTCCTATAAAGCGAACCTATTTCAAAGTCTAATATTAGTGTGACAACTATTGAAATGTCCGTTTAATACTGCTGAAAGTAGTGGTTCGTTTCTACATAGTTCTTATTTTTTTCCCAAGCTAATTTCAAAAATATATTGAAATAAATATTTCAAAATATTTGTCTTCCTTCCTCTAATTATGCACAAAAAGTTAGTGATGCATGGAATTCATTTAATGATTAGTTACCACTGCTAGTAGCAGTGCATTTTATTTAATAAATATATAATGTCACAAAAATATTAAGTACCTAAATTGGATCTAGTTATATTTAGTAGGCAATTTTTAGCTTTGAAAATATCAACGATTTCTACATTAATACAATCTTTCAGATTCTAAAAAAAATTATACTAATATTAATTTATTTGTTTAGTTGTTACAGCGTAAGAAAAAAAAAAGAGAGAGAGAGAGAGAATAGAGACTTACAAGATTCAATAAAAATTATAAAGAAACAAATCAATTAAGAATATAAAGGTAGAGGAATAAGTCTAAAAAAATAAATACACAATACACAATACAAAAAAATAAGTGAAAAACTTTCCATTATATGGAAAACATTTTATTTTGGTTTCCAAGAAAAATTCGATTAAGTCAATGCATTGTGCTTATCTCATAATACGAAATGACGTCAACAGAGTGGATGACGTCATAGTTGTTACCTGTAGAATACGACATTTAAAAAAAAATCAGGAAAATCGCCTTATTTGTATTTTTTGACAGAATGTTATTAAGAAAAGTTGTTTAGAATCATAATTTACATCTATCTGCAAATTTCACATCCACAAAGAAGACTTTAACTTTCTATCTATTTTTTTTTGTAACTCTATGGCGATGAATAATTTTAGGTAATTTGAACTGGAAATATATTTAAAACTATATATATAAGTTCCCTTTGTAATCCAATACATTGCAGCTAATATTAATATTTTTAATATGTGTTTTATAAGTCCTTCGCTATGAGATATAACGAGTTCTCGATGACGTATAATTTATTGTAAATTAAATTAATAGTTTTATGAGACTTAAAAATATCTCGTAAACTTCCTTCTTTTTCTTACAGTGGAAAAGTGGGTGAATGATTTCCTTATACGCGTAAAATGTAGAATGCGCAATACAGAACATGTTGCCATTGAAAAACATAAAACTCGTTTAAGTGGTAATTGGAGAATTAAGGAATATCAAAAACAATTTAGCATAGATTTAGTTAACACGATTGTATGTTACAATATGTCACAAAATACGCTAATCAATGCAATTTTTAGTCAACTGCTATACAATAGTATCAATGGAAAATACAATAATGTTCCTGTGCCTTCTTAGATAACTAACTAAGAACTGGTCATGTAGTATCAAAGTGTCAAGAAATTCAAGGAAATGTAACTTTCAACGTACTAGACGGTACAAATTTACAGACAATGGCTGAATATGTGGATAGTTTTCTAAGAAAACATGGGGCGCTGATTTGAAGAACAATAAAGGACATGTGTTACTCTATACAACCGATTTAACTTTCTATATAAATTAATCTGCAGTGCACTTAAAAACACAAACTATGTCACTTTATTGTATGCAGTCATCATACAGGAACGTCTCGACAAATTAATAGCCAATGTGAAGGTATTTTTGAAAGTACCGTCTTAAAGAAAATTATTTCAAGATGAATTTCTGAATATGTCATTACAACTAGAGCCTGTTGTGACGTCTTAAGGCACATGATTGAAGCCAGAAAGCCACCATGATGTTCATTTTGTTGATGTGAAGGGGGTAGCCGACAAACTAAACGAAAACGAAGCACTCTCTTTCTCACACGTTCAGCAGACGTTCAATGACCCTGCCATTCAGGAAGGTTTAATGTACATCCATAGTCATTTCACAAAAATTTATTTGTCAATACCTTGAGTGTACACCTACTTCTCCTGGATACCCAGCAGTTAACGCAGTAAATATTATGATTGACCTACGCTAGTTCTCTTTCAAGTTAACAGGATTAAACTGGATTGAGTTTTACACAACGCAATCCTGAATTTTATACACTCTGTGATATTGTGGATCTCCTCTTACTTCTTCTAGGTATTTCGTTTAAAATTGAACAACTTGTAAACAAAATACTAATAATGCTATTTATCGGCCCATTCTCTGATTTTACCTCAGTCCGGGCCTTCAAGATTATTCATATAAGCGTGAATTAAAACTTATATACTGCCTAACAGATCAGTCCGGTATAATTACACCTATAACATGCCCAATTAAAATAACTCGATCCGTGGCTGTGTGTAAAATTAAAAGCTTTGGGTCAGAGCAAGAAAAACTCCGCTAATGATAGCTTTACCGACGATTGTAATAAGCACGATTGCGTCTTATGTTCGCGTAAGTGAGGGATTAATATTGAATTCTGGTCTTCATTTTCTCTTGTAGGGACAATATTTACCGGTCGTAATTGCAAATACGTCTGGAGGAATAATATGTATAACAAGATCCGTTTCAATTACATATTTATAGGAGAGGAAAATCTCAATAACAGCCTATCTCGTTCGGATACTTATCTCGCGGAACGTAAAAAGTACAAGGTCGTTATTATGCGAGGCCTACGCTCATCTTAATGCGATATTACAATTAAAAAATGCCTAATTGAAAACTCTGGCCTCAACGACATCGTTACGCAATCGGTGCCATCTGTTTAGGTTAAGAGTACAATGTAATAGTAGGTAGAAAAATTACAGCAAAATGTTCTTAATTATGTGATTGTATTAATGTTCATTTTTACTGCGCAGCTGATATGACGTGACGCCGTGTTTAGTTCGTAGCTGAGAAACATTATGCCGTCCAAAATTTGATAAAACACGACGTATTGTTCGAGGTTTGATGTTACTGTGCTTGTTAAATTTCAACCCCCTTGTTTTTTACAAAGTGAAATGTTTAAAATTGTACGAGTAAAGCGTACCTCGTAGCAGGGGTGAAAAATGAAAATGAACCCTGAAACATGACAATGCAATACCACCCTCTATTTTATAAACGGTAAATAGGAAACCCCTAATATGGAATACCATTTTATAGTAACTTTAAGGAATTAATTTTTGTTAAGAACAGAAGGGTTGCAATTTAAGAAATCGTTCTAATGACGTCATAACTTAAACACAAAATAGTAATATATCGTAAAATAATTATTAGAATAAAACTCCTGTATCGTTAAATAAAAAATAAATAGTACGTATATGTAGATACTTATAATTTTGATCATTATAAGCTCCTAACTTGTTCTTATATTAACTAAGACAGGCTTCCATTTTTTCCTTTTTTTATTTCTTACCGTATAAAACCTATTGTGTATTATTTATTTATGTTTTTCTACTCCATAATTGAATACTAATCTATTTGGGTAGTTTAACTAAATCAATAAGTAATACCTGAATGTCCATTAAATAATTCATCCCCACTTCATTGTCAAAATTGTAATTTTATACTTGTTCTTGATATTACTAGTATTTAATAACACATTAATTTTTTTAATTATCTGAGTAACACAGTTATGTTTTATAATAAACAGTTTTAAAACCTTAAGGCAGACTTTTCCGCACGTAGAACATCTTTATCTCGAAATTGAGTGGCTGAGAAAAAGAAACCAACGCATAAATGCAGAATATGTGTTTTATGAGACAGTTTTACTTATTTCAAATAGTCCACCATCGTGCTTTCTCATGATCCATGGACAGGGTGGGGTGTGTCCTATCCACCTCAAAATCAATAAATGTCGTCTGGTAGACGTCCCTAATCAGAATCAGTCGAAACTCGATCGATCCGACACGACTTAGTTGAGTTATCGTGTTAACAAAAACTTTCTCAAACAGGCCACCATCGTGCTTTCTCATGACCCATGGACAGCGTGGGGTGAGTCCTATCCACCTCAAAATCAATAGATGTCGTCTGGTAGACACGTCCCTAATCAGAATCAGTCGAAACCCGATCGATCCGATACGATTTAGTTGAGTTATCATGCTAACAAAAAAACGAAAAATAAACGCTAGAAACAATTTTTTTCCATTTTTCTTTACACGATTACATTACTTTTCCGCTCTGGTATAGTTGAGTGCGGAAAAGTAGAATATTGCTAAGCATAATGATAATATTAATTCATTCATATCTGCTCAGAAAGATTCCCAATGTATTTATAGTTATATTGCATATAACTATATACATGTAATATTACATGTTCAATATTGCACCCTACATAGCATTAAATTGAAAAATTTATAATGCTCTACATAAAAATATGATGTTTTTTTTCAAAACAAGAAATATATCGAATTAGATTACTATTTTATATAAAAAAGACTACGATAGAACAATTAACAATAGAACAATTAATGAAGAATATAGTAGAAATGTTTGTCATCTGGCAACTATCTAGATCTGGTAAATTTAAATAAATGAAGATCTCCTTGCCTCAGAGACATACAATTTGTATCGTTTAAATATTTTGGATACTGTATAAAATAATAAAAGAATAAATTACCAATTCCTCATTATGTCGTTATCTGAAAAAGCTATATTGTAGTATATCAGTCGTAGTTATAAACAGACTTGCCCATGAATGCAACTTGAAATTAATAGCCCAAGGGGCACTATACGCAGTGTCTACAAAAAGTGACCGGTTGGGCGGGAATGACCGATAATATAATTATTGAGCCATTTTATTTTCAAGAGAATATTATCTCCTCCATCTTTTATATTTACTATCCCATTTTGCTACATATTGTTCTCCACTAAAAAAAGCACAACTTCCTTACTAAGAACAGCACGGTAATTTCACATCATGGACATTTTACGATATTTCTGTTAAATTGTTTGACTGATTGTAAATTTCTATATTCCGTATTCTCTAATATTATTATTTCCTCAACAAATAGTGTTTCAAAAAGTATTCACAATAGATTTCGTCATCTAATCTATAGTATATAGTACAGTAATATTAGTATAGTAATAAGTAATACATTTAAATTAAAAATAAAAATCAACGAGTTCGTGATATTTTCTAAAAGAAATATTTTATAGAACTTGTTTTAATTTTAATAACTTTGGTTAAACCAATGTTCTATAATAATTATAATGACCAAAATAGAATCACTAATATAAATCGCAATACAAACCCAACTCTTCTCTTGAAATTCCTTAATTCGTTTTATTTAGTAAACTTTACTTAGTACTTTTTACTCAGCATGATAATTTTTATTTATTCATATACTGACATTTTGTTTACTACTATTTAAATGATAATTTTATCCAAAATTAAGTTTATGTAAAGTTATGTATTTATTTTGTCTGTAAATTTATTTAAAATGAGTGTAGTTGTGTAAACATATTACACCATTGTTGGTTACATTTAATTGGTTTATTATAGTTACATTAAATTTAATTATGGCAAAATAAATATTTGTTTATTCTACAATTGCAATTATACAACGTTTCAGGTGAAAAAGTTATTGTAATATAAGGTTGTAATAATAGTATAGTAATAATACTACAGTAATACTATAATAGATACTACTAGTTGTAGATAAGTAGATCTACTTATCTTAGATTGTTCAAACTGCTCCACAATGAAAATATAAACTACTAAATTATAGTTATTAATTATATAAGGGAATTAGCAGGCTTTTTAATTCTGTTAATTAAAGGCTGTTAATTCCCGAGTGTAATTCAACGTTTTATTCACGACCACGAGAAAAACCGGTCAATTTGGAGGTGAGAAACTCAGTTTTGAAAAACGTCAGATTTGACAGATTTATATTGATCAAATGCTATAAAATCGAAGCGTGGTATTATGAATTCTAATCCACTAGTGTATTAGAAGTCCTCTAATCCACGGAAAACAGACGTATTAAACCTTCCTAATATGGTTGTGGATAAACTTTATTATTGTTACTATTGATATTACTTTACATATAGATGTATGTTACTTGTATATTTGTAAATATGTATTGTATTTACCAATGTTTCGTTTAAAATTACTAGAATTTGTATACATTTCCTATTAAAGCTATGAATTTATTCCGGAAGATAGTTTTTATTTCTCAGATTTCAATACACCGAATAACTAAAGAAAATATTAACTGCAAGGTTATTTGTATGTTATCTATGACGCTACAAGTTAGAATTCAATTAAAAATATATTCAGCTGGAATCTAAAGGCGGTGTTTTCCATTAAAATGATAATTTTTGCCAAAATTAATTTATGCAATATTTTCAATGAAAGAACTCTGTAAAAAAACTACATATGCAATTTAGATCTGGGATATAGATAAGATGTCTTTATATATAACTGTCTTTATCGATAAATTATGTTACACTGAGAAAAATATTTATGAATGATGAATTAATAAATTACTATTTAGTACCTAAAAATAAACAGTTTTAAAACCTTAAAACGGACTTTTCCGAACGTAGAACATCTCTATCCTGAAATTGAGTGGACGAGAAAAATAAACCAACACATAAATGCAGAATGTGTTTTATGCGATAGTTTTACTGTTTTCAAATAGTCCACCATCGTGCTTTCTCATGACCCATGGACAGGGTGGGGTGTGTCACTAAATCACCTCAAAGTCAATATATGTCGTCTGGTAGATGCTCCTTAACAGAGTCAGTCGAAACCCTATCGATCCGGCACGATTTAATTGAGTTATCGTGCTAACAAGTTTAAAATGTCGACGACAACGACAATGACACACACACAGAGCAAACATCTTTTAAAAACCATTTTTTTAGGACGAAAAACGAAAAATGAATAAAAAACATTTTTTTTCAATTCTTCTTTACACGATTACATTACTTTTCCGGAATATGGAAAAGTAATATTAGTATTTTTATGTACTACCATAAAACCAGCCAATAAATAGATATTGCTATAAAACAAAGTATTAGAATTCTTAATTGTAATACATACATTTATTGGTAACAAACAAATAATGAAATCATTAAAAAATCTGTTTTCTCCATGTATAAAGTATGTACAAAAGTTACATATAAATCCCCGTAGATATTATAAAATATAAGAGATTCAATATAAACTGAAAGTTTTGTTTTACTTCTTATTTCTGTAGCTTATATAAGAACACCCCTATAATTTTCATGTACTTTTTCATCTTAAAAAAATTATCATTGCAGAATTATTTGACGAACATAGTCCGCAATTTTTATAGACATACCAGTTTACCACCACCCCCTGGTGCACATTTATTACATGTATTTAATTAACCGCATATTTTGCACCTACCGGGACTGTTACGACAAATTAACGATTTCGCGAACACTATAACATTCCATGTCTCAAATTAAATCTAACACACTAAAATATGTCGCCAGCCATAGCTGGAACGACTTATTAAAATTTATGGACGTAATAAAGTACCGGGATAAGATCTGGAGATGTGGCATATGTAGAAAATGGTGTGTGTGCAGGTTTTCTTTATAATAGCGCGCAGCATTTTCTTGTCACATTAAGTAAAATGCTTGTAAATAAAATGTAATTGCTCTTGGGTCATGTAAGATGAGCTCGCTTCTGGATGGGTATCTTTAAAGTTATTTAATGATAATTTCGTATCCCTTTATGTACAGGTGGCGTATAACTTCAAGGAATGGTTTATGGAAACTTGAACATCATACATATAAATATACGATGATACTGTTTCGTAAAATAGTAATTTTTATTTATAAGTTTCAAGGATCGATATTATTACATGTAATGGTGGCTATATTAATAATAGAAGAAAATTGTAATGTTAAAAAATAATAATAATTAATATGATAAATATATAAGGGAGAAAATTATGGCCAATCCGATTGATGGCGACTTAAATAACGATGAATGTATGGATTGACTACGAGCGAAGTAGAATTAGATAAAGTATGTATAGAGAAATTGACGAAGTCAGAGAATAACATTTGGAAGGTGGTCCGCGACACCTATATGCGTCGAGCATTCTCATGTATCATCGTCCTTAGGTGGTAAACGCTAAATGTGTATAATTTTCACATTTATTCTTAGCACATTGTGTCTGAAGGTCTTCTCTTCGTCGTATTGCAAGTAAAATTTACTAATCAAAGATGAAAAGGGGTAGATAATAAAATTGTAGTACTCGGGTAATTCTGCGCAGAACTGCGTGAATTTATTTGTAGCGGCTTCGGAAATTATAAATTCTCTCGAATAATGAAGCAATTTGACCGATTGTTGGAAATGCCACCACAATAAAGAAGTACCTCTACAAGTAGTCGAACAGTGGAAAATTCGGAACGTAATCATTTTATTAAAATAAAATGTTTTACTGATAAGTTTTATTATTTATGGGAAACACAATCCTTGTATATGGATTTTAAAAAATAGTTTTCACAAATGAAATAAATGCTTATAGTTTATTTCATTTCTATTTGCCAAATAAAAAATCCCAAATGGCTATTATCTCATACCGTGGCTTGTTTTTATGGCTAGACTCAGGCAGACTGTTCCGTTTATCGGCAAGATAAGAGTTTTTTACTTGGAAAATAACGATGAAATGAATAGTACATAATAAATATTAAATTGCCTTGTCTATATGTGCCTTGGGTATATATTTTACATATACGTATTAGTTGTAAAAAGTTTCTAATTGAAAAAAAAAATATTTTTTTGAGAATACTTTTTCTTTAGTTTTAAGATGATATGAAGAAGTTAAATATCTATCCTTAGAACTAAAGTTATCGTTGAGAAATAGCCTTGAAGAAGTGAATTGAAATAATTGCCGAAACGTTGGCAATAAGATCAAATTTAACTCGCTTAATGCTTTTTCAAATTCCTCTCTCAATATAGGTTTTCCTACATCTTCTCTATCGATGTTAGATTCTTCCTCTAATATCTCTCCTAATTTCTAACCCTCGTATAAATTCCTGTACTGCTTCCATCTATCCGCTTTCTCCTCTCTTCCGATCAGTACACTATGTGAGAATTTTTATTTTAGTCTAGATTTCACAAAATATCGTAATCACAAATAATATAAACATCCATGGAAATGGCTTTACATTATTTACCGGCAATAAATACAAGAATTGTATGGCAATAAATATTGGCAATATTTTATTGTAATCACGAATTTCAACACCATGCGTTTTTTTATAAATAATTTCATTCTTAATAAAAGCCTATATGCACCTCACTCGTCAAGAATTGAGAGACTACATGTATATATTTATCTAATGAATCATAGGAATAATAATAAATTACGCAATTTTTTTCATAAGACACAGTTACTTTAATTAGGTTTAACGTTAATATTGTTTCTTATATATTTTTTTCAAATAAATATTGCTCCACACCTCCTTGATACTAACTTAATTAAGATCTTGAACTCTATAATAACAGTGTGTACCGTTAATAACAGCAATATTGCGACCTTAACACGTTATAATTGGCTTTGCAAAAAATACGTATATTGCCAGTCTTCAAATAATACAATATAATTAAAATACACAATACACTTCGTACTAAAATAAATAAACTAAAGACATTTACTGGTGAAGTGTGCTGTGATATAATAACAAAAGCGCATATCTTCAGTACTGACAGGAAACGAGATAGAAAATTGATAAAAAAACAGCCACTCAAGATACGAAAGGACTGTAACTAAACCTTTTTCCTTGACTACAAAGTGTACGCTTTATTTATAATTTACTACTGTTGACCTCAGGTGTCGACAAGTCAATGCGAGTTAACCATACTTGTACGGAATTAAATTGTCTATTCTATTTTGAGTACCCTTTAATGGGAAATTATGTCAGGGATATTTCGTCGAGTGCAGAGCAAGTCGCCGCCATCAGGGATAAATAAATACACTGCCAAGGCACAGTGAGCGAGTCAGCGAATTATATCTGATGTATGTAAAATTGTGATTTATGCGCAATGCATTTTTTTCAAGGTTTGCAGACTGAACTGAAAGAATAATGAGATGGATTCTTGTTGCGGGTAATGGTGGCTCTAGGGCGACATGAGAGGAGGATTGCGCCTTGATAAAAGGCGCATTTATTGTAATTTATGAGACGAATTAGATTTTAAACAGGGAAACTACGTTAGTGGTCATTTATTTTTAAAAGTATGTACATATGTCGGTACGTCCAGTTATTCTTAATAAATCGACAGAATTTCTCAGAATATATTTGTGATTCTGTTATTTTTTAGAAAGAGTGTGGGAGAGTAGTAATAAAATCAAGAAATTACGTACCAAAATTGTGGATACCACAGAAGAAACTTGTATTTTAATTACACAAATTCGAAAGAACATAGTTATTCAAGTTAATTTTAGTTGTAATCATACATAGATCATTTCTGATCAATGAATGATAAAAATAATGAAAACTATAATGTACCGGTACACAGTGTTTCCAAATCCCGATTTTGCGGCCAAAAGTCCCACATTGAAGGTCAGCATTGCGGATTTTTTCATAACATGTTGTAGAGGGGACTATGGGACATTATGATTCCGAAGGATAAGTTTCCAGGAATATTTTCTGAGGCAGGGGAACAGTTAGAAAACTGAGGTCGTAGCAGCTGCACGTTTAGCGCACTCATTAGTCGCGTGCAGTCTAGAAATTTCCGTGTTTGACGCGGCAGACGATTAGGGTGGTGCAGGTCATAACAAAAGGTTTATACCTGGTCATTTTAATGCTTATTCTTTCGGGGTGAATTACTACCGTAAATAATTGTTCCTTTTTTTTTTTATTAAAAATCAGTATTTACGCCAAATAACTTACTACGTATTCTATTTGAATATTTCAAAGGAAATGGCATAATCTGATTATTTTTAAACTGTTTTCAGATCAATGAAATTGTTCTCAAGAGTAGAGACATATTTCTTATGACAGAGAAAATTTCAACTGCAAAATTCTCCAATAAAATACAAGCTATCGAAGAAGCTTTGCATTTGAAAGCAAATACCTCATTTAAACTCTCTGAGAACTCCATTAATCGTATTAAACTACTTTTATATAAAATAAGGGACTGATGAGTCAAATCAAATTTTATTCACGAAAAATTTCACAAGAGAACACTATGAAAGATGTATTCCATTGGCTTCTTGCATCATCAGGTTTTTTAATAACTGAAATGCGAAAACTTCGAACTAAGAAAAAAACTTAGCAAAGCAATACCATTACTTATTTCAGCAGAATTATCATATATTCCGTTGGATTAATTTGACTCAGAGTGCTCAGAAGAACCCTAGACGAGCGACAATAGTTAATTCGTTGTATTAAGTAATGTAATTAATAGTTTATCAATATATGTCATTTAATAAACAATAAACATGTATGGTTGCTTCCAAAATCTACTTTCCTATCTATTTGTACCAGTAGAATGTTTTTTTTTTAGTTAAAACATTTTCTAACATGTTCGCCATTTTAAAACTTCAAAATGCAATTTCATATTTGAAATAACTGTTTACAAACAAAGTCAGTACACTAAACCGTTCTTGTTGTAAACAATATTTAAACAAATATGGCGGTCATTTTGTATCCGTCATTTTGAATTTTAAAAAACAAATTATATTTTTGAAATCAGCGACCCGAAAAACCCTGGTATCCAAATTGTGATAAAATTCCGATAACCAAAAGTACTTTTGGCCACAAAATCGTGATTTGGAAACACTCTGCGGTGGAACAATAGAAAAATTACAAAACTACAGTTCTTTGTTGACATTAAATATTACGTTTAATAATTATTGGAAACTATATATTGTATGATATATATAGAAAATTATAATTCTTACGGTATAACTGCTTTAGAGAACTCATGTGCTTTTTACGCCGTTGAAAATAAACTTTAATGATTTTTAATGGTGGTTATCATTTTAAATAATGTTGTTAAGATTTCTATTTAGTTTATGGCAGTGAGTTATTAGGGTCATTGTAAATATTTAGTTTTCTTAAAAATGTACCTATTTATCATGGGAACGGTCGGGTCGGCTGCAGTTTTTCGGAATTATATCTTGCTGTGAATAACTATGTGAGGAGTGACACAAAAACCGTCACCGTAGCGTCACAGCCAGATATGAGGAAGAGGCTATAAAACAGATAACCAAAAGCCGACCATACGCATTGCTACATCCAACATCCACTGCTTAACACGTAACTTAGGCATTAATCAGTTTTATAATCAATATACAGAACGTTTTCTGTAAACCGTTGTTGCTTAGTTTTAATAAATCTATGCATTGGAATAAATACCGCTGTTTATTTCACAACCCTCAAGGCAACAACAAAGATGTGGTACAACAGTACGCCCTAGTGATACGAAACAAGATCACGATCAAAAACAAATGTAAAGTGTAACTATTTCAAGTATAAGACTTACCACCAGTATAATTAGTACAATTTTATACCACTACGAGTCTAATTATAAACTGTTATACATTTTAGATATAAAACTAGTATAAATACACCAGAAGTACACTTTGCTTCGCATGTGTAAATGTGTATATACACTAAAACCATTATAACCTTACCACTATGTCACAAGCGATATTCGTATGAACTAAGATGAAAAATCAAAGTCAGGTGAGTGACAGTTTATGTAATTTAAATTTGCTGCCTTTATAGTCAACTGTATTACCGCCATTACCGGTACCAAAGGAAACTAGAAAATTCAAGTAAGTTATTATGGCGATAAACCTTATAATCCATGAGCTCAAACGTAAAAAATACTTGCAAAAATGATGTGGAAAAACAGAACTTGCAGAAAACGAAACGAGGTTAGCAGTCAGATATATGTCAAACAACTACCAATATCTGTCGAAAATTATCTACTGCGTTAGTCAATACTATTTGTCTTCTCATCGATCAGCGTGAAAATATGAAAACAGTTGTCGGTGATATGTTCAGGTCATCTCCGATGGCCGAAGACAAACGTAACATCACCTGTCTCTTGTTTACCTATTATAGCAAATGCGTTCATAGGGATAGCGGATTGTCTGTGATATTACCGTATGGTCGTGACGTAGTTTCGCCACGATGAAATAAATAAGGTAATATAGAGTGTCTCAGTGGAAACTATAGAATTTGAATTGCATGCCATTTGTGTTGTCAAAGATAGGGCATCAATATTTAACGACAGTCGTCTACAAATCGTAGAACGTCGATATGCCTGTGATAGCATCACCATCTTCATTTTCAAAGAAGTATGGTCCAATTACTCCACCACCCCAAAAGGTGCACCAAACTGTGCATTTATACGGATGCATTTTTTTACCGTGAATAGCATGTGGATTATCAGCACCTCAAATTCGACAATTTTGTTTGTTGGCGTATCCGTCAAGATGAAAATGTGCTTCGTCGCTGAACAAAATTTAGTTGCAAAATCAAGATCAACTTCTTTCTTTTCTAACACCCAATTAACAAACGATGTTGCAAATAGTCTGTAACTTTTAATTGTTATATCAACTAAATTTTGCATGTCGACAGATGCAGATCTTTTTTAAAATTCGATGCATAGTGGGCTTTGACAGATTCAGTTGCTGTGTAAGACGTTGAATTGATGTGTTTGGATACTCCACTACACTTTCTAACACTGCAGCAATATTTTTATCTGACCAACCACGGCGAGGACGTATTGGTGTTGCCTTATCGTTATCAATAACAGAACTCGTCTCTACAAATTTCTTAATTAAGTTAGGAATTATTAACTCTGTAGGTGCTTTATTTTATCCTAACTTTGTGCGAATTTTTCTTAATGCAACTGTAAATAATTTCTCACTTTCATAAAACAGTTGTATACTAATTATTCGATGTTGAACTATTAGTCACGGCGTGTTGACGTCGTATGGTTCGTATATGACAGCAGTTAAATATTGATGCCCTATTCTTGACAAAATACAAATGGTGAACAATTCAAATCCCATAGTTCCAATTGAAACACCCTGTATAAATTCATATTTTGAATCTGTCATTTTTAATTTATTGTCTGCTTATTATTTCATAAATTCAATTTACCAAAGATGTTACCAAATTTTTCTAAACTAAATCCCAATAAGAAGAATTATTAACAATTGTCAAAACCTGTAGCAAGGCGTCTATTTATGATTTCAAAATAATAAAATTACGTCCAAATTACGTCAAAATATCTGTCCTGAGAAGTAAACATAACATAAGTTGATTAAACCTAATAGATATAGTATATGATGAATAATATATGAAATTAATATATTACAAAAAATATATGTTAAATGTTGACAAATCGGCTGGGATAGGTAGTTGAGTGATATTTTATATTTGTTATTGTGCACTATTATTGTGCATATTACCTATTGTGCACTTACTAACAGTAACACATTAATCGTATCAAGAATCTACCCAACTATTAAATAATGAATTTAATAATTGGGTACATTTTTGTGGGTGGATACCTACTACTACTATATTAGCACTGTTAAAATTATAATTCTTATTTTCAGTGAGGACTAAATCCTTTTATTACAAGAATAATTATTAGTGAATATCCAAAGGCATCCGAATATCAACATTTATTTTTTATTAACCCGGAAAAAAATTCGTATTATGATATGATTATAACATTAAATTGGGAAGTTTATTTCAAATATGATATTGAAAATAGTGGACGTAACGCAAAAAATAACAATATTAAAGTTTGATACTGATTTAAAGAAAAAATCAGATTTAACTGTATTAAGATACATTTGTATTGACTATACGTCTATAGATCCGTTACGGAAAGTCAAGGATAATTTTACTTTTGAATTTTACATCATTAGGTGCCAAATGGTCGGTCTTCTACTTCTCCGCACTCCACTATACGAGGAAAAGTAATGTAATCGTGTAAAACAATTTTTTTCTAGGGCTTATTTTTCGTTTTTCGGTCTAAAAACAAAAAAAATTGTTTTTAAACCATTTCGTGTGTGTGTTGCTGTCGTTGTCGTTGGCATTTATTCTTGTTAGCACGATAACTCAACTAAATCGTGTCGGATCGATCGGGTTTTGACTGATTCTGATCGGAGATGTCTCCCAGACGACACCTATTGATTTTGATGTGGATAGAACTTTACTATGTTCATGTATCATGAGAAAGCACAATGGTGGACTATTTGAGAACTTGTTTTTGTTAGCACGATCACTCAATTAAGTCGTGTCGGATCGATCGGGTTTCGACTGATTCTGATTAAGATCGTCTACCAGACGACATCTATTGATTTTGAGGTGGATAGGACACATCCCACCCTGTCTATGGGTCATGAGAAAGCACGATTGTGAACTATTTGGAAAAAGTAAAACTGCCGCATAAAACTCATATTCTGCATTTATGTGTTGGTTTATTTTTTCTCGGCTACTCAATTTCGAGATAGAGATGTTCTACATGCGGAAAAGTCCGTCTTAAAGTGTTAAAACTGTTTATTTATATAAGAATACTTGACGAACAAATTACGACGAAACAACTGTGGAACGTACCTGATGTTGCAGATATTTTATCGATCTCATACATATATTGACAATGTTGCTTTGCAGGGTACAGTGGTTTAATATATTATAAATTATAATTTATTATAATTTATAATACAATTATTTGTCAAGAATAGGAACAAGTGGGATATTCTCAATGTATGCTTAGAAGAAAGAGGAGGCAGCATTCGGAGGGAAAAGGATGCACTCTTACGTGCGGCCAGATCGAACTCAGTGTATATTCATACATATTCTCGATATTCAATGCTTGATATTCACTCAATATTCACTCAAAAGTCTCAATGCGACTGGGTAAAGACCAGGCTATTTACTGTGCAATTCGTGTGAGGTCCAATATCGCAGTTTTGAGACTTGTTCTTATTCATGACAAGCTGTACCTATTACTATGCGCACGCTAATGGTACCCGGAATATTTTCCCGCTTTAATCTTTACGATCTCACTATTTCAGTAGAAAATTTTCTTGGTCAAATCAATGACGAAACAATCATAAAACCACGTAACCCCAGTGTAATATCAAGAATTCTCAACAAGTTCGGAATATAATACATTAAAATTCCTATAACGTTTCTGTTCTAACAGCCGAAGTCGAATGTAAAGAATTAATAATATCAGACTACAAACAATGATGTTGTAAATTGTCTCTACAATACTGATTAGAGTGAGAGATTGCAGAAAAATCTGAAAAACTAACACACTATTCCATTGTTCGACAGATCGAAAAAATAAAGGCTGGGCTCCAGAATTCCTAAGGGTTGGCGTAAACGATACAAATTCGCCAGTGAAGCTACGTACCTACCGCGCTCGTCTCTTTCCATCCAGTCCGAACGTCTATCTACAAGTCGAATAATTACAGAAAGAACAATAGTCACCGTGCAGACTAACGAGTGGAACTGACCTAGACAGCTTCCAACTATGGATACGTCGAGATTCCAATAACATCGGTTATAAAATTATAATCGTAAAAAAATTGCTCTGAGGATGTTTTCTAATCTCGTCCGGCCATTTGGTACATCGTGCAATCCCGGGTAATCGTGGGAAACCCTCCAGTTATTCCAAAAATTAAACGTAACTTGGCTTCCTTCTAGGTACGCGGAAAAAATCGGAATTTTTATGACAGTACCATCTTTGGCCGAGAGCGGCGCGGACAGAGAAGTACTTTTCAATAGGTTATAAAATATTGTTAACTGCACACTAATTAGTTAATTGATTGACTTTTATGGGTTGTTATATTTAGTTGAGCCAACACTGTAAGCAGCGCTAGGGAATATTTATGGTGGTTGTGGTTGGTGTTAATAGTTTTTACTAATTATTCTCCCATAAATTAGGGCTATTAGAATACATTGTAATACTTGCAGAAAGTGTTAAACGATTTACATATTTGTATATTGACGAATTACAAAAAAGTACTTTATAGCGTTATTTATTTCACGCGTTTATATTGTTATGGACATCTATGAGCGAGACAAATTGTTTCTAATAAATTATATTTTTAGCGCTTTTAATAAATTTAAATTATGTGATATAAAATTCTCTTTGTGGGGCAATATCCATTTCCCCGTAGCAGAAACTGTAAAATCATAATAAAATTATATGTAGACAACTGTAGCTTGACCGTCTTATTTAATCTACTACATTTTTATTTACTAAATATTGTCGCCTACTTAATTATGTATTAAATAATTGAAATTTATTAGAATTATGCAGATAAAGACATTGTCAAAATGTCATTTAATATTTGTTAGTCACTATAATTTGATCGAAAGTCAGTATCTTTATTTAAAAATAATTTGGATGATAGACTGCAAAGAATTAAATTAATAAATAAATTGTCTGATAAGAATATTGGTATGCCTCAAAGGTCTATACTGGGTCCATTATGATTTACTTTATACATTGGATGTTTTCACTGCGATTTTTCAAAACATGTCAATCATATTATAAAAAATCATTTGTAAAAATAAAATTGATATACAGCAATAGAAATGTCCTTTACACTTAGAATCTTATTGTGTGAATCTCTTGTTTCTTCACAACTGATTATGCAGATATTGTTTATTGGTCATTCTTAAGTAAATTTGAAATTTAACGAATTCAAAAATATTGAGAATGCCACCACATTTATATAACAAAATGTCATACAGTCATTTCATACTTGACATGCGCAATTTGAATATCAGAAATAAATGTTCTCTGACTATTCCTCTTCATAGGACGTTAGCGTATCCAAGATAATTTTCATATATTTCTCCTTATTACAAAGGAGTCTCATATAATATTAAAAACCTTTCTCTTTCGCAATTTGAGAAAAAATTTAACAACAAACTTTTCAAGATATAAAATTTGATGAGACTTACTTACAGTACAGCATCAGGTTTCTGAAACGTTGTTTGAAGTTTACGTTAATATTAAATAATGTAAAATTAGTAACCCCGTTTTGTTTTGTTAGTTGAAATTTTTTTATTTAAGAATATGCATATATGAACCCCGTACAGCAAAAACAGAAGCCTAGCATTCTACAAACATGCGCATTTCGCCCACCAACTTGACACAATCGGGAGTTGATTCAAACTGGTTTTAATTTTGTGAAGAAACGCGCGTAATTTTTTGCTGATTCTGGAAAAGTAGTATTCAATACACTCTTTGACAGATGCATAGAGCAGGTAGGACCAATTGAATGGCACGTCTACCTGATTTGATCCTCTTGTATTTCTTTTTAATGGGTACTTAAACTCGTGGGTATATTTTATTAATACAAATAATTTAGAGGATATAAAACAACCAGTTCAAATTGCAGTTAGAAATCTCATCCTGAAAATGATTAAACTAAGGTTAGTTTGAACCATTTTAACATTTTATGTCAATGATAAAGTACGAAAGTCATGTTCTGATTTGGAAAACTACAAGATAATAACCATTGTCCCTAGCAGTAATACTTAAAGTATGGGAATAATATTTGAGTGAGATTTAGGACCTAAACGTGTAAAATAGATAAAATATATTTCAGTTTCCTTCATAAAGAGAGTTACATAATTTGTTGCTTTGTGACATCCTGATTTTACTTTATGATAATTCATATTTTATTCGATCAATTTTTATGTTCTAAACAATTTAAGATCTCTTTTGAAATTGAATTTTTGCCTATTTTTTCATAATTTGAAAAACTTTGAAAGCCAACAGTACTTATAGTTACCAAAATACAAGTAATACATACTGTTAGTATCATAGAAAGAAAATTGCGACAACTATTTGCAAATGGCTTCTCTAGTATAGTTTATTTCATCGTTATTTGCCAAATAAGAAACCTCAAAACATAACCTTGGCTTGATTTTATGGCTAGGCTCAGGTAGACTCTTCCGTTTATCAGCAAGATAAGAGAGTTTTTTCTTTTCCGCACTCCATTATAAGTGGAAAAGTAATGTAATCGTGTAAAGAAAAAGTGAAAAAACAAAATTTTTTTTTGGGTTTATTTTTCGATTTTCGGCATAAAAACCAAAAAAAATGGGTATTAAAAATTTCTTGCTGTGTGCGTGTCGTCGTTGTAGTCGGTATTTATTTATTTATTCTTGCTAGCACGATACCTCAACTAAATCATGTCGGATCGATCCGGTTTTGACTGATTCTGATCGGGGACGTCTCCCAGACGACACCTATTGATTTTGAGGTGCATAGGGCACACTCCACCCTGTCCATGGGTCATGAGAAAGCACGATGGTGGACTATTTGAGAAATTTGTTTGTTAATACGATAACTCAACTAAATCGTGCCGGATCGATCGGGTTTTGACTGATTCTGATCGAGAATGTCTCCCAGACGACACCTATTGATTTTGAGGTGGATGGGACACACCCCAGCCTGTCCATGGGTCATGAGAAAGCACGACTGTGGACTATTTGAGAATTTTTTTTGTTAACACGATAACTCATGTTATCGTGTGATAAAGTCATGTCGGATCGATCGGGTTTTGACTGATTCTGATTAGGGGCGTCTACCAGACGACGTCTATTGATCTTCAAGTGGATAGGACACACTCCACCCTGTTCATGGGCCATGAGAAAGCATCAGGGTGAACTATTTGAAAAAAGTAAAACTGTGGCATAAAACACATATTCTGCATTTATGTGTTGGTTTATTTTTTCTCGGCCACTCAATTTCGAGATAGAGATGTTCTACGTGCGGAAAAGTCCGTTTTAAGGTTTTAAAACTGTTTACTTCTTTGGCAAATAGCAATGAAATGAATAGTAAATATATAATTTATATAATAACGTATTAAAATTGTATATCATTTGTTTGTAGTATTTTTTTAATTGACAGGAAGCATTTGTTATTATTACGTTAAATATTCCTCGGTAAAAAACTGTCTAAAAGTTTTTATTATACTAGATTGCCAATGAGCAAGTAAATTATAGTTTATTTCATCGCTATTTGCCAAATAAAAAATCCCAAACGGCTCTTGTCTCATACAGTGGCTTGTTTTTATGGTTAAGGTCAGGTAGACTGTTCCGTTTATCGGCAAGATAAGAGAGTTTTTTATTTGGAAAATAGCGATTAAATGAATAGAACAACTAGTTCTCCTTCATTGTATATCGAAAAACAATAAATAATAAATTCCACAAAAAATTAATAAAACAATCAGTTTTTTATATACATGTTTTACATATCATGGCAAATATGCAACAATGAGATATGATACCCCGATTAGGTTATTAATGGCGTGATTTATCAACGTGTATTGTTTATTGATCTTCGGTACATACCTTGAACTTGTAACGAATAATCACGATGTGCTGCACTTAGCAATTCTGAAAGGTGAATGACTAAATTTCATCGAAAGCCTCACCTAGTAGCTACATATGAATTCTTAATTACGATATATACATACATCGACATCAATTTTGTTCGCTTAGTTTTACTAACAGTGACCTCATGATATCAATTGGTAATTGGTATTGGTAATTGATTTAAATGTGAAACCATTTTTGTTAACAAGATATCAGTCAATACATATGTAGAATATCGAAAAACGTTATAGTTATCCAGTCTAATAAAAATACCAGTTCCCAACTGGACGTCTTGTTGAGAATTTTTTTATATTTGAGAAAGACTTTTATAAGCAGTCAAACGATTTACGACTTTATACAGGGTGGCTTAAAGTGGATGGCCTGCTAAAAGTATCTCAAGAATGAATACGCATATTTCTCTGAAGTTGTAGGTGTGCATGTAATCCATAAAGTTCTCTAAATCGAAAATATTTTGATTGTCATAGCACTTCCGGTTATACCGGAAGTCGAGGTCAACTTCCTTATTTTACATGGAAGATGCTGTATATTATTGCATATATTCTCCGCAGAATTTTAGGGAGACTTTCATAATACTTTTATGTTACCAAGTTCAGCCGTTTTTGAGAATTTTTTTTGTGTCAAAAAGAAAAGGTAAATTCACTGCCTAACTTAAAATTATCCTATTCTTACTGCATGAGAACTAAAGCAGCAATATTTACAGATTTGATGGCCCACTGGTTAGGCTTTCTGATTCTAACTTTGAAGTTCCTAGATATTATACAGGATGCTGAAAATTTTACGTCGAGTTTAGTTAACTACAAACCATTAAAACTTGACTTCTTTAAATAGAACACCCCGTACATTTTTTATACTTTGGATTAAAAATATCATTATCTTTAGACTGATAATATACTACCCAATACCTAACTATTGCGGTTTTTAAGTTACCTTTAGTTTCTAGTATAATCGACTAAATTTAGTCGATTAAGTTTATTCTTTTAGTTTTATTTATTTATTTGTATGCTTATGTATTCTTCTTACAATTAGTATTCGTACTTTGTAAATGTAGTAAAGTATAATTAAATAAGCATAAAACAAAACTTGAACTTTAAATTTTTTATATTTGATTAAATACTATAAATTGGTAAAATGGAGAAATGTTCAGTTAAATTACTCTCATAATTTTGTCTCAGAGAAATTATAATTTAGTAAGTATTTATCATAGAAACAGTAAGTGGTATACATATGGAAATTTGTTTAGTTTAATTACACTAAACTTATTTCTTATTTGTTGCTTATTTTGAAATTCTGCTAAGAATTCCAAAGCCTTTCCAACACACTAGGTGTTATTTAGTCGATTATACTAGAAACTAAAGGTAACTTAAAAACCACAAGAGTTAGTATAGGGAAGTATATTATCGATCGAAAAAGAATGATATTTTTAATCCAAAGTATAAAAAATATACGGGGTGTTCTATTTAAAGAAGTCAAGTTTTGATGGCTTGTAGTTAACAAAACTCGACGTAAAATTTTCAATACCCTGTATGAAATCTAGGAACTTCAAAGCTGGAATCAGAAATCCTAGCCACCGGGCCATCAAATGTGTAAATATTGCCGCTTCAATTTTCATACGGTAAGAATAGGATAACTTTAAGTTAGACAGTGAATTTACCTTTTATTTTGACAAAAACAAAATTTTCTCAAAAACGGCTGAACTTGGTAACATGGAAGTATTATGAAAGTTGCCCTGAAATTCTGCGTAGAATATGTGAAATAATGTACAGTATCTTCCATTTAAAATAAGGAAGTTGACGTCGACTTCCGATATAACCGGAAGCGCTACAATAATCAAAATATTTTCATTTTAGAGAAGTTTAAGGATTATATTCACACCTAAAATTTCAGAAAACTATGCGCATTGATTCTTGAGATACTTTTAGTAGGCCATCCACTTAAAGCCATCCGGTATAACACTAATTAGTAGCATACTATAAATTGACAAAACAAAAGAGGAACGAAAGGAAAAACCATTATAAACGTTACGGCAATAAGAGAGAAAGACAATATAAGTTTATCTTGCCGAATCGTAAACACTAAACATTTGAATCCAACAGTCGAAAATTACCATTACCACCTATGGCCACTGGCTTATCCCATCTACAGATCAGTCACATCACATCTCTCAAGATGCAACCAATGCGTAATATTATCGATACCACTAATTTAAAACCTAGACAAACATGTTCTTGCTTACGCTATGGTCTTCCTAGAACCAATAAATTTGAAATAACCAACTTCCTCTGTTACTTAAGTTATATGCGACATTAGCTAGCGCACTACAAAAACAATTTTTAAAAAATCTATTTATAACTATGACTACGTTGAAGGTTATTCTGACTTTCCATTTAAGCATGTTTCAAACCATACTTAATTATGCGAGTGAATGATCGGATAATGTTGCAAATTACTTCTTCCATTATATGTAAATGTCAATTTAAATTTATCTAATAGTTACGTTACGATAGGAAATCGGCTATCGTCTTTGCCAAACAGAATGGAACATTGGGAATACCACTAAATAGATTTGGTAAAAGTTCGGTATAATAATTATGCCTAATTTCACAGCGTGTATGGTATAATATCGTTTATACAGAGTGAATATATCCAATTGTGGCAAATGCGCTACGTACAGCTTGTCAAGGATAGGAACAAGTCTCAAAACTGAGATATTGGATCGCGCACGAGGTGCGAAGCCTTGGCTTTACTCAGTAGAATTGAGATCTTTGCAGAGATGAATATATATTGAATGTGAATGTACACAGAGTTCGATCTGGTCGCGCGTAAAATGCATCCTTTTCCTTTCGAATGTTGCCTCACTCTTTCTTCCACGCATACCTAGAGAATCTCACACTTTTTCCTATTCTTGACGAACAGTAACTATAATTAGAATTGTAGCTATAATTTTAGAACATACTATTTATAGGATATAGTTTGAAGTATTATATATTTTATAATAAAGTAGTATGGAATTTTTGCAAAAAACTGACTTATGACAAAAAATTAAAAAGTCCCATCATTTGCCACTATGAAACGCTGGTACAAAGAGGTTAGTCGTGGTCGCCATTCACCGACGCTCACCGCACACCGACGAAAGTCGTGAAGGTGGTCCAAAATCTGTCATCCAAATCGGCCAGAAAACATCGATGCTGTGCAAAAACTGATAATGCAAGATCGTCATGTGACATACTGTGAGACTGAGGCAACCTTAGGCAATTAGTTCGACTAATATATATTAAATATTGTATGATCATTTAACTGTAAAAAAGGTTTGTTCTCGTAATTTGAAACAATCTTAAAAAGATGTTCGCGTAGAATGCTGCAAACAAATGCTCAACAAATACAATGGCTGTGCTGCAAAACACGTATATAACACTGTAACAGGTGACGAATCATGGATCTATGGGTATGAGCCGGAAATTAAACAACAGTCGACTGTATGGGTCTTTCAAGATGAACCAAATCCAACAAAAGTTCGTGCGCGAAGCACTTTAAAACAAATAGCCGTCCGTTTTTTCGGAAAAACTAGTCATGTGGCAATAGTTTCTTTAGAGGAACGTAAAATGGTCGATTCTGAATGGTACACAACCATTTGTTTTCTGGAAATCTTCGGTGAAATAAGAAAAACAAACAAATATGATAATGCGAACTCTCACACATTCGTCTAACAATCTAATGCTTGAACACTCAAAAAATGGAATTAATGGGTCATCCGCTGGACAGTCCTAAGTTGGCACCCGATGATTTCTTTTTGTTTCCGAACGTCAAAAATAAATTGAGTGGACGACTTTTGTCGACAGAAAAGGTTGTTGATGCGTTTAAAAACCATGTTTTGGAGATATCTCAAGTGGAATGGAAAAAATCCTTTGACAAATGGTTCGAACTCATGCAAAAGTGTATATAGATCATGAAGGATAATATTTTAAAAAGCGATAAAGTATTTTTCAATGACAAATTAATGTTTTCTTATTATTAGCCTCAAAATATAAACAGCGCCCCTCGTACTTAAAAAATCATCACTATTTCCTGGTAATTTTTTGACGTTCTGAATTATTGTTGTATCTAACATCTTAACCTTATTCTAAGCGTTTCGAATGGAGAGTGAAAGTAGGCGCGCACCATGAGATCCGAACATCGTGGAGTTACGTCACGTCGTGGCCTAGGTCTGGAGCACCATATATGGGTGCACAGGTCCTCGCAACTCGGTCATTGCGAGTCCACTAGGAGGAGGCGCATGCTGACTCATTCCGCCAACATCGCCTGGCGCCGCGGTCGATAGCGGCACCATCTTCTGATGGCCTTTCTTCAGATAGCCGGACCGATGAATGGACCTGTGGTTGCTCTGCGTGTAAAGTAACCCTCGTTTACGTTTCCAAATAGTGCCATGGCGGCTAAAAATATAAAATTTGTATCATAGACGACTGGTTGTTACTTGAGGAAAATCCATTTTTAGTCCATATAGGGTTGCCTTAATTGTATCTTATTTGAATCAGAGTAATAAATAATAGTCAAAACGTAATTAAATGTAACTACACTGAGAAAAGTTTCCAATAAGTTAATGACTACTATAAATGGCTTTGATAATCACGGAGAATGCACCTGTTACACAAAAATATTGCATACTACCTACTGATAGCGGAAATAAAGCAGTTAGATTGATAGATAGATAGATTTTGTGACCCATATAAGCCATACATGTAAATTATTTTAAAGAAACCTAAAAAAAACCAATGAGTATAAAAGTTAGTTATATTTCTTATTGAAACCAAATTTATGAAATGCTATAACTCATAAAAGTGTACATTAGGATAGACGTATATTAAATAATTTGTTTCACAGATCTACATCTAATTTATTTTTTCTTGTTGTAATGTTAATTACAGAAAACTGACTAAACAATTTATTTACAGATAGACACATTTGAATGTTTAAAAATGCGTTTAATTTTCGGTGTACGTGCAAAAAATTTATATACACGGAAGTGACAATATCTCATACTTTTTGAATACTTGTTGGCATGGGGATCCATATTTAGCGCCTTCAAGGATCCTTTAGTGCTGATTTCTGAAGGACAAATACTTTGCCAGTCATTCTGGAATATTCCTGTATAATAAACGTCCACCCACAAAACCAAATATACTGTTTTCAATATATAAGATGATACCGTCTTACATAACTGTTATATACAGACCAACTGTTTAGTCAGCTTTTACATAAATATTCGATATATAATAACTTGTCCAGTTTAAATTTGAATCCAGTACAAGATCTTTCAACAGGGACGCTCGAAATTTGTTAGGTTATAGCGGTTATGTTGTTTAAGCAACATCTGTCAAGTTTATTATGAATTGTTCAGTAGTGCATAGCAAATCACCGTTTATAGCGTTCAAAAGTGTGTACAAATTATCAAATTTTATTTTCAAAATCAGTGCTCCATTCGATAAATGTTTCGCGCATTACGTGATTTCTTATCTTCGCTACAACCGTCCCGCCGAGTCCCGCCGAGACTATTCGACGTTTGGAGGCCAAATTCGAGTCAACCGAGTTGATAAATAACCAGCCAACACCCGTACGTCACTAAAACGCATGGTCTGCTGAAAACATCGCTGATGTGCGTAAGTGTACGAGAATGTGTACGAGAAAACCCGAGCTGTCAGTGTGGCTACATGCCACACAGCGCATGCCACGATGAACATTCTGCACGTGCGATTTGAGGGCATGGCTATTTCCAGCAGCGATGACGTGAACTGGCCACTGAAAGCGTGCGATTTAATGTTTTTAGACTTCTTCCTTTGAGGCTATCTTAAGTCACAGGAACAAATTCAGCCAGATGTATGTATACGACAAAGTCATCGAAAGTTGGACCTCCTGAATACGTGTCACCAAGCATAGCCGTGGCGGATATTTAAGCGCCGTAATATTTCATACTGAATGGCATAAAATATTATATCAAATAAAAAGAAAAATTGAGTAGATGTCTCACACAAAACTTATTTTATTTACGTTTAAAAATCCCGTTCTTATTGAAAGACACTTTATAATACTAAGTAATTTGACTGGCTCTTATATTAAACAGCCTTCTGAACTATGTAAATAAAATATTCTGTGTTTTGGACTTATTTCACTTAATGTATTAGAACAATATTAAATACAATAAATTTTTTTATTTAATATTGAACTTAGATTGAATGAATCTGAATCCAGCCTATCAATTTAGTATATACAACAATAGAATAGGTCCCAGCATCGTACCTTGGGAGACCCCTATTTATGTAGCGAATAGATCCGATTCTCTTTAGTTAACTTTCAGTACCCACATTTTTTTTTTGTCTGTTACAGATAAATAGGACTTAAATAGTGCCAACATATTTTGTCTATAGTTTCTAGTTGTAGCATTCTAGTTTATTTATAAGCATATCTGTACTGACGAAATCGAAGACCTTAATAAAGTCACACAGCGTAGCATAAATTCTCGCAAACTCATCGAGACCTTCCATTACTTAATTAATCACAGCTAATATTGCTTTAATTGTAGAACAATTATCTCCGTTAAACCCAAATTATGGATGGGAAAATATGTTTCTTTGTTTACATTGTCTAACTAATCGAAATTTGATAATAATTTCAATTATTTTACCTATTAGAGGAATAGTGGCCTAAAAGTATTCGAATTTATGTCATCTTACTTAGTTAAAGTAAATTTATGTATATCAATCCACAATCCTTACTTACAATAAGCCGCTTACTAAATTCTGGTAAAAATAATACAAAAAATAATATTTCGGTACATTTGAAGTAAGTTCCATTACTAAGACGAGAAAACGGCCACTTGACATTGCAAAAATGTCCTAGAAAATCATTTGCCTTAAGCTGGGTCCAGACGTGCGTAAGGTGTAATGTAACGTGATATGTAACGCGAATAGTGTGGACGGCACACGAACTCAACGCGAATCTTGTTCAAAATATGTTCCACTCAGTTGCTACGAACATGCCGAATGGGAAGGTCGTGGTAGCTGGTGCTGCTTTTATTTGTCTGTATTTATTAACTGAAGACCGGAAAAAACGTTCGGTGCGTCGATGGTGTAAAACAAAGTTGTATAAGAGAATATCTTCATTGCTTGTGGAACTAAAATCTCAGCAAATAAGTGGCCAATATAAAAACTTTACCCGGATGTGGCCTACTGATTTTGAACATTTATTAACAATTATTGCATCTAAAATATCAAGACAAGATACTATAATGCAAAGCAAGCTATATAAAGCAAACTAATCATTTTGTTCTGGCATTCTTCTATATCTCTATCCAACGAAAGAGCAACATCACTCCAAGCATAGTTTTCAGATTTCTTTTAAAATACTCCGGGTTTTTTGGATTCAAAATAACAGGTTTTTGTTGATATAAACTGATAAGTTCAAGCGATTGTTTGTCATTCGACGCGAGCGCTTCATGTAATGCTCGTAGTGGCGTCCACACACACAATTCGCGTCACATTTCACGTTACATTACATTACACGTTACGCACGTCTGGATCCGGCTTTATGCTAAATTCATGGTAATATATTGTTAAAAAAAATATATGTTAATACAAATCATCTTATCACAAATTTCTTTCCTGATTGATTTTCTAGTGTATAATTTTGAGACAACATCATGCTTCTTTTATTATTATATTATATAGGTTTGGGCCTCATCAACCACTGATCGCATGGGTAGTCCCTTGGCGATCTCCTCTTATCCGGGTCATTGTTCAAGAATGCTATCCCATGAAAGGAGCAATTTAGGCACGTCCGCCGCTTTATGCCTCGCCTCCTCTAGGATAACAGGGGTCCCTAAGTTAAGACACCTCTTCTCCTTCAGTGTGGGGTAGGTGTAAAGAAGATGAATCGAGGTTTCCTCGTCTTCTTTACAGTATCTGTAGGCCGGGCTGTCAGTCAGCCTCAGCTTGTGCTTATATGCATTCAGGCAACTATGGTGGCCCGTTATGATTCCCACCAGGGTTCTGGCTTTGTGTCTGTTCAATTTAATGAATTCTTGGACCCATTTCTTAATCTCTGAGTACTGGATGAAGAGTTTGATTATTCGACAACCCGTTACTCCTCTCCATCTTTTATTGTGCTGGTCTCTTGCCCAGCCATTGATTCGGTCTCTGATCAGATTCCGACTTATTCCCACTGCAGGTTCTGGTCCCTAGTCTGGCAAAGTCATCTGCAATTAGATTTCCCTTAATGCTATTATGCCCAGGTATCCATAAGAGTTCCACCGGTCTCTTCCCTGCCAAGTGGTTCAATGCTTCATAGCAACTATAGACCAGCTTCGACTTTGTCGTTGCTGAATTCAGGGTTGCCAACGCCGCCCTGCTATCCGAGCAGATACACACTTTCTCCTGTGTCCGATTTTGGTCGGCCCCTAGAACACCGTATGTAATTCCAACTAGCTGGGCCTGGAGTGCAGCAGTCTGTTTGCCCAAGGGGAAGGTTTTCCCTATCCCGTCGCGTCGCCTATACACCCCCGTACCCACTCTGTTCCCACTCTTGGCTCCATCCATGTACCAGATGTCTCCATTGAGCGGCCGTACAGCTCGACCCTCCATCCAGTCGGTATTACTGGTGAGGGTGATCTTATATTTCTTGTCAAACAGGGAGTGGACACCTGTACTGTCAGAGGGCATCCATAGGAGTCCCTCCTCAGCTAGCACTCTTGAGAGTCTATTCAGGTCCCTTACCTTCCTATTCATGTTTCCCACCCTGTGATTACCTTTGCGGCTTCCGCTTTCAGGGTGACATCAAGAGGTGGTATCCACGTCAGTATCCCCATCTCCTCGATCGGTGTTGATCTTGTGGCTCCGGTTATACTTCTAAGAATCAATCCTCTTAGCTTGTTAAGTCGGTTGGCTTCCGACTTGAAACAGGCTCTCTCCCACCAGACCAGTGCTCCACACGTCAGTCTGGGTTTGAGAATTGCCTCATACATCCATTTCATGGTCTCAGGTTTCAAGCTCCAGCTATTACGGATGGCCCTTCTCAGTGTTAATTAATAACAATAACGTAATATTGATTGAATGTACTCTATTTTAATAGTGACCATACTAATATCCTAGCACCCGAAATAGTATATTCACAGGAAGCATTTACCATTAGAGGTTGCTCTTGAGGAACGCATAAATAATTTTATTGCGCAGTTAAAAATCGTAACGGCTTTCTCGGTAGTCATTAGAAGTTGAAAGCGACAAAGTAATAATATAGGAAACGTTCCTATTTCCACTTTTCCACGATACATCTAATAATTACATATTAACTAAACACTACCGCAGAATGATAACGCAAGTCCGTTACCTCCTGATGTATTACAGTTGTGATTCCGCCGATTCATTTTGCGCTGCCTGTTAGCGATCCGAACAAAATTTTCCGCAAACCAGGTGGCAACTACTATTATTTACAGAATCGCTTCAATCATCGCGTCATATGGGATTATGTCATTAACGTAACAGTCGTACAATTATAACCGATTATCTTCATGGATGACCGCGCTAGAAAACGTCTAAATGTCCCTCCTTGCCCCCCGCGAGCCGGCTATGTTACGCCGGATCATATGCAGGCGTGTCCGCATATAACCTTTATTAGAGACGAATTATCCAATTTAATTTTCCCCGGGTAAATTGCGCACAGAGGAAAAATAACACTGTCAATGTGTCTGATGCGTTTGAGAAAATAAACGATCCCCAACGACGTTTGCAATTTCAGAGGCGGCTTATAACACAAAGTTTTTCAATATCATCCGAGGATATGGCTCTGTGAGATATAATAATTATAGTCTAGGAGATGATTACTGGACACATGTGCGAGAGGTGAACGAATCAAGGATTCCTTGAATACAGTGTTGGTTCTCCTAAGTTAAACGCTAATTTTTCTTTGTGCTCGGAAATCGGTGTGGTTTTTTCTCAACGACGCGTTATATACTAGAACTTTATGAAATATGTACTAAAGTAAAAGTAAAAATATGTACTATCATACCGAGGTACTTAAACCGGATTAATGGTTAAGGAAGTATCTTTCTGTTAAAGAAAAACTTCTTGTTGTTGAAAATTTGGTGGAGTTAAATTTTAGGTAATTATTTACAATTGTAAAACTCTTAAAAATGCTTACAAAATTTTTCCAATCCCCCTATATTCGAGGGTGCTGGAGACGAAGGCTCGGACATAGTTTTTGAGAAAATGAATTTTCCACTTTTTCGCATGCGAGCTACTTTTTCTTATCGAATAACTTTCACTTCACACTAGATAGATAGCTAATATTAATACTAGTAGATGCTACAACGCATCCCATAAACATATCATATATTAAACCGTCATAAAACCCATTATTCATTACGATGTTCTTAATTTACTTCAAATGTTTGCAATTCACATGCAGTTGTCGTCGTCCATTGTAATTTGTAATCGTGCACGTCCTTTATGAAACCACATGTGAATCAACACACTGTGACGTACTAGTTAGTATACGGGGGGGATCCAAAAGTTAATTATGAATATTAAGTGAACTAAATACGCTGTTATTTTGAAGAAATCTAACTTAACCCAACCTAGCTTAACCATAATAAGTAGACAGTTAGGTTAGGTTAGTTTAGGTTCCTTCAAGATAACAGCGTATTTAGTTCAGTTAATATTCATAGTTAACTTTTGGAGCCTCCCCGTTTACTGACCAGTACGTGTGGTATTATAAAGAGGGCACACGATTACAAATGTTACAATGGACGACTGCATCGGAATTGTAAACACTTGAAGTAAATTTATAAAATCGTAATGAATAATAGGTTTCATGACGGTTTAATATATGATATGTATAAGGGAAGTGTCGTAGCATCTACTCGTATTAATATCAGCTATCTACGTGGTGTGAAGTGAAAGTTATTTGATAAGAAAAAGTGGCTCGCGTGCGGAAAAGTGCAAAATTTGTTTTTCTCGAAAACTGTGTCCGAGCGGATGAAACGGAAGCCAGACTCGTCTCCAGCACTCTCGAAAATAAGGGGGTAGGGAAAATTTGGTAAGCATTTTCAGGAATTTTACAATTGTAAATAATTACCAAATCTTATAATTTATTGTTCTCACAAAATAATATAAAATTTTACTATTATTGACACATCTGCAAGAAGTGAACTAATCAAAGATTCCTCGAATATATTGTTGGTTTTCCTAAGTTAAATGATAATTTTGTTTGCGCTTGGAAATCAATTTTTTTTTCAACGGAATTTTGTATACTATCATACAACTTTCTTATGTGTATCAAATAGAATGTCATATTAAAGTATATAAAGTGAAGATTTTTGCTGGTTAAGCAAGACTTTGTCGTTAAACATTTGCTGGAGTTAAATTTTACAACTTATCGTTTTCACATATTTATGTGTACTGCCAATACTAAATTATAATTCATCTTGACTGATATTCTACCTTATAAGTGGATTTGTATGTTAATGTAATTAAAAGTTTTTTAAATTTAATGTCGTAAATTTTTTTAATAATTTTATTTTTTTAAATTTTGTGATCTTGTAAGAATTATTTGGCGTCAAAAAGTAAAAAACCGAGAGATCCTTTCTACTATTTCTATTTTCTATAGAACAACGAATAAGAGGAACAAGCAACAAGGATTTGTTCCTCTTATTTCTCAGTAAGAGGAACAAATCCTTACTCTGTTCAGTGATTTCTACTGAAGAGGCTACCGACTTATCATACCCTTCTAATTGATTCCAATGTTATTTATTTATTTATTAACTAGGGGTTACAGTTGATTAGTGGAAACCGATCTAATAACAGTTAATTAATGGAAATAATCTGACGTATGTGGTCGAAATTTCAATTAATTCATGTTGAATTGTGTTAGTTCAATGGTGACTTAAACGTCTTGTGTGCATGATATTCTTATGTGATATATTTTATTTAATCTTCCTATGCATACCTCACTTCGAATGACGTCTTGTTTATGATCAACTTGAATAAAACTAGTGAATATATTTTTATTACATTCCATAAATACTGTGTACTCATATGATTAAAGGTGGGTACAAATTTGAGTACACATGTGAATGATTTGAGCCCTGGCCGAATGAATACCTCTCCACATGAGACATCTATTCGGCATTGCTCCAATTTTGATGGACCACAGTGATCGGCTCGAGCTGATACTATTAGCCACATAAGCTGAGGCTGTTTGGTGTACTTCAGCAAGTAATCCACATTTCCATCCCCGTACGACGGGGTTTGCTTCATTCGCGCGTGTGCCCAAGTCTGTACCCAGCTTAAGCAAAACAATAATATACTACAAGGAAATATGTTGTCCTTATTAGGGTATTAAGAATAATTCAGATTAACAACTACCATACTAATTATATTCCAGAAGAATTGCAATCAAGTTTTGATAGATCACCACCGGAACTATATGTCACGGTTACGTAGGGCATTAGGTGACTAATACCGCCACCGCTGTGATAAATGGCGTCTGTTTTTGCAAAAGTCGACAACTTATAATAGGATATCAATGTAATGCGTTGCAAGTACGTATTGAATCAGACGGTAAAGAACTAACACAAGGACATGCATGTGTTTCTCAACCTACTCGCCATATGGTTAAAGGCCAAGCAACAGGTTCCGATATCCCTTCATACAAATATTAGCATTCGCGACATATGTTCTAAAAAGTAGATTTAGTATTTTTGTGGCTACTGAAAAAAATCACGTAAGTTTAATTTCTCATTTCATCTTGCCATGACATTATTTTATCAGCTTGAACTGAAAAAGTTTGGAAACGGTCAAATATTTCGAAAAATACACATTGGATCCTAAAAAGGAACAACACTTGCTTAATAATTTTAAGTAAGTGCTTAATAATTTTAAGCGCTATCCAGTGACACCAAATGCGACCACCCCTTGAGATCGGACGGGGGGAAACTATAAAATCTTAAATACGTACCACTATTTTTTATTACAGAATCGGATTCTGCGGCAAGAATTACGTCAAATTTGTTTGAAACGTTTTTTTTGATTCGTGACAGATGGCGCTGTAATGGCAAAAATATTCTTCTTCGTAATTTCTAAAAAATTCTACGGGAGAATGAAAAATAATAAAGTACAAGTGTATTTAATTAAAAACAGCCATTCAATGGTGTTAAATTTAATACCCTCCCACCACCGTGGGGGTGGAAAAGCGGAGGGCAATTTTCAAATGCTAAATGGAAACCCTTATTTTTTATTAACAGTGACTTAGTTTTCCACAAAACACCAAAACACTATGCACTACGCTCGATACGTGTTTCGCCAACAAAGTTGGCATTATCTGGAGATGATTAAAACTGTTTTACTAAGAGTTTTAATAGTTCGTCTGTCAGAATGGTTGCCCAACAGATGGGCATAAGCAAATCAAGTGTTCATAACATATTGATGGCAAATAAATTTCATCCCTATAAAATTAAATTAACGCAAGAGCTTCTAGGGGACGACTTCAATCGTAGATTAGACTTATGTAAAGAAATGATGAGACGATGTGACGAAAATGAACAATTTTATTCCTGAACATGCTTTTTTGATGAAGTCACATTTCAATTGAGTGGAGAGGTCAATAGACACAATATTGCGATATCGGTCCGATGAGAATCCTCATTGGTTGAAGGATTCCCATACACAATATCCATAAAAACTGACTGTTTGGGCTAGAATTTTGTGCAAACGAATTGTCGGACAGTTCTTCATCGATGGTAATTTAACAGGTCAAAATTACGTCGATTTATTGAACAACCAGATAATACCGGAAATACAACACATGGTTTTCTCTTGGGCGCTGGATTGATAGAAGGGGTGCGATTGAGTGGCCACCAAGATCACCTGATCTAAATCCTCTAGATTATTACTATTACGGCCATTTGAAAAACCATGTATACCATGAAAAACAAAACCGGCACACATCGATGAATTAAGGTAAAGGATAATACAGTGTTCTAATACAATAACACCTTCTTTGCAGAAAGTAATTGATAACATGTACGCACGATTGGGACACTGTCGAAAAGCTGAAGATCATCAATCATCAATATGAACATCTCATTCAGTAGGGGATTTTGCCGTTATAGCCTCGGCGGTGAAGGACAAGGGAACTCGCCTAAAACAATCACCCTGATGGTGAGAGGCAAGGGGACTCACCTAAAACAAGCACCACGATGGTGAGAGGCAAATTATGAAAAAAAAATTGCGATTACAGCGCCATTTGTTACGAATCTAAAAAAACGTTTCAGACGTTTAAGATTTTAAAGTTTTCCCCCGCTCCACCCCAAATGGTGGGGGTGGAGGGTTGTGTCTAGTATCATTGGATAGCTCTTTTAAAGTTATTAAGGAAGTGCTTTCTATTTCTTGGATCCAACGTGTATTTCTTGAGATATTTGACCGTTTCCAGACTTTTTGGACACCCCGTATATTGTCATACGACATTATAGCGGCGTAAACCTAGTCTAAATGAAATATCAGGATGGAGATAGATGAGTTTCTTCTTATCATCATGATACTTTGCATTTATTAATTTTTAAAGTGTTTAAAAATTGTTAAAATCAAAGCGTTAAACTTTGTTTATTACATAAAATTTTACATCATGTTACACTGCTTTGCATTTTATGTGACCCCGCATATGTACTTGTGTTTAACGACTACCGGCCATTTGATAACCATCAGTTTGAATTAACGTTCTTGTGCCTATCGTGTCTACTAACTGATACAAGCTCTCTTTATATATTGTATTGTTTTACATCTTTTATGACTTCTAAATGTCGCTAAAGGTTTGTTTTATTACTAGTACATCGGCGTATTACTTCTGTTATTAACCGACAGTTAATTATGTAAGTTAGTTTTTATAGCAAAGAAAAAAAATTACATTATAATTAAAATTTCAGTAAGGTAAATACCTTAGCTTGTAAATCTTGTGAATAATTTGATGATTTAGAAAACTTTAATAAAACAACTAAGAAAACATGTTTGTAAAATTGACCTGCCATAGATCGCGCAAGTAATTTTCCGACTTTTAATTGAAAGTAATTTAATCGACTTACCGCTTGAACTTCATTAATTTCTTTCTTCTTGTGTTTGGCATCAACCGTATCCTTTCCTTTGTACTCGACGTATCTGGCTCGTAAGCTCTCCTCACGTACCATTGCTTGTTGCTTCTCCTTCTTCTTCTTGCTATCTCGAGTGAACAAAGATTTAACCTGCAAACACATTATTACAATACCAAGACGATCTTGACGATGAAAGACAAACCTTTTCAAGACCGCTTTTCTTCTCCGGTTTAGGTGGTTTCTTATCGACACGTTTAAGAGTAGACCTATCGACCTCCTTGTCTATCCTAGGATCGTAGTGAGAGCCATCGTCTATGCTTCTTTCCCTTGGAACGTACTCGTTTCTTAATTTGCTCTTATAATCCAACCTCTCCAGGTGCCGATAATCATCTTCTCGCGAATAAGTTCTATCTGAGTCGTAATCTTTCCTCTTCTTTTGATTTATGTTGTCTTCAGTGTGCTGTCTTTCGCTGGCAATCAAAAGAGAACTGGCAAATCCCTCATCTTCACTGTCGTTGCAATATTCCCGTCTTGATTTCTGAGGATGTACCACTCTAAAATTTTCCCCGGAGTCACGCCTGATATCGTTCTCTATTCCAGAATCGCCGAACTTATCCTTTCTTTCGTTCTCGCTTTGGTCCAGATACCGCTCGGATTTGTATTTCGACGAACTGGTGATCCTATTTTCCGTTTTTTCGCGTCTCAGAGAGTCATGATACGAGTCGTGAAATTTGCTTTCCTGATAACTCCTCTGGTGGATTTCCGGAGTTGATTTGTATATTTCTCGGTCTTTGAATATTTTTTGCTTCTCGCTTCTAATGTTGTACCTGCTGTTTGATTTGTTGTGACTAGATTCGAAATGCCGGTTTTCCGGTGAGGATCTATAGTCGCTTATTTGCGAATCGAAACTCTTAGGTTCACTTTCGAAGCCGTTGTACTGTTGGCCGTTGGGTTTTCCGCGGACTTCGTATTTGATGCTGTCCTTTCTGTCGTCAAAGTACTGCTTGCTTCTAGACTCGTATTTGATCGGTTTTCCGTGCTTGTCGGTCCTTGTTTCCGATATATATTTTTCTGTGTACCCAATTGGACTCGTCGATCCTGCCCTGTAATACTTTGATGTAGATTCTGAGATATACACGTTTGTGGGAGTTGCATTTCGATTGTACTCTGGTGAGGTACGCATGGTTTTGTCGTTTATTCTACTTTTTAATCTAGATTCCAGTAGATCTCTCCTCGCACTGAGATCGCTTCGACCATTAACAGTTTTTGTAATGAATCCATTTTCGTTTTCTGTTAAGCTTTCACGTCTTTTAGCGTCCATGCCATCTCCCCGTCCCCTAGAGGAAGAGTCGAAATAACCTGATTGTTCTATTCTTGAAAACTCGTTAACTTTGCGTTCGTATCCCGAAAACCCGTTTAGATACGCAGGAGACCTAAACTTCGGAGTTATCGGGCTTTCTTCTTCGAACTTATCTTCATCGAAGTAATTATCCGTATGCGTCTTTCGGTAACTATCTTCGTTATAAGAATCGTCACCAAAATGAGTCACTGTTTTTTCTAACCTACTGAATCCCGAATTTTCTTCACCCCCTAAACCTTCGTCGGAATCAGAGTGCGGATGTTTCTTTCCGTTTGTGTATGCAGTATGTACTGTTTGCTTCGACTGACCAGTTCCATTGGTGCCGCACACAACTTGAGCATAAATAATAGGGCTTCCAGGATTTGGTATATTTTCGTTGGACATATATTTCTCGGGGCTGATGCCGCGAGTGTACGAAAACGGTTGATTGTTGTTATGTTGCACGGAACCATGCGGTGATATCAATATATTGGTCCTAGGTGGAGGTGGAGAACAGGAATCGTTACTTAACTGTTTAATCATGGAATTAACTGTCCGTCCTTTCGTAAGGGGCAATTTATCGGCAGGTTTTTGACTACTGTGAATCATTATCGGTGAAGTTTTGTTTAATTTTTCGAAATTTTCCACCGCCTCCTTTATTTTAGGTGCAGGCGATACCGATTCAATGGAGGTCCTTTCTTCAAGCTTCGGTTTTTTAACTTCAACGTTTACTTCTGATTCGACCACATCTGGATCAGATTTTTTGTCGTTAATTTTGTTCTTGGCTGAAGATTTTTTTGCTTTAATGTTATTAATGTTAACCTCATTGGTTTTATTCTTTTTGTGAGTGATGGATTTTAACTTCTTTCCAATGACAGAATCTTTGAATTTTTTCTTTTCCGAGATTTTTTCGGCTTTATCGACATCTATTATGATGGGCTGAGGGCTTTTCACCTCCTCCTTGGGAGGGCTAACGCGAATACCAGTTTCTTTGTATAAAGCTTCGTCAACTTCGTCTATATATTCTTTGAGTTTATCAGTGACACTTTCCTTTTTATTTTTCTTCCTGACTGGAGAGCGTATATCTAAATTGTCGTCGACCTTTACGTTCTCTTTATCAAATTCAGCGTCGGCCTGAGAAAAGTAGTCTTCACGTTGCGTCACTTCTATAATAGGAGATAACTGCTTCTTTGGGCTTCGAGAACCGTTTGCTATTTCCTCATCGCTGCCTGAACGTTTCCTGAAAGATTGCGCGTTATTTGGCCCATAAACTTTGGATTTCAAGTTCGATGCATCACTAACACTACGACGTAAATTCGATTTCTTTGGTTCTGGCTTCTTTTCCCTCTTAAATATGTCAAATATGGAAGTTTTCTGTGGAGTTGTAGTGAACGTACGAGGAGGTTTCTCGGGTGGAGTTGACTCCAGGGAACCTCTTCGTTTGATACGCCTATCCAAAGAGGCTGATGAATACTCCTTCTTCTTCCTGTTAGGGAGAGTGTAGAATTTGTCTGCCAGCCCACCTGTAATAGAATATGATACGAGTTAGTTCAGATGTTAAATTGACTACATATATCAATTTAAGAAGACAATGTTAAATATAAATTAGAAGAATTTAATACCAGTGAAGGATTTCTTTAATGCAAAAACCTTTAAATATATCTCAAAGTTTTTATAATGAAAAATTTCAAGGAATATTCTCATGCTTTGTGCCTATTTATATAGAGAGAGATTCAGATTAATTGACACTGCCCTAACGGCTTTTTATGTGCTTCTCACATGGTTCGTGATGCCTACTAATATTTTGAAGTTATGCAGTTGACAATAATGATTTAGACTGACAGATAAGATAAACGTGAAAATTTAACTCAAATAGTTTATAAGTTTATATAAGAAAAAGACAATTTAAAAATATTTTATATTCATTTGGTGGTGGGTGATTTGAACTGGAATTTGTTAAACATATGTTAATTGAATAAAGTTTTTTAGAATATGTAAAATGAAAAATTCACTTCATTTTTTAACAAAGTGAATAAGATCAACACCATCTTTATGAAAATTATAATTGATCAGCATTGTTCTACATTAAGTGCTTAAAATCTTTTAAATCTAGTGTGAACAATTATATAAATAGTATTTTAAATATGCGAATGGCAAAGTAGAACTGACATATATTAAATAGTTTAGTTTCTTGAAGCAGCTGGTTCGATGACAAGATTAATTCTTTGAACATCTATTTTGGTTATTCTTTTTTGTTCCTGGAGTAGGTTGGAACCTTTGGTGTGAAGATAACACTAACTAAGTTTTCCACAAAACACCAATAAGATTCTAATGTTAGAATAAGATTAGTTTTAATCATCTCCAGATGATGCCAACTTTGATGGCGAAACGCGCGTCGAGTATAGTGTATAGTGTTTTGGTGTTTTGTGGAAAACTTAGTTAGTGTTATTCTTTTTTGAATAATTCTTAGTTTTTTAAGGCTGAACCCTAACTAAACTAAAACATGATATATTTTAGGCCTTCTTAGTGACTTTTTAAGATTTTTTACTGAGCATTTTTAGGTATAGTAGTGTTACAATATCATTTAAATCTAAAATGGTGTCTAAATTTTAAAGAACGATATGATGGACCATCCCTTTTTTATTAAACAACCTTAGGGTATATCCTAATTGAAATTTGAATCTGTAAATAATCCAAAATATTTAACCTTATTAGATCTAACTATTTTATAATTATTTACTAATTGAAAGTTATTGAATGTTGGTAATGATGACTTGTACGATTCAAACGATATGAAAAAGGTTTTTGCATATTAATGGTGAGTATTTTAAAGTTCATTGCTTTAACATAAATAATTAATTTTAGGCATTTTATTTTAGGCCGTGCAAGGACTTTCTTTTTTTCATTATATTTGTAGTTTTCTATGATTCTCAAAATAAATAAGTGCTATTTTTCACATCTAAGAAAATGTCAAGAAAATCACAAGAAATACGTAGTTAGTTATGTACGTCCTCTATAATTATGTACCGCAAATTAAGTATTTAGAGCCTAAGAAGCATCGCTCATTGCTTACCGACAGTGGCTTAGATGTACATAATTTATTCACATCAAACGATGGTATGTCATTGTGGGTATGTAAGTAACATTCATTAAATCTAATAAGTAGGTAGCATACATCTTATATGTCTGAGAAATGTTATTCACAGGAAAGAAAAAAGATGAATTAGTAGTCGCGATTGTTATTTTTTTAAAATTTTAAGTGGTTTAACGACAACGAGGTGGGCGTTGGAAAATAAACAATATTACATTCATGCCTGCGGTAAGTCGTCTTCCAGTTAAGATCCTCATATTTTTATGGACGGGAGACCGTGAGGACATATTATGTGGGTTGGTGGTCATCCACTAATAAATATTGTTGGAAAATGTCATGGCTGGCCTGCAAACGGAAAGAGGACGTAGGTGCTTAAACAATGAATTTGAAACATAAATATGAGAGGATGGAATTAATAAAATGTAAAAGAGGAGCTTTTCCGATTTACGCTTTTCTCCTTTCCACTGAATATATATTTAGCAGGAATATATAATTTCCTTTTATATATAAGTTATGTGGTATTATTCCATTTTATTTTGTGAATGTAGTACAGTACAAATATGAAGTAAGTTTAGTGTTTAGGGCGGTAAAAGGATACTGAAAAAATTTAGTTAAAAATTGATGGTTACCTATGTAAGAGATATAGGGTCGTAGCTGAGAAAGTATAGATCTTTCTTGGCGAGATAATTCAATCGCTTTAAATCCGGAGATTCAAGTCTCCAAGATAAACGCCCCTGGACGCTTACGAATTGCATTAAGGGCATTTGCATTGACACTAAACCGCACTTCTGGAAATATTTCTCAATTTAGGAATACATAACATTCATAGGCTTTCTTATTCCTGCTTTAAGTTTTAACCAGTTATTTATCACAAGCGTAGTAATACTCTGACGAGATTTTATATATATATATATATATATATATATATATATATATATATATATATATATATATATATATATATATTTTTTTTTTTTTTTCAATTTGACAATTTTATTAAGCTGTAATATCGACATACAAAATATCATTACTTCTAATTTTTATTTTTAACTTTTAGTCAATATTCTTTAAGGGGCTACATCCACTTAAAATCTAAAAAAAATTTCAATAATTTTTTGTATATTATTATAGGATGAAGGCCTGAGAATACATTTTGAAAATTTTAAGTCGATATCTTTAAAATTTACAGAGATACAAAGCTTTCAGTCACGCGGTGGTGGGCAGCTAATGCTGCTACCTGCACCCCTCAAAGAGCGCCCTCGTCGGGTGCGGAACAATGGTCGACTTAACTCTAATCAGAGACAAGTTTGAGGAAACATTTCATGCGTATTTTCCTACTACATTGTAATAATGTATACGCACAAAATATCTCGCGCTAACAGAGATGAAAAAAGCACGACAATTCATCATCCTAGAAAAAAGCAACGTCCTTTGAATCCGAAACGGTGACAGTCATAATCTCGAGAACCGATCAACAGATTCAATTTATCACAGTCACGCTTTACGCCGCTGTTAACAAAATGACGATAACTCTGTTAAAATTTTTCAAAAATAACCAAAATTGTTGAAACAAATTATGATAATAACTGAGTTTTTTTTACCGAATTTTAGTATTTCAGTTCCATGTGCCGTTCTTTTTAAGAACAGTTTTCGGAAACGGCAATCGTCAATATGTTTCGTATGCACCTAACTTTATGATAGCTTACTCTTTGATCTTTGATTTCAGATGATCAGTTTTAGCAGGAGAAGGATTACCGCAAACCGGGTCGCAAAATAGACGCTCCACTTCCGGCGGGCATATCTCTTCCGGTTTTAAATATTCTTAAAGTGGTGTTTACTTCCACTATGTTTACAATAAATTTATCTTCAATTAAAAAAAATGTTTATTTATCATTAACAGTTCAAGAAAATTCATCCCGAAAATCGACTATTTTTTCATGTTTCTAGGTGGATGTAGCCCCTTAAATCGACTTCGTCAGTGTATTTCTACAGCATTTAAATATTGATATAAGCTTTAAAATGTTGCGCTATTAAATCCCAGAAATTTAGCAGTTTCTTGTTCTTAAAGTGAAAAAACATAAATTTTCAGGAGAGGAGGTTTTTGAACGAACAATCGACCCCTGTTTTGGGAAAAGTCATTTTGCCGGTGGATTCTATTTCTTTCATCTTTGATTTATTATTTTCGTTGGTAGCACTGGGTTCTTAAGCGTTGAAACCTACCAAGTTACAAACTTTCGTGTTTTTATGGTCGTTTTCAGTGTTTTGTGTATTTCTGGGAAAAGTTAAAATCATGCCTCGAACTTCGAAAAAGTGTTGTCGTACATTTGTTCGTGCAAAAAGCAAAAGAGGAGTTTAACGCCTGAATATCCTGCAGGAAGTCAACTTTCTAATGTATAGGAAAGGGACAACATCCTTACACCATCGAGTTCCCGAAGTTCTCCGAGGTGCTCTTCGTTGTACTCGTTCGGAACTATACGATAATTTCTATGATTTACTAAATATAAATAATCTAGATGACTTTTTGAGTCCTTTACTAAAATGTTGCAAATGTAACCGAGATCCTAGTTTATTCACTGGAAGGAGATTTGGCTTGGCAGTGGAAGTCACAGCATCCTGTCTAAATTACCCATTGAGAAAAACTGTGACGAATTCTCATATTATTTAAAAGGAGATTGAAGGGAAAACCAATAGATTTTAAGATAAGGTTTTCTTACGCCAGCAGAGTGTTGTTAAGAGGGTTGGATGCAATGCTTTCTTTTTCCGCTATAATGAATTTGCCTCATCCACCAAGAAAAGTGGCTTGTTACAAAATCCTTACGCTTGCAACAGAACAGAGGCTCGAACACTACTACGAAGAAACTGGAGGTCTTAATCACCCTTCCCATAGTTCAGGACCATATTAGATTGTAGCCAAAAACTTAATAATGAAACTGTTTTTTTGTTATCATAAGCCTTGTATTTATTTCCTAAACTTAATGTCTCCTGGTCACTACATGACCAAAGTACCGGCAGATGAAATTTATTACAAAAAAATAAAAACAACTTCTAGATTACGTAAAGGAGTGGGATTTATTTTAAAATGTGCAGAAAAGGTGGAAATTTAATTTAAGGTAATAAACAAAATTTAATAAGATTTTTTTTTAATTTTCGTGTCTCGTCAAAGTGAACCCAAAAGTAAAAACGAGTGAATTGGCAGCGGCACCTGACTGTACTTATTTACCAATCTCTCGTCAATTTCCGTCACCGCGATTTTGGCTACAGAAGAGTCCTGACGTGTTAGATTCAACATCTCTTCACTGAGGACCACAAAAAGTGCTGTGTGACTATCTACTAATCGATACTTCTCCGTCTACGGTGCAAGTAGTTTTTGAGGATCTAGTGGTAGGAGATGACAGTTAGATATTCTATCGGAACAGTACACGTTGTAAAATCTGGCTTCCTCCAGGAGAACATCCGCCAGGACAGCCGAAAGCCGACCTCCACTCGCGTAAGATTCTACTGGGTTGCTGGTGAAATGTGAAGGGTGTACGATACTTTGAACTGCTCCCTCAAGGCAAGTTGAGAGATGATACCACTTTTCGAGATATTAAACAAATAAATGAGGAAAACATTTCAAGGACACATTGTACATATAATAAACTACCGTAATTTTCAAGTATTAAAAATTTGTTTGTAAAACTATTTCTTTCAGCTTCATTTTATGATTTAATAAATTTTATCTGCGACCTTCTTGTTAAATAATCAGTAATTTCTGGGCCGATATATTCCGTTTCAATTCGAATTTGTTGCTTTAAATCCTCTGCCGTTGTTTGATCAAATAAAATAGATGTCTTATTTTATGAAACCTCCAAACACTAAATTCGATGGTATCAAATCAGGTGAACGTAATGGGCAATTACCCTATCATACTATCTACCTGCCAAGGAGATCATTGTCAAACGCTATCACTATCAAAATGAGGAGAAACTCCGTCTTGTTGAAAAATAGAGGAATGTCATCGTTCTCATTATTTAGACAAAAAACTGCTAAAGCTAGAACTAATTCAGAACGTAGAAATTCAGAATGTCTAGTATCGTAAATTTTTCTTGTAAGGTTAGGCCCTACAGATCACTTCCTTTCATTCCAGCCCATACACGTATTTATTTATTCATTTATTTTTATACCATGTAACTTTATCAACTAACTTTCCATCATCACAAATCTCTCAACAACGACTCACACGGTGTTTTCCGTGACAAGTATCTAAATTCGCGACATTAACTGTTTCAAGAAATTTTTAAAGGATGACCTTAGACGACCCGGCTGTAAAAGACCAAAGCAAAAAGTAAAAGGCGAAGATTCGTTACATTTCTTCGTACTGCTAATTAAAAGAGTACGTTAAGGCATTTAATAAAAATTCCTTCACTAGAATTTTACGGCTTATGGTCAAATTTAAAAAACAGCGCCTATCTGAATAAGGAGCGATAATTAACTATGACAAGCGCGCCATTTGCTTCGTTACGTTAAATTTACTAGCCGGCCAACGAGATAATCTTCAAAAATATAGTTATGATGTATGTATATATAGTTATGTTCGCTCACGAAGACAACTCGTGAGGTCGTATTTACAAGCTGGTGTTACTTATCGTATTACGTAACTATTTTAGTTATATCACTAATGGACTACCGAATCCATTTCTTTAGTACTAATAGGTGAAAGTAAAAGCCTACGCATAGTTATGGAGTGCCTCGTGCTCTGAGGTACTACAGAGGATGCTAAGAAGGTCTCAGATTTAAAGCCATTATAAAAAACGTAAATACAATTTTATTAAGCCAAGAAAATAATTTTTTTAATGAAGAAAATTCTACTGAATCCATATAACTAAAGTCCTTCGAAAAATCGGTATCTACTTGACCTTTATTATCTATGTGATTTGGAATTATGTGGGTAAATTCTGCTGAATTTGTAACTACTGAGAGTTTTTCTATGAATTCGTGTTGCTTAGAAAATGAAACGATTTCAACGCCAAGATAAATGTAGTTGTATGACATTTTGAAAACATTTGCAAGGTTTGACAGAATACGCCAGTAAAGTATCATTGGCGGGCAGCCTTTGCGTCATCTCGTGTTATTTTAAATCTTGGACAGATTGAAGCCTCAGTATCATATGTTATAAATGAATTTTAAAAAGGATCTGTTACAGAACGAAAAAAAAACAATCAAGATGTAAGTTTTGTGTTGTTTATTGTAAAATATACAGGGCAAAATCCAGAATTATAATTTTACCGTTTTCCTGGACAATCTTATGAATTAGGAGGTAATTATTTTTTTAGACCTCTAATCATTATTAAATACATAAAACATACAATAATTGCCGTTTTGTTAAAAAAATACAGGTTTTTAAGTATTGCATATATAACGACAGACGAAATTATGAACATATTTATGGAATAGTAGAATAAATATTTCTATAATGGAATAGACTTATTTTTTTCTCCAAATTTTACTCAAATTTGTTGTTCCTGGAAAACATAGTCAACCTGCATTTTTTTAAAAAGTTTCTGTTGAGAACATACTTAAAGCCAGATTTGTAAGTTGAATACATTAAAATTCTCTGTTCGAATGTTTGGTGTGTGTCAGTACGAAGTTCAGTGCAATCAATTATAGCTCCATAGTTCAGATAGTTTAAAAAACTGTGAGGCACTGCTTCTCTAATAGCCTCTTTTGATGGCCAAAATATCCACGTCTCTGTTTTAGTAACTGATGTTTTCAAACATATGACATGGAAGCTTCGATCTACTCAAGATTTAAAAAAATAAATACGAGATGGCGCAAAGGCTGCTCACCAAAGATAACTTTACTGGCGTATAGTAATTTGGCGATAATGTTTTATATCAGGTGGATTGCCACTATTTAATATAGGAGATCTTTGTTACTTTCCAAACCCAGGAAATGTGTGGATAGAGTATAATCAGATTAATCAAAATGAGAAATGCCTCTAGTAAAGCCCCTGTGCAACATTTAACAACAAAATTCAGAATCTGATCATCCCCACAGGTCACTTTGCTTTGGAGCTTTGATAATGTTTCAGTAAATTTTAATATATCGATACAGGTTTGTGAGTGATTGCCAAACTTGTACTTGCAGCCTTCACATCGCCTGTGGAAATATATTAGAATAAGCGAATCCATTGACAATTGAGGAGTCCAATGCAATAACCTGGCAAGTCCATTTCTTGGGTAAATTTAGTTATGAACATGTTCTTATACATCATAAAATTCTCTATCGTCTTATGCAAGAACGAGGTCTATAAGTAAAGAAATGGCGGATACATGGATGTATTGGTGCTTGCCTGCCTAACAAAACTGTGCAATAACCTGGTATGTTCGGGACTTGCCAGGTTATTGCAAAGTATTCATATTGTGAGTCATTTGTGATTGTAAAAAGATGTGTGGTGAATGCTGTGTACTAAAAAGAGCCTAAGAAGTGTTAAGAATTGTGTAGTGTGTTTTTAAAGTTAATAAGTTATGTTGGTGCAATTTTTAACTACTGTTATTGATACTGGACGATTTAAATCTATACTACACAGATACCCAGAACCGGGCCACAGCATTTTGCCCTGTGATCGCAGTTTTGGGGTGATTGAAATAAAAAAAAAAAATTTTACAAAATTTATTTACCAAATGATTATATAAAAATCATTGAGAAAACAAGTAAGAACCTCAAGGTTGTAGCTGTAACTCAAAATATGCTTCTAAATTTCAAAGATCTCTTGAAAACTTTTTTTGTGCGAAACCCTTTTAAAAAAAATCAAAAGTTTACTGTGTCAAAATGTAGACTAATAAAGTACTATAAACGTGATCTCGAAACGCTGTTGGAATGTTGTGAGGCAGCAACATCTTTTGTTCGATATGAGTTTCAAATAATTAACAAAAAAAAATTAGAAAAACCGTCATTACCGAATAATGACCAAAAGTTATATTTACAGAGAAGAAAGTTAAAAAAAAAATAAATATGAACACGTAATGACCTTAGCTAAACATTATGTACCCAAATGTGACTTCTGGTTTTATGAAGATATTGCAAATTATCACCTAAGCTTTTTGGAACCTGACAATGTGACTTCGGTGTCAGAATTCAGTAGTGATGAATAGATGAATTTTGTTTATATTTGATAATCTTAAGCAAAAATAATGTATGTTAATAAAGTTATTATGACCCAACACCTAGATGTTTTACTGTTTCTTATTTTTATCAATAACTTGGATTTTTTTTTTCGAATACTATGCAATAACCAGGCAAGTCCATGCGTTTTTTTCTTATATTTCTGGCATCTTTTGTCTTTAAAACTCAAAAATATAAGTATCATTTACCTGAGTTCACTTTTATACAGAGATATTAACAAAAATACCATTCCCTGTGTTCTTTTCACGTTAACAGTTTTTTGCGGTTCCTGAACATTTTGACTCGGTGGACTTGCCAGGTTATTGCATTGAGCCCCTCAATTTTGTTTGGAGCATCAAATAACTCCTTATAAAAAAACCGTTGACAGAAACATATACAAAGATATACAGTAAATTAGATAAAGGTCATAGTGTGACATTATAATCTGTCCAATTTTCGATAATACTTCAATATATATGTATAGAAAAATAATTAAAATGTCGAATAATAAAACAACACCCATCATGATGCAGGCCACGATCTCACACGTGGTTGACCAACCAAACTGTAAACTTCAGTCTAGTCTCCAATCCTTTATGCAAATATAAGTTTTGCGTAGTTTTTGTTGTTATCGTCGAATATGAGATGTATATGGAGGGACATCCACCCACGTCCGACCAGCTGGCTTGCCATTTTTGATGCGATATTTCGCCCACGTCGCATTCGTCTGTTATTTTAAATGTGTCATTTTTGGTGATCCGACTTAATGGTGTTATTGTCTCGATATATTGCGTCATTGAGTTCGTCACAGAAGCCTAACTAGCGCTGTATACAGTGGGCGTTTAAATCTGGAGACCGAGCAGGCCACTCTATTGCACTGCGTCGTCTAATCCACCTATTGGCATACCGTTGAAAAATTATTTCCACACTTCGAAATTCGTCAGTATTTCCCTCTAGAATATTTAAAATTTGCGCCTCAATAGCATCGAAAATATGTCCAAATACATGGCGTAGATAGTACTATGTATCTCCTGTTAAATTTCGATTTAAAAATACAGGTCGGACTACAGGTGTCTCTCCAGTATCTTAAATTCTGATAATCTTCATTATCATTAAAGAAAAACGTGAATTTAGAGGTAAAACAAATTATTGTATATTCAGGTTGGCAGGTTATTTTTTCTGTCTGCGATATTATGTGAGCTGGTGAATTTTTTTTTGTTTAAAACTTTTTGTACCCTCTGCCAAGTAAGACTTTGCATTGTATTGATGATCAAGCTTTACTTCGATTTAGATTGCTCTCGAAACTATCGAGAGATGGGGTGTGGTACATGGTACAGTAATATGCAGATGAGGCTCACATCTTGTAGACGCCGTTACGTTCTACCACAGTAGAATGTAACGGCATCTACAAGATGTGAGCCTCATCTGCATATTCGCTTACACTGCACTGACGAGACTCAAGATAAGGTCGAAGCAGGGCTGCAGTTAGTGATATCCTGAGATAAGTGATACTTTGCATCTTCCTTGTGGTTTTAGAACAATCTGAATCGCTGTATTTTAGAGCTAACTCTATTAGACAAAATACGGCAAATTTCGTCATATAATTCAGTACTCGTCGTCGACATGCAGCCAGGAGGATAGCTGTTTTGGACTAATTTGTTCAGCCCTTATTATATGAGGCATTTGCAGATGGGATAGTAATCTTATTACTTCAGTAGTTTTAAACTTTTTCCTCAGTGTTTACAAATACTCCACAAATAGCTGTAGTTTCTAATGTAGATTCCGTAGGATTCATAATTATTTCGGTGACAATATTTATAAAGTTATAAAAAGGCTATAGCAATTAGTGAAGTAGATTTTCGCGATAACCCAACAAAAAATTATCCAGGTTATTGAATTTGGGAAATCAGGGGGCAAGGAAAGAGAGATTCCACTATCAAATATTTCTACTGTCATATAAACGTTGCTTCGAAATTTGGCCAAACTATCAGTTTTGAACTTGAATCAAAGTTAGATCTTCTAAAACTCCTTCACCAATCTTCATCAATCCTTTGTGCAGTTTGCTTCATTAGGAAATAAATGGCGAGGTGAAATTTTAGGAACCGTCACAGCTTTCACAGAGTGAAGGCAAATAAGTTATCTATGTTTAAGTATAAATATGTTTATACTCGCATTTATATGAAAACGATTTATCAGTTTTGGGAGATCACCGACTAAGTATCATTAAGACAACCCATACCTATATAAGTGGTGTTATTATAAACATATAACTATAGCAACCATTTAAATGACCATCAAAGGGCTCTCTTAAATATTCGAAAGTCCTATTATATCTTTTTAATAAATAAGTCTTATTTTCCTATAAATGGTCTTGTTTAAATAACATTTCCTGATTCACTATCACCATCACATATTTCTACTATTAATTTACAATATTTAAAGTCAAGCTTAAAATAGTCTGTCACTGTGAGACTGACGGTCTTTGTAATTCACTTGTATGTTACTTGATTAATTAATGGATGCGGAGGTAACTTCAAACTTATTTAAATGAATTAAGAGAGATTGATACAGATACAGATATAGATATACATAGCACAAAAAAGATATAAATGTACACACAAACTATTAGCTTTTTAAGACAAGGGCTTTTTTTCTTAAATAGTGAAGGTAACAAGTATTTATAATTTTCCTCAAGAGAATTGTAAAATATAACTGCATTGTATATAAATGATCAGAGAAACGTAGCATATGAGCGCTTCGACATATTTAAGGTACCTTTATTTGTAATATGAGCATTGTGCAATGTCTGTCTTACTTGCCATATTTCTGGTAGGTAGATAGTTATTCTACTATTTAATAATTTATAGACAAAAGGTACTAAAATTGATCATATATATAAATTTATTAAATTGTTCATATTAAGCCAATATAGAATTCTTATTTGATCAGAAATGTGTTCATATTTCCTCAAACCAAATATAAAACGACAACATGTGTTAGAGAATGTTCGCGGGTCCGTGTTTTTTATGATTTTATCTAAACATGGAAAATATCAGAATAATCAAAAATGGGAAAATACTAAAGGTTCGCAAATTTCCTTATTAATATTAAAGTAATTTTTAAACTTTAACATTAGTCTGTTTGAATACCTATAATAGTTTTAAGTAAATATAAGTCTTCTGGATTAATTTCTCAAGGATGCGTTCATAAAATTTAATTCTTCCATCTAACATAATACTTTAATTTCCGTCATCATTTATAAAATTAATACTTGAACCTATAATCTGTATAATAAGGCTCTCAAAATGTCCTTCTTTGACTTTTTCTTTTCTTTACTACTTGCCCTTTTTTTGATGATTTAATTTCAAATTATGTTCTTTTTGAAAACGATACTCGAGATATTCATTAATTTTATTAGAAATTTCAGCTATCTTGTATGGTGGTGAATTTTGGGACATAAAATATGTCTGATGTATAAATAATGAACAAAAGAGGGCCCAGTATTGATACTTGTGGAACTCTAGAGGCAATAAATTTTTGGTTAGATGATACACGATGATTTATTATAAACATTATGAAGACGGAAGTAGCTTTTCCAAAAGACACTGAGATTATATCAAATCTATAGTAAGTAGATTATTATCTGGAAGAATTTATATCATTAGATAAAGGCCATGAAAAGCTGCATTCTACAACTGAAAGTTTATCAAGCTTAAGTTTATATAAAGTTCGGTGATGTCATTTAGGGCTTGCATTATGGTATATGTATATTTTAAATTGAGATTGTTAGGTGACTTTAGCAAATAATATTTCACATAATTAATGGATAGCGTCCTCACCGTTATCTTTAGTGACACAGTCAATGCGGTCAGCTTGATGAAGGATTCGCGCGGCTTCTTCGGCTAACTCCTTTTTCGATTTATTGAGTCGTTCTTTCCTGACGGGCGAAGCCACAAGGTGACCCGCCCCGTCCCCGCTCAGTGCTCCAATGCCCCGCGCACTGTCCCGTGGCACTGCAAGAAAAATGTTTGTTAATAAAAACGAATACTAATATACGTCTAAGAAGACTTGTATATATATGCTCCATACTTTATTGAACGCACAAAAAATATAAAACAGAAAACATATTTTTCTGCATCGTTCCCTACTAAAGAGATTCATTTTGGCAATGAATTTTCAACTTTAATCATACACAGTTTTAATCAGGAGATGACTAATATGACCTATAGGATTAGAATTGCGCGCTATTTGTGTTCTATTAAAGATTGGGTGTAAATATTTAATGACTATCATTTACAAACCATACGACGTCAAAAAGCCTGGGTGTCTCATTTGGACCGCTACCACTCTAAAATGTAGATGCATCTCTTTTTCGTAAATAGTATGCGGATTTTTAGCACCTCAAATTCGATAATTTAGTTTGATAACAGAACCCGTCTCTTCAAACTTCTTGATTAAGTTAAGAACTGTTAACTATATAGGCGTTTCATTATATCCTAATTTTGTGCGAATTTTTCTGAATGCAACTGTAAATGATCGCTCACTTTCATAAAACAGTTGTATACAAACAACTCGTTCATTTGTGGCGTGTTGACGTCGTATAGTTTGAATGACAGTCGGTAAATATTCTCGGCCCAACTTTGTCAGAAATGGCGCCCAATTCAAATCCTAATAGTTTCAACTGAGGCACCCTATATAATCTCTATAACTTCTATTCTAAATTATTCTCTGTAACACCATCCGACCTATTCAATAAACTCATTAGCGATCTTGGCCTATTTAATTTATTCTTAGAATTTGCTTAGAGAGGATGTCTTCGTTTCGGAAGGATTGAGTATTTCCTGGATGAATCTCCAACAAAAATCATTTCCGTTCTGGGGAGTTGTGGTTCATCTAGGAAGGGCAGGATCCATCCAAGTCTGGTTCAATTCATGCTGAATGGATTTGATTTCTTGAAGCCTGCTTCTAAAGATCAGTCGCGTAATGCAATAGATGGTTTTAGGGAATTATTAATCTACGTGTTTTTCCTAATGATATTATAATAAATTTCAGTTTGAAATCACGTATGATGAGTTAGTAAATATTTCTTCATATTTTAAAAATATTGTTGATAGCTGCCAAAAAATTAAAGAGAAATAACTAATAATAATAACAAATAAACAGGTTTAAAACATTAAAACGGACTTTTCCGCACGTAGAACATCTCTATCTCGAAATTGAGTGACCGAGAAAAAATATATGTTTTATGCGACAGTTTTACTTTTTTCACATAATTCACCCTCGTGTTTTCTCATGACCCATGAACACGGTAGAGTGTGTTCTATCTACCTCAAAATCAATAGGTGTCGTCTGGGAGACGTCTCCGATCCGAATCAGTTAAAACCCGATCGATCCGACATGACTTAGTTGGATTATCGTTTTAATAAAAAAAATTTCTCAAATAGTCCACCGCCGTGCTTTCTCATGACCCATGGATACGGTGGGGTGTGTCCTATCCACCTCAAAATCAATTGGTGTCGTCTGGGAGACATTCCCGATCCGAGTCAGTGAAAACTCGATCGATCAGACACGATTTAATTGAGTTATCGTATTGACAAAACAAATTTCTCAAATAGTCCACCATCGTGCTTTCTCATGACCCATGGATAGGGTGGAGTGTGTCCTATCTACCTCGAAATTAATAGGTGTCGTCTGGGAAACGTCCCCGATCAGAATCAGTCAACATCCGATCGATCCGACACGATTTAGTTGAGTTATCGTGCTAACAAGAATAAATGCCGACGACAACGACGACACACAGCAAAAAAGAATTTAAAAACTATTTTTTTTTTGGTGTTTAGACCGAAAAACGAAAAATAAACCCAAAAGAAAATTAGTTTTTTCACTTTTTCTTTACACGATTACATTACTTTTCCGCTTATAGTGGAGTGCGGAAAAGTAAAAATAAAGAGAAATATATTACTTTGTTATAATTTCCGTGCAATACAAGCAAACACTTTTCAATTCAATATAATAAAACACACCACATGAGTTAGAGCATCCTCCAAATTCAAAGCCGAAGATGTCTAGGTGTAGGATATACATTAGAAAAACGTGGACAACACCCATTCGCATAGACATTGCCAGTGTCGACGCTTGGAATCAAACCAATATCACGATAGTCAGGCCGCATTTTCTATAACGCGCTTTAATCAGTGCAGCTACCGTGACGGCCTATACAAATAATATAAAGAGACTTCATAAGCTAACGAATAAAGTCGTAAACAAATTAAGGAATAATTTCTGGAAAATTCTTGCTCTTACATTTTCATTCCCCGATCTAGGTTCCAAAGTATATATTTTGATTTTCAAGTATCCCTGCAAAAAGTAATCTAGAGGAGTCAGATTTAGTGGTCTAGCTGGACACTCAATCAACCAAAACAAAATTCCGGGTCACAGATTCTTTCCTAAAAGTATTTCCTTGAACTTGTAATGAATTTTAAATGAAATGTTTCTATTGTCAATGAATTGAAAGAAAATACATGGATTCGTTTTGAGATGTGGGACAATTTGTTAGATGCATTAAAATACATACTAAATGTAACAATACTGCTTGGGAAAGAAATATAGTGGTAATATATCATTCTATTAAGACTATTTTGTTTATATTATTAGCTTAGAGAATAGAATAGATAAGTCTTCTAATATTATTATGTATCAACTGTATTGTAACAACTTACCTATAAAAAAATAAGTGTTGATACGTTTGATTTGTTACACCATTTCAGGTTATTATCTGAAGAGTTCCTCGCCATCTCTCAAGGAATATTTCATGCTAACCTCTGTAAAGCTTAATTATCATAACCGTGGTAATAACACATCTTATACTAGCCATAGGCTTTTATCACTACCTTGTTCAGTCGCATACAAACAACAAGAGATGTCTTTATCCACGTCAAAATATTCCCCCAATGTCACGAAAATTGCTAACTTAAGGCAGATGTATGTGCAAACAATCATATTACTCGAAGCAGTAATTTCAGAGCTAATGACAACAGATATCTGCATGTGTACTGTCGTCTAATTAGAGAAGATTGCTCCTGCCTGCTACAGTGCAGACTATTTTAAGTACCCTGGTTTCCTTAAATGTTCAAGGATACGGTCTAGGTATTCGATAATGGTCCGGTAATATAAATGGAAATCTGTAGGATGATATTTATACCTTGCAAGTTACAACTGTGCTGTAATTAACTTTTCGTTTAGGGCATTGATATTGTGGCAAGGTCTTTCTTGATAACTCATTAGAAAATTAAAACGTATTATAAACATAAATCCGAGACAAGTAATAATGAGATTGCATTATTTTGAGAAAATTACGAAATTAAATCTACTAAATTAAAATATGTCAGAGATTTTAAAAATATTAATTACACTGGGGAATTTTTTTTGTTATTTGCCATTGCAAGAGCTTTTTTAATTAATTTTAATAATATTTTTATCGCTGATTTCAATAGAGCTTATAATATTTAGTAAATATATTAACCCTGTGATGCACACCTATCCTAAAACTTGTGACATCTTTTGTGCAGTGTATTATGTCCTTACGAATGTTTCGATTATTTATTAGCGTACTTTTTGTAGTAATAGCCTTAAGGAGGGGGGGCAACCTTTACACCCAGCCGATTTCATAATACATAACGCAATATTTTCAAAACTATAGAATCAATCCTTACGAGTTTGGCGTCATTTTGTTCACACTCGCTTTCTGAAAATTTTGATATCAATTATATAGTATAAAATTTGATTAAACAACCATTATATTCAAAAAACTACAAAAATAATCACGCTCAAAAATGGCTCTCGTTCGGTACATTCTTCTAATAACCTACTTATTAGAATTAAACGTTTTTGGTCTTAAATTAAACATAAACGTAAAATGAAGTTTGCTCGAGATTTTGCCAATTAATTAAGTCGTAGGTAGGCTATGTCATCTAAAGTTAAAGAAATGTGAAAATTTTCGCAGTTTTTTGGTGTTAAAATTTTTTTAGGTTGTGTCACAAATTTCCGAAAAAGGGCTTGAGACAACCTTGATATTTTTCTGCTGGTCATATTAAAAGAAAATTAAGTAAGTAGAAAGGTTCAACATATCTGGAGAGAAGTGTACCGAAATGAAGATTTTTCGTACTTTTGGGGTATAAGGTGTTTTTGTTTATTTTGAAATAATATAAACGAATTTTTCTTATTATTTCATAATAAATCGATTCTTTAGTTATATAGAAAGCTGTGAATATCGATACTTACCACTTTTATCGAAAGTGCCATAGAATTTAATTATTGTTTATAAACAGTTGACACTCATGTGACACCAGCCATAATGAGTGCCATAAAATCTATTTTCAGGGACTTGTCAAAACCTGAATTGCCTTGTTGAGCGTACACAGAACCCAAATGAGAGTCGCAACAGTATTATTTGGTCTCGTGCGCCCAAAGATCTGTTTATAATCAGGAATACTCTAACCTTTTGCGTGTTCGATGCTGTAGGATTATTCAGCTATGGCAACATATTTCGGTAAGTAGCTAAGCATGATTGTTACATTTGTACTATAGTAGTTTTTTTGTTTTAGATATAAAGTGTTGAAGCATCTTGGTATTGATACAGGGCCATTCTGTGTCGGTAGTCAAAAAGCTGCCTACAAATTGCGACTCACCAAGACTGAAAAAGTATTACAAGGCATTGAAAAAAAAATCTGCCAAAAGAGGACGACAGCTAGGAGAAAACTTGAAGACGAATTTGCTCAGGATGAAAGAGAACCTTCTTAAGGAGCGAGTTAATTTTAATTTTTTTTATTTTAACGTTAATAAAATATCTATTAATAAAAAATACTCCTACTATTCTATTCGTTTGATGAGTGGAGCTCTAATTATAATTAGTGTCGGTCGCGAAGAACCAGCTCGATTGCTAACTTCAATATTTCTTTCAGGCACTTCTGGATATCCAGTCGACTTGACTTTTACATCAAAAAAATAAAAAATCTAGTATAAGAAAAAAAAAAATAAAAAAGCTTTTTTGACACTTCTAAAAGTTGACCCTTCTTAGATGTGAAATAGTTTCAATTAACAAATACTAACATTTTTTGTGACGTTTGTCAAGGTACTGAATATTAAAAGTGAATGTTTTCGACATAAGGTCGGTTTGAAAGAAAACTATGATATTTCAAAATACCTAGTTTTTCGATTTTTTCCATTAAATATCCCAAAGTCTACTACTCTTGTCCGCGACGTTAGGAAGATGAATGAGAAGAAGAAAGTAGCGCGACATTTTTCGTAGCAGTTATCCAAACTTGCTTGGTAATAAAAAAGTATAAACAAACTAGCTATGAAGTTCTTGTTACTACAATACTGTTAGCTTTTCGAAATGTGAAGCTCGCTTCCCTATATAATCATCGCGATCAATTGCCAGAGAATCTTGGCGTTGTAAGTGACGAAGCTGGAGGGGGGGGGGGGCTTCCATCAAGACTTCTTGGTGGATGAAATTCGCTTATCAAGGGCATTGGGACAATCACATGATGGCAGACTACTGCTGGAACCTCAAATGAGATTGGGCTACGAAGCTATACAGGAATTTATCCTTCTCTTATATTATACATAATTAGTATAAGTTGTTAATGTTTTAGCAGTTAAAATAATAAGAGCATTTAATGAGTTATTTATACACCTTGCCCTTGTGTTATACTGATAAATATTCACAAAAACTAATTGTTCTAAATACGGCCGCTAGGGGTCGTATCGGGAAACTACTAATAGCCATAGTGCATGGCTTTATCTTGGGCTATCATCTGTTAAATGTTAAAAATGAATCACCTCGTTTATCAGTACATTAACGTCTCTTTAAAATTTCCATGTTTTGTTTATTTATTTTTGCATATTGTATAAATTATTCGTTTATAATTAAGAGAATCAGCAGGTCGTTCAAGATGAAAGGAAACTTGCCAATGACTTGAACGGTTTATTGACTTATCTATCGTTTTATGCGAATTGAAAACCAGAATTTTACTCGTAAGGTGTTGACTTTTAGTGTATATTTAAATGTCATCGGTCAGAAACCTTTAGCTTGACTATGAAATAGGTAAATTTCATTTATGTATATCCTTTGTCTTTGAATGAAATGTCCGATGTGTTGTGATTAGTCCATGAAATACTTGATGATGTTTACAAAAATGTTCTAAAACTAGTTTTACGAAACTCACACATTTATAGCAAATAAACATATTACTTTTTCTTAGGGAATTAATCTGAGCGAAAAAAAATTAAGACACAAAGACATCTTATACAAGTGTCTCCTACATTTACAATCAAAATAGTTTTTATTATGTCCTACCAGCTTCTTACATGTCGTTAACATTAACATAAGGTTATGTTTACATAAGTAATATATAGTAATTATTACTTTTGCGAGTGCTTACAGTAATGCTGTTTAATTGCATAGTTTGAATGTTGACTTTGACAACGAACTTCGCTTTATTTGCATTATAATTACAAGCAGATGGTAAAATAATGTGATCCTACTTACGTATATCTCTTGCGACGCGGTAATTGTACGTTGATAAATCATTTTGAAATTTATACCTGGGACTTATGTTTTGTATTAAACCGTCTTCGACATTTCATTAGTATATTTTAGTTAGGAAGAGTGGGAGTGTATATTTCAGTTATATTGGGGACGACTGGAGGGTTTTGATTTAAGAAATTCGTGAAATTTTAAGAACAAAAGTTTCGGGATTTATCTATTTTATGTTTTTTATATTTTATTTGGAAATTGCAGAAGGACCCTGCACACTTCTTATGGGAAGTGACCCTAGGTATATTTCGTTCAATTTTCATTATGTTGTAATTCTAAAGACGCTGATCAAACGTCTCAATTGTCACAAAGCTTAATTTTCATCTAGAGCAGTTTAAATGACCATGTCATTTATATGTTTGAGTCCTTGTCCCGGTGTAGGAATAAAGAATAACTGGCAAATACTTGTTTAATTGGAACTATGATCAGGACTTGCCTTATATTATTTTATTAGTATAATAGCATTTATCTTTTTGGCTATTGCATTACTCAGAACCAACGACGTACACGTAGCGAAGATTTGGTCTCTTTGGGATATTTGTGTCACCTGAGTCCCATTGCCTCTCACGTATGAGGTATTTGATTCCCTTTTTTTATTTTAAACTTTATTAGTAATCAGATACGATTACTAATAAAGTTTATATAGACTATAAGCTAATGTGTTAACTTGTACAAGAAGTAAGTGCTTGCACTGATGACTTGGGGAGAAAATTCAGCGAAGTCACCTCAGTTTCTATTTAAGTCTACTGACTGCCCTGGGTTGATTCTCGTGAGTTCCCTTACCTCTTACATATGGAGTGCTTGATTCACGTGAGACCTCGTGCTTCTCAACTGGATTCACGTGAATCAAGCACCGCACACGTGAGAGGTAAGGGGACTCATGTGAATTAAATACCCCATATGTGAGAGTCAAAGGGACTCACGTGAATCAAGCGCCCCATACATGACAGGCAAGGGGATTCACGAAAATCAAGCACTCAATACGTGTAGGGCGAGTGAACTCATGTTAAACAAACACCTCATACCTATGGGGCACGGGGACTCACGTGAATCATACATCGCATACGTGAGAGACATGGGGACTCACGCGAATCATGCATCCTATACGTGAGAGGCAAGGGGGCTCGTAAATCAAGCACTCCAAAAGGACAAGATCTTCGTTACGTTCACGTGGTTGGTTCTGTGTAGTACAAAAAGCGATAACTAAAAAGATAAATGTTACGATTACTAATAAGGTAATATAAGACAATTACTGATAGTAGTTCCAATTAAACGAGTTTACGCCAGTCACTCTTTATTACTACACCGGGAGGAAGGCTCTAACATTTAAATGACAGTGAAGAGTGTGTGAATGAAGAGTGAAAACTTCTCATGTGTACTTGCAAATACAGTATTCGGGACTCAAATATTCCGATTTAATAGGAAAAAATCGATTTGACAACATAGTGATACATGGTCATTTGAACTGCTCTAGACGAAAAAATAATTATGTTCAAACTTCCTGTTCAGTGATATTTTTTGATCAGCGTACTTAGAGCTACAACATACTGAAATTTGAACGAAATTTACTGAGGGCTACTCCCAATAGGAAATGTGCGAGGTCCTTTAGAATAATAATATATAGAACCATCTGGTGATGCAATTAGTGGTGCTGCGAATTACGTAACTTACTGCAGTCATTCATACTTCATAAGTAATCTATAGGGAATTTCCGAGTTTCTTTCAGTCGCTATTAAACTTTTAATCCCTCAGTTAAACTCAAAGATACTGAAAACTTTCATTACCGTTGACTGCAGGATACGATGGAGTTAATAGTATAGACCGAGAGAGTTATGAAGGTGTTTCAATAAAAAATAATTATGCCAGATTTTATTAGGAGGAATAGAATGGGTTAGCTTATAAAATTACTTTGGCAACTAACAAGATTGGAAGAAGTGGTTTTAAGAAAATATTGTGGAATACATTGATAGAAGTAAAATCATCTTTCTTAGTTGACTTTGATAAATTAAAACACTATAAGCATTAGAAAGAGCAAAAGGTTAAATTGAATATATTTCAATAAGAAATAAAGAAACACCAAGAGATAAGCGGCATTCAAAACGTTTTTACTAAACCAAGCGGACAATTAAAACTATTTTTATCCAGATTTTTTATGACTTATCCTATACGATAACCGGTATAGGATACGTTAATGGGATTATTATTATTATTACCTCAAGTTAATGTTATGTTTCTTACCTATAATTGTACTTCCTGGATATCTTAAATGTCTCTCATCATTAATTTAAATTATAACTGTAGATATATTTATTTATACCACGTCTTATACGTTTATAAAAAATAATAATCTTTTTTTTTGTATGTTTGCATGCTCGCTATTGAACCATAAAATTAGCGTTCATTTTCGCTCTCAAGGTTGTTAGACCATATCTAGCTGATCTGTGCATAGTAGACGGAATTAGTTTCATTTGTGTCTAATAAAAAGCCAACCTAGCAGGATCGCAAAATACATATAGAAAGAACTCGTCATCGCGATTATTAGTTCATAGGTTTTTTTTAAAGAAAAAATACAGTTAGTTTTTCAAATTTCACCGTTTCATGATAGCTTGCGGCGAAATGATAGTTATGTTTCGGCAATGTACAATAGATATAATATTAAAGCAGTTCTTCGTCATATATTTTTTTTCCGTAGCTTGAGTCGTGTTTCTAATAATTCCATGAAAGGGATATTACAATGAAAAGAGACATTATGTGTATCTACTATTGCTTTTCCGCACTCCACTATAAGCGGAAAAGTAATGTGTAAGTAATCGTGTAAAGAAAAAGTGAAAAAAAAATTTTCTTTTGGGTTTATCTTTCGTTTTTCGGTCTAAAACAAAAAAAAATGGTTTTTAAAAATTTCCTGCTGTGTGTGTGTGTGTCGTCGTTGTTGTCGGAATTTATTCTTGTTAACGCATATAACTCAACTAAATCGTGTCGGATCGATCGGGTTTTGACTGATTATGATCGGGGACGTCTTCCAGAAGACACCTACTTATTTTGAGGTGGATAGGACACACCCCACCCTGTACATGGGCCATGAGAAAGCACGATGGTGGACTATTTGAGAAATTTGTTTTGTTAATACGATAACTTACCTAAATCGTATCGGATCGATCGGGTTTTGACTGATTCTAATCGGGAATATCTCCCAGACGACACCTAATGATTTTGAGCTGGATAGGACACACCCCACCCTGTCCATGGGTCATGAGAAAGCACGACGGTGGACTATTTGAGAATATTTTTTTGTTAACATGATAACTCAATTAAGTCATGTCGGATCGATCGGGTTTTGACTAATTCTGATCGGGGACATCTCCCAGACGACACCTTTTGATTTTGAGGTGGATAGAACACACTCTACCATGTTCATGGGTCATGAGAAAGCACAATGGGTCATGGAAAAGACGAGTGGCAAGAGGAAAAAACGTAGCTTTTCATCAAATCCATATTGTTCCAAGAAACCATCAGTTTTCAGGAAATCCGAGGGAAAGAGCTTAGAAAATAGTGATAGAAGGAAAGCACCAAGAAAGAAAAAAATGGATAATTTGAGAAATTTGTTTCTTAGCACGATAACTCAATTAAATCGTGTCGGATCGATCGGGTTTCGATTGATTCTGATTAGGGGCGTCTACCAGACGACATCTATTGATTTTGAGGTGGATAAGACACACTGTTCATGGGTCATGAGAAGGCACGAGGGTGAACTATTTGAAAAAAGTAAAACTCGTATAAAATACATATTCTGCATTTATGTGTTGGTTTATTTTTTTCTCAGCCACTCAATTTCGAGATAGAGATGTTCTACGTGCGGAAAAGTCCGTTTTAAGGTTTTGAAACTGTTTATTTTTAATGAGTTTATTTATTTTAATTATTTTTAATTCACGTTTATTGAGTTTTTTTAGAGAAAATATTAATAATTTAGTTCTAAATGTCTATCAGCACTTCCAAACTAGTGTTATTGTAATTATTCGAAATTAATTACCATGAAGGTATGGCGATCTTCAGGGTGCTATGTGTGGTGAAATTATACTAGTGGTGTGTTGCTGCTATAGCTATGTTTATTTAAGATAAAATAAATAGTGCATAAGCTAGTACCGAAATAGGGCCGAACAAGTGGCTGGGGTAGTAAAACTTATTGCCTGTGATAATTTTACCCATAAGAAACAGATGGGCCCTGGTTCCGAGTACTAGCTAAACAAGGGTTTCTACTTTATAATATTTACACAACTTAAAACTATTATATACAAAAATAACATCAAGGCTGTCAATAGGCGAATGTGTAGCCACGTGTGCCTACAAAAGTTACATTTATTGTCATATATAAAATGATCAATATATCATCAATACGTACATCAATATCTATTTTTAGTTTTCCTTTTGCCGCGATATAATTTAAACATTTAAAATTATTATCTATGCGGGATTCGGTAGAATGGTTAGAAGCGGTACACTTTAAATATTTACCTGGATTTGCACAATTATTGGCATAATTCTCAAAACCACCACGTTTGAAACACCCGAAAATGCCTACATATTCGAAGATTCTACACTTAGTCCAGTCAATAAGAAGAGAATTTTGTTGCATAATTTTGTGAATGTTTCAGGGTCACACTGAAACATTCATACATTTTGTTTTCACATTTTTTATAACTTTTTTTTTGTAGTTCACATTCATCATGTAAAATTGAAGTATTTTGCTTTCTAATTAAGTGAAGTACAGTTTATTTCATCGCTATTCGCCAAACAAAAAACCTCAAAATATAACCTGGCTTGTTTTTATGGCTAAGCTCAGGGAGACTCTTCCGTTTATCGGCAAGATAAGAGAGTTTTTTATTTGGCAAATAGCGATGAAATGAATAGTAATTCATTACCATCCATATTTTCTTCTATATCTACGACTCTAATACAAGGATTTTTTAAATTGGGTGCCTTGATTTCATAACTTTTATATAGTTTTTTTTCTGCAGCTCTTTTATAATAACCATTTTTTTTGGTTTTACATTTTACTAGAACTCTTTTTGTTGTTTTATATTATTTACCTACTTTATTCCGACTTCCAAGTTCGCTGGTTTCAAACTTTTCTGAATAGATTATTTCGTCGTTTTACTTTCTTGCTTGGCCTTCGGTTTTATGATCACTACTTCCTCAGTAAAAGTTTTACGTGTCCTTGGAAAATTTTCATTTACACCGTAATTACTAAATCGAATAATATTTTCAAGATCACTTATTTCTCTTTCGATATAGAATTGTAGATTTTCAAAGTCTCTGGCAATTTTAGTAGTAAAGTCAATATAAACTAAGCAATATTCACAAAACCAGTCAACACCGTTACAATTAATAATTGTATGAAATTGTCTATTCACTATATTAAAATAATTAGTATTAAAATAATTTGAGCACAATCCTGAACATTTTAAATTATATTGGCTGTCTGTTATTTTCTTTTTACATTTAAAACAAGTTAAAGTTGCCGTATTGGAAATGTGTTATACGAGCTTCATATTTATTCTTGAAGCCAGAGTGGTACTGGAGTGTGTTATCACAAAAAGTTATCACTTTCTTCCACTTTATATCTATAAGAAGTTTAATGACTAGTCCAATCTCTAAGTTATCTCAGTAAAAATTGGTTAACCGAAACGAACTGTCTATGCAACAGAAAGTTGACATTTTTCTCTACATTTTGATATACAGATAACCTGTTAAATAAAAGTTCTTCACAGTTAAACCATTTCGCAAATACCAGTTTACACCACTATCAACTTTTATTCGCTGCCCCTACTCTAGTAATAGGATGTACTATAAATTTAAGTAGTTATGTGAGTGTCATAAAAGAAAACAAACTATTTTGTGCTTTGCTTATTTTTATAGACGACCTGATTTCCTCTATAAGTAACAGTAATATATATGCTTTTTTTATCATTCTCCCATCCACACATCTGACGTTACTATTTTGCTCACTCACGAGCCACCACTGTAACAACGTTACTAACCTATTCTAATTATAGCTATTCGCCATTTTAATCGACTGATGTTTCACTTCAATATTCGTATTAATTTGTGGATATCATGAAAAATTAATTAATGCAATTAAAGTATTCTAAGGATAGCTTATATAAATCAATTTTAAAAAATATGTGACTTTTTTCCAACCTTTCTTACTATCAAAATCTGTAGAAGAACCTATAGCTTACGAAACAAATCTGTAAGAGAACGTATTATGTAAACGATACGCTTTACATTGAAGGTACAATGTCACACAAGGCGAACATATTTCTCCATTTTTTCTTCACGTAATCATTTAAATAGTGTCCATTTTTACGATCTAAAAGCGAACGATTCTTAGGCAAATATTTGCTCCGTTAATTATGCCCGGAGAATGTCACAGATGGAAGTTTGTAGTCCTTGAAGTAATTCAATATTTATACTGAACCTGGATAAATATGTAGTGAGGAATTCAGCCGTATAATCACTTTATGGCATTTTGAAAGATCTAGTAGGACGCATGTACATTTATTCAGATATCCAATTAATTGATGCACATAAGTATTGAGTAAATTAGAGGGAATGTAGGCCGTTTTTTAATATTTCGCTTATTTAACTAACCATTAGCGACTGATACTGATGTTACAAATAAGGCTGCGGTTAATTTGCATTTTAGATGTTGAAATCAGTCTTTAATATAAATTGAGAGATATCAGTATTTTAATTATCGTTTATGGCGTCATAATCATTGATTGCAGCATGTCGTTCTGATTTATTTACTTAGGTATGCTCATAAATTTATAAATATATTCTTGAGGATTGGAATTATGGCTAAGATGAGTTACTGGTGACTATTTTTCCCGCTTTGTTCTTAAATATTACACTAGAACCATATTACAAAATATATAAAATTATACACGAGGTGTTTCAATTAGTGAAATTGATTTTTTTCAGTATAATTACAATGCGATATTGTCTCCTTCAAAATAACGTCCTTGGGAAGGGGGAAGAATAAGGTGTCTGCAACAAACATGCTTGCCATTCCGATCCTTGTCTACTCCTTCGGAGTAGTCAAATGGACACAGGAGGAGCTGCGACAACTCGACGTAGTAACCCGAAAGAGGATGCATCTCAGTAGGAGTTTGCATCCTAGATCGTCCGTTCCACGGCTATATCTCCCACGACATCGCGGAGGTCGTGGACTCTTGAGTTTGGAGTGTCTTCATAACAGAATGGTTCTGGACGGAGCCTGTAAAGTTATCAGGAGTTCGGATCCCCTTCTCTGCATGGTCCGAGATCACGAACATGCAGGGATAGGAGCATTTTTATTTAAGGCAGCACGTAGAGCAGCCGATGATCTCGGTCTCGTCTTCGATACCGAACGGGCCAATCACAACTCTGTCACCGAGTTGGAACCCGTTCAGTTAAAAGCACAAGTAAAAGCTGCAGAGCATTTAAGAGCTCTGCAGCTTCACAAGGATAAGCCCATGCACGGGGTCTTCTATAGGAATATGGAAGCCCTGGGCTTATCCGAAAGGCTGACCTTTGCTTTCTTAAGGTCAGCCGGGCTAAATTCAGAGACCGAGGGATTCATCATGGCTTGCCAAGATGGTGTATTTAACACGCTCGTCTATCGGAGTCGTGTCATGGGTATGGAGGTCCCTGATGTCAGCTGCAGGGCCTGTCGTAGGGCGCCGGAGACATTGATGCATTTACTGTCGGCTTGTCCGGTATATGCAGTCTCGGCCTATATCCATAGACACAACGCAGCGTTGCGGGTGCTTTATTATCATTTAAGGCACTCGTATCAGATAGATGAGACACCAGTGCTGCCTTACGTTCCGGGGGATATTGAGTCCGTTGTGGAAAACGAGAAGTGCCGAATATATTGGAACTATTCGTTTTCCACCGTCAGGCAAATACAAACCAACAAGCCTGACGTAGTCCTCCTCGACCACCAAATCAGGACAATGTTCGTCATCGAGTTCTCGGCACCCGGTGATGGTAACATTGTTTTGAGAGAGGAGGAGAAACGGACAAAATATCGAGATTTAATCTTCGAACTCCGTAGACTCTATCCAGACCATACTGTTAAATTGAAGGTACTGATTATAGGAGCCCTTGGTGAAGCGAGAGATACACTGCTTTCTGAATTAAAGAACATACCGGCATGCCGAAACTCGGCAGAAATCTTAGCCGGTCGCATGCAGAAGGCCGTAATTCTCGGCTCACTACGTCTATTCAGGGCACACGACTCGGCCCAGTAATCACTAACTGAGCGGACGCGAGGAGTGATTGCTGGTATTACCAGCGCACCTTCTGTGTGAGTCGGAGCCACAGAAAGGGGTGACTGGCTTTTAGTAAAAAAAAAAAAAATAAAAATAATAATAATAATAATAATAATAATAAATACTTTACCTTGCGGATGGCCACATATGCGCCGTTAATGGAATGTAAAAACACTTTGGAAAAAAAATCACTTGATAACGACTATTTTTTTTCTTAAGAATGTTCTGTATACTGAATATAGAGAAAAGAAGTTAAAGAGGGAAAGAAAGAACACTGTATTATGAATAATACTAAAATCGTTTGGCAACTCTTTTATATGGTCACCTTCACGTATTCGACTCTTTTTTTTAACATCGATCTTTGTTTAAAAATTGTTAGTCAGGTTTGTTAATAGCTTATACATGAGAGCATAAATTAGCTTAATATTACTTAGGTTTGATGTGGTTTTTGTACATACAGTATGCTTGTGATTTATGGCATTCGGTTCAGTTATAATTGACGTATTTTTATGGTATGTAGTTGTAAAATAAGAAGCACCACTATTTATAAACTATATAGTATCAAGTATTATGAAGGCATAATAGTACCGGTTATGGATATTTACGAGTACTCTTTACATATCTAATATACAAAACTGTCATTGAACCATAATATTTAATTTTACAAATCCGCTTTTATGTACCTGGCTCTATGTGCCTTAAAAGGCTATGGCGGCTGCGGAACGTAAGGCAAATCACAATCCCATTTACATATATCCAGTTATTGACATCATCGTGGTACTGTTATATTTGACGTAAAACCAAGTTTTATGGAAAACTTGTTAGGCGACACCTTCGGTGTTATACACATAGATCAATGGCAATACTATTCAGTTAGTCATGGTAGCGATGCTCTGAAGCGATTGTATATACATTTTTTTAATGGTAGAGTATGATTTATAAGAGCTTTCATTCAACGAGGTATAACAATCCGGATATTATTGTGTTTGCCGAAAAAGGCTATTATCTTCATCAATAGACACAATAGGCCACAGAAATATTATAACAAATATAAGCAACCTTGAACTTAATAGTTTGAGATGGAATATGGAGTCGTTCATCATCAATCATTAAAAAATATTAAAGTACAAAAGGCTAGAGAGCATGCATTTATCAAAGTTTTGCGGAAGAATGCAATGGTCCTTGTTAAGGAATTTTAAAGAATGATATGTTGATGACTAGTACGATACCAATAAAGTTTTTAGGAAAGTTATAATATCATACATTCTCTATACAGTTTTATATTATATAGGTGGTTGTGAAGGTTTTATTAATTATGTAAATAGCTCTTTCAATAACATAATTATAATGTGCGATTACACGATATCTATATACTTTTAAATATGACAGCGTTTCGTTAGTTCACGATCATCATTGCCATAGCAGGTTCTTTCATTTGAAATAGTGTATACTGCGATTTACTTAATTTATTTGTAGACAAGATGTGACTTAAGAAAATTTGCATAACTTCTTCACACAGCTAAATAATTAATACCAAATCATCTGGGTCATAATGAAAATAAAAGAACATGTGCAGTTATCGCCTCTAAACGCACTAGTCTCAAGAGAGGGTAATAGAGATCTTGGCTGTACCGGAAACCAACTATGGTTGGAAGTTGCCTCCTATTACCTCCTCTTTCAGTCTTATGTTCTAGTAACATTTAGAAGAACAATATTTTGTCATCTATATGAAATTCTAAGAAACGGGTACATCAGTAAAGAAATTAATGCAGTGAGAATGAGGGAGTCAAGGAGCTGAAGCAGCTGAAGAGCTACATGTTACCAGCACTTGTTTATCATACACAAAATAATATTTTAACAAACGCAACATAAAATAAAAGGTACCTACAAGGCTTCCCACAAGGTCCCCACCAGACAACAGCTGGATAAAAAATAAGACAAATCTAATATTTATTTTTCAATTTAAACTGTGTATCTATTATAAGTTATCTTTAGGAAAATATAAACATCAACCAGGAGTATGTGCTTAATACTTGTAATAAAATAACTCTGAAGGTTTATTCGTCATTTGTGAAGGCAGTTACGTAACAAGTTTTCCTTGATAATACATTTCATATTTTGAAGGAGTCTTTCGACATAGGTAGACATGTTTTCTTAATGTAACCGATAACATGAAATGGAAAAAATATATACTGATACTCAGTTATTTCAGATTTAACTACGAAAAAAGTGGGATAGATTTATACATACACCTTCATTTAGCATTATAAACAAAATGTTAACAATCGATATTGATATTCTTTCGGCGATATGAGATATTCAAAAGGTATTCTTTAAGGTCTCTAAACTACGCTCAACTGCCACTGTATCTCCATCTGAGCGCGATTTATCGCATATGAAACATTTATGCTCCATGATAAATATAGTTATGATAGTGTTAAACAGCAAATACTATAAATATAACACGTGTTATACCGTCGAGAAATATTTTTCAACTGAGTTAAAGTCAGTATAACAATAAAGATAACATCCATCGACCTTCGACCAATAGGAAGCGGGATTTTCATAATGACCTTCGTAACTAAAAAAAAAATATCATGTGCAGCACAGTACACGTGATAGAAGTGAATACTTCTTTAGAATAGAGAATGAAAGAGATTAAAAGTGAGAGATTGAAAGAGAGACAGAGAGAGAGAAAGGGAGAGGAATAATTTCAAAAGAAATATAACAATATAAAATTTGTGAAAAAAATATTCGGTTTATTTATATAATTGGTTGGTGATAACTAAAATATGAAATATATGTTCGTGATTCGATATTTTCTAGATAACGTGTAAAAATTGCATCTGCTGTTGTTCCGGATTTTGTTGTTGATTCCTTGGGATTGTTATTTATAAGCAGACCAAATGTTTCTCGAAGAAAGTTAATTAACGTCAAAGAATCATTGGATCCGAAATTTACATTGAAATCTCCCCCGAGAATCAAAGGGATTTTTTCTTCGCCTCTTCCAAGTGCATTTGCACCTGTGTAGCTGTAAACCAGTAGGGAGCGGCGAATGAAATATATTATATCTTCTAGATTTTGGTTCGGTGAGATATAGATGGCTGCGATGACGATATTTTGTCATCGCTTCGTACTGAGTTTATATCTCTCTTGCTCTCTCTTGCTCCACTCCCGTGTGGCGTCAGAGTTGTACGTACTCGCGCGCATGCGCGTCATACTATATTTTCTTCATACTATATTGCCTAGTATTCAGTGAATACGTGGCTCTCTGTTGCTCGTACGATGCTTCCTAAACTATTCCCCCTTCAAGCAACTTAGACCTTGGACATAGCGTATGAGTGGACGTTAAAGATAAAGGACAGCACAAAAGGGAGACGCGGATAGCCTAAACTGATATATATATATATATATATATATATATATATATATATATATATATATATATATATATATATATATATATATATGATGTATAGCTCTTTTTCTCTTTCTCTCTATGTTATATATCTGTGTACTCTGTCTTGTAACGAAGCCTGTGTTTTAGGTATACCAAATGTATAGCTTTCTTTCTCCTTCTCTCTACGTTTTATCTTTTTTTTTCTCTCGTGAAACGAAATATCGAAACGTTACATTTTTTCCAATTCACTCTCCATTTTCGTCAAATATCAGAACGCCGCCAAAGAAGTATTCACTTCAAAAAGTGGTTTCCATGATCGTTGACCTTGAAGCCTCATTACACCGGCACGATATCAACGTTGATTTTTGACATTTTGTTTATAACTCTATAATGAAGATTTATGCAATTTTCCCACAGACTATTGACGATCTACAATTACTGGACTATGAATGGGATCTTCAACACCTTGACCGTGGCCGTCTCTCTAGGATGCCCGATTTAAGCCTGTGTCTCCGGGAAACCCTGTTGTCATGCCACTGCTTGAAAATAAGTTCTAATATGCAGACCTAGTGTTACAAGTTTTCTTTACAACCAGATAGCTTTAAGTAGTGTGAAAAAATTGAATACACCTAAGACATAAAAACGCAGAATTGATATCTGATGTGTTCTGTCCGTAATAGTACTGTGCGTGGCAAAGTACTATTATATGAACGCAATGACAATCAGAAAAACAGCTGATTGCTTTCAAAAGGAACAAAAGAAACACGTGTAGGTTGTAGGCGTGTTTATTATATTGATTTAATTAGAACACAGTGGGTGAAAAAAAAAGTCTGATTCTTATTTCGCAGATTAAAGAGAGTAATATTGTTAGACTTTGTTAGAGATCATTCTTGAGAAGAAATGAATGAGGTCTGCGAAGTTGAAAGAGTACCGCCTGGAAATTGGTTATATTTTTAATAGGAAGTATCGATGGATTTGTATCCAATGTTGGTAGTTATGAGTTGAATTTTGTATTGAAATATACTAAATTAAACACGAAATAATTTTAGATTACTATTTTCTTGTAACTTGTACATTGTAAATGATGATCTAAAAAATGTGGCAACTTATAAAAATATAAAATGTAATGATGTCACAAAATAAAAACAAGTAATACTGTCAAATTCCTGTTCTAAAAAACAATGTGTATTTTTTCTATATATAATTTCAATTACTTATATCAACACATATTGTTTACCACATGCTGATACATAATAACAGGAAAACTAAAGTCAATAACAGTTTGTATTATAATTGTTTTATGGTAGTAATTGAAATAGGAGTGCTTTAAATAATTATATACTTTCTTAACTAGATCAAACGATATACATCTATAACGCTGAGAGTAATCATGTATAAACAATTACAGTTAGATCACAATATATGTATTTAAATAGTATTAACTAGTTGATTATAATTTTGTCAAATTAACACTTAGAAATTACTTATTTGTATGGACAGTAATTTTAAAAATTAAAATATAAACAGAACGCATTCTCGATGTTTTTATTTTTTGCCAAGTTCTTGCTTACGAAAATATGCTTCTATTTAATTTAGAACTTAATATTAAAATTTATTAAGATTTATGTTTGATAGAAACGTTACAGATTATATATAGATTATATAACTATGAATTAGTAAATTCTGAATGAATTGATATAATATTTGAAATAATTATTCACACTTAAATGACTATACGTATCATGATTACATAAATTATTATATTATTACCAATATTACCAAACGAAAGCAGTTCCCTCACAATTATATTGTTTAAATAAACAAAATCGTATGTCGTAGCGGATTTATTGGAAATTCAGAAGTATCAATTTAGACATTTAATGCATAGAATAACATAATATGCTTACTATAAATAAATGTACCATTACTTTTTAAATGCTTAAAAAATTGTATTTATCAATACAACTAATCATTATTTGTTGAATGCAATGACACATGATCAAAATTTAGGTAAGTACGTTTAGGTGTACTGCAGGGCCATATCTTAAAACTTCCATTATATAACATATTCATAAATGATATGGCGATTTTGATTAAAATATATAATCCTAGGAATAGACTGGAACCCTCGATGCAGCAACAAAAACAGGAGACCAGGTTTCCATAAGTACCAAAATATTACACATTTCTCGACATGGGCTTCGCCAAGCAAGTTGGCATCATCGGGAGATGATAAAAAGTGATATTTGTGAACTGAACAGTTGTAGTCATCTTCAGATGATACTTGGGTGGTTTTCGGTGTTCGTAGAAACTGGTCTCCTGTTTTTAAAATATATAATGTTATTTTGTTAAAAAACTAACTAGTTGCTTTATATTGATATCTAAATATTAATTGTCTTATTAAATAAAGAATTATAACGATGTTTAATATTATAATGTGACATATTTGAAAATATATCAAATATTGTATTAACAAACCTATTGTAATATTTTCTATTTAATATAATAATATTTTCTATGAGATAGAGCAATGTAATAAGTTTATCCCAAATTTAAACAGTTTTTTATTTATCTTGCGCAAATAATTGTGAACACCGTATGATATGTTGCCAAAAATACATGTTAAAATTTCTATTTAGTTTATGGCAGTGAGTTATTAGGGTCACTGTAAATATTTAGTTCCCTTAAAAATATACCTATTTATCATGGGAACGGTCGGGTCGGCTGCAGTTCTTCGGAATCATATCTTGCTGTGAATAACTATGTTGAGTGACACAAAAGCCGTCACCGTAGCGTCACAGCCAGATGTGAGGAAGAGACTATAAAACAGATAACTGACAGCCGACCATATGCATTGCTACATCCAACATCCACTGCCTAACACGTAACTTAGGCATTAATCAGTTTTATAATCATTATACAAGAACGTTTTCTGTAAAGTGTTCACCGTTGTTGTTTAGTTTAAATAAATCTATGTATTAAAGTAAACACCGCTGCTTATTTCACAACCCTTAAGGCAACAACAACAGATGTGGTACAACAGTATGCCCTAGTGATACGAAACAAGATCACGATAAAAATCAATACATTTATTGGCATTGTCAACAATATATACATATATTCGTTATGTTTCAAAAATTGATAGGATACATATTCTCCTTGACAGCAGGGTGCGCGGATTTAATAATTTGACAAAAAATAGTACTATTTTTAAAGAATAGGAAAAGCACCCTTCTTAAGGTTTTTAGTCCTTCTCCAGGATCTTAACTGCAGTATAAATTTAATAAAAAAATATTCATCCTGCTATCAACGAAGTAAATAATATAAATAATTTCTGTCACAATACTTATTTAAATGATCAATTTAGATAGAATATGTAGTATCTTTATAAGAATATTCATCATACTGTATGATTCATTACAATTATGTTTTCAATTATTATTTAATATAAACAATAACTATTAATAAGTCGCAGTATGGGCAAGAGAATCAATTTGCTATCATTATTGTTTTGGGATGCATGTTAATATCTACATTCAAAATATCAATTTTTCTACAGTACGAATATTCACTAACGTTATAGCTCTTTATAATTTTCATCGTAAATTCAAGTCTAGCCTAAGTAACTTTAAAAATTCGAAATTCATAATTATATGATTAACGAAAATGTAGCTCTAAATCCATATATAAACAACATCGAGTAGGTATTTATAACTATAACGATTTATTCTCTTGTATACTACACATTTTGATAATTAATTCAGACCTAACTTAACCAGTTTTAAATCTTAAAATCCATAATTAGCTAATTAAGGAAATATATGGCGCCCCCAATTTATATTTACATAATATATACTTTTAGCATCGGTGATGGATGTTTCACTAAAATTTTTCAGTATACATATTTATAACATTGGTAAAAGTAATTGGGCAGAAATACACTTTGCTCAACATCTGGAAATCCAAAGTCTGCATCTAATCTCGGAAACCAGTTTTATAAGCATAAATCTATGATGTAATGTCATACAACGAACGCAGGTATAAGAAATTATAGCAGTGATGTCATTATGGACGCTTATGGTTTCATAGAAGCCCAAGTAAATTCATTCCTCGAAACGAAATGGAACTTCCTAGTGTACATAATTTTCATAAAAATATTACCAAAGAAATTGTCTATCTGTTTCAATAACCTTTCGGATTCCGCCAGAGGTTAGAAATAATAGCAGAGCGATTAACATAACCCTGAGTTTTCGAATAAAATATAATAATTATGTTAGAACAGGAGAAGTAACCTTGCGCTTTGCATTCGAAATGTTACCGAACGCTTTGCATTTGAATATTGAAATTGTATCACGACCAGGCGTGCGTCAATAGTAATACAAATACAACTTACACTCACTTTAAAAAGCTTTACTTCAAACCTGGAATGCACTGAAACAAATTCGAGTAGACACACACACAAATCACCAAACTATCGGATCGAAAAAATCGCAACGCCGCCGCGACCGTCCCTATCGATATAAGTCAACATCACAAATATTAAGGAACGACTAAAAAGTCGACACGAGCACCGCGAAGCATTCTGATTTTTTTCGCTGGACGATAATTAGCATAATGTCGAACGACTGTCCTCGTCTAGCACACACATGACTACTAAGGAGCAGGTTATTCAGATATCAACTGTAGGTGTCTATAAGGAGTAGAATATGCGCAAAACAGGCTGACATTTAAATAATATAAATTAGCAACATCGCCCACATACATCTATAATCGGCACCTTAATATTGCGTTCGCTGGTGCCTCTGTCGAAAATGGACGATTTCTTCCTAAAGAAGTATCCGTTGGGAGGCAAATATGCGCCACCCGGTCTCTACCGCCCTTGTTTACGGTAAATAACAGACGAAATGATAATAAGCAACATTGTTGCTTCAGGTAATGCCCGTGGAACAATTTTATAATAATGCGGCGAGTAGACGTATTGTAAGTGGTACAATAAGAAGTCTAGATCACCATTGCAACGTTATCGACTGTGTAATAGCTTGGCCATATTTATACACAGTTCGAGTATATAATTTAGAGGGAACTGGTATTGAAACTATTCAGAAATATAACATAATATAACTTGGATTATGATATTTTTAAATCTCTTATACCAAATTATTAATTAATTATTGAGGGATAATGAGTCTCTACGGAGAGACCAGCCATTTTGGGGGCAAAAAAATTGATTTTTTTATTTTTTAAAAATAAACTAGTTTTAATTCTGGATCCTTTGGTGGCAATTTCATATTAATCTGAGCACTGGAAATAGGCAAAAATTTTTTTTAAGTTTGCGTGAAAACTAGATTACTGAGAGGCGAGGATTTGGTCGGACAAGAGCTACCTAAATATTACCTGACACGGATAATCTCTTACAAAACTTTATAAGAAATGTAAAAGTAAGAGATTTTGTACAATTCTGCTCAAAAGTCATTTCTAGAGTGCCTCAGTACATTGACATTGTGCTCTGAAAGAGCTACAGAAAACTAAAATGCGACGAAAACATTGCGTGATCGAGTTTTTTCACAAAATAGGCTATTCTGAAAAGTTGCGCTTTTGGCCATTCAGTGTACCTTTTCTCAGCATCTGTAAAAGATATCATGATGATTTTTTTGTGGTAATGTTACAAGCTGTACTTCTTAATTAACGAATGGGATTTAAAGAAAACTCAATAGTTGCTGAGAAAAAATATTTCCATTTGAAAAAAGTCACCATTTTTGACTTTTTTCAAATGGAAATATTTACACAGTTTTTAAATTACTGTTTTTTTACCAAACTAAAATTTAAAAATTCTGGCTCGTCTGTTTCTTCTTTATTTATCTAGGAATCGTCCAGAAAAATAATGATAATATCGGGTTAGTAGTTTTCTAGAAAAGGTACATTATCTATGAATAAAACAAAACCTTTTGCTCCTAATTTTGTTTCTGCAACTGTAACTTAAAAAATAAACGTTTTGTAACAAAACTAGTATCAAATTAAAGACGAAAATGTGCTGAATCAAATAAAGAAAAGCGAAATAAATCAGATAGTTTTCAAGAAATTGAGAAGAAAGAGGAATGGAAGATGTGCTGAACAAAATTGCTAATTACACTTATTAATGTAAAGTTTAATTAAACATAATTAACGACAGATTTTTTTAAATTTTTTAATACACCAACATGGAACCCTTAACGTACCGTACTTTTATAATATACGAATTTGTCAAGAGGAAGGATGCCATAAATGTAATTCTTAATTTTTGGATAAACTGAGGTTATCTCTTGTTTCTAAATATTGTAAAATGTGCACACATCCTACAGGTATTGTTTTGAAACATTCTACATATTTAAATTTTCGGAACGATCATCTTAATGTAAATGCTCGTTCTGATTAGTAGATAATAGATATGCCTTGTTACTATCTAGAAGCTTTTAGATATCCACCAATTATTCCTCTTATAATGAGAAAATTTGGTTTAGAAGATAAAAATAAAAGTTAAAACTATTTTAATGTCGTTGTAACGGTATACTTACCTATTTGGTTTTTATTTATATATTGATTTAAATTCTTATATTAGAATATTGATATAACATTATTCATAAGTAGCCAATAAACAAGAAATATTGTTTTCTAAATATCACTTCATTTGAGTTGAGAAAGCCCTTTTGCATAGGAGGATTCAAAAAATCGATAAAAATCGAAGAAATAGGCAGAAATCTTTGTTTATACATTTTTTTAGCTGTTTCGAAAATCATCCTATATTGATTTTCTCTGAAAGATAAAATGGCATGCTATAAAAACCTACATAGGGTACTCACAATTTTGGAGATACAATAGAATGTTGAATAACTACTTTCCGAGAAAATATTTGTTATTCGATTCGTCTTGGAGCTATGATGTCATTGGTAATTTTTTTTTTTTTTTAGATCACAGTCAGCATTTTATTTTCAACAGATGCTTTGTTGAATGTGTTGCATTCAGAGAAATGGAAAAACGCGTCAATTAGATATTAAATTTCCCACGTTATTAGCAGTGTTGTATTTTTTACTAAGCCTGCTAGAATTGTGACGTAGCTCATCCTTTTATGGTATCACTGGTATAGTGATATACTGTAAGATTTGCTATAAAAAGAAATTGAAAAGCACTGCCTAAATTAAAGGATTTACCAAATCTAAACCTGAAAATGGCTAGAAGGGAAGTTAATCATTGACAAAACGTGAACAACATTCACCTTAACCGACATGTTAGTGCCAGCGCTGGGATTCGAGCCCAGGTTGAATTTTTTCTTATGTAGTCAGAATGAATAATTTCTGGAGGGCATTTGGTCGTTGGTATAGGCTATAAGACCATAAAACATCTGTATTGATAAATGAATCATTAAAACTAATGTCAGAATTTAAATACAATGAAATCACAAGAAACTTAAGTGCAAGTTGATTAAATTAAAAAAAATATATGAATCCAAAATGCGACCTTCCATAATTTCAATACAAAAATTAACTTTTGTGATATTTACCTATAGTTTTGATAATGATTTTTGGTATTTCTCATTCCGTGATAAAATTTGTAGTTCAGTAGCTTTGCATGAAAAAATAAGTATTATGACTTTTCATATGAGGTTATCTTTCTAATTAATTCCCCATGATTTCATAAAACCTGAACATTCTATCGTTATCATAGGCTATTATGATTAAACATTAATCTTATAATAAATCTTGGAAGTTTATTTATTTATAAAATAAACATTGGAGTAATTAAATTAACTTTTTTCTTTTTGCTTATTATTATGTATTAATATGTTTAATATACAAAATTATCTTTTGACTATGAACGTCATTTAAATCAAATCTTGGTCTCATTAATAACGGTGATAAGCAGGTACACAAACAACGAACACATAGTATTGTTTTTAATGATCACTAGCCTTTTTTCCAAGATAGATTTTATCTTTTTTATTAGATTTTAATAAGAAAATAAGATATATGTGTATTGATTCTTTGAATTCAGTAGAATACTTTTTAAACGTTTCATTTAATGAATTGTATGTAATTAAATGTGATTAAAACAAACAAATTGTCAGGTATCTCAAAAATATATAAGGATAGATGATGATACCCCTGAAATGTTCTGAAAATACTCCAAATTTAAATAAAACGTCGCCTAAAAATCGTTTACATACATCTTAAGCAGTCTGTATGAAATACAGTACACGTCATAACAATATATTTCGTTGAGAAAAACCATTTATAATAAAAATTTATAAAGAATTTTTTATTATAGTGCCACAAAGTAATGGTTTTAAAAAAATATGTTTGAAAAATAAGATTTTTTATTTTATATTCGTATTATTGCGCCTGTATTTTATATAACTTTCGTACAACAATCAGTATTAAATGTGCATCGTAGAGTTCCATATTCTAGGAATTCCAATCGTTGATGTACCAATAACCATGCAACTTTCACTAATTCATTCACGTCGAATCAAAAATAAAACATACTACAATAAGAATAGTTACGTAATATATAAATATCTACCCGACCTTTCTATTGTCGCCAAGAAGTTTAAAAGAAATAAACAGATATTAAGATTACACTACCGCGTCACTCATGCTGATATGATTCCTGGACCTTGCAAAAGAATTAGAATAGAATAGCTAATTACGAATTTTATACTAGCGAATTATACTCATATTTTAATAGAATTTTTATACAATTCAGATAATGTAAAGTTACATATTTATAGGATTCAAGGACCTTATGATTGTAGTCAAGGAAGGACATATCTACGTACTATTTAAAAATACCTGCTATTTTAAAAATAACTGATCAAGAAAATGAGATACTTGAGTCTTATAACAACTTTAAATTTGGCTTGTAAATTCAAATATAGAAAAGATATTGCTTTTAGAAATGTTCACTACTCAGACTACGAGCACGAATGTTCAGAAAATTTCCATAACTTTAAACAAAAATAAATTTAACATCTAACTAAAACTAAAAGGTCTAGATCTAAAAGATTCAGTGATGACTGAATGCAAGGTTGAACATAATTAGTCATGTCCAACGTGCATTTCAATTTTAACCTTGAGTTTAATAGAGGTTGAGGATACATACCATCTGGAAAACTATTCACAGATGGGTGAAAAGACCACATGGGTAGAGAATAGATAAAAACACGAATATATGCTAAATCTGAATAGGAAATCGGTGAGTTTGGAGCGATGTATCAAACAAATGCAAATGGCAGAATACATTTTGCAAAAGTGCAGTTTCTAACACTTTAGTGTATTTTAAAAAAGTCTCATCTCAGCATAATCGTACACTTTTGACCTTAATTTTCATTCATGTCTTACATTTATTCTTCCTGATCTTTACAGAAAATATAAATAGTAGTATGCTGTTAGAATATTCTTAAAGAATTAAGGAAATCCTTAGTTTACAAATATACTTCCTGGATCTGACATAAATAATTTATTTAACTGTCTCAAAGTCAATACACACGCACACATACATACTACTGAATATCTGCTTTCAAAAAATAAAACCCGCCACAGGTAGGATTCGACATTTGTCCCGGATCGAAACTGAACGACATACAGCTGTTTCGAACTTGTTAGTTCTCATCAGTGCCGTACACAGTACGCCGATTCAGGACAAATTCCGAATGAACTTTATGGCGTATACATCTTTATCGATACGATCTCTGTCAGTAACATAAGTCGGAAATCGAGAAAGGAACCACCAAGCCGCCAAGCGGTTATCAAAGTAGTTCCCGAATAGCAAAGCTATTACATAGTCGCTCTAGGAAACAACTACTCATCGGGCTAAAGCCTGATCTGATCGTGCAGAAACACGAGAAAGGGGTCGAGGATCGCTTCTGGGTATAATTCAATGCCTGGCGGGGCTTTAGCCCGAGGAGTAGTTGTTTCCTAGAGCGATTACGTAATAGCTTTGCTATTCGGGAACTACTTTGATAACCGCTTGGCGGCTTGGTGGTTCCTTTCTCGATTTCCGACTTATATGTTACTGAATATCTGCTGGTGAAGAACTACCACTTTTAGTGGTGTCCATCTATATTTCACTATTCTTAGTATAAAACTTTACACCAGTTTCATTGATACACCACTATAATTGTCAACTTTAACATATTTTAGGTGTAAGACTAAGATAAATACACCGCAATGAAGTACACTTGACTCCTTATGGGGATCTATTTTATACTAACTATAATCGGTTTGATGTGAATATAGTACAATATATATGCATGCGGTTTTTATATTAATAGCAGTTGTCAAAGCTTAATGCATTATAGCTATATTATGTATTAACTTAAACGAGATATTATTTTATGTCACTCTTTTGTACTGTCTACTTAATAATAATATAAATTATTATTAGGAATGTACCCAATTGTTAAATAACTAAGTATGTGGGTACATCTCTACTACTACACATAATTTTTCTTTATTTATTTTTGTACAAAAGGGTTTTACTAAAAAAGCATCCCCTAATTATAAAAAGAATTATTAATAGATTTAGAAGTGCTTCTGGATATCACTGAAGCATATTTACCTATATTTACTTACTGATTTGGAATAACATCCACAAATTTGGATGATTGTGTTAGAAGATTTAAATACTCTGATAAAACAAATGCAAGTACCACTTCAAATATTACATTTATGAATTAGCTAGCATTATTCACGAATACATACCACGAATATATTCACAGTCCGGTGTTTTATTAGTACATATATAAAAAAAATCGGAATAAAATATACTTTATTTAAAAGGTTTTATTTTTTGTTCCGATCCGATAGGACTTGCACCTTGACGAAGTTCTAATGAAAACTAGAACGGGTGGGTCGGCTTGCGCGTTTTAATGATTTAAGGAGCCGTACCATAGGTTTAACCATAGTGAGGGGGTCCTTATTGAAAAACCAGACTAGAGGAAGAATCTAGCATCGATAGGGAAGATGTAGGAAAACCCATATTGAGAGAGGAATTTGAACTAGCATTAAGGAGGCTAAAGAACAATAGAGCGTCGGGTGTAGATAAAATACAGGCGGAAATTTTGAAATGTGCGGGACAGAAAGTAGTAAATAGGATGTTTGAACTGGTAAAATACATATACGAAACGGGCGAGATGCCGGAGGATTATAAGAGGAACATTATCGTTACTATACCGAAAAAGAGAGGAGCCGACAAATGCGAGAACTTTAGAACGATTAGCCTAACTTCCCATGCGTCAAAAATTTTAACCAGAATAGTGCAGAAGAGGATGGAAAATAGAGCGGAGGAAATACTAGGAGAAGACCAATTCGGGTTTAGACGAAATAGAGGAACTCGCGAAGCTATTCTAGCGCTAAGGGTAATGTTAGAGAAAACAATAGAAAAAGGAAAGAACGCTTATATAGGATTTGTAGATTTAGAGAAAGCTTTTGATAACGTAAGATGGGAAAAAATGTTCGAGATACTAAAGAGCGCGGGAATGAAGTATAGAGATAGGAGAGTAGTACACAATCTATACAAAGAGAAAACTGCTGTTATAGAAGTAGAAGGGGAAAAAAAGGAAGTAGGTATTAGGAAAGGAGTAAGACAAGGATGTACGACAAGGATGTACTATCACCACTAATTTTTAATCTGTACATCGAAGAGGCGATTAATGTTGTAAAAGATAGAGTGGATTTCGGGATTAAACTACAGGGACAGAAACTGAAAATTCGCGGATGATGTATAGCAGTATTAGCATCTAGTAAGGAGGAGTTAGAATCAGCATTGAACGATATGGAGGCAGTGTTGACAGAGGAATACGGAATGAGGGTGAATAAAAACAAAACGATAGGGTTAGAAACGAAGAAGTATTGGAGAAAGTCGGCGAGAAAAGAAGTATGTGGAAAAACATAAAGAAGAGAAGAGATAGAATGGTAGGCCATTTGCTGAGACATGGGGCAATAGTCCGCGACATTTTGGAGGCAGAAATAGGAGTGAAGAAGGGCAGAGGTAGGCTTAGATTAGACTACTGCTCGTAAATAGTAAAGGATGTAGGTTGTAGCACAATTAGCGAAATGCGTAGGTTAGCACAAGATAGGAGAAGCTTAAGGTTAGCGTCCAACCAGTCTTAGGACTGATGACCTCATGATGATGATGATTTTTTGTTGTTGCACAATATGGATATGAAAAGCTGTAAAATGGATGCTGCATATTGAATTAAAGTTTACAACAATAGCAGGTGTCCTGTAGGTTTATGGCTCTATTGTTACCAATATTTTCACTAGAAGGGTTAAAATTCTACCAGGACCTTATGATGTTCATTTAACACGAAACTGATGAGTTCTCCATTTGGTGTAAATTTAGTATTTACACCACCTTTTACAAAATTCAGCGCTAAGGTCAGTGCTTTGTTTTAATGTCAGTTATCAATTACTTTTGGACATCAGTTCTTTGATTTGAACTATCGAACAGTAATCATTGAATCAGGACGTTAACTATATATAAATTTCATCTATTGAAATTACTACGCTGACTATTTATTATTTTTAGAAAATTACACCCATTATTTTCTGGCTAATATCATAATAGTCTGTGATTTGGAAATTTCAGACTTAAAAACTCTAGTTTTACTAATAAAAATTGCTAAAGAAAGAAATACTAAGCTTCAACAACGTTAAGGAATTATAAAAACACACTATCGATATACTTTACTCTATCACCATTTTACGTAAAATATTAAGGAATTTACCAAACGACAAGAGCATGACGAATATTTAAAAGGTCATGCCTTTAATAGTTTATCTTACCATGCACGTATTCGAAGATTAAATTATAATAAATTATTTATATTTTTGTATGTATTCAAAAATTATTAAATTGTTAACATTTTCATAATACTGAATAATGCATTTGAATGTGGAAAAGACCACATTACAAAATATAACCAAAAACTATCCGGTACCTCCTGCGATGACCTTTATGATCAATGTAGTTGAGCATTATACAGGATGTTTCATAACATGTGGAACTGATTTTGCCAGGTGATTGAGGATCTTAAAAATAAAAAAGTTCGTATAGTCATATGTCTAAATTCCTTTTATTTTTTACACATTATGTGTTAAAATTTTTAAAAATATTGGTTTTTTTATATATTTTCTGATTAAAACAAGAGAAGCGTACCATATTTTATACAGATTATGTTGATGCACATAACTTATACGTTGATGCGTTTTCTAGTATAATACTCCAGCATTAATATTCAAGAAGTGGGTACTGGGTATCAGATTTGGTTTCAGAAGATATAAAGAAAATTATATTTTTTAATTATTTACACTCAATATATAACTTGAAAGCAAAAGGATTTACAGATATGTTCATAGAAACTTTTTTTAATTCATTTGAGATTATTCCTGCTTTAAGTTTTCCCTACATATTATGAATCACTCTGTATAAGAAACCTTATTGCTTGTATTTCATAGAATGTCTCTTCGTATCAAATTGTTCTGTTACACATATAAACAAGATAGAAATTTAATACTATACACAGAGTGTACTGAACCCTAAGCTCTTAATTAAACTCTCTTTTTTACAAGATAACCCATTCATTACCTGTTACTACATCTATAGTAGACAGACCACTACAAACAAAAAATTAATTTCGTATCTCTCTAAATCTATATCAATTATTCAGACCCCACACTGAGATACAGCTCGAATTATAACATGTCTTACGATGAACAGTTAGACTACTAGACGTAGCTTTACACTGGAGGGGATTCTCATAAAGCTCAGATTGAATTAAAGAGTGCGTGATAATATGGATACCTAAACAATAGAGAAACGTGATCTAAATCTAATAACTCGGTTGAAAAGTGTTCATTATCAGTTATATTTTTCTTCGACAATGACTTAATCTTATTGGATATAAAAGATTCTGGATTTTGTAACTAGGTTCGTTACTCTGGAATTCGTTACTGGGAACTGGGGACGTTACTATTGGTAGACTTCCGAGCATACTTGGTACTTTATTGAGGTTAACCTGATTGCTGTGCTTAATAAAACATATTGCGTATTTACATCTTTTATTTAGATGGTGTCACCGTATCACTGTACTCAGAACACGGTGAGTATTTAGGTCAGTATGATCAACATGGAGCTAATACAAGTGAAGCACTTTGCTCCATGTCCACAACATAGATGAATGACCTATTGTGTTCTTATATGGAGGTGGCTGCGATAATGTCATTCGTGCTATATTCTCAGGTGGCAAAGTGGGCTCAGTATTGGGGATTTTCCATTTAGACGACAAATATATTAGAAATTGATTTTCTTTTGAATTGATTCCAAATTGTATAGATATTGCGATGAGATGATCAAGTAGTATAGGGAGCGCAACTTTTGATCTAAATGAAATATTTTATTCATAATTTATTATTAAAAATCCATATGATTTATTTGCCTCAAATTCCAGTATCGATATTATACGAAAAGGAAGATTTATTGTCGAAAGTAACTCCAAGGTCTCCGAAGAGTAATGATCTCTTAATAACATTCATTGTGTACAACATAATATTACATTCCTCTACATTAATAGCTATTTATTAACTTTACACCACATACTGATTTTGTCAAGGTTGTTTTGAAAGCGATTTTATTAAGTAAAACTTCGTAATGCAGTTTATTGAACGCTGTAGAAGAATTAGTTTACGAGTAGGCATATAACGTCTGTCTGCTAGTTGGCTGTCGATAAATTTAGTAATCTAAGAAAATAACTTAATAATGTTTAATCAAAGCCGTGTAATGTATAGATGGCTCAATTATTTGGCTCCTCTATTAAAATTGCAATGCATAATTTCCTGTAATTCGGTTTTAGAAATCAAGCAATGTATGCAATAGCTTTGTTTACTTTCATATTTAAATAATATTATTTAGCAAAAAATAGCAATTGTTATTGCATGTAGATAGATGTAGGTATTTCAACATTATTATATATATTTAGCATTTGTCTAACAAATTGGTAAATCTCATAATCATGAGGTTATCAGTCCTAAGACTGGTTGGACGCTAACCTCCAGCTTCTCCTATATTGAGCAGTAGTCTAATCTAGGCCTACCTCTGCCTTTCTTCACTCCTATTTCTGCCTCCAAAATATCGCGGACTATTCCCCCATGTCTCAGCAAGTGGCCTACCATTCTATCTCTTCTCTTCTTTATGTTTTTTCACATACTTCTTTTCTCGCCGACTTTCTATAATACTTCTTCGTATATAACCCTATCAGTCCACGGTATTTTCATCATTCTTCGGTAACACTACATCTCAAAAGCTTCTAATTTCTTCCTACTTGCTTTCCCTACCGTCCAGGTTTCGCAACCGTATAGTGCCGTGCTCCATACATATGTTTTCAAAAATCTCTTCCTTGTTTCTAAGTTTATTACCCCCGAGCATAAAAGTGCTTTCTTTTTGTTAAAAGCTACTCGACCCTGCACTAATCTTTGTTTTAAGTCTTTATCGCTTCTTCCGTCCCAATTTATTTTACTTCCTAAATACGTGAAGTCTTTAACTTCCTCCAATATTTCATTATTAGTGGTAAATCTAATAAAACAATAATATTTCCCGAAATAATAATAATAATAAGCTTTTATTTTCAAAATATGCCCATAAACTGAAAACTTTCAGGATAAACATGAAACCAGTTAATTATGGGATTTAAAGGTCTAAATTACCATACCTAAATTTAATTACCATACGTATAAACTTATTATTTTCTGAGTGTTTCTACTCCACGTGTTGATTCCGAGAACCATAAAAATCAACTTGGACATGTCATATTTTGAAACTAAATAGAAGTCAATAGTTAGGACAATATTTTACCATAACTCTAACCATAAAATACCATTTTTATCACATGGCCATTATGCCATTATTGTCTCAGTATCAGAAAAAGTCAGCTGAATGAAAGTATTATTTTTGTTATATAAGTATCTAGGTAAAATACGAAACAAAAATCAGATGGCTAGAAAATGCTTGTCGAAAAAAAAAAAAAAAATAAAATCTGAATGAAATTTTCATAGTCGGCTGCTCTACTCGTTTTCGTCTTCCATGACAAAATCTTCTTGTAAAATACTGGGAATTTATCGGGATATACATTAAAACTTTCATATCAATCAATTGTTCGACCCACCCATTCTCACCCATGGTATTCGAATTGACGAGTTCGTTCGGAAATATTTAAGAAATCTGAAACGATAGTTTCAGATTTCTTAAATATTTTAAAAGTATTTGTAATGAAGCTATCGATAAAATTGAGTATTGTAACTAAATCATCTTTATATTCGAGCACGTAGAACGAGCATATACCAAAAGATTTTTTTACTTTTCTGCACTCCATTATACGCGGAAAAGTAATCTAATCGTGTAAAAGAAACTTTTTCCACGGTTCATTTTTCGTTTCTTGGCCTAAAAACAAAAAAAAAAAAAATAAGTTTTTAAACCATTTTGTGTGTGTGTATGTGTGTCGTTTTCTCGTTGTTATCATTGTCATTGTTGTCGTTGTCGTCGGCATTTATTCTTGTTAGCACGATAACTCAACTAAATCGTATCGGATCGATCGAGTATTGAATTTATTCTAATCGAGATCATCTCCCAGACTACACCTATTGATTTTGAGGTGGATAGAACACACTCTACCATATTCATGGGTCATGAGAAAGCACAATGGTGAACTATTTGAGAAACTGTTTTTGTTAGCACGATCACTCAATTAAATCGTGTCGGATCAATCGGGTTTCGACTGATTCTAATTAGGGACATCTACCAGACGACACCCATTGATTTTGAGGTGGATAGGATACACCCCACCCTGTCTATGGATCATAAGAAAGCACGATGGTGGACTATTTGAAAAAAGTAAAACTGTCGCATAAAACACATATTCTGCATTTATGTGTTGGTTTATTTTTTATCAGTGGCTCAATTTCGAGATAGAGACGTTCTACGTGCGAAAAAGTTCGTTTTAAGGTCTTAAAACTGTTTATTCTTTTTTACCATGTTTTGGTATCTTCTTGCCCACGCATTCGCGTGATAGAACAATTTTTTAATGCATGGATCACTAGCCACTAGATATAGTCCCATTAGTCCTGGGACATATCAACTTTTGGGAAAAAAAAATTCGTTTTATTTCCTACTGCCTTCTATATTGAAGATATAACCACAAAATTTCACTTATTGCTGCAAGAACATCGTATTTTAACATCCCGTTAAAATACGAATTTCGAAAAAATTCGAATTTTGAAAATGAACGATTCAGTTATGAAATACATCATGTCTTAAAAGGATAATTACTTCTTGATATTAAAATAGAGGAATTTGTTTAGCAGCTGAACATTTGGCGTAATGAATAATGCATTATCATGATCTAATTAACTTAAAACTTAGTTTACTGAACTGTGAAATAGCAGCAGCAAACTTTGCAGAGTACATTTTGAGAAAACAATGATTATAATCAATAACACGGATGGATTATTAGACCTCCTGGTACTTCGTTATATAAGATAAATTACACAGAAAAGCTAGTTTCAGGGACTGTTAAATTGAAACGTCTTGAAAAATGGAAGGATTCTTTAATCAAGCATAAACTCGCACAATCTATCTATGATCTATTATGACTGATGACTCAGTAATGGCTCATTTAATACACTATTGTTAAGTTATTAGTCTTAGTACGGCCGTTTCGCACTGAACCCACTTCGCACACTTTGAAATATTAATGCGACCTTCGAACAGCACTTAGTTCTCCTTTTATATTATCCCAATATATCTATCTATCTATTTTAACTTCTCGCCAATCATTCAACCCAATAGACTGTGTTATGCGAAGTTTTTTTGTTAATTTATTTCACCTTGCAGAAAGGTTTAAACTGTAACGTTTTAATTTAAATTAGGATTTATTGATTTATTTACCTGACTTTTGTGGAGAATGTGGAGACTTTTTGCGTGAATTTCTGACATTTAAACTTTATCGTTTTACAAAAAGTCGATCTACCTGCCTAGTTTTGTGGAAGAGCAAAATGTAGCTGACCATAATATGGACGGACGGTAGTCGTTTACATTAAAAGCGAGCTAAAACCAATTTTAAGGTTTATATTACAATATTAACGTAGTGCTCTTATATTGTAAAATATGTTAAAGTACTTATATTTGTAAGAAGGTACTTTATCACCAGTAAATATAGGATACAAGTTAACTAAACATTTATAATATTTATTAAATATCCAAATGCTTCCATATGTTATCCATATTCTACTAATGAAATCGAGTCTGAAAGTAACTTATATTGTTTAAAATAGGATGCAAAACTTTCTACATACATCTAGAAACACATTGATTCGATATGAGATGGACACCACAAACCCATAATAGAATATAACCCTTGGTTGTTGTAACTTGCAGCAGTTTATAATGTCATGAAGACGTCGTTTTGAACATGATTCGAAGGGAATTTCACTATAATTTGATGCCAAGGTACATATTCTTGGTGGTGTATGGGCAACAACTTGTCTATACTTAGGAATGAAGGAAATATAGCTAAGAAGGAAACCTATGGAGGGAACTTGCCTATAAAAGAAAATACATATTAAAAAAAATTTGGACACTAAGTTACTCCTCCCCCTAAAGCGTCATGCTACCAAGAGGAAGGTTACACACCGATACGAGGACAAATACGTCATGCTATTGGAGTGGTGCCACCCCTCCCGTTGGAACACTTTATTTTAGGAATTCTGGGCTCAGTACCTCAGTACGCCATCCCGAGCCACAGTATGAATAACACTGTCATAGACCCCTCTATGAGAGAATGCAATAGGTCACTCGATCATGTTGTCGATATGGAGCAAACTATTCCACTCCTATTAGTTCCACGTCGAGCAACTGACCTGAAAGAGTAGCATATGCCGATAAATGTATGTATATAATTCATTTCATCGCTATTAATAAAAACTCTCTTACCTTGCCGATAAACGGAAAAGTCTACCTGAGCCTAGCCATAAGAGCAAGTCAAGGTCATGTTTTGAGATTTTTTATTTGGCAAATAGCGATGAAATAAACTATACCCTCGTATAGTATTTCTATTCACATCGCTTAAAAATTGAAATGATACTACGAGTATTCATTATGCCTATATAAATACGTTTTTCATTATATTTGCATTTTTATTCATTTATAATACCATTTAGCTTTTTCATATGTATTCTTCCAATAAAATAAATCATTTTGTAAAGTTATCTAATCACATGTAGATAAATAATTATATTTTATGGATTGCTCTTCTGAATCAATAAATATAACTTCACTTTTCAGTCGTTGATACCCGGAAGTCATTGATATTCACTGACAAATCATTCCTCCTATATATAGAAAAGTGAGAATTTACGACCGTTACAATTTTAATGAGGCCTTGCTGTGTATTAATATCAGTAATTATTTAATTATTGCGAGCATATAAAAAGTAGGAAACGGTAGTAAATAGTATACAACAAATGACAAATGGCAGATATGAAATATATGTTTATGTCGTTCAAAACTACTTTGGTTACTTCGTTCTTATAAAACACATATAAATGCATATCCGGTCAATGACGTCCTGAAAGGACTATGTTGAAATATATCAGTTTTTATTTCAAGTAATCCAACGAATTGCAAATAATTTTTGTCATAATTTTTGATTTAAAGTACACTTAATAATATATAATATGATTTGGATATAATGGAATTAGTCGTAAACCGAGACTATGCTCATTGTCTCCAATGAGCTACCAATGTAAAAACCACATACGTCAAGCAATTATACCGTAAGCTTATGATCTTCTATATATATACAGGATGGACCAGGTTCTTTCTGACAAAGTGTTAAAGTTCTTTTCTCAGCTTGTAATTTTTTTCCTCTGTCACTTTTCGAGATAATCAGTATTTGCCACGCCTGGTTGGCATTAGTTTTCATGACAACCTTTGATAATTTTAACATAAGACTTGTCCAGTAGTGTCAAAATGTAGTTTAGATTTTCAATTCGAAAAATAGCGCATATCCATTTCGTGTATGAATTTGCTAACGGAAATTCAAGGACGGCCGCTAGAGAATACAGAAGGAGGTATCCGCAGAGAAGATATCCTAGTCGTAATGTGTTCACAATAGTTCACCAGCGATTAATAGAGAAAGGTTTAGGGAATTTACATGGGGATCGAAATAATGCCAACCAAAATCTACAACAGAAAAAAACTTCTCGGCGGATATTAAATGAGTCTGACACAGATCCAATAACGAGGTCCCGTATAGCTTCTCATATTCTCCGCACCTCTAAATCCAATGTACTTCGTACTATAATACCAGATCATATTCGTCCATTTCACCTATGTACAACCTTTTCAAAGCTTACATCCAGGAGACGAAGAGAAAATAATGACTTTTTGTCTCTGGGTCCTTCACTGAGTTCAAGAAAATAGGGATTCTTTGAACAACATACTATGGACTGGCGAGTCCTGCTTTACGCGCTGCGGTATAGTTGATTTCAATAACCAACATATGAAAATCCTCACGCCGTTTATCCAGGACTTAAACGCAGAAAGCTCCTTGCAATTTTTAAAAACGGACTATCAGAACATGTAAGACGAAATATCGATAATTTTAAGACAGAATGCATGGTTTCAGCTTGACGGTTGTCCCGCTCATTTTGGCAGAAATGTTAGAAATTGACTGGACAATAATTTTCCGGAAAGATGAACTAGCAGAGAGGGTTCAGTTTCATGGCCACCACGGTCTTCGGTTATTACCGTGTTGGACTTTTTGTGTGGGGTTTACTAAAAGGGAAAGTTTATGCGACTGCCGTGAACACACAAGATGAACTTATTAACTGCATAAATAATGGTTGCAATGAAATAATACCACATTTAGTTAATTTAAATCGGTCTATTGTACGTCAGTGCGAGTTGTGCATCGAAAATAATGGTTCCCATTTTGAACAATCTTTATAACTGTTTTTGTTAATGTTTTCAATTATTGTTTAGTTTAGTTTTAGTTATTAATTCTGAAAATAAAGATTGTTAATATACTGTTAAAAAAATTAAGCTTTAATACCTTGTGCTTATATCGAAAACAACGCAATTTATGAAGGAAACTTAACGTATACTTGCAAAGAGATGACTAAAAGTACTTAATTTAAGTAATAAATAAATAAATAAATAAAATAATATTGAAAAAGACATACACGCGCATCTGCAAATCTCATATAAAATAAAATTACAATATATATTAAATCAATATTTATCCTAAGTAGGTACACATTTCATGATAAAATTTATTTAAAATTTCTGCACGAACAACCAATAGATATTTTTTCTATACACGTAAAATATATCTAGTTAAACATTTGTTTTAATTGAAATTTATTTCATCGGAAAGGTAATCAGGTCTTATAGAAAATGAATTCCTGTATGAAGTAATTCTGGGATTATTATCGTGCTTCAATGTGAGTTCAATTGACTTTTTCACTCAAGCAACTTATTTTGGGTATACGTATTGTGGACACACGTGGATCCACATACGCCTATTGACCGCCGTGATAGTATTTTTGTATACATTAGTTTTAAGTGTTGTCCATATTAGAAAGTAGAAACCCTTGTTGAGCTTGTTTTCGGAAGGAGGGCACATCTGTTTCTTAAGGGTAAAAATGCGACCATTTCAGGTCAGGCCATAAGTTTTTGCGATAAATTCAAGACAAAGAATTCCCACATCTCGCCCCGAAACGTCGGTACTCATTCGATACTATTTTGCTCGCGATTTATTTATCTTCTAAATAAACGTAGCTATAGGAGTAACATGCCACCAGTATCATTTCAATATACACAGCACCCCGAAGACCACCATACGTATAAATAGTTTCTAACATATTCCTATGTACAATGTACATATCGGAGAAATCATACTTTACGTAGAATACTTTTGTTCATTAATTTGAATAATATTTTTCTTGGGAGTAGGGGAAATTTATCACTTATTTTAAAATCCAATTTTGAGAAAATTAATTACTTTTGGTAAAAGTAGTTTAAATATTTCTTGTAAAAATTTCAGGAAATATTCATAATAAATATACCAATATGTGATTTCTTGACATTATTGCATCATATCTACCATACTTTATGTATAATATTCTACATAAAGTATGAGATATTATACGTTATGTAGAATATTATTGTTCATTAATTTGAACAATACTCTTCTTAGGAGAAGAGGAAATTTGTATAATTATTTTGAACATCTATTTTAAAAGGCAGTTGTGTCAGAAATAATTAATTATTAATTAATTGGTAAGACTCCTTTAATAATATGCTTTGCAAAAGTTTCAGGAAATGTTCATTAAAAATTTACTAATATATGATGTATTCCTGATATTTCATCATATACCTATCTATATTTATACCATAGAAATATACAGAGTTAATGCTCTTATCCTCAGCAGAAAAATTCTAGTTTTGATTTGAATAAGGAAAAACATTTCCTGCTGAAGGTAAATATAATGCTATCGAAATATGTATATACTGGTTAATCACCAAGATGCTTTAAAAATATTTTACGTAAGTCTATTGTGAAAAGTTTTTACGTTTATTAGTGTAAAGTCTTTCGTTTTGTTTAAAAAATTAATGTGAAAATGGAGACGGTAAACTGTAACGGCTTATTTAAGGAAAACTGTGCCTATGAATGTAAAAGAAAATATAAATTTACTGAAACCAGTAAGTTGTAGTCAATTATGTTCATGTTAAATTTTTGTTTGCAATTTCTGTTAACGTTCTCCTTTAATCAATATACGTTTAATGAGACTTTAATTATTAATTATACCACAAACGTTTATTGTGTACGTATATAGTGAGAATGTACAGGTTGGAACAAATTCGACAAGCTCTGCAAGGAAAATAAGGAAAAATTCTCGGATAGGTCTATTTTTTTTTTGGATTTTTTTGACATACCCATATTTCTCTTGACGTTATCACAAGTGAAATGTTGATGTCATCGACAGGGTTCATAAATGGCAACACCCTTCGATTACGCTTCCTTTTGATAATGAAGAAGATTTTTGAATGTATTATGCGGTGAATTTATAATAACGGTTTCGAGAAATTCAATTTTTAATACCATACTACTTCCATTTGTCCGTGCAGATATTGATTGTTCCTTTTCTGTGAATTCTACTTTTTACTGTTTCTAAATTTTGTTATAGTTTTTATGTTAAATGACGTTAGTTCTTTTTTAGAATGTTTCTAATTTTTCTAATATTTTATATTATTCGTATATATATATATATATATATATATATATATATATATATATATATATATATATATATATATATATATATATATATATATTGCTTGGTTACTGGTGTTTGTTGTACTATGCAATGAATTTATTACCTATCTAATATCACAGGTTTTCAAAATATGACGCGTTTAACTGAAACGCGACAAATTAAAATTTTGACGGTGATTGTCTATGCAGAGAGAATTTGTACAATAGGTCTATTACTAGCTCGAGTGTAAGTAAATTAGAAGTACAGTGTAGACATGTTGACATTATGGAAGCCAATTATACCAAAGATCGTTCTGCCATTTCGGAAGATACAGAGTTAGGTGTGCTCCTACTCATGAAAATCCTTATCAATCAATTCGTGAATCGGAACCTGTAATATGTCAATCATATGTTTTAAAATGCATGTAAAAAAGTAAGTGCAATTAGTTCACGGGTTCCGAAAGATGACCGCAGAATAATCCAGTCAATGATACAGCGATATAATAATGATCCCTAACTTTAAACTCAGTTTATTTTCTCCCACGAAGCCACTTTTTGTTTAATTGGCTCAGTGACTAGGCAAAATAGCAGGTATTGGGCCCCTGGAGACCAAAAGTGGATGACGGAGGACTAGAAGATGCAGTCTCCAGTGAAAGATAAAATATGGGCACGAATTGTTAATACCACAATCATAGGATAATTCTTTATTGACGGTGAATTGACTGTTGAAAGGTATGTGAGTTGCTAGAGTTTCCTCACTTGCGACACTATGTTCAAATAATGAAAATCCCCAATTACAGACAATATAGTGCATACATGATGGCACGCCACCACGTTCTTATTAATTGTGCGTAATTGCTAAACACCGCCTTTCTTAATAAATGGATGGGTAGAAAGATGCCATTAGCCAGCTATATCTCCGAATTTGACTTCACTGGACTATTTTTGATGGGGCTATTTAAAAACAAACGTATATGTTAACAAACCAAATACTACTGAGTTATTAAAATACATAATTCGAAAAGAAGTGAACCTAATTAACGTTGAAATGCAAAATGGCGTTTTACAAAAATTTCAGCTCCTACTTTGCACATTGCAATTTTCGAATAGAAGATACTTTGAACACTTAATTTAAAGACTTTGGTTTGTATTAATTATTATTTTTCATAACAATGAACCAATTAGCTGAAATATTATTTCTTTGTAGAAACCATTGTTATGTAACCAAGATGCATCAAATAATAACCTATTCGATGCATCATACGCAACAAATGTATTTTCTTAAATCGCATTATTAAATAAGGACGATATCGATAAATACAACTGTTAGTGACATCAACAACTCCAACTATGATAACGTTAAAAGAATATGTGTATGCAACCAAATGTTCATTGAAAAAATAACATCTTTGAACAAGTGAACACCTTTAAATATGCCTGCCTTATGTTTATTCCTTATCATTAACTTCTTATAATTTTGATACACAAAGAAACAAACAGTTTTCATTTCAGACTAATTATATATCCAGATGTTACTATATGATCCAAAATATGAATCTACCCAATTACTTGAAGCAAAAATAATAATTTATAGTCAACCATCTTTTAATATAAACTGTATATACTTTTCTTTTTGAAAATTCTATTACAAAAATCTTAAACCAGTTTAATCAAGTGTAATTCACAGAGACTTCAACACCAGATAGGAACACGAACCTTTAAAATATAGAGATGAATAAATTACTCACATTATTTACCACATATGATTTGAGATGTAAAAACCAAATAGTTTCCACTTGATAGATTTTATCTCCACTTTCACTGCTAACGCCTCGATGTTGATATGTGGGACATAAGTATAGTGTTGTAGGCATACCTACCACAAAACATTCCATGTTTACCTGCCGATTATGTAACCAGACATATTTTAATGTAATAAGAATATTTACACAGAAACGAATATTCATACATAGGTATATAATTAAATATTATTTAATTTCATTATGATATTAATTAAGATAGTAATGTAAGTGTACGAGTATCATAGATAAATTAAGAGTAATTGTATTAGAATACTTCCTATAGTGTGATTAATATATTTGTGTAATAAAGTATTTCGAAGAATATAATATTATTTGCAACTATTGATGAGCTAATGGTAACATATTTAACTCATCTAATAAGTTAGAACTGAGTTAATGAGTGAACTTGACGTATTGAAAGTAAACGATTGTGAAGTAACTAACTGCGCATTCGCATAGCCTAGAATTATACGTATGGCAGAGTTGCCAAGTGCTTTTAGTCCAGTCACAATGATTGTATTTTAATAACAAACATCATCTATTGTTAATTACCACATTTAAGGGATCCTATTTAAGTATTTGTTTCAATAGGAATTATTAGTATTTAAAAATATTTGTTTGCAGTAAAAAACGTATTTTCATTATCAAATTAATAATCAACCTTTAATATTAATAATTCTCTTATTATTTTGATACTAATAAATTAAAAATTATTATACAAAATGAAAACCTTTGCTGGTTAGATTTTTACTTTTTATTTGTCAAACATAACAATTGTTTCGCCAACGCCGTGGCTTCTTCAGATGTTGAGTACATAGACTGAGTCAGTCTATGTACTCAACATCTGAAGAAGCCACTGTATTGGCGAAACAATTGTTATGTTTAACAAATAAAAAGTGAAAATCTAACCAGTAAAGGTTTTAATTTTGTATAGATATGGATTTTCATCAAGTAACGGCCCAATCAATTCAGAATGAAAAATTATTAATTGAAATAAATACAACTATGTTATCAATGTGTTTTAAATATAAGTAGATAGTATTATTCTGTAAAATGCACATAGACTATTTTATTATCCTACCATTTGTACGGAATAATTGAAATTTGAAGATTATGTATTAATTATTACATGCTATAATTATATGGATTCTTAAAACCACGTAGAAAAAGCCTTTAATATTATAATTTCAGTTATTTAGTTTTATTCTGATTTATGAATAATTTAAGTTTGTTTTAATTCCTACTGAATTTGACATATCTGTTTGCATCCACTCATGCAATAATAATCGTTATGGTTGTGGCCATTTTTTCCTAATCTAATATGATTTTAGAGTTTTTCCTAATGTACGTTAACACCTGTTCGAAATTGTTTAGCACGCCACTGGTTATTTACATTCGTCCAAATAATGGATTGCCGCAGTCGTCGTATACATGTGCGCAGAGACTAGTACAATACTTCCATGGTTTTTATAATGATTCTTTGCGTGTGCGTCACAAGTAACAATCGTATGAATCAATCAACTGACATCTTTGAACAGTGTCGTGCCGAAAACACATTTTAGGATAATAGTACAATACAAATCCGTCAACCTGCGGCAGAGTCATGAAAAGGTTCTCCACAAAGACTTTCAATGGAAGTGATATTTTCATCAAAATAAGTGAAATAAATTAAAGAAAATCAAAATAAATGAAACAAAACTGAAATAAATTTTATAGGATTATTGAGACGCCAATGAATTAAATTGTACAATAAAGCTAAGACGTGACTTCATAATTGCATTTTGTTCGGCAAATTATTAACTCTCTATGCCGTACGTAGTTGATTTGAAACATAACATATATCGCTAGACATATGTGCTGGTAATTGTGGCATATTAGTAACAATTGCGATTAATGTAGTATGTGATCCGTCCATTGGCGTCGTCATTAAATTGATACACGCGCAAAGACCCATTATACAAATTGTAAATACCGATCAATTGGTTTTCCAAATTTCCAGGGAATTTTCTAAATTACTTGGTTAGATTTCGTTTCCACAAGCGTCCTAAATTATCCTATACCATCCCAGCCAAAATAATCCGTTCTACCTGTGGAGATTGGATAAATGATTTCCTGGACTTCATGCTAAAAAATTCTAATTAAAGATTTGAACATGAGATACATTGGGGCAAACTTTTTTCTATAACTGCTTTCCGATGATCAGAGAGACAACCGTCTGAAAGTGTGCCAGGAATTGATAGAACAGGCACAGACTGACCCTGATTTTATGTTAAACGTTATCACAGAAAATCACAGGAATCTTGGTGTTACCGCTATGACCCCGAAATAAAACAGTCCAGCCAGTGGAAGATACCTCATTTCCCAGATCAAAAAATTACGGCAAATGAAATCAAATGTGAAGTCCATGATGGTTGTTTTTTCAACACCAAAAGACTCGCTCACATTGAATTTGTTCCTTGTTCCGCAGTGAACTAATATTACCATATGGAAGTGCCAAAGCAATTGCGCGAGGTAGTGAAAAAAGAAAACGATCTGAATTGTGGAGCAGGTGTGTGTATTTTCATCATGATAACGCGCCTACCCACACAGCTTTGGAAATCAATCATATTTTGACAAACAACGACATGACAACAATTTCGCACCGTCCTCATTTGCTTGACTTAGCCCCTTGTGACTTCTTCTTATTTCCAAGAGTGAAGGAAAACCTAAAGGGAAATCGTTTTTACGGCGTAGAGGTTAAGAAGAAATCGCTGGGTGCACTTAGCAGTATTAGTTCAGAAGAATGAAAAAAATGTTTCAAATAGTGGAAAACCCATTGGGACAAGTGCGTATCATTTAATGTACAGTATTTTGAAGGAGATGATGTTTCAAGGTGTTATTTTAAATGAAGAAAAATAAGAATAAAAAATCTCGTTTTTTTTTGGACACCCTTTGTATACATTATATAATATTTAGTTAAAAATTAAAACGCTAAATTATAATCTTTATTAACAAATCATAGAATGAATAATTGTATTATCTGGAGTTAAATATGTGATTTTAAATATGAGATGTAACTTCTGATTCCTGTTTCTATGACATCATATGTCAGAAATCGGAGTAATCAGTACAGTAATCAGTACAATAAAAGGCAAATTTTAATTGTACATTGGGTCAGAGTCTGTCACTGTCCATAGATCTTCCTTTGCCTAGTAACACCACATGACAACACACTTTTAATATTATAATTTTAATAAACTAACCGTATTCTAATTTATAAATAATCAAATTTTATCTTAATTCTTACTGAATATTATTTGTTTGTTTAGACCAGGCTGGTTTAGACCTAAAGTTTGACATGCCTGCTTTAGACTCATATTTTTAATAATTAGTCACTAACAGAGCTGATACGTTTGCTCCTTAAAGCCTGGTGAAGATCAGGGTCATGACAATCTGTCAATAATTACAAAATGAATGTAGGTAGGAAATATGAAAAGCAAACAATGACCGGGGTTCAGAAAATAGTTTTTTTTTTAATTACATCATGGTAAGAGGTAATAGTCAGACAAACAGAAAAACCATTTCAACGTCTTATAAATTAGAAAAAATGTAAAATTTTATTTTTAGGAATTAAATCAAAATCAAATGCGAAATGACATTAGCGGTCTAACATCTCTAGTTTTTCTAATACCTTACTTTGGCACCGTGTATAACAAACCCAGCAATGTAAAATCCTAATAAGGTTGCAATTTCATTTAATTCAAATTGTTAATGAAGATTATTGTTATTGATTCTTAGTTAACTTATTTAGGGACTATCTAATTTATAACTCAACCAAAATTTTTTTAGGAATCCTATCAACTATATTGCAATAGATTTCAATACAGTAATCATTGAGTATTAAAAACAACAACAATTTTCACTTTTACACAAAGTCTAAATAACATATGCGAATAGCCAATTATCTTAATGTATCCACAAGAACTACATGGAGGTATTTAATTATGTTTACTACTCTAATATATAAAGATTACTTTTTGTCATTTTAATTAATATCCAGCACATGTGGCAAAAGTGTCTATCTACCATAAATGTAAGTTCATGAATAATTACGCGATAACAGTACATTTATTAGTTCGAGTGATTTAACGTCATACTGTAGGCAAACTGTGAGGTGAATTTGATGAGGAGGTGCAACGGAAACTTGTTCGATCATTGCGTAATTAGGTTACGACAGGAATATAAAATTAAGAATTATGAAATTTCTGCAAAATTAGAGGTATTACTATTTGATATTTGTCCGTTGTCTCATTTCTAATGTATTTACAGATTTATAAAATGTTTAATAAACACTTTTTTTTATAATATTATCATGAAAATTATTATACACTCAGTAAATTCGGTAAGGGAAATTTTTTATCTTAGAATATTTACATCAAGTTTACAAAATATACATACAAATACATATATATATATATATATATATATATATATATATATATATATATATATATATTATATACAGTGTGCATCTAAATATACAAATTATATAAAAATTCATAAACTGATTATCAATAATTCCTGTTCATACATTTTCAATCATCAAATTTCCACATCCTCGAAAAAAAACTATTTTTCTTCGTATTCTAGCAGGAAAAGGATGCCTCATCAGATTGGAAAATGCGCCTCGAAATATCTAAATCGGGTTGTACCTTTCCAGAATTATTTGATAGTATTCTACCCTAAATTTTATTTCATTGGGGAATGACTTTTGCAAGAACATAAGCTTTCTCCCTATAGACTTATATTTATATGTATTCCATGTATTGTGGCATACGGAATATCCAAAACCCTTGAATCTTTTTCGATTGACTTTTTATGAGCCTTTTGAAGTTATAATATTTGTAATTCTTGTTACTGATAAATACCACATATTTTGTTTCTATTAGTTAGAGATTCAGTGTCTCTCATATTACTCTACATACTTTATAATGTATTTTTATCAGAAAATGCACAGTTTGGATGCAGATGCCGATATTCTCTACAGACAGACATTAAAATTTTATTGTTGGTTATATATTTATCGTAAAATTGTCCATTGTTCCCTGAACTGAATAATATATTATTTAAATAAAAAGTTTTCGCTAGCAATAATTGTATGAATTGTCAAATAAATATTTGGTTTGACATATCTCATGTCGAAGGTAATTAATTATTACTGCATAAACGATTTAATATAATAACATAATTTGGATAATATATCTCAAGCTATAGAAAACAATTATATAAATATTTATATATCATTGAAATAATTTTCGGACAAAATATAGTATGGTCTATTTAAAAAAATATGAGGTTATGTTTGTAGAATTTCTAATTTAGGAATTATTTTTTCGAAGATACTACTTGCCTTAAAATCTCACTAATAGATTTTAAGTAGTATCTTTGAACAATATAATTCGGTTTTCGAAATTTTCAAATCCGTTGATAAATAACAAAGTTAAATGGGGCGAATTGATGGTGGATCACCCTGTACACAACCACTAAAATACTCGCCTACATGAAAATATGTTTTGTTAAGGTAATACTGTTTAGAATTATGGCTATATTTATGATAAATAAATATTATATATGCTCAACGTGTTGGCTTACCTTAAAATGTTCTCGTCTGCGTAGGTTGGTACACTTACGGATAGGTATGTATGTATTAAAATTTCTATCTCATGCTATGAGTTGTTTATTTACATTCCTAATTATTATTATTTCGTTGAGCCATATGTCTTTATAAATATATCAAATCATAAACATTTTACATATTAGAAATATGTAAAATGTTTCCTGTATGCACTGCAGAAATTTAACTATTATTGTTATGGACTTATACAAGTAGCAATAATACTACTTGTCTAAAATATACGTTGTTAAATCTTCTCTAATATATAGACTAGACAAGAAACACTCCTGGGGCGTTTGCCATAGGTTTATATATAATGCTCATGGTGTGCATAATGTAAGGAACAAACTCATCTTTTTATCTTCGAAAATTTAAATATAAAAGAGTGTCTAATATCTTGGATTTTGTAGTATACCTAAATTACGATTGTATTGTGTTATTTTATTATTATATTATGATACCATCTCGTGTAACTAAATTATAGTTAATATTGTATAACTGAATTATATCGAGAGAAGACAATATATAAACAAATTAAAAGGGCTCTTCTGTTTGCTTAAGATACTTTATGTTCATATAATTAATTTGAATGTATTCTCGTAGAACCAGATTCAACAGAAATCGAACATGTTAATTTCTATTTTCAACATAACGCCTGGAGGTGTTCTTTGTATCACACCATCAACCTTCTAAGTTCTAACTTTAAATTCAAATATGCAGATGCCTCGTATGACATCTCATTTTAAAGCACTTATTGTGTTAAATTCAACAAAAAGAAATTAATGTTCAACAAAATGGATCCATATCTTTAATTTCACTATCACAAACAATGACACTGAACAAGATGAAACAAAATTACTATAGTTGTTTAAAGCGATCTCTGGCGAACTCAATAACATATTCGATCCTCAACTGCATTTACCGTAACTGTGTTAGGTGGAACTTTAAGAATAACATCCCTTATCTTGAATTCTTTAATGTCTCCTAGTTCTGGTATTGAGATAATCCCATTAATGCAAATTTAAAGGTGTGTCATGTCAGCAGATCTTGGGGGCGATTCTATTGCTATTCGTCTACCTATGCATCTGTTTAGAAACATTTCGTTTAATAAATATTTACAGAGTAATATGCAGGAATATCACCTTGCTCGAATCAAATACGTTCATAAACCATATCGAGTTCATCATCATGTGAGAATAAAATATATAAAGTCGACCATATCGAATTGTAAAAGAATTAAATATATACGAGTATAGCCGTTCACATTTGCCTAGAATAAATGTTGTTTCAAAATTCTACTCCGATTACTTCCGGCTCATTCACTTTTAATGGTCCTGGTGAATTTATTGCTCTAAATTTCCTTCATTAATAGTTAAACTTTGTCCCGCATGTGTGTAAACACTTTGTATTTAATGGTCATTAATTTATGGATTAAAATTTTCTATTTAGTTTCGAATGTATAGCTTAAGATCCCTTAAATGACTTGGCCTATTAAAATAAACCGTCTATTTAAAACAAAAATCTACAGAAAAAATTAAGGGGGATTAAATCAGGCAACCCAAGGACAAACGGAATGGTCATCACCATTTAGTTAGCCCTTGTTGTTCTTTCTACCTGCCAGAGAATGTATCGCCAAGACATGTGCGGACATCAATACCAAAATGTAAAGGAGGTCGTTTTTTAATCTAAAACAAAATTTAGAAATACAACAATTCTGAATATCTAGCAATAGTCAAATAAGTGCCTAATGGACGATTTTCTATCATTCTAGCCAATAAATTTACTTTACGTCGACGCTGACTATGCGATTTTTAAATTTAGTGAACATTCTCTTGATACCAGATCCGTAAATATGAGAATTTCCTTGTTTCCTGTCGCCTTCTCGGAAGAAATAAAAAAATTAATTTTTTTTTTATGAAATACAATCTTTATGTATTTTGCCTCAAGTTAAATTAACAATAGCACTAACTGAATAATTAATTAGTTTAGTGATCTGATGTTTCGCCAACAGTTTTAATTAAAACAGTTTTTGTTTTTATTTGTCCTTTCTCAGTCACAAGATCATTTTGTTCTGACTTACTTGAAATTAGTGCGCAGTACTAAACTAATGGCTAGTCAAAACATCTACTAAATTCTTGATATGAAATAGTTCTATTGTTTCAAACTATTTTTAATTTTCAATCTTTTCAACCTCACTTTGTAATTTCAAGTTTGACACCAATGGTCTCATAAACTGTAAATGGAAAACCTCTGTGTTACGCTATAAAAACTAGTTTGGGGCTCTAAAAACATAAAGGAAGGGAATTGCAATAAAAGAATACTATGACGTGACAACACAAACATAAAATTAAAGAAAAATTGTTCTTCAGTCAACGTGCTTTTGAAAAATAAGACGTGTTTCAGAGTTTTTCAAAAAATGATTTATTTTGAGCGAAACTTTATTACATTGTATGATTTAAAAATATTACCACAGAATATATTAAATTATGTTTACATAATAAATATCGTGGCAGAAATAAATGGTAAGCCAATTTCTTTTTACATTTTTGTAATAACTTTTCTCAGGGTATAATTCGTCAGTTAGTGTCTATTTCTCTCAGTGTGTCCAAGCTTATTTACCTATTTTGACTAAAACTAAAATTGTCCCAAATTTTTATATATTTTTACATACGACGAGGAGGGGTTGTAAGTACTGTAAGGCCAGTAGTTGCGATTTAAATCAAATTTCTTTGCCGTATCAAATCTGTCGCATTTCAATAATTTCATAAGCGTAATATTATGCGAGAGCATTCATGTCGAGATTAACGGCGCAGATAGGCGCATATGGCGCGTCTTTCTCGTAAAAGGTATGCAAACGACCTTTGAATGCCGGTGGGTTGGCGTCCACCCATCTGGAGCGCGAGCATACATTAATTTAGAAGACAATAGAATTATTAATCTTCTTTACGCTGTAAAAATGCTTCTATTTATATTTAAATGACATTCATAATTCGGCAGTAAATTGCTGTGACAGTTGTTGTTGTTGTTTACGACGCGTTCTCTACCAGTCAGGTGCGGATTACGAAACGAAAAAATTGGCGGCGCCCACATTTTCGAAAAATATATACATATATCCTTTTAAATGTTATGTAAATGTACGGCGATCTGAACTGGAATGACGAAACTGTCGAAAAGTGAAAATGATCTGGTCGAGAAGAAATATGTTGGCATTTTAAAACGCGCTTTTTCGTAATACAAGTGTACGTTATTCCATTAGTGAAATGTAGACTTGATTTACTGCGCTTATTTATATTAAAGATAGTAAATTAATTTTAAGTGTGGCTTTAGTAAGGTTACACGTACAATATTACGTTTTGATATTCTAATAGCTATTTTATGAATATCCCAGATATACAGACAGATGTTTGATTCGAAAAAGGCGGGCTGTTTAATGGTTTATTAACATAATATTATTTAAAAATTACATATATCAAAAATGATGAACGGGTTACAGGATTATTTACAAGCTAACCAGACACCACGACAAAAGACGAATATAACATTGTAACATGTGACGAATTATGGATCTATGCGTATGAGCTGGAAAGTAAACAGCAGTCGACTGTATGGGTGTTTCAAGGTAAACCAAATCCAACAAAAATTGATCGAGCTTGAAGCACTTCGACACAAATGATCACCTGTTTTTTCGGAAAAACTCATGTGGTAATAGTGCCTTTAGAAGAACGTAAAGCAGTCATTTCTAAATGGTACACAACTACTAGTTTGCCGGAAGTCTTCGGTGAAATAAAGAAAACAAACAAGCGCTGTCGAATCATTCTTCATCATGACAATGCGTCAATGCGAGCTGTCACACATCTTGTCTAACAACCAAATGTTTGAACGCTAATAAAATCGAATTAATGTGTCATCGGCCGTACAGTCCTGATTTGGAACCCAATGACTTTTTTTTGTTCCCGAACGTCAAAAATAAACTGCATGGACAACGATTTTCGTCGGCAGAAGAAGCCGTTGATGCGTTTAAAAACCACGTTTCTCATGATGAGACATCTCATGCAGAATGGAGAAAATGTTTTGACAAATGGTTCGAACGCATGCAAAAGTATATAGGAAGAGAATATTTTTAAAAACTATAAAGTAATTTTCAATGACAGATTAATGTTTTTTTATTATTGGGCTCAAAATACAAATAGTTCTATCGTATTTAGAGGTTATTATGGATCAATAAAATTTTAAGTTGTAAACTCATCAAAAGAAGTGTTACATGTTCTGTAAATACAATCGTCACGAAAGGATTCTGTTTTGTACACAAATCTTGTTGAAATGGAAAATATTTAAATCCGTAACTCGCTGGCTCAGTAAAGGGCATCTACGTTTCAATATTTTACGTCGATTTACATGCGCGTTATGGAAAAACGTAGTTTAACTAAACGTAGTAAAACTAAACATTTAAAAAATGAGTTTTACTATATAAAACAGAGTAGTCCATATTTATGTCTACGACATTCATTTGTCAAATAACTCTTAAGCAAATACTTATTTGTCCAACAAGGAACAAACAGACGACTAATAATGTTTAATTTGAATAAGAATATGTGGACATTCTAAACGATTCCAAGGCAACGCGAGAAAAAAATCTCTTGAAGGTCCCTGATAAAGTATTCATTTATGCAGGAACACATCTTGTTTTTTGACCCAATTAAAGAATTCCAAACATCGCGAATAGATTCCTGGAACCGGAAAAAGATTTCGTTTAATTGGACACAGTAGAGTTTTTTTTATGTATTTCGGTTTATGTATATAATGTAGAAACCTAGATGTGGACAATCAAAATTAAAAATCGACCTGTTTCAGGATTTTTTTCATCCATATCCGAGTCACATAGTATAGTTCAGTTAAAGTTTCCACTCGATGTAAAGCTCGATATAGAAATAATTCTTCAATGTTCTTAAATAAGCTTATTTGATTAGATACTGTAGGTTAATATGTGTATTTACTTAGTATTTTGTATACTTTTGTTATGTTTGTAGTATGCTAGTCCCTGTGGCGTACAGACAACAATATACAGGGTGAGGCATAAGAACCTGATGATTTCCTATTGTTGTTTATCGACGACTGTGTGAACAGGTCATGTCCAGTGTGAGGCAAAGGAGAGTCCAAATACTGCTCAGGCATGGATTGAGCAGTAAATTACGCTATCCATAGGACAGTTTTTAAAAACTGTTAATCAGTTATCCAAACATCATTCAAATTTTACATCATGGCTCGATTTCTAGCTATGACACCATAACGTTATAGGCGCAACATTTTTCTTACAATGGTTCTGCATTAAAGAAAAAGCTAACGGGTCGTGTTCATACAGTGCGAACTTCAGAGACCATAAAAATATGAGAGCATCAATCCAACAGAATTCACGCTGTTCAGGTAGGAGACAAGTCAGTTTCTTATAAATTTTAAGTCGAAGCCTCAGTTGAAGTTTGCATAAGGACCTTCAGTTTCATTTCTATAAAATTATGATCATCCAGGAGCCAAACGAAGTAGACCCTATTAATTGTGTGAATAATCAGAAACACAATTTAACGTTTTGTTATTACTGGTTATGAAGTTACATTCAGAACAAGGTGTATTCTTCTCAATTTGACAATATTCCAGATTTACAATAATAAATCAGCGATAGAATTGCAGCAATTCCTCATGCAATGATATAGAGAGTAATGAGAAATTTTCGAGGTAGATTAGAACAATGTGTACGCAATAATGGGACTCACTTAACAGATGTCCTATTCAAAAAGTAAAAGGCATGTAATTACGTTTGCCGTGATAAAAAAGTTGAATAAAAAGTTTTATATTTTTAACGTTATTTAATTTTTAAAATAATCAGACTCCTATGCCCCACCCTGTATATTAAATTATACTCGTATTATAAATATTGCCTCGGCTGATCTTAATAAGCCACAGATGAAGTATAATGCCTGATCATTAAATCATTGACTTAGACGTTAACATAATTTGTTATATACGAAACATTTGAAAATTATTAAATTATATTATAAAACCGAAACACGGGGACCGTGATGCGGGTAGTAGGGCAAATTTTTCCAATTATATCGCCATCGTGAATTTTTAGAGTTAATATGTATCTGCAAATGGGTATTCCATCTATAACCGTACATTGAATTTTATTGTGTGATAAGTGATCTACTTTCTTGCAGAAGAGGTACTTGAGCAAATATATAATGCAAATTTCGGGTGGTGCACCATAAAGAAATCCACAATACCTACTTCTGTAACTTACAAGTCGGGAATCCAGAAAGGAACCACCAAACAGTAAAGCGGTTATCAAGTGGTTCCCGAATACCAAGGCTATTACATAATCGAAGAGTAGGAGAAGTAATAATACGAGGAGTGGTTGTTTCCTACAGCGATTATGTAATAGTCTTGCTATTCGGGAACCACTTGATAACCGCTTTGCGGTTTGGTGGTTCCTTTCTCAATTCCCGACTTGTAAGTTACAGACATAGACCTTATAAATTTGGATGAAAGCCACACCGATTTGTTTCGGCATTTGTCCTGGATCGGCGCATCGTGTACGGCACTGATGAGAAATAATAAGTTCGAAACAGCTGTCTGTCATTCGGATTCCATCCCGGACAGATATTCAATCCTACCCGTGGCGGGGTCCCTTTTCAAAACAAAAAAAAACAATACCTACTATAAATCTTGATCTAGTACAGGTCCCAAAACCCAGATGTCCTTATTTTTAGTGGTAACGTCAGTTCCATTATTTATAATTTGACTAAGAAAAGGTGTGAAATATCTTGTGAAAATGTATGGATGCAAAAGTTAGAATTAAGAAGCTGGAATGTAGAAGGTATGTAGAAGGTAGAAGGGCGCTGGTACTAATTTAACTACTATTATATTGAATTTTGACGATAAATAATCCTAAGTATTTCATTTCTTTGAAATACTTAGGTTTATTTATCGTCAATTATCATGATCTCTCAACGTTGTTAAATAATTGGTTCGAAACCAAGCCAACTCCATTTGTCCTAAGAAGTAGGATATAATACATTTCCCTCAAGTGTGAAACTAATATTTAAAATCTTAAACAAAACCGACTGATTAGTCTCTGTATAATGATATTATTATTATATTGTGACTAAGCTTTAATGAGTTTATTGAGTCAGGCTAAGAAACTGTTAACAGCTTTCATATTTGCCTTCATTAACTATTTATAGCCATGTTATATCAAAAACTTAACAAATCCATAACTGGTCAGATGTAAACGAATGATTCAAAATCCAAATAGTTTATAATCAATACATTCTGAATATATAATAATGAATAAGTAGTAATTAATTAATTTTTCAAAGGTTTCGTTAAATCAATTTCTAATTTTGTATACACTTTGCAGGACTAATCAAATAGTTATTACACAACGGAAATGAGTAAAACAACTACGAAGTTTTATACGACTATATTATCACAGAAACGTGACTGCAATTTCGACAATTTTTGTCATTTTCAAAAGATGATTCAACTAAGAAACGATGATTCAATTAGCCGGGTAAACATTTTAACGACAGTCTAATATTTTTTTTACGGAGGGCTCGCACTACTACCCACATTCATGTTGATAATAAATTGATGCGTACTCAAAAGAGAAGTCACTTTATACATTAGTATGTTTGAATGAGGTAACCTATTTATTATAAGGTAAACTATTTAATTCTTACTTTGTATTTCTATTTGTTTTCTTATACTTTGTCTTTATACTTGAACTACTTTATACTATATACCTTATTTTTCTTATAACTTTTAATTGTGTATCTTATTTTAAAAGTGCGAAATAATTTCATTCTTTTAAAAGTTGTTTCAAGAATCGTTCTGAAATCGAACAGCAGAAGTTATATTTAAACTTAAATAAATATAATCTTACATATCTTAAGTGTAATAATAGGAGGTTTATACTATTCCTTAAAAAACATAAAATCACTTAAACTTTAATCTCAGATATGCTATGTAGTATTTCAGTACATTACAGACATTCATAACAATTAGACTAAATTATACCTGTTTAAACACGTTAAGATAGACAATTAACTTAAAATCTAAAAATTGACAACAGACTAATCTTAAATTTATTCAATAATATAATCTGATTATATATTAAATATAATTATATTTAACATATTTCGCAAGTTTATTAGGATTTCTCTTTAATACAATTTGAATGTCTTTCATCAAGAAATTCTTTTTTTTTGCGCCCGCTACCGGTTTCAAGCTGATGAATCCAAACCCCTCTTCACGAGGGCGATGCATGGAGCCCTGCACAAATTTTTGTGAATCAGGTTGTAGCACAATTAGCGAAATGCGTAGGTTAGCACAAGATAGGAGAAGCTGGAGGTTAGCGTCCAACCAGTCTTAGGACTGATGACCTAATGATGATGATGAGGTAAATACGCAAGTTTCATGTTTCCCACGACCCCAGAAATTTTCCCACGCTCAACCGGCCCTTAACCTACTGTATAATAAGATTCTTATTTGAATTCTCGTTTGAAAATGACATAAAAATTGTCGAAACTGTAGTCACGTTTCTGTGAAAATATAGTGGTATAAAACTTAGTAGTTGTTTTACTCATTTTCGTTGTGAATTATGAACTACCACAAAGTAACGGCTTCCTGAATTAAATAGTTATTATTTCACATATCAGTTGATTAGAAGACAAATTATAATGTAATCAATAAATAACAAAAAAATGAGGAGAATTTTACAGAAGTTGCTAGAGGATTTTACTGAACAGGTATATACATATCTAATTTATGTCTTTCGAAAGAATGAGGTAAATGTTTCAAAAATGTAAAAAAGCAATATTTACCTATACTATTTTATGTATACTATTTTTATATACAACAGTATTTATGTATACTGTGAATGATAACATCTATCTGTTATTTTTCATTTAGTCTACTTATAATTAATAATATATTAATACTATTAATATACAGAATTATTAAATAATTAGTTAAATAGATATGTTATCACCACATTAAAATTGCTTAAATTTAATTTTTTCATCTTTCTTCACAATTAAATCCCCTTTTGGTATGACGTAGGTACCTATTTTAAAAATATATATATTTTAACAAAAATATTGTTAAAATATATAACTTTATTAAAATACATATTGTAACAAAGTCGCTGGGGTGTTTTTTTGCAACTATGTACGTGTTTCACGACAACGGAGAAAGAAGAGTAACATAAACATTAAACATTTTATGATATGACGTCAGATAAAGTAATATTTATATACGTACTTCTTATTTATTGTCTATTTAATAATGATAATATATTAATAGTGTGAACAATGTATCCAATTTTTAAATAATGTGATTTTACCGTTACCACTATATTAAAACTGTTTAAACATATATTACTTACTATTTCAACTGTTACGTTCTATCACGCAATTATCTATAAAAAAATTTAAAATTATGGTAACATTCAACCTTATTTATGCCCCGGAATAACTCTTAGAAACCTTGGTTGCAAGTCACGTAACCCTCGATACTAATATTAACTATTTGCTAAATTTTAAAAATATCAAATTTATTTTCTTTTTTGTAGGCACCTACTGCTAAAGTATTGACCCTTTTCCCAATTAAAATAAATCTTTTTGATGTTTATTAAATTTTCTTAAATAAATTTATTCTCTTTACAAATTCTAGTGTATTTTTATAAGATTTTATTATTAATTATTTAAGCATAATTTAGGTGTACTTGAGAGATTCTAGATTTGAGAGTGAATATAGCACTTACAGACTGGATAGCCTAGAAAGAGGTGTTTTACTGTTAAGGTGACATTACAGTTATCACAAATTTGTAGTTGATCTCCTGTTAACATGTAGCTAGATGTTATGTTCGTGTGACCTATTGTTAATCTTGATATTTATCTCTATTAATGCTGTAGAATTATATTAATTAACATTGATTTTTGTCTGTTTTCGTTTGGTGTTTGTTGTATTCCATTCTTCTTGCCATTGATTCATAACACGTTGCTCAAATTTTTTTTCTTACTGCTAAGAGGTATATCATCTAGTCGACGAATCTCTGCTATTCTTTTCGCCGCTATATTTCGCTCCTTTTCCATCGACAAATTCATTTCCCTGAATTTCTATATAGTTTGGTATTCACATAAAGACTAGCGTTTCACTTTGAGTTCTTAGCTAGTGGAGCAGTTCAAGTATGGACTATCGTAAGGGACCCATGGAAGTACAGTCTGATAGGGCTTGCAAAGAACTTAATCAATCAAAACAGATTAGGATCAAATGGAAGTTGCTATTTTAAGTATATCTTATTACCATCTATAAGCTCCCTCATAAGAATTTGCAATACACAAAATTAGAGTATCGTAAATAATTATGTATTGGACTCATATTTCTTGAAGGCAGTGCATTGTAGGTGAAATTTTTGGGCCATTAACTTCCATGATGGGACTTCAGTGGGCGAATATTTTAAACTGATGGTAAATTTTCTAATAAGTGCAGGAGCTTATAAAATCCAGGTAGGTACTTTATATATATATTTCTAAGATTTATACAAGGTGTCCTGAAATGATTAACTTGCAGAAGAACAGAGGGAAACATTTCAGGACACCTGGAAGAGGTGTAGAAGAAAAACAGAGGGAAATATTTCGTTAATCATCTCTGAAAGTTAGAACTTCAAAATTTTGTTGGATTTAATGAGGACACATGGGTTCAGTAAGTTACAGCGATGTTCCCTGGAAAAGTGATTTCTAAATTTAATTAATTGGCGTTAAATCCTGATTTAACGCCATTGAATTTATTCTTTCGGGGTCATTTGAAGCCTAAGATGTACACTGATGCTTTATGTCATTTAAAAGATAGAATACGCATGAAAATCTTGAGAGTTGAACCACCATTATGTCGGGAGTTATAGTAAATTTTAGGTCTTGCCTGCCTTGAGAAGTAAGACAACTTAACGATGTTATTGTTCATACATAACTCTTCTTACATTGTAATTTAAACATAGTTAGTGTAAATATACATCTTTAATAACCGACTTTTATTTACTCAAAAAGAGGAAAACGTTTCAGGATACCTGATACACTTAGAATAATATTTTGTATAATGCAAAGTTTGTCAAAAGTAAAGTTTACTTGGAAGAGGGAAATTCTTTAGTTACTGAAGTGAGAAGATTTTTCTTCACCCCATCTGCAAGTGCTTTATATAATGACTAAACAAGTTAGGTCAAAACAGCTACTTTTCTGGCTATATGCCGTATTTTATCTAACAGAGTTAGCACTAAAATACAATTCAGATTTCTCTCCTTCTTATTTCTTGTGGTTTTCGACTAATCTGAATCACTGTGCTAACTCTGTTAGATAAATTACGGCAAATTTCGCCATATAATCCAGTGCTCGTCGTCGGCATGTAGCCAGGAGAATAGCTGTTTTGGCCTAGTTTGTTTAGTCCGAATTATTTAAGGCATTTGCAGATGGAGTGGAGTATAATCTCCTCACTTCAGTAGTTTAATATCTTGTAATTTATAATATCGAACGCTTTGAATGTAGATTTTTTAAACCATAATTGAGCATGAAATATAGTTAAATGAATCATGCACAGTTACATAAATCTTTGAATTTGGAGTACTTCCTGTTCTTACCCAACCGACCAAGACAAAAATTAATCGAACTTACATTTTCCGGTTGAAATCGACGACTATAGTAATTGACGTCATTCGGAGGAAACGAAATATATCGGATGCACCATATATAGATTTCGAAAGCTGGACATTCTGCATGCAGAGAAACAGAAACGGTGTCGCGTTCCGCATTTACATCGGCGTGTAGGGAACAGCAGAGGCGTTCTTAATGATTTGCAACAATGTTGGAGATTAAACAATGCTGATTAGAGCGGCGTATGATTGATTCAGTGTAAGCCAATTACATATTTACCATTTTCGTTCAGTGTTAACGCTCGGGTTCGCGTTGGCCAATATATTAACGGAAACGACAATATTCCGTTCAGTTAATTAATTGCTGCTCGTATTTGTCCGCTAATTTTTCGTTATGAAACTGGCGTGGTGTCAGTGATCTCTGAATGTGACGCAGGACCTCGTATATAAATAACGGGTTGACTGTGCAAGAGAAATTTGTCGCAGGAAAAGAAATCGGAGTGGAACGAATGTTATCAGTATGTAGACATTAAATCAAAATGTTGTTATGCAATGTTATTATTGCACGCTTTTAATTAGGAAGTAATACACTGAGAAATGTAGTTAGTTATCAGCATTTACTTGTATTACCCACAGTGCCATTAATAACTACGGTTATCAGCCGCCACAGTTTGCCCCATTTAGGTCATTTATGAGGATTTGGTTGATATATGAACAGGACTTTCCATGCTGATAATTTTTTTATCATATCTTTTGTATTTGTTCAGAATACAGAGGGGTTTTTACAGAGAAAATGGATAATATAGAGGGAATTTACATAAAGGTAAGATAAGATTACAATATCATAAAATATTTTTTTTATTTTTGCTGGTATGTGTACTATGTGTACATATTATATTTTTCTTCATAATATACGAAATGTGTAAATTCTATAATAAGATTTTTCATTCGAATAGAATTACAATTCAATATTGTCTGCCTCAAAATAATTTCCCTGGGAAGCCATACGGCGCTAGAGATGGTTCTTCTAATCCTTATAGCAGTTCTGGAACTCGACACTGGAATAACCTTCAGCTTGGTCGGTTACAGCCGTTTGAGTGTTTTCTTCTTCTTCTTCTAAAGTAGGTGTATGACCTGTTCCTCTTTCGATGAATATCATCGGTACTATGAACTGGATCTGTTTTTACAGAGGGTGTAGGCACCTAAACCTGGCCCTCTAACCCTCCTCTTTCTTCCGGGCTTGGGACCGGCAACAGTACTACTGGGCTACTCAATCCACCCAGCAGCACTGCAGGCTGAAACGGCAACGGCACGCGGTGTTTTCAAGCGGTAACCCATCCAAGTGCTAAAGTGAATGCTTTCAAGTATCACAAAAATATGTTCCTTGAGACAATTTCTCCATCTCGAGAAGAGAAAATAGCCACAACTTAAGTCGGGTTAATAAGGAGGCTGACTAACCACAGGAATGTTTTTATGGCCAAAAACTATTTTACTGAAATTGCTGTGTGACGAGGCGCATTGTCGTGATGCAACACCCAGTTGTTCTTCTTTGTTTAGTCTCACAAGAATTTCCTTTTTTCAAAGTTTTTAAATAACTTCTCGGTAAAAGTGTTGATCAGTCGTTTGGCCTAGAAGCACAAACTCTTAGTGAACGATTCCCTGGCTACCGAAAAAGGAAATTAGAGGTTCATTTTTCATTTACTCTCTTCCATCTGAAAATGTCTGAAGCCACCCAGAAACCCGGACCATTGACAAAACAGTGCCTTCGTGGGCCTGCTAAAGTTTTATAAAAGTTTCAGTTGCACTGTGCTTAAGCCTGAAGCAAAACCTGATAGCACACCGTTGCTCGAAATTAACGTGACTCATTTCTAGAACGCACTAGAAAAATCTGTTCCATGAAAAAGTTGCTACATACGATAACATGATTCCAGTGAGTTCAAACTCGAACTGAAGGTGTATAACATATTCACCTGCCGCTCCAATAAGTTCCGCCTCCAAAATGTTGCCAGGTCGAACGTTACGTTGCCAGTCTGGTAACGTACTTATTTACTAATAATATTATAGAATATTAATATTATAATATTATAAGAATAGTTCATATTATAGAATATTTACACACGTCATATTACCTTATAAAACATAAAACATGTTTCAATCTTATAAAATATAAAACGTCAATAAATATTTTGTAGCCTCCCTTCCCTTATCGTCTTCATTATTAGAATTCTAAAGTACTAGTTAAAAACCAAATTTTATATTAATTATATTTCTTAAAATATAATTAAGGCTATATTCGGCTAAGGTCATCTAATATAAAATGGTGCCAACTATTTTAAATGAAACACCCTGTGCATTGTTACATTTTCCTTTAGTTATCTTTCTCCGACTTAAAATATATAATGTCTAGCTATATATATTTTGTAGTGGATGTAGATGAAAACGCTATATTTACTTGACATAGCCAGGCCATGCCAAGCTGATGATATTATGAAATTGTTAGTATTTGACATTTCGTGTAAATATTTCATCAAAACGAGTTACACAGAAACAGAAAACTTATACAAAAGTAGAACGGACGACAGTAATTTAAAACATTATATTAACAATAAAATGTTTATATTTTACTACTGACTGATGTTTATTAACTATAAAATCTATTTAAAATGAAATGCTTAAAGTGTTTACAAAACAAAACCCATATATCTATTTATGTCAACTAGACAATTTAAAACAATGAATTATAGTCATGATTTAATTCCTAAATTGTTTCCATACTTTTTTTAACGCTTTGCACAACTGCATTATTATTTATTTATTTTAAAGGTACTAAAATATATATTTGATTATTTGTTGTTGTATAGTTACTGGTATAAACCGACATAATAGAAAATAAATGCGAAAACACGTAATATAATTATACCATACCATAACTGATAGTGTAAACTAAAAATAGAAATATAATAGAATAAAATATGCAGAATATAGCTGCAAGTAACATTATTGTTATTGTCATCTCTCTATTTTTACAATTAATGTCTCTTGATCAACTAATTTTGATTTGCTGTTTAAACAATTGCAATTTTATTCAAAATAAATGTGTGCTATTTCATTACATATATTTGTGTTCATTACTGTGCTACATTGGTTATAATGAATTGGTTATAGTGATTATAATGTAATGGTGTTCTGTTAAAAGAAACATATATCTGTTTAATAAACCTAGTATTGTATAAAGGGACATTTAACATAAATAAGTTTAACAAATATGGATGATCGACCATACCATTAAATTATTTACATATGAAAATATTGTCAATATTATTAAAGTACTTTTATATATGGTCTTTCTGGACAATGAGTATGAGATGTAACTTTCAAGTTTCCCGTCTGACGTATCGTTGAAGTCTTTTTAGAAAATGTAACTTTTGTGACAGAGTATTGGCATGATTCATATTGGATTCATTCTATTCAACAAATTGACGATATCGATGCTTTTGTAAAAGTTTTTACAATCATTGAACTCACGAAAGCTCTTTCATACACTCTCGAACATGTCTCGAGGTCGTGGCATGAATTTTTCTATTTCTGGTATCATCCTAAATATATATATATAAATAATGAAATTTTGCATTTTGTGATTGTATTGATCTGCTGATTGAACTGAATTAGGCGAGGGAGGGGGGCTGCTCATTGTTAATGCAATATACATATCGAGTAGTTGAACCGCAAAAACAATTTACCTATATTTTTTTGTATGTCAATTCCATTCGCCGCGTTTTCTTTTCTGCAAGAACATCTATAGTTCTTGAAATAAATTGGTAGGTTTTGCCGCTTTCATTTTCAGTTTATAATTTCAGTTTATAATTAAATATGCGTCTTTAGTTTTCAGTTTACCTTCTAAAGATAAATTATTAAAATAATCACTCTTATTAATTCGAAAGTCTACCAAATCGGCGCTGTCTAGGGCGCCATTATCCTTAAAAATAACACTAATCACTATGAGTAACGACAGGTCAATATTATAGCTACTGTATTACGCAATCTGATCGATCAGGCTAGCTAAATTGCATGTAATATTTCGCGTACTCCCCTCTCCTCCCCTGCACCTCGGATCTCTATAAGTCCGTTAAAACCAAGCCACTGTCTGGGCCGGCTGTCGACAGCCCAGACAGCGGCCGGCCAAGGCTTTCACACTGCTGGTTGCTGGCCCTTCAGTTTAAATGGAAATATGTATGATAATATGAATAGAAAATGTTTATCATTCTGGCAAAGACAAGTGGCAATATAAAAACGAGGTCTGCCATCTAAAACATATAGGGTAGGTCACGCCTTATAGCCTTAATGGACCCTTCGTCACTGATTGTAATGCCCACGTGATTTTTACACTGTCGAAAATCTGCTGTGGTAAATAATATCACCACTTTTAAAGGTGTGAAACTGCCGAGGTATATATCCTAATTTTTAAAATGAAGATCAATTCTTCGGTTTTTGCTTGTCCAGCGAAAACGTCTATCACTGTTTCTTCAAATGTTGGAGATGATCTCATATCTTCTAACAAGGAACTTTCAATATTTATTAATGCTAAAGGTGACAGTCTTTCTTGCTCTTGAGCATTTCGCAGATAAGTCTTCATTCTCTTTAAACATGAAAATGATCTTTATGCGGAACTACTTGTTGCAGGAATAGTTAAAATTAAACGACACAATTTTGATGAATCCAGGAGAGCAGAAGATAATTGAAGGTACATAATATATTGGCAAAGCTCAAACATAGTGCTCTTTTTCATATCGGAATTACTATAAATCACTGAAAGTTCACTTTTTAAACGATTTGCGCCAAAGAATGTTCCATATGTATCTACTAAAGAAGAAAAAAGTTCGTTAGGAAAACGTTTCACAAATGAAGTAAATTGCGTGGAATCTAGATTTAAGAATTCAGATTTAAGAATTAATTCAGTTTAGAAATTTCACTAAACCGTTCACTAATGTTCAAAGTAATAACGTCCAAAATGTCATGAATGAAACAATGGTGCATAGGTGCTTTTCTCATCTTGTTCAGGAAATAAATCCAAACGCATTATTTTACTTGGTTGTTGATTTTTAAACAGAAATCTGTCCATACGGTCCCAAATGTTACTAAACTCGTTTCTCATTTTTGAATATGTGATTTGAAATCGACGATTTTTTATTGCAGTAACTAATATCTGTGATTTTTGTCTGTAGAATTTTAAACATTCGGAATGTGGGAATATTGCAGTAAACACTGCTAAGAAAAAATTAAAATCAAAGTCGCACAATAAACTTAAAAGGCCTCTAGCACAAATAGTGGTTTCTCTATCCCATTCCTCATTTTCATTTTCCACAATTATCTGAAACAGCGCTTCCAAATCTTCCTTATGTTATGGCAACAGTCGCCAAGATGCGTTCACATAATCGCATGACATGAGTCTGGAAATAACGACAACACCAACTCGAGGTTTCACTGTTGACTGCGTAAGATCACTGACCTTTTCGCCCTTCTAAAGCGTAGCTTGGATGTAAGGTGGACCATCGCATTTCAGCACTGCAGCAAGTAACGCGGGAGTCCAATAATTTTGGGCGCCTTCACGGCCGATTTGAAATAAGAAAGTTGATGATAGCATTTAAAGTAAATAATGTATATTTGCGGTCGGGTTAAGATAATTAAAAAATTGTAATAATTGAATAAATCGATTGAACTTTTAAGTAACACTAATTTGCCAATTTTTTAAGGGATGCGACGCATCACTCACATCCATGTATGCTCCTAGGTTTATTCTGTTTGTTATGAATCTAATGCAAAATTTTGCAGATATACTTGAGTTTTAAACGGATTGGCAATTTAATAAAACATAGCGTTACGAGTTTGACTTCTACCTACCATTGGGTCATAGAATAGTAATAACACACAATGATCACTAACAAAGTATAGATGAGATTAGTTGTGTCCACGGCCGATTTCACCTCTTTCTGCTTTCCTGATATATTCAAAATTAATTTGTTGCTAACGTTTCGTCATCCACCGCAGATGGCCTTTTCAAGGCTGCTTTCTGAGCGGTGACTAGCGACTATTCTCGGCCGGGTAATTATCCACAATATAGCCCTTTAGAAGTAATAGATGACGAAACTTGCGGAAAACATTCTATTGCTTTCATTTTAAAATACTATAGATATTTCATATTTATCTAATTTTCAACATATACATTGATTATTGACGGAATGCCATCAAGTTAGAAAAATATATAATTTATTTTTTAGTAATGAATTAGTCGTCACAATAAAATATCAATTGAATTAAATAAAAAAAATATTTCATCTATGTTGTTGGTACGACTACTGTTTCGTCAACAGAGTAGCTTTATCAGGATGTTAAAGTAACAAAATTAACAGTGCCATATTGAAATTTCGTTTATGAATAGTTATTTTATTTTTAGATTTTAATAAAGCTAGTGTCATCGGTCAGTAATAGTCAAATTGATAAAGTAAAATCAAAATATGTACAAGGTTATCCACATAACATTTTACCCTCTTTAACTGTTTCATTGTTTGAAATAGAAAAGAATTATAAATAGTTGTAGGAAATTTTGCTGCGATCTCAGATATGTATTTAGAAAAACAGTCGAATCTTACGTTTCGGAGATCTAGACCAAACTTATGTTTTTTTTAAATGGAACACCCTGTATATTTTTCGATTTATGAAATCTACGTGCTGTTTCGGTTACAACGATATATACATGTTATATCTTTTCTCTAGTAGTTTGCACAGTATCGCCTTTTGAAATATCGAATATCAAACAAAATCAAGAACGCCATGGAAAATTGAAAACAATAATTACGAGAATTCTTATAGAGTTTAATAGTTTAGATTAGATTTTATTTTTATGTTATCATTGTTATATTAACAAGCATATTTCTGGATGGAACGTAACATTTTATTAAAAACTATATTTATAAATTATAGAAGGTGTTCAATAATACCTCCATTTTGTGCAATACAGAGAGCATATCTCATTAACAAATTTTGTTTATAAGCCAAGATACCAGTCTCGTTCATATCTCTGATCTCCCGACATATTTTCTTCTCTAAGTTCTTCTACGCTATTTGACCTTTCCGTATATACCCGATCTTTCAAAGTACCCTACAGAGAGAAATCCAGTGGGGTCAGGTCATGCCTCCTGGCCGGCCATAAAATAGTTCCATTTGAACATCATTTGAACATATGGTCTTATATACTCGTATGTGTTATTATAGCGACGAGTAGGACTTAATAGCAGAACGGTATACATAACTAAAAGTAATAAAATGGAATAAAATTTAAGTGATATTTACAACATACTTAGTTGAAATATCTAAAAGTAAATTTGTTTTAAAAAATAATTATTTCATAGTAAATTTATTTTGTAGTAATTCACAGTGATTGTTATATACGAGTATTATATAACTCATTCATAAATTCATAGTAACTCATCTAAATCATTAAATGATGGTAAAAAAATACTCATGTATCATTCAAAAAATATTAACATTTTAAGTATTTTTGTCAGTTAGAATCACAGAGAAAGTAATTTTTTTCATAGCACACAACGTGAAGAAATGTTCTACTGAAAATTATATAAAAATAATGCGATTTTTCAGCAATTTTTCAAACATAAAACTTGTATATTAACGGCCTCGGGATATAATGACAACCTCAATCTCTGAAATAAAAATTCTTAAATAGAAATATAGTTTCATATTTATTTAATTTACATTATAATTGACATAGTTGTATAAAACTGGATTTGCTCTTATAGAGACTTGTTCAATTTCCGAGTTTAAATAAGCTAAAGGTATAGTAGTTGGTAATTGCTGTAGAAAAAGATCTTGCAAGCCGATATTTTACATGGAAGTACGAAAAAAATTAGCAGTAGGAATGTATCCGGGTTACCTATGCCCACTCGATATTTGATACCACTTCAAGAGCCAGATAAAATTCTGATTAGAAAACGTGTTGCTACCCACATGGCAATTAGAAAGCAGTAAAAAGGCGGGGTAGAAATGCGAATGCAACGGGAAAAAATGATGACTTGCAAGATAGCCATGTTGTGGGTAAAGAAGTTATAAATAGCGTTTCTACATCTAATTTTACTTACTGACATAAATTAGTATGTCAATATGCCAGCAAGTATCAATTCCTGTTTCAATTAACTTCATTTTGTGACACCTTCTTTTAAATATGAATGCAACGGTGCTTCGAATAAAAAATGATTTGTTCTTTAAAAAGGCGTAGTGTCGGGGAACAGGTAATATATGATATATCCCAACGATTTTATTAGAACTTAATGCCTACTTGAGAATATATAGTTACTGAATTTAATAAAGCATTGAATTGCTGAAATGAAAATATTGATAATATATAATTGTATGCGGTATTATGCTTCATATTTTCCATCAGTATTTACAAAGAATAGGTCGGAATTTATTCTGTTTCATTTTAAATTTGTTTAAGATAAACATTTACCCTTTATCTCAAATTTTGTCTTGAAACTTAAAATATTCATTTATTAAACCATCGACATATTTAGGTTAGTACGGTAAGGATTTAATTCGTGTCTTTAAACATTTTGATGAGTAAAAACTTAATATGTGACTCAGTTTTCCACTAAAGCATTTCTTATTACAAATATATAAACGAATTCTATTGATTATACTATTGTACGTTACATAAAATAAACTTGTCTACAAACAAATTTATATTAAGTTTTTACTACGTTGTCTTTTAATGAATGTTTTATTTAGTGATGTCACTTACTTACCAAGTAGAAGTTAAGGATGCGGTATTGGACTTACCTGAAATAGAAAAAAAAACAGGTTATTTATACTATCCAAAGTTTTAAATATATTAATGAGAAAGATGGTTCAGTTTTTAATACAGTTGATTCATTTTATAGTCAGTATCGTAAGTTTCATAAACATTGTCGATACATTTTTATAATTTTTATTTTGATGAATATATTTATTGGATTTAATTTTAATTGCATTTAATGTTTATAATTGATGTACATGTAAGACATGATATTTACATTTTGTTTAATGGAAGTAAATAAACTACAGAAATAAGGAGTTTATACTCCAACCCATCTGCGAATGCCTTATATAATAAGGGCTAAACAAATTAGGTCAAAACAGCTATTCTCCTGGTTATATGCCAAACGTCGAGCACTGAATTACATGACAAAATTTGTCGTATTTTTGTCTAATAGAGTTAGTACTAAAAATACAGTGATTGTTCCAAAACCACCAAGAAAGATGCAAAGCGTAAGCTATCTCAGGATATCGTTAACTGCAGACCGGTTTCGGTAATAATATTGCGTGATTTTATTATTTTAACTACTGTTTATGAGAGAACTACCATCAATGTAATTGTAAGAATAATTATACACAATAAAATTATTTATTTTCAAACTACAGAAATAAAGAGATTATACTCCAACCCATCTGCAAATGCCTTATATAATAAGGACTAAACAAATTAAGTCAAAACAGGTATTCTCCTGGCTATATGCCAATCGTCGAGCGCTGAATTACATGACAAAATTTGCCGTATTTAGTCTAACAGAGTTAGCTCTAAAATACAGTGATTCAGATTGTTCCAAAACCACAAGGAAGATGTCAGTTATCTTAGGATATCGTTAACTGCAGACCGGTTTCAACCTTATCTTGGGTCTCGTCAGTGCAGTGTAAACGAGTGTACCTTTGGACAAATGAAGCTCACATCTAGTAGACGTTGCTACGTTCCATCGCAGTAGGACGTATCAAATGCCATATCTTGGTAGTTTCGAGAACAATCTAAATCGGAATAAAAACTTGAAATCATCATTACATCAAAGTTTTGACCTAATTTGTTTAGTCCTTATTATATAAGGCATTTGCAGATGGGTTGGAGAATAATCTCCTTATTTCTGTAGTTTGAATATTACTCTGCGGAGTAAAACTTTGCATTATACTGATGATTCTAAGTTTTTACTCCGATTTAGATTGTTCTCGAAACTATCAAGAGATGCCATTTGATACGTTCTATTGCGGTGGAACGTAGCAACGTTTACTAGATGTGAGCTTTATCTGTCAGAGGTATACTCGTTTATACTGCACTGACGAGACCCAAGATAAGGTCGAAACCGGTCTGCAGTTAACGATATCCTGAGATAGGTGACACATTGCATCTTCCATGTGGTTTTGGATTAATCTGAATCACTGTATCTTAGAGCTAACTCTGTTAGACAAAATACGGCAAATTTTGTCATGTAATTCAGCGCTCAGCGATATGGCATATAGTCAGGAGAATAGCTGTTTTGACCTAATCTGTTTAGTCCTTATTATATAAGGCATTTGCAGATGGGTTGGAGCATAATCTCCTTTTTTCTGTAGTTTGAATATTACCCTCTGCGGAGTAAAACTTTGTATTACTTATTTATTTTCAGTTAAATTTTGCAATGTAATAATTTTTCTCTTTATATGAACATGCTTTACGAAATGAGTCAAGACAATTACTCTAGAGGAATTGATAACATTTTGCAATTAACTAATTGGCTTCCTCCATTTTTACAATTGGAAATATATACCGTTTCAATACATGTATTTATACGAACAACTGGCTTTCGCTCTAAATACATGCTAGCAAAATTGTTTACTTATAATTTCTATTATCCAAACAACTTTTACTTAAAGTGTTTACCTCATTATTACCAAACATGTAACAGCAATTATTGCATTTCCCTCTAATACCTATTCCAGTCTTGTTTGCTAGCGTTGCATATAAAAAGACGCATTACATGTGTAGTACATAAATCAAATAATTAATAATCAATTATATGGTTACAAGCTGTGTTGTTCTTTTGTTGAGTTGAATGTTCAAGCGCAAATTGTATTCTAAATTACCTAGAATAATTTCCGTACCGAAACTAGGCGCGGTCGCAGAATTATTTCAATTTCAATTAGAGAACTTTTTGCTGTAAAACGAGATAATTGTCTAATCATGAGACCGCTTGGTCTATTGTGGGCAAAAGCAAGGTGGGTATATGCAAGTTATGTAATGCTGCTGAACGTTCTAACTGCATCATGAGAGACTGACAATTGTAGTGAGTAATTAATTCTATTTGTTTTATTGTCTAGTATGTATTGCTTATACGAGGATACAGGTGTGTGTAGTTTGTACCGATCAGTGGCGTGCAGTGAAATTTTTATGCGGGGTAGCACCCCAAAAATAATATTATTCTATTTAATTCTCTACGAGGGGTGGTTGGTGGCTAGTTTGAATTGATGAATATTGAAAGACTAATTTTTTGTTTTTCTCTACATATCTATTCATATTCATAGACAAATATATTCTCTCTAAAGAGAAAATCCATTTACCTAAAATGATAAATAGATTTATTTGTAATGTAATTTTATTCTTCAATCTACGTTGGTAAACCTATCTGTTAGGTTTTAATCAAACCTTGGAGTTTTTGACAACTCTTTTCCATACTATCTAGTAGACGTTGCTACGTTCCACCGCAGTAGAATGCACCAAACGCCATCTCTTGGTAGTATCGAACATTCTAAATCGAAGTAAAAACTTGAGATCATCATAGATGTGAGCTTTATCTGTCGAAGGTATACTCGTTTACACTGCACTGACGAGACCCACGATAGAAAGGTCGCAACCGGTCTGCAGTTAACGATATCCTGAGATAGATGACACTTTGCATATTTCTTGGTGGTTTTACAAGAATCACTGTATTTTTAGTGCTAACTCTGTTAAGACAAAAATACGACAAATTTTGTCACGCAATTCAGCGTTTAGCATATTGCCAGGAGAATAGATGTTTTGACCTAATTTGGTTAGTCCTCATTATATAAGGCATTTGCAGATGGGTTGGAGTATAAACTCCTTATTTCTGTAGTTTGAATGTTACCCTCTGGTAGTAAAACTTTGCATTATATTGATGATCTCAAATAGGAACAACTTTCAAAACTGCGATATTGGAACGCCCACGAAGTGCGCAGTAAATAACATGTTCTTTGCTCAGTCGCATTGCAACCCCTTCGTATAGTGAATATCGATGAATATATATTGAATGTAAATATACACAGAGTTAGATCTGGCCATACGTAAAGTGCATCTCTTTCCTTCCAAATCCTGCCTCGCCCTTTTTTCTACACATACATTAGATTCTCACACTTCTTCCTATTCTTCATAAGCTGTATGTTCCAAATAAGCACATTTTCAAGCACTTATTTAAAGGTAATTGATTCAGGAGTATTGACTATTGCTTCAGGAGTATTATCAAAGATATTGAATTAAAATCCAATGCCACATTATCAAAATAGTTGCCGTGCCGCTTTTATAAACCTAAAAGTATCTTTTAGGTTTATAAAAGCTTTCTTTGGAATATGAGATAAAATCTCTTTAAAATTTTTAAACCTCACCCTTAGTTGTTGAAGAATATTGTACTCAATTGTTGAATTATATTGTTCTAATAATATTCAATGGTTTTATGTTTCTATATCTTCCACATTATCGACCCTAATCCTTTTCCTTTGCGGTTCCAAATCAAAATTTATTGTTTTCTCCCAAAAATACGGAAATTGATAAATTTAGATCGACGTGATCGCGAAAAATGCTTCTTGGCCAGCGGAAATCATCCAAAGTAATCGATAAATTCTCCAGCGAACTTGTACTGAAACGATTGAACGCAACCTCTAAAATCAATCGCATCTAAAGCGTTGTTGACGAGAGTCGCTGGCCAGTTTCGAAATATCCGATACAAGCGCTATCTAGCATTGCAGGCCGTTACAGAAAATGGCCAGTTTTCTCATGTCGCAGAACCGGATCAAGGTTAGAATTGGAAGCAATGCTTCCACTGCTTCCATGGGCCACACGCCACTGGTACCGATAGAGTCAGAAGTTTTGCATACATTTGCAAACAATAGACTTACAATATGTAAACATCAAATATTATCATGTATTACATACATCGTATTACTGGTATTTTATTTCTGGATAATAAAAATATAACAAAATACATAAACAAAATATATTTTTTCTTTAATTTGGACTAATTTATTCCCAATGTCCTTTCGAGTGAGTAACTCAGTACTGTCGCTTTTTGAAACTACAAAGGTTTGGGGTAAAAATCGTCGGAAATCGATTGATCATTTCTCTAGCCATTAATAATAACGCCCGTATAAGTTATAATAATTTGTATAATATGTATTATCATATTTATATAATATTGGGTGGTCAAACACGACGGCAAATCTAGACTAAATTTCGTTGGGTTATTCGAGTGTAACACCATTGACGAGGCACACACAGTGGGTGCTTTACTTGTGATAAATCACTTTGTACACGATACACAGTGAGACAAAAATTACAGATTATGGATATTTGCCGCCGAAAAGACAAACATTAAAAAATATTTACAAACAGTAATTTTTTGTTTGTACGTAGTAAATCACTTTCAGAGGTCAATGAAAAAGCTATAATGAGGGTGCTAACTGTGACTTGTGCAGACTTTGGTATACAACAACGTCAATTTACAATGCTGGTCCCTGACGGAGCTGTCACGAATCTATTCAACGACTAAATGATATTGTGTTATTTTCAGCAGAAGAACACGGCCTTTGGTAACTTAAAAACAACTTAAAAACTTGAAGAATAGTATAGGAATTGCTAGAAGTTGAGATTTATAAACTCATATGTAAATAGCCAATCGGATGCGAAGGAATAGTTTAAATTGACAAATATTACTGTTATTTATGATTAATAAAATATTACGGTTATTTTCCTACTATAAATACGTATTTTCCGTATATCGCAGAAGTTTAATAGAATATTAACAACAACACTAACAAGCAATACTAACATTACACAAGGTGCACATCCATACTTCAACAATAAAAGTGCATTTAAGTAATTTTTATTTCTATGTACCTTATCTGTCCTTATATAAATATTGTACGCTACCGAAGCGCGACGAAACTTACAAGCATAATTATAATAAACCTTGTAAAATGACTGTAACATGACTAATATTTGAAAATTTTTAACATAACTTTCGTAGTGGAAGACTTACAAGGGAGCAAGAAGGGGAAAGAAAAACTAACTCTAGCCTTTCCGTCTGTCCGAAGTATAGCGTTGAAATTGAAAGAATTTGTAAACACGGAAAGACAGCATAATGAAGACGTTGTGTCATTTTACTATAACAAACTGCGTTTAGGTAAACATTGCGACCTACCCGACCATGTCATTACAGACGTCATAATTTCTACAATCAATAATAATTTACTTAAAGCGAGTGCTCAGGCCGCGGGTTGTAAAAATACCGAATAATTATTAAAATTTATTGTTGAGTCAGATTTCTCGAATATCACAGCCCGTAAATCTGACCAAGGAAATAAACATAATTTGAGCGGCCCCAGCAAAACGCGTGGTTGTTATACTTGTGGTAAAATAGGTCATAAAGCTAATAATTGTTTTAAAAATAAGACATCTAACAACACAGACACAACGAGTAAAATAAACAACCACACCTGCAGTTATTGTAAAAGAATGGGTCATACAAGAGAAACATGTTTCAAACTGAAATCAAATAATGAAGCTGTCAAGATAAATCACATTACTCAAGATGATCGGAAATACCATGTGGATGCTTTGAGCAGAAGCATAGTGGCAAATGTGAACTTGATTAAGGAATCCGACTGGGTTCAGTGTGTTCAAAATGAGGACGATGACTGCAAGTCTATTAAATGTCAGTTAAAAAAAGGAACTGCCGAAAAGGTTTACGCCATGGTGGATGACAAACTTTGTCGCATCGTTGATGGACAGCCGAGTGGATAAAGATAACACGAGCAAGAAGATATTGAAGAAAACTAATTCATAGAAAAATATTAAAGGCATTTCTACAAACCTGAATATATAGGTATTAACAAATGAATAAATGGACCGAAATGAAAATGATAACGTCGAAAAAAACTAGATATACACAGAACATTAATTAAATTCCAGTTATTGATAAAAGTTGAATTTTTATTTACAAGAACATGTTTTCAAGTTGAAAATAGTTGAACTAACATTCCACAATATTTCGCAATTTTGAACTGGAGTGAATGTAGAGTTTTAAATAGAGTAGGATAGTTTTAAATAGAGAAAAATATGTGTACATTTGTCGTTAAACCGGATCAATTATATTTTTCTCTTATTTTAGGAATAGCTTTATGTATACCGTGATATAAATTCGCTTTTCCACTGTGGTATTGATGTAGAATTATTGGGATCTGATTTTCATCCAGTGGTTTAGTTAAACTTTACCAAATTGATAAGTTTAGATCTGTTTTTGTAAAAATAAACGATAACATCTCTAGAATTGGCCCGACAAAATACGTCTCTGAAGGGTCAAGTGTATTTTTATCCATATATACAGTAATAAACATAGTTTCTATTACTTCATCAGAGTAAAAAGGTAACATAATGATGTAGTATGTACGAGGTTCGCAGCTTTACTACGTACTGTGTTAATTATATTATGATTAACATTTGCATTTTATTCAAAAATATTATCGATAATTTTGTAACGAAGTTCTTCTAGTTTATCTTTCAGAAATCACACTACGATGTCTTTATGTACTTGTCAAGTAATTGATCGTTAGTGATTATGTTTTATAAAGGTGAATGAATGTTTCACGACCTTACATACATGTGTCAAGTGACATTTCGGTAGCTTCGAAGTTAACTCATTCATTGTCCGAATTCAAAGTTAAAATCTTGTTATACAATGTTGAATATTTTTTAAAATTGTTAATTTGAAAAATTCTTATTAATTTTTCGGTGTCCATACTGAACTATACTCCTCTAGTTCTAATCCAATGTGCTAGTTGTCTTCCTGGGTCTTTTCACAATAATTAAGTTAATGGTCGATGATCAGTGATAAGATTGATAAGTTAAAATGTTCTTCCAAGAAGATAGAAAGAGTTTGACTGTCCAAATAGGGAACTTCCCTTTCTATTGTGGAATACTTTATATCAACATGACATAGCGTTCTTGATACAAAATCTATAAGTAAATCTGTTCCTATTTGTTTTGGATATACAACTACTCTAATTGCAGATGAACTTGAGTCCGTAGTTAGTATGAAAAGTTCATTAAAATTTGGATACATTAAAATAGGGATTGACGTAAGGGATTGATTATTCCTAAAATTCATTAAAATATTTTTTATACTCAAATTTGACAGAGATTATTACTTAAGGGTTTATAAGTTCTATCAAAACAATTGTCTATAATATCTGGTTCATAATAAAAATTGTTTAATTTCGAATTTACATGTGTCCAGTTGAATTTCTATATTTGCCTTTCTAAATCTTTTGACAAGCTCAGTTGGTCTATTGATGTTCGTATATTGTGGGTGAGTAAATTATTATTTCGCCCACATATACAAGACCGTTTTCATTTCATAACTATGCTAGTGAACTAATTCTAAAGATACCTTTCTCGGAATAAAAAACACTATAAAATAGGCCTAGGAATTTTATGGCATATAAATCTTGTTTTTACATCATTTAATTCAAAGACAAATAGTTGACAAAATTCTGCGTTCTTGAGAAAATATAACATCCAAATATATTATATAATGAACACTGAAAAAACTGCCGAAGGAACTTGCGTTCTAGACACACCTCACTTTTTTTATGAACTGTGAAGATTGTAACCGCAATAATGGGAATTCAGAATATACACAAATATTTTGAGCCTGACCCTGACAGATCAATAGAATGCATGCTCTTCTGACAGGTTTTACATGCCTAAAATGAACACGAATTATATTATCGTGTTTAAAGTGAAAACATCGACACAAAAAAATGCGTGTAAGCTTCTAAGTGTATCTCGCAAAAAAAAACTATCCTTGTACATACTGAAAAAAGGGCAATTAAATTAAACCGTGGAACAGCTAATGTTTATATGAGCGCCGTGTTTATATGACCGTTAATATGACAGCATTAAAGCATATCAAGGTCTTTAAGACGCTAATACAATAAAAAGCAATGGAACGGCAGATTACTATCAAAGATTATAATTTATGTCCCATAAAAAACGTATTGTTTAAATAAAATCCGCTTAATGTAACCTTTTTAAAGATTTACTCTGTATTTTAATAAGCACCGGATTTTTTATTGCTGTGAATTCCGAAAGAATACTTGCTTGAAGGCTACACCTAAATATTATCGTCCATATAATCTTTTCTATTACTTTTAATTTCAATTATAAATTACTATTCGCGCGATAGTGCATTTTAAATAATTTGTTTTAGTACAAAGGCGTAAGTACATAACTAAATAAATAATAAAAAATTAGGGCATGTGTAAAAAGCTGACATATACCTAATTAAAAGATAAAATCGGAGCCGATGTTATCGTAGTCCTTCGGTAATCTAAGTTATAATTTAAGATTTGACCAGTTATATCGTCGAACCCTGCAAAAATCTTGAAAGTTTGGTATGGCCATAAGTAACTTTTAGCCTTGGAACTAGATAAATATATCGACACAGTTTATAACTGATTCATATATGTATTACTATTATTAAGAGTTATGTTTAAAAAATATATAGAATCGACCTAAAACTAATAAACGCTAAGAAATATAAACCTCTTCAATCTACTTGGTGTCCAGATCTGGTAAAAATATATATTTTTATAGATTATTATTGATGATTCATTGTTTAATTCTGACCTAATTCTGAAGTACTTAAATTTTGGAAGAAGAGATTTTTTATAATTCTTTACAAACACTGAATATATACATTCCACTTTAAACGGCAGTCCATCCCTAGTAAACTGCCTAATTTAATAACTGTCAGAGGCTATGTCTAGATAAAAAGTTACAGTGTTAGTAAAAGTCACGATTTCTCCATTATTTGGTAAATTAAATTAATTCTTCATATATAAAGTAAAGAAAATAGGTCCCAATACGATTCCTTGTGGTATACCATATTTCAACCATTCTTATATTAAGTATATTTGCACAAATTGCAAATTTAAGCTATTTAAGTGATAGAGAAAAGTGTATACAAACACTGTTCTCTATCACTTAAATAGCTTTTCATGAAATCATACACTTGTCCACGAGAGCCCAAATTCTTCAACGTTTCTAATAGGCCTCGGTGACTAACGGTATCAAATATTTCAGCTAGATTAATAAATATACAAAGTGATGGTTTCCTATCATCTAAAGCCTCATAAAGTAACATCATATGTTATAACATCATTTGATCTAGCCTATCTAAAACCATATAACCACAAGGGATATATTTTTCAATAAAACTTGTGACTGTTAATTTTATCACATTATCAAAAATAATGTTGTTTATGTATGTTTGAATTAACGATATAGGCCTATAATCTGATACATTTGGTTTGTCGCCTGACTTTTATGTAGGTATAATCATAACGAAGTAGTTAAAAAAATAAGCCTTCTCTCAAGTATTTGTTAATTAAATATATTAAAGGCGTAACGATATAATCAGCAATATTTTTTTTTTAGTTTCTACTTTGATACCATCGATAGTAGGAGTCTTATTATTGTTTAATTACTAAATCACTTTTTTGGCCTTCCTGATACGACAATAGATTTTTTATCTTTTCCTATCTATATTAGCTTTCGACGTTGTTGTCTTAATTTTTTCTGAAAGATTTATATCGATTTCATTAAGTACTATTAAAAAAGATTGCTATGATCAAGTTATCAGTGTATATCCCGCTGTTAATAATCATTCTTTCAGTTTCATACCATTTCCTTTAGAATAGTTTATCATTTTCCATAGTGTTCTATAAGACTAATTTAATTTTCATTTATTTGTTATTGATAATATTTCAATGTTGTAGTTTAATAACAATTGTTAATTTGTTTTTATATATTTTTTATAGTTTTTTATTAATGCGACATTATTAGGATTCTTTTAATTCATTCGATGTTTTCATTTATCGATTTAACTCGATTTATTGGTTTTTCAACGAAAGTAGTTTTTAATTTTTTCAAAATATTCCTTGCTAGATATCCCTTGCTATTGTATTATCATATGAAAAACATTAAAAAAGAAGAATTAGGAGCGAAAAATAACGTCATCTAAGTGGCGACAATTTTTTGAAAGGCACTCCCGTAATGGAGTACAAAAGTTATCTATGCACCGCTGTGCCATGTCGGCTGAAATAATTTCAATTTTCCTTGTTATTGCAGCAGAATATCCGGCAAGGGTACATGGTTCCTTAATGGAAACTCTTGTTTTGAGGTATTTCCACAAGGAATAATCGCAGGACGATAGGTCCGGTAATCATGGAGGCCACTCTATATCGCCCCGCAGGGAAATAAGTCGTCTAGGAAAATGTTGCTTCAAGAAGACCATAGCCTCCTTGGAAGTGTGGAAATAAACTGCATCCATGTTTATGTTACGCGTTCTCAGTTCAGGAACAGGAGATTATCGCAACACCATAATATAACAGTGTATCCGTTATCGAGTGTTTTCTTTAAAAATGAGGACCACAGCTAATGGACCGGACCAAGTTACTACACCACACCACACAATAACTCAGTCCGAATCAAGTGGCGGCTAGGGAACGTGGATCTTCCGCGGATGAATATCGGAAATTTGGTTTGTTCACAGCGCCCGAAAAAATATAAAAATGGGCCTCGTTACTCGTTATCAGTACAATGTCATGTGCGGGCAATTCCAACGTGGTTTCTGCTAATGTAAACCTCAGTATAGAATCATGTCGACGATTTTCCTGAACCACCATGATTCTGTACGGGTAGAAATGCAGAATTCGTCGTACTGATCTATCACACAAGCGCAGCGCGCGACCATGCCGTACAGCTGATCGGCGCAGACTAACTTCCACTGCTGCACGAATTATTTCCACGTTCTCGGGAGTTCTTAGCGTTCTCTGTCGTCCTTGATATTTTCCAGGTCCCAACGATCCATTATACGGAGGTTATCCACCCATTTCAATATCGTGTTCCGGGTAGAGACGCTACTGCGTCGTCTAATATTGAAATTATTTCGGAACTTTCGTTGCGTAGTGACAACAGAACGATCAGTCTCTATAAACGTGTTACAAAAACACGACGCTCGAGCGTTCACGGCTCCACGGCGACTGAAACGGCATCTCCTGACCTTCACAAACCATCCATTCCAAAAACATTAGCCTCCCCCACTGAACTGTTATATACATTTCAAAACAGTCATTCATCTCTACCGGACTCTGTATTTTAATGAAGTTAGTCTACTTTGTAGTAATATTGTTCTGATAACTTTAAAATATTGTTAGTATTATGTGGGGATCAATAAACCTAAGATAACTATATAAATTCGTGTAACTTATTTTACAGCCTACCACATATTATTTGTTTTATAGAATACGATCAGTACACCCAATTTTTACGACCTTTACCTATCTATCATCTCACGTTAAGCGTTGCGAAGACTTAAATGACCTAAAATGAAAGAAACGTACGTCTGCAGTAATATCTGCATTTATTCATCTAGTCACACACGTCCAGCCGCATAATTGAAAATATTAATAAGAGCATTTTTATCAATTACAACGAAACAAGCGAGGAAAATCTAATTAACTGTTTATGCGTTATTATAACTCAAACCTTTATTAGACGTAAATTACTGACATGTGGCTTTAATTTATGAGCGAAATCATCGTACGTCTTAATTATCTACATCCTGTTAATGATCTGAAATATGGCAAGCATTTAATCAATAAATTCACCGAATAAATTACATAAAAGATATTTTACTTGGAATAGAACCGAGGCCTGCGTGGCAACACTAGCAAACATGTTATAAACGTCCAGATATTTATTCCGAGTGTCAAAAATAATATCGACCGAAATTATCTAGATACTGTACTACGTTTATCTAGTTTCCAAATATTCGATAAATTTAGAGTCCCAACACAGCAGGCAAATAAGACAGCGATAGTTTGGTAGTGCATGAGTGAAGGCGACTTTTACGTGTTTTATATTTGAATGAAGTTGCAAGAGAACTTCATTAAGAAATAATTAATTGCGCTTAACTCTTATAATGCGATGATAATGGACGATGACTGTTTCGGTATATAAAGGTTTCCTTAGATATTTCCAATATCATTCATATATATCTATGAATGTTCCAATACCATTCATATGTATCTTATAATTTCTAATATCACTTTCAAACATTTATGTGGTATATGCAAGTGGCAGCATAAAGTTGCTGTGATGTTGAAATAATAACTCTCTCCGACCGTTCCTTTAGTCTCTACTGAGTCCGAATTCTACAGTTTTCGTTATTGTGAACGTAGTTTGTTACTGATGATTTAGCTGTATACCTAATTCTGATATGTTTCTGGTGCTCTTTCCGACCATCCTCTTTGGTCACTGTAGCTTTTTATACATCTGTACATGACCTAGTAAATATCTTTCTTAATAATTTAAAGACAGAATCCCTATTACATGGAGATGGGTTTTCCTCTTCCTAGGCTTTCGGTTATTCCAGTGAGACGTAATGTAGGAAAACATGAGTTGTTAACTTCTCCTTCTGTACAATGCAAAAATTTACTTGGCAGATGGTAATTTTTACAAAATTTTGATTTGGATTGTTTTCGAAACTGTCGAGAGATGGAGCCTGTTACGCTCTACTGTGGTAGAGCGTAACAGGCATTAGCGTAACTTAGCGGCATCTACAAGATGCGAGCCTCATCTGTCAAAGTTATACTCACTTACACTGCACTGACGAAACCAAAAATAATGTCGAAACCGGTCTGCAGTTAGTAGTATCCTAAGATAGAGGACGCATTGCATCTTCCTTGTGGTTTTCGAGCAATCTAAATCACTGTATTTTAGTGCTAACTCTGTTAGACAGAATACGGCAATTTTCGCGATATAATTCAGTGCTCGTCGATGGCATATAGCCAGGAGAATAGCTATTTTGGCCTTATTTATTTAGTCCTTATTGTATAAGACATTTGCAGGTGGTGTGGAGATATTTCCCCACTTCGGTAGTTTGTTTCTCCTTCTTCTCATCTCTCCTGAGTAACTATGAATCGTGAAACAAATTTCAACGTAGGACTTGGAAGAAACTAGTTCATTCAACAATGTCCACAAAATCCTGAATTCCACTAAAATAATTTTATTTTGAATTGTGTTATTGTGTGAACAATCTTAGCTTATTTCGATTGAATTTCGTAGAAACAGTTATTTCATTTATTATTTGTGTTTTATTCACTTCAATATTAGAATAATAAATCTGAAATTGTTTCCACACGAACAAGCGTATTATGCCCTTCCTTTAAGTGGTCGACATGCCGCCTAGGCTACAAGTTTCAAAGCTTCTTGAACATCAAAGTGTTTAATTCAGTGGCATTATAAACATAATTTTAATCATTAATCATCATAGTACAAATTCTAGCAATTAAATTTATGTACTAAATACGTGAATTTAATTAGTGCTACATAATCTTTGAAATAGATTTAAAAATAATGATAAATGATATTTATGTCAATATACAACTTGATCCCACTGTGTACAATTTCTTTCTAAGGCTTATTCAATACTTGTTATAATGTCCTAAGCTGTAAAATACAATGAATTTTCTTGGAACTTAGAAGAGACAGATTACTATATTCATAGTAGGGGATTTGGCTATTGCGTTATTTTGATAAATACTTTTACTAGACTCATCATTTGTTACCGAAACATTCGATGTAATATAGGGTGAGTTGGTCATTTGCAGTAGAATATTAACTGATAGAACTATCATTAGTTTGGGGAAAACTCCTGTAAACAGAACCTCTATCTAAGATTATAAGGGAAATACTGGGCAAATAAGAGACATGGGTATCGGGTACATGTCCATGTCACTTCCATGTTCAGAACCCAGTCCGACTTCTTGGATCACAGTACGAATCACATTCTCGTAGCCACTCTATAAGAGAACCGAATATGCCACTCATCCATGTCGTGTAGGTGGAGCAAAGTACCGCACTTAGCTCCACATCAGGCAATTGACCTGAATGCCCACCGCATTCTCCACTAATATCATTTACTAGTGCCACGAATAAAAAGTTTACAATTTTGATTATCGTGATAACTGCAATGAGTATTCAAATAATTAGCAAGGAAATAGTACACGAATCATGTTATAATACAGGAAGAAGTAAGCACGATATCGGATTTAACTAGAATAATAATAGCTTCGATGTCCAATTTCGACAGACCTTCGAATTTATTGACAACCTATTCCTTTCTATTATGTATACACATCACAAAAACCGTCTTCCAGTTTTCAATGAAATGTCAATAGATAGCATAGGGTTAATTTTTATTTAGTGAACGTACGACTGAGTTGTAACATGCAATAAAACAGGGTTGCACCATAGCACTACTTTATGAGTGATGACAGATTAGGCAAATTGAAATTTTGCATTTTATGATTTTCTAAGTAAAATTAGTCTCTTCTGTTGAAAATGCCACGCTACTGCTGAATTAATAGATTTGACCGTTGACATAGTGTTTGTTTTATATGTAATTGATATACCAGAGCTGCCTACATATTTAAAAAAGAATTATAATTATATTTTGATATATTTTTATTATTTACAGCACCTTAATGCATAGTTTTATTTTCTTGCGTAATTATTTCCATTTTTAAAATATCTGTGTAGATAATTTCAAATTATCTGGTTAAATTATAAACTAAACATTTTCAGTGGCGGTGAGCAGATTCTATCTTTTGATGAGATACACTAAGCTTTGTCGTTTAAAGCATAGCAGTTCCTTATGTTCAAGAAGTTTAATCAGATTTATAGTTTGTATAACATCTTTTTAAGTTTTATGGTTTATCTTTATCGCTATACATTTTGTTCTTATGTTTTTAAAGCATATAATAGTTAGTGTCGAGAAATATTTATTCATATCATATTTCCTTAATGGTATTGAATAGATATAATACAATGGGTATTATCCTGAACTTTAAAATCTGATGGTACTAGGCTTTTATTAATTATGTCATCATTTTATATATGGTACTATTTTTATTAAAATTTTATTTAATAATTATCCAATTTAACTTGACATATATGTAAATATAATTATTTAATTTAAATGTTGAAGACATGGTTTGGAAGGACATCATTCAAAACTTGCATTGTGATGTGTATGGACCGTTTCTTCCTTTTTCCTTTTTAGATTTTGTTACATTTATTTTTATTATAGTGTTCTATGTCGACTACTGAAGTAATAAATGATAGAATTTCAAATTTAATTCCATTATATATCACTTGCATGTATGATAACTATGGTTCAGATCAACTAGTATATTTCATAGAAAGAAAAAATAACTTCAAGAATAACTGCAATTAGGTATTCAATAACGTGTGATAACTGCCTTTATTTTTATTATTAAATGCGCAAATACGAGGAATACCACACATTTCTTAAAATAACACATTCACCACGTTCGCAAGATACTACATTTTTAAGCAAAGTTCATTTACATTTTTAAACTATTACAACACCACTAGTTTAACGTTTATGTATTTGGGCTATTCGGTTACATTATTACAACAGGTTCTAGTTAAACGTGCCCTGATATTGTATCTAATTGTAAGCTAGCTTCCAGTTCGTCTATTTTATAATATATTTCATAGTGGTGAAGTTGAAATATATGCGAATAGACCAGAAATTATAATTTTGACCACAAAAAGACTACATGAAGATGATGAGCAATATAGAACAGTCTAGAAAATCTGATGTTACATATCTACCTTTAGAAACACATCAATGAAAATACGTATTAATAGGTAATATACGTTTTGATAACTCTACATTTGCAGCATTATTTTATGCAGTAGAAATAACTTTTTTTAACGTTAAAAAATATGTATGTTGATATACGAAAGAAGGTTCTTTCAAGTCAAGAAACATTGTTTGAATTTATAAAATTCTTTAAAGTCTTTAATTTTTAAATCAATGAAACAATTACTGATTTAAAACATATTCCTTAAAATCCAGGAGGCGTATTTGGGGATTTGCCAAAAACAATTTATTTTATAAAAGGCATTTTTAAATGAAGCAGCAAAAGTAATTCCAAATAATGAAGAATAAAGAATAATATGAATGAAGAGAAAAATATATCTTATATGAAAGTTTTACTCCTGAATACACCGTCTAAAAGTGGAAGCTGAAATTCATATTTTCATTGTATCTATAAAATGCAGAACGCTGGAGACTCAAAATTAGATTTGAGTATCCTACTAATAAAGAGACATCTTGGCATTCTCACGTCATTTTCTCACTTTAGAAAGGGATGAAAGAGTCAATACTTTCCAATATTTAATTAAAATTTGTTCATATGACGGAAATTAAAACTCTACTAGTTTGTTTAATATTCTAAAGTCTAAATAATTATTAACACTTTTCATATAATTAATTGTATTTATCTGTTTTCTTTTGTTCTATCTATTGCTTTAGAACACTTTTTTCATCATAAAAAATAATGGATCATTATTGCTAAAACTAATTATCTCTATTCTATAGAATTTATTGTTGTCATTTATGAACAATCGAACATGATTTAATGGAGTCTGAAGTATTAAAACTTTAACATTTAGATTGCGGTTTAATATCAATTTCTATATCAATATATTGTTCATTATATAGTACTTGTTCCTTAAATTAAATTTGGCTTTTATTGTGTATACGATTGCGTAATATTTCCAATACTGTCTAATAAATATGAAAGATACTAATCTGACACTAATTCATTTGTTATTATATATCACATCGTTGTGTCCCATATTTGGCAGAACTTAAGCGGTATTAGGAACAAAGTGTCATTTTTGAATCAGAGATTAGATCTACTTCTTGAAATTTTCAATTTAACTTGGTGATTGTATTCTAATCGCGATGAATATCAATAGTATTAAATTAATGTGTCGTAAGTGCAAACAGCAAATGAGGTTCTATCCATGCGTGCATGGATTATGAACGCGTATGCCACAAATTTCACTGCAATTGAAACTTGTTTATTAAATAACGTAATTACAATTTGTATAATGGATCTTTGCGCGTGTATCAATTTAGTGACGACCGACGCACGGATTACAAGCTACACCACTCGCAATTGTTACTAATATGCCACAATTACCAGCACGCATGTCTAGCGACATATGTTTCAATCAACTACGTACGACATAGACAGTTAATAATTTGCCGAACAAAATGCAATTATGAAATCACGTCTTAGCTTTATTGTATAATTTGATTCATTTATCGTCATGAGGTCATCAGTCCTAAGACTGGTTGGACGCTAACCTCCAGCTTCTCCTATCTTGTGCTAACCTACGCATTTCGCTAATTGTGCTACAACCTACATCCCTTACTATTTGTGAGCAGTAGTCTAATCTAGGCCTACCTCTGCCTTTCTTCACTCTTATTTCTGCCTCCAAAATATCGCGGACTATTCCCCCATGTCTCAGCAAGTGGCCTACCATTCTATCTCTTCTCTTCTTTATGTTTTTCCACATACTTCTTTTCTCGCCGACTTTCTTTAATACTTCTTCGTTTCTAACCCTATCAGTCCACGGTATTTTCATCATTCTTCGGTAACACCACATCACAAAAGCTTCTAATTTCTTCCTACTTGCTTCCCCTACCGTCCAGGTTTCGCAACCGGATAGTGCCGTGCTACGTTTTCAAAAATCTCTTCCTTGTTTCTAAGTTTATTACCTTCGAGCATAAAAGTGCTTTCTTTTTGTTAAAAGCTACTCGACCCTGCGCTATTCTTTGTTTTATATCTTTATCGCTTCTTCCATCCCAATTTATTTTACTTCCTAAATAAGTGAAGTCTTTAACTTCCTCCAATCTTTCACTATTAATTTGTATTTTCGTTTTTGCTCTGTTCTCGCGCCCTCTGCACACTAACACTTTAGTTTTGTTTTTATTCACCCTCATTCCGTATTCCTCTGTCAACACTGCCTCCATTTCGTTCAACGCTGATTCCAATTCCTCTTTACTAGATGCTAATACTGCTATAACATCCGCGAATCTCAGCATTTTAAGTTTCTGTCCCTATACTTTAATCCCGAAATCCAATTTCACTTTTCTTTCATTTATTTTGATTTTTGTTGAATTTATTTCATTTATTATGGTGGAAATGTCACTTCCATTGAATGTGTGTATGGAGAACCTTTTCATTACTCTGTCATGGGTTGACGGATTTGAATTGTACTAACTGTTATGCTAAAATGTCGGTACAACACTGTTCAAAAATGTAAGTTGATTGATTCATACGATTGTTACCTATCACGCACACGCAAAGAATTATTATACAAACCGTATTTCTGATTAAGTTGAGAGAAAACATCAAGGGAGTATTATATTTCCATGTATGAAGCAGTCAAACAGTTTTGATCGAAACAAAATTATATAATGATATATATAAGGAGTTTACGCTTGAATATTTATTTATAAATATCTATAAACGCAAAGTTTTCATATGATAAGTTTTACAAGATGTACAGGAATAGGAACATTAAGGATAATGTTTAAGGACCTACAGATACTTAAATAACAGGTGGTGTTAAATATTTTAGCTGAAACTGATTTAACTAAATTAGAAATACAAAATTAAAACATTGCTGGTTGTTAGATTTTCACTTTTTATTTGTTAAACATAACAATTGTTTCGCCAACACAGGGGCTTCGTCAGATGTTGAGTATGTAGATGTTGAGTACATCAGTATATATACTCAACATTTGACGAAGACACTGTGTTGGCGAAACAATTGATATGTTTAACAAATAAAAAGTGAAAATCTAACCAGCGATTATTTAGATTTTGTATGAATATGGATATTCATCAAGTAGCGGCCCAATAAATTCAAAAAGTAAATTAGAAATGATTTTCAAAGGCTTGGTGACTTTTTTTTACTTTTTTTTAAATATAGAGTGACATACTGAAGAAAATAAATGACGGGCACCTAATATTGTTGCGTCATGTCGTTGTTGTCAACAGTATCAACATTTCTCGAAGAACTGATCCTTAAAAGAATCAATTTAGAAATCAATGCTCCCGACTAGATCCCAGATCAGCAATTTATATTTCGCTTATGACATTCTACCATACAACGTCAGAGAATTGTATCATCCAAAAATCAATGGAAAATGAACAGTATTGTACCTCAAATATAAGCCTGGCTTTTGGCAATGTCCAACAGGCATTTTAATTTACTGAAATTATATCTGAACTAAAGGCAATTCTTAAGAAAAATTAATGGAATAACTTCCCAACTCTTTTCAAAGGTATTTAGATGTGCCACAAGGACGCATACTTGGTCCTCTTCTGTACTTACTACATACATCTGATTTACCTACTCCAAGACATATAACTACTGGAACATTCGCTGATGACACAGTCCTAATATCTAGAGGTACAGATCCCAACATCGCAACACACAATCCTCAGGATAATCCAAGAACACTTGAGAGTCGTTGGAAAAGTGGAAGATAAGTGTAAATGGATCAAAGTCTTCCCATATAAACATTTACCATTAGAAAAGAGCGTTGTCCTGCTATTCATCTCAACCAGCAAGTTGTACCTTATGTAACAACCGTTAAATACCTTAGTATCCACCTAGACTAACAACTAATAACAAGTATTTAATTATTTATGTGTAGAATATAGATGATTTAATATCTGCAGTAAAATTTCTTTTAAAACAGCTCTAATTCAGCAATAGTATTTGATACACCTCAATATGAAATTGCTGGACAGAAATTGTCTTACTTTTCTTAAATCCTCAGTCTGTAGAGAAGAATACGGGGTTGGATACTTTCAAAGACGATAATAGATGCTTCCAATCTTGTAGCATAAACCGATAATTTCATTCCTAAAGACAACATTTAATAGGATTGAAATCTGGCGAAATAATTAACAAGTCCGCGGATCACCTCAATCCAATCATCACCAAAATTAGTATTCGGAAAAATTCTTACAACGTTAACAGACTGCAAGGACGGTTCAACAAGACTGTTTTCTCAAAAATTTTACTATTGAACCATAAAGAAATAGTGTACCGAAACACTTCCAATACCTGTAATATAGATATCAATTTTAGAGTAAATTATGCTCTTAGAATTAATTAATTACGCTCTCTATTGTCTAAGATAACTACTAAGAATATTTTCTGGTCTTGCTGCTCATTCTCAAGTTTGCAGTTTTCAGTAAAGTGTCATCCCTTGTTCCTTTACCATTTGTTTATGCTAATTATATTTAGAAACTTAATGAGAAATTAAAATTCTGCTTCTAAAAGCTTACCGCTTTCTCAAAAATAATTTATATATAAAAATGAGGTGCAAAAAGTTCATGTAGAGCCTCTTTGTATACCATCGAAAAACAGAATAAAGCGATACTTTCCATACATTTCTCTCTAATATAGACTTTTCAACACCAATCTAAATTTTATATAGAGCGTCTTTGTGTACCACGGAGAAAGAAAATAATGCGATACTTTCCATATATTCCTTTCTAATATAGACCTTTCAATACCTATAATATAAACAATAGAGTGTAGAGTTAATTGTGTTCTTATCCTTAATTAATTAAACCCTCTATTGATTAAGATAACTACTAAGGACGTATTCTGGTCTTACTGTTCATCCTAAAATGTTCTATCTTACTGAGTAAAAAGTTTTCAGTAGAGAGTCAGCGCTTGTTCCTTTCCTATTTGTTTATACTAATTATATTTACAATCATAATGGGAAATTAAAATTCTAATAAAATAAAGCGATACTTTCAACACATTTCTTTCTAATATAGACAATAACGAAATAATTTACAATTAATTATGTTGCTAGTTTTACAATGGCCATGCCTCCATTGATCAAGAGCACGATTAACTCTAATTAATTAGTTTAGGGAATGTATCGAAAGTGTCTCACTGTATTCTTTCTTGGTGGTATATTCTACTGATGTTCAATCAAAGATATACCCTTATTAAAATATTCAATTTTTAAATTATTTGTAGGCATTCAAGACGTAATACTAAAGTCCAACGCATCTCTTGTCAATGCACAATACTTTTTATAATAGCTAATGAGTTTGCAGATTCTCTTCTGGTACACAGACCTCAGTTTTCAACTGTTCGCGTACCGGAGTACGCACCGCAGTACATATTTAATTCAGCCACGTTACACATATATAAAAACTCAATTCGTTATACTGATTGACGATTGTATCTGCCAGTATTTAACGTTATTCTAAAAACAGTTCCGAACATGGTAAGACGAGGAAGGTCACAGGTACAAAAATATACGAGCAAAAAACTCTTATAGATTAAATTACAGATATTAACAAAGAGAAATAACGTTATGACGTATAAAAAATAATAAATTAATAAACAGTTTAATGAAATACCGTACGAAGGTAACATATTTTCCAGTTTAAATTAAAATCGTTTCGGAATCGGTTTATTAATGGCCTTCCAGAGCTACAAAAGAATTTCTCTTGTACGATATTTTAATATATCGAATCAGGAAAGGAGTCAATGGCCTGAAGGCTAATGGAGAATAAAACGAAATAAAAAAAAAATACCTTCAGCCGTGTGTGAACATTAGGTTACCTTATGAAATAATCTGTAAATATGTTTAAAATTAGTCTACAGAAAAATTAAATGAAATATTTACTCCAAAACTTTGTTCATTGAACAGAAGATGAGAAATTGTCATCTCTTCCATAGAGGGAAATGGGATCCAAGGAACTTATTTACGCCATACATTACATTGTAAGAGTGTTTAAGGAACAATAGAAATAGGTATTCCTCGGGGACCTCCCAAATTGATATCTCTAGAGGGTGAGTACACATAAAAAATGTACCGATATACAATAAATTCTTGGGACTGATGTCAATAGCCACAGTCAGGGACCGAGCTCTAATGTTAGACCCGCTGATATTCATTCATTTATTCATTCTATGAATCAATGACATTTATGGTTATGTTCTCTGGAGTTTTGCCCATTGTAGAAAACTATCTATGATAAGGCAAATACTTGACGTTTCATTTGAAAGAGCGAAATCCACATCTGGAAGACTATACAATAAATAGATGTAAAACCAGTAGGCAAACGTAAAGGTCACAACAATAATAATAGTAATAACAACGTCATAATAAGAAACATAAAGGTCATTATAACGAGTAGTAATATAAAAGTATTTATTTTTAAGACTTTTATATTTTTTGAGTGTATAATATCCTCAAAAATATATATCAGGAATAAGAAAGATTAAAAATTCCGAAGCAATGTTTTATTTGCTTGTATCGAAAAATTAAAAAACGACATTCAAAATTATAATTTCTTGAAGATTTTATATATGAAATTATTAACCAAGTCCCATATCAAATTAAGATTGGCCAAAATTATTCACCATGATTAGTATTTAACGTGAAATAATACGGAAGATGAAAATCCTCTACTGTAGGAGGATATATACAGAGGAAATAAACAAAATTGGGAAGAGATATAAGTTAAAGTGTATATCTATCAATGTCACTGTTCACTGCAGTCAGCCTTTCAGTGTATGGAAATTAAAAATGTAAAATATATATCTTCTATAATTATATATAACTATAAGAAATGTAAAATTGACGTTAAAGTTGCTAATGAATAAAACATTAATTATATAGGAACTGATAAATTAAATTGAACTGAAAAAAGGTCTGGCTTTTCTCCTTCTCAATAGGCCCCTTGAAGTCCAAACATTGAGAAAGTTATATGTACATCCAATATCCTAGTCGTATATAAATATATTATATGTTATTACAAAAATATTCCATGAAATATTGCTATACAAACAAATACAGAGGCATTAATTAAATTAAGCCTCAGATAATTGATGGTTCCTTACTTTATCAACAACATATGGTGCCGCAAAACAGATGAATTCCTTTATGAAAAGTAAACAAAGCCGGGATTGTTTGACTTACTAGTATTCATAGGAATGTGCAAGGACAAATCCTGGGAAATAATGTAGGCGATAATAAGTTCAAATGTAATTTCTAACGCTCTTTTGCTCTTAAAACCACGATGGATACATGAAAAAACACGATGGATAAATTAAATGTGATCAAGTCAATAATACTTGTGAAGCCAATATCTTTCTATGACTAAACCACTATCGATTTCGTTATAAGAATTAAAACAAACATATGTCTAGGAATAAGGTGCAAGTATATTTAAAACTGAAAGTCTTTTCAGTTTCTCACTCGGTAGGTTCTGGTGAAATATAGTAAAGTGTTTTATTAGCAGTGTTATGACAACATAGTGCACAATTAATCAAGTGTTAGGGTTCAAGTGGCGCTCAAATTAATAGTGTCACGGCGTTTGGAGCTAGAGGTCGTGGGTTGGGTCGAGGTTAGGGTGTGTTTACAGTGTTTACAAAAGTACTCATGAGCTTGTTCACTAGACTTGGTGACTCGCTATTGCAGAAAAAATTAGCCTACATTAAATGGATGCTTTAAAACTGGTTGCCTTATTTGATTCATTTTTAAATAAGTTTTTTTGAAAGCGATGGAGATGCTGCGACGATTTCTATGAGAACAACACCCATTTATTATATTAAAGAAAATTCCATGCAAGGAGCACTGGTAATAGAAAATTGTAAATGTAAATAAGAAACGATTAACAACAGAATTTAATTACAGTTAATTATGAAGTATGAAGGTTATCAGTAGAGGGGGTAGTCTTGGAAACACTAATTTTAAATGTCTAATTATATTTAATAAATTTAAGTTGAAAATTTTAGGAGTTATATATATGTATATATATATATATATATATATATATATATATATATATATATATATATATATATATATATATATATATATATATATATATATATATATATATATATATATATATATTGTCATATGTTATTGAATAGTGTATGATTTTTTTTTTAATTTGGAAGAAAATTAGAAAAATCTTAGCAATTCAAAAAAGTGATAGTTTTTAGACCATATCTATGAGTAGAACTGAGCAAGTATAGATTATTTCTTTTCTATTTGCCAAATAAAAAATTCCAAACGGCTCTTATTTCATAAAGTGGGTTGTCTTTATGGCTAAACTCAGGTAGACTATTCCGTTTATCGGCAAGAGAATTTTTTATTTGACAAATAGCGATGAATTCATTAACTAATATATCGTAGAATTATATAATATAAGCTTCTTGGAGTGTGTTTTAGACGATTGTGAAAAGCAAACATAACCTGAAATTGATTTGTAAGGATACAAAATTATATTTTGTACTTTGTAAAAGTTCTTCAATGATTGTAGGCTATTTATCACCAAATTATGATAAACTCGTCTTTGCTGAGTTGGCTGTCTCCAATCAATTTTATTTTTGTCATACGTAATTCAAATTATGAAGAAAAAACCATCATTATTGAAATAAATACACATTGCATGCAATCCGCTTTCTCAAAACAATTTTTCTATTGTTAATAAGAGAAAATATATTTTCTACCTGTTCTAATTCATACAGCTCTCAGCTTTCCCTTGGATTAGCTGTTAATATAAAACGAGAGATACTTATAAAATAAGGATATTTTGAGAGGGTTTGAATAAACTATAAAGAAATTAAATGAGAGTGCAGCGGCATGAGATGTTATGAGATTCCAAAAGTCTTGTTGTTGAAGTTCATTATGTAATAAATCGTTGCTATGCTCTTTTTATAGTTCGATCGGTGATCACTTAGGTTTTCTAATTTACACCTAAAATTCAATATTTTAAAAAATTCTAATTTTTAATAATAGGTAATAAAAAGTCGAAAAAAAATATTTTTTTTAATTCATTAAGATTGCCGTCATGTATTATCTTAATCTAGTCCATACGAAAGATAGTGCTGAAGATAAATATGAAAATTAGTTCCTTATTTATTGTTCTGGTGATGGTCCTATTAACAGTTTTCTTTAATCGTAATCAATACTGATACTTGAAAAATAATATTGTTCTGTGTATATACAGTAAATTTATTATTTTATGCATACAATTTTATTTAAGAGTAAAATTGCAGCAAACTTAAATAAATATCGATAGTATTTCAGTCATCAACTTTCAACTATTTGTTAATATTCATGACATTCTTTCTTTTATTTTGTATTTAGCAACGTGAGTCTAGTCATACAACCTTAGTTGTTCGTTGAAAGTAAATGTCTCTTGGAAAAAAAAAGGAACTGTACAACCCATTACTACCATACATTTCATCGCTATTTGCCAAATAAAAAACTCTCTTATCTTGTCTATAAACGGAACAGTCTACCTGAGCCTATCCATAAAAACAAGCCACTGTATGAGATAAGAGCCGTTTGGGATTTTTTATTTAGCCAATAGAGGTGAAATAAGCTATACTGCCACCGTTATGAAATCGTCGTCGATCAGGGGTAGAACATAAAAGCATACTGTTTGCTAAGATAAGTTTTAGTATTATACATTGACAACGGGCATTCTGTAAGATGAAGCCAAAGTGTTATAACTAAGCGATAATATGAGTTTCTTATTGATTTAGTAGAATTTATGAACACAGACAAATATCAACAATTGTGTTATTTCCATGACAATTCCCTATGGTCTCAAAAAGAGAACATTATTTTTGCTATAGAACCGTTTTAACTTATAACTAATTACCTTATTTATCAGCTATTAACCCTTCGACATATGGTTTTCGGTGTTTAAGAAGTAATCGGTTTTAGAACTGGCTAGGTTTCTGCGCCATGTTGAAACTGAAGATGGGAATGATTAAGGGATATTTCAGGTGGTGCTCATATTGGGGAAGATGTAACAAACTGATCTTCAGCAGTAGAATAATGCTTTGAACCCCGACATCTTTTTTTTTTAAATACCCATGCGCAGATTTAATACATTTTCACTGCATTGATTTTTTCTTAATTAGTAGGAAATCTACAAGTAAACGAACTTACTTATTGTTGGTGTAACTAGTAGTGGAAGGTGGAAGACTTCTGAATTATACTAAACTAGGTATATATATAGTTTCCATATTATGAAACACAAATCGACAAGAGTTGTACCGGTGTAGTGTTATGTAAAAACTAATCAGAATTCGGTGTTTCCGAACCCACTTTGTGCAGTGTGAATTGTGGCAGTATAGATTTCAGCAGATACAATTTTTCATATATATATACGTTAACATACTTTAAAACGAGTGATCACTCGAGCATCTCTACTCCTTATGCAAGCAATATCATTGACCTATGCTCTCACATAGCTAAGATCCAAAGTAACGCATAGCTTTCATAGATTTTACTAGCTCTCATAGTTTTTAAGATATGGCCAATATGATTAGAAAGATAAACTACAGTAGTCCCTTTCATACAAGGGGACACCACAATCTACACCTTATATTCATAATTTCAATGATTTAATGATTGTGTTAACATCAGTCTCTAGTAGTTAGATATTTATTATCATTGATACATAGCAATATTCGGTTGTGGTAAGAATGATAAAAAAGCAGATAGAACTCATATTGTCTAGATTTACAATCGACTACTTATTTGTATACTTTATTTGTACTTTTTCGTAAAATTTATATAACCTATGAATTCTTTGTAAGGTTTCTAGAAATATGAACTTATAGCTCATGTTTAAAATGCATTTCGTTTGATCTTTGTGGTGATGATTTTTATGGTGTGTGTATTTTTGAATATTTTGTTGCTTTTATAGACATAATACTTGACATTTTATCTTTTACTAACAAAAAATGTCTCATATAATACAACGTTCGAAACAGATTTAGAAGAAAATTAGAATAGTATAATAATACAATCTTATTTGTAATAGAGAAATGACCTTTTGAAAAGCTTTGAACTAGTTTATCCTAATTTTTTAAAAAGATTTAATTCTGTTTTCATTAATTCTGTTTTCATTCATAATCTTTTTTAAATTGTAATCTCATTTTTTTTATTAATGAAAATCAAATTCACTGACATTTTTCAAATACAACGCTACTACATAATGGGGTTCTTTATTTATGGTTTACAATATAAAGAGTATTCCTTTTTTAAGAAAAATACCAATAAGGCAAATACAGATTTATTTTTTTATAGAAATTTCAATGTTGAGAATGTCCTTTTTTGATAATCTGACATTGGTTGACACACGTGTAAACACTCTGTATTGAACGCTGAATAATTTCACGGCTCAATTTCGATTCAAATTTGTTGCTTTAGATACTCTAATTACTTGACTAATTAAAATAGACCCGCGATTTTAAATAATCCCATAATCAGAAACCGATGGAATCAAATCAGGTGAATGTAGCAGTCATTCAGTTGGTTCTCGTTGTTCTATCCATTTTCCAGGGAAAAATATGGTCGAAAAATGATCTCAGCACCAAAATGAAAGGATACTTCATCTTGTTGAAACCAAAGTCTCTAGTAGAACACTATCATCATCATTGTTTATACACAGAACTATTAAAGTCGAAACATAGTAATTTTAAATATCTAACAGCAGTAAGAGGATTACTTCTTTGAAGAGATTTTCTTGAAAGAAGTTAGGTCCTAAAATATGACTTGCTGTCATTCCAGTCATTCCACCATTTGCTTTAATAAAATTGGTGAACAATCCGAAATTATCCTTTAATCGAACTATCTACCAGATCTTTCATATGAGATATCTCTTGGTTGAAAACTATTTTACTTTCCAACGTAACTGAACAGAAAACAAATAAGAACAGAGGAAGGTAATACATTAATTCCACGACTAAGGAATATCACACAGAATAGAGAAGATTAATGAAACAAATTTACAAGGATCATAATCTATTTAGGTTATGTAAACTACAACTACATCCTATATGAGAATACTGGGTTTAATAATAATATATAAAATAAAGTTGATCTTGAGATGGTGAGTTTAGGCGGGATGTATTCCGGTTAAGAAAGTCAGGAGATAGCAAACAACGTAATATAGTTTCTTTGCATTTGTAAATACTAGCGAATCATCGACGTATTTCTTCTGTCGTTAATAATTGGATATTGATTCTTGTGTTGTTAATTTAATTAAAACTTTTGTTTTGTTCTAAGCTCTCTCTTAGTTTTCCTTTGCAAGAATTTACTTTGTTAAATTTATACAATGCTGATAATCAAAAAAATCATGTAGTTTTGTGACCGTTTTGATCTGTCTTGTATATTCACTTTGCTGTTTATAGTTTTTGAAAACTAGGTTATCAATATACCAAACTTACACTGCTTTTGTCATAGAGAGAAATAACAAAAGTCTTCGCTGTTTAAATTTCTTCTGGAGATAATTCGACAGGTAACGCGGATTTAACTATTTGAAAAAAAGCGTAATAACGCACATTTCGCATGCAACTCCCGTTGAGGCACATAATAAATCTCCAGCCGCACTACAATAAACAAACGTCAGTTATTCAGTACTTACATCAATTCATTGAGGTATCCACTATCCGGTAAATGTAAGAGACACGTTGTTAAAACCAACAATCAACCACTTAAACCTCACTAATTATATGAAATTATCTAACGAACGCAGCTCTTTATTCCTTCACTACTATATTCGAACTAAAATATTTGACCATTAAAAACCTGAAATGAATTTTATGTCTACAATCTACGTTGAAGGTTATTATCAACTCCATTTTACATCCCGGTCTGTCTCCTTTCATTTATTTATAGAGGTATTTTAGATTGCGTTTCACAATTGCGAGTAATTTATTAATGAATATTAGCAATTACATTCGGTCTATTCTTTATCGCGGGCACGCCGTTTTGGATTTCGTTTTTCGTCTCCCCTTCGCGCTGTAGATCATCAAAGAAATTACAATTAGAGATATAGCTGGGACTATTAATATGAGAGGTTTCGCACCCGGCCGGTCTTCTCTATAATGTGTTATAATTAATCAAATGCAGGTAATGTTATATAACATCATTGGAGGTGAATAAAGCAATTATAGAGTGACTCTATATTGATAGGAAGTTTTGAAGGGGTGACAGAACATGTCATTTTGTAATACTATTATTATTGATTTCGGAATATTATTTTTCATTAATTTGCCTGTCCTTTCACATTATTAGTATTAAGAATAAATTGGTAATCAATTCGACTAAGGTTTTTGATGAATCTGTAATATTTATTCTTTCGAAATATGCAATTGAAAACTTGGACAAAAGTATTGAACAAAATAAAAGAGGTACAATAATATGCCTGAATGTAGGTCGTACAATAAAATTTCAAACTAGAACACTTTTTTTGAAGTGAATACTTCTTTGGCGGCGTTCTGATATTTGACGAAAATGGAGAGTGAATTGGAAAAAATGTAACGTTTCCAGATTTCGTTACACGAGAGAGAAAAAATATATAACGTAGAGAGAAGGAGAAAGAGAGCTATACATTTGGTATACCTAAAACACAGGCTTCGTTACAAGACAGAGTACACAGATATATAACATAGAGAGAAAGAGAAAGAGAGCTATACATGATATATATATATATATATATATATATATATATATATATATATATATATATATATATATATATATATATATATCAGTTTAGGCTATCCGCGTTTCCCTATTGTCGCGCATGCGCGCGTTATAGATGTACGCGTCCAGACGCTATATATTAACAGCTGAAGCAGCACGCGTGTGTACCGAATATTTATCATTGTGTTTTGTAATTATTTACGTTATTTACATCTGTGTTTTGTGATTATTTACTAATATCCTTGAACCGTTTAACTTATTAAAATCTAGAAGATATAATATATTTCATTCACCGCTCCCTACTGGTTTACAGCCACACAGGTGCAAATGCACTTGGAAGAGGCGAAGACAAAATCCCTTTGATTCTCGGGGGAGATTTCAATGTAAATTTCGGATCCAATGATTCTTTGACGTTGATTAACTGTCTTCGAGAAACATTTGGTCTGCTTATAAATAACAATCTCAAAGAATCAACAACAAAATCCGGAACAACAATAGATGCAATTTTTATACGTTATCTAGAAAATATCGAATCGAACATATATTTCATATTTTAGTTATCACAAACCAATCATATCAGTATTACCAATTGAACCACCAGCCGATGATAGTGTAGATAATGAATAAACCTAATATTTTTTCCACAAATTTTATATTGTTATATCTCTTTTGAAATTATTCCTCTCCCTTTCTCTCTCTCTCTTTCTCTCTCTCTTTCAATATTCCACTCTTAATCTCTCTCATTCTCTATTCTGAAGAAGTATTCACTTCTATCACGTGTACTGTGCTGCACATGATATTTTTTAATAACGCGAAGTTAATAGGTGTTCAAATGGCTCTAAAATATTCGTTTTACAGCCATTCTAATAATATAACACAGTGCACCACCGTTTTTGTATTCCTTCTGAAGTTCGATATTTTAACGCTCTTACATTGGATGTCACTCTTTTTTTATTGTCTTGCCTTTTGATGGCATATTTCGAAAGAATGAGTATTATGGATACTTAAAATATCTGATTTTAGTTAAATTGTTTGCTAATTAATTGAGTTCCTCATTAATACCGCGGATATGGAAAAATTAATAAAAGCACTGAATAAAAAAAATTACCAAATATCTAAAACTCCGTAACACTTAGTATACAGGTATATAAAGCTAAGAAACTAAGTGATCCCTTATATTCCCCATTTCAAATATTCTAGCGTTGTACCAAATGGCCTGTATAAAGAGAGCTATATCATTACAATTTGTTATAGTTCCAATCTAATTTAGGTGTTCAAAAATAAATTTATTTTGTACTGAAATTTAAGATTTTTATATAATATACTAACACACTGACTTTTGGGTACTTTTTATCATGAAAGTTTTAATTAAATTTTTTTTTTGAAAGATATATTTGGAAAAAATCGAGTATGTGGTAGAGCTGACGAATCATCAACAATCCTTTACCGATTTACAAAATATCTGTTAAATCTGCCAGCCCTATTAAATTTGGCATGTATTTTTTTAAATATTCTGTGTATATCTGTATGAACTTGTGAGTGTGGCTATTTATCATTTATAGTTAAGTAAATAATTTGGACACACGGAAATCGACCTCCGTTCCCTAAAGATCCAGGTTGCAGAAGGGAAGGTTACACGTAGAGATGATGACAAACACATCCATCCTCAGACAGGCCTGCCAAACTTTCCCCGTTGGGATAAAAACTTAAGAACACAATGACACACTCCCGTATTAGTCCCTGTTCTCCAGCCCAGACTACAGTGCTAATGAAACTTCCACAGCCAGCTCTATAGGAGACTTCGATAAGTGTTCCATCCATGCTACGGACGCAGTTCATAGCGCGCTATCCTATTAGATCCACGTCGGGTTACTGATCTGAATGTCACCATATTTTTCAATATATTGACTATATTGTCAAGTTGATATATTTTGATTATTATTTTAACAATTAGTATTTCCAAAACCCAAAGAATTGAAATAATATTAGTACGTGGTGACAAAACAAAATTAAATAGTTTGAATTTTGAACAAGTCAGCATATCTCAATTGAGGAAAGGATCAGATTGAATATAGAATTAATCTTCAATAAAACAGCAAATCTTCAATAACAAATATTCCGATCACCACATTATCCAACCTATTGCTAAGATCTTGCTAAATATAATAGTTATTTCAAACGATGAAAATAAGTTGTCGATATTCGTAAAAATTGAAGAAAGTACATATAAATCTATGAGAAATGTTGTATTGACAATGATTCATTTGTCTGAAGAACTTCACGACAATGATCCTGATCGTCGACTGACATTTTTCGAAATAAAGGTAAATATGTGTCAAGAGGATCCGTTGTTTATAAACAAAAACATTACTTGTGATGAAGTAGTAGTTTCCTTAAATGGAATAGCCAAGAAACAGAACTGTAGATACTGAATTAGATAATATTAACGTTGAATAACAGAGAATAACAATCGGTATTCTAAGAAAGTCAATGTTTGGGATTGATTTCATATTAGGTTATATTTTTTTCGAAGGCACAGTAACTGTGAGCATAATTTAGATTTCTTGCACAATTTATTAATTGAAGATTTTATCTTAAAACGACTTTTACTTTAAGAACTCATACAATTATTGGATATATTTGACAATACAATGGAGTTACAATACCTTTTACACTGTAAGTAATTGTGTTATCTCAGTAAAATTTTCTTTTACATTTGGATCGATGGATGCGGCGAAATTAGGTAGTTCGCATTAATAGACGAAATAACGTCTGTGATTTAACAAAGAATTAGAATAAAGCAAGAAATTAATCAAATCACTCTTAAAATAAAATATTATAGAAAAATTTCAACATGTCTCTATTACTACCAGGAAGTCAGCTAGTCCTAATTTTAGTATTTCGTTACCCAATTTGATTTTAAAATTTTGTATATAATTAAATTTACGAATATTATTATTTTCACTGCAAATAGAGAATTTACAGACCTTCATTCACCAAACAAGTGCAGAATAAAAAAAAAACAAATGAGCTATTACATGCACTCTTATCCTTTTGAAATAGTTAATCATGCCTATGTTATTTTGGTCAAAGACACACGTTAAATACAAGACTGCAGAGAACTCACCAATAATACCTTCCAGGCAATGAAGAAACGAACTGAATACTCAGAGCACTCATTCGAAATCTTAAACGACCTTAAAAACAAACCGCAGCGTAACTTTGAACCAGATTCCATGTACAACATTCAATTACTACTACACATATAAAATTCAATTACCGAAACTTCTGATTGTTTTATTCAACTCCATAAATGGGTATGCACGAATCATTACGATCGATAGCCCACACATGAGTGTGAGAAAGTTTCGATTTTCGACGTCTTTCTTTGACGGTTAAGAAACTTGAACAGTTTTGAATTTTAAACACTATTACATTTTATATTCGCATTACAGAATTATATACTCTTCTCTTAATATTCACAAATAAAATGAAGGAATTATTTCTCCGATTTTGATATAATTTTGTATATAAGATCATCAAAAAATAGGATACGTTTCCTTTTTGTCACTGCTTATAAACGGTGTAAGAGATAAATACAGCCGTGTTCAAAGTGAGGTGCCAAATTCTGGTGTTTCTGCCTCAAACACTCTTTGTCTTTTGTACACCACATGTGCAGATAGGAGAATACATGCGGAGCAATTAAATATGATAAAAGTTTGTATATGTACGATATTGAAAAGTATATTAGGAAAACATACGCTCTTGAAATCTCATTTTCAACAGTCTTATAATTAGACGATTTACTAATTTATGTTAATATGGTTGGTATGGTAAAAGTCCAGAAAGATACAACACTCTAAAGACCAAAGACTCTTAGATGGAAGAAATAATGAATTTGGAAATTTCAAGTAATCCAATAACTATGTATATGTCGTAGTCTCGTGGTGAAATACGTCAATTCATGAAAAGCCTAGGCAGTACATGAACTGCCGGCATATTATGTAGATTATTAATGTTACACAATCTGCCTAGGTATTTCATAAAACGCCGTGCTCGTCTCGGCACATGATGTTTCAAGTCGTACTGCACGATCTGCCGTAAATTAGATATCGACTGTTCGTGAAGTGACCAGCGTTGCCCGGCAGATTGTGTTCTATTACTTGTGCTTATTTGTTTTGTTTAATGGAAACTATGGAAAGTAAGATTGAAAAAGAACTGTTCGGTGAGCATTACAAAGAATACTACATAGCAAAGCCGAACAAACGACCGAGTACCATTAGTCAATTAAAGGAGGTGCGTATTTTTCTACATAGAGTGATAGGTAGAAGCCCGTTTAAAGTAGTTTTTGGGATTGACTCGAAACAAGGTCTGGAATCAACAAATCTCCCTAAAAGTATTATTTCAACTATAACTACCGCAGAGGAGGTAGACAAATTGCAGAATGAAATAGATGTAACTCAACAATATGAAAATGATCAGCACGAAGAGCAGCAAGATGATATGAATGAAAATGAATTAGGTGTTCAAGGACACACACACACTAGTCCACGAAGTAACAGAAGAATCACCAGAAGTCGATACTACTCAACGGTACGAAACAGAGCAGGGGGGGTTGCCAGAAGAGAATATGGTAATCCAACTGTCAAATGAAAATGACTTGATTGATTATGATAACAATCTTGTCGATACAGATGATGTACAAATTGAAATTGAGGCAATTGTGCAGAAAATAATACAGATAACTGTATTGTTTGTGAAAACAATATAACAGATGACGTGAGTAGGAACGATATTTGTAAAATGCCGGTACATTTAAATTGTACTATCGGGAAAAACATGTGCGATTTTTGTAGCTCTGAAGAAACTATAAAAACTCAGCAGGAAGAAAGCTTTGCGGAACAAAAACGCCAAGCAGAACAGATGATTGCGACTACAAAAAAATGTTACCAAACATAAACATCAGGGAGTGTGTCTTAGTTAATGTTGATAAAGTTGATCGCAGTCCAGGAGATCCACCAAATCTTATTTCAGTAGTTACGGATATTAAAAACGGCGTATACCATGTTGCTACTGTTGGCGGAATTATCAAATCGTGGTTCAATAGACCTGATCTTAAAAAAGCAACATCAAACTTTGTTAACCTTAATCAGGTAAATAAATCTAAATTTATGTCAATTAGAGAAGCCGTTTCCTTCGAATCTTTGTTTAACGGGCAGGGGTATGTAAAATGTTCATGCCGACCCTCTAAGATGCAATGTAAGACCAATAGATGCAAATATCTTAAAACAAAACTGCAATGCAATTCCAGATGTCACAAAAGTGGCCCGTGGGTCAATAAGTAAGAAAAAAATTCTGTATTTATGGGTAGCTACTTTATTTTTTATTGTTCTGTTTCGCTGTTTATTGCAAGTTTGAAGATTATTTTTATTTTTTTAAAGAGAATTTTATTTTTCAGCTGTAAAATATATGGATTTTCCCTGTATTATTATTTTATTTCATCCATATAGATAGACGATAAATCAGAGAACACCATCTGCCAGCCATCGTATTCACTTCACGAACAGTCGATATCTAATTTACGGCAGATCGTGTAGTACGCCTTGAAACATCATGTGCCGAGACGAGCACGGCGTTTCATGAAATGCCTAGGCAGATTGTGTAACATTAAGAATTTACATAATATGCCGGCAGTTCATGTACTGCCTAGGCTTTTCATGTATATCACCATGAGACTACGACATATATATTGGGGAGTAGCTGTGAATATACTCAAAATTCCTAAATGCCCATTTTCAATCCGACTTTAAATTATAATTTTAAAAGTAATAAATATGGAGCACTTAAGAAAATTTTGTGAAACTAATAAAATATTACTGAAAGCGTTGTGAAGAAGATTCTATTCAATATTGAAGAATTCTATTGATTAATTTTGATTAATGTTTTCAACTTGATATAATTATCAACTGGCATATCCATACAATGAAATAAAAAAAACAATAAATAAGTGATGACTTATTTTACTCACACATAAGAATACTGTATTTGTTAGTATATAACAAGTATTAAACTTGAATAGTTGAAAGACTAATTAATGTGAAGGAGTGTGAAACGTGATGACGTTTCGATAACAGGAATTGGAAATTTCCCCACGTTAATGAGCAAAATGAACAGTAATATTCATTCAGACATGATAGATAATATTTTATTTGTATTTATTTTTCTTTTCCGCGCTCCACTATACGCAGAAAAGTAATGCAATCGTGTAAAGAAAATTTTTTCTAGGGTTTATTTTTCGTTTTTCAGCCTAAAAACCCAACAAAAAAATAGTTTTAAACTATTTTGTGTATATGTGTGTCGTTGTCATTGTCGTTATCGTCCTTGTTAGCAGATAACTCAACTAAATCGTGTCGGATCGATAAGGCCTTCACTGATTCTGATCGGGGACGTCTCCCAGACGACACCTATTTTGAAGTGGATAGAATACACCCCACCCTGTCCATGGGTCATGAGAAAGCACGGTGGTGGACTATTTGAGAAAAATTGAAAAAAGCAAAACTGCTTCATAAAACACATATTCTGCATTTATGTGTTGGCTTATTTTTTCTCGGCCACTCAATTTCGAGATATAGATGTTCTACGTGCGAAAAAGTCCGTTTTAAGGTTTTAAAACTGTTTAGTAGTATTTTAAGTGTGAAAAAACTAGTTGCTGTAAATGACTATTAAATTGTTCACAATTTTCGTCTTGCCCATTTATATGTATGTACAAATAAAAATATAGTAAATATTAATAATATATTGTTGAAAATTGTTAGCATAATACGTTAGAAACATAAGAGTAGGGTTCAGCTGTTCTTTTTTGTGTTTATTTTCCATTTATATATTGATTATCTGCAGTTTCAAAAAATACAGTATTGAAATTTATCTGTGTAAAACTTTTTAACACTATTGTATGAATATGGCCATCTGTGATTTATGACTATTAAGACTTATGCTAGAATGATTTATATGCCCTAAGAAACAAAGTTTAAGAGTGATGGCTAAGTTTAGTTACAGTAATTATATATCTAGATGATTGAAATGTGTGAGGATTTCATAGAATCGGTATGTATCGACTTGTGTTTACAACAATGAGGTAAACAAAGTAACATAAATGCATATTTTGTGCTACTTCTCATTTATTGCCTACTTATTAGTAATATCAATCCAATAGAATGTATCCAATTATTAAATAATTAAGTATGTGTGTACATATTTATTACCATAATTCTTTACTTTCACATAAAATCTGAACCTTTTCTTCAAAGAACGTACGAAGTCTCTCCCGATAATATTTATTGATGGTTATAAACAGTGGTAAAAATCTGAGTTAATGTACCTTTTCGCAATTTTTGAGTGTTGAGATGTGAAGGGCATCTGTTTTAGTCAAAATTAGAATTTCCTAAAAGATGTAAAATTTTAACAATATGTTTAAGGATTTTGTTGAATTGGTATGTACATACTTATTTTCTGCGATAATAATGTAAAGAAGGTAACCTAAATCTATATTTTATTTCTTGTTTACTGTCTACTTATTACAAATACTTTAATACTTTTATCAAGAATGTGCCCAATTATTGAATAATTGATTAATTAATAATATTAAAGAATTTCGCAATCTTTGGATTTAAGAGAAATGTGAAAGTATCATTGAGCCGTTCTATTGGCCACTCGAATCTTGTCAGATTTTTTCTCAACAAAACGGTTTTTTCTGTGGAAGAAAATAAATGGACTATAGAAAGATTTTTTTTTAAAATGCAAATGTCTCAAAATCAATACAAATCACATTGAATACACCGTAGACAATCTCCTGAAGACGACAGTAATCTCCATTCTAATGTGAATATATAGGTTTTCTGGTAAAACCGAAACTGATTTTTGAACTGCAGATTCAAAACACTAACGAAATTCATACCTAACTAAAAAACCTCTAGATTTAGAAAAAATCTGAATAAATCAATGAATAGTCAGATTTTTTCTTCGAGACGACATTTTTTTGTGGAAGAAAATAGATGAACGAAATGAAAGATTAATAGATAAGGGAATTTTGTGTAAAATACGAATGTCTCAAAATGAACACTAATAAAAACTATATAAATCAATCTCTTGAATACAAGAGTAATCTTCGTTTTAATGAAAAACTATCGGTTTTCTCGGAAACCGAAATGGTCTTTCGAACTGCAGATTCAAAGCATTAACTACGAAATACATGCCTAACTAGAAAACTTCTGGATCTAGGATTAATATGAAGGCATCATTGAATTTGTCCACCTTTCTATAGTGTAGTCGATTTTATTTAGATTTTTTCTCGAGAACTTTCACTTCTTGTTGAAGAACATAAATACAAAGGAAAGTTCCTTTGTATCTATTTTCTTCAACAACCTCAAAATCAACACAATTTACATTGGGTACGTCAACAAATCTTTTGAATATTTGGAGTTTAAGTAAAAAAGTAAATAGAACTCTAAGAAAATACTATAGGTTAAAATATGTCGTTGCCATTTAAAATTGAATACAAATTAACAAAATTAGTATTCTGTTTCTGCAACAGTAATTTTATAGCGCTTAGCTGATCTGTATGAAGAAAGACAATCAAAAGACAATAAAAGCACTATACAGAAAAAAAACAACATTGGAACGACCATAATATGTTTTACTATATAAAGGCGCAATTTATTTTATATTTACAGCCCATTTTTAACAAACTAATCGGTCTTAAACGTCACCGTAAAAATAGTGGTTTTTATGTTATACATCTTTATGAGCAGAATTTTGGTACTGCCATAAAATTTTACACATTTAAATTGAATTCAAACATCATATACTTTTATGGTCCATGCCATTTGGATACTGAGAGTTCACACAGATTAGCATCTGGGAATTTATGACTGCGATAGTGGGAAAGTATTTATTGAAAAGGATGGTTTCTCAATTAAACCAGTATTTGGACTCCAATTCTTCATACATAAATTAAATTCAATAGAAATAATTCTTAAAGATACCTAGTGTACATATATCTAATGAGACTTAATAAATACGATCTATATAATTTTAGAGCAAATAAAAATGAGTATCAAGTAGTTTTTCTGCGTATTGAAAATAATTTTGAAAATTCTATGGAACTCATAATGCTTTCTTACAGAGCCCTCTGTGTATTGTCATAGTCATTGTAAAATAGATTGATATGATATGAGTTTGATGCTATTCTTTTATATTTCACAAGTAATAACGATATAAATTCAATTAACCATAAAAATGGTTTATTATTGTCACTCCATAATTTTCAATATAGAAAAAATTTATCTTATTATTAAACATTGTTAATGTTTACGAGAATACCAGAATATATGTCAAAAGTCAATTTTCCACATACAATTGAAGTGCTCAACTCAAGAATATCTAGCTAAATTGGCATAATTGAAAAGTTATTAAAATGTTTTCTGTATAAGTTTTTGTATTCTGCCCCAGATGATATGATATCTTGGTTGATGAATCTCCTTCGGTTGATTATAGTACAATATTTAAATATACTATGAGTTTATTTTGATTAATGGTAATTAAAAGTAGAAAACATATACCTATTTAAGGGAACTCTTCTTAATTCCACGACCTCTCAGGAAGATTCCAAAAATCGATAAATTGTGTCAATTCCATATGAACTACAATTTACTAGAGGCCTCCAAAGAGTCAAAGATTTGAGAATGATCTTGGAATTTGGGAATCTTCCATTTCTGCCTTAATTTCAGTAATTTGATCCAATAAAAAATATAGCATTTTTAACAGATGGATAACATTCCAAATATAACAGGAGAAAATAAGAATAATAGTTTAAAAAAATAGTACCACGTGCGGTAGACCAAAGCACCGTATCTTTATGTACTTAATGCACTAAACACGAATCTGCTCAATGACAGGCTTGCTCCATCATAACTTTTTTAACCTCAAAAAATATGGTTCAACCATATTTTTTGAGGTGACCATCAAACACGTGACACAAAATCAATGAAACCTGTTGAGAATTCCCGGGATCTTGATTCTTGTGGGGTCTTAAACCATTTCTATAGGGTTTTAATTTCAATAATTTGATCCAATAAAAATATAGCACTTTTTGGACAGTAGTAGAAATATAAGAGGAGATAATAAGAATAATATTTGAAAAAATTGTACTATGTACGGTAGACTAGGGTATACCCCATGCGTATGTATTTTGACGCACTCAACACGAATCTGCTGAATGTTAGGCTTGCTTCATCATATCAATATTTTTCTATAATCTCAAAAACATGGGCGATCAAATACGTGACACATTCCTAGGAACTTAATCTTTATGGGGTTTTAAGGCCATAGATAACGAATTTGGAGTACAATCCTCAAAATTCATACTCGCCAGCCATATTGGATCAATTGTTTGAATTCTGGAAGTTGAATTTCAGATTCATTTATCAGTGACTTGAAAAATACTAAAATACTAAGTTTTGTTGACATTTGAAAAAATTTATAAAATTTATGTGCCATATTGGATCCATCGTTTTGAATCATGAAAATTTTACTTTAAATTCATTATTCTTGATCTCAAAAACTCATAAAGACCAAATCTCCGGGAATCGCCAATAGATTTTGTTGATTCTCTGTCATGTATTTTGTGAAGTCAGGAAAGCCATGCTATCTGAAGTTTGGAAAACGTCCATAAGAGATAAGGTACTCTGGTCTACCGCATATGGTAATATTTATTTTAATCATTATTCTTATAATATTTCACTAAATGTCTTTTAACCACATAGTACTTCTTAGCATAGATACGGAAATAACTATTAAAATAAACCAAGCCGACTTAATTGGTTTATCATTGTAAAGTTTGTAAGATAGAATCATTAAGTAACTATAACCTGGCGTTTTATGGGCAATAAAAAATGGTTCAATAAAATCTCCGACCACTAACTATCCTAATTCCTATTTACATAAACGATTTAAACTATTATGTAACGATAACTGCCATGAGCCTATTGATTTGTATCTGCCGCTACCAATAAAAAATGGCAATCATGCATTGAAAAGAAGGTGCCATTTGTCTAATGGAGTTTGTGCAATTTGTATTTTTAAATAAGTTCGTCGACCCTTGTTCGTATACAAAAAATCCGTTATAGTGTTATGGATACTTTCGGTTTTAAGATAATTCTAAGGCTAGCTGTACGCTGTTATAACGTCGCTATCTGAATCGTTCTATTGATTAGGCAATTAACATTTTTTGTTGCGTACATTTAGAAGTAAATTATTGTTATTAGTAGCGAGAATCGTTATTAACTTCTCACTGCTGGTGATTTTCGCTTCATTATCAATTTTTTTTGTAAGGCTCAGTTCTAACATGCTTACAGATATTTCAAGTACAGGATCTTGCAATAGGGACGCTTGAAATTTGTTAGGTTATGGCCGTCTTCGGGGTGCTGTGTGTGGTGAAGTGATTCATGTCGTTAAAGCAACATGTACATATCAAATTTATTGCGAATTATTCAGTAGTATATGGCAAATCACCATGGAAGGCTATATCATTCAATAATATATGCAAAATATCAAATTTTATTTACAAAATCAGTGTTCAGTTGGAGAAAGGTTCCACGAACTACGTGATTCTTATCCTCGCCACAACCGTCTTACTGAGTCGACTAATCGACGTTTGGTAGGCAAATTCGTGTCAACTTTAAAAGTAGACTACATTTAGATTAATCTATTAATTCAATAAAATTAAATGAAATATTAAAATTTCTGATATTATCACATTAATAACTAAGAAAAGAAGTTACGTGACTAACAATTAATATTGTTTTTTCTTACACTTGCAATTGTGCAATGTAAATAATAATTGCAACTGTGCAATGATGGCAGTGACTGACGACATCCGGTTTCTGTTTATTTTATTTACTTTTTTGTAATTTCATGTAGATAAAGATAATCTCCTAATATTATTTCTGCCTTTTCTTTCAGACGACTATGGTTGGTTCAAGTTAGACAAAGAAAGGTTTAATCAAATATTGAGTTTTATACAGATGACTGTCTTTTAACAATTTTTAAGTTTCCCTATATTTTTGTCTAGGTAATATTACGCAAATAAGTTGAACAAGTAGGTTGAATAAGCAGATAAGAAAACTGTAACGATATACGTATTTATACAGCTTATCAAGAATAGGAAAAAGTGTGAGACTGTCATGTATGCGTAAAAGAAAGAGTGAGGTAGCATTCGGAGGGAGAAGGATGCACTCTACGCACGGCCAGATCGAACTCTGTGTACATTCATATATACTCGATATCACTCTGCAAAGGTTTCAATGCGACTGAATAAATATCAGGCTATTTACTGTACACCTTGTGGGCGGTCCGGTATTTCAGTTTTTAGACTTGTTCCTATTCTTGACAAACTATACTTGTAAATTTATATGAATCTGTACGACATACTATTGAAAATGTAATGAGTAATGATTCACTTTTGCAACATAGATAATAGCTAATAATGAATTTTAGATTCAATTATGTTGTTAATCAGTAAAGGGTGTGACCATTTTGAAAACAAGAGTAATTAACCCTATAATTGATTCATTATTACCTATATTTCAGGAAACAAAGTGTATCATTACATCCATGCATCATAAAGGTATTCAAAGCATCCCATTACCTTCTTTCTCAATTGTACACGCGACAAACGTTTATTAATATAATTTCTCTAATGGATTTCCAAAAAGCCAAACAATTATTACAAATACTCTTATACCTCTAAGTTTATGTTTGTGTATCAGAACTTTCCTAACACATACCCGAGTTCTTTGGCTATTAAATAATAATTTATCTTGTAGTTTTATGACATAACACTGTTCTGATAGATATGGTTTTAGATAGAACGTGTAATTAAATTTGCTTTATAGCCTATCAATTAATTATTAGTCTGTTGTAATTCTCATAATCACTTTCTACGTGTAGCTTATTCACAAGATTTAAATTCGTAGTTTCCTAACAAACTGTCGATTATTAATAATTTAAACGCGGCACAACAAAGCAATTAGCATAGGTTGGTAAAAACTAGTTTAAAGCTAAACTTTATCCTGTTTAAATTTAGTTTCATTGGCGATAGAAACATTTTTAAATCACGAATTTTCAGCGCATATTGCTCAAGAGTTTAAAATTATTAAACGGTTATTTCTTATCTGTGTATTTGTCTATATTTTATTAAATGTAAAAACGTAACTCTTGTGGTCTGAGGTCACAGCGTTCATTGTCAGTGAATCATGATAATTATAATAATACATGTATAATAATGAAATTATTCTATTTAGTCAAGAGCAAAATTTGTAGAATGAGCTACACTATTCCATTTAATTCTTAGATTTTAAGGCTCCTCATTAATAACTGTTTAAGTTTACAGTGCACTTCACATGAACAACATATTTTATACCTAATAGAGAACCGATTGTTTATAGCAATTTATATACAAATGAAAATAAATTTGAAGAAGATAAAATAACATTATCAGTGAAATGAATCGAGCCATGTTGCATCACAGTTAATATATAGGATATTGATGGAGAAAATGGAAAACCATTAGAAAAATATATGAAGTTTCCAGAGAGGTAAAAATAATTTTTTATATGTCCCATAACGGAACAATTTTTTTGATTTATTAGGTATACCAAATAAGGCATTAACACTACTGTTAACAATACAATTATATTTTTAACTGAGTTTGACCACTTCAGTTAATATTTTATTTATTTACACAATTATTTACTCTATTCTATAATCTTCTTGCAGTTAGACGTAATGGAAGTCTTACAAATGGACAATGAAATACTAAAACATACATTTTTTATTTTCCCCCATAGCCGTTTACGGAAACGCGTTCATATAATCAAGTCATTCCATTTTTATGTTAAAAAGTAATGAAAACAAATTATAAATTAACGCCCATTGAGTTGGTCATGGCCACGTCCCACGATTGTTCATTGTTTCTGTACGCCAACTAGAATTCAAGGAGTTAAATATGGTGTTGCGCGTATATATCATCATCGGACGGACAGCTTATTTTTGAAAATTTGACGCAGCCCTGCTCAAAATAAATAATTATGTTTCGTTTTACGTCTTTATTTATGAGATTGTTTTTTCTTACTTCGACGCAATCTGCGTGTGTGGGTACAGAAAACTTGTCGGTATAATTACAGCCTGTTAGCCGATGTTAATGCGGTGCAAATAAAAAAAATCTTCGAGTTTAATCTGGCTGTACTAATTATAATAAGAGTATTAACAAACAAAGGATAGTGCATCAAGGTTTTCAGTAAACCGTGTCGTGTATTAACGATATTATTTATAGGTTTTGGATATTTAGACAATTTTGTCGAAAATAATTACATTTCATTTTCACAACTGTGTTAATATAAACTCGATAAAAGCATCCTTATTATTTCTATAATACAAAAAGAAGTAAGAAATGCTCATAGCTCTATGCCTTATAGCCTATAAGAGACATTCAATGATATCCATATCATGAATCCATATGCTCAAAAAAGCTGTACAGGGTAAGCGAAACTCGATGTCTCAGCTCTGTTATGAGAAAAGGAAAAACGATAGAAAAAATCTGAAATGAGGTTCTTCAATCGGATTGAGTAAAGTCCATTTCAAGTTAAATTTGCATATTTTTCCATTGCATATTTGCATATTTGCATTCATATTTGGAAACTGAAGTAATAACGTCACCGAATTTTTTTCCCAGAAACATACATATATTTTGGCACATTTAAAAAGAGTTAATTTTTATGAATAAATTTTGTAAAGAAAAAAATTTGCTATCTTTTTCCGTTAAAAAATTATAAGCAAATTTGTAAAAAAAAAATAGCAAAAATTCTCAATCGGCACGATTTAAACAATTAGCATTTGAAAACACATAGCAAAGTCGCATCTGTCAATAATTAATCTAACGGTTGACAAATATTGCTTTGTTGTCATTTGACTTTGAAAAATGTTCACAACGAAAAAATCGATATGTTATGAGTTTATGGGGAATCTCAAAAGAACCCTAGAAGAGCAGATCAGTAATACGCCCAGAGATCCCGATCGTCTTATTCCAAGCTTAAAAATATTCGCAAGATTGGAACACAATTGACGAGCAAAAACGAGGCATTCTCTTCTCGAAATGGAAGATAATTGTTAAAAGGATCAATTCTGACAATACTGTTGTCACTGTTTTGCAGTATTCTGAAGAACCTCCAAGGAACTTGATTCGTCAGACTTGTCGTGAGTTGAATTTAAAATATAGTTGAATTTAAAATATAAAAAAATAGTTATCACAATTATAAAATTAATAACTTAGAACACTTGTCAGATCAACATCAACAACGAAGAATTAATTATGTTACCAAGTGACAGTAAACTTAGAGATCAATGACCATCGGTTTTTTCAGCATGTGTTGTAGACGAACGAAGGCCGTTTTGTTAGTAATGGAAAGCCTAATAAAGAAAATGAATAGTTTTGGGCTACTGAAAATCCACATTTTGTCAATCCGACTGAAAACCAAGGACACTTCGGAATTAACGTTTGGTGTTATATTTATTAATAGACATTTGATTGGTCCATATTTTTACGAAGGAATTTTAAATAGTGAGCGATATTTTTAATTTCTTCGAGAAAAACTTCCTGTGCTTCTCGAAAATGTGCCATTACAGCTGCGAGCAAACATGTGTTTCCAGCATGACGAAGCTCTACCGCATTAAGCAAGAATTGTCCAACAATATTTAAACGAAACTTACGGAGAAAATTGGATTGGTATAAATGAACCGATACAGTGGACGCCTAAATCACCGGACTTAACCCCACTAGACTTCTTCTTATGGGGAACTATGTGTTTTCTAATGTTAAATTAATAAATAATACTAATTAATAATGTTTAGTTATTGACAGATGATACTTTGCTATTTGTCTCCAAAGGCTGCTTGTTTAAATCGTGACGATTGCGAATTTTTGATAATACTTTTTTTACAAATTTGTTTATAATTTTTAACGGAAAAAGATAGCAAATTCTTTTCTTTAAAAATTTGTTTAGAAAAAATATCTCTTTTCAAATATGCCAAAATATAGGTAAGTTTCTGGGAAAAAAAATTCGATGACGTCATTACTTCAGTTTCCAAATATGGAAAAATATGTAAATTCAGCTTAAAATGGACCTTACTCAATCCCATTTAAGAACTTCTTTTCATATTTCTTTCATATTTTTTCTATCGTTTTTCCTTTTTTATAATAGAGCTGAGACTTCGAGTTTCGCTCAGCCTGTACAAAATTGAAGTCCAAAGAAAATCAAGAATTGCTTAATGCTGCTATATACGATGTGGACTTACTGTTTGATAATAATATGTGTATTTTGTTGGTTTTCTGCAGTACACACAGTTTTAGAAGCTCTCATTCGTATTCCATCGTGGACGGATCTATTTGTATGTTACTTTTCAGCTCATTACATTTCTATATTTATAATATCTATACCAAGGGTATTTAAATGAATTTGTAAATAAATACATTTCGCATAATGCCCTTTTGATTCCTGAGACATAAAAAGGGTAATAACAGAATCGCCTGGTCGTTGATTCGACCTCCCTAAGGTATAATTTCTTTGTTACTTGTGGCATCGTTTTCCTTCTGCCCCATAACAGATTTTGGTTTAAAATAGTACGTTTAGTTTAAGCCGTGTTTAATTTTTGTTATATGAATTTATATTCGTTTACGAGCAGGACAATATTAAAAACCAGTTTTTAATAAGCATCAGACAACTGACCCCAGGACTTCTCTAAGTCCAAGTATTCACTGTACTTAATAGGTCTTTCAAGATACTTATTTTTAAATAACCCACAAATCCCAACTTGTTCCGTTTGATATAGGTTTCGTCTACACAGCCAATCATCAATATTTCAAACTTAAACGAAACTTTGAAATTACGACAATATACAAATAAAATTATTCTAAGCTGAAGAAACGCAAAAAATAAATAACGTAAGTAAGGCAATACAGAATTAAGTGGCGTCATCAAATAAAAGTACTGCTATTAAAAAAGTCAAGGATGTTATTTTTCCAATAGTAATAAGGTCAAAAGTGTACATATACTTAAAATAAACATCTGAAAATAAAATCGACTTATTTGGTAATTTTTTTCTACTTGTCTAGTAACGAGGTTATCGAATTCGGTGTTCACTATATAATACAAAATAAGTGTATCTGTAAAAATATGTAACTGTAAACTAAACATGTAACGGTAAATTATAATAAAAATTTGAGTCTAGTTTACGGAAACTTCAGATTCAAACAACTGAACCAAGTTAATACTCCAAATTTGGCATATCCCGATAATTTGACATGTTCCTCAAAAAACGCCCTTTGATATAACCACCATAGCAGAAAATCCACTTTCACTTAGGTAACTTATAATAATCTTCCATTCAGCTTTAATATGTACAGTTAGCAATTTTGGCAGTTTTAAATGGCACTTAACAGAGATCAACTGTTAAGTCATGTTCTTGTATGGCATTCTAATTTAAATTTAATTTAGTACATGCCAAGAAAAAAACTACTATAGCGCCAATTAATTGAAGTTGGTATTGTTAAGTTCGTAGAAACACCTGGTGGCTTAATGTGATATCCCCCGCTATGTATTTTTTTTCCGATAAGAATATTACGAGAACATTACTGTTAATTAACTTTAGTTGCACCTGGGGACGTTAATGAAAATCGCACACATACATAATAAATACAGTAACGTTTGTTGTTTTTATAAAACGTACTGGTATGTAGATCATCTTGTTAGAAGATTTGTAGAAAATCACAAATAATTTGAATTTAATGAATAATAATAACTTGTCAACGAAGGTTCTGCAGCTGATTTATTTGATGAAAATAATGAATAATGCCAACTCCCTTATCCTAAATAACGTATTAAATTAATTTTTTATACCTCGTTCGAATTATATTCGCCATATTAACGTAACTTTCCATATCATTTCATATCTCTAGGACTAAAAGTTTCTGAAATATGTAGATTCTAACGAAATCTTATACGAAAGCTAACCAATTGTTCAGAAAATGTGGTCATACTTCGACAAATTCAATTTCAGTTAAATCGCTTGTTTCAAGTCGGATATACCTACTGTATTTCATAATTATTTCCTCTCGATCCATAACTGTATTTTCTATAGCTAAAATGCATGATTTTTAAAATTATTTATTGATGGTTGAGGATGAAAAGATTATATTAAGATCAATATCGAGTATATTGTGCCTTGGAGACAGATTTCGGGCAGATGGAAGATTAAAAAATGTGATTTTTATCGTATTCTTCGATATTGTTATTATAAATAAAAATATTATTAGTTTAATTTAAATAAAAGTAAGTTATATTGCTATTTTAACTTTCCGTCAGGAGCAGTATGAATCTTAACATATTCGGGCGCAATGCATCTGAGAAATCTCATAATAAAATCTTATATAATTTAGATATTAATGCGGTGAAGACTTAACTAAACGCTTATTATAATTAATACAACACAATAATAAATATTCCACACTAGTTTTTAATCGTAATAATTAGATTTACATAAGGGAACTCATTTAATGTTGTAGAACAATAAATTTGGAACATTTTTATAGGATAACCAGCTATTTTCAAGTTTTTTCTGCTTGACAAGGACAAAACATAAACATAAATTAGTATTTAACAATATTTTGAATACAGAAAAAAACACATATTCTTTTATGTAAATGTCATAAAGTTATATATAAAAAAATATTGGAAGTGAATTATAAAGAAAAATTATAAGTAACTTCCTATTTTAAATGTAAATCCTCTTCATCATTTTAGCATGTTCTAAACAGAAATAAACGTCACATTGTTGGTAACGATATTTAGTATAAATCAATAATGTAACACCTAAATGTGTTAATTTTGAATAATAATACCATGAAAAGCCAATATAAATAAGTGTAGAGATCTCAAAAAATATTATTAATTTAAATAATTAAATAAATGTAACAAAATATAAAAGCGAAAATAATGACGTAATCGGGCGCAATGCATCTTACAGATCCGGGTGGCCCATACAAAGTCAGAGAATGCACTAAAAAAAATACATTTCTAGAAGAGTGGTTTGCAGCTAGGAAGCTATGAGGGAGTTCGAGTTAATATTCATAATACACACGAAAGTGCAAAGAAAAAAGTGACTGCCGGATCTCACAGATCGACTGCGTCCGACGGAAGGTTAAATAAAAGCAAATTATTTAGTTCTTTTTATTAAAATTTTCAGTGTTGTCATGAATTATTCTATTAATTGTATTTATCGCCTTTGTTGTTTAGTGCAAATAAAAGTCACACAAATTTCATATTAATTTTTAGGCTATTCTCAATAATAATACAATTAAGATGAATTTTTATACTAAAATGAGAAAACAATTTATCCAAGGGTTGTCAATTAATCTCATGTTCTTGAATAACCTCTTCCTAGATGGAGGTTAGGACATCGGCTTGCCTTTGCCCACCAAAAATTGATTCTAGTATGTCCCTTATATATTTTTTATTATATATTTTTTCAATAATAATACTTTAATAGTAATTTGTTTTACAATATTTACTTTATGAACATACGAGAGTAGTAAACACTGTTCTCGATGGTACACAACGATTATGCTTGATATTCATGTTAATCATATTTCTGTAGATAATTCTAGATGATGATTATAGAATATATTCATATAAAAAAAATCAAAAAAGGGAACGAATAGAGAAAAATAGTACAAATTACAGTATATTCCATTTAAAATAAGCAATTTAATTGTAGTCATACTTTTCGTAGTTGGATATCCTTTTCTAGATACTTTGTATATTCCGAAGCATTTATAAGATCCCTATGTCATAAAAATATAGCAAATTGACTGGTTAATAAATTGTATTATAGCAAAAGTTAGTACCATTCATCTATGGATTAGTTTTCATGTAAAGAATCACAGCATCTTCTACTTTTAAAGATGGAGAATAATATCGAATTAGTGAATATAACTCTAATGCAGAAAGAATAAACCTTAAAACCCACTTTTTTGTTATACGACAATTTTGTGTTATACGACAGTTTTACTTTTTTTCAAATAGTCCACCATCATGCTTTCTCATGGCACATGAACAGGGTGGGGTGTGTTCTACATACTTCAAAATCAATAGATGTGGTCTGGTAGACGTCCTTAATCAGAATTAGTCGAAACCCGATCGATCAGACACGATTTAATTGAGTCATCGTGCTAACAAAAAAAAAATTCTCAAACAGTCCATCATTGTTCTATCTCATGACCTATGAACATGGTAGGGTGTGTTCTATCCATCTCAAAATTAATATATGTCATCTGGGAGACGTCCCCAATCAGAATCAGGCAAAACTAACTATAACACACACACACACACACACACACACACACACACACACACACACACACACACACACACACACACACACACACACACACACACACACACACACACACACACACACACACACACACACACACACACACACACACACACACACACACACACACACACACACACACACACACACACACACACACACACACACACACACACACACACACACACACACACACACACACACACACACACACACACACACACACACACACACACACACACACACACACACACACACACACACACACACACACACACACACACACACACACACACACACACACACACACACACACACACACACACACACACACACACACACACACACACACACACACACACACACACACACACACACACACACACACACACACACACACACACACACACACACACACACACACACACACACACACACACACACACACACACACACACACACACACACACACACACACACACACACACACACACACACACACACACACACACACACACACACACACACACACACACACACACACACACACACACACACACACACACACACACACACACACACACACACACACACACACACACACACACACACACACACACACACACACACACACACACACACACACACACACACACACACACACACACACACACACACACACACACACACACACACACACACACACACACACACACACACACACACACACACACACACACACACACACACACACACACACACACACACACACACACACACACACACACACACACACACACACACACACACACACACACACACACACACACACACACACACACACACACACACACACACACACACACACACACACACACACACACACACACACACACACACACACACACACACACACACACACACACACACACACACACACACACACACACACACACACACACACACACACACACACACACACACACACACACACACACACAAACATTCCATAAATTCCTTCCGATGTACCTCAGAGGGATTGTAGTCGTGATTTGTAGCTGGATTTCCTGCAGCGTCCACCAGAGGACGCAGCTAACATTATGTAATACTTAAAAACCCTTAGAACTAGGATTTAATTATTCCAATTTTATTAAGAGTATACATATGTAGAAGGCACATACACAATTACGAACAATAAAAGAATCGTCATAAACATACTCAATTATTTGAACACTCTAGATGAATTAATGTGGTAAAGCTGGAAAAATACGTTTCACATCGGAATACATTCGAATGATCTCTGATTTATTTCGTTACCTCTATTGACTATTTGTCAAGTAGTAAAGCAAATTTAGTAAATTTGTAATAACTGAATAGAATGCTTTTTGCCATTTTGAATAAAGTTTTTTACTTTCGTTGTATTCTATGGTTCTACTTTTATTGATTTTGATATTCAGAAGGGATGTTTTCCATAGTAGCGACTAACAGTTGTAATCAAGTTAGTGCCTTTTTTCTTTGAATTAGTACAGTGGAAACTGCTACGTACGTACTTAAACGATTCAACAATTTCTCTTTTAGATTTATCTACGATCAGAGGTACGAAATGTCATTCGTTCTCAGGTAAATTTCAATCATGGTCATCAGTGATTAATTCGTTTCAAGATTCGATAATATTATGCATTTAAGCTTAAATTCAGTGATTTTCTAATTGTTTCAACAATACACATAATTCTCTTTTAATAAAAATAATGAATACTGGTATGTAGCATTTTATGAATCGTAAACTCCTTGTAGTATACGAAAATTTATCTTTCTTCTTCCTTTACTTTACCACAACAACACTTTGAACATACAATCAGACATTTCCAAATACTATCAAACTCATTGCGCAACTAGCAGAATTCTAATCCCACGATAATATCCTCGATAAAGCATGGCATATGTAAATGAACACGATCGGGTGTCAAAACACACCCACCAAGTAATTCAATATTCAATTAGACACACGTTGGGAATAATCCGTTTCAAAAAAATCAACAGTTACCTTACTTTTCTTAGCGCAGCCTTGGCGTATTCATTTTCTGTACAGGTATTGCGTTTATAAAACAATATAGACTACCGATAATGATCGTTAACAACATTCTTCAGACGGTATTGAAAACAATAAGAGAAATATATTATTATTATTATTATGGGTTACTACGGTTTTCACAGCGTCTCGTCTGAGAATTGTGTCTATTGTCTCTGATGGGATAGGTGTTATTGTATTGAGAATGTTTAAAAAAGATATTAAGTGATATTAACAACTATTAGTTGATGACAATGAAAATTTTAAGAAGTTAATAAATTCATAACACTATTAATTCCATGCAGCTAACCTGAATACATACTATTTTTACTAAGAGTAACAGATGGTGTGTTATTATGTTAATTTTCCCAAAGAAATATCAAATGACTGAAACAAAAGTTACCAATTTCATTAGTCACGCCAAGAAATGTACAAAGAATTAAGGTGAAGAATTATCAAGAATGAGGAAATTTTCTCTAACGCACTCTTTAACAGTTTCTGAGGGAAGAAGCTTTTTAGTTCTAAAGCCTTACAGATCTAAGTTTTCTAGTTTATTTATAGAGCATATAAATATCTTAATTCAAAAACCTGATATTTATATATTAACTCCTATACACTACACTCGACGCGCGTCTCGCCAACAAAGTTGGCATCATCTGGGGATGATTAAAACTGTGAGAGTTTTAATCACCTCCAGATGATTCCAACGTTATTGACGAAACGCGCTCGAGTGTAGTGTATAATGTTTTGGTGTCTTGTGAAAAATTAAGTCACTGTTAGCTTCACACCATAGGTTCAACGTACCCCAGTATATTAACTTCTGTTAGGCATTGATGTTTATTCAATCTTCATATATTTATCAGCTATTCGTTGGTGATGAATTGATTTTATTAATATCCGGTGATAGTACAAAATAATTTGAATTGGGTATGATTTATTTGAAGAACTGAAGTTGATATATTATTTTTTTGTGAATAATTACAAAACTATTTCATGAACTGTCTAGAATAGTGACTGATTATTTGTTAACATACTTTGGAATTATCACAAGATTCTCGTCTGTCGAATTTGGAATATTTTTTTAATATTTTCAATTAATTTTAACTATTCACCATGATTTACAAGACGTTGTATTATACTTTTATTGATATACTTCCTGTAAATTATCAGTTTTAAAACAACTGAAAATCATTCGATACCCGGAAATTCAACAACGCAAAATTCGATACTCGCAACTATCAATGTCATTGGTATTTCTTCCGAAATTATTTGGATAACTTTAGCTTCAGGATTCGAAAAGATATCAAAATAATATTTACTGTGAAATACAATTCTTCTTTACGAATATTTTCATACAAGATTAAACAGACTTCTAAAAGTGGTTTATACATCTTCAGAAAGAACAGTACCTATAGCATAATTTGCAGTAAAATAATTACTCAAGGAATGTCATGAATTTTCATTTCATCAATTTACCATAATTATCCACATGTCTAATTATATACCATAATTATATACTCTAACAACATATAATTAGATTAGCAAAGTTATTTGATAATACTAATCGCATTTGCAATGGAAGAAATCCCAATGAGTTTTGGATGATACCTACGGCCCATACCAATATTTGAATCAATTAGAATTCTGCTATATCTGTTTCTACAGTAACTTACATAACACATATTTTCCTTAATTTTGTGCATAATTAACTCAAAACAAATAACACATTTCTATTACTTTTCCGCACTCTTTCAATTTCGCAATTTCTTTTGGGTTTATTTTTCGTTTTTCGGCCTAAAAACAAAAAAAGTGGATTTTAAAAATTTTTTGCTGTATGTGTGTCGTTGTTGTCGTCGTTTTCGTCGGCATTTATTCTTGTTAGCACGATAACTTAACTAAATCGTGTCGGATCGATCGGGTTTTAACTGATTCTGATTAGGGACGTCTCCCAGACGACACCTATTGATTTTGAGGTGGATAGAACACACTCTACCATGTACATGGGTTATGAGAAAGTACAGTGGTGGACGAGTTGAAAATTTTTTCTGTGTCGTCGTTGTCGTCAGCATTTATTCTTGTTAGCACGATCATTCAATTAAATCGTGTCGGATCGATCGGGTTTGGACTGATTCTCATTAGGAACGTCTACCAGATGACACTTATTAAAATTGAGGTGGATAGGACATACCCCACACTGTCCATGGGTCATGAGAAAGCACGATGGTAGACTATTTGAGAATTTCTTTTTAGCGCGATAACTCAACTAAATCATGTCGGATCGATCGGGTTTTGACTGATTCTGATCGAGGACATCTCCCAGATGACCTCCATTGATTTTGAGGTGGATAGAACACACTCTACCATGTACATGGGTTATGAGAAAGTACAGTGGTGGACGAGTTGAAAATTTTTTCTGTGTCGTCGTTGCCGTCAGCATTTATTCTTGTTAGCACGATCATTCAATTAAATCGTGTCGGATCGATCGGGTTTGGACTGATTCTCATTAGGAACGTCTACCAGATGACACTTATTAAAATTGACGTGGATAGGACATACCCCACACTGTCCATGGGTCATGAGAAAGCACGATGGTAGACTATTTGAGAATTTCTTTTTAGCGCGATAACTCAACTAAATCATGTCGGATCGATCGGGTTTTGACTGATTCTGATCGAGGACATCTCCCAGATGACCTCCATTGATTTTGAGGTGGATAGAACACACTCTACCATGTACATGGGTTATGAGAAAGTACAGTGGTGGACGAGTTGAAAATTTTTTCTGTGTCGTCGTTGCCGTCGTTGTCGCCGTTGCCGTCAGCATTTATTCTTGTTAGCACGATCATTCAATTAAATCGTGTCGGATCGATCGGGTTTGGACTGATTCTCATTAGGAACGTCTACCAGATGACACTTATTAAAATTGAGGTGGATAGGACATACCCCACACTGTCCATGGGTCATGAGAAAGCACGATGGTAGACTATTTGAGAATTTCTTTTTAGCGCGATAACTCAACTAAATAATGTCGGATCGATCGGGTTTTGACTGATTCTGATCGAGGATATCTCCCAGACGACCTCCATTGATTTTGAGGTGGATAGAACACACTCTACCATGTACATGGGTCATGAGAAAGTACAATGGTGGATTATTTGAGAATTATTTCTTTTAGCACGATCATTCAATTAAATCGTGTACGATCGATCGGGTTTAGCCTGATTCTGATTAGGAACATCTACCAGACGACATTTATTGATTTTGAGGTGGATAGGACACACCCCACCCTATTCATGGGTCATGAGAAAGCACGATGGTGGAATACTTGAAAAAAGTAAACCATAAAACACATATTCTGCATTTACGTGTCGGTTTATTTTTTCTCCGCCACTCAATGTCGAGATAGAGATGTTATACGCGCAGAAAAGTCCGTTTTAAGGTTTTAAAACTGTTTATTTATACTACAAATTAATCAACAATGCACTGAAATATATGATGGGATAATTGATTTCTCTGAAGAAATAATACAAGAAAGCAAAGCCGATCCACACCTTTTAGGAAACCTCAATAATGAAGTGATTTTCCCCTTTAACAAATTTATTACCTCAGCATCGCAGTCCTTTACACAATTTTAAAAGTGCTATGGTAATGTAAACCATATTACTCAGTACTATTACTCAGTATTACAGTAGAACCACACTCAGTTTCTTAAAGAGTAAATGTATGGGGAAATATGCTAGGGGATTTGATTAATAAGTATATTTTCATTGAAAATATTTTGAGAACTGGAAAAATTCTACTAGAATTTACTTACCACTTATTGTCGGTTATTATAGTTATTAAATAAACAACAAAATGAACATTGAAAGCGAGACTGTACTCGATAAATACGAATTGAGCTCATCAACATCAACATCAAGATATACGATTCAATCATCCATTTCTTTGAAGGAGTAATATAGAAAATTATAAATCATTAAGATCATATATGAAATATTAACCCCAACGAAGAAGCTATTTTTTTGAATGGATTTTTTGTATAGGTACCTCAAGATATTTACACAATTTAATATAAATTTCCCATGTATTCCAGAAGGACTACTCAGTTTTCTAACAACAACAAAAGTGCTAAAGCGGGGGATGAATTGACTTTCTATTCATTGTAAATTACTGATGAACCAAAAGTGTTGTACCTAATAAATATAAATTCAAGATAGGCTAAAATATTGATGATCATAGGCATAACAAAATGAAGAGAAGAATGTAGAATCCTTCTTACATATATAAAATCTAGCTCATAGTACAGATATTAACTAACCAAATTAATATTTTGAGAACTACTTTCCCACAGCGTACTATTCATTTCATGGCTATTTGCCAAATAAAAAACTCTCTTATCTTGCCGATAAACGGAACAGTTTAGAAATATTATTGTCACCTTTTTTCTTTAGAAGTAAGACAGACTGTATTACAATTAGAAGTAACCAGTATATTCCATTTCAATGTAACTGCATTTATCTATAATTATGAGTGCAGTTAGACAGATTTTTGGAAGATATATTGTAGATATACAGAAGTAAGTAAGTCTTGTTCTCATTGTAAAAAAATAATTATTTAATATCTTAGTTATTACAAGTAAAGTAAAAGTGAAGACGTTTATTTTAACACAAATGGGTAAACAGTAATCATATAAATTTAACTGTAATGACGTACTGTTGTTGACATACTAGGATTTACTTCAAATTAAAAATTCTCAAAATCATATTACCAGTTAAAATCAATCATGGGAATTGTTTATTCATCATAAACAAAGAACCATCCACCGACATCTTACGAAGTAACTCTTAGAGAAAGTAATTCATTCCCGAGTAAGAGTATATCCGCGGCAAGAGATCAAAGTTTTATGTAGGTGTTGTTGCAAATTACACAAGAAAGTGAAAAATGATTATTGCTGGTATATCAAATCGTTATTGTGATATGTCGTAATTTAAACATATGTATGTAAGATATTGCACTGTCTTGAATATTTTGTAAGTGACCTTCACATTTCCTGAAATACTATGATATAAATAAACATGAATGTAAAGCAGATGATATTAGAGAATAATAATGTTCTTGTAAGGGAAATAAATAATAATAGCCCTATGGCTCGGGTCTTATTTGTTTTCACTTTTACAATACATTATATTCCTGATAGTTATATATACAATATATTGATTAAGAAACTAACACAACATAAATGTTTGAGACTATTTATGTACACTTAACATGTTGGGCACGGGGGTCTTCTGAAAAAAGGGATACTCCCGGGATGGCTGCTTTGTAATTATTAAATAATATTTTATTATTTTTTTTTGTAATATAATAATTACAAAAACATCGTAAAGTATTTATAACATTTCATGCTCTAAAAAATATGAAAATCATTAGATTTTTATTAGAACATGACCAAATACCAAAATATATGTACATATGTTGTAATTTAAGAATTCATCCAAGTCTATAATCAGCTAACAAAATTTATTTATATAGATAGCTAACTACCATTATTCGTTCATTTAGTTTGAGCTTTCTCAAAACAAAAAACTTTGCCGTTTTACTACCAGTGAGGCATTGGGTTATTGCCACGCCATACTCAACCTGTTAACTTCTTATATTTTAGGGCAATATTTAAACTCCTCGACAAAATTGACGCATCAGTGAAAGTAGACAGTTTTACTTTAATTTCTTCGAAGATTAGTACCTACGTGATATTATAATTAAATGATTTCAACTAATGTTTAATAAATTCGAATAGTATTATCGGGAGAACAATAATAAATAACAGAAAGGAACAATAACGCTAATGCAATGAAAACGGTGTTAATGAAAAACTTTCGAAAAAAGAAAGAGGTGAACTTAAATCATAAGAATATTTGAATTCGGAGGAATATAGATCCTTCTCTAGCTTTTATTCATTCTTCTGGGGATGTTATTGATCCAGTGGTGAATGGTTTCCTGAGGAATATTCTCCCATTCGATAAGAATTATTTATTTGAGTTCCCTAAGAGTAATAGAGGCAGGTGTGTGACATGTAACTAATTATTCTAGTGCATCCAATTGATGCTCTAAGGAGTTGATATCCGGGCTTCCTAGTGGCCAGTAGATAGATGGAATATCTACAGGCTATGGCAGGTAGTTTAGTACCTCTCTAACAACGTGGGGCCGAACGTTATTCTACATAAAAGTGAAACTATCGCCGACAAATGGAACTAGTTCCGTTAACATGTTCTTCTACGATATTTTATACGTCGAAATGTGCATTTATGGATATACCCCATATAGGAATCAAGCCCGTGCAGCCATCAAAATAAATTCCTTTTCAGCACATTATTGATTCATCAAAAAATGGGATCCTTGTAGAGATATTGCAGGCAGCAAACCCCTCTCCTGGCTTTCGCCAGCGTTGTGCAGTTCCCTATGGCGCATCAAAGCTTTCTCTTATTTTGTCTGAAAAAAGAAACTCGCTTGCAGTCGTCAATGGTTTAATTTGCATGTTCTCTGATAAGCAGTAGTGCAATGGCTATTTTTCTACTATCGAATCCTCATTCATTAAACCTTCTCCTAGCCAAGAGAAAATGAAGCAGTGCCAGCATCAGTAAAATGAAGATGGATCCTATTCCTTCGAAAGAAATGGTCATTCTATCAACTTATAACTTAGCAAAGATAGAAATAAATATTACAGATTTTTTTAGGCATCAGTTGGAATAGTTACCTGATGAAAATTATTGGTTCCAGCAGTATGACGCTACCAGTCATTTGCCAAAAACTTCCATGGAATTACTCCAAAAACTGTTTCCTTAACGGTTCATATCACGTAGTAGTTCTGTGATCTGCCATGGCCACCCGATCTTACTATACTGATTTTTTTTCTTTGAGGCCACCTTAAGCACAGGTTGTTTGTGGAACTTTAACTGTCAATGACTTTGCGAGGAATAGAGCAGGTGCTTAGAAAAGTGAAGTGAAGCTTCACTTTTTTAGAAGTTTCATTTTTCAAACTTTTTGAAATATCTTTGTTACTCTTGCTACTATTATCGAAAAAGTTTTTAATAAAGTTTCGACGTAGTATTAGATTTACTTTTCAGCATTAATTACTGAAAAGTATTTGGAATTGCTACAATAGTACATAGTTCCCTTATTTGTTGCACTGAAATTCTAAAATAGTCAGTATGGTATCATAATGTTGGTATCCATCACAGTATACATGACTTGTGCGGGATTACCTAAACAACGTATTGAAAGAATTTCCAGTAAGAATTTCCAGATAAAAATTGGCTGGATTTTTCTTCTGGAAGTTACCTTACGTCCAAGGTATATATTCAGTGGCAAAGCATCGATTTAATCTGAGGGTAGGCTGTCCTACATCAAATGAGGGAGGGGGGTGGCTGCTCATTTTTAATGCAATATATATATATATATATATATATATATATATATATATATATATATATATATATATATATATATATATATATATATATATATATATATATATATATATATATACATACTGAATAGTTGAATCGCAAAAACAGCTTCCCTATATTTTTTTGTATATCAATTCCATTCGTCGCGTTTTCTTTTCTGCAAAAATATCTATAGTTCTTGAAAATAACTTGGTAGATTTTGTCGCATGAATTTTTCAGTTCATCTTCTAAAAATAAACTATTAAAATAACAACTCTTATTAATTAAAAAGTCTGCTAAATCGGCAGTGTCTAGGGCCGCCATTATCTTTTATCATTAAAAATAACACTAATCACTACGACTAACGACCGGTCTGTTGAATTGTTACTTTTCCTTGCACTTTATTTTTACTTGTTTCTTAAATGAAACTCTTGAATGCAGACTAAACAAAATATATTTATTTTCTATACAACTACTACTATCGAATACAATCACGGAACATACAACACGGAACACCGATACATGGTCTCATAGATCATAGACTTAAAGAACTGAACTAACTGAACTGAGCCAACCAGAGATTACTTATTCTAACAAGGTCAATATTATAGCCACTGTATTACGCAAACTCATCGATCAGGCTAGCTAAATTGCATATAATTCTTCGCGTATTCCCCTCTCCCCCACCCCCGTGCACCACGGATCTCTATAAAATAGGAAAATCCAGATTCTCAGTGCGCAGGCCTGCCAAGGCTTGCGCACTGCTGGTTGCCGGCATGCTGGCCCTTCAGCTTAAATGGAAATAGGTATGATAATATGAATAGAAAATGTTTATCATTCTGGCAAAGGCAAGTAGCAATATAAAAACGGCGTCTACCATCTAAAAGATATAGGCTATTCTGCGCCTTGCAGCCTTAATGGACGCTTCGCCACTGTATATATTAACATAACGTATGCTATTGAGGCGTTAAACGACAAATTCAGAATGAGTAAAACTAATAAAGGCTGAAATGCTAAATAAAATTTTAAAAGAATTTCAGTTTAGCCTTGCACATTATCAAGAGGTGAATTGCAGACGATTTGAATACTTAATTTAATGGTTTTTTTGTATTAATTATTATTTTCTTATAATATTGTTCTAATGAATTTGATTTGATTTGATTTGAGGATTGTTTCTCAAAACAATTAGTATGTAAGTTACTAAAAAATTTTATATACGTAAGGAAATGTGCTTTCTGAAATGGAATCATCAGACAAATGTGTTGTTACTTATAAACAACTGTCAGTGAGATCAGAAAATATATGTTTACAAAAAAATGCACATCTAAGAAACTATAAGTTCTCACTGGATATTTAGTACTCAATTTAACGTATTCCAAAGATAGAATCGCAGAAAAAGTGAAATGTTAGAGATATAAATCGGATCTAAATATAAATCGGATCTAAAAAAAAAATTAGTTTTTTGCTAAAAACTAATGAATTGTGCTCAACAATGGGTTTAGCTCATAATGACTTTAGACGTTGGCCGATATTCGATCGAAATAAAGTGCATTCCATCAGGATGTAGGCTACACGCTCATGTAAATCACCAGCAATTTTGTGTCTACATTTAAAAAAGTAAAGCTATACATTCCGTTACGTCATCTATTTGAACGATAATTTCAAGAACTAATAGGAGCAACTCAAAAAACTGTAGCTGGAATGGTGGTAAACAAACAGGTCAAGTTCATAAAAATCAAGAGGTACAGAAAAAACTGGTAACCATAATAAATCATACCAGATTTTTGATCTAGACAGTATTTGTTCGCCGGGTGAAAAACTGCAACAAAAAGAATTATATAAAAACGACTAATATCACTATATAATGTTCGTCTTTTATTTTCTATCAAATGGATACGTTAATTATCAATATTCGGACGGATGTATGGTCTCCGTGATGGATGAGCGATTCATTTGCATAATATTAGTCGAGGTTCAAAAAAATATATATATAGAGTTCTTGTGCCGCAAAAGGCACAACCAGTTTCAGTGTTTTGACCGAGTCTGTGCGGAACCTTTTTACGTTTCCTCAAGGTCAATAGATTTCCTTTTTTAGTTACGTAACCTTATATGGCTCACCACCGCACAATACCCGATATATTTACGGGCGTCCTACCCTGGGTGATTCAGATTCAGAACAATGCTTTTCGAATTATTGTCTTCGAGTATAGACAGTGTAGGTAAAATAACTAAATTTTAACAGCAAGTGGCCTATTTTGGTCGGTGTAATTAAGGACAAGGTTTCTTGGTCAAGATTATGTTAGCAAAGTGAAGAGTCATCGAGGTCTGGTAAATTCATACAGACATGTAAACATTTTCGTTAATAGTTCCATTTTTTTTTTGTATATGTATTTACGTACACATTAATATATATGTTTAATACGTAGAAATGAGTATGTAAATAAGTATATAATATATGTATATAGTAAAGAATAAAAAGGAAAAATGGAGATATTAGTACAACCGTTACAATAAAATATTTCACTAATATGTAAACTGGAACACCTTTGTACAACAATATAAACACATATACACAACAATATACAATATAAAATAACACAAAAGAAATGTTGAAGACTCTAGTGGAAGTAATTCTCTATAGGAAATTTTCGAAACAAACAATCGACTGGCATGAAATGAATAAAAACCATATCCTAGTTTACATGGTGACTAAAAATTAGTTAATACTGTTGGTGTGTATTATTACATAAAGAAAACGATAATATAATACCTAATTAAGATAACAATTATATCTAGTGACACTTCTGAAGAGAACGTGCTTCACTAACGAAGATTCTGTAAGCATTTAAAGCATTGGAATTAGAGGATTTCTATGTTTATGCCAGAGGATACACTATTTATATCAACAATCAACAGAAATATTTGTTTCAAATGAGCTTTTTTATATAGAATGATTCTCCTGAATAAATTCTATGAATTAATGTAATAATTAATCAAGAAATTACTGTTCTAATTACAATAGTTCTAACAACGGAATTTTAGAAAAACGAAAAAATATGTTTGGGCTTAAATACTCAAATACATGCAGCAAAGTAATCATATCTATCATATCATGAAGAATAATATGATGCAGATATATTCGGTGTGGTGTAAAGATCCTGGTAATACAATAATACTAAACTACTTTCATTCAGTATCTGAGATTTATATTGCAGATTTCTGTAAAATTTTCAGTAGAAAGCACGACTTTATTGCATCATCAATCTATCATTAAAATGTTATATAAACTATCTTCAGATGGACTACCGTCAGTTATCTGATTACATCTCTAAAACCTTTTACAGACAGATACTGGTCTACGCGATATAGTAGGATACAGGGATCGCGGGTACAACATTCTTGACGACCGAATCGGGTAACTACATATTTCTCCTGGATTCATTTATCTGGTATGTAAAATTTGCATTTTATACATTGCAGTGCATGATGGATATCAAAAAGATCTTTATATTGTGATATCTCATAACAAAAGCAAAAAAAAACGATACGGCCATACGTTTAATCGGGTTTCGATACGGGTTCTTTCAATAATAAAATTAAAGGCATCTCAGGTAACCTTCACTTTACTTTTTCCGGAATTAATTCAAGACGGCAATGTTTTTTAATTATTTTCTAACTACTAGTGCTACTGGCCACCTAACAATATATGCTGAAAGGCTGCTTGTCTAAACGACTTCAGAAGCTACAGTGGAGAATCAGTATTTGGATTACACACCTCCCCGATGGTATCTGGAAAGGAGGCATATCAAAATTTACTTCGACCAAAACTTTATGAATAGATTCATTTAAGTGTATGTATGTATATATATATATATATATATATATATATATATATATATATATATATATATATATATATATATATATATATAAATAAGCTGCGTCTGAAGAATACGGGTGCCTGAGAGTGGTCTAAGTTTTTTTAATATCTTTTTGTCCACGTAGACCTAAGAAAATAATACAATAATGAATAATAATTGTGATACATAATTATTTTTTTAATTCGTAATTCGTCATAATGCAGCTACTGAAGGTCTTCGATATATATATATATTTCGTTCATTTACACCTTTTCGAACAATAAAAAGTAATTGAAGGTAACGTCTCAATGACTACCTCTTACTATATGTCACAAGTTATTACCTATAAAGATAATTAATTACAAAATAAACGCTTGTTCCTTGTTTTGTTAACAATCACCTAGGGAATTCAGTATCAATTGATCAACAATGACGATGGTGATGACGAATAGAAAAGAATATTAAACATTATTTGCTGTTCACTATTGCGGCTAGTACATAAGTACATAGCATCACATTTACCTTGGTATTATAGTCTGTATCGAATAAGTGCGGAAATTTCGTAATTCCTTCAAATGTATTCGATGAGATTAAGATACGGATTGAGAAATAATGCGTTAATTAAATATATTGAATTTAGAGTTTCAATCAGTGGCGGTTTTACTGTAGGTGCATTTGTGCAGTGTGCATAGGTGCATAGGTGCACTTGTGCAGTGAGCTCCCTTAAAAATTCCTAAAAATACCTATTAGGAGTATACTATACATTACATTATCATTATACATAGAATGTTCCGATATCTAACAGTCTCGCTTCAGCTTGTTAGATGTCGCGAGATTCGCCAGCTCTAGAATCTATCAGATTTATCTATGGGATATTAAATCTGCAACTCGGAATATATGTATACGGAGTTCAATTTTTGTATTGCACACATCAGAGGAAAGAGAGGACTCGGGCGCGTGAAACAGGAGATATATATTTCTAGGACATATCTTATGAGATTTGCATGCACTGCACGCAATACACATGCGAACTGTATGAACCGTTTCTGAAAATACTCAATTTTTAAAAGAATGCTTAGAATGTATTTTTAATACTGCGGGAAATGATTACAATACAAAAAATTGCGCATATATGTTATTGAGTTATTTTTTATTTAAATAACGATTCGATTAAATACTGGCTAGCGTTTTTCGCTAAGGTTATGCCTCATTGTGAAATCCTTTTTAAAGAGTTTCAATCTCGATCATTGGATGCTGTCAAGATAAGCAGTTATTTGAATAATTTTGAAGACGCAATTACATATAAAAATTCATAAAACTAATTCCTCATATTCGCCTGAAAAAAATACAAGGCGATCCCATAATGACATATCATTTTCTGCACAAATACAGGAGGCGTGTGATATATTAATTAACCAAACTACATACAGATTTGAGTAACACTTGTTAGCGTCGAAATTATTTTCCCCAATAAATTTAGTGACTGTGAGAAACAATTCTCCATTCAATATTTTGACAATGTAACAAAAACTTATGGATTTTTGGACAAAGCTGAATTGAAAAGTGAATTAACTGTTATATAAATCAGGAGAGATTTTCATGAAGCAGCAAGTTGCTTAGTAATTTTTCAATTATTTATAGATCGAAACCTGACGGACTGTTTTAGTGAAACTGTTTTATTATTAAAATTAAAGTTGTACCATACCCATCATAAGTGTTGAAAGTGAACTCTGCTTTTCGACGCATAAAAGAATTCAAATCTTTTTGAGAAATACAATGGCGCAAGACAGACTAAATTCACTTTGCATGATAAGTATTGAGAAAGTGCTAATTGCAGCAGCGATTCCAGATTTTAATAATCTTGTAATTGACGTTTTTGCGAAGTCCAAAAACAGACGAATGGATTTCCTGTATAAATAACCTCAGGCTTGGGCATAGGTAAGTTTATTTTAATTTTTGTTTGTTATTACTTTATCGATTACACCCCCAGACAAAGATTACACCGGCCGCCACTGGTTTTAATGCAAACAAAATTGAAAATAAAAATTAAACTTTCAAAGAAAAATCTAACCTGGACTTCTGCTAGACTTACTATAAAAATAGAAGATAATAAAGGAATCAGAAATATGGAAAAATGAAATATTTTATGTACGTATAAAGGATAAACTCATATTATAATAATTTATTTTATAAAGAAGTATTAAAGACTCCCAGGATCATATGAGTCAAATAATCACTTTACGTGAATGATGCAATATTAATGATTTAGTTGTGATTATAACATAATCAGTGTTCTACCTGATTATATGTTGATCATCCTTTAATTATCACTGTTAGATAATAGGATATCCAGTTTAGTAGTCTAGGGATCTCCTAGTTTGCCAAGAAACTATATCATTATCAATAGATTATTGTTACATATTAATAACTTACTTAAAATCAAGTTTCCATAAACAGAGATAACTGAAGAGTGAGTTAATATGTATTTTGATGTTTGAAAACTTCAAGATCTATTTTCAAGAACATAAAATCATATTAATAGATCTATCTATTAATATGATTTTATGTTCTATTACTTAAAATGGAATTTGTAGAAGATATCAATTCCCATATCTATAGAATAGGGAGGTAATACAGAGTTTGGAATTGGATTATAAGTAATGGTGAGGAAGCAACTTCCTTATTAGAATAATTCTGAGGAATGTGGAAGATATATTTACATCATTATATTGCATGATGACACAACTCATCTTCAACAACTTGGAGATTAAATTAACGCAAAAATATTTCAACAATTCACAGAAAATTTATGTTAAATAAGAGATAAATTAAGTTAAAAATGTTAATGTGTAAAAGCTGTTAGAATTGCTTAATACAATTTCAGTCCCAAACGTGTTATTATTTTTTTAATGTTTAGTAGTTCTAGTTAATTATTATTTAGTAGCATAAAATATATGGATTTCGTACCGATACGCTTGACATGCACGTCCCGATTGAAGGACACACGTGGCTTTAGAGATGCGTCAGATCGTTGGGAGTCCGAGCGGGTGACATCAGGCATCCCAGCTACAGATTGCACATCCTGTAACACCCGTAGAAATATCTGCAAACACTCTTTCTTTCAGTATCAGTAAATATGACTCTATGCTGAAATGAGATGATTGTTATACGTGCTATCGATCACACGTTAGGGAACATGGGCACAACTTGGAAATAAGCGAGTTTGTGTAAAAGGCAACATTCAAGTACTTATTTAAATCAAAGTCAATTATTCCAGAAAGTACTGAAAGGGATATGAATATATTTTATTTTTTGTAATAATAATAGGCATAGATATAATAATAATAATAAGTATATATAATAAATGTTTCTTTTTAAATAACATTTATTTATGTATATATAAAAATAGATGTATATAAAAATAAATAAATAATAAAATAAATAAAAAATAATAATAAATAAAAATTGTAATATTATTGTATATTGTAATGTTATATTAAAAAGATTGTTGTTGTTAACTCGACTCTTATTGAGTTCCAAATATTTGACAGTATTTTACCTACAGCTATAATCTTTATGGATTTTGTATAGCTTTGTTGTATTATGAAAATATAGATTTTGTCTCTATATCATAGGTAATTTATTTGTCTCTCCTATATGATTTTTCTCCATTATTCCTGAGTCATATAAAAGATTATTTATACCAATGTTATAGAACTATTTTATATTAGTTTCATGACATTTGATGTATAGTTTATTCCATCGATATTTGCCAAATAAAAAATCTCAAAACATACCGTAGCTTGTTTTTATGGCTAGGCTCAGATATACTGTTCCATTTATCGGCAAGATAAGAGAGTTTCTTATTTGGCAAATGGCGATGAAATAAATAGTATGTATATAGCCTCCGATAAATCATTCAAACGTTTCTATGAATAACTTTTTGTGGTAACGGGAATAATTGAGATATTATGAGGAAATTTTATGTGCATCAGCCTGTACATACAAGAACTCAACTATTGTTCCAAATATTTGCAATGTGGCATATGTGTGTAATTCCTTTTTTATTAGGGAAGTTAATTTAGCAAAAACTGGATAAACCGTTAAATTTATCACACTTTTTCATATTGTTATTAATAGATATATATTATGGTATCCTGGGAAATCTGTGCACATTGTCTGAGATATACAGGGTGGAAACTATTGAAGGAATGAAATAATTTTGTGAAACACTATTTGCCGTATATACAATATAAGCTCTAGAGCTATATTTCATTTTAAGACAAAGGTTCAGATAGTTTATCGAAGAAATATTATCGAACAGCTTGCTCGATTATACGTTCGAAACGAATTTTTAAATATACTGCGTGATTTATGTAAATACGATAAAAGAGAGATGCTATTTTAAAGTGGAATACCTTAGATATTCTTATATTGTGAATTCTGTTTGAGGTGTTGATCTCGACGATCTATAAAATTATGAGTTAAATTAATAAATGAGGGATTAAATTTATGTAAATGTTCAAGGTAAAATAAAGATCCTTGATATCAAAATAATTTTCTACAGTGCTCTTTATGTTATTTAAGTATATAAACACCAGAAATAAATTTAATTTAAAATGTATGTCACCTGTATTTTTACAAAAACATTTTGCCCCGACGCGACATTAAAACAGCTTAGGCATCTACAAATCATAAAAGAAAGTTAGGAGGTATATTTCTACAGTTATAGTGACATTTTAGTGAATTCTTTCTGGTAAAGTCCTTTAGTGGCTAATAATAAAACAATTATAAACAATATAGATACTCATTGAATATACATTTTTATGATGATTGCTGTTGGATATATATGTAGATGTCAAGTACAAGCTTTTAAGTTGAACGTTTTTTATGAAAAGTATTCTGATTTGCTCAAAATATTACAATAAGCTGTGTCTGAAATGCATGAACAATTTAGGGAACTTGGACACGTTAAACTGTTAAAAAGACTATAGATCGTAGGTTCTAGAAGATGATATGGAAGTAGGCATTTTTTCAAGATAATCCAACGTCATGTTTTAAATCAAATTGCTCAATAGTTTTTCTTCATTTGTTTTAATCTAATCTATACTGACGGCAATGTAATTATTGCCCTAGCGTATGTAAAAAATGTGTAGTCTTTCACATTCCGTAATAAAAAAAGGACGTGACCCTTAAAGAAATATCGATGACGTCATACCACCTACACGAATAGCTTTGTGTATATTAATTATATTTTAAAAAATATGCAATTAAAAATAAAACTTGACGGGTCCGGGAGCTTTTCCTGAAAGTTATTTCTTGAATATTTAAGCAATTTATTCAATACTTTATGAAAGTATTAGGGCGAACATTTCCCTTAATATGTAGGCATTTTTCAAATTTAACAATTTACATTAGTATACAGCAAAAGAAGCGATTTCTATTAATCATTAATTACAGTTTCCTTATATAACTATTAACTTCTACCGATTGAACACATCATATTCTACAGTAAAAATTGCGCATATTTCCATTTATAGATAATATCCTTTACTGTGTGTGGGATTTTACGACACAAACTTGTTTTTTGCGATGGGACGTGTAGAAACTACAATAAAATTATTCCAAGCATTTTAAATTCCCTGAAACGCAGTAAACATAATACCATAAATTTCAAAGTGACCGCATCTGTTTTATAGAGAAAAATACCTCAGATATGACATGGCATCTTACATAGCCATAGATACATATGTTGGCACGGCACTACTTTCATTTTTGGAAACTAGTTATACTATAAGTGAGTGTATTGACCCAGTTATCGTTACGTAACAATCGACAGGTACATACTTAAAGGTCGTTTTAATTCCACTTGTCCAGCGAATCATGACGTCTTAAAATAGCTTTGTACATACTTAGTTGAACAGATGTAAAAAAGACGCAGATAATATTTTACATAAAAATAATATGTCAGAAAAACCTATAACAACCAAAATAGTTATAGGTTATAAAAAATATCATGTGCAGCACAGTACACGTGATAGAAGTTAATACTTCTTTAGAATAGAGAATGAGAGAGATTAAGAGTGAGAGATTGAAAGAGAGAGAGAGACAGATAGAGAGAGAGAGAAAGGGAGAGGGATAATTTCAAAAGAAATATAACAATATAAAGTTTGTGTAAAAAATATTCGGTTTATTAATTATCTACACTATCATGGGCTGGTGGTTCAATTGGTAATACTGATATGATTGGTGTGTGATAACTAAAATATGAAATATATGTTCGTGATTAGATATTTTCTAGATAACGTGTAAAAATTGCATCTATTGTTGTTCCGGGTTTTGTTGTTGATTCTTTGGGATTGTTATTTATAAGCAGACCAAATGTTTCTCGAAGAAAGTTAATCAACGTCAAAGAATCATTGGATCCGAAATTTACATTGAAATCTCCCCCGAGAATCAAAGGGATTTTGTCTTCGCCTCTTCCAAGTGCATAGACGCGGATAGCCTAAATTGATATATATGATGTATAGCTCTCTTTCTCTTTCTCTCTATGTTATATATCTGTGTACTCTGTCTTGTAACGATGCCTGTGTTTTAGGTATACCAAATGTATACATTATATCTTTTTTTTTTCTCTCGTGTAACGAAATCTCGAAACGTTACATTTTTTCCAATTCACTCTCCATTCTCGTCAAATATCAGAACGCCGCCAAAGAAGTATTCACTTGAAAAAGTAGAAATTGTGTGAATTTAATCTGAAAAAAATCTGAAAAATGAAGATAATATGAAAATAAGCATATATACAATTTGTATAATGCATCTTTGCGCGTGTATCTATATAGTGATGACGCACGGATCACATGCTAGACCACTCGCAATTGTTATTAATATTCCACAATTACCAGCACGTATGTCTAGCGACATATGTTTCAATCAACTGCGTACGACATAGACAGTTAATAATTTACCGAACAAAATGCAATTATGAAGTCACATCTTAGCTTTATTGTATAATTCATTGTATAATTTGTTTTTTTTGTATAATTTTATATAATTGTATAATATTTTGTATAATTCTATACTTTATTGTATAATTTATTATATAATATTCATTGGCGTCTCAATATTTCTGTAAAATATATTTCATTTTTGTATGATTTATTTTGATTTTTGTTGAATTTATTTCATTTATTTTGATGGAGACATCACTTTTATTGAATGTTTCTGTGGAGAACCTTTTCATTACTCTGTAATAGGTTGACGTATTTGTATTGTCTAACTGTTATCCTAAAATGTGCCGCTAAAATCGGCACGACACTGTTCAAAAATGTCAGTTGATTAATTCATATGATTGTTACCTGTGAGGCAAACGCAAAGAACCATTATACAACCCATAGTAAATCTATGTATTTTTAACCAGTCAATATTAGAATTGATATAATGGGCTCTTATATTTTTTTATTCGTTTATTCCATTGATCGAAAGTACATTATTACACCTCTATTTCTCATAAGAAAAAATATCGTTTCGACATTTCATACGATTCAAAATTACGATCGTGTCGTCATAAGCAGACTTTCCAATAAGTACCCACTGTTAGAAATCCCTCGAGGTAAAACTTTACCCCATTCAGAGACGTGAAAATGGTGTAAAATTTAATTATATCCGAAACAAAACAGCACTAGTGTAACTGATAATATTTTACACTTATACTATATATATATATATATATATATATATATATATATATATATATATATATATATATATATATATATATATATATATATATATATATATATATATATATATATATATATATATATATATATATTACTACTATAGTAAATTTTAGTATATCGTAGCTATAAAACTAATATAAATAAACCAAAATGCAGTACACTTTACACCACATGGGGTAAATTACAATCCCTGCATATCAATTGTTCTTGAATACGCATGCATGTGGTATTTGTACATACTTTAACACTATGAAAATGTGAGACAATATGGCTATTTGTGATTCCTTATTAACCAATTTATGCCCAATGCTGTTATGTCTCAAAAAGCAAACGTTAATTGTATTGGACAGTTTTATTAAAAATTTGTACCTAAATGATTCAAAAATATATTGAATGTGATGAGTTGCATCGGAAAATTTCATCTAATAAATATGTACCTAACCTATTTGTGTCACGGCGATGAAAGAAACAAGATAATAACTGTCTATAATATCAAACAATTAGTTTATATTCAAATGGTTTATCCATCCTAAGAAGCAAACACTATAGAGTCCTGACAAAGTTTATTAAAACTAATAAATGTCTGAAAAATGTGTTCAATTTTGACAGTCACTTAAGTTTTCATTTACTACATACTGACGAGATATTTCATGTATGTCATTCTTATTTCCCATTAATTAATAATCCCATATTAGTATTATCAAAAATGGACAGAATTATTAAATAATGAATTTTATTGGTATACTGTTACACTAAAACTGTTTATACATTTTTTTTTAATTTAGTCTGTAAAAAATTCCAATGCCATATCCCGGATTCAAGTAGTATATCTACCCGAATCCGGAATATGGCATAGGGACTTGGTGAGTATTATATTAATGTTAGTATAAAATTCATAAAATAATTTGAATTCACAATAATAATATATAATATATATATATATATATATATATATATATATATATATATATATATATATATATATATATATATATATATATATATATATATATATATATATATTAATAATTCACAACAATAATAAACTAATGTAAATATTCACTATTACTACATATTATTTTGTCCATTTGTGTTTGGTAATACATTATGAAAATGAAAGTTTTTATCCAGGATTCTATGGTAAATTGCAACTGGATAATTAGAATATATATGTTGAGAAATGATCCTGAGAAAGAATGATGATGTTTTGAGAGATGAGCGTGATAATATTTGAGGTGGCGTGAGCCTCCAAACAATGGGGTTTCAACAAGAGAAGATAAGGAGCTCCTTCTCGTTTTGGTGATTTTCCTGGTACAATATGATACATTCCCAGATACAATATCGAAGTTAAATTATTTAACGTACAACTTGTCGATAACTTTCAGATTGTTAATGGCGGACATTTTGAGCAACTTTGATATTTCTCTCATAATAAAGCCGTATTTGCTCTATTTATATTTTTTAAACATACTGTATCTGTTGAAGGATAAGTAGAAAACGCCTTGTGAAACTTTATCATGACGCTGCATATATGTTAAATAAGGGAAAGTACATTGTAATACGTAACATATCAGGAAAGTAGGGATTATTGTGACATTAGAGGAAAGGGTAATGTTAAAATGCATATTTAAAGAAAATGCATAACAATAAGTGCTCATAAAAATATTCTTTATTATCGCAATCTGCAGCTAAAAATATCAACTACCAAGTGTACAAAGAATAAGGAAAATTGGTGTATTTTCTCAAATTTACTTATTTTAAATTACTTAACTTATACGCCACGAATGCAGCTGTGCAATTAATTAATATTACTACGAACTTATTTTCCAAATATACTTGGTATCATATCTCACAATATACTAATATTTTCTACCTTATTGCAATTAATATTAGGAAAAGCTTTTCAATAGACTCTCTATTAGTCTTTTCCAAAAAGAATCAAGTCCCCTAAATACATTTCTGAATACAAAATATGTTATCGAGAATCTATATCACCAGACACAGATTACATATCTAGATCAGCAAGTCTTTTAACTTGCCATTGAATTCACAGAAATCGAAGTAATTCAAAGAGCCCATTAACTCTGCAGAAATTATAAAATGTCAGTTGTACAATATGAGAAAAATGTACCAGAAATTAGTGCGAATTATATAGTTATAAACTTGATAACTTCACCAAACGAGGATGTTTACTGAGTGTCTTTAATAATATAGTAAATAGGATATTTTATATTATTAAAGAAATATCGATTATAACCATTAAACTTAACAAAACCCATCTCTATTTTAAAGTACATAATTAAACCTTTACTATTTTTACCACAATATGTAGATAACTTATTATTATATAAATATTAAGTATTCAAAATAATATGAAAATAAAACTTCAGCAAATCAACTTCAAAATCAACTTCAAAATCAGCAGACAGTACTTTAACTTGAAATGCAGGAAAATAAAAAAATAAAAGGATCAGTGAAGAGAAATAATCTCCATTGCACTACGTAATACGTAATTGTTTTTGGTTTACAAAATATCAATTTCTAGGGAAAAACAGTTAGAGGATTAGTCATGAATTTGTCTATACATATTATGAAGAAGTCTTAGAATTGCTAATAATAATAAGTTAGATCCAAAATTATTTGAATGTTACCATATTCACAATAATGAGAAAATAATAATGATAACTGCTCATATCGGTGGTAATAACCATTATAACAAGAAAATACAATAAAAATATTTACATATTTCCATTTATAGACAACAGATTATTACACAAAGTTCCATCCCGCATGTTCTAGTTTTAATATATGTTCTAATTCTAGCAATCTTACATCCATATATGTCGCTAATAATGGAATTATTTAATACACTGTATTAAGATTTTGGAAACTGTTAACAGCAAAATATTTAGGTAGCTAAGAAGAATATTTTATAGAGTAATTTTTTGCATTTGGGACCAAAACTTTACACTAATTCCACATTATTCACTTTCAATTCATTTTATATCGTTATTCAAATATAAAGTTGTAAAGTGTAGTTGTACTATGTCTACAAATCTATGATTATGTTGACATAAATAATCAGCTTTATTATTAGCTTTACTTTACTCTTATACTAAATATTAATATTATTTTTATGCCCCTAATTATAAGATCTCTAGTAAAAAGAGTGCAACCTGATTTATCATGCCAAGTAGTTTACTAAATTAGAAATTTATAAAACTGTTAAATAAAAAAGATCTGCCACTTACTATTAAAAAGATTCTTTAGCGGTTGTTATTTGATTATTTATTTGGTTTCCCTTATTTAAATGTATGTCAATAAGCTTTTTTTTTGACTTGATTATACAATTATAAACATATTATTTAACAATTATAAATATATAAGACTGCTCCGCCAAACTAGTGAAATAAAAATATAAGACATTCTTATTGTACGTATCTGCGTCTTGGCTAATAACTTTATATTCGACGTACAAGATGTACTAGATGTAAGTAAAGCCACTATTTAAATGAACCACCTTTTACCTCTTAAATAGGTCAATAAAATAACTGGTCATCGTAAATAAATCCGCTCATAAAATTCTAGAACTCTTCATTGTGTGGGCATCTGCCTTAGCGAACTGCGGCATTTTATGGACCAGTAACCGTATTATTCGCATATTTTTCAGTTAAATTACCAGGATATCTAAATTCGCTGAAAGCGGGACTGCCTACGTTCATCTCGACATATATGGAACTTCGGTCTGGATAAATTTGTGACGTCACGAGTTGTGGGAAGCGACGGGATCATTGGGGAGTATTACAATTGTCTATATGGCGAGATGTCGGAAATTATCATGGGTAAAGGTGGTCGTGGATTTTCAAATGATTGTCAACCCTTTCTTGCTTAACAACATCTGTTTTCGTCTAAAGTTTTCTTACTATTGTAATCCTAAATAACGTTTACATTATTTTTTCATCACAAAGATACGAATTTAGGCGATTAACGACTATCTTCAAACTGGTATGTTGTTTCAAACTGGTACTGAGGTAAAGGAAGGTATGAATTCAGCTCAAGTTTGTTCATTCATTTTAAAATTAAGAAGCCACGTTTTCAGGGTCTTATTTGCAAATCGTAAATTATGTAGAAACTTTGTGTATAGTTTATTTCATCTCTATTTGCCAAATAAAAAATCTCAAATGGCTCTTATCTCATACCGTGGCTTGTTTTTATGGCTAGGCTCAGGTAGACCGTTCAGTTTATCGGCAAGATAAAGTAGTTTTTTATTTGGCAAATAGCGATCAAATGAATAGTACTTCATTATACATGTTTTACACGGTCGTCAAAATTTTATTACATTTAGAGTTTTTTCGCAACCTACAAAGGATACAGAAAAACCGGTCCACGATTTCTAAGTCGATTTTTGAAAGAAAAACGATGGCGTAACAGAAGTCTCGAAAATTGATTCGTATATCAATTTCTTAACATTATTGACTTCTACTTAAAAAAGATCTGAATAATGTTTTCGCCATTTTCTGATCTGATATATTGACACCGAGATGCAGAGGTCAGTTTAAAGTGCACGTTATTTAGAAATAGTTTACATCTCCGGAAAGGAAAGCGACAGAAGGCTGCAGTTTGCGTCGTTGTATTTTTCTCAAAAATAGGTATGTAATAGAAATTATATATTGGTCTTTCTATACCTTTTATAGTTTCCCCCCGAAAACCCCGAATCACATAGACCACAGGGAATTAAAATATAAACTTAAATAAAATATAAATGAGATATTTCATTATCCGTTCTAAAATTTTTTATTAGCTAGATGTTATCCGCGACTTCATCCATGTGGAATTTGAAACAAAAAATTTTAGCAGAATCCTGTATTCCTGAAATAAAGTGCTGTCTATGTATTCGTGAAAACGCCATAAATCTTTATAAACGATGTGGAGTTTAAATAACTAACTCTAACTTAACCTGACCACTAATAAAATAAAGTAATAAGTAAGTGATATGGAAGTTAAGTGAAGTTTTAAAATTGACGATCTAAAACTACAGATCTACAATTAAAGTTACGTGGTTCGACAATCTTCGCGTCTCCGAATATTTACGAATAATAAATATCCAGCCATGTCGCCGCTGCGATATGATATGGCTTGTCTCGCGTATGGGCAGCGGTCGCGGCAATATACGAGGGTGTACCCAAAATAAACCGAAATAATTTTTTTATTCTTTTATCTAATATTTATACAAAAAGACAATCAATTTCCTTCAATTACTCTCCAGTAGCATTAGTACACTTCTCTAATCTTTTATTCCATTGTTGAAAACAGTTTTGAAATTCGGATTCTGTGATGACCGACAGTCTCCATCGTTTCGTTTTTCACCTCAGCAATGTCGTAAAAACGCTTTCCTTTCCTTTTCATTTGGGGAAATAAAGAAATGTGGCAAGGGACAAGGTCAGGTGAATAAGGGCGATAGGGTAAAGGGGCCATGCCATTTTTGGTCAAAAATTGGCGCACAGATTGCCGAGGTACGAAGTTGGCAGCCATCCTTTACATCCCCAAATCTTCCATTAACATTCGTTGAACTGAACTCCACGTCACTCCGGAAAGCTCCACAACTTCGCCAATGGTCCGTCGTCGATCTTCCAGGATGATTTGACGAATTCTTTCAACATTTTCATCTGTTCGAGGACGACTAGAGCGAGGTTCGTCATCAATTGACATTTCACCTCTCCTTCAACGGGAAAATCACTCAAACATTTGAGTTTTCCCAATACTATAATCCTTGTAGGCCATTTTTAACATTTCAAGAGTTTCTGTGACAGTTTTTCCGAGTAAGAAGCAACATTTTACGGCCTCGTGCTGTTCACTAGAATTAGCCATTGCAAAAACGACGAACTCACAAAGCAACTCTCATTGAAAGATTCACATAAGCCGAACGGAACCTTCTTTAGCGACGACGCTTGGCTTACTGACTCGGGAATGGTACAACTATATGCTCTTAGCGGCAGAACACGGTACTACAAAACCTCCGCCCACCACAATATCAGTTCGGTTTCTTTTGGCTATCCCTTCGTACATTTACGATGCGCAGTTTAGAAGGTTTTTATTTTTATTTTTCGCAGAAAATCTAAATATTTCCGGAATGAAAAGCCTATAGCACTCTTTACAATGTCCACTACCTGCTTGTGACAGCCTCGTTAAAATCGATCCAGTCGTTTCTAAGATAATTGTGGACAAACAGACAGACAGACAAAAATATTCAACAAAAAAAAGATATAAATCACAGACAGACACTTCAGTTTTATTTATATGTATTGATGTATTATAGTATGGAAATAGGAAAATAGAACGCGACATCATTATTAGTGTAACACTTCCTCTTATTGTTTAGCATTACCTCGGCATATTTCTGATGGGAATCTCTGCTTTTCCAGCGATCGCAGGACAGGTGATTAAGTTTAATGAACACAATGAACGTTTGATTTTTAATTAAATTACGTACGCCGAGCCACAATAATTGTGCATTCTCGGTCTCGGCCTATTCTTCATGTGTGATTGAAAAATGCGACGGGATAATGCAAACTACACCACCGAGATTGGCATCTGTCACGACCACAATAGGACCGGAGGTTAAAAAACGGCGACAATTATCCATTATGCTATTATTGATATACATTTAAACACAGGTGTGGGCCGACCAAGGCTGAGTCGATTACCATTCATCCACAACCTTTTACATTACCCGAGAAAAAAAGTGCGGTATTGTTAATAGACTTACCTCCCATCCTCCAGACCGCATAAAACAAGTTACTGACTGCTCGATAAGAAGCTCTATGAAGAATCGATGAGTCTGAATATAGCCTCGCGAAGTGCGATCGGTCAGATTTAATCACTCGTTATTATGCGACTTACGCATAATACGGGGGTGGCATTTAAAATTTTTTTCTTCGAGGGTGTCTTTTTTACTACCTACATTGACGTCTAGCTAGAACTATTCTTCCATTATCTACAGCCAGGCACTTGTTAATTGCACGCATTACTGTATACAGTTTGTCAAGAATAGGAACAAGTCTAAAAACTGCGACATCGGACCGCCCACAAGGTGCTCGGTAAGTAGCTTGGTCTTTATTCAGTCGTATTGAGGCCTTCGCAGAGTGAGTGAGACGTATGAATGTATACAGAGTTCGATCTCGCCGCGCGTAATATGCAGTATTTTCCCTTCGAATCCTGCCTCTTTCTTCTACGCATACACAGAGAATTTTACACTTTTTTTCGATTCTTGACTAGCTGTACGTGTTGAATTATATTTGTGTAACCATCACTATTTCTGTCATACTAATTCTATCGTCATTAATAAATGCTCTCCATGAAAAAATATTTCCCTAATGAAGAAAAGCGAAAAATAATTTATATTTAAGAAGCGGTGCTTTTACAATACCTGTTAGTTGTTGACATACAGGGTGTTAATTAAGTAATCGGATACACTGTAAGAGGCAATTCCCTTATTGTATGACTTAATACAATAAACAGTTTTAAAACCTTAACACGGACTATTCAGCACGTTGAACATCTCTATCTCGAAATTGAATGGTCGAGAAAAATTGAATCAACACATAAATGCAGAACATGTGTTTTATGCGACAGTTTTACTTTTTTGAATTTTTCCCAGATAGTACACTATCGTGCTTACTCATGACCCATCGACAGGGTGGGGTGTATACTATCCACCTCAAAATCAATAGATGTGGTTTGGTAGACGTCCCTAATCAGAATCAGTCGAAATCCGATCGCTCCGACATGATTTATTTGAGCGATCGTGCTAATAAAAACAATTTCTCAAATAGTCCACCATTGTGCGCTCTCATGACCCATGAACATGGTAGAGTGTATTCTGTCCACCTTAAAATCAATAGGTGTCATCTGGGAGACGTTCTCGATCAGAATAAGTCAAGAACCGATCGATCCGACACGAATTAGTTAAGTTATCGGGTTAACAAAAAAAAACTTCTCAAATAATCCACCATGGTGCTTTCTCATGACCCATGAACAGGATGGGGTGTATCATATCCACCTCAATATCAATAGGTGTCATCTGGGAGACGTCCCTGATCAGAATCAGTCAAAACTCGATCGATCCGACACGATTTAGTTGAGTTATCGTGCTAACAAGAATAAATGCCGACTGATTCTGATCGGGGACGTCTCCCAGATGACACCAATCGATTCTGAGGTGGATAGGACCCACCCTACCCTGTCTATGGAGCATGAGAAAGCACGAGGGTAGACTATTTGAGAAATTTTCTTTGTTAACACGATAACTCAACTAGATCGTATCAGATAGATTGGGTTTTACTGATTCTGGTTGGGGACTTCTCCTAGACGATACCCATTTTTTGGTGTCGTCTGGGACATGATTTTGAGGTGGACAGGACACACCCCACCCTGTCCACGAGTCATGAAAATGCACGATGGTGGACTATTTGGAGAATTTTTTTTTTGTTAGCACGATCACTCAATTAAATTGTATTGGATCGATCGGGCTTCGACTGATCCTGATTAGAGACGTCTACCAGACGACATCTATTGACTTTGAGGTGGATAGGACACACCCCACCCTGTCTATGTGTCACGAGAAAGCACGATGGTGGACTATTTGAAAAAAGTAAAACTGTCGCATAAAACACATGTTCTGCATTTATGTGTTGGTTTATTTTTTCTCGGCGACTCAATTTCGAGATAAAGATGTTCTACGTGCGGAAAAGTCCCTCTTAATGTTTTAAAACTGTTTATTTTCGTATATTGTTTGGGTCCCTGATTAATTTTGTGCACAACAATGTGGACAAATTTGAGAATAAAATCTAATTTATTATTTTGTCCTTAGCCTCTTGATTGACCTTAAACTTTCTACTTGTTCTTTATGATTTAGAACTTACTTGACAAACTATAAAATTATGCTTTCTATAATGGATAATTTAAAGCTATACAGTACACATAAAACAACGGTATTAATTTTTGAATAGGCAAATGGCTGTCTCACTGACTTGGCAGTATTGACTATAAAGAATTAAACGTGTATCCAAAAAGCTGAAGCAGGTATAGTTAACAAAATTTAAAAATAGTCGTGTCTATAATGGCAAAACTTGAGAGTAAATAAAACTGAATGTAATTCCCACTTCATTTTTGAAGATAACCTTACCAAAATATATCTGATGATATTAAATCTGATAATGTAATAGGTGGCTATGAACGACAAGTTAGGGTAATTTTTTACAGTCGAAAGTATAACTATTATTAACAGCTATTGCTTTCTTCAATGGAATAGAATCAGTTGTTGACGAAGTTGCAGTAGTGTTTGGAATGAAAGGTGTAATTGCAAACAGCGTTATTTAATAAATCAAAATTGTCAGACAACAAAAAAACGTCGGTAAAACAATTCAGATATATATATATATATATATATATATATATATATATATATATATATATATATATATATATATATATACGTAAGTAATGTTGTTAAAATATGTAATTCATTAAAAAGGGTATACAGGTTGTCAAGAATAAGAAAAAGTCGCAAATCTGAGATATCGGACCGCCTTTACTCAGTCGCATTGAAACTTTGCAGAATGAATATCATCCCATCCCTTACATATCTTTTTAAATAAATATAGAAATAAATATAGAATTAAATAAATATAGAAATATAGAATTTTAAATAAATATAGTTAATATTACGATATAAATAATAAACAATAGCATATTTTTCTTTTGTATAAATTGCAAAAGCATATGACTCATTGCTACTCAGACGAAATGAAATAGTTTTGAATGTGAATGTACATAGAGTTTAGTATGGCCGCGCGTAAAGTGCATCCTCTCCCAACGCTGCCTCACTCTTTCTTCTAAGCATATATAGAAAATCTCACACTTTTTCCTATTATTAACGACCTGTATATGTGTATCTAATGTATATTATTTAATTTGGTATGACAGTATGAAATTCGATCATGTAAGTATGATCAGTATGATCAATATGATGCAATTCGATACACGGCTTTTATTTTAAAAAGGAACTTTCAATACAGAAGAAAATTGAAGTCGTCCTCACAGATGACAATTTGTACTAGATAAATTATCTAATATAAAGTAATTAAGTTCAATTAGTTGTAATAGTTTAAATGTATTAGAATATCGACTAGTCCCCTGGCGAGGGGACTATCAGGAGGATATGATACCAATAAAATTCTTGCAAAATGTTTGTCTCTATTGCCTATCGTGTTACATAGAACCTGACATAGTTATCCTGATATGTACCTAATACACCTTATGAAAATCACCGATTAGAAAATTTTCCAACATGATCATGGATGAATCATTTTTCTATTACTGTGGGTAATAGAAATGAAAAATAGATATAAGGAAAATTTCCTCCTAATTGACTATTCATTATTTATAATTTATCCTTCTACTACCATTTATTCATATTCGTGAGAAACTGTACAAACCTCTAAATACAAGACTGATAATTCATCCAAAAAACAAACTATAACAAAAAAAAAATCGTGACTTGCCAAGTTGCCACTCCAAACGGTGAGAGCTACAAAAACAATTGACTATCTGCTACAAAATGTATTCTGTATCACTGGGTCAGAACAAATCGCTAAAAAAATTAATAACCGTCGTTGCTATTCACATACTTTTTTTTCGTTGGTTTATAATCAATTATTTCCTTGTTAATAACTGACGTTCGATAAAAAAGTAATATTATATTGAATGAGAAAAATCCGATATTATCTCTCGTCGTGTATTCTAAAAAAGTGACAAGTTATTAGATTCAGGATTCAGGTATGTAAAGTGTGATGATATCGGACAGAGATAAATCACGACTACGATTGGTCAATAGAATGTGGGGGTTAAGGATATATGGATCCTTGAGTATACTCGTACAGTATTCGGAACGATGCCGAATAAAGGTAGTGGGTCATTGTCAAATGTAAATAACAGCATACAGTAATTACATAACATTGTATGAGTAGAATGACATCTATTAATGTACCATATATTATATACACATAATGTTGTTTTATATAATTCAATATCTGCATTACTTGATATGAGTACATTTCTATTTTTTTCGATAAAGAATCATATTTTCATTAACTATTGTGACGTAATCAATTAGTTACACCACTAGTGGTGAAATGACCTTATTACACTTTTTTATTACGTGAAATTATAAATAACCAGAAGCAAACATTTAATTAAATAGTTGCCTTTTATCAGATTTTAATTTAAAAATAAATGTTAATTCATTAAGCTCCACTAGTAATATGAAAATAGTAATCACATTTTTATAATACAGAAATGTAAGTAGCCGTTTTGATTTTATCTATGTTCCAAGAACGAAAGTGAATTGCTTGTGAAAGTTGCGAGATCATCCTCGTAATTAATTTACTCAAACTCCTTAAAAAACGTTTCTTTCAGTAGTCAGGAATGTGTGGTGTTCACACATAGAACAGAACATTAATAAGTCTGTGAAATTTGTTTATTTATTGTAGAAACGGAGACGTCACTGAGCACTTGGTAAAGCATTTCTGACTAGTAAATGAAAGGAAAACATTTGGTAGGTTTCACAAAAAATCAGTAAAAGTTTGTTACCCTTTGAGAGTGGCATAAAAGCCGAAACAATTATTAGAAATATAGTTTGCAATTTTCGCGAAAACCTAATAAGTGTTTTCTTTTATTTACTTGTTTATTTATATATTTTAAAATACACTATTGTTTTATGTATCATCTAAGTTATGTATTCGTTAAATTATAATATAAAATATGACACAGTAAATAATTTATTTGTAAGTTATTAGTTTATTTCTTGATAGTGAGCTTCAATCACTACTATTTTTTTCAAGTAAGATAAAATTAGCTATACAATGCGCTCCTAAAGTAGTTCATAGATTCATTAAAAATTCATAGCTTAAAAAAACCTTTTAGACCCGTCAGATATTGTTTTAGTTGCGCATTTCTTAAAATATAAATAAGACATACAGGGTAATTCGTATAGGAGGTATAACGACATCGATATTTTTTTAATGATATCCTTCTTTTTTATTACAGAATGTGAAAAACCACATTTTTTACATGCTACTATAATAATTATGTTGATTATTTTTAATATCCTTCCTTAAAATATAGATCGGTAGTAAAATGAGATGCATCAGAATGTGAACGAGATGATTTTTAGAACAATTTCTTGGGAATTTACAATTTGGTAGCCTTTTGGTACCTCTAGAAAATGGTTACGTAAATAAATAACAGACGAACAAATGCCATTTATTTTAACATCATTTAAAAAAATATTTTACAAAATATTTTCATCTAAATCTTATGTTTTAAACTAAAATAACGTTTTAGTTGACAGTTACATTTAACCTGTTTTTTGTCCTATTTCGATCTTGTCTAGTTTAAAAATTTACAAGAGAGAACTAAGGCTACTTACAGACGTATTGTATATATTGTAATCATTGACAATTGACAGCGATAATTGAAAATTTCAAGTAATTATTATCATTACTGTATTGTTATTTTAGGATACTGTTCTCCTATCCACTTGTTTTTATTTACTTTAGACCTGCTTGCTGTTTCTGTATGAGCAAGGAAAGGTCAATACGTTGGTGGATTTTGTGAAAGTTCGGGACGGCCATGATTGGATTTTCTTTTGGGTACTTTCCCCCGTCTTAAAATATATAACGTTAGATAGGTCTAGCTATATATATTTTGACGTTGGGCATTGTCCCAAATATGCATAAGTATTTTGTGGATATTAATGGCAAATCAGTATTTACTCGATATAGCCAGGCTGTGTCAGGCTGATGATACTATGCCAACATTGTAAGTGTTTGACGTTCTGTATAAATATTTCATAAAAATGAGTTACACAGAAACAGAAAAGTTATACAGTAGTAGACCGAACGACAATAATTTAAAATATTATATTAACAATGTAATGTTTTTACTACCGCCTGATGTTCATAAAATATTTTTTTATAAAAATGACTTAAAGTACATATAAAACAAAATTCAAATATTAATTTATTCTGATTAAATAATTTAAAAAATGTATTATTGTCATGAATTAATTACTTAATTGATTCCATAATTTTTTTAAACTCTTTGCACAACTGCATTCCTATTTATTTCCTTTAAAAGCACTAAAAGAAATGTACTTATTTATTTGTTGTTGTATAGTTATCAGTATAAACCTACATAACAAAAAAAAATGTGAAAATATCAAAATTCAGAAGTGACATAACTAAATATGATATATAGCAGAATATAGTAATATTATTGTTATTATTATATCCCTATTTTTACAATTGATGTGTTTATTGAACAGTTAATATTCATTCGCTGTTTAAATGATGGTAATTTTATGCAAAAGATACATTTAGGTGTTCATTACTGTGCTAAATTGGTTATTATGACTTCTATTAAAAGAAACATGAATTTGTTTAATAAACCTAGTATTATATGAGCTGATATTTAATATAAATAAGTTTAACGAACATGGATAATCAACTACGCTATTAAATAGTTTAAATACGTAAATATTGTCAATATTATTAAAGTACTTTTATATACTTTATATCGTCTTTCTAGATAAGTACGAATGTAAATTTTAAGTTTACTGTCTGACGCATCGTTGAAGTCTTTTTGGAAAATGTAATTTTTTTGACGAAATATTGGTCTTATTCACATTGGAATGATTTTTTTCGACAAATTGACGATATTGACACTTCTTTAACAATTTTTTTAATAATCGAACTCTTGTAATTCCAAATTTACCTATTTCTGTTATCATCCTAAATCTACATAAATAATGAAATTTTACATTTTATGGTTGTGAACTTATATGATATATGTAGGAGTTTATGATTCTTACCGTATACCTGTTTTACAATACCCGTCTGCTATTTACACTGTTGAAAATCTGCCGTGGTAAAAGATGACCACTTCTAATGGTATGAAGATGGTGTGAAACTTCACTGTTTCATGTATAAAATTTAACACCAGTGTAATAAACTGTTACATATTTTAGGTAATATAAAATGCGGTATTTTAGGTAATATAAAGGACGGTAGCCACTTAATTCGATATTATAAAGAGTCTTCTATTTGACTATTTTTAATAAAGTTGTGAAGCTGGAAAAGTTTCCATGGTATGTTAAAAAACATTTGATGTACTAAAGATTAACACGCAACAACACATTCCGATGTATGAAACTCTATATTCATTTACGGCATCCAGTAGGTCTTGAAATCATTAAAAATAACATTCATATTTCAATTTTTATTTATATAAATATACGATAATTTTAATACCTAATTGCACATAAATATGCGTTACTGGTTCGAAAGATTTCTGCACTTGCCAGCAATAAATATACTGCATCTGACACTTCTCGGCAAATATGCGTATAATCGTCAGCATAAGGAAAATTATGCGTTTAAACCTTGACCAAGTCCTGACGTTGCCACATTTAACATCTGCGACAACTATGATTTTTCGCAATTATCGCAAATAAGCACCTGCTCTCTGCCATATAACCTGCTAGCCTCTTACAGTTGCTCACAATTAACGTTATATCAATTATGTTCAATTAAATCTCTAATTTATGTAATTATAATGGACTTAACCCGCGACCTTTACCTTTTACGGTCGTTGTCGTATTGAAACAATGGGTGCCGGAGTTCCTCGTACCAGATTTTTACATAACCCTAGTAGTCGGTGTTTATGTTCACTTAATGGTGTCTTGTAATACTGAGTATTGCGTAATATTGGTAAGTGCACTTTACACATTTAACCCAATACGTTTTTAAATAGCTTTTAAAATTCGAATTAAATGAACTGTTTAGAGCTTTTTCCGTCATGTTGCTGCCCCCTTTATCAGTTCAATAGTATTCGTTTGGAAGAGTTTATTCATAGTAAATGGAAACACTGTTTTTAAATAATCACACTGAGAAAAATTGACTTTTACATAGGAATTCATACAGAATATGTTTAAGGATCTCGTAATCTATTCTCAAATTTGGTATGCCAATACGTTTCCGATTTTCAATGTAATAGTACCTCGATTTAATTTCCATGATAGCTTGAGTAAATCTGTACTGGATTTATCCAATATTCCTTTTGCCCTTTTTTATCCCCGTTAAGTATTATATGTATGTATATAATTATATCAATATCAACATAGACCGTTTCACATCGATATGGGAACACTCGCATGAGGCCGTTACATCGGAATGCGTAAACAACCCTTGTCGTGTTTAGATAAGATTTAGTACTTAAGCCCAGAGTAGATAATATTTTAAATTAGTTCTTATTAGCCTTCTTTGCTAGAGATCTCATAACTGTTAGTAATAGGGAAATTGTAATCTTCGGCATAAATAAACATTTTTAAAAACATTATTTGTCGGACAACTTCTTTAATTATATATGATGTGTAAAGAGTCTACTTCGACGAAGTACAACAAAGATGGACAGATAAAGAGATCCACAATCCATACACAGCAAATATCCGTTTCTATAGCAGCAACATCGCCACCGCTTGTTACACAGGGGGCCTGTTCTGGGTTTGTTTTATCTCATCGCTGTTTTCATTGTTTACTTGGATTAGCAGATGACGTCTTGTGTTTGAATTAGATATAACCCACTTCAAAACAATAGTAGGATATTTGATTGAACGCTTTCACTGTGTGTGGCTAGATTAAGACACATCTCAGATATTATTAATTAATTATAACGGAAATAGCTGCTGCATACGTGCGAAAATCCGGAAATCTGTTAATTGAAACGTTTCGAAATATGATACACTTTACATGTGCAGTTCATGCACTTAACTGAATAGCAGAAAAAATAAGAGACAGTATCCCTTTAGTTAACGAGGTAATAGCGAAAGTATTTTCTTGTATAAGCGGCTACTTGGGGAGACACGTTTAGAAAAGCTCTGCCAGACATATTTCCTAAGTCAGTTGAGTAGACATGGGGACGGTTGGGCCTGGAAAAATTTCTGGGGTCGTGGGAAAATTGAAACTTGCGTTTTTACCTAATTCACAAAAATTGTAGGCGTCGGCATACTTCAAAGGGTTGCCGCTCGCAGGTGTTAATTACAGGTGCACCGCAGGCATTCTCCACATTCTTATCCACAATTATTCACATTTTATCCACAATTTCATCCACAATTTTATCCACAATTATCCCATTACCCTTATGTTACAGGGATATACGATCTGTAGGGGCTGTATGGATTGTATGATCTGTATGATCTATAGGACTGTACGACCTGTAACATAAGGGCAATAGGATAACTGTGGATAAAATTGTGGAGAATGCCTGCGGTGCACCTGTAATTAACATCTGCGAGCGGCAACCATTTGGTGTATGCCAACGCCTCAAATTTTTGTGAATTAGGTAAAAACGCAAGTTTAAATTTTCCCACGACCCCAGAAATTTTTCCAGGCCCAACCGTCCCCATACCTACTCAGTTGTCACAATATATCCCTGAACTTAGGATAACTTCAGGGGATACTTTATTAGGAGTTGTAGCTTGTAGCGTGTATATAGATTGTAGGTTGTAGTTGTAGTGTTTATATAGAGGTTGTAAAACATGTTGTCTTTCGGTTTAATCTCATCGACAGAAATGCCAAATCCATAGTGCAGAACTTACTGTAGTTACAAAGTGTACGAGCTGATATCCATTACATTAATAATAGCTAATCCATCTTGATTACTATAATAGAGGAACTAGAGATATATGGCTGACAATATATATAAAAAAAACTATGTGCTGACGAAAAATCCTGGATACAGTCGTTTTGTTCATTTTTAAAGGGTACATAACAAGAGTTATTACCTACTTTACTAAAACATTCTCCATATAGAGTTAACTTCTTGTGTTGTCCTTTAGTGACAGTAGACGTTGAAAGCACTTCTCAATTATGTGAACTACTGTTAAGTCATAGGCGTCGAGATTTTACTGTAGAGAGTCTAGCTAAGTACCTAGTGATAAACTATCATTATCAGCATCGGTCTCCGTGTCAGTCAGGAACCGAGACCGACTGAGATAAGTCACTCAATATGAGATAACTGAGTTATTTATATTGTCTTCCTTACACAGGAATTCTATATTATCATGTTATCAAATTATAATACTTTATGGAGTGCACTGGATGGATTAATTTAATAAACAAGAGAGAATAAAAATGATCATCTTAGAAGGCAACGAACAGGTACGATTTCTCAGCCATTCAAATACCACAAAATTGATTAAAACTTCAATGAACATTTTCCATTAAAATAAATTCCGTAGTCATCACTGAAACTTACCCCAACGTATACATTGTTTTCTGATAATCCACGTAGATCCAGGTACCACTTTCTCGCTACTCAGATTCCGAGTTTACGGAAACACGGTACTATAGACGTTAATTACTATTAGTTTTATTACTTTTGAATGCTGCGCCGATTCCTGTAACAAAAAGTGTTAAGTATTTGTTCGGAGTGCCTGGTAAATCGCCCGTTCTTTTTTATGCCGACCGCAGAGCACCAACGCCAATTACACAGATTGACAAACAAATCTGAAATCTCAGAATGTGGTCGATGAAGAAACGAGCCTGTAGACCACCAAGGCCAGAAGAAAAGTCACTTGTAATAAGCCGAGTTATTATTATTACATTTATTTAGGCGTATCTTTAACGTAAACTAAGTATTTTTTTTTGCAGGACTGTGGTTTATTTATAATAAATCAACAGCAGTTTCAGGTAGACATTAATATCGTTCTATATCTGCCTTATAAAGCTATAAAGCTGCCCACCGTCCAGTGCTGAGTCAGTGGTGTTACATAAGGGCAATACGCGGCAGCCGAGATGCGGTCACGTACGGCTCATCAAGAATAGGAACAATTCTCAAAATTGCGATATAAGACCGACCACAAAGTGCACAGTAAGTAGCCTAGTCTTTGCTTCAGTCACATTGAGTCACAGTCACAGTCACATTGCAGAGTAAATATCGATGAATATAATTGAATGTGAATGTACACAGAGTTCTGTACACTCTTGTACACTCTTTGAAGGAATGTACACTCTTTCTTCTATGCATACTTAGAGAATCTCACACGTTTTCCTATTCTTGATGAACATTATACTTTATCTATTTGAACTGATGTACGCACAGGAAATTTAGTTAAGGTTTTCCGCTGTCTTTAATCACATGTTGTTTTGTTAGTTGTAAATATTACGTATTATATGAATTGATTAAAATTGTCGCCACTGAGGGATCCTCGCCACTGGAGCTGCCCACTACTGAAAGTGGGCAGCTCTATTAATGGATGATATGTAGTAATTAGGGAATATAAATTTTCGTATTAGATTCTTCGTAGTTCCACGTTAATCGATACTTATTACTGATACACATTGAAAAATGTCATTGAAAAATGCTCAAAATATTTTGTAGATTCTTTTACGACATTACTCTTACAGGTAGCTTCAAAGACGTACGGAATCTATAATTTAAGCCTCTTAACGACCTCATTACGACCTAATATGCCATTAACTTTTGCGATATTTGATTTTGACCTAACATACTTTGTTCATTTCACAATTCTACCTACGCCATGTAGAAACTTCTCTTAATACCGTTTCGTGTCTGTTAGAGTCATCTTTCAATAATATAATGTTACAACATAAAATAAGATGGTGAACGTTCAGATCATTTACCCGTGGAGTAAGTTTATAAGAGTACAGCACTTGGATGGGTAACCTATGGTATTCTCCTACAGAAGTAGCTGCAATAATGTCATTCATATCATGGGGAGTGGTGGACTGGATTTAGTATTGGAACGTCACTAAATACTTAGATTCTAGTCCGAACGAGGAAAGTAAAGCATCTCTCTGACTTCTGTGTGTCCAATGTTTTTAACATGGATATAACTTAAGATGTAACAAAGTTGTATCATTATTCAGAACTCCTTGATAACAATGAAACAAAGAAGTGAATAAACACCCTGAAAACAGTATTACCACTCTAAAGAGAGTATCCCTTTCATGAAGTTTTTGTAGGTACCTCTGTTCAGTGGATACTCTATACGGTGAATAGTGTCTGGAACATCCCGCACAAGGAGAGCCGTTTTCTCATTTACCAGGTAGATGACCCTACTGTTTTCCTATGTACGAGTATACGCGCTTTACTATGCTTTTCCTATACGTAATAAAAAAGCATGTATCATACACTCATATCCAAGTTGCATTAAAAAGATTGTGGTTGGTTGTGAATGACTAAAATGAAAATTTTTATAAAAATATGAAGAGTAAATGAATAGAATAATTGTGTTTATAGTATACCATATATTTCAGTGTTTGAGATATTATATTGTTTTTAATTACCAGGATACCTAAACTTTGATTACCCATAACGTTGGTTTTATTTACTACTATTGTTACTATTTATATTTATTATTGTTTTTATTTTGCATGTACGTAACGTTTACATAATTTTTATACACATTCTGATATATGGATATTTTAAAGGAACATTTAAATTTTTTTATTGTTTCTTTTTTTTCTAAATTATTTAATTATACATTACATATTACATTATTACTTCCAGTGAGAGTAACAGTTCGTAATTAAGCAAACACCATACATTTTATAAGCAATAATTACGATCTTATTGAATTTCATTATACATAACTATATAAAATAAGAAAAAGTTATATTGGATTTGAATGATTTACTTGATGAGTCTTTAGCTTGCAATTAAAAAAGGTACAATCCATCGCATCGTTTAATTTAATAGTCTCCAATATAACTTTCCAACCAATCATTTAGTGTATAGTTGATTGCATTGATAAGTAAGGTTATAACAGACAGGTAGGCTCATCATCGATCTTCTGTATTACGAGAAAAGATACCACCAATTTCATACCGTTTAATATTATATTTAGACACGACTATAGACCACGCCGTGCGTTCGTCGATTGGGCTCTGGAGAAGTTGTAAGTTGACCTAAATTTCGCCAAAAGATCTTCAGCGACGAGGTCCATTTTTGGATGGATGGATATGCGAACAAGCAAATCTGTCAGATTTGAGATGATACCAATACACACGAGATGCACCAGCACCAAATGCATCGCGAGAAAGTCACTGTTTTGTGAAGATTATGGTCTGGTGGAATCATCGGTCCGTACTTCTTCCAAAACCAAACTGACGTTGGCATAACCGTCAACGGCGAGGGCTACAGATCGACCGTAACCAACTTCTTGCTTAAACTCCTAAACTGGATGACATGGATACCGATGATATGTGGTTTCAACAAGATGGCATTAGATGCCACACACTATTATGCACAAGCGATTTGAAGGCACGGTTATCTCGCCGAGGGGAGTTGTAAACTGACCACCTGGATGGTGCGATTTAACGCCATTTCACTTCTTCCTTTGGGGCTATCTTAAATCTCAGGTTTATGGGAATAATCCGCAAACAATTTATGTCCTCAAATTTAACATAACGAACGCCATCCAAAAAATTCAGTCAGATTTATGCGATAAAGTCATTGAAAATTGGACCTTCCGAATACGTGCCACCAAGCAAAGCCGTGGCGGATGATTGAACGACATTATATTCCATACTTATTACAATAACATAATATTTCAAATAAAAGAAAAATGAGTGGATATCTCATAGTGGACATCTCTCTCTTTTCACATGTTTCGCTGCTAACGATTTACGGGTTTGTAGTTATTGTAGTGGATAGTATGTTGATTAACAAACCTATAGTAACTACGATATTCTTGAAGATTATGGTTAATACCAAAACGGAAAAATATCTCGAATACTGCACACGACAAAGGCGCATTCAACAGAGTGGAAGGCAATTATTACTTGTTGTTAATGGATACGCGAGTAATTATTAAGATACGAAAACATTCGCCGCATCCGAGACATTTCATTCGTCGCCGCAAAAAAATAAATTAAACGTACATAAACAGCAAAATTGACCTAGTTAAATGATTATAATTAACAAGATCAAGCCGCTTGAAAGTAACGTTTTGTAACAAAAAATCATCAGACAAGGCGAGCGCTATAAAAAAAAATCGCCACCGGTCGGCCTTCACAAGGTTTTACTACTGCTCATAGAATTTCGTTAATCCGTAATTGCTGTTGCCATATTATTTGAGATAATTATTTCAGCGGAGCATAACGCATACGTGCACCGCGTGTATAATTTATTTCCTGGTTTATTTATACTTATATAAATGCCTAGTGCGACTATATACGCGCGAGGCGTTAACGCTAATTGCCGTATAACTCGCTGTTTTTCGTCAAGTTCCAGCCCGATCATTAAATCGACAGCAAAGGGAATAAGCCGCCAAGCAATTAATACAGTCGATGCTGGTGCATAGATTTTATTATACTCGTCCATCTATCTATCTGTCAATCAAAGCTAAAACAATTGTTTGGTAAATCTAGAAGACTAAACTACCGAACAAAAATTACAACTAGAAGGTTGACACTAAGCTCCGCTCGCTAAGTTTCCCTCTTTACCACGTCCCGTCGTTCAGCGAGTATAAGCTAACTAGCACGCGGCGCATGTATAGTATCATACGAAGTATCCCCTATACCGTTCTTTAATTTTTTTACTAGACAGCAAGTCAATCGGTCGATTTCGTATAATGTGTAGGGAGGGGACGTGGACGGTACGCCCTGCTTCAGGTTGTCCAATGTCGATAATTAGCGGCGCTGCGACAGTTACGTTCTACACGTGAGGGAGTGTACATCGTATTTGTAACGGGGAAAAACTTTTACGTGGGAAGTGATGTTGATGGGTTTACTGTTAAAAGATGATCAAGGTATTTAAAGAAAAAATATCTTGGCCATATTTAACAGCAAACTATGATCTTTTTTGCATTATTTTTATAATTGGTTTTGCATTAAAAAAAAGTGCCTTCTAATAAAACGTTAGAAGGCACTTGGTTAAAAAAATAAATAACCTTCTCTTAAAATAATTAAAAATAAAATACAAACTCTTAAAACTTAAGAAATATCCCCTTCAATAAGAAAAAATCTAAAGAAAATTTTCGAAGATGCCTCCGTCTTGCGCCAAACAATAACCCAACCTGTCGTAAAATTCTGAACGAATGTTGGTCAGCATAAGAGGGCTAATAGTTTGAAATAAATTTTCAATATTAGCCCTCAGTTGACTTATTATTATTATTATTAGCTTATAATTATTAGCTCTTTCATGAGGATGCCCGTATAACTTTGATTTAATATACCCCCATAAGAAAAAATCATTAGGTCTTGGTGGCCATTGAATTACGCCTCTCGTAGATATAATTCTTTGGGGGAATATGGTATTCAAATAGTCAATGATTATTCTTGAGTTATGGGCCGGACACCCATCGTGCTGGAACCAAACGTTTTCAAAATTGGGGTTAATGTTTGCCAATGCAGGAACAATTTGGTTTTGAAGAAGATTTAAATAAGTCTCCCCATTTAAATTTCCAACAATAAAGAATGGTCCAATAATATCATTCCTATAAATACCAGCCCAAACATTCAATTTTTCGGGATATTGTGTCCTTGTATTTAACAGGCGATACTGATTCTCAATAGCCCAATACCGTAGAATTGATGGATTGTGCTTACCATGTAACGGAAACGTGGATTCATCGGTGAACACGATGTTATAAATAAAATTGTCATCGGCATTTGTACGTTCCATTACCGTGTTACAAAATTCCATTCTACGGTACTGGTCTTCATCGAAAATTTCTTGATGGGCTTCGTACTTATAGGAATGATATTTATTTTTCTTTAAAATTTTGTGAATTTTACCCACACTAAAACCAGTCTTCTCGGAAATTTTTGGGATAGAAATATTTGAATTTCCTTCTACCATTGCACACACCATTAATTTCTGCATTTCAGCATCCCCGTTAATTCTAGGTGTCTTGTGGCATTTACAACCTAAAATGCATCCCGTTGACTTAAACTTTTCGACTACTGTTGATATTGTGTTCAAGGCAGGGATCGGACGATTTACATATTTGACTGAGAAAGGTCCTATATTGCACGTAATGAATGTCCTTGAAGAGACCATGATATCAAATCAATTTTTTCCTCAACTGAGTACGTCATAATTACTAAGTTTAGAATTAAAAGAATCTATTTAAAATTACACGTATTACTGCGAAGTTCACTCGTCTAAATGCCAAACACGTATGCGACGGTAAATGTGAAACCTAAGTCTTCGATCATCACGGTGTACGGCCGGACTCCCCACCTGAGCGGAGGCTAATTTTCCGAGAGAGACCGAACGGTGGAACCTATGTACAGTTTTAAAATGAAAGCACGGTATACTAAAGAAAGACGCCGTCCAACAGTTGCATGACGACATGTCCTTTGTAAGCGAAAAATAAGAGTACCGCCGGAGGGTGAAGTTCTAGTTGTAGTTTTTGTTCGGTGACTAAACCACCAAACACAAATTACAACTAGAATGTTCACTCTAAGCTCGTCCCGCTAAGTTTCCCTCCTTATCCCGTTCGTCGTCCAGCGCGAATTAGATAACTAGCACGTGGCGCATGTATTGAGTTTATGCGAGCTAGCGTCTAGCGCCACTAGCGGAGAATTCAGTCCCCAACGAAGGGTAATTTTATGTTGTTTACCATTGCTGTTTTGCCGTTAGCACGGATAAAAGTGCATTTTGCCTCGACCGGGAATCGAACCCGGCTCTCCCAATTTCCGGTTAGATGCTCTGACCGCTGAGCTATCGACGCACACTCATTATCCCTGCTAATGCGCCAATTTTAACGCGTCGCTACACTGTAAATGCAAGATCGGTCGTGCAAAATTTAAAAATGTAATTAATAGTGCAGTTGTGAGAAAAATGTCAATGCATTAAATAAATAAAACAAAGAATAAGGAATACAAAGAAGTCATCACCACAGATTATCATAGTCATAGATTTACATAAGAAAATAGTAAAATATGGAGAGAATATTGAGATCAGGATTCGGAGTCGTTAGTCACACAATAGATTTTAATCCTCAAGGCATACAAGAAGGAATCGCCCTTGCAAACTCTCATGTCGTGAGAGTAGAAGAACAACAATCACCTGAGCTAGACCTGGGTATGAATAGAGGTTATGTCATCCGACAAACGTCTGTAACTTCACCACTCTATCAAGTTGGCCTTCTTGTAAGTACGAAATATGTTTTCTCGTCATTTTATGCGGCTATCAATTAGCATGTAACTGATTTTATTTGATTGTATATAGATAACTAATGATTGAAACCTTGTACAATTGGATTGTACTTGTGTGTCTAAACAAGACCACAAATGTAAACATATATATCAACGCTGAATAAATAAAAATTATTAATATACTTTGTGTAAATGAGGTGACTCGTTAACTGCAAGATTTGTAGGTAGGCTATTTTTTCCTATTGACTGTAATTATCCACTTTTTTCGTTGAGGTTTCTTATGTGGCACAGAAGGAAAAACGTTAAAATGACACTTTGGAGAATTACCATAACTGTTTTTGCAACCAACCACAGAACACACTACCTTAGAGCTCTGTTTTGACGACATTATTTATCGATTTTTAATAATTTTTCTATACAACATGTGTATAACCCAGTATAATCAGTACAAATTTACCTACAAATGTTTCTGAACTTTGCCACTACTTGCGCTGCATATCAGCTGACCCCACTTTTTGATGGCCATCTTGCACATACTCAATAGCATCGTACGAAGCATCCCCCATATACTAAAGACGGCCGCCGCTCTACAGCTGCATGGCGGCATGCCCTTTCAAAGCAAAAGATAAAAGTACTGCCGGAGAGCGAAGCTTCTAGTTGTAATTTCTGTTCGGTGACTAAACTGAGGTTAGGAAATAAGAAATGTACACAGATGGTTCTAAATCGTTAGATGATACAAATTGCGTATTCTATGTGGCAAATAATAACACCGTAGGAAATGGGGCCAAGTTCAAGCCAATATTATATAATTTTACTATTTTTAATTTGAATCGTCTAAAAGACTTGTGCGATGAATTTTCGCTAAGTTATCGTCGTTCAAAGCAAAAAAGTTAACTTTGACTTTTGTTTAATATTTTTTATTAAATTATTATTGGTAAAAAGCATTTTCCTAATCAAAAAATGAATTCAAATTTAAAAATTTATCCTTAAATTGATTTTTAGTAAAAATTTCAAGGTTTCTTTGGGATACTTTGAGATTGAAAATAAATGGACAACATCCTTTGTTTGCAAAGTTGTGCCAAGTTAAACGAATATCCTTAAATACTCAATTTTTACCTCTTATTCAATCAACACTCCCTCACCAAAATTTTTTGTTTTAATCAAAAGCCAATAACTACGTCTTGTAAAGAATACTTTGCAGTTTTTGAGACCCTAATTGAATATTCTGTACGACCACTATTTCCCACGGAATTAGTTAGCAAAGTCAAAACTGACTTTTTTGCTTCAAACGACGATAACTGAGTGAGAAACCATTGCACAGAGCTTTTATACAACTCAAGTTAAAGAGAATAAAACAATCTAAGAGGTTCTGTGATGAAAATACTGAAAAAAATTTGTTATGGTCCGGGGACCTTTTGAAAGGCAAGCAAATATTTGGAAATTTCATTTCCGATGGTTTTCTTATGATTGTTACTCAAAACTGCTAATGGTAAAAAACATTTAAAAAAGAGCCAAAAACTATAAACTTAGAGCTTTAATTCTCTTTGTTTAAAATTGCTCAGCAATTGTTTTTCTCCATGTTAGAGCCCTTTGAAAATCGCTTAAAAATTTAGAATTTTTTTACATCCCTTAATTTTTGTGCCTAGTGTAGTTTATAAGCAAAAACATTGTAGTTAAACATTAGTCATGAGATTCAATTTAAAAGAGAAGGCCAATGGGCTTTCTTCCGTCTATCAACTGATACTGTCATACAAGTGCCGGGTTTGTTGTAGGTGCATTTGTGCAGTAAGCTCCCTTAAAAACTCCTAAAAATACCTATTAGGTGTTTACTATACATTACATTATCATTATACATAGAATGTTCCGATATCTAACAGTCTCACTTACAGCTTGTTAGATATCGCGAGAGTCGCCAGGCCTAGAATATATCAGACTTATCTACGGGATATTAAATCTGCAACTCTAAATACATAGCGCGTTCAGTTTTTATCTAGCACACATCAGAGGACCGTTTAACCGTGCGTTAGAAAGAGAGGACTCGGGCGCGTGAAACAGGAGATTTCTATACGCATGTATATGCGATTTGCGTGCAGCGCATGGCCACGCAAAGCAAAGTTTATTATGTAAACTTTGACGTTAGTGTATTGCATCAGGTTGTCTATTGTATTGTCTTGTATTGTATTGTATACCATTGTATTGTCTGTTGAGTCTGGGCTGTTTACGTGGCCACGTGTTGTTTGTATTTTTATAACCACAACGAGGGGGAAAAGATTGCAATGGAGGCATATTCGGTGGAATATATAATGGAATTTTAATACGCGAACTGTACGAACCGTTTCTGAAAATGCTGAACTTTTAAAAGAATGCTTAGAATATATTTTTGACACTGCAGGAAATGATTACAATACGAAAAATTAGGCTCAAATGTTATTGGGTTATTTAAATAACGATAGGTTTAAATACTGGCTCGCGTTTTTCGCCAAGATCATGCCTCATTGTGAAATCCTTTTTAAAGGGTTTCAGTCTCGATCATTGGATGCTGCCAAGAGGAGCAGTTATTTGAATAATTTTGAAGACGCAATTATAAAAATCCGGAAAACTAATACCTCAAATTCGCCTGAAAAAAAAACAACACGCTCCCATAATGACATATCACTTTCTGCACAAACTAAGGAAGTTTGTTTATATTAATTACCCAAACTAAAGACAGATTTGAGTTTAGAGAACGCCTGTTAGTGTCGAAAATATTTTTCCCCAATAAATTTAGTGACTATGAGAAACAATTCCCCATTCAATATTTTAACAATGTAACGAAAACTTATGGATTTTTGGATAAGGTTAGATTGAAAAGTGAATTAACTGTTATATACAGCAGGGAAGATTTCCGTGAAGCAGCAAGTTGCTTAGCAGTTTTGCAATTATTTATAGATCGAACCCTGACGGACTGTTTTAGTGGTACTGTTTTATTATTAAAATTAATTTGTACCATATCCATGACAAGTGTTGAGAGTGAACCCTGTTTTTCGACGCTTAAAGAAAAAGAATTAAAAACTTTTTGAGAAAAACAATGACGCAAGACAGACTAAAATTCACTTTGCATGATAAGTATGGAGAAAGTGCTAATTGCAGCGATTCCAGATTATTAAAATCTGGATTTTAATGATCTTGTAATTGACGTTTTTGTGAATTCCAATAACATATTAATGGATTTTCTATATAAATAACCTCAGGCTTGGAAATGGGTAAGTTTATTTTAATTTTTAGTTTGTTATTACTTTATCGATCGCGCCCCCAGACAAAAATTACACCGGCCGCCACTGCTGTCATATAAATTACTGAATGCCCGACTAGGATATATTGATAACAAAACTAACTAGGATAATAAAATATGATAACAACAAAGAAATAAGTAGTAAGTGACAAATGTGAACGTTTCTATGATCTACAAATGTGACAACAATTCCATCTCTAAAGAGGACACAGGAAATGATAGAATGTCTTGTGTATTTTAACATCATAATATCAAATAAACACATAATTTGAAGGAAATAAATAAAAATTTGATTTTATTTTCACGCCCAAAAGACTAAAATGTCAGACTAACTGAGAATAATATTAATAATTCTGGTATAATAATATTTACTTATATCTATTATTATTTGCATGGCCAGGAGACCAAGCCCTTTCTAACAGCTCCAGCTACACTTTCATTGCTGGGTTTAAAGACGCACGATAACCATTTTGCGATCTGTTTAAAAACAAGCCTTGGGCCAATAATCAAGCCATTCTAGGACGATAAATGAGACGAGTATAAATATACAGTTTAAGTTCTTATTTCTCTCGATTATCAGTTTCTACCAACAGAGTGACATTCAATAGACCATAATTCAAGGCTATAAATTAATGCGATAGACCATTAGTCAGTCGATAGACGGCAACAAACACCGATATAAATGACAACGCCGTAGAAAAACGTAATTAACACTCTCATTAACGAGACTGGCGTAGCGAAACACCCAAATCCAATAAGTGCAGGGAATAGTTCTGAGAGTGCCGCCATTAATTTTATCAACCAGTTGCTATGATTTATGTGGCGTTCAAGTATCGTTTAGAATTGAAAGATTCATGTTAGATATCGCATAAAAATTTAGAGAACACGTATTAGAGGCAATTTCACAATCAATTACTGTACTCCAGATGGTAAGATAACGTTAGATTGCGAGTCTGCATTGCAATAGGTTTGAACCAGTTAGTTGGGATGCTTCGTCACAATGGCGTAGCGTGGCTAGTATGCTAAGGGATTTTACTCAGTTCATTTCTATATGGAAAACATCCACAGATGTCACAGGATTTACCAGCTTCTGTACCATTTCAACGGAATTATTTATCAATTCATAAACAATATGGTGTAATGAGAAATATTGCGATACTTATTGCACGATAATTTGCGAGCGTTATAATTGATTTTATAAAGATTTTTTAATTCCATTCCGACTTCCGATTTTCGATTTATATGTTACTGACATAGATCGATTCGATAAAGATATATACCCCACAAATTTCATTCGGTATTTGTCCTGGATCGGCGTACCGTGTATGGCACTAATGAGAACTAATAAGTTCGAAACAACTGTGTGTCGTTCGGTTCCAGTCCGAGACAGATGTCGAATCCTACCTGTGGCGGGTTTTATTTTTTGAAACCTTATCTGATGGTGCAGAAACACGAGAAATGGGTCGAGGATTGCTTTTAGGTATAATTTAATGTCTGGCGGAGCTTTAGCCCGAGGAGTAGTTGTTTCCTATAGCGATTATGTAATAGCCTTGCTATTCGGAAACTACTTTGATAACCGCTTGGCGGTTAGGTGGTTCCTTTCTCGATTTCCGACTTATATGTTACAAGATTTATTAATAAATTCTAGATATATTTTATCTATTACTTATTATTTCTATGTTACTTAAACTGGTATTTCATTGGATAATTAATTACATTATCTTCAGTAAGAGGTAATTTGCTTTATCGTCTTGACTAGAGTAAATGCATGTTTTTATTCAAACCATCTCGCATTCTTCATAATTGAATAATGAATTGCAAATGCTGCATTAAATGCATGTATAAGATTAAATTAATGAGAAATAAACCTGAATCTGAAGAAAAAATATATAAAATTGTATTTTATATTTTATTTAGCTGTTGTATATTATTTAGAATATTTAACTAACAACGTGTGTTGTAGTTGTAGTAGTATAGCTATTTATTGTCGCTCTCTTTAATTTCGAGATTTATTTAAGACCAGAAACAAGAATATAATCACATAAATCCATCAAGATTTCTATTGCGGTATGGAAACCTAAGTCTTGAATTAGAAATTATCAATATGAGTAACAACTGAGTAAAAATTGAACAAACATTTTTCGAAAACTAAGTTTACATGTTAGTTTCTCCAAATATTGGATTTTTTTTTCTGTTTTTCTGATTACAGAAAAATATACAGGAGGTCGATATAAAATGTAAAGGTTTTCTTATATTAAGAAGTTTCAAATACATTACTGTTGTGAAACGGCAAATGAAATAGCGAATATTTATTTAAGCAAATATTTAATATTAATTATTTTAAAAGCGTCAAATGTAACTTGCTATGCTACTATTTTCAATATTAATTGTAAATATAATGACAAAATTTCGGAATATCACAATAATTCTCATGTATGTTTTACCAGGTAAAGCAACTTTCTATTGTTTTTCTGATTATGGAAAATTGTGGGAAAAGTTTATAGGAAATTCTTTTGTGCTCTATTTTTCTTTTCGTGATTTGAAGATTTGAAAAAGATATCGACCGTGTTACTCAGAATATTAAATCAGAGAGAAATACAAGGCTTGGGAAATGACGAATATTAATAATTCGTCATTATTTTATAGGAAACAATCTAATTTGAGAGTTATTTTTGAGGCTAATTCCAAATATGATGACAAAATTGAAAATTTAAAAAAAAAATAGTTTTCCTGTCAATTTTTTGAGGCAAGATATTTTCTATTGTTCTCATCAATATGGGCTCGTCGCAAAACGCTCAACCGTCACAAATTTAGCATAATTTACCCAGGCAGTTGCATATCATATAGATAATAAAGGTCAAGTCGATGTGGTGTATATTGATTTCTCGGAGGCCTTTGACAAAGCGAATCATAATATATTAATCTCAAAATTAGAGTTATTTGGATTCAGTGGTAACCTTCTTTACTTAATAAAATCATATCTATCTAAATGTATGTTATTTGTTTCATACAACGGTTTTAACTCTGAAACTTTCATAGCTTCTTCTGGGGTACCGCAGGGCTCAAATTTAGGACCATTATTCTTTCTTATTTATCAACGATTTGTTTCAAATGCTTATAACACATCATCTTTTTTTGCCGATGATTTAAAATTATTTTTAAAGATAACCTGCTTAGGAGATCAATTGAAGTTGCAAATATGCATAGACCTTGTTGTGTCATGGTGTTCTAAGAATAAATTATCAAAAAACATAGATAAATGTAAAGTTTGCTCCTACACTTTAAAGAAACAACCACTAGCATTTGATTATTCTCTTGATGGTACAGTTTTAGCACGTTCCGAAAATATTAAGGATCTTGGTGTATACTTTGATGATAAATTATCGTTCTCTGGGCATATCAATCATGTGGCTCTTAATGCATGTAAAACCCTTGGTTTTTTCACTAAGAACACGGCATCATTTAATAACACTGTTACCTTAAACTCATTATATTTTGCATTAATTCATTCAAAATTAGAATATTGTAGCCTTATTTGGTATCCTCGGTATCTATATCATATTAATCAACTTGAAAATGTTCAACGGAGTTTCTTGAAGTATCTATCATTTCGCATAGACAATTACTATCCAGTAAGAGGTTACGACCATACTTTTCTTCTACAAAGATTTGATTCCAGTCATTGAACACTAGAAGAGTGCTTACCAGCCTCTCATTTTTATTTAAATTGTTCCACAATAGAATAGATGCACCCGCATTGCTAACCATGTTCAATATATATATATATATATATATATATATATATATATATATATATATATATATATATATATATATATATATATATATATATATATACCTAGACTAGGCTCTCGAGAAGAAAGTATGTTTTATTGCCAGCCTGCAAGAACTAATGTACTGTTATCAGTCATCAGTGTTTGTTATGTCTCAGAATTTTAACATAATATCTAGCACTTGTGATTTGAACAATTATATTCATAATGAGATACTGTCTATAGGGAAACAACTTTTTACTGTCCTGTAAATTATACGCTACTGAAGTAATCGATTATATATTTGTATTAAAAATATTTAGAGGTAAACGTTTTGTTATTCATTTTTCTTTTCTTTTTTTTTGTTATAATATACTGTACACATATATATGTATTTATTTATTTTGTCCTATAAATGTAGTTATCTGTTGGGCAATAAAGGAACTATTATTATTATATTATTATTACACCAAATTGTAGTTTGGTGTAATAATACCATAATAGGCCGAATCAGCGAGATTATTTGAGAATCAGCGTATATCTCAGTGATATTTTAGATAACTTGAGAATATTTAGGAAACATTAACGATTTTAGTTATATTTTATGCGTACGTTAATATTTATATATTTTTAGGTACACGTTATTTGTACTCAATTTATGGAGCCCCTGTATACTGATCGACCAAGTCGCAACTTAAGGCGCGCTCAGTGACAAAATCGTATAGTATTTTAATAGAGGGCGCTTGGATAGCACATGGAAAGTTGAATAAAAATTGGAAGAATTGAAAGAAAATCGTAATGAATAATAAGACACAAACCATTTTATTTCAGAATTATAAACTGAAATTGGAAAATTCATAATGGAGCATCTGTTAGTTTTCCAACGCACATAAATTGTCGAATTTTATTTTGTAAATCAGAAATCCATGATTGTAACCCATCGTCAATATACGGTATATTGACGATGACGACGATATATATATGTATATATGCATATATACGGTGCACATTTTAATACCAGGGATGCGCCCACTAAAAAAATAATTTGGTAATGTATTTGCTAAGTTTGGAGAAACGGGAAATGGATAGCTCTAAAACGAGTGGACCACGTTCAGCTGGAAACCTGGAGAATTTCGAGTGAATAAAGAAGAATGTAAACGAAAATCCCTCAAGTTGAACCAGAAGACGATCAAGTGAATTAGAATTAACCATGACTAGTCTGATATTGAGACGGGTATTGAAACTTGAGTCGCACTTTTTCCTTTATAAAATACAGCTTCATGAAATTAAGGTCTCCCGATGAACAATAGCGTCTACAGTATAGGGTAGCTCTGTAACAATTAGCTGCAGAAAAACCGAATATTGCTCATTGATTAATTATGAGTGACGAGACATACTTTTATCTGAACGGACTTGTTAATAATATATACGAAATTGTTCGAATATACGATTTTGGGCTCCTGAAAATCTTCGAATAATTCAAGTTAAAATAATGGTTGGAGAATTCTTATTTCCAGCTTTACAAAACCTCGAGAATTTATGGTTTCAGCAAGGCACCGTATGGCTGAAACCATAAATTCTATTTTCCCTACACTATTGTTTTGCACTTTCAAGAACTGTGTTTACTAACAGAATAATTTCTCGAAATTGCGACCTGAACTGGCATTCAAGATCATCTGACTTTGATGAACGGCTCCCGATTTCTTTCTCTGGGGCTATCTAAAGGAAAGAGTATACAAAAATGAATCGCGGGCACTTCTGGAACTGAAAAACAACATTAAAAACGAAATTTGGACAATACCAATAAAAACTGACCATAGTAATGGATAATGTAGTGGTTAGAGAATACTTTATGAAGAAGAAGATGGTCACCTACAAGACGTTATTTATCATAAATAAATCTCCAAGGAATGTACTTTTTTTCTATCGTTTGAAAAAATATTAAATAAATAAAAGATGGGAAAAAGTGTTCGAGATATTAAAGAGCGCGGGAATGAAGTATAGAGATAGAAGAGTAGTACACAATCTATACAAAGAGCAAACTGCTGTTATAGAAGTAGAAGGGGGAAGAAGGGAAGTAGGTATTAGGAAAGGAGTAAGACAAGGTTGTACGCTATCACCACTAATTTTTAATCTGTACATCGAAGAGGCGATTAATGTCGTAAAAGATAGAGTGGAATTCGGGATTAAAGTACAGGGACAGAAACTAAAAATGCTGAGATTCGCCGATGATATAGCAGTATTAGCATCTAGTAAAGAGGAATTGGAATCAGCGTTGAACGAAATGGAGGCAGTGTTGACAGAGGAATACGGAATGAGGGTGAATAAAAACAAAACTAAAGTGTTAGTGTGCAGAGGGCACGAGAGCAGAGCAAAAACGATAGTACAAATTAATAACGAAAGACTGGAGGAAGTTAAAGACTTCACTTATTTAGGAAGTAAAATAAATTGGGATGGAAGAAGCGATAAAGATATAAAATAAAGAATAGCGCAGGGTCGAGTAGCTTTTAACAAAAAGAAAGCACTTTTATGCTCGGGCGCAATAAACTTAGAAACAAGGAAGAAATTCTTGGAAACGTATATATGGAGCACTGCACTATACGGTTGCGAAACCTGGACGGTAGGGGAAGCAAATAGGAAGAAATTAGAAGCTTTTGAGATATGGTGTTACCGAAGAATGATAAAAATACCGTGGACTGATAGGGTTAGAAATGAAGAAGTATTAGAGAATGTCGGCGAGAAAAGAAGTATGTGGAAAAACATAAAGAAGAGAAGGGATAGAATGGTGGGCCACTTGCTGAGACATGGGGGAATAGTCCGCGATATTTTGGAGGCAGAAATAGGAGTGAAGAAAGGCAGAGGTAGGCCTAGATTAAACTACTGTTCGCAAATAGTAAGGGATGTAGGTTGTAGCACAATTAGCGAAATGCGTAGGTTAGCACAAGATAGGAGAAGCTGGAGGTTAGCGTCCAACCAGTCTTAGGACTGATGACCTCATGATGATGATGAAAAAATATTATATTGAACTTATTAAATACAATCCTTAATAACAATATAAATGGGTTATCTATTTTTGGTCCACCTTGTATAAGGGAAGTATAGTAACACCTGTTATATTAATATTAGGTATCTACGTAGTGTGCAGTTAAAATTGTTTGATAATAAACTGTGAGGTGTTCAACCGCTAAAAATAATTCATCATATTCATCTTTGGTGTCGCCAATAATGGGGCAAGCAAGGGTTGAGCCAAAAGTTTGTGAGGATTTAAGAGTTTTACGTCAAAGTAAATAATTGCCTATTTTTATGTAAATAAACAGTGCGATCCTGATAAATTACAATATAGCATATAGTTGTCTATATCACATTTTTAATTAAAAATTCTCACGTGCACTGTTCCAGGTTCCATCGCTGACTGGATGACGACCGCTGCAAGAATGCAAGAGACCTACTTATCTGAAATAAGCTCTCCTAGACGGCTACCAACGAAAGTGATTTTCAATTAATGATCCACAGAGACCGAAAGCGTAAAATATACTCTGAAATGATCTCAAGGTCGAAACGGTGCAACCTGCGCCGTAATTCCGAGAATCATTACATCTGTTACAATACTCGTATTTATTAGTGATATTTTGCACGACTTAAATCCTATAATCTTCCGTCACTGCTGCAGTTCGTTATAAATGCAAATACTATTTACTCCTTTAGGAGATTTTTTCGCAATTAACATATTTCTGTTCAGATAAGGTACGAGACTTGTACATAGCAAAATAAACAAATAAAATATGAATTAAAATGTACTTTCTATACCATATAAATTGATATACAGGGTAATTTGCAACAACGTAGTAATTAGTAATTAAAAGCTTTTGAGATTTAATGTTTTTTGTTGTAGAAAATTTGCGGTTCTTACCAAGTCAAAGTTTTTCCCAACTAACTGATGGTAATCTTGCACCATCTTTGGTGAGTTATTTAAAATTTATAATAATAAGTTTTACTTACATAACCGTTTTTAATTGTGGTATACCGATTTATTAATTTTAAATGCGGATATGAAAAATCTTGCAGGTGCATCATATAAGCTTTGTCTAAAAATATATGCAGTCTGGTCCAATACATTAATATTTGGTTCCGAAACAAAAACAGTTCAAAATTAAAAGCTGCTTGATATTAAAGCAGGATAGGAATAAAAGGGAGGGGTTGGGTTTCGATGCAAGAGACTTGGATTTCAGCTACACTGATCATTGGCTTGGCAGGATAGCTGAAATTCTTTTGATCCACTTTTTCTGTTTTCGCCCTTTTTATGATCTCTTCAACAAAATCCTAATCTAAAAGATCCTCCGCATCTACCGACTCATTCTTCGCAATACGGACTGAAATATTGCGATATTTAAGAGGTAGACGAGTTTCTACCTCCACTTCTGATGGATAACCGCCTATTTTCGATGAAATGTTGAATTACAAATAGTCGCAAGTGCAAACAAACATATTTACATATTGATAATAATTTCTAATTTACACATATTGATCACTGCATAAGAATGTTTCAATCATTTTAAACTTCTATATGTATATAGGCATATATTAAATAAAAGGCAGTGCTAGGTTAGGCAGTGATAGCTCTACGAAAGTCGGAGATATAATGTCCGTGCTATATCTCTGACAGTCGCATGTTTAACGTTTATGCTTTAATCTACGAAAGATTTTACGTTTAAATCTACGAAAATTAGGTTAGGTTGCTAGAAATACTAAGTTGTCATAAATTTATAATTAAGTTTAAAGTTAGTGCAATAGCAGAAATGCCCGTTTTGGAAAAAGGTAGCACCTTTAAAACATTATAATAACTTGAAGTGTTTATAGAGGATGTTGAAAATGAACAGTTTATACAATTATATAAAAGGGACTCGAAGAAACTTAAATCGATAATCAAATCCTGACCAAAGAAGTGTATGCTTGTCAGAATGATGATTGTCCTATAAAATTGACTTTCATATTGTCCTCAGATGTAGACTCAGATGTCTGATGTAGACGAAGCAATGTTCACATTACTTCTTAAACAAGGAAAACTAAATTCAGAAGAAAAAATTAAGTTTTAAAGCTAAAACAATTAAAGCTAAAATAATTGTATAAACTGTTCATTTACAGTTGCATTAAGAAAAATTCGCACAAAATTAGGACGCCTACAGAGTTAACAGTTAACTTGATCAAGAAATTTGAAGAAACGGGTTCTGCTATTGATAAGGCAACACCGATAATTGTTGTTGCCGGTTAGATGATAATATTGCTGCAGTGAGAGAAGGTGTACGAGTGTATCTAAATACATCAATTCAAAATCGTGCATAACAATTTAATCTGTCAAAAGCTATTACACATCGGATTTTAAAGAAAGATCTGCGTGTGTGAGCATACGGAATTCAGTTGACAAAATAATTAAAACTTACAAACCATTTACAATGCCGTACATTTTAATATTAAGTTGTTAAATATTAACACCCTATCTTTAACATAACACAAATGGCGTGCAGTTCAAATCCTATAGTTCCAACTGAGACACTCTATATAAACTGGAAATATCTCAATATAAACCTTCGTCTTTTAAGAAATCGTTTTTCTTACAGTATTTGTAGAACTTTCAAATCAATTCCTCTAGATTATAGTAACATACCTTTTAAAAACTTTAACAAGTTTTATGTTTCAAATATTAGGTAGATATTGTGTGGAGTATTATTTTCTCTTTTTGATGAATACCTAAAAAATTACTTTAAATTATCAATACAATTTTTACTAATAAGTCTATTACTTGTTAAAAAAACCAAAATATTTGTGAGTTTTTCTATTGATCAGGAATTTGAAATTTCGGGTATAACTGTATTTATATAAAAAATCATTTTAAAATGAGCTCCGAAATTATATCGCAAAGTTTATTAACAAAATTCGGTGTTAAAGGCATCAAAGTTAATAGTATCTAGAGCTTAACCATAACACATTTTCTTTGATTATAGACCAGACATTATAGAAAACGCCATTTTCTAATCACCCATATTGCATTATTACCAATAAAAATAATAACCATTTCTCATCTGTCTAACGATCTTGTGTTTATCTATGCCACCTAGCTAAACAATTAATGCAAATTAAGTATTACAGTTCCCATACATAAGTACATTCAAGGCAAATTATATTTCTGACCGGATATTACTCATCAGCAAAAACAACCTTGATAAGAAATTATTTAACAAATTCTAATAAAAACGTCGAATCGAGTGGCTAATTACATATTTATATTTGTATTGCCTGGCGATAATTCTACATAGCCTTAATGCTAATTGGCTAATTAAATGATATCTCAGGTACCAAATACAGCTACTGCCGTTAATTATTTTTGCATCTCTCATTCGCCATATGCAAATTGCTGCGGTAAAAGTTCTGAAACATATGTAAAGTTAAATAAAATTGAGTTGAGACTTTCATTAATAAATCTTTCACTTGATGATTGAACAACTTGATGATTGAAGTAGAGGCCTCAACTCTAAATTTAAATTGTTATTTATTATTACGGTATTAATACATATTTTATGTACTCTGCAATATCACGATTATCAATTAGTGATATTGATTAAAAATTACATAATATTCAGTTTATATTTATGATTTCGATCTGTAATTAAATCACTTGTGAGAGAAATAACGTAAGAAAACTTGTTCAATTGATACTGGCATGAAAGCGGAAGACTTTTATAATCTTCGTATATTATGAAAAATCAATCAAATCCTTCAGTTTATGCCAGTTAGTTCTGGATTATTTTAGCTGTACAGTTATTAATCTACGCCAGAAAACATTTTCATGATCTGTTGATTGTTGTATAACTACTTACAACAGTTATAACTAAAGCAAGTGTTTTTCGTGGTTCAAATTGCTGACTCCCTATTAATGAGTTTGTCTCTGCCATGAATAATTCGATATAAACAGAAATACAAGGTTTCTACATCCAGAGGAATAAAACAGATGGAAATATTTGTAGTGTGATTAAAAGTGTTATTGTATAAAGCGAACTGTCAAGTTGTTTACCTGTTTATCTGTTTCGAAATTATTTTGTTTACCGATACAAGTTTTGTTTTCATTTAATCCTACTAACTCCGCCAATATTGTTGTGGAATTTAAACTATTAAATAATCGGCTAGTATGAAAACCTTACTTTGAGAACAAGATCATACCCTGCAGGTTTTTTATTTTCGAAATTCGACGTTTCCTATTTGATTCGTTTCCTATAATGTGATTTGAGAGCTTTTGAGATATTTCTAGTCCTACTTTTATGTAGATTGCATTAAATGTAATCTGAGATGTATTAGTTACAATTAGAAGAAGAATAATGAGTTAGAATTAGCCATAATGGTAACTATCTATCAAGTGGTAACTACTAATGGTGGCATTAATGTTGAGAAATTAACTTAAAAATAATTGCACACGTTGCGCCTTCATATCTATTCTGAATAGATTATTATCAAACCCATCATATTCAACTATTAATCATATGTTTTATGTTTAACTTGGTTAACTTTAAGTGATAAAAATTTGGCTATATTCTATTTTCCCATTCAGCTCCGATAAGAAATATGATAAAATAATTATAATTCTACATAATTAATATTGTATGTAGAACATACAATAATAGATATGTAGAACAGGTTAATTATTAAAAATCACTTGGAATCGTGTTATCCTTTTAGTAAATTATACAAAAAATATTAATTAGAGATTGTATTTTATTCATTTAAATATTTATATATTTGCCGGTATTTATTGCATATCAACTTTATAAAACATGTATTCAGACTTCCTTATATTCTCAAACAAATCCCACAACGTGTTAAAATTCAGTAAAACTAACACAGTCAGTTACTAATTTCTGCAGTGGATAAATAATATTACTCAATAAATGTCATGTGTGGTCGATTTCATCTGTTAAGTTCATGTTCCCACCATCTTCATAATCGAAGAATTATGTATTTACCTTAATTGAATTAATTTAATTGATACTGTTCACTGCTTCAATGTGTTTCATACAACACAATTGTTAATCGAGTATAGATAATGTTATAAATAGTTGGTTTACTAATGTTTTATGATAAGAATAAGTAAGTGCAGCTGTGGGACTCGCTTGACTTTCTAAAAACTGCTCGCATTGAAAAAGAGCAAATTACAGATTTGAATGTTTATTTCTTGCTACCACATGCAGTTCATGTGATGTTTTTAAGGAAACTAGTAATGCAAATTTCGTGCACAATGTTATTGTAAAGCATAAACTAATTTTACAGAAATAACGTTTGAAAGGTCAATTCCTGCAAATATATAAATTTCAAGTAAATTGATTGAAAGAAATAAAACAGAGTTATAGATAATACGATTATTAAATTTTATGACTTATATTATTTGAATAAAGTATTGGTGTATTATTATTTGTATTGGTGTATTATGGTGATGTATTATGATGGTGTATTATGGTGTATTGTGGTGGTATTGGTGTATCATAGAGACATTATTTAAATAAAGTAGTATTTAAGTAGAGTATTCATATATTGGGGTCAAAAAAGTAAAATAATGTTAGATTATTAATGATAAAATCTTAGTGACGAATACGATACCTAGACAAGTCATCGCTATGTTCACATATTCAGTTTATCACTTAAATTGGAAACTAAGTAATAATCTGTCTATTTTAGTGACATGTCAAATTGATTTCGTACATTTTTTACACCATTGTTATGTATCTTTGTGTTTGAAATAAACCACTCAGGATCTGATACGATACTCTGGAGATATTAACCATATGTTCTAAGTGCTCTTCGATATTATTCTTTGTTTCCATCAAATGCATAGTATCTCTCAGAACCACTTTCGCTCTGTTTCCGTAACCAAATATCAAGCCTTCATCGGAACGGGTGGACTGATCAGAGCATAAATTGTACAGAAGGCCGCACTAATAAAGTCATTTATAGTAGATGACAAAATGCTAGTACCAAGTAACAATTATTCCATGTGGACTTATATGAAAGCTCAGAAGAAAAAATACTGCTCTACTTTACAAAATAGCTAATAACGATTTTTGTTTTCAAATAGTTGATAGAAGTTATATGTTAGAGGGAGATCTCCCTTCTGCCACAGTAACCAAGGTATAAAAAGTATAAGAAGGTACATGAAAATAAATGAAAGGCGTTTGTCTGGCTTTGCTATATAAATTTTAAACAACTAATACTCGGATTATAAAATATCTAAATCCAAATCACCAAATGGAGTGCATTCTTGGAAACAATAGTTTCAGTGAGCTTCATACTACTCGTAATTATCATAGACTAAATCTAGATTTACAGAATTAGCCTACTATGCTCTAGATATTATATTAGTAACGGCCCTAAATTAGAAATTATGTAACTTATAACTAATTTCTTCTACTTATCATTATAAGTAACTTATAATGATAAGTAGAAGAAAAGCCCATTTGAAGCATCAAGTAAAAGTTTCATACGTACAACCCCATTCGAAATTTTAAGGGAATTTGCATTCATTAATTCACACTCACAATTACTGCATTCATTATTCTACTTTAACCAAGTACCATTGATAGTCAATGTTATATGCTAAAACTGAAGAAATGAGAAGCAAGTAATGTACATTTCCTTAGACTAAAAGGTCAAAATCAACTCGTCAAGGTTAAATCGAGGATTCAATTCGTTCCACCATTTAAATTATCAATCGATCATGCTCCTGGAAAGACAAGTATTATCTTTATTATCGAGAATAATTTGGTGTTACCGAAGGAAGAGAACAGTTTGTTGTTGAAGAGAACAACAACGTTGTTCCAATCTTTCAAGCACCACGGAATGCTGCTCACTCACAAATATCGCCAACAACAACTAAACAACAAACTCTGTGTTATTTTTCGAATAAAGAAGTCTGCACGGCAAAAATTTAGACAGACACGAGAAAATGAAGAAACGAATGAAGAAGGACATTAAGCTGTATTCACACACTTGGAGTGTCAATGACAATTCCGCAGAATTTGAGTGGCTCTGAAAATGGGATTTCGTATTATTTAATAGCCAATTACAATAAATAGAAGAAGTAATATTGCACAACGCCAAAATGTTATGGAATATTCTATTTCTGTTAGGTGGCAAATATTAATGTATGAATCTGATAATTCACAGTATTTACTTCTTGTAGTTGTTTATGCTATATGAAATTGATAAATCTGGTCTTCGACATCAAATTTCAAAATACAGAAATAAGGAGATTATACTTCAGCCCATCTGAAAATGCCTTATATAATAAAGACTAAACAAATTAGGTCAAAACAGCTATTTTCCTGGCTATATGCCAAACGCTGAGCGCTGAATTACATGACAAAATTTACCGCATTTTGTCTAACAGAGTTAGCACTAAAATACAGTGATTTAAATTGCTCCAAAACCACAAGGAAGATGCAAAGTGTCACCTATCTCAGGATATCGCTAACTGCAGACCAATTTCGATCTTATCTTGGGTCTCATCAGTGTAGTGTAAACGAGTATACTTTTGTCAGATGAAGCTCACATCTAGTAGACATTACTATGTTTCACGCAGTTCATTTCAACTAAAACTGTTGAAAATCAACATTTTGGGGCAAATTCACAATCTTTACTTCTTGTGGTATGTGGTGCCATATGAAAATGATTAATGTGATCTTCAATATCAAATCGAATTTAATTTAAAAACGTTGAATATTTTCGGATAATATAAGTAAATATATATTAAGAAGAATTAAACTATTTAGTAATCCATCCGAAACAACAACAAATGTAGCAATGAGGGAATATATATAAAAGTCAAATATTAGCAGCTATAGTAAGTGTGAAGCGCAGGAAACCTACTCGATCTCAAATCCATTCATTTATAAACATCAGACATTCCAACCAGACTATTAGCAACTATGTAAGGTATATGTTAAAAAGGATATTCACCTGGCGAATACCATATAAAATAATTGGAAAAAATGTATATTTTATATTGAGATTATTACGTAGTGGAAAATATTAAACAAGAAACTTGCATAGTTTATAGTTATAACACTGTTATTCAAATCAGTAAAAGTGTATATAGTTCGAGTTTGTTGAACTTGTAACTAAATAATCATGCTTCCTTACTTCACAAAGATCATCGTTCAACATTAGTGCTAGTAAATTAAATATCTTTAAATCCCTCTAAGTTCCAAGATTTTAAAGTAAGCTGCTTAGTATATTATTAATTGAGACTATCAGCAAGATGGGCAGAGTATAGAAGCAAGATATTTCTAAAAGGATTGTCGTACGTCATCTCCATAATTATTTAGATAAAACGAGATACAGGAACGTTCACCGAGGCGCCACTGTAGCGTATATTAATAATTTATTCGATTGCACAAACAGCAGGAACGTGGGCCGCAAAGTTTGATTAGAAATGCTGCAGGTCCTTTAGGCACCCACTCAATCATTAGTCTTGTAGTCTAGTTCAAAAATATGTAATTCATCTTTGTCTATGTCCTACAAGTAATCTTTCATGGGAGTGAACGCTCTTTAGTACCTGTAAAAGGCAAGCCGATACGAGAAACAAATTTATAATCAAAGGTTACGTTCACTATTTTTATTTTTTATACGCACAGTGCTCGATGAATTGCTATGAATACTGAGTAATATTTATTAAAGGATTTGTTTGTGTAGTCATATACAGGGTTCAGTAAATAGTGGATCAACTGGGCTGAATGGAAATGTAACAATAGAATTACTTCTTTGGAAGAATTATTACCATCTAATTAATTATCAGTTACATCAGACTGTCCTGGAACTGAATATCGTGATTTCATTTTTATTAGGAATCATCAGTGTCAGTATACTGGACTACACTTGGCACTCTAAGAATATTAAGCTTGCGTTAGACGAGATAATGTGCGTTAGGAATAAGAAGTAATATAGCTTCTTGTACGTGAAACTTTGTCGTTTGGCAGGCAGATGGCGTTTGCCAATTTGTAAATAAAATTACTTGGTACTCTGGTTTTTCTGTATCTTTAGAGGTGACAATTTTAGTAAAAATAAACAGCTTTAAAACCTCAAAATGGACTTTTTCGCACGTAGAACATCTCCATCTGGAAATTGAGTGGCCGAGAAAAAATAAACCGATACATAAATGCAGAATATGTGTTTCATGCGACAGTTTTACATTTTTCAAATAGTCCACCGTCGTGCTTTCTCATGACTCATGGACAGGATGGGGTGTGTCCTATTCACCTCCAAATCAATAGATGTCGTCTGGTAGACGTCCCTAATCAGAATCAGTCAAAACGAGATCGATCCGACACTATTTAATTTAGTGATCGTGCTAACAAAAAAAAATTCTCAAATAGTCCACCATTGTGCTTTTTCATGACCTATGAACATGGTAGAGTGTGTTTTATCCACCTCAAACTTAATAGGTGTCGTCTGGGAGACATCCCCGATCAGATCAGTCAAAACCCGATCGATCCGACACGATATAGTTGAGTTACCGTGTTAACAAGAAATGTTATTAATGTCGACTACAACGACAACGACACACAGATACACGAAATTGCTTAAAACCCGTTTTTTTTTTGTTTTTAGGACGAATAACGAAAAATAAACTGTAGAAAAAAGATTTTTATACGATTACATTACTTTTCCGCGTATAGGTGAGCGAGGAAAAGATAAAGAGACACGCACGATTGTTTGGCTTATACGTGATACCACCTTATGATTTTCTTTTAAAGATAATAAGCTAATAAAAAGGCTATAAATTTATACACATATCAGATAATTTTCCATTAATATTACTGGATATTTTAAACTTATTTTCTTATCTGTGCTTTCGTTTCAGAAATCCTATACGGTTAAAAAGGGAAAATGAACTTTTAATGAGGCAAATCGGAAACCGTTTTATACTAATATTATATGAGTTTATAGTTGTTATATATGGCGATGATAGAGTGGATATAACGATACTTGGTTGATATTTTTGTTAACCATAACTTTACATTGTTACGTTCTCATACAACTTTTCTATATCACCAACGACATCTCTGTTAAAATTAGCTCTCGAAAAATAAACAGAATATAAGAACTGTTTGTAGCAAAGCGAATCTCACAATTATTGATTCCAGAGAAGAAATATGATGGAACATTGTCAGAATTGTTTACCATCGTTAGAAACTAATATCTAAAGTGGTCAATAATGAGCATTTTGAAACTAGTACCTGAGGTGGTGAATAGTAATCACCTTTTATCTGAGGTGGTAAGTGATGAGAACCAACCATATCAGCAGAAACCAGTAACTAGTCGATGTAGTGGGTTATTCCACCAAAAAGCTCATTGTCTATTGATAATTTTCCTTTATCAACAAGTAAATAACGTCCATATTTATGTACGTCTACGGATAGGTAGGTATTTCTTGTAGCTGTTATACATACATATATTTATCTGAAAATGATGGTGGACATGAATATGTATATCACAAAGGATCGACAGATGCTGTACGACGAACTATGAAATTATAGTGAAGACAAATATATTGATCCCATTCCACTAGATGGAGATCTTCTTTGTCATTCCACTCATTATATTACATATATCATTGTGAGGAGGTAAAAAAAGACAAAACAAATAAAGGGACAATGCCTTGTTATATATTTTATTTCAAATCAACCACTTATTACATTCTTCGACTGATATAAATGATCGAATACCTAAAATAAGTTTATATATATATATATATATATATATATATATATATATATATATATATATATATATATATATATATATATATATATATATATATATATATAGCTAAAATCAAGGCTTTCAAATGTTGAAGGTTTTGGATTATTTTAGTGTTTTGGGAATTAAATTGTATGGAATATTAAACAAAGAGGATATGTTCTTATATTAATTCATATATCCTTGTTATTTTAAGGAACTGCAATTCATTAAAATATCATTGAAGGCATAATTAATTACCGAATAAGAAAAAAATAGCTAGTATTTCTGTAATATATGTATTTTTATCGATTAATTGTAAGTTAAAATTAGAAATATTTCATTGTAATTTTATCTTACAATTAGTTGTAATCTATTACATTACAAAATATGTGTTATAAGTGACTTGTGAAAATATTTGTTTGTGTATGTTTTCAGTGAAATGTAAAAATTCCATACTCAACACAAACGGACAAGAAATGTACACTATAATGATATCAATCTCGACGATCTTTATTTAGGTCGGATTACGTAAAAGCCTTCACGTGAATACTAAAAACTAATAAACAACCCATCTCCAGCCGATCGAACAAATTATGTTACTAAATATTAATAGTTACAGCCATTAATTTAAATAAAAGTTTTACTCTCACTGTTTACCAATTTTGGGTCACGGGCGTGATGGATACTTGTCCGGTTATCAATCAAAGTAGAGAACACAACAGGTGAATAATTACAGGCGTGTAACGAAATAGTAGACATATTATTTTTGACAGATGCGTGAGCATCTCCTGCCGGTTAGTTATGAGGCCCAATAATATAAAAACTGACTTCAACTTTCACTCACCTACCTTCGAACCTCGGAAATGTTGTTTATGTATATTTTTTCCTCATTTAAAATGAGTGACTTATTAGAATAAAAAACGAAATTAACATATTTGGACTAGGAACAGATTTATGTAAGCGAACCCAGTGGTGTAGAGTTGGTATTTCATGCATGAGAATTATTTTACAACCATACTTAATTATTAATTACATTCGTTTAATTACATTTCAATTACATGCCATGTTAGACAGTCATATATGTATAAATAAATTTTAGATTTTTTTTAAATTACGGTACTTATCTGAACAGTATGCAATATTTAGTGAAGAGCTGTAATAAAAAATTGTGGCACAATTGAGAAAATATATGTACCAAATGTACCAAAAACATAAATATATCTCTGAAATAAAACCAAATACGCTATGGAACGTTGCGTTAAATAATTTAATTTTACTTTTCCGCACTCAACTAACCAGAGCGGAAAAGTAATGTAATCGTATAAAGACAAATGGAAAGAAAAATTATTTTCTAGCGTTTATTTTTCTTTTTCGGTCTAAAAGCCAAAAAAAATGGTTTTCTCAAAATTTGTGTCTGTATGTGTGTCATTGTCGTCGTTGTCGTCGGCATTAAAATTTCTTGTTCGTACGATACCTCAACTAAATCGTGTCGGATCGATAGGGTTTTGACTGATTCTGATCGGGAACGTCTCCCAGACGACACCTACTGATTTTGAAGTGGATAGAACACACTCTACCATATTCATGGGTCACGAGAAAGCACAGTGGTGGACTATTTGAGATATTTGTTTTGTTAGCACGACCATTCAATTAAGTCGTGTCGGATCGATCGGGTTTCGACTAATTCCGATTATGGATCGGACGTCTACTAGACGATATCTATTATTTTTGAGGTGGATAGGACACACCCCACCCGGTCCATGGGTCATGAGAAAGCACGATGTAAATGTTTATGTTCATTCTGAGATTTTAAACATAAGCATTTAAAGCGTTGTTGATTTTGCATTGAACGAAAAAAACATATATTCGGCCTGTATCATATACGAATGAATGAGAAGAAAAAATAATTTCGTTCGATCAAAAACGTATTGATACGGCACTAAAGCAGTCGCCAATGAAAAAAAGTAAAACTGTCGCATAAAACACATACTCTGCATTTACGTGTTGGTTTATTTTTTCTCTGCCACTCAAGTTAGAGATAGATATGTTCTACGTGCGGAAAAGTCGGTTTTAAGGTTTTAAAACTGTTTATTTATTTATGAATTGTCTTTAACATATATATTTTTTTGGTTTTGGTTTCTTTAAAAATCCATGTTGTAGTAAAATAATACAAAATCGAAATTGTCTTCCAATCAGTTAGTGTCGTTCCAGAAAATATATTAGAATTATGAGAAATTATGAAAGATTATTAAAAAATACTGCAATTTGTGCATATTGTACAATGCGCAATACTGCATAGCAAAATGGCGTCGGACTCAAGCTACTGCAGACCAAAATGTTTTCAATCGTTTAAGCAACCAACTGAAACATAGAATCAAAGAAGTACAAGATTAACCTTTTCACGACTACGTTAGTAATTAGAAGAGATATAATAACTCAAGGTGGGAGTCGATAAAATACTCAAGAAAACCTAAAAGTTAAGTACCTCCTGTAAAAAACGAAACAGAACCCAATTCACAATGGGCTAGAGGTAATGCAGAAAATGCTAAGACATTTTCGGAGTACTTTGAGGAAGTTTTTACACGAAACAATGAAGTCCTTGATGACGAAATAGAAAGGCAGTTAAGTAAAATCTCAAATAAATGTTCCTAAAATTAAATATTTCACTCCAAAAGAAGTCCGAAATGAAATAGCTTACTTAATCAGCGCAAAGCTTCTGGTGTAGACACTGTGACACCAAAGATGTTAAGGAACATGCTAATAAAAGGATTATTATTACTTACATATATATATATATATATATATATATATATATATATATATATATATAATGCTCCTCTAAAACAGAGTTACTGCAGCAAGCAATTAAAAATTGCCGAAATAATATTAATCCCAAAGCCCGAAGAAGCCTAAAATATAAAGTATGGGAATATCGTCCAATAATCCTGTTGTCCATCATTTCAGTGCTCTTAGAAAGACTTGTACTACAAAAAATACATGCTGATTCTAACAGTGAGGAATGGATACCCCTACATCAGTTTGGTTTTTGCCAAAGCCACTCTACGATACAATAAACTCATAGAGTTTGTGATAAGATTAATCGAGCACTAGACGACAAGAATTTCTGTACATCGGTCTTATTAGATGTAAGTCGAGTGTTTCACAAAGTGTGGCAGTCGGGATTATTGTAGAAGATCAAAGTATGCTTGCCCATAACTTACTGTCATTTTATTAAATCTTACTTATGTGACAGGAAATTTAGAACAAGTGTCAATGAAGAGGTATCTAACATGAAACCGATCAAGTACTCTAAGGTAGTGTCCTGGATCCCTTACTATATGTGCTATACATAGCAGATTTATCAGTCAACGAAAATACTACAATGTATACCTTTGCTGACAACACTGCAATCTATTAACAACGAAGATCTACATCTAGTATGCACTCCATCACACAGTATTCCTCTTTACAAAAGCATCTGAATGAAGTAAAGTCGTGGACCCAGAAATGAAAAATCAAGATCAAAGAAGCAAAATCTGTGCAAGTAAATTTCACACTAAGAAAAGATCCGTGTCCTCCTCCTCCTGTTTATCTAAACAACATACCAATACCGCTATTCTATTGTACACAATATTTAGGGATGCATTTGTATAATAGACTTACATGGAAACAACATGTAATTAAAAAACGCTAACAGATAGACTAAAATTAAGGAAATACAATGATTAATTGGTAACAAGTCTACATTATCACTTAAAAACAAGTTTTTAATATACAAAACCATCCTCAAACCAATATGGGTATACCGTATCAATGACCCATGGTATGTCTCCAACGAGACAATTTATGAAGACCTGAAAGTGCCATATATCAAGGCATCATAAAAGAAAAAGATATTAAACACAATTGTAGACTAGAAAGCCATCCCAATACACTTTTAAATCCTTCCTTGGAGCCACAAAATATGGCTAATTGATCTGAAGGAAAATTAAGAAGGTCTTATCACCAGAGACGACCTCCTCACCATGTCAATGACGAGCCATCCGGTTCTTAAGTCAGCGCATTAGCTAATAGAGTATTTTTTTAGTTCGAATTGCTAATAAATCAATTATAAGGGAAAGGACTACAATTTCTGTGTGATTTAAAATAACATTTAATCACACCCACTGTTTCTTCGTTAATATAGGTAGTTCAGAGCCATCGTAAACAATAATAATAGAAGCAAGAAATGCGTTGTTACTTATATGAATGTCAACAAATAAAGATATCACATTTTTACAAAGGTTATGAATAAAAATAAAATGTAATTTCTCCTCTAAATAAAAGCGATAATGATTTTAATAATATATGTTATTGGAAAGATCACATAATTTTCGATATTAAATATGATGTCCATAGCAAAAATTGATGTTGACATATCAAACTCGGAAATGATGTAGTGGGTGGGCGTAATGGTCCCGTCCAAGTCCATTAGATATTTGTCATTATAATATAGGCTAGACCATCAAGGGCCGGGTCGACTCGGGCTGCCCTCAAGGAGGGATATTGTCCCCCCTTCTATGTTGCCTGGTAGTGGATGAGCTGCTTGAAAGGTTAAAGGATTACCAAGTAATTGGCTATGCTGATGACTTAGTAATAATAACGAAGGGCCCTTTCCTGGAAATGATTCTTGATATAATGCAGTGAGCATTAAACAAGGTTGGGAATTGGTGCAAGGATAAGGGACTCTCGGTCAATTCCTCTAAGACTGAGGTGATGGTGTTCACCAAGAAATATAAGTGAAACAGAACATGTCCTCTGGTCAACTTGGTGGTCAAGAACTAAGCTATAATAGCGAAGTGAAACTGTCATGGGAAAAACATCTAAGTCACATATGTTCCAAGGTCACAGCAACACTTTGGCAACTGAGAAGGGCCATTGGTAATAGCTGGAACTTCAAACCGGAGACCATGAAAGGGATGTATGAGGCAATTCTCAAACCCAGACTGACTTATGGAGCACTGGTCTGGTGGGAGAGAGCCTGTCTAAAGTCGGAAGTCAAACGATTTAACAAGCTAAGAGGATTGATTCTAAGAAGTATAACCGGAGCCTCAAGATCGACACCGATCGACGCGATGGGGATACTGACGGGAATACCACCTCTTAATATCACCCTGAAAGCGGAAGCTGCAAAGGCAATGCACAGGGTGGGAAACTTAAACAGGAAGATAGGGAACCTGAATAGACCCTCAAGAAAGCTAGCTGAGGAGGGGCTCCTGTGGATGCTCTCTGACAGTACGGGTGTCCACTTTCTGTTTGACAAGAAATATAAGATCACCCTCACCAGTAAGACCGACTGGATAGAGGGGCGAGCTGGATTACCGCTCAATGGAGACATCTGGTACACGGGGATGGAGCCAAGAGTGAAAACAGCGGGTGCGGGGGTGTATAGGTGACGCGATGGGATAGGTAAAACCTTCCCCCTGGGTAAATACACCACCGCACTCCAGGTCGAGCTAGTTGCAATTACATACGGTGTTCTGGGGGCTGACAAAAATCGGACCCAGGAGAGGGTATGTAGCTACTCGGATAGCAGGGCGGCGTTGATAGCCCTAAATTCAGCAACGACAAAGTCGAAGCTGGTCTATAATTGCTATGAAGCATTGAACCACTTGGCAGGGAAGGGACCGGTGGAACTCCTATGGATACTTGGGCATAATGGCATTAAGGGAAATCTAATTGCAGATGACCTTGTCAAACTAGAGACCAGGGAAAACATCTATAGACCAGAACCTGCAGTGGGAATAAGTCAAAATCTGACCAAAGATCGCATCAATGACTGGGCAAGAGACCAGCATAGACAAAGACGGAGAGGAGTAACGGGTTGTCGAATAACCAAACTCTTCATCAAATACTCAGATATTGAGAAGTGGGCCCAAGAATTCATTAAATTGAACAGGCAAATAGCCAGAAGCCTGGTAGGAATCATAACGGGCCACTATAGTAGCCTGAATGCATATCAGCACAAGCTGAGGCTGACTGACAGCCCGGCATGCAGATACTGCAGAGAAGACGAGGAAACCTCGATTAATCTTCTTTACACCTGCCCCGCACTGGAGTAGAGGAGGTGCCTTATATTAGGGACCCCTGTTATCCTAGAAGAGGCGAGGCTTAAGGCGAGGGACGTGTCCAAATTGCTCCTTTTATGGGATAGCATTTTTCGATACTGACCCGGATAAGAGGGGATAGCCAAGGGACTACCCATGCGATCAGTGGCTGATGAGGCTCAAACCCACGAAACATAATAATAATAATAATAATATAGGCTATATATTATTTTGGTACAGTGAAATATGATTTGATAAGAATTCAGTTATGAACAATGACAATGATATTCAAAAAGGTCATGAGAGTTTGATTTGGTGATGATGGGCTTTGATGATGTTGTATAGTTCGAATTTGTACGATGAAATGGAAATTGCTATACAACAGCAGTTCTTGACTGACGCTGTGTAGGATTTGGCCGAATTTGGTGTAAGGTTTAGATGAACACCGAAAAACATTAATCACGTCATTCTTCTTCATGGTCAGATTCCATAAAGCTTGCATTATGTTAGAGGTTTTTCTGCAAAGTCATATTTTGATTTAAAATCAACCCCCTTTTTTTTCTCCATATATTCATTCGCTGAACTACGGCTGCTCCAGCACTTCATTAAATCTGAATAACTGAATCTAAAACGTTCGTTGAGTAGCGATCAGTCCTCAAACTGGTTATACTTCTACCCTATATTAGAAATTATAGTTCAAGATGGGAATGGCCAAGCGATGCCAGAAACGGTGCACAAATAGCAGAAACGATAGGGTTACGAGATGGAAGGTATAATTACATGTAGTTTTACCACTTTTACGTGACTTATTTTCGTTACACATTTTCATTTTCTATTATATTAGCATGTTTACAGAACCCAGCAGATCAGAAAACTATGTATTAAGAGGATCCAATTACTCTCATAATCTTTCCTATAGAACCTAAGCATTTTTATTTTCTGATATCATGTCAATTCGTCCTTCGTAATGTTCGTTGACGATGGTATTATTTCATTGTTGTGGCGCAACAAACGTAATTATGCAATTTCGCATGCTCTTGCATTGAGAGAAAAGTAAAATAACATAAACGCAGACACCGTACCTGACATGAATCTGACAGATATAAACATCTTTTACCTTGGCCTACATATATATGTTTTTACGTGTTATCCGTGATATAGGTGAAGCTAATAGGGTGTCATGGGAACGAACAAGTTAAATAGGTAATAGTCGGTGACACTCAATACCTCTTTATTTACTTATAATATCCGTAGAATATAAAGTCATGTGAAAACAGGATATTTTACATGAACAATTAGGATGAATAAAAATTAATTTCTTATTTATTTCTAAATCAGTGTAAAATTAATATAGGTGTATGCAAGGTTAGTATTTCACTAAAATATAAATTTAATGAGTTTTCTACAGTTAAATTCTTACGTATACTTTCATCACACAAATAACACAGGCCAACAAAGATTTTGTGATCGTACTTTGTTTGACTTTTTGGCTTAGTTACATACCATGATCTACAGACACACTGTTTTTTGGTTTCTATCACGCACCAGTATTTGTAAATATACAATGTACAATAATTTGTAGTTTTTAAAACCGAGGTTTTGTAAAATTAAATTTTGCCTCAATCTTTGCGGCGCCGCTGTGTTTAATTGATTCGAAACGTATACGCAACTGTGAGGTATTTACCGAAACAGAGTTGGTCGGTGGGGATATTCCGGTTTTATACTATTGGGCTATTTACATAGTCGCTGTACTACGTTTTTAATGTGTGTACGTTTACTCGTGACATCGCGTCGTGTGTTTTTATTTCGTTTTAAAATGCATGGAAGTTGTGAAAATACATCAAATATATTTTTATATAAACATAACACCTGATTCAAAAAACGTTATTTATGCAAATTTGGTTGATTAGGAATAATTATGAGTAATTAAGCAATATATAAAAGCTATGGGAAATGTTTAAAGTACTTATGTGGCAAATTTCCAGCTCTTTGTATAACAAAATTGAAGGTAGGCATTTTCGTAGGACCACAAATAGGAAAATTAATGCAGGACCAATAGTTTGAATAAACAATGACAGAAATTGAAAGAGAACCTTGGATATGCTTTAAAAAGAAATAATTTCTTTTAGGAAACTATAAACATCCGCAGTATGAGGAAATTGTCAACAAAATACTGGGGAAGTTTATGCAATTTGGTTGTAATATGAGCATTAAAATTCATTTTCTGCATGCTGATCTGGACTACTTTCGAGACAGAAAATCTTGGCGCTGTTAATGAGGAGCAAGGTGATAGGTTCCATCACGATAGAAAGGAGATGGACAGGAGGTGCCAGGGTCGATAGGATGTGGCGATGATGGCAGATTACTTCTGGATGTCGAAAAGAGAACATCCAATGAATGATTTTACAAGAAAAGCAACAAAACGAAATTATAAAAGGGAGAGATTTTCAAAGAAAACGAGAAATGGGAGACTCAAAACTATTTCTGCTGTTTCTTTTTACTATGTCTTTATGTTTATTAAATATATTTATTAAAATGTAATTTTTCCTTGAGTTTTTAATTTATTCTGATTATTTATTCAGTTGATCGAAAACGTTACATGAGGGACAATAACGGAAGGTAGATATGAAATCAGCGTAAATAACTCATATTTTAATCCCAAATCAACCTTAAAAACGTCAAAATTTGTAGGCCTGTGTATGAGTCTATCTAATTATATAAAAAATATATAATCTTTCCTACAGAAGAATAATTTTCATAGACATACTACCTAGACATAGGCTATTTTATTAAATAGTAAATGTTCTTAATCATTCTTGTTTCAAATGTAGACACAAATTGTCAGATAAATAAATGCCCTAGCTACTGATGAAACATAATTTGAATTTGCACTTGTCATTAAATTTCTATTTTTTTTATTTTTCAATTTCCTGCTGCTACTCTTATTTTAGAATATTACTTTAAACATTAAGAAATACTGAAAAAATAAAGAGAGAAAAAATATACGTTAAATATTTATACGAGTATAAATCATAACGGGCCACCATAGTAGCCTGAATGCATATAAGCACAAGCTGAGGCTGACTGATAGCCCGGCCTGCAGATACTGTAAAGAAGACGAGGAAACCTCGATTCATCTTCTTTACACCTGCCCCGCACTGGAGGAGAAGAGGTATCTTATATTAGGGACCCCTGTTATCCTAGAGGAGGCGAGGCTTAAGGCGGGGGACGTGCCTAAATTGCTCCTTTTATGGGATAGCATTTTTGGATAATGACCCGGATAAGAGGGGATCGCCAAGGGACTACCCATGCGATCAGTGGCTGATGAGGCCCAAACCTATATAATATAATAATAATATACGAGTATATTGCCACTGCCACATTTTAAGTATAAAACTAATGTAAATACACCATAATATGGTGCACTTTACTCATTGTAAGCATGAGATAGATTGTAATCTCTACGTGGTAACTATTGTGGTAATAATCTATCTAATTTTCAAGTTGACACTGTTGAAGCGTGAGACAATATGGCTGTTCGTGATTTCTGATTAACCAATTTGTGCCCAAATGGTGTTGTGCGTTTTAAGAAGCAAAAATTAATTGTATTGGCCGAGTTTATTAAAAATTTGCCAAGATAACTGAATAATGGGTTGAATTTTACGAGCCGCTGGATGATTTCACCCAATAGATATTATGTACATAACCTATATGTACTTCGCAACGATGAAGTAGAAGGCGTAACATGTATAAATGCATATTTTGTATTTGTCATTTCTTGTTTGTTGTCTGTTTGTTATTTAATAATAATGTACATACAGAATTTATCAAGGATATTAAAAAATTTTGATTTTATGTGAAAACTAAGTCCCAATAAGAAGATTTATATTATTAACGAGCCATACCCGTCACATCTTGCTGTGCTGTTTACTAAATTTAAAGGAATACTAATATTTTCGCTACAACAATATTCAATTTATTTTGGATCATTATGTATTTTTATTTTTTAATTTTTTTTTTTTTAGTTTTACTAACTCAGAAACCTTCACGGGCATGCGTCCAACCATTCCCCAAAGTTTCATCGCAATCGGATGAAGGGTTTAGGAAGGCATAAGAGACATACAGACAAACATTCATTTATATATATATATATATATATATATATATATATATATATATATATATATATATATATATATATATATATATATATATATATATACATATAGATAATTGTTAAAACTTTAAGCAATGTTCCTATTTACGATTTCTTACTGATAAACTTATGCCCAAATGGTTTCTCTGTTCTAAAAGATCATTCTAAAAACATAAACATAATCATCGTCATGGTCAAGTTTATTAAAACTAATAAATATTATCTAAATAGCTAGATGTCTCAAAAATATATTAAGTTTCGACATATATGTTAAATTTATGAAAATTTCATTGGGTAGGTAATTAAGTGATATTTAATAATTGAGTATATTCTTAATTACCTTACTTCTACAATAATACTATCGAAATTATATTTTTTATTTTCAATAAGGTTAAATCCCCTCGTTATAAAAAGAATTATTACTAAATATCCAAAGGCATTTAGATATCATCTAAGCACATTTATTACTTACTGACCCAGAAGAACACTGACATTAGAATAGGATCATAATATTTAATTGGAAAGCTAATACCTGGTACTATTTGAAACATTATTGTTAAAAAAATATAAATTGTAAAAAAGGAGAGGGTACACTTTCTATAGAAAATTGGCCCAAATGATTCATTCAAAATCGAACTTGATGAGTATAAAAGAAATCTATATATTTTGGTAAAAGATGAATTGATCTTTACATCCAATATTAAATAAACAGTACCTGTTGCAACGTTGCTATTAAAAGGAAATGCCAAAGTCGACCTGTTTCATGATTTTCAGCAAAAATTGCTTATTTTTCAATATATTTTTAATATTTATCGTACACAGCGAAGGGAAGAAGCACAATTTTGTTGTTATATTATTATAATAAATGGTAAAATCCACAACATAGCAAAAAACTAAATTGCTTCTACGCTTCGCTTATATTAAAAAATAAACTTTTATAAAGTTCATACATACATTTCAGAGCATATGAAAAACTAAAGTGAAGGTTTATATAAACTATATTTCCACAAGGAGAACTCTAATATTTTGAGAATCAGAATTCAGTCTCGTCATACATCTTCAAAGCAATATTACATGTAGATTGGGTACAGTACTTTAACTGTGTTGTCCTGGTACTGCCAGTGTAAATTTAGAGCTCCCACCATCGGCTGCTGTGCTCATATAGCCTTGGTGATTTGGTTTTTGGCATACCATAGATATATTGAAAACAAACGGCCAAATATCAATTGATGAAAACGTGATGGATGCTGCCATAATGGAACAGTCCGATATTGATGAAGATAGTGACTGATTATTGTGAAAATATAAAAGTGTCACATTTTTACACGAAATTACACCATAATTTTGAACGCATTTTATGTATTTTTAAATCAATTTAAAAAAATTGTTGAAATAAATCTAATTAAGTACTTCATTTTCCTTTATATTGCACTGAGTAGTCATTAAAAATAATGTAAATGTGACTTTATTAGTTGGGTAATTTTTATATGGAAAGTAACACCCTCCTTTGGTTGTTCACAAATATATAAATATGTTTTAGACTTGTATTAACAGATATTTCACAATTAATATTTCATTAGTGCAATAAATAAATCAAGTCTGTACATTAAAAAGAAAAATATAATAAAGTGTATTCTACTTCAGAGGAGTTTCATTTTCCTTCATTGTTTAATATGGACAGTAAAAGGTGTAAAATTGAAATAAGGCTTACACCAAAAGGTGTTGTTTATAGACCAAACATTTTTTTTTTTTATAAAATTTATACCAGACGTGTATACAGACTAGACTAATCTGGTGTGCAATCTGGTGTATTTACTCCGTTTGCTGTGAAATTAGTGTCAAATTTTACACCACAAAAATATATAAGTTATTATAAATAATTAAATGATAAAATAAATTGATATATAATAAAGAAATAAATATATAAATATGATTGTCAGCACAGCAACTAATAATTATAAATAATAGATCATCTTGTTCAAGCGTTGCTAGTAGTGCAAGCCTGACTACTGATTACCATTATCATTATTGATAGTTAAGATTATTGTAATACATACTTGTGTATTTGTTTGATAGAAAATAGCGAATTCGTTTTATACTAAATTCAATATTTGAAACACAACACTTTTAATTCGTGCTAAAGGTGTTCACTTCCGCTTATTCCACGATAATTTTTCCAAGCAACGTAGACGAAGATATATCTCGAGACACCACATAAGCGTGAGTGCAATTTTAATAAAATAAAAGGCATAATATAAAACTTAAACTAATACGTGACAGCTTGGGGCTTTCGCATGAGAATTTACGTCATTATTTATGGCAGATAAACTAATTCATAAGAACTTGTCGGCTGTAGTGCTTTAATAATGTTCCTTCCTACTCAATTACAATTAGTTACATTTAAAGGCTTTGTTTTCAAGTTTCTTGCATTAAGAGAGGCGAGATTTATAGATAATCTTCAGGCGCGTTTTTACGAGACCTTGCATTGTTTATGGTTTCCATCTTTACCGGAAAAAATGGTGGTACTTTTATTGCTGTTTTCAACGATTGCCTTTCATCTGTGGCATAAAACAAGTTTACATATTAAGTCTAGTGTACAAGAGTGACTGATTGTCACGGTATTGATTTTCTAATAATGTAACGTAAATAATTGCACATATCGTGTTATACAGTGTGTTCTAGAATTTCCTTCAGAAAAGTTGCAATAAAAATACGTTTGAATAGTATTGAGAGCACCTTGGAATTTTATACCCGAGTGCTTTTTTCTTTTTGATTACAGTTATTTATATTATCAAATACTTCGATTCATTATATAATTTACACCAAAAATGGTGTAAATTATATAATGAATCGAAGGTATAATAAATAGGTATAATAAAATAACAATGTTTATTTTTTATCATGTTCACTTGATAAATATGTTCAAAGTAAAATTTCAAGTGACCAAAAATAGATACAGCCCGTACTGGTTAACCGATACAGTTAAATTAAGTATAAAAGAAAGATATTTAGTCTTAAATAAATGTAACAATACATGACTGTTTAACATTATAAACAACTGCGAAAATTTACATTGGTCTTAGTTGCGCAAGAAAAAATAGTTTTTTATAATAATTTCTTTAAAAGCTGTGAAATTATTATGAAAAGTGTTAAAAATATATCATAAAGAACTAATGTCCTAATATCCCGAACCATTTAATAACATAAACAATTATTTTTCCACCGTTTTTATAAAAAGATAAGTAAATAAGGATCTAATTCAGTCAGTCTAATAGCAAAAAATTTTACTGTCGATTATGAATTCGAGTGATCTTTATTGTCTGCTAGCGATGCTAACAATAATTTATATATTACAAAATCTAATTTTTAGCGATTAAACAACAAATCTATAAGTATTCTGAAGTATTATAGTACATATTTAGATTGTTACATTATGCACTAAGTGTTTCGAATAAATTTTTCATTGCTGAGGCAAAATGCGTAAATTAAGTCTTAATCTAAAGTTAGTTCCTGATAAACTACTCAGATAATCTATTACATCCTATCTGAGGGAAGGCTACTCCTCACGCTTTCTCGAATAATAATTCTTGTTGACAGTATCAAGACAGACAGGTGATCAGTTTTGTTTAACTAAAATATTACTAAACTACAACGTTATACGTTACTTGACACGAGTCTCGCCAACTAAGTTGGCATCATTAGGAGATAAATTAAAATATGATGATGAGTTGTAACCATGCCCTGAAGACGTCAACTTGGTTGTATCATTTTTCGGCATTCGTAGAGAATTAGTTTCTTGTTTGTGTCGCTGCATTGAAGGTTCCAATCCTTTCCCAGGGCAGTAATGAGATATCGAGAGAAGACATGACTCGCATTAACTGTCCACTTGATAGATTTCAGAAAAGAAAACCAGCCACGGGTAGGATTCAACATCTGTCCCGGATGGGAACCTGAATGACAGACAGCTGTTTCAAACTTATTAATTCTCATCAGTGCCGTACACGGTACCGATTCAGGACAAATTCCGAATGAAATCCGTGGGTTATTCATCTAACCGAAAGGCGTCGAGGATCGCTATTATGTATAATTCAATGCCTGGCGGGGTTTTAGCCCGAAGAGTAGTTGCTTCCTATAGCGATTATGTAATAGCCTTTGCTATTCGGGAACTACTTGATAAACGCCTTGCGGTTTGGTGGTTCCTTTCTCGATTCCCGACTTGTCTGTTGCTGATATTTGAATAGATATTTGACACAGCTTTCAAATGAGGCATTATTCGGACAGTCTTGCCATTTAAAAATAATTTTTAAAATGGCACTGCAATACCATCTATGACTATTATTTTACTATTTATTAACTAAAATCGATCCGATAGGAGCCGATCCGATAGGACTTGAACCTTGACGAAGTTCTAGTGCAAACTGGAACGGGTGGGTCGGCTTGCGCGTTTTAATGATTTAAGGAGCCGTACCATAGGTTTAACCATAGTGGGGGGGGGGTCCTTATTGAAAAACCAGACTAAGACAAGTCCCTGAAGGAGGGCAGTAGCTCTTTCAGTAGTCATAGTGGCAGAAACCGTGGGGGTTGGTATGGTGCTATGACACACACGACTGCGATGTGGAAGGCAAGAGGAAACCACCACATTATAATCCTCAGAACAGCTAGCAGAAAGCTTATCCTAAATTAATGATGGCGTCTCCTGGGACAAAAAACTCCGGAGGTAAAATAGTCCTCCGTTCGGATCTCCGGGTGAGGACTGTTCCGGGAGACGTGATCGAGTGCAATCATAATAAGAAGTGTAGCATTTCACGAGTCGGAGCGTGGAATGTCAGAAGCATGAGACAGGCAGGGAAGCTAGAAAATCTGAAGATAGAAATGGATAGGTTAGGATTAGATATAGTAGGTATAAGTGAGATGCGCTGGCCGGAAGTAGGAGATTTTTGGAGCGGTGACTATAGGGTAATACACACAGGATCGGTAAACGGAAACGCGGGAGTAGGGATCGTTATGCGGAAGAACGCAGGACAGTGTGTAGATAGCTACCTACAATACAGCGAGAGAGTAATGATGGTTAGGTTAGATTCGAAGCCAGTGGAAACAGTAATAGTGCAAGTATACATGCCTACTTCTAACCACAGCGAGGAAGAGTTAGAAGCCGTTTATTCGGACATAGAGCAGGTAATAGGATTTGTGAAGGGTCATGAAAATTTAATAATAGTAGGAGATTTTAACGCAGTCGTAGGTGAGGGGAAAGAAGGAGAATTTGTAGGGCCTTATGGATTAGGAAACAGAAACGAGAGAGGTAGCAGACTGATAGAATTCTGTGAGAAGCACAAGATGGTAGTCGCGAACACATTGTTCAAGAATCACGTTAGGAGGCGGTACACATGGAAAATGCCAGGAGGGATAGACAGGTATCAGATAGACTACATTCGGGTTAGGAAGAGATTTAGAAATCAAGTAAAAGACTGTAAGAGTTATCCAGGAGCAGATGTAGACAGCGATCACAACTTGGTAGTCATGAAAGCTAGATTAAAGTTCAAAAATCTGAAAACCCGGAAGGATAAGAAACGTATAAATGTAGACATATTGAGGGATCAGAATATGAAAGATAAGTTCCAGGAGAAAACAGATCAATTAATAAATAAAACGAGTAAGGACGAAATCAAGAACGCAGAAACTGAGTGGGAGGGTATCAAGAATAGTCTAGCTTCCGCGGCTACGGACGTTTTAGGACACGATAAAAGGGAAGCTAGGAAGCCCTGGATAACGGACGAAATCTTAAACTTAATGCAAAAGAGGCGAGGCTACAAAAACAGACGAGACGAAGAAGGACTGAAAACGTATAAGGCAATAAAGTGGGAAATCATTAGAAAATGTAGAAAAGCGAAAGAACAATGGATAGAGGAGAAATGCAAAGAAGTAGAAGATAAGTTGCAAGTAGGTAAGACCGATGAGGCTTACAAAATAATTAAGAGGAACTTCAGGGATGTAGGAACAATAAGTAGAAATGTTAGGAGTCAATCGGGGGACATACTGATAGGAAGAGAGGAGAAAGCGGATAGATGGAAGCAGTACTTAGGAAATTTATACGAGGGTCAGGAATTAGGAGAGATATTAGAGGAAGAATCTAGCATCGATAGGGAAGATGTAGGAAAACCTATATTGAGAGAGGAATTTGAAATAGCACTAAGGGGGCTAAAGAATAATAGAGCGCCGGGTGTAGATAAAATACAGGCGGAAATTTTGAAATGTGCGGGACAGAAAGTAGCAAATAGGATGTTTGAACTGGTAAAATACATATACGAAACGGGCGAGATGCCGGAGGATTATAAGAGGAACATTATCGTTACTATACCGAAAAAGAGAGGAGCCGACAAATGCGAGAACTTTAGAACGATTAGCCTAACTTCCCATGCGTCAAAAATCTTAACTAGAATAGTGCAGAAGAGGATGGAAAATAGAGCGGAGGAAATACTAGGAGAAGACCTATTCGGGTTTAGGCGAAATAGGGGAACTCACGAAGCTATTCTGGCGCTAAGAGTAATGTTAGAGAAAACAATAGAAAAAGGAAAGAACGCTTATATAGGATTTGTAGATTTAGAAAAAGCTTTTGATAACGTAAGATGGGAAAAAATGTTCGAGATACTAAAGAGCACGGGAATGAAGTATAGAGATAGGAGAGTAGTACACAATCTATACATAGAGCAAACTGCTGTTATAGAAGTAGAAGGGGAAGAAAGGGAAGTAGGTATTAGGAAAGGAGTAAGACAAGGATGTACGCTATCACCACTAATTTTTAATCTGTACATCGAAGAGGCGATTAATGTGGTAAAAGATAGAGTGGATTTCGGGATTAAAGTACAGGGACAGAAACTAAAAATGCTGAGTTTCGCGGATGATATAGCAGTATTAGCATCTAGTAAGGAGGAACTAGAATCAGCATTGAACGAAATGGAGGCAGTGTTGACAGAGGAATACGGAATGAGGGTGAATAAAAACAAAACTAATGTGTTAGTGTGCAGAGGGGGCGAGAGCAGAGCAAAAACGAAAGTACAAATTAATAATGAAAGATTGGAGGAAGTTAAAGACTTCACTTATTTAGGAAGTAAAATAAATTGGGATGGAAGAAGCGATAAAGACATAAAACAAAGAATAGCGCAGGGTCGAGTAGCTTTTAACAAAAAGAAAGCACTTTTATGCTCGGGGGTAATAAACTTAGAAACAAGGAAGAGATTTTTGAAAACATATGTATGGAGCACGGCACTTTACGGCTGCGAAACCTGGACGGTAGGGGAAGCAAGTAGGAAGAAATTAGAAGCTTTTGAGATGTGGTGTTACCGAAGAATGATGAAAATACCATGGACTGATAGGGTTAGAAACGAAGATGTATTGGAGAAAGTCGGTGAGAAAAGGAGTATGTGGAAAAACTTAAAGAAGAGAAGAGATAGAACGGTAGGCCACTTGCTGAGACATGGGGGAATAGTCCGCGATATTTTGGAGGCAGAAATAGGAGTGAAGAAAGGCAGAGGTAGGCCTAGATTAGACTACTGCTCGCAAATAGTAAGGGATGTAGGTTGTAGCACAATTAGCGAAATGCGTAGGTTAGCACAAGATAGGAGAAGCTGGTGGTTAGCGTCCAACCAGTCTTAGGACTGATGACCTAATGATGATGATAACTAAAATATTACTTAAATGCATGTATGCCAATTTGCGTTCTTTTAGGTCTCTCAGTTCCAAAGCTAGAGGAGGAAAGAACTGTAGACACGCACTGGATAACTAGATAAATATAGTAAAACAGCGAATTATCTTCTGATCCTGCATATTCCACGTAATAGAACTAGAACGCAACGTAAAGCATAGTCTTGTGAGAACTTTCTTTGCGTTACTAGACACAGAATTTAAATATTTCAACAAACATTTTATTTAGGTGCAAACGCGGAACTGCGATTTTTATGTGATGTAAATTATTGCCGTCCATGCATCAGGGCTACAGAAAACGCCAAGATTACACCTCTAAGTCTAAAATTATGCAAACGATTGTGAGCTGAAACCGTGAGTTATTTCGTGGGCACTTCCTCTTTCATTCAACATCTGTCACACACTCAATTTTATACATAGTTTTTATGCGCTTGCTTGTTCCTTATTTGCATTAATATTGTTGTGATATAAATATGCACCACTTTAACCTTTCTAAAATTGTGTGTTATGTTATAGTTTATGTTATAAGGTGTAAAATATAACAGTGTCTGAATAATACATGTTTTCTTTAATTATAGCAAATAGCTACTTTATAGTTTTTATATACGACCAGGCGGGAGTTAATATGTACTTTAGTTCTCCAATTTATGTGCCTAAAGTGTATCTTTAATTTGTCTTATGAAGTTTTACCACCGCAGGTTAAATATTCTTTTCTAAATGTGTTGCAAATGGTTCTTATTATAGAAAATCAAAGATTGATAAGCTGCCATCATCTTTGGTATTAAAAAAATTGGAACTGGTATAAATTTATTGCGCTACTACCAATGAAATCTTCCATACAGTGCTTTCATATAGTAATTAATAAATTCATTAAAAATTCGAGGAATAACTTTTGGAAAAAACTCTCGGATCTCTTAAATTATATTTTAGGCTACGCATTTGATAAATGTAATTAATACATACAGGGTGATTCGTATAAAAGGTATAACGTCAACGATATGTTTTTAATGGCAACATTCTTTTTTATTAGGGAATATGATAGACCACATTTTTTTACATACTCTACGATAATAATTACATCAGTGTGAGTTAAGGTTAGATAAAAAATTAAGGAAAAGTACTTTATACTATTTTAAAATATTAAATTTAGTGGTAGTGGTTATTAAAAAAATTAACTAAACCAAATCTTCAAACTGTAGCATCGTTAGCTGCGTGACAGTAACCTTAGTGACCGATAATGTTGTTTGATTGCTGACAGATAAAAACTTGAAAAATTACCAGGAATCCCCAGTGGATGATGGAGTACCACACTTTAAATCCCCAGAAAGTGAATGTGTAGTGCGGAAAAGTCGACAGAAGAATTCTGTGTCCCTATTTCTTTGACGTGAACTTAACTGGTGTAAGATATTTGGATTTTCTTCAAGGTGACTTTATTTCTGTACCTGACTTTATCTCTGCACCAACAAATTTATATCTTTATGTAGAGGAACCTGATTTTCCAAGAAATTACATTTTGTCTCAATAAGGCGATGAACCTCATCATTGTGTAGCACCTGTTCGCACTTATTTAGATGAGATGTTTCCGATTCATCGCATAGGGAGTAGGTGGTCGATTGTGTAGCCAGCCAAATTTCCTGATTTGTCACCCCTAAATTACTTTTTGTAAGGATACTTAAAAGTCAAAGTTTTTCAAACCGGAGAATTTAGAAATCTAGGTTAAATTCTAGATTACATTATTTATCACTAAATAATATTGAAACGGATAGTTTTTTATTTAGAATGGATACATTGTTCCTTTCGCGTTTGGTGGATATATCTTAAAACAGATTAGATGTTCAGACATACTCAACAAGCTATTTTCACAGGCTTGTAGGAAAAGCTCTTATTGAAAAACTGTTCAAGTTTGCTCCTCTATATATCAGTTTTATTGGAATAAAGAATGAGGGGAGGGAGGGGAATCTTAAATAGGAGCTTAAAGTCAGTCTTCATCTTTTAAGGAGTGGTTTGAGGTATTCAACAATTAGTCTTCAAGTGACGTATTTGTCATTATCTTAAAAACTTGTGAGATATCATAACAGTGAAGTATGTTGCGCTTGATTTTGGCTATGCCAAGGTAATGTAAATGAACACCTTGTTTATAATAGGATAAATACGATACATGTCGTTGTTGGCCAAATCAGTGAAATTATTGTTTCTATATCGGTTGACATAGGCAGTAAATTGAAAACAAAATTGGCTCTGTCAATCTGTTACGAGAAATGATCCAAACACCGTGTAGGAAATATCACTGCTTCACGTTGGCATATCTGGAGAATATAACGTACCACGAAAAATGAAACCATGCTTCGTCAGACAAAAACGTTTGGTAGATCGTCATTCATTATATTATTAAAAAAAGACAGTCCATAATTTTGGGAAGGGACTGAACCCATCGATGCAGCAACAAAAACAGGAGACCAAGATTCCACGAAAACCGAAATATTACACGTTTCCCGACGCACATTCCACCAACCAGGTTATCATCATCAAAATTTGATAAAAACTCATAAACTAAGTAGTTTTAGTTACCTCCCGATGTTGCCAACGTGGTTGGAGAGACATGCATCGAGAAATGTCTAATCTTTCGACGTTAATAGAAAAATGGTCCCCTGTTTTTTTTTTTAGTACGTAATACGTCTGGGGTAGTCTCCGCAAAAAGGGCTTGGTATGATTGGATATTATATGGATGCATGTCCATATCCTTCTTTAAAATCCTCAAGGATGTTCCAAAAGAAAGTCCAGAATGTTTATTGACATTTCAGAGGCTGTGTAGGCTCAAAAGTATTTAACAGTTCTTCTATACGAACGGTTGATACACCATTACGTTCTTATGAGTTTCAAAGCCATTTTCGCAAAAGACACCACCATAACTTCTAAGACACGCATGAAAATCTTTTAGTATTGGTCGTCAATAATAGGAAAAAGTATTAAATTTCTCTATGAATGTGTAGAAGAAAGAGTTAGGGCAATATTAGACTATTTACTTAAACCAAGCTATTTACTGTACACCTCGTGGGCGGTTCGACAGAGACTTGTTCCTATTCTTGATGAGCAGTGCTGTCAAGTTTAGGGGCGCTCTTAAAAATTGTTCAACAAAAATGCTAACTGTATTTTCAAATTCGATTAGCCAGCCACATCACTTCGAAAATAATTTTCAATCACGCAATTTCTATCTTGTTGTCTCGGAATTATGATTTTAATTCTTGCAGATTACCTGGAATTAGATCAATTAATAAATAAAGTGAGCAATGACGAAATCAAGAACGCAGAAACTGAGTGGGAGGGTATCAAGAATAGTCTAGGTTCCGCGGCTACGGACGTTTTAGGTCATGAGAGAAGGGAAGCTAGGAAGCCCTGGATAACGGACGAAATCTTAAACTTAATACAAAAGAGACGAAGCTACAAAAACAGACGAGACGAGGAAGGACTGAAAACTTATAAGTCAATAAAGTGGGAAATCATTAGAAAGTGTAGAAAAGCGAAAGAACAATGGATAGAGGATAAATGCAAAGAAGTAGAAGATAAGCTCCAAGTAGATAAGGCTGATGAGGCTTACAAAATAATTAAGAGGAACTTCAGGGATATAGGACCAATAAGTACAAACGTTAGGAGTCAATCGGGGGACATACTGATCGGATGAGAGGAGAAAGCGGATAGATGGAAGCAGTACTTAGGAAATTTATACGAGGGTCAGGAATTAGGAGATATATTAGAGGAAGAATCTAGCATCGATAGGGAAGATGTAGGAAAACTTATATTGAGGGAGGAATTTGAAATAGCACTAAGGGGGCTAAAGAACAATGAGGCGCCGGGTGTAAATAAAATACAGGCGGAAATTTTGAAATGTGCGGGACAGAAAGTAGTAAATAGGATGTTTGAACTGATAAAATACATATACGAAACGGGCGATATGCCGGAGGATTATAAGAGGAACATTATTGTTACTATACCGAAAAAGAGAGAAGCCGACAAATGCGAGAACTTTAGAACGATTAGCCTGACTTCCCACACTTCAAAAATCTTAACCAGAATAGTGCAGAAGAGGATGGAAAATAGAGCGGAGGAAATACTAGGAGAAGACCAATTCGGATTTAGACGAAATAGGGGAACTCGCGAAGCTATTCTGGCGCTAAGAGTAATGTTAGAGAAAAAGGAAAGAACGCTTATATAGGATTTGTAGATTTAGAAAAAGCTTTTGATAATGTATGATGGGAAAAAATGTTCGAGATACTAAAGAGCGCGGGAATGAAGTATAGAGATAGGAGAGTAGTACACAATCTATACAAGGAGCAAACTGCTATTATAGAAGTAGAAGGGGAGAGAAGGGAAGTAAGTATCAGGAAAGGAGTAAGGCAAGGATGTACACTATCACCACTAATTTTTAATCTGTACATCGAAGAGGCGATTAATGTGGTAAAAGATAGAGTGGATTTCGGGATTAAAGTACAGGGACATAAACTAAAAATGCTGAGATTCGCGGATGATATAGTAGTATTAGCATCTATTAAAGAGGAATTAGAATCAGCGTTGAACGAAATGGAGGCAGCGTTAACAGAGGAATACGGAATGAGGATGAATAAAAGCAAAACTAAGGTGTTAGTGTGCAGTGGGCGCGAGAGCAGATCAAAAACGAAAGTACAACTTAATAATGAAAGATTGGAGGAAGTTAAAGACTTCACTTATTTAGGAAATAAAATAAATTGGGATGGAAGAAGCGATAAAGATATAAAACAAAGAATAGCGAAGGATCGAATAGCGCAGGGTCGAATAGCTTTTAACAAAATGAAAGCACTTTTATATTCGGGGGTAATAAACTTAGAAACAAGGAAGAGATTTTTGAAAACGTATGTATGGAGCACGGCACTATACGGTTGCGAAACCTGGACGGTAGGGGAAGCAAGTAGTAAGAAATTAGAAGCTTTTGAGATGTGGTGTTACCGAAGAATGATGAAAATACCGTGGACTGATAGGGTTAGAAACGAAGAACTATTAGAGAAATTCGGCGAGAAAAGAAGTATGTGGAAAAGCATAAAGAAGAGAAGAGATAGAATGGTAGGCCACTTGCTGAGACATGGGGGAATAGTCCGCGATATTTTGGAGGCAGAAATAGGAGTGAAGAAAGGCAGAGGTAGGCCTAGATTAGACTACTACTCACAAATAGTAAGGGATGTAGGTTGTAGCACAATTAGCGAAATGCGTAGGTTAGCACAAGATAAGAGAAGCTGGAGGTTAGCGTCCAACCAGTCTTAGGATTGATGACCTCATGATGATGATACCTGGAATTACAATAGCAAGAAAATATCACAAAATATGCTTGACGAATTTTATCATCGTGATTAATATAAATGGAAGATACTATATCAGACAATTATTTAAAAATCCGTGACCATCTTTAACCAATATAAATTTTTATATGGGTAAAATTCCTCGATGGTTAGATATATAATCATTGAATTAGAAGATTGGTTTGATTTAAAATTAAGAGAATGGTCACAATGAATAATTAAAGAGGATTACATTATTAGTAGAACATAGAACAATGTTTATATGAACCCAAATAAATTGTTTTCAGCCTACGAGACAATACATTTACGCTGTTCTGTAAAGTGAAAATCACATTTCGCCACGATGTCTTGGTATTTCGTTATGACTTGTCGCAATATTATTGGGTCACCCTGTAGAATATCTCACGTGGAGATGCCACCTATTACAACCGTACTTACTGGATATAGATTCAGTTAACTGTATTACCAGCTGGAATGCCAGATGCATCAACGACTGCACCAAGTTGAAAATTGCCGACAGAAGCTCTCGGTATCTGCTGAGCCGTAAAAAAAACTCAACCAATGCCGATAACATCTGGATTCACGTTAAGGTAAACATTAAAGATGGTCGACCGTTATTAAAAACAATTTCGCACGATTCCTATCTATCCTTAGATCCACTGATATATTTCAAAACGAAATTCCAGTAACATTTAAGAGGCGGGAAAAAAAAAACGTGCACTAGAAAACTTAATAATAAATTCAGATTCGCAATACGAGATACTCGCAGCTAGCATGTAGATGGCCGGTTTGAGATTTTAACCTCTGATTCTTTATTATTCGTAGAAGAGGTCACAGAGTTGCCTAACACTCTTCGTCGGTCCGTTCAAGGTTGCCGATAGCTCTGACAGTTATCGCATTCGAATCGGTTTAATTAGGGAATTTCAGCACGGCCGTTTTATGCGCCTGTAATTACAAGTACCACGTGCAACTTTGATTGCCTTCAGCAGTTAAAATTAGATTTATGCTGCGTCAAAATGTCTTCACACATTTACAAGTGACTGAAAAACGTGTGTCACTTGGTAAATGGTCAGTTAATATCGAATGTGTTATGGACCTCCTTAATTCTCACACTCGAATCATATTACTGCGTTCTGTTTGATCACTTACAGAAACGTGTTATTAAAAAGTAAATAAATGTAAATGTTTAATAGCTTCTTGTAAACAGACGGTATGTTCAAAATGTGTATGTTAAATTGAATGTTACTTATTAATTTTGACATGTTCATTTATGTTCTTTGTAATCTAGCAGTATCAAAAATAATATTGTGTCCAAAATGAAATGTGAACATAAAAAGTTAATTACGCTATATAAATAATATAAACTATATAATTTTAAGTTCACACTAGATGCTATTTATAATAAAATTATGATTTCAATACCAACTTGGTAATTAAAAAACATAACACATGGTCTGGATTTTAATAACATTGCAATTCCTTGGCAAATTTTATATAAACGTAAATTTTACATTTTAAAATAACATATTTACATCTCAATATGACGTTCCTGTTTCTTCCTCACAAAGATAAAACAATTAACGTCTCCTTGGACCTTGTTACTATATTAATAAAATTTAAAACTATATGAGTATAACAATGCTTCTTTCAGGATTACGACGGCTTTTAAATAAAGTAAAAAGTTTATTAAAACAAGTGCTTCGCAACGTACTTCTAAGAAAGAGTCAGGTGGTCTTAAGTTACTGCGGCAACCTACTATAGGTTACGTTATGTTGTTAGTTGACACCACGGTGTGCCGCGTTATTAGAGTTATATTTTAGGCTTACAAATAAATTGCGAGAAACAAGGAGTATTAGTTTAACTTGTTATGTAGTGCGAGTATGTACATACAATTAGAACGGATAATTTTCTAGCAGAATCCAATGAAGTAACCGAGCTCATCGCGCTGACTATTTGCGCCGGCTGATCGCCGATTGACAGTTGCCGCTGGGTCTTTTTGTAGTCAATATCCATTTCCAAAGTAGCTTAAATACTTATTTATTAATAAATAATTGTATTGCAATTATTGATTAATTGTAATATTACTTCAATTAGAATAGGATCATAATATTTAATAGGATAGCTCAACAATACAAGTACTATTTCGAATACGAAAGTTAGAAATTCGATGGAGTTGCTCGCGAATAAAAACAATATCCATAAATATTTTCTAGACTTGCACTAGCACATACGTGTAATATACACCAATATATCATTAGTGTAATAAGGAAATGCATTTTATATATTAAAAATAAATATATAATAAAGTGTATTATATTCGAACATTTGATTTTCCTTCATTGTACAATATGGACAATAAAAGATATAAAATTGAAATAAAGCTTACAGCAAAACATGGTAAAGTTTACCCCAGATGTCTTGTTGACTTCATCCCATAACTGATATACAAATTCATACCAGCAAATGGTAAAATTCTACCATGGCCTTGCGGTGTTTATTTCATATCAAACTGATATGTACCCCGTTTGGTATAAAATTGATTTGATTAAATTTTACACTACGTTCCAAACAGTGTAAGCTTAGTATGTTTATGTATTGCTTTTACATATGATATATTCAATATCTTATCCCACTGCTTAATATTTATATAATATAAATAATGTTTTATTATTAATAATGTAACTAAACTGACAACATGTATGCTTAAGCCATATAATCAATATTAATTATTATTACGCATCTTATATAATTGCTGAGAACTTAAACAAGAGATGTTACTAATAAAATTATAGCTGTCAGAACAGCCACAGTAAATCTATTAAGTAAGAAATATGGAAGTACCACAAGTCGATCTTCAAAGTTAAAAGAAAAATCTGTGGAACTCTGAGATGAAGCCTACAGGTTAGGTAATAAGAGTGAAGGTTCATTCCATGACACTGAGAGTTCCAAGGAAAGCAATTCAAAAATAAAGCGAAAGCGAAGCAAGCAAAAAACTTTTTCAAGCCTCTGATTAACAAGATGATATGGACGAACTATTAAATAAAATACACAGTACAAAAGAAATAGCTGATAACTCAATAAATAGCTGGAATAAGGTATTATACGAAATGGAAAATCTTTACAAATATCTGGAAGGTAAGTATGATTAAGTGAAATAAATGATTAAATTAAATGAAATATGGGGGACAGGAAACTTTGAGAGAAGCACCTGAAAACACAAATTTAGCTTTAGAAAGTGCTACGCAAGCAGACTTGCTTGCAAAATATATATCTGTGCGCTTTGGAAAAATAAACAGGAAGCTGATAAATTGCATACGAATAGCCCAGAACTAATTGATGAAGTTCGTCTTATGGAGAATACAGTTCAAGACGCAGATGAAATATTAAAGAAACTTCTTGGAAGCAGTGGAATCAAGCAGGCTTTACTTAATGAAACTAAAGATGAGGTACTTACAATAGATAATTTTAAGTACCAGTATACTAGTATTTGAAACATAACGAGTTTTATTATATATTGAGTACCGCAATAGACGAAATTGTGTCTAGTGGTCACTTCACACCAAGATGTGCGTGTATAAAGGTGACCTGCCTTTAAATACGCATCGAGGCTAGCGTGGATTGTAGTGTACTAAATTCTGTTTCCATAAGTAATTGTTCAATAATGCTGATTTTTGAGCGGAACTAAAAGATTTTGATAAATTTATTCACGAACACTAGAGCAATATCTGTTTCTAATTTGTTTTACATAGAAAAAGAAACCCATATAGATCATATTAAATATAATCTATGATCTTTCCAAATTTCGTACTCTTGTGTTCAGTAAGAGATATGCAAATTTATTTTAATGGCCAGATATTTAACTACCACTGAAGGTATTTAAATGCCTCATTTAAATTTCAAGTTAACGCTTTAACACGTTACTTATCTAATAATTATGATATAACTGTATATTCTAATTATGCAGATACTAATATAATATACGTATTCTAACGTTTGTAAGAAGGAGTACTTGAGGTTGTTAAAGATGTTAAACCTAGCCTGAAGTCTGAGCTAGGTAACATGAAAACATTTTTTATTGGGGATTGTGCTCTAAGGGGTAGATAATCATTAAGTTCATGTTACAAGCTTACAAAGGGGTTGAACAAGTCAAGTGCAGAGCAAAAATATTGAGAGCATTAAACAAGCAGAAGAAAATATACAAATTATACTACAAATAAGACAAACATAATATACAAAAGTTCTATAGGTAAATAAATATGTATATATATATATATATATATATATATATATATATATATATATATATATATATATATATATATATATATATATATATAAGAAATAAATTAATAAATAGAAGTTTTAAATATGCATATATAAAAAATCTAAATAGATAAATATTAAAAATATGTTTATGTAATAAATAAATAAACAGATGAAACCTAGTAATAAAAAGCAAATTAAAATATATAAAACTACCGTAAGTACATCTTATAAAAGTGCCAATTCTAGGTCGACAGAATATGCCATAACTTTCACACAATTATTTCACACTTAAAATCAACATCGTCCATAAACATACATATAATTTAAAGTTCACGCCATTTAAATTAAAATTATGTCTTTATTAGCTAACGTAAATGGCCATTGATGGCAAAAACTTTCATGGTAAGGCACTTGAATGTCCATAAAATAACTTACTTTAATTCATTAAAGCCGTGATAATAATTAAATTAGTGTTATGTAAGGAAAGTAAAATTATTTAATGGTTTATTCGAAGTCACAAAATTGCGAATTCTTGTTCTACGTGCGATATGATGTAATGACACTGTTCTTAAATTAAATCATTGAACTTTACGATCACCTGAAAGCATTCATCATCATCATGAGGTCATCAGTCCTAAGACTGGTTGGACGCTAACCTCCAGCTTCTCCTATCTTGTGCTAACCTACGCATTTCGCTAATTGTGCTACAACCTACATCCCTTATTTCTGCCTCCAAAATATCGCGGACTATTCCCCCATGTCTCAGCAAGTGGCCTACCATTCTATCTCCTCTCTTCTTTATGTTTTTCCACATACTTCTTTTCTCACCGACTTTCTCCAATACTTCTTCGTTTCTAACTCTATCAGTCCACGGTATTTTCATTATTCTTCGGTAACACCACATCTCAAAAGCTTCTAATTTCTTCCTACTTGCTTCCCCTACCGTCCAGGTTTCACAACCGTATAGTGCCGTGCTCCATACATATGTTTTCAAAAATCTCGTCCTTGTTTCTACGTTTATTACCCCCAACCATAAAAGTGCTTTCTTTTTATTAAAAGCTACTCGACCCTGCGCTATTCTTTGTTTTATGTCTTTATCGCTTCTTCCTTCCCAATTTATTTTACTTCCTAAATAAGTGAAGTCTTTAACTTCCTCCAATCTTTCACTATTAATTTGTACTTTCGTTTTTACTCTTCTCTCGCGCCCTCTGCACACTAACACTTTAGTTTTGTTTTTATTCACCCTCATTCCGTATTCCTCTGTCAACACTGCCTCCATTTCGTTCAATGCTGATTCTAATTCCTCCTTAATAGATGCTAATACTTCTATATCATCCGCGAATCTCAGCATTTTTAGTTTCTGTCCCTGTACTTTAATCCCGAAATCCACTTTATCTTTTACCACATTAATCGCCTCTTCGATGTACAGATTAAAAATTAGTGAAAGCATTATGAATGTTTTTTCTTCATCGTCACCTCCCCCATATATCTACATGATATGGTACCTAGTAGTTGCACGCATTCGGCCACGCTCACATAGATCATCGACTTTCCCAGTTTATTCTAACGTTTCTTAACAAATACATCATCTTCTCTATCTATCTGACGACAATATCATAGCTGCGAATCTGGTCACATAAATTGCACTCATGATATAATAAAGCTTTCTTTGATAGTCTCAAGAATACCGTCGCAATTTTGTGTATATTACACGTTAACCAATACCTTGTCCTCACCAACTCCATCATGGTTACATTTAGTAGGCTTCTGTTATAAACAGTCTTTCGATATGGCCTTGCTGAATCTTGTGATGAATGCATTTATTTCAAACAGGAAGAGGATTTAGTGTGACATACAACAAGCATTTTAAATTCTTTTAAAATTAAAAAATAGATCTGAAAAAGGTAATATGTAAGACGTTGTTTACCGACACTATAATTTTCTATTTATATATAAATTAGAAGTATCAAATCTAGGGAAATGATTAAAATCCATAGGAATCTATGCTGGAAAAACTGACACGTTGATATTTCAGTGATTAAGTAAAATAAGAAATTCCACTGTGGTTTACTAATGTTATTTAACAATGGTGTCTAATGTCTATAAAGATACTCATCTACAGGGGCGGCTGGTGTATAGGTGCTGCAGAGCTGCAGAACTGCCAAAAAATTAGATATTTGTATATTTTCGCGACATAATAATTACTAAAATTTATTAATAAAATAATTTGGTTAGTTGGTGCAGCTAACCAAATTATTGCGTTAAAGTCGCATTCTACCCGCCGTCCTCTATTGAGTAGTAGACCAGATGAATTATCTGGGTCTCTACGCCAGCGCGTCGCGGTACATTGAATTGGGCCACTTGAGCTAGTTCTCAGCACGGCTCGGCACACCCGTCCTCCCGCGACAATCTACACTTGGCGCTCGTAAATGCGCGAATTTACACGGTCACTAAGCTGTATTTTTTCCAGCTAAGGCAACATCAGTTTGCCCTTCCTACTCTCTTGTTTACTCCTTCCTACTCCTCGGGCGGGCGTAAATCGTACCTATTTCGTATTTCGTGTTAATTTGAGATTTTAAATACTGTTTTGTGAATTTGTGTAGTGATTTATTGTACTAATTATTAATATTTATATACTGTGATAGTGACAATGGATTTAGTTTATAATTTAGTTCATGTCAAGGGATTTTTTAAATACTTTTATGAGGAAAAAATTGATTTAAAAAACAATGGTAGGCCATTGCCCGATATTGTTATTGAGGTTTTTGTATTTGAGGTATTGATTAACTGCAGGTGTTAGCCGCGAAAAAGCATATAAACGTCAATTTAATAGAGACATTTATTCGAAGAACAATTGGATTTGTGGGTGCAACAAAAAATGCGTTAATTTGTTTTCCTTGTTTACTTTTTGGCGGTGATAAAGCATGGATGGAGGTAGGGGTGACAGATTTGGTGCACTTAACTGAAAAAATAAAGAAGCACGACAACTCCAAAAGCCATCTACATAATACAATGTAATTAGCTTTATTAGGAACAACTAATATTAAAGCGCAGCTAGATTCAGCTTATTGGATAAATGTGCAAAAGCATAATGATAATGTGACAAAAAAGAGATACGTTTTGTCAAAAATTATAAACTGCATAAAGTTTTGTGGCACCTTTGAACTGGCGTTGCAAGGACATGACGAAGCTGAAACCTCTCAAAACCCGGGGATATTTCGTGGTTTGATAAATTTTCCTCTCTAAATAAATACAAAATGATCTTTTAGACTGTATATTAAAAGTATGTCATGAATAAATAATTAAAGAAATTAACAAACTTTCATTTTTGGCAGTTATGGCAGACGAAACAACTGATGTATCTGCAAAAACTCAGTGGTAGTTTTAAGATATATTCTCGATGGTGAACCGATTGAACGTTTTTGGATATACCTGAAACCTACAAAATGTGACGCTGAAACTCTTTCGGAAAATACTTTAAGTGTTATAGACCCTCTAGTAGAAAATTCACCTTACAAGCCTTTTCTCTTAACCAAAGAATACGACGGCAAACATGAATGTTCTTCAAAAAGGTATTAAATTTCAAAAATTTTTCTTGTGAAAGTCTATATTTTTGTATAAACGGATTTTACATAAAAATTGTGAAGTATCAGGAAGACGCGTGACCTTGAAAATTTTCAAAATTTTTTTGCGGCCCCTACGGCGCCAGTAGTTTGGATACGTTTGAAATTTGCACGCGGACGGCCAATACCCTAGGATCGGCCCTGTGCAGAACACCCGTTTCATTTCATCACGAGCCCCCACTGCTCATCTAAATATTAATTATAATTAAACAGGGTCATTTAGGACATGCACAATTGCCTCTTTGATTAGTTAATATATTAATATTAAGAGAGTAGTGTAAATTATAATATGAAAACGTCGTAAATAATAATACTTAAGAAAGTAATTTTATGTTTCGCTTAGATTTCATGATTAAATTTCATCAGTTTTTATTTTATTCTTAAAATATGAGATTTTAAAGGATATCGAACAAATTAATTCAAATCAAGTACAACCTATCTCTGAATAGAAAAAAATCTAACTATTATGAATTCCACCTAAGTTAAACCGCATCATATTGAAGAGATATAATGTTCGCGATGGTACACGCCCTCTGATTTTCGAAATATTTCTAAGAACAACCCTGCACAGGAAACACTCGAAGCGAATCGTGGGACGTATGAATTTATGTTCGAATGGCGCCCGATATGCAAAATTATTATTCAACTGAGCGACGTGAATTTGCAAAACGTTAACACCGCCGTTGCAACTTGGAATGCGATTAAATGTCAGACGTATTCTATTCAACCTGCGAGATATTTGTCCCACCCTTCTAACATCTGAACTTGTTAATATACAACGCCTTGTATCACGCTGCTATTATACTAATTCGACTATTGAGTGTCATCTTGTTAATCTACTTTTAATGATCATGCTGATGCGGTAGAGCTTTATTTATATTTTGAGCCTTGGCAACACTAACTGTTATCAGACGCCATCTGACGTTTCCAATGGAAAGTTTGATATTTTTGACCATAACGTTCTTTAGAACATTTTAATATTATAGCGCGATTTGTGTTATTTAAAATGATTTGAGAATAGTATCTCAGGCGAAAAAATGGGATTAATTCGTGAACATTTTCGTGTGATGAATTATTACGACTTTCGACGTAGATTATCAAGACAACAGTGCATCGATCAACTTCCTTCCACTTTTGACGATAAATCCCCAACTTTTGTCACTGTGAAACGCTGGTATAACGAGTTTAATCGTGGCCGCTATTCGCTCGCCGACGAAAGTCGTAAAGGGCGTCCAAAATCACTTGTTATGCCAGAAGACATTGAGCTGATAATGCAAGATCGTCATGTGACATACTATGAGATTGAAGCAACCATAGGCATTAGTTCGACTAGCATATATAAAATATTACATTATCAGTTAGCTGTAAAAAAGGTTTGCTCTCGTTGGATACCACATAATTTGAAAAAAATCTCAGAAATATGCTCGTGTTGATTGGTGCAAACAAATGATCAATAAATACATGGCAGTGCTTCAAACAACGTATATCACATTGTAACAGGTGACAAATCATGGATCTATGCACATGAGCCGGAAAATAAACAGCAATCGACTGTATGAGTGTTTCAAGGTGAACCAAACAAAAGTTCCGCCCTCGAAGCACTTCGAAACAAATGGTCGCCTGTGTTTTCAGAAAAACTTGTCATATGGCAACAGTGCCTTTAGAGGAACGTAAAACAGTCAATTCAAAATGGTACACAACCATTTGTTTGCCTGAATTCTTCGGTGAAATAAGGAAAACAGACAATCTCCGTCGGATCATTCTTCATCATGACAATGCGAACTCTCATATATCTCGTTTAATAACCGAATGTTTGAACACTCAAGAAATCGAATGAATGGGTCATCCACCATACAGTCCTGATTTGGCACCCAGTGACGTCTTTTTCTTCCCGATCGTCAAAAATAAATTGCGTGGACAACGATTTTCGTCGGCAGAAGAAGCCATTCATTCGTTCTTATAAACCATGGTTTGGACATATCTCAAGCTGAATGGAAAAAATGCTTTGACAAATTGTTCGAACTAATGTAAAAGTGAAAAGATCATGAAGGAAAATATTTTGAAGAACGGTAAAGTGATTTTAGCACAATAATGGTAGTATTTCCTACTGACATGCTCGTTCAAAACAAAGGAAGCTTCAATAAAAAAAATTATGTTTTCTATGATATTATTATCATATTTGCATAGCTGTTGAATTTAGTCACAGGATTTATTTAATTGATTAAAGTAGTTCTCAAGCACGTCATGGACAAAGTATAAATTATAGGGATGGTGCTTTGATTTTTTTCAGAATTTTGTATACTGTAGGCGCTACTACATTGAAATCAGAAGCTAATTGGTTATTATCTTTTTATATATGAACGATTTTCTTGCAGTTACAACAAAACATCAAGTTAATTATCTTCTGATGATGAGGGTCAACGAGATTTGGGAATATCACGAACATGCCCACATTAACATTATTTGACTCAATATTTCATATCATGATTTAGCTAATGGGTCGTCGATCAGGGTGCGTTGAATTTAACAATTCAACTTATTTGCACTGCATCTTGTACAAATGCGGTCAGGAAAGTAATTTCAATTCTTTCTCGTTCAGTAAATCTAACCATTTTTTGAGATAACTACAAAGTAAAAAACTTGTTTATTTTTCATTTTTGTGAAGTAGGGGCTCCCATGTATGTTCTGTATTTGAGCACATCAATTGAATGTAGTGATATTCATACAAACACAACAGTGTATCACAGAGATATCTTTATTTGAAAGAAACTTACTAAGAATAGCAAGTGGGTCTTTTCCAACCACCGCTTTACTATTGTATTCTGAAGCCTTGAACTCCAGTATACATAGATGTACATGGCCATTAGAAAGCCGATTATCTTGCCAAAATTGCTGCAGAAAAATATAGCAGTTAGATCTGAAGACGCAAAGCACGTTCTGAAAACTAAAATAAACACCATATAACAAAATTACTGGTGCATCAACAGCAAGTTAATGTTGATAAAGGCCGAGTTTGACGTTGATCACCCTAAAAATTAACTCAGACATAACACAACGGAAATGAGTAAAAACAACTACTACATTTTTATATCAATATAGTATTTGGATAGTATATATTATAGGAACAGAATGTTTGTATTTTATTCTTAGTTGAATCATCGTTTGAAAATGACATAATTGTCGAAACTGCAGTCACGTTTCTGTGAAAATATAGTGGTATAAAAACGTAGTAGTTGTTTTTACTCATTTCCGTTGTGAATTATGAACTACCACAGAGTAACGGCTTCCTCGATTAATTTCTCAGAGATAACAGATAAAAATGTGTATCTACTCCTTGGTGGAATCCAGCCTACATGCGAAGTCTGTAGCATGTGTCAACTTTGTAAGAGTGAGACAAGTACTAACTTTATATTCACTTTATAATAGTCCAAGATAGTAACTTAATTTATAAAATAACATTAGAGACATTTTAAGTAATAATACGAATTACGTGAAAATTGATACCCTTTATTAAATAAATAGCTGTATTTCACAAAATCTAACCAGTCTCTATAACTAACACAAATACAATCAATTAATGTAATGAACGGCTAAAGGCTAATGCAGTTGAAGCCGTTAACTTCAAAATAAAAGAAAATAGAAGAGAATTTATATTTGGTATTTATTCAACACACGACTGCGATGTGGAAGGCAAGAGGAAACCACCACATTATAATCCTCAGAACAGCTAGCAGAAAGCTTATCCTAAATTAATGATGGCGTCTCCTGGGACAAAAAACTCCGGAGGTAAAATAGTCCTCCGTTCGGATCTCCGGGTGAGGACTGTTCCGGGAGACGTGATCGAGTGCAATCATAATAAGAAGTGTAGCATTTCACGAGTCGGAGCGTGGAATGTCAGAAGCATGAGACAGGCAGGGAAGCTAGAAAATCTAAAGATAGAAATGGATAGGTTAGGATTAGATATAGTAGGTATAAGTGAGATGCGCTGGCCGGAAGTAGGAGATTTTTGGAGCGGTGACTATAGGGTAATACACACAGGATCGGTAAATGGAAACGCGGGAGTAGGGATCGTTATGCGGAAGAACACAGGACAGTGTGTAGATAGCTACCTACAATACAGCGAGAGAGTAATGATGGTTAGGTTAGATTCGAAGCCAGTGGAAACAGTAATAGTGCAAGTATACATGCCTACTTCTAACCACAGCGAGGAAGAGTTAGAAGCCGTTTATTCGGACATAGAGCAGGTAATAGGATTTGTGAAGGGTCATGAAAATTTAATAATAGTAGGAGATTTTAACGCAGTCGTAGGTGAGGGGAAAGAAGGAGAATTTGTAGGGCCTTATGGATTAGGAAACAGAAACGAGAGAGGTAGCAGACTGATAGAATTCTGTGAGAAGCACAAGATGGTAGTCGCGAACACATTGTTCAAGAATCACGTTAGGAGGCGGTACACATGGAAAATGCCAGGAGGGATAGACAGGTATCAGATAGACTACATTCTGGTTAGGAAGAGATTTAGAAATCAAGTAAAAGACTGTAAGAGTTATCCAGGAGCAGATGTAGACAGCGATCACAACTTGGTAGTCATGAAAGCTAGATTAAAGTTCAAAAATCTGAAAACCCGGAAGGATAAGAAACGTATAAATGTAGACATATTGAGGGATCAGAATATGAAAGATAAGTTCCAGGAGAAAACAGATCAATTAATAAATAAAACGAGTAAGGACGAAATCAAGAACGCAGAAACTGAGTGGGAGGGTATCAAGAATAGTCTAGCTTCCGCGGCTACGGACGTTTTAGGACACGATAAAAGGGAAGCTAGGAAGCCCTGGATAACGGACGAAATCTTAAACTTAATGCAAAAGAGACGAGGCTACAAAAACAGACGAGACGAAGAAGGACTGAAAACGTATAAGGCAATAAAGTGGGAAATCATTAGAAAATGTAGAAAAGCGAAAGAACAATGGATAGAGGAGAAATGCAAAGAAGTAGAAGATAAGTTGCAAGTAGGTAAGACCGATGAGGCTTACAAAATAATTAAGAGGAACTTCAGGGATGTAGGAACAATAAGTAGAAATGTTAGGAGTCAATCGGGGGACATACTGATAGGAAGAGAGTACTTAGGAAATTTATACGAGGGTCAGGAATTAGGAGAGATATTAGAGGAAGAATCTAGCATCGATAGGGAAGATGTAGGAAAACCTATATTGAGAGAGGAATTTGAAATAGCACTAAGGGGGCTAAAGAATAATAGAGCGCCGGGTGTAGATAAAATACAGGCGGAAATTTTGAAATGTGCGGGACAGAAAGTAGTAAATAGGATGTTTGAACTGGTAAAATACATATACGAAACGGGCGAGATGCCGGAGGATTATAAGAGGAACATTATCGTTACTATACCGAAAAAGAGAGGAGCCGACAAATGCGAGAACTTTAGAACGATTAGCCTAACTTCCCATGCGTCAAAAATCTTAACTAGAATAGTGCAGAAGAGGATGGAAAATAGAGCGGAGGAAATACTAGGAGAAGACCAATTCGGGTTTAGGCGAAATAGGGGAACTCGCGAAGCTATTCTGGCGCTAAGAGTAATGTTAGAGAAAACAATAGAAAAAGGAAAGAACGCTTATATAGGATTTGTAGATTTAGAAAAAGCTTTTGATAACGTAAGATGGGAAAAAATGTTCGAAATACTAAAGAGCGCGGGAATGAAGTATATAGATAGGAGAGTAGTACACAATCTATACATAGAGCAAACTGCTGTTATAGAAGTAGAAGGGGAAGAAAGGGAAGTAGGTATTAGGAAAGGAGTAAGACAAGGATGTACGCTATCACCACTAATTTTTAATCTGTACATCGAAGAGGCGATTAATGTGGTAAAAGATACAGGGACAGAAACTAAAAATGCTGAGATTCGCGGATGATATAGCAGTATTAGCATCTAGTAAGGAGGAACTAGAATCAGCATTGAACGAAATGGAGGCAGTGTTGACAGAGGAATACGGAATGAGGGTGAATAAAAACAAAACTAAAGTGTTAGTGTGCAGAGGGCGCGAGAGCAGAGCAAAAACGAAAGTACAAATTAATAATGAAAGATTGGAGGAAGTTAAAGACTTCACTTATTTAGGAAGTCAAATAAATTGGGATGGAAGAAGCGATAAAGATATAAAACAAAGAATAGAGCAGGGTCGAGTAGTTTTTAAAAAAAAGGAAGCACTTTTATGCTCGGGAGTAATAAACTTAGAAACATGGAAGAGATTTTTGAAAACGTATGTATGGAGCACGGCACTATACGTTTGCGAAACCTGGACGGTAGGGGAAGCAAGTAGGAAGAAATTAGAAGCTTTTGAGATGTGGTGTGGAAGAATGATGAAAATACCGTGAACTGATAGGGTTAGAAACGAAGAAGTATTAGAGAAAGTCGGCGAGAAAAGAAGTATGTGGAAAAACATAAAGAAGAGAAGAGATAGAATGGTAGGCCACTTACTGAGACATGGGGGAATAGTCCGCGATATTTTAGAGGTAGAAATAGGACTGAAGAAAGGCAGAGGTAGGCCTAGATTAGACTAGTGCTCGCAAATAGTAAGGGATGTAGGTTGTAGCACAATTATCTAAATGCATAGGTTAGCACAAGATAGGAGAAGCTGGAGGTTAGCGTCCAACCAGTCTTAGGACTGATGACCTCATGATGATGATGAGTAGAAGAAAGAGTGCACTTTACGCACGGCCAGATCACAGTCTGTGCGCATTCTTACTCTGTGTACATACATACTCGATATTCACTTTGCAAAAGTCTTAATGTGACTGAGTAAAGACCAGGCTTTTTACTCGTGGACGGTCCAATGTCACAGTTTTGAGACTTGTTCCTATTATTGACAAGCTGTAAGTATTCAAATGGTGTATCACAGTCATCTCTTGTATCAATGTTTGAAGATTTACTTCGAACAATCAAACTTTGCATAAACTTAGGATATTAAATAACGTCTGTTAATCGAAAACTTTCGCCTCATGGATATCACGCACTACGCGAGTGGAATAAACAATAACGACCCCTAATTTTGTTAATTCCACGGATAACGGTTTCCCGCTTCTTTTAATTGCGCTCGGTTTGAAGACAAATAAATTACGATAACCTACTTCCGCAACCTATTAACTTGGCGGACATTAAAGGCATTATATAGTGTGCAAGAAACTAAGCCGCCAGCTGGAGGCAGAGCATACTAATAAGGGTTCCGATAAACGGATTAGGAGCTGAGATGGAGTCGTGGAACACTGGAAATATCATAAGGCACTGGGTCAACGTTACATGCAGTTTTATCCGCCTCCCACGATTCCTAGTCCGAAGTCTGTTTTCCAGGGATTCGCTTTGATTATAATTTATAATATTTTGGACGGTATCTATCGATCTCGTCTTGTTTACAGCAAAATGTAACTTTCAACCCAGTCCTTAGGGTTTTGGCCATATAGTTTTTAAAACACATTTTTCCCCTAAACTAAACAGTCCTAAGTATATTTAATACCTGTATATAAATTCTTGGCAATAAAAACCCGACATTTTTTCCATTTGGTGCCAACCTTTTAATAGCTGTTATATATTTATAGTTGCTTTAGTAGTGCATCGTTTTCCACAACGCTTTCCCGGGCAGGTGTATAAGTAGAAGAGGACCCACCGAATGGCCACGACGTTCACCTGATTTAAACCCACTTAAGAAAATTATTCATCCCCTCTGAGGCACATTGTCTAGTTAATATACGAAATTAAATCTTGTTTAATTCATACTGATACGTGGACGCATAGTTTCCATATTGTAATGTATTATTTATCCCATGTTTTGGACTCAGTTCCGCAATAAGGAAGACGTGTATGTGTGGTCGGTTCACGCCTTATACCGAACACACCCAGGGAGAGCCCTCGCATGTATTAAAACACGCGAAACTAAAACCACCTACTAAATTAGAGATACTAAACAAGTACCTAATTTTAATGGAAACAGGCGAAACGGCTTAGAGTCATAGGTTCACGTGGAAACGAAGAAGTCTGTGGTGTAGGGAAAATTGTAAAAAAATTGGCTTCGTTTTATTAAAGTGTGTATGGGGTGTGTATTTACGACATGACAGCAACTTTAAATATCCTAGATTCATTATATAACTTTTAACACAGTATAGAAGAATATTTAGTTCGCATGTTTTATAACAGCGTTCTCCACAATTTGTTATAAAATCAACTATTTGACTGTAAACATTTTTGTTTCACCATCAATTGTAGTGACATAAGATTCTTGAAAAAAATGTGACTGATTGTTGATATTTAATAAATAAAAAGAAATAAAAGAATGTATAAGTGTGACTGGTATGGATAGTAGTGCGATTCTTGCGCATTATAGTGGGCTGTGTATTATTTGGAATCGTGAAATATGACTTGACAGGAGTTGCCAAATTCAGTTAGATAAAATGAGACGTTCGTAGGTAGGCCTAGATTAGACTAGTGCTCGCAAATAGTAAGGGATGTAGGTTGTAGCACAATTAGCGAAATGCGTAGGTTAGCACAAGATAGGAGAAGCTGGAGGTCAGCGTCCAACCATTCTTAGGACTGATGACCTAATGATGATGATTTATTCAACATACGCGAAAATATGTAAGGGGTACGCGGTTAACTACCAAAAAGTATACAAAATTATATTGATACATGCTAGAATTTAGCAACTTGACTTATTCGCAAAAGGAACATCTAATCGAAATATCGTGTGATCCTACGTTGAAACAAGAGTATTGCAATACTTCGTTAAATAACTTCTGGACTGGTATTGAAATAAAACATAAATAACTTAACATTGCTGTGAAGTACCTTCTGGGGTTTACAACTTACTTGTGCGAAAAAGTGTTTTCAAGTTTAACTTACCTGAAGAACAAGTGTAGACATAAACTTAATGTTGAGGATGATTTACGGCTGTATTTGACCAAGCTAGAGCCAAACATTGATGAACTTTGTAAACAAAAAGGAGCCCAGCGTTCGCACTAATTATTTTCTGAGACTTTTTAAAATTTTATGTCCAATTAATAAAAACATTGTAATAAAATTTCTTGTTTTTAATTTAAATTACCTATTCGTAATTAAACTTTAAGAGTTAAAATTTAACTTAACTAATATATCACATTTTAATAAAACTAAAGTGTTTTTGTTGGGAGTACGCATAGTTAATGATACACAAAAAGTGGTACCTGGGTTAAAAAAGGTTGAGAACCCCTGATTTAAATAAATACTCGATACTTTCATATAAATTGCAATTATTTGTATATAAGGAAATGTGACAAATACATCATATATTGTCTGATATAGTTCACATATAAAATATATGTATAAGAAAACATAAAAGAAAAGAAATGCTTATTTCTTACTTTACAACCCCTTTTAGAATATATAGCATCGCAAGTGAGAATGAGTTAACTTTATTAAATTGTGTTAAATCTAAAATGACATCGGCTGAATGATTAAGATCACAGAAGGCACATGAAATAATATACAGAAATAATCATTCTTTTATAGTGTCGATTTGATACTAATCAATACATATTATGTTAAATGAAACTAAATGTGGTTTGAAGTACGCATACATATTCTGAATGAAAATAAATAAAATAGAACATACGTTTGCAAGAACTTTGTGAAAAGATGGGAATAAATGAAAAATGTATTACATTAAATTCGACCTCTAAAGCTTCATTCATTTAAAACTAGTATCACTTGCATTTAATTTTGTAATTAAGTGTTATATTTTGCAATATACATATATAACACATCAGAATATATTCGTTACATTGGAAAACGATATTCAAGACGTATGGCAACATTCATTTATTTACATATACAGAACTGTTTCATAAACACTCATTAATATTCATTGTACCTGTTGGGATATTGCTGTAATAGATATTTAATGGTGGTAAAAATTGGCGTGATGAATATTTAGTTTCCTGGTCAACATATGCCTACCGAAGATGAGAAGCGTTAGTATTCATTTCATTAAGTCAGATTTATAATTATTAGCTACAATATCTGTGATTCATTTATAGAACGAATAAAATGCTATTTCCCTGTTAATTCAAATGAAACTGCAAGTAATTAATATGATAAAGAACGTAATCAAGACCTCTTGTAAAAGAAATTGCACTATTAAATTATGGATGCATTTTATAATATGTTTTTTTTTGGTTTAGTTAAGTGGTAATATATTTGATGTTCCAATTAAAATTACTTTAAATTGACTAACAATTAGTTTAACTGAAATATAATCTGAGATCTTTTACAACATATAGGGTGTTTGCTACGTCGATATAAACTTTTAATGGATTAGAGATAATATAGCGGTATTTTAACCTTTTGTTTAAAAACAACAATATCTCGAAATCCGTAACACTTGGTATATGGGTATTACCAGTTAAAAAAGTTATAAACGACCTCCACTAATAAAAAACATGATTCGGTAAATTTAATAGAACGATATACGTTCCTCTAATTTAAATGCGCTGTGTCAAATATCGTCTCTGGTTTTGTTTTAAATCATCTATATGCACCTGATATTGAAGAGATCATATTGTATCTCAAATTTGATCACACTACCGAATGATAGATTAATTGGAGTATAAATCTCTGAAAAGTACAGGGTGTTTCTAATAAGGTATCTACTGAAATGATTTTTTATTATATAATTAAAGTGGGATGTAAATATAATTTGTTTATCAAATATCACAACTAAATTAATTAATATCTCTGATCTAGAAAGTTTTATACGTCTATAGTCATAAGCTGTATGACACACCTGATGTTGGTAAGACCTGAATATATTTATTTGTTAAAACAGTATAGCATATATTGTATTCTATTCTCGAAATGGATGTGAGATAAGTAGAAAATCGTAAAGTATCTAATTTTCGTAAAAGTATATTGTGGTTAATCTGTCGTAGTCTTTCCAAAGGTTTGCGTAGGTTATATCAGCTTACTTTTATAAAAACCATGTTGGTATTCAGTAATTTGATTTTTGATTTTGATGTGAATTAATTTGTACATGTGTTCATATTTGTCGAACTTTAGAAAAAAGGGCCCATAATTAGTTTTAAAAAATCTCCTTTTTAAATTATTAAAAAGAAATGTTAAGGGTATCGCAAATACAGATGCACAGTCAGGTACTACATATGATGGTGTCATGTTAGGACCACGTAATATTAATTAATTTTGAACTCTTTTATTGTCCCCTGCACCGTTCGTATGGAAAACGAACCGTATTATGATTTATTATTTAAACAGTGCTTCGTTTGCATTTACAGAAGGAGACTAGCTCAAAAGTTCAAGAATATGATTTTATTACAATTTTTTTTTAATTCTTTTTTCTTTGCATAGAAATCAGTAACATATAAGTCGGAAATCGAGAAGGGAACCACCAAACCGCCAAGCGATTATCAAAGTAGTTCCCGAATAGCAAAGCTATTACATAATCGCTCTAGGAAACAACTACTCCTTGGGCTAAAGCCCCGCCAGGCATTGAATTATACCCAGAAGCGATCCTCGGCCCCTTTCTCGTGTTTCTTCACGATCAGATAATGTTTCAAAAAATAAAATCCGCCACAGGTAGGATTCGACATCTGTCGCGAATCGGAACCGAACGACATACAACTGTTTCGAACTTATTAGTTCTCATCAGTGCCGTACACGGTACGCCGATCCAGGACAAATGCCGAATGAACTCTATGGGGTATACATCTTTATCGATACGATCTCTGTCAGTAACTTATAAGTCGGAAATCGAGAAAGGAACCACCAAGCCGCCAAGCGGCTATCAAAGTAGTTCCCGAATAGCAAAGCTATTACATAATCGCTCTAGGAAACAACTACTCCTCGGGCTAAAGCCCCGGCAGGCGTTGAATTATACCCAGAAGCGATCCTCGGCCCCTTTCTCGTGTTTCTTCACGATCAGATAATGTTTTAAAAAATAAAATCCGCCACAGGTAGGATTCGACATCTGTCGCGAATCGGAACCGAACGATATACAACTGTTTCGAACTTATTAGTTCTCATCAGTGCCGTACACGGTACGCCGATCCAGGACAAATGCCGAATGAACTCTATGGGGTATACATCTTTATCGATACGATCTCTGTCAGTAACATATAGCTCGAGGAGTAGCTGTTTCCTAGAGCAATTATGTAATAGCTTTGCTATTCGGGAACTACTTTGATAACAGCTTGGCGGTTTGGCGGTTCCTTTCTCGATTTCCGACTTATATGTTACTAACAGATCGTATCGATAAAGATGTATATAAAGTTCATTCGGCATTTGTCCTGGATCGGCGTACCGTGTACGGCACTGATGAGAACTAATAAGTTCGAACCAGCTGTATGTCGTTCGGTTCCGATCCGGGACGGATGTCGAATCCTACCTATGGCGGGTTTTATTTTTTGGAAAATTGCATAGAAATGATATTATATTAAAACCCAAGATATTATTATATGATAACAAAAATAAAGACGAATATAATATAAGAAAATAACCAAATGTGAATGCAGGAAACTTGGGGATGATTAACCAAAAGATCAGAAAATTTTTCACGCATATCATTTATTCAAGTATGATATTGATTATGATATTATTATAAGTTTACTATAACTAAATGTATTAACAAAATCAAGTTTTTTGTCCGTATTGCATCCAGAGTCAATGTCAAGAATTGATATTTCTATTATAATTTCCTACTAAATTCTATGTATCGAATTATTTATTAAATAATATAATTTAATTGCCTGAAATTAAAATATATATTGTACGAAACCTTGTACATATATTGCGTGTTTCACACATATAGAATATGCAATAAATATTATTCTTGCTATTAATTATGCAATCAAAAAGTTTATGCACTGTTATTATTTCAACAATAGAAATATTAAATAGAGAATTTACAGCTTGTTTTATAATGAATAATTATAGAAGAAATTAAGATAAAATTCTAATAATAAACATATGATCTAAGTACAAGAACATTCTTGCCTATAAATCTGTATCGAGAAAATAAACGTTTATCGCAATTACATAGTTAATATTATAAGCTGTGCAATTAAGTAGAATTGAAAAATAAAATACAATAATTTAAAGGTTTTGTCACTTTCGCATATACTGACCTATCAGCTAAGTGACAAATAATGAATAATGACAAATAATGTTATTGTATGTGTAATTCAAGTAATAATTATTTAAAACTTCATTCTCAGGCAGACGTTTCAGAAACATAATACCATTTCTGCTAATGGTGAATTTCTAAACATCCTCAAATATGATTCGAATTTTTAAACGAAAAAATATATGCAAATAAGCTATACATACAGCATTTAGAATTAATTTCATTCCGTTCACTATGCCAGAAAAATAAAGTTATGCTTTTACTTTCCCGCTTATACATCGATGGATTTAAATGAGTAACATAAAGAAGGGATTACAAATAATGCCTATTTGTCTCGCCCAAACATTCTATTGTCACATTGGATCAATTGTCTAAAAGCGACCTCTTTTAAGAACGTGAGTAATGATCAAAGTAAATCATTCATATTATAGAAAAACTTTCCATATCATTAATTCTCAGTTCACTTGAATGTAACATTATTGTTTACTAAACCTTGTCTTCTTCAATCTGATTGCGATTAGTTTTGTAGACTAAAATAAAAATGGGGATTTATTATTATATTCATTAGATAGCAGGTCTTGTAAAGTAATATTCTTTCATCTATCAATGTAATATAACGTACGCTGTAATTACATGGACCCATTTTATTCAGTTTCTAATAAAAATGTAATCATTTTAATAAAACAGAATATTATACATAATTCTCAGTTTCCGCTCTACGAGTATAATCGCTATTCTACTACATTCATCAACTCATAAGCGTCGGAATATCTGAACACTATATAAACGTGTGTATAAAACTCACCTAATGGTAAGATAATACTAATAGCGTTATTAGGTACTGAATTAAAACCATAATTTACTATCATAAGTATTATGATAGTAAATTATGACTATGCTATTACTGGCATCACATCAAGTCTTGTTAATAATAGATTATTAATTCATACTTTCTACAACAGATGAATTGTAAGTGAACCTGTGAAAGTATTAGCACCATTCAATTTTTTTTTATGTAAGTGAATATCTATAAGATGATTTAAAACGATTTTCACGAATGAACTTAAGATATAAAAAATGTGTGTTAAAGGGGCTACACACCTCCCGCTCATCTGCGCAGTTTATCAGGTGTGATGTCATTCCTGTCTGAGCAATAAATTGCGTGAACAGCGCAGCAGATGCGTACGCAGATTGAAAATCTATGTATTTGGATCCTCTTTTTCAAAGATAATCTGCGCAGTTTATGCAGTTTATCGTACAATTTGTTTAGTTGATATTCTGCTTATGTACATCATGACCACGGTTGCAAAGAAATGCGCTTTTGACGTTTACACCAATCGTTGCATTACGTTCAGGTTTGAGTTTTTTTCCTTCTTTTTCTAGCAACACAGTTACAACTACACAACAAACTGCGGCTCTACTTTTTCTGTTACCCATTGAACTTTATTTATTTTTAAGGTTCTTTGAACCAAACTTGTCGAAAGTGACGAGAGAACTGAAGAAAAATCGAACTGATCTGAGGCGAAAACTGAACGTAGCCTACACACCTTCAGTTAATATAAATGTACACGCTTTAACTAAATTATTCATGACAGATAACTGCACAGATAAGCGGAAGGACCCCCTTTAAAATGATAGGTATAATACGAAATAATTGATTGAGGATTTATGGTACTTACAAATAATTGATGAGTATGAAGCGGAAGTTATTCTGGTGGTGTTAATTACCTGAAAAAAAAAAATAATAGGTTTATATAATTGTCGAAGGGCATAAAATTATATCTTACAAATTAGTAAAATTTTACATATAATTTTGTATAATTAGAAAACAGATTACTCGTCGTGCAATCGATTAGACAAACATTTTCTTTATACTTAGATAAAATTAATACTTCTAATAGAATCTTCACTGCCATAAACAATGACCGAATACCGTCTGACCCTATGAAAACAAATTTACTTTAGTAAATTTGTTTTCATAGGGTCAGATAGTCAAGGGTTAGAGTCAAAGAAGTCATTAGATTCAAGTCAAGACTATGTATTGGTTAGATAGATAATAGTTTCCTGGGGAGAGCCGGGAAGCCCTACAAGAATTCAGACTACCGACCATTGCATCTACCTATAAAACAGTCAGCGATAGTGCAACAGCTTTGGCCTCCTTCCAGAAGCTCAATGTCTCTCTAGATCAATCTCAGCAGTAGTTAAAATGATAGTGTCTTGTTAATAACCCCATGAGATCCTGGACACTGTCCCTGTCACCCCTCAGGAGCTTTATCATCCACGCGTTGCAAGGCGTCAAACCCAGTAGCAACTTATCTCTGCCTGCATCTCTGGGTGTGCCGCCAGTGATTAAGCCTTTCAATTTCCAGCCCTTCCGAATTTCTCTCTTACTAGTGGCAGCGTGCAATCCTGACCGCTAGTTCAGGTTCCGTTAAGCTCCTCTCGGTTCCATCTCTAGAAAGCTTGGTCCGCCTTCTCATTTCCCCGGATATCAGTATGACCCAGCACCTAGGCCAACATCAGCTTATTTGTTCCTCTTGGCTAGTGTTTCTATTGTAAATCTGCATTAATTCATCAGCCATGATTTTACTCCTTAAACTTCAAAAGCATTCAGGGTCACCCTGCTCTCAGATCATATGGAAATGTGCTTACTAATCACGTCCGCTTGGAATACTGTGGCAAAGCTTTCTAGAGGAATTTAGTACTACTCTATTCTATTATTATATATATATATATATATATATATATATATATATATATATATATATATATATATATATATATATATATATATATATATATATATATATTCAACCTCAGTTTCTTCCTCGGTCCTGGAGGCATCCATGAACTCGGTGTACCGGGCCAGAGAGATCATGCTATTTCTCCAGGTCTTTCTACTGGGTCTAACTGCCTGTTAATATGTATCCTACCATAAAATAGTTGGCAAAGACAGCTTTATTTACAACAGTTATTTTATTTACAATAGTTATCTAAGACTAATCAATATTGTGAAACAGTTTAACTGCAGCAACTACACGCCACCATTTCATGTTTGACACAGATTTTATCTCATTTGGTTCAGATGTTGACGGCCTGCCATCTTTAACATCCATTCATGACGGTCTGCCATTTTCAACATCCATTGATCATCCTTGAACATTCTTGATCAATATCCATTCTTAATGTTTATGGCTCTCCTGTTCTGATTCTTTTTTTGCACAACCCTCAGCACCTTTATATGATCCATGAATGTACATAATTTGTCAAATTACGTACATTCGTAAATCTTTAGCAGTCGTTTATAATTTACTCAGAGAATGCACTGATGACGCTAACCGAAACAAACTACGAAACGCTCTACTACAAATCTATTAACAATAAATGAATAGTTTCCTACATGTACCTAGTCTATTGCAGGAAATACATATCGACTTCATATCGATTTCAGTATAGCACTACACGTAACAGTAGTGGTGGAAAAAATAAATATATACAATTTCAATGACCAACATCGAACTTAACGACAAGGAATAACAGGAAACAAGAAATAAAGGCACTCAATAATGAGAAGTTCTTACGTGAGTTATAATATATATATAGCTTAACAATATATCGCCGCCACCCACATAATACGGAAGATGTGTCTGCCCTGGGCGGACACGCGAACGCATAATGACTGTCAGAGGGGAAACCGGTACCGTCTCAGGCCCTTGACGTGAAATATTATTAAATTAAGATGAGCGTAGAATCTACAGGTAAAATATAGACGGGTTGTTAGTAACCATCAACACAAATTACGTTAGCCTATATCATGTTTGTCTGTAAAATTTACACTGTTTCTAGGTAATCATAACATAGTAAAATATTTTTTCAATTTTCGTATCAGATTATGTCGCCATAGAATAGAATAGAATATGATTTTATTAACCATTTATATACTATAAGCACATATGTACGAGTAGTCACATATTTGGTAGTCATAAAAATATAAAATCGTGAATAATAATAAGGAGCGCATGATTTGAATTGCGCGCCATTTTGGCTATCATCATTCGATAGCTGAATAATTATGACAGCTTGATAGGAGACAGATTGGAGATAATAAATACTTAGTGTTCCATGATGCAACAATGCGTCCTTATTGTTAAACATTACTATCAAAATGCTGAAAGTATTGTGTTACGATTCGTATAGTGCATCCAATTTCCGGTAAAAATAATGTTCCAAATATATCAACTGTGAAAGTAATAACAGAAAAATTCGAAAGTACTTGTTCAGTTATTGATGTGAAACATACGATACGAGCCGGTAGTGGTCGTTCAGAATAAAACATCACGGAAGTTCGCGAGAGTGCGACTGAATGTCCAGGGACCCCAATTCGTCATCGTGCACAAGAATTAGTCAGTTCAACAGCCATTCTTCACTATATTCTCGCTAAAGATTTGCATCTCCATGCTTATAAAGTCTAATTGACTCAACAACTTCTGCCAACAGACAATGCACAGCGAAGATAGTTCACCGATTGGATCATTGAACAACAAGAAATGAATCCCGATTTGTACCGATGCGATTCATCTTCAGCGATGAGGTCCATTTTCACTTTGATCGCTTTGTTAATAAACAAAACTGCCGCACTTTTGTCACACAAAATTCACGAATGATTCATGAAGAAAAAATGCATCACCAATGTGTTGTTGTTTGGTGTACATTGTGGTCTGAATGAATCATTGGATCATTTTGCTTTGAAAACGAGACAGGTAATTAATGGTAAATGGCGAACGTTATTGTGCCATGATAACGTAGTTCTTTGTGCCTCAATTCGAAGACATGTGGTTTCAGCAGGACGATACCACTTGCCGTACCACCGGTGAAACCTAGCCGTGCCATTTCCCGCTTTGGTGACTAGAACTGGCCGCCAAAATGTTGCTATTTAACATCTATGGATTTTTCTCTGTGGGGTTTTCTGAAATCGCAGGTTTACGCCACTAAGCCCATGACCACCCAAGCATTGAAGATCGACAGTGAATGCTGTATCAATGAAATAGCACCATATTGTTGCAAAACCGTTATTGATAATTTCGCCAGAAGAGTACTCGTATGCCACCAAAGCCATGGCGTGGCGGTCGTTTACCGGACGTGTTGTTCTATACATAATTCCCTAATATTTTTATTATAAATCAATAAATACTTCAATATTTTACTACATAAACCCATGCTTTAATTAACATTCATATCTTGTGCTTTTATTGTAACACCTTTTAGGTATACAGGGGTACAACAAAGACAAAAATAATAAATATATTATCAGAGAACAAGACTGATTAAAAGATAAAATCACACCAAAAATATATTGGATAAAAAATAGTCAAAAGAACATTTGACGACTCAGAATGTTTTTAAGTAAAAAATATAGCTTTGCATTAATTTATTATTAAAAGCATAATATTCTTAATATTTTCATTTTTGGTGTAATGATCAAATTTCCTGGAGTAGGTTGGAACCTTTGGTGTGAAGACAACACTAACTGAGTTTTCCACAAAACACCAAAACACTATACACTATACTCGACGCGCGTTTCGCCAACAAAGTTGGCATCATCTGGAGATGATTAAAACTTTGAGTTTTAATCATCTCCAAACTCAATTAGTGTTGATGATTAAATTTATTGTAGAGTCGTACTATATAAGCTGTTTTGTTGAGTACAAATGTTACTTCTGTGATTTTTATAACAGTTCTAATAGATCTCTATTATATCTTATATTATGCTGATGTACTTTGAAATTTGTTTGTAGGTTGTGCAACTGTTTGTGCGCTAGGAGAAGTGACCTCTGAGAAGTTGATGGTTATTGAAAGCATGAAATATACAATCCTAGAAAAGTTAAATATTTGGTGCGTATCATTTTCAACCATATTATTAGTTCAATTTTTAATGAAGAGAATTTTACAGCTGAAATATATTCAGAACCTATCAAATCCCGTTCTTGTTCTCGCAAACATATACCTACAGATCATACCTATACCGTGCTTTCATTTTAAAACTATACATAGGTTCCACCGTTCGGTCCTTCTCGGAAAATTAGCCACCGCTCAGGTGGGGAGTCCGGCCGTACGCCGGCGCCGTGATGATCGACGACTTATATTTCACATTTACCGTTGCATACGTGTTTGGCATTTAGACGAGTGAACTTCGTAGTAATACGTGTAATTTTAAATAGATTCTTTTAATTCAAAACCTATGACGTACTCACTTGAGGAAAAAATTGATTTGACATCATGGTCTCTTCAAGGACATTCATTACGTTCAATAAGGGACCTTTTCTCAAATATATAAATCGTCCGATCCCTGCCTTGAACACAATATCGACAGTAGTCGAAAAGTTTAAGTCAACGGGGTGCATTTTAAGTTGTAAATGCCACAAGACACCTAGAATTAATGAGGATGCTGAAATGCAGGAATTAATGGTGTGTGCAATAGTAGAACCAGATTCAAATATTTCTATCACAAAAATTTCCGAGGAGACTGGTTTTAGTGTGGGTAAAATTCACAAAATTTTAAAGAAAAATAAATATTCCTATAAATACGAAGCCCATCAATAAATTTTCTATGAAGACCAGTACCGTAGAATGGAATTTATTTCAAACTAGTAGCCCTCTTATGCTGACCAACGTTCGTTCAGAATTTTACGACAGGTTGGGTTATTGTTTGGCGCAAGACGGAGGCATATTCGAAAATTTTCTTTAGTTTTTTTTATTCAAGGGGATATTTTTTAAGTTTTAAGAGTTTGTATTTTATTTTTAATTATTTTAAGAGAATCTATTTATTTTTAAACGTTTTATTAGAAGGCACTTTTTTAATGCAAAACCAATTATAAAAATAATGCAAAAAAGATCATAGTTTGCTGTTAAATATGGCCAAGATATTTTTTCTTTAAATACCTTGATCATCTTTTAACAGTAAACCCATCAACATCACTTCCCACGTAAAAGTTTTTCCCCGTTACAAATACGATGTACACTCCCTCACGTGTAGAACGTAAGTGTCGTAGCGCCGCTAATTATCGACACTGGACAACCTGAAGCAGGGCGTACCGTCCGCTCCCCTCCCTACACGTTATACGAAATCGACCGATTGACTTGCTGTCTAGTAAAAAAATGAAAGAACGGTAGATTCGATTTTACCCAGTGGACCACTTGATTTCAACGAGACTAGGCAAAAGTCCACTATGGTGCAAACGTAAGGGAGTACTTGAACCAAACCTGTTCTAATAAATGGATTGGACGAAGAAGTATTAAGGGGTGACCACCAAAACCACCAGACCTTACGCCATTGAACTTTTTCTGTGGATTTGCCTCAAGAATAAGACGTTGTGAAGCCCAGATAACATTGATAATTTCCAAGAAAGAATATAAATAGAAATATGCAATAATTCATCTCCATTTTTGAAGAAAATTAAGGTTTTATAGAAGCTGAGAAGTATTTCAACAATCTCACAGGGTATTGCATGTAATTAACTAATAATAATAGTTATATCACAAATATTATCAGTCATTGAAATTAACTCAGAATTCAATGATACGGAACTATACAAGGCGTGTCATGCATTGTACTTACATAAATTATCCCGTATATTTAAAATTTTATTTAGGATGCCTACATGAGCGTAAAATAAATAGTCTCAAAAGGATAGCAAATAATTTTAATCGATTTCTATCCTCTATATGTTAATATAGAAGGTAGATTTAGTTAAAATAAATATTTTATTTCAACAAAACAACAATATAAATCCGATTGAGGGAAATTATGATTGTTTATAGATGTCTAATTAGGTAAATCATTTTTGGTAAACTAAATAATTATTAATAATAGACAAAATACTAATCTTTCCAGCTATATAAATTTACACTGAATAATCTAATATATAGATCATGACTAGAATTTATTTACGAGTAATTAAAATACTTCATAAAATGAAGTAATGCCCATCAATACGGTGGTATCTTAGAAACTATTTCCATTACCAAGTTTAACTTGTACAGCAACTCTCCTAGTACCACCAGAGGCAAACTACTTATTTCAAGACTCAGAGTGAATTTACAAATCGTCCTATTTATGTTAATAATCTTATAATGCCGAACGTTTGATATATGTCCATGAAATGGGAACGTTATGCCATATTTAGGAAAATTACCACCACAGGGTTATGACCTCCCGTCTTTATTTCTTTGTTCTGATATAGTTTACTCTGCTAACTTATCTAGCTTCGGAGCTTATGGCCATTTATAGATCAGGTTTAAAATTACATTATGTTAAAACTTAATGTATAAGTGTAGTATTATATATACATGTTTATAATATTTGAGATTAATTTAAAGAAATACTTGCCACTAATAGAATATGCGTGTATATGTACCGCAAGGGGCATTTAACACAAATCCTGCTCATAACATTGGTATTTTATTACTTATGTAGTACAAATTTCTTTTTGGAAGTATTAGGAAGTAAAGTGAGCTCCTACTCTCCTGCAGAACACGTCGTTCCCTTGTGAATGGTGCAACGGGGATAGAATACGAATACCCCACTTGCTGATTGCTAGAAAATGTATTTGCTCCTTTGCACATCAAGCTTGGATTGATGAAAAATTTGATCAAAGGTATAGATAAATCTAACGGTAGATTTGCATACTTGAGGAATAAGTTGTCTAATATCAGTGATGTAAACAAGTCTATTTAAGTCTAAGATTGCAAAAAATTTTTTGGTCTCATATGAAGCCATGGGATGCAACATGAGCCTAAGGATATAGAAATACACTTTTTGCACTCACACTTTTTTCACAAGGACTTTTCTCCATAAAATCTTGGAGCTGTCAGTAATGAGTATGACAAAAGATCTTATCGGTTTCAGATCACACTTTAGACATGGGGAAGCGATACCAAAGCAAATGCTGCCAGATATTTTATGTAGATACTGAAGAAAGATTCTTTTGATGCAAACAACAGCCGAAAGTCAAATATCTATGCATTATTGAAGTAAATGTATTTCGTGTATTGATAAATGATATTTACCTGCATATAAACACTGCCCGATAAAGAATTCTGAAATCAGAATTTAAATAAATGTAAAAAGTACTACACTTTTAGCTTGTAGGAAAAAGAATTTTTAATTTTTTGAAATAGTAAAAAAATAATTTTCATATAAAAATGGTAGATGCGATAGAAGGTTATACACTGAAGATTGGTACAAAATTTGAAGTAAATCGGTTAAATAGAACTTCAGATGTCAAATATGTTGAGAAGAGTAGTTTTGAGCAAAACGCGTTTAAAGTTTTGAGCAAAATTTCAGGCAGCCGCAACGGTCTAAGTCATCGAATAGAACGTTATACTTACATTTTGTTAATCGAAGATTCCTGATTCATAGAATGTACCTCATTCGACTTCAAAATATATGTCTTCGGAAGTTGGTTCTGATTTACGAGCTTCCTTAGGAGCTCGTGGCTCGGAGCGCTCATTCCGACTATTGTCCCGTTGAATAGCGAATGCATAAGCTTCAAGACCAATAGTTATTCTCATAATATTGAGCATTTTTAAAATTGGTAAAAAGTTTTTATTGAAAATGCAAACAGCTATATAATTTGCAATAAATTAATCGAGGAAGCCGTTGCTCTGTGGTAGTTCATAATTCACAAGGCAAATGACTAAAACAACTACTACGTTTTTATACCACTATATTTTCACAGAAACGTGACTGCAGTTTCGACAATTATGTCATTTTCAAACGACGATTCAACTAAGAATGAAATACAAACATTCTGTTCCTATAATATATACTATCCAAATACCGAGACTAAGTGTTATAACAGTAAACAGGTAGTTAAGGTTTATAAGAAACGATTCATTATTATTTTGAGTTTTTGACCCCAAACATCTACGTAATAAGTCTTCTGATGACAAGTTTTCACATATCGGCTTTATTGCTTTCAATACTTTATCATTTTGGGTTGGATTTTCATGATCAAAGTAATCTTATGTACCTTCAAGTCCCTCAGCCACTGCTTTTTGCCATTTACACCAGCTTGCTGGACCAGGATGGGATTTTCCTCGATTAAACTTTTATGATAATAAGTTGCCCATACTTCATTCTTCATATTCTCATTTGAATCTGGATTCCAACGAATATCCAAACTGTAGTATAAATTTAGTTCATTAATAACTTTATCTGTTGATTTGCCATCACCTCTGCCGTCAAGACCTTTATTATCTTTTTTAGCTTTACGTAATCTTGAGCCTATACATTTCTGTACACTATACGGTATACTAGTATACTACATACTCATTTTTTGCGTGCTGCGTTACTACAATAGCTATAACTTCATATAAATTATTTTAGTTTCAAAGTTATCTCTCGAAAATATATTCTTAAAGGTCTAAACCTTAAGAATATGCAAAAAAAATGATTTCTTCAAAATCCTACACCAGAATACTCCTGTAATATAAATGTTTAAATCAGCCTGTACTTTGTTTGTATCATTATCATTCCATTTGACCCAGAGTAAATTATATAACTCGAATGCGATTACAACCGTTGAACTCATCTCATGGAACAACAAATTTTCTGAATAATTTCTTACTGTAAATGTTCCATTCGAAATATATCATGAAGATAGCACCGTTAATACGAAACATAAATTATGTTACTTTCTTCTTTTACCATTAAACTAGTTGCACAATGTCACGATTGTTATTAGAACTGGGAGACCTTTTCTAAACGAATTTTCTTCGTGATGTTTTGTTTAGATATGATACGTTGTATTTCCCATGAAGCGGAACTATGCAAGTAGTAGAATAGAATTACGTAGTTCTACAAATATGAATGTTTTAGAAGATGTTCATAACCTATGCAGTTGCATTACGATAATAACGCAATGAAAATGTCTTTACAAAATCGACTTCACAAAAACTAAATTACAGTGCACACCATTCCAAGAAAGAATAGAAATAGAAATAAGCAGTATTCCATCTCTATTTTTCGAGAAACTAAGGAAGGATTTGAGAAGTAATTATTATTTTTGGCATAAAACTAAAAACTAGTGAAATTAGTAAAATTTGACATCACTATGATTGTAAACTATAGTAGAATTATTTTATGAAGAGCAAGTCGGCAATAAACCGTGCAACAAAGAGCAATGTATAGCTTACTATAGCTTACCTTCTCCCACGCGAATGCAGTAAAAGAATTTTACGAGGGCAAATGATTTATAGGCAGCTGTGTCTCTTATTTAGTCAGACATGCATCTGTCTTTGTCGCACGATTTATTACTGACTTGGTATTCATAAAATAATTCTACTATATATACATACTACCTATAAAACTGATATAAATACATCACAATATAGTATACTTTACTAGACGTTGGGTAGATTATAATACTTGGGTGACTACTATTCTAGAGTACGCATTCATGTAGCCTTCACTATGATACTCCTGAAACGTTAGGCAATATGCTTGTATATGATTTATGATTAACCAAGTTTTGTTCATATGCTGCATTGTGTCTCAGGAAGTATTGTGTTGGTAAAGTTTATTAAAATCTTCCGCCAAGAATACTGAATAATATGTTAATCTTAATCCGGAAATTAGAAGAGGCGGGTTCTGTTATTGATAAGGCAACACCAATACGTCCTCGTCGTGGTCGATCAGACGGAAATATTGCTGCAGTGAGATAAAGTGTACGGGAGTATCCAAACACATGAGTTCGACGTCGTGTATAACAGTTGAATCTGTCAAGAATCACCTCGGATGATCTGTCGGATTTTAAAGAAAGATCTGCATCTGTTAGCATACAAAATTCAGTTGACACAACTGAACAATTAAAAGTTACAAGGCCATTTGCAACGTCGTACATTTGTTAGTTGGGTGTTAGAGAAGAAATAAGTTGTGCTGATTTTTTCAACAAAGTTTCATTGAGAGATACAGTACATTTTCATCTTGACGGATACGTTAAATTGCAAATACAATTGTCGAATTTAGAGTGCTGAAAATCCACACACTGTGAAAAAGAAATGCATCAACAGATATGCACGATTTGGTGCGCATTCTGGAATGGTGGAGTAATTGGATCATCATTTTTTGAAAATTAAGCTGGTAATGCTGACACAGTATATTTTCTTCACAGGATATTTTCTTCCATTTGCAGCTGAATCGTCTTCATTTTATGTTGAAGAATAAAAAACCTCAGTTTGTCAAATATTATAAATTTTATTTACAAATCACATCCTACAGTTCTAAATGGGAACACCTTATATATTATAATCCAGTCAGGGAATTTGATGAGGCCACAAACAAACCACCTTATTATACAAAAATATTTCAACGCCATAAATAAGGACATATGTCAAGCTGCATTAGAGTACTATAAAATAATAAGGATTATAGTATTATAGAACATGATTATAATGTTATTTTGAACATATATGCTTATTGTTTATTATTTGCAGTTTTATAGACAGATTGCATAATAAACATAAAATAAAAAGAATGTTCTTTTATCAATTTAATGTCGTCTTATTTGTCACATAGGATATACTATATTATCTTCAATAGAAATGAGTCTGATGAACAACAGTTGAAATTGGTGTATCTCAAGGTTGTGTATTATTTTTGCTACCCATATTATTTTTGTTACATATCGCTAATTATCCTTATTCCATAAATACTGGTCTTGTTTGCTATTCGCCTACGATACGACGTTGTTAGACAAAGGTAGTATAAACATTGATTCGATCAGTCAAGTCATTGCAAGAAAGTGAACTTCCTCCAATAAGCTGAAATTAAATGAAACGAATAAGCAAATGTGGGCTTTGAAATTTGAATCCGTCAAACTGTTCGGCCTATACTTTGCAATTTGAATTGATCAAGGCATATAGAATATTTGTGCTCTAAGCTAATTTCCAGCATGAGATAATTAATCTGTACTATAGGTTCCAATTTACTAAGAATAGTTCACTTGCTTTGGTACACGGACACTTTCGGTACGGTATGGCCCTATGGGGTGACAGCGTTACAGCTCACAAAGTATTTCGCTTACAGAGAGATGCTGTGAGAGTTATAGAGGACGGGTTGTATAAATATGGCGTAAATTCTAAGGAGCTACTTAAAGAATATGGCATTATATCTTTAGTACGACATTTCCGAGTCGAGAACAAATATAGGGGAAATACAGATTTTCACTCATAATACATGGCATGCAGAACATTTTGCGATGCCATTTGGGAGAATAAATTTTTCGAAGTAATAAAGTGAATATTGGATAATACAATATGCTAATGACTGTTATGAAGTCAATTTAAAATAATTAATATAACCATCATGTAGCTTAGTTGGTTATAGCCCATCCTGTGGAAAATGCGATAATTTACTGACTGTCATGATCTTGGTTAGAACTTTATTTCTTCTTTCATTTTGAAGAGTACAAAAGTGCCAATTAAAATTAATAATAGTTTTAGATTCAGCTTTCGAATATCGGATATGTTTAAAAACACTGCTGGTCTTTGTCTAGTGTTTCTCAGTTGGAACTATAGGATTTGAGTTTTTGTTGAGTTGAGAGTTTGATTTCGCCATTTGTGTTCTGTCAAAGATACGGAAATGATATTTAACGACTGTCATCTACAAGCACCACAACGTCAACATGTCGTGATTAATATTTCAAAAACAAATAGTTTGTGTACAACTGTTTTATGAAAGGAAGCGATCAGTTACATTGGCATTAAGAAAAATTCGCACAAAATTAGGATATATTAAGCACCTATAGAATTAACAGTTCGTAACTTAATCTAATAAAGAGATTTTAAGAGACAGGTTCTGTATTGAAGTCAACACCAATACTCCCTCATCATGGTTGGTCAGTGAAAAGACGCTGCAGTGAGAGAATGTGTACAGGAATATTTAAACACATCAATTCGACGTCGTGCACAACAATTGAATCTGTCAAGACCCACCATGCATCGATTTTTAAAGAAAGATCTGCATTTTTCACCTGTCATAACGTATGCTGACAGATGCAGGGATGAACGATATACATCAATATATTAAGAACGCTCGATGTATAGTACCGATGCATCGAATTCAATCGATGTATTTTTAACGATTTGATATATTCGATGTATCGATGTTTTGTATTCGATATATTAAATGGGTCAATCTAATTTCACTTTGTTATTTGTTTCGTTTATTTGTTTAAATTTTAGATTTTTTAACGTTTGCAGTATTCTACAGTTCTTTTAAGCTTGTATGTAGTTTTTCTCTAGGACTGGGTTGGCAACACTGGCTGACTGACAGACTGATTGCCCTACATTAGTTCATCGTAATTGGAAAACTAATAAAGCAGAAGAGAGTTTGTCCGACGAACTTTCCATTCATTTAAATCCCCTTAGAAAGACTGAATGAAAATCCATTGGAAATATGGAAGGATTATAAAGTGCACTTTCCTAAACTGTATAAAATTACCTTTAAATATTTAACAATGGTCGATACCATTGTTAAATCCGAGAGACTATTTTCACAGGTAGCACAAGTATTGAATGAACTACGAAATCGATTGAAGGGCAAAAGTTTAAATAAAACTTTATTTCTGAAAAGCAAAGAAAATATTGGGATTTTTGAAAAACCGTATTTCTCTAATTTCACCTCTAAACAGTTGTATCTACGAATTCATGCACGTGAAGTTTCTTTTTATTTAACTTGGGATTTTTTTCATTTTCATTTGATTGATAATAAAGGTTTTGGACTTAACGCATCCAGCTTCTTTCATTTTTAGGCATCTTATAACTATAATCATATTAAACTCTAAAATCAATCGATATATTGCAAATATCGATGTATTTTTGAATATATTATTCTAAATTGCCCCGGGCGGCAATTTAAGGGGGCGCCAAATTCATATGTTTGAAGAAAAAACTTGTTTCACTAAAGCGCCTAGCGTACAGAGCGCGTCGTACTATCGAGTGTTCATTTGAGGCTAATATTCATTTTGGGCTAATATCCTTCAAGAAATTGTTAATGTTAATGTCGAAATACAGAGACAGAATAGAATATTTATGCGTTCTAGGGCACTATTGCAAGGTCTTATTAAGATCTTGCAAGAAATGAGAGAAAAACCAATAAAATATTGGATCGAGGAAGCTGCACCTATCCGCATCAAAAAAGTTGGGAATCGTACCAGTCCTCAAAAGTAAACGAATTTCCAGAAGGAAAAGGCAACCCGACGAAATCTGTGAGGATGAATAAAGAACATTAGACCCGACTCAGCTGTTTTCCAAAGATATAAAAGTAGTATTTGTCAAAATTTTAATAGAAATGGAAAGGATGCTAGAAAGTGGGAAGAACCTGAATGAAAATTTTGCCTCCATCAGTGGCCATGCGTTTATAAATATGTCCACTGAAAATATGCAGAAAAATAGAGCCGACCTAGCTCGAAGCTATTCCGTAGATTTAGACGGAGTTGATTTCTGTCATGAGCTCAACGTATTTAAAAGTCAAGTTCCGCTAGTAATCAGAATCAACGAAAAGGCAAATGCCTGTTGCAACATATGTGCAAACATGACTTGGAAGAAGCTTTTCCCAATATTAGTATAGCTTTAAGGATATACTACATATTACCGACGACATATGCAAGCTATCAGTGAAGTTTCAATAAACTAAAAATAATTAAAACTTACCTATATTCAACGAGTCAGGACTACAATGGGTTAGAACTATACGTCTGGCCTCGCGATCATAGCTATCGAAAATAAAACTGCCTATGAGATGAACTTTGATGAGATAATCGATTCTTTCGTGGACCGAAAAATTCGACGTGTATATTTGTATCAAAATTAGATAGTAAAATTAGCTGGAGTCTAAGGATTAAAGGTGTTATACACCTTCAATCCTTAGTAGTCTGGCTTGTGTATTATCTACACTGGTTGAATGTATTCTATATTAATGTCACACATAAGGAAAACTATTAGCAAGTAGGTAATAAAGAATAAAAAAAAATATCATGTGCAGCACAGTACACGTGATAGCAGCGAATACTTTTTTAGAATAGAGAATGAGAGAGATTAAGAGTGAGAGATTGAAAGAGATAGAGAAAGGCAGAGGGATAATTTCAAAAGAAATATAACAATATAAAATTTGCGTAAAAAATATTCGGTTTATTCATTATCTACACTATCATCGGCTGGTGGTTCAATTGGTAATACTGATATGATTGGTTTGTGATAACTAGAATATGAAATATATGTTCGTGATTCGATATTTTCTAGATAACGTGTAAAAATTGCATCCATTGTTGTTCCGGATTTTGTTGTCGATTATTTGGGATTATTATTTATAAGCAGACCAAATGTTTCTCGAAGAAAGTTAATCAACGTCAAAGAATCATTGGATCCGAAATTTACATTGAAATCTCCCCCAAGAATCAAAGGGATTTTGTCTTAGCCTCTTCCAAGTGCATTTGCACCTGTGTGGCTGTAAACTAGTAGGGAGCGGTGAATGAAATATATTATATCTTCTAGATTTTAACAAGTTAAACGGTTCAAGGATATTATCAAATAATCACAGAACACAGATGTAAATAACGTAAATAATTACAAAACACAATGATAAATATTCGGTACACACGCGTGCTGATTCAGCTGTTAATATATAGCATCTGGACGCGTACATCTATAACGCGCGCATGAGCGACAATAGGGAGACGCGGATAGCCTAAACGCTGATATATATGATGTATAGCTCTCTTTCTCTTTCTCTCTATGTTATATATCTGTGTACTATATCTTGTAACGAAGCCTGTATTTTAGGTATATCAAATGTATAGCTCTCTTTCTCCTTCTCTCTACGTTATATCTTTTTTCTCTCTTTTCTCGATTTTTTCCAATTCACTCTCCATTCTCGTCAAATATCAGAACGCCGCCAAAGAAGTATTCACTTCAAAAATTAATTTAACGGCTTTTATTCTCTCGATCACAAAGAACCTCGCTCAATATATTAGTTTTGTGCGTTTTTTAAGATCATTAATTTCAAATGCTGGAGGGGAGGGGCGTCAATGTCAAGTTTTTGGCCCGGCTCGGAAAAATCGTAGATCCGGAACTGAATGACGTATTTCGAGTTATTCATCTTACATTATCCCAAAAGATGTATGGTGTTATGATTAGAAAGTGACATTTAATACACTGCAGGAAGAACGATAAATCTTTGCGATAAAAGCAGTGTCCCACCGAGATGAAAGCCTTAGAATAAATTGATATTTTACAAAAGGGAACGCACTTAATAGATAATCCGTTTCGGTATATTGAATTCATTATTTACGTTTGGCAAATAAATTATGTTCCGCTGGACGTGTAGCCTGCAAGCGAACGCAACATCATTATTAATGAAATGATTAATAATATTTTTCATATTCCGCGAAGCTTAAAATTAATAACTGCACGTGTTCCACAAATAGCGGCAAAGCGTTCTGCCGAGGCACGCTAATAAAATAAAATAAATCATTATAATTCGTCCCGTGTTCCGCAACATAGAATGAGGATGTGTATCGCGAGTGAGGCACCGGCCATCAGAGAGCTGAAAAAAGATCTGCACATAATGCGCTCGAGATATGAGAAAACATCTGTAGTCCAGGCCATTGTTTCAGGGCCGACTCTATTATGCACTTTTAAATTCTTCGCGTTTTTCCCGCTGCCGTTACTCTGGGCAATAACGACAAATTGTGCTGGGCGATTTATGCGGCCAGTTACTTTTGAAAAATGAACGAATACTGATAAGCCAGAACCGTACATAAAACAAGCATTATATGGATACATTACCCATGAAGATACTTATGGAGTTAACAATTAAGCGACGTTACCGACTAGCGATATGGATTCAGATCTAATGAAGTTTGACTTTCAGAAAATAATTTTCAGAAAACCAAACAAACAGTAAATTAAGGCTGTATATTAAAGAGCACTATGTCGTTATGTTCTCTCTTATTTTCTTAGATGTGCAACAAATTTGCCACCATACGTAATTGATCTAATTAGAAATCGAGAAATTTTCAAAATAAATTTTGTTTATAATTTGTTCATGTAACTCTGGTGGTATAAATTAACTGAGTTCATGAAGGCGGTTTCTCATTATTTCAGTAATTTATAATATACCGTTTAAAATCCGCTGTGGTAAAAATTTACCACTTTTAATGGTATTAGTATAAAATTTCACTATTTCTCGTATAAAAATTAACATCAATGTAACTGGTACAATTTTACACTACTATGTTTGTAGATTTTTATACATTTTAGGTATAAGTCTTAAGAGTCTTAAGTTTTAGGAGTAGCTGGATGATTTCACCGAAGAGATATGTATATGCATGTATAGTTTATTTCAGCGCTATTTGTCAAAAAAATTTCAAAACATATCGTGGCTTGTTTTTATGGCTAAGCTCAGGTAGACTGTTCTGTTTATCGGCAAGATAAGAGTTTCTTATTTGGCAAATAGGGATGAAATGAATAGTAATCTATTTATGTTTTGTGTTGAAGTAAACAAGGTAGTGGAAATGCATATTTTGTATCTGATACTTCTAATTCATTGTCTGCTTATTATTTAATAATAATGATTTATAAATTTTACCAAGAATATTAAGAAATTTTTATTTTCAGCGAGATCTAAATCTCAATACAAATTTTTAACAGTTGCTAAAACCTAAAACAATGTACATATTTATGAATAAACAACTTACGCCCATATGGTTCGTCTATTGTAAGAAGCAAACATGATAATTGCCATGGCTAAGTTTATAGATGTTAAATACCTCAAAAATATGTAAAATTTTAACAAAATCCCTTCCCTTGAGTATTTCGTTTGGTAAGTAGATAAGCGATATTTATATTTGTCATTCCAATTGTATATCCACTAATAATAATACATGAATCTTATCAATGTGGCCAATTATTAAATAATAAATGTAGTAATATTAGTAGTAGTAATTAGGTACATTCTTGGTGTGGCTGGGTACACCGTTACTACTAGAGGGTGTTTTTTTTGCATGATAGAATTTCCTATAGCGATGGCTGTGAAATTAGCTGTCAGTTTGCGCCGAATTAGTGACATTTGTATTAAGTATAGTGTGGAGAATCATCATCATCATTGCACAAGGAAGATGCAAAGCGTTCTCTGTCTCAGGATACCACTAACTGCAGACCGTTCTCGACCTTATCTTTGGTCTCATCAGTGCAGTGTAAGTGAGTATACTTTTGACAAACGAGGCTCGCATTTTGCAGACGCCGGTAAGTTCTACCACAGTAGAGCATAACAAGCGCCATCTCTCGACAGTTTCGAGAACAATCCAAATCAAAATAAAACTTGATATCATCAATATATAGCCAGAATAATAGCTGTTTTGGCTTAATTTAATTAGTCGTTATTGTATAAGGCATTTGTAGATAGTATGGAGATATCTCTCCACTTTAGTAGTTTGTAAAAATTATCATCTACCAAGTAAAACTTTGCATTATATTGAAAAATATGCATTTTAATATTATAATAATATATATATATATATATATATATATATATATATATATATATATATATATAAGAATACATAATAAATTGGCATTATTAATAGTAATTAATTTATGCTGTGAAGTATTATAAGTTACTAAAAGAAATACAAAATTTTATAATTTCACCGAATTAATAAAAAATATGCCACCTACTTTACATATGTAAATAATTTCTTCTTAAACAAATTTCATTTTGTAAAACACCTACAGCGACTCTTATATAACAAATATATGATATGCCACAACTCTTGGTATTACACTTTATACTATAATTTCCACGAAACCATGACAGATAAAAATATACCAAGTCGCAAGTATGTGCATTATATGTTATTAGGTATTATTCTAGGCGTGTATAGAGCAAGTATGTTATTGTTTTAAAGACAATGTAGTACAGTATGAAACAGATAAATGTTAATTACCTAGCGGTTGACAGTGAATTGTAAATACATATAAATGAAATCATATCTATAACGGAATGAAAACATAACATATAAGTAACGAAGGCTGCTATAATTCGGGTATTTGTCACTTGTCATAAACTTATAAAAAATATATATGGACAGCATACCCTGATGAAAATATTAACTGTTAAGTACTGTATGTATAGTTTATTTCATCGCCATTTGCCAAATAAAAAATCTCAAAACATACCGTAGCTTATTTTTATGGCTAGGCTCAGGTAGACTGTTACGTTTATCGGCAAGATAAGAGAGTTTTTTATTTGGCAAATAACGATAAAATGAATAGTATGTGTAAAATATATATTGTACTTTAAGTTATCGTCTACAATAAATTAGTAAATAAATTGATTATTTATAAACACTTTCTCTTCACTTCTTGACCAATTTTACAAATATTTGATAATATTTTGAATTCATATCCAGATATCATTTTCATACTATATGTCAAAATCGGTATATTAACTGTTTTTATGCATTTAAAGATAAATGAATATGTACGTCTACTTGATTTTGAAATAAAGAAAACACAATAAATGTGTTTATTGGAAGCTATCCATGGTCGTTTGGTCAATAAAAAGAAATACTCCAAGAAAATTGACGCACTAATGGCAAATTTTATTGTTATTAATATTAGTTATTTCAATCGAGAGCAGTGCAAGATTAATGATAGAAAATGGGGGGTTCAATTATGAATCAAACGAAGAATCCAAGTGAAACTCCAAACAGTTTAAAATACATAACAAATTGAATACATATTCCTTTTATCTTTCTTTCAAACCACAAACGAAACTCAATTGATAAACATATTGTTCCAAATATTGATGCATGCATATAAATAAGTATAAAGAATTTATCATCATCATTAGGTCATCAGTCCTAAGACTGGTTGGACGCTAACCTCCAGCTTCTCCTATCTTGTGCTAACCTACGCATTTCGCTAATTGTGCTACAACCTACATCCCTTACTATTTGCGAGCAGTAGCCTAATCTCGGCCTACCTCTGCCTTTCTTCACTCCTATTTCTGCCTCCAAAATATCGTGGACTATTCCCCCATGTCTCAGCAAGTGGCCTACCATTCTATCTCTTCTCTTCTTTAAGTTTTTCCACATACTTCTTTTCTCGCCGACTTTCTCCAATACTTCTTCGTTTCTAACCCTATCAGTCCATGGTATTTTCATCATTCTTCGGTAACACCACATCTCAAAAGCTTCTAATTTCTTCCTACTTGCTTCCCCTACCGTCCAGGTTTCGCAACCGTATAGTGCCGTGCTCCATACATACGTTTTCAAAAATCTCTTCCTTGTTTCTAAGTTTATTACCCCCGAGCATAAAAGTGCTTTATTTTTGTTAAAAGCTACTCGACCCTGCGCTATTCTTTGTTTTATGTCTTTATCGCTTCTTCCATCCCAATTTATTTTACTTCCTAAATAAGTGAAGTCTTTAACTTCCTCCAACCTTTCATTATTAATTTGTACTTTCGTTTTTGCTCTGCTCTCGCGCCCTCTGCACACTAACACTTTAGTTTTATTTTTATTCACCCTCATTCCGTATTCCTCTGTCAACACTGCCTCCATTTCGTTCAATGCTGATTCTAATTCCTCCTTACTAGATGCTAATACTGCTATATCATCCGCGAATCTCAGCATTTTTAGTTTCTGTCCCTGTACTTTAATCACGAAATCCACTCTATCTTTTACCACATTAATCGCCTCTTCGATGTACAGATTAAAAATTAGTGGTGATAGCGTACATCCTTGTCTTACTCCTTTCCTAATACCTACTACCCTTTTTTCCCTTCTACTTCTATAACAGCAGTTTGCTCTTTGTATAGATTGTGTACTACTCTCCTATCTCTATACTTCATTCCCGCGCTCTTTAGTATCTCGAACATTTTTTCCCATCTTACGTTATCAAAAGCTTTTTCTAAATCTACAAATCCTATATAAGCGTTCTTTCCTTTTTCTATTGTTTTCTCTAACATTACTCTTAGCGCCAGAACAGCTTCGCGAGTTCCCCTATTTCGCCTAAAGCCGAATTGGTCTTCTCCTAGTATTTCCTCCGCTCTATTTTCCATCCTCTTCTGCACTATTCTAGTTAAGATTTTTGACGCGTGGGAAGTTAGGCTAATCGTTCTAAAGTTCTCGCATTTGTCGGCCCCTCTCTTTTTCGGTATAGTAACGATAATGTTCCTCTTATAATCCTCCGGCATCTCGCCCGTTTCATATATGTATTTTACCAGTTCAAACATCCTATTTACTACTTTCTGTCCCGCACATTTCAAAATTTCCGCCTGTATTTTATCTACACCCGGCGCTCTATTATTCTTTAGCCCCCTTAGTGCTATTTCAAATTCCTCTCTCAATATAGGTTTTCCTACATCTTCCCTATCGATGCTAGATTCTTCCTCTAATATCTCTCCTAATTCCTGACCCTCGTATAAATTTCCTAAGTACTGCTTCCATCTATCCGCTTTCTCCTCTCTTCCGATCAGTATGTCCCCCGATTGACTCCTAACGTTTCTACTTATTGTTCCTATATCCCTGAAGTTCCTCTTAATTATTTTGTAAGCCTCATCGGTCTTACCTACTTGCAACTTATCTTCTACTTCTTTGCATTTATCCTCTATCCATTGTTCTTTCGCTTTTCTACATTTTCTAATGTTTTCCTACTAAAGAATTTATAAAATTGATTAATTCATTGAACAAGAAATTCCACGATTTATTGCAAAATTGCAATTGCATTACACCAGTTTTTAAATGTTGCAAATTTAATGAAAGTATATCAATTTTAAATTACTTCCGCCTAGTACCATTAAAGTAGTACTATTTTTGTTCACTTTTAGAGAACACACCTTATAATCATGTTGAATTAAGATTCCTTCCCAGGAAATTCTTCGAGAATCCAGTTTTTAAAGCTTTTTTTTAACTTTCTAATATCTTGCTAATTGAGACGTTAAATCAAGAGGCTAGATACATGTTTTTGTTGTTACATTAATTGACAGTACATTGTTATAGTCCTTAGTTCTTGCAACAAATGAAGATTGCAATTAATTATAAGATATCTCCTAGAAAATATAACGGCTACTAGAAAATTTCGCCATAATTTTTCACAGTCGATGTGGTAAGAAACTGTAGTTGACTTTAATTTAATTTTTAATTTTCCTAGGTGCCAATTTCACTGTAATAAGTTGTGAAATATCTATATACAGGGTATCTAATAACAGACACTTACAAATTTTGACACTTTGAAAGTTGATTTGGGATTGATAAGTAACTATAATAAGTTATTTATCTGGTTTCCGTTTTTGCCCCTCGCGTAAGGTTTTTGATAAACTGAATAATCAGAATAAATTGAAAACTAAAGGAAAAGTTACATTTTAATATACATTATATTTAATAAGCATTAGAAAACGTACTAAGAAGCAACAACACAAATAATTTTGAGTCTCTAATTTCTTCTTTTCTTTGAAAATCTCTGATTTTTTAACTTCGTTTTGTAGTTTTTCTTGTGTAATAATTCGTTGGATGTTCTCTCTTCAGCATCCAGCAGTAATCTGCCATCATCGCCACATCTCATCGACCCTAGTACCTCCTTTATATCTTGATAGAACTATTTACCTTGCTCCTCACTAACAGCACCAAGATTTTCTGGAAAGTACTCCACATGAACATACAAAAAATGAATTTTTATGCTCATATTACAACCAAATTACTTAAACTTATCCAGCACGTTGTTGATAATTTCCTCAGACTGCGGATGTTTATAATTTCTTTAAAAAATTGCTGTTACATTTTTAAAGCATATTCAAAGTTCTTTTTCAATTTCTATCATTTTTTCTTCAAACTGTTTATCCTGCATTAATTTTCTTATTTGTGGCCCTACAAAAATGCCTTAGAGCTGGAAATTTGCAGCATAAGTACTTAAAACAATTCCCATTTTTATCTATAGCTTTTACATACTATAGCGGCAAGAGAAAGTTTTGCGGATCTACCGTACTTGCATAAATAACATTTTCTGAACCAGGTGTTAAGTTCATAAAATACATTTGGTGTATTTTTACAACTTCTAGGTATTCTTAAAACGAAATAAAAGCACACGACGCGATGTCACGAGTAAACGTACACACATTAAAAACGTACTACAGCGACTATGTAAATACCCGAATAGTATAAAACCGAAATATTCCCACCAACCAACTCTGTTTCGATAAATCCCCTACACTTTCGTGTACGTTATAAAATGATTAAACACAAGGGCGCCGCAAAAATTGAGCCAAAATTTAGTTTTATAAAACCCAGGTTTTAAAAACTACAAATTATTATACCATATATATTTATAAATACTAGTGCGCCATGGAAACAAAAAAAAACCAGTGTTTCTGTAATTCATGGTATGTAACTGAGCCAAAAAGTTAAGAAAAGTCGAATAACAGAATCTTTATTGGCTTGTGTGGTACACTAGAAATTGCATTTTGTTTATCTCGAATGATTCTTACACATTATTACTATTATTATTAGTCTTGACTCAGTTGTCTTCATAAAAGTTGATGCATTTATTCCAGTAATTTATATTCTTATATTCATGTCGTTTTGCATATTTTCTTCACAATATTAAATTTCATAGAATTGTTATTCACGAATAAATTTTTCATTCGAACAGCGAAATTTTCTTTCGGGTTAAAAAATTTACTGACGTGCTTTCGTGTCTCAATTTATTTTTTATTTAGAACTACGAAACTATTTTATGAGACTACTAGATTTTCGTCGTTATTTTTAGCCAACACTACTAAGCTCCTTTTTCGCTTAATTTCTACTCGTATTCCATAATTGATACTTGTGATTCATCAAATAAAAAAATGACGCCACCCACAACAATTAGTTCACAATAGTATTCTTTACGTTGAAGAAATTAGTGACTAATCATATCTCACTGAAACAGTGAAGTATCTAGTTGCCCACGCGCGCCCGTCTATTTTTCCATTTCGCGCTGTTGCCAACACCAAACGCCCTCGCAAAACTTCTTCAAGTTATTAAAACTAACGTGATGTTCTATCTGTCTTCGCACCGGATCTCGACTTTTCATGATTAACTGTTTGGCCGTTACTCTCGGCTTAAAATTATATGCTGTTACGAGAAAATAATATGGAATTATGTATATATAGAATTAACATCTCTAAAGGAAGGGCTAAATAACTCATTTCACGAAGTAGTACATACAGTTATGATTGGGATTGCTGAACTAAGAACAAGAATAAACTTACACAGGGCGTTCCACGAGAAGACGAAAATATTTCAGAAAGTGTTCTTCACTTTCCAAATTCCAGCCAGGGTGTGCCTTTGAGGCACGTTTAATCAGTTCTGGTAATATCATGAGAACATTGTTATGGGCTATATTTATTTATGCCATCTTAGTTAATGAAGTATGACACTGACTTAGTTGTCCACAAAACACTATACACTACACTCACTATATACTCAAGAGTGTAGTGTATAGTGTTTTGGTGTTTTGTGGAAAACTAAGTCAGTGTTATCTTCATACCAAAGGTTTCGGCCTATTTCAGTATTGATGAAGCATGGGTAAAATGGATTATATTTTTTATTTGTGGAAACTGTTTCTGAGATCTGAGGCCAGTAGAAATAGAGAATATAAATCAGTAGAGAAACGGACCAAAGTAGCTTTTATTTTCACTCGTAATAACGAATTTATTACATTTTGAAGCTCCACTGTGGATACGAATCTTGCAAAAATTTTCAGTTTTAATCTATAACTTTCCAATTCTAATAATAATCATTGTCGTATGGTACCGGTACTAAATAAAATTTTCTCTACCGAGACTGCTCATCCGCAATAAGTTTATTGAATTAATTATAGTTAACAATTTATTCACTTACATTGTACCAAACAATCTACATACAGGTCGCAGCTAGATCGAAGTTAAATTACTGAAAAATATTATACCTATATGTACATATACTTTTTAAATCGGGAAATAAGTAAATATGTGTATGAGGGACTCTCAATTGCACAATAAAATGAATATAATAAGCAAAATATCCTCAAGATTATATTAGTTTATATCAAGTTACACGTGCCTCCAGCCTCCATACTATGCTTGCACAAAGAACTGCATTGCTCCTCGTACTCCTCTACTTCTCTATCTTCTAGATTAACCCTCCGTCGGGCGCAGCCGATTTGTGAGATCCGGCAGTCACTCTTTTCTTTGCCCTTTTGTGTATATTACGAATATTAACTCCCTCATAGCTCCCTAGCTCCAAACTACTCTTCTCGATATGGTGCGCTCGGATCTGTCAGATATATTGCGTCCGATTACGTCATTATTTTCATTTTTATATTTTTTTAGATTTCTTATTATTTAAATTAATAATATTTTTTGGGATCTCTGCACTTATTTATTCTGGATTTCTATGGTAGGTATTATTATTTAAAATTAACACATTTGAGTGTTAAATTATTGGTTTATGTTAAATATCGTTATCAACAATGTGACGTTTATTTTTGTTTGGAACACGCTAAAATGATGAAAAGGATTTATAATTCTGTACACTTAAAATAGGCAGTTACTTATCACTTTTCTTTGTAATTCACGTCCAATATTTTTCTATATACTTTATGACTTTTACATGAAAAAATAGATGTTTTTCTTCTGTATTCAAAATATTGTTCAATACTAATTTGTTTATATTTTGTCCTTAAAATAGAAAAAGAACTTGTCAATAGCTGGTTCTCTTATGAAAATATTTTAAATTAATTATTTTACTACATAAAGTGAGTTCCCTTATGTAAATTTAATTACTCTGATTAAAATCTAGTATGAAATATTTGTTATTGTATTGTATTAACTAAATAAGAGTTTAATTAAGTCTTCAGCTCATTAATATCTAAATTGTGTAGGATTTGATTATGGGATCTCTCAGATGCAATGAGCTCGAATCCATTTTTGATTATTCCCTATTAGGCAGATAGTATGGTAGCTAATATGAAAGGTAATATGGTACTTCCTTATTCTTATTTTAAAATCTACAAAGGGCATCTTGGAAGAATATATTCATCTTGTGCATTTCTGTCCTTAGATTACAGTGATTGTTGACTAATCAAGTTCTAAAACTATTTACATTTCTTCATCGACAGATTTATGCATCGATATTTCGTTATGTCTAAATCCCATAAATTACGCACAATTTCTTTCGAGAATATTGTTATAAATTTAGAAATGGACCTCCGGATATAAGCCTTAGTAATACCAAACATCAGGTGAGTCCCCACAAATTTTTGTAGAGTCCTTTGTAATCAATATACACCTGTAAAATGCAAGGAGGGATAGACAGGTATCAGATAGACTACATTCTGGTTAGGAAGAGATTTAGAAATCAAGTAAAAGACTGTAAGAGTTATCCAGAAACAGATGTAGACAGCGACCACAACTTGGTAGTCATGAAAGCTACATTAAAATTCAAAAATCTGAAAACCCGGAAGGATAAGATACGTATAAATGTAGACATATTGAGGGATCAGAATATGAAAGATAAGTTCTAGGAGAAAAAAGATCAATTAATAAATAAAGCGAGTAATGACGAAATCAAGAACGCAGAAACTGAGTGGGAGGGTATCAAGAATAGTCTAGATTCCGCGGCTACGGGCATTTTAGGACACAAGAGAAGGGAAGCTAGGAAGCCCTGGATAACGGACGAAATCTTAAACTTAACACAAAAGAGACGAAGCTACAAGAACAGACGAGACGAGGAAGGACTTAAAACTTATAAGTCAATAAAGTGGGAAATCATTAGAAAGTGTAGAAAAGCGAAAGAGCAATGGATAGAGAATAAATGCAAAGAAGTAGAAGATAAGCTCCAAGTAGGTAAAACCGATGAGGCTTACAAAATAATTAAGAGGAACTTCAGGGATATGGGACAAATAAGTAGAAACGTTAGGAGTCAATCGGGGGATATACTGATCGGAAGAGATGAGAAAGCGGATAGATGGAAGCAGAAATTAGGAAATTTATACGAGGGTCAGGAATTAGGAGAGATATTAGAGGAAGAATCTAGCATCGTTAGGGAAGATATAGGAAAACCTATATTGATAGAGGAATTTGAAATAGCACTAAGGGGGCTAAAGAACAATAAAGCGCCGGGTGTAGATAAAATACAGGCAGAAATTTTGAAATGTGCGGGACAGAAAGTAGTAAATAGGATGTTCGAACTGGTAAAATACATATATGAAACGGGCGAAATGCCGGAGGATTATAAGAGGAACATTATCGTTACTATACCGAAAAAGAGAGGAGTCGACAAATGCGAGAACTTTAGAACGATTAGCCTAACTTCCTACGCGTCAAAAATCTTAACCAGAATAGTGCAGAAGAGGATGGAAAATAGAGCGGAGGAAATACTAGGAGAAGACCAATTCGGGTTTAAGCGAAATAGGGGAACTCGCGAAGCTATTCTGGCGCTAAGAGTAATGTTAGAGAAAGCAATAGAAAAAGGAAAGAACGCTTATATAGGATTTGTAGATTAAGTAAAAGCTTTTGATAATGTAAGATGGGAAAAAATGTTCGAGATACTAAAGAGCGCGGGAATGAAGTATAGAGATAGGAGAGTAGTACACAATCTATACAAAGAGCAAACTGCTGTTATAGAAGTAGAAGGGGAAAGAAGGGAAGTAGGTATTATGAAAGGAGTAAAACAAGGATGTACGTTATCACCACTAATTTTTAATCTGTACATCGAAGAGGCGATTAATGTCATAAAAGATAGAGTGGATTTCGGGATTAACGTACAGGGACAGAAACTAAAAATGCTGAGATTCACGGATGATATAGCAGTATTAGCATTTAGTAAAGAGGAATGGGAATCAGCGTTGAAAGAAATGGAAGCAGTGTTGACAGAGGAATACGGAATGAGGGTGAATAAAGACAAAACTAAAGTGTTAGTGTGCAGAGGGCGCGAGAGCAGAGCAAAAACGAAAGTACAAATTAATAATGGAAGATTGGAGGAAGTTAAAGACTTCACTTATTTAGGAAGTAAAATAAATTGGGATGGAAGAAGCGATAAAGATATAAAACAAAGAATAGGGCAGGGTCGAGTAGCTTTCAACAAAAAGAAAGCACTTTTATTCTCGGGGGTAACAAACTTAGAAACAAGGAAGAGATTTTTGAAAACGTATGTATGGAACACGGCACTATACGGTTGCGAAACATGGACGGTAAAGGAAGCAAGTAGGAAGAAATTAGAAGCTTTTGAGATGTGGTGTTACCGAAGAATGATGAAAATACCGTGGACTGATAGGGTTAGAAACGAAGAAGTATTAGAGAAAGTCGTTGAGAAAAGAAGTATGTGGAAAAATATAAAGACATAGAAGAAGAGATAGAATGGTAGGCCACTTGCTGAGACACGGAGGAATAGTCTGCGATATTTTGGAGACAGAAATAGGAGTGAGGAAAGGCAGAGGTAGGCCTATATTAGACTACTGCTCGCAAATAGTAAGGGATGTAGGTTATAGCACAATTAGCGAAATGCGTAGGTTAGCACAAGATAGGAGAATCTGGAGGTTAGCGTCCAACCAGTCTTAGGACTGATGACCTCGTGATGATGAAGTTAATACAAAATAGTTGTAAGAATCGCCTGACTTAATGAAGATTTGCATATTTTCGTGTTATCTTCACTCTGATTCAAGCACCCAAATTGAAGATTAGTCTGAAATGCCATACCAATATTATGCTTCGTGGACGTCCCATTGATCTTACTCCCTGTTCCATTGTCGATTTTAGCGCCATAATTACATCTCACATACAAGTTATATAATCTATTTCCAATCATTCGAGGAAAAAATCTGAGAAGGGTTTATAGATAGAGAGTAATTTGGTTCGTGTGTAGTCACATCTCATTTCTAGCAGTGAAGCCATAATGATACTATTTATTGAATCGCCACCCTAATCTCCAGACCCCATGCCTTTGAATTATCGTATACAGTAAGATATGAAATAGTGGTATATATAGTGATATATATTACACTAAGAAATAATGCGCACAACAATACAATAACTTATTAACTCTTGATGCTTTTGCTTAAAGCAATTAAAAATTATGAAATATATAGTGTCACTATATTTTTTAAAGGAATATCATAACTTTTGTAATATATAAAGTTGCAGTCTGTAATCTGATTTTGTGAATGTCCTTTAATGAACACAAATACTTCATCTTCAATAATGAATTGGATTTGAGGGACATTTCTTTGGAGAACTAGTGGTATCTTCATTGTTTCTTGAACTCCATCTTTTAAGCAATTTTCTAGAGACCCATTCCTAGTTTGTAAGTTCTCATCAATAAATTTCTTTTTGACATACTAATTTCTTTATTCATTTATTTACCATAGCATTATTAAACGGCTTGTTTAGCTAATTCATCTGTTCCTACAGTATATCTCTACTTGAATCCGGTCGAATAGAACTGTTCTAACGCCGATTTCTTTTTATTTTCTTCATCAACATTCACCTTTCTGATCTGTTGCTATTCTCTTATAAGATATATTTTCAGATTTAGAGACTGAGAGTAAATACTTCCTTGCTTGAACCTTTCTTTTGTTTTCCCACCTGGATTTAAAGTGGCAAACGTGATATTTTTCCAGATTTTCTATATTTTAGGTCTATGTTCTGCCTTGTTACACTTCCTATACTTTCCTTATTATTCCTTAATTTGTATTCTTTGTCGAATGGTTGTACCTTCATAGTTATCCCGTTGTATCTGCTACCTCTCGTATTATATTATTTTCCTGATAGCTCTTCCCCTCGCATGATCCAAATGTTCAGTTCGCCTCTGATTGATATATTTCGAAGAATTGATGTTGTAAAGATATTTTGGCTAAACTAAATGTTAAATGAATGTCTTTAAATTAATACAAATGTTGAAATTAATAAATAGATAGTATAAATTATTGCGGCAATATACTTTTCTGAATATATCTTGCCACTCAACCTGCCATAACATCAACTACTACTAACTACACACGTATGTTTAACATGTATAAAGAAGTAAAAATTTTCTGATTATAAGAATATTATCATTGTACATATTTACAATTAGACTTATATAATATCGTAGTACATTTTTCCTTCCTGATGTATGACTAAAATATATTAAAAATTATTATTTTTCCCATGCCTATCTATTACGTAATTTTATTTTCCTTGAAATACAGAACAAGCAACATATTACAATATTTTTATTCTACTAATTGACATGAATGAATAGACCAGTTGGAAAAAATGAGTAAGTAAATACTTGAAATTGAAAAAATAAAAAGTATGTATTTTCCAAAACAGGACTAGAAATATATCACATTTTAGTATCTTGTTCAATTTATTAGCATATAAATAAAATATGATACCCTTCATTAATATTATGTTCAAGGACATTTAATCGAAATACAAATATTTGATATTCTCAAGCTATTTAATATGCATTCAGAATACTTTGGGGCCATATAACTTTGATATATGTTGACAACTGTGCGCCTCTTTTTTGAGAAAATATATCAGTCGGTAACTCGCAAAACAAAATTTGCATATTTAGTATTATGACACATGGCTGTTTGCATTCATATTTGTGTTCTCCGAAGTTTATTTTTAAAAATGATGCAATAATTGTCTTACATGTAGAGTTCAAGTTTTATTAGACGGGTTTCTATGAGATTAATAGGTAACACATGGATCACACTGCTGCGCCAGAAATCCCTATTGCTGTCGAAAATTAGTGAAGAGGAAATAATTATTTAATTAAAACATTCAGTAATTACGGAGTTGAGTTAGCTATCTTTGACATTTTCAACAAATCAATGTACATTGTTTACGCAATCAAAAATGAGACCTGCATAATAAATTATCGATGACATTATAGCTTTTCAAAATACCAATACGAAAATTAAAGGGTACCATTCAGAGCGGTATTTCAAATTCATATTTTAATAAGTTTGAGTGATTTAAAAAACATTAGTATCAATTTTATGGACAACTATTTTATACATTATTTTCCAATCTATGTACTGCATTTTATCTTATTCATTACTATAATAAATTCTACCCCGGTTATTTAAACGTTACTAGTATTTCTATTACTAATGTTAATATTTTACACGTCATAAATTTATCCCATATACAGGGAAAGTAACTAAAGATATACACTTAATCTCTATTCTGCGAAATTATTTTCTAACTTAAGTGATGGCGTATTAAGTGATTGGTATTTTAAGATCGCGTTGGGAGTAGGATCATCGAGTAAATTAAGAAATAATACTTTAAATATTATGTATTTGACCTATGTAATAGTATAGTATCTTTTTAGAGAAAAATAGAGAGCTGATAGTCTTATATTCTCTATTTTGAGTATCGAGTCTTATCGTAATTAAAAATTGATGTAGATTGTGAATAGTCCTCTAGGATTTAGTTAATAAACATATTATAGTCCACATAATATAGTATAATACACATAATATAGTATAATTACAGCAATCAGCATTACAATATAAGTGAACATTTCTATTTTACATTTTAAGTTTCATCATCTCTTTTCTATCTATCTAATTTATAAACCAACCCTCATAACTACCTTGATTAACCCACCCCGTCCTCTGCCTAGCCAAATATATTACAAACTATTTCCTAACTACTGCAATATGCATAATAAAAAGATATAATTCATTCATTGAAAAGCTCTTAGCTTTATAGCTACTAATGAGCTTTAGTTACCTGAAATTGTTCACCAAGTGTTGTTGTTTATACATGGTTATTATTAATATTATTATACATAAATTAATATTAGTGAATTAAAATGAATTAAGATTTTTTTTTGTTAAAAGTTTCGAATTACATTAGCTAAAATTATACGAAAACATTCTCTAATATTTATTATTTTCTATTATTTTCTCTTATTTTCTTCGTCAGATTTCTGATAAATAGAATTTTAAATATATTTATGAATCTTACATTTCCGTAAACCAAAATAGAAGCTTTCACTAGACACAGGTTTTTCTAGATCAAGTTTAGGATGTTGTAAATATAAAATAATAAACTACAAATAACACTGGTTTTCATAACATCTACATATATAAATTTATTGTTAAATTTATTTATGATTCTTTGATTTGGTGTGTTAGAGCAGACACCAATTGACATTTTCTGTGTAACTAATGTTCTGTTTCAGGAAATAATAAAACTCATGTGAAGAACAGCTATAGAAGTATGTCAATTTACTGCAGGGAGACCAGTTTGAAGTTAATTGTGGCTCATTTAACGGCGAGAGAAATACCCATTGAGACTAGCTCAGGGAACAGGAAATACTTTTGTATCACCGCTTTTCCCATTTGAATTGTCATCTCCCTAAACTGGGCATGGGTTATCCAATACCTAACGTCTACTATTCGCACATTTTTATGGAGAAACACATTATCTCAAAGTCACTGAACGATAACGCAATAATTTAGTGTTTATTAACTCATTGATTAACGTGTTGCACACACCTTCGTTTACGTACGCTGGTTTTATTACTATTTATTATGTTTTGTTTATTAAATAAGCGCAAATATTGTGCTAGATCTTTGAACCAAACCAACCTAGAATTTTCTGGGAAATTATAACAGGCAATCCTATTTATCCTAGTTACAAGAGAAATTCCGATACTTGATAAAGATTTGTAAATTGCAATGATTTATATTACTGTTTGTCACCATAACTAATATTTTTTATTAGTTATTAGTCTTATTATTAGTCTCAATTGCATAGAGAGAGGCATTATCAGTTAGTATTACAGTATCATATACTTATAGTCCTAAGTAATATTAATCGATACTTAACAAATTGATGATGTGAAGCACATTATTTTAAATTTAAATATTATTTTCGGTGATAGTAATAAATTGCAGATATTTAAATATAGCGTAAATAACCATCAAATTAATCGTAAAATAAACTTCAGAAAATCGTAAATATATAATTAAATTCAGAATTACCAATAATATATAGATTTCTAAAATTTACAGTCCTTTCGCTTTAACATCTAAAGTTCTCATCCCCTCCCGCAAAATTATATATAATAGAAATTGACGATTATAACTATAAACAAAGTTTTATTAATATGTAGCAAAAAATAGTTAGGCTAAAGAAATTACACGAAAACGGTATCCCATTGAAATCCGCCGTATTTTCGTATTTGTCGAATGTGTATTGCTTTAATAGTAAAGAAATATTTTAAATCCGAGTTGAAATATTATAGCTATACGATATGTAAGTATTATGATAAGATAAGTATGTAGTATTATTGACCTAATTACAATGATGGATAGAAATATGAAACAGTAAGCATTGGGAAGAAACGAAATACAGTGTATAGAATAGAATTGTATCTTTCAGCAGTAGGGATAATACTTGTGATTATATATAAATTAGATTACTCTTACATATCTGGTTTTTGTAACATATTTGTTTCCTGCATGTCGCGTGTCATATTTGCATAACTTATTAGATACTAATACATAAAAAATGCGGCAACTTAAATATTAACACGGGCACCTTCGCCATAATTTCGACAATGCAATGATACATCTCATTTTGGTGTACCTATAAGTCAATGACCTATCTTACTAATATCAAACGATAGTAGAATCTCTTATAAGTACGTCTAGATGTGTTTTAAAGGCAGCGGGAAATTCTATTCGGAAAATAATTTATTATACATACGGTTTTAAAAACACTAAATATAAGATACGTATTACTAAAATCATGTTGGACGAATCAAAAGGCCAAAATATGAAAAAAAAATTCAAAATCATGTCATGTTCAACATGATTTTGAATTTTTTTTTCATATTTTAGCCTTTTCATTCCTCCAACATGATTTTAGTAATACGTATCTTATATATTTACTGCCTCTTACATATGTTGATTATATTTCAGATAAAAAATTAATTTCGAGTAAATGCAAGTTTATTTAGAACCGTTATTTTGAAGACAATAGGTTTAGGTATAGTTCCATTTAAATTTACATTTGATTATAGTTTACTTTTTTCTTTTATTGGCTTATCTGTTAATTAATGAAAAGGCATCAGTAGTAAAAATCATCCTAAGAAAATTCTAACGGTTTAAAATAGCTATATACTTAGATTCGTGATTATGTGTAAGTTTTACTCGAATATACTTCAATTTTTACATCTCTCATTTGCTGCAAAGGAAAACTTTGGCATATTTAAGTATTATTCTTATTAAAGTGAACTTAAATAACAATATTTAGTGTTATTGAACTTTGATTTTATGTTTTTATTTTATATTTATTTTCTTTTATGTTGGTATTGCTTTCATTGACTTATACAGGGTCCACCAGGGAGGTATGAGTATTTTTGATACGACTCTTATGTGCGCCTGCGTGGAGCAAATATTTCCAGAATGGTTGATATCCACACTTTGTGGGATGCCATTCCAGTAACCATGGAGCCGTGGTCTGTGGCACATCGTGTGTTTATTTACAACACTTTCATTGAAACTAGTCGTTCTGTGGTGCTTACACAGCGACGATTTCGAAACCATTTTAATGTTTGTCAGCATGATCACGTTCCAAAACGGAATACCATTATGAAGTGGGTGAACAAATTTCAAACAACAGCATCCCCGAAACCTGGGGCTGCACGGGGTGGAGCTCGAACTGTACGAACCCCGAACGAATGATTTTGCCACCCGTCTACAAGTATTCCTCAACAAGAATCGACGCCACCTAACTGATGTGATTTTTCGCAGCTGAGTTATGTTATGTACTCTTTAATGGCAATACACAACTACTGTATAAAAACAATAAACCTTAAAATTCGTTGAACGGACGCTGCATATGAAGCTTGAGGTTTTATAAAGAAATTCGCTGTAATAATGTAAGGTTTATGAAACGATTTAATAATCTTTTTTTTAATATCTTTGTTGTATTGTATGATTCCTACTCTATTGTAATATAGTGTATTATAACATACATGAAATATTTTCAGACATTTAAATATATAGGGCATTAATATGTATTTGTTACAACTAATTAATAAAAACTGTTTACTTTTTGTTATTGATTATTGATTTATAGTTTCGATTTTAAATTACGCGATCATTTAGGCTACTGGCACACTTTTCATAATTAATAGGTGTAATTAAACATATGTAATCGGTGTAAATGTAAATATCCAAATATGACCATGAAATTTAATTGATAGCTACGGTTAAGAAAACGAAAGGTATCTGTATTTTATGTCTGGTAGTTGCATGTATCTCTTACAACTTGACAATGAACCTTACAAAATGTCATCATTGGTAATCCTTTGAAAATATGAAATCTTTCATTGATCAACTATAGGCAATAATGAAACATCGAAAAAAAATGTTTAAAATACAATAGTCCAACAAAAGTCTTAAAATGGTTACATAAGTTAATTAATACCCTAAATATTTTCAATCTGCCATAAAACAATAAGTTTTTTTTTCTTAAATTCAATACCTTGTATAATATGAAAAATATTTTTGAATGGAACATAAACATAAGAATAATTCAATCTGATGAATTTAGTTCCGCTCGATTTTGCGTTAGGGCTTTGCCGCCTTATATAGGGTATCTCAGTTGAAACTATAAGATTTGAGCTCCGCGCCATTTGTGTTATGTCAAACATAGGGCGTTAGTATCTGACGGCTATCATCTACAAAATTAGGACAAGGTGAAGCACCTATAGGGTTAATAGTTCGTAAATTAATCAAGAAGTTTGAAGATATATGTAGGTTATGTTATTGATACGGCAACACTAATACGTCCTCGTCTTGGCTGGTTAGATGAATATATTGATGGAGTGAGAAAAAGTATACGGGAGTATCTAAATACATCAATTCAACGTCATGCACAACAATTCAATCTGTCAAGACTCACCACGCATCGGATTTTAAAGAAAGGTCTGCAAAATTTTGTTTAGCGATGAAACACATTTTGGTCTTGATGGATACGTCAGAAAACAAATTTGTTGAATTTGGGATGCTTAAAATTCGCATGCTATTCACGAAAAAGATATACATCCACAGAACTGCACAGTTTAGTCCGCATTTTTGAATGGTGGAGTAATTGGACCAGACTTCTTTAGACCATACTTTAAATGAGACACCCAGACATGCTGACGTCTTATCATTTCTAAATGATAGTCATTAAATGTTGACGCTCTGTCTTTGACAGAATACAAATGGCGCGCAATTCAAATCCTATAGTTCCATCTGAGGCACCCTATATCGGGTGGTCCACGTTAAACGTCATTAATTTTAATAGGTGATAGAGCAACAAAAGAAGAGTAGACTTTCATAAAAAAACTATGTTTAAAAATGTTTCCTAACAAAGATACAGGGTGTCAAATTTATAAAAATAAACTGGTTTTCTCAACATAACTTCTAAACCACTCGATCGATTGTCATCAAATTCCTCACATAAACTACTGTAGTACACCTATAAGTAACGATTAAAATCATTTAAAGAAATTCTCCAGTGGTGTAGATAATGGGGGTTCGGCAGCCCCTTCTCCCCTCCCAGTCTTCGGCGCCACTGGATATTTTACAAAAAAGATTCAATTTCTGGATTCCCTGTTTAAATTAGAAAAAAAAAATTAGCCCCGCAAATTTTTGATTTATGGCTTCGTTTTTGAGATACTTATTTTAATTTAAAATGTTGCCAAGAAAATACGATATGAGATGCCTAAATTTTTTTAAACATTTTATTACTTACTAGACATAATGTACATCAAAGATACAAAAAAAGCAAATAAACTAATAATTACGCTAACAAGTTCTCATTTCAATATCGTATTTTCTTGGTAGGTCAGTCATAAGGTTTGGCCTGCTTGCAACACTTTAAATTAAAATAAGTATCTCAAAAGCGAAGTCATAAATCACAAACTTGCAAGAGTATTTTTTTCTAAATTAAACAGGAAATCCAAAAATTGAATCTTCTTTGTTAAATATCCAGTAGCGCCGAAGATTGGGAGGGAGAAAAGGGATGCCGACACACCCAATATCTACGCCACTGGAGAATTTCTTTAAACGATTTTAATAGTTACTTAGAGATGTACTACATTAGTCTGTGTGAGAACTTTGATGGAAATAGATCGAGTGGTTTAGAAGTTATGATGAGAAAATAAGTTTTGTTTTTATAAACTTTACACCCTGTATCTTTGTTAGGAAACATTTTTGAATAAAATTTTCTTATGAAAGTCTACTTTTCTTCTTGTTGTTCTATCACCTGTCAAAATTAATGACGTTTAACCTGGACCACCCTGTATATACGCATACGTGGGGACGGTGAGTAGTTATTAAACAGCTGTTTTGTGGCACACTGTGTATTTTCACAGGAATGTTTTTGCGTTGCAAAATATTAATTCATTATGTTGATACGACCACTTTTTGATAAAGTAAATAAGTTTATATGGGAAATTACAGATGTAAAATACAATGGAGCAAAAAGAATATGTTTACGTTTCGAAAAACCTGTGTTATATCAGAAAAAAATGGCTTGTATGAAATATGTGCATAATTGGACACAGCGCAAACATAAAAAGTGGCCGAAAACTGAGGACTGAACTTACAAGTCTGACTTAATATTTAAGTTGATATCATATAATTTATCACCTACTTTACGTAATCACTTAGCGTGACTTATTTATATCGTTTTTACTTAGCATTACATATTTTGTTTTATTTGAATTATTACGTATCCGTGAAAAGGACGTCCCTGGTACGCTGATAAAACGGGCGCCTCTATCAATAGAATTGCAGCCTCAGTTCTCTTAGTTATTAATATACACAAACAATAACGATAATTCATAAGATCCAATAATTAATATCGGGGAAAAATGGCTTCGCTAATGGTCCAAGTATTGCCATTTCTTTCCATGACAGGTAATATCACAATTAATTAAACATTTTCCCTTCATTTACATATTTGCAATTATAAATTTAATTGAATATCTCGTATCTCGTATATGGAGTCTCGTACATCGGAAAAAATTCGCAAGGCCGCAGGAAAGACAAGGACTTTCAGACGAGGCATGCACAGCGAAAGTACTGGTATTTTAAAGCGGATAAGTGAAAGCGGCGTCATTAACCGAGCAGAGTGACATCAGATTGTTCTTTTGTTTATGCATTTGCTATACAGCTAGTACCCCACTGGGCTGTGGAACCATTATATTGGATTGATGAATTTAAATAATAAAAAGAACCCTCGATCTACATCTACCATTAAATTTTTAATTTTCTGTATCAATCAGTATATTGATAAAAATGACTATGAAATTGTTTAGCTTTACAATATAATTGAAAGAATATACAAAAAAAAGAACCTCTAGGTTCTAGGTTATTATTGCCCACTTGATGAGATTGTTTGATACATTACATATTTGTACATCTGGTCATATGGAAATTTAAATTTTTACTGTGGACAGAAATGTGTGGTACTATAGACATCTATATAATACAAAAACGTAGAAAAGTATACTTTTCACCAAAAGTACTATTCATAGTACAACATAGTAACATAGTACAACACTATGTCCCAGACAAGAGGATTGTCATGAAAACGTCGGCAACGGTTAGAGTTGCAAAATTGCATAATTATGTGCGCAATAATATGGCGTTACGATATTATAAATATCTAGATTATTTTGAAAATATTTGGAAAAGTCGAAATTCAGGAAAATTTATTTTTGTATTTTCTGACGGCTTTCGAAATTATATTTTAAAAGTAAAACTACATCTTCATTTTCACTTTTTATTCATTGTCAAATTCTATAAATAGATTTTTGGCCGGATATTTTGTCTTTCCTTGATCATCACCAGGTATCTTATTTTAAACACAGACATGTGGATTTTATGCAAATTTTTTCTTCAGATGGTGGTCGTAACTGGTACGAGTATACTGTTTGGATATTTCAGCCTAAGTTTGACAACTATTCAATTTATTAATAACTAAAAATTCTCAATTTTAGTAATTCTAATTATTATAATTTTATATGTATAAGAATTTTCATTTTTAAAATGTAAATTTGGTGTACTTCTATTACATAATTTTAAACTAATCTAGATGTTCATTATTTCGATATGTTCAACAGACCTCTAACCTTTTTTTTTCACAGTTTTCGAGATTACCATAGTTAGTTCCTTATCCGGGATACAGCGTACAACGAAAATTTGGTATTACGTATTGTTGCAAACAAATTAATGTGAATAAATACATACTTCATTATTTTTAAATTGTGTAATTGTGTATTTTTAAATAAATTTGTAAAAATACTTAAAACAATATTCTTAAATTTGTGAAATATCAAGGATGACTAAAATGAAATCGACGGTTTTAATCCAATGCTAACAACGTCTGCGTCTTCTTTCCAAAAACCAACAAACGTGTTTATAATTAACTGTACATACTTAACCTGTTTATGTTGCCTTACTCTTAAAGTAAATTGGCTAAAAATATAATTAAATTAGTTAATTATATTTCCTTATAGAATTCATATAGAATATTAAATGCGACACACATCCGCCTGTCTTCTCGGTGTCGCAATTAAATCTGTCAATATTCTGATAATAATATTCTCTGTAGTTGATGTTATCCTAGTTTCTTGTTTCTATTCAAACAATCCATTCCTAGATCATATCTATTAATAAAGACATATATAACAGATAGATAGTTTAGGACAAACGTAAACGACAAAGCTTCTCAATTTCAGCTCATCTGGAGTCCCAGAGGGCAGCGTTTTAGGGCCAATCTTATGTTTAATTTACACTTCAGACTTTCCAACCTCAGACTATAATATAATTTCCACATTTTCAGAAGACACTGTTATTCTGGCGATCCATGAAGACCCAGTAATAGCATCCGCAAATATCCAGGATCACCTCTTCCACATAGAAGATTAACTTAGAAGATGGAAAATCAAAATCCATGAAAATGAATTGCAACATGTAACGTTTGCATTTAGAAAAGCCACTGTCCACAAGTATTCATAAATGAGACAATCATACCGCAAACATCAAAAGCAAAATACTTAGATCTCCATCTTGACTCTAAACTCTATTAAAAAGAACATATTTCAAAAAAACGCAAACAGATAGACATTAAAGTGGGAGAGCTAAACTAGCTACTTAGAAGAAATTCACAAATGTGTCTAGAAAATAAAATTTTAATTTACAAAACTGTCATCGTTCCCATCTGGGCTTACGGTATGTGGGGTTGCGCCGGTCGAAGTCGAACATAGCTATCATACAGCGAGCATAATTGAAGATGATACTTCGAGCAATGGTAAACAATCAGACGTTTCATCATGTCCTCTGAATCCCAACAGTCTAGGAAGTGATCAAAGACAGGAGCCAGAAACATCACCAATGATTAGCAATCCACACAAGCAGCTGTTTGATACCACTTCAATTCAGGTCAATTGCCCGACATGGAGCTAATGAGTGCAATACTTTGTTATACTTATACAACATGGATGGGTGGATGGGTGACCTGTCGTAATCTTTTATAGAATGGCTGCGACAGTGTCATTTGTATTGTGGTTTGGGATGGTAGACTGAGCCTGGGTTGGTGGTTGGGGGTAATATTGTATGCTTGGGTTCAGGTCTTACCTTTCTTTGAGCATGGTGTTTGCCCGTTCGTCTCTGCGTATAACCTTCCCAAAAAATCATTTACGATGGAAATATCATAGAAAGAAATTCCTATTAACATACCTTCCATCTAGCCTCGTAAAGGAAGTACAGAGTGTTGAATCTTAATTATTTTTAGAGTTACTCTACAACAGATTTTGCAAGGAATGAGATAATGATGGAGAGAAGTAACATGTGTCATGGTGATGGACACATATGGAGAGAAATAACCTGAACTTTATTATTCGATCTTACATGATAAAGATCAGCATTTTTATAATAATTTCGCAGTAATTTCGAGATATTGTCAATCCGATAGTACTTGTCCTTGCAAGATAACGCACAAACTTCGTTTTTATTTTTTTAAGAAGTAGGGAAGATGCAAAATAATATCTAGACATTATTTTAACTTGAAACAATTATCAGCCTTCATTAAATTTATTAATTATATTCATTGAGAAGCCTCGCTTCGAGTCTTTGATTAAATCCTTTAGTGGTAATATTATTTGAATAATACTACGACTAAACGATTCGAATTAAATTACCGGTTGCCAGTTCCCTTTTTTATGTCTTCTAAGAACCTTAAATTTCAATGACTTTTGTCGTTTTTCAATTTCAGTTAAAAAATGATTTGATTTATAAGGGATTATTGCATGACGTGCATAATTTGACTAAAATTAGCAATATCTTGTCTAAAGTAGTACAAAATTCTTAAAATGTTTAAACACTTTGCTAATTATTCTTTAAAAAAATATTTATCATATGGGGTCATTGGCATACAACATTTTAATCGAATGGCGAAAAAATCTATTAAACGAAGTGATTGATGTACTCAAGAAAAGTAACATCCAGTAGCTTACTTTCCTTCTTATGTACATCAAGTTTTATCTCATTTCTACAAAAGGTACAAGGTAGAAAAAGCATAAAGACTCTAAAGGTAAATAAGTTTCAAAACCCTGTACTTCCTTAGAATATTAAATAAAGGGTACGTTTAGCGGATTTTTCCCAAACTAGTAGTAGTTATAACAGCTGTTAATATTCTACTGGAAATGACAGAGACATCCTGCATTATAGTAAATATTTCAGTAACAAATGATGAGATTATAAAAAAATATTTATCAAAATAACCCTATAGCCAAATTATTTACTATGAATATAGTCGTAGTAATCAGTCTCTTGGAATTCCAAGAAAATTCATTGTACTTTACAGCTCAGAGCATTGAATAAGTCGTAGAAAAAAAATTGTACACAGTGGGATCAAGTTGTATATTGACACTAGTATCATTTATCATTATTTTAAGTCTATTTAAAAATTTGTCTAGCGCTAATTAAATTCACGGATTCAGTATATAAATTTAATTGCTAGAATTTGTACTATGATGATTAATGATTAAAGTGATGTTTATAACGCAATTCAATCAAACACTTTGATGTTCAAGCAGATCTGAAATTTATAGGTGTATACAAGGCGCAGCATGCCGATCACTTGAAGGAGGGTATAATAAACTTTGTGATGTGAAAACATGATGTCAAATTTATTCTTCTAATATTGAAATTAATAAAACATAAACAATAAATTAAATATATCTTTAATAATATACCAAATATTGAGCATAACTGACTAGGAATAAGGTTCAAGCGCCAAAGATAATCTAAATTAGTATACAGCCTTCACACATAGCAACATAATTCAAAATAAAATTACTTTAGTAAAATTCAGGAATTCAGGGGTGTTGTTCAACGAACTACTTTCTTCTAGGTTCTATGTTTAAAACTATCTTCTAGGTTCTATGTCATGATTCACAGCTATTCAGAAGAGAAAAAGAGACGGAGAAGCTAATACATATGTTTTCCTACCTTACATCTTAGTAACCGATAGACTAGGAAAAGGAAAATGCATCTCCATCTAGTCCTATCCCTAAATTATCAAGGAAGATGTATACTACGTCAAGTATAGATGTATAAAAAGCTGCAGTGACTAAAGAATATCCAACGCAATTAAATAAAACAACTACTAAGTTTTATACCACTATATTTAAAAAAAATAAATAAATTAATAGTGGCATAAAACTTAGTAGTTGCTTTACTCAATTGCATTGGAATTATGAACTACCACAGAGTAACGGTTTCTTCGATCAATTTCCTTTTACTAAAGAATATGGTCAGAAAGAGCATCAGAAACATACCAGAATTGGATATACAGCTAAATCATCAGTAACAGACTATGGTAACAACAACGAAAACCATAGAATTGAGACTCAATGGCGACTAAAAGAACGACACGGAAAGGTCAACACGCTTTTCGCCAACTAATCTAGTTGTAATAAAATAATTTGGATTATCTCCTGTTGTCCTCTGTTAAACTGATCTCCAGTTTGTTTTGTTTCTGTATCAAAGGTTCTAGTTTCCACCCAGAATAGAACAAAGACTGCGTTTACCAAGCATAAATTTGTGACTGTTTTGGAAAATCGGTGAAGAAGGACTATGGTACTTAATGAAGAACAGACGACAACGACACTAGTACCTTTGAATTGGGCATCCACGGATAGGCAACAGCAATATCTGAAAGAAACAACTCAAAAAAATTGATGTGTCATCTTTCCTGGTGCACAGATATTTTAATAAAAAACCTACGGTAACGAAATAAATTGCGTGATTGAAATACGGATTTTAAAGTAAATATACGCCAGATTTAAGTTATGAAAACACACTAGTGTTTACAAAATGCCGAGGATATAGAGGAGATAAAAACTATTAACTAAATGAACTGGTCATTAATGTAATCTCACTGACATTCACTTAATCAATTATTGATAATGTAAGTATTCAATTAAAATGAGACTAGCAGTAAAACTTCACAAAGCATTTGGAAAAGAGGACTGGTATTCTAACACTCCATAATATTTAATCAACATCCATGTCACTTCACAATAAACTTGCCTTTAACTTTGAGCTACTTCCTTATTTTGATAGTACTTACTCAGTTAGAGTAGCCACTTTAGTTAGAATAGTTATTTTCATATTATTTTTTTGTGAAAAGAAAAAAATACTTTCTCTTCATATTCAAACACGGGTCATTCCATTTTAATATTGTGCTTCAAATTACTGACATGTTTAAAATTGTTTAGGGGCTTGTGTTTTTGACCTAGCTGATCTGGTTTGTTCCGAGATAAATTTAATTACTTACTTAATTAAATAGTATTCTAGTGAAATAAATGAAAAATATTACTATAAACATTGCCATTAGAGTCTGGAAGGAGAAGCAGAATGATGTTAATTATAACTATTTTTATTTCGTGAGGCGCTTTGCTACTTCTTTTTTGTATTGTTTATTATCGGAAATATATTGTTTTATTTATTGCTTATCTACAACCTACACGTATTTATAGTGAAATAAATAAATTTGATGTAAGCTGTTGGCTTGAATAGGTTATTATCTGTTGATGGTAATCCACGTTCACTCATCTAGGTCTTCTGGCCATAGCCTTTTTAGTAGGAGTTCTATCAGCTGTTGTTGATTTAAGTCTTGTACGAGTATAAGTGTGTTGATGTCTGCTATGTTGCGAATTTTGTATCTGGTGGTTTGTGTATATAACGTATGTAATTAATGGAATATTCAAGTTATTATGAAGGGTAGGTATAACTGGATATATACCGAGGGACACTTGTTATCATAGGGATGATTTTAGATTGCAATGTTTGTAGGATTTTGGTATTTCAGTTTGCTGCATCCCCACAGCTCCATCCCATATGTCCCTATGGGTCTCAGTATGACATTTTAGATGAATAATTTATATTCAAGGGACAAGTGTGACTTTCTGCCTATTAGCCAGTACATCTCTCTAATTTTTTAGTTGATTTGTTGCTTCTTTGCTATAACATGCGCAGACCCATTCAATTTTCTTTCTGAATGAAGCCTCAGATATTTCACTTATTTTTCAATACTATAGGAGGATTGTTTATGCTGACTTCATGTTTTATAGTGAAGGTGATTTGGATAAAATTTTCAGCATTGACTTTTGACTCTCCATTTCTTTAACCAATTTTGCAGGAGGTCTAAGGGGTTCTTGAGCTTTTCGGAGGGTAGTTCAGGATTAATGTCTGAAGATGAGATAGCAGTATCGTCCGCAGAGATTGTAATGATTGATTGTGAGTGTGTTCTATCACTGGGAGATCTGCTATGAAGATGATGTACAAATATGATTCTAGTACACTCCCTTGTGATAGTCCAAACTTTCTAAAGTTATAAGTAACTACGCTATTATCTAGATTTAGTTTAAAGTATCTGTACTCCAATATATGACTTTAATAGCAGGTAGAATTGGTCATAAAAGTGCATTTTTAGTTTGTATAATAGGTCTTTATGCGAAATATGCGAAATCAGTCGCCGAGATGTAAAACCCGACAAGTCCAGGCAAACATAATATGAGATAATTAATAAAAACTTATAACATTTTTATTCAATTGAATGCAGTTACCAAATTTCGTAAAATAGGTTATTATTATTGTTTTTAAATGATAACACTAATCAAAAGAATCCATATGACCCTCAAAATTGGGAAATAAAATGGACATGTCGATTTTTGCACCTAATTCTACTTCAAATGTGCCAACAAAATGTGTGTAAATTTTGAAAATAAATTTTATTTCTCATTATTATCGAACAACACAAAATATATTTTCAAATACCAAATTTAATTGATTTTTTTTCGCAGTTACCCTCTTCTTCCACTGCTTGTCCTCCTTCTGAAACATTTTGGAAAGCTTCTCGAAAAAAACATTAAGGCATTTTCTTTTTCCCATTCCTTTCCATAGTGTTTCTCTAATAGTTTCGCTATACTTTTTTCTTGTCTTTATTAATCAGTACTCCAATTTTCAATTCCTTTGGTCCCATTTGAGAGATGTTTTTTCTCTTCTACATAAGTTTTTGAATGTACTCATAATATTTTCATTCCTGTAAAATGTGTAAAATGCTTCACCGTTTACAAGAGGTATGTTATTAATTTTTAACAATGATTATAATTTTTGAAGGTTGAAATTTAAATAGCCAATATCCTGGTTGTTTTAAAACATTTTGAGTTTCACGTCTCGAATCCTTGATTACAAACTCTTCTCCAATTTCGTGAACAGTAGCAAGCTTTTTGATCATATTGATGTACTCTTTTGGATGAATCACTTCCATTTTGTTTTTATAGATATTTTCAATTTGACCAAAAACGCGATCGGGGGGGGATATAAGAATGCCCAAGAACTGGAGAGAGCAACTCTATTTTGTCTACATTTGGAAGGGCTTGAAATTCTTCTTCTTCTTCCTTCTTCTAAAGTAGGTCTATGACCTGTTCCTCTTCGATGAATATCATCGGTACTATGGGCTGGATCTGTTTTTACAGAGGGTAGGCAGCTAACCTGGCCCTCTAACCCTCCTCTTTCTTCCGGGCTTGGGACCGGCAATAGTACTACAGGGCTACTCAATCCACCCAGCAGCACTGCAGGCTGAAACGGCAACGGCACGGGGTGTTTTTTCAAGCGGTAACCCATCCAAGTGCTAACTGCGCCCGAGGTTGTTTGACTTCGGTGATCAGACGAGGATCGATGTTCGATATGGGGTGGCCGTTGCCTGAAATTGTAACCAATAATTCAACATAGTAAATAGATAACCAATAATTCAAGATAGTAGAATTTCTATTTTATGCCCCACATCCATCACACACATGTTATTCAATTGACAAAATCTACAAATTATACTGCATCATGTGATGAAACAGTCATTTAGCTTTTATTGGTTCATTGGAAATGTCTGCCTTTGCATCTAAGACCGCAAGGGATGTGTCGGGTTTTGCATCTGAGATGAAGTTTTAAACTCAAATTATTTTTGATTTGTCGGTATTTGTTGTAAAAATTTCCTTGGACTATGTGGGCATTTACATTTTTAATCTATTACTATAACAATCCCATTTTTGAGGAAAGGGTGACGTGTCGGGTTTTGCATCTAGGCGACTGAAATATAAAATTATGCCAGAAACTATCCTGAAACCCTGTATACTTTTATTTACATTTACGAGTATATACGTTTACGCTGTACGCTGTACACGCTTTCATTTTCCAAATGTTATTTTTCATCGGGGCCTTTCCGAATATTCTTTCTCGTAATCACGGTTTAAGAAGTTATAATGTATTTTGTAAAATTAATTTTTTATAGACTTTCAAACTAAAAATTTCCGAGTAAACACTTCTAAGAATCATAAAAAATTATTTAAAAAGATAGTTTTTCCAAGCGAACGCCTTTATACGTTTTTTATCTGAATATATTTTAAACTTTGACGGGTCGAATTAGATACCTACCGCATGAATATAAGCTTCAGTTGTCTCGTTCCAAGTTATTTCTCAAGACGAAAAAAATCCTTCCAACATAATTGATTACTTTATAATGTAAAAAGCAGTTCTCGGTCTGTCGGTGAAGTAAGAAACGATATTGTGTATATTAACAGCGGATTCACCAGCCAGAGACGTAATGGCTTTTTGTTTGGATTTTTTATTCCTTCCTTGAGACTTGTTATGTAATTTTAAAATGAGAAACAAATATTCGTATTCTTGAAATCGAAGCCATTTGTTTGAGTTCTCATCGTGATGATTCATTTTGGACGTCAACAGCTGGATAACGCGAATGAATTGATTAGTTCATTTAGAGTATAACCACCAAACGGATAAAGCAGCTCGATCAGATTTGAAATATACGGAAAATACACAAGAACTTCATACAGATACAAGGTGTTTCGCATATAATCTGTCAAACTGTAGAGATATGTTTATATGTAGGCAATATGCTGCAGATAATTCCTCTAAACACATTTGGATTTAAGAGGTGGCTTAAACATTTACCAATTTTTAGGAGCAATTAACAGCTGATTATTACATCATATTTTAGACAGTGTTCTGTCTAAAATGTGGTGTACCAGGTATGTAAATATGAAACCGGAATTTGCCCATAGATGGCCTAGCTGCTAATGTAGTTACCGTCATACTGCGTCATTGGCGCCATTTTCTTGTTTTGACATCTGATAAACGTGTTTGTCTCACAACAATACAAGTTTCTGATATAAGTTTCATACAACAACATCGTTTTTAATATGGTTGAACATGTCGAATTTTGTACCTGGAAACTACGATTTGCGGACAGAGTTGATTTTCTGTTACCATTTTAAGAAAACTGCTGCAGAATCGCATCGAATACTTGTCGAAGCCTACGGTGAGCACGCTCTTGGTAAATCATAAAACACATGCTTTGAGTGGTTTAAAAAATTCAAAAATGGCAATTTTAACGCGAGAAACGAAGAACGTGGAAGACCACCGAAAAAGTTTGAAGATAGCGACTTGCAAGCATTGTTGGGTGAGAGTGACGTCCAAACACAACAACAACTCGCGGATTAATTAAATGTGACACGAAATGCCGTCTCCATACGTTTGAGAGCCATGGGAGAGATCCAGAAGATGGTAAAATGGTATGAACTGAATGAAAGACAGCAGGAAAACCGAAAAATCATTTGTGAAATGCTGCTCACCAGCTACATAACAAAGTGATTTCTCCATCGAATTGTGGCCGGCGATGAAAAGTGGATATATTTCGAGAATCCTAAGCGTAAACATCATGGGTAACTCGCGAATCAGGCGAATCATCGGCATCGACTGCAAGGCCAAACCGCTATGGACGGAAGACAGTGCTCTGTGTTTGGTGATACCAGAAGGATACGATCTATTATAGACTACTAGAACCTCATCAAACCGTTAACACTGAACACTACCGACCACAAATGATCGATTTGAATCAAGCTTTGTGTAAAAAACGACCAGAATATCAAAAAGCGCAAAGTGATTTTACTTCATAATAATGCGCCATCACACGCATCAAAACTGGTCAAGGAAACGATTGAGGCGTTTAGTTTAAGGGAAATACTTTCACGTGCGGCTTACTGACGAGACTTGGCTCCATCCGATTACTACTTATTTGCATCGATGGGACACGCACATACTGAGCAGTGCTTCACTTCTTACGAAAATATACGAAAATGGCTCGATGACTGGTTTGCCACAAGAGAGCAAAGTTTTTTTTTTGGTATAGAATCCAAAAATTATCAGAGATGAGAAAATGTATAGCTAGCAATGGGCAATACTTCGAATAAAATATTTTTTATCATTTTCATACAATAAACGTGTATTTTCTATACAAAAAATTCCTGTTTCATATTTACTTGCCTGGTAAATTCTGACACCAATTTTACACCAAAGGGAATACACATAAGAATACACCAGTATGAAGTAAACCAGTAGTGTGAAATAAACACCACAAGGCTTTGATTGAATATTACCATTCGCTTCTGTGAATTTTCGTACCAGTAGTGGAGTAAGATCAATACGGTGTCTGGTATATACTCCACAACCTTTTGGAGTAAGTTTTATTTAAATTATACGCATTTTACGACCGATTTTCTTACGAATTCCTTTAAACACATTTGGAGTTACGAGATGGTTCTCGTAATCTTCACGGAGTTTTTAGGTGCTATTGGCAACAGGCAGGTTGCTACCTCCAGTTTATTAGATATTACCAAAGCTTTTAACTCAATATGTATGAATTGCTCGATATTTGGATTATATTATTATGGCATTACCCTAAATACACTATGTTTTTTGAGGATTATCTACATAACAGACAACGATTTACGAAGTTTGAAAAAGATTCTTCAATATTGGTATCACAACTTAGTTCAGGCGTCCCCCAGGGTTCCATATTAGGACCTCTGCTGTTTATTATATTTCACAGTAGATATTTAAAAAATGCCTATAAATTCACATTTACATACATATGTACACGGATGACGTGGTCCATTAATTACTATACAATTCATAAATCACAACTAAAACCTTATTTATGACTGGACTCTTAAAAATACTTTAGTAGTAAATCCTAATAAAAGTCAAAATACTGTCGTTGGTAACAACTTCTCAGTTACGAAATCATAAAGTTCAACAATCAAATTCATAAAAGAACATTTTTTAATTTACAATCGTGAAATATCTGGAAGACAGTGAAAATCTTCCTGATTTGGACGATCGGGAAGAAAATTCACAAAAGAAAACTTATTTAAATGTTTGACACATAGAAATTGTCTTTCATTTACCAAAGCCTTATTCTGTGGAAAATAAGGTTGTACACAGAGATGAGAATGAGTACACTGAATATTCAGGGAGGAATGCCAAACTCTCTCCGTTGACCCTTAAACCCAAGTATACAATGACACCCCCAGACCAGATGTTGGGGATGTCATTATATACTCGTATCCTTGGTTCATAACCATGTTATATGCATGTTGTCACAACACTCTCGTGTAGAAGATTGCGATGGATCACCTATCCATGTTGTGGACGCAGAGCAAGTTGCTGCACTTGTATTAGCTCCGCGTAACTCACTCAATATGTAACTGACCTGAGCTATCATAGTCTCCTGACTGTTGACTAATGAATTTATCTAATGAAAGTTGTGCTACCTTAGGATCTTTTGTTGTGCCAATTTTATTTCTCATATAGCACAGTATGTAGTAGATTAATGGTGGTATAACAACATTAAATGATTATTTTGGAAATTGTTCCTTTTAGAATTTCCTAACTAAATTTGTAATTAAGATTGGGGAGATATGTTTCTTCGCCACTGGCTATCCCCACCCATTTTATGGGTTTAATCGGTTAAGTTCAAGCGATAAAGACATCTATTAGTTCACAGTTAAAAAAACTGAAGGTCGCCATTTCAGTTTCTCCACAGTCTAGCTATTTCAGTAATTTAACGCATAGCGAAAGAGCGGCGTTTGTGTAGTCCCGCACTTACGTCATTCTTTAATTGTCAGAAGTCTCAAATAACAACTTTTTTCCTTTCGACAAAAAACGTCCGAACTAGTCTCATTGACAGGTGATTGATTATGGTTAACAGAGCGAATACGTTCTGTTTGTTACAATGTAACATCCTGTGGCAACGCAAATCCATAGTTCAAGGATACGCCGAACTACTCTGACCCACATCCAGCGGTGTTCTCTGCACTTACACAGGTTATTATCGATCAAAATAATAATTAAGAATGTAACGTGTTTGTTCGTACGCAATAAAACATATATCACTTCTTCCCGTTAAAAATGCATTCTATTAGCAGATGTTGAAACAGAAAGGGAAAGTTGTTGATCAGAATTCATTTTTCTTTCATTTGTAACGTTCACTTGTTGGAATGAAGGCTGTAATTATACAGCCAAGTTTGGCAAGCACGTTGTTTATTTACACTGGTATCTCTTTGTTATCCGCTGTGTTATTTGTCTTTATTAAAATCGTTAATTTCTAAACTGGTCATTACACACTGAAGAAGTTATACCTACATATATAAGCGGGATAGACTTATGAAGCTATTTGTCTATCATTGCAACATTACTAAATTGGTTTTTAATTTACACACTGTCGATTAAATATAGCAGAGAATATTAATAAGGTTCAAAGTGTAGAGTTGATTAGTTTATGATCTAATTCATTATGTCATTATATACACTGGGGCCCAAAAGTAACGCATAAATTCATCTTCCCTTACACCACCTCAATTTTTAATCATAAAATCATATTGTATGAGTAGAATTTTACATCTCCTTCTTCACATTCCTTGGAGAGATAATTATTTGAATGATATTCATTTTATTGTCTATTCGGCAATAAAATTCTGCGTCTCTTGAGTCTTTAAATTTCTTTAGTGAATAATATTCCATTTTCAACATTATAAAACTATATAATAAGCCATGTCTTAAAATGAAACAATTTAAATAAAAGGATTAGAGTACTTAGGAGCTGTTTTACGATTCTTCTAAAATTCTTATAAAGTATCCTATACTATTTTCATAGTGACTTGAATAAGTTGCCTATTTATCGTTAAATAGGCATTTGCCTATTGTCGTTATTTGGTTTATTGAAGTACATTTTCGATTTCACAAGTATTAAACGAGATCAGATGAGGAGAGCAGGCTGAACAGCTATAGCTCGTGAAGAAGAGGAAAAAGTCTCAAAACTGCGAAAATATCGAACCGTCCACGAGGTGCACAGTAAATAGCTTGAGTTTTACTCAGTCGTATTGAGACTTTCTCAAAGTAATGTGGTATGTGAACGTACACAGAGTTCGATCAGGCCTCGCGTAAAGTGCATTCTTTTCCCTCCGAATGATGCGAATGATCTTTCTTCTACGCGTATATAGATAACCTTACAGTCGTTGCTATTCTAATGACGCTGTACCTATTTTATAAAGATAGCTACGACTTTGTGCAAAAAAAAGTAACGCTCTTCAATTTGTGTGACATCAAAGAATATATATATATATATATATATATATATATATATATATATATATATATATATATATATATATATATATATATATATATATATATATAATTTACATCAATACATATTTACAATTTTATCCCACATGTTCACTTTTTATTAGAATAGTTACTATGGAAATCAATCCCTTAATATGAAATGTATCTATTCCAGTATTCATAGTTCAGTTGATTCAGTATACCATTTGAGGTATATGTTGCTTCGTCTGAAAAAATGATGTTTCTTAGTTGTTAATAAATGAAGCATCCTTTTGAATATGTACCATGATAAAATAATTACAATTAGTAATCAGGATCATCAACATCCTCAGGTTTTAGTATAGGTGCATATTGTTAGAAATACATCGTTTTGCATGCATTTTCTTGTGATCGGTTCGATTCATTGCATTCGTCCGAAAAAATAATATTTTCCTTTGTTCATAAGTAAAGCATCCTCTTGGTTATTTACTATGATACCAGAATTCCAATCAGCAATCAGGGTCATCATTTTGCCAATGCAGCAAATGGCACCACATGTTCTTCTATAATGTTTTATACGTAGACATATGCATTCATGGATCTCCCTCGTATATGAACCACATTCGTGCGACCATTGAAACAAATTCCTCCCCAGAAAATTATTGATCCACCTAAAAATGGTACATAATCTCTCTTCTGGCCTCCGTCAGACTCCCTGACGCCCATATGCTGAATTAAGACTTACTCTTGCGTCGTCTGAACACAAACTTCGCTTCCAGTCGTCAATGGTCCGATTTATTTCTTCTCTTTCAAGCCGCAGTCTACTAACCCTATATTTTCTGATGAGTAGTGGTGCAATGGCTGGTCTTCTATTGTCCAGTATTCCTTCATTAAGCCTTCTCCTTACCGCTCGTTTCGAAATTGGTACATTTAGAGACGGCTTAGCTTTAAACTAATAGAATACATGTTTATTAAGGCGACTTATATAAGATATTGCTCATTTCTTGCATCTGTAGACTTCTTACGACGTTATCCTGGAGTTCTACAGTAACTTTCAAGTTCATCAATAAGTAATTAACTGTTCGACTAATTGTTAATTGCCTAACTTATAACAAATTAACCACATATCGATGGCTACGTTGCTCATTAACCAGGGTTACCGCTTTTACTGCTTCATCTCCTTTACTTTAATTTACGTGGACGATTAAGTTCTACTATAACTGTACTGGACAAAATATTTCATTCACTTGAGATGTTAAATTTAAAAATAGAAAATACTAGCTTAGCTGGATTTATTGTCTTTTACAAATCAAGTTAAACAGCATTTAACGTATTATTAACAAACAATTACAAAATATTACATTACATCTGTCAAATAATTGAAATTGTTTATCAATAGTGACATTAGTGACAGAGGATGTCCTAAGCCACATACATAAAAGGTTTAAGGATTTATAACTTCGAGAAATGATAAAAAATAATGAAAAATGTTACTGATGCGTTAATTAAAGTCGGAAATCTTCTTAATAAGAAAACTCGTACTATACATAAGCCAAATTTCATATCAACATATCCTGTACGACCTGAATCATTAATACGAAATGGACGGCTGTGCCAATTTCCGAAATACCTGTTTCTTAGGACAACTCTCGATTTCAATTCATTCACTTTCCATCTAGACGGGCGAACTGCAATCTCAAGCCGCCTTTTTTTTTATGCAACGCGTGATCTCAAATATCGTGCCGGCGATCCTTTCGCAAAAACAAGCAAAACACACATAAGAAACAATAGTCAGCATCTGTTTCGCTCCGTTTGAGACGACGGTATTTTCTTCTAAATAGAAGTGGTACTGCGTTTTCGTGTTTACGGAACACCGTGTCTGGTTCGTTGTGATGCGGACAAGTAAAAGTACGTCTAACCTATTGGTATACTTTTGATTTGTGCGAATATAGTTTTAGTAATTACTCGTCCTCAATAAAAGTTGCTCTTATATGTACCGATAAAAATTGTTTCAGACGCGAAATCCACTGATTTCCATCAGTTATGGGATGTGATATGCAGAATCTTTCAATAGGGACGCTCGAAATTTGTTAGGCTATAACGGCCATGTTCTTAAAGCAGGATCTGCCAAATGTGTTGTTAATTATTCAGTAGTGTATGGCGAATCAGCATGGATGGTTATAGTGTAGTTATTATAACATACGTGAATGGATGAGTGGAGTGAATGGATATGTGAACAAGCAAAATTGTCGGATTTGCGACGATACCAATCCACGCGAGATTCCAAGCAACAGCACGAAATGCATCCCGTTAATGTCACTGTTTGATGCGGATTTTGGTTTAGTAGAATCATCAGTTCGTACTTCTTCCAAAACGGAACCAGAATTGCCATAACCGTTAACGGCGAGCGCTACAGATCGATGATAATCAACTTCCTGTGGCCTAAACTAGATGATATGAAGCACATGTGCTTCCAACAGGGCGGCGCTATGTGCCATGCAGCGCATTCCACGATGACTATTCTACATGAGCTATTAGGGGGCATGGTTATCTCGCGCAGCGGCAATATGAACTGGCCACAGAGATTGTGCGATTTGACGCCTTTAAACTTATTCGTTTGGGGCTATCTTAAATCGCAGATCTATGTGAATAGTTCCAACTGCTCCAGAGCTCAATCAACGAACACAGGGCATTGTCTGTGATTGTTTACCTTAAGTTCCTGGATCAGTTAGATTTTATAGGGATGCAGGCTCAAGTTCCGATGCAAATTTCACCAAGTTGAAGTCGCAGGAAGGCCAAGTTCTTGTGAGCGACAACAAATTAACTGCCTCGAGTTTTCCCGTACACTCTCACGCACAGCAGCGATGTTTTCAGCAGACCTTGCGTTTCGGTGACGTACGGATGTTGGTTGATTATTTATCAAACCAGTTGACTCGAATTTGGCCACCAAACATCGAATAGTCGACTCGGCGGGACGGATGTAACGAGGATAAAAGTCATGTAATGCACGGACCGTTTCTCGAATTGAGCACTGTCCTTGAAAATAATATTTGATGATTTTTGCACGCTTTTGAATACTATAACCTTTCACAGTGATTTGCCATGCACTACTGAATATTTCACAATAAATTTGACAGATTTTTCTTTAAGAACGTGGCCGCTATAATCCAATAAATTTCGAGCGTCCCTATTGAAAGGCCCTGTACTGAATATAGCACCAGGGAGAACAGGCGCAGGCGGTATTCTCCAATGAATCTCCAAGAAACCAACGAATCGTTTTGATAGTTGTATTGTACTAAGCGTAGTGCCGAGGAGAAACAGGTGTTCTCCCAGAGGTTTACTTTTAAATTCAGTGTGTTGTCAAACGAAAATCAAAAATTTATAATCTTTTCGATACGATTAATCGATTCAGTACACTTTCTTGTGTGAAATGCCAACCAATCATCGTAATAGTCTCCATGTACTAAATATAGCACCGAAGAAAGGTAAGCCGTGTTGTCTTCAAAATTTGCTTTAAAATGCAACGTGTCGCCAAACGAAAAGCAAAAAATAAATTATAATCTTTTCGATATCATAAATCGTTTCATCACATTTTCTTGTGTAAGAAACTAATAGCTCGTCTTGATAAATGAATGATTAATGAATATAAAACAGCGCTTGTCACATGTTTTTCCCGAACAAACTGTTACAATCGACAACGTTCCCTTGTACAAAATTGTATTACGTATGTAATCTAATTCTATCTGTTTTCTCGTAGAAACTAAAAGTGAAAGAAGAAAATGTTAAGGATACCAATACCATTGTACATACATACACCTATAAAATATTTAAAAAAATCGACTGTGGGAGTTTAGAAGGTAACAGTAAGTATAATGTTGGCAAACATAACATCATAATTCTGTTATTGGATATAGTGCTGTAAACTTATACGTATAAAGCTATTAATATATGTAAAGTGATTATAAAAACTAATTAATCCAATACCGACGAGGCCACTGTCACTTTCTGAAGGGTACATGCTAATAAATAGTGACTGACATACAAAGCGTAGAAATGAGTATTTTGACCTGCAATGCAGTGCAATGCAATGCAATTAGTTTATTCAGATGGTATGACAACCTCCATGCATTATGAGAATGTTTTTTGAATCACTGCACTGAAATTTATATTAAACATGCCAAATTATATAGAAGTTAATTGGTTTGAATAATGAAAAAAATGTAACAGCTTATTCTAATCTAGTACTAATATATTGTTGTATGTAATGAACTAGAATTACTAACCATGTATTTATTAAACTGTAGGAAATATGTGTGCTAGTTTTATGTCACAGAGAAAGCCTGAAACATATTAATTTATGGATGAATGAAGACTACAATATTTAAAGTTCTTCATCTTCATTCGTTGTTATTGTAAATTATATAAAAATTATAAGATATATCTGGTGTTCCATAATACGACGTTCTGTCAATTAGAAACTCCTGAAGGTATACTCATCCTAGGACATTCAATTATGTATTTGCAGGTATGATATTCATTATTTGTAAATATGATAAAATTGAAAATTAAGAAAAAATGTGGTTTCCCTTATTTAGAAACTCAAAATAATAAAACATGATAAATTTGAAAATTAAGAAAAAATGTGGTTTCCCTTATTTGGAAACCCAAAATAATAAAATACTCGTATGTATATCAATTATCGTGATATTTTAAAATATATTATCTTCGGTAAATGATCGCAAACAGTAAGATCTTTGCGAAATATTTGGCGTGTAGAGCTGATCATGTTGAGGTGCATCGCTGGCAATTTGATATACCAAATAGGTTTACCATTTATGACAAATGAAGTTTAATATCGTATTACAGGCGGAAATAAATTCAGTAGTGATTTAGTATTCAAATATATTTAGGTGTCATTACGGATTTTGGTGCACGTAAAAACGCCTTTGCAACAAAGTAGGTATGTGGAGGTTAATATTACATTATTTATTGTTATAGTCAGTGTTTTGTGAGATATAACACTGGAGAACAAAAAAATGTTGTTACAAGTTTAATATCGGTTTAAAAAAGTAGGGACTGTTGACAGTTCACACAAATTTAAAAACTGGTAAAAGATTAAAATTTTAATTAGAAGACCGTTGTAGAATCTGATGCATGGTTTAGCTATGTATCTGTAATTCAAAAATTTTTGGGACAACACAAGAAATAACTACCAAGTACCCCCCTTGTGGGATTAATATTTTTGCTTTTTTCTATCACTGTTTACTCTTATATTCTAAAGAAATACTATTTTTTTCTTGAACTTCCAATAAATTGCTAATTTAGTTAATAATACAGTACAATGTCGAATTAATATCAGCGAATATAAAGGAAACATACTTTTCTATAAATTTTACGTTCTGAATTAATGTCTATTATTAGTAATTGGTAGTTAAAAATTATATAGGTTGTTAATTTATCAAATAATAATAGTACTATTCGTATTAATGCTTTTATATACTACGATAAAATAAGATTTATAAAAAAATTTCAATTTATCATATAAAAAATCACAATAACTACTGCTCGTCAAGACTAGGAACAAGTCTCAATACTGCTATATCGGACTGTCCTCGAGGTACGCAGTAAACAGCCTGGTCTTTACTTAATCGAATTGAGACCTTTGTAGAGTAAATATCGATGAATATATATTAAATGTGAATGTACACAGAGTTCGATGTGGCCGCTCGTAAAGTGCATCCTTCTCTTCCGAATGCTACCTCACTCTTTCTTCTACGCGTAAATAGAAAATTTCACACTTTTTCCTATTATTGACGAGCTGTACTTATTCCTAGACCGAGACGGAGTACAATATGTAATTTTGCATACTTTCCCCATTACCTCCAATGCTTTTGGGGATTTTCCTAATAAACACACACTAATCAGACGATTATAGTTATTTAATGTAAAATATTTATAATCAAAATCGGAATATACGTCAAAGCATAAATCATACTTATTTTTAGTAGTCTTTAACGCGCTTATAAAAATTATTTGGCGCCCCAAAATAAAGAATAAATTTTTGAAATTTCTTAAAATTACCTGAAATTACTTGAAATTCCTTAAAATTACTTGAAATTATTCAACATTACTTATAAATACCTATGATTATTTAAAATTTCTTTGAAATTACCTCAAATTATTTAAAAGGGAAGTTATCTAACCGAATTTTGTGGTGAATGAATGTTTCTGACGTATAGTTTATTTCATCGCTATTTGCCAAATAAAAAATCTCAAAACATACCATAGTTTGCTTTTATGGCTAGGCTCAGGTAGACTGTTCCGTTTATCGGCAATATTAGAGAGTTTTTTATTTGGCAAATAGCGATGAAATGAATAGTACTGTTAGTAGATAACAGTAAGACACTGTCTAGGCTATTTATCAGTGTTTTGATCAGCTTTGTCATTAGTGATAGTAAACTTAAAGATATTGATCCATTTTGTTGAATATCTCTGTTATTTATTAACCAAATTTAGATTTATTTTTCTTCTTTTCATTAAATTCGATAGAAGAAATGCTTTTAAATGGATTGTCACCTCTTCATATTTAAGGTATTAAAGTCAGGCTTGTTAGGGCATAGAGAGTTGATGGTGAGGAATTGAAAACAGCATCTAGAGATGTTATTTTGAAGATAATAAAACGTTCATCTTAATTCGATGAATTTCATTCCAAACTTTAACCCTGGGACTGGGCTGGAACCTTTGATACAGAACAAAAACCAGACCAGTTGTAGTCATCTTCCGATGATGCCAATTTCGTTGGCAAAACTCTCGTCGAGAAACGTTTAATCTTCCAATATTCATGGAAAACTGGTCTCCTGTATTTCAATATTTAAGGACATGCCATATAAAAAATCACCACCTTGTTAATACGATGTGCCATTAAATAACAATATCCCCCTGTGCTCCACCTTTCCCTACCACGTTGTCGAATATAAGGAAACGGTCAAGCTTATGTAAATTATCGAGGCTATCAATTATTATCCGTTCAAAAATCCGCTGCTCGGTCGAACCGATTAAATAAAATACAAGAGTGCGTTGCACCTGATGAAGAGAACTAAAAGTGAAGTCGGAACCCGCGGCTATCTTTACTTAACGATCGTGAAAGTGGTATCTCTTCACTTGTTTGGATGAGGTTATGTGTTTATTACTATGGTTAGTGATGGTGAAACTCATCTCGACGTTACGGAGAACAATACCGAACGGTACGGCTGAAATGGGAGAAAATGCATAATGATTGTTTTTTGCGTCATCTATTCGGCATGTTTTTATTGCACCTTACGTCCGAGTTGAAAAAAAAATGTCATGCATAGAGAAAGTCTACAAATATTCGTCTCAATACGATTGGTCGGTGTATAAGAAAATATACACTGTGGTCTATAATGGATAATACTGCTCTGCAACGAAATCCTCATTCAAATAAAAATATTATGAATATCAATATTTTAATGAGCAGAATATATATGTGCTTATGTATATAGTTTTTACTATCACGTATATATTTTTAAAATTTTTTTTTCATTTTTCAAAATTCAGTATTTGTTGTGTTTCGTTTTTGCATTAATGCTACCGTAATCCATTTAAACCGTAGCTGTACATACAAAGCCAATTTGAACTGATAAAAAGATAAAGAGGAATATCCACTGACGTACTTTTTATACCAATAAATCTTGTTCGAGATTTAGGACTCTTAAAATCGAAAACTCAACTTCTCAGATCGAGATTGAAACAATGAAACTTTTGTTGAAACATAAAACTATGAGACTCACATTTTCGTGATAAAAGTTTTTCTTTACTTTATGAGTTACTTCACTTCAATTCACTTCTTCAAAAAGGGCGATTTGGTGTTTTGAAATATTGCTGAAAGTCTTTTGAGAATATTCAGTGGTTTTAAGTGATTGTAAGTTATTTTAAGTCACTTAGAGTTTTTTTTAGTATTTCAAAAATAAACTTAATATTCCTTTATAGTATTAAAATAGTGTTTCTTTTTATAAATAGCTTATTTTAGTGTTTAAAATAAGCTATTTTAATTGATTATACTGATTATAAATAATTTTATGTAATACCTATTTGTTTAGCACTGTGTACTTTATGTATGTAAAAAAGTTCTCAAATACTTATTAGATACTACTCATATATAGATATACCTCATATATGTATCACAAAATATAGTTTATTTGATAATTGTATAACATTAAAGTAAAGACGAATATGATATGTACATATATCCTTCCCTTAAAACTATTTTATTCTTTCTACTTTCTACATTTACAATGATAATAATAGTACGGTTAACAACATATATACATATACATAAGGTACACATGTTCGTTGGCGTCGTCTTCTTCCTGAAACAGAGAGGAAGTAATGGCGTTGCCCCGTCACACACTGGGCAAAATTATTGATTTAAGAGGACAAAAGTCAATCTCACAATTGTTCTCTATTGAATGCTCGTTGCTTACTACAATACTTGGATAGTCCAAAAACAGTGGGGCGAAAATTGAAAAATAATTTTCAAAAACTACGTGACCTTTGGAGTTACGATTATACAAATGTTTACGTTAATCTCGCATTATGTCATTTTTCGATTTTCGGCAATTCAGTCGCGTGTATGTTCTTATTTAAAAAGGTGTACACATTTATAGTAATATGAATAATTACAAGCAAGGTAATTACGACTAAGAAATATATAGATATTGCAAAAAAAAAATTCAAATTATAGTCTTACAATAGCATAGATTAACTCCATAAGAAAGAAAGTATAAAAGTGGCGAGAAGTGGCGCAAAGATTCCTGCATCGTTTTAAAGGAAATTTAATGTAGTTTTCAGGTATGAACTTTTTTTTGCTAAAATCTGCTTTTTAAGTATTTATTCTTATTTTTGTGAGAAAAACCGTAAATTATCATTTAATTTTTTGAATTTTCGTATATGCTGAATTGGTGGGTTATTTTCGGTGTATTAGTAAAGAGGAAGGTTTTTTTGCCAGATAATATCTCAAGAAGACGTACAATTATGGTGCCCACGGTTTGGTCGGTAATATTTAGTTTTGTGGTGTGTTATAATTTAAATTTGAAATCAAAATGATTCCAAATCTCTAATTTTGGTGACACGAGTAATAAACAAATTATTATCTCTCATTTTTGTTAAACATGATACATATTTCACTGTTATTTGATACAAAATCAGTCCAGGATTCAATTGGGGCTCAACGTGGACAAACGAAAACAAGGTTTTGGATCTACCAATAATGGAAATACAGCATCATGCTTTCTCCGCAATCCTGAAATTTCATCAAAAATCACAGGGATCAATGAAACGCTAATAAAGAGGTTTAGCGTCATTTTACAAACAGTTTCATGGTTATGAGATAAACTTATTAAACAGAATTATATGTCTGAAACAATAAAACTTTATTTAAATCTTTATCCGTGGTACCCAATGCCTGTAAATGTGCATAAGTTACTATGTCACGGCCCAGAAATTGTGAAATATCACTTGGTGCCTATAGGTATCTTAACAGAGGAGTCTCAAGAGGCTCGTAATAAACAACTGAGAAATCAGACTGTACCATACCCAAAAACAGTCACGAATATCAACAAATAGAGATTTTATTAATATTCTAATGGTCTCATCAGACCCAGTTATTGCCAGTTCTAGGCGTTCTACATTAAAGAAATCTATTGAACTTGATGAGGAGATATTGCAAATGTTGCAATCCACTCAATCCAGTCTGCCTGATTCGTCCGTGTTCATGTGGCAATTAACGCTGGATGACAGAGGATACGGAGATGAAGAATCCCAATTATAATTACATTTTTACTTCGATAGATTAGTTTATTATGTGTTTCATGTGTAATTCTTTTTCATGTGTTTGTTGTACCTCTGTAATATAATTAGGTTAAGATTAATATTGCTGTCGAATTGCATAATTATATTGTTACCTACACTTCATTTGTTTGCTGTTGTGTTGTAAAAGATGTAACTTTCCAATTTGTATATTATGTGTAAATTATGTGTATAAATGTACTTTTGAAAATCATTGTGTTAATTATTTCTCTTTCAACAATTTTCTGGTTATATTTTTAAAGCTATGTTCAAAACAGAGTTAAGTATTTTAATATTTTGAATTAAATTCACAAATTTTTGGTTTTGTGGTACGAGGCTGTATTGTAATTAGCATATTATTATAATATTTCTTTCATATCTCATAACATTTTGATGTAGCATATTTTACACTATTTTTATCGAACTCAGCGACCCCAAAAACATCTAATATGACCATAATATAATTTTGTCCACCTAAATCAGTAATTTTGCCCACTTTTTGGCGTTGCTGTTCTGACTGGCCGCACATTTATCATTTTTGTTATTGTTTATAATCTTCCCTGTTCCCGTCAATACAGGGATTTATCTGTTTATCTTTAACGCTGTTATTTAGATATTAAATTTTGTTTATTTATTGTTCTCTGTTCTTATTTTTGTTTTACGTGTTGAACATATATCCAGTGCGGGATATATGTTCAACACGTTATTTTTACACGACGGTGGTGACATCTATTACTATTTTTCTAATTTCTATTGTCCTCATTTTAATATAATGCATAATACATTTATTACTTTTTTAACGTGGATTAGCTTTAACACGATATAGTTTCCCTATAGCAGTTACATCTTCCTTTTACTTTTCCGTACTCAACTATACCAGAGCGGAAAAGTAATGTAATCGTGTAAAGAAAAATGGAAAAAAAAATTGTTTGCGTTTATTTCTCGCTTTTCGGCCTAAAAACCAAAGAAAATGTTTTTTAAAAGATGTTTTATGTATGTATGTGTGTGTGTGTGTGTGTGTGTGTGTGTGTGTGTGTGTGTGTGTGTGTGTATGTGTGTGTGTCGTTGTCGTTGTCGTCGTTGTCGTCGTTGTCGTCGTCGGATGAAAATTTCTTGTTAGCACGATAACTCAACTAAATCGTGTTGGATCGGTTGGGTTTCGATTGATTCTTATCGGGGACGTCTCCCAGACGACATTTATTGATTTTGAGATGGATAGAACACACTCTACCATGTTCATGGGTTATGAAAAAACACAATGGTGGACTATTTGAGAATTTTTTTTGTTAGCACGATCACTCAATTAAATCGTGTCGGATCGATCGGGTTTCAACTGATTCTGATTAGGGACGTCTACCACACGACATCTATTGATTTTGAGGTGGATAGGACACACCCCACCGTGTCCATGGATCATGAGAAAGCACGATGGTGGACTATTTGAAAGAAGTAAAACTTCTGCATTTATGTGTTGGTTTATTTTTTCTCGGCCACTCAATTTCGAGATAGAGGTGTTTTACGTGCGGAATAGTCCGTTTTAAGGTTTTGAAACTATTTATTTTATGTCTATTTTGTTATTTCATTAAATAAGTTAAACCATAACCATAGCTAACCAATATCTTAATCAAAACCACATTTATAGACCACATTATAACTTAAATTCCATCAGTAATAAAAAGTGACATACACACTTTTTAGATTAATACTTTCAATTCGAAATTGCAAATTAATAATTGCCAATTGTTCTATAATTCTTAAATTATATTCTTTCTTCTTATTGCGCTTTCATATCTCATAGTAAGTTCTATAAATGTCTGTAAAATCACTTTCAGTCATGTAAGGAAAAACGCTTGTGACGCACTGTTGTATTCTTTCTCATTGCTTTCATTTGAAACAGTAGTTGTGCTTTAATCAATGAAAATGTGTGAAAGCATGATAAATGTATCAATAATAAATTATGCTATAGGCTTCATTATTTTTGTATTAAAATCCCAAATATTCTAGTAAGGAAACTATAATTTGTGATTGTTTCTAAATATAGTGAGCGTGTAAACATGTTGGAAACATCTGACAAAGTCATTACTGACAACTAGAAAGAATATATTCAGATACATAGACACATTTTGTATTTTAGATCCGTATTTTTTGGGGTACGTATATATCTTTTTTAACATCACTGTTAAACTTATGAAGTTATCAACAATTTTTTACATTTATACCTTTTATGACACATTAACAATATGTCTGTTTAACAATAACAATTTCTTAGGCTGTAGTACAATATAATAACTGTTAAAAAATTATGATGATATCAAAATTGTGCTACACTTGCTTCGGATAATGATGAATGAAAAAACGTACAGGAATATAAAAATAAAAACTGAATAACTTTAAATAATATTTTGAAATATATAAAATTAACAGAACCGTTCGTTAAACACATGGGTATATCTAATTTTATTCGAGATGGTCAAAATTTCAATCCTTATTATGTGTTCAATTTATTCGTCTCTAATAAAATTTTCAATGATCTCGTCACTGTGATCTCGTCCCTGTCATCTCGTCGATCAATCGTTTGCCAGATAAATCTATATGGGGAATAGCGATTTAAAGCCACCGGATAACTCTAAGTATCGGCGATTTTGGACCGGATATCAGTGGCGCCGACCAAGCTCATAGCGATGGCTGTTTGCGCTGGCTGATCGTTGGCCTTCAATTCCCGCTGGGTCTTTTTGCACCGCAACTACGCATTCTGCAGTCGGTAAATGTATTAATATTACATACAAGAACAATGTTTCTCAAATCTCTTAAACGTACTTCGAGAATTTCACAGGCAGTATCCCAACATCCATGAACCACCACAACTAATTCTTACACTGTGGGGAACATGGTTATATGAAGAACTTTATTATTTTGACCATTTCCTTAAAAATTAAGTCAGTAATTTTACACTTTGATCCTGAAGAAGATGTTATAATTACAGAACGACAAGCGAAATTTCAAGAGGTTTATATTGAAGCAGATTTAGAAACTATTAATTACAATTACATAACAATTACAATGGACTAATGCAGACAATAAAGAAATTGCAAAATCCTTCATGGAGTCATCGTGGAGTCATTGCAAATAGTGTACATTGTATATAGTACATACGTAACTATATGATTTCAGTGATGAACAAGGTAAAAAATGCTAAGTTTAACAGTGTCTTAATAACTGTGAGTAAGAAAGTGTGTGTAAGATTCAGATTTTATGGCATTAAGGCAAATTTGTAGTCATTGTGCGTCTATAAATCTATTACGGAATGTCAAATATGATGTTAATTATGCAAATATTAAATTACTAAATGTCTAACGATCTCTATAAGAACAATTTTTCATTACGACGACCAAATTTCGATGAAACAACTTGATGCTGCAGATTTTTCACCGATCTCATCCAGCTTATGGCAATACTTAACAGGGTTGTTTTATAAAGTATCACTTATTATTATATATTATTTTATTACGTACGTAATATAATAATATTATGTTATGTACCTATTATTTTAATTCCTATGGCACCTAGACCATTTTGTGAACAGTGTTACATCAGATAGTAGTAGTAAATATAAAATTTAGAAAGTGTGGATATTTCTTGTATTTCTAAAAACTAATATTCTATCGTGCCTACAGCTTTATGAAAACAAATCTGTAGATGAACTGATCATTAAATTTAAGAAACAATCTTCTCAGAAACAATTATAATGTTCTTAAAAAGTCTAATAATGGAGCTGTACGGCTTCAGTACTAAACGAAAAAACAGGATATTGCTGAAATATACACAGGAAAACACGATCAGGAAAAATATATGTCAGAATATTTTATTATAAAATTATAGAATATTCTTGGATTATGTGTCTGTTTCTATGAAGCTAATGCAAGATTTTATGCAGTCAAAATTATTTATTTATGACACAGTAAAAGCAAGTCATAAGGAATTATCTAATATAAACTGGATAAATATCTAAATAGAGTGCACATAACTGGCACATCAATAATACTGGGCTAACTGCAATAAAACTGATGCAATAAAAGATCCATGCATTTATTATCCAATCATCACGATCTACAAAGCTCGCAGAAGTTAAATTAAATGAAAAAGAATTGAACTATTGTTCAACTACCGTGCCCCCCATTACTCATCGAATATAATAAGAACATGCGAAATTAGACCAAAACAAGTGGTACAGGATTAATCGAAATAATCGAAAAATGTCATTTAGATTAAGCCAAAAAGAATTTCGAAGGGAAGTTTGTGAATGTCTATTTGTGAAGAAAAGGTCTATAAAACGGTCTTTCTAAAACGCTAAAAAAAACATAAGCTTTATAAACAAATTGGCAGGGTAGTGTATGTCACGTTTATTCTAATCGACTGCAATAGCTAAGCATCCAACTTACATATATATATATATATATATATATATATATATATATATATATATATATATATATATATATATATATATATATATATATATAAAAATATTTAGGTTTTTGATTTTAGTTTACACTCTGCTAAATACTGAATATATGATCCATTTTTTTGTGAATGATGGTAGACATAACAAGCCCTTTATATACAATGTCATCATTATTAAAGTCAACACCATATAAATTTTTTTTATTAATGGATTTATGAGAGAGGAATTTGAAATAGCACTAAGGGGGCTAAAGAATAATAGAGCGCCGGGTGTAGATAAAATACAGGCGGAAATTTTGAAATGTGCGGGACAGAAAGTAGTAAATAGGATGTTTGAACTGGTAAAATACATATATGAAACGGGCGAGATGCCGGAGGATTATAAGAGGAACATTATCGTTACTATACCGAAAAAGAGTGGAGCCGACAAATGCGAGAACTTTAGAACGATTAGCCTAACTTCCCATGCGTCAAAAATCTTAACTAGAATAGTGCAGAAGAGGATGGAAAATAGAGCGGAGGAAATACTAGGAGAAGACCAATTCGGCTTTAGGCGAAATAGAGGAACTCGCGAAGCTATTCTGGCGCTAATAGTAATGTTAGAGAAAACAATAGAAAAAGGAAAGAACGCTTATATAGGATTTGTAGATTTAGAAAAAGCTTTTGATAACGTAAGATGGGAAAAAATGTTCGAGATACTAAAGAGCGCGGGAATGAAGTATAGAGATAGGAGAGTAGTACACAATCTATACAAAGAGCAAACTGCTGTTATAGAAGTAGAAGGGGAAAAAAGGGAAGTAGGTATTAGGAAATGAGTAAGACAAGGATGTACGCTATCACCACTAATTTTTAATCTGTACATCGAAGAGGCGATTAATGTGGTAAAAGGTAGAGTGGATTTCGGGATTAAAGTACAGGGACAGAAACTAAAAATGCTGAGATTCGCGGATGATATAGCAGTATTAGCATCTAGTAAGGAGGAATTAGAATCAGCATTGAACGAAATGGAGGCAGTGTTGACAGAGGAATACGGAATGAGGGTGAATAAAAACAAAACTAAAGTGTTAGTGTGCAGAGGGCGCGAGAGCAGAGCAAAAACGAAAGTACAAATTAATAATGAAAGGTTGGAGGAAGTTAAAGACTTCACTTATTTAGGAAGTAAAATAAATTGGGATGGAAGAAGCGATAAAGACATAAAACAAAGAATAGCGCAGGGTCGAGTAGCTTTTAACAAAAAGAAAGCACTTTTATGCTCGGGGGTAATAAACTTAGAAACAAGGAAGAGATTTTTGAAAACATATGTATGGAGCACGGCACTATACGGCTGCGAAACCTGGACGGTAGGGGAAGCAAGTAGGAAGAAATTAGAAGCTTTTGAGATGTGGTGTTACCGAAGAATGATGAAAATACCATGGACTGATAGGGTTAGAAACGAAGAAGTATTGGAGGAAGTCGGCGAGAAAAGAAGTATGTGGAAAAACTTAAAGAAGAGAAGAGATAGAATGGTAGGCCACTTGCTGAGACATGGGGGAATAGTCCGCGATATTTTGGAGGCAGAAATAGGAGTGAAGAAAGGCAGAGGTAGGCCGAGATTAGACTACTGCTCGCAAATAGTAAGGGATGTAGGCTGTAGCACAATTAGCGAAATGCGTAGGTTAGCACAAGATAGGAGAAGCTGGAGGTAGCGTCCAACCAGTCTTAGGACTGATGACCTAATGATGATGAATGGATTTAGGTAAAACTTGACTTCAGTAATTGTTTTTGCTTTAAATTAAACAAAAATAAATGTAGACGGCTGCTACCAAGTAATATTAGTTAAGAGTAAGCAAGTCGCAATAATATTGCGCTCATATCGAAGGCACCTCCGGAGCATGCCTCTAGAGGCATCGGATAAAAAAAAGTTACCACGTTGTTAGCAAGGGTCGATTAACTGTATTGATTTTGTCAAAATACCTAAATTCGAACGAAAAGCATTTCGTACATCGACCTAAAAATTTCGTGACACACACGAAAACAGCCGTTTGGTGAGTATAGATATGTGGAATCGAGTTATCTGTCAAAATTTAATTTTTTTTTCATAAATGGCATTTTTAACAGAATTTTGAAAAACTTTATTTGAAAAAGTTATTTCAATTGAATATGTACATAAACCTAGGATACCTTAGGTTTATGTACCTACCTAGACTCCTAATAAAACCTAGGGCAAAGTTGATTTTTTTGCTATTTCTAGCAAATAGCATGTTTTCTTGCAAGCTGGTAGAGGTTTTTGAAACTCATTGGTATGCTACCTTTCTGTAACAAATTTTCTATCCTGGTGTATATTTTTGCATAATTAAAATTTTTTGAACAAATTTTATACAAGTTGTAAGTAGTTTCTGTCAGTCCTTGATGCCATAAACGTACACCACTGTACATAGAACTTTGATATTAGAAGTATTTTTATCGATGGCAAATTTAAAATACTTTTTGACCCCTTCGAAATTTTGCAAGAAAAAATACTTCCTTTTAGGTGTTCCAGAGTTCTTTTCCACAGTGTAAATACTTATAGACACAGATTGATTTTTTTCCTAAATGAATATTCACAATAGTGAATTTATTCAAGATATGTCTTTTATTTTCTCTTTTTCCTATTCAAATTTTTGTTGTACCTATTGGGTATTGTTTCAACAGAAATTCTCGTGCCAAAGAGATGCGCGAAATATACTAAATACGCGAAAAATGTTAAATATTCAGAATTTATTGGGCCATTACTTGATGAAAATCCATACTTATACAAAATTAAAACCTTCGTTGGATAAATTTTCACTTTTTATTTGTTAAACATAGCAATTGTTTCGCCAACACAATGGCTTCTTCAGATGTTGAGTACAAACAATTGTTATGTTTGGTATAATGCAAAGTAATTGTACGCAGAGGGTAATATTCAAGCTACAGAAATAAGCAGATTATTATACTCCAACCCCACTCCATTATACTCCAACCAAATGGTTGGAGTATAATCTCCTTATTTCTGTAGTTTAAATATTATCCTCTACTTAGTAAAAGTTTGCATTATACTGATGATCTCAAGTTTTTACTCCGATTTAGATTGTTCTCAAAAATACTAAGAGATGGCGTTTGGTACGTTCTACTGCGGTAAAACGTAGCAACGTCTACTAGATGTGAGCTTCATCTGTCGTTTTACACTGCACTGACGAGACCCAAGATAAGGTCGAAACCGGTCTGCAGTTAACGATACTCTGAGATAGGTGATACTTTGCATCTTCTTTGTAGTTTTGGAACAATCTGAATCACTGTATTTTAGTGCTAACTATTGTTAGACAAAATACGGCAAATTTTGTCATTTAATTCAGCGCCCGGCGTTTGGCATAGAGCTAGGAGAATAGTTGTTTTGACCTAATTTGTTTAGTCCTTATTATATAAGGCATTTGCAGATGGGTTGGAGTATAGTCTCCTTATTTCTGTAGATTGTTATGTTTAACAAATAAAAAGTGAAAATCTAACCAGAGAAGGTTTTATTTTGTATAATATTAAATATAATATTAAATACAATATTCGTAATTTCATTCAAAATTTACGACGAAGGGTTACGACATTCTTCAATAGCGTTACGCTTGGACGAACAAGACACGTTCACTTATACCTCTATCTTCATTTCTCCTGGCAAGTTTGGCTTTATACGTATATAAGACCAAGAAATAAACTTATTTCTTGTGAACCTGTGCACTTGTAACAAATAAATCAGTTCGGACGTATGTTTAATGAAAAAGTCGATTAAAATGCGTACCTCTCTATCTACTGAACCTGGTGTTTACGTTTTCTTTTTATATTTCTTCTTTTATCACACCAAACCTAGCCTATATATAATCTTCTTTGTGGCATAGATAAATTAATTTGTCACTATTATTGAACTTGTTCCTTGATCTCGAGCGACCGATTAAGTAAACGTGTTTTTATATAACGTAATAACGTGTTGCCTACTTTCATGAAACATTTATAGTTCCACTAAGTTGCACTAATCATATAAGCAATGCATGTACTCATAAAGAAATATATAAAAAATTCAATTAGACGCGATAATAATATGAATGAGAAGTAACAGTTGATAACTGTCTTAAAATATTCCGGCAATTATTTAGTTAAGACCGAAAGGAAGCAAATCATATACAGCGTAGTATATAGGGTGTCTCAGTTGGAACTATAGGATTTGAATTGTACGCCATTAGCATTGTGTCAAAGGTAGGGCGTCAATATTTAACGACTATCACCTACGAACTATACGACATTAACACGTCGCTATTAATAGTTCCACAACGAATAGTCTGTGTACAACTGTTTTATTAAAGTGAACGATCAGCTAAAGATAAATTAAAACAAATCGCGCCTACACAGTTAACAGTTCGTAACTTTGTCAAAGAATTTGAAGAGAAATACAACGTGTCATGCAGCACGTGCTATCATAACTCTGTTGCATACCAAATTTCCTGATCGTGTTGTGTCGCGGAATGCTGACATCAATGGGCCTGCAAGATCATATGATTTAACACCCCTGGACTTTTTTCTTTAGGGTTATGCCATCACAAGTCGTGTTTCTAGGGTGATACTTTCTAATATAAACCCTCAACTATCTTTTCACGTTCGACCAATTCACTTTCAGAAAGTTCAGCATATTTAACTCACTTAAACATACATCGCCAATGTTTGTATTTCATTTATACATATTCATAGATTTGTTTTCGAAATATTTCATCAAATATTATTTAAATTTCATCCTTCCCTCATGTATAGTGATGACATAGTTCCGTATAATATTTGTAATTCTGTTAAATTATTTTATTTTATTCTTAAACACGGCAGCTTTTAGAAAAACATTGACTGACGTGCAATATTTTTTTATAAATTTTTGTATTTAAGTTTCATAAATTGCATATAGTTTATTTTACCGCTATTTGCCAAATAAAAGATCTCAAAACATACCGGCTAGGTTTTTATGGCTAGGCTCAGGTAGACTGTTCCGTTTATCGACAAGATAAGAGAGTTTTTTATTTAGCAAATAGCGATGATATAAATAGTACACCCGTTGGTCTTTAACCAAAAGACAATTCTTTATAGAGAGTAGTATGGTATTTAAAATGATAAGACATAGTTACATCGAAAAATAAAAATGTTTAGCAACTTCAGGCGCATCTCGTATCAGAGATCTGGTAGACATTTTCCCTAAACATTAGCTTCAAATCGTTTTTTACATCTTTCAAACTTTTATTATCACCCAATCTTTTTAAAGATTCTTGGTTTTTTAATGAAGCGACTTTTTCCATAGATAAAACAGTAAATCGTCATAGTTGAAATCTCGAAACAGTTCACACGGGATTGAAGAATCTTATAGACAACTTTTAGGTAAAGTAAATAGTAGAATAGAAATAGGCTGAAATAATAGAAATAAGAATTTTTTGTTGTTTTTTTAATTTGTTGTTTTCTATTCGTTTTTTTTTTGATTTGGTGTGAAATAATTTGGTGAAATAATAATGATTTTGATATGAAGAAAAATAGTGCATATTATTTTTTATATCCTCGTATCTGTTTGCGACTATTTAAAAAGGACGAAAAAATTTAAGCAGGGATTTGAAAACGCAGTGAAAAGACAAATATAATTCCTTAAACATTTCCCTATTTAACGGTCTCTCTATCGCTGATAATTCCCGAGATAGCAATTCGTGCAGTGCCAAAGTGGGTCACGCTGTATTCTTTTGGAATTTTATGTAAAAAATTCACTTCCACTTCATGAATTAATATTCATGAAGTGGACATCTAGAATTATATTTATATTCATTCACCATAATAAAATAAATCAACTACTGCATTTCTTCTCATGTGAATGTTAACTATAGAAAAATATTAATATTTCCCAAATGTAGCGATAAGGCTAGGTGGTCGAACTTTTTACATTTCGACATTGTTTACATAAATATGTGGCCAAGACGAAGCCATGTATATTAAAAATAAGATATTGGGACGATACAAACATGTTGGACAGAATATATGTGGCATGCGCTGGGCATACTAATAAGCAAAGGAGGTGCAAATACACGTCGACGTTCCCGTCATGGCGCAATTAAGATTCAAAATGCGGCACATACTAGCGTTTCGTGACACAAGGCAACGATCTCCAACAAGACGCAGTACGAGTTAGCAGTTTAAAATTTTTTACTGCACTGCCTTCCCGAACACTTCCTATATCCACGCTGGTAACTAAAAATTTGCCTTACAAATTGCAGCGGTCGGATCGATTGGAGGCGAATCTGTTATTATGGGTTTTTTAACGGGGTTGCTTTCATAAATTATGTACTGGTAGGACAGTATGAAATGAGGAAAGTGAATATTACTTCTTGTTATTATACGTAAGTACTGCTTACGGCATCATAAATCCTGCAAATACCGGCAATTTACACGGTGTACATTTATACATTCAATTATCGAGATTTATCGTGGCGATGAATATCCAAAATAATTCATGAATGAAGTTTAAATTGCCATCACTGCTGTCTTAGACCTGTTATTTGCCGAGCTGGCATAAAAACGTATTTTTTAATATTTGTTACTTTAGTACTTTTGCGTAGTGTAAATAATTGTATGACAAACACTGAGTTAGAGCTCGATTCGAGTAAAGTCAAAGCAAAATGAAAGCAGAAATATATTAATACACGTATGTATTAATATTAATACATGTATGTACGTTCCCGTATATGAAAATTTAGAATGTAAACTACTATCGAAATGCAAAATAATAAATTCTAGCTCTTTTTATAGAAATCCTTTGCCTTGAAATTGGGCTATATGACACCTTGTCACAAAATAACTGATTGAACAGTCTACCAGAGTAAAATATTTAATAATGCGAAATTATTATAAATTAGTCGGAATTTTTGTAAATTTGATATAAAATCTATACAGGTAATAATATTCTACACCATTATGCAATAATGGTAAACCTTAAGAATTTCACAGCAGATAGAAGAGGAAAGGTTTTTACTTCATATCTCGACACACCTTTCCAGATGGTACCCCAATAAAATCTCTAGAAACATCTGAACTTAAAAAAATGATACAGAGAAATCTCGACCCTAAAAAAGTCCAGGATTAGATCTTATAACGGGGTTAGTCATAAAACAACTTCCAAAAAAGCATTGATTGACGTAACTCGAATCTGTATTGTGATATTCCCAGTATGACCCTACCCACACCAATGAAAAGTTGGATTAGTCATCTTGATACCCAAGCCTGGACAACCAGCAGAAGATGTATCGTCATATAGACCCGTCACACTATTGTTGATGTCAAAACATTTTGAGAATATATTCATGAAAAGAATGAAACCACTGCTAGATGCACTCAATATTATCCCAGAGCACCAGTTTGGATTCTGCGATAGACGTTTAACAACTGAACAGGACACGGAGTAGTAAAAGTTATAAATAATATATTAGAATGAAAACATACTGTTCTGCTGCATTATTAGACGTAAGGCAAGCACTGGTTAAAGTACTGCTCGTGAAGAATAGGAAAAAGTGTGAGATTATCTAGGTATGCGTAGAAGAAAGACTGAGGCAGCATTAGGAGGAAAATGGATGCACTTTACGAGCAGCCAGATCAAACTCTGTGTATATTCACCTTCAATATACATTCATCGATATTCGCTCTGCAAGGGTCTTAATGAGACTGACTAAAAACCAGACTATTTATAGCGCGCCTTGTGGGCGGTCCAATATCGCAGTTTTGAGAATTGCTTCTATTCTTGACGAGCTGTATGACACCTTCGATTGCTATATACATTGAAATAAAAATTAGATCCTACTATAAAATACTATTCTCATACCTTAGTAATAGATACTTCGCTGTCAGGTATAAGGAATTAACTAGCATATATTATATTCAGTCAAGAGTTCTATAGTTTATTTCATCTCTATTTGCCAAATAAAAAATCCCAAACGGCTCTTATCTCATACCGTGGCTTGTTTCTATGGCTAGACTCAGGTAGACTGCAAGTTAAGAGAAGTTTATCGTCAAATTAAGAGAATTTTTTATTTGGCAAATAGCGATGAAATGAATAGTACAGAAGCGCGTCCTGGGAACTGCTCTATACCATTTACGTCTTCCATATACTTTTACAACAATTTATTTACCATTTCAGATACCTTCACTGCCATATTCGCTGACGATACCGTCGTTATGACCACAAGTCTAGTGCCAAGATTTGTCTAGTGAGAAATCATATGAATTCCAGACGGCGTTACTAACGGAAATCGCATGTCCAATTTGTAAGGTGATAATAATTAAACTATATTTATTATAAAACTTTTTTAGATAATTATAGGTTTCTAGTAATTACTTTTTATTAGTTTTTAATATATTTTGTTTCGTCTATCATGACGTATATTTTGAATTTAAACCTAATCTCAAATGTACATTGTGATATACTGATGTGTAACGAAGATTGCCATACGTTTGTAAAACGTCAAGATGCATAAATACAAGGTTACATCAAGTGTGAATGATGCTAAGGGTGCTAGCTATTCCCCAAAAGGTTGCGCATATACCATGGTAAGAGTGAAAACCTAAAATACTTCTCCCAAGAATACACAGACTTTCGCAATAAGATTTATTTTAACTTGAATGTAAATATACGTTTCGGCATATGCAAATCATCCTCAGGGAATTAAAACATTTATTAGAAAGTAAAAATGGAGTTTACTCTGAAATTTTTATCATCGATTTCTGTCTGTTTACAATTTAATATCGCATAATTTTCTCAAATATATTGTAGATGATGATATTTTAATAGACATAAGAGATACTCCATTCCTTACTAATGATATTTGTGAATCAAAATGCAATTAGTGTTTTGGAGACAACAACTTGTCTCATGTTATAATGAAAAAACTGCGTGTAATAAGTGCATACGGAGAAAATTAATTAGTGTAATTAGAGATTATCACCGGATAATCTCGAATCATGATCCAAATCACCAATTTTTAAATGAGACACCCTGTATATTTTAACATATTCCTATTTTATAACAAATGCATTACTATTCAATATTACATCTAAACATAAAAATGATCCATATTATTACTTTGAAAACTATTATTATGGAGTCCATCGTTTCTGAGGGCAATGTAAAAAATGTTGATTCGTTTTATAGCAAATTCCCTTTTATTAGACAATATCTTTGATACTTGTGATACTTAAGCCAGTAGTATTGACACTAGCTGCCTCCAAAATAATTGAAGAATTATTTACATGAAAGTGGGCCTCATTTAATTTAAATATTAAACTAAATATAATATGGATACATTTACGGTAGCCTTTTTTGTTACAAAAGTATTATAAACATCAAGGATAATTATTTCATTTGCGGTTTAAGTACTTCCTGCCGTCTGATATACGATACTATTTTATAAGCTAAATTAACATTTCCAATACAAGGTAAGTAGCTACGGAAAATTACGCCACATTATTTGTGTGCCATAATTTATTTTAATGTATGGACAATTATTTGTCAATTACTGAAAGCAATAACTATGTCTATAGTCATAAAAAATTGTATGAAACTACATGAAACTAATTATAGTTAAACAATGCTCTCTATATTAAGTGTTTAACACTCACATGTAGCTAGAGTTTTAAATTATAAAGATGTTATCATCCAAGAAAGCCCTTTAAAAGGAGTATAATCTAATGAAGTATATGATATAATGTACTACATAGCTTATATATAGGTAGTAAAGATGTTCTAGAGACAGAGGAATCGAAATTTCTTATTAAAAATTATTTCAGGTCCATATCAAGTTTCTTCCAGTCTCGCTAATAATTAAAAGTGCATTAAGTGTTTACTCTAAACCATATGCCATATTATTACAGTAAATCAAAAGTAGGTACACTAATGTAGAGTTTTAAATATAAATCTGAATATAACTTATAAGTCGGAAATCGAGAAAGGAACCACCAAGTCGCCAAGCGGTTATCAAAGTAGTTCCCGAATAGCAAAGCTATTACATAATCGCTCTAGGAAACAACTACTCCTCGGGCTAAAGCCCTGCCAGGCATTGAATTATACCCAGAAGTGATCCTCGACCCCTTTCTCGTGTTTCTGCATGATCAGATAAGGTTTCAAAAAATAAAACCCGCCACAGGTAGGATTCGACATTTGTCCCGGATCGGAACCGAACGACATACAGCTGTTTCGAACTTGTTAGTTCTCATCAGTGCCGCATACGGTACGCCGATTCAGAACAAATGCCGAATGAACTTTATGGCCTATACATCTTTATCGATACGATCTCTGTCAGTAACTTATAAGTCGGAAATCGAGAAAGGAACCTCCAAGCGGTTATCAAAGTAGTTCCCGAGTAGTAAAGCTATTACATAATCGCTCTAGGAAACAACTACTCCTCAGGCTAAAGCCCCGCCAGGCATTGAATTATACCCAGAAGCGATCCTCGACCCCTTTCTCGTGTTTCTGCACGATCAGATAAGGTTTCAAAAAATAAAACCCGCCACAGGTAGGATTCGACATTTGTCCCGGATCGGAACCGAACGACATACAGCTGTTTCGAACTTGTTAGTTCTCATCAGTGCCGCATACGGTACGCCGATTCAGGACAAATACCGAATGAACTTTATGGCCCATACATCTTTATCGATACTATCTCTGTCAGTAACTTATAAGTCGGAAATCGAGAAAGGAACCACCAAGCCGCCAAGCGGTTATCAAAGTAGTTCCCGAATAGCAAAGCTATTACATAATCGCTCTAGGAAACAACTACTCCTCGGGCTAAAGCCCCGCCAGGCATTGAACTATACCCAGAAGCGATCCTCGACCCCTTTCTCGTGTTTCTGCACGATCAGATAAGGTTTCAAAAAATAAAACCCGCCACAGGTAGGATTCGACATTTGTCCCGAATCGGAACCGAACGACATACAGCTGTTTCGAACTTGTTAGTTCTCATCAGTGCCGCATACGGTACGCCAATTTTTGAAACATTATCTGATCGTGCAGAAACACGAGAAAGGGGTCGAGGATCGGTTCTGGGTATAATTCAATGCCTGGCGGGGTTTTAGCCTCGACGAGTAGTTGTTTCCTAGAGCGATTATGTAATAGCTTTGCTATTCGGGAACTCCTTTGATAACCACTTGGCGGCTTGGTGGTTCCTTTCTCGATTTCCGACTTATAAGTTACTGACAGAGATCGTATCGATAAAGATGTATAGGCCAAAAAGTTCATTCGGCATTTGTCCTGAATCGGCGTACTGTATGCGGCACTGATGAGAACTAACAAGTTCGAAACAGCTGTATATCGTTCGGTTCCGATCCAGGACAAATGTCGAATCCTACCTGTGGCGGGTTTTATTTTTTGAAATAAATCTGAATATAAATACACAGCTTAGTGTTGATTTTAACACTATACTGTGTATTTTTGTGTAAGTAGTAGTACAATATCTAAGTAGATGTTTATTCTACCACGTAAACAATTTCATAAATCATACATATTACTTCTTACATATTAATGTTTCTTAAATTATAGCTGTAGAATTTGAGTAGTTCTCTGTATAATGAGGCTTTTCTGTACTTCATCTCATAATTCATTTTAGTAATCGTACATTCTTATTTTAGTAGTAATAACTTTTATGGCATCATGTGATTATATTTTAAAAACGAATATAAAAAATACTGGTTTTGAATACAAATTAAATTCACGTAGATACTTTTTATATCGATGACCTCTAGGGTCATGTTTAAAAATTTTTAATATCTTTTTAACATTATTTAAAATTTTATAATTTATGTAAAGTGCTTTATTTTTTAAAATGATATTATTTGAAAAAAATTTAACACTTTTAATTGAAATAAAGTTAATAATATCAGTTTGTTTATTTATTTTTATAGCAACCATATTTTGTGTCATATCAATTATTAATATAATTGAATTAAACTTTTTATTACTGTAGACAGCGTTTTAAATTGAAATTATTTATGTTATGTCAAATATTCAAACTGGGAAGTAAATGTTGATTTCAATAATTTTTTTCCCAGTAGATGCATAAGTAGACGAGCTATTGAAATTGAGTTGCCATCTAATTTTTTCGACCTGACGTGGTTTAATTTTTTCTAGATTATTTAAAATCGAAGGTCTGTTACAAACCAAATAATGTCTATAATAAAAGCAAAAATTAATAGAACTGCACTTCATTACACTCGATACAAAATTATAGAATGATTCTAGAAGGCTAGAAATTTCACATCGCATTAGCTGTTTTCAAAAAAGTAACCTTCTTCTCGTTTAAATATTTGATTTGTTATTTCATTTTGAAGCCATTAATACAATAATGAATATGTAATATTTTTCAAAACAATTCGAAATATTAAATTGATGAATAAATAATTAAAAACATTTAAAAGGGTAGCAGTTACTCCAAGGGATGAGGCGGGGAGATAGAAAATTCCACTGAAATAATGTTATTTTATAATTATGTAAAAGTTAATTTGTTAAATTTTTTACTTATAAATATATCCAGTTCGGCAGATATTTTATCCAATCTTCCTTCTTTATTCATTTATGCTTTCTACATCTTTTAAAACAGTTACAAATAAACTGGTTATATATATTTTATGTTGTAGAGTAATTATAAAGTACAGACACTGCTAGGTAAACATTAGAAGTTATTGACACATTAATAAATATCGCTACAAAGAAAAATTTCACTGTAGTATTTTAAACTTATATGAATTTATATAGGTACATATCTAAATGATTCTAAAAAATAAATGAATGATCTAAATAAAATTAAAACTAAAGATGGAAAAAAGGTAACTAAAATTAACTAATAAAATTGCTTAGTCTTAACTTTAATGAAGTAAACAATACTACGTAGCACAAAGAGAGTATTGCCAAATAATATATTATTTTTAATTATAATAATATATTTTTGTAATTCAGATTGCACGTTTATTTTTTAAAAGATAATAATTTTTTATTTTGCATCGTGTAGGTAACGAACCAATCTTGAATTATTTATTATTTTGCTTTAGTAAAAAAGGGACCTTGTATAGCTCTGCCTTGAATTGCGCATTCAGGAATAAATAAACACGATAATCACAACATTTTTGATGCACAATAAAGAAATGATTCATTTTTTCAATCAACTGAATCGATTTAAACTGAAGGCAACTCATCAAGCCGTCATTGTGGCGGTGTTTACCTTCATAAAGTTACTCTATTCGCTGTCATGAGACTTTTAAAAATACAAAAAGTAAAACCCCGATATGCGTGTTTGCAGTAAGGTTTATGTCAGAGATGATACTTGATTCACGTCATCAATGGAAGATCTATGAAGAGTACGGGCCATCGATCACTTCTACAGCGGAAACAAATCGCTGAGCAATATCGATAAAAACAGCCACAGCGAAGTAGTTTATTATATGGATATTGGCATCGGGGAGTCTCATAGGCTCCCAGAGTCTTCCAGATATTAGAAGTTCATTTAGTAGTGCAAATAAATTAGATAGGAAGTAAAGAATCAAGAAAGCTGGGTACGGACTGATAAAATTAATAAATATGATATCAAAATACTAATAAATGTAATTCTGGTAATACTGATGTAAGTTATAAATGGCTGTACGCTATGTGAGCCACATCAGCGCAGCGTAGCTTTCACAACTTTGTAAGCTGTCGTGTGTCTATCAGAAATTCTTATTAAATTGGTAATATTAAAATTGCACGTAAAATCGAATTAGATTTAATTGCACTCTACATCAATGTTTGTGGTCAAAGACCTTAGCAAGAGCTTTCTTTCATTTAAAGGGCTGGAAGGTTTCATTAAACATGCAATATTATGTAGTTAAACCTTTTATTTTGAACATTATTTACAATCGTTGTATTTGGAAAATACTGCTGCTGATAGCAATAATATGACACATGAAAAACTAAGTTTCTCTGGAAAAGGTGTAGGCAATTTAATATAGATTTTATGCAGTAGCAAATAAATAAGAATAAATATAAATAAATGAGAAAAATTTTTTATAACGAATTATAAGAATTAATGTTGGCTATTCATAATAAATATTTCGTATTATTTCTTTAATTATTGGGGATTGTGAATTTACCAATACACAACAAATATGTACAATAGCATCAATGTGAATAAATAAATAAGTCGGAATTTTATTTAAAATCTGATAAGTTCTTAGTCTTTGCATTATTCTCTCGGCATTGATTCTGACACGGGCAACATTGTATGTTTCTTGAGTTTGCTCTCTGGAAAATTCACTTTTGTCCTGTAGAAGAGGTGGCATAACCATCCTGACTTGCTTCCAGCTTCGTCCAAAACTCGTCTTACTTCTGAAAACCCTTTGTCCGTCGAAATAATGTCTTTATTTTCCACATAATTTATTAATCCCGCCACTTTAGTCTTAAATGAAATAAAGCCTCCAGAAGTAATACCAATAGGCAACCTCTTCGTCTTTATCCATGTCTATTCATTTCTGGCATTATGCTAATTTCCAAGCTACCATAGGAAATCTATAAAATTAGCATTTACTACTTCTTTCGCTATTATTGCAATTTACAACACAGCATTTTTGGATTCGTTTATGGCCTGACACATATATGACCTGACAGCCTACTACTGACAGCTTACTTTAATGCAATTTGTTTTCACTGCAAGCACTGCCATCGACTTATTTCCCCTACCCCATACTCTGCACACAGCGCATATGAATACATTATTATTTCTTTAATTTCTTCATCACATATAAGAGAAGTCAACCTATGAAAACAGGATATCAGTACTGCATGGTAAAGTTTTTAGTTTTATTCGTAAAGAACAGTTGGATTGGACCGCTGGATTAGAAGAGGAGGACCTGTGGAATGCCAAGGTCATTGGATCTAAATCCGTTGGATTTCCTCTTTTGGGGACATAAAACGGTAGTATAAAAGGATAAACCAACGAATTTAGAAAGCTTGACGAATAAAATAAGCATTGCTGTTCAGGATATAAAGCAAGAATGGCTTTTAATGCCCTACAGGAATTTGAGGTTAGGTTAAGGCAGATATAGATTGTCGAGGTGTTGCGGGATGGAAGATTGAACATTTACTTTAAACAAATAATTTGTTTATATTGTTGATGTCGTCATTTTGAGTTCTATAAATTCATAAAATCACTATAAAATCGAAAACATAATTAAATGCAACAAAAACTGAAAATTTATTTGGTAATTGTTTACATTAGGTGTTCCTTGAAAATGCTTACGAAACTTTTCCTACCCCCCTATTTTCGAGGGTGCTGGAGATGAATCTGGTTACAGTTTCATCCGCTCGCACACAGTTTTCGATAAAATGGATTTTCCACTTTTTCGTAATACATGCCACTTTCCTTATCAAATAATTTTCACTTCACACTATGTAGGTAGCTTATATTAATACCAATAGATGCTACAACACTTCCTTTACACATATCATATATTAAACCGTCATAAAACCTATTAGAAACTTTCAATGTTTAGTTACTTCAAATGTATACAATGACTTGCAGTTGGCGTCGTCCATTGTAATTCGTGGCGCCCTCTGTGTCGTTCGATGAAACTACATACATACGGAGAGGCTCCAAAAGCTAACTCTGAATATTAACAACTAAATACTCTGTTATTTTGAAGGATACTAACCTGACCTAACCTAACCATAATAAATAGATAGTCAGGTTAGGTTAGGTTAGTATCCTTCAAAATAACAGCGTATTTAGTTAGCCTCTCCGTATGTATGTGGTTTCATCGAACGACACAGAGGGCGTACGAATTATAATGGACGACGCCAACCGCACGTCATTGTATACGTTTGAAGTAACTAAACATCGAAAGTTTCTAATAGATTTTATGACGGTTTAAAATGTCATATGTATAAAGGGAGTATTGTAGCATCTACTCGTATTAATATTAGCTATTGATGTAGTGTGAAGTGAAAGTTATTTGATAAGAAAAATTGTCCTCGTGCGTGCGGAAAAGTGGAAAATTCATTTTCTCGAAAACTGTGTCCGAGCGGATGAAAGTGAAGCCTGGTTCGTCTTCAGCACCTCGAAAATAGGGGGGTACGAAAAGTTCTGTAAACATTTTCCAAGGAACACTTAATATAAACAATTACCAAAATAATAAACCTGACTTAATTTCTGAAAAATGGAAAGATGTGGCAACATTGCATATATCATTTTGTTACCCTTGTGCACCAAGTTTACAATCTAATCAACGGTTTTAGAGATATGTGGTCGTTTCTTTACTCATAAAATCATAACTAAGCCTGCATACTAGAGCTAGCGGACACATGAAATGCAAAACCAATCGGCATACTACGACCTGTTGACCGGATCGGCGGAACATGCCTCTGGTAAACAGGTGGTCGTTGAGGCGGCGCATCAGCGAGAGAAACGGAAAGTTGTTAACACTCGGAGCGAGCGCCACCACGGATAGGCGCTCCGTCTTCGTTCACCCGTTGCGATCACGTCGGCTGGCAGTTCGTGAATGTTCCATCATACCATTCGTGCATGAACTTGTGCACTCTATTCAACTGGAAACCAGACGAGGTGCCGGGGTGGAAGAAACGGACTGACGAACGCACTGGTCGGCCCTCTGTTACATGGGTGGGTGCCGCTGACGTCGATCACCGGAACCGAGGCAAAAAGTCGCCTGCTTCGCCACGCCGCCCAGGAAATAAACAACAGCATCATCCTGTAGTCTTTCACATTGGAGGAGATAAAACTGGAAGGTATTTGCTGGATATAGACATATGTGAATCATCCGTAGATGATTTAGGAAAATGGATGAGCTTCACTCATCCATTACTCATATACGAGAGTGATTTGAAAAGTTTCCGACCTCAAGATAAAGATGACAGCACTCGTCAACAAAAGCTAGGGAATGTTTGCGCATCTTTTGAAAGCTGCTCAGCAAAATTTCAGCCATTTTGAACGCCCAGTTGTTGTTTGACAATCGTTTGAGTGAGTCGATGTGAGTGTCTTTGTGAAAATGGAAAATATCGAGTATCGAGCTGCCATTAAATATTTGTTTTTGAAAGGCAATACGTCTACGCAGATCAAGGAGAAGGTGGACGCTGTGCGCGGGGTCACTGCACCACCATTTACTGCCGTGAAATTTTGGGCAGCTGAATTTAAACTTGGGGTTGATAAACGTTTGGGACGTCCAAAAGACTACAACCACCAACGATGACATCGCTCAAGTTTACCAAATGGTGTTAGACAACCGTCGAATTAAAGTGAGACTTATAGGAGACGCTATGAATATATTCAATGAACGTGTTGTCACATATTGAATCAAGATTTAAACATTTAAGCATAAGAAAGCTGTCCATGCATTGGGTGTCGCGTTTGCTCACGTAAGACCAAAAACGTGTTCAAATGAATATTTCCAATTCTCTGTTTGGCGCAGCTTAGGCACAGTAAATCAGAGTTTTGGCGCCGATTAATTACTGTAGATGAAACTGGAATATACCATTACACCCCAGAAACAAAAATACAGTCAACACAATGGACTGCCAATGTGGAATCGGCTAAAACTATTTTTTCGGCTGAAAATGTGATAGCGACTGTTTTTTGGGATAGTCATGGAGTTATCTTAATCTATTATCTTCAAAAAAGAAAAACCACCCAAGCTGAAGGCGGAAATTGCGGAGAAACGGCCACATTTTCAGAAAAAAAATTGTTTCACCAAGACAATGCGCCATTTCACACCTCAGCAGTAGCCATGGCGAAAATACACAAATCACGGTTTGAACTGCTTGATCACCCTCCTTACTCACAGGATATAGCCTCAAGCGACTTCTTTTGTTCCCTAAGCTAAAAGTTGTACTTGGAGGACAGAAATTTTCGTCAAATGATAAGGCCATGACCTTCGTAAACAATTACTTTGTAGAGAAATACGCCGAGTACTATTTGGATTGGTTAAAAAGATAGGAGCATCGCTGGGAAAAATGTGTAGACTTACAGGGAGACTATGTAGAAAAACAAAAATAAATCTGAAAAAAATATATATTCTATCTTTGTTGGGTCGGAAACTTTTCAGACCACCGTCGTACAACTATCGAAAAATGAATAGACGCGACATGACGCGTTACATCTGTTTCGTTCACCTAATTGAATTGTGTCAGCTGGAACTATAGAATTTGAATTTCGCGCCTCTTTTGTTCTGTCAAAGATAGGGTGTCAATATTTAACAACTGTCATCTGCAAACCATACGACGTTAACATGCCTCGACTAACAGTTCAACAATGAATACAATAGTACAACTATTTTATGAAAATGAGCGATTTTACAGTTGCATTAAGAAAAATTCGCACAAAGTTAGAACAAAATGAAACGCCTACAGAGTTATCAGTTCGTAACTTTATCAAGAAATTTGAAGAGACGGGTTCTGTTATCAATAAGGTACACCAATACGTCTTCATCGTGGTCGGTCAGATGAAAATATTTCTGAAGTGAGAGAAAGTGTACGGGAATATCCATCACATCCATTCGATGTCAGCACAATAATTTAATCTATCAAGAGCCACCACACATCGAATGTTAAAGAAATATCTGCATCTGTTAGCATACAGAATTCAGTTAACAAAACAATTAAAAGCTACAGACCATTTATAATGTCATACCTTTGTTAAATTGGCGTCAGAAAAGTAAGAAGATGATGCTGATTTTCGCAACAAAATTTTGTTCAGCGATGAAGCACTTTTTCATCTTGATGGATACGTCAGCAAATAAAATTGTCCAATTTGAGGTGCTGAAAATCCAGATACTGTTCACGAAAAAGAAATGCATCCACAGAGATGCACAGTTTGGTGCACATTTTGGAGTGGTGGACTATTTGATCCATACTTCTTTGAAAATGAAGCTGGTAGTGCTCACACAAATAATCACAGTAAATTATGAACGCCATCATGACACGCAGTCGTCGACTTATTTGTAGATGACAGTCGTTAAATATTGACGAGCTGTCTCTGACAGAATGCAAATAGCGCACAATTCAAATACTATAGCTCAAAATGAGACACCCTATATTTACAAGTTGTTATAGTTATGAACTATTAACTTTATATATGTTGCAATATGACGCAATGTATCTTCATTTCTCAAAAGTATAGCGTATATCACAGTTTTTTAATAAACATTATATATAACCAACATATTTGTACTAATATTATCTTTTATTTACAGAAAACTTAATTGATCACTATTGTTATTTACCTCTCAAACATTATCTGCACCACCAGTATAGATAACATATAATAAATCACATAGTATTTACATCATGCGAAACTAGAGATTTTTATTGCTCCGCCAATATAAACGACAGTTTAATTTGTTTGTGATACATTCATTAAAAAGTCAATTCTAATAGAAGTCTTGGGTAATTGCATCCTTGGATCTGTGTTTTAAATCAACATTTAACGGGAGAGGCGTATTTGGACATGTTGCAAAATTTTATTGAGTCGCTAATCCTGGTGATCCTAGAGGATAATGCTTATGAATTTCAAGATCTAAAAATAACATTTCAATAGGGTGGTAATCCCCCACACATTTATAACGCAGGAAGAGTTTGTCTCATTGAACAATACCGCTGTAGATGAAATACGCAGGACGCATTGGATGTAGAGGTACGATATATTGACCTGCTCGGTTCCCAGATCTTTACCCCTCAAATTTACTTTATGTGGCTACTTAAAATCTAAGGTATATTCTACGCAACCCACTTGTATCGAGGTTTTAAAACAGTGAATTACTGAAGAATATAGGTTAATTTGAATGGGTGAGAAAACTGTTTTATAACAGGGTATTGCACTGACAGTGAGAAAATTCTTTAGAAACACTCTTTATTTTTATCATTTTGATATTTCTGAATTAAATTTATTGTTTTCCCTTAAATAGAGTTTATTCTTAATGTAAACAACATGAAATTCGGATATGTAAACATATCTAATTAACAATTCACGTCATGTTCTGTAATTTTTGTTCGAAAAAAATGTGATACTTAGCTTCTTAATATAAAAACAACGTTTGAATAGATATTTAAAGTAGCTTTGAATTGAGGTATTGCCAACATATTGTTACAATTTAAGAATAATTTTTAAATGACGCCGCAACGCCATATCTGATGACTATATCACCTTTTGCTAGCTCAAGCATAATTTTCATGTTTCAATGTACAGCTCGTGAGTAATAGGAAAAAGTATGAGATTGCTCTATGTATGCGATTGCTCTATGTATGAGCAGTATGTATGCCAATTTTCATTCTATTAGGTCTTAAAATTCCAATTACAAGGCTAAAGGGGCTGAAGGATCTTCATGCGCATTATACGAGTATTCCAGAAAGCACTTTCACTTGCAGTGCACAATGTTCGCAAATATTTTATTATACTCCCCTCAATCATAAATAATATTTAAATGCACATATACAGGGTGTCCCAGATTTAAACGGACATACTCTAGTGGAAGGTAGAGCATACTCGGGTGAGTTCAAAACACTTCTATGCTTACCGTTGAATGTGAATGGTTTTTGAGATACGGGGTGTTCTATGGTTTTTGACCAGAACTTTTGTCCACCATATTTTTGAAATAACTGCACATATTTAGATAAAATTTGGTACACATATTATTCTCTTTTAGGTTAATAAATAGCTTAAGTGATTTCGGAAAAATTCAAGGATCGACCTCCATTTTTTTAATATGGCTCTATTATTCTGTGGTAAATGTTAGTAAACTGGAGGCAGAAATAAGAGTGAAGAAAGGCAGAGGTAGGCCTAGATTAGACTACTGCTCGCGAATAGTAAGGGATGTAGGTTGTAGCACAATTAGCGAAATGCGTAGGTTAGCACAAGATAGGAGAAGCTGGAGGTTAGCGTCCAACCAGTCTTAGGACTGATGACCTAATGATGATGATGTTAGTAAACTTTTAAAAAGCCTATGGACCAGTTTATGAAATAATGTCATAATATTTGTATTGTTTTGACATTCAGAAATATGTGCAGTCATTTCAATGGCGGACTAAATTTCTGGTGAAAAACCATAAAACACCCGGATATCTCAAGAACGGTTCACATTCAGTGGTAAGTGTAGGGGTGTTTTGAACTCAGCTGAGTGTGCTCTACCTTTCACTAGAGTGTGTCCGTTTAAATCTGGGAAACCCTGTATATTTTAGGAGCAATCCTTAACAGCAATCGTTTCTTAATCAACGGTGCAATGGAAATTCTTGAATAATGATGCCAGATGAATAGAAATAGTTTTAGAGATAGGAATGGAGATCGCAAGACTTGTACTGTAGATAACAATGCAAGTCTTGCTTATGATGTTAGTATTTCTATCGATAGTAAATATAACATAGCCATTACATATATCTATCTTAAAACCTAAACGCATCTTTGTATATAATATTCAACAACAATAATTACTTCATTAAATAATTGACTCGACTTTATGTTTTAAATAATGAAAATTAATATATCGGTTTCTCTTTTAGTGATACTCAAACACTGTTAACACTGCTGTCTGGATGGATAATTGATATCTTATTTAATTACCGCAATTATTTTGCAGTTTAAAGGCATACTACCATAGTACACCCAAATATTAATTATAAAATCATCCTCTGGGGTATTACGCCGCTAATCCCTGTAATCTTCATATTACGGATGCCGTTAAACGTTTTTCTAATTATTGTATAAACACTCAACGCGTAAAATAAAATTGACTACAGTTCATAATATGTAGTGCAGGATCGGTAGGGTATTAATTTGTATTATTTTATGTGTGGCTATTATTTCTAACGTACAGTTTGTATAGAAGTTATAGATGATAAATCTTACCGTAACCACCATGTTTCCTCAACGGAGTTCACTCACCTGAAATGGAAAAAAATACGTTAAGATAATAAATTCGATACGACTACCTACAAAGTAGCGTGAACAATGTTCTAGGTGGTAAATATTAGATGGAATGTCCGGTCTCCTGGGTTATATGAACGTCAGCTTCAAAACATACAGCTGTATGTTGAAAATAGTAATTATGATGAAGCGAATGGACACGATGGATTGACCGTCTAACTTTAAAACATCATTAATTATTATACAATCATAAAACATTTAACACTATCTATCATATCATCATTTATTTCAGACAGCGAATTTTAGAATTTACTACATTCTGTTAAATATTTGTTCTGTTACAGTTTTCGTATACGATGATTTTAAATCAAATATATACATCTCTACTTCAGGAGTACCCCAATGATCTAATCTTGGGCCTTCGGTTTTATTTATTCCATTTCTATTTTGGTTTGCTCAGAATCTCTTTCAAATTATTGAATGAAGCAAGTCCTCTATTGGCAATATGAAATATTCTAAAAAGAAATATTTTTATAATATAATGATTACACGGGGGAACAAAATAAAAATTTTTATGTTGCTACAAATTTAAGATTGATTTGTGAGTAGTCGAAGACCTTAATTTCACATTATATCTTCATTTTAGCAAAATCGACCATGTTTGTTAAAATAATGGAGACTCCTGAAATTGCTTATTCTCAGCATCAGTGGTTTGTGTCGATTTAAAAATGTCACCATATTTCTTGGACAGTAAACTGGATATACCAAATATCCTAGTCCCCTCTGTTTATGGGATAGTCGTGCAAAATAAAAGCATTGGCAGCAAACTGTTTGGCCTATGAGAAACGGTATGACCGTTGAAAATGCCCAACATTGTTCACGAACCATTAATGAAGAGAGAAGAAATAATACTGCCACATCTTCTCATCCAACTGGGTTTAATGAAGTAGTTTCAAGTGTTAGTGTACAAGTCAGGTTGTTTTAAATACATTTGCCAAGCATTTCCGGCACTGAGTATGGAATAATTAAAAGCAGGGATTTTTGACGGCACGTAAATTCAAAAACTGATAAAAGATACAAATTTTAACAGATATATGACCGTTGCACAATCTGATGCATGTTTCAATTATGTCTGTAATTCAAAATTATTTGAGTGTTCACAAGGCAAATTACTACCAAGACTTGGACAAATTTTCTTCTAACTTAGGAGATTGTAGTGAGGAACAAGGTTTTATCAGGATATCCGAATAATGGGAGAAAGGTAAGAAAGGTGGGATCGTCACATGACACCGATTATTGTTGGAGTTTACAGTGTCCATAGCAAAAATACAAAAGAAAGTAATACAAAAAGACTTTAATTTTATAATATTTAATATATTTCTGCATGAATTAATTACTCTTTATTTTGTTGTTAGATTTAATATATAAAAAAATTCAAACTAGAGAAATTGTTTATTTTACTTTGTTTTTCTTACTTTTCATTCATATTTATCAAGTATGTATATTTCCGAAAGTAGAGCTAGTCAATAAAAAGTGATGCCATTTTCAGCATCAGGGGCAGTAATGTACCCTTAATCGACAGTTACATTACTGACAATAAATTGACTATTCCCCCAGTGTTATTCTTGATATAGTGTCTCCACAAGTTCACAAAAATATGACCACAATATCAAAAAAAAATCAAGTTAAGTTTTAAAATTTGATAAACCACATTATTGATATTAATTATTACGTTATTAATATTAGTTACTAGGACATTTTCCAAGATTAATGCAGTCCAAACTGCAGAGTAATAAAATGCAAAATTAGAACCACCAAAATGGTATCCTTTAACATTTAAACATTTAAATACCAATATGTATATATCTAGTTTTAATAGATTAAAATGAGTTCAAAATAATAAAATATATAGAATAGGCGAAATAGACCAAATATACTGGACTCTAAAGTCTAAGGAGATAACTAAAAAATGCATTAAATGAAATTATTCGGGGTTTTAATGTGAAATTATTAAAGGTTTCTTTTCTTCTTCCAACTTATTTACTAAGGGAAAAACTTAGCAGACAATGGACCAGAACATTTAAACTTGCCACTTTATGTTGATAACAATGACATCATTAGGAATGTGTTTACGATTGCCTATGTGTTATAAGACTGTATATATCAAATTCTAACATATTTCCGTATTTCTAATTATTAATACATCAAGAAAACGTATTTGTGCATTATTTCCGCACTCAACTATACGCGGAACGGTAATATAATCGTGTAAAAAAAAATTTCTTTTCTAGGATTTATATTTCGTTGTTTGGTCTACAAGCAAAAAAAATGGTTTTTAAACAATTTTGTGTGTGTGTATGTCGTTGTCGTCGGCATTATAAAATTTCTTGTTAACACGATAACTCAACTAATTCGTGTCGGATCGATCGGGTTTTGACTGATTGTGATCGGGGACGTCTCCCAGACGACACCTATTGATATTGAGGTGGATGGAGCACACTCTACCATGTTCATGGGTCATGAGAAAGCACAATGGTGGACTATTTTAGAATTTTTTTTTTTTAGCACGATCACTCAATTAAATCGTGTCGGATCGATCGGGTTTCAACTGATTCTGATTAGGGACATTTACCAAATGACATCTGTTGATTTTCAGGTGGATAGGATACACCCCACCCTGTCCATGGGTCATGAGAAAGCACAATGGTGGACTATTTGTGACATTTTTTGTTTTAACACGATCACTCAATTAAATCGTGTCGGATCGATCGGGTTTTGACTGATTCTGATTAGGGACGTCTACCAGACGACATTTATTAAGTTTGAGGTGGATAGAATATACCCCACCCTGTCCATGAGTCATGATAAAGCATGATGGTAGACTATTTGAGAAAAATTGGAAAAAGTAAAACTGTCACATAAAACACATATTCTGCATTTATGTGTTGGTTTATTTTTTTTTCGGCCACTCTATTTCGATATAGAGATGTTCTACGTGCGGAAAATTCCGTTTTAAGGTTTTAAAACTGTTTATCAATTTCATATGTGAAATTTATCAATGCGTATCTGTTGTTTAATTTTTAACCAAAATTATATCTTTTTTTATAGTATAAAAAACGGAAAAAATATCATTCACGTATCTGAACCATACTCTAGCAAAATATTTGAGTTATTCATTAGCTTCCGTCTCAAATCTACTCATAAAAGGGTTTGAAATAAAGACAGGGAGTTGTCCCTGTCTTTAGTAAATCCATTGCAGTACCTTCATATTGTTGAAAATATTTATTATTTAATATGAAACAATTTTGACTCTAGTTGGAGTAATTCATGGTAATTGGATGGAGTGTGGAGTGAGTAGAATAGGAACTCTATGTCCATAATTTCTAGAAACACTAGAAATTATGAATATACATCAAAGCAGATCAAAATCTCACCTTATTGCAATTGAATACATTTGATCTTATTAATGAAATCACAACCGTGATTATTTCCTAAAACTTAATTCATTACTAAACATCAAAATGTTATTTCTACTTGAATTTATTACTAGAACAAAAAGACTTTTGTTCTGGTTTTGGATTTTTCTCTGGAAAAGAAAAGGAGAAAGACACTAGAAAATCGTAATTGATATTAAAAAGAATAATAGACATCAGTAAACAATGACAGTAATGTTAAATAAAAATGTTATCACGTGTTCTCAATATTGTTTCTGAATTCTGAAACTGTAGCATCTCATTAGCTACATAAATGTCACCTTTAACACGGTCAACCAAGGAAAGGTAATTAAGAAGACTTTTATAAGGAGGATTTCGGAGGAAAGTTACCACGGATTGAAGAAATTACCTATGCCATTAATATTGAAACAAAATAATTATCTAAGAGAACCAAGAGACTACATCCAAACAGATTCCATTCTGTGATGATCGCTAGTGAATAAGTAATTTGCAACTGAACAATATCATTGCACTTTACTTGGTCATCGTTGTAGACTAGAACCGATATTGACTAAGGTCTAAATATGTCCCAATTATATGAACAGAATCGATACAATCATCAGAGTTTGGATATAGTTCAATTGGATACGTATAATTACGGATATGAAATCCATGCTTAAATCGTTTAATTTCTAATCCAAATAAACCTTAGGAATGTGTTTGAACTGCAAAAGCAAAGTCTGTCAGAATTACCTGCGGTGTTTTCCATTAAACAGTCATAAACCGAGATTAATGCAGTAGGTGTGTAAGAAACGGAATCCAACTATTATTTCCAACCGCGTTCTAAAAGAATCGCTTCCTTTGGTTAAACAGTAAGCACATACTGTGTTTTATGGACAGTAAACGGGGTCATAATTATTTATTGCATCGGAGTTTGAGGCTGCTCATCGCGAACTTTTCATGCGAGTGTTTTATGCGGTCGTAAACTATTATTTTATACACATAATATTTAATGTGGCAGAAATTAATTATCTACTATGAGGATGCTCTTGCCGATGAACGACGTTTCTGTGCCTCCATATTATAGACTGGCTAATGAAATAACTAGTTGTATTGTTAAAAAGTTACTTTGGTCCATAGGGTACTGAAATATCTAAAACTTAAACGGTTTTCTTTTATACGATATTCGGAGGTTGTAGATATAGTATCAGCACTCTTGATGTCTCAAACAATATATAAATAACATCGAGATAATATGCATACAAAATATATGTATTGGATGATTTAATTTAACGTCGCATTGTCGATAATTTAGGTAATTTTTGAGGTAGAAAAAATTATGACTGAAAAGTATACAGCGTGTTGAAACTATAATAAGCAAACAGTTTTAAAACCTTAAAACGGACTTTTCCGCACGTAGAACATCTCTATGTCGAAATTGGGTAGCCGAGAAAAAATAAATCAATACATAAATGCAGAATATGTGTTTTATGCGACAGTTTTTCTTTTTTCAAATAGTTCACCATCGTGCTTTCTCATGACCCATGGACAGAGTGGGGTGTGTCCTATCCACCTCAATATCAATAGATGTCATCTGGTAAACGTCCCTAATCAGAATCAGTCAAAACCCGATCGATCCGACACGATATAGTTAAGTTATCGTGCTAACAAAAAATTTTATTAATGCCGACCATGTTAACGACAACGACACACACACAAAATGGTTTGAAAACCAGTTTTCTTGGTTTTTAGGCCGAAAAGCGAAAAATAAACGCTACAAAAATCATGTTTACACGATTACATTACTTTTCCGCGCATAGTGGAGTGCGGAAAAGTAAAATATTGTATAATGCTTACCGCATTCTTACTTCAGCTGTAGTTGATAACCAGAATAAAATATAATAAAATAAAAAAATTAAACCAATACTATTACGGAATATTCAATACATAGTATTATAAAATTATGCGTTATAACAAAAGAATGGAAAACGTCTAGCATTAACACTGAATATAGTAATGTTGAATGAACGAAAAGTAAACCATGCAGCGAATAGCAAAGACAAAAGCTAAACTTCTTCAGGATTGGGTAGAGCCATTTGAGTCCAGATTGAATACTTTTAATAATCAGAAAATTTATTATACTAAATGTGGTAAGGTATTACGTTGCATAAAATTGATGTATTTATTAGAAATTAGTTTGTACCACAGTTACAAATCATTTTAGGCATCGTCTATTGTAAACAATTTAAAGAATTTTTATCAATAATGCAACCTTACAAGAATTACTTAGTTAATGACCGATCTTGAAAATATACAGGTTCACAAGTCAGTTTTTCGTTTCTATACAGCCATGTGCTAGTAAATGAAATATCCAAGAAGAGGCACTAGTTCACAGAAGAAAATCTTATATGAAAATCGAAATGTTGTTGGAATCGATGATTCCAACATCAACATCGATGATTCACATGTCGTTTTGTTATTGTCAAGTACATATGTTGTATGTTTTATATGTTTACATAATAAAATAATAATAAGTAGCATTCATTAGCAAGACAACAATACAATAACAAAACATAAAATATACATTTCATAACATTCCGTACAGAAAGCATACACTATTTTGCTAAAAAGCAGAGTTTTGGAATTTAATTTCATTCTTCCACTCAACCTGTATATACTACGATATAATTAACAATCCATCAGATAGATCATTTAGTAAGCTGCAAAATATAAATATGGATGCAAATAATAAATAAGTAAATAATTTCTGCAATAATATATACAACAATATACAATAATAAGTATAATATAAAGAAAAAATGTAGTAGGAGATAAATCAAGAAAAATTTAAATTTTACGTAAAAACTGTAATAGGTGTAAAACATAAAAAAAAGTAAAATAAATTTGTAAACAATCTGACACCACGAAAAGGGAAAATCAAAAATAAAATAGAAAAATATGAAATATTCTTAATTATCAGCATATTTGCAAACAGAAATGCTCAGTCAAATTTTAGAATCTTTTCTGAATTTTTTGAATTCGCTGATTTTCAAATTTACTTAGAATAACCCATAAACAATATCTGGATAATTGCGTTGCGAGAGGATAAGATATTCACATGATAAAACTCTATTCGTAGTAGAAAGGACATTTCTATTACTATATATCAATTATATTTTCTAAAGGATTTTTATATAATAATTCATGTTTTGAGAAACTCATGTAGAAGCTTAAAAGAAGAAGCCATGTATTAGACTATTTTTTATGTATTAGACTATGTTATACGAAAGTAGTTTTAATAAAATAGGAATCAGTATTAATAACTTTAGTGTATTTTCTCTGTAACATCACCTCCAATTAATCTAGATATCTCTATATACTCTTCCAGTTTTGATAGTTCTGCACGCAAGTCAGTTTATGAGAGTTTATTTTATGAGAGGTTGTCTGCATTCGACCATCATTAGAATCTCACTAATCTCACAGCTAATAGTTTCGTCAAAATTGTTGATACAATAAATATTTTCAGTCAGTAGCAACACTCTGTGTTTGTTGATAAGATAAACATAGTCGATGTATTGATATATAATTAGATTTATTGATACTTCTTTACAGATCACAATACTTGGAATACAGAAAAATGATAGATGATTCGTCACTATAGGCATTATTTTTACAAGACTTACTGCATCTAGAAAGAATTTGTCAGAGATCAGAACTCATTCATCTAGAGAATCTTTGTCTTTTGAAATAGATGGTTCTCAGACTTCACTGTTTCTGTTAACTCTCTTAAACAAGTATATCTTTAACAAAATAACTTTATTTTTATTTAAACATATTTGAATTATTTAAGTGCAGTAGGTCTCTCCAATTTTGCGAAACCATTGACTTGACGAAAATTGAAAATGGAAGAGGCAGATTAGAAAGTAGAGTTTGTAACGTTTGTTCCTCAGGGCATTTTTGACTAATTATAATTAGAGTGAATACCAACGAATTAATTCTATAATAACGAACATTTTTGTGAGATAAATTACAGCGGTTGGCCTTGAACCCGGTCCGTCATTCTTTTTTTTTCTCGTCGAATTACGCAACCCATAACGAAACCTGCAATTTTTTTATTCGTCGGCAAAGTGATGCGATCTCCAGTTGGCTGTCGGCATCATCTGTTTACTTAAATCTCGGTGATTTGCACAAAGATAATTGTATATTTTGCGAAACGAGCTTCGGTTTTTATGGCCTACGCCAGGCGAAATTCAGGCCGGAGGCACGGACGGGTATTACAATTTTTCAGTTGTCCGCCGCTTATCTCGAGCAATTTATTTTGATGGCGGAGGAAGTGGAGTGATAACGCGGAAAGAGACGATACCTGGGGATAACAAAGACGTTCACGTTTCTTTTATTGCCGGCGTAGTTACCAGAAGTAATATAATAAGCGCTTTGTATACAGTACCACGGGGCTGCTGCGAACGATGTTGATCCATCAAGGCAGGTTAACTGGCGGGAAGAAAGATAGTTTCATGACCACATTTTAGTGCATGTTTTTTTAGATTCACAATATTTGAAAATGTGAATTCTCTTACATTAACACCTGCGTTCACGGGTATTTAAAAAATTAGTTCTTTTACGTTTCCCGAGGTACTCATTAGCCAGTTTCATCTTAAGTTTGGACATTTTCGACTAACTGTAAAGGTGGCTCATCAATGTAGCGAGTTCCAAAAATGCTTCCTGCTTAATGAACATTTTAAAGCGTGGAAAGAGCCGTACTTCGGGAAGATACATTTGGAGAATACGGGGATTAGTTCCAAATCAAAATATTGATCTACAGAAATCTTTTATGTAGCACCCGATCTTCTAATTTTATTGATTGATTTTTGTATCGCACGAAGATTACTGCTTGAGTATAATTTGTAGTACCAGAGGACTATCAACAAGAGGATGTGGCACCGAATTCCTTGAAGCAGCTAGATCATTCGCAATTCTAATTCTCTTTCCATGGGTCCAAAAAATCTCTATCAGATTTTTTGATGGTGTAAAGGTGTATTCTTTATATAGATCTCAAAACTATATTACTGACGTGGCAAAATCAAGAAATTTTATAATTTGTATAATACATTAACACTGACTTAGTTTTCCACAAAACACCAAAACTCTATACCCTACACTCGACACGCGTTTCGCCAGCAAATTTGGCGAAATGAGCATTTCATTTTAATCATTTCAGTTTTAATCATCTGGAGTTGATTGAAACTTAAGTTTTAGTTTTAATCATTTCCAAGTGGTGCCAATTTTGTTGGCGAATCGCATGTCGAGTGTAGTGTATGGTGAATTAAAACTGAAGTTTTAGTTTCAATCACCTCCAGATGATGCTAACTTTGTTGACGAAATGCGCGTCGAGTGTAGTGTATAGTGTTTGGTATTTTGTCTAACTAAGTAAACTAAGTCAGTGTTATCTTCACACCAAAGGTTTCGACATACTCTAGTATACATAATACATTGAAGATCTGTATAATACATGGAGGAATAGTGGCGGTTTTATTGTAGGTGCATTTGTGCAGTGAGCTGCCCTAAAAATTCCTAAAAATACCTATTAGGTTTTTACTATACATTACAATATTATTATACATGGAATGTTCCAATATCTAACAGTCTCGCTTACAGCTTGTTAGATGTCGCGAGAGTCGCCAGCCCTAGAATTTATCAGATTTATCTACGGAATATTAAATCTGCAACTCTAAATACATAGCGCGTTCAGTTTCCATCTAGCACACATCAGAGGATCGTTTAACCATGTGTTAGAAAGAGAGGACTCGGACGCGTGAAACAGGAGATTTCTATACGCATGTATATGAGATTTACGTGCATTACACGGCCACGCAAAGCAAATTTTATTCTGTAAGATTTGACGCAAGTGTATTGCATCAGGTCTTGTCTTGTATTGTATTGTATAGCAGTGTATTGACTGTTATAGCTGGGCTGTTTACGTGGTCACGTATTATTTGTACTTTTATAACTACAACGAGAGGAAATGTATCATACCCATTACAGGTGTTGAAAGTGAACGCTGTTTTTGACGCTTAAAAGAATTAAAAACTTTTTGAGAAATACAATGGCGCAAGACAAACTAAAATTCAATTTGCATAAGTATGGAGAAAGTGCTAATTACAGCGATTCCAGATTATTATAATCTGGATTTTAATGATCTTATAATTGACGCTTTTTGCGAATTCCCAGCACAGACGAACGGATTTTCTAGATAAATAATCTCAGGGTTGGACATACGTAAATTTATTTTAATTTTTTGTTTGTTATTATTTTATCGATTGCACCCCCAGACAAAAATTACACCGGCCGCCACTGTGGAGGAATGCATTAAATACAAGAAGATACGATGATATATCAAACATATTGGAATAAATTTCGTAAACTCAGGCTGAATCCATCAAAAAGCTATTGCAGTTGTTGTTGCATACCTAAATGAAATAAATCTCTTAGCACAGTATATTTTTTACTTCAGTTATGTTTTCTCTTACCATAACAGCTTTAATATAAACCTTAAAAAGGATAACAGATACGCTGAAAGGATCAGCTAATAAAAAAATAAATGCTTTCCAATTTTCTAAAAGAAATGTAAATATTTGATTCTGCTGGAGATGTAACCAGAATATATTTCTGAAAGTAAAACTATTTATTTTACAAATTATATTGTTTTTATTACAATTAACAACGGAAATTGAAAATTTTATTGAACATGTAAATACAAGACCTTCTTGGCTAAATATCTTAAACATGAAGCGTTTGAGAAAAAAATATTTCAAATAAAGAAGACAAAAATGACTAATTTATATTGTATTAGGAATTCATTTTCAAGGTTAACCTAATATGTTAGAATGGAAATCATTAATAAATAAGATAAAGAATAATGGTCCTAAATTTAAGCCTTGGGGTACTCCAGAGGGCGCTACGAAAGTCTCGGATTTAAAGCCATTGTATGAAACAAATAATATACATTTAGATATATACGATTTTACTAAGTGAAGAGGGTTACAACTGAATCCAAATAATTTTTATTTTGAGATTAATATATTATGATTCACTTTGTCAAAGACCTTCAAAAAATCAGTATATGGGTGCTTCTCCGCTAATTGAAAAATCGAATTACCAGGAAAATATTATGTAATATGTTTTAAGTTATTATTACTGAGCTCTATGTATCACAAACAATAAAATTTCTGAGTTTTGATTTTCTTGCATACAGACCACTTTCCAATTTAGAACACAACTTGGTAGATAATGATCTATAGTTCTAAACTCTTGACAATACTGTTAACACCACAATATATAAACAGGATACACCGCATCTCGCGAGTAAACGATATTACAACTGATTATTTTACGGTTATTATAAAATATAACTTTGTAGATATAATAGTAAGTGAAACTATTTGTCAAAACAAGAAACTGTCTAATTGAATTTGATTTGTCTAATTGTAGTTGATTATAATAATAAATGTGTAAAATGGGCAATATTTCGAGCATTTATTATCACAATCGCAATGCACTACTAATTGTCTACATCAGCGCACTTTTGTATTCTTTAAATAAAATACTGATGCGTATATCTGAGGGTATTTATTTTCCACTGGACACTTTCCTCGATAGAAAACTGCTTCTTCATGCGAAGAAAATCGATCTGCGATGGGGATCTACAACTAAATAACTATTCAGCATACAATGCAATCGATTGTTGCACATTTCTCACAAATTCGCCATAAACTATAACCATTTCCACGTTCTCCTTTACAGACATATATACTCCATTCTCAACTCAAGACTCAAAACTATAGTAGAATTATTTTATGAAGACCATGTCGGCAATAAATCGTGCGACAAAGACAGATGCATGTCTGACTTTCTTCAATACCAATCCAATCTGAATAAGAGACACAGACCTGTCTATAAATAATTTGCGCGCGCAGCTTGTAATAGTATTACTGAATCAAATACACAAGCTTTACCTCTTGTCCTGCTCCTCCCTATAAGTATAAACAGGGACAGTTTCTAAAAGAGTGGCGAACGAAGGGTACTGCAGACCTGACCTAAGTATAACTATCGAAACACTCAATATTTACTGTCTTTGTCTGATTTATGCAAGTTTAAAAATACGTACGTGTCAGTGCACTTCAGTAGTTTTAAATGTGACCTAAGTAAAATTGTTTTACTGCATTCGCGTGGGAGAAGGTAAGCTATACATTGCTCTTTGTCGCATGGTTTATTGCCGAATTGCTCGTCATAAAATAATTCTACTATACTTTGTCCATGATATTTAATACATGGAAGGAAATTATAATAACTAAAATACCGATAACAGTAAATTCAAAAAAACTAGACACGAAAGACACTGGCTGTTATTGCACTAAGTGCATATGGTATAAAAATGATTTTATACTGATATCAACTTATTTAAGCGTAATTAATTAACAGGCATACACATGTTTATTTTTCACCACAGTTAATTTCTATGAAAAAGATTTTTATTTTCATTACAAGAATTGTTTTTTACACATATCCACACGATACACATCAAAATCATGATTATCAAAAATTAACGCAATTTTTATAATAGTTTTCCTTTTTCAGAATTTAAGCTAATCGATTTGTTTCCACACAATAGCTTCATAGTATAGAAAAAGGTTTTCTATGCAGAACCTTCTGAAATATTTAGTAGTTGTAAGGAAAAAAATACAACCACCATAGAATAACAAGAATTTAATTCACGAAATTAAAAATATAAATAATTTTAAAAGTATTATTTCACGTGAATACATGTTTATTAATGATTATAAAACAGATGTATTAATTGTTTACCACTACAGATGAATTAACTGTTATACATTCTGAAAAATTATCAACCCATTTGGGAATGTTTTCAGAAATCTCGAGAGCATTTTGAAAAATAAGCGTCTTTTGTGAAACGTCCACCCACAGGAATTCCACATACGATGCGGAATAACAATTCCTATGATCCTTGACACGCGAAACACCTCTGCCCGTTCTGGTATGCCTACAAGTCGATCTATTATAAGTATGTATGTAAATAAATGAATAATACTGGTTATTGCGAAATCCACAAATTCGTTTAAAAATAACAGACGTTGGATCATGAAAAACTGCAAGTTGTCTGACGTATTTCCATAATTATAATTAACTACATTTAGACTACATCTTAAACATAAACAAAAACATTTTTTCCGACACTGAAATCTATGGTAATCTAGTGGTAATCTACACAAAAATGTTCAATATCTAGTTTACCTCGAATAAAACAAAACCTATTTATATTTTGACACCTATCTATTTGGTTAAATAATTAAATAGTCAAAAACATGATGCCATACAGTAGTGGTGGCGCTAGCATTATTTTGCGATTGGACGAAAATAGACAGAAAATATCTAGGGTGGACGAGGGCGTTACATATCATCATATGATATGTAACGCATATCATAACATCATCTTATGTGCGAATGTGATATTATAAGAGGTTGGGTGACTGGTTGGGCAAAAATGATTTTGCCTGGGCGCTCGCCCAGCCGTGCCCGCCCCTATCGCCACCACTGATGCCATAAAACAGACATAGACTTTATAAATATAAGGTTATAAATATTTATTCTGCTTTTTTTGTTTGTTTTAGTTTATTGAAGAAAAAATCTATGGCATATTCAGAGAATTCATCACCTTGACAAAATTGCAAAGAGTGCAATTTACTGACCTCGAATCAGTAGCAATACTGAATTAAACATATTGATTGAAGTGCAAAATTATCCTTACACTTTTACCAGGAAAATAAGTTTAAATAAAATGTCGATCATTTTGTAATTGGAGAATTTATAAAAATAGAAAAATTGCACCCATATAAAGTAAATTCAGTGCAGAAGTTAAATGAGGATCATTGAAATCATCGCATATCATTTTCTGAAGATATCATGTTACGTTTTGATAAAAATCCTAAATTTTTGATTGAGACAAAAGTTATTCTTCCTAAGCAAGCTACTTTTGCCTTGAATGAAACAGTACATATTGAAGATGCTGTAGACAATCGTTTGTCTTCACTTTTACCAACGTAGCTTTAACATTAAATTAAATACATTTTTCTAGTTGTAATTAATCGATCTCCTGTACCCTTTTACATAAAATGTCATAAATATATCGAGATCCTAAAAATGTGTAAGGTGTGATGGCGGAGACATACGAGATATGTACAGCTACAATTAGTAGTTCCTTCTTTCTAGGTTTTTTTTGAAATAATTCTCAAAAAATGGTTGTTTATAGATTATGTATATTTTGTAGAAAATAATAGAAAATTTTATAATAAAACCAGTTTTCAAATGGTTAGTTTTCGAGATACTAATTTTTTGTGGCCAATATGTTGTTGATTCTCCTGTCATCATTTTAACCAGCGTATCATTGAAATTAAAAAACAGAAAACTTTTCTAGACTCTACTCTCTTAAAAATAAAATGTGATGGATGTATCTCGATCTCACAAATGTGGAAGATGTGATGATGGGGAGAGACGAGATATGTACACTGTACAGCTAACACTAGCAGTTTCTCTTTCCTCCAGGTGTTCTTTAAAACAATTCTCAAAAAGATGGGTGCTTGTAACGAATGTAAAAGATAGTGGGAAATTCTATGGTAAAACCAAGTTTGACAGGAAATTGGTTTTTTTTTGAGACATTTTTTTTTGCGGATAGAATATTGTATATTATCATTTGTCTTGATTTTGACCAATATATCATTGAAATTACATAAGCTACAGTTTTTAGATTACTAATCGATTCTGTGTACTATAATTAATTATAATTAACGATTAATTGCGATTGGTAAAAATCGCAAGAGATAAATCTCTTAGTGGTACACGCTGCAGAGACCGACCACGGAGAAGATGGAGTGACAATTTAGATCCAAGATGAGAACTAAATCGAAGAAGGAACAGGTCATAGACCTATTATGGAAGGAAAAAGAAGAAGATTCTTTGTACTCACTGACATAAAATATCAAGCAGATATCCGGATCCCACTAATGTGTAAGATGTGACGGTGGGGAGAGACGAGATATGTACAGCTATCATACAACTGGCAACTTCTTTTTCCAGGTGTTCTTTAAAATAATTCTCAAAGCAATGGGTATTCGTAAATTATGTACATTACGTAAAAATAGCGGCAAATTTGATGATAAAACCAGATTTGACGGGAAATGCTTTTTTCCGAACTATTATTTTTTTGCGGATAAGATGTCGTATATTATATTTTTCTTAATTTTGACCAGCCAATGTTTGAAATTAAATAAACTACAGTTTCCTAGATTTTACTAGTTGATTCTCTGTACTCATTGTCATACAATATCAAGAACACCACTAATATGTATGGTGTGACGGCGGGAAGAGGCAAGACATGTTCAGCTACAACTAGCAGTTTCTCCTTTCAGGTGTTCCTTAAAACGATTCTCAAAGAAATGGGTGTTTGTAAATTAGGTATCTTATGTAAAAGAATAGCGGTAAATTTTATGATAAAACCAGGTTTGAAAGAAAATGATTTTTTATGGAGATACTATTTTTTTTTTTTATGAACAAGATGTTATAGATTATCATTTGCCTTGATTTTGACCAACGTATCTTTGAAATTAAATAAATTATAGTTTTTAGATTGTTCTAATTAATTTCTTATACCCATTTACATAAAATATGACGGACATATGAAATCCCACTAGTGTGTAAGGTGCGACTGCGAGACGAGACAAGATACGTATGTATGTACAGACTACAACTAGCAATTTCTCTTTCCAGGTATTCTTTAAAATAGTTTTCGTAGATACGGGTATTTTTGTATTATGTAACTAATGTAGAAAATAACGTGGAATTCCATGATAAAATAATTTTTGATGGGTAATGATTGTTTTTCGAGATACTAATTTCTCTGCGTGCAAAATGTTGGGGATTCTGGCTTGTCTTGATTTTGACCACCATATTTTTAAAATTAAAACTACATTTCTCTAGACTTTGTCAGTCAATTTCTTGGACTGATCTTTATTATATATCATAGATACATCTGGATGCTACAAATTTGTAAGGTGTGACGGCGGGGAGAGACGGGAAATGTACAACTAGTGGTTTATCTTTCCAGGTGTTCGTTAAAATAATTGTTAAAGAAATGGTAATTATGTATATTATGTAGAAAACAAACAGTTTTAAAACCTTAAAATGAACTTTTCCGCACGTAGAATATCGCTATCTCGAAATTGAGTGGCCGAGAAAAGATAAGCCAACACATAAATGCAGAATATGTTGTTTTATGCAACAGTTTTACTTTTTTCAAATAGTCCGCCATCGTGTTTCCTCATGACCCATAGACAAGGTGGGGTGTGTTCTATTCACCTCAAAATCAATAAATGTCGTCTGGTAGACGTTCCTAATCAGAATCAATCGAAACCCGATCAATCCAACACGATTTAATTGAGCAATCGTGCTAACAAAAAAATTCTCAAATAGTACACTATTGTGCTTTCTCATGACCCATGAACATGGTAGAGTGTATTCTATCCACCTCAAATGAATATGTGTCATCTGGGAGACGTCTCCGATCAGAATCAGTCAAAACCCGATCGATCCGACACGATTTAGTTGAGTTATCGTGCTAACAAGAAAAATTCCGACGACAACGACAACAACTACAATAGCACATACAGACAATTTTTTTTAAAAACCATTTTTTTTATTTTTAGGGCGAAAAACGAAAAATAATCGCAAAAAAAAATGTTTTTCCTCTTTTCTTTACACGATTATATACTTTTATATATGTACTTTTCCGCTCTGGTATAGTTGAGTGCGGAAAAGTAATAACTTATGTGAAACTAGATGATAAAACCATTTTTGAAGGGAAATGGTTAGTTTTCGAGATATTAATTTTTTTACTGGCAAGTTATTAGATATTCCCGTTTGTCTTGGTTTTGACCATATTATATGCAGAATTATATAATGTTTTCCTAGAATGTTTTTCTAGATTTGGCAATCGATTCCTTGTAGTATTTGACATAAAATGTCTATATGTTTACAGTAATATTTATATGTACTATTCATTTCATCGCTATTTGCCAAATAAAAAGCTCTCTTATCTTGCCGATAAATGAATCAGTCTACCTGAGCCTAGCCATAAAACAAACCACGGTATGAGATAAGAGTCGTTTGGGATTTCTTATTTGGCAAATAGAGATGAAATAAACTATACAGCTGTACATATCTCCATGATATGTAGAGCTACAACTAACATTTTATTTTACCAGTTGTTTTTTAAAATGATTCTCAAGAAATGAGTGTCTGTCCTAAGAGCAGAAACTGTTTAAAAATATTCCTGTTGGCCTGAGCTCACAGCATCTTTTATTCTTTTTGCAAAATAAGGAATCGACTAACAATATAGCAGCTCTGATAGTGACTCATATGATTAAGACAGGCAAGCATACTACTTCAAAATAATCAGTTTCTAAGCAAAAACCCGTTGCAGGCTAGCAAAAACATAAATCGAATACCAGCTCTTTGCATCTACGCATAATTCCAGATTAGTTACGCATACAGCCTACCGAGCGGCAAGAAAAAAACCCCAGCGTATGCCGACCTTTATTTATTTTATATCAAATAATTACGATAGACACCGGCGTTCAATTATGGTGCCGCGATGAAGTGAGTTTTTTCCGTTGAATAATGCTGACACAATTTGATTAACCTTCTTACAGTTTTTATGGAGCGAGAGCCCCGGCTAGATCATTCCTTGTGATCACTTAATAATTTAATAAACAATATTAAGTCATTTTTCGTGGAACGGGAACGAACAGAGATTATCTCGGATGCAGCCGTTGCAAGCGCGCATCTAGGCGCAGCAATAAATTTCAGGAAAATTATACGTATCAGCATTCCACTTCGGGTAAATAGGGGATTATTTTAAAGGCAGTGAGTTGCGTTTCTTCTGAGAAAGTTCGCCGTTGGCCTTTTTTTTATAGGGACTCGAAGGATAACGCTTTTATATACATAAGAGCCGGAGCTGAGTCATCGCACATTCCGGTATCTGTAATGGCCGCGTTAACAGGCGTAAATATCGATGGAGCGTCAAACTGGAAACTGATATGGCCTGATAGGACTGCTTCCAAATCCGATTCCTTGGGGAGTGGGCGCCCGCAATAAAATCAAGTAGTTGTACAGAATACAGAGTGGTAGTAATGTTCTATGCAATATTTGTTGAAATAAACGTTTTTTTTTAATCGTTGTCACATTATTTTTTAAGAATAAATTAAGTTAATTAGGTACTTTTATATTCTCATATATTAGCACATTCCCATGAAATAATAAATATTGTAAAACATACTTTTCTTGAAGTCAACGCCTCTTCTAAACCTTCTGTTGATTAGTGTGCCTTGATTCTTAAGTTTTGTAATTTATACAAAATAATATTTATACCGGGTGATTAACATATATAATAGAATTACTTTATGATGAGCAAGTCGGCAATAAACCATGCGACAAAGGGCAATGTATAGCTTACCTTCTCCCACGTGAATGCAGTAAAAGAATTATACTTAGGTCACCTTTAAAACTAATGAAGTGCACTGACACGTACGTATTTTTAAACTTGCATAAATCAGACAAAGACAGTAAATATTGAATGTTTCAATAGTTATACTTAGCGACCCTTCGTTCGCCACTCTTTTAGAGACTATCCTTGTTTATACTAATAGGGAGGAGCAGAACAAGAGGTAAGACTTGTGTATTTGATTCAGTAATACTATTACAAGCGGCGCGTGCAAATTATTTATAGGCAGGTCTGTGTTTCTTATTCAGATTGGATTGGTATGGAAGAAAGTTAGACATACATCTGTCTTTGTCGCACGATTTATTGCCGACTTGGTCTTCATAAAATAATTCTATATATTTTACTCAAGACTAGTGCAATTCATTTGGGTCAAATGGGTATTTTATTGAAATGAGAAAGGTAAATATTTCTTAATAAACCTTATTAACAGTAAATCGATTTTAAATAAATTTTCCAGGACTAATAATATTTTTATTCTAAAAAATAGTATATGTGTCGCAAAACTATGGTGAAATATTTGTGAAAGGTTGAATTTTCTCGTACAGAAAATGATCTAATCAAAATTTAAACATTCATCTAAAAAATACATTTTACTTTTAATAAGATTTTGAGTAACATACAACTCCTACTAAATATTCTATGAGAGTCTATCATCATATACACTAGTCACAAAAGTAAAGGGATGTAAAAAAATCCTTTTTTTCCCTTCCCTTTTACATCCCTTTAGGGGATGTAAAAGTTTTAGGTGATTTTCAAAGGGCTGTAACTTAGAGAAGAATAGTCACTCAACAATTTTTAAAGAAGAAAATTGAATCTCCAAGTTTCTAGTTTTCAGGTCTTACCGTTCAGAATTTACACTCAGCAGTTTTTGAGTAATCATAAAAAAGTCACCGGAAAAAATTTCCATTTTCAAAATTTTTACTTACCTTCTAAAAGGTCCATGGACTTCAATGTATTTTTTTTTTTTTGAATAATTTCATCATAGAAGTGTTTTATATAATTTTAGTCTCTTTCATTTGAGCGGTTATAAGCCTTATACGATGATTTTTTGCTGAGTTATCGTCATTCAAATCAGAAACCTTAATTTTGACTTTGGTAATGAATTACTCAGGAAATAATTGATCGTACGTAAAATTCAAGTAGGGTTTTGAAAACTGCAAAGTATTCTTTTCAAGTTGTAGTTATTGGTTTTTGATAAAAACACTCATTCTTTAGTGCGAAAATGTTGATTGAAGAAGAGAGAAAAATTGACACATTTATTTGCTTAACTTAGCATAACTTTGCAAATAATGGATAGACTAACTCAACGTATCTCAAAGAAAAGATATTTTTTTCATTATGTTCGGAATAATTGAATTTGCTGTTATTGCTAAATATCAATTTAAGAATGGATTTTTCAATTTTTAAAGTGAAACTTTTTTCCATCGCCTCAAATTTTTTCATCCATCTATCGCATGTCGCATTACAGTCGGCCGCGGAGTAGGGGTAAAGTGAAAGGCGCTCAGCAGAGCAGCCAAGGCCAATATGGCGGCGCCCATGGTTCGCATCAGCTGACCATGTAGCATTTATATTCTCACTCATTCGTGCAAGTGCTCCGCGGTATTTGTGCGTTTTAATCAGTATATTGACTTAAATATTGTTTTTTATTTGATCAGCGCACAAATGCTTACCAAGGTATCATGAAGTGCTGCACGGGGGCTTAAATATTCTAATGCTTGGTGACTTGCGGCAACTTCCACCTGTACGCGCAACTGCAATTTACAAGCAGCCGAAACAAAGTGTCGCAGGGCCTATGCTCTGGCGACAACTAAAATTTTATCCGTTACATGAAGTAATGCGTCAAGAGGATCGGGTGTTTTCGACTATTTTAACAAAAATTTGTGATGGCTCAAAGTTAAGTTTAGCGGAAATAAATATTGTCGAATAAAGAATGTTCACTGTAGATGCAGCCAATCAAATGTTTCCGTCAGGGATTAGATTATCTTTTCAAGTTAACAAAGTTGAGAATTACAACAATTCGATTCTTTCGAGTTATGATATAAAGTATGAGTCAATCACTGAGGACATAATCATGAATTGTGATGATCCCACACTTGCTCGAAAATATTTAGATGCGTTTGCAAAAAAAAACACCCGTTGATGCCGGTGGGCTGCCACATAAAATAATTTTTGTTAATAATTTACCGTATGTCATAACAAAAAATATTGACATTTCGGACGGAATCGCTAACGGTAATGTAGAAAATTGATGCATCTTGAATTTGACGATACCAAATTAATTAGAGTATGGTTACGATGTCCGGACAAGCATGTGGGGAAAAAATCCGACAAAAATTTGCTCATCGCATCGAGGAATTGAATATTGATAGATATTCCGTGCCAATTAAGTTAGTAACAACTTCGTCACCGATCAACATTCATAAACGATATACAGTAATAAAACGAACACATTTCCCATTATCAGCTTTCAACGCATCAACGATTCATAAAGCGCAAGGAGGAACATAAGATGAAGTCGTTTACCATTATGAAAAAGGCCATGCTCAAGTCGCGTCACTAGTTTAAACGGCAAAGATGGCAAAACAAAATGTTATCACGCTGGTTGTCGAGTTACTAAACAAATACAGGATTTAAGAATAGAATTGGAGCGACTTTCGTTGAATCCACAGATTACTATTGCCGATGCAATCTCGAATTTTATTATGAGCCCACGGGGTTTCTTGATGATAACATTCAATGTACAAAGTTTACGAGCTCATTCAGAAGATGTTTCTACAATACTGACAAAATCAATCAATACCCTTGTTTTATCCGAAATTAATTTAAAAAATATTGAGCAGATAAATATTCCCAATTTCCATTGTGTGAGTCGACAGAAACATATTAATTCTCGATATGGTGGAGTAGCTATATTACAAAACAATGACAGTTCATTGAGAGTTCAGTCGGAAATGAAAGCATACATAAATAACATGAGTATTGGTCAAGCAACTACTTCCGAATCTGCTGTGGGAGATTTTTGTGCAGCTATTTGTCAACTTGATGACAACAGAAAACTTGTAATCGCGTCAATTTATATTAAAGTCAATCAAAGAATAGATGACATCATGGATTTTCTAGGTTCTCATCTAGCTCCATTTGCTACGTCTTCGGCACAAATTTTCCGTTCTCGAGAAATATATTCGCGAATGCCTGTTATTTTATCTAGTGATTTCAATGCAGATTTTAAGAAAGAGGAATCTGCTCCACTTACTGAATACTTGAGAAAAGTATTTAATCTTGTAATGAAAAATAATAGAAATATACCAACCACGAGATATGGTACTATGATCGATGCGGTTTTTTCTAGATACATTGAAAAAATAGAATGTAAGCCATTGTTTACTTATTTTAGTTACCATAAAATATTAGTTACATTTGTAGACTGTGAGACTCAAGGCGAAGATGAAGTTATTGATAGAATAATTGAAGTTCAAAATGATTCAATTATTTAAATAAATATTGGTCTCAGTTTTTAACATGCGTCTATGATCTGAATGATTGTATTTATTATGTATTCCGTACTGCTCTAATACGCATATTTAAATTAAAATTTATAGTTGGATATCTTGTCTACAATTCATTTCCCATTATCAGTCCCATTTTCCAATTATTTAATTAAGATTAAAAAAGCGATTTTAATACCCTTAATCGAATAATTTTCCGAAAATTTTCAGTTAAATGCCTACAATCCGAAAAAAAGTTTCACTTGTATTGTGGTTTCATAAAACCACACAATGTTTTTTATTCATTTTTTGAGGTTGAAAATGTTTTTCAGCAATAACCCATATTTGTTTTCTTAAAAAATACCAATTGTTAAAAATGGAAAAAGAACAGTTAAAAAAATCAAACTGACTTTTTATTTTGAACGTGAAAAATCATGATACAGGGTTTTTTAGCTACTTAAATTAAAGAGATTTATGATGAAGTCTCTGAAAAATATTTATTAAAGTCCGAGGACTTTTTGAAAGGCACGCTTTTTTCCGATGGTTTTCTGATGATTACTCAAAAACCGCTGACGGTTATGTGAAACTTGATATGTGAAAATTAAAAACTTGCAGCTTCAATTTGCTTTTTTTTAATTGCTTACTTTTCTCAAAATTACACTTTTTCCTATTCTTGTGAGCAGTATATTAATACATACAATTTATTTTCTGCTTTTTGCTTTCGCAGCTGATTAGAATTCTCAGTCCACTTTTTATTTTAGACTGGTTTAGTTAGAGCTAGGTTTGTAATCCATAGAAGTAACTGTGTCCGTATTATATATATTTTTATAAATATAAGTCAATATGCATTAAATGGAGACTTTCATTTGTTATCCTGCAATTTTCGCGTTGATTTTTTATACATCAATATACTTTTCTTTTATTTTGCACTTTGTATCTTTCTTTAATGCATTTCGTAATAGAACTATTAAACATTATCCATTATCTCAAGCCCATATCTCTGTAACGGATAGAATAACGTTCTACGTCATTTACACTATAAAATGAATCATGTAAAAGGTTTAACACAAAGTTCAAGGCTTTATGAAGACATATGGTGATACATATATAGTTTTATGAATATTCAAAAAGTTTCTCAAAAAATGTCCTTCAATACCATCAATTTTAAGTGTGAACATCAAGACGTAGGAATACCCCACATAAAATTTTGCATTTTCCCACATAAAAATCTCTGCTGGGTTTTACTAACCGTCTTTGAATGTAATTATTCTGATAAAACGGACAATAATGCCACACACGTTATCTTTATACTCCAATAGATTATCTTTGAAACAACTACCTTCAACCACCATCTTCAATTGCAATTATTTATCTCCTAACTACTCATTTTACGATCCCGTTTATATACTTCGTAATGGAACATGACAATACTTATTAAAACTCATATAATACGCCAATGCATTATCGATTAATTTAATGAAGTAATAAATTTCAGCATGTGGGTTTGAACTTTAATTAAAAATATACCCCAGTGGGTCGAAGTAATGACAGTTTATACGTGTTTTTCCATCAATAAATAACCGAGAAGGAGCATATTTTATATAATTAGTTCTAAAATAGAAAACGTAGTTGCTTGGACGATATAAATCTAAATGTGTGCAACTGCACAGATCATTGTTAAAAACCGACGTACAGTTAAATATACGCAGAGCTTTAATAACAATGCATATATGTATGTGTCTCTGCGTAGCTGTCTATAATTAGAGTAGTTCTTTCTGCATGAGTGACAACAGGAATTACAACAGTACCCGAAGGATAATATTTAATTGAGAGCCGCATTCCTACGCCACGTCAAAATAAAATCATTCATGAACAGAAAACGAAATTGCCAAGAAAGTGTTAAAATAAATTAAGTACAAAAAGTAACAGGAAACCACGTGTAGAAGTAAATTATGAACAAAAGAAATAAATACCTTATACAACATGCTAATACTTTCGCACAATATTCATAATCGTGTTAAATTCAATTCTTTCTTGAAACATATCAACTGAACTGTAAAAAAAACATTGACTTATGTGCAAATTTCACTTTTTTTAACGCACTTAAAAAAAGACGGAGGTTCTCATTTCATCTGTATATATTTTTTATATATATTCGTGTATAACTTTTATGTCTATGAACCGATTTTAATTTTTTTTTGCGTTGGACTCAGTATAGCTCCAAGGTGGTCCCATCTTAATTTCATTGCTATTGAACCTTGGACTGCGAAGATACACAACGGAACTTCTTATTCATGTAGCCGTCGCTATTTCATTCTCAAAGTATCCCTAGTAGGTCTACTCATCACTTAAAATTGTAAAATAATAAATTTTAAAAAACCGACTTAAAAAAAGTAACTTAACTAAAAAGCAAGAAATAAATGTTTTCTGCAATAATTTAATATTTATTTGTTGTTCCGTTTAATGTAATTAAGAAATTATTGTTTATTATGTAATTATTATTAATTGTTTTATATAATTTTGAACCGGAAGTAGGAGATTTTTGGAGCGGTGACTATAGGGTAATACACACAGGATCGGTAAATGGAAACGCGGGAGTAGGGATCGTTATGCGGAAGAACGCAGGACAGTGTGTAGATAGCTACCTACAATACAGCGAGAGAGTAATGATGGTTAGGTTAGATTCGAAGCCAGTGGAAACAGTAATAGTGCAAGTATACATGCATACTTCTAACCACAGCGAGGAAGAGTTAGAAGCCGTTTATTCGGACATAGAGCAGGTAATAGGATTTGTGAAGGGTCATGAAAATTTAATAATAGTAGGAGATTTTAACGCAGTCGTAGGTGAGGGGAAAGAAGGAGAATTTGTAGGGCCTTATGGATTAGGAAACAGAAACGAGAGAGGTAGCAGACTGATAGAATTCTGTGAGAAGCACAAGATGGTAGTCGCGAACACATTGTTCAAGAATCACGTTAGGAGGCGGTACACATGGAAAATGCCAGGAGGGATAGACAGGTATCAGATAGACTACATTCTGGTTAGGAAGAGATTTAGAAATCAAGTAAAAGACTGTAAGAGTTATCCAGGAGCAGATGTAGACAGCGATCACAACTTGGTAGTCATGAAAGCTAGATTAAAGTTCAAAAATCTGAAAACCCGGAAGGATAAGAAACGTATAAATGTAGACATATTGAGGGATCAGAATATGAAAGATAAGTTCCAGGAGAAAACAGATCAATTAATAAATAAAACGAGTAAGGACGAAATCAAGAACGCAGAAACTGAGTGGGAGGGTATCAAGAATAGTCTAGCTTTCGCGGCTACGGACGTTTTAGGACACGATAAAAGGGAAGCTAGGAAGCCCTGGATAAGGGACGAAATCTTAAACTTAATGCAAAAGAGACGAGGCTACAAAAACAGACGAGACGAAGAAGGACTGAAAACGTATAAGGCAATAAAGTGGGAAATCATTAGAAAATGTAGAAAAGCGAAAGAACAATGGATAGAGGAGAAATGCAAAGAAGTAGAAGATAAGTTGCAAGTAGGTAAGACCGATGAGGCTTACAAAATAATTAAGAGGAACTTCAGGGATGTAGGAACAATAAGTAGAAATGTTAGGAGTCAATCGGGGGACATACTGATAGGAAGAGAGGAGAAAGCGGATAGATGGAAGCAGTACTTAGGAAATTTATACGAGGGTCAGGAATTAGGAGAGATATTAGAGGAAGAATCTAGCATCGATAGGGAAGATGTAGGAAAACCTATATTGAGAGAGGAATTTGAAATAGCACTAAGGGGGCTAAAGAATAATAGAGCGCCGGGCGTAGATAAAATACAGGCGGAAATTTTGAAATGTGCGGGACAGAAAGTAGTAAATAGGATGTTTGAACTGGTAAAATACATATACGAAACGGGCGAGATGCCGGAGGATTATAAGAGGAACATTATCGTTACTATACCGAAAAAGAGAGGAGCCGACAAATGCGAGAACTTTAGAACGATTAGCCTAACTTCCCATGCGTCAAAAATCTTAACTAGAATAGTGCAGAAGAGGATGGAAAATAGAGCGGAGGAAATACTAGGAGAAGACCAATTCGGGTTTAGGCGAAATAGGGGAACTCGCGAAGCTATTCTGGCGCTAAGAGTAATGTTAGAGAAAACAATAGAAAAAGGAAAGAACGCTTATATAGGATTTGTAGATTTAGAAAAAGCTTTTGATAACGTAAGATGGGAAAAAATGTTCGAGATACTAAAGAGCGCGGGAATGAAGTATAGAGATAGGAGAGTAGTACACAATCTATACATAGAGCAAACTGCTGTTATAGCAGTAGAAGGGGAAGAAAGGGAAGTAGGTATTAGGAAAGGAGTAAGACAAGGATGTACGCTATCACCACTAATTTTTAATCTGTACATCGAAGAGGCGATTAATGTGGTAAAAGATAGAGTAGATTTCGGGATTAAAGTACAGGGACAGAAACTAAAAATGCTGAGATTCGCGGATGATATAGCAGTATTAGCATCTAGTAAGGAGGAACTAGAATCAGCATTGAACGAAATGGAGGCAGTGTTGACAGAGGAATACGGAATGAGGGTGAATAAAAACAAAACTAAAGTGTTAGTGTGCAGAGGGCGCGAGAGCAGAGCAAAAACGAAAGTACAAATTAATAATGAAAGATTGGAGGAAGTTAAAGACTTCACTTATTTAGGAAGTAAAATAAATTGGGATGGAAGAAGCGATAAAGACATAAAACAAAGAATAGCGCAGGGTCGAGTAGCTTTTAACAAAAAGAAAGCACTTTTATGCTCGGGGGTAATAAACTTAGAAACAAGGAAGAGATTTTTGAAAACATATGTATGGAGCACGGCACTTTACGGCTGCGAAACCTGGACGGTAGGGGAAGCAAGTAGGAAGAAATTAGAAGCTTTTGAGATGTGGTGTTACCGAAGAATGATGAAAATACCATGGACTGATAGGGTTAGAAACGAAGAAGTATTGGAGAAAGTCGGCGAGAAAAGGAGTATGTGGAAAAACTTAAAGAAGAGAAGAGATAGAATGGTAGGCCACTTGCTGAGACATGGGGGAATAGTCCGCGATATTTTGGAGGCAGAAATAGGAGTGAAGAAAGGCAGAGGTAGACCTAGATTAGACTACTGCTCGCAAATAGTAAGGGATGTAGGTTGTAGCACAATTAGCGAAATGCGTAGGTTAGCACAAGATAGGAGAAGCTGGAGGTTAGCGTCCAACCAGTCTTAGGACTGATGACCTAATGATGATGATGATGATAATTTTGAAGTCAGTGCCATACAATATTAATAGTGCGAATGCCGGCTCTAGGCAATTTTAAATGTAAACTCGTTGTTATAATAGCAAAGTATATATTTTTTGTTTTAATTGGGACCGATTTCAAAATTATATAAAACAATTAATAATAATTACATAATTAATTATAATTTCTTAATTACATTAAACGGGACAACAAATAAATATTAAATTGTTGTAGAAAACATTAATTTCTTACTTTTAAGAGTTAAGTTTTTTTTAAGTCGGTTTTTTTACTTATTATTCAGATATCCTGTTTTAATTATGACATAGTAGGTTTAAATGCAATCATATGCAAGAATATATAACATTGTTTCGTGTACGATACGGCAACCTTACGATAAGAGTTTCTCATTTACTATTTATAAGATATAGGGTTTCAACCTTAAAATTGTAAAATATGGTTACAAAGAGAAAAAAATATATATTGTTATAAACGCCATGGGGTACTCGGGGTATCTCGTATCAGAGATGGGGTAAATATTTTTCCTAGACATTAGTCTTTTGCCATACATTAATTATGTTGTCAAAATTAAAAAAAAACAGCTGACATAGCAATACTAGCAACACATAAAATGCCAAGAATAGCCACAAGTATGTGAGAAAACCTTTTAAATAAAACCCAAATATGATTAAAATAGTGGCGAATAAAATATAATAGCAACAAATTAGTACATGTGATATTCACCCTTAATAAAGCCCCTGCCCTCTAATTGCGCTAAATAATCAACCACTAAAACAAAAGGAAAAAGCCAAATATTTAGGAATACACTTAGACCGCAGACTCATCAGGCGAAAGCATATATTCTTGATGAGAAGGCAACTGATACTAAAACTTAGCAAACTTTATTGGCTCATTGGAAAAGAATCACAACTTACGCTAAGCGATAAACTCCTAATTTACAAAAGTATTTTAAAACTTGTCTGGACATACGGAATCCGACAGTTGAGCTCAGCCTCCAATTCCAATGTAGAAAGATTAAGTGTAGTGAGTGTAAAACAAGAAATAAATAATCATAGTTACAGATGCAATAATCATAGTGAGAGATACTTACAAAGATTAACTGCCTATCCGAATAGTTTGGTGATACAACTTCGTAAAAGATTTTTGGGTAACCGTAGACTTAAAAGTTATGATCCCGAAGACTTACCAACTAGATTTTGAATTAGTTTATAAGCAGAAACCCAGTAGTTAAACGTTAATTATGTGATTAAATGCAACGAAGAAAGCCAATGGGCCTCCTCCTGCATATCAACTAATAATGTCATGTATATTATGGAATATCCGATTAGGATAGCTTGCAATAAACTGGGATAGAAAGTTATAAAAAAGTTGAAAATTTAAATAATATAAATCAGTTTGTGACTTAAAAAGATAACCTAAAGTCTAATAAAACATTTTTGCTCATACATAGGTAAGTATCAAAAATTATTCTATATAAAACCTGTTGAATAAATTACAGATCACTGAACTGATTAATTATTTTGTTATTACTACTGTTATGTTAGCTTTGTCAGACAGAGTATTTAAGATTATATTTAATAAGAACTCAAGTGTGAAAAGATGGTTCGTTTAAACAAAATTGAACAGAGCTGAAATGTTAATAATGCTTAGATATGGTGACGGGTGATCTTACGAGGAGTCTTATCAGTAATTTAATTCGAAACATCCTAATACATGTTACGTTTCTTTTATTTATATTTACTCAAAAACATTGTAAACCTTAAAAGTGGTACATATAAACCCCTTAAAGTGGGTTACGCTTGCAAGCAGGAGACTTATTTCAATTAGGTATCTTAAGGAAATGATTATTGGGAAAACAAGGTGGTTGTAATTTAAAAAGGCTAATTCTAGGCCTAAGAGAATCGTGAGAATCTACCATTATCGAAATCTTTAAATTGTTTACTCTAATATTAAAATAAACACGAAAGTGGGTCAATGTTTGAAAGCAAAATAGTTAAATAATATTTTGTTACCTAACGTGACACACTCTATAGACAAATTAACCTACGCGTCTAGACAAACCTCCAAAATAGTTACCTCGAATTGCGTAGATAGCTCTCTTAGTCTTGTCAAGTCAATGAAATCTGTTTTTAAGTATATGTACCCCTACGGCAGTTTTATTTTTATATGAAGGCATGTATCATGAAAAGATCGTAGAAGCACGAACATACAAAATACTGTAATTAACATTCTTTAAGATCGGACGCTCTACAATAATTAAATTATCGATATAAATGTTGTATGGGAGTGAGTGGAGCAATAGGTAAGTTGGAATAAGAAGTTTTTGCATGACGGAAGTTTTTCAATTAACTCTTGGATTACCCTTGTAACAAAATATGACGTATAACTCACTTTTTAAAGTGATATAATTACTTGAAAAATAGACTTTCAAGAACATTCCATTAGTTCCAAAATCAACAAACCATAACCTTAAAATATATCATTAACACTACGTCCCATATTTGTGATTCATAGTTTTATTTTGTTGTACCATATCCTATTATATTAGTATTTACCTTTAGTTATTAAAACTGAAAATATCTCAACAAATATTCCTCATAGTTTATTTTATATGTCTAATATATTAAATTGCTAAAAGTCTAACTATGATACACTTCCAACATGCCCATGCATATCGGTGTCTAGAAGCCATACCTAGTAAACGTATAATTTCTCTCTCTTCACCACCTGTGGTTTGCCTGGAAACGTCAGAAATACATAACTTCGGACACATCAGAATCGTTTATCTCTGCATGTAATTCTTTCTATTATCCACTTAATCATGGCCATAATTATTTATCAGTTACATTCGCTTTCCAGCCATATGCATCTTATATTGTTTATTATGATACGTTTGCCTGTTGTTGACATGATTTCTTGTCTCTGTTCTGGATTTCTGTATTTCTTACAAAATCAAACTTCGGAGAGTCCTTCTGATTGTAACGGTTGTCCAGATAGGGTAGGGGGTATTTTAGATTCAATACAAAAAAAACTAGAAGTCAGAAAAAATAAATTTGTTTGTTAATTTTTAGACAAGGTTTTGGAAAATTAAGTACTAAAGATTATGTTCTCCAAATGTTGAACCTCACGCTGCTGGCACTCCTCTAACCGTAAACGGAAATTAGCCACCACGCGTCTACACATCTCTCTGGAAACGGCGGCCATTTCGGTGCGAATGTTGTGCTTTAATTGCACTAAAGTTCGTGGTTTGTTTACATACACTTTCTCTTTATGGTATCCCTATAAGAAATAATCAAGAGGTGTAAGATCAGAAAATGGATTCGAATGTTTGAGAATACCGGTTCGACTGTAAAAATTCGCAATCCAGGTCGTCCATGCTCTGTTCGAACCCCACAGTGATTGAAGAAGGGAGAGTTTCAGTGCGTGAAAATCCTTCTCAATCAATTTGCAAACGTTTCTCGATGCACGTTTCGCCAACCAAATTAGCATCATCGGGGGATGATTAAAACTAGTTGATTAAAAATTAGTTTTAATCACTTTCCAATGTTTTCAAGTTGATTGACGAAACACGTTATCTTTCAGTATTCGTGTAAAACTTATCTTCCGATTTTATAGATACCAAATGAGTCATATATTTTTATCAAACTGTTAAGTTCTGATTAATTATGTCTAACGATCAATTTAAAGGGCTAGTGGATTTGACTTCCGTTCGAATCATAAAATGAATTATCTACAAATATCTGTAGATACTTAAAGCTTCCACCTTTCCCCTACGTTTACACCGAACGAATTTAATAAAGCATTATATAATTTTACTTTCCTTGCCGTGTTAATGCCAGGTATGGAGATGCGAGCAGCCGTTCGAAACACATTCCAGTCTGATTTAATTATTGGTCTTTTTCGCATTTCGTCTGGCTTTCAGATATTTATTCGCATAAAAAGCACAATTTACTTCCTGCTCAATTTCATTTCTTCTGTATTAAAGAGGTGAGTTGAGTAGACGGCTAACAGATGGATCAAGTGTATGAGAGAAAGTTAGGTTAGTTAAAATGCGTAGACGCTTTTTTATATATGTATGTTTATAAAATATTTGAAGAAATATCACGTAAGTTGTCGTGGACTTACACAATTCCCTCAGGTATTTTCCGACCAATGGTACAGTACCTACAGAAGCAAAACATATTGAAATAATAGAAGCAAACAAGATAGAATAAAATATTAAACCATTCCTTATATTGAAACATCTATTATTGGTAAGAAGATTGATGCGTTTAGATGAGAGTGGTGAATATTCTACTGATGTATTCTTAAAATTCCACATATTTGTAGAGACAAAATCATTCAGTTCAAAACTCCCCAAACTAATTTTACTTGTTAACTAGTAGAAGGCCTAGAAGTCCTTTGGACTTATGATTATATAGGACTATAAGGTATAACTACTCGTATGAGTATATCAAGTATCGAAATCCTCTGAAGTCTGAAACCTTGGTAATTTATGTTAAGAGCAAATACTTATAGCTTGCGACAAATTAAGCTTTTTACCATGTCCTAAAAATAAAACATGTGCTAGAAGAGGCCAGGCACGTGTGTATAAAATATATATCTCAACTTGAGACAACTGCAACTCTTGGACAACGACCAAAAGAAACAGCAACTGAAATTACCGTCTGGATAAAATATGTGATAGATTTTCAGATAATGTTATTCTTTTGTACACACTTGCTATTAGAAGAAACATTTAATTCATCTTAGTGTTAGATCTTTAGTGTAAGGCATGACCCTTAATTGTTAGATCACTTGTCTTATACCTAACATCTTTTACTTATTACAGTTTAGATTAGATTGTAAATAAAATATGATTTGCACACTTACTTAATCACCATTAATTTAATTGATTGTCAATTAATTGACAATCTTCTACCAAGTAGAAAATATATGCATATTTTATAATTTATTAAGAAAATGTGAGCTTTAGGAAAAGTTACATAAATCTACCAGATAATACCACCAGGACGCAGCTCTGAAATCCTCTTATGATAGAGCTAATCACCTCAAACACTACTTAATTAAAACAGAGTCTTTATGCAACTAGAGTCGAAACATTTAAATTTGCCCTGTAACAAAGAAAGATAAATTCATAGGAAAATATATCTGATTTTTTACAACAGTGGGATATACAAAAGCCCTACTGTTCAACATGTGAGTAGATCGTATGAATTTAAATATACTAGTACAGTCTTTTCTTTGTTCTTGTAACTTTCGAGATCTAGAAATGAAGAATTTTAGATCTGTATTTCGAAATGAAAAATAAATTTGATTTACTTCTAGCACATTCCATCGAAGACATTTTTTCCTAAGTAATGCCATATCTAGAAAAACTGTCGTAGGAATATTGCTATGGAAGGAGACTTTGTATAAATAATTTTATTTTTTATATTTATGTCACTTTTATAATGTCAATAATTCTATTATACTTAATAATGTGCAGAGAATAACGCCAATATTATTTTCAATTAAGGGCTCTAAAAATTTTATATTTTTTATGTTAAAATTAAATACAATTCTATTGCGACTCCTATTAAAATATTCCCAGCTTTATAGTCTAAAAATTATTGAATAAATTTCGATAACCTATTACCACTAACATTATATGGTTTACTCGATAATAAAAAAATATATATAATTTGAAATCTAATGCCAGTTTCTAATCTAGTGTGCTTAATACACTTTCATTACAATCTTTACTATAAACTATAAATTTCTGATTTTTCAGTTCTTTTCGAACACCTAAATGTTGCTGAAATGTTTTACCAGAGGTGTATCCTAACGTTGTTCTTCGATATCTGAACATTTTTAAGTTTTCGATAAAATGGTAATCCATATGAGATCTTGAATTACTGATTACAAATTTTGAAACTCATTTCAGACTTATACTGAAAATTTATAATGTGGTTAACTGTTTTCAAGACGATTAACCGCGTCGCTTACGTGTATTATCTATCTTTGGTAGACGATATAATATGGGTATTAGTCATTATTTTTCATAAAGAGTTTGAAAACAAAAATCGTTTTTTGTCCCTAAAACGTTTTACTGTAGAGAGAAAAACTACATACAGACGAGGAAAAATACACCTACATTCAGAGAAAATGCCAAACTCCCCGCATTGGGACTCGGAATAAAGCATACCATGACGTCTCCAATACTAGTCCAAATCCGCCATTCCGAACGTAAGAAATTATTATAGACACTTCTATAGGAGGATATGATACGTTACACGTCCATGCTGCAAATGCAGAGCACAGTGCTGCACCTTTATTAACTTCGCATCTGGAAACTGAAGTGAATGCCCACCGTATTCTCTTCTTTTGATAAGTTTTCATTTAGAGGATTAGTGAGAATGGTTCTATAAACCAAAATGTATTAATTAATCTAATCCGAATAAATAGTAGCTATACATAAGGATAATAGCCAATTTAGAAGTTTATCATTTTAGAACTTCTTAAAATTTAGAACTATCATTTTACTGATTATTTTGACTATTTGATTGGCGAGAAACTCATGTCGTATTTTACTCAATTATATAGAAGGTTCCAAACTATTCCTAAATGGGATTCAATTAAAATTAAGGTTATAATTTCATTCAATTACTAATATTTTCAGAAAATGTTTAGAATAATTTTTTATGCCAACGGATTATATAGACAGTTTGTCGTAGTTTTGTTGTTACTTTCAAATCCCATACGCTCTTACAACTTGGTTTAGATTAGTCATATCCCAATGCATAATCGAATCGTATATGTATTTGTTCTTTTTTATAATCTCTGTATAGTATAGTATTTGTTCTTATATATTATAAGAAAAGCTCACTGCCCATTGCCTCTCGCAACCGTATTATTTACACTAGATTTATCCCCCGTAAGTCACTATCAATTAAAGTTACGCAAGCTGACTTTCGTTTCCCGAAAGTAAAAAATACCTGTTAAGTATATAAATTGAAAACTGGCCTTCCAGCTGAGACTATTAACTTCGTTAGTTCGCTATCTGGCCGCATTAAGGCGGCAAATGCGGAAGTGCCAACGATTACGAAGCACGAGCCCAGGCTTCGCAACATCTGTGACAGCACTGACAGCTATATGGTAATGTTCCACTTGCTCATATTATATTCCATCATTAGAATGGCGAGACAAATACGAATTTTGAAATATGAGACCCATTCACTCGTAGTTACACGGTTCTCCGGCATAGTTACTTTCGAAACGGGTTTAATAGGCGATGTTCCAGCCTCTTCAAATATCGTATTAATTCGTTGAATAGCCCATAGATTCAGGTCTGAATGGATAGTGGATGAAATGTCCTCTTTCGTTTACCGCAGGACGTATTTTATTTGTTACGGTCCTTCTAGGCAATTCATGTTTATTGGAGTAATAAGAATTATTCACATATTGATCTACGTCATAAATTATTTTGAGAATGAATTTTCACTGCAACAGACCTACTCGCGTTCATGTTTTACCTTTGAAAAGAAAATGGTCACATTACTTCAACTTTATTGCTGTTAAATAAAAATGCAGATATTGAAAGTGAATCGTAAATCCATACTATCGTATCATTATAAATATACCGAAAATATGCCAAAGTAAATATACCAAAAATTATCTTGGTGAAAGATGATCCTGGAACTGAAAATGTCTGTCTTTAAAAGTCTATGTCATCCTCTTAAAATAATTCCGTTAAAGTTTGTCAAGCTATATTATTAGTTCTACTGATAAAATAATAATGAACAAGTTTGAAAATATAATTAAAGGCTAATAATGTTTTTGTTAACAAAAAACAGGAGACCAATTCTTCCCGAACACGAAAACATTATACTTTTCCGATGTACGTGATACCAACCAATTTGATATCATCGGAAGATGATTCGAATTTAAATTTTATTTATCTCCCGATGATGCCCACTTGGTTGAAGAAGAGTGTAATCTTTCGGTGTTCTTGGAAAACACCAAATAAAACAACAAAAGGAGCAACAAAAACATAAACTTATCATGTTTTTGTTGCTGCATTGAAGGTTTCAGCCCCTTCGACTGAAGAACAAGTCAATGTTCCAACCCCGCCCCCTCCCCTGCTTTATTCAATACACAAAACACAAGTCTACGTACCGACGAAGAAAACTCACCAAACAGGCTATTGTGTCTCGTGTCCTATGTGTAGTTTCCCATACAAGTTCATCATCGTCTGGTTCACTTCACTAATTCAATAAAATTCCTGTCTCTATACTGCATTGATATTTGACGTACCCCAAAGCCTCTTGCTTGAACCACGCTTCTTCAGAAAAAAAAATACGTTTAGCAGATGTTAATAATTTATTTAATTAACTACCAGCACTGTACATAACTTTTGGCTAATTCGGCGTAAGTGTCAGAACTGGTCCACTATTTTTTTACAGCAGAAACTAAAATATAATATAGTTGACGAAGTAACAGATACTGTGAATAACAGCTTAATTATTCGGTAACATATAAGTCACAAATCGAGAAAGGAACCACCAAACCGCCGAGCGGTTATTAAAGCAGTTCCCGAATAGCAAAGCTATTACATAATCGCTCTAGGAAACAACTACTCCTCGGGCTAAAGCCCCGTCAAACATTGAATTATACCCAGAAGCGATCCTCGACCCCTTTCTCGTGTTTCTGCACGATCAGATAAGGTTTCAAAAAATAAAACCCGCCAATGGTAGGATTCGACATTTGTGTTTAATAACCGCTTGGCGGTTTGGTGGTTCCTTTCTCGATTTCCGACTTATATGTTACTGACAGAGATCGTATCGATAAAGATGTAAACGCCATAAAGTTCATTCGGCATTTGTCCTGAATCGGCGTACCATGTACGGCACTGATGCGAACTAATAAGTTCGAAACAGCTGTATGTCGTTCGTTCCGATCCGGGAGAAATGTCGAATCCTACCTTTGGCGGGTTTTATTTTTTGAAACCTTATCTGATCGTGCAGAAACACGAGAAAGGGATCGAGGATCGCTTCTGGGTATAATTCAATGCCTGGCGGGGCTTTAGCCCGAGGAATAGTTGTTTCCTAGAGCGATTATGTAATAGCTTTGCTATTCGGGAACTGCTTTAATAACCGCTTGGCGGTTTGGTGGTTCCTTTCTCGATTTCTGACTTATATGTTACTGACAGAGATCGTATCGATAAAGATGTATACGCCATAAAGTTCATTCGGCATTTGTCCTGAATCGGCGTACTGTGTACGGCACTGATGAGAACTAATAAGGTCGAAATAGCTGTATGTCGTTCGGTTCCGATCCGGGACAAATGTCGAATCCTACCTTTGGCGAGTTTTATTTTTTGAAAGCTTAATTATTATTTTAGTATGTACCTTAAAATATATGGAATATTTATTCTCTTTTTCCTAACAGCTTGCAAAGTCCAACGCAATGCAATTTATTTATTTTACCTTTGATTCATTTAATGTTTATTTAATGTAGTCAGTGAATTAAAATTGCAAATTATTGTCAGCGGAGATTACCAGGAGGTATAAGCCTTCCCTTGTCAGAAAGGATGGTGTTAAGTGTGGGTTGAGTAATATAAACACAATATATTAGGTGTCAACGAGATCTTGTATTAGCCCGCAATTTACTCTTTCACGGGCAGTATCATTAATTTTGAATTTTTTATTCTTTTATAAACGTCAAAATTCATAATTTGTAATTGATTTTTATAAAATACATTAAATAAAAACCGTCATATTTGAGCAATATATAAAAATTTGTATAGTAATTGTACACCAAATTTTATTCTTAACCGGAATGTGTTAAAATGTGTAGGGTGTTCCACTGTAAGTGGAAGACCCTATATATTTTCACGGTTCTATTCAATTCACCCTATTCAGTATTCACGATGAATATAGAATATGATGACATATCCATTGAAACGCGAAGAGGTATTGATAATATATGTATATCAAATTTCAGATTTAATATGAAAATATCAAATTTAAGTGTTTATTCCAATTAAAAAAAATAGCAGGCTGATAAATACTCTCGTTAATACCTGGTATATTTTAAACTAAAATCTAATTCAATAATATAGAAAATAATTAATATAAGTATATATTGTGCGCGCTGCTATAGCTGCATATGAGAATTAATAATATTTAAACAAGCAAAGAAGAATTATGTTTCTTTCGTTAAAGAATATGTATAAACAAAGAAATGTTAATAACGAACTTAATAATTTAAAATGAATAAGAAAACTGTATAGATCATCGTGTTTCTGATTTTTTTTAATATAAATATTGCAAATAGAAATACTAAATACTAAAATAAATGTAATAAGTGGTATATAGTGTACTGTAATCATTCACTCGATTTAAAACTTTATATATAAGCTTACATGAAGGGGTTAGGTCCGTCGTATATACGAGTAGATAACATAATATTCTACAAGTATAAACTTACACAACAAACTACAAGTATATTATTAATAGAACACAATTTGTATATACATATAAAGAAAAATGCATTTTGATTATATGTAAAAGAAAAGTACTAAAAAAATAAAATTGAAAACAATATTTCAATTGTTATCCATTTGATATAAAACAGCAAAATTTTAATAACTACAGAATAAAACCACACATCAATTTTGCTTTCGAAATTGCGATATTGCTAAAGTTATGTATAAAATAATCATCGTTTTCTAAAATATTTTTAGTTTTAGGATTTTCAAAAGCGTCATAAATGGAACACTGAAAAAAAATGTGTTCCAAAGATTTCTGCCAAATTTACGCCGCACACAGTAGTACGAGTACTTTGCTGGAACATATAGTGTATAATCTACCAATATAACAATCATGATTGCTTTTTTACTGATTATTAGGAACTTGTAATTGAGAAGTAATTATTATTATCTAGGTGTGCGTATTAAATTTTACATGGAGTTGAGGGTTCAGAAATAGCAAAAATTCCTGTAGGGTAAGGGATGCAATGAGTGTGTTAATTTATATTACACTTCAATTGAAACCAGAAACTTTTATATTTATTGCATCAAAAGATTTTCCTTCAGATTTGCCAAAAAAATATTTTCTTATCTTTTCTTGATAGAGAATTTTCCTATATAAGTTTCTCAGCCTATAAAAAAGGAAGCAATATGTTTAACCCAGGTATATACCTGGGTTAAACAGGTTAAACAGATACCTGGGTTAAATGATTCCGATCCCAGATATCTGGGATCAGAATCGTTGTATATATTTTTAAGCCTATTATAGCGTAGTCTGGAATATCTCCTATTATTCATTGATAGGAATTTCAATAACCGATTAATAACTAATTTAAAAATACTAGAGAAATTTTCACTACTTCACATTCAAGTCTGACTATTATAAAAATCTGGTGTAGTTATTGGCAAGAAACGAGTCTTTTAGAGAACCGTATTTGTATCCATTCAAATATATCCAGGTAACAGATTATTCAGATAGAAGCACTATGAGAATAGAATTTAGGAGTAAATATTTGAATAGCTTCAGATAAGAAGTTCAAGGGTTCATTTTCGATTTCGCAAATATTTTCGCAATTAAATGGTATTCAGTTGTGGTATTATAAATATAATTAATAAATATAATAAAATATAAATATTAAAAATAAACAAATCTAATATTATTTATGAATTATAAATATAGTACAACATATTACCGTTACAATACATCTTAATAATTGTACAACAGTAATATAAATAAGCTACATAAATAAAATCACTAATAATAATTATCATGCTTAAATATGACATAGTCACGAAAAAATAGGCTAAATTTTGGTAAATTTTCTTAATCACTGTCTCTGTTCTGTGTTATTTTAGCGGCTAGAAAATATGGAGTGCAGATACCAGTGGCGATTTCTGCATAAGAGCACATGAGCACGTGAACCCCCAAAGCAAATTAGAATTCAAACATTACAATAAATGTAAAATATACTTTGCATATTTTATATCTAAACGTTATTATTATTATTATTTGAATTTGTGAAATGCAGCACGCCGCGTGTTTATTTTATTTGGGACTCGGTTTGTTATATTATATATCTCGTTGTCATGGTGACAACAACGGAGCACGTGTTACAAATGGGCGTGATTTACGACAAGTTTGTGTACATCTTCGTGTTGGCGGGTGGCGGGGATAATACAATGTTTCGGATAGAATTGAGCACGAATATTGTGTGAACCAGGGACTATATTATGCTGTGAATATTACATCGCTATTAAGCAGGCGTTCAGTGAACTACATACATGCGGTTATTTTGTAGTATTCTTACATTATTACGGCATTAAATAAATATCGATATAAATATCTATGGACCATAACTAAAATTTAATTAAACATTATGGATATGAATATTTTTACCGTGCAATATTTGAAAGACAACTTTAATTCTTTGAGTTATGAGCAAAAAATTGAAATTAAAAATGCGGGCAGACCAAAATCGGAACTTAATTTAACGCAGACTACAAAGTCCAAATCTAAATATTTTAACACAAAGTTTAAAATGGAAATCATCATCATCATCATGAGGTCATCAGTCCTAAGACTGGTTGGACGCTAACCCCCAGCTTCTCCTATGGAAATGGAAATGTATGAAAAAAATTATTGGATTTGTGGGTGCAGTATAACTAGTAGTTTTTTGCTTCTCCTGCTTGTTATTCAGTCGCGGCGTTGAACCGTCCTAGTCAACAAATGGAGTAACAGACCTGAGTCATTTGGTACAAAAAATAAAAAAACATTAGAATACCCAAGCTCATATTAATGCTCAATTGGATTTGAAACTGTTGGGAAAAGTAGACATTCGATAGTGCATACAGACGCAATATTCAACAACAAAATAAACAGGTAGTAAAGAATCGATATGTTCTTTCAAAAATTATCGATCGCATAAAGTTTTGCGGAGTTTTTGCATTAACACTTCGAGGTCATTATGAAGAAACAGATTCCTCAAATCTCGGAATTTTCAGATGTTTAATAATTTTCAGTGCCGAATTAGAAAAAATAAAATGGAAGAAATAGAAGCGAATTCACGACAAACTGTAACAATTAATCAAGCAACTGCTATTTGTCGTATGTTGCAGGATTCAAAGATTGTATTGTGGTTAACAGTATTTTATCGCATAATTCCGCATGCTTATATTTTGTATAGTCAACTACAAAAAACAGTGACGGAGCGAGTACACATATACGCAGCCATAACATGTTTTGAGGATTCTATTAAAAAAGAAAGAAATAATATAGAGACAATTGAAAGTGAATTTTCTGAGTATGCCATTCAGACTAAGAGACGCCATATAAATGAAAATCCATATATCTCAAAAACTGTAGCAGCCAGGAAACTTGTGACGCTAGAATTACCCATGCAAAACAACGGTTTTCTTTTACTAAACATTTAAATTCTACTTTCTGTACTTCTTGCGTCAGATAGATTTTCGTAATTGGAGAAGAGTTTTCCATTGCACCATTTAGAAACCACAGTAGAGGCATATCCATAAGTTCACCTGCAGACAGAGTTAGAACTAATTTATAAAGGACCTGATTTTAGGAATATGAGTGGTGCTATTCATCTGTTGAAATTCATAACAGATAATAATCTTCAAGATATATTTTTTGCCACCTTTGCTCTTTTACAAATAATTGTTACTATTCCAATGACCACAGCTGAATCAGAACGAAGTTTTTCAATACTGAAGCGAATAAAAATATTTTTACGGAGTTTTATGAATCAAGAAAAACTGACGGCCTTAGCAATGTTGTCTATTGAGAAAAAATGTATGCAAGGTTTTCCAGACTTCAACAAAGCTGTTATTACTAAGTTTGCTGAGAACAAGAATGGAAGAATTGACTTTATATTCAAGCAATGTAATACAGTTTAGATATTAGGTGAACAGTGACTGTACAAACAAAAAATAATTGATTCCTACTGCATGTGAGTATTTTTCCATTTTTAGTAAAAGTAATACTCTACTAACAATAAATGAAAACTAAACTACTCTCTTCAAACTGTAACGTTTAATAACATGATTGTAATTGAAAAACGTAATAGTATATTATTTGGAAATTACATTGACACATGAAAACATTAAAATATGTTTTAGTATTTTCTGTTAAGTCACAAGTTCTTTGCAATCAAAAAAGCATGAAATCGTGAATGAAAAATCTACTATTCACTATGCAACAGGTCCTACAACGGAACCGCAATAATAAATCTAATATTTAATACGGATTATGACCGTAATTTATTTTTATTTATTCCTGCTACCTTGGAAGTGTCACGACTCTGGTCTTCATATATCTTATTAACATAATAACAGTTGTATACAACAATGACATGTCAATATTTAAACTGCAGTAAACCTGATAAATAAAGGTTTACGGTTAACTGTTATCCGTGACTGTGTGTGTTCTTCTATTTAGACCTAATAACAGTAGCATCGTTAACACACAAACATAACGTCATGTTATTACGATATCTATAAATATAGTTTAACTTTTTTTGGCTGCTTTAAATTGGGGTCCTACGTTTTTCACAAGAGATATGCAAATTGCAGTATTCTGTAGAAATATTACAATATGTTAATGAAATTAAATTTAAATACGCTCCAAATAAGAGGCTAAATGCTAAATGACTTTGAGTTAAAAGTATGTTTCTCACAATTTTTTGTTTTATTTTGTAAAAGTATGTTTCTCACAATAATTTTTTTGATGTCTTGTGTAAACTTTAAACATATATTTTACGACTTGCTGATGTGAATTTTCATATTAGTAATGGACTAATATCAGCACGACTTCTGGTGCAAACTGCACCACCTCTTGCTGTAACTTTATTTCAATTTTTCACCTTTTATTATCCATATTGTCTAACGAAAAAAAAGTGAAATGCCTTTGAAATGCAACACACTTTATTATATTGTTCTTTTTAATGTACAAAGTTAATTTACTTATTGTACCAATGAAATATCAAAATATGTGTATGTGAGGGCAAAGTCTAGAATACATTTGTATACTGTCGTATAGAATACATTTGTATACAATTGTATGAATCAATCAACTGACATTTTTGAACAGTGTCGTGCCGAAAACACATTTTAGGATAACAGTTAGTACAATACAAATCCGTCAACTTATAACAGAGTAATGAGCAGGTTCTCCACAAAAACATTCAATTGAAGTGATAGTTGGATAAAAATAAATTAAATAAATTCAACAACAATTAAAATAAATGAAACAAAAACGAAATAAATTTTAGAGAAATATTGAGACGCTAATGAATCAAATTATACAATAAAGCTAAGACGTGACTTCATAATTGCATTTTGTTCGGCAAATTATTAACTGTCTATGCCGTACGTAGTTGATTGAAACATATGTAGCTAGACATACGTGCTGGTAATTGTGGCATATTAGTAAGAATTGCGAGTGGTGTAGCATGTGCGTCGTCACTAAATTGATACACGCGTAAAGATCCATTATACAAATTGTACCTCTTAAGTTAAGCCTCAATTTCAATTTTCACACCTTTTATTGTCCATATTATATAATGAAGAGAAATAATACTCCTTTGAAATAGAATAAACTTTAGTATACTTCTCTTTTTAATATACAATGTCAATTTATTGGACTAATGAAATATTACTGTATATTATATGTATGTGCTAGTGTCCAGAAAATATTTGTATATTCTTGAACAATACAACCAAATTCGCATCATATTAGAAATAGTACTAGTATTATAGATCTTTCTAATTAAATATTATGATTCTACCCTAATGTGATTTTTTTTCGGGTTAATAAGTAATAAATGTGCTTTGTTGATATCCAAATGCTTTCGGATATCTACAGCATTCTTCAATAAATCTTTAATAATTCTTCAATAATATGTTTTTATAATAAGACTATTTATAGTTCGTACTGAAGATGTAAATTATAACTTAAAGAATGTTAATATAGGAGTAACGTAATCAAGAACGTACCCAATTATTAAATTCATTATTGAACAATTGGCTTCAATTCTCGATAACTTTAATATAGAATTATTAGTACCTAAATGATCAATAAGAATGATATAACTACCTTTCCAAAGAAATCCTCCAACGGTTTTATCAAAATATAACATTTTTCAGAGATTTAATATATATATATATATATATATATATATATATATATATATATATATATATATATATATATATATATATATATATATATATATATATATATATATATATTATTTTTAATAAACTTGGACATGACAATTACTGTGTTTGATTCTTGGGTTAGATTCAAAAATCATAAATAGGGAAATTACTTCAGGTTTTAACAATTATTGTTATTAGTTCTTCGTACAGAGATTTAGTTTACTCTAAAAATAAAAATTTGATAATTTCCTTGGTAAAATGGATTGTATTACTATTTTTAAATAATAGGTAGATACTAAATGAGAAATGCCAGATACAGAATATCCATTTATAATGTCTTGTTTACTTCGTTGGGCAACACAAAAATGGGCTAGCTACATACCTATTGGCTAAATTCCTCCAGAAATTCATTTAAGCAAACATCTTTCATACATTAACCCACGTAATGTTTATTTGTTGAGACATATAAGACCATTTACGCATAAGTTGGTTAATCATATTAAACAGCCATATTGCCTCGCGTTTCAACAGTGTCAACGGGAGGGCTACATGGATGCATACTATGGAATCGTTATCACGCAGGAAATATAATCTATCTTATGCGGAGTAAAGTGTACTACATTTTTGTATATTTGTATTTGTTTCATACCACAAATTTTACACCATTTTCAAATTTACACCGGAAAATTGTTTATCAATGTACCTAGTGTCGATTTTAATTTATAATTATTATATTATTATTTCATAGTGAACATAGATTTTAATATCGAAACCGGTCTGCAGTTAACGATATCCTCAGATAGCTGACACTTTGCATCTTCCTTGTGGTTTTGGAGCAATCACTATATTTTAGTGCGAACTCTGTTAGACAAAATACGGCAAATTTTTTCATGTAATTCAGCGTTCAGCGTTTGTCATATAGTCAGGAAAATGGTTGTTTTGACCTAATTTGTTTAGTCCTTATTACATAAGGCATTTTCAGATGGGTTGGAGTATAATCTCCTTATTTCTGTAGTTTAGAACGTATTTGTTTCAATGTATTTATGTTACCTATAATCTTGCACATTTTTTCATTATTTACAATAAAAAGTTAAATGTTAGTTCTCCACGAACCCCTCATATGTTTTATAAGATTTTAGACTGCCTTCGCGTAATAAATATGGAAAAAATATATTTCTAGATCAATAAACTGCAACGCAATCAGAAACATTCTCGTTCTCCGAGATGTTGATTTCTTGATAGGTGATTAAATCATTATCTCGTACGACTAGCTGTATATAAACATATCTTGTAAACGACGATAGTTACCCGAGTACCCTAATGCATAAAATATGATAGTTAAAGGGGAATATAAAGCCGTTTTATTTCATTATAATCTAATTTGGACTAGACGATTTGTACGCGTAATAACGGTTAAGTATGTTCATCGTTTCCAGAGATAAATATCTTGTTACTTATTAGACATAACTGCCTTACATGATCGGGAAAAGACCCCGCAGACGGCAATTTGCATGGATATAATTTGAACAATTAAAAACACTGTTTTGCAAGCAACTACCCGATTATAATTTTCTACATTGTGGGCGTGTGGGCTGGCGTTTATCGGAGTTTTCAGTTTTGTGTCTGCAGTTTAAGTGAAGTAATTGGAGAACTATTATTGTTTTTAGCAAGCATCGTTACGTAATAACGGTTAATGGTATCTAAAAATATTTTGATTAATTAATATGTAGTTCAGTGATTCCGTTGGTGTTACCATAATAAATCTAATTGCAAGAGATTTAATAATAGTAACAGCATATTATTATGCTCAATTTCCACAGCATCGTATCATTCCTTTTATAGTTTGTTTGATCAATTTGTTCCTGTATATAAAAATTTAAGTAAGCGTAAATATCCAGCGCGGTATATTGCTGAAATAATTAATAATATTGAACTAAAATCTTATAATCATAGCAAATTTAAGGAAAGGCACGACTTAACTGATCTTACTAAATTCAAAAGATTACGAGGCATTATTAAAGCACAAACAGTTGATGCTTACAATAACTATTTATTATCTGGTAAGAGGTATGTATGACCATTCTCTGCTGCTGCAAAGATTTGATATCCAGTTACTGAACACTAGAATTGTGCTTACCAGCCTCTCGTTTTTATTTAAACATTCCACAATAGTATAGATACACCCGCATTGCCAAGCATGTTCAACTACGGGAACAGTATCGAGAATTAAGTTATTATAAACACATTTTAGGGAGTCCACACGAAGGCAATGAGGATCAGAGGGAAAATTATGAATGGAGGATGTCAGAAAGATGGACACGACAGAGGTTGCGATTGTGAGGAAATAAACATTGAGCTCAGTATATAATGAAAGCATTGATGGTTTTTTATTTTGAGAGAGAAGTAACTCATTGTTTTTTTTTTCATAATAGACTGTTTTTATGTCTTATTATTAATAAGCTTATGTAAACGGCAATCAAAATGGCTCAATTGCATCCTAGTGGCAATGAACATGCAAACAAGCTACATAATTGCATTTTTCAAATTTAAGTATCTTCCGTTTTATTAGACCTGCATCATAAACAACAACCTATAATCCAAAATTTGTAAAACGAATTAATCTTCACATGTCGTGGAAAAATATTTTACGAAAAATGTCATTACGATGCAATTATTAGCAGCAGTTGCATCGTTGTGAGAAAATTTTATTATGCAATAGTCAATTGATTGTTTTATCTCAAATTAAATTCGATATTATATTCTTTACTTCTTTTTACTTTAGTTTCTTCAGTTCAATATGAAAAAAAAATCTGTTAGTATTATCGAATTACGAGTAACCACAGTTGCCTGCAAGCTTTTCCGCTAACCCTAAACCGTTTGCGGTATTACAAACTTATGATAGCTGTCGCAATAAAACAGCCATAAAATAGACTGTAAAACCCACCTCACAAGTTTTCGATTCCGGATGTGTAAACAAATGTTTCAGTCATAAATCTCGACAACTCTGAGCCGCGAAGAAGTGTCATCCAGCGGTACACACACCACATAAATTACCAGCGTAAAATCTGCATAACATTCTAAAATTACCAGCTCATTTAAAAACATACAGCATCATCACATGAAGGCCCCGGTCGCGATTTTTTACACGCATAATAACAACAGTCCCGACTCGTCAGAGGACAACAGTACTGCAATGAGATAATGATCGGGTTAAAGAGCGGGCTGATCGCCTCACAAAGCACCGTCGATATCGACATTCAGGTTCAGTTTCACTTCCTGAATACGGGACGGCATTCAGCTCGAATACCACGTTCCGGGGATAGTCTAGACCTAGAACGTACATAATTAAACGGGTTTTAAGTCATCAAGATCTGATCACCTGTCAAAATCGTGCCTTCGCGAGGGTCTTGCCCGTCGTGCCGCTTGTAGGTGAAAGTCGTATTTGGTTGAGAAATTCGATTTTGGTAAATAGCCGAGAGGTATAGAAGTAAAATGTTACGTCAGTTACCTAAAAGTTAACCAACTCTAAGTAACTGACATAGAAAATATATGATTAGTTGGATATGCAATCTTAATAAGGATTGGATTTGAAAATCACGAATCTATACGCAAAACGTTATCAAGTAGATGGAATCGAGAAAGGAACTTATATGTTACTTACAAAACCCGACTTATATGTTACTGATATACATCGTATCGATGTAGATATATACCCCACGGATTTCATTCGGCATTTGTCCTGGATCGGCGTACCGTGTACGGCACTGGTGAATATCAATAAGTTCGAAACAGCTGTTTGCCGTTCGGTTCCCATCCGGGGCAAATGTCGAACCCTACCCGTGGCGGGTTTTATTCTTTGAAACATTGTCTGATCGTGCAGAAACACGAGAAAGGGGTCGAGGATCGCTTTTAGGTATAATTCAATGCCTGGCGGGGTTTAACCCGAGGAGTAATTGTTCCTATAGCGATTATGTAATAGCCTTGCGATTAGGGAACTACTTGATAACCACTTGGCGGTTTTGTAGTTCGAAATCACAAACGAAAAAGTCCTCTTCTGGAATTATTTCATAAACACATTGTATACAGAGTATGATAGTTTTAAGTAAGTACACGAAGCTTTGAGTTAGGTAACAGACATTCACATTAGCGAATATCAGCGAAACGATGCGGCTAAAATATATGTACACTCACTACATCTCGATTATGACGTTAATTATTCCCACTCGAAGTAATTATAGCAATCATATATGTATTACTGGCATTTAAGCACGTTTGCACTATTTAATATTCATATAGATGACGTAGATTATGTTAATGCCCTTATTTAGAGAGAACCGTATACTTTAGATGACGTACAAAATGTATTATTTGTAATTAGCCTTGCGATGCATACGTACATATAGAAAATATGTGCAATAAAAACAGAAATAGCCAGCGCGCATAATCTCCAACTAGAATACAATTTGATGGACAAGATAAACTGTTGAAAGCGGCACATCGTTGTACCAATTCGTTTTGTAACACTCATGTTGAAATCATTGCTTCATAGATTATTCATCGCTGAGTTTTTGCGCTTGAACTGGTCAATACGGAGAAGAAAATTAATCCAATAATCCTAAATGGCTCAATGAAGGTATGTCTGCTTGAGACGTCGTCATCGTTCAAAATGGATGTGGCAACTAGGGCGCATGATCGAAGTGCAAATATCCAAAGGTGAGATATTTTTAGGTGTGTAGCTAAAATACTGTGTAACCTAAATGGATATACGGATGAATAATGTTACGGAATACCTTTTTAAATAAATGCTTTACATCATATAACAAAGATAATACGTAATCCAAATTTACTAGCATAATTTAATAAAATGGGTAGCAGATAGCACATAGTAATTAAATTTTAAACAGACTGATTATAAATAAAGATGACAAGTAGGGTAAGAGTATGGACACTCATACATGTTCGATTGAAACCTGAGCATATACTACTATGATGTACATGACGTCGTTACGGAAATAATGACATTTTGAAATAGATAAGAGCGAAGCAGAAGTGTGCTCTATCGTGTTTTAGCTTCAAGAGGCATAGCAGGGAAATTGTAAAGTATAAAATGATAAGCATAAAACAAAAATTAATCAGGATATGGGTAATAAATTTGGGAATACGTGGATAACACCATTTCCTTCGGCATTGCCAGTATAGGATTAGTGCCTCAGTTGTAACTATAGGATTTGAATTGCGCGTTATTTATAGGCGCGCAGTATTGGATATTGGAAAAGTATTGGATATCTTATATTTATAAGATAGGGCGGCAATATTTAGCAACCGTTATCTACAAACCATACGACGTCAAAATCCCGCGATTAACAGCTCAACAACGAATAGTTTGCGTACAAATGTTTTATGAAAGTGAGCAATCATTTACAGTTACATTAAGAAAACTTCTCACAAAATTAGGACAAATGAATCACCTACAGAGTTAACAGTTCCCAACTTAATCAGGAAATTTGAAGAGAAGGGTTATGTTATTGACAAAGCCAATATAACACCAATACATAGGTAACACCAATATATCCTAATCGTGGTCGGTCAGTTTGGGAGTTTTTCAAGTTATATTGTTTCAAAAGGAAAGTAGTTCACCGAGTCGGTTGCCACAAGAATAAAACATATAAGACTCACAAACAGAAAGACAGAAAAGGTTCTATATAAAGAATTTCTGAAATCATCAAACAAAGTGAATGGTGCGAAGGAGCTGAAGCTTTTTCTTGATAATGTGATAATTAAAATCATGAAAGTTCTAAAATATCCTATTATGAAAATTGGGACATGATAAATATGCTCCTAAGAGTCTAAAAACTTATTGAACTTGTTCTATGCTCAATCCTATATCAAATATACTAATATACTAATTAAATAAGATACTATAAACCAAGATATTAAAGTTAAGGTTACAATTTTTTTATTGTGTAGAAGTTTTTATTTATTGTGAGATAATTTGAATTTATAATTGACAGTCAATCTTCTAACTGACAAACTTTTGATTAATTGAAAACTACCTAGAAGTTATAAACCAATAATTAATCAACGTAGAAAATGCAATGAAAATAGAGATACTAATGTTAAAAAAACGAATGCACAAGAATATCTAACGTTACAAGAGGATAGATTCTGATTGACAAATGAAAAGCAAGATGGGACGCAAATACCAGATCCTATACTAATGTCTATCAACAAGAATACCTAATACCCAAGAGCTTAGAGAATATTTATATGAAAACTTTAACAAAAACCAATATGCTTATAAATTTAAAACACTAATTAAAGATCGATTTTGGATTTTCTTGTGAATTTTATTTCATACGTTTGAGATACATTGTATAGAAAATTAACTTTTGATATGTGTACAGTAGGTAATTTTGTTTTTCTTATGCCACACCTTAATTAAGATGTTATCAGGTAATATTTATTATTCACACAAACCTTTGTTTCATATAAAGTTATTGACAATACTGATATATTTATTACCAATATTATTTACTAGTTTATTTTGTCTATATCATCGAAATACATGTACGTTCATGTACAGTAAGAACTTGTTCTGTTAATTGAATAAAATCATTTGCACGGTGTACATGTGTTAATGTACATAACTGAATATATTTCATTATATTCTTACATTTTTATGATATTGTTATGAACATATCTGTAACGTCATAGACCCCACTTAAAAATTGATCATCTTTCCCCTAAGAGAAGTTTCTTTTTTAAGTGTCGAAGAATAGAAACTAGACTACGGAGTAGAGAAGTACGGTTACATATAAAAAAGAATAAAACGAACAAACACATCCATGGGCAAAGAAAACTGCTTAACTCTATCCCTTGGGACTAGAATTCAAGTAAAAATGATACATTCTAGACACCTCTAGAAGGATACCCCGGGTCATCAATCCATGTTACAAATACTAGAGCAAATAATACATGTATTTATTTAGCTCCATACCGGGCATTGAACTGAATATCCACTATATTATCTCAATGATTAGAATAAAATACCCTAGTATTTAACTTTACTCTATTAGATTATTTTATTCTTTTTATTTATAAGATTATCGCATAAAGAAGGCCGACTAATGAATCAAAAACATGCAGAATTCGAAAGGAAAAAATTCGCAAATATACAACCAAAAGTAATTGTCAATGTCTAAAATTAATTTATCCACGACCACTATATTAGGAAGGTTTAATACGTCTGTTTTCCGTGGATTAGAGGCCTCCTAATACACTAGAGGATTAAAATTCACAGTGCCACGCTTCAATTTTATTTCAAATATCAAAATAAATCTGTCAAATCTGATATTTTTCAAAACCAGAATTTTTCACGTCCTAATCGACCGGTTTTGCCCGTGGTCGTGGATAAATCGTTGAATACAATCGGGAATTAACAGCCGCTGAGGAGTCAACATCGGGAGTCAACAGCGAAAAATGGACGCTCTCGGCTGCGCCTCGAGTACCCATTTTTTCTCGCGGATTAAAATCTTGTTAATTCCCTTATTTAATTAATAACTATTATCCATGACCACTATATTAGGAAGGTTTAATACGTCTGTTCACAATACCACGCTTCTTGATTCATAATACCAATATTCTTGATCAAAATATAACTGTTAAATCTGACGTTTTTCAAAATCAGAATTATTCATTCACCTCCTAATTGACCGGTTTTGCACGTGGTGGTGGATGAAACGTTGAATTAGATTCGGGAATTAACAACCTTTAATCCGCTCCAAGAAGTGGGTGTTATTAGCTGCGCCTCGAGTGCCCATCTTTTCTCGTGGACTAAAAGCTTGTTAATGCCCTTATATAATTAATAACTATTGCTTTGCGTTTATAATACTCTCAAATTATAAATTAAACATTATAATATGATGTGGCATCTGACTTTATAGTTTGAATTAATAAATCTAATATGTTAATCCAACAGTTTGTCGGATTTATTTCATTTCCTTTTTTGTTATCTACTCGTACATAATAACTCTGAAAAAATTATAGTAATTTTATCATCTTAGCGGTAATTTTTATAGAAATTATTTTACTGTTTTAGAAGATGGAAAATTGTAGTTCAAAATAGATACATATGTTCGAGCATCAATAGTATGAATGGGAAAATTCAGTGCCGTGCTGTCTATGGAAGGAAAAGGAGCACCGCTTCCATTACCTTCATAAGATAAAACAATATAAATTTAAACATTTTAGTTTTGTTTCCGAGATTAAAATGAATTTAATTTTCGCCTTTCGCAGTTTCAATTTTTTAAGACCTTAGTTCAGGTCTGCGGCATTAGAAAACTGACAGCTTGAGGTATTGTTAGACTGCGCGTATAGACAAGAAATTCGAAACTGGTCGCTGACTCTCGTCAACAATACTTTTGATACGATTGGTTTCATAGATTTCTTTCAGTCGTTTTGGCAAACGCTTATTTGAAAATTTCTTTGAATGATCTTTGCTAGCCGAGAAGCGCTTTTACTGATCACATGGTTCATTTGAATTATTTATATTTGAATTATTTATATTTAATTTTTCCTCATACAGCTCTTGCGTTTGATATTTAATAAACTACCTACTTTAATTTCTTAGTGTCTACGTTTAACATATCAACGCAGTTTAGAAAAAATAAATCGAAACGGAAATCAATTTCATTACTTTCTGGAGAAAACAGAACAAAATTGGAACCACAAAACAAATTAGGATCAACAATGTGGGTGAAATGGAAATGTCATACTATAGATTATTCTTAGAAATTATGGATAATATTATTCAACAACCGAGAGTGAGGTCTCAAAATTTGAATACAAAGCACTATAATTCTTGGGTTGTTTCCCAACTAAAAAATTCTCCGCATGTTACTGAAAAAATTAATTATAACGGGAGATAGTTGTGTGATATGATCCACGTTATATACAGGGTGATTCAGTTAACCCGTTCATTAAAAGTTTATGAACTTCCCATTGGAATTCATTTTTTAAAATTTGGAATCAGGGGTTAGCGAGGACGATCTATTCATATTTTTGCTTTTCTGACACTTCCGGTTATACCGTAAGTAGCTATCAACTTCCTTATTTTAAATAGAACACCCAGTATATTATTACATATTTGTATTACACTGCTGATTTTAAGTGAACTTTCTTAACAATTCCCTATACCTTCAGCAGTTTTTGAGATATTTTAATTTTTTTGAAAAAATTAGGTTTCGTAGTATCCCATTGGAATTCTCGTCACTTATTCAAAACAAAAGTTATAGCAGCAAATTTTGGGCTGTAATTAGGCGGACTATTGAGCTTTCAGATGATATCTAGTTTGATTTTTTGTTATTTACAGGGTGTCCAAAAAATTTAGTTCATTCTGACAAACTTCAACTGCTCAAAAGTCAATTTTCTTAAATGGAACACCCTGTATTTTATTGTGATGGAGAATTAAGTGATATTTAAATCTGTATTAGGATTACCTATACCTATCTGCTACCGTTTTCTTGCTATCGAGATATTTTTTAATCGATACCAAAGTTTTCCATTTTATTAATTTACTTCTGACCAGCGGGCCATGAAAATAATACACATTGTCTTAATTGTCAATATAAACATCAGAGTAGATGTCAAAGTGAGAAATCGTACATAGTATTATAAATTATAACGTGTATTATGAAAATCCAACAGGAATATTCAAATGAAGACATATTAAATTTATTTTTCATTCATGGAGAATGTAAAAAAATTATTGAAAGGACTTGTCGTTTGTTTAACGAGAGATATCCACATTTACGGCCTTTAAACAAAACTGCCTTCAAGAGAATAGAAGCAAATTTTAAACGATTTGGAACTGAAGTTATTAGAACACGCCCCAAAGATGTTACTGGTGATGAAGGCAACCAAGTAAATGTCTTGGCATATTTCAATGCAAATTCACATACGTCGATTAGAGCTGCGTCACAAGATTTGAGACTATCTTACTCGTCAATACAGAGAATTCTGGAAAAACATAAAATGCATGCTTTTTCCATTTTAAAACTGCAAGCTCTCCACCAAGGTGACGAGGTACGACGTGTGGCATTCTGCGAAAGCATTTTATTAAAAACGCAAGAAGACCCACATTTTTTGAACAGAATTATTTACACCGATGAGTCAAAATTTAACAAAGAAGGGATAATAAATAGGAGAAATTGGCATGTTTGGACAGAACAAAATCCACGAATGGTGCGTGAAGGTAACTTTCAAAATACATTTAATTTTAATGTTTTTTGTTTGATGATGGATAATCGCGTGTGTTTTGAAGTGTATGATGAAAATTTAAATTCTCGTAAATACCTAGAAATTCTTAGAACGGTGATTTCAAATTTTTTGGAAAATTTGTCACTGAATATTCTAAATACGTGTTGGTACCAAATGGATGGCGCTCCAGCCCACTCAACCCCTGAAGTTTACCATGATTTAACAAATATGTTTGAAGATCGCTGGTTTGGGCGTAATGGTCCGGCTCTATGGCCTCCCAGATCACTCGATCTAACACCCCTTGATTTTTTATGGGGCCATATCAAGAGTAAAGTCTACTCAACGCCCGTCAATACTAGAGATGACTTATTACATCGAGTTAGAACTGCCTTCACCGAACTAGATGAAGGAATGGTATTGAAATCTACGACCGTTGAGATTAATAAACGAGTTTTATTGTGCTTAGAACACAACGGACGGTACATAGAACAGTTGTTACACCAATAAGACCCAATTGTTAACATTTGGTTATTATTGTTATTATGTTTTATTGTTTAGGCTAATGTAAGTTCCAAATCATTTAAAATATGCTTTTTATTCATGATGATTTTTTTTTGTTCAATAATTTTCCACCATTGTTTATGATAAAAAATTAATATAAATGTTACGTTGTTTTAATTTTCATGGCCCGCTGGTCAGAAGTAAATTAATAAAATGGAAAACTATGGTATCGAATAAAAAATACCTCGATAGCAAGAAAACGGTAGCAGATAGGTATAGGGAATCCTAATACAGATTGAAATATAACTTAATTCTCCATCACAGAAAGCAATAATATACAGGGTGTTTCATTTAAGAAAATTGACTTTTGAGCAGTTGAAATTTGTCAGAATGAACTAAATTTTTTGGACACCCTGTAAATAATAAAATATCAAACTACATATCACCTGAAAGCTTAATCACAGCCTAATTACAGCCCAAAATTTGCTACTAATACTTTTGTTTTGAATAAGTGACGAGCATTCCACTGGGATACTACAAAACCTAATTTTTTCAAAAAAATTGAAATATCTCAAAAACTGCTGAAGATAGGTATAGGGAATTGTTAAGAAAGTTCACTTAAAATCAGCAGGATAATTCAAAAATGTAATAATATACTGGGTGTTCTATTTAAAATAAGGAAGTTGATAGCTACTTCCGGTATAATCGGAAGTGTCAGAAAATCAAAAATACTTTAGTTGAATAGATAGTCCTCGCCAACCCCTGATTCCAAACTTTAAAAAATGAATTCCAATGGGAAGTTCATAAACTTTTAATGAACGGGTTAGCTGAATCACCCTGTATTGTAGGTGTTGTTTCTTATTATTAATGATTTCAGCATAGCAGTTGACAAAAATAAACGGGTAATTTATATAGATTTATATTTAATTAATGGAAAGTAGTTGTAAATAGTGCTAAAACGTACAATCCTAAAGATACTTGCAATTCTTAACATGTAAGTAAATTAAATAACAAAAATTAACAACCAGGGTAGAGCTTGGGAGAAACAATCTCATTGAACGACTTTATTGGAAGTCTACATTCCTCTAAACTAAAACGACCTTGTCATTGCTATTATTATTATGCATACGTATTCCGCCATACATACCGCCACGAATAACGGAAATAGAAAAGGTATTTTCTTGAAAACGGTAATATTAACGTTCGCAATAAATCCTGTAATAAACATTTCAATCCCAGACCTTGTTATTCCTTCGACAGAAAGCAATTGTTGCAGAAAAACTCACTCACTGCTATGCATACAGTACCTAACCGATTATCTGATTGGAAACGCGCTTTAGAATTATTGTTCGATTAGAGAGTGAATGGTTATAAATTTCTGCGGAAGGCAAGGTTATTGGTTTATACAGATAGATTACTAAAATGAACTCTGTTAATAACAATCCGCTCCGTTCGTGTTTTATAAGACATTTAGCTATTTTTATTCGCAGAAAACAGGCCTGGTTGAGTAATCAACTCACGGATTACTTTGTATTAATTATAATCTTGCTTAATTGTAGCAGAGTACCTGGTTAGACATCTTGTCTCTCTGCAATAAATGCTATAAAGTTTCCTGGAATACACTTTATATTGTGCCGTATTTTGTTATAATATCGCGTTCAGGTGGAAAGATGATATCCGTAGAAATATACCGAGTGTATCCAATTCTTATTTTAACTAACTCTGTCAATTAGTTATGAAAACAGTTTTTTTTTTGGTGGAATAGTTCTACTTGGTGGAATAGTTCTTCTTACCTTAAAACTATTCTCTGTATAAGATCTCAACAGTAACACAATTCCTAAAGAAAAATTGATCCATGCATATATTGTGTAACTTTTAAATCTTCACGTTCTATGATGCACATATAAGAATGGGAATGTTTTGTCTGTACTTCTTTTCTCTTGGATATATTCAACACGTACTTTTACTCTTCGGCACTCCGCTATACGCGGAGAAATAATATAATCGTGTAAAGAAAAATTTTTTGTAGCGTTTATTTTTCGTTTTTCGGCCTAAATACCAAACAAATGGTTTTAACACAATTTTGTGTGTGTGTGTGTGTGTGTGTGTGTGTGTGTGTGTGTGTGTGTGTGTGTGTGTGTGTGTGTGTGTGTGTGTGTGTGTGTGTGTGTGTCGTTTTCGTCGTTTTCGTCGTTGTCGTCAGCATTAATGATATTTCTTGTTGCACTATATTGCACGATAACTCAACTAAATCGTGTCGGATCGATCGGGTTTCGACTGATTCTGATCAGGGATATCTCCCAAATGTCACCCTTTGATTTTGAGGTGGATAGAACATACCATGTTCATGGGTCATGAGATAGCATAATGGTGGACTATTTGAGAAATTTTCTTTTGTTAGCACTATCACTCAATTAAATCGTGTCAGATCGATTGGTTTTCAACTGATTCTGATTAGTAACGACATCTATTGATTTTGAGGTGGTGGATGGAGGGTCATGAGAAAGCACAATGGTGGACTATTTGAAAAAAGTAAGACTGTCGCATTTGTGTGTTGGTTTATTTTTTCTTGGCCACTCAATTTCGAGATAGAGATGTTCTACGTGCGGAAAAGTCCATTTAATGGTTTTAAAATTGTTTATTTTTTATGTGTTATCTAAACTAATATATATCTAAAGAAATATTATTTTATTAACAATGTACTTATAGTTTAAGACTATTATGTTACATATGTGGACTTAATCCCATTATGTAGGATTATTTAGAGTTTTAAATTTATAAAATGATTATATTTCATTTAATTGAATCGATTAATTAAGTTTGTTGACAATTTTTGGGTTGTTAACTTTAGCTTTTATATTTTTTTATATATAGTTTTTATAGTATTTCGGAATTATTTCGAAAAAAAAATCGGAAAAAATTCATATGGACGTAAGAAGGACAGATAAATTCAACGGTGACTTTGGATTTACCCTAATCAAGAGATCCTCTGGATTAGTATCAATTTTCGAAGTTATGGATATGTCAAAACATCCCGAATTCTAACATTTTATGAAAAAACCGACAATTTATCATTAAAATATATTCTTCTACAGTATTTAGGAGGTCTATTTACATTGTATTCAGTGTAATCTGCGTTGACTTTGAAGCTGTCGAATTTTTTATAAAATTCCTTTGCTATAGTCCATCGATTGATTTCGCAAAAGAACATTTTGTTGAGGAAACAGTTTTTTGAGAGAAAAACTTTATTTTTTGTTTTATTAAAGATCGTTCTTTTACCATTATAAACTTCTGAGAAAACATGAACAGCAGGATTATATAAATTCTTAGATATTTACTTATTAGAAGTAATTTTATGGATTATTACAATTAATAAAATTCATATGTAAAAGAAACTTTTGACAAATTCGTAAGAACTACTTAAAAAACATAAATATAAGACGTACCACATAAATTAAATAATCCCCCAAATAAAAAGTCGAAACTATCTGGGTGGAGGATACACATTGAATAAACGTGGACAGTACCCATTCTCATTGGCATGGCCAGTGTCGGTGGTTAGAATCAAACCAAGATCGTGGCATTTTACATAATGCTCTCTAACCAACATGGCTATTATGACGGTTATATCCATTGTTTAAAATTGACTTAGTAAAAATAGCTAACGTATAGTATAATCCAATAATCAATCACTTTGTTCTTTTGAAACATTTATTCTCAAAAATCGCATCGCAAAATTTTCCGCATACCACACATTGTATGAGTGAAAATCTCAGTTTCCCATATATTTGTTGTCGACTCGGAAATGTCATACTAAAGATATAATTCCACATTCTTTAAATAGCTCCTTAGAATATACGTCATACTTATATAATGCATCCTCCATAACTCACACAGCATCTCTCTGTAAGAGAAATACCTTGTGAGCTGTAACGCTATTACCCCATAGGGTGATACCGTACCGTAAGTGACTGTGTATCAAAGCAAGTAAACTGTTCGTAGTAGATTGGATCCTATAGTACAGATTAATTATCTCATGCAAGAAATTAGCTTAGAGCACAAATTTTCTACATGCTTCGATCAATTCAAATTGCAAGCAAGGTATATGCGCCAGAGTTTTACGGATTCGGATTTTAGAGCCTACATTTGCGAATTCGTTTCATTTAATTACAGATTATTGAAGGAAAACCATTTTATGCATCAGTTAGACTGATCGAATAAATGTTTATATCACAGAACGACGTCGTATAGTCGGCGAGTAGCATACAAAACCAGTATTTATGTAGTAAGAACGATCGGTGATATGTAACAGAAATAATATGGGTCCTAACACAGAACCTTGGGATACACAAATTTCAACTGTTGTTAATTAGACTGTTAATCTGACTGTTAATCTGACTGTTAATCAGTGGCGAAGCCTCCATTAAGACTGTATCATCATAAGGTCATCAGTCCTAAGACTGGTTGGACGCTAACCTCCAGCTTCTCCTATCTTGTGCTAACCTACGCATTTCGTTAATATTGCTACAACCTACATCCCTTACTATTTGCGAGCAGTAATCTAATCTAGGCCTACCTCTGCCTTTCTTCACTCCTATTTCTGCCTCCAGAATATCGCGGACTATTCCCCCATGTCTCAGCAAGTGGCCTAACATTCTATCTCTTCTCTTCTTTATGTTTTTCCACATACTTCTTTTCTCGCCGACTTTCTCTAATACCACTTCGTTTCTAACCCTATCAGTCCACGGTATTTTCATCATTCTTCGGTAACACCACATCTCAAAAGCTTCTAATTGCTTCCCCTACTGTCCAGGTTTCGCAACCGTATAGTGCCGTGCTCCATACATACGTTTTCAAAAATCTCTTCCTTGTTTCTAAGTTTATTACCCCCAAACATAAAAGTGCTTTCTTTTTATTAAAAGCTACTCGACCCTGCGCTATTCTTTGTTTTATATCTTTATCGCTTCTTCCATCTCTATTTATTTTACTTCCTAAATAAGTGAAGTCTTTAACTTCCTCCAATCTTTCATTATTAATTTGTACTTTCGTTTTTGCTCTGCTCTCGCGCCCTCTGCACACTAACACTTTAGTTTTCTTTTTATTCACCCTCACCCCGTATCCCTCTGTCAACACTGCCTCCATTTCGTTCAACGCTGATTCTAATTAATCTTTACTAGATAATAAGATATACTGATATAGCTAATACTGCTATATCATCAGTGAATCTCAGCATTTTTAGTATCTGTCCCTGTACTTTAATCCTATTGTTTATGTTTATGAAGTATAGAGATTGTGTATTACTCTCCTATCTCTATACTTCATTCCCGCGCTCTATTAAGGTTGTAAATCTAGCTAAGTTGCACATCATTCCTCGTGTACTGCAGTCACCCCTCACTACACCGCGGATCTCAATAAAGTCCGTTAAAACCAAGGCGACGCCGACGGAGAGTTAGCCCAGATAGAGTACACGCATTGCCGGTTACCGTCATGCCAACGCGAAGAATGATATGCAATCCTGTCAGCCTCACAGATTTAATGGACGCTTCTCCACTGCTGTTAATCATTCACTTCTATTATGAATCTAACATGCTGTATCCTATGTGACAAATAAGACGACAATAAATTGATAAACAAAATTTTTTTATTCATTTTATGATACTCTAATGCAACTTTATGTATGTCCCTCTTTATGCCGGTGAAAGTTTTCCGTATAATAAAGTGATTGTGCCTATGACCTCATCAAATTTCCCGACTGGACCATAATATATAATATCTCTCATTTGGAACTGTAAGATATGATTTATGAATATTTTTATTCTTAAGCTTCTTAAATAGAGACGATACGGCTAGAAATGGAAAAAAATATCCCCATTTACTGTGATAGCCAGCTTCATTATAAAAAAAGTATGGTCCATATACCTCTACTCTAAAATGGTCACCAAACTGTGCATTTCTGTGGATGTATTTCTTCTTCATGAACAGCGTGTGCATTTTCAGCATCCCAAATTCTATAATTTTGTTTGATGACGTATCCATCAAGATGAAAATATGCTTCATCGCTGAACAAAATTTTGTAGCAAAGATCAGCATCAACTATGTTGTCTTTAACACTCAATAAACAAATGAACGACATTGTAAATGGTTTTGTAACTCTTAATTGTTGTGTCAACTGAATTTTGTATGCTGACAGGTGCAGATCTTCCTTGAAAATTCGATACGTGGTGACTCTCGACAGATTCAGCTATTGTGCACGACGTCGAATTGATACGTTTGGATACTCCCGTACACTTTATCTCACTGCAGCAATATTTTCGTCTTACCGACTACGACGAGGACGTATTGGTGTTGCCTTATCAATAACAGAACCCGTCCCTTCAAATTTCTGCATTATGTTAAGAACTATTAACTCTGTAGATGCTTAATTTGACCCAATTTTGTGCGAATTTTTCTTAATACAACTGTAAATGATCGCTACATTCATAAAACAGTTGTACGTAAACTATTTGTTATGAACCTGTTAATCGGGACACGTTGACGTCGTATGGTTTGTAAGATGACAGTCGTTAAACATTGATGCCCTATAAAGATAGGGTTCTGTCAAAGGATAGAACACAAATAGCGCGCAATTAAATTCTATAGTTCCAACTGTAGTAACTACCCTATAGTAACAACGCATGCTAGATTTGTTTTCCTAAGTAAGTAGCTAAGACATGATAATTTCATCGCAACATTATTCAAACAACTACTGCTATTGTTAGCAGCGCTTGTAGGAACTTTTATATGATACGTTATACCATATAGTACTCGTACGCTAACATGAAGCGATGTGTACGAATGTTCGACTAACAACCACCGTTAAATAAAGTGACATCCTGTATAATTTTCCGTACGTTCCCAGAATCCCCAGCCGACTATTCAGTTTGACCTCACTTAATTACAGATGCAGTTCAGTGCAGTATATTCAATACAGGTGACAATGAAAGAATAGCACCAGCAGTATGTGATTTAATTTATACAGTTACACACGAACTGTGTTTAATTGTTGTACGAAGTAGGAATACCTAATTATGCGATTTTCCACAGCCTTAAATCGTCGGGTATTCTATTGCAAAGCACCGGCCGCATCACGTATTCCGACGAAATGTTCCTCGGCGCTGCGTTGTGTGTTTAATAGTTACAGCTATTTAACATGTAGTTAATTTTTCAAATTAGATATAGTTCACTGTCGGCATCACGAATTCAGCCTCGGTACAGTTGAAAATACGGTATACCAACCAGAGCGCAACACGGCTACGGTTGTAAGGGAAAGGAATTTAATTCATTTATTGTCCGGCGAATGCGATGTACTAGTATACGAGGAGGAACAAAAGTGTCGAAACTCCTACAGCATGACCACCGAACAGAAACTATGGCAAGAAGGTTCACTCTCTGGCGGAACTTTGATCGTTCGCTTACAAAGGCATGCCGCTAAGCAGCTGTTGAACGGCGACCTTGTTGAGTATACGGGGGATACTTCGTGTTACGATTACTTATCTCGTCGTGAGCGTTTGTTACGAGGCCTAATAATAAATTAGGTATAGAGCCATTTCTTAACGAAAATATCTTGTTGAAGTAAAATAATAGCTATGACTAACGTTTACTACATAAATTGTTGACATTTAATAGAGGTAAAACAGTACATAAACTACAAATGATATTTTTTAAAAGAAGGAACATTAATATTGCGATCATATTAACTAATAGTGCAAGTATACATGCCTATTTCTAGCTACAGTGAGGAAAAGTTAGAAGCCGTTTATTCGGACATAGAGCAGGTAATAGGATTTGTGAAGGGTCATGAAAATTTAATAATAGTGGGAGATTTTAACGCAGGCGTAGGTGAGGGAAAAGAAGGAGAATTTGTAGGTCCTTATGGATTAGGAAACAGAAACGAGAGAGGTAGCAGACTGATAGAATTCTGTGAGAAGCACAAGATGGTAGTCGCGAACACATTGGTCAACAATCACGTTACGAGGCGGTACACCTGGAAAATGCCAGGAGGGATAGACAGATATAAGATAAACTACATTCTGGTTAGGAAGATATTTAGAAATCAAGTAAAAGCTTGTAAGAGTTATCCAGGAGCAGATGTAGACAACGACCACAACTTGGTAATCATGAAAGCTAGATTAAAGCTCAAAAATCTGATAACCCAGAAGGATAAGAAACGTATAAATGTAGACATATTGAGGGATCAGAATATGAAAGATAAGTTCCAGGAGAAAATAGATCAATTAATAAATAAAGCGAGTAATGACGAAATCAAGAACGCAGAAACTGAGTGGGAGGGTATCAAGAATAGTCTAGATTACGCGGCTACGGACGTTTTGGGACACGAGAGAAGGGAAGCTAGGAAGCCCTGGATAACGGACGAAATATTAAACTTAATACAAAAGAGACGAGGCTACAAGAACAGGTGAGACGAGGAAGGCCTGAAGACTTATAAGTCAAAAAAGTGGGAAATCATTAGAAAGTGTAGAAAAGCGAAAGAACAATGGATAGAGGATAAATGCAAAGAAGTAGAAGATAAACTCCAAGTAGGTAAGGCCGATGAGGCTTACAAAATAATTAAGAGGAAGTTCAGGGATATAAGACCAATAAATAGAAACGTTAGGAGTCAATTGGGGGACATACTGATCGGAAGAGAGGAGAAAGCGGATAGATGGAAGCAGTACCTAGGAAATCTATACGAGGGTCAGGAATTAGGAGAGATATTAGAAGAAGAATCTAGCATCGATAGGGAAGATGTAGGAAAACCTATATTGAGAGAGGAATTTGAAATAGCACTAAGGGGGCTAAAGAACAATAAAGCGCCGGGTGTAGATAAAATACAGGCGGAAATTTTGAAATGTGCGGGACAGAAAGTAGTAAATAAGATGTTTGAACTGGTAAAATACATACGCGAAACGGGCGAAATGCCGGAGGATTATATGAGAAACATTATCGTTAGTATACTGAAAAGAGAGCCGACAAATGCGAGAACTTTAGAACGATTAGCCTAACTTCCCACGCGTCAAAAATCTTAACCAGAATAGTGCAGAAGAGGATGGAAAATAGAGCGGAGGAAATACTAGGAGAAGACCAATTCGGGTTTAGGCGAAATAGGGAAACTCGCGAAGCTATTCTGGCGCTAAGAGTACCTAATGTTAGAGAAAACAATAGAAAAAGGAAAGAACGCTTATATAGGATTTGTAGATTTAGAAAAAGCTTTTGATAATGTAAGATGGGAAAAAACGTTCGAGATACTAAAGAGCACGGGAATTAAGTATAGAGATAGGAGAATACTACACAATCTATACAAAGAGCAAACTGCTGTTATAGAAGTAGAAGGGGAAAGAAGGGAAGTAGGTATTAGGAAAGGAGTAAGACAAGGATGTATGCTATAGCCACTAATTTTTAATCTGCACATCGAAGAGGCGATTAATGTGGTGAAAGATAGAGTGGATTTCGAAACAGAAACTAAAAATGCTGAGATTCCCGGATGGTATAGCAGTATTAGCATCTAGTAAGGAGGAATTAGAATCAGCGTTGAACGAAATGGAGGCAGTGTTGACAGAGGAATACTGAATGAGGGTGAATAAAAACAAAACTAAAGTGTTAGTATGCAGGGGGCGCGAGAGCAGAGCAAAGACGAAAGTACAAATTAATAGTGAAAGATTGGAGGAATTTAAAGACTTCACTTATTTAGGAAGTAAAATAAATTGGGATGGAAGAAGCGATAAAGATATAAAACAAAGAATAGCGCAGGGTCGAGTAGCTTTTAACAAAAAGAAAGTACTTTTATGCTCGGGGGTAATAAACTTAGCAACAAGGAAGAGATTTTTGAAAACGTATACATGGAGCACGACACTATACGGTTGCGAAACCTGGACGGTAGGGAAAGCAAGTAGGAAGAAATTAGAAGCTTTTGAGATGTGGTGTTACCGAAAAATGATGAAAATACCGTGGACTGATAGGCTTAGAAATGAAGAAATATTAGAGAAAGTCGGCGAGAAAAGAAGTATGTGGAAAACATAAGGATGAGAAGAGATAGAATGGTAGGCCACTTGCTGAGACATGGGGGAATAGTCCGCGATATTTTGGAGGCAGAAATAGGAGTGAAGAAAGGCAGAGGTAGGCCTAGATTAGACTACTGTTCGCAAATAGTAAGGGATGTAGGTTGTAGCACAATTAGCGAAATGCGTAGGTTAGCACAAGATAGGAGAAGCTGGAGGTTAGCGTCCAACCAGTCTTAGGACTGATGACCTCATGATGATGATGATCACATTAACAACAATACCGAATTATTTACTAACTAGACTGACAAGCTAATAACCAAATGCTCTGGCAAATTCTTCAATATAGTTATCTTAGAATTTGGTTTTTGTAATTTTTTGTTTTTTATATCGCGATTTGTGAATTTTATAGTATCATAAATACGCAGTATAGAGTATACGCAGTATATAAATACGCAGTGTAGTATAGAGTGACAAAAAATAATTTAATGGAAAACTTTTAAATGGATACGTAAAAGGTACATTTTTAAATATATATTTTAGTTTTGACTCAGTTGAATCGGAACAAGATAATTTATTAGCTTAGGCCCTAAAAAGTAAACACTTAAGGCAAATTGCTTCAATTCGTCCGTGTACCTAAAGCAAATTATTCTATATAAAGTTCAAAAAGAGTCATATTTGAGCGTATTCTTTAATCTATTTTTTCTTTATTTAATCTTTGCAGTATATTATTAAGTTTAGATTCGTGCGTGATTTCCACTACTTTTTCTTTTTGCAAGCTGATGAGTTCATATATTTTTATGCGTTTGGAGCAAAACGAAATTGTGGAAATACCTCCAAAAGAGTTTTCAACTCACAAGCATCTTAGAAGAATGTAAGCGAAATTATTTTTTTGGAAAATAAGCAACAATAACTTTATTTTTAGCGATTTCTAACAATAAAACTTCGAAGATAGTCTCCGATGCCTTTCAAGAACTAAAAGCTCTAACTTCACTGTAAGTATCTTGGCTTCCCTGTTTTTAATAAAGTACCGCAAAAAGGTCTCATTTTAGAGTCCTCCATGGAAATAAAATTAAAGATTTGCCACCTGACATATTACAAGGTTTAGTTTCTTCTGTAAGTTTTTCTAATTATCTTTAAATACAGCCACAATGTGCACCATTTTATTTAAGTTATTAAATGCCAACGAAATATTTTCTATATGAAAAGATATCTTTCGCGACCTACATAGCCTCAGCTACTGTAAGCATAATTAGGAACGAACATATTAATTATTTAACTAATAAAATACATTGAAACACTCTTCTTCAACTGCCTTTATGATAACAACATCCAGTCACTGGAAAAAAATGTAATGACATATTGTCGATATATTTCTCTGAAATACAAGCGATAGTGAATTCATTTTAAAGTTATTTCAGGCTAATAGAGGGCACGACTTCTTTAATATCGAAAGCCTAGCTTAAAACTGAATTTACAGTTGTCTATATTTCAGGAAAGCAGATACACAAGACACGAAAGTGTCTCATTACTTTATTTCTCGATGGTACGTCATAAATTGTCCTACCATAAACTACAGTGTACCAGAACAGAGCAAAATGCTGTATATAAATATACTTGCCCAGATGGTACTATAAAGCATGCTGGAGTTCTGTGAGGTCACTGAAAGTCCATTATAAACCAGCCAGGAACGTATAACGTCCTATTAGAACCCCATGCCAGGATATAATATGTACAGATATTTTAATACGCGGTGAACAAATACCTGGACATCTCGTTATATCTTGATTTCGATCGTTATCATATTATGTAATATGCTCCATTGAATACCATTATTTCTTCTTACATAACGTCACGCTACGCGAGCTCTGATGGGCTGAAACAGCGTGCACAGTACTCTCGTTTTATTTTTGCAGGGGTGCCAACAGTATATATGGAGAATGTGAACTTATGATGACGGCTAGTAGTGCAGAAGTTAATAAGAAGTAAAGGAAATAGAAAAAGTTGAGGATAATTGCATGAAAATACCTGACGTTGATAATATTCAGATTCCACCATTATAGTTTTGTAATGTAATAACAAATAGTAGCAATAAATACTTACAATATTTTTTGTTTTGGAAAATGATAATGATAATAATAAGACTTATAGTATCCATGAGCTTAACATTAAATGTTGAGGTTTCTTGAAGGTCAACTTAAATGTTGTAAATAGCAACCCCATTTAAAGCATTAGTAACCGATTAACTATATATAGAATTACTGAAAACAAGGGGTCATTTCAAGGTCGATTCCTTTATTTATCAAAACGTTGCAACTCTAAATTTTGTGTAGGGCTGATATGTATGGTTTGTATAATGATTTTTTGCGTGTGCGTCACAGGTAATAATGGTATGAATCAATCAACTGACATATTTGAACAGTCTCGTGCGGAAAACACATTTTAGGATAACAGTTAGTACAATACAAATCCGTCAACCTATAATAGAGTAATGAAAAGATTCTCCATAAAAAAAATTCAATGGAAGTGACATAAATAAAACAAAAATAAAAATAAATAAATGGAACAAAATTTAAATAAATTTTACAGAAATATTGAGCCAATGAATCGAATTATATAAAAGACGTGACTTCATAATTGCATTTTGTTCGGCAAATTATTAACTGTCTATGTCGTACGTAGTTGATTGAAACATATGTCGCTAGACATAAGTGTTGGTAATTGTGGCATATTAGTAACAATTGCATGTGATCCGTGCGACGTCACTAAATTGATACATGCACAAAGATCCATTATACAAATTGTATTAAACTTGCTGGATTTGATGATTCAGTTCTGTCTTTTAAATAATGATTAAGACAATCAGTTGCAACATTTTCTTCCATCACTGGGCAGTTTGGTATCAAAATATTTTATATTTGCATAATTAAAATGGTCTCTGAAATTATTTGAACTAAATGACGGGAATACCTTTGTCGTCATCTTTATATGTACATAATTTTTTTTTTAAAAGATAAACAAGCTTCGATGACAAACCAAACATATTATTTGCAATCCGTCATAAATTATATTAGAAAATTCCTATATAAACTTTCTCGCCTTGTGCGCTAATAGTCACGTATTACTGCAAACTTTCGACATACTTGCTCTATACAAAAATAACAGAGGTGAAATATAAATATAAACATTTACACTACCACAATCGAAATAAACAACAGGTAGTCACACGAAGGCAGAGGTAAACTGAATTGCTTGTACCTATATAGATTCAAAACCATAATGTCTACGCGACGGCATATCGGCTGCCGCTTAATTACCCGAGTGTATCATCGCTGATTCAGCACTCACCGAGAATAGCTTCACTTATTACATTCTTTCTCACTGGTACGCATATAAATATATCATTTATATGCCTACTGACTGATTGCGCTCTCTGGTTATTTATACTAATTAACTTTAAAAACAGTCCCGATTTGTAGTCTCATATAATTACAAGTATATGATTTATGTAATTCTGATGATGATTTCACAGTTAATTACGCAACTTGAATCTCCGCCGCAAACCTTATTTGGTGTATATCTATACAAAAAAACAAGTTATTTATAGGAAATTATTTACAGGAATCAAACCAGGTGTTGATGACCGTGTCATTTGGACAATTCTGTGGTTCTTCATTCGATATTGACTATTTAAAAAAACAAATTCTTTAATAATACGTCGAGTATATTTGTTGCCATTATTTCAGGTTAGTTTGGTGCAATTTTATTTCCTATTTCTTTTCTATACCGCTATGCGCTAGTACATAAGATGCTGTAGAATCATTAATTTTACAATAGAAGCCTCATAACATAATTAACGATAATATCAGTGCCATACGACAAAAAATATTATGAATACTATCAGTCCCAACGGTTTGTGATTTTAATTCCACATTAGCTAAAAAATAATAACAGATAATAATTCTATTCCAATGTCCTCTCGACAGCTGAATACGTTTGAATAGCGAGAGAGGTAAAATGATAGAATGCGATAGAAGAGATAATTAGATTTTCGTACCTATGCATTAATAAATATATTTATTTTCATTGAAGCAGTTCTTTATTATGTTAGTATTCTTTAAACCTAACAAATTGATAAAAATACTACAAAATTATTGGAAATTATTATTTTGAAAAATTTCAATGTCGATTTTATTTGATAGAATTGCATAATTAATGTTGATCACAAATTTCGACAGTCCTTTGTTTTTCAGTAACCACCTGATCGTAATTTACTTTAAACAATTGTCTATCATTATTTCCTTCTGGATTTTGATACGGCTGGCAGTTGATAAGAAAATCTGGCACCGAAAGTAAAATTAGCAGCCTTTATAAAAGAATACAATCATCAAAGTGTCCAACATATATAATCATCAATCGTATTATTGACAATACTGATATATTAACGAATTTATCTTGAACATTGTGGGTTACTCTATTCCGCCAGATTTCAACCTTCCACTTTTTTTGCCCTCAAGATTATTGGTCAGTGGATGTAGCTTTTTAATATCAAATACTCCTATAGTAAATAAACAAGAGAAGTACAATAAAAGCTGATCTAGAGTTTGTAATATAGCATACGCACGTATAAGAGTAAGCTATCTTTTAAGTCGACATCAGTTAACGATGCTGATGTGGGTAGTAGTGCCATTCTTCCGTAATCTAGTAGACCGTGTTTATTTCGATCCGTAATATATCGTAAAAAATAAATCGCCAAGAATTATGAAGTTTAATTAGTGACAATTGGTGTGCTATCTAGTAAAACTGCATACAATACATCCAATAAGTTAATTCGCAGAAGTAAGCAAAGAAAATCGTAACTGTACGAGGGACACCCATAAACCTCAGGCTCTTGCAAGAGAACACAATCAACGCATTAATTGAATATAATGAAAGATCTACTAGATCAATGAAAAGACTGAACTATCGCTCAAAATTCCGTACTGGAATTCCGTACTCCTCAAATAAACGCGATAGATTTAGGTGCTATTTACTAGAGAACGAATATTAAAAATTACTGGCTTTGTTCAATAAATCCAAGAAGAATGGAGACAAAACAGCGATAACGAAAATTCAAGTCAAGAGCAAGATCTAAAAGAGAAGGAAAGAAAAACGTCCCATTTTAATGGAACACCGCAATTTGCGAAAGCTATTAAGTAGGCGGGCACCCTGTATCCAAGGAAGATGCAACCGAACAGCGGCTTCCTAGAATCAGTGTATATTAAGAATGTATCCACAACATTTACGCCACAATATTGGTGGAGAATCCAAATAATGTTTTTCTGTACCGACTCGACTCCCTCAAAGAGACTAGTTCAGATTTTCGCTGACAGTCGTAGAGTAGCCACCACAAATTCCTCATCGACAAAAATAAAACATGATGTAAACTATCGCGATAGGTTTGATGACATGGCAAACCGATATACGATAACGGGGCAAATTAATTGACGTGGTGCAGAACTTCAGAACACAATAGAACACCAATAACGCACTTTTCCCTGATATTTATACCCCTAAAGTCCTTACTATGTCAGAGTTATTGCTGCCGAACCATATTTCGACTTGGAGCTAACCCCCTTACTTTTCACAAAGTAGTCTCTTGGACTGTGGGTACTTTCACAGTTTAAAACTTTCATTAAATGACAATTAGTTCTTGCACTAGCTAGATTAAAAGTTCAAATTCGAAATGAAAATGATTAGAGAATTTTTCCTGGGATGCACAAATTAGAAAATTGGGGGAAGCTGTCCTACAGCCGGAATATTTCTAGTTATATTTAATTATTATCACTATTACGCTGATACTTATTCAACATATTTTTTTTCTGCACGCATGTATTTTTATGAGATAGGCTATCAAATAACATTAAATTAATATTGTTTGTTATGTTTTCAGCAGTATTGTAATGAAAATGATTCACAATAACTTGTACAGGGATGAGTAATAAAATATTAATCAGTAACATAAATTAAACATTTTCACTTCTACAGCGAAAGTAACGCCCTTTATATATTACTCGCTGTTTACTTAATACGCAACTGGTAAATTCTTTTAGCTGAGATATTTGCGTTATGTATTAATAAGTATTACATCTCAACAGAAACAGGAAATTACTTCACTTTCCCTCTTTAAAATTATTTAAGTGAAACTGCACGAGGCAGTGGCACACTCGTAACTTAAATTACCGGTGACACATCTGAAAGTAAAGTGTCAACTTGCCTTTATCCATTCCGCGTTGACCACCATTACGTCTTATTGTTGAAATAAAACCGCGTAACATGCGTCGGAAGGCAATATGTAATACAAAATATGTCGACTTGGTCTGTTATTAAAATAATTATTATTTCTTCTGGAACTTAACTACCGGATAATTATCGGTTATTGGTTATCGACGCAATCTGTCTATATGTATTCGTATGGTAATTGTCCCGGCGTGCCATGAAAGTAACTGGAAAACTGGGCTAAGTGTATGTCTTGTTTTTCTTGCCGCTATGCGGCCTGGTAATATTACAATTTAATCGCCATAATGAAGGAACACTGTAATTACTATTTTTTTCTAAAATAGACTATATCTTATTTCTATACAAGATGGAATATTTAAAACGTATCAATCAAGCTTCTATGCTTTTAGTGTCACTCCTGGCTGTCACTCGTATAGACCGCTTCCGCAACCGCGTCAACGACCGCCAGATCCAATGTGGGGAAAGTCAGTAAGAGCTTTCAACGATACCGTTGATGTGGTCCTCATGGCCCCCGTTATTCCCTTTAATACCAGTACCTGGACCTGCTCCAGTTCCTTCCTGGCCGAGACCAGTTGGGACGTAGACTGTTTCGTTTGCCGGCAAGATAAGAGAGTTTTTCATTTGGCAAATAGCGGTGACATGAACAGTATAGTTTATTTGATCTCTATTTGCCAAATAAAAAATCCCAAACGGCTCTTATCTCATACCGTGGCTTGTTTTTATGGCTAGGCTCAGATAGACTATTTCGTTTATCGGCAAGATAAGAGATTTTTTTATTTGGCAAATAGCGATGATATGAACAGTATAGCTTATTTAATCTCGATTTGCCAAATAAAAAATCCCAAATGGCTCTTATCTCATTCCCTTGCTTGTTTTTATGGCTAGGCTCAGGTAGACCGTTCAGTTTATCGGCAAGATAAGAGAGTTTTCTATTTGGCAAATAGCGATTAAATGAATAGTAAGTATATTATATTATTAATATAATGCAAAGTTTTACTTGACAGATGGTAATTTTTACAAGCTATCGAAGTGAGAAGATTATATAGTCCACATCATTTGCAAATGTCTTATACAATAAGGACTAAACCAAAACAGCTATTCTCCTGGCTACATGTCGACGACGAGCACTAGATTATATGGTGAAATTTGTCGTATATTGTCTAATGCTAACAGAGTTAGCACTAAATTACAGTGATTCATATTGCTTGAAAACCACAAGGAAGATGTAAAGCGTCCTCTATCTCAGGATATCACTAACTGCAGACCGGTTTCGACCTTATCTTGGATCTCGTCAGTGCAGTGTAATGAGTATACCTTTGATAAACGAGGCTCGCATCTTGTAGACGCCGTTAAGATCTACAACATTAGAGCGTAACAAAGCGCCATCTCTTTATCAATAGTTATCATAGTCATTATCACCTTGTATTCCGCCGTACGTCGTATATTTTTAGATACAATAAGAATAGGTTCTGTTTGTCTTAAAACCATCTCCTTGATACTGTTAAAGTTTATTATCTGAGAGGCTGCATAATTAAGGGAGATGCCTTTAACCCTACATACAACCATTTCTTCATTGTTATAAATAGAAAATACTTTATATGCATAGTTCTACTTTTGAACTGACCCATTTATCACCATTTGATTTATAATACAGGAATAACTAGCACTGCATAGTACATTGTATTTTTATCTCGGATTAACGACTTGACTAAATATAACTCCATTTCCTGGAATTCTCAAGAGGATATGGTTTATTTGTTGTCGAAAAACTATTTAACGTAAACGTTTGCTGCCATAATTAACCTATCAAATACGCTCAGCTGTTCACTCTGGAGGTGTAAACTCGGTCTTAGATATACCGGAAAATTTTCTTCATTACGTACGAACGCGTTAGACGGTAGATGAAAGTACTTATTAAACACGGATACAGTTAATCGCGTTAGTTCGACCCATTGATTATACATGAATTCAGTGAATAAACCAACGGACTTAGAAATTCAATATTTACACATGGAGGAGCGTTCACTGGATAATAATCGGCTGACGAAAGAACGACCGCTTCAGCGAATAAACAGAAATTTAATTATCTACTTTTATTTTACTTATGCATTACTCCGTGATATTAGCAATTATTGATGTTGATGTCTTATTTTGTATAATGAAACATCATTAAATATAATTTTAATAGATTGCGTTCGAAGACTCATGTTTCAATAAAATTATGTTAACTTTGTTTACAACTTATTAACGTTCGTTGGCACACAGGCTTAGGAGGATAGAAGCAGACAATGATTACCATCTTTATTTTAGTTTTTTCAAATCTTTTTTAATCTAAAATATGTGTATTACCAATAGTAATACTTTTTGGCAATAAATTCAGAAAAGAATTATTATCTCGATAACGGCTTGAGATAGATATAGGGAAATATTATAAAAAGTTACTCAGAAAGAGACGACAATCGGAAAAATGCAAAAATGTATAGGGTATTCTATTTAAAATAACGAAGATGTTGCCGGTTTTACATATAAGTGGCAACATCGCACTTTCGAAAATATTTTAATTGCATGGATCATACTCGACTATTTTGGTAACCAAAATTTCAAAGCAATCGGTGGATCCGTTCTACATATACTTTTAATATTCCATCCACCGTGGCTCACCCTGTATATTCCCCAGGAATATCTAGGATCGTTTTTTCCACTCTACATATAACTATGGTTATGAGCGTATAACTCAGAGTTTTGTAAAAATTAACTTTTAATTGTAAAGTAACCTAAACGAATACATAATTTCTATTCGATTACTCTATTTTAAAGTGTCACAACGACAAACAAAATGTTATTACCTTATCAGCCATATTCTACTCACTATCCTCTACAAATACCTATAAAAGAATTATTATTTATTCCGCTTTATTTTTAAGAAATTCTCCAATTGTATAATTAACTTCCCAGTTCTAGATAGCTTTGCACACTCTGGAATGTTCTCTTTGAGATAGTCTAACACTTTATGATTTATATATTCTTGGCAATTCCTCTTTTAGTTACTTTTAGAGAGTTTTTAGTTATTTGAAATAAACAGAAAAACGTTTTCAATTTTCTAATATTTTTTTATGTGGCCACCAAATTTGAAACCGAAAATCTAAATATTTTTTGGATATTCTAGAATATGAAACTAATACTAAAGTACATAAGGAAATATATAACTATTTTTCATGACGCGATTTCATTATTTGGTGACGATTTGAATCGTTTTCTATAATTATAAGTGGAAGATTTTTCCTAATCCTACAAAAATATTAAATAAATCTAGATGAAAAATTATCCTGAGATTTATGCCTACATAAATAAATTAATATTTTGCTCAAATGGATATAGAACATTCTGAAAAACTATACATAATTTTAAAAAAATTCCTCAATATTCGTTTTTAATAGTGCCTTGGGTTATTATTTTTTTATTATCACATATAATCACATAATTATTAAAAAAAAACTTAGGTTATGGAACAGTCAATTACAATTCTATATTAGTTTTTAATCTATTTAAAATATAAATATTGTATAGATACAAAAAAATACAAAATTATACATAATTTAGACGTATTATTCCGAATATATGTTATTTACAATTTCGGCAAATCAAATTGACCTGTATAGAGTTGATGAATGAATATACCTTGGAATTTCCGGTTAGACAGAATATTCTAACATCTGCCAAATTTCTACTATTACTTATCCGGTGTGTAGAAATCGGCTTCATTTGATCTCCTCGCCAGGTACAAAAAACTCAGGTTGTTGGAATTTTCTTTCTACAAGATTTGTGTCTACTTAATAGCTTATTCAGCAAGATATATTATATAATACGAGTATATTCATCTATAACATATATTTCTAACATCACTGTTTTATTACGAATATACTAGTTAAATATTTCCGTTTCATATAAACAGATCTTCAAAAATTTTTTAAGCTTTAAGCCTTTGTAGACTGTTTGATTTAAAGAAGACTGGTAACTTCTTACATCAGTATCACATATAAGTCGGAAATCGAGAAAAGAACTACCAAAACCACCAAGCTATTACATAATCGCTATAGAAAATAACTACTCCTCGGGCTAAAGCCCCGCCAGACATTGAATTATACCTAAAAACGACCCATGTTTCTGCACGATCAGACAAGGTTTCAAAAAATAAAACCCGCCGTGGGTAGGATTCGACATTTGTCCCGGATGGGAAACGAACGACATACAGCTGTTTCGAACTTATTAGTTCTCATCAGTATCGTACACGGTACGCCGATCCAGGATAAATGCCGACTAAAACCCATGCGGTATACATCCTACCCGTGGCGGGTTTTATTTTTTGAAACCTTGTCTGATCAGAGACACGAGAAAGGGGTCGAGGGTCGCTTTTAGGTATAATTCAATGCCTGGCGGGACTTTAGCCCGGGGAGTAGTTGTTTCCTATAGTGATTATGTAATAGTCTTGCTATTCGGGGACTACTTGATAACCGTTTGGCGGTTTTGGTAGTTCCTTTCTTGATTTCCGACTTATATGTTACTGACATAGGTCGTATCGATATATATGTATACCGCATGGGTTTTAGTCTGCATTTGTCCTAGATCGGCGTACCGTGTACAGCACTGATGAGAACTAATAAGTTCGAAATAGCTGTATGTCGTTCGGTTCCCATCCGGGACAAATGTCGAATCCTATCCGTGGCGGGTTTTATTTTTTGAAAACTTCTTACATGTCTTTTGTGAATATAATTTTTTATAGCAAGAGTATTTCGAAAATATAGTCGTATCACACACAATAGCAGTGTTTCTCAAATTTTCTAAGTGTATTATAGAATTTCACAAATGATTCGATATTCTAGAACCACGGCAGCCGTTTCTTATATGCTGGGAACATGGTTACGGGCAGCATTTTGTTATTTTGAGCATTTGAAAAAAATTAAGTATGTACTTTTGCAACATGATATTAAAGAAGCACTGTATCAAAGAAAGTCAGGCGATGCTTCTCCATAACTTGTTCCTCTATCCATCAATTTCACGATGCTCATATTAAAAGAGATGTAAAAACTATTCATAATAATTAATGTGCTAGTGGACTAAAAGTTTATCATTGTGTCATTGCCTATCAAACCAACAACTGAGAGTTTCTGCATTATTTTAGGTTATGTTAAGTCATTGATGCTTTGAAAAATATTAACGGTCCAACCACTAACTCATGAGGAAGTTCACGATCAAAGAAATAATTTTGGTAATCTTATATGACATAAGATAAGTTCTTTAATTTATTTGGCGTTTAAGTAACAGTATTACATATCAATATAACAGAATATAAACATCCTAAATTACATAATCTACACGTTTCGACAAAGTAGATGTGTCAGCACAAACTTCTGAATATTCTGATAAAAATTAGGCGAACTACCTCAAATAACTGGCAGATTATTTCAACATTTGCCAATATTTACTTAGCTTACATAAAACAATATATAAATTTGTTTAACTGAAAACCGACCGAGAGGTTTACATTACCATAGTAATGTATGAAATCCGCCACGTTTATTCAGGCGACACGATAAGATAAAGTTTATTCTAAAATTGATAGTGTTTAAAATGCAGTGAAAGTGAAACTGGAACTTTATTGCATCAGAACGGTTTTTGTAAATTGAGATTAACCGACTCGCAAGGGGAATAAATACAAGTAGCCGCCATTTTCTACTCATTATTACACGCCGGAATATTTGCATTCTATACGGCAGAATTCTTGTGGATATTGAATTATGGCCGACCTGACCGTTTCCATTCTCTTTGCCGTTTACTAAAATAACATGTTTTGCAATTTAAATCTTGCCCAACTAATCTCCACCGTGTATCGAGTTCTAAATTTGGGTAGGCCGTGGGTGGTGTTTACACAATTCCATTTTTTCTTATTTTCCTACAGGCAGCCTGGTAGCGTTCTTGAATTGTTTTATTATCGTAGGACGGATTTGGTGGCCCATGAGTCAGCTTTGACGAAGTATACTAATTTAGACATACTAGGCGATCTACAAAACAAAACATACACAATTTACTCACTATTTATTTCATAATCATACAATTATGTTCAAACTGTAAAAATAAATATTAATGTAGTTATCGTCGAAATGGCAACCTCGACATTTTAGGTCCAGTATTAGAAATCGGTGCTGGGAACTTGGCTTTAATTTAAGTTGTCTCGACTTCATTTAGATGCTAAACTAATAAGTGAAACCATAACATAAGAATAATGAAAGAACTGAAGTAGGGTAGACTAATCTACCATAAGCTCTGACTAAAACTTTAACTTGAACTTGAACTTGACTTTAACTTTTGTGATCTATCCAATCTATGTTCAATTGTATATTAATCAATTGATAATAAATAACTACGAGACCAGGCTCGTAATAGTTTGGCCAGACATAATTTTATAATTAATATATTTAAATAAAAGTAATAACACTCTCAAAACAATTTCATTAAAGAAAAATATCAGTAACAGAAACAAAGTATCATCTTTTAACTTAAATACGATGAAATATTACTGCGTTATGATGTGTCAGTGACAAGTTTCAGTTATATTATAATGTGTGTTTTGGGCGCGTCTGCTAAGATTTTCTAAAAAAATGGCACGTAGTGTGGCATTAAGTCACGATATGCAAAAGTCAATTGTTATGCTCATAAATAGGGAATTTCGTCTCGGAAAATATCTGCTACGTATTCGCTACCTAAATTTATAATATGAACATTATCAACTATTATTAAAATTATAAAAGAAGGAAACTGGTCGACCATTCCAAATTTCACACTTAAATCAACCTGTAACAACAAACCGACAATCCAGTGCAAACAAAATTATGGTATTATGGACCCAAGCCATTGCAAACATTATTTCTGTATCCATAACTAAATGCTCAATAAAGAAAATAGGATACAAATTCTACAAGATAATGTTTGACTCTTTACATTTTACTTTTGAACTTATCGGTTTCTCCTTTAGGCAAAAGAAAGTCTGTTATCAACCAAACAGCTCATCAGAGGAGAATCAATCGGTTACGATACATCAGAGAACGTAGACATTGGATTTTATAACAATGGCACCAGGTAATTTGGAGTGACGAACCCAAATTTGAAATCTGTTTGGGTTATACCAGAAAACGTGTGCTCAGAACCCCATAGGAAACTTATCATCCCGACTGTTTAGTTAGGAAAGTTGATTTCTCTGCGTCTCTTATCATCTGGAGATGTATGAGTAGTATGGGCATAGGAAAATTACATCTCGTAGATGGTACTGTATCATCAACAGAAACATATAAGCAAGTGTTGATAGACATTTTACTGCCGTCAATACCACTATATCAAGGCTCTGACACGCAGTATATTTTCTAGCAGGATGATGCTGCGTGTCACACAGCGAAAGTGTCAAGGCTTGGTTACAGAATACAATGTCCCTATTATGGAATGGCCCTCTAGCAATCCAGACCTCTCGCCAATAGAAACATTGTGGCAAAAAATGGAAACAAAGCAGATTCGCAATGATCGAGCCCGTCCAGTTAACGATCTACACTCCCAATTGTAATAAATTTGACACTGCGTGCTTCCTGAAGAGTACGCTACGATGGTAAAAAGAATACCTGCTAGAATAAAGCTATTATTGCTAACAAAGGTGATGTAACACGATTTTGACCAAGCGGTAGAAATATCGAAGATTCCGAACTGCTCTTCTTTAATTTTTTTTATTAACAAACTTGTCACTGACATCATAACTTAGTAATATTTCATGGTATTTAAGTTAAAAGGTTATACTTTGCTTCTGTTATCAATATTGTTCTTTAATAAAATACTTTTGAGAGTGTTATTACATTTATTTAAATATATTAGTTGTAAAATTATACCTGGTTGAACTATTATGAGCCTAGTCTCGTATTAGAAATAGTAGAAAATTTTTCATACCTCATGTAAACCTATTTTCTTACCCCGGTCAAAGATATATTATTATTATTAGAGGAAACTCCTGAATACAGGCTAATGAGTATTTGTATAATTCCATGTAGAAGCTATTAAATCTACTAAAATAACAGTGCTACATCGAAAATCACTACAGTTGCGATATTCAGTCTGCCTTCTTCTACCTTAAATCATCACTCTTCGAACCGCAATAATTGAATTTGTATTTGAATTTCCATATCCCATCTTCACTACTTCATCTCAAATTTTCAATATTCCAGTCCCAATCTCCAATCGTCGATCTAGAGTGTACATTCTTCAATTATATCGTCACAACTGAAGATATTGGTCTTAATAGCATCCTTATTGATATTTTAAATAAGCAGTATTAAACCCTTAAAACGGACTTTTCCGCACGTAGAACATCTCTGTCTCGAAATTGAGTGGCCGAGAAAAAATAAACCAACACATAAATGCAGAATATGTATTTTATGCGACAGTTTTACTTTTTACAAATAGTCCACCATCGTGCTTTCTCATGATCCATGAACAGGGTAGGGTGTGTCCTATCCACCTCAAAATCAATAGGTGTCGTCTGGTAGACGTCCCTAATCAGAATCAATCGAAACCCGATCCGACAGGATTCAGTTGAGTGATCGTGCTAATAAACAAACTCAAATAGTCCACCACTGTGCTTTATCATGACCTATGTACATGGTAGAATGTATTCTATCCACCTCAAAATCAATAGGTGTCATCGTGGAGACGACCCCAATAAGAATCAGTCAAAACCAGATCGATCCGACACGATTTAATTGAGTGATCGTGCTAACAAATACAATTTCTCAAATAGTCCACCATTATGCTTTCTCATGGCCCATGAACATGGTAGTATGTTCTATGCATCCCAAAATCAATACGTGTCATTTGGGAGATGCTCCCGATCAGAATTAGTCAAAACTCAATCGATCCGACACGATTTAGTTGAGTTATCGTATTAACAAAAAAACTCTCTCAAATAGTCCACCATCGTGCTTCCTCATGACCCATGGACAGGGTGGGGTGTGTCCTATCCACCTCAAAATCAATAGGTATCGTGTGGGAGACGTCGCCGATCAAAATCAGTTAAAACCCGATCGATCCGACACGATTTAGTTGAGTTATCATGCTAACACGAATTCCGACGACAACGACACACACACACAGCAAAAATTTTTTTAAAACCATTTTTTTGTTTTCATCAGGCCGAAAAGCGAAAAATAAACGCTGGAAAAAAAAATTCTATTTTTCTTTACACGATTACATTACTTTTCCGCTCTGGTATAGTTGATTGCAGAAAAGTAAAATTGCATAGCTATGCCAAGGTAAAGTAAAATGGTAAAGTTGGCTTTGAGTCCTTTGTTCTCTAAAGAAAATTTTACTGCTACTAGATATTTAGAATACCTCTACGTTTCGGTTTGACCAAGTAATGAAGATGATGATATTCCTATCCTACATATAATATTTTAAATATATATTATTGCTTTTCGTACACCATCCAATTTAGAAAATGATTTTCTTTGATTTAAAGATTTTATAGAATTTTTAAAATTAATATTTTCAAATCTAATTTCGAATCTAACATATTTAAAATTGTATTCTATTCACAATCAATGGCTATCAAACCACAACTATTAATTAGTAAGAAGATTGTAAAATAAGTTAGTGGTTAAACTAGAAAGATCTACGGAAAGTACAGAAAAGAGGATATAGAAAGAAAATAAATTACAGAAAAGAAGTTGCTTATTCAGATTTCCAAAACTGTTACAAATATCTACATTCTTATTGACACCTTAGAGATCACTGCAAATACTTTTTGTATTTATTACTATTTTTATTTATTTTTTTTTTTATTTTAATTTAATCCCCATTTCTTCTTCTTAAATAAAGTCTGCTATCATATCCATTGAAAATATGTACTTAAAACATACTTTATAATTATCCTGTAGCACACGGCGAGATCATTAATTTGTTCCACACCCGAACCACTAATACCCTCGCCATTTCAACAGCCTCTTCATTCTCCATACTATGTAAAGAGGCATTTGCCCCGCTATAGATCATAAGCTGCGTGGTTCTAATTGACGCTCATCCGGAAGTGCACCGCGCCGCCACGAATCTGACATTCTATTTACTGAATTAATGAATCGAGTTCACGCCGTGCGTAGAGATAACGTTGTGAAATAAAAGAGTAAACGAATACGGTTTACCGCAGGGTCTTAATGGAATAGTTATAAATAGAGAACGTTCCATAACTGTACAGATTTGGTAAATGTTAAAGTAAATAAGAAATTATAAATATAGAATTTTTTACGGAATGTACAATGTGAGAAAGTTTTGCACGATATTCATAATTTTGTTAAATAATTTTTGTTTAGATTGTGATACATAACCAATTTTCTCTTTTTTATGTAAAAAATGGGATCGTTAAATTTTCCGGGTATAAAAACTAGAAGTCGTGTTTGCTTCACTCGTACGAGTATTATTCTCACAAATGTAAATAAAAATCCCTAATATGGGGTATATTAGGAATTTTTTATTTTAGCATTTTAGGATTTCGGATTTTTATTTTAGGATCATTTATTTTAGAATTTTCATTTATATAAATATTCCTTTAAATTAGTATTTTCTGGTATATACATATTTTGAACGTCATCACTTTTGAAGTGATATCGTCATTGACAGGTAAATAACAATACCCTTCTCTAACCATTTCATTTTAGGGAGTACATTTTTTTGCGTATAGTGTAACAACACTTACAACAAGTAACAACTGTTTTGAGAGATGAAAAATATTTTAGCAAATTAATCGCAATATTATGAAAAAATAATTAATACAAACAGAAACCATTGAAGTACATGTTCAAACAATCTGCCATTTACCTCTTGATAATGTACCGCACAAGACTCGAAACTGCAGTTCTTCCAATTTCAATGTTAATTAGTCTTATTCAGCAGAGTCAAATTAGTAGATCTAACTGGCCACTTAATAGCCCCTCCAATACCAATTCTGTTATTGGAAAATACCGTGTTTAGGTAATCATGTACAATTCATAAATAATGTAATGGTACGCGATCATACTCGTATTGGTACAGTATTTATCGGTCTGGTATTTAGGGATTTTTTATATTTGGATGCAGTACCACAACTAAAGAAACTATGATTGTACAGGTTGTACAGGTAAACAATCGTATGAATCAATCAACTGACATTTTTGAACAGTGTCGCGACACTATCATGCCGAAAACACATTTTAGGGTATCAGTTAGTACAATACAAATCCTTCAACATATGACAGAGTAATGAAAAGGTTCTTTGCAAAAATATTCAATGGAAGTCATATTTCCATCAAAATAAATGAAGTGAATTAAAAAAAAATCAAAATAAATGAAACAAAAATGAAATAAATTTTACAGAAATATTGAGACCCCAATTAATCAAATTATGCAAGCTAAGACGTGCATTTTTTTCAGCAAATTATTAACTCTCTATACCGTACGTAGTTGATTGAAAAATATGTCGTTAGACATACATTCTGGTAATTATGGCATATTAGTAACAATTGTGCGAGTGGTGTAGCATATAATCCGTGCGTTGCGTCGTCACTAAATTAATAGACACGCAAAGATGCATTATACAAATTGTATGTATTCTTGTAGTCATAGCGTGTAGAGATTTACAATTACTTAGGCTATTGATTAATACTAAACAATGGGCGGTATATTTAATCCTTAAATGTAAATTATTTCCCAAGTTATATTTTTATTTTTGAGAATCTTATTTCGTTACAGAATAATCTCTATTTTACTTTATTTAATGCTAGTAAAGCATTCAACTATGTATCTTTGAGAACAGTAAAATGACCTTTGGTATGTGTAACTGTATCTCACAATATCAAATGTTTATATTTTGGTTCTAATTTACTTGAATTTAAACGTGTAATAAGTTATTCAGCATACTTATTAAATAACTCGTAAACCTCAATTTGTGTAAGGGTTTTGTCTCCGTAGTGAATCATTAAAATTTTCCTTCGTTGTGTTTCAGTTAAACTCGCCATATTTTAAAAACTTAAAATAATAATAGATAAATAAGCGTGTTGTATAATAAAACAAACGCATGTAATCAAGTAAATTAAAAATAACTGTAAAGTAGCCTTAGAAAGAGAAGAAGTCTGAAGACAAGCTACGTCAAATAACTGAAAAATAATAACAAAAAAATTCAGAGACAACAAACAGAAAAGTTCTCAAAAAAAGGAAAATATTCTCAAGTACTAGAACAAAAGAATGGAAATATATGTTATTGGGGAATAAATCATAAAATTCCACTATATGTAAAAAATGTAGTATTTTAAAAGGTACCGTCAGATAAGAGATTTTTCATTTTATGAGATTGTCAATTTTCAACAGTTGTGCCATCAGAAAAATATACGTATGCCGAAAAATAAGTATCTAAAAAGCAAACACGACATGACACGAGGGAATTATAACAAAAGGACGTACCAAATTTCTACTTTTCAGGAAGGACAAAAAACTTTTCCGCAGTTAAATTACAAGTTGCCGAATAATGCTACTTTGCAGGAGAAGTTCATTTCGTACTAATGTTATTGTAAAATAATTAAAATGTCCAAATTGCGTGTATTTTTACATTAATTTAAAATTCATTTCTAATAGAAGGGCTTATAAACAAGAAATCAAAAAGGTTTCGTATTTTGGGGCACATACGCCCTACTGTTCTAATGCTCTCGATATAATCATCAGTTTATAGTTGTGCAGCTATAGATATTTTTATGTCTAATCTAGAAGAACTTATACTAAATTCTCCACAGGGAAAAAAGTATATTCAATTTTGGTACAGATATATGGACGATGTATTAGCTTGCTTTAAAGGTACTACTAGACAATTACAAACTTTCCTAAATGGTATTAATAACTTACACCCCAAAATTAAGTTTACGGTAGAACGAGAAATAAAATACAAAATAGCGTTCTACCTATGGGATCACCTTTAAGTCCTCTACTAGGAGATGTTTTTATGTCCAATCTAGAAGAACTTATACTAAATTCTCAACTGGGAAAAACATATTCAATTTTGGTATAGATATGTAGATGACAATTTAGCTTGCTCTAAAGGTATTACTAGACAAGTACAAACTTTCCTAACTTGCACCCCAAAATTAAATTCACGATAGAACGAGAAATAAACAATAGTATAGATTTTCTGCTATAACACAAGAATAATCAATTCACATTTGACTTTTTTCACAAACCTACATATACCGATATAACTATCCCCTTTGACTCTCGCCATCCATACTCGCATAAAATAGCCATATATAATTCAGTGTTACACAGAGTATTCTCGCTACCTTTATCAGAAACACAGATAAAATAAGAACTCACAACAATTCAAAATATAGCCGCCGAGAACAACGATTTCCCCACAGAAACTATTACCAAATTAATAAACAGAGAAAAATCAGTATACCTTTAAATTAATTTATCCAAAGATTAGAGAAAATAAACCAACACTTTATTCGCCCATCACATATTGTGATACATTGTCAGTAAAATTATCAAATATTCTCACAACACATAACATCAAAGTAACATTTAAACCCCAACAAAAGTTATCAAATTTATTGTACAAATAGCAAAGATAAAACTAATAAATTTGAAAAATCTGGAGTTTATAAGTTATACTACTCGAAATGAAATAGCACATATATGGGACAAACTAGACGCAGTTTTAGAACTAGGTACCTTGACCACAATAAATCCTTCAGGTTACTGAAAACATATTTCACTTTTTATATTCATATCTTAGATAGTGGACATAATTTTCCAGATATTAGTAATATGAAAATTCTACACTATGCCAGAAAAAGTTTAAAACTTAATTTGTTAATGTATATGTCATAATTTAGTTTTATACAAAAATAATCGACAACAATTGATGAACGATAACCTATGATCAAGTGACTTCAATGATACGTTAAACTTGAAACTTCAATTATTGCGGTTTTGTGTCTAACGTACCATTGAAATCACTCATATAAATGATACAAATAGCTTGATTAAATAAATTTATATTTTGATCCAAAATATTCTACACAATGCCAGCAAAAGTTTAAAACTTGATTTGTTAGAAGCATTAGAGATATATAAATACAACCGTAATGATAATTTTCTTGTTAAATGATCAAGTAGATATACTGTACTCTCCTATTTGTACTGTTACCAAACATAATTAACCCCTATAGAATATTTCTTAATAATATTTCTAAAAATTCCCACAATTGAATGGTCGGGATTCCACCATATTATAAACACGTTTTCCTGTAAGCCTTCATTGCCTGTTTATTGTTATAGCCCTTTATTCTGTTTATTGGAATAGTATATATTATTGGAACCGAACTTTTGTATTTCATTCTTAGTTGAATCACCGTTTGATAATGACATAAGTGTTGAAACTGCAGTCACGATCTTTGTGCAAATATAGTGGTATATAACTTATAATTAGTAGTATTTTACTCAATTACGTTGGATTTACAATATGATACTGAAAAACGGATTTCTACTAATATACCCTTAAATATTTAACTCTCCAACTTACCTTAGTTCACAACAGAATGAGAAAGCCGGTATTGTGCCGGGTAAATAGCGGAAGTAGTGAGAAATAGCACCGCACTGTCGGCAGGACTGCCACTCGCGTTCGCCCGAGAGATGCCGACACTCGATTAGAACACTAACCCGATAAATGCTTAGCTCACAATTTTAATACTTGTGGGAAACCTTCTGATGGATCTGAAACAGAAAAGTTCCAATCAAGAAATGGATCAAAGGTTAACAGTTAATAATAGATTTTAAGTCGATTAAACTATTATTAGAACATTAGAGTTAGTAACAGTAAACAATGTGAACGGAGTACAATTTTCTATAATTATTAACCACCGCATGACTACCAGTGCCATCATCCAGCGTAATATCGAGTATATTGGACTCTTGTTGGTGTTCGTTGAATTATACAAAGTGCATTTCGTTAATTGTGACACAATTGGGAATCTTTGATGATCACCAATAAAATTACAATTGGTATACGAAACTACATAGTTATTAAAATTTGTATTCATTGCAAGCAAATAGTAAATTATTCAAATTATTTCCATTGATAAATTTTACAAAATATTAGCAAATGTTATTGAAAAAATGCACTCTCGATAAAAATTATGTAACTGTTACGCTCCTTTCATTATTTTTTATAGAATCGTTCATTTTATAGCCTTAAGAAGTCATAAAAATGTTCTCTTCTTCTTCTTCTTCTTTACAGAAAAAGAAATTAATCCAATAATAGGTACTAACTATAGTCAATAGTATTAGATTTATTACAATTTCTTGTAAAAGTTTACAAACAATTTATTTGTTACGTTTTTTTTAATTCTCATGTAATTTTCAAAGGGCTGTAACTTGGAGAAAAATAGTCGTAGAGCAATTTAAAAAAAGTATCTAGGTAGTTTTTAAATCGTGAAGTCAACATTTTTTGCCATCAGCAGTTTTTGAGTAATCATAAGAAACCTTACACAAAGAAATTATTCCAATTTTTTGTCTTTTTAAAGATCCGCCGACTTCAATAAATTTGTTTCAGTAATTTCATCATAAATATATTTTAGACAGATTTATCCTTTTTAACTTGAGTGATCTAAAAGCCTTGTAGGATGATTTTTCCCTGAATTATCATTGTTTAAAACAAAAAAGTATGTTTAGACTTTTTAAAACAATTTTTATTTAAATTTTTTTTCTTACAATAATTAATATTTTTGATGAAAAAAATATGGATTATTGCTAAAAACACATTGTCAACTTCAAAAAATGAATAAAAATTGAAAATTTATCCTTAAATTGATTTTTAGCAAAAATGACAAATTCAATCATTTCGAACACATTAAAAAAAATCGCAGCCCATTAAAATTTTCAGGACTTTTTTGAAATACATTAAAGTTGAAACGAAGTCAATATCCTTAGTTTATCCAGTATTTACAAACTTATGCCAAGTTAAGCAAATATCATTAAATACGCAATTTTATACCTCTTTTCAATCAACATTCTCACACTGAATGTTTTTTTTATCAAAAGCCAATAACTACAGCTTATAAAAAATAATTTTCAATTCTTAAAACCATACTTGAATTTTATGTACGATCATTATTCCCCGAGTAATTAATTACCAATGTCAACACTCACTTTTTTGTATTGAACAATGATAACTCATTGTTAATCATTCTACAAGACTTCTATACCCCTAAAATTAAAGAGAATAAAATTGTCTAAAAAGTCTTATAATGAAATAACTGAAAATAATACATAGAAGTCCGTGAACATTTTGAAAGGCAAGCAAACATTTGTAATTATTTTCCGATTATTTTCTTATGATTAGTTGAAAGCTGCTGATGGTAAAGAATTTTATATAATAACTCAATTTTTTCTTTTTGGGTTCTGGTTTACGTCCACATTTTGGTTTTCAGGTTTGAGTCTAAATTTTGATATGTTTAATATTTTTCTTTATATTATTCAGTAATATGACCCAATATAATTTTGTATAAAACCACAAGATGGGCTCGACTATATCATAATTTAGTTTTATATAATAATTGGTAAGCGATAACGTATGATCAAGTGACTTCAATGATACATTAATCTTGAAACTTCAATTATTGCGGTTTTGTGTCTAACGTACCATTGAAATCACACATATAAACGATATATATATATATATATATATATATATATATATATATATATATATATATATATATATATATATATATATAGCTTGATTGAATAAATTTATATATTGATCCAAAATATTCTGCAAGATAAATTGATAGCATTTCATACTACATGCATAGTATTCACTGTATGTAACACAGAGTGTCCTTTATGTAATGAAAAAAGTATTTACACACAATATACTTAACAAAAGAATAAAAAAACTCTTAGACTAATGTGTGAATGTACTGTTAAACTAACTGATTATGATTTTAAGAAGTGTATACCTACAATACAATACACATACAATGTACAATACACAATCTTCTATACCTAGATTCAGTACAAAAAAGTAAAACGGTATTTAACTTTTTTAGAAGATATACTATAGATGATTTATTAATATAATTATCAACGGCACCTTGTCTTGTAGGATTCTATGGAGAATATTCAAAATTCATTTATACCTATATCAGATGTTAATTAAGTATGTACACAAACTTCAAGGGGTAATTCTTTGAGTGATGCTAAGACGAAAAGTTTATATAGATATAGGTCCGGTAATGCTTCGTTTTCAAGATTCGTTCGTCAGTGTCGAACTTTTTTAAAAAAATCGGTTTTTAAAAAAAATGTGCGCGACTGACTTTCTTAAAACTTTTATAATTTTTTTCGCATTCAGCAACTAAAAATACAACTCTTTTGTCTCTTAAATTTTTTTCGTACCTTGCTTCGTTTTGGGGGAAAAAATAAAAATCGCTTCATTGCATGTCCCTGGGACAACATAATGAAAAATTACAATTACTATCAAAAACTGGAGTATACCTGTTATTTTTTTCCATATCAATAGTCTATTATAGTCTTAGAAATTGTTATAAAAATTAATGCTAGCAAAATTTTTTTTAGCTAGCAATAATTTTTATAAGTTTGTACCTTGAAAACGAAGCATTACCGAACCTATGTTTATATAAACTTTTCGTCTTACTCACTCAAGGAGTTACCCCTTGAAGTTTCTATACATATTTAATTAACACCCTGTATATAAATTCTCCTCATCTTGTACAGTAGGGTTCCCACTAAATTTAGGAAGTTATCTGACATTTACAAATATATTATTTTTTTTCTCTAGTCCACTAATTGTTTATTGAGAAATACGATTACCAGGATACGTATTAATGAGAGTTTCATACGAGTATAATCATATTAAAATCCCAATATAAATTTTGTAATGACAATTTAACATACCTAATATAGCTTTACATTTCATAGATTAGTCAGATTTCACAGACAATTAGTAAATGGATATTTATCTGTTTGCAGCAATTCTGCAATGCAAGAATTGTTCAGTAGACATGAATTTTTATTATTTTTAATTTTAACTTGTACGAAAAGTTAATGGGCTTACTACTAATTTTTACTGTTGTAATGGACTTACTTTTCTTACCAAAAAGGTAAGTAAGTAAGTCCATTGAAATATCAAAATTAACTTATTCATTCTATTAGCTAAATATAGAGCAAACAAAGAGTAGCCTTATGTCGATCTTGTTAAATAATCCAATGCAATGCGTTCAAGATTGGGGGAAAATGGCGACGGCGCATTTCCGCATTTTGCGTAGATTTGTTTATCCTTCCATTTCTTTATATTTCTATGAGTGTATCAGATAGAGCCTTACTGAGCGTTTCATTGAGAGTTTCCTGCGAGCCGGTTCACAATTAGAATCGACTGTTTACGTATTAGAATTCAAAGCAGATGACCAAATAACTCCTAACTTATGTAGATGTAGATACGCGCAGGACACATACATACCGAGATGTGTCATGTGATTGGCTGTTGTCTTAACAAAGTGAACATCGGCACGCAGCTAACTGCCTGTGCGTGATGCTATGTCGCCTACTAGATTCATAGACCGGGCGACATATCCTGATGTACTCGAGACTAGCTGGATAACTTACACCAGAATCTGTGCTGATCTACGATACGCTCGGGAAGTCTCGGCCCTTGATTAAAATCATTAAGATTGCCAATGATAAAATAGCTTTTATGCAATTTATAAGCCCGGCTCTTATCGATGCTCTCTGTAATAAGCGAAAGGATTACAGGAATTTTGGAGTGCTACTCCCTAAGCTAATTTAACGAAAGCCTATTTCAGCTATTCGCATCGATAACGATGGTCTTAGTAGTCTACTTTAAATTTGTCAAAGGCCATAATTATTTTCCATGGTTGAAGAAAACACGACAAGATTATATTGAATCAAATAATGTTTGTTGTATTTCTGGTGCATGGAAATATGATTTCCTGTTTTCATTCACAAATATGAGTCCATTCTAATATCAAAAATTTCTGAGGAATTCTTTTATTTTGTTTTTATTGATACACTATCAAACAGATAAGATTTACCTACAACCTACTAGCCATTAACAGGGTAGGATATTACAACAAATGGTACACATATTACAATAATAACAGTAATGCTTTACTGTCCAACAAAAGAATCTATGTATAGGGTAAAGTGTGGAATACACGGAATACACGTATAACTAAAAAAATAATTAACTAAATATAAACATATCTATTCATAAAAATAAATAAAATATATATGTACTCATAATTAAGAACAAAAAGTAACTCTAAATAACTTAAACATAAATAAATAATGGAGTAATAATTGGATATTAAGGATCAGATGATGTATACTTAATTTTTTTCTAGTTCCCAATTTCCTTTAAATATACTGGATATTTATTGTCATAAATAAAATGATTTACATCAATATCGACTTTTAATTTTTGATTAGCCTTAATTTAATTTAAACATTTAAAATTAGTATCTACGCAGTATTCGGTAGAATGATCTAATGCGGTACACTTTAAACATTTGCCTGGATTTTCACAATTATCAGTGTGATAGTCAAAAGTGCCACATTTGTGTGACCTGAAAATGCCTACACATTCGAAGACTTTACGCTGCATAATTTTCTTAAATGTTTCCCGATCACACTGAATGATAGCCATAAATTTAGTTTTCATCTTTTTTATAACTTTTACTTGTAGTTCAGATTCATCATTCATTCTGAACTACATGTTCATCTGAACATGTAGTTCAGAATTTTGCTTTCTTATTAATTTAAGTAATTCATCACCATCATATTTTCCTCTATGTCTACGACTTTAATACAAGGATTTTTTAAATCGGGAACCTTAATTTCATAATTTCTATGCAGTTTCTTTTCTGTGGCTCATTTTATGATTTATTTTTATTTATTGGTTTTGCATTTTATTATAACTCCTCCTTGTTTCTGTGTAGCTTCTTTAGTCTTTTTACATTCTTGACTAGCATTAAGTTCTATTAAATAAAACTTTAAACAAATATATCGTAACGATTTCTGGTATATTTTCCTAAATCTGTACACCTCGATGAGGCATATACACAAAATCCCCCAAAGCGTTTACACATATATGTAAATCAGGAAAGCTTCACACTCAAACAATTACAGAAATATACTCACTACTATCTACAGTTTACCTAACAGGTCTAATTAGCAAGCGATAGTTACGACTATAATTCACAGTCTGTCCACGTAACAGGTGTTAAATACAACTTGATAATATTACACTCGAGTGATGTAACGTATGCGATATTATCAATGTGTCTGTTTTCACACATTTTGTCATTAAAGCATATTTAAGTGGGAATATTCAAATAAGTCATTTAGTGGATTGCTCGGTTTCGATGCAGATTTATCATTGCCACTTAATTTTTCTATAAGTATATATTTCCTGTTCTCGCCGGGCATATGCAGAAGTACAGTTGCTTTCTTTTCTTCTGAAACAAATCGCATGTCATACCAAACACTCCGACACAACGCGAGACGTTAATTATTGAATTTAATTTTCTAACTGTAATTAGCAATTACAGTTAGAAGATCGTAAAGTACACCAGATGTATCACAAATTCAGTTATAAAGAAAATTATCAGTAACTCATATGCTTATTTCATACGCTACTTATTTTCATGACTTACTAAGATATACATGATGAACAATCTCATTGGATGTTACGTGAGACCTTTAAAACTAGAAACGAGTCAGACTGGGATCATAGGAGTTATAGCGGTTTATGTAAGACAACCTCATTAGTCCTTGCATAAAGTTATGAGGAAGCATATCTACTAAGGAAGTCTTAGGTGGGTTACGCCACATTATGGTGATACAGTGAACGTTCTCAGGTAAAACTAGTAGTCAAGAAACTACAATTCGGTGAGAAAACATAAAAATCAATTAGATAGCCTATCGAGATTCTATCAAAGGGCTCTCACTACTAGCTGGGTATTCTCAGACGAGAGGATGCCACATTCATGAACATCCTCTAGGAAACTATGAAGTTACTGACAAACACGCTATTCCCATGCAACCACATCGGAATGCTCTGAATTTCTTCCACACCCTCAATTGATCAGATTGGGCTATCGCCAAGGAAGCAGTCAATTATATAAAGGTTATCTGGATTATAAAAACCTTTGAGCTTTAAAAACTTTCCAGCCCTGTTAGAATGGAGACTGGAGTTTGTACTCTCAAATCTTGTAGGCATCTGTCATCCTCTCTTACATGCCTAATGGATGGATAGTGTGAAGTTTATTTTTATACTGAAACCTCACTAGTTAAGTTACACATTGCCCAAGTCCTATCAACCAATTGGTCTTATGTTCTTCTTACCCAAGGGATTAGAAAGATTATGCGATTGAAACATCCCGCTGAAGCCCAAGTCACACTCACTCAATCTGATAAATTCATATATTAGACATTCCATGAGATAAACATTGATAGTGAAAGTGCTTTCGATAAAACAACATTTAGGCATATAAAAGACGTGCTCTGTAAATGCAATGTTCCATCAACATTTGTTCAGATGGTTAAACGTATGATTGAATATTGTAGAGGATAGTCCAAATGGATATAGACAATATGGAATTGAGACGCGCAGTAACAACTGGCCTTCATTTTTACCGTAATCAAAGCATGGTAATAAGGTAGAAACTGCAACGAAGCTGATTTCTACAGTAGGCTGTGTGAATGACGTTATCCTGATGACCCGAGTTAATGAAAAATGCCCTGAGAGTTATTGCAAGATAGTGTTGAAATCCAAATAAGATGCATGTTTTACAGTTCAAGGTCTCAGGACCACATTTTGGATATATACGGCTATCACAACATCCATATACAAGCCAGTCACGAAATTCTAATATATAGAGCAATTAGGTAGTGGCCCAAAGCAAGAGCTAGTGGCCCAATCAAAGGTGACTGAGAAGATCTGAATAACAAATATTCTCTGAATATCCAAACTTCAGCTTTCTGCTAGGATCGGAACCAGCAGTTGTAGATAAACCAAATCATCAGTTATTGAAAAGCAAAAATATTAATAACAGCACATTGCAGCAAACTAGTAAATTAGTGTTTGAATGAATCCTGATAGAAACACTGCTGAAATCTATAGGCTAATGGATACATAGGCTTGCAGGATAAACAAACATCTCCGTATTATGGGTTATACCGATAGTATTATATATACAGACCGCAACTTAGAGGATGGGACTGCAGAACATAACCTAAAGGGCTGCCCCATACACTCAAGAAAACGAGGAGCTATATTGAAGAATTATTGGCTGGAACTGGTTGATCTACGTCGCGGCGTCGACTAGTTCAAAGTACCTATCTTCAGTACAACCACGCAGTGGAATTCCTAAAGGAGTGATGTCTATGTTAGCACAAAAATGACGGATCTAATAACACAACGGGCCTATTATTATGGTATGAGTGTATATAGACTCTATATAAGTAACCAAAGCCAAATAAATCAAATTGTTTAATTTCAAAACCAAATAAATAATACAAATAACAAGACCAGTGAAATTGTTCAAATAAAAACAGATAAAATTATTGTTACGGCTTTAAATAAATAGGCCCGCGTACAATACTTTCCTATCTGTTTATGCGGTTGTGGCCTCGTACTATATAAAACTGCTGCGGATTTGAGGGTTTTTGTGAGCATGAGGGAACAAAATAAAAAGAGGTCAGACATGTTAGATGATTGGTAGAAGCAGTGTCCTTTAGTAAAGATTATTTTGCAAAGATACATATTTGTGCAATTATAGTATAAAATAGTGTTCATTCACCCATTTTGGTGGATTTTCTTTAAAAATAATCATCATTGAAGGCCGCCTAACAACAAAGGTATGATATTTTAGACTTTTTGCCCGTAAAATCGATTAAAGACAGTAATAACAGTCAGACAACAAGACTTGTCTCTTATTTCAGGCCTTTCTTTTTCTCTTTTTTTTTTGGAGTTTTGTTCTTTATCTGTTCCCGTTACTGTGCCAGTTATGTGATTTTGAGGTTAGAGTACCTCTGAATGTCTGTTAGAGGCAAGGGAGCAGGTAGCGGGATCAACCTTGCCAAGCCGGACCCGGCAGTACGACCACTGTAGCCGTACACAGGTCAACTATTTCAATCGGTTACCACGGAAGTTCGCAACACAGAAAGTAGCACGTGTAAGAAGTAAACGGATCAGTGTGATTGGGAAACATAGAATTAGATTAGAGTTAGGTTATTCTGTGGTATGTATATTCATGTAAGTATAGAAAGGTTAGTACTGTAGTTTCATTGCTAATATAGGCACATTTCCCGTTTTTTTGTATAATTAAAGTTTCTCTCCCTTGACCACGGCTGAAAAACGGATGACGCTCCTTGGCATCCATTCCCACCTCCACTGCAGCTAGCGGGTAGCCAAAGTGAAGGAGAGATATCACGTAAGAGAATTCAGGACTTACTTTTCCAGACTTCCACCCGTACAACCCTTGCTATGGCACAACCCCTTGCTTGAGGCGTAGCGTTATTCTTTATTATGCCATTTGATTAATTTAATTGTAATAAAATAACCTAGCCCCTTTACATACCTTAAAATATTATCAAAACTCGGACATTTTAGTTCATAATAAAAAAAAGATAAACACTCTTCATTTTACGTGTATAACTGTTTTATGTATCTCGTTTTGTAACTAAACCAGACTAATTAATCTTATCTTTATTATCAAATCTTAACATGTAAGATATTGTTTTTTCTTTGTATGCAAAGTTTCTATATATTGTACGAAGCCCTAAACTTGGAAACCATTTATTAAATATATGTTGATCCAAAAACAAATTTAAGACATATTCTTCAGCGACCAATAATTTAACCAAATTTTAAGTATACACACATTTACAAAAAAACATATTTACAAAACTACATGGGTGATAATTACAGTTTTTGACTGAAACCCATCCCCAGTGTAGTCTATACTTACATAATTTCTAGTTTATAAATCTCCAACCGCACACACATAACCTTGACCATGACACATGCAGGTTCTAAATAAGTAACAGAACAATAGGTTCGGCAATTATGGATTATGTAATTTCTAAGGAACTACTTTTAGAAAACAAATTAAGTCGACATAGCTGGAATAAAAAAAAAATAACTCTACTATTATAATGTATTACATTAATTGATTGTTCTCTAATGTAGAGGTCGATCCTGAGACTATAATTAACTAAAAATGGACGTACACTACCGTGTGAAATAACGCGTTAAGTAATTTTTAATTTGTTTATTATAACAATCCTAGAGCTAATGCAACTCAAGCTTCCTATTGAAGACCACTCAAAGTCAATTCTGTTGATTGGGATTAATATTGTTAAATTAGTTCCCGAAATGAATTAGCGTGACTTATGTAATCGTCTTCATTCATTCTAGGAGTGTAAAAAAATACTCTCTTTCATGTTTCAGTAATTAAATGTATGCATTTAATACCAGTATTCATATACGAACTATGGTACTCTATTTACAGTGAAAAGAATACCTCATCTTCAAACTTTACTTCACTTTAATGACTGATATGTTTATTGTAGATAAATATGTGGGTTTGATTTAAGGACCATTTATATACAGCTTATATACATCTCATTGAAGCATGGATCAACTGAAATTATCGCTATCTCCTTGAGATATCTCACCCGAGGAAGCCTGTCGGTTGCATAGTCTTCTTCTCATGTTCCAGAAATGTACAAGTAGATGGAGGCCGGAAAGTCATGGTGGTCACAGAAGAAACGTTATTGTTGTGATATGTAGTCAAGTATTATCTTCCTTGATATTCAAGGAGCCTTCAACTTGACATACAGGGGAGTGATTAGCGGAGCACTAGGTAGATGCTACACCCCCAGAATAGTCGCTGAATGGATAGACCATATGTTGGGAAACAGACAGCTTATTGCCAACAAAGACAAAACTACTATCAAGGGTCGGATTGACTCGGACTGTCCTCAGGGAGGGGTATTGTCCCCCCTTCTGTGGTGCCTGGCAGTGGATGAGCTGTTTGACAGATTAAAGGATTAGCAAGTAATTGGCTATGCTGATGACTTAATAATAACGAAGGGCCCTTTCCTGGAGTTGATTCTTGATATAATGCAGAGATCATTAAACAAGGTTGGGAATTGGTACAGGGATAAGGGACTCTCGGTCAATCCCTCTAAGATTGAGGTGATGGTGTTCACCAAGAAATATAAGTGGAACAGAACATGTCCACTGAAACTTGGTGGTCAAGAACTAAGCTATAATAGCGAAGTGAAATAGTTAGGAGTAATCCTGGATGGGAAACTGTCATGGGAATAACATCTACATAAGTCACATATGTTCCAAGATTACAGCAACACTTTGGCAACTGAAAAGGGCCATTGGTAATAGCTGGGGCTTGAAACCGTAGACCATGAAATGGATGTATGAGACAATTATCAAACCCAGACTGACGTATGCAGCACTGGTCTGGTGGGAGAAAGCCTGTTGAAAGTCGGAATCCAACCGACTTAACAAGCTAAGAGGATTGATTCTTACAAGTATAACCGGAGTCCCAAAGATCGACACCGATCGAGGCGATGGGGATACTGACGGGGATACCATCTCTTAATGTCACTCTGAAAGCTGAAGCCGCAAAGGCAATGCACAGGGTGGGAAACATGAACAGGAAGGTAAGGGACCTGAATAGGCTCTCAAGAGAGCTAGCTGAGGAGGGACTCCTATGGATACCCTCTGACAGTACGGGGATCTACTTCCTGTTTGACAGGAAACATAAGATCACCCTCACAAGTAAGACCGACTGGATAGAGGGTCGATCTGGATTACCGCTCAATGAAGATATCTCATACACGGATGGAGCCAAGAGTGGGAACAGAGAGGGTGCGGGGATATAGACGACGCGATGGGATAGGTAAAACCTTCCCCCTAGGCAAATACACTACTGCACTCCAGGCCTAGCTAGTTGCAATTACATACGGTGTTCTGGGAGCCGATCAAAATCGGACCCAGGAGAAGGTATATATCTGCTTGGATAGCAGGGCGACGTTCGCAGTCCTGAATTCAGCAACGACAAAGTCGAAGCTGATCTATAATTGCTATAAAGAATTGAACCACTTGGCAGGAAAGGGACCAGTGGAACTCTTATGGACACCTCAGCATAATTGCATTAAAGGAAACCTAATTGCAGATGACCTTGCCAGACTAGGGACCAGGAAAAACCTCTATGGACCAGAACCTGCAGTAGGCATAAGTCAGAATCTGATCAGAGACCGCATCAATGGCTGGGCAAGAGACCAGCACAGGAAAAGATGGAGAGGAGTAACGGGTTGTCGAATAACCAAACTCTTCATCGAATACTCAGAGTTTGAGAAATGGGCCCAAGAATTCATTAAATTGGACAGGCACAAAGCCAGAACCCTGGTGGGAATCATAACGGACCACCATAGTAGCCTGAATGCATATAAGCACAAGCTGAGGCTGTTTGCAGCCCGGCTTGCAGATACTGTAGAGAAGACGAGGAAGCCTCGATTCATCTTCTTTACATCTGTCCCACACTGAAGGAGAAGAGGTGCCTTATATTAGAGTCCCCCGTTATCCTAGAGGAGGCAAGGCTTAAGGCGGAGGACGTGCCTAAATTTCTCCTTTTATGGGATAGCATTTTTGGATAATGACCCGGATAAGAAGGGATCGCCAAGGGACTGCCCACGCAATCAGTGGCTGATGAGGCCTAAACCCATATAATATAATAATATCTTTCTGACACATAAGGTCGAATAGCGTTCCAAAAAAATGGAAGAAATACCATAAATTGAGCTAGGCGTTCACTTCTTCTCGAATTAACACCAATCGTGACCTATTACTATAATCAATAGCTGCTCATACTCTGGCTTTCACAGTGTGGTGTATATATGATGCTTTAAAATGGCTTACTGGCCGTGTTGCCTTTATCCATATCTTCTCAAACTTAATATATACGAAAGTAGTATGAAAGTGAAAAACTTCAATTAGAAAGATAGAAAGATCAACAAAACTACAGTTCATTTTGGCTTAAACCATCTTGAATTTCATCGAAAATATTTCAGAAGAATAGCAACACTATGGCCATCTACCTACTAAATAACAATGTAGATCTCCACGGATCGTATCGAAGGTACTACATAGAGGATGCATCAGTGATATTAAAACCATTAGACCAGAGTGACTGATACTAAATACTCAACTTAATCAACATACATGAATTGTCCATTGGCTAAAAATTATCCGCTCTATTTTATTTCTTCTAAGTCACCCCAAATAATAACGACACTGATTTATTAAGACACGGTATTTTCTTTTAAATTTTTACAATTTCCAATAGATGTCCAGGAGTAGGTCTTATATTCTAAGGTATTATTTTAGGCTCTGAAGCATTCAATCCATTCAAGGGTCATTCACCGCATGAGCCTTGGCAACATTTCTTATATTTCTTGATGAATGAAGATGAAAACTGAAACTTCGTTTGTAAACTATTTTTTTCAATTTGGTATTTTGCTCTGAACTGACTTCAAAGATATCGAAATCGCAGTATTCGACGGTAAGTTAGTGCTAATGTTAATATGAATTTAAATACATATGTGAGAAATACCTAACTATTCTGATAACAGAACTTATAAAGATCTCAGGACGTTGAACTATTTGTTTGACCATCGAACTGAATTCAAAATAAGTAAGTTTATGTTTCGAAGAAAGAAAAATCGGAGTTGCTATCTCCCATTTTTCTAGTTGGGGAACTAAAATAAAGTTGACCTCAAGAGTTCACTACATCGGCTGGAATTTTTACTTTAATTTATAAAACATTCGACATGAATTTTGTAGTTTCAAAATGTCAATGTAATACAATGGCAACAATGCATATGCCTATTATAAAAGTATGATGACTAAACTTGGTCATTGCGATATAGATAGTACAAGTGAGTAACTTTAGTTCAAGAAGAAATATTTGCCACAGAAAGAAAAAAGTTTCTAGAATATTCAATTTATTTATATTTTACAGGCGCGATAAGACATTTTATTTTCCAAATGTGAGCAAACGTGGGGGACATCCGTAGTATCTAAGTCACGATGCCGTCAATCTGGAGGAACCTCGAGTTAGCGGCGTACCGACTCATTTAAATACGCGATTTCGTCGTTAACGCTAAATTGCCCAGCAATTACCGAGCTAATTTACGATAATTGTTTCGAAATAATGGATCCACACCAGCATCGCCATGTTTGGGTGGCAGATCGGAGCGCTTTCTCCAATGAATTTGTTCTTGCATTGTATTTACCTGGTGGGAATAACGATTCTATGATCATAAACTACATCTGGAGCCTGTGAATCCGTGTAGCCGATTCAATCTGATCATCAAGAGCGCTTCTAGGAGGTGTGAAGTCTTACAAAATTTGTAAAACATTTTTTGTGTTACAAATAAATAACCTAACCCTATTGTTAAGGGTTATCATCATAAGTATCTCATTATATTATTTCTCAATGATAAATATACATGCCTCCATTTTTATGGAGATTGGGAAGCAGCATATTGATTTAATTCCTCTAAATTCTCAAACTGTAAAATGGAAGGTTACACATATAGATGAGGACAAATACACCCATTCTTAGGGGAACCAAAATCTCGCCCTTGGGACTTGAATTCAAGCATACAATGACACTCTCAATGCTGAGCATGGTACGCCACCCTAGACCAAAGTACAAATTACATTGTCGCAGAATACATCTATGGGAGAATATGATAGATCCTCCATCCATATTTCAAAAAATAAGACCCGCTACAGGTAGGATTAGACATTTGTCCCGGATTGGAACAGAACGACATACAGCTGTTTCGAACTTATTAGTTCTTATCAGTGTCGTACATGGTACGCCGATCCAGGACAAATGCCGAACGAACCCTATGGGGTATACATCTTTATCGATACGATCTCTATCAGTAACATATAAGTCGGAAATCGAGAAAGGAACCACCAAACCGCCAAGTGGTTATCAAAGTAGTTCCCAAATAGCAAAGCTATTACATAATCGCTCTAAGAAACAACTACTCCTCGGTTCCTTTCTCGATTTCCGACTTATAAGTTACTGACAGAGATCGTATCGATGAAGATTTATACCCCATAGAGTTCATTCGGCATTTGTCCTGGATCGGCGTACCGTGTACGACACTGATGAGAAGTAATAAGTTCGAAACAGCTGTATGTCGTTCGGTTCCAATCCGGGACAAATGTCGAATCCTACCTGTGGCGGGTTTTATTTTTTAAAACCTCATCTGGTCGTGCAGAAACACGAGAAAGGGGTCGAGGATCGCTTCTAGGTATAATTCAATGCCTGGTGGGGCTTTAGCCCGATGAGTAGTCGTTTCCTAGAGCTTTGCTATTCGGGAACTACTTTGATAACCGCTTGGCGGTTTGGTGGTTCCTTTCTCGATTTCCGACTTATATGTTACTCCATCCATGTTGTAGACGCGAAGCAAGCACTTGACCTTTAATATCTCCGCATTGAAATTGAGCTGAATGCCCACTATAATACCTTTATCCATGGCAGTATTTGCAGTAAGCCATTCATAAAAAAACTCTATAACTATAAAAATACAAATATTAAAAAGTTTTTAACCGTATTACTAAATCGTATGGCCAGATGTTTTGGACTAAATAAATTTTATTTTATAAATATGCCCAATTTTTTGTCTGCCGTTAAGGAATGTATTTATTTTTCAACTATTAGACATGATATAATTCTATAACCATAGATTTCAACATCCTATTGTCATGAGTGTATTCATATGGTATTTAGTGCTGATATCGAATATAATAAATCATGTTTTTCAAATATACTCGAATGGATTATATGGACCATGCGACGTTGGAACAATGTTGCAATATTTACTATGCGAACGTGTGGTAAAACCAGAACCAATTTACCAACCAATGAGGAAGTAAACAACTTTCCATTAAGAACGAGAAAAGAAATTATCGATGAATATGAAAATCATAAATAAAACAAAAGTATCGGTGGCGAGTTAAAATAATTTATATTTCCAACGTTCGTTTACCGTTTAAGAGAAACAGCAAAAGTTGTTTCGTTTAATAGCTTAATACTTATTTTTTTTTTTTTTTTGGTCATACTATTTATTCGTTCCACGATATTAACGATACAAATAAAAACTAGTTAATAAAGTGTGTCGTTAGTAAAATGCACTAATATGGTATATCAACATCGGAATTTCTCAGTCTTATTAATGCTTTACTTATTCGAAGAAAGACAAATTTTCAGCATATTTATTATAGGGATAAATATTAACATGATAATGTATTTACAGTTGGTACTAAATAATGAAGGTTCATTATATACAATCTATATTAATTTTCAAAAAGAGACCCACATGGAAGATCCTTGTTTATCAACTAATAGTTATATTACATTCACAATGTATATAATATAAATTCTATGTATCTATATTGGAGACATTCCTTACAAAACCGCAAATCTTCTTCCACAAAAAAAGGCATTTTCACAAAAATAGACGAAAAAAATAATAACTTGGAAAAGACAAACAAATTGAGCGGTGCGTTTGTATTTTTCCCAGGTCCTGAGGATTTCTAGTAATTTGCGTCCATTTTAAGATTTTTATATTTTCGACAAAATTACTTGGCTATAGTCTTTTGATTTGCTTCCTCAAAGAAACATGATCGCGAAAGAAAACAAAATAATTTTGTGTCTAATTAAAAAATACAGAAAAATTCATCTGCGGCTACGTATTTGCTTTAAATCCAGTGATTTTCTAGTGATTTGCGTCGATTTTGAGATTTTCCATATTTACGACAAAATTGCCATACTAAAGGGTGGTCCAACCAAAACGCACAATGTTAATTGTAAATAAAACAAAAGTTTTCAGAGAATTACCTTAATATTTTTTATTATGATAGAAGGATCTATGACAATTATGTGTGAAATAAAATATCGGCCATATGCTTGCCACGACTTCGGTGGCATACCTCTATACGATGGTCCATATTTTCAATGACTCTGAGAGACTCATAATTGAGGTTCAATGTCGTTAATGTGCCGAATTATCTCATTCTTTAGATCTTGAATTATTCTTAGCTTATTGACGTACACTTTTTCTTTTAAATATCCCCAAAGAAAGAAGTCCAACGGTGTCAAATCACATTATCGTGGCGGTCAATTAACATCGCCATGACGTGAGATAATACGGCCATTGAATTCCTCGCGCAAAAGTGCCATTGTTTCGTTGGCTGTGTGGCAAGTGGCACCATCCTGTTGGAACCACATATCGTCCAGGTCCATATCCTCAATTTCTGGACACAATTGTTGGGCACGACGACGAGTCGAGGTTGACGGCTCTTCTGCTACACTATCGCGAACAACAGCAATGTTTTCCGCAGAACGAACTAGGCGAGCATGCACAGGTGTTTTCACATTTCCTACAGACCCGGTTTGCTGAAATTTGCGCACAATTCTCCCGATTGTGGACACATTTGGTCGATTATGCTGACCAAAAAAGTCACGAAGTGCACGAAATGCAATTTGATTTGAACGCCCATTTTCGTAAAAGGCTTCAACAATCTTAACGCGCTGCACAATTGTGTACCTCTCCATGGTTGAATTTGTCAAACACTGAAATAAAGAAATGTCAAATTAAGTTGGGCAAGAAACTTGACGTTAAGGTGTGACTCACAATTAATATCATGCATTATGGTTGGACCACCCTTTATATATAGTTCATCGATTTCACTAGAAAGCAATCTTGCAAGAAAACATTTGCAAAAATCTCTATCAACTTCGAAAGCATAAAGAAAATCATCAGCGCCTTCGGATTTAGAGATTTTCATATTTTCCACAAAATTTCCATGCTATATATTATATAGTCCATTAATTCTCTTCTACAAAAAAGCGTTCTTACGTGAGAAAATCCGCAAAAATTAGTATCAATTTCAAAAACATAAAGAAATTCATCAGCGCCTTCGGATTGGCCTTAAATCTAAGGATTCCCTAGCAATTCGCGTCGATTTTGAGATCTTCACATTATCGACAATATTACTATGCCACATTGTATGGATTATTTTCCACAAGAAAGCATTTTCGCAGAAAAAAAATCATATGAACCTAAAAAATATAGACGAATTCAAAGACAGCTTTGTATTAGCTCTGAACTAGTGGTCCTTTAGTAACGTGCGTTGATTTTGAGATTTTCATATTTTCGACAAAATTATCATGCTATAGTTTATAGATTTTATTCCACAGAAAAGCATTTTTGCGGGAAAATGTCCGCGAAAATCCGTATCAACTTCAAAAACGCAGATAAATTCAACAGCATCTTCAGATTTTCCCTAAATCCAGGGGCTCCCTAGTAATTTTGCGTCGATTTTGAGACTTTCAAATTTACAAAAAAATTCACAAACTATGGTCTAACGATGTTCTCCCACAAGAAAATATTTTTGCGGAAAAAATACAGAAGTATTCATATGAACTTCATATGAATACAGATAAGATACAGATATGAATGAAAAAGATACAGATAAGTTCAAGTACGGCTTCATATTTGCTCTAAATTTAGTGATCCTCTGGTAACTTGCGTGGATTTTAAGATTTTCATATTTTCCACAAAATTTCCATGCTATAATCCATTGATTTTCTTCCACAAAAAAAGCATTCTTGAGCCGTGAAAAACCAGAGCGGTTCAAGTCATAAAATTAGGTTTTGGAGATAATTGCTAAAATAACATCTTTATATGGAAAACTACTCCTCTCTTTTGATACAGAGATGACATCACTTTATAATACATGTTAACAAATAGCCCAAAGCCTTGAAAGATAGAATGGTACAAGTCTGACTTAGACCACTACAGCTTGAAACAGATTTCCTTGTAGTGTCTGTTGACATTTTTTGTGGTGCCCATATCTGAAAATTAATTAATCAAAATGAGTACTAGTAACTCGGAAAAAGAGCCGTTTAACGGTAGTGAAAGTGAATATGAGCCTGAAGAATTATAATCTACACTTTCATGTGCCTTCGAAAGATACCTGTATGAAATGCGACACATTCAAAGCGAAGTTGGAATGTGAGACTGATAAACTAATAAAACAAGACTTGACTACTCAACACACTTTGCATTTGCGGAAAGCAAAAAATGCCAGAAACAGTCTAGCAAACGATAAAGCATTGTGCGTATTACAGAAAGGTAGAGTATATGGATTTACATTCGATCTGGAAAAGGCATTGCCATACCCAACACTAACATGTTCTATTGCCTATTACAAGAGGAATATGTATGTTTACATATATAGACAAAATGATTTCGTCTCCACAAAATTGATAGAAGAGGCTGCAATTCGTCGAAAGAAAAATGAAGAAAATAATCAGGTGTCATGGTTATATATCCAGTGGCTGCATTTTGAAAAGAAAGAATATTTTATAAGGAAACTCTTAGTGAAGAGTTTCCTTTCGATGTTATAAACATACTACCTAATCGAAAAGGTGCATCCCGTAAATTACAAAACATAGACCTGAGAAAATTATATGAAGTAACAAAAAGAAAAAAAACATGGACGAACTCTTTCATTTTATTCCTCCTATCCATCAACAATATTTTAAAGACATTATTGGAGATCGCAGTGTTGAAGATACCGGTCCACTTGAGCAAATCGAAGAATATTAATGAATTTCAAAGATTAATGTGCTTACATATGCTTAATATACATATACATAAATGTAATACTAAATATAAATAAGAAATATGTATTTTGCACTCTTTTCTATGTTATTACAATTAAGGTGGTAACCAGATTTAGTACTCGTTGGAAGTCAGAGTGGTCTAAGCCACAAAACTAAGAAAAGAAATCGGAAATGCTGAAAAAACTATGTACAATAGATTTGTAAACTTAAGTTGATACTTCTTCAAAATGATGACGGCACTGAAGCACACTTTTCTTGTGCCAGAATTTGTATAGAATGTAACTATAAGTCTCAATATCTCAGAACACAATATTTTGACTTAGACCATTCTGACTTTCAACGGCTCTCTTGTAAGGAAAAGTTCGCAAAAATCTACAGCCTCTTCAAATTTGCCTTAAATCTAAGGGTTCCCTCGTAATTTTTGTCGATTTTGAGACAAAATTCCTATACTTATAGTCTATCAATTTTCTTCCACAAGAAAATACTTTCGAGGGAAAAAATCGGAAAGAATTGATATAAACTTAAAATAACGAGACAAATTCAACAACGGCTTTGTATTTCCCCTGAATCCAGTTATTTCCTAGTAATTTGCGCCGATCCCTTGACAGCCTATCGATTTTCTTCGATAACATTTTCGTGGGAAAAATCCAAAAAAATACGTATGGACTTCAATTACAATCATAAACAACTCTATCACCGATTGACTTTTACGCAGATGTTAAATAATCTATAACATCTTATCGATAGTGCTCTTATTACATTCAAGATTAAATAATCACTCTCGTAGTATACCAAATATTACTAGAACAGCTACTATAACAACCAACAACGTCACACCAACACAGTTATATTTTAACACCTGTTTAGTGGCCGTATCACAAAATGAACGACGGAATAAGCATTAAACTGTCAAGCATATGTATTCACTCTAATCGGCATTTCAACAGAAACAACTGAAGTTGGCGTTTATTGTTTTTGAAGAAGGAGAAAAACACTCATCCCAACATACCCTGTTACTCAACCATCCTACTAACAATATATCTCAAAACAAACTGTTATAACGCGCTCTATTACAATAATTACTCTGGCAACCTACACTTAAGAGTAGGGATTTTTTCAAAATAGCCACCGATATGCTGCTTCAGCTAACCGCATGATGAACGTTCTCTCTCATGTTCGCGGTAATATAAACGTAAGAAGATACCAAATAACTATTGTTACGCGTGTATTAACATATTCCGTTTCGACCCTTTGGCATATATATTTTTTTACGTTAGACACGTTTCAAGTGAGAACTAACATTATAAAGGATGATGTTGCCGCTCATATCTTCACCATGACAGAAGTGTTTCCGGTCGGTAAAGTAGAATGCGTTTCACAAAAAGGCAAGTTGTAATCATTTTTATTTGTTTAAATCTAAATCAGTTTTATTTGTTTAAAACTAAAATTATCTGAAAGTTATGACTTTATGATAATAACCACAGTCATAATATTCTTGTATACTATTCATTTCAAATAAAATATTCTATTTGCCAAATAAAAAACTCTCTTATCTACTACCTGAGCCTACCCATATAACCAAGCCACGGTATGAGATAAGAGCCGTTTGGGATTTTTTATTTGGCAAATAGCGATGAAATAAACTATACAGGTATACATTTATTCATGCATTTTTTTAAACTAACATTCTGGAGATGTATTAGAAATATTCTGTAATTAACTTTTAATTTAACTTGGTGATAATTTGTCCTTTTATTTCCTGCTCTACAAAAGAAGAAATTTAAAAAATTTCTTATGGCACAGTAACCAAATCGTACTGTCATAATTTCCTACACTCACTCTTCAAAGGCTTCACTTTGTCTTTAGTGGATAATCTCTTTTTGGGGCTTCATTTGCATTTAACTTAATATTAAGCTTCTTCTAAATATTCTCTATTAAGTTATTAGAGTTGACGAACAACTATAACTATTAGAACTCGATGAAATATAACAATACACATCAATATGTTTCTGATTAACTTAATTACTAATATCCTATTGATTTGAAAAATGTAATTGCCCTTAACGTAAAAAATTCGGATTTGTTTAAACGTCTAAATAACTTTTTGCGAGAATTCTGTTAAAAAGAACATGACACTTAGCTTTTACATGAAAGTGCTTATAAAAAGTTCTATTGTTTGCCAATACCATATTTAATTGATTTTAAAAGTCAAAAGACACATATCACAATGAAAACAACCTTTGAATATATATTTGAAACAGCTTCCAATTGAGGTGTTGTCATTTAAAATGAGTTTGTTTGCTTGATAGTTTGCTCACTACTGCCATTTAAAAATAATTTTCAATGTAGTCACCAACGTGGCAGGCCTTAATCACAACCAGTAAAAGATATAACTGTAAATTTTGATGCACTGTCATAAAAGATTGAGTTAACTACAACTGAATCTTTTATGACAGTGCATCAAGGACAAAATTTACCTTTATCAATCCCTTTTGTAATAGAAACACTTTAAGCCCAATGAGTGCTAAATACGTCGCATTACGAGGCTGTCTTCCTGTGCCCCCACCCGAAAGGTCCGGAAATGTCGCAACTAGCGGCTGCTAAATACATGAAATACCATATTTAATTGATTTTTGCCAATACCATATTTAATTGATTTTAAAAGTCAAAAGACACATATCACAATGAAAACAACCTTTGAATATATATTTGAAACAGCTTCCAATTGAGGTGTTGTCATTTAAAATGAGTTTGTTTGCTTGATAGTTTGCTCACTACTGCCATTTAAAAATAATTTTCAATGTAGTCACCAACGTGGCAGGCCTTAATCACAACCAGTAAAAGATATAACTGTAAATTTTGATGCACTGTCATAAAAGATTGAGTTAACTACAACTGAATCTTTTATGACAGTGCATCAAGGACAAAATTTACCTTTATCAATCCCTTTTGTAATAGAAACACTTTAAGCCCAATGAGTGCTAAATACGTCGCATTACGAGGCTGTCTTCCTGTGCCCCCACCCGAAAGGTCCGGAAATGTCGCAACTAGCGGCTGCTAAATACATGAAATACCATATTTAATTGATTTTTGCCAATACCATATTTAATTGATTTTAAAAGTCAAAAGACACATATCACAATGAAAACAACCTTTGAATATATATTTGAAACAGCTTCCAATTGAGGTGTTGTCATTTAAAATGAGTTTGTTTGCTTGATAGTTTGCTCACTATTGCCATTTAAAAATAATTTTCAATGTAGTCACCAACGTGGCAGGCCTTAATCACAACCAGTAAAAGATATAACTGTAAATTTTGATGCACTGTCATAAAAGATTGAGTTAACTACAACTGAATCTTTTATGACAGTGCATCAAGGACAAAATTTACCTTTATCAATCCCTTTTGTAATAGAAACACTTTAAGCCCAATGAGTGCTAAATACGTCGCATTACGAGGCTGTCTTCCTGTGCCCCCACCCGAAAGGTCCGGAAATGTCGCAACTAGCGGCTGCTAAATACATGAAAAAGTTGAGATTGTTCATACAGAATTGGGTGTAGTGATATAATGTGGCAAAAACTGTGAATGATTTATCTAAATGTGGTTCGATAGACAAATTTCACTAGAAAAATCAGATTTGATAAAAAATCGTGAATGTGTTTTAGCGGAATCCTAGCTTAACTGCGTCTATGACTACCAAAATTAAAGCAAAAGGGGGGTTAGACATATTGTATGAAATAAACTGAATCGGTCTGAATGATCATGGCCATGGCGAGACAGTGAGGAAACCATTGTTGACTGAAAACATGTAACGAAACGACTCAATCGTCGCGCGAACAAATAGATCGAGATTATAACAACATAATTCTTACCAACGACGGTTCTGTATGGGCATGTTATATCCTCACCTTCGTCAACCTCCACCAGTAGGCCTTTCCAGCGGACCATCAAACATGGATTAAAGATGTATCTATGGGGTTGCTTTTTAAAACAGTGGTTTGGTCCTTTGCATGTTTATCCACAACCTAAATACCTAGGAAGTGCGGGAAATCTACCAAGAGGCTTTGTTACCGTCTGCAATGTGAGCTCCGATAAAAATGAGAACTGGGTTCTGAAAGAGGACAACAATCCCAAACACCGCAGCAAATTCCGTATCGAGTGGTAAACGCAATCTGGCATCGTTACACTGGGTTGGCCGTCGCAATTGCCGGATGCAAGACCTATTGAAAATGTGTGAACATACATTAAGTATGAGCGTGGAAAGTGCACGTACACTTTAAAGTAGCTATTTCATGAGATTTGTCGGATTTGGAGGTCCTTGCCGCTGGAGTACGCCGTCAATTTGTCAAAGGCATGCCTCGGGTATACCGAGCAATTATTGATAAATGGCGACTAGATCCATTATTATTATTAACCTAATTGTATCTTTACTCTGATCTAGTACTACAATGCGTATATGTATTGAGAATTTAGTTACATTTTAGATGTATTGATCTAGTTTAGAATACATTTTTTATAAATTAACCCTGCCACGCTTCTATTTGAGTGACTATTATCAAAAAAACTTATTGATAATGTTATTAGGGATATACAATTATGCTTTACTAATAATATTGACTTGAGTATGAACGTAAAATAAATTGAACCGTAGTGTTTTGTGCAACACCTTCGTTCTAATGGGCTTATATCGAATTTATTCAATTATGACAGGCGTGATTCTGGTTTGGATGATGCCAATTTGTATTTCTTCGAAAGGAATGCCTGCGAGGAATTTCTATTCTCGTGCTGTCATTCACGGTCGACTAGAAGCTATTTTAAGATAGCTTATATCTTAAAATTCGACGTATCTGATTCTCGTCGATTATTTAATTTAAATTAAAATATCAAACTAATGTGATGGGCATTTCTTTTTGTTTCATATTTTCAACTTCAAATGAGTTCTCAGAGAAGTCGTCTCCACTGCTTTCGGTATCCCAATGCATTTTCGTCTTGCTGGATTGTCATAGTGAATTTAGTATGTAATTATATTTTCGCATTGCGAGTCCAAAGAATGAAATGAAACCTATTTACATAAAACTATTATTACTGCATTGCTTACGTTTTTGTTTTACGTCTTCTTATGTATTCATATAAGCAATGATCGTATAAACGTTATTCGTTAGTGGAGACAAGAAAAAATTCGGTGATACATGGCCAACCCTATTTTTTAAATAGAAATATCTTGGTTTCTTCTTTAAATAGGCATATAGATGTACACAGTTGGAAGATCCATAAGTTCCATCAGCCTATGTATATGCTTGAGGCATAAAATAATTTAATAAATACCACTAACGACAGAAAAATGGTTAGATTTACATTGTTTCATGATCCTGCACGTGCGTCTGCAGGCGTATTTGTGACCTATGGAAGTTATTTGTCCTATTTTAATTCAATCCTTTCATATGAATAACAGGGATGTGGCGTAACTAATGTAACATCAAACAAAGTAATATCCTTAAATTGACAAAATAATATCGGAAGTTCGGCACTTACGGATATGTTATTTCTTTGTCCAACTACATTACAAAAGAGTTTATTCTTTCTTTTCTTATAGAACCAACCCAAAGAAAACTTGGACTTTCCAGCTGTGTATAAATTTTTTCTGATTGTTCTACATACAGTATGCTACTTAGGCACACAAGGTACAAAAATTCACAATAAACAAATCACATGATGTAAGAAACAATTTGAGGAGTCTTCTAGTTTCAGAACGTAACCAGTTAACACTTGTAGAAAAACTGTAAAAAAATAATAACACACCTTGTCGATATTTGAAAAAAAGAACTTTTAGTTGCGAACTAAATTTTGGATTTAGTTCTCAATTATTAATATTTTTCTATTATATTGGCTGATAGCGAATTCAATTTACAGGACGTTTAATAGTTCTTTAAGTTAGAAATTTGTAATTCAGATTGCAGATGCAGCTTATTAAAGTTCATATTTTCCATTAAAAACAATCGAATGTTACTCCCGAGTTTTCTGGCAGTAGGCTTCAGTCAATAATTTTAAATGGAGCTTTTCTGCACAGTTACTAATATACTTTTTTACACAATTTCACAGAACATAAGATTTATTTTTCAAAATGGCAGAGACGGAGCAATAATTTTTTTCCAAATTTAATATGGTGAAAATATGACGGTTTCCGATGAAGTTCAAGTCCAGAAACTTGTTAAAATAACAAGCAAAATGAGTTTTCATCTTGCGCTATATTCAATAAAATCTATAAAACGTTTAAATGGGAATACATTTAAAAGTTGTGGACAAAATGAGATACATTTTAGTTTTTGTTTAAAATATCACTATTTGTCTTAAAATATCTCAAAAAGTTTATGAGCAATTGATACTTATTAAATATTAGCATTAAAGTTTGTGTTTTTACCTACCTATGTATCATTCTTACAGAGTTTTAAATTAAAAAATCGTAAATGAATATGTAGTAATTTTTTAAATTAAAATAATATCTAACTCCACCTGGGGTTGGTTACCGGGTGTATTGAGTAGCCTGGTGACTGCCACTGCCGGTCCCAAGCCAGAATAAAGGAACAGGGCTCCTAGGTCAGGCCAGCACCCTACCTAAGCACAGCACCCTAGGTAAAGAAGGACCCTGCTCATAAAACTGGAACGTTGCCTCTTGGCAAAGAGACGAAGAAAAACAAGCAAATTGCTTACATATGAGAAGGAAGAAGAAGAATACGAAGAAGAAAATAATTTCTCCTGCGTCGTCTGGTACTCATAAGATAAATTGCAGGCTAATATGTGTAATTATGCTCTGTGAAGATTAATTACAATTTCATGTATAGCTACGCATCTCAAATATATCTTCAGATTATATCTGAATTGTTATTTGGAACGGAACATCTATTAATTACTCATATAAAAAGCCTATTCAGTTAAATTTTATAAATAATTAAATAACATTTAGATGAAATTGATAGATAAAAATAATTGGCGTATGTCGACCATATCGATATGGCATTAATAAATAGTTGATTATAACTCTTTCATGAGTGCATTTTTACTATACTACACTGTTATAATACCTTTTATAACAGTACCTGTTTGCGAGCCTTTAATTTACAAGAAATTCTACTTTTATCGTACAGAATTTATAAAGTAAAGTACTATTCATTTCATCGCTATTTGCCAAATAAGAAACTCTCTTATTTTGCCAGTAAACTGAACAGTCTACCTGAGCCTAGCCATAAAAACAAGCCACGGTATGTTTTGAGATTTTTTATTTGGCAAATAGCGATGAAATAAACTATATAATAAATAATTTTATCATTGTATTTAAAGTAACAGAGTATAATTTTTTTCTCTCATAATTGTTTCTATTTCAGAGATATCTTTGGGGAGTTTATTAGAAATCCACCCTCACTGGAAAAAGTAATATTTTAAAGAATTATTAATTAATTGCAAATGCTATTTGCATTCAGGTGTTTAAACATTTATAATTAAAGAATTTACTATACTACAGCATTTTTTAAATCATTTTGCTCTTTATGCTTAGTGACGAGAATTTTAACTGTAAATTGAAAGGATTTACAATCGGTTTACATTATTATTACATCCAAATATGTCAGAATTAATTAAAACCAATAGCATATTCTTTAGCGATTTCTTAATAGCAATTCAGTAACACATTAATGTAATTCAACCGTATTTTGGCTTTGGAATTGTTGCGTAATTATACAATATGATAACTTCAATTAAAGTGAGAACTATGTATATAGTTATAGGGTATAAAATATACCCTATGTGGAGCGGCGAAAAATTTTCCGAAATTTTTTTCTTGCGAATTTTTTTTTTTTTTTAATTCTTGCTATGTTGGTTATAATCTGGGTTAATATTTATTGTAGTCTAGATTTTACGATTGTCCTCTTGACTGTGGTCGTTATAGTTCAATATTAGAAATAGGTATTTTTCGTCATGGCTCGAAAAGTTTTTGCACTAAATATTTACAATTAGACTAATAAAATATGGGCTAGATATCTAGAATATATCGAGAATCAAAATTACTCTATGTCGTATTATAATGTAATGCTATTGATGTGTATAGGGAGTCTTAGAAAGAAAATAACAATCTATAGTTGCAATATTTCTTTGATTTTTAAAAATAGAGAATTACCATCAATTATTTTTGCATTACGAGAATCTAACACTCATACTTTAACGTCAATGTCAGTGTCGTGAGACTGTAAATTTTTTTCAGATGGAGCAATATATAATATATTTTTAATTAGTTTGTACTTGTTTTATTCAACCATGTATAATGAATAACTGAACAATATTTACTGAAAAATTATGAACAATATTTACTGAAACACTTATTGATACTAATTTGCTCAAAATTATTGAATATGTCAACTTTAGAGAATAGAAGAATGACATTTAAGCTTCTATGATAGAGAAAGAGGAAGAAGAAGTAGAGAATAGGATCAGTAATGTTATTTTATCATTTATTAATCCTGTCTGATAGTTTGACAATTTTGGTATAAGTTTCATTATAGTCTATTATTATTTGATATAAGCATTTTTTCAGCAAATATTGGACAAAAATAAAGTTGTTATATGTATTTCATAGAATTCATAAAACAATTCATCTCTAATAGGCTGTCTTTTTGCGACCAAAATAAAGTTCAGAAACATTTTTTTTAAATAGCAAACCTCTGCATGAACTATCTTTTTGAATTTCATATCTTATCGTGATACATTTCGTCAACAATCTGTTAGTATTAGAAATATATTTTGAAAATAGTCATTTCTTAACATTTTCCTAAACACTGCTATTTATATCACATCATTAGTATGCACTATGTAGTTAAAAATTATCGTCCTAATTAAGTATACTCAGGAACTACAATGTTTTTCCCTTTACTTACCTAATTTCATGGTGCTGACTTCAAATATGTACATTATGTAGCCTTACTCTAAAACTAATTTCAGATGTTATTCTTTAACTATATTATTTATTTACTTAGTATTTCGTCACTGAAATGGTACCACAACTTTGTAACCAAAAATCAACATACCTAGTTATCTGTGTTTTAATTGGAACAATGAAATATCAATATTTGTAATTATCATGATAGGTATTTTATAATGTAACATACCCATATATGAATACTTCTGTAAACATACATGCGACCTCTAAATTATCAAGTGGAAGTCAAATTTACATAAAATTTTGACGCTCTTATTTGCTATACTTATAGTTTTTAGTGTTTCAGATTTATTCGTGTGGTGTCTAATAAAGTCGATATTCAATTTTTTATTGTGGGATATAATTATTCATCTCTCAGGAAGTGTATTTCTATTATTACAGTTTATCGTATATATACGATCAGGCTTATTAAAAGACGAGTATGTAAATACTTTTCCAGGAATAATAATGTAATCGTTTACTGAAGAAAACCGGAAAATGGTGTTTTACTGTAAAATAAAACTGCAGCAAGAACTAACGAGTCTTTAAGAATTTTTATCTAAAACCGTCATTTTTAGTTTTAAATTAAAATACAGTGTTGCATAATACTAATATTTTACTGAAATTTGATACTGTCAAGGATTTTCACAAGTCAGTAAATTAAAATCCCATATTTTCAGATTCCATGTTTGAATACTGTAATTCTCTAGAGGCAACAATAGATGTAATAAATATGCATGTTTTTTTTTTCGAAATAACGCCAATATTGCGAGGGTTTGCAAATACATAGATCTCCTAATATAGTTTACATCATCCTCATTTTTCAAAAGGAAGCAAGATGGAGCAGTATCATCAATAATCGGGAAATAAAAAATGAACACTTTGGACTTCTCGTAATAATACTGGAGTAGGTTGAAACCTTTGGTGTGAAGACAACACTGACTTAGTTTTCCACAAAACACCAAAACACTTATCCTAAATTATACCACGGAAAGTAGTCCCATATGAATAATTCGATATCTGGATATACTTCAGTGAGCACAAATACGATTACTTAAAAAAAATTTCTTGGACAATAAATACACCAGATTTTCTAGTCGGACAATTAAATATGGAGCACTGAAAATGTCTCTGAGTTAAAGAGGCACCTTTCATTCTTTATAGACTGCCAAAGTTCCGAACTCCGTGAAAATATGTCTGGTAAGTCTAAATGCATATAAGGACCTTTTACGCAACAAATATAAAGATATACTGTGGACTGTAATAGATTGACACATTCCTCGTATCCCTTACACTACAAGAATCTTTTCTATTTCCCTAACCTCGACACCACCTATAGTTTAATTTTAATACTTTAATCTTGATATTAGCTTACAATGATTAATAAATAAGGGTATGATATGATTTCTTTTACCGAAGAATTAAAGTGACAAGACCTCAGAGAACTATTGAATTCAGAATAAACCTTTGCTTCTAACTTTAAGAAAAGTTCAGAATTAAAACGTTGGAGGTTTGGACGTGGCTCAGGGTAAGAAATGTCAGATTTTAAGTTCGAAATATAACCACTAACTAAGAAAATAAAACGTGATATAAAGAAGTTGCATCAATTTTTCTATAACTCTCAAAACAATGTCAGGAAATAAAAATAAAAATAGACATTTTTAGTTTCATTCAAATATTTACAAAAACCTGAATATCTTTCGATTATTTCAAAGGGATAAAGTTGTTCTCGATAGTTCTCAAAACTTTCGCTATTTAACTAACATTGAATATTTAATAACAATGAAGATAGAAATACAATACGATCAAAAATGGGAGACAACATATAAGTGCGGAATAAGCAACTCAATTATTTCCTTGAAAATAAATTACAAAGTATTTAAAGAGAACATTTATAAGAAAATCTTCTGTCACGGAAACGAGAGCTAATAAAGTACCACTCAAAGACCGAAAGGGGTTGCATATGGTATATTGAAAGGCAAAAATATTACGTGCGTTATATATATTAGGTAATCACCACAAGATAATAATGTAATAATTAATAGTGTTTATTTGCATAACTTAATTCTCACTCACGCTATAACTGACCAGCTTATCCTTCACATTATGCACTCCCACGGCAAAGTGCATTAGGCGGCAGTAAACTTTAGAACCGCTGCAAAATAGATAACAGTGACGTACTACAAAGACGGCGTAACACCTTGACATCATTTTTTTATTTCACTTAATCAGAAGAATTATGTAAAAGTAGCCAGCTTCGATATATAATACTATCGAATCCATTTACGAGTTGAAGAGAACTGATAAGCCTGCCACAGACTTCGTTCTTTTTCATCCGTTCGTATCGCCGCGATTCGAATCGCCGTGCCAAAAGTGTGTGGTGAAAAACCGTCGTGTCGCATCGTCGGTTAAAATATCTGCTGGTGCTCGATTTTTGGAACGACGGTTCATCGGGTATCGTTCCGAACCGACAGTGTGTGGGGATTTCCTTCCGAGTCGTCGGTTTGTTTACATTAGCGTAGTAGGCACAATTAAGGGGAATAATTTGTCCTGAAGACTGGGGAAATCGCTGTCGAAAACTTTAATCTTTATAAGATCTTCCAGTTGCTAAATAACGCAAAGTTACTGTAAGCCTTTCATGTGGAGAAATTGCTTCTCTTAACTGAGTGTCCTGTTTAGTTATATGTGGTGTTACCAGATTTAACAATTCTAAATATGTTTCTTCATCCATCCTTAAATAATTATACCAGTCTACTGGCTCCAATTTAAGCTCATTTAATAAGTGAATATGAGAATATGTTTTTCGCTTTAAAAGCCATTCTTTGACCCATATTGAACGCCGCTTTTTTGTTTTTACTTAAAACAGCAACTGCCGCCGCCACTGCTAATGTCTCCTTCCTTTTCATGACGTAGTGAATTCGACTCTTATTGAAAATTAACTGCCAGGATTGCTCGTAGTGTGTGGTCAAAAAAGTTCGGCGATTCGACACGACGTTCCGAATCGCGGCGATTCGAACGGATGGAAAAGAACGAAGTCTGTGGCCGGCTTTAGAGATATACGAAAACAATCAATAAAAAGCCATATTAACGCTTTTAAAAAATATTTACACCGCAAAAGAATTGCAATAGATCAGTATCAATGTTTATGATAAGATCAATTAAATTTCGAAAAACTGGTCAAAACGACATTTAAGCAAATTACTGTTAGGTAATGATTTTTATCAGTGTAAAATATCGAATTTCTATCTAATCCCGTTTAATTTCTTCATATACGAATTTAGTATACAGTAAATCAAATAATGCAGGATAATTAAGTTTGAATAACTTTGGGTTGCATTCTATGTACATGTATTAATTATTTTCAGTAAAAACTCACCATTTCATGATATTACTTCAGGCAGTTTTAGTCGATTTTTATGAATTACATTGGCTTAAATAATGAAGTATTTGTATTTTACCCCATCATTTAAATCATTATAGAATTACCTAAAATTTTAATTCTAAAGAAATATAAAAACTGAAAATTCTTATTCATCACAACTGTCTTTGCATTTATAGAATTATCTACGGATAGGAACACTTCAGTATTTGGAAAGGAACACTTTCAGTATTCACTCAAGGAAACAAATACTGAAAGGAACACTTTCAATATTTGTTAAATTAGAAAGTACTTGAAATGTATATTTCGAAAATAGTTAAGAAAAGACCGTAATACGGCATTTGATTGATATAAACTCTCAAAAGTTTTATTTAATATAACCCATAAAAATTGTATTTAGAAGATGTAGGCTATAAGTTGAATTAGTTAGGTTTTTAATACAATAATAAGATATATACTTGTTTTAATAATTCTTATAATTATAACTTATCAATTTACCAAGATATATTTAAAATTTTAATAAGTCTCATCAAATACTTTGCATCAAAAGTTTTACAAGGCGTTACAAATTTTCTTGCGAATACATAGAATTATTAGGGACCTACAGAAATAAGAAGTTTATACTCCAACCCATCTACAAATGCCTTATATAATAAGGACTAAACAAATTAGGTCAAAATAGCTATTCTCCTGGCTATATGCCAAACGCCGAGCGCTGAATTACATGACAAAATTTGCCGTATTCTTGTCTAACAGAGTTAGCACTAAAGATACAGTGATTATTACAAAACCACAAGAAAGATGTCAATGTGTCACCTATCTCAGGATATCGTTAACTGCAGACCGGTTTCGACCTTTCTATCTTGGGTCTCGTCAGTGCAGTGTAAACGAGTATACCTTTGACAGATGAAGCACATCTAGTAGACGTTGCTACGTCCCACCGCAGTAGAACGTACCAAACGCCATTTATTGGTAGTTTCGAATAATCTAAATCGAAGTAAAAGCTTGAGATCATCAGTATAATGCAAAGTTTTAGGGATCTATTGAAGGAGAATCTTCTTAAATCATTTTTATAATTACAACTTATTAATCTACTGAAGAAGAATATGGTCAGAGAAATTAAATATTTGACGATCAAAGGAAAGAATATGAAAATATAACTATTTACAGAAATATTATTTACATTTTTTACTAGTCTATGGACATACGAGTAGTAATATAATAGATTTAAAAGATAAGTGGCATAATTTTCAAATAATGACGAATTTTCATTATTATAGCATTTTTTTCTAAACTAAATGTTACTCGGTACATTTACAGTCTTTATTACATTGTAATTTTTATATATGTACAAATTATAGTTCCATATCTGTAAAAAAAATTTAAAATACTGAATATTGTCTTTGCGTATATATACACATTATATGTAATTTTGTTGATAAACAAAAACTGAAAACCATTTACTCACTAATTATAAATAAAATATGTAAGTATATATTCTCATCAAACATAGGACAGGTTCACGTACTCTATATAACGAATTGGCAGAGTAAATCTGTCTTTAAAAGAATTGCCTATAAGTGTATGTATATTAATACTTAGCTTCTATGTCTTGGCCAATCTTTCATTTGCTTTAATTAGTAATTCTTCCGCTAATTAGCTATTTTCATTCTTCCTTTCTTTTTCAGGTATCATTAATTTTCTACTTGTTGTTTCTTTATAACGCAGACGCTTCAAGAAAAATGGTAACTAACGATTATTGTCCAACGCCTAATCGTTCAACAATAATCGCTGAATGATCATCGCGACAATCGCACTGAGGAAAACGAAAAGTACCTATGGTTTGTATAATGATTCTTTGTGCGTGCATCACAGGTAACAATCGTATGAATCATTCAACTGACATTTTTGAACAGTGTCGTGCCGAAAACACATTTTAGGATAGCAATTAGTACAACACAAATCAGCCGACCTATGAGAGAGTAATGAAAAGGTTCTCCACAAAAACATTCAATGGAAGTGATATGTCCATCAAAATAAATGAAATAAATTCAATAAAAATCAAAGTGAATGAAACAAAAATGAGATAAATTTTACAAAAATGTTGAGACGCCAATGAATCAAATTATACAATAAAGACGTGATTTCATAATTGCATTTTGTTCGGCAAATTATTAACTGTCTATGCCGTACGTAGTTGATTGAAACATATGTCGCTAGATTACGTGCTGGTAATTGTGGCATATTAGTAACAATTGCGAGTGGTGTAGCAAGTGATCTGTGCTTCGTCACTAAATTGATACACGCGCACAGATCCATTATACAAATTGTAGGTATCCACATAACAAACAATTAAGTAAGGGTTGTATTTAGTAACGTAGAAAATCACCCAATTCTTATAGAGAGGTCTCTCCTCTAGAAAAGTTACATTGGAAAATCTACTGGTATTTTTCACTTGTTTATAGTTTCGTTAAATAAATAAGGACCATCGCATTTATTTGTTGAATTTGTTTACCTCCATCGCCTTTCACGTCAAGTTTAGTTTGCACGAATAATATTTTTATTTATGAGATATTTTCTAAACCATCAATGCCGCTACATTTTATGATTTTTCTTCTAGTGAAGAATTAATTTTCTTATAATGAAAGTTTAACTTCAAGTCTTTTTTATTTCGAAAAGTATATCTTGATTGGATAAGTTTCGTTAACCACCAAATCTCCTAAATAATTACGCTAATCTGCTTTTTATGACTTAAGAAATTTTAGGATGCCCTTTCATGAGTTTCATTCAATAATTGAACTGTTTCTGTAATTATGTTTACTTAATGTTTTTATTATATATGTAAGTGGAAATTTTGACGGTACCTGTGGGCACGTTCTATTCATTTCATCGCTATTTGCCAAATAAAAAACCCTTATCTCGCCGATAAACGGAAAAGTCTACCTGAGCCTAGCCATAAAGATAAGCCAAGGTTATGTTTTGAGATTTTTTATTTTTTTATTTCGCAAATAGCGATGAAATAATGTATATACGTATTATTTCCTTGTTCATGGTCACAAATTTTCAATTAACTAGAATATAAAACATGAACTAAAATAATACAATATTAAAATTCTCGCATATTGTAATATACTTATGATTAGCAACGAGTTTATGAACAAAAAACATATCACGTATTCCATAAAAAAAATTCATTAATGTGGTCTAGATTTTGTTGAAAATAAAATAATTTATAGTTTTTCTTATAAGTCGTAGAAGAGAGTTAAAAATACAACACATCTCATAAACAGTTTCTTTTCTCGATATTTATACAGTTATTGCGACCTTGTACTTTAATCACTTTCATACAGTTTTCAGAGAAACGGATTTCATTGCACAATTCAATATGGTAAACAGGAACAGATACATATATTTACAAGTCCATAATAGGATTAAAGTATAGTAATGTTTCACATTAAAGAAAACTACATTATATACGTTATCCTCACACTTGTATTCAACGCAAGAGCAAAGAGCTTGGCGAATTTCATGCCCTAGTTCTTCGTCAGTTCTAAGTTTAACGGAATTACATCATCACCCAAATAAGGAAACTCAATGTCATAGGTAAGTTTACTTTCGAAATTTCAATTGGAATATTTTTATATAATTTAGATGAGTACACAACTGGAGTGAAAATGTTCATTTGTGGTAAATTTGTGACATGAAAATTGTGGCATAAAATGGAGGTAACGATAGTTGAAAAGTAAAATGATGAATAGAAAGAACTAGTTTTATTTAGTTAAATTGAAATTTTAATAAATAATGTGGTCATTGTATAGAACACCCCCTTCTGCCCTATCGAAAAACTAAACTTACTCACACATTCTACGTTCCATCACGAGTACAACGCACCTTATCATATCTTGCACAAATGGCGTTAAGTATTTTTTATAAATAAATTAAAATTGGAACATTTCTCCATGCGCACAGCTGATTTACTGTTTACTTAATCGTTTCTGTAGTTCACCAAAGTTCCCATGTTGCCACATCAACGTTTGTACAACTATCATAATATACGATATAGGCTACAAATTACTTGCTTACCTAAAGCGCAGACATCACTGTCTATTGAATTTACAAATATGTAAACAAAATCAGACGCTCTGATTAGTTGGAAACGTCTTCACACGCCAAGGGATGCTGAAAAGACACTTTTCATAACACAGCTATTCAGTTCTTTGTTCACAGCTAGAACTTAAACTTCAAATATTCTTGCGCGTCGAATGCGACAAAAATATGAGTGAAAACAGAGTATTGACTGTGAATCTTACACCTGGCCTGTGCGGTTTTGTGATTTCAACACTTGTGACTCTTGCGACGTGACTTACGCGAAATTTTATGCTATTACAGCATCAAATGAAGGACTTACATTGTTCTTAAATAGACATGGCGTTTTAATAATTGGAATACAACATGTGAGGAAATATACATCAATTTAAATAATAACCGTATCACGTGCATAAAAAAGGGTCAGGCAGATTATGACAAATAGAAACAATTAGGATTCACGATTATTTCAACCCTTACAAACTATCCCTCTATCTTGTAAATTATTTTTGAACATTGATCATTTATATACCAAATATATCCCTTGCCCTTCAACAACACACGCCAAAATTTAACAAAAAAAAAGCAATCTCTATGTGCACACAATGCCACATCCTTTCACCACACAAATATTGCTTCAACCCTTAAAAACTACCCCTATATGTTGAATATTTTCAAAAATTTACAGTTTTTTAATGTACCCTTGCTAAATTAACATTTCTCAATACACCTGTTTACCCCACCCAGCACCCCTATTCGCTCCCACCTCCCGTTAGCTAGATGGGTTATTATTAATTTGCGCAAAGTTTCGTTTGTGAAAAACTATTCCTGTAGCAACCTACAACACGTCCATAAAAAAAAACGAGAAAATCCAGAAGGGGGTGTTCTATAGAATTACCATGAATTCAATCGCTGTATTCTCTTGTATTATTTTTTATATATTTTTTAAATCAGATTTAAAAATCCAAAAAATAGTTTCTTTTATTTTTTATATAGTCCTATGAAGTGTTATCATAAAAGTGGCACTGTTATAGCTTAATTATAGCTTTATTTATAGAATATTTGTCAAGTCTCTAAAATAGTCTCTAAAATAAAAACTTCTTTATATTTTTTGTATATTAGATGAAAAAGATTTTTTTCTAATATTTCTTGTTTTACCTTTATTCATTAGTATGTCTGTATTATGTGAAATATGTCTAGTTCATATTTCATATAATGCAGACGTATTTATGAATATGGAAAAGTATTTGGCGAAATTGAATTAAGTCTGACACAGATTTAAACTCAATTAAAATTTTGTATAATATTGTTTTTTTAACTTTTACAAGAATTAAAGACGATAGCCCTGTAGTTAATATGCACCATAACGATGATGAAGAAAATTAGGATAAATCGAAAAATCGAAAAAATAAAAAAATCAAAAAATCCTCAAAATACAAAATATATTTTATTTTCTATATAGTCCTATGAAGTGTCATCATAAAACTGGCACTATTATAGCTTAATTATAGCTTTATTATAGAGACTTATAGAGACTATTTTAGAGACTTTACAAAGATTTGATACTTTGTCAAGTCTATAAAATAGTATCTGAAATAAAAACTTCTACACCAATTTCCAGTTTAATTTTTTTTACTTATAATCCTTTACTCAAAGACCCTAGGTATTGTTCAAGTTTATTAATATTTTCTACTGCCTTGCATAAAATGTTTCTCGTTTATAACCTATCGCCCGTCTTTAAATACCTATAATAAAGGACGTGTCCCAACAAAAAAGTCATTATGTCATTGGTAATGGGCGGATATTTAAAACATAGAGCACTCACCGATCGAGCCGAGTAAAATCACTGTCAACACTAAAATCTGGCAAACACGATATGCAAAACAAATAAACACGACAACACGCGCGATATATCGAACTCAACTGAACAGGTACCTCCGCAGTCACTGCTTACTGTTATGATACTTCACAGGTGAGACTTGCAAGAAGACTGATCAAATGTGGCTGCAGGAACTCGAATCTGCAGCGTCCTACTTGATACTTGATGTTCGAAGGTAATGCGAACAAACCGCACGAGATATCGTCGGGTTTTCGGATTATCTCGTGTTATTATTTGTACATAATTGTGCATATAATATTTATATATCTATACCTAAGAATTGTATCTCCAGTTTTGTGATAAATAGAGATTACAACTTTCTCAAAATAACCAAGAGAGACTGTTTTATAATAACGCTCATTATTATTATCCCATTTTAATTATTACTAGTTTTTAATATAGAGTGTCTCAGTTGAAACTATAGGATTTGAATTGCGCGCCATTTGTGTTCTATCAAAGGTGGGGTGTCAATATTTAACGACTGTCATCTATTAACCATACGATGTCAAAATGCTGCGATTAACAGTTCAACAACGAATAGTTGTATAACTATTTTATGAAAGTGAGCGATCATTTACGGGTACATTAAGGAGAATTCACACAAAACTAGGACAATATGAAGCACCTACAGAGTTAACAGTTCATTACGTAGTCATGAAATTTGAAGAGACAGATTCTGTTATTGGTAAGGCAACACCGATATGTCCTCGTCATAGTCGGTCAGATACAAATATTGTTGCAGTGAGAGAAAGTGTACGGGAGTATCCAAACACATCAACTTGACGTCGGTGGTGCATCACAATTGAATCTGTCAAGAGGCACCACGCATCGAATTTTACAGAAAGATCTGCATCTGTCAACATATAAAATTCAGTTGCGCAACAATTAGAAGTTACAGACCACTTACAACGTCGCATATCTTTTAATTGGATGTTAGAAAATGAAGAAAGTGATGCTGATTTTTGAAACAAAATAGTGTTCAAAGATGAAGTACATTTTCATTTTGACGGATACGTTAGACAAACAAAATTGTAGAATTTGGCGGTTGAGAATCTACATGCTGTTCATGAAAAAGAAATTCATTCACAGATATACGCGCTTTGGTGTACATTTTGTAGTGGTGGAGTAATTGCACCATACTTCTTTGAAAATTATACTGGTAATGCTATCACAGTAAATGGGGAACGGTATCGTGATATGTTACACAATGTCTTTTTCTACCAAATTGGTAATTTGGATTTGAAGAACATGTAGTTCCGGCGACACAAGACGGTGCAACGTGTCATATAGCACATGCAACCATAACTCTGCTGCATATCAAGTTTCCTGATCATTTTGTTTCGCGAAATGCTGACATCAATTGGTCTGCAAGATCATGTGATTTAACATCACTGGACTTTTTTCTTTTGGGTTATGTCAAGGGAAAAGTATACGCCATCCAGCTAGAAACTATCAATGACCTCAAAGCAAACATTCCACGAGTTATTTGGGAAATAGAACTTTACTTTACTTTAAAATCTCTTTATTTATTAGTGACTAAATAATACATGATAAATATCTGAACATGTTTGTGTTAATATTCATTATTGCCCCGGCCCCAAATGTTGTCTGTGTCTTACAACAACACAATCATCTGTGCCCTCTCTTCTCGAATATTGTACTTTTTAGACACCGTCTTCTCCCTAAAGTATAGGGAGGGTGCGAGGCCGCCCGGCCGATCTCGTGACCTTGCTCTAGATATTTATCTTTTTCTTTGTCCGTTTTAGCCCCGTTCCCTAATAATACAGGGTATTATTCCATTCTGTTAACCTAGGTTATATATGTTTATTTATTTCTTTGTTTTATTGCTTATGTATTGTGTTGTGTTTGATCTATTTCTTGCAGGAAAAATTCTGTTCAAAAAACCTGCTTCAATTAATTCAATATGTTTTAGTGTTATAAATTGTTAATTGTTTCCTTGTGAATTATTCCATTATTTATTTTTCGCTTTACTTTCTGGCGTTGCCCTCTGTTGTTGTGCGGGCATATTGTATGCTATCGATGTACCTACCGTTTCGATTGTTCCGTCTGCAGTATTTTGCACCTTGTCAGTCTATTTCGGTATTCGATAGTTTTATTTACCGCCGCTTACCTATTTTATTGTGTCTTAACCTTATTTTTTATTGTTTTGTGTTTTATGATTTTTATTATTGTTCATATCTGTTTAAAATATTTCTAAATTCTCGTGTAAGTATTTGTGCGTATGCACTATATTTGTATTTATGTTTGTTAGCTCTTTTGTTATTTTTGCGGATTTTATTTGCATGTTATAAAATTTAATTGCTATTTCTTTTATGCAATTTCTAATGTATGGCACTTTCGTTGTGTCGTGTAGTCTTTGTAAGTTTATGTAACGGTCCGAATTTGTTAGCAGTCTCGATGTTTTGTTTTGCGTAGTTTGCAGTCGTTGTAATTGTGTCTTTGAAGCATTATGCCATATTGCACTCGCATAGGTCAATATAGGTCTTAATACTACTTTATGGAGTAACAGCTTATTATGTGTAGTGAGCTTGATTCTTCTATTTATCAGTGGGTATAATTTGTTTATAGATATATAATATTTTTTAATTCTATCCGAGATGTGTGTTTTGAAGCTCAGCTGTCTATCTAAAATTACTCCCAGGTATTTCGCTTCTCTGGTTTCAGTTATATTGTTATTTATTTTTATAGGGTTAGTTATTCGTATATCTGTAAATCGCCTAGTAAGAGTTAGTTGTTCAGTTTTACGGGCGTTGATTTTTATTTTCCATAACATAAAATAGTTTATTTAAGTGATATTTTATTTCTTGCAAGGCTGTCTGCACATGACTGGAATGACTGTAAACCACCGTATCATCTGCGTATTGCAGGACTTTTCCATTTGGGAATTTGGGTAGATCAGAAACGTATAGTGTGTATAATACTGGAACCAGTTTTATGTACCCATGTTATGGATAATCTTCCTACACGAATGATATGCCAGTCTCCATTTTGGGTTGAAGAATAAAAACCTCAGTTTGTCAAATATTATTGGTTTTATTTACTAATCACATCCTATAGTTCCAAATGACACCCTTTGCATAACGTCTGATAAAAATTGTATGTTAAATTTTCAGAGGTATAAAATCGTTATCGAAAACAAATTGGTAAACAATGGTTAATCCACTATTTATATTACTGTTCGTGAAATAGAGTACCACAATCTGACGTCAACAGGTAGAAAAATAGTAAGTCTTGCAGGAGATCCTGCTAGGAACTTCTCTGATAAACCTACAATGCGAAGTCAGCTGAAGAGTTACATAACTAATTCATGGCTATATTACCATGTTTACAAAACCGAGTTTAATTTAGGTTTTAACCTTATAGGGTTAAAACCTAAATTAAAATCTTCTGCGCTTATAGTGTATGTTATATTTTGCAATTGTATTGCATATGTACCATAGTTTGCATAGTTGTTTATATGTACTAAGGATAAGCTTTTATTTTATATTGAAAGCTCAACAAAATGAAATAATATTTAAGAATTAATTTTAAATATGCCATGCCTAGTAAGTTACTTATATGTTGAGATAAATGGCGGGTATTTACTTTTTTTTTTTAATTTAAAGTAATTTTATTGTATTTAAACCACTTTTTTATAATCTCAATCTTCGTTTAAGTTTTTGTCTTTAACTAATTTCATATATTTGTTTGATGTGCTATAATTATATTATCTGCAAAACAAATTATTCTATTATCTCTGTTTATCAAAAGCAATCAGTTTATGTAGATTATAAATAATACAGGTCCTAGAAATTTAATACAGAACAAATTGAGATATAGAAAACTTCTACAGGGAGTTTTGTATAAAATTATGGCACTCTCATTATTTCGATCAATATTCATCGATTGATATTTTTTGAAAATGCAGTAGTCTAGGTTGACTTGGCGCACATATCATCAATATTAATCATGTAACGGCCATGGTGGCTACCACCCACTGGAATGGTGACCACCGATGCCTTCAAGAAAATGTTGATGAAAAATGTTGTGAAAAAGACAAATACCATATATATATATATATATATATATATATATATATATATATATATATATATATATATATATATATATATATATATATATATATATAGGGTGTCTCACCAGGAACTGCATCGATCGATATAGAGAAAAGTACGCACTAGAGAATTTTGAAAATTTGGAGAGATACTAATGGCAGTGTGGCCAATTTAACTAAAATAAATACAAGTATTTCCAGTTATACCGGAAGTCGATACCAACTTGCTTATTTTCTTATTTTAAATGGAATACCCTATATATATATATATATATATATATATATATATATATATATATATATATATATATATATATATATATATATATATATTAGGGTTTTCGAAAGGAGCATAAAATTCTGAGTCAAAAACATGTCGAATACCCTATGCCTAAACCCAGCCGTTTTAGAGATATTTGCCATTGAAAAAAAAATGTGACAGGTGTAATGGTTTATAGTAACCTTTATAACATTCTTCGTGTAAAAGATACTAATTTTCTTTTTGGTATGTAGAAAGAACACAAGGAGAGCTGCTCTTTACAGTTGAACTACATTCAAGAATGGTATACCAAGTGTTCCATTTTTGTAAATTATGTAAATGTTAAATTTTGTAAATTTCAAACCGCGAAAACTTGTTTAGGTCAAATGGAATACCCTTATATTTTTTTACATCAAGTTATGTAAAATTAAATTCCTTTCTTTCTAATACAGACATTGTGGGGGTTTGTCACAAATTTTATCAAATTAGCCATGATTAGAAACAATCAATAATGTCAATTATCCTCTTATGTCAAAAAATGCCACCGCGTTTAAGTTACACCCACGAAGACTATTTGAATTTGTTTATTATTTATGGAGAATGTGATAAAGTAATATCAAGAACTTGTAGCACATTTGCTAGTCGATATCCACAAAAACGGAGTCGGGCTCGTGCCATTGCATATCGATTATGTAATAATATCTAAAAAACTTTTGTTGTTCATGTCAATTAATAATACGCCATCCATAAAAAGAGATGAATTAAACTGTTTATGTTCCATTTGTCTCAACTTATTATAGACTAACATTTCTCTTGATGTTTGAACACCTGATTGAGGAGAAAATCGTGGTACTGTGTCTCGGTGTTAAAATTTTACACTAATTTTCTCAGCTCATTTCAACTTGACAGATCGCACATTAGACATTTTCTGACATATTGCCATCGTTTTCAACAAACATTTTGAAGTTATGTCCATCTATAAAAAATATTGTTCATCAATTACAGATTATGTTATGGATGTGGAATAAATTAAGCTTTTAAGTGTTTTTACGAATACTCATTTAACAACTTAATTACACAATAAATAGTTTAGATCCCTAATATACTACTTCCTGCAGAAAAATAATATTTTTTTCCTTGTTTAAAGATTTTATACGTAAAAAATAGTTTCACTTGAAACAAAAATTATAAATTAGACCTACTAGTACATATGTACGTGTACGTGATTTTTTTAATGTTAAATGGATAAATAAAATAAACAGTTTTAAAACCTTAAAACGTACTTTTCCGCACGTAGAACATCTCTATCTCGAAATTGATTCGCCGAGAAAAAATATACCAACACATAAATTCAGAATATGTGTTTTATGCGACAGTTTTACTTTTTTCAAATAGTTCACCCTCGTGCTTTCTCATGACCTATGAACATGGTAGAGTGTATCCTATCCACCTCAAAATCAATAGGTGTCGTCTGGGAGACGTTTCTAGTCAGATTAAGTCAAAACCCGATCGATCCGACACGATTTAGTTGAGTTATCGTGCTAACAGAAAAAAATTCTCATATAGTCTCAAATAGTCCACCATAGTGCCTTCTCATGGCCCATGGACAGGGTGGGGTGTATCCTATCCACCTCAAAATCAATAGGTCTCGTCTGGGAGATGTTCCCAATCAGAATCAGTCAAGACCCGATCGATCCGACACGATTTAGTTGAGTTATCGTGCTAACAAGAATAAATGCCGACGACAAACACACACACACACACACACACACACACGCACACAAAACGGTTTAAAAACCATTTTTCTTTTTAGTTTTTAGGCCGAAAAACAAAAATGAACTTTAGAAATTACTTTTTTACACAATTCATTACTTTTCCGCGTATAGTGAAGTGCGGAAAAATAAAAATAATAGGTATTCAATTTGTTTTGCTAGCTCATTGACATTCAGTAATGTCCCATTCGGGGATAAATATTTCAAAATTACTAAGCAGAATAAATGGTACAGGAAGTACAAGCGTCTTGAATTGCTATAGCCCACTCAAGATTTTATTTCAACTTTTTAGGTTCCAACGATTCAACATTAATTCGAGTGGTATCTATGTAGGCAAATTTACACGTCCACAGCGTTCATCGACCTAATCTTCTACTTCGAGGTATGATTTATTATTTGCCAAATATAGAGGAGGACAGTATTGTCGTACAAGAGCATTTGTGAATACAGTTAACAGGCATTATCATTTTATTCATGGTTGTTCATTTTAATTAGCGAATTTTTTACGCCCGTCTACACCCAAGACTACATTCGAGAGTCATATAATCTAGTTACGTTAGGTTTCACAATATCATATTACACTGTCGTGAATTACAAATTGCATTTTCATTGTAATTTGTCAGATAAACAATAGAGAATATACATTATGTATGTAAATGAATGCTGCTTTTTTAATTCAAGTCTATATTGAAAAAACTCCTGTATTTAGTTTTATGCGACACCTTTAATTTTTTGTTATTTTTTTATGTTCCAGATAATTAAAAGATATTCGAGGTTTTTCATAGCTGTCCCAATAAAACAGAGAAACAATTTTGTGCGTATGCATATTATATTATAATATGAATACGTGTATATGTATATAAACGTAGATGTAAAATGATGGAATTTCACATTATCAATAATAACATGAAATACATATTTATATCGATAGTAATTACAGTTATCTTCCACATGTGACAGGGGAAAACATCAATAACCTAGTGACTACCTATGATAAGAGGAAGGAGTCTGTGTCACTAGTTATACACTTTCATTGTGAGATGTAACGTGTGCTCACTGAAGTATACTTTATTATAAATTGGATTAATATTATTTATGATTTAAAAATTCTTGCATTTTATAGTGGAAAACTGATTGATTTTCCAGAACTGTATTTTGACGGAAATACGTATGTACTACGTGTAATATATGTGAAACAGTGATTTCATGGAGTGTGCAAGCATGCACGTTACATAACATTTCGCGATTGAGAAACATAGAACTCGTTTATATTATAATCGGAGTACTACAGAAAAGCGAAACCATAGACTTCATAAATTACACAATTTTATCGATAAAAAATACTACTGTGTTACTGTGCCTGTCTGTTGAATCAAGGTAGATCAATTTATGGATAGTAGTCTAAAAGAGAGTGATTATTTGAAGAACAGTAAAGGACGTGTGTTACTCTATACAATCAATGTTGAAAGCAACTATTCCTTGCATGTAACATGTTCGACGAATACAATGTTCTTGTAGACGGTTTCTACAAGACGAAGTCCATCGTCTTATAGGAACTATTGTAGATACCCCACAATCGACAAATTAATAGCCAACATGAAGAATTTTTAAAAGCCGTTTCGAAGAAAATTAGTTCAAGGCGAATTGTCGAATACGCCATCACCACCACAGCGTGTTGTGACGTATTAGGGTAGGTGGTTAGAGGCGGTAAGCTGCTATTGTTTTCATTTTGATTATGTAAATAGGGTGGTCAACAAACTAAATGCAAAAGAAGCACTCTGCCTCATACACTTAATAGCTGCTCGAGAAATTTTAATATATGTACATCATTTTTCAATAATGCATTTATCAGGAATGAACTTTGATCTACTTCTACACTGGACACACAGCAGCTAATGTAGTAATCGTTATATTTGACCAATGATAGGCCAGTTCATTTTTCAGTTAACAGAACATCCTTCTGAACGCCTGAAAAGTGAATTGGAGATAGTTTCACAACACAAATCCGTATTTTGTACATTGTGCGATATTGTGGACTTTCCCAAAAGTAAAGGTGTATACTTTTCACAACCCAACATACACGTGCCCCCCTTGAAAAACTAAAAATAATTGGTGTGAAGTGTTGTATGTACAGCGACATTTATTGTTTCTGCTGTTTTTGGGTACCAAAATATCGACAATGAAAAGGTAATGTATTATCTATTATATTTATATGTGTACATAAGCGCGGTGTCCTGTATCCGTCCCTGACTTTTACGTCATGTACGACTTACTCGCGGAACTGAATAATAAGAGGTAAAACTGTAAATAACATTTAAAATGGTCGTATTTCAGTGCCTACTATGTATTAGCCTACGGAATAAAAATTTCAAAATTAAGTATTAGATTTCTTTTAATGTTCATAACAAAACTGTAGTAGATTCCATTTCGGCGTACTTTATTCATCTCTGTACTGAATCATAATACTATATACGGTACCCTGGATTCAATTGGTCCAGCCTTTTCATAGTTATATATATTTACATATAGCCATAAGTACATGATAGTTGGTTTAGATATATTCAAATATTTAAGTTTAGATATATTCAAAATGATTCAAATCATTCTTTTCCATATTCTTTCATATTTTGTGTAATTATAACAGTAAATATTCCCGATTTTTCTCAAATAAGGGTGGTAGACTAATACAAACATCAAACTGATTTCACCCATTTCTTTCCACAGCCTCTATCAACTACAACTACTATAATATTTTACTGAGTATAAAGTGAAATTGGCATTTTACTACCTATTGTCATTTTTGAGAAATGAACTAATAAAATTTAAAATTTATTCAGCGAATTTTTACTTTTTAGTTTAATTCTTATATTGTTTTAAGAGCCACTTTCAGAAATACTTATTTAATATTTTCGGTTTATCAATTAGTATACGAAATTTCATGAAATTCGAAGATATATTTTTGAAGAAGGCTTTTATAGCGATTTATTTTCATTGTACGCTTTAAATAGAACATAAATTTCATAAAATATCTCTATTTACTAAACGGCTGTTTTTGTGTGTGTGTCACGAAACTTTTAGGTCAATGTACGAAATGCTTTTTGTTCAAATTTCGGTATTTTGGCAAAATAAATATAGTAAATCGACCCTTGCGAACAACGTGGAAACTTTTTTTTATCCGAAGCCTCTAGAGATATACTCCGGAGGTGCCTTCGATATGAGCAAGATGGCGGCGCAATATTATTGTGATTTATTTATTCGTACATTTATTATTTTCTAATTTTCAGTTAAATTGCTTCATCCTTTAATATGAAATTTAAAAGTTTTATACAGAGGCGAGTTGCAATGTGATGAAAGCGGAAGAGACGAATCTATCAAAGCAGATAACTTTTGCTGTGGTAAATACTATTTATCTATTCAATTCATCTCCTTAATATAGTCCAGAAGGTGTGAAAACTAAAGTACTTTCACCCAATCGCAAATGAAAAATTAATTTCACATATACTCGTACGTTTTTGTAGCCAAAGTTAATTGATTAGTATATTATATGTATCTCCCTGTACCAGCTCTTATTGTTTTCGAAATACCTTCAAATGACTTAAGGGTAGCTAAAAGAGTTCATTAAGTCATCACACGGGGGGCTACATCGAAATCGAGGGCCAAGTTTGGACATACAGCGAAAATTTAATTAAAAATTTAATTCATACATTCGTAATTTATTTTTCTGTTAACTGGAAGTTTCTTTTTATAATGTAAAAAAATACATCTTATAATATGGAGTACAATATGTGATTCACCTTCAAGGACATGTTTATTTATCAGCGGTAAATATTTTTATCGTTCAAGCGAGTCAGGTACTAACTTCTTGTTATATCTATTTAACAGAAGCACTAGTTTTTGTTTATGAACATCATTAAAATTATATTACTATATCAAACATTGCCCAAAAGCTAGCTACTTCTTTAGTGCTTAATTATGAAGATCAGTTCTTAGGAGGATGAGTTGTCGCCTTAAATCTTTATGCAAACATCAACAATGATAGGTCGTTGATCTTTTGACAATGGTTAGGTCATATGCAAAATATTTTTGTATTTCGATGAAGCAAGGTTAAAAGTCGCGGATTATGGTAACCACCTCAGCTCGTACCTCCATTTAATTCAAGGTAGCAGTTTTAAGATTAATAATAATAAAAAAATAATACTGTTATATTAATATACTTCCGTTATTAACATGTTATTTTAAATGAGAAATACATACATATATCAAACAGTATGAGAAGTATGAAGTTTATGTGTTCAAAAATTTATAAATAAATGGAACGTAATAAAACCTAATGGAAGAAAATACATTATCGCTTTTTCTTACAAATTTAAAATTTTCCGAAGTTGAAAATAAGTCAGAATCTGATTAATTAGTATGGAATCGGATTCCTAAATGCTCTACCAAAAGAGGTTAGAAATTTAAATGGTAATATTTTTAAGATGACCATGAAAGTATTTTTACTAGACAATGAATTCTTATTCTACAAACGCATACTTATGGTAAATGCAGATTTCATGAATACATAATAAATTTGATATAAAGTTCTATTCACCTCAAAATCAATAGGTGTCATTTGGGAGACGTCCCTGATCAAAATCAGTCAAAACTCGATCGACCCGACACGATTTAGTTGAGTTATCGTGCTAACAAGAAATTTTATTTATGCCGACGACAACGACAATGACACACACATACACAAAATGGTTTAGAAACAATTTTTTTTTAGTTTTTAGGCTGAAAACGAAAAATAAGCCCCAGAAAAAAAAATTTTTTACACGATTACATTACTTTTCCGCGTATAGTGGAGTGCGGAAAAGTAATAAATTAATTTTCAGTTTACCTGATAATCACCTTAATCAGTTAAGTAATGTATGCACTGATATATCCTTTTCAGTTATTTAACCAATCCTTAAGTAGATACTCTTCATACTGTCAACGTTTACGGAAATTTACAGGAACAGGGGACACAATGAGCACATCCTCAGAATTTTGGGTTCCACAAGGACCCAGAGTTTAGGGAGACGATTATTCGTGATATTAATATATAGGTACTTTTGATTTTGTGATACTAGTATAGTTTATTTGAGAATTTGTCTACTGTCCTTATGCACCCTTGAAAATTAATTTACTAGATTGGTATTCACCATCTACTTTCCAAATCATCATTACTATAATACCATTTCTGCGAGGTGTGATAAAGAATACAGTAAATGAATTCTTATAACAGAAACTGCTAACTCTACATCTGTGTGAATTAATGCATGCGATAGCCTGATCCATTGAGGTAGTCAGTGTCAAGTTTTAACGAGCTGTGACTTGTCAATTGGCTTCCAACGCCGGAAGAATGAGGACGTGTTTACCATGTCTCATAAAAGAATCATATGAAATGCTAAAGTCAATATATTGTGATAATGTGATAACTCTAAAAACTGTTTAGAAGTAGTATGAGTGATTCTAAAGCGGAAATGCGTCGGTTAAAGACGAGCAACGGTCGGGATGTCCTTCTAACCTCAAAAACAGATGAAAATATTGCAAAAGTGTAAAATCTGAATATTACAAGGGCGTACTGTAATGTTTGCGAAACTATTTATGGAGAAATACCAGAAAAATGGGCCAATGACTTCCTCTTTCATGACGACAACGCGTCATGCCACATTCCACTTCTTATCCGCGAGTTCTTTGCTGAAAAAAAGATTTCTGTCTATTCACATCCGTTAATCTCCGGATGTAACACCACGCAACTTCTGGATCTTCTCAAAAATCAAAGCCGTGCTAAAAGTAAAACGTTTTGACGTTATTTGAAGAAACCTTCCAGAAATGATTCCAATTATGGAAACAACGTTGGAATAACTTCATTGATAGCCAAGGACAGTACTTTGAAGGATATTAGTTAAAATTTGAAATAGTTTACTACTTTGTTCATAATAAAATTATTCACCGTATTTGTGTAATTATTCAGAGCTCGCACGTACCTCGTGAAGATGGCTCGTCTTCCCGAAATCCTGGGAATTTATCTTATAATCTAGATTGTATACATCAGAACAGCCAATAGTGCTGTATAGCGTGTGTATATTTACAATGTGACAATTTTACGACAATAGAGGCTATACGAAATATGTTGTCCAAAGTTAGTGAAAAACAATATATTTCTTTTTTCATAGTAACACGAACATCTTCAGCATCTCGGTCACTATTTAGATAACTACTAACATTAAACTACAATGGTGGTTTGCATGGTAAAGCAAAAATGCTTTTGAAATATAGGTACGTTGATTTTTTAAGTGAAAATATTAGAATAATTCATGTTTCTTGCATAAATATATGTATGTATAGACCAAGACGTTTAAATTTTTCAACAAATATTGCTGCACAAATTAGTGATGGGTATAATTGGTGACTTTGATATTAAATAGCACTTGTCGCATACAGTAACTAATATACCATTAGAACACACTCTATCATGTTTATGGGTCATGAGAAAGCACAATGGTGGACTATTTGAGACATTTTTGTTAGCACGATCACTCAAGTAAATCGTGTCGGATCGATCGGGCTTCCACTGATTTTGATTAGGAACGTCTGCTAGACGACATGTTCTGCATTTATGTGTTGGTTTATTTTTTCTCGGCTACTCAATTTCTAGATAGAGATGTTCTACGTGCGGAAAAGTCTGTTTTAAGGTTTTAAAACTGTTTATTTAATAGAGATAATAAATGGCTTTTGGTATTTCCCATTCTCATTCTGCTCCTTAAATGAGACTAAAGGTTAATAAAAAAAGGTACACCTACAACCAACTATTTTGCCTGTTTATTGTCTTTTCTTACACCATTTTTGAAAATTCACTATGAAAATGATAGTGTATATGTACATAAGGGTGTTATAATGGAATTATGGTAAATAAGACTCTATAAATATGGTTAATTTTCATATTTAGAAATTGATAAAACGTAATCTGCCTGCTGAACTATAAAATGTTACCTACCAGAAGCCATTCTGCTTCACATTTCTAACGCAGATTACTTCATCTAACGCAAGCTTTAACGTGACGTGGGAGTAATTCAAAGAATTATTGTTATCTAATAATTCTCAGTTACACCAGGCTGGTCTCAGAACTTGTGATTTCATCCTTACTAGAAATTATCAGTGAAAGTATACTGGCCTATGCCTGGTGCTCTGAGAATGTTATATGTGACTTGTACTAAGTTGGTGTGAGCAATACGTGTAGAAATTGGCAAACACCATCTACTTGTTAAACAACAAAGTCTAATAAAGACGAAACCGCGATATACACAGCTTTATATTAAATCACCACACCCTTAATTTTCTAAGACCTTCTGATTAAGTGCAACTAAGTGCAACAAATTAAGCAGTTATTACTTTTTATTAACCAATTTTTATTTTTATTTTATTTTTTGAAATATGTTGTTTGACGTGTAAACATTGACACTACGTTTCATCCCCTGAAGGGCTTTAAAACCATATAACGAAATATGTGTTTCTCTTATTTTCAGCTACTCTACCACCAAGCCAACTTGTATCGAAATCAATGGCAGTTACTCAAGACCCCCTGCTTCTAGGGAATCAGCAAAACAGTGTTTTATTTCTGAAGGCTCCTCTACACGTTGACCAATACTTATTGGCCAGCGTGTAGAGGGGACTGTTGGCCGTATTGGAGGCATTGGCAGAGCTGGTCCAAGCGTTGGCGAGCGATCCGTCGTGGTGTCGGTTTTTCAAGACACATCAAAAGGCGTTGGTCTTGGCGCTGGCGGACGTTGGTAGTCACGTCCACACGTTGGCTGCACTATACCAAAACCAAGAAGTCCAAAGAGTGCAATGACCTAAAAAGGTAATAGGCGCTATTGTCATATTTAATTCCTAAATTTCTTATATGTTTTACATTAATGCGGTAATATTAAATTTAATTGCAATTTATAAACAAAATTAAACAAGAAATGTTAGAATTCAATTGCATAATGCCTATCTGCGACATAGCGGATGTAAATTTAAATCATGTTTGTCAAATATAAAAAGATTACTTCTTTCATTCTCGTACTTCGCTGATATTCTGAAAAAATATGGCAACGTCGGGTTTTTCAAGTTATGGGCGCGTTGTCGCCCTCTTTGTTTCCCTCATCTGAAGATTATTTATTTATTTCACTCATTTACACTGTGTTAGATGCGCGTGCCGTCAAGAGCTGACGGCAATTTGACGACAGTAGTGGCTCGCGGGTTAGAAAATAGGTGAAGAGTGTAAATGTGTAAACAGTTAGAAAAAAGCAGATTGATTCTTCTTAAGATTTATCTATAGCAGAGCTTATAGCTATCCAATTTTTGTACACCAAATCAATTCTTCTATCTTTTAGTGATCTTCAGATCACTTCTTTAGATCTTCATAAAATAGCTGGATTCTTGTTTAGTTCTAGCAACAATTTTTTCTCGATAGAAATAGTTGCTAAAGATGAAAGTCTTTCTTGGGAAATGGTATTTATTGAATAAGCATTTATACGTCTGTCTTTATAAAAATGTCTTTGTATTTATTCATTTTTTTGAGCAGTTCATGCAGCGGTATATTTCTGTAACTTTCACCACTATATAACAGGCAAAGTTCGTTTTTAAGTCGTTGATGTTTGGTAAATATATTTCCATAAAATTATTCCAAATTTTCAGAAGCATTAGAAGAGAACGCGAGCTATATTATTCAAATTTTGCAGTATCAGCGAGACAAACAAACTACAACTTTTCACAGTCCTGAAACCTGACGTCTATTTGCATTAATATATGGTCCAATATTTTATATAAAAGTGCTTATATCTTGTACTAATGGCTTGGTTAGGAAGACCCGCCTATTGTCGTTTTGTAATTTCTAATTATGTCATTCTACTTGCTTTATTAAAAACTGTCTTAAAAAAGTTATTTCTTCAATATTTCACGTGTCTGTTTTATTTGATGCACACAAAAATTAATATCTAATGATTTTGTTCTGTAGGATGCCATATAAAATATCTGTAACACTAAAATATCATTAAATAGTACTACCAAAAACGTAAAATCAAAATCATTCATATCATTTAAAAATCCTCTAGCAAGCTGAATGGATTGCTGCTGCAATTCTTCAGAAGTTATAATATAATAATTATATAATATAATTTATTCAAACACTTCTTTCAGTTTATGCATTATGTTCACTGTGTATTGTTTTTTTTTGCAAAATTTGGTGGTATTTTTTTATAACTTTGTAATGGTACACACTTAGGTAGTACCTATAAATAAACTGCAGCAGCTGCTACTCTCATGACGTCCATGTTGTTATTCATATTGGCCTGCATCAAAACAAACTGAACGTGTAGACAGATATTCCAGTTTCCTTGCCAGCGTGTTGGCCAACGCATTGGCCAACGCATAGAGGAGCCATGAGAGAAAACCGTACACAGCGCGCAGACTTCCAACTCATCCCAGCTCACCCCTACAAACCTAACATTAATTATCGGTATCTTAAGTGATTTAACCAACTTTGCATAAACTTTAATAGTTTATTTAACGTAAAATATAATGTACGACATATAGATTATTTAATTACGATAGCATAGAAAACACACTATGCATAACTTCTGCTTTAATGTTCAACATCTGTATACCCTAGGTGAGCTCAACGTAGGAAATAATTGAGGTAATATTTTGCGTTCATTTATCGCCCGACCGTTCCAGAATTTTTATTTAGGGCTGCCACTATCGCGCAATAAAATCTCTGTTAACATAAGTTCAATTAAGACGTCCGTATTGTTGTAAATCGACTTTTATCGCATGCGATCATATCTGTCGGTTATATTGAGCGGAGTATGCATGTTGATTTTACTGTTACTAATGAACTCATTATTGTTGCGTTCCAACGTACTTATTTATTCGTCTAAAGGTTATCACAACTGACTTGGCAGTAGATTTAAAACTAAAAAACGCGAAACTAGTTTTCCAAATTAAAACCAGTTTTCCAGTTTGAAAAAAAAATTAAGTGAAGTTCAATATAATATTTCCATATTTTTTTATCCTTGTTATCCTTATTATATCAAATTACAAAGCGAACAGGATTTATAGGATGTATTTTCAAATAGAACTATAACTTAATAAGTTAAAGTACGAGGGGTGATCAGAAAAACCGTGAACAATTTTATTATGAACAAAGTAATAAGCTTACTTCAAATTTGAACTAATATCCTTCAAAGTACTGCCCTTGGCTAGCGATGAAATTTTTCCAAATTTATTTGCACGAATCGAAGCACCTCTAGAAAGCTTCTTTCGGAAGTGCCTGCAGCGGCTTCGTCGTGACCCTCTCAATGTCGGGAATAGTGTAAAAACGTTTTTCTTTTAAAACGACTTTGATTTTTGGAAATAACCAAAAGTCGTATGATGCTAAATCGGGAGAGTAAGGCGAATGTGGATAGACAGGAATCTTTTTCTCAGCGAAAAAGTCGCGGATCAGAAGCGAGGTGTGGCACGGCGTGTTCTTGTAATGCAGGAGGAAGCCATTGGGGCATACGAGATGTTCAGTTCTCCGCTAATCTCTTGAATAGTCAATTACTTATTTAGATGAATCATTTTGTCCACTTTGCAATGTTTTCGTCTGTTTTTGAGCTCGAAGTACGTCCCGGCCGTTGATCGTCTTCAACCGACTCATTGCCGCTTTTAAATCCTCAACCCACTTGTAAACAGTCTTCAGAGTCACCACATTATCACCACTGATATTAACATTTCATGAGACTCTTTGGCGCTTTTTTGTAACTTAAGACAAAACTTAATGATAATGCACTGTTCGAAATCCATGATCCACGACAAACAACATTCTATCTTTCTACAAACACCGAAAAATTACACATTACTCGATGCACATTTTACCAACCAAGTTAGCATTAGTATAAGATAATACAAAAGAGAAGTTGATTAATTAGAAAATGTAGATCTAAGGCAACTTTTCTTACCACGTTAGTTGCCGACAACAATTTTGAGAATATTACCAAAAGAGCAAAAAGGCAGTCGGTAATCGCTATGGATTATTCGCCATGGGCTTCATGAACGCCCGCTGTTATTTACGTTCAGACAATGTCAAATATGTTGTCTGAAAGCTGGCAGGACATAATAGTGAGTGACCAAGCCAGATTCTTTTAATAATTCATAACCAATTATGAATCAATTTTTTTCTAAATTTGTTCAGCAATAATGATAGCTCTATAAAAGTTATAACAAAATCTATGAAAGTAAAAATATTCACCTAATATTTATTAAAAAAAAGTAACATATAAGAAATTAAACATAAATTTTTTGTTATGAGGAGTAGAAACAATAAGTTTTGAATGGCCAAAAGTCTGTGCGTTCAGTAACCAAATATTCTGAATTAATAGCCTTACTTTTAGAAAATGTTTAAGAAAAATATATAAATAAAATTTAAGACTTAAATAGAACACACAGAGAGGAAATCTTAAATCTACTTAAAGGAGCTATTAAAGTAAAATCGAAACACAGTACAGGTGTATCTCCAGTTCCATCGATTGTTGAGAGATTTGTGCTAAGAGAACTTACCTGTGAATGATTAACAAAATGTTGGCCCCGAGTTTTGAATTGATCCAGACCTATAGGGAAACCAAAACCAAATATCAGCGCATAGAAAATATTAGTTTAAGCCAAGGAGTGTGCGTGACAAATGGTCAGATCGATCTATCAGCCTGTCCATCGTTAGTAGAATCAAATTGAGTTCACTGATAGAAAACCCTCAACTCCAATTTTGTTGAAACTCTCGCTGATTTGTGAATCAGTAACCCCAAAAATACTAATAGTATTATCGTACAAAATCATGTTTTATTTACACAAATCATCAATGTTACATAATAATGTATTAGATAAGTTAAGAAACTTTGGTACTTAATAAAAAAGTTAGGTACTTAATAAAAAATTATGCCTCTTTTCTCTAAAACATCCTTATAGAGAAGAATATTTACAATTTACACAAATCCTCCTATCCTTCTATTTTGTTAAATACAAGGAGGTTTTGCAAATAAAATACTAACATAATGAATGAGATAATACTTATTTAACAAATCAGAACGTCTAAAGTGTTGCCCTCAAGATATCCACACTTTACTCCTATTGAATTTCTTATCAGAATAGTTGAAATAAATGAGTTGCAGACTGTATAATCAACAACATTTAAAACATGGCCGTGGATAGTAGTGTTTACGTTTAAAACTGCTAAAGTTAGGTTAGGTTGTTAGAAATATTAGGTACTTCATCATAAGTTTGAAATTAACTTTAAAGTTAGTACAATAGTAGAAATGCCCGTTTTGTAAAAAGGCAAGACTTTTAAAACATTACACGAACTTAAAGAGTTCATAAAACATGTTGCAAATGGTGTCACAAATACAATTTGGGACACCCTATATATACGGGCTGACTTTTCCACTACAAATGTTTCGCATCAAGTGTAATATTGATATCTATATTTGTTTACAGGAGAAACATTACGTTTCTAAGGGTCATTGAAAATACATTCGGCTAAAGTTGACACATTTAATAACAATATACTCGTATACAGAAATCCATCTTACTTAATAACAATAATTGTCCATTTTTGTTAGTTTCCGATCTAATGTTACACAAGAATTTCTCCCATTTGATTGAAGCGAATTCCAATGCAGACAATGAATATTCCTTACTTACAAAACTGTTTTAGAATTTGCTCGCAGTTATTTAGTTTTACCTTATTAGAACTCTATGGGAGACTATTTCAACATCGAGCTATTTTTCTCACACGTTAAAGGAGACACGAACGTCTTGTTACTGGCTTGTAGATAGAGCAGCAGGTGACGTTTTCGCTAATAATGCCGCATAACATATTCTAGTTCGCTTGCGAACAAGATTTGCGTATCTTATATAGTAGTACGTCACACATTATACATAAAACATTAACTTTGAGGAAAATTCCAATAATAATTGATTGACAATTATTATTCGTTGTTTTCTTATAATTCGTAAAAATATTGACAACACTTAGCTATATTTTTTGGGTATTTAATTAGAAACAAAAGTTAGAAAAGCTATATGATTTAAAGACAGCACTTCCACAAAACATCTAGTAGTCCCTTCAAATTAGACAAAAAATAACTGATTTTGGGAAATTTTTCCTACAGCTAAGCGACCTGTACAGAAAGTTGTGTTGGGGTTGTGTCAACATATTCTTCACCTAGCGCATGATAAAAAAAGGGTTGTTTTTTAGATATAGACATATATATATATATATATATATATATATATATATATATATATATATATATATATATATAATGCGTTTTTGGCCGCTTCTTCAGTTTCTTGCGTTTTTCTGAAAAACTATGCATTTTTGGGAAAATATGACCTGATTTGATGTTATAGAATATGCGATTCTCCACAATTTTTTTTCTTTTCATTTATTCAAAATACTGCTGAGTTGCGTCGCTAGAGCGCGCTGAAGTATTTTTGAGCTGTGTTTCGATTTTAAGCCAAAACTATGCATTGTAGAGAAAAATATCTAGAGATCAAAGTTGTAGATATAAAAATTTCCGATACATTTTGTTGTTTTATTTTATTTAAAGTCGCACGGTTTTTCCACTAGAGGGCGAAAACCGTTTTCTCTTTTTTCTTCTAATACGCTTTTCAGTAACATATAAGTCGGAAATCGAGATGTTACTGATAGGCATCGTATCGATAAAGATGTATATCCCATAGAGTTCATTCGGCATTTGTCCTGGATCGGCGTACCGTGTACGGCACTGATGAGAACTAATAAGTTCGAAACAGTGTCTTATATAGTAGTACGTAACACATTACACACAAAATATTAACCTTGGAGAAAATTCCAATAATAATTGATTGACAATTATTATTAGTTGTTTTCATATAATTCGAAGAATATTGACTTCACTTGGCTATAACTTTTGAGTATTAATTATTAGATAAAGCAAGTAAGGACAAAATCAAGAACGCAGAAACTGAGTGGGAGGGTATCAAGAATAGTCTAGATTCCGCGGCTACGGACGTTTTAGGACACGATAAAAGGGAAGCTAGGAAGCCCTGGATAACGGACGAAATCTTAAACTTAATGCAAAAAATACGAGGCTACAAAAACAGACGAGACGAAGAAGGACTGAAAACTTATAAAGTCAATAAAGTGGGAAATCATTAGAAAATGTAGAAAAGCGAAAGAACAATGGATAGAGGATAAATGCAAAGAAGTAGAAGATAAGTTACAAGTAGGTAATACCGATGAGGCTTACAAAATAATTAAGAGGAACTTCAGGGATATAGGAACAATAAGTAGAAACGTTAGGAGTCAATCGGGGGACATACTGATAGATGGACATACTGATAGAAAGCGGATAGATGGAAGCAGTACTTAGGAAATTTATACGAGGGTCAGGAATTAGGAGATATATTAGCGGAAGAATCTAGCATCGATAGGGAAGACGTAGGAAAACCTATATTGAGAGAGGAATTTGAAATAGCACTAAGAGGGCTAAAGAATAATAGAGCGCCGGGTGTAGATAAAATACAGGCGGAAATTTCGAAATGTGCGGGACAGAAAGTAGTAAATAGGATGTTTGAACTGGTAAAATACATATACGAAACGGGCGAGATGCCGGAGGATTATAAGAGGAACATTATCGTTACTATACCGAAAAAGAGAGGAGCCGATAAATGCGAGACCTTTAGAACGATTAGCCTAACTTCCCACGCGTCAAAAATCTTAACCAGAATAGTGCAGAAGAGGATGGAAAATAGAGCGGAGGAAATACTAGGAGAAGACCAATTCGGGTTTAGGCGAAATAGGGGAACTCGTGAAGCTATTCTGGCGCTAATAGTAATGTTAGAATTTTAGATTTAGAAAAAGCTTTTGATAACGTAAGATGGGAAAACATGTTCGAGATACTAAAGAGCGCGGGAATGAAGTATAGAGATAGGAGAGTAGTACACAATCTATACAAAGAGCAAACTGCTGTTATAGAAGTAGAAGGGGAAAAGGGGGAAGTAGATATTAGGAAAGGAGTAAGACAAGGATGTACGCTATCACCACTAATTTTTAATCTGTACATCGAAGAGGCGATTAATGTGGTAAACGATAGAGTGGATTTCGGGATTAAAGTACAGGGGCAGAAACTAAAAATGCTGAGATTCGCGGATGATATATCAGTATTAGCATCTAGTAAGGAGGAATTAGAATCCGCATTGAACGAAATGGAGGCTGTGTTGACAGAGGAATACGGAATGAGGGTGAATAAAAACAAAACTAAAGTGTTAGTGTGCAGAGGGCACGAGAGCAGAGCAAAAACGAAAGTACAAATTAATAATGAAAGATTGGAGGAAGTTAAAGACTTCACTTATTTACGAAGTAAAATAAATTGGGATGGAAGAAGCGATAAAGACATAAAACAAAGAATAGTGCAGGGTCGAGTAGCTTTTAACAAAAAGAAAGCACTTTTATGCTCGGGGGTAATAAACTTAGAAACAAGGAAGAGATTTTTGAAAACATATGTATGGAGCACGGCACTATACGGTTGCGAAACCTGGACGGTAGGGGAAGCAAGTAGGAAGAAATTAGAAGCTTTTGAGATATGGTGTTACCGAAGAATGATGAACATACCATGGACTGATAGGGTTAGAAACGAAGAAGTATTGGAGAAAGTCGGCGAGAAAAGAAGTCTGTGGAAAAACATAAGGATGAGAAGAGATAGAATGGTAGGCCACTTGCTGAGACATGGTGGAATAGTCCGCGATATTTTGGAGGCAGAAATAGGAGTGAAGAAAGGCAGAGGTAGGCCTAGATTAGACTACTGCTCGCAAATAGTAAGGGATGTAGGCTGTAGCACAATTAGCGAAATGCGTAGATTAGCACAAGATAGGAGAAGCTGGAGGTTAGCGTCCAACCAGTCTTAGGACTGATGACCTAATGATAATGAATTATTAGAAACAAAAGTTGTAAAATCATTAAATGATGGAAATGTCAAAACAGCCCTTCTACAAAACACCTAGACCTTATACTCGGCAGATGTTTCTCCAATCAACGTGATATCATCAGGAGGTATTCAAACGCTGCGCGCTGTTTAAAATTTTGAGTTTTTATATTGACCACTTGATTTAATTTAACTAAATGAGATCGATTAATAAAAATATATATGGAAGAAAAGAGGCGTTATAAAAATCTGAAGTGAGAAAAGGCGAATGGAAGTTATAAATAGATAAAAGAAGAAACCGAAGAAATAAGTAATAATAAATACGAAGGAAGAATGAGAAAAGAAGACTAGAACGCGAAACAGAGATTGATAAATATAACATATTAATGTAGAAATTGATTAAACCAAAAATATTAAATAATAAGTTAATGGTGAATGATAGTGCATGAAAAATAAAGTGAGCAAAATTACAAGATATTGAAATAGAATCATACTGAAATGAAGAAATGAAACATGAGTAATAAAACGTTAAAGTTTTTAAAATATGAAACAATTAAGAATATTGAAATATGGAGAAATGGAAAAAGAAGAGAAGAAAACATGAAGACATAGAGATATGGAGAAACAGTGAAACGAAAGAATGATGAAAATGAGAAATGACAAGAATGGTGAAATGATGAAATGAAAAAAATACAAATATGAAGAAGACGAGAATAAATGAAAAAGGTTAAAAATGAGAAGAGCATTAGTATCACAGTAAATAAGGAGAAACAAATAGAAAAAATTAATGGACAGTGAAACGATGAAGTGGACAGATGCAGATATTGATATATGACGAATGGAGGAATAAAAATAATGAAAACTGAGGAAATGATTACATGAATAGAAAACAAGGAATGGAAAAGAGTAAACAAAACACAAGAAAGGTGGGGTGGAAAGAATAACTAGAAGCAACCTAAACAAATAAAAATTTAAAGAATACGGAAAAAAGGAAGACAAGAAAAATAAGAATCAAAAGTTGACATTAGTCAAAATATCACACAAAAATGCTCTGATTTTATTGGGAGATGGAGTTTACTAGAAAAAATCATATTTTATATGGTATATAAATATGGATAACCGCTTTATATATTAATATAACGAAATTCTATTGTTCTAACTAAACTATGTGTTCTAAAATAAACTAAAATGTTTACCAAAAGAACAAATAAAAGGTGGGACGACATCTTCCACACGTTGAGCCTCATTAAAAGTTACCTGCTAAGTAGATGCCGCACCATTATCGGTGAACACAGAGAATAAAAACACAAATCATGTAGTAGCTAAAGAGTAAATGTCTATGTTGTTGCGAATTTAGGGGGTCGAATTTCAATGTCAAGGATGAATGGGTAAAGTCTAACAAGAAGTCGAAGTAAGCATTCAGGTTGTAAAAAAAAAGACTAGACGGACCCCATTTTTTTGTGTGCACGTTAAATATAGTGTGGGAATAACAATATATGCTTATGTAAATGAATTAATCGAACATGTTGTTACGTTTTCTTTTGTGTTATTTTTACTATTAATAGTTATAATAATTAAAGGTTATTTAGAACAATAGATAAATATATATAAAATAAGTTTAATAATTTATAAATTTATATTAAAATTTAGATATTCTTTAATAAATTCAATTAATATTAATAATCAATAGCTTCTTTTTGTGGCTTTTTTCGGTATTTGTTGGTCAAAAATAATATCGTAACTAAAAAAGATCTCATTCAACAAAAACAAAATAACTTACCTAAATTATATTTCGTTTAACGTCTTAAATTAATTAAACTTTTAAATATACCTATTGACTACAGCAATCAAGTATTGGTATCATGTAATCCAAAGCCTTTTATGTCCTTTTCTTTAACCAAAGATACTTATTTAGCGGTAGTGGTTAGTGAAGTAAAAACTGAAATAAAACATAATGAAAAAACGGAGACATAACATAAACGTCTCTGGGAATAAAAATATTCACGTTTGTGCAAATTGTTATCATTACGAGCCACAAAACAGATTTGTCCCATATTGTCTGGAAATTGGTTTCTCGCATCCATTTCGGATTTTTAGCCGACCAGTAGTGACAATTGTCTATTAACGGTACCCTTGTTGCGAAAACGACTTTCATCACTCCACAATATTTTATTTAAAAAGAACGGGTCATCTATAACAAAATCTGCTAATACTCCTTGATAGCTCTTGACAGGTAGTGATGTCTTTCTGTTGCTAGGACAACTTTTTTGGTTCTAAGCTACCTACATTTTTATTTTTAATAAAAATAAATAAACTTTATAAACAGTTGTTTATCATTACAGTAGTGCCGCAAAAACTTAACAAATATAGTATCATTGGATTGGTATTAGACAAACCATCAATTGTAATAACATATAGGGCGTCTCATTTAAAATTTTTAAGTTAATGTCACGTGATCGGGAATGTGCAGGTCAAATGAAGTCCTTTTATGCCAAAAATGGGCAACGCTTTCGGCTGTTTAACATCGCCAATTGTCAAAATTACTGTTCAAATAGATTTCGAGATATCGACTGGCCAACACTTCGTAAGCTACCCTGTATAATCCTTATAATACTTCTGTTAATGTCTTTATCGACAATCAGCCGATCTTCGCTTCTTCATCTATCAGACGTTTCGCCAATGAAAAACATATATTCTGTGGCACGTACCACATTACAAAATTATTAATCGACGTTTTACTATCGATTACCATTCAGAAAAGATTATAATAACCTTAGATGTGCGCTTGCTTAACTGTACAAATTTTGTTATATAAATTGTTGTGATTCCTGTACAACTGTGCCTGACTTTTTACCAACAAACGTATTATAATTATAGGTGAAATTCTTAAAGATTGTTCTTATGTTGGCCACATTGAAACAAATTGCACGTATATTATAGATTTTATAAATCTTGATCTGAGGATTTATTTCTGAAGTAACATTAACACGTAAGCATCAGGATTCTATCTATTATTTGATCTATTTTTATAAATATTTCAGGCCCATATTAAATATCTTAGTCAAGATAGCTCTCTCTCTCTCTCTTTCCCTCTCCCTTTGTCGGTGAATTGGGTTTATTCTTTAATTTATCCATTTTTTCTGTTACTTACTTACTTACTTACGGGAAGGGTTTTGGATGGATATTCACCCATTTTTATACAAATCATCTATGTCAAGCTAAGACTTACGAATTTCTACTCCTTAAATGCTATAAAAGTGCACTCGTTTTTGAGATGGACTTACATTTAAATTTACCGAAGAAATTTAACTTGGAAGTTGGTTCTATTTATGTTACTTTGTACTGATTCTTCGCGACATGTGTCGGATTTTTGGTGAAACTTGACTCAATTTCAAGGAAATTATCCTAGATCAAACGCTTGGTATCTCTTAATCACCATTCATCATAACGACGTGATGATTTCTGTCAGTTTTCAGCAGGGCTGAATGAACTGGACAACATGCATCCTGTGAATAAATTGTTCTCCATCTGTGCTTCTTTCCCCTATCGGACGGTGTGAAGAAGTTAAGGTTTGTCGTCATTTTATTACTCAGCGGTACCATCTTAATTATTTTAGAGTTAATTGCGTTTCGTAATTGTTAATTACTCGCTATAACTGCGCTATGTGTTTCTTTTATATGTATACTGACACATGATCCTGAAAAGGAATACATTTTTTTGGAGAAATTTATATTTTTCTCCTGTTTATTGTTTACAGTTCAGAAAATTATGCTGTCATAATCTTAATGATCGCTGCTATAAATTTCGTATTCATATCCCTTTAACGATTCATAGAAGTCAATTCATTTAATAAAAGATTTAGGAAATAAAAGAAAAACCACGCAAATAAAAGTCTTGGGATTATATTACTTAGCCCGTTTGGAAACCTCTTCCTTCTAGGGGTTTCTTACCAATATTGCAAAGCAATGCTAGTGGCGCCCTGGTAATCCAGATGGTAAGTCTCTTCGTGTATTGTTTAAATCCAGCCTGAAGCTTATTGTTGGAATAATATTGTCGACTGAGCTAGGTTGGCGCTATTTTGTGTTAAATGCGTTAATGCGTTCTGACCCCCTGACTGAATTGTTTATAATTTGAAGGGCTTGGTGCAAAAACTATTCAGCTCCAACTGGTCACCAACATTAAGCTGTTTTTCAAAATAGAAGAAAATTTTAAAAAATTAAAAGTTACTTTTCAATAAAGAAAAGTTACTAGAAAACATTTCTCTTATGAAAATATTTGAAAATATATATATTTTTTTGTTAAACAACATTTTTTCAAAATGGAGCTGTCTGTTTCTTGACACAAAATATAATAACAAAACTCAGTGTATGACAAAAAAACTGATTCATTTCACAAGTAACTCGAAAAAAGTACAAACATAAATTAAAAACATCTCAACTTCTACATCATCATCATCGCTATTGAAGTTTTCTTGGGGTATTTCAGGACCAACAGCATTAAAAACAATATCGTAATACCACTGATCATTCTTAGGTACATACTTTTCAGCCAGAGACTTAACATTCTCAAGTTTTGATTTATAGGTAGAGGATAGTTGCTATAAAGTTTTTTTGAAAGCAACGAATATGGTGCAGATGATTTTTTAAAAGCAAATTCAGAAAACAATGTTATTCCTGTTGTTATACTGCACTGCACTACATTAGTTTTTTCATACTTGAAAGCACGATATTTCGAAATAGAGAACTTTTCTTTTTCAGCATTTGTAACAGATTTTTTCATAAAACTTTTAAAATGTACAGAGAAGTTTAGAATGATATTCTGACGCACTTCTACTACAGTAAATTTCCTAGATGTGTTCTTGACCAAATCTCTCCAATCTGTAGGTGTATAAACTACTTCTTTTTTAGTTTTTCTTTTTCGATTAAGCTGAATGATCGATCACAGGGCAGTAATGATTTGCAGCAGTAAGAAACAGACAGCTCCGGAACTGGCCAGTTCTTGACACAAAATGATATTCATACAACTCCATAAAGTGTTATATTTTCTACTATAATATAACGGGTGTCCAGAAAGGGTAGGGGGTATTTGTAGATTCAATAAAAAAAACTAGAAGTCAGAAAAAATCAATTTTTTTTGTTAATTTTTAGACAACGTTTTGGAAAATTAAGTACTAAAGATTATGTTCTCCAAATGTTGACCCTCACGCTGCTGGCACTCCTCTAACCGTAAACGGAAATTAGCCACCACGCGTCTACACATCTCTCTGAAAACGGCAGCCATTTCGGTGCGAATGTTGTGCTTTAATTGCACTAAAGTTCGTGGTTTGTTTACATACACTTTCTCTTTAAGGTATCCCCATAAGAAATAATCAAGAGGTGTAAGATCAGAAAATGGATTCGAATGTTTGAGAATACCGGTTCGACTGTAAAAATTCGCAATCCAGGTCGCCCGTGCTCTGTTCGAACCCCACAAGCGATTGAAGAAGTGAGAGTTTCAGTGCGTGAAAATCCTTCTCAATCAATTCGCAAACTCTGTGTAGAGAGATGTGTAGACGCGTGGTGGCTAATTTCCGTTTACGGTTAGAGGAGTGCCAGCAGCGTGAGGATCAACATTTGGAGAACATAATCTTTAGTACTTAATTTTCCAAAACCTTGTCTAAAAATTAACAAAAAAATTTATTTTTTCTGACTTCTAGTTTTTTTTATTGAATCTACAAATACCCCCTCCCATTTCTGGACACCCGTTATAATAATCTACTATGATCATGGAGCTGTCCAATTTTTATTCCAAATGATTCAGCGTCCCAAATATACTTAAATTCATTGAAAAAGTGATTTTCGGAAAAAATGGAGCTGACCGGTTTTTGCACCATACCCTTCAATTATTGTCACGATACCGCTACAAAATATCTATATATATTTTTCATGTTATCTGAGAAACGTAGCAATGTGTAGGCTAAAACCCGTAAGATATCATCACACTGTCGCTTATTCCCAATATTTTTAAAATAGCGGAACGTAACATAGTTGTTCGTATATTAGTACAATAGTCTAAATAGCTCACTGTACTTTTCCGTTGAATATCCTGTCACATTCTCTCGGAGACACTCTCATCCATATTATTCTCATGTTCGAGGTTTCTCTTTTTGTCAAAGGTTAACTTCAAATAACTTTCTTGGTATATTAAAAATATTTGAAGGGCGAAACCTGCATCTGAATGAATCTTAAAAGATTTGGTAATACTTACGGTCCTCTTATTATATATACGTTACATGTTTAGAACAATTTTAGATATATGAGCTGCATACCAAGTAGCTATGTGGGGATTATTCCGTACAGACATTACTCTTTTCTTACTATCTTATACAACACATTACATTTTTCGTAGCCACGGGTGAAATTTCAATGCACTTATATATAGAAGCATATTTCAATAGCAGTGTTATCATCCCCAGTAAGGATTGTTATTTGTAAATTTGAAATTCAAGTAGTTTAGAATTATCATTAAAATAAAGAATAATTTTATTTACTAACAATTATAGCATTGCTCCAAAAATATGTATACACAAATACATTAAAATATAATGCTTTGTTAAAGATTATCATCATAGAAACACTATTCAGTGAAAGTTATTCTTATTTGTATTCTCTATTCTTAATTTGATCGATATAGAGTATAGGGTATTTCTAATTAAATATCTGAAAGACTGGTACAATTATTTTATTATATAATTAAAGGTCGATATGAATGCAAATTTTTTTTATCAAATATCACACATAAATCAGTTTTCGATCTATAAAATATATTATTTTCAAGTTTACAGTGATAAAATACCGCGTGATATTTGGTTGCTATACAAAACATTACATTAGGTAATATTAAGAGACACTTTATTATTTATACAACAAGAATTAACTCTAACCAGATTTTGTTTATAAATTCTTTAAAACATGAAATATTTCAAAAGGACTTTAAAGTATCTGCATATAAAAGATAGATATGATATTATTAATAAGGATATTAAATAACAGCGGTACTAAACTGGACCCCTGTGGAACACCTGGTGTTGGTAATACTTCGATGGATTTGTTGCCACAGTATAACACATATTATATTCCATTTTCTAAGATATAAGGAGAAACAAATTGTAAAGTCATTAAAGAATCCGAAAATACTGAATTTTTGTAAAAACATTGCAATATAATCTATTGAAGGATTTCAAAAAGTCTATATAAATCAGCTTGCTTAATATTTGCAACAGAATCTGACAAATATTCAGTTAAGTACAGTATATTAGTACAGTATAGTAATTGCAAATCGTCCTTCATAAACATCATTCTAGTTCAGTGACTTGATTTTTCACTCGTAAATAAATTCGTTCATATAGCATCTCCAAAACTTTAAATAAATTATTCAATACAATAATGGACCAATAATTAGTTAGACCAGTCTCCTTTCTTGAGAAGTGGTAAAAAATTGTATTTCTTCCAGCCATTGGGAAATGTTGATGTCTGAATAAATAAATTAAAAAGAATTATTTAGCCGATAAAAATAGTCCATAACAAAAAGTCTATATAAATCAGCTTGCTTAATATTTGCAACAGAATCTGACAAATATTCAGTTAAGTACAGTATATTAGTACAGTATAGTAATTGCAAATCGTCCTTCATAAACATCATTCTAGTTCAGTGACTTGATTTTTCACTCGTAAATAAATTCGTTCATATAGCATCTCCAAAACTTTAAATAAATTATTCAATACAATAATGGACCAATAATTAGTTAGACCAGTCTCCTTTCTTGAGAAGTGGTAAAAAATTGTATTTCTTCCAGCCATTGGGAAATGTTGATGTCTGAATAAATAAATTAAAAAGAATTATTTAGCCGATAAAAATAGTCCATAACAAAAAGTCTATATAAATCAGCTTGCTTAATATTTGCAACAGAATCTGACAAATATTCAGTTAAGTACAGTATATTAGTACAGTATAGTAATTGCAAATCGTCCTTCATAAACATCATTCTAGTTCAGTGACTTGATTTTTCACTCGTAAATAAATTCGTTCATATAGCATCTCCAAAACTTTAAATAAATTATTCAATATAATAATGGACCAATAATTAGTTAGACCAGTTTCCTTTCTTGAGAAGTGGTAAAAAATTGTATTTCTTCCAGCCATTGGAAAAAAATGTTGATGTCTGAATAAATAAATTAAAAAGAATTATTTAGCCGATAAAAATAGTCCATACCCGGTATAATTGACATTTTGATATTTATACTAGGGGGTACCCAAAAGAAACCGAACTGATGTTGTGGTGAGCGGAGTTCTTGTAGTACCGCTTTCAGCCACTAGGAGCGTATAGAACTACTATACCCGAGCCAGTAAGCCAAGCGTCGTCAGTTGTCACCAAAGAAGGTTCCGTTCGGCTTGTGTGAATTTTTTAGTAAGAGTTTTTGTGTGCTCGTCGTTTTTGCAATATCTGAGTGTCGTGAATAGCGCGCGCTCGTAAAGTTTTGCTTCGTGCCAGGAAAAACTGGCACAGAAACTCTTGAAATATTAAAAACTGCCTACAAGGACGATGCTATTGGGAAAACTCAAGTGTTTGAGTGATTTTCCCGTTTCAAAACAGGTGAAATGTCAATTGATTACAAACCTCGCTCAGGTACCTTCCACGGCTCGAACCGATGAAAATGTTGAAAAAACTCGCGAAATCATCCTGGATGATCGATGACGGACCATTGATGAAGTTGTTGGGCTGTCTAGAGTGACTTAGTGTTCAGTTCAGTGATTACCAAAAATGGCATGACGCCTCTGCTCCATACTCCCTATTCACCCGACCTTGCCCCTACGATTTTTTTTATTTCCTCGAATGAAAAGAGACATGAAAGCAAAGCGTTTTTCCGACGTTACTAAGGTGAAGAAAAAAGCAACGTAGACGCTGTCGAGTATCACAAAAAGAAATTTGAAGAATGTTTTGAACAATGGAATAAAAAATTAGACAAGTGTACTAGCGCCAGTGGAGAGTACTTTGAAAGAAATTGAAGGTTTTTTGTTTAAAAATTAAATAAATAAATTGTAAACAAAAATCCTTTTTTTTTGGGGTACCCCTCATATAGTATTTTCTTTTGTGCTGAAAGAGGAAATTCTTTATTTTTCCATATCAAATATGAATGACGCTTCCGCAATTGGTGAACCAAGAACAAATTTTCTTATTTGCTTGTTTTTTGTGTATCCAAAATTATATAAAAAATTGTGAAATGATTTTAATTGCAGCATGTATGCATATTGTTTGTAGTATTTCTTTTGTCTGATAGTATACGTCATATCATAGTTATTCATGAAGATCTTTATAGCTCGGTTAAACGCAAATGGAAAAATGTACAATTATTTCAAATATGCAATTGCGTGTATTTACATGAAAAAAAATCTTTAATTGGTTAGAGGAATATGAAACATGCAAGACCTCCCGGAACGAAAAAAGAATAAATGTATTACCCGCTAATAGGGAATCTTTATTAATAATTAAATCAATTATATTAGAGAAGCTTGTCAATACAGCGATGCTATAAAAGTAAAAATTTCCTTTTCAAGATAGAGACTAATTGGGCAGGTTTAATCAAGGAAGATAAATTGCTGTGCTAATGCTGATGTATATTCAAGCTACATACGTAATCTCTCCGTTGTAAAAATTGCATAATGTATTGACGGTAATGCAAACATCATTACCAGATGATGAACATTATTTTTATGCACAAATAATTTTAGTACTATTTTAGCACCCTGCTGAAAAAATATATACATAGCGATTGTGAGGTCGATCAATGAAGGTCATTAAACTCATTTGCCGCAGATTATTTTTAGAATAAACCTCTAATAGTGTCAAAAATAAACATCGCTAAATGCCACACAGATGAAAATGTGTTTTAACAATAAACTTAACTTCAATTTTTTACACGTTTTATACAATAAGTGTACGTTTACAAGGAAACTAAGAAAAAAAATCTCAGGTTCCACCGAGATTTGAACTCGGATCGCTGGATTCAGAGTCCAGAGTGCTAACCATTACACCATGGAACCTTATTGGAAAGTTATGTTTTTCACCCTGGATCATCAAGGAGGGTAAAATATTTTTATAATATTTTACTAATTTTACTATAATAGTTGAAAAACAATATAAATTATAACATTCAAATAAAATAGAACATACTTTCCTAATAATCGTTCTTATTATGTAAATAATTTGTTATTCTTTAGTAAGTATAACAAATCATTTAGCATTATTAATACTTTATTGAATTTTGGTCTCTGCGAAATTTAAAATAGATATTGTGGTATCTATAAATTTTGTTTCCGAAAATATACATCCAAAATTTTTCAAAGAATTAGTGTTGAATCTGGAAACTATACCTATTCTGTTACGTTTCTTTCTTTTAACCATGAATTCAATATTTGGCTGAATACTATTGATGTAATTTTCCAAGTAACACAAGCAGAGAAACTTTATAGAATGATACAACATTATTCAAAGCACAAACTGCCAAGATATTGGATTTCAATTGGAACTCAAAAAATTGTACGCAGTATTATGTGATGAGAACTAGTACATAGGCCATATTGAAGCAGTTGGCGAAAGATGAAATTCCTGAATGAGAAAAGAAAAAGTGAAGTAACTTCTATCCCAAAAAGACGTTGTGGTCAAAAAAGGGGATATATTTTACGACTCTACACGTTTTTTCTTTGTTCTCTCTCATATATTCCAGTTAATTCGGAAGAATTCGAACCCAAAATAAATAAACTGAAACTATATTTCTGTTAACATCCTGCCATCACCTGGATCATTGAATTCTGTCATATTTGCATTTTTACTTACTTTCTATAGAGATGTCCATTTATTTTTATTTATTTATTTTTTTTTCCATTTGTTCACTTTTTCTATTTAAGCTATATTTATAATATTCAAACAAATATTTTTAATAATTCCAAATTTATTTATTAGTTTTTTAATAATAGAAATCTTAGATAATGCTGGTTAATTCTTAGATAAGTTAATGGCAATATTAGGTACTACTCGTCAAGAATAGTAACAAGTCTCAAAACTGCGATATCGGACCGTCCACGAGGGCGCAGTAAATAACCTGGCCTTTAGTCAGTCGCATTGAGGACTTTCCAGAGTGAATATCAATGAATATACAGTCAAACCTCAAACCGTTATAACTTTACCACTACATCACCACCATACGGTAATATCACAGACAACACGCTATTCCGATGAACGCATTTGCTATAATACGTAAACAAGAGACAAGTGATGTTATGTGTGTCTCGGTCATCGGAGATGACCTGAATATATCACCGACAACTGTTTTCATATTTTCACGCTGATCGGTGAGAAGACAAATAGTAACATACGTATTATATTAAAGATATGAAACTCCTCTATTGACTAACGCAGTAGATAATTTTCGACAGATATAAATAGTTATTTGACATCTCACATTAAATTCTCAAACACAGAAAATGATGTTGAATCTGTTGGAATACTCAGTGGCGGCTCGTGGTGATTTGTCATGGGTGGGCAACAACTAACTATTAGTAGGTTATATAGTGCAAAATAATGAAGTAAAATATAGTAAAAAAAAAAACTTTGACTCATCACTCTATGTTAGTCACTGTACAAGTATATGTTAAGATTTAAAATTCTTTCAGCTTTCAAGTTGAAATTTCTCTCACGTTCGCCATAGTATAAATACTAAATAAATACAATACTAAACAAACACAAATGTAAAGTACCAACTTCCACAGACAAACCACCGCACTAATTTATTGTAATTATTGTTAACGAACCGTTAAAATTTTGAAAATCCTAACCTACAGAGTACAAATCTCGCTGAGATAAACAACGTTCTACAACGTCTCTGAAAACTGAACTAGGAAATACGGAGATCGGACTGATCGGATCTTCTCGATTCCTTCCCCGATTTGCCGAAGGCTTCTTCAGCAGGGTGGTCTAGCCCACCCGTGTCACAACTTACTCGAGACTAGAGTAAGCTGTGCCAGTGTTTCAAATTATTTCATGTAGTTTACACGTATATAATTTTGTTTTTATATCTTCAAATCAATCGTAATTCTATTAATTAATTAATTATATTCATGTGTTTACTGTTTATTTAATTTTATATATCAAATTCCCATGTTTCTATATTATTGTGAAATTATTTAAACTTTCAAGGGATGTGGAAAGTAGACCTGTTATTATTGATGTCAATAATATCAATATTAATTTTAAAACTGATCTTGGTAGACACTTATTTACTTGTATTTATTTATTAAAACAATAAATATAATTTTTTGTTTGTGCGAGGCGCTTGTGCTGTCTCGTATGTACAAAGCCAGAAAGACAAAAGGCGTCGCTGCTTACCCGGCCCGGCACCCACCACGCTAGCATAACCACGATAACTATTATTTCCACGGTTAGAAGAGTGAATTGCTGCACTTACTTGCACTGCAATTTTCCACCACGGTTGCGCTGTTAGTATTAGTATACATAATGAGAACTTTTCATTGTATTATTGTTGTTATGTAATATATAATGTATTTAATTAATTACATATTACATAATTAATCTTCACTAATTTCTATAAACGATAAATAACGAACTTTGGAACTATGTGTTCCTCTTCTTCTAGGAAATAGCTGGGTGGGCACTGCCCACCCTGCCACCCCTGACCAGCCGCCACTGGGAATACTTTAAACAGGAGAAAAGAAACGGAAGCCCTTTAATATATGTTAGAGCCCATAGATTATAAGGTTTGTCGCCGTGATAACTTATTTGGCTTATTTAAAAGGCATTTTCTAGTTTCCTTTGGTGTCGGTAACACAGTTGACTGACAAGGCGGTAAATTTAAATTACGTAAACAGCCACTCATTTGACTTTGACTTTTCATCTTAGTTCATACGAATATTGCTTGTGACTTATTGTTAGTGGTAAAGTTATAATTGTTTGACTGTATGTTGACTGTGAATATACAGAGTCCAATCTGGCCGCGTGTAAAGTATATCCTTTTTCCTCCGAATGCTGCCTCACTCTTTCTTCTACGCATATCTAGAGACTCTCACAATTTTTCCTATTAAATGTAGATGTGTTCCTTCTATTCCGGTACTTATATAAGGATATATGAGGAATTATGGGCACATAGAAGGATTTATGAAATTACTGGCAAGTTTCGGGATCTAGTAAGACGTAATGGTATGGGGTTTAGTGTTTAGTGAGGTATTTTAAAGATTTTTAGTAATTTAATCGAGGATTATAGGATTTGCGGATTTACTTAAAAAATGAACGTAGGTTTATACTCTTGTCCAACATATCCACCTCTCAGCTTCAGAATAATAATCGTAAATTATATAAAAATGAAATCATTATTGCATTACATTACTTACCCATTACATTACTTACCCAATTAATGTAATATTGGTGGCACTAATTACTCTATTACTTAATCTATTATTAGAGTTTAGTTATTATTTAATCTATTATTAAAGAGACTTACTCTATTACTATATAGATAATTATAAATAAGTTCGTTAATATTTACCACATTTCTATTTATTAATGACGTAATCTCTGTCTACCATATGTCTCATTTAAAATGAAAACATCTGGATATTTTCATCATTTTTTGAAATCTAAATTAGAAGTTTTGCCAGTTAAAATTATCAGATAGTTATCAGAAAAATCAGTTTTCAGAATTTAGAATCTAAGTTTGAGCTCCAACACCAAATTTTATTACGAAATTCATATTTTCCACACACGCTTGCAATTTTGATGTTCAATTTAATATAATATCATGAAAACTAAAACTATGGCTAAATTCAATGTCAATTTGACAAAACTTTGAGTTATATTGTGTAAAGTTCTAGTTTACAATCGTAAAATGGGTATGTATTTAAAGGAAAAAATAATAAGGTTATGGGGTGATGGGGTTCGTAGTAGCAGAGAAGTAGCCGCAGAATTTAATCGAATACATCCTTTACGAGTCGTTATTAGTCATGGAACTGCAGCCGCCATAAGTGTTCTTTTCAATTAAACTTGCAGTTTTATTATAAGATCTCAGAATGATCAACCTCATGTGATACATTCCTAAAGATAACGTAATATTAGTAGCAAATCAAGCGAATCCAAGAGTGAGTCTACGAGATTTTTCTCAACTGAATATCGACAAAAATAAAATTAAAAAATGTTTCAGTCATTATAAGATCAAGTCATTATAAACCAAAATTTCTACATACTTTGAAATAAGATGATGAAAATAAAAGATTAGAATATTGCTGTTAGACCCAGAGAAATTGTTTGGGCGACCGAAATTCTCTACATCAAATTCTGTTTACTTTACTGCATTTATAACTAATGAGGTGGTATCTTCTCAAAACTGTATATACTCGGCTACAGAAAATCCTCATTGGTTTATTAATTATAATGGCCAGTATTAAAAAAAAATTAATATATGATGTGGAATTTTAGAATAATTGATCCATTTTTCTTTAATAACTCGTTAAATGCTGAGCGTTTAGTTAACTTTTTCGATACGAAACTTTTAGATGCAATTGAGAATCTTCCAGTGAATGTGTGACAGCAGATGATTTTCCAGATATATGGCGCGTCAATCCATACTTCCAGAATTGTTTGTCAGTAGTTGAACGAACATTTCCCAGTGGGTTGAATAGAAGGAAATAGTCCTCTTGAACTCTGGCCTCCCAGGTTCCTCGATATTACACCATTAGATTTTTACTTCTGGGAAACAATGAAAAATATAGTTTGCAAAACAAGGCCCAGAATTGGAGAAGAACTTTGAGCTAAAATAAGACAAGCCTGTCGCGAAATCAACATTCTAAAGCTGAAAAGCGTAGCCAATTATAATAGTAAAAGAATTGAGAAATGTATTTAAATTGAAAGAGGATTATTTAAGAGAGGCTACATCCAATAATTAACTAAAATTTTTATTGATGTGTAATGAATAATTATATCAATAACTGATTTAAACTGTTGTTTTTTTTATTATTATTTTTAAAAGTTAATTGTTTGTATTATTTTCTCTTACATTGTATTTCTCGTCAAATAGACACTTTTATTCAATAATTTTTTCTCATTTCCATAGTATTAAAGTGAAAATAAAATCGTAAACGTCTGTGAACTAACAATGCAAATTATTTAATGAATTTTAGTGTTGGGGGTTTGGATTCTAAACAACTTTTTCTAATTACTTTTTTGGATATCTTCAACGCAAAGCAAAATATTGGAAATTTGTCCCATTTGGAGGGCTGCCGTTATCTCGGTTTGTTAATTATATTTAAGTGGGTTACCTCGAAATGTGTGTCTTATATAGGACTACAATTGTGCTAAAGCTCAAATTTGGATTTAAAAAAATGAAGAAAATATCCAGGTGTCTTCATTTTAAATGAAACACATGCTATGTTATATTAATCAAATCATGCTGTTCTTTTATGAGGCTTATCTGTGCAGTTTATGCAGTGTATCGTATATTTTTTTTCAATTAACGTCCTGTTTATTTACCAAGATGACCACGAGTTCAAAAAAAGATGCGCTTTTGACATTTATTGACGGCTACCGGTCTCTTCTCGAGTTTTAGGATACTGAATGCGCTTCATATTTCAGCAGTGTACCAATCCTTACACCAACGTTCACGAAGTGTTTTTCCTTTTTCCTTCTTCTTCTATCAACACAGCTAGAAGTATACAACAAACTACTGCTCTCCTTTCTCTGTCACCTATTATAGTTTATTTATTGTTAACACTATTTGAACCAAGTCTGTTGAAAGTGAGGAGAGAACTGAAGAAAAACCAGACGAAAACTGAACGTAGCCTACACACCTTCAGTTCAGATATATTATACAGATTTTTACACAGTTATTTACGACCGATAACTGCGCAGATAAACGGAAGGTGTGTAACCCTCTTTAGATGTGAGTAAGGGAGACACAATATTTTACTCCCAAAAAATGTTTAGCGGCCCTGCTTTATGGAGACACTGTTCTTGATCCAAAGAAAAGTATATCAATAACAATTCATACTCCAATGACCTTATTGAGTAGGCTAAAAGCGTTCTAGATTTTTTTTTAACAAACAACGGCTAACACACTTTTATCATGCAACAGACCCACGACAATATATAAATAATAGCATCGTTATCCATTTAGGGTTGAACGGTACCGTTCGGTGCTAGGAAGAGGTGTTGAATTAATGTCATCGATTGATATCCAGATCAGACGTCTTAGCGGTTTGAAGAACGGCACCTGCTGCCCACCAGGAGATGATCACATTGTAGGCCCAACGACGATTACTGTCTTACCATTGCAGGTAACTTACTCGGCGGAAATGCCTGAACGCTGCGCTAAAACATAAATTGCAGTTTAAAATTTGCATTCGTGCGGCAAGTGAGCCGATATACTTTGTATGTGGCACTATTGGCAGAAGGAGTAATTGTTTATTCTTTTTACGTTTCATTACATGCAATAATCTAGGTATATTTTGCAATTCTCGAAACACATTAGTGCTTGAATGGTAGGTTTTAAGTCAACTTAACTTGCTTTCGACTCAATTAATCAGTCGACATTACATTGAAGATGAAAAATCGTTTAGTAGTAAGCAAAAAAAATTTTTACATGTACTTTTTTTTGTTTTGTTTATGGCTGCATCGACATCTTAGGTCATTAGTCGCATCATGTGTCGTTTACACTCTATGTCTGGTATGCTTTACTGCGATCACCAACGAAATTTCCATGATTGATCATCGATTATGAAAAAACTATATTTTTTTGAAGATTCCACTGTGTTTAAAAAAGTTTAGTAATTTCCTTATAGCTATTATGTTGTTTGTTAAAATTGTATTTAGGTTTTTTTCCAATTTAGTAGATTGATGGTATCGGTCATACATGGGACAAGTTACAAGTAGATTTTCGATCGTCATTCTAACATTGCTGTTAGACCACTGGGGAGGTGTAGCTCCTCTTAACAAATGTAGAGATGTAAGGTGAGTGTGTGACATTCCTATTCTGGTAAGTACTGTTTGTTCTCTTCTAATAAGTTTCAGAGGGTTTTTCCATGTATTGACACTCGGGTGTATTCTTTTGTACAGCGTATCAATGGCACTCCATTTGGTTTGCCATTTGTTTTGGAATACTCTTTTCGCTTCTACCATCACGTCTTTATCTCTTACTAGAATTCCCATACAAATGTTTTCATTATCTGCAGATTGACGTGCTGCTGTGTCTGCTCTTTCATGCTGTGTCTATCTGTGATTTGTGTCAAAGGTACAGGGTTAAATTCGTAACTCGATATGAACTGTAATAATGAGTTAAAATGATGCAATATACAATTAATTATTAGAACTAATTTTAAGATACTTATCATCTATATGGTGGGTCTAACGGTATTCTAATAGTGAGTCTACTTAAGCCGGCTATTGTCCAATAAGTTGATGGACAATCCATTAGGATGCTTTTCAAAATGAAGAATTTAGTTTTCACTACAAGTAACTATCACTTGTTTCACTATTTCAGTGTAAGAATTTGTAGGTCCTGGTAGATGTCTTTATTTGGCATAAACCATGACTGATCGGTAATATCGGTAATAGCTCGGAGAGCTTTGTTCTAAAATCTTTCTAATATTGCGATATTGGTGTTACACGCGGTGCAATATAGTTCTATCCCATAAGTCTATACGGGTTGAATAATTGCATTATATGCCAGAATTTGGTTACGTAACGATGATGTGGATATACGACCAAATTACCAATAGTAGTATTAGAATTTTATTCTGAGTCGTTTTCTCTTTAGCCAGATATGCGTTAAACAAACAATCGCAGGCCAATTTAATTTTGTCACGAACGTCTCGAGCGATCCCAAACGCCGGGAATATTCGAAACCTCGTGAACGTGCGGAGTTGACTTCCAGTGCGTTCTATATTAGAAGGTTCGCCAAAGTTCTTTATCTAGAAACGTCTGGAGAAACGTTCCACTGCCTATATAAGAATTGTGTCGTCCGGCCAGCAGTTAGTTGAATTTGGACCGTGTTAGTGAGCAATACAGTGCGAAGAAAGTAATATAGAGTGCGAAAGTTAGTTTATAAAGTTAAAGTAGAAAGAAAGTTAGTTAGTTAGTTGGACTTGTGAATAGTTGAGTTGCAAATAAGTGTTCGAGAAATAAAGAACTTTCTAGTAAATTCGTTACAATATAGTGCGCCCATCTATGTTTATTTTAAAGAATTCTTAAACCCCCTTCATAATGTAACTCTCCAGAGGTTATAGGTTGGTGTAAAAATGGCTAATAAAAGACATCATTGTATTGCTGTTAAACAAATATTACAATTTTTCAAAAAAATGTGGAATATTTAACCAAATTACAAATTCCGCACAGATTCTCTAACACCAATTAATATCAGACTTGGCTAAAGTGATTTGTAAATGGCAATAAATTCACTTACGCTAGTGACTTCTTTAAATTGAATATCATCAAGTGAATGAAACACTTTCTCCAGTACACTTAGAGTAGAAGAAATGAATCATCCACGCAATCTAAGAGAAGATAAACCAGTGAAAGTAGTAACTGTGGTTAACGAGGAACGTAACCAGTTAATTTGTTAGGAGTTAGACAATCAACAATTAGTCAAACAGTTAAACGTTTCAATAAACTTGGAAGTTATTGTAGAATCCCAAAATAAAGTGGTAAGAAGTCTACAGATGCAAAAGATGAGCGATATCTCATTCAGCCTTTTTTGAGGAACAGGCATTCTACCAATTTAGAGCTAAGCAGGGCCCTAGCAGGAGCTCAAACTGTAGCAATCTCTCTACGAACTGTTAGGAGAAGGCTTAATAATTAAAGATGATTGGATAGTAGAAAACCAGCTATTGCACCACTACTGACTAAACAACATAGAATTACTAGACTGCGTTTTCAGGAGAACGCGCAAATTGGACTATTAACGACTGGAAGCGAATTGTCTTTAACACGAAACAAAAGTAAGTCTTAATTCACCAGGTGCATATCTCTCCGGAGATCCCATTTTTTGATGAATCAGTTGGAGAGGAGTTGGAGTTCAATGGTCGTATGTATTTGATTCCTATACAGTGAAGATCCATGAATCCACATATCTACGTGAAAGACAGCGTAGCAGAACATATGCCCCGTTTCTCGGGGACAATTTAATTTTTATGTAGAATAAACTTCAGCACCATATTGCTAGAAAGGTACTCGACTGCCTTCGATTTGTGAATATTTCAACTATGGGCCGGCCACCAAGAAACGCAGATATGAACCCCATAGAGTATCTATGGAGTTAAAATGATCAGTTAAGCGCCACATATCTGCCCCTATGACTCTTAGAGAACTCGAACAAGCTATTTTTGTCGAAACCACTTTATCAATAGCAAGCCCAGATGAATGGAAGCAGTTATAAGAGCTAGAGAAGGATCTATATGCTACTGAATTTAAATTCTTATGATCTAATTTCCAGGTACACCTGGAAAATGCCAGGAGGGATAGACAGGTATCAGATAGACTACATTCTGGTTAGGAAGAGATTTATAAATCAAGTAAAAGACTGTAAGAGTTATCCAGGAGCAGATGTAGACAGCGACTTCAACTTGGTAGTCATGAAAGCTAGATTAAAGTTCAAAAATCTGAAAACCCGGAAGGATAAGAAACGTATAAATGTAGACATATTGAGGGATGAGAATATGAAAGATAAGTTCCAGGAGAAAACAGATCAATTAATAAATAAAGCGAATAATGACGAAATCAAGAACGCAGAAACTGAGTGGGAGGGTATCAAGAATAGTCTAGATTCCGCGGCTACGGACGTTTTAGGACACGAGAAAAGGGAAGCTAGGAAGCCCTGGATAACGAACGAAATCTTAAACTTAATGCAAAAGAGACGAGGCTACAAAAACAGACCAGACGAGGAAGGACTGAAAACTTATAAGGCAATAAAGTGGGAAATCATTAGAAAATGTAGAAAAGCGAAAGAATAATGGATAGAGGATAAATGCAAAGAAGTAGAAGATAAGCTGCAAGTAGGTAAGACCGATGAGGCTTACAAAATAATTAAGAGGAACTTCAGGGATATAGGAACAATAAGTAGAAACGTTAGGAGTCAATCGGGGGACATACTGATGGGAAGAGAGGAGAAAGATGAAAGAGAGGATAGATGGAAGCAGTACTTAGGAAATTTATACGAGGGCCAGGAATTAGGAGAGATATTAGAGGAAGAATCTAGCATCGATGGGGAAGATCTAGGAAAACCTATATTGAGAGAAGAATTTGAAATAGCACTAAGGGGGCTAAAGAGCAATAGAGCGCCGGGTGTAGATAAAATACAGGCGGAAATTTTGAAATGTGCGGGACAGAAAGTAGTAAATAGGATATTTGAATTGGTAAAATACATATACGAAACGGGCGAGATGCCGGAGGATTATAAGGGGAACATTATATGTTACTATACCGAAAAAGAGAGGAGCCGACAAATGCGAGAACTTTAGAACGATTAGCCTAACCTCCCATGCGTCAAAAATCTTAAACAGAATAGTGCAGAAGAGGATGGAAAATAGAGCGGAGGAAATACCAGGAGAAGACCAATTCGGGTTTAGGCGAAATAGGGGAACTCGCGAAGCTATTCTGGCGCTAAGAGTAATGTTAGAGAAAACAATAGAAAAAGGAAAGAACGCTTATATAGGATTTGTAGATTTAGAAAAAGCTTTTGATAACGTAAGATGGGAAAAAATGTTCGAGATACTAAAGAGCGCGGGAATGAAGTATAGAGATAGGAGAGTAGTACACAATCTACACAAAGAGCAAACTGCTGTTATAGAAGTAGAAGGGGAAAAAAGGGAAGTAGCTATTAGGAAAGGAGTAAGACAAGGATGTATGCTATCACCACTAATTTTTAATCTGTACATCGAAGAGGCGATTAATGTGGTTGTGGTAAAAGATAGAGTGGATTTCGGGATTAAAGTACAGGGACAGAAACTAAAAATTCTGAGATTCGCGGATGATATAGCAGTATTAGCATCTAGTAAGGAGGAATTAGAATCCGCATTGAACGAAATGGAGGCAGTGTTGACAGAGGAATACGGAATGAGGGTGAATAAAAACAAAACTAAAGTGTTAGTGTGCAGAGGGCGCGAGAGCAGAGCAAAAACGAAAGTACAAATTAATAATGAAAGATTGGAGGAAGTTAAAGACTTCACTTATTTAGGAAGTAAAATAAATTGGGATGGAAGAAGCGATAAAGACTTAAAACAAAGAATAGCGCAGGGTCGAGTAGCTTTTAACAAAAAGAAAGCACTTTTATGCTCGGGGGTAATAAACTTAGAAACAAGGAAGAGATTTGGATGTATGGAGCACGGCACTATACGGTTGCGAAACCTGGACGGTAGGGGAAGCAAGTAGGAAGAAATTAGAAACTTTTGAGATGTGGTGTTACCGAAGAATGATGAAAATACCATGGACTGATAGGGTTAGAAACGAAGAAGTATTGGAGAAAGTCGGCGAAAAAAGAAGTATGTGGAAAAACATAAAGAAGAGAAGAGATAGAATGGTAGGCCACTTGATGAGACATGGGAGAATAGTCCGCGATATTTTGGAAGCAGAAATAGGAGTGAAGAAAGGCAGAGGTAGGCCTAGATTAGACTACTGCTCGAAAATAGTAAGGGATGTAGGTTGTAGCACAATTAGCGAAATGCGTAGCTTAGCACAAGATAGGAGAAGCTGGAGGTTAGCGTCCAACCAGTCTTAGGACTGATGACCTCATGATGATGATCTAATTTCACCTCCAATTTTTTTTAAGTTTCATTAACATGGTTTTCATTGCATCTGACATTATTGTTCCTCTCTGTTATTCGTTCATGTCTTTTTCCCAGTAGTACCATTCTATTGATATTTATTAAATATTAGTTTAAATCGTTTAATTATGAAATCACGTAGGTACTACGATTTAAATCTTCGAAAAAAATAAACGTAATAATGTGAAATTTCACTGATGCGTTAATTTTGTCCAGAAGTTCATTTTTGTGAATGTTTATTAAACGATGAAAGAATAGATATGTATCATATTGTCAAGTATTGGTATATCTTCATAATAGAAAGGAATAGAGATAATTACTATAAACAATTATTAAATAAAATTAAATTGTCGCTGAAAATTTTTCAAAATTTGTGAAGAATAACAGATTTTGTTAATACCGATTTTAAGAAACGTTTTGCTGCAAAACTAAGGATCCTTCAGTATATTTAATTTATATTCTTGTTTATAACTTCGGTACGAAACATTTAATACACCTGAAATAAAACGTAAAATTTCTGACCTCTCTATTCACTTATTTACTGAATACTTTCACAATTATTATATTTTCTACCAATCGTATCTTTTACTTATAAGGCAAAATAACTTTTACAATTACCCACAATCTAAATCAACGATCTGATGGCGGAAATGGCTGACATCGCGCTGGACACCACAACAAGCTCGCAGAATTCCATCTATTAAAGAACATTCGCGTAGAACGTGCTTCAAAAGTAGACATATATTACTCTTATTAACCACTGGAACGTGTTTCATTTAAATACGAGTCATAATTAACAGAGCGCTTCCTCTAAATCTATTAGCTATCGTGTTTGTTACCGCACCAAAAAGAAATCAAATAGTAGATAATATAATATTCCGCCTAGAAATAATAATCGGCGAGCCATCGATTTGAATAAAATATCTACAAGTGTTAACTAGAAGCATGTTATTCGTGACACTTGCTTGAGAGACGCTCAAATAGAAAAGGAATAAATGTTTTGTATTGTTGCAAGAATATTACTAACTCATTAAAAAAAAAAAAGAAGCGAAGCTTAAAAACAAAATACAATTATCTGTGGAAAATATTTTTTCTTCTATAAACTCAAAGCAAATGCAAAACAGTGAAAAGGATGTAATTTAAATAGCTTCATTTGTAATAACATATTAATTCCACTTGTGTCATAGAACCTAAAATACAAGTCAAATATTAGATGTAAAACTTGACTTGAAATGTAGTGCATATGGTTTGTATAATGATTCTTTGCGTATGTGTCACAGGCAACAATCGTATGAATCAATCAATTGACATTTTTGAACAGTGTCGTGCCGAAGGCACATTTTAAAATAACAGTTAGTACAATACAAATCCGTCAACCTATGACAGAGTAATGAAAAGGTTATCCACAAAAATATTCAATGGAAGTGATATTTCCATCAAAATAAATGAAATAAATTCAACAAAAATCAAAATAAATGAAACAAAAATGAAATAAATTTTACAGAAATATTGAAACGCCAATGAATCAAATTATACAATAAAGCTAAGACGTGACTTCATAATTGCATTTTGTTCGGCAAATTAACTGTCTGTGCCGTACGTAGTTGATTGAAACATATGTCACTAGACATACGTGCTGGTAATTGTGGCATATTACTATTAATTGCGAGTGGTGTAGCATGTGATCCGTGCGTCGTCACTAAAATGATACACGCGCAAAAATCCATTATACAAATTGTATATAAACTTAGTCATCAACGAGTTAAGCTATTGTATTATTTCATCTATTACTATTACTATTACTATTAAGATAATGCATCTATTACTATTAAGATAATGCATCTTAATAAAATTCAACTATTTACTTGACTTTCTAAATGACATTCAACTCAAACCTATCACATAATAGTTCAATTTCAATTAAGCTATACTATATGCAATTGAGTCCAATTGCCAGAAATATGTTATGTAGAAATAAAGTTGAGAAAATATTAGATCTTAAGACAATTATCTTTTTAAATGTCAACATACAACAGCATAAAAATCTAAATCAACCTTAAAAAGTTCCTTAGAAATCATTTAACACTCTAGAAGTTGAAGAGAAATAGAAATTACTACTGTCTAATATCATGCCGATATAAAACAATATTAAAAAAAGCTTAGGCTTCATTGGCACCCAAACTATTTTCATTTCTGTCTGATTGTGAGACAAAAAAAGATACAATGAGTATTAGGGTTTTAATAAAATAAATTGTCAATACTAAATTATTTTTATACAATATTTAATATAAATTTTGACTTATATTCAGCCCTCTAAATTTTGACTAGAAATATTCGTTTACTATACTTTTGTTTTAATGTGGTATAAACTTTAATGCTATTATAGCTAATAATGTAATAAGTTAGCAGTATAAATAGGAATGGTCATGAATAAGCGTAATTAAAAAATCATCAAAGAAATCCAGTAAATTATTAATACATAATAGAAATAATGATGGTCTAAGTATTAAGCCTTGTGGAACTCCATATTTAACCCTCTATGGTCGTATGTAACTTCAAAGTAACATAATATATTTTACTTGAATTATAGGTACATTCCCGCTTTATAGCCCACTATTGCTTGCAATTAATGATATAGAACTGTATTTAATAGTATTCCAGCGCCATCTGAAAATTTATGTTGAAAATAACCTCATTTCTAAATTTTTTGGCTACCAAGATGACGTACAACATATAAATGTGATTTATTTTAGTTTTGTTTTGTGTAAAAACTTAAAATATTGTGTAAACAAAATTGTTATTGGGTTGTGTAAGGTTTACAGACTTTAAATATTGTAGCACTCCCATGGAAATTTTAATATAAGGACATTTACTTTAGCAAACAGGTATGTTACTTTTAAGTTACGGTGGGCTATAAGCTGTATAAAAATGATATTAAATTGCAGCCATACAAATGAGTTGTCGTACATTTTATAGGAGAAAGACCAAGCAGAAATATCCTGATATACCTACCAGAATAATAAAAAATGTTAAAGATCCTGAAGATTCAGTTTTAAGTGATACTAGTGAAGATGAGGGGGAGTTATTAGCAAATTTGTGTAATGAGGTTAGCAATAATACAGAGTTACTGAAGTTAGAGATTCAATGCAGCACAGTCGAGGGACATTCAGAAGTAGAAGTAGAACACGGAAGTAGAATTTGAAGGTGTGCTTGTATCAGAAAATAAAGATAATTATCCTCAGAACAGTGAGCCTCTTTGGGACCTAGAGGACGACATCTCGCTAGCCCAATTTATCCATGGTAAAATTAATAAAACAAAAATTCACAAAAATGAAATGAACCCATCAGTGAAAAAGAAAGGAAAACCGGACCTAAATTGGAAGACTAGTACTCGGCTGACAAGATCAGTTTTTTCTTGGAAAAATAGCTTGCTACAAACTCAACCAGACACACTAGATAGTCCTCTAAGTTTGAGAAGTTAGTAGATAGAACTGTACTAGAAGACATTGCAGAGCTATATACTGGAGTAGGTTGGAACATTTGGTGTGAAGATAACACTAACTTAGTTTTCCACAAAACATTATACACTACACTCGACGCGCGTTTCGGCCACAAAGTTGGCATTATCTAGAGATGATTAAAATTCATTGAAACATGGAGAGCCTTAATCATCTTCGGACGATGCCAACTTTGTTAACGAAACGGACGTAGAGTGTAGTGTATAGTGTTTTTGTGTTTTGTGGAAAATTAAGTTAGTGTTATTGCAGAGATAAGTAACCTCTATGCTCTTCAGTGTGATGTGAATAAACCTCTTTCCCTAACAATCCAGTAATTACAAGGTTAAAAATTCGGGCCATACAGGGTTGATATTTATTTTTTCGGAATTTGCATGTACCACCTGACTTCTCTCTTTAACTCTTTCAGGCTAAGTGGTACATAAAGTGTACCACCTTTTTTTATTCCTCCGGGTCTTGGTGGTACACATTCTATACCATTTATTCAAAAACATTTTGCTACAGTCACAGAAGCACAAGAATCGTACCACCTACAGAATATGTAATTATGGTTACCTACCAGCTATAGTTATGAATATGTTTGATTATATGAATGCTGGCTATCATATTCAAACAGTTTTGAGGTTAAACGTTATTGTCTCTCATGGCGTGGTGATATTTTAGTAAGTTTTAGTGTGTTATCTGGTGTTTTACTTTCAAATTTTGATACCAGGCTGGATACGGTAGTGTATTAGAGGGGATTAGCATACTGGTAAGTAAAAAAGTCGTATCTGCTATCGTAATTTTTGGTAAAATTGAGGCGGTACAAAAAATGACCATACCACCATGACCATAGATTGTTATGGATGATATAAATTTGAAAGGCTGGCTAGAGACGAATTTTTGAAAGAATAGGAGAACCTCCCCTCCGATCAGGATTCTGTTATCGATGGCGATCTAGGTGATGATTGTAATGATATAGAGTTTGATAATAATGCGGAAGTAGAAGATAATGTGCAACAAGATGAAATTCTTGATGCTCCGGTAGAGGATTCACACTCTAACGATTCTGAATGGAATGTACCTCTGGATAAAATTAAACAGACAGAAACAATTGCAATATGATGCGGATCCTATTTAGGGCCAAACAACTAATATAGTAGGTCCACCTGATTTTAGTCATTATTCAGGTGTAACGCAAGTCGTTCAGGATATTCAGGATCCATCTCCATACCAATTATTCCAGCTATTATTTGATGATGACATAATTAACAATTTAGTATTCCAAACAAATCTTTATGCATACCAAAAATTTCTGTTATCTGGAAAGAAATATGAGCCGACTACTGAAGAGGAAATTAAAGTGTGTTTAGGTATAAATTTATTAATGGGAATAAGAACCATGCCCAGTTACAAAGATTATTGGAGTTCTAGTCCCGACCTCCATGATGCATATATAAGCCAACTTATGCCACTAAACAGATTCAGTTGGCTCCTCAGTCATATACATGTCAATGATAATAATATAATGCCAGGAAGAAATGACCCAAATTATGATAAACTCTACAAATTACGTCCGATGTTGATAAAATTGTCAGAAAACTTTAAAAAATGTTTATGTCCAGATAAATGTGTGGCTATCGATAAGTCCATGATTAGGTTTAAGGGTAGAAGTAGTTTAAAGCAATATATGCCAAAAAAAGCCGATAAAAATAGGCTATAAGATTTGGGTATTAGCTGATAAGTCTGGCTACATGTATAAATTTGATATTTACACGGGTAAAACGGATAATGTTATTACTGAGAAAAATTTGGGATCTAAAGTGGTGAAAAACTTGTTGAACGGTTTTGAGGGAAAGCATCACAATGTATATTTTGATAATTATTTTAACTCATACACCTTACTTTTGGACTTGAAAAAACAAGATATTCACGCTTGTGGAACTGTAAAAAGCACGCGAAAGAAACTTCTAAAATTGCAGGATGGTAAATTGTTGGCAAGGGGTGCTTTCGACTGGAAAACAAGTAATACAGGATTGTTTATGTGTAAGTGGAAGAATAAAAGATCTGTGTATTTACTTTTTAATTTTCATAGCCCCCAGAATACGACAACTGTTCGTAGACGTGAAAGGAATGGTGACTTAATTGAAGTGCCTTGTCCAAAAGTTTTAGTTGACTACAATAGTAATATGAATTTTGTGGATACATTCGATCAACTCAAAGCAACTTATGAAGTTAACCGTAAAAGCCACAAATGGTGGCATTGAATTTTTTTTCACTTCCTAGATGTATGCGTCGTCAATGCATACGTTTTAAATAAATTGCTTCAAGGAGGAGATGCAGTATCACAAGAAGACTTCCGACGGCGAATAATAGATGGTTTGTTGGCAAACAGATTGGTCACTTTGAAACGAAAATTGGATGGGTCATCAACTCGATCTCCCATACACATTTCAAAGCACAAACCTACAGTCCCGGTTGAAATAAGACTTGCCAGTTCGTCTCACAAACCAATTCGAGACACAAGAAAACGGTGTGCCAAATGCAGCACAAAGGCAAAGCAGATGTGAACCGAATGGATGTGTTCTGTTTGCAAAGTTCCTCTGTGTCTATCGAAATTCAAAACGTGTTTTCAGGAGTATCACGCAAGAGTAAGAATTTTTCAAATATTGCAACAAACAGTATTTAACAATAATTATTCTTTGCAGCCATAGCGGTACAAGTGCTGTACCACCCCCCAGGAGTCAGTGAGCTAGGAATTAGTCACAAAATCATCTGCAATATGATTATTTTTAAATATTCTTTGCATTAAAATCATTATAATCCCCAAAAGTATAGTTTTAATTTTCCGTGACGCATGGGTATAGAAACTATAGGAATTTATGTGCCTGAAAGAGTTAAGGGGTGATGTTACTTTGCCTTAGTATTTTCTCCACTTTTATTTTTGAGTATATTTGTTAAGTGAACTAAACGCAGTATAAATTTCTTAGTTTGCTTGGGAGTGGCGAACCAAGAAACGATAAGGCCCTGAGTGCCGCAGGAGCGTCTTTGGCACCGTTATCGAACGTAGGCGCCTCCGTCATGTTTACAAGTACACTTAACAATAAATATTTAGTACTCAATGTTCTAAAATAATAGGTACAAAAGACAAAATGTCTTTCGCTGAGCATTTTCTTGTTCTAGATAATGTAACGATATAGTTTATTAGCGTACACCTATCAACTAGAATATATGGACGGAGTGAGTGGGAAAGATATTTACATGCATTCCATCATTGTTAACATGGAGTGCACTTCCCATACAACTTTATGGTGTTAATATTTTTACTAAACTGGTAAATTTTATTTGTGAAGATTCGTTATTCTAAGATAACGTAAACGTAAAATGTCGAACAAAAAAAAAGGCAGAAAGCATTAAATATTTGTATGGGCATATAATTTTATACAAGGTTAAGTTAAAGTCGGGAAATGACGATAGGATAATGTAGAGTATACTTAAAAATAGTTGATTGAAACAAATGAGAAACTCTTAAAAACATCGTTTATTTATATGTTATCACATTCATTAAAGCGGAACGAAAATTAATTTAATAGTATCTATTCGTTAACTGACACACACACGCCTAGCCTAATGATGTGGAAATGGAACCTACGCTTGGATTAATCCGGCCCGGCAATTTAGGCTAACTCCAATTAATTGCATCATTGCTCTGGATTTGCTTCGAGACAATTATGGGATAATTTACCATTAGAATTTCTGCATCTGTTAACGTTCATGTCAGTTCAAATTCCACAGGACTTAAAGCAGTTCTGTGAAAAAGGAAACGGCTCGTTTTTTCCTACTTTCGGCTCTGAACCCGGGACACTCACCATCGTGAAGCACTGGACCGTTCGTTGTCCACTACGCTACTTTACCAACAACTTGTGTATGTATCTAATACTGGAGTAGGTCGCGGAACCTTTGGTGTGAAGATAATATTATTTAGCTTTCCATAAAATACCAAAACACTATACACTACCCTCGACTCGCGTTCCGGCATCAAAGTTGGCTTCATCTGGAGATGATTAAAACTGATAATCACCTCCATATGATGCCAACTTTGTTGGCGAAGCGCGCGTCGAATGTAGTGTATAGTGTTTTGGTGTTTTGTGGAGAACTAAGTCAGTGTTATATATCTTATACTGTTTATCTCTTGATTCTTCTTTTCATGTTTACTATTAATTACCAAAACATTCATTATTACTCAGAATATTTAAAAATTATGTTCGATACTGAGCTAATATTGATTCAATATATTAACACGATTAGAAAAATGTAATCATAAAATAATTATACATTGTTTTTTAAAGGTAAGTATAAAATTCTTGAATATCTACAATAATTAGGAACAATAAGTATTATTTAATAGGCGATTCATGATCTCGGGAATAATTTCCATCTTCAGATCTCCTCCTGTTATTGCTGTGCCTATGTATTTCCTTCTCTAGATTATACAACGTACTGGCACTACATAAAGGTGTATCAAGTGGTACAGTAGCATTGAAAGCCTTTCTGTTCACAATGTATTCTGATTTCGTCATGCTGTACTCTAGGCAAGGGCAAAATCGATAGCCCCACAATATTTCCTTATCCAAAAAAGAGGTCTGAGTCCTCGTCACCTGACCAGTTTGGATGGAGCTTCCGGATATCACAACCACTACTTCAAAACTAAAAATATATATATACGGTTTAAAATTATTTATCAAATCATTCATAAAAATAATATTTTAGAATTTATTTTACAAATTTTACAAATAAGGTATTTTGGATACGTTCCTGTTATCCCACATTATATTATAACTTACTACTGATCATCATCGTCAATGATTACAGCAAATCATCTATGGGAATATATGTATGTAGAACTCGCTCTTACATACTTTAGTATTGGTATATCGCGACACTAATTACAGTAAAATACTAGAGATAATATCTAACTTCGTCAAGGGATATATCTTCCAGACTTCTAAATAATTCCTCGAAATTTTCTAGATTATTTGCTTGTTGGTATTGAAGTTGTGTTTGCTTGTTTGATAGATGAATAAGATGAAAATATTCTATTGAATGGTCTGTTAGATCAACAGATTTGTTCGTTGTATTATAGTTGTGACACAGTACGTTGTATATATGTCTAAACTACATACTCAAATACGTGACATCACCGAAAATATACAAGAAAGAACGAAGAAAATTGACATCCAATAGCAAGATAATCAAAATCCACTAATAACGATAACTGCGATCTACAATCCAAGGAAGTAAAGGTAACAAAACCATATTGTCTCTTTCCGATGAACTATTTCCTGATATTGCATATATACACCCAAACCATCATACTATTTTAGAGACACAGACCACACGGAATATATATCTCAATAAAATTAGCTGGCTCGATTTCCCAACTCGCTAATTCCAAAATTTAGAAAGCTGCTCTGTGCATTTAAGTGCTCCGGGCTATTTTTCGATCCTAAAATGTATAACTCTAAATCCTGACCAAAACAGATGACTAAGAAAGATGCTGAACATCTTGAAGACGTTCCAGACCGTTTATCCCACCAACTTGAGCCTTGTTAAGAATGCGGAGCATCGCAATAGATGAAAGACTCCCGGGGATAGACAGTCGGCAAGCCCAAAAAAAAGGAGACAAGAGGAACATCGAAGGAGACCCCACCGACAGGGTCCTCCAAGCCAAGACTAAATGGGGCCTAACAGGAACCGCCACTGCCAGCCTACCACTTCAAAAGTGAAAGGCATATTAAGTCTACAGCAAAAAGCAGATAAAGAGCAGTAGTCCTGTTCAATTTGCATCCCTCATTCGGAGACCACTAGGGCTGAATACTGGCGTCGAGTAGTATAAATGGAATGACATTACAAGTGATATATAATCACCATTCTGATACTTTCATAATACATAATTAACTGATCAACTTACTTGCTTGTCATGAGATCTCTAGCGGAAACAGTCCACAGTGGACTTGAAGCTGTTATGACATGCATCACTTCAACAGGCCAAAAGAGCATACCATAAGGCTCCACATCCAGTTCTGTTATGAAATTTATGTGGTGTTCACCTTCAAGCGATGAATTTTTCTTCACCATGAACATACTAATTCTATTGTCAATCCAGTGTTTTCTCAGACTGTCATTTATTCGCACAATTAAACAGAGTTTCCCATTACGAAGATTAATCTAAAAAATGCGTATGAGAAGTTACTAAAAAGTAAAATCATTTCATATTTTCTGAAAGCTACCGTTTCATATGTAATCAACACGATCAATATAAAAAACAAGCGATTTATTTTATTCAGGAAAGCCTTATATAAGTATATATACTTTTAAAATTTTGATTTACTAACAGTGTTGTCAGTTCTTTGCTTGTAGAGGTTATGTCATTCACAAATACAATATATAATTGTTCTAGATCTCAACCTTGTAGGAGTTGTAGGCCACCAATTTTTATAATAGTTTTTCTAAATGTTCATTAAAATATAAAATAAATTATCGTTTATTTTGTTAAATAAACATGTTTCTTATAAATCGTTACAATGTCTCTTGATACCATATCGCTCAATTTGGTTCATTAGCAACTTAATTAAATAATTAGTGCACTCAAACACTTATAACAGTTTAATGAATAGAGCGAGTGCTTTCTTATTTTTATTTAGAAGTTTGTAGACGTAATACTGAAATTGTGTATTTCTTTTGTTGAAAGTTGTTTGTTCTGATACATTATATTGTTTGCTTCTAATAGGTATAGTATTTTATTAATAAATAAACAATTATAAAACCTTAAAACGGACTTTTCCACACGTAGAATATCTCTATCACGAAATTGAGTCGCCGAGAGAAAATAAACTAACACATAAATGCAGAATATGTGTTTTATAGGACAGTTTTACTTTTTGAAATAGTCCACCATCGTGCTTTCTTATGACCTATGGACAGGAGTGTGCTCTATCCACCTCAAAATCAATAGATGTCATCTGGTAGACGTCCCTAATCAGAGTCAGTCGAAACCGGATCGATCCGACACGATTTAATTGAGTGATCGTGCTAAGAAAAGAAATTTCTCAAATAATCCACCATCGTGCTTTCTCATGACCCATGGACAGGGTAGAGTGTGTCCTATCCACCTCAAAATCAATAGGTGTCATTTGAGAGACGTCCCCAATTAGAATCAGTCAAAACTCGATCGATCCGACAGGATTTAGTTAAGTTATCGTGTTAACTAAAACAATTTCTCAAATAGTCCACCCTGGTGCTTTCTCATGGCCCATGGACAGGATGAGGTGTATCATATCTACCTCAAAATCAATAGGTGTCATCTGGGAGACATCCCCGATCAGAATCAGTCAAAACCCGATCGATCCGATACGATTTAGTTGAGTTATCGTACTAACAAGAATAAATGCCGACGACAACGACAACGATACACACACACACACACACACACACACACACACACACACACACACACACACACACACACACACACACACACACACACACACACACACACACACACACACACACACACACACACACACACACACACACACACACACACACACAAACACACACACACACACACACACACAAACACACACACACACACACACACACACACACACATTTTTTTACACGAATACATTACTTTTCCGCGTATAGTGGAGTGCGGAAAAGTAAAACAGATCGTAAATATGTTAATATATAATTAGTTCTTAACTGTGGATTTACTTTTTTATATAGTGCAAGTACCTTACATATTTTTAATGCACTTGAAGTACAGCCATCATTTATAGACAGACTAGTTATATACGATGACGATATATTAAGTTATTTTGCACATTTATTTATTTGCGCATTTATGATACAATTATGCTCGAAGTAATTGCTTCTTTTACTTTAGATTTACATTTAGCAATATATTTACAACTCTTATCATTATAAAATATATATATATATATATATATATATATATATATATATATATATATATATATATATATATATACATATCACCATTGCTTTGAAACCTAGTTCTTGTCAGCCCTTTACACAGAGTCAATTCCGAAGGATTCTACACTTTTACGAGTAAACAGTCAGATAATAATGATTAGTGAAAATTTTCAATGGGATACTCTATGAGAAAATACAAGTAAGTTTTAGAATAATATGAGAATGATAGAGAACATACTCCTTTTATCAACGGCGGTAAGACATCCTCTTTACCAAAGAAAAGGAACAGAAGAACTTAAAGGCTACTGTTCTCCTAAACATATCACTAAGATTTGGGTCAGAAGTGAAATATCTTGGCATCACTTTTGACACCAAACTATCCTAAAATCTCCATCTCCATAGAAGATTAAAACGAACTTACATCTGCTATGAGCAGTTCCGCAGAACCATTAGGCATAAATTCTAGGAAATAAAACCCAAAATGGTTGTGTAGTTAGTGTAATATACTGATATCATAAGGCCGATGATAGCCTATGGAGCCATTGCCTGGTGATCAAATAGCCAATAAATAATAATAAAAAGGATGTTTAATCAAGGGCAAGGCTACTTGCACTTGATTAAACTAAATCAAGAGATGCTTGTCTAAACATAACTGGAGCCATGTGAAAGACACTACCAAAAGCAATGGACGTAGTGATTTTGCTAATACCGCGACTAGATAATATATATCTAAAATAGGTGACTATTACTATGGGCCGTTTCAAATTTATTGGTATACAAACCAAACGAATAATGTAAGAGTACCAGAAACCGCCTATAGATCAAGGTTGTCAACATAGACAGATTGGCTAGAGCGATTGTTAGTCTAAATGTTCATGGGACTGTCCATTTTAGTACACTGTAGATGTCACCAATAAATCAGATTCTTGGAACTATGGGATGAAACAGAAATCAGTCAGTTTAATAGGTAAACAATCTTTACCTATATCTTTTTACCTATATTTTTACCTATAGGGTAAAGATACTCTATCCGAAGTACAGCACAAACTTTCTTGGAAATGTTTAGGAACAATGTAGGTCTTGTGGCGGGAATTCTAACCAAACACAATCAAATAAAGAAACAGATTCATAATGTAAAGCTAGGTGATAGGCCCCTCTGCAGAGGCTATGAACTGGAGCACGGAAAAATGCATCGTGCACTGTGTAATTGTTCTGTCTTTTCGACTATTAGAGAATTAATTTTGGCAGAACTTTGGTCTACTATGGTCGATGTTAGGGAACTTCTTATAGGTGACGTCATTACCTATTTCACAAGAATAGGATCGCTGACGACCTAGGTGGAATTATCTTTTTTAAGGAAGGACACACAAGGAGCCCAATGGGTCATAAGTGCTACGGTACTTGAGTGAACTGTCCTCCTGCCATTTCAGTATTCCAGAATACAAAAAATATAATTATATTTAAAAACAAAAGACAGTTTTATTCATTTCATCATTGATATTGTAAACAGTTTCTACCTTCATCACGGTTCTTGATGATAATAGTCCAATAATACTATCATTTTGTTTCTTGTGGAAAGATTAGAACTAAATAAATGTGCAAATGGTCTAATAATACAAATAGACCTTATATAAAAATATTAATTAATCTAGTTCAATATTTATCTGTTGTAAAACTGTTCAGTTCTTTTACTTGATACGTACAATATCACCATAAAAATAGTAATTAAAATACATTATCCTTACCACTGCCCTCCTGCTAAAGAGACTGTACTTGTATGTCGGTTTCCCAAACTTCGCATACACAACTGACAGAAAAGCCCCATCAATAAAAATTGTCACCAAAGTACTGCACGTCAACAAAATGAAAATCAAGTAACAAAATTCCGTCGGGTGAAAATATCCGTAACCCGTTGCCGTAATAGTTTCGATGCCCAGCATGAAATAACTAGTGAAATTGTGCATTCCGGTCACACACATTCTGTGCCCCGGTTCGTTCTCGAAATCCCCGCTGACCCAGGCGTCCAGTAAAAAAAATAAGGCGAAAATTAGGTAAGCGATAACGTTAATGGCGGCTATAACCAATAGAAGCCACCGCCATCGCATGTTAACTAAGGTATTCCAGAGATCACTTGCATAACGGATGGACTTTTTGGGTATTTTCACTAAATGGATGTTAATCCGTCCCTTTCTGTTCATGATTCTTATATCGTCATAGTAAAATGATCGTGTAATCTCGCTGTAATTAAGAAACATAAAATAGAAATTTTGTTACTAAAGTGAAACCAAGAAGTCCAAAGAGTGGAACTGGATCTGGAACAGAGGCGTAGATGTTTTTATTTTTTGGCGGGGTCAGTAACATGTACTGTTACAATTATTGATATGACTGATTTTATCGGCTATCTGCACAGTGAATTTGCATCTATTTAATGTACTAAAGCGCGGTCTGTTTGAATTTGAGCAATTCTTTGAATTTACGTTGTGTATTCATCATTTTTAGACTTGCTTTTTTGATTTTAATGTGTTGATTGACCAACTGAGTGATCGTATAATTAGTGATTTTTCAACTTTGATAGTGACAATTATACATGAAACAATAATTTACATTATCTGTAATGAATCCAGTTAACGATATTATTTGTAATTTGTTGGAAACACCAACATGTTGCTGAAAAGACGAAGATAGAAAAGACGTTTTACTGAAAGGAAGATCTACGACTATTTTATCAATATTTGCCAAAAAAGAGATTAAGAAATCTTGTAAACCTTATAACGTAAATTTCAAGTCTGCTCGGTTCACAAATAATTATAAATAGTTATGTAGCAGCCTAATGCTACAAAATCTATATTGCTGGCCCTGTTTACTATTTGTAGATATTTTAAATATTATGAGGCCATTACATAAACATACCCATTCTGCCCAGCATCTAATATTTTAAGTACTGTTAAAAAATTTCGAAAAAAACGACGCTTTAAAAGAGAACGTTAGACTTTATAAACTACAATTTAGTGAACACGTCCGTTTAAACAGAGTTTTATTAGTGACGGTTATTGGTGCAGTTTTGTATCTTGGCAAGAAATAATTAGGATATCGCCTCCATGACGAAAGACAGACTCCGTAAACAGTGGAAATTGCAAAGAACTCTTAGAATTGCTGTTATTAAGGTGTTCTTTAGAAATCAGAAATCATTATAAAAAAATAAAATATGTTTTCGGTGAACATTCAAAAACCACTCAAAATGAAATCATCAGTTGCATTTCTGATTATATGAATGAATATATAAAAAAAGACATTAATGAAACGCAAGACGTATACCGACTATTGCAGAAACTCGATGGTGTTCCAATTCCAAATTAGTTTATACAATAATTCAGGACTGGGATAAACTGAAAGAAGTGTTTGAATTTATTATAAATTCTGAAGAATCGAACCAGAAATCCATTCAGCTTGCTAGAGGATTTTTAAATGATATGAATGATTTTGATTTTATGCTACAGATATTTTATATGACATCCTACAGAAAAAAAAAATTAGATATTAATTTTTGTGTGCATCAAATAAAACAGACACGTTAAATATTGAAGAAAAGAGAAATAACTTTTTTAAGACAATTTTTAATAAAGCAAGTAGAATGACAGAATTAGAAATACAAAGCGACAATACGCTGGTCTTCCTAACGAAGCCATTAGTACAAGATATAAGTACTTATATATGAAATATTGGACCGTATTTTAATGTAAATAGACGTCAGATTTCAGGACTGTAAAAAGTTGCAATTTGTTTATCTCGCTGATACTGCAAAATTTTAACAATACAGCTCGTCTTGTCTTCTAACGCTTTTAAAAATTTGGAATAATTTTTGGAAATATATTTACCAAACATTAACGACTTAAAAACCAACGTTGCCTGTTATATAGTGGTGAAAGTTACAGAAATATACCGCTGCATGAACTGCTCAAAAAACTGAATGAATAAAGACATTTTTACAGAAGCTTACAAACTGTTTTGTATAATTTTAACTATTCCATCAACAAGTCCGTCAGTGGAAAGAAGCTTTTCGTGTCTTAAACGTATAAAGGCTTATTCAAGAAATACCAGTTCCCAAGAAAGACTTTAATTTTTAGCAACTATTTCTATCGAGAAAAATTGTTGCTAGAACTAAAGAAGAATCCAGCCATTGTATGAAGATATATAGGTAACTACGCCTCATTAAAGATCGAAGAATTGATTTGGTGTACAAAAATTAGGTAGCTATAAGCTCGGCTATAGATAAGTCTTAAGAAATATCAATCTACTTTTTTCTAACTGTTTACACATTTACACTCTCCACCTATTTCCTAACCCGCGAGCCGCCACTGTCGTCCAATTGCCGTCAGCTCTTGACGGCGCGCGCATCTAACACAGTGTAAATAAGTGAAATAAATAATATTTTTCAAACAAGGGAAAGAAAGAGGGCGACAACGCGTCCATAGCTTGAAAGACCCGACGTTGCCATTTTTTTCAGAATATCAGCGAAGTATGAGAATGAAAGAAGTAATCTTTTTATATTTGACAAACATAACATAAATTTACATGCGCTATGTCGCAGATAGGCATCATGAAATTGAATTCTAACATTTCTTGTTTAATTTTGATTTTAAATTGCAATTAAATTTGATATTACCGAATTTAACGTAGAACATATAAGAAATTTAGGAATTAAATATGACAATAATGCCTATCAGCTTTTTAAGTCATTGCACTCTTTGAGCTTCTTGGTTTTGGTATAGATCACCAGTTTATTCTTAACTAACATCAATACTTATAGATACATTTATAACTTATGTTGAATATTATTTTTAAAATACTTAATAAAGCTAGGAACTCGGACTTTTAGAATCTCTATTTCTAAATTAACATAAATTCAGAAATGTCCATGTTCTTACCCAATACCAAATACCCATTTTATGGTTATATTACTAAGTACAGAACATTGCTGCAATATTGTTTATAAAAAAAGCAATGTGCAAAATATGACCACGAGTGAAAAAGTTCTTAAATTAAAGTTCATCAGTTGTTAAATTAAACTAGTTCGTTTCTTATACTCTTATATATTTATTTAGATATTATTTATTATAAGGTATCTTCAGTAATGTTTACAAACTACGTGACATAAAATTTAGACAACCAACATTGCGCTATTGGTATTAATTAGAACATTCCCGAAACTCTATGTAGTCCAAACTGCAGATAATAAAATATAAAATTAGAGTTGTCAAATTGTCTGTCATATAAAAATGAAAATAAAAATATATATTTTCCTAACCTTAACGAGGCAAACGTGCTTGAAATAGAAAAAAATACTCGTATACAGAGCAGATCAGTTAAACCTAATATCGCGGATAATACCTTATACGGTGAAATTATACAATTTTTTTGAATGTGAGGTTAACTCTTGGGAACGTAAATCCCAGTTTTAAGATTTAAACATGTAAGTAGATTTAAGTATATCAAGAAAATGAAAAAAATTTGTATTAAATAAAATTATTTGTTATATAATGATATCACGAAGCTTACATCACTGTAGAGGTACAGTGACGGTCGAAGGTGATCAGTTTTAAATTATATATGGGAATAATTAGGACCAGTATAGAAATAAGTATTAATATTATTATTATTTCAAACCATACAAAATCATAATCTGTGAGCGAATTTTTCTTCTCACCCTGTAAAAATGTTCGTGTGTTTAGTCCAATGCGTAAAGTGCTCTTCACATATAATGTTTGTATAATGGATCTTTACGCGTGTATCAATTTAGTGACGACGGACGCACGGATCACATGCTACACAACTCGCAATTGTTATTAATATGCTGCCACAATTACCAGCACGTATGTCTAGCGACATATGTTTCAATCAACTACGTACAGCATAGACAGTTAATAATTTGCCGAACAAAATGCAATTATGAAGTCACGTCTTAGCTTTATTGTATAATTTGATTCATTGGCGTTTCTATATTTCTGAAAAATTTATTTCATTTTGGTTTTATTTACACTTAATATAACCTAATATAACCTAATATAACCTAATATAACCTAATATAACCTAATATAACCTAATATAACCTAATATAACCTAATATAACCTAATATAACCTAACCTAATAACCTAACCTAATAACCTAACCTAATAACCTAACCTAAATCTGTAACAAATATACACTTCTACATATTTTGATGGAAATATCATTTCCATTTCATATTTCTGTGGGAACCTTTTTATTACTCTGTCATAGGTTGACGGATTTGTATTATACTAACTGTTACCCTAAAATGTATTTTCGGGACGACACTGTTCACAAATATCAATTAATTGATTCATACGTCTGTTACCTGTGACGCACACGCAAAGAACCATTATAAAAACTATACTTATGAATATTGTTACACAAGTGACACATCAACTATATTCCTATATGTATATAAAAGATTACGATTGAAATATATTTATATTTGTCAAAGTTAAATGCAAGTATACCTGACCATCGATATTTCGTGTTGCTGATCATTTGAAATAATTGATCCACAATTAAACTACGTTTTGGATATCTTACCTCCCATAATTCTCCTTGTTTATAATTAGTGGCAATTCGTACTGCTTTAAAAACTCACTTTTGTCAAACATCTGTATAAAGCTTCGTCTACTAGCGAGAATACTAATTACACTGGTTGTCTTGCATTTTGCCTGAACAATAAATTATTCTTTACTGATAAGATAAAACTAATAGCACACAAACACCTAACAAAAGGAACTGTGTTGAAGAGGAAAAGGTAATACAATACTGTTGCAAGTGTTTTCATTATAAGCATCGCCAAAAATTATTTTAAATTAAGTTTGCAACATGTGACAAAAATCGTAAACACCTGTACAAATTTATAATTTGTACAGGTAAATAGATACGAGATGTTAATATTATTAACATCTCGTGATGGTCAAAACAAAATATTAACTTTTGTAGGAATTTTCAGACCCAGAATACGATGGTGTAAAAACAATACGTTTAGTTTGCTGTAAACCTTTGTTGTGTTGGGACGTAACAGACTATAGGAAACATGAAACAATGCACAGCAAAGTTATAAAGAAAAGGGCCTAACGCCAAAATCTAAATTATACTATAAAAAATTGTGGTTATCTGTGGACGAGACGATTGATTGTAAAAATAATACCTGTGTGAAATGTAAGTCATATATAAAAAAACGTTTCTTATGAAACTGAACCGATTACCATTTTTCTTCTTAAATACTCTACTTAATAAGTAATAATTGTCAAATATTATTCATAAACATTTACTATCTCTAAGGTATGTTAACTACTTTATATAAGTTTCAATTTCTTCTATACCATACTTTAGAAATTAGTAAGAGTATCATGACACGATAGTTCTGTATTTTCTTTCAAAATAACAAACTACTATTCTATATGCAATGAAGGAATTAATTTTATGAACAGTAACAAAAAATGTATTCACAATTCGTAAATGTTAAAACAGAATGTCGCATCTTGTAAATTCAATTATATTTTTTCCTGAGTGAGCAAACTGCAATCCAATATAATGAAATTTCGTAGACACTAGTATTTTATTTAAACTTTTATGTTATCTGTACCAAGCAACAGGTAAATATTTGAAAATATGAACACAATGGACGTAAACAAATAATTGTAGGATGTTAAACGGATATGTATATATTACTAATTATATTTTTGACGGTAAATTTTATTCTAGGACGTTATAATTTATTTTTTATTTGTTTTAATGTCTATATTATCTCTTTAAGGGAAATTTTATTCAGTCCATGTAATACAACTACAATTCATCATAGTCGTGTGTTCCACTTATGAATAAAAACCAAATTGTATACATGAATAACGACTGATAAACAAAGCATTAAATTATGTAAATATGTAAATTAGAGCAATAAATTTTCTAAATATCTATTCCTGTATACATCCCGGAGCAATCTGTCTCCACATTCCACGATATATTGTCTGTTCATATACTTTGCTTTTTTTACTTAAAGTTCACAAAATAAAAAGAAATCTTGTGGATTTAAATCGGGGAATATGGCGGTAGTTGTTACGAATGTTGGAAAACTACTTAAAGCTTCCCCCTTCTACTGATGTGAAAATGGTGAAATATTATGGTGATGAAAATGGTAAGCATATTGATTACATAGGCCAACAAAAATTTTGTTATCGGACTTTTTTTGACTTTTTGGCTTAGTTACATACCATGAACTACAAAAATACTGTTTTTTTTTTGTTTCCACCACGCATCAGTATTTGTAAATGTATAAGTACAATGATTTGTAGTTTTTAAAACCGAAGTTCTATAAAATTAAATTTTGCCTCTATTTTTGTGGCGCCCCTGTGTTTAATCAGTTTGAAACGTACGCATAAGTGTGGGGATTTATCGAAACAGAGTTGGCCGGTGGGGATATTCCGGTTTTATACTATCCGGATATTTATATAGTCGCTATAGTACGTTTTTAATGTGTGTATGTTTGTTCGTGTGTTTTTATTTTGTTTTACATATGCCTAGAAGTTGTAAAAATACACCAAATATATTTTATAAACCTAACACTTGGTTCAGAAAACGTTATTTATGCAAATTTGGTTGATCCGAAAAAAATTCTTGCCGCCACTTTATATTAAATTAGGATTAATGAAGCAATATGTAAAAGCTACAGATAAAAATGGGAATTATTATAACAATAAGTACTTATGTGGCAATTTTACAGCTCTTTCTGATGGAATATTAAAGGAAGACATTTTCGTAGGACCAACAGTTTGAAGAAACAATGACGATTGAAAGAGAATATTGGATATGCTTTAAAAATGTAACACATATTTTTTTAGGAAAATAAAAACTTTCGCAGTATGAGGAAATTGTCAGCAAAATGCTGGATAAGTATTAGCAACTTGGTTGTAATATGAGCATAAAAATTCATTTTCTGCATGCTCATCTCGACTACTTTCCAGAAAACCTTAATGCTGTTAGTGAGGAGCAAGGTGAAAGGTTTCACCAAGACATAAGGGAGATGGAAAGGAGGTATCAGGGTCGATGGGATGTGGCGATGATGGCAGATTACTGCTGAATGTTGTAAAAAGGACATCCAACGAATGATTACACAAGAAGAACTACAAAACGAAGTTTTTTGTTAAAAAAGGATAGATTCTCAAAAAATAGAAAGGTGTTGGAGACTCAAAACTGTTTGTGTTGTTGCTTTTTACTATGTTTTTTAATGTTCAGTAAATATAATGTTTATTAAAATGTAGTTTTTCCTATAGTTTTTAACTTATTCTGATTATTCAGTTGATCAAAAACCTTACGTGAGGGGCAAAAACGGAAGGTAGATATGAAATCAGCATAAATAACCCACTTATAGTCACTTATCAAATCCAACTAAACTTTCAAAATGTTCAAATTTGTAGGCCTGTGTTACTTATTAACCCGGAAGAATATTCACATTAGGATAGAATCATAATTTTTCATTGAAAAGCTCGATAATACAAGTACTATTTCAAATATGATGATATGAGGAATTTACTTTCGTTGTTCATGAATATATACCTAAATATTTTCTAGACTTATACTAGCACATATATACACCAATATCTCATTAATACAATAAAGAAATTAACATTGTATATTAAAAAGAAAAATATTATAAAGGGTATTCTATTCCAAAGGTATTTTATTTTCTTTCATTGTACAGTATGAACAATAAAAGATGTTAATTTTGATGTTGAACGCCTTGCGGTGTTCAGCATCAACATTTCACATCAAACTTGTGAATCCCAGTACCCCGTTTTGTGTATTTACGTCAAATATTACACCACATTTCGGATAGTGTACGCAAATTTATACCAAACATGCATAAACCAGAAACTTCTTTTCACCCAGGTTTACTAAACTTTTAAATGCGTTTTAATATCATTATTAGCGTATTAAAAAATTGTACTTCTCAGCATCAGAAAAAACTTCATATTATTTCACTCCTTCGGATTAGATTGTTTTGTCTCCTAAAAATAAAACTTTGATAAATACTTTATTTCCTATGTAGAGGGTGTCCAGAAAGGATAGGGGTATTTGTGAATTCAATAACAAAAGCTACAAGTCAGAAAAAGACTTTTTTTTTATTTTTAGACAAAGTTTTAGGAAATTAAGTGTCAACGATTATGTTTTCCAAATATTGACCCTCGCGCTGCTGAAAGTCGTCTAACCGAAAAGGGAAATTAGCCGCCACGCGTCTACATATCTCTCTGGAAGCGGCGGCCGTTTCGGTGCGGACATTGTGCTTCAATTGCAGTAGAGCTCGTGGTTTGTTCTCATAAACTTTCTCTTTAAAGTGTTCCCATAAAAAAAACTTATCAAGGGGTGTAAGATCGGGGATTCTCAGAGGGCAGTTAATGATGCCTCGACGAGAGATCACTTTTTCCGGGAAAAGTTGATTGATAACCTTAAGTGATTGGTTTGAGGTATGGCAAGTGGCCCTATCTTGTTGAAACCATGTTTCCACATTAGAACATTCAAACTCCTGCAGTTTTGAAACCAATAAGTTCCTTAATATATTGCAATACCGTTTACTGTTTACCGTAAGTGCTTGCCCTCGCCGGTCTTCAAAAAAATAAGGCCCAATGATGCCTTCACCAGACATGACAGCCCACGCAATAACTTTTGGACTATGTAGTGGTTGCTCATGTTTTTGTCTTGGATTTTCGTTGGCTCAGTAGCGGCAGTTTTGTTTGTTTACATGACCACTTAAGTGAAAGTTTGCTTCGTCACTAAAGAGAATCTTCTCAAACATTAGGAAACGATGAAGCATTTCACTTGCAAAGTTCAGTCAGATAGGATAGTCGGTAACGTTCAGTCTTTGAACGAACTGAATTTTGTAAGTTGTAAGATGTAAATATTGCTTGAGAAGCTTGTGCAACAACAATTTTTTAATGTTAAGTTCTTGACTGCATTTGTGAACTGATTGAGAAAGATTTTCACGCACTTTTGAAACTCTCACTTCTTAAATCGTTTGTTGAGTTCGAATAGAACGCTGGCGATCTGAATTGCGAATTTTTACAGTCGAACCGATATTTTCAAACATTCGAATCCATTTTCTGATGGTATCGTCCTGCGGTGCATTCCATACATTAAATTCTGCACGATATAAACGTTGATCTGTGACTATCGAATCATCATTACGATAATAGGCGCATACACAAAAAACGCGATGGTCTCCTAGGTACACTTCCAGGGTTACTAAGGGCGTGTACCGTAATTCGTCGGACGTTACCACAATTGCGGTAACGGTTACTTTCGGTAATTGAAATTGTCGGTAATAATACGGGCCGCATTTGTGTGTTTACTAGTGGTTGTTTACAAACTTGAAAATTGTATATATATTTTTTTTTTATTGAATAAGGTATTTGAGGATTGATTAATCAGGGTTACGACATGGTAGAAACTGTACTGCATTTGATATTCTCGTCTTAATCAGACTGAAAGTGATTACAGTGAAGTTGTACCTCATGGTTAGTTGGAAAAAAATTATGTTGATATTGAATAAACTTACATAATTGTTACAGCAAAAAGGCCAAAAATTCTAAATCTTGTGGCTGAAGTTGTGGACAAATATTCTGATGAAGAAATTAAGGACAAATGTAGGATGCATCGAAAAACTTTCAATTATATCCTAAATTGATTAAAGAGAATATATCAATCTCAGATGTAGATGTAGGGCATCCAGCTATAGATGATAAACAACAATTATTACTTACAATATGGTATTTGGCGTTACAATATTGGTTATTACAATAACGTATTTAATTTTGAATCATGTATAGGTTACTATCATTTTCATTTTTAGTTTAATATGTGGACGTTTTAATATGGGAAATGCAACAGGACAGAGGACTATGAGATGGGTTACAGATTCTATACTTAAATTAAACACTGCACTAATACATTGGTCAGATACTAATAATATACATACAATCCGGAATGAATTTAATAGAAAAGGGTTTCCAAATACTATTGGTTGTTTTGATGGGTCCTACATTCCAATTCCAGTACCAGAAAATCATAGTGTTGCATATATATGCCGAAAAAAATTCCTTGCCTAATACTACAAGTATGCTAAGATTTCACTCTAGGTTTTATGGCATTGATATTTACTTGATATTTTGGGGGGCTTGTGATAATAAAATGTTATTTATTCATTGCTACGTAGGGAAAGTCGGTTCAGTCAACAACACCTCTACATAAGGACAAAGCGCTCACAAAATTTTAGCTCGTGACGTCATGAATGTAGGCCTTTCCGATATGGAGCGAAGATGTAGGAAGCCAGCTTACAGCTGACGTTAACACGATCGAGATACCAGTGACATCACAGATGTTTGCAACGTTGCCAGACTACTACGATACTAGCGAATATTAGCATTCCAGTATATAAAGGATGTATCTCTTTCTCTTAAATTACCATTTTCTTCTTCAATATCATAAAACACATATTTCCATAAGATGTTCTTTCCTCTTTTTTTAATGTGGTATTTCGTAATTTATTTATTTAATTATCAAATACTACTATCTTGTTCGACTTCCCTAACAAAAATACTTTCCTTACGGAGCCGGCAACAGCGCTCATCTGGTATGCTAACCTCTAAACATAAAAGTTGCTATAATCAGCGTTATTTCTTGTATTTTTCTGAAATCAGAACTATTTATGTGCTTTTAAGTGGGTGAAACTTGTACCTAATATTTCGTTGTATATTTAGGTATACAATTTATATTGTTAGGCGTATTTTTAAATACGTAAAACCATATATTTCGGACTTATAACCTGTTGCTTTTTTGGCGATCCATCGGTTTGTTTACAGCGCAGTTTATAAGTTTTTGTTCGTGTTTAATTGTATGTTTTTCTCTTGGTTTCGGCTAGTTTTGTGGTAACTGATACTTGGTGAAATTATGCCTCAAAAGTGTTGTGTTCCTCGCTGTAACGGAAACTGTAAAAATGGGCCTAAAGTTCATGTTTTCGGTTTTCCAAAGGACGTAAGTTTATGACAAAAATGGCTAAAAACGATACTCCGAGATAATTTTCAGCCCACAAACAACACGAGAGTATGTGAAGTTCATTTTTCTGAAGGTAGTATAATAAAAAGTACAACAGTTCAAGACTCAAACACTGGTAAGATTTTTACAATAGATTTACTAAAACCACGGCTAAAAGAAGACTGTATACCATATATTTTTTTAAATTGCCCCATTTATTTATCAATAGATGTCAAAATACGGCCAAGTAAAAATGAAAAGCTCAAAAATATTGATGAGTTAAATTTGTTAATAGCCCTTGAAATAAGCAAAATTGAGTTTGAGAAGCACGAAAAAAACATACATTTTGACAATTTTGATGAATTTATAGTAAAATTTTCTACATTTAAACTACCAAAAGACTGGTTTTCTGCTCAAAGTTTGTCTCAAGAAGGTGAAAGATTAACTATTTTTAAAATTGAATATACACCTGGCCCATGCATTAATTGGGCGATTGTTATTAATTATAACCTGAATATTGAAACTTTTTTGTATAGCGAGTCAGTTTGTATTTCAACATCAAAATTTAAAACGCCGTTTATTTCACATAGTTTGGACGATATACAGTCAATATTTGAAGCCATAGATGAGACTGTTATTACCGAGGTTATTACCCTACCTTTAGAGGAAAATCGAGAGGAAACTATTACCCATAATGACAACCCCGACTGGGACTTTAATAGCATGACCATGCCTAATTCTGTCAAATTATCAAATGACATAAATAAAATTAAACGTGTATTCGATTTTGTGTCAAATATACTAAAAAGTTTTCGAAATCTTGATGATAACAAAATAGTACATGCTTTAGATTTTATTTGTGAACAGTTAGCATTGCTTACAACTGCAAAGGATTATTTTTTACTTATATTTTTTATAACTAAACGTATATAATTTGTGACTTATTTCTTTAAAAGTTTAATTAATGTATTTTCATGGCTTGTGTTCTATAATATATTTTTTATAACTAAACTCTCACCTCAACACTAAGTTATGCACGATGTTAGGTAGGTAAATGAAATTTGAAACTGCATAACATGAACATGCATACCTATATTATACCTACTAAGTAATAATAATTAAGAGAAGGTGTGGAATAGTTCGGTATATGTATTTATGTGTAAGTAGTGTGAAAAATGTTTATTATACATAAATACATATCCTGAATTTTGGCGCAGGTGTAGGGGAGTTGGGAGCCTGCACTTAATACTACACCTAGTATTAAACCAAAACTCAAACATAATTTTTGGGATTTGTCAAGAAGCCTGTCATATAACTAGCGTTCTTTAAAATAAGTTAACTATTGATAGTTTTCATAAATATTAGTGTATGTATCCCCTTATATGATTAAAATTGCACGGCCTACATTAATGACGTCACACGACAAGCACTAAGGCCTTGTTATTCAGTGGGTGTTGGTTCAGTTCATGATGCAACTGTAATGAAAAGCAGTAAGTTGTGGAATTATCTCTCGAAAAATGAAGTGTTTACAGAAAATACGCATCTTCTTGGTGATAAGCGTATCCACTATTACCAACTCTAATCACTCCGTATAAAGATAATGGACATTTAAGTAATGAACAGAAACATTTTAATTATATTCACTCCAAACGTAGATCTATAATGAAACGAGCGTTTGCTCTATTAAAAAATGGATTTTGCATTTTAAAATATACGGATGTACGAAATATATCTTGGGGTGTAAAATACATCATAGCTTGTTGTATTCTACATAATGTGTGTATTTTACAAGATGATGTTTTTGATATTGACCAAAATTAAATAGATGATTAATCTGACAATGCCAAGGTAATAAAGAATGAAAAAGTTAGGCATGGGTATGAACAAACAGTACAAAATAGGAATCATATTTGTGCACATATGTGACGTGTCAATATATTTTTGATTAATAAATATTTCTTATTATTGAAAATTAAAAAGTTTAAATGAATCTAAGGTATTAATAAAGATAATCTGTAGCTATGAGATATCTTAAGGCTCACTCAAGGAATGTGAGTGTACTGTAGATCCCTCAAGAAACGAAGTTATATATTCAACTGAAATGTATTGTACTCCCATATGGTATAACTAATTATCTATATTTAGAAAGTTTTAAAATTAAACTTTTTGAATACAGATTTCAATTCATAAATGTTTGATATATAATAATTTGTTTTTCCAAATTAAAAAAAAGCTTCAGATATGGGGCACATGAACGTGTAAATAAAACAATTATGAAAGTAATAATTATTTGTTAAAGGTTTGGAAAAAATGAATAAATATAAATAAATTTTCTACATATTAATAATCTCAATACAACATCAACAAGCTACAAATTAAATAAAAAAATATTTTTTTAAAGGTAAAATATATATATTAAATTTTTAAATATACATTTTACACATTAATAAAAAGTAGTGCAACAACTTATCCTTACCGCACCCTTCCGAATCGCGCCGTTACATGGACAGCGCAAATACAAATACCCCTACCCTTTCTGGACACCCTGTATATTCAACAGGTCATCGACCAATATGATAATTAAGAAAAAACGTATAAACACTTTTCCAAGTCGTAAATATGACTAGGTGTCCGCAAAATAGAAGTATCTACTTACAAACCCAATGTTTCGCGTCTACAAGAGAGATGCAAATTATTTTATAAAGCATTGGCATTAGGCATGTTCACGCGAGAGAATCGTATAAATAGCGGAGCCCATTAGAATTTTTCATAGACACCGATTCACGTGAGCCTGGATCTGAATTCAACGAATATCTTGATATACATATATTTCTAGCTGTGTCATGGCCGGCATAAAACATCCTCGCTAAATAACTTACTGACAGTACGCTGACTTCAACAAAGCGAAAATATGAATAGAAGAAATCTACTTAATATATTTACAGGTATAATACCGGCACACATTTGCATATCGTACAGCGCAAGGATGATAAATAGCTTTGTGAACTGTAAAAAATTCGCTGGAAATTTATCGTAATGAACCCGATTGTAACATCTGTAAAGTACTGCTCCTTTTAAATTAAGTGTCTATGTAGTTGTTCTTTAAAGCACGTGTTTAATGTTCGCTTTATCAACCTCCATTAAAAAAATACAGTGGTTGTAAGTAAAAGTGGGGACGATATAGCCTAATGAATTTCTAATCCGGAAGGAGTAATTCCACTATAACTTAATGAGTATTAAATACTTCTTAATTGCCTATAATTATCTTATACGGCCTTGAATGAACTCTCCGACCTTTAAAAGGGACTCCTAAATTACGTTAATCGTACATCGTTTTAATTGCATGTCATACTTTTAATTATCCCAAAGGCATAGGGGGTTATTGGCCTTGAAAAATGAAATTGTGATGCGTGAAGAATAAACCTATGACGTCAGAACAATTAAAACTATCTAATCAAATTTCGTATGGTTTATTGAATTTAAAACTTTATAAATGAGTTTACATTAAGACTTCGTTATCGACGAAGACGACTAAGTAAACACATAACTACAGCGAAGACAGTGATCAAAGGTGGAACGTTCAAAATTTATCTTTTCCATTACCCCACTAAATTTGTCGTTCCAAGATTTCCAAGAGAGCGATTCGACTTTAGGGTTTTTGAATTCATTTTAACATCTGCAGGAGTTTTTATGTAAACATCATCACCTACCGCTCATTTAGGAAGACACTGGGCACATTAATCTGCTTGAGAGGCCAATCGTTTTTAACAGCATAAGAAATCAATGGCCTCACTATGGACATACAAACTTCCATGTTTTCGAGTGCGGTGAGCTAAGCTTCTATAGCTTTACTCCAAGCATTGCTCTTGATTGCTTCTGCATAAGATTCTGACTTGTCATTAGATATCAGCAGACAAAATGCAGAATATATTTCATATTTATTCAAGTATGGTAGTGGGTTTCTTGAGCGCTTAGGTTAGGTTTGCTCAAGATTTTTATCATCACGACTCACAATAATTTTATTTTTATTAGGGTCATATAGTCTGTAACCATTTGAATTGTATTCCACAAATCTAGACATCTTAACCCTTGGATCCAGTTTGTCCCCTTTAGGTAGAATATGCGCCCATGCTTTGCTTCCAAAAACTTTCATTTTGGATAAATCCAATTAACTAGAATACATGTTTACTGGTATGCCACTGTTGATAGCAGCACTGGGTGAACGATTCAGTTGAAAGGCTGCTATTCACATAGCAGCCTTCCCCCAAAGTATGCTGATGTGTACTGTATATCAATGCCCTTTTGAGTACAAGAATATTTAAGATCATTGGATGAGAATTCTTCTCCATTGTCATATATTATTTTTTTGACACAATTTTGTCCAAATTCTGTAGAAGGTCTACGAATATCGTTCATCAAATTCTTAGGGGCTTCTGATTTTCGTTTTAGTAAGAAAATGATCAAAAAGTTGAATAATCATCAAGGATAGTTTGGTGATACTTCTCACCATTCAGTGTAGTAGTTCTTATCGGCTCTCCAACATCGGTCCAGAGGATCTCACCGACGCATTGAGATTTTATTTCTTGCATGGCTGGAAAAGGTTCCCTTCTTGATTTTCCTTGCATGCGTGGTTCACAGGATCACTGAAAAAGCAGTTTCATGATTTTGGGACTATTTTTACTTACATAGTCAATTTTGCGGTGCCATAAATTTCTGTCTTTATCTTCCTTATTTCCTTTTTGTCCTTATTTCTATCTTTTGAGTCATTAAAATATCGGCCTTTCCATCGGTAAGCACAGTTTTCCCTGACTTGTTAATTTTGGTTACAGAGAACAAGTTAAAGGAAAGATTTGGTACAATTAATACCTCCAAAGTAATTTGCAACTTACCGGCATGTAATTTTAGTTTTCTTTTTTCTGATACTGCAAGAGTTGATCCTTATTTTAATTAGTTTTTCCAACTTTACCTTTTGTATTATGTAGGGTTCCATCTCTTGAGTCACAAGATAATTAGTTGCACCTGAGTAAAAAACAAATCTCACATTGTTTTCTGAACTCGTTGTAATCATACCCATGGCCTTTTCGTTTTCATGTGCTACGAATACTATTTCATCGTCAGGATCTTCATTGTCATTACCCTTTTCGGTAAGATGAATACAGTGGTTGCATCTTTCGCATGCTCGTTGAAGTTGTTTACGTCTACCGGAACCTGAGAAACCTCTACCTCTATTTCTACGCCAGTTTCCTTTCGATTCTTTCCTATTAAACTACTTTTCATCCTTTTTAGGGCAATTGGCAACAAGATGTCGAGTGTCTCCGCAGTTATAATATTTTCTCGGCGCATATTTCGGATTCGAGAGCGAGGAAACTGTGAAAGCAACGTTGTCCTTTTGTTAATGTAAAAAATGTACTGCGACGTCGAATTGATGCGTTTGGATAATCTCATACACTTTCTCTCACTATGTTGCGTTATCAATAACATAACCCGTCTCTTCAAATTTATTGATTAAGTTACGAATTGCTAACTCTATAAGCACTTCATTCTGTCCTAATTTTATGCGAATTCTTCTTAATGCAAATGATCGCTTATTTTCATAAGGCTGTTATATACAAACTATTATTTGTTGAACTGTTAGTCGCAGCATTGAGGGAATAGAAAAGATTCTTGTAAAGTATAGGATACGAGGAGCGTCTCAACTCTTATATTTCTTGTATAAAATGTTCTTATTTGCATTCAGACTTGCCAAAGTAATATTTTCCCATAGTTATAAACATTCTCGCAGTCTATAAATAAAGAAGCGACTTATTTAACCCAGTTATATATGCGATCAGTATCATTGTATATATTTCTAAGCTTATCATAGCATATTCCAGGATATCTACTATTATTTATTGATAGCAGTTTCAATGGACAAAAAAATTTCTCTATTCCACATTCAAGCCTGATTACAAAATCTGGTGTATTTATAGGCAACTGTAAACATCTTTTACAAAATTGTATATGTACCAGCTTATGTACGCCCAAATATTGTATTATCCAGATACGGGCACTGTCTGGATAGTGCCCACATATCGTAGATGGCACATAATGTAAAACCAAAGAATTAAACAGCTTGACATAAGAAGTTCAAGTCCAGGTTCCAATAAATTAAGATAATTTCTACTGATAGTTAGCATTCCTTAATTAAAAAGTCGTCAACAATCTAATTCTCTAATGATATATGTTACTATTATTAATAAACATTTAATTATTATGTATCGAAAATATTACAGGTATGCTTTATCATGAATATGTTTACAAAAAGGAGGACAATACCTACAGAAAAAAAAAAATTTGATACAGTAAAACGTGACATCGTCAGAGAAAATAACTTGGTTTGGAAATATAGGATTGTTGTTACATCAATTCTTCAAGCATTTTAAAACAAATAGATGACTGATACATACCTCCAATGTGGTTTTGCGAGTTGCTTAGTATTTTCTTGCGCAGAATAGTAACACATCCGTCTGTATATCCTCCGGAGCAGAAGACTTTCGCGGAGGACTGTACATTCTCCGAAACAACCATTAGTATAAAGGGCTTACGGGACTTTAGACGCTCATTGTACATATAGTAATTACGGGCTATTTAACATCTAAAGTCCTGAGTTTATATTATTCCTTTGATGTTAATATTATTGCGATTTGCTTACTCGCAATAATGCTGCCCCCTTGCGCACCTCCGGAGTATACCTCCAGAGGCATACCTCCAGAGAGAGGAAAAAAACAATCAAGTTACCACGTTGTTACCAAACTCCTCCTCGAATATTTAGAGATTGAGAAATGGGCTCAAGAATTCATTAAATTGAACAGGCACAAAGCCAGAGCTCTGGTAGGAATCATAACGGGCCACCATAGTAGCCTGAATGCATATAAGCACAGGCTGAAGCTGACTAACAGCCCAGCATGCAGATATTGTAAAGAAGACGAGGAAACCTCGATTCATCTTCTTTACACTTGTACCGCACTCGAGGAGAAGCGATACCTTATATTAGGGATGTCTGTTATCCTAGAAGAAGCAAGGCTTAAAGCAAGGGACGTGCCTAAATTTCTCCTTTTATGGGATAGCATTTTCGGTTAATGACCCGTATGAGAGGGGATCGCCAAGGGACTACCCGTGCGATCAGTTGCTGATGAGGCCCAAACCCATATAACATAATAATAATACCACGTTGTTCGTAAGGATCGATTTACTATATAGATTTTGGCAAAACGTCGAAATTCAACATAAAAATTTCGTGACACACACACGAAAACAGCCGTTTAGTAAATATAGATTGTCTTTCCAAAATTATTGTTATATTGTATGTATTTCTTCGTCTTATGAATCACCGAATATTTTTGGTGGATGGTGATCTTCTTCAAATATTTTTAGTTTCTCTCGGCCTTAATCATAATTTTTCACCACTCCATCATGTTCGTCAACATTCTTAAGTTTCTACGACTGTGTCAATATAAAATAGCACACTTATTATATTTAGATTTCCTTTATATTACGACAATTCAAATAATGTTATTCATATCCTTATCTTAAATAACCAGCTGAATTCAAATAATAACACAAAACAAACTAAACCTTAACAGATAGTAACATACATGGGTGTCTTTGGTATATTATTTTACACAAAAATCTCCATTTTTGCCTACAGCTGAAATACCTTTCGTACTAAATGACATGCTTTCGAAACATGGTGAGTCAAATTACCTATGCATATATACATAAATTTGTATTAATTTACAAAAGTCTTGTAGATATATATCTTAGGTGCCTCTATGTCGATGACCATTTTATACATGTAATTTTTTTTCACGAGTACAAATAAATACGGAACGGTTATCTACAGTTAACTGTATTGAATGGGTACTTTCATTTTGTGGTTATTGCGTATTTATAGAGATTATTGATATGCGATACTAATTTTAATTTTATAAGTAGTGACAGTTGAATCATTATTGGAAACAAAGTAAAGCAACTGGATTAATTCTCCATAGTCAGTGTATAATACTGTCAATATGTTAAACATCAAGAAACTGTCGTATTACTTTTCCGCTCTCCACTATAAGCGGAAAAGTAATGTAACCGTATAAAGAAAAAGTGAAAAAATAAATTTTTTTGGGTTTATTTTTGGTTTTTCGGCCTAAAAACCAAAAAAAAACCATTTTTAAAATGTTTTTGCTGTGTGTGTCATCGTTGTCTTAGTTGTCGTCTGCATTTATTCTTGTTAGCACGATAACTCAACTAAATCGTGTCAGATTGATCTAGTTTTGACTGATTCTAATCGGGGACATCTCCCAGACGACACCTATTGATTTTGAGGTGGATAGCACACACCACCCCTCCCTTGGGTCTATTTGAGATTTTTTTTATTAGTACGATAACTCAACTAAATCGTGTCGGATCGATCGGGTTTTGACTAGTTCGGATCGGGGACATCTCCCAGACGACACCTATTGATCTTGAGGTGGATAGAACACACTCTACCATGTTCATGGGTCATGAGAAAACACAATGGTGGAGTATTTGAGAAATTTGTTTGTTAGCACGATCACTCAATTAAATCGTGTCGGATGGACCGGGTTTCGACTGATTCTGATTAGGGACGTCTACCAGACGATATCTATTGATTTTGAGGTGGATAGGATACACCCTACCCTGTTCATGGGTCATAAGAAAGCACGAGGGTGAACTATTTTAAAAAAGTAAAACTGTTGCATAAAACAGATATTCTGCATTTATGTGTTGGTTTATTTTTTCTCGGCCACTCAATTTCGAGATAGAGATATTCTATGTGCGGAATAGTTCGTTTCAAGGTTTTAAAACTGTTTATTTAAAATTAATATATAGTATTTTAACGTTTACTAATTTTATTTGCAAGTATATAAACTACTGGTCTTATCCATTAAGGAGCTCTTTTCTAACACTGAAAATCTTAACTCTTGAGATAATTCATAACTATGCGTGTTGGTGACTACTCAAGATGTCAATCAAAGAAGTGCATGTTGGACAGTAACCTAAAAAGCTCAGTTAAGGTGTCATTCAATTTATTATCGGGTGTCTGCCAAGTTTATAAATTTTATCGTGTAACCATGTGGCACCTAGAAGAAGACATAAGTCCCAGGAACATCAGGAATCTGTCAGATTTAGAAACTGTCAATGTGTTCTGGTGTTTGTTAATCTTTATTGCAAGCGTGAAAAGTCTTCACAAGAAAAATTTCGCTATCAGAGAGCTGAGAATCTCGACTAGCAGAAAGAATCCATAATTATTTTGGTGAGCAGACTGTCCAAGACGTCAGTCGAAATAATATCTGTCAAGAATTACTCTGAAAAGCTCCGTTAAAATTTTTCTAAATTTAATGTCGAATTTAGGCATTTTCAGATTTATAAATTATCATGGAGTTGTGATGATGTGCCACCTAGAAGGCAACGTAAGTTTTTTTAATCATTATCTAAGTACACACGCCGTCAAAAGTTTTGGACCCCTGATGTTTTGTATTAGTAAATATATTATTTTTTTAAATATTGTATTTGTTTTTCAAAGTATGTTTTTTCTAAATGTATTGCAAGAAAATAATAACAGGAATAATTTTTAAAAATTTAGTCAATTAAAAAACAATGGGAAAAAAATTTGCAATTCTTAAGTAAATTTATTATAACAAAAATTAACAAAACATATTTTTTTAAGAAATTAATCTACATCTTAATAGTCAGTATGGGCTCCTCTGCTTCTCAGTAACATATTGATATGTCTGTGCATTGAGACAATCAAACAGTTGATAATTTCTTGAGGAGTATTGTTCCATTCCTCTATTGCTGCTGCAGATAACTCTTCCGCGTTTTGGGGTGGGTTCATGCGTTTGTGAATTGCTCTAGAAATAAAATCCCACATGTTCTCAATGGGATTCATATCTGGGGAATTAGCTGAACAATCTAATAGTGTAATATCTCCCTGTTTAAATACCTTTTGAAGCGTTCTTGCGCGATATGGCCTCTCGTTGTCGTCCATGAAGATGACATTGTCACCTAATTCGTCGCGTAGGGGATAAATAATGGGCCTGATATCACTTCCAATATAAACTTGACTTATCATATTCTGATTTATGGGAATGAATGGCGTATGGCGATTGAACATTATTCTTCCCCAAAATATTACTGTCCCACCATATTAGGGAGCAACCTCACGGGGAAAATTTAGCCTCTCTTGACGACCTGGCGTTCTCTAGACCTTTTGCTTATTGTCATTACTCACCAATCCAATTCTGGTTTCACCTGTGAATAAGACCCATCGCTACTGCTGCGAAAGCAATCACTACGTTTCCGCCCCCATTGAAATCGGGCAGCTCGATGTCGTGGAAGTAGAGTGAGTACCCTTAAAGACCTTCTTGCACGTAAATTTGCACCATGGAGTTTTCTTCGAACTGTAGAGGTCGATATAACAAGGCGAAACGTACCTTGATAGTGAGCCCTGAGGGCTGAAGCTGAAGTATTTCGGTATCTATTGAACCGGGAATATTAAACCAAATACCGATCCTGTCGTTCATTTGACACTCGAGGCCGACCGCTACATGGTCTTCTTTCCACTGTACCTAATTCTTGATACCTGTGCACTATTCGCACAACAGAAGATCTAGGAATGACTAACATCTCGGATATCTGATGATTGGAATGTCCAGCATCATGCTAAGCAATAATTGTTGCCCTATTAAGTGTAGAAACCCCACGTCCTCGTATTATAACGAAAGAAAAGTGTCAAAATCGCTTCTCTGAATATGCAGTAAAACTGACGAATACTTAAAAAAAATTATAACTAATCAACAATATTTTATCTAGCAATTTATTTGATTTTGTTTGACAGCTAAGTAACTCACCTTTGTTGCCTAGCAACGAAAACAAAATAAACATAGTCGAAATCTGTAATATACGGTCCAAGACTTTTGACGATGTGTGTATATTAAAAAAATACTAGGAATTCAATATCTGGTTTAGTAATCTGGTTGAAAGAAATATATATATATATATATATATATATATATATATATATATATATATATATATATATATATATATATATATAAGGTAAATTTATACGGAAGAACTAAACATTGTTCTAAAATTAATTTACCGTACTTTAAATTTATTTAACCTCAAAACTTACATGCATTTAACCTAAATCTTGAGTTTTGGGGAAGAGATACTTCTTAGGCTGAAAAAATGTACTATTAAATACACTATTTAGTAGGTCAAATTACTCAAACATTCATATGTATAAAAGTAATTTATAAGTTTTTTTAATCGCCATTATCTAAGTATATTAAAAAAATTAAAACCAAAAATCAGGTACAGTAATTCGGTTTATAAAAAACATATAAGAGGTAAATTTATTTAGCATAACTAAACAGTATATAAATTACACAGTCCCCAAATTAAAATCCAACACTATTCAAGAAGAGCGTACATATTTAAATAAATTAATAACAATCATACCCTCTGACATTACCAGTACCGGAGCTGAGATTCAAACCCAAACAGCAACAGACAGTGATTACTTGTAACTATGTAATATTTAGTTAGATAACGTGTTTAAAAATTAATTTAAATCTTGCATTTTTAAAAAATATATATATTTTAGATTAACATTGCAATTTAAAAAATATACGCGCAGGCAATTTGATTGAAGTGAGTTTTAAACGAAAATATTAAAAATAAAACGTCTGCGGAGCTGTTGTTACCAAAAAGTAACTATAATTTTTGTTTACTTTATAATACAAGTATGTAGGTGAATAGATGAAAGGAACTGAAATTTTCTATGAATTCCAGAACGGAAATCCAGAACCAGCTCTCAGACTGGCTGAGAATAATTCCCAATTGAACATCTGACAGATTTAAAGAAAGCCAACTGGTTAGAACTGGTTTAGTAAATTTTGTTGAGACCAATTTATATAATAACTTATTTCCATAAAAATTAAGATTTCGTCATGTCATTGAAGCCAGTATATGTACGTTGAATAAATGTTTTATTTCTAATTTTAAAAGCCATACTGTTTGCTCGCTTATTACCTGTTATTTCCCTAACAGGGAAAGGTGATTATTTTATTAAAAAAATATATTATTTACTGTAAAGAATGCTTTTTTATACAGTTCTGTTATAGTATTAATCACAAGCAAACAGAACATAGTCGCAAAATTATTATGTTTATTTTTTCTGTTGTGATAGAATCTTTAGAATTATCTACTTGTATACTTACTGCTCGTCAAGAATAGCAAAAAGTGTGAGAAGCCGTGATGAGTCGTATCCCTTTAAAAATTGCCAAATTAGTGTTATTTAAAAGTTCAATCGATTTATTCAATTATTACAATTTTTTTATTATTTTAAACCGACCGCAAACATACATTCTTTTACTTTAAATGCTACCATCAACTTTTTTATTTTAAATCGGCCGTAAAGGCGCCCGAAATTATTGGATTTCCGCGTTATTTGCTGCAGTGCTGAAATGCGATGGTCCACGTTACAACCAAGCTACACGTTAGCTGGGCGAAAAGTCAGTGATCTTACGCAGTCAACAGTGATACCTCGAGTGGGTGTTGTCGTTATTTCCAGACTCAGTTATGCGATTATGTGAACGCATCTTGGCGACTGTCGCCATAACATAAGGAAGATTTGGAAGCGCTGTTTCAGGTAATTGTGAAAAATGAAAATGAGAAATGGGACCGAGAAACCGTTATTTGTGCTAGAGGCCTTTTAACTTCATTGCGCGACTTTGATTTTAATTTTTTCTTAACAGTGTTTTCTGCCATATTTCTACATTCCGAGAGTCTGTTCTACAGACAAAGATATCAGTTATTAGTTACTGCAATAAAAAGATCGCCGATTTCAAATCACATATTCAAAAAATGAGAAACAATTTTAGTGACATTTTGGACCGTATGGACAGATTTGTGTTAGAAAATCAACTACCAAGTAAAAGAATGCGTTTGGATTTAATTCCTGAAGAAGATAAGAAAAGCACCTACGTACGATTGTTTTATGAAATTTTGGACGTTATTACTTTGAACATTAGTGAAATTTCTAAACTGAAGTTCTTAAATCTGGATTCCACATAATTTATTTCATTCATGAAACGTTTTCCTGACGAACTTCTTTCTTCTTTAGTAGAAACATATGGAACATTCTTTGACGCAAATCTTTTAAAAAGTGAACTTTCAGTTATTTATGGCCCCGATATGAAAAAGAGCACTGTGTTTGAGCTTCACCAATATTTTATGTCCCTTCAATTATCTTCTGTTTTCCCGGAGTCATCAAAATTGTGTCGTTTAATTGTGATTATTTCTGCCACAAGCAGTTCCACGGAAGATCATTTTCATGTTTAAAGAAAACAAAGACTTGAGAAATAAAGATCTACAAAATTCTCAAAAACAAGAAAAACTGTCAGTTTTAGCATTAATATATATTGAAAGTGTTAGAAGATACAAAATCGTCTCCAAAATTTGAAGAAACAGCGATAAACATTTTCGCTGGACAAACAAAAATCGAAGAATTGATCTTCATTTTAAAGATTAGGATATATACCTTTAGGTTAGTATCTTTTTTTTTATCATTTTCATATGGCCTACCATACATTGACTATACTTCTTCCCCTTATAAAATTTTTATTACATCCCTAGATTCTTTTCTCACGCTACGCCCCTGGTGAGAAGTATGCATAGAAGAAATAATGAGGCAGCATTTCGAGGGAAGAGGATGCACTTTACGCACGGCAAGATCGAAATCTTTGTACATTCATATTCAATATATTCATAGATATTCACTCTACAAAGGTCTCAATTCGACTGAATAAAGACCAGGCTATCTACTGCGTACCTCGTGGGCAATCCGGTATCGCAGTTTTGGAAACTTGTTTCTATTCTTGACGAGCTGTATACTTTTCGTCAAAAGTATATGAGTTTTTCTAAAATGTCCAATATTTATATTAAAATGTATGTTAGTTTAAAGAACGGAATACTTGACTCATAACCTACCTAACGATTTTTTTCTTGTTGCGCCTCATTCGACAGAAAGTAGTACGATAATATTCGAATTATTTCGAACGCTACACCCCACGGTTACGCCTATGGTAAAGACCACAAATTAATATGCAACTCTACATTTGTCATTGTGTGTCAGTCTTTAACACTACTTTATAACCTGGGGATACAGATCAATAATAGTCATTTATTGGTAGGTATGAATCGTTTATACAAACTTACTATCTGCATGCTTGTACACAAACATTAAGGTGAAACTGGTCTCTTGAAGCGGAGAACAGTTATTCGTAATTTAAAACAAAAATAAACTTGTATGTGGCTGCTTGGCCAAATAAGATAAGTGGACTTTATAATGGTCTGGATATAAACAGTGATTCATAAGAACCATATGTCTTATTAAAAAATAAATACAAACAATTACCCAGTCCTTCCAGGAAGAGTTGTTTTGTTTTGAATTATTTTCAATTTATTGTAACGGAAAGTTGGCTAACTATGATAACTATATTTTTGTGTTATCCAAATATGATTTTCCGAATATTATGCTCAATGTCAACATCATAGAACTAGGGAAGAGAATAGGTAGAAACAATATTAATTCCTATATGCAAAATTCAATGGTAATGTTGTAGTGAATAGCTTATATTAGAGAGGAAAAGAAAATGAGTTGTAGCAGTGCGTCGTTAAAGGTAATTATTTTTTCTTAGATCTCAAAACATTATTAAATCCACAATCATTGCCGTTTTGTTAAAAAAATACAGGTTTTTTAGGCTTTTTACATATAACTACAGACGAAATGATGAATAATTTACTGAAATGGACTTTTTTTCCAAATTTTACTGAAATTTATTGTTCCTGGAAAAGATAGTCAACCTGCATTTTTTAAAAAAGTTTCTGCTGAAAACAGACTTTTAATATTTCTTATGAAGATGAAACTTGAAGTACCTTTCGCTGTTGTTTACAGTATCCTCTACTTCTGCTGTGAACATTTTTTTAAAGTTTTTTGAAAACGATATTTGCTAAAACAAAATATTTTGTGGATATTTTGGCCATCAAAAGAGGTTATTAGAGAAACGTTACTTCAAATTTGTTTAAATTACCCGCAGTGGCGGCTCGTGATGAAATGAAACGGGTGTTCTGCACAGGGCCGATCCTAGGATATTGGCCGTCCGCGTGTAAATTTCAAATGTATCCAAACTACTGGCGCCGTAGGGGCTGCAAAAGAATTGTGCCGCAGGCGAAAATTTTTAAAATTTTCAAGGTAACGCGTTTTCCTGATACTTCAGAATTTTTATGTAAAATCCGTTTATACAAAAATATAGACTTTCACAAGAAAAATTTTTGGAATTTAATACCTTTTTGAAGAACATTCATGTTTGCCGTCATATTCTTTGGTTAAGAGAAAAGGCTTGTAAGGTGAATTTTCTACTAGAGGGTCTATAACACTTAAAATATTTTCCGAAAGAGTTCCAGCGTCACATTTTGTAGGTTTCAGGTATGTCCAAAAACGTTCGATCGGTTCACCATCGAGAATATATCTTAAAACTACCACTGAGTTTTTGCAGATACATCAGTTGTTTCGTCTGCCATAACTGCCAAAAATGAAGGTTTGTTAATTTCTTTAATTATATCTTCATGATATACTTTTAATATACAGTCTAAAAGATCATTTTGTATTTCTTTAGAGGTTCCTTTAAATACTGAAGCATTTTGTAGATGCTCGCTTAAAGTTACATCAAGCTCAGCAGAAACATTTATGAAACCACGAAATATCTCCGGGTTTTGAGAGGTTTCAGCTTCGTCATGTCCTCGCAGCGCCAGTTCAAAGGCCCCACAAGACTTTATGCAGTTTATAATTTTTGACAAAACGTATCTCTTTTTTGTCACATTATCATTATGCTTTAATATTAGTTGTTCCTAATAAAGCTAATTCCATTGTATTATGTAGATGGCTTTTGGAATTGTCGTGCTTTTTTATTTTTTCAGTTAAGTGCACCAAATCTGTCACCCCTACCTCCGTCCATGCTTTATCACCGCCAAAAAGTAAACAAGGAAAACAAAATAACGCATTTTTTTTGTTGCGCCCACAGATCCAATTGTTCTTCGAATAAATGTCTCTATTAAATTGACGTTTATATGCTTTTCCGCGGCTAACACCTGCAGTCTCAATAACAATATTGGGCAATGGCCTACCATTGTTTTCTAAATCAATTTTTTCTTCATAAGAGTATTTAAAAAATCGCTTTACATGAACTAAATTATAAACTAAATCCATTGTCACTATCACAGTAGATAAATATTAATAATTAGTACAATAAATCACTACACAAACTTACAAAACAGTTTTTAAAATTTCAAGTTAACACGAAATAAGTACGATTTACGCCCGCCCGATGAGTAGGAAGGAGTAAACATTCACTGATGTTGCCTTAGCTGAAAAAAATACAGCTCACTGACCGTGTAAATTTGCGCATTTACGAGCGCCAAGTGTGGATTGTCGCGGGAGTTGAGGGGGAGGACGGGTGTGCCGAGCCGTGCTGAGAACTACCTCGTGTGGCCCAGTTCAATGTACCGCGACGCGCTCGCGTAGGGACCCAGATAATTCATCTGGTCTATTACTCAATAGAGGACGGCGGGCAGAATGCGACTTTAACGCAATAATTTGGTTAGCTGCACCAACTAACCAATTTATTTTATTAATAAATTTTAGTAATTATTATGTCGCGAAAATATACAGATATCTAATTTTTTGGCAGTTCTGCAGCTCTGCAGCACCTATACACCAGCCGCCCCTGACTACCCGTACTGTCGAACAATAATTGATTGCACTGAATTTCGTACTGACATACGACCAGCAGTCGAACAGATAATTTTAATGTATTCAACTTACAAATCTAACTTTTTAGGCCCGGTTGAACAATGTACAAGTTTGTTGTACAAGTCCGTTCTCAGCAGAAACTTTTTTTAAAAATGCAGATTGACTACATATGTTTTCCAGGATAAATAAATTTGAGTAAAATTTGAAAAAAAAGTCTATTCCAGTAAATTTCTTCATCATTTAGTCTGTCATTATATGTGCAAAGCCTAAAAAACCGTATTTTTTTAATGAAACGGTAATTATTACATGGTTTATGTATTTAATAATTATTTGAGATCTAAAAAATAAAAATAATTACCTTTGACGACGCACTACTATAATCCACTTTCTTTTCCTCTCAAGTTCGTAAGATTGTCCAGAAGAACGGTAAAATTGTAATTCTGGATTTTGACCCTCTATAATTTCACAATTAACTTACGTCTTAATTGTTTCTTTTTCATTTTATTTAGTAACAAATCCTTATTAAATTCCATTTATAACCTTATACATATGACACTGAGGCTTCAAGGCTAAAAAAAAAACATGAGATGACGCAAAGGCCGCCCGCCAAAGATACTTCACTAGCGTATACTTCTTCAATGACATTTAATTTTTCCTAAAAATAACAATAAGATTTCCATTGACATCTTTTATTCATCTCGACAATTATTAGAAAACAAAACTTGGTCAACACTCTTAAAGTTTATCTCTTCGTAGAGATAAGTAAAACTCTTTCAAACTCTATATCATTTCCCTCCAGTACCCTTTTACTCTCTGAAATTTTGAAAAGGTTACTCTATAAAAAAGAGATCGCAATGACAGTTGATGACTTTACATACCTCAGAATGGTTTATTTGTTTAAAAATTTTAACTTAGATTAAAACCATGTACATGACTTCTTCTATAATAAGAGTATTAAGGGTTCTGTAAGGTATTTTATTTTAAATAGGGCACCCTCTATGAGAGCACATGGTACGAAAACAAAGTATCAATTGCTACGAGATGCACTATTTATACTTTGAGCGTAATAATAAAAAGCATTAATTTGTCATTGAAAATTACTTTATCGTTTTTAACAATATTCTCCTTTATTATTTATATACTTTTGCATGCGTTCGAACCATTTATCCAAGCATTTTTTCAATTCCGCTTGAGATATGTCCAAAACATTGTTTTTAAACGCATCAACGGCTTCTTCTGCCAACGAAAATCGTTGTCCGTGCTATTTATTTTTGACGTTCGGGAATAAAAATAAGTCATTGGGTTCCAAATCCGGACTGTATAGCGGACGACTCATTAATTCGATTTTTTTAATGTTCAAACATTCGGTTGTTAGATGAGATGTGTGAAAGCTCGCACTGTCATGATGAAGAATGATCCGACAGCGCTTGTCTGTTTTTCTTATTTCACCGAAGACTTCCGGCAAACAAATGGTTGTGTACCATTCCGAATTGAGCGTTTTATGTTCCTCTAAAGGCGCTGTTGCCACATGACCAGTTTTTCCGGAAAAACAGGCGACCATTTATTTCGAAGTGCTTCGAGTGCGAACAACTTTTGTTGGATTTGGTTCATCTTGAAACATGCATACAGTGAACTGCTGTTTACTTTCCAACTCATACGCATAGATCCATGATTTATCTCCTGTTACAATGTTATATATGTCTTTTTTTCAAACGTCTTTTGAAACACCGCCATTGTATTTCTTGGGGATTTGTTTGTACCAATCGACACGAGTATCTTTTTGAGATTTTTTCAAATTATGTGGGATCCATCCATAATCCTAAGGTTATAGTCAAAAATGTAAAATATGCCATTTTAAACCTCAGATAGCGTCTGACAACACTTAGTGTTGCCAACCAATGCTTAAAATATAAATAGTGTCCCTCGTACTAAGGGTAAAGGGACAAAATAAAGCGTGACGTAGTTAAAATTATGTTTCAGTACCAAAGTAATAGAAACAATCTCATTATTAACAAGCATATTAGTTATTTAGTACTTAATTAGACTATTATTAGTGTTAAACCATCAGTTAAAACTACAAAAATTATTTTTCAGTGTCCAGTTAATTCCTTATAGTTAGAGCTATAGTAGCCTATATTGTACGTGTAGTACAATATAGGCTATATTCTAACCATATTTATTGATATAGCCAGTGGCGGATCTAGAATTTTACCATGGGGGGGTTTTGGATTTTGAAATTCGGTTACTTTTTTTTAGAATATCGCGATTATCATTTTATGGTGTCAAAAATAATAAAATATTGTTGAAAATTATTTTTTATTACATGTAATAAAAAATAATGTTAAAATCTATTTTGTTATATAGTTTTCTCAAAATATACAAGAATATGCACATATTTTAATGTTCTAATAATTATTTTGATAACAATTATACAAATTGTTACTATTACCTTGTGCCTTTTCCAAGAATAAGTAAGAACAGTACCACGATCCTCACGGGGGGGTTTGAACCCAAACCCCCCCCCCCCCCCCCCCCCCCCCGTAGATCCGCCACTGGATATAGCTATTGTGTAGCTTATCGTTATTAAGCATTCAAGAATATTACGAGATATTACATAAGTCAGTGATTTCTCAGCTATCAGGATTATCCTATTCTATACTAATAACTTATATATTATAGCTTAACCATATAACTTGTTGACTGAACACTACAGAATCTGACATAAATCTCAATTGATTAATTCAGCGATTGAATATTTCGTCAATTTATATTTTATTTAGATGTTTTAACACCTTGGTTATCGTCTTTAGAGATAACGATAACAAAAAATTAATCAGATGTATGACAGATAGGTAATATATTATTTGATACAGGCAGTAAGTATATGATTTCAAAATGTTAAATCACTATAAGTACAACGCTGAACAAATGTCTTAATAATAATAATAACTTAGTTTATAAATAATACATGCTTAGTCGATGCAACTATGTGCATCATTAAATGGAAATGGAAGTGTTGTTTGGTTGAATATTGTAAAAACGTTTTACTAGCTGCCTTGGAAATATGTTTTAATTAAACCAAGCTACGGGCAATAGCAAATATACTTACAAGACGGAGTTCATCTGTATACAAAACACGAAAATGTTCAAACAACATGAAATTAATAAACAACGTGATACTGTATAGTGCATCTTAATATAACTCCTGACTATAGGGTGGATTACCCCATAAGACTATCTTGTAATTTTCCACCAAGCGAATGAACTTTTGTCAAATTTTTTTGTGTAAGTACTACTTTTGTTTATTTACTTATTTTATTTAATTCAACCTATAACTTTAACTTAAGGTAATTAACTAATTACATATAATGAAAGAATTACTAGTCTTATGACAAGAAAGAATAGCGTTGTGTTTAAATTGCAAATTTGTCTCATATAAACTTGTTTTCAAGTTAATGAGACTTTCTTGAAAGACGATATTATTAAATTAAATTAAGAATATAGGTATATGTATCTTAATATATAAATTGAAGTTACAAATTCATAAGACATAACATAAAATCTTTAAAGAAACCAAACTGTTTTCTATGGTGTAAAAATGAAAATAAATATTTTTGAACAAAAAATGTATATTTTTGAGTTAGACCAGATGTATATCTATATAAGATCATATATGTCACCCATATCACATGGATGATAAACCGAATTATAAACCGTCTTTTATTTTGATTTTACGACTATACATGAAAACTCATATGAACAGTTTATTCAAAGCACTAGGTATCTTAGCAGTACCTATATATTTAACGTAGTTATGTATATGAGTGACTAAGAATATTTACCATATAGTATACGTTTTCAAATAACGAGAATAATGGTCGTTAACATAGGATAACATTTAAAATATGATATGTTACCAAATACATGTACAGTATCTGAAATAAATTCATTAAATATAACAATCAAATATAACCAATTTTATAAAACAATATTGTAGTAAAGTGGTAGAAATTTTAAAACTAAATACTCGGCACATGACAGATCTTTTAAGTTGTAAAAACAAATAACCAAAATTTGCAAATTATGTGTAAAATGGCAGTAACAGTTTTTTAGATATTAAATTCAGCATTCTGAATATATAAAAATGTAGATCTATTTTCGAGGATCATTTTCATCATTAAATTATTAGAACTTTAATAATCATGTTCGTGTCTAAATAAAGAAGTTTCAAACATATCCAATAATAGCCTATGAGTACAACTCAATTCAGTAGACGCTTCATAAATTCATAAACACTCTGCCCTTCCACTTTCGTTAAAATTGAAACGCATTATAATACTTCTAACTACTTGTTATTTAATTAGCTATTTAATAGATATTTTTCTAGAAACTGTTTAGAAATAAGATGATTATTAAAACTGCAGTCTATATAAGTTTATCTAAACACAATATTTTACTCTTTCTTTATCGCTATTCGATAAATATTTATATGGTAAAAAATGTATCTTTCTTTTTCGAAACTGTAGAGTTATGTAGTTCCTAAAGTTATCTAGTTGAAATTAATAACATGATACTTTCTTTCTCTTTTTTATACAAAAATATCAATATAAACGATAGCCAATCTAAAACAAACATATATGTTTCAATTTCTGTTCGGTTTTGTTTGTTCGAATAAAAACATTCAAAAAAAAACAAGAGACCAGCCTTCCATACATTTCTCGATGCACATTTTGCCATCCAAATTGGCTTCGTCGAGGGATGATTAGGACTGAGTTTATGTTGATTTAACTTAAGTTGAAAATGATAAAAACTAAGTTTTGATCATCCACCGATGATGCCAACTTTCTTGGTGAAACGCGAGTCGAGAAACGTATAATTTTTCGATGTTCGTGGAAAACTGGCCTCCTGTTTTTGTTGCTGCATCGAGGGTTCCAGTCCCTTCTTAGGTTTATTTCATTAATGTTACTGATGTAGTCCCAGTTATTTGTATTTCAGACATTGTTTTGAATGATGACTTATTTTATTATGAAACATAAATTGAACTACATGTTTGTTCCCTGGAACATTTTCATCACCAGCGAAAGGTCTTTGCGTGTTCTACAGTTAGAAACAGTGACGGCGCTAGGGGGGGGGCTGGGTGGACACGTGCCCACCAAATCAGTAGCAGCGCCCACCCAAGTGCCCACCCAAAAAATTTACTATCTACAAAATTATAATATGAAACAATATATATATATTATATATATATATATATATATATATATATATATATATATATATATATATATATATATATATATATATATATATATATATATATATATATATATAACAGTTATCCGACATGCTGAATAAATACAGATTGGCATTCAATGAGATTTATAAATTATGTTCAATATTTATTACAATTCCTGTATCCAGTGCAGCATGTGAAAGGACCTTTTCACGTCTGAAAAGGTTAAAAAACTATTTAAGAAATAAAATGAAACACGAGAGATTAAGTAATTTGGCTGTACTAAAATAAAGAAAAAAATAGCTAAAAGCTTTGATTTGGAAAAGATTTTTGAGGAATCTGCAACAAAACATCCCAGAAAGTTGCTGTTGAAATATATTCATTAATATTTTAATTTAATTACCTAATGCACTACTAATTTCTTTTGTAAATTGTGTTTATGTTAATATGTTTATATTGTTATTTGTTACTTGGTAATATATAATTAGTACACTTATGCAAATATATTGATAATGAATGACCCCCCCCCCCGACACACACACACACACATATCCCAAAAATGTGCCCAACCTAAAAATTTTTGCCAGTTTGTAACCGGCGCCGTCGCTGGTTAGAAATGAGAAAGGACCTCATACATATTCAACAAACCATTAGAAAAAAAATTCAAATGTTTGCTTGCCTTTCAAAAGGTCCACGGACTACTTTAAATGTTTTATTGTGATTTTATCATACAGCTTTTTTAGATCATTTTATTATCTTATTGGTAAGAAATTGCGTATTTAGGGATATTCGTTTACCCTGGCATAATTTTGCAAATAATGGATAGACTAAAGATGTTTCCTTTCAACCTCAAAGTATCCCAAAGAAACGGTGAAAATTTTAAAGTACTGAGTTTTTCTTTCATTATGTTCGGAATGATTGAATTTGTCGTTTTTGCTAGAAATCAAGTTATGGATGAATTTTTCACTTTTTATTTTAAAAAATTATTGAAGTCCGTTGACTTTTTGAAAGGCAAGCAAAAATTTAGAAAAAAGATTGCGATGGTTTTCTTATGATTACTCAAAAACTGCTAAAAAAAAGTTTAACTCAAGATCCGAAAACTAGGAACTTGGAACTTCAATTTGATTTTTTTTTAAATTGCTCTGCGACTATTTTCACAATAGAGTATTTTTTTAATAAGTTAAACAGCCCGTTGAAAATGACCTAAAAATTTAAGATTTTTTTACATCCCTTAATTTTTGTGCCTAGTGTAGTTTATCCAATATATGAACTTTTATAGTCAGAGATTAGAAACATTTAAATATTGCTACATAATTTGTTCTTTGCCCTTACAGTACCATTGTTGAAGTACTCGTATGTAAAGTATTTTCGTTTTATGTACCATGTGAAATGTTTTTCTTTATTGTTAACTAGGTAATTTTTTTCTGTTTCTTTCTTTACTGAAATATTTATAAATTTTGTTTGACGCTAGATTTATAACATGTTGAATTAATTGATTTACTTATTATCTATTGTTCCTCACATCCAATACATTTTGGGGTGAAACTAAATTTAGAACACCCCAATGCAGCATCCAAATACACACCTTGTATAGACCTGCCATTTACAGCTTCACACAAATATTCGTCTGTAGAGTAGAGGGCAAGCATGCGCGATTTCAAAATATGCCCTAAATGCGTAACCTACATTTCAGAAAGTGGTGCAATGTGGCCGACGTCGAGACGTCGACGCCTCGCCGTCCAGGCGTCGTGTTTAAACTCTCGATCGAAAAGTTATAATATTTAAAAAAATGCGATAAACAATAATATCGGAGACTGATTTATCTGTTATCAGAATTGCAATTGTAAATTATTAATACCGTTTGAAGGATTTTTTAAATCTAATAATTTTTGTCGACAGCATTGTCTAATTAAATTAAGAGGATCTGTGCCGAACTCAACATAAAATAATAGACTTCCTGGTTTCTGTTGTGCCCACCAAGAGACTTTATATTTGTTGTTCACAGGGAAACGCCAGTGTTTATTTCTGTTACATCTACTCGTAATACTATTTTTTTAAATTCAAGTAAACAAAAGGAATTAAGTCACATTTTCATAAGAATAACCGTAATTAAACAACAAGCAATAGTGTTACAGAAAAGTATCTATAAATTTTACATTCATTTACGAACGTTAAATATTTAAAATTTTATGAAATGGAATAGAAATCAGTGATGTCTATTGTAAAGTGCTGTTTTGAAACACCGGAAGTTGGTGATATTGTTGAAACGTTTGCACGAAAATGTACCGATCCAGGATGTAAGTTACATTTTCTCGTTTATTCCTTGTTTCTGATTTATGAAGTCTTTATCTTATAAATAATTTATATTTCATATATGTATATCTAGATATCATCGCCATCTTTAAGGAGATGTTTAAACAAAATACAGTTTCATGATTGTTGATTTTTGCCTAGTTATACTCACCTATAGGTACCTAGTGGTAAAGATGCAGATTATTTTAATTTATTTTAGCTACTTGTCTATAGATGTCGCGGGCGCACCTCATCATAGATATAGTAAAATCACAAAGATCTAAAAGAGTTCACATTTAATATTAGGGTGCGTTCGAATTATTATCAAAGATTAAACGCTACGGTCTCTACACGATTAAAGAAAAAGTCTCAGGCATGTCAACGGCCTTAGTTTTATCGAGCAGAGACATAGCATATAGACACATGCAGTTTAATCACCGAGAGTTGCCGTGAGCATTTCCCCTTAAAAATATTTATAGAATTTGGTGTTAAATACAAGATAAATATTACCCTAACTTCGTTTATCGTATTTATCCTAACTGTCATATCAATAAATTTGTCCTATAACTTTCTTAACATGGAAAGCTATAACCTCGACTTAACTTGTAAGGTTAGTTTTCCATACATATAATTAAAGAAGCTAGATAAACTATTTTTCAATTATTGTTTTTACCTTATTATTCACGGAAAGTTTATTATTACTTCATGATATCGTCAAATACACAGAGTACATCAAAACTTGTTCCACATTCTGTGACTTTCAATTCGAATATGCAAGGACAAGAACATCTAAGAGTATGTGGTCCTAAAAAAATAAGTTTAAAAAATATAACTGTATAAGTTACACACCTCATGAATAAAATGTTTATTTTTTCAGTCCATTTTTTATATTGCAATGTACAAAACAAAACCTAAAGTTTTTTGAGAACAATTATTCCGATATTTCAGAGTATATTCAATAGTCTTTTTTTCATTTGTGTATAAAGTATTGTATGTTTTCTATACATGTTAGAGGAAAAATGGCCTATCAACTTTATCGATACTTAATATCAACCAAATCCAACTTCCAACTAATTATTCGAATGGTAAATTCTTTTAGGACTTCAGACATACGAGTAAAGAGTAGTAATAATGTTCGTCTTGCACCCTTCATTAAAAAGCTACTACGGCTGTGAAAATATTGGCGTATTTATAGAAAAGGTTCATGTGTTCAAAATAATACAGAAGACATATCATCTCTAAGAATGTTTGTGAGTTCGCAGATGATCATTATTAGAAGTGCATCGTTTTGCATCCGTTTTATTGTGTCTCATTGCGGTGTTTAAATCATGTCTTTTTAAATACCGTACATTGTAGTCTGTGTTTTATTTAAATACTTTCACAGTACTGCAAACAACAGTTCAAAATTCGTATTTACGCTTCGGGAATACCCAGGCTTTGATATAATAATGTCTTTAATCGATTAATAATAGATTGAAGTAATAGTCTCCTCATTACAGACACAGTTACAAATTATAGGAACGGTAAAACAGACACGAAAATTGTTGAATCATATTACCAGCTCATAAAAATAGTGTTCTAGTTTTTCATGTTAGAAATAGAGCATAATATCGGAAATATGTAAGCTTAAATAAAAATACATGGAAAAGTAATTAACGTGAAATACATTAACTCTTTACTTAACATATAGATAAAATCTTGGCCGTCACAGTTTCAACATAGTGAGTTGGTTGGGAATATAATATTCAATCACTTTTCTAGTTTACCTTAGTCTAAATCGTCTATGTCCATATAATAAGTAGAATTTGTTGTATCCTAATGTTGTTTGTTTATAATTTTTTTTATATGTCGAATAATTAATTTTTTTATTAGTCATAAAAGTTTACGCTGCTATGCTGCTAATAACTAAATAATATGTTTCTAATATTTTATATTACTATTATTACTAAGTATTATTAAAATACTTCGCCTAGATACGGATCTGGATATACGCATACGCAATGCAGACATTTGTTTGATGGACATTCGGCCTACCATGGGGTTTTATGAACTACTGAAGCTGTCAGCTGTTATTGACTGCGTGTTGAGCAGTTTTTAACATTTTATGATAATACTGTTAATATTAAATAAATCATTCTTAAGATGTGTAACGGTAAAACTGCTTTTATATGCATTTAATATGTATTTAATTTGTCACAGTTAACCTAATTAATCAAACATATACATACATTTATTAATTTGCAGGTTGTTGTGGGTGCTGTAGTGCGTTTAGGCCAAGGTACAAAAGACTCGTGGATAATATTTTCCCTGAATATCCTCAAGATGGATTGGTCAAATCAAATATGGAAAAGCTTACGTTCTATTCACTCAGTTCGCCTGAGAAATTGGATCGTATCGGAGAATATTTGTATCAAAGGGCTGCTAGAGATATTTACCGAAAGAAATATGGGTGAGTAAATATCTGAGTACGATATTGCAATATTTTTAAAAGCAACAGTTAATGTCATGCTGCATGAGTAATCCAAAGTTCCAAGGTCTCAATCAAGGTCTAGTTGATAGTAGGATAATATAAAATATTAGCTAATAATATAGCATTTTACTTAATCTAGACATTAAATGCATTTTAATTTTATATGGATAAAAACAAGTAATTGTTTTTTTTTTTTAATTAAGTGGACTATGTAAGGCTTTAAGTATCAATTTATGGTCATTCTATAGAACACCCCCTTCTGCCCTATCGAAAAACTAAACTTACTCACACATTCTATACTCCATCACGAGTACAACGCACCTTATCATATATTGCGCAAATGGCGTTAAGTATTTTTTATAAATAAATTAAAATTGGAACATTTCTCGTTGCGCACAGCTTATTTACTGTTGACTTAATCGTTTCTGTAGTTCATCAAAGTTCCCATGTTGCCACATCAACTTTTGTACAACTATCATAATATACAATATAGGCTACAAATTACTTGCTTACCTAAAGCGCAGACATCACTATCTAATGCTATTACTAGTCCTTCGGTTAATTAGGTCACTCACAATAACTCCGTTAAGGTCACAAATCATTTATATATCAAATATATCCCTTGCCCTTCAACAGACGCCAAAATTTAACAAAAAAAAAAGCAAGATATTTAATTTTGTGGTTTATGTGCACACAATGCCACATCCTTTCACCACATAAAAATATTGTTTCAACCCTTAAAAACCACCCCTATATGTTGAATATTTCCAAAAATTTACATTTTTTTAATGTACCCTTGCTAAATTAACATTCCTCAATACACCTGTTTACCCCACCCAACACCCCTATTCGCTCCCACCTCCCGTTAGCTACATGGGTTATTATTAATTTGCGCAAAGTTTCGTTTGTGAAAAACTGTTCCTATAGCAACCTACACGTCCATGAAAAAAAAAACGCGAAAATCCAGAAGGGGGTGTTCTATAGAATTACCCAATTTATTTAAACTCTACATATAGTAGGTATAATCATCATCATTAGGTCATCAGTCCGAAGACTGGTTGGACGCTACCCTCCAGCTTCTCCTATCTTGTGCTAACCTACGCATTTCGCTAATTGTGCTACAACCTACATCCCTTATTATTTGCGAGCAGTAGTCTAATCTAGGCCTACCTCTGCCTTTCTTCACTCCTATTTCTGCCTCCAAAATATCGCGGACTATTCCTCCATGTCTCAGCAAGTGGCCTACCATTCTATCTCTTCTCTTCTTTAAGTTTTTCCACATACTCCTTTTCTCGCCGACTTTCTCCAATACTTCTTCGTTTCTAACCCTATCAGTCCATGGTATTTTCATCATTCTTCGGTAACACCACATCTCAAAAGCTTCTAATTTCTTCCTACTTGCTTCCCCTACCGTCCAGGTTTCGCAGCCGTAAAGTGCCGTGCTCCATACATATGTTTTCAAAAATCTCTTCCTTGTTTCTAAGTTTATTACCCCCGAGCATAAAAGTGCTTTCTTTTTGTTAAAAGCTACTCGACCCTGCGCTATTCTTTGTTTTATGTCTTTATCGCTTCTTCCATCCCAATTTATTTTACTTCCTAAATAAGTGAAGTCTTTAACTTCCTCCAATCTTTCATTGTTAATTTGTACTTTCGTTTTTGCATAAATTTTGAAATATGTAACAAGTTGATTTAAAATTTTTGTAAAACGGTTAAAATGATTCAATTACAAATATGATCAGTTATTCAAAATTACTAGACAATATAATTATATTATATAATTAGATTTATAAGTAATATCTATATACTAGCATTAAATTCAAGAGAAATAAGAAAGTTATTTATGCATTTAAAGTTTTTCTTGAATTATTACATATATTTATCTTTACCAATAATTATTTGTTGTTATCCTCAGTATTTTGAAAAAAATGACTAGTCTTCATTGGGTTATGCTATTCATTCACTCATCACCCATTTCAGATCAATAACAGATTATTATTAATATTTATTTGTTATTTGAAACAATTATATGGGTAGTCATAATGAATAAACTTTAAAAAAAAAAAAATTTGTCCAAAATTATATTTATCTATTAGCATTCTGGGGCTCTGTATTATATAAACTGAGGTAATGTACAAGTGATTCAGTTCTCCCAAAATGTGTGAAAGGTCTATTCCTTATTCCTTATTAATTATAATTATTTTTGTATATTCTACATGACCAATTTACTTCACAGCAAATTGTAGACATAAGACAGATTTCACTCACAGAAGTCCAAATTAACTCACTAAATAATAATTCACTATCATGTAAATCTAAATATAAAATCTAAAGCTAAATAATTCATTAAAGAAATAAAAACAGTATTAGAATGCAGATTAGCGTCATAAAAAATGTCCTTATTCATACAAAAAATAAAATTTTTTAGATATGTAAAATCGTTCATTACATTATATTTTCATTTAAAATTTAAAGATATTAATGAGAAATCAATAGTACACAGATAAGGAATTTTACTGATATTATTTACTTGCATTTTATTTAATAGTAATAATTCATTTATTCCATTTGCTGTTACATAAAAATAGCTGAAAAATCAACGAGAAGATAATAAAATAAAACATTGTTAATATAAGGTAAGTAAATGAAAAATTGAGACAGATGAGTTTCTAGTACTATAGTTTTATATTGCACTATTTCCATTATTGTTGAACAAATATACATTCTTTATATTTATGAACACTATGAACACAGACTGATAGTTATTTTGTCATTTATAAAACGCATCCTACATCATTCGGTTTTTTCTTAAATAAAATTAAATCTAATCACTTTCTTATATAAAACATCAGTTGGCAGTAAATGTCCTGTCCCGTAATATAATATTTTATAGTAAATGTTCTATCCTATATAACTAATAGAATATATTATTGCATAATAAATATTGTAACGTTCCTTAAATATAAATTATTAAACAAGAACATAATATCAACATAAAAGAACTGTATCTTTTGACTGGGTGGTTAGGAAATGCTCCCATAATAGTGTTATGAAATATCTGCTTCTAAACCTATTTTTCATAAAGCCTGCAAGATTTTTCGTTAGGGCATTTACTACTTTTTTTATTTATCTTCATGCCTTATTTGTAAGCCTTATTTGTAACAAATCGTTACATTTATTCTTTTGTGAATAACAACCTTATTATTGTTAATCTTGAACTCATATTTAGTGTGTAATCATTCACACATTCTCTTAATGTGAATATAAATATTATGATTAATAATGTACAGTTGACTTTGTAGAAAATGTTAAAAACAATTATTTTGATTTTATTAAAAATTTAACTGAGTTCTGCTAAATACTTCAGAATTGCCCATTTTCATAGTCATTTGTATAAAGCCTATACTTGAGGTTATCGAAATCTGTTTAATCTGGTTTTTCGATTAAAATTAAAGACTTTGTGTGTTAAAACTATTTAAATGTAATTAAAAATAATATAATACTGATTGTAATAATGTTCCCAATTATATAACAATACTACAATAAGTTTTAAAATTGCAGTGTGAGTGACAATTCTGAACAATTCCAAATAACCAATAACACTAGTGACAGGTTTTTTTTTTTTAATACAATTCTTTCTCACTACATTTGAAGTAAATTCATTGAGTTCCATTGATCTATTTCGACATATGATTTTTACAAATTGATGCTATAAAGGAACAATTTGTAAAATTGGTGATAACAAGTATAACTTGTTATCATCAAAGTCTATATCATTTTCTTATAGTCTATCAATGGTTTTATTACATGTTATTATATTTGTACATAACTACTTATGTACTGCCATTTGTCATTACACTTTGAGAGTTATATCGAGTTTATTTTTTGTTATTTGGTAATTTTAAATTTGTATAACCTAAAAATTAAAACGCTTTTATAACCCTCAAAATCAATATGCTAAATTTCCATACTTATTATTCATCAGTCTAATTAATAAATATAAATATTTATTCTCTTTATGCCACGTGGAAATAATAATTTCAGAACGCACACTGCTATGAAATTATAATAAACAATAGTTCATAAACCACCTTAAATGAACGCTTGCCTTGCATTATTTATTTCGCCTTCTAATTATTAGTTCTCTATTGATTAACTGGTCCTTTCTATTTCTGTACGAAATCATAACAAACCCCTTAGTGGCCCAAGAATAATACAGCACTGTTGCATGTGCAGGGCAAATCAATAAAGGTTGATGAACCAAATCATTCTTTGTGTTACAGTTTTGTTATTATTGCAATGGAGGCAATGGATCAACTGTTGTTGGCCTGCCATGCACCTACTCTCAACCTCTTCGTGGAGAGTTTTCTAAAAATGGTCCAGAAATTGCTCGAATCGACAGAACCAGAACTACAAATTCTGGCAACACAGTCGGTATGTAACTTACCAGTGTTGTAACTAAATTTATATTACATTAACAAATATTTTAATATTTTATTTAAATAGAGTTATAATTTTAATGTTTTGTGATTGTTTCTTTTATCTGTCCATAATTATATACAATTCAAATTTGTAGTTTGTGAAATTTGCAAATATAGAAGAAGACACTCCATCATACCACAGAAGGTATGACTTCTTTGTGAGTAAATTTTCTGCCATGTGCCACAGCGGGGACCATGAAGATATTAGAGATAAAATTAGGATAGCTGGGATAAAAGGGTTGCAGGCGGTTGTGCGGAAAACGGTGTCTGACGACCTCGTGGAAAATATTTGGGAATCGCAACACATGGACAAGATTGTACCGAGCCTGCTGTTTAATATGCAGGTAAATTTGATTTTAATCAACAGCTGGAAATTTTTAAACTATTATATTTTGTTAGTAATAAATTAAAAACGGTTTTCCAGGAATGATTTATGACAATGAAACATTTTTAGGAATCCGGTTTTCATAAGAAGGATGAAGGCACGGTGGAAGCCGTACCAGAGGACAACCTGGATCCCCCAATGTTAGCAGAAACGTGTTTAAGGGAACTCGTAGGGAGGGCATCCTTCGGACATATAAGGGCTGTTCTTAGGCCTGTCCTAAAGTAAGTACATGCAAAATTCTTTAAGGAATATTTTTATTAATTCTATTGTAATGTTTGGTATATGTTGAAGTTGATATTAATATAAAAGAAAATATTTAAAATAAATAAGAAACTGAAATTTATATTCCAGGCACTTCGATCATCATAAGCTGTGGGTTCCTAACCAGTTTGCCATTCATACATTCCGAATAATAATGTTTTCAATCCAGGTATGCTAAAAAACCAATTATTTTAGATTACAGAATATGCCTATAGAGATGAAATGCGATAATATCGTCAAAATATTTTCTTTATCAATGTATATTATTGAAAATAATATGGTAAGTCATCTTTCATATTTTAAAGTATAAAGATTCCCCAATATTTTAAATTTGCTACTATTAGAAATAGCTAAATACCAGTTATGTCTAAACAGTATCACAGATTTTTACTATGCTATTTTTTTACAACAATATGAAACCATTGTGATGTAGCTGTTTGAGAAGATGAAAGAGCTAATATACTAGATTAGTTTCATTTAAAAATAATTATATCAATCTGTATTATGAATATTGATGTTTTATCTGTCATGACTAAGTTTTGTTACAAATAAAAAATGGAATGGATTAGTAAAAGCTATAAAGATAGAACAATTATTTGCAATTATTGTAAAAGGTTGTAAAACAATCGAGATTTTTCCCTCATTCCACAGAAATGTGCTGAAATTATCTTAGTAACTCAAAGTTACTAATTGATAATTGACCTATATTTAATTACCCATAATTTTGAATATTTTGAACCTCAAGAAATTTTGAGTACTTTTTATGTATTGTGATGGATTCTATTTTTCAAATCTTTAGGCGCAGTATTCTTATACAGTGGTAGAAACGCTGATGGCCCATTTAGATGAAAACTCCAAATCTAGCCCGACCATTCGAACCAGCATAGCGGGAGTATTATCGAAAATTATTGCCATAGCAGCGGGCGAGAGTGTTGGTAATTTATACTCTCTCCATATATCAAACTAAATAAAAATCTATATTTTCACTTCTACTAGGTCCTTCGGTTTTGGAAATCATAAACTCTTTATTGAGTCACTTACGAGATTCTGTCAAAAATGAAGCGAGTCAGACAGAAGAAAAGGAGTATCAGGAAGCTCTCATTAATGCTTTAGGAGAATTTGCCAATCATTTACCCGATTATCAAAAGATCGAGATAATGATGTTTATTATGAGTAAAATTCCATTCCCTCTAGTGGACAATCGTACGCCAGCTGATAATCTGTTGCAAAGTATCTTATTGAAGAGTTTGTTGAAGGTAAGCGTAATAATTGACCACTTCTTATCTCTTTTTATTATCAGGTTATAATGTACATCTTAAGTTATATTATAACCTATATCTTCTTTCTTGAATGGGTTGCAAAATAATATGATAATGTAACAACTGAATATAAAAATTTGGTAAAAAGGTGCAATAATTTTAAGATTATACATCATTCATAAGGATATGATTAATTTCGTTTTTTTGTTTGCAATTTCTATTACAACAGCTTTAATTGCATATAAATGGCTTACTATCATCATCATTAGGTCATCAGTCCTAAGACTGGTTGGACGCTAACCTCCAGCTTCTCCTATCTTGTGTTAACCTACGCATTTCGCTAATTGTGCTACAACCTACATCCCTTACTATTTGCGAACAGTAGTCTAATCTAAGCCTACCTCTGCCTTTCTTCACTCCTATTTCTGCCTCCAAAATATCGCGGACTATTCCCCCATGTCTCAGCAAGTGGCCTACCATTCTATCTCTTCTCTTCTTTAAGTTTTTCCACATACTCCTTTTCTCGCCGACTTTCTCCAATACTTCTTCGTTTCTAACCCTATCAGTCCATGGTATTTTCATCATTCTTCGGTAACACCACATCTCAAAAGCTTCTAATTTCTTCCTACTTGCTTCCCCTACCGTCCAGGTTTCGCAGCCGTATAGTGCCGTGCTCCATACATACGTTTTCAAAAATCTCTTCCTTGTTTCTAAGTTTATTACCCCCGAGCATAAAAGTGCTTTCTTTTTGTTAAAAGCTACTCGACCCTGCGCTATTCTTTGTTTTATGTCTTTATCGCTTCTTCCATCCCAATTTATTTTACTTCCTAAATAAGTGAAGTCTTTAACTTCCTCCAATCTTTCATTATTAATTTGTACTTTCGTTTTTGCTCTGCTCTCGCGCCCTCTGCACACTAACACTTTAGTTTTGTTTTTATTCACCCTCATTCCGTATTCCTCTGTCAACACTGCCTCCATTTCGTTCAATGCTGATTCTAGTTCCTCCTTACTAGATGCTAATACTGCTATATCATCCGCGAATCTCAGCATTTTTAGTTTCTGTCCCTGTACTTTAATCCCGAAATCCACTCTATCTTTTACCACATTAATCGCCTCTTCGATGTACAGATTAAAAATTAGTGGTGATAGCGTACATCCTTGTCTTACTCCTTTCCTAATACCTACTTCCCTTTCTTCCCCTTCTACTTCTATAACAGCAGTTTGCTCTATGTATAGATTGTGTACTACTCTCCTATCTCTATACTTCATTCCCCCGCTCTTTAGTATCTCGAACATTTTTTCCCATCTTACGTTATCAAAAGCTTTTTCTAAATCTACAAATCCTATATAAGCGTTCTTTCCTTTTTCTATTGTTTTCTCTAACATTACTCTTAGCGCCAGAATAGCTTCGCGAGTTCCCCTATTTCGCCTAAACCCGAATTGGTCTTCTCCTAGTATTTCCTCCGCTCTATTTTCCATCCTCTTCTGCACTATTCTAGTTAAGATTTTTGACGCATGGGAAGTTAGGCTAATCGTTCTAAAGTTCTCGCATTTGTCGGCTCCTCTCTTTTTCGGTATAGTAACATATAATGTTCCTCTTATAATCCTCCGGCATCTCGCCCGTTTCATATATGTATTTTACCAGTTCAAACATCCTATTTACTACTTTCTGTCCCGCACATTTCAAAATTTCCGCCTGTATTTTATCTACACCCGGCGCTCTATTATTCTTTAGCCCCCTTAGTGCTATTTCAAATTCCTCTCTCAATATAGGTTTTCCTACATCTTCCCTATCGATGCTAGATTCTTCCTCTAATATCTCTCCTAATTCCTGACCCTCGTATAAATTTCCTAAGTACTGCTTCCATCTATCCGCTTTCTCCTCTCTTCCTATCAGTATGTCCCCCGATTGACTCCTAACATTTCTACTTATTGTTCCTACATCCCTGAAGTTCCTCTTAATTATTTTGTAAGCCTCATCGGTCTTACCTACTTGCAACTTTTCTTCTACTTCTTTGCATTTCTCCTCTATCCATTGTTCTTTCGCTTTTCTACATTTTCTAATGATTTCCCACTTTATTGCCTTATACGTTTTCAGTCCTTCTTCGTCTCGTCTGTTTTTGTAGCCTCGTCTCTTTTGCATTAAGTTTAAGATTTCGTCCGTTATCCAGGGCTTCCTAGCTTCCCTTTTATCGTGTCCTAAAACGTCCGTAGCCGCGGAAGCTAGACTATTCTTGATACCCTCCCACTCAGTTTCTGCGTTCTTGATTTCGTCCTTACTCGTTTTATTTATTAATTGATCTGTTTTCTCCTGGAACTTATCTTTCATATTCTGATCCCTCAATATGTCTACATTTATACGTTTCTTATCCTTCCGGGTTTTCAGATTTTTGAACTTTAATCTAGCTTTCATGACTACCAAGTTGTGATCGCTGTCTACATCTGCTCCTGGATAACTCTTACAGTCTTTTACTTGATTTCTAAATCTCTTCCTAACCAGAATGTAGCCTATCTGATACCTGTCTATCCCTCCTGGCATTTTCCATGTGTACCGCCTCCTAACGTGATTCTTGAACAATGTGTTCGCGACTACCATCTTGTGCTTCTCACAGAATTCTATCAGTCTGCTACCTCTCTCGTTTCTGTTTCCTAATCCATAAGGCCCTACAAATTCTCCTTCTTTCCCCTCACCTACGACTGCGTTAAAATCTCCTACTATTATTAAATTTTCATGACCCTTCACAAATCCTATTACCTGCTCTATGTCCGAATAAACGGCTTCTAACTCTTCCTCGCTGTGGTTAGAAGTAGGCATGTATACTTGCACTATTACTGTTTCCACTGGCTTCGAATCTAACCTAACCATCATTACTCTCTCGCTGTATTGTAGGTAGCTATCTACACACTGTCCTGCGTTCTTCCGCATAACGATCCCTACTCCCGCGTTTCCATTTACCGATCCTGTGTGTATTACCCTATAGTCACCGCTCCAAAAATCTCCTACTTCCGGCCAGCGCATCTCACTTATACCTACTATATCTAATCCTAACCTATCCATTTCTATCTTCAGATTTTCTATGGCTTACTATATATGCCAGAAATAAATCTCAAATTATAAATGCTACTATGCAAATGTAATTGGTAATTTTAATTTTTCTGAAATTATAATTGTAAAAAAGTTTCTGGCCATATTTTAAAGCCGACCATATAAATTTTATTTTATTTTATAGATGAATTATAATTCTAATGTACTGTTCTATGTCTTAAAAATATACAGACATTTTAAGTATATAATAATTCTCAACAATATTTAACATATTGGGTGTTTTTAGTTCGTATGGTGGATACAATGTATGGTGGAAAATACTTATACTATAGTTACAGTGTTAACTATAAGAAAAGTTTGTTGCCACCATAAAACTATTAGCAATTTAATTAAAATTTCCAATTCTATTAAGAACTTAGAGGCATCAAGAACTTCATTAAATTCCCTTTCACAATAAATATAGCTACACCACTGCAATGTTTCAATTTAAACAATTTTTTTTGCCATTTTCACGTATTTTGAAAGTATTTTCATTTAAAAAACATCCTTCGATCTTTTGTTCACAGTTTTACATTAATATAATATGTAATACTTTTCATAATTCTTGATAACATAATTTTTTTGATAGTCGATAGATGGTGTAATATTTGCATGAATGGAAACCAGTGGCATGCTAGAGATTTGTAAGAGGGTTTAAATTAAAAAAAAGCGAATCTATGGGAAAGTATTTCTATTTATTACATTCGTGATATCCCCAGGTAACTACAAATTGTACAAAAAAAATCAAATACTTCTAATAATAATAGTAAAATACTAAAAAATATTTTACCATTATTCACCAAAACAAATCGATATAAAATAAAAATACAGCAGAGTTAAAGTTGAGTTGGATATACAGGATTTGAGAAATGGAATTGACAATATTTTTATTGATGGTTTGGACCTAAACAAACAAGAGTGTTATACAACATGGATGTGTATTTATTTTTTTGCATAATAAAGTAATAAGACGATATTTCATGTTCAAAATATATTAATTTGTAAAAAATAATTTTTATTGCCATTTAAGTTTTGTTAAATTTGTCAATAAAATATTTATATACATATGATTTACGGAATTCCACAACTTTTGCAGTTTTTGCTTTTATTTTTGTTCTATGATATATTATTATAAATAGGATACATACATATTTACAAATAAGTTACGTTTCGTGTAACAACCGAACGGTTTTTAAAAACTTTTACAATTTGATTTAAAACGAACAGAACGAACTTTATTTCTGGATTAATTATACAATATATATTTTATGTTAATTACAAGAGAGTATAATACAGACTGACTGTGTAACCTACGGAACTAGAACAAAAGTATAATGAAATTTAATAGTCAGCAATATATTATCATATTATTCTTATATAGCTGCGGTACAGTGGGATGACGTAACTCCTCCACCCTTAGAGGGAAGTTTTATCGGGAACAAATAAAACTTTCACATTGGATTTTCCACGTGATCCGGAGTTTTGGGGTTCTTCTTCGTCAGGCTGGATAGAGGGCTTTCTCGATCTCCATCTCCAAATTTTGTGAATAATAAATGCTATAAAAATAACTACGATTATAGCATATAAAGGGATTGTCCATAGATTAGGTCTGATTAAGGGGTTGTCATCAGGATTAATCAGTTTTATCTGCTGTTGCTCTTGCTGAAGCATATGTAATTGATCAATTTCGGGATATTCTTAATGTTTCAGGTGATATTATTAATATCAATTGGTTGATTGTCACCAGTTGATAACATTTTGTTAAAACTATCCATGAATTCTTCAAAGGGAGTTTTGCCTAAATTCTTATTTAAATTTGGGTTTTCTGAAATATCTCTAGTATGAATTTCGATACGAGAGAGAGCATCGGCATTGGTATTCTTTTTACCTTTTTTATAACAAATTTCGTCATTTCGGCTTGAGGCGCCAACGTACGAGACGTGATTGCGGCTCTTTGAGTGAAAATAGCCACTGTAATGGTTTATGATCAGTAATAATTTTGAATTTTCGACCATACAAATACGGCCTAAAATATTTCGTGGACCAGACTATTGCCAAAAGCTCTTTTTCAATTGTCGAATAGTTTTGCTCTGCTTGATTTAATGTTCGCGATGCATACGCTACAGGTTTATCACTACCAATTGGTCCCTGCGATAGTATTGCTCCTAAAGCAAAATTGCTTGCATCACAAGTTAAATTGAATGGTTTTTCAAAATCAGGATATTGAGGTATCGGATCATTTGTTAATAAATTTTTGCAATCTTCAAATGTTTTCAAAAATGTTTCATTATGCTCAATTTTAGCACCCTTTTTCAAACAATTAGTAAGCGGTTTCGTTAATTTAGCGAAATCTTTTATAAATTTTCGGTAATAACCTAAAAGTCCTAAAAATCCTTTTATTTCTTTTGTAGACTTCGGAATTGGATAATTTAAAATAGCTTTGATTTTTTCTGGGTTTGGCTTAACGCCATCATTAGTGATAATATGACCTAAAAATTGTACTTCTTTTCTTAAAAACTCTGATTTGTCGAGTTGAATTTTAAAATTACTTTCTCTAAGTCTTTGAAATACTTTTTGTAAATTCACCATATGTTCTTGTAATGAAGTGGAATATATTACTATATCATCCATATAGACAAAACAAATATCACCCTGTAAACCTTTTAATATATTATCCATAACGCGTTGAAATGTTGGAGGTGCGTTTTTTAATCCAAATGGCATACGCATGTACTCGTAATGGCCATTCTCTACGGTGAACGCAGTTTTTTGTATGTCTTTTGGTTCCATCTCTATTTGGTGGAATCCACTCGCAAGGTCTAAAGTTGAAAAATATTGACAACGCCCGAGTTTATCTAATATGTCTGTGATATTAGGCAATGGATACCGATCATCGATCGTTTTCTCATTTAACTTCCGGTAGTCGACGACAATTCGCCATTTTTTCTTTCCGGAAGCATCCGCTTTTATAGGGACAATCCAGATGGGTGATGCCCATGGAGAATTGCTTGGTCTTATTATACCATCAGTTAACATTTTGTCAATTTGATTTTGTACCTCACTTTTATGTACAAAGGGATACCTATAAGTTTTGGAATGAACTGGAATTTCGTCATAAGTTTTAATTTGGTGTTTGACTTTATTGGTAAAAGTCAATTGATCACCTTCATAAAAGAAAATATCACTATATTTTTTACAAAGATTAAAAATGTGGGATTTTTCTTCCTCGTTCATGTGAGAGGTCCTAATAAGTTGTTGTATGTTATTCAGTTTTGAAGGGTTATATTTAAATTCGATATTAAAGATTTCATATTGATCCGCAATTGGTTGTTCAAACGAAATTACTTTTATAGGTTCATTGATTTTAATTAGTTCATCATTATCAGTTTTATTCACTACTTCGGTCCAAGCATATCCATTAATTGCTGTCGTTAATGTCTCTTTAAATTCGCAATTTTGAATAGTAGTTGGCGGTACCAGTATATCGCCATTTTCGATACTAACAGGAATTTTTATTCTCGCAATTTCATGAGAATTAATTTCGTGACATGACGTAAGAATTCTTGGTGTCTCTCTATATTTAAGTTTAATTATTGAATTTGGTGTTATAATACAATGATTGGCAATATCAATTTGTGCACCTAAATTTTTCATTGTATCAAATCCAATCAATCCATCAAAATAATCATGAAATCTAAACAAATGAAATTTAATATATCCTTGTTCTTTGAATTCTGGAAAATATGGAATATTTGCACAAGATTTACAATTATATTTTTTGAAAACTGTACTAAGAGAAAAATGTTCAGTATAAATTTCGTTAGAAAAATATTTTTGTGCTATATTAGGATTAAGTAAAGATTTTGTTGCGCCCGTGTCGATGAGTAATTTTAAAGGCGGGTTTTTAATTTCAATATATGGTAATTCTCTCTTATCTGAAACAACATGCAATTCTACTACGTGTCCTTGTTCGGTTTCCTGGGTCATATGAAAATTTTGAAAATTTTCGGTATCATTTTCATACACATCTGCATTTTCGTCAGAGTAATTATTTTCGTCACAAGTTGGTACTTCATAAAAAGAATTTTCATCGTAATTTTCTTCTTGATCGACATTAAATAATTCTTCCGAAACAAAATTAGAAGGACCAGCTGATTGAAAATTATTTGATCTAAAATTTTGTTAACGATTAGAAGTACTAATACGAGTAGTTGTACTCATAGGGATTGGTTTGTACTGAGCGTTATTATTATTTTGACCTGGTTTCCAAACATTATTATTTTGTTTTCCGAAAACTTGTCGATTAGTTAAGAATCTTTGAGGGGGCAAATTTTGTCTAGGCTGAATTTGAATCGGCCCTCTTGGAAATTGAGAGTGTGTTGGTATGTTAATATTTGAACCCATGTGTGAATTAAATGGTAATCTTACGTTTTGATTAAAATTTTGTTGCTGAAAATTTTGTCTAATATTATTATTATGATTAGGTGTATTTGTCGATGGTTTTTGGAAATTTTGCTGGCGGGACATATACCTAATATTATTATCTTCTATCATATATTTTAAAGCTTCTGCCAAATTTGTTGGTTTCAATGACCGTATCATTGATTGTTGAGGTTCTCGCAAGCCGACAAATAAAGTTCTCAAAGCCTGGTTATTATAAGTAAGTAATTTACTTTTACGAATATTTTCGTCAATCTCATGTAAGCTAATATAATTATGCAATGTGTTTAAATTTGCAATAATTCGATAATAAAATTGTACACAATCTTCGTTTGGTTTTTGTCTTAAGCCAATTAAATCTGCCAAAAGACTATTTTCATCACGTTGATCCCCAAAATTAGTGATCAGAGTATTTTTAATTTCCTCCCAATTTTGTGCGCCACTGATAGAGATAACCTCTTCAGCACGTCCTTTTAATTTTGATATAATACTATTAAAAATAAAACGATTTTGTGGACAATTTTCATTTTCTGGTGTGGAATCCCAATATGTATTTAATACATCTGATGCCATTGATATAAATCTAAATAAGCGACATGGCGACCCGTCAAATTCAGGTACTAACTCTAATGGTTTTACCTCGATTCTTGGCCTTGCCATTGTGGTATTTAAATTACTTGAATTAAAATTTATTAAATTACTTTGAATATTACTAATAGGTAATATTGATTTATTAGATTTTTGTGACTTTTCTGTCGTTAAAAAGAGTTTAAATATTTTATCTGTTAATTCGATTATTTCCGAATCAATATCGACACTAGAGTTTGGCAGTTCCTGATTTCTTTGTGAGTCTGTCATACAAGGAAATTAAAAAGGAAAGCAAGTGACTTACAGTACTTTCTTCATTCCTTTCTCTCTTCTGGTGGATACTGCTCTCTGTGTGATGGTTCTGAAGTTCGTCTTTTTCGCCAGATCCTCGATGGACCAATTCCTCGATGGAATGCTGTGTTCTTTCCAATTAAGAAGATGACACTTCACAAGTTATCCGGTATGGATGTCTTTTTGGAAATCCGCACGACTGCGCCAGTTACGTTTCGTGTAACAACCGAACGGTTTTTAAAAACTTTTACAATTCGATTTAAAACGAACAGAACGAACTTTATTTCTGGATTAATTATACAATATATATTTTATGTTAATTACAAGAGAGTATAATACAGACTGACTGTGTAACCTACGGAACTAGAACAAAAGTATAATGAAATTTAATAGTCAGCAATATATTATCATATTATTCTTATATAGCTGCGGTACAGTGGGATGACGTAACTAATATCACCAACATGTGTTTATTTAGGTTGGTACAAAGTACCAAACGATTCATTTGAACACGACATTCCCCGTCTCATTTTTGGAGCCCCTACTCAGGATGTCATTGGCTCCCGATCCCGATATGAGGCTTCTCGTACAGAGGATCTTACATACTCTAATAGATAGGCATCATAATTTAGACAAACTATCGAAACCTGCGTAAGTTTAAATAGTTTTCAATTTAAAAAGAAAAAAATTTAATGTTTCATTTAATTTTAGTGTTCATGTTAGCGATTTGGACTTGGTAATTGAAAAGTCATCGAGGCCCGACCTGATATTTGTTAATAAACACGGACCGATAATATATGATGCATTGTATACCAGCCTACAGATGGATACTAACACTCCAGATAACATCGAGGCCGTTTATACAACTCTGGCACTGCTTTGTGTGGAAGTGTCTAGCGTTGAAACCGTTATAGATTTATTGCAACTTCTGCTCGGGCAAGTAGAAAATAGACTAATGACTACAAAATATTCGTAGACATTTCCAAATTATATAATGGTATTTTTTTTTTATTGTTTGATTTCAGAATTCAGAGTCTAGCTTTAAATACTTCATCTCTCTCGAATGCCCAGAAATTTAACCTGCATGCCATCGTTGTATGTCTATTGGTGTTAATTCCGAATGTTATTAACATTAAACAACTGGCGGAGTATGCCAGTCAGATCATCGAAGCTAGACAACAAGAGGCCCCACACTTGTTACCGGATTTGTTGTCACATTATCCTCCCAGTTGTGAAGTTGCCAACAAACTTCCACATCTTTTAGTCGATCAGGTTAGTAACTTGGTAATGAATGTTCAAATCTCAACAGATTAGTAAGTTATTGTTTCTAGTATTAAAAAAAGAACCTTCACCAAACTTCTGTCATTTTAACTCCCAAATACAGTAAGTGGGTTGCAAAAATTAAGAATGGCTTGCAATTGTAATGCATGTTTATTTTGAAGTCGACAAAAACTATTGAAAATAGAAAATTGGTAGGAGAGCGTTGTCGTGAAAATTACGAAAGATGGCGCTAACAACAATTCCTGTTAATGCTAAGTTTGGCACAGGAAACGCATTTTTTCGATTTGCATTTACTTAATATTGACCTCCATTATAAGCAGGGAAATTGATAAGATTATGAATAATAGAAGTAATCGTTTTTGTTACTATTTCCTTTTTAATTTAACCACTCACAAGAAAGACAACCTACACTTCTATTTTTTATTTCACTCTCTATTTTTTACATAACAACTCCCTGATTAAACTTTTCAACAACAAACTTACTACTACTACAATCAAGTGCTGACAACCTTATAATATTAAAACTAACTTTACCATACTAATAAATTTACCATTGTCTGACAACAGAAATAACAGCAAGTAGCGATTTTTAAAAATAATTTTCGATATTTGAAATATATTGTTTTTATGGAAACGTAAAAACCACCAACAGAAGCTCTATGATTTTACCCAAAATGTTTTTTTATTCAGATTGGGAATGTTTGGTATTAGTTAATTTAAAACTTTAGAAGAAACCTAGCTTGAAAAAGAGTTATAGCAATTTTGAAGAGCAAAGTAAACATTGCTTAGTTTGGCAACTGTTTACTAGATGGCTAATGTATAGCTTATAGCACAGCAAGTGATTCTAAGAATGTTTATATGCTTTGCTAAATATTTGTCTATAACATACAGTGCTTTCGTAAAGTAATGAATAAATTCATTAAAAATGCAAAGAAGAACTTCTGGGAAAAACTTTGAGACCCATTACTTTTAGTTGCGCAATTTTTGAAATATTAATAATTAAATAAAATATAGGGTGGATTCGTGACCTTATTCCTGCATTAATAGGGATGACCTAATAATAAGGATGACCTTATTCCTGCATTAATACTTTTATATCCAAATCTAGACGAACTTGATAGAAATTACTTTTACCTTCAATAAGATGGTCCTTCTCCCCATTAAGCAGCACCTATCCGTGTGTATTTAGTTGAGATATTTCCAAATCATTCAATAGGGAAAAGGGGGCCGATTGAGTGGCCATCCAGATCACCAGATCTGACACCCCTAGATATTTCCTGAAGTTACTGACAATGTTCAAAAATAATTTATTAATTCTCTTGGCTACTGTCAGGCAACTAATGGTGCAGAATTTGAACATTTATTTGGGTTGATTTTTTAAATTCATTGCCATTAAATGTAGTACTTTGAAATTGCGAAATCGTTTTTCATTCTTGTTATCTATCCTATACTCGGTCTAATGTAATTATATAACCATGACCATAGTGTATATAAAAAAATGTGCTTGTTCACATTCCGTAATAAAAAAGGGTTCGCCATAAAAGAATATCTGCATAGATGACTTCGTACCTCCTACACGAATCACCCTGTATATACTAATTATATAACTAAATGCACTGCTAAAAATAAAATTTGAGGGGTGCGAGAGTTTTTCAAATGTTATTTCTTGAATTTTTAACGAATCTATTCATTACATTGCGAAAACACTGTGTACAACATATTTATCACATGACTTTAAATTAAATACCTTTTATTGATTGGATTTTATGGTTTACCTTTAAAAAATTTAAGAAACACCCTTCAAATTTTATGACACTTTCTTATGTACTAGAAACACTAGGATAAATAAACAGTTATTATTACCTTGACTGAGCTTTCATTATTACTCTGCACATACATACGTATTGTAAATTTAATATGCTTGCACAAATAATTGTAAGAGAGAAGGAACAGGAAAATGGATATGGATAGCAATGCCTAAACTTCATTAAAAGGTATTATAGTCCAATCAATCTGTCTGAGCCCCTATGTTAAATGGTCACTAATTGTAAACAGCAAAAAAATAATTTGAGCATATAGAAAATAAAATTTTAAGAAACTTACAGTTTTTTGCTCTCAAAATGGCGGCCGCTAACATAACCTAAAAAATTCGCAAAAGTAAAAAAAACAGTTTTTCGCGAATAAAAAAGAAAGTTATGCTCGGATTGGAAGCAGTTAAATGAGAAAGTTGTAAATAATGAAAAAATATTTCGTTCCAATTTTTGTGAGCTCGAATCGATTCATTACTTTTCAAGATATATCGAAAAAACCGTTGAAAATTGCGTTTTTTTTATTTTGCTCTAAAAGTAACAATATTTGATGAAAACATTTAATAATTTCAGAAAATGTAGTCCTAAATGAGACGAAAACAATTGCTTTTGTACAATTCCAAAATATTTTTTTTTCGAAGTTAGCTGTTTTCGTAAAAAAAGGTGTTTTCGTAAAACGGCTTTTCCATCGAAACGGGTAGTCCTATAGACTTATTCGAGGACTTATTTTCTTCACTAGGAGTTGTACTACAAATATATTTTCAGCAATAATCGATTTTTTAAATTTTTTATATAAAAAATCGCGTTTGAAAATGACGTAATTTTCGTACATCTGTTTTATTATTACAAGATTTTATTGCCAAAAAACCGATGTACGAAAATTACGTCATTTTCAAACGCGATTTTTTATATAAAAAATTTAAGAAATCGATTACTGCTGAAAATATATTTGTAGTACAACTCCTAACGAAGAAAATAAGCCCTCGAACAGGTCTGTAGGACTATTCGTTTCGATGGAAAAGCCGTTTTACGAAAACAGCTATAACTTTGGAAAAAAATATTTTGGAAATATACGAAAACAATTGTTATTATTAACAATCTGGAATTATTAAATGTTTTCATTAAGTATTATTATTTTTAGAGCAAAAACCAAATAACGCAATTTTCAACGGTTTTTTCGATATATCTCGAAAAGTAATAAATCGATTCGAGCTCACAAAAATTGAATCGAAGTATTCTTTCATTATCTACAACTTTCCCATTTAACTTTTTCCAATCCGAGCACAACTTTCTTAATTATTCGCGAAAACCCGTTTTTTTGACTTTTGCGAATTTTTTAGGTTATGTTAGTGGTCGCCATTTTGAGAGCAAAAAACTGTAAGTTTCTTGAAATTTTATTTTCTATATGCTCAAATTTTTTTGCTGTTTACAATTAGTGACCGGGTCATTCCCTATTGATTGGACTATTAATATGTTTACCAAATACATAACAAATCCGTCTAGTAAACTATAATAAATTTTAACGTCAATGACTTGAAGGTCACTAAAATAAAATAGATTTGCAGACTGTCTATTAATTTGCCGATATATTCATTAGAATTTATTTTTCATGCATATTATTTTGGAGTCACTTGTGAATTTCAATAGATCTGATTTCATGGAAAGGTATGAAACCATAATTTAATGATATATTAGTTTGTGCGATCTGTGATAATAGTTGAGTGTATTTTTTTAACAATTCTTCAAATATAATGAAAAGACTATAAAATCTTAATTTTTCTGCCATAAAGTGTCATTACATTGCGTATTAATTCAATTTTGATTATTTGTTGTGACTAAATTTGTGTAAATGTCAGAATTACAAGTGGTAATCAATATACAGAGTTTCAGGATAGTTTCTGGCATAACTATATATATATATATATATATATATATATATATATATATATATATATACATACCTCAGATACTATGCAATACAATAGAAACAATTAAAACACCTCACAAAAATAGTTGTAATTAACATACTTCTGCCTTTATACACTAATCGATCGATAATCCATATATCTCGTCAGAATAGCAACACAGTATTAACATCCATTAAATTAATTAAAACAGCAAAGTCAAAAATACAAGCCCTTAACTATTCTTAACATGCCAGCAATTTCAAGCTGATAATCTCAAGCTTGTGTTTTAAAATGTTAGAGGAAGTAGTCTTTTCTTTATACAAAAAAAAAAAAAAAATTAATGCTGCCAAAATAAGTTGCAGCATGTGTAATTTTGTTTTAATTAGCTGCTTTAACTGGGTAAGTACTATTAAATTAAGGCCCTATCTTGAAACTCCACTTTCCACATACCAAAAAGATAAAAGCTGTCGTGATTAGTCAAAGAACGGGTGCTTAGTGTCCAGCAGTAATTAACAGAACGCGGAATATCAACGTCAACTGCGTTAGCTGTATTCATACTGAGCCTAATAATTTATTGACCGACCCAATCGCGTTCTGTTATAGGGAATATGTTTTTTATTTTTTATTAAAGTATCTTGTAATTCAAGTTTTAGGTCTCTGGTAGTGGGGTCACTACCCTGCTATAGTTATGTCAGAAACTATTCTGACACCCTGTATATTATGGAAACTTTTTGCATTAGAAGGCAAATAAAAAAATAATTCAGGAAAATAAAAAACTTATTGGAACATTGCATTAAGTTCTATTAAAAAGTCGTTTTGCCAATTTTATTAATACTTACTGTATTATTAATAAATTAAGCACAGCTAATATTTAAGTCCTTGTTCATACAGTACTGTATTAAATAATATTTTATTTGTATTTGCAGTATTCAATGCAGAATGAAGTAAAAGTACAATGTGTTACTATTTCATTCAATAATTGAATATAAATAAATTTATATGACTTACGCTTACTGCATGTAAATATTTAAAAAAATTGGTATGTTTTCCCGAATGTTAAATAGTCGGCATTCTTGTAGATGGCTGTCTGCGAATATATAAAACTTGGTGGAATAGACCCCTCAAGGCTTCAACAAACCTCGCCCTATGGTGCTGGAGGTCCTGGAATAACTGCTGGTTCACAACGTAACAGTTGGATCGAAAGCGGTGCTCGTGGTAGCATTATAGAATTACCTGCAACGGAAGGTGATAGCGCCAGCAGTTCGCCGGGAGTATTGAGGGTAAGAGCTAAATAAGACTGAATTTTTCATGAATGATGCAGATAAGTGTAGGATAATCATAGATATTAACATACAATAATCATAAATATTCTCTACATAATTTTTTTTGCTCTACAAAATTAATTAACGAATAGTTTTTAACATATTTCAGGACTTATTTAGTAACATGTGTAGGCTATCTATATTCCGTTAATTCTATGAAAGCTATTTTTAGAAACATCCTGAAGAAGATTTAACCTTTGAGAGTATGAAGAAGGTTCTAACTGAGCCGCCGGAAATCAGAAAAGAAGCAGAGGCAGAAAGGAGAAAACAATTGAGTCACACATTTAGGACAGCAACATTTTCGGAGCTTGTTCGGGCTCAGCCGAAGGTAATAACATTGTCCTTTTTCCCTTTGGAAACGGTTTTATCATTATTTACTTTAGCATGACGCCCTGCAAAATAAGCTAAACGAAATATTCAAATCGTTGACGGTGAACGAGAATCGTAGCCCAACTGATGAGAAGAAATCGACTATTCCCACCTATGAACAGAACTTTCCCGAGCTGTTTTATTACTGAAGTTTTGTTTTGAGATTTTAACGGTCTAACTTTAAATTCTGCACATTGTCGCAAATAGCTTCTGGTCCTGCTTCTGTGATGGATAATATAAAGTAAGAAGTTTATGTTTGTCCTTTTACTCGTAGCGAATATTACGTACTATTGTAGGTAATAAATAACTATAAAGTGTGTTGTTTTTATTTTTGTCTACAAAATATATGTTTGTACAGGTTATAAATTTTAGAAAGCCTTCCAGTGATGGTGAAAGAGATAAGGGGTAAGTATCGCTACCGTAAAATATCAATTGACTGTCTTATAAATCCTGGGGCGGGACTGAAACCTCGGATGCAGCAATAAAAGGAGGAAACCAGTTTTCAACAAATAACAAAACACATTACACATTACTCGACGCGCGTTTCGTTAACCAAATTATCATCATCAGGAGATGATTAAAACTGATTTTAAATTAATAGTTTTTGTTTATACCTTAATTTTGTTCAGGTTCAGTAAACTATTGCGAATATTTTGTTTCCACTTCATGCATCATTCATTAAAAACATCACTCCTTGTAACTGCTTTCCTTCATGGTTATTGATCAGTGAACATATATGTTTACTGTGCCAATGCTTCTAATACCAAATCTCTTATAGTTATTTTCATTTATGCTTGGTGAACCATAATGAGATTAAAGGTTCAATTCACTGCTATACAAACTGCCATTCACTATACAAACCAAAACACTCTGTAAGGTATAAGCCCTTATCTTTATCCAAGCTATTATCACATTTAGCTATTTTGATTCTTTCAAAGGCAGTCAACAGTATATTATTCGTTATACTTTGAACTAACCTAGAGTATTATTTTTGAAAGCATATTAAGCAAGTAACGATTAAAGACTTTTGATCTTCCATCCTTTAAGTGGACCTTAAATCTTATTACAACTGGTCTTTTTGTCTGCCCAATATACATTTGGCTACAACCTTTGCAACTGATTTCATAAATTCCGGACTTTTCATCATTTTTAACCATGAAAGTGGTGCACATTGCTCTGCATAGTCCTGACCTGTCCACAACAAGAGGTGACGACGACGATGACATTCCTACTGTTGTCTGGGATCATTGGCTGGATCTAGTAATAATTTTAAAATTCTCTAAAAAATTTATATATTATAAGAATGGTTCTGTGTTACATAGACAGCAATGCCAGATAACAGAATTTTATTAAAGTAGAAATAAATAGTACTTTATCAAAAATTAAACCTAAAAATTTAAATGTATAATTTTTATTCACTTACCTGGCAAGAAGACTTGCAATTTTCTATACTTTAAGTGGACCATGTACTTCTTGAACTAGTTACAATTGATCTTCTGTTACATAGACAACAATGCCAGATAAAAGAATTTTATCAAAGTACCTATAAGCAAATAGTAGTTTATCAAATATGAAACCTAACCTAAAAAGAAATTGTAAAAACATAATTCTGTCCGCAGTTTTAGAATCTTCACAACAATCTAGAGGTTCTAGGTCGGTATTGGGCCTAATAAGTAATCAAGTCACTAACACTAGTTAGATTAGGGAGTTCAGATGGCTTGAGTTGAGTATACAGAGGACATATTCTCTTAGAATGTATAGAATAATTTCTGACTTGTAAATATTTTATACAGACTGGTATTGAGGGTGCATACGTGTGTTCTATTGGAAGGAGTTTATCACGTCTCTCTGAATATGTGTTTGTCCTTGTCTGTAAGTGTAACCTTCCCCCTCCTCAACCTGAAGGAGAAGGAAGTCGATCTCTATATACCTGTGTGATTCTAATCTCATTTAAAAACTTATCTTGTTTCCAAATGTGGATTTGACATTGTTAATACAATATATTCTGAAAAAATATTGATTAAATATGTGTTATGCATAATAATATAAGTGACAGTTTATTAGGAACCGAAATTCAAAATTGTAACAGTTTAGAAAATAAAAATTGTGGGCACTATTTTTTTTTACTCTGGGCAATATTTCCTATCTGCGGTTTAGGTATGGTATTAGACCTTTCATTTCGAGCAACCCTGTATATAAATATTAATAGGATATATCTCTTGGGAACTACACACTGTGCTTACAGACATCCTGGATAGGCGTCCTAGTAATAGCGGCCAGTTAATATATGTAAGTATTGTACATACAGTTACTTTTTATGTCAATTAAAGGCGGCCTTTTATTACCACTAATTAATGGTTCAGTATTCAAGATGTCTTGTGTTCTCCGCCGACATGTTCAGTCATTTCAGCCTGGGTCAACCAAGAGATCTTAAATCCCTTATATAGGATTATCCTTAATCAATAAATGATATTACGGTTTTTTGGAACAACAGGTATGTGTACTTTAATTGTTCTCATTGATCGTTTTGTTCCTAATTTATTAATGAGCATGAACACAATTCAGGTAGGCGAAGGAAGTTCGCAATGAATTAACAGTCATCAACATCATTGATAAGATTGTTATTATAGGAAAATGAATGAATTTTATTTAGTGGGCTATATAATTAATTATGAAGGCATGTAATTTTTCTGAAAAATTTCGGTTATATCGCTTGAAAAAGCGTTGCCATATTGGTATGGAATAATTAATTAAATTGTGCAGAATAAATGTTTTATTCTGCAATAATTTTGTTTCTATTAATATATGGTATTTAACGGATATACAGCTTTTTTTAAAAATAGTGGATAGCACATTAACAAAATGGATTGCACAGAATGGATAACTTGAAATATTAGACAATACGAGGGGCACTATTTATATTATGAGCCTTATAATAATAAAAAAAACATTAAATTTGTGATTGATTATTACTTTGTCTTTCCTTATTTCACCGAAGACTTCCGGCAAACAAATCGTAGTGCATTATTCAGAATTGGCCGTTTTACGTTCAGAATTGACCGTACGTGCATTTAAAAGCACTTTTGCCACATGATCACAGAGCCGAAAAAACAGGCGACCATTTGTTTCGAAGTGCTTCTAGCGCGAACAACTTTAGTTGGATTTGGTTCATCTTTAAACACCCATTCGTCGATTACTGTTTATTTTCCGACTCATACGCATAGATCCATGATTCATCACTTGTTACAATGTTATAATGTCTTTTAAAGTACTGGCATTGTATTTCTTGAGCATTTGTTTACAGCAATCAACACGAGCAACCTTTTAAGATTTTTTCAAATGTGAAATCCAACGAGAACAAACCTTTTTTACAGCTAAATTATCATGCAATATTTTATATGTATATGGTAGTCTAATGTTTATATGTATATAGGTAGCATATGTATATGTATATAGTTTATATGTATATGGGTAGCCTAAGGTTGCCTCAAGCTCACAGTGTCACTTGACGATCTTGCATTATCAGTTTTTCCACATCATCAATGTTTTCTGGCACAACAACTGATTTTGGACGACTTTAGTCGGTGAACGAATGGCGGCCACGATTAAACTGGTTATACCAGCGTTTCACAGTGGAAAGGATGGGGCTTTATCACCAAAAGTGGAAGTAGTAAGTTGATCGATGCACTCTTGTCTTGATAATCACTGTAAACAACACAAATCGCGCTTAAATGATAAAATGTTCTGAAGAAGGTTATGGTCAAAATATCAACCTTTCCATTGGAAACGCCAGATGGCGTTTGATAACACTTTGTGTTTACAAGGCTCCAAATATAAATAGTGCTCCTCGTATTAAATAGACCCAGCGATTGTTAGTTCAGGAAAACTAGATGTTTTTAAAATCACCATCATCAATTCGAAAAATACATTATATTTATTATATAAATCATGCACACAACCATTTAGTTGAAATATAATTCCAAATATATATCTGATACAGCCTCTTTTTTGCTGCGTAGATTCCTTAGAAATAAATAGAAAATTGGGCAAGATGTTTAGCTTTATGCTTTAATGTAATGGATGTAATGTATGATGGTTTCAGCGATATTAAAGTAAGGTTATTATTTGATGATATTTTTTTTGCTCATATCTACTTTTTTTTATATGTATATCAAGAACCTACCTTATCGTCAGAATTCTTTTTAAAAATATCAAATTTCGACATTTTATCTAAATCATTTTCCCTGACCCCTCATCTATTATATTACCTAAATATAAAAATCAACATAAACATCGTTTAATATCCTCGTTATATTACAGATTAAATATTAATACAGAAACACTTATCTTGTTAAGACAACTAAAATTTTTGATCTAATTTCTGACACGTTTTCAGTTTCAATACATGTTCGAAGATAGACATGTGGAGGATATTGGAAGTTCTATTTATTTTGTTTACGTACGTCGTGTCGTCTATAAGTATTAAAAGGCCATCAGTTGTTATTATTGGTGCGGGGCCGGCGGGAATTGCAGCAGCAACAAGGCTTTTGGAAAATGATTTCAAAAATATAATTATAATCGAGGCTGAGCCCAGAATTGGAGGCAGGGTAAACAGCATAAAATTTGGGGATGCCTATGTGGACTTGGGTGCTGAGTGGTGCCACGGAGAAAAAGATAACGTTGTATACCATATGACAAAGGATCTAAGTGTTTTTCGACACAGTGATTTTACTCATCAACTCTATCACTCTTCTGGAAAACCAGTAGACACAAAGCTATCAGAAGAGCTTGGCGAAATAAGAGATTTATTTTATTCTGCCGACGGACACCGTTCACAGCCGTATTATATTACTCTAGGAGAATATATTATAAACAGGTAGGTGTGGTAAATATTATTATTCATAAATATACTATATAGTTTACTGCCGTTATACTCGTGAACTTGTTTTATTATTGTTGTGTGTGAGCTTCATTGAAAACGAGTGAAACCGAGCATTTTAGGCACGTGATGCTTTTTTTACTTCAAAAAAGGCAAAAGACCCGTTGAAACTTGCCGGAAATTGTTTTCTCTGTACGCTAAAAATGTTATTCAAGATCGAACGTGTCGAAAGTGGTTCAAGAGATTTCGATCTGGCGATATTTCCCTCACGGACGCCCCAAGGTCAGGCCGACCTAAAGAAATCGTTCTCGAGCATTTACGAGCCTTAGTTGAGACAAATCCTCGCCAAACCATACGCGAGCTTGCAGAAAAAATTCTGGACGTCAAAATATAGTGTACAGAATCACCTTAAACAACTTGGGTCTGTCAGTAGACTCGATTTTTGAATTCCTCACGAACTCAGCGAATTCAATTTAATGGATCGCATCAACATCTGCGATATGTTAAAGATTTATCAACATGATGATCCGTTTTTGAGAAATATGGTTACTGGAAATGAAAAGTGGATCATTTATGACAACGTCAGTCGAAAAAGATGGTGGGGAAAGTCCGGCGAACCTTTTCCATCCACACAAATGGCAGGGCTTCACCCTAGGAAAGTTTTATGGTCCGTCTGGTGGGATTTCAAAGGAATCATTTATTTTGAGCTACTCCCGAGGAACGAAACAATAAATTCGGACGTTTACTGCGAACAACTACAAAAATTGAGCAAAGCCGTGCAGGAAAAGCGCCCAGGACTTGTAAATCGTAAGAAAGTCGTCTTCCATCACGACAACGCTCTATCTCACACTTCTCTGTAGACCCGGAGGGAATTGTTGGAGTTCATTCATTATTTTACAACTGTTAAAAGAAACATAATATTTATCTCAATTTATTATCAGTGAACAATATAACGACAAATGTATTGCACATTGGATAACATAAAACACAAGCATTAATTATATACATAAATATACGATATATATAGTTCCAAGTATCTATTATTTGCTCAGTTTGCATGGAATGAGATTGCAGAAGTTGTAGAATATTTTTGAGAGACTGAATATTTTTGGAGTTGTCTCAATTCATTTTATGAATTTTTAATGAATGAATGGATGTTTAATATACCGTGCGGGAATTTGCGTAGATGCCCAACCCCAGTGACTTCAGAGTTACATTATCGTCTACAATGACTAATAATATTACAGATATTCTTCTGACTAAACGACCTGTATACTCCGCTGCATTTGATAAATTTATAAACGCACGCAAAAGAAAAAATGTCTATTATCTTATGCCTCTATAAAAAAGTTTTAATTCCTGTTCAGTAAATATCTCAGATTTATTTGGTTTATATCCGTCACATGATCTTTTGAAAAAGCAATCAATCCTGGAAACCTTGAGATGTCAACATTTTCTCTGGCTGCCAGCTGCGTGGTGCGACTATATTGTTGAAATTTTAAGATATAGAGGGAATTATTTTTGACTCTATAAAAATAGACCACTAATATAGATTTTGAATGATTGCTAACTTTTTTGTTAAAACACCATTTGACAAACTTATCGTATTGGCATTTCGTACTTTTCTGGCAGCATATCTAATATTTTCTGTCACTTCATTAACTCTAAATGACACTACTCGGGCCAGGATCTATTATAATCTCATTCATTCATTCTTGCCAATTACTTAAACAACACAACAAAATACCACTTTAATATTTATTTATTTTGATAACTGGGAAGACTTAAAATATATAGTTATAATCAAACATTGCTCAAAATAGTAAAAGGTGGTCCAACCAAAACGCGCGATGTTAATTGTAAATAAAACAAAAAGTTTTCAGAGAATTATCTTAATATTTTTTATTATGATAGAAGGATCTATGACAATATGTGTGAAACAAAATATCGGCCAAATGCTCGCCACGGCTTCGGTAGCATACCTCTATTCGATGGTCCATATTTTCAATGACTCTGAGACATAATTGAGGTTCAATGTCGTTAATGTGCCGAATTATCTCATCCTCTAGCTCTTTAATTGTTCTTGGCTTATTGACGTACACTTTTTCTTTTAAATATCCCCAAAGAAAGAAGTCCAACGGTGTCAAATCACATGATCGTGGCGACTAATTAACATCGCCACGACGTGAGATAACACGGCCATTGAATTTCTCGCGCAAAAGTGCCATTGTTTCATTGGCTGTGTGCAACACCATTCACGGTGACTGCTTGGCCGACCTCATTTTCGAAGAAGTACGGCCCGATGACGCCGCCAGCCCATAAACCGCACCAAACAGTCACTCTGTGGATGCATCGGCTTTTCAACAATCACTCGTGGATTCTCATTTGCCCAAATGCGGCAATTCTGCTTGTTAACGAATCCATTGAGGTGAAAGTGTGCCTCGTCGCTGAAGATGATTTTCTTTGTAAAGTCACCATTCACTTCTGTCTGTTCAACCAACCATTCGGCGTATTGACGACGCTGCTTGAAATGGTCAGTAGGCTTCAGCTCTTGAGTCAATTGAACCTTGTAAGCGTGTAAATTCAAATCTTTATTCAAAATTCGCATCAGTGATGTTCGTGAGATGTTCAATTGTTGGGCACGACGACGAGTCGAGGTTGACGGCTCTTCTGCTACACTATCGCGAACAACAGCAATGTTTTCCGCAGAACGAACTGGGCGAGCATGCACAGGTGTTTTCACATTTCCTACAGACCCGGTTTGCTGAAATTTGCGCACAATTCTCCCGGCCAAAAAAGTCACGAAGTGCACGAAATTCATTTTGATTTGAACGCCCATTTTCGTAAAAGGCTTCAACAATCTTAACGCACTGCTCAATTGTGTACCTCTCTATGGTTGAATTTGTCAAACACTGAAACAAAGAAATGTCAAATTAAGTTAGGCAAAAAACTTGACGTTAAAGTGTGACTCACAATTAACATAGTGCATTATGGTTGGACCACCCTTTATAAGATGGGTATTACAATGTCGTTGATCAAATACGATTTTTGATGTTTTTTAGGATTCATATATTTCTATTTTTTAATATCACGACTGTCATAGAAAAAACATTTTGTAATAGGTACACTTGCGTAAATTGTTTTTTTTTTTGGTTTTCCTGCCGAAGAAAATCCGGCACCTGACGCACTTATATCATAAATAATTATTTTCATATTTCTCTCATACATAAATCACGTTCGCATTTATTTCTCATAATACCTACCTCTAGGCAAATAAAGTAGATAAGAAGTTCCACGGTTCTGTCCACCTAGTGCGTGTATCTAAATCTTCTTGGTTAAACAGATGGATATGAAAAAAATTCAAAGAGCAACGTTTTCTTTCCGCAAAGTCTAGTAGACGAAAATATGATAGAATAAAGATTACTTAAAGCGGAAAAGTGGACAAATCTTCAGCTATCTTACTACGTTGATATGCCGAAGAAGAATATTCGGTGGTAGTCGACGTAAATTATATATTTCTGCCCATTAATTCCCTGTTCCGGCCATGTTCCTCTTTTTCTTGAGAGTAAGAAAATTCTTTAGAATAAGGTACCTGCACCAAATAAGACCACGCTAAGGTTTAACAATCAATAACTTAAGTATAGTTCATCAAAATTTCACCAAGTTTCATTAATGATACCTTGAACTTGTTTACTTTCATCCTGCACATGAAATTATTCATATAGTAAACCCTTATATTTTAAAATTTATTTTTTTGAAAACAGTGCCATTGGCCTTATTAGAAACCCCTATGCCCTAATAAGGCCATAGACTAAAAGTCGGACAAAATTCATTAATAGAATAAAAGTGATTAAATATATTTTTTATTGCACATCCATATATAGCTGGGGAATATTATGATTTGTACCTATATTTATAATTTGAATATTCGTAAAATAAGACATATATTCGTAATTTTAATTTCATATTTTAATTCGTATTTTAATATTCGTAAATTTGTTGGATGAAAACGTTTTATCACCAGTAAAATAAAAAACAGCACTGTTCGATTTTATAACACAGACGCCATGAGATAGAATGTGTCTACTACCTCATCTGTATGCATTTCAATTAAGCCGTATTTATACCAACAGACTCCACGTCAACAACTTGTTGAACAGTGGGAAGTAGCAATTTGAGACTTCCACCTTTTCTAAAATAAAGGCACTTGGCCTTACTGGGAGCATGGCCTTATTGGGTGTAGGTACCTTATGTCTTATTCTATAATCATATTCATATTCTGCTTCATATAATCTGGATTATATAAAGCACATAGGATATTCTTCAACTATATTACTACGTAGATGTACTGAGGAAGAGTATCCTTGAGGAAGAGTATCCTGAGAAAGAGAAACTAGATGTTCCCGATGAGTCTGCTTCCTCATTTTCACAATGTTCACTAATTTTAGTTCACTAATTTTACCATATCGATCACAAATATTTTGTTTACACAGCAATCTTTCATTTTCTATTTCAACTTTTTGATTTCTCGTCGGAAAGAAAGGGTATGTTGTGAATTTTTTTTTTTTAATTCGCATGTTCTCGAGGATTTCTTACAAAATAGATTACAGCTTAAATATACCTATTATATAAGTATCCATACTTGTGTTTATAAATTAATCATAAATAAATGCTTAATTAGATTATGCAATAAATCCCCCAGAGAATTAAAGAGGGTGTTCAAATAGCATGTCTTCTTTCAATGAAATTAAATTGGCCAAAATAATTTTCTTTCAAATACAAAATCCAAAATTTTGTTCTATATTAAGCTCTACTAAACAATTACTTATTTCTATTACAAACCATTCTCTGTACAATAAATTATAAGTTTTATTGGTATTATCACTCTCATAAAAAAATAAATGATTTTCTAAATACATCAAATTATTAGACAACCCTCAAATCCATAGCCAAAAGGGTAGGGCTTGGAGCGTAATGAAAAAATACAGATAATCAATCAATTCTTTGGACATTTCTAGTACTCTAGCTCAAATTTGCACCCACATCATAATAAAGAGTAGTTAGTTGGATTTACTATATTACCACTCTGACCAACTCAAGTTTATCAATATAATTGTGAGAGTTATCAACGCTTACTCGATTGGGTCATCCATTATCAAACACTAAGTTGCATTAGGCGATTGTCACAAAGCTTCATTTGTTTATCATCATCATATGTCAAATAACAACACCTAAGTATGCTGCTATTTATAGATATGTAGCTTGTTCCACCAATTACACTGGGGAACTGCCAATTTGTTGTTAGGAATTTAAGAGTTAATTATGAGTACATTACTACTCCCGATGCTGAAAATGGCATTACTTTTTCTTGATTGGTTTTAGTTTCTAGAATAAACATACACGATAAATATTAATGCAAAATAAGAAAAAACAAAATAAAATAAACAATTTCTTTTGTTTTGAATTTTTTATATACGAAATCAATAAGAAAATAAAGAATAATTGATGCAGAAAATATTATAAATTATAAAAAGGTTTTTTGTACGATTTTCTTTTATATTTTTGTTGTAAAGAGTCCCTCTGTAGTCTTCAACAGTAATCGGCCATTACGTGACGATCCCACCTTCCTTGATCCCTTTCTTCCATTATTTGGATATCCTGATGAATTCGTTCATCTTGTTCCTCACTATAATTCTCTGAGTACCTAAGAAGGAGATTTGTTTAAGTGACTAGGCAAAAAATGTAAATGAATGCTCATATTAGCTCCCAATTTTTCAAAATATTTTAGCATCTTTTGTGCTAGTTCTTCCCTGAAATCCTTCAGAAATCCCTGTTTTTAATTTTTCCATACTCAGTGCTAGAAATAATTGGCAAATGTATTTAAAACAGTCACCTGAGTTGTCCTGTCTTTTTACAAACTATTTCATTAAACCCACTTTGATGCAAAGAGGTTGCAGTATTATTTCTTCTCTCTTTATTAATGGCTCGTGAACAGTGTTAGCTTTTCCAACAGTCATAGCGTTTCTCAAAGACCAAACGGTTTGCTGACAATGCTTCTCTTTTGCACGACTATCCTATAAACAGGTAACAAGAATGTTTGGTATATCTACTTTGCTGTCCAAGAAGTATGGTCACCATTTCTAAATCGACACAAACAAACCACTAATGCTGAGAATAATCAATTTCAGGAGTCTCCATTATTTTAACAAATGTAGTAAATTTAGCTAAAATGAAAATATAATGTGAAATTAGGGTCCTCAAATACTCAGAAACCGATCTTAAATTTGTTGCAACATGATTTTTTTGTTCCTTGGTGTAATATAATTTAATGTTTTGTAGTAATTGTCTCACAACATAGAAACAAATACGAGGCAAATATAGTAAACTATCTGTTTATTTAAGAAAATAAAACAAAAAGTGGAGAAGAAGGAGGAGAGGAATGTACTTTCTGACTTACTCGGTATATTAGACATTATTTAGAACTACTACGTAAATAATGCATAAGCAATCAGTCAGTTATCATTATCATTAATAATTTTTCAAAATGGCACTGATTAAATGTTCAAAACAGGAATTACTATATTAGACAACTCTTATCTCTTAATAACATTGATACACTATGACCTTTATTTATATAATTTATTTATGTCCCACATAAATTTTAGCCACGAAATATCAATCTTGATTTGATTTTAAGAACTGCGTAACATAAGAACTATGCTAAATATCATGGCGAAGTTATATATAGCCCTGTCAATTCTTGTTATCGTATGTTTTAAATCAACAAGTTGTCTTAAAAAAAGTCACATTATCATTATTGGTGCTGGACCGGCAGGTATTGCTGCGGCGACAAAACTCCTAGAAAATGATTTTAAAGACATCGTTCTCCTGGAGGCGGAGGCTAGAATCGGAGGCAGAATACATAGCGTAAAATATGCGGATGCTTATCTGGATTTGGGTGCAGAATGGTGTCATGGGCAGGAAGATAATATCGTCTATAAGCTGACCAAGGATTTAAATATATTCCGACATACTGAATTTTCGTACGAACTGACCCATTCATCTGGAAACGTTATCGAGCGAAAACTTTTTCAGGAACTCGAAGGTATAAGAGGCTCTCTTCTTCGATAAGTTGGAAGTCTATCCTTGTCAGCGAATCTCACTTTAGGAGATTATTTCATATATAAGTAGGTAGTCGTACTTTATAAGTTTTAAACAAATAGGTTTGCACAGCCTACTTCATTACCCAGCAGCATCAAGTATTGTATGACTGTAAGAAATTTTTCTCAGCCCATATGCCATCACATTATATTCAGTGTACAGAGAGATACTGCAAGCAGCAAACCTTTCTCTTAACCTTCACCAGACTTGTTGACGTCCATATGGCGAATTAATACTTACTCTTGTTTCGTCGAAATCAAAACTCTCTTCCAAAGGTCCAATCTACGTGTTCTCTTGAAAAATGCAGTCTAGCAACTCTGTGTCCTCTTATGATGCAATAGCTGATCCTCTACTGCTTAATTCTCCTTCATTAATCCTTCTCCTGACCATTCATCAAGAAGTTTCTATATTTGGAGCTATTGCTAGGGCTCCGCTCATCTCTGGTATTTGTAAACTTTTTACAACCTTATCCTGGGATTCTACAGTAACTTCCAAGTTCATCAAATCATTTAACTGTTCGACTAATTGTTGATTGTCTGACCCCTAAGAAATTAGCCACATATCGCTGGCTACGTCCCTCGTTAATCAGAGTTACCACTTTCACTGCTTCATCTTTTCTTAAGTTGAGTGGACAATTTACTTTTTAATATCACTTTAATTATCTTTAAATTCGCTGAATATATTGTTTTCTATTTTTTCCAGTTATAATAAATCGGTGCATACCAAATACAGCCATGACAAAGAGAAGTTAGATATAGCTTTAGAAGCCCTCGATTTTTACCTGCATAACATTTTAGGCTCTGAAGGAGCCTTTTCGTGGTTTGATCCCGCCGCCCAAGGGGATTACAAAGACTGCGAGGGAGATTTACAGTTAAACTGGAATGGTTTTGGATACAAAACTATCTTGGAGATAATGATGAAGAAATTTCCAAGCAATAGCAAAGAGTTGCCTGTCAATGACAAGCTTATTCTTAATAAGGAAGTAGTCAATATTCGTTGGGACCGAAAAGCTAAAAGAGGAGTGGTAGTCTCTTGCTCAGATGGATCAGTCTATACTGGAGACCACGTCATATTTACTCCCTCCGTTGGAGTACTGAAGGAAAGGGGTTCCTATATGTTTATCCCAAGGCTACCCAAGTCTAAAATGGATGCTATAGAAAATATCGGCATTGGAGCTGTCATGAAAGTGGTTATGCTATTCTCAAGTAATTGGTGGGGTAGCAAGTCCAACTTCAATTTCGTATGGAGTGAGGAAGATAAGAAGTCGTTGCTCAAGAGGTTTCCTGATGGACCCAGTCTGGTAAGTAATGACGTATACCATAATTAGAGTTGGTTGCAACACGACCATTTCATTTTCAACGTCATGAATGTAAATCATATTTTTCTGAGGACAATACAAATCAAATATCGGCAGATCGGCACTCTTAATATATAGCTTAAAGCTCTCCATTGCTGCTTTAACTGACAGGTAAGCTGTATTTATACACATATGCATATTATTAGCTGCTGAAAAATTTTAAGCTCTATTTGTTTCATTAAAAAGCATGAATTTAGATAAAGTATCGTAATTTAGATAATAATAGAAGACTACTTAAAGTAACGTTATATATAGCTGACTAATTTTTTATGATTTATTATAAATAACGATTTGTTGCAAAATAAAGATGGATAGGTATGGACATGTAGTAGCTTAAAACATTTTTGATCTCGATTTTGACTAATGAAATTATAATAATTAAAAGTAATATGTAGTAGGATATACATAACATATAATTGAATATTGTAATTTTATGGCCACACAAATAAAAAAATAAATAAACAGTTTTAAAACCTTAAAATGGACTTTTCCGTGGCTGAGAAAAAATAAATCAAGACTTAAATGCAGAATATGTGTTTTATGCGACAGTTTTACTTTTTTCAATTTTTCTCAAATCACCATCGTGCTTTCTCAAGACCCATGGACAGGATGGGGTGTGTCCTATCCACCTCAAAATCAATACATGTCGTCTGGTAGACGTCCATAATCAGAATCAGTCGAAACCCGATCGATCCGACACGATTTAATTGAGTGATCGTAATAACAAAAAAAAAATGTCTCAAATAGTCCACCATTGTGCTTTCTCATGACCCATGAACATGGTAGCGTGTATTCTATCCACCTCAAAATCAATAGGTGTCGTCTGGGAGACGTTCCCAATCAAAGTCAGTTAAAATTCTATCGATCTGGCATGATTTAGTTGAGTTATCATGTTAACAAAAACAAATTCTCAAATAGTCCACCATCGTACTTTCTCATGACCCATGGACAAGGTGAAGTGTGCCCTATCCACCTCAAAATCAATAGGTATTGTCTGGGAGACGTTCCAGGTCAGAGTCAGTCAAAACCCGATCGATCCGATACGATTTAGTTGAGTTATCGTGCTAACAAAACAATTTCTCAAATAGTCCACCATCGTGCTTTCTCATGATCCATGGACAGGGTGGGGTGTCTCCTATCCACCTCAAATTCAATAGATGTCGTCTAGGAGACGGTCCCGCTCAGAATCAGTCAAAACCCGATCGATCCGACATGATTTAGTTGAGTTATCGTGCTAACAAGAATAACTGCCGACGACAACGACGCCGACGCCGACAACGACGCCGACGCCGACAACGACGCCGACGCCGACAACGACGCCGACGCCGACAACGACGCCGACAACGACGCCGACAACGACGCCGACGCCGACAACGACAACGACACACACACACACACACACACACACACACACACACACACACACACACACACACACACACACACACACACACACACACACAAATGGTTTAAAAACCATATTCTTTTTAGTTTTTATGCCGAAAAATAGAAAAAAAAAATTTTACACGATTACATTACTGTTCCGCGTATAGCGGAGTGCAGAAAAGTAACAAATTTTGAATATCTGCAGTCTATGATTCGTAATGGTTGTGTAGCCAGAATTTTAATACAGTTAATGTATGACAATCATGTCAAGCATAGCATATCCGAACTGCAAATTGACTTTGCATTCCTACCTGTTACAATTTGCGCATTTGCCATGTCAAATCTGATATTAATTATTTTATTTACAGAACGGCAGATCTTGGCTTACGAATATGCTCACATTGGTCAAAGTGGAACACAATCCCAGAGTTCTAGTTGCATGGTTTACAGGATGTCTGGTACCGGCCATAGAACTGATGCCAGAGGAAATATTAATAGAAGGAATATACTATGCGTTGAACAAATTTTTGGCCAGCAATTACAGAATTACTGCCATTGAAAACATAACACGGTAAGCAGAAAATGACAGTGACTTTGATCGTTGAGCAAAAGAATTATCCAGTAATTTATTAATACCTTTTTATGAGAAATACTTTGAATAAAATAGCCAAATAAATATGAAACGTATATTTCTGGTTTAAATTAATTTACATTTATCGATTTAGTTTTCAAGTTATATATATTTTTTTTTTTGGTATTTTTAACTTTACAATTTCACCTCACGACACACTTGCTGGAATTCACATCTCAATTAACACGTCATTGTTTAGAGCTTGTAAAGAACAATGTAGAATGGAAATAAAGTAAGATAGTACAAATAATAGTAAGATAGCAAGATAGTAAGTAAGTGCAAGTCCCAAGCTTCTGTATGTAGACTAAGAAATATTGTAAATGTATTCGTAAAACAAAAATTTTTCAGTCGCGAATTACTCCAAGGTCTTTAATATATTCAGGTCTATTAAGGATAGTGTTACCTAATGAGCAAACGATATCTTAATGATATTGCGAGTGAAGGTCATTACATTTACTGACGTTTGACGGGATTGTTTGAAATAATCATTCGTTTATTTTAGAAACTTTATTCTGAAGATGAACACAATCCTGTAACAAATTTTGAGAAATAAATATAATAAATATTCTATATCCAAGTTTAACTTAACGCTACATTGTTAATACATATTATAAAATTGATAGGTCAAAGTACTGCACTTTGAAAAATCCCGTGACAATAAGTGTGTTAATTAAACAAATAAACTTGATCATACTACGGATCGATTAGAAAACATATAATTTATTGTATCGTGTCAATTGCCTTCATTAAATTTGGGACAGATTCTCCCATTTTTCCATAAATTAGAGAACTTGAAATGAATTGCAAATACCTGTCAAGCCATTTATAATGATTTACAAACAATAATTAAACAGTAATGAAAACAATAATTATAATGATATACAATTATATTAGGAATTACATTGTAGATATTCATTTTTTATCAGAGTTTTAAAAAAAAATATTACTATGGTTAATATATTAAATATGTAATAATATACGACCTTCCTGTGACTGTTATCTTTAATGTATTTTTGTAAATATACTACTATATATAATAGGTATTTCTCCCTCTTCTGACTGTTTCTGTCTCTACGCACAAATCGTCATTTCTTTTTATTTTGTTGTTTTTTGGGGGATATTTTACAAAATTCAATTTGTCTGATTGTGAAACATAAGATTAATCCCAAAGCGTCCGAGTAGGTAAAACTTCTTTTCTGGAACCGGATGGCATCAACATGTTGCTTCGTTTTTGTGATACTGATGTGTATTTTTTATATTCAGCAGAAACTCAAGCTTAAAAAATGTTTTATGTAAGCAACGGTTGCATGTTCCAAACCGGTTTAAAGCAACTCTTGTACATTCATTGGTGGGCCTTAACTTGTTAAACATGAATTTTTTAGGTCACAATGGTACTCCAATCCGCACTTCAGGGGCGTGTATTCCTTTCAGACGATAAAATCGAAAAGAGGATACGAAGGTCCCCAGCAATCTTCAGAGGAAGACTTAGCTGAACCTATATACGATCTCAGAAATCGGCCAATAATTCAGTTTGCTGGAGAAGCGACTCATCCGTATTACTTTTCGACTGTTCACGGGGCCATCGAGACTGGATATAGGGAGGCGGATAGAATAATCAATCTATACACGTAAAATAATATTAGAAGAAATAAATAAATGTTAGTAAAAGTTACCATGAGTTTTTGTGAAAGGTACGAATATATGTAATTCCTGAGTCGTGATCCTTTTATATACAATTTTTGTTGAGCTTATATGAATTCAATATGATTTGGTTTTAAGGTCGGTCATATAAAGGTATTATTAGATCATTACTCTATAATCTATGTCATGATAGTAGTTGTTTTGTAATTTTAATCATTTTGTGGTTATGTAAAAATATACTATTTTTTAAAGTACATATTTAATTGTGAATTTTGCAAATACAATAACAGCAGCCAAATGAAATATCAACAAAATAATTTTCGCCCAACTAGTCGCCCAACCTCTTATAACACCACTATATCACATTCGCACATAAAAGTATAAAGGGTGGTCCAACCATAATGCACGATGTTAATTGTGAGTCACACCTTAACGTCAAGTTCTTTGCCCAACTTAATTTGACATTTCTTTGTTTCAGTGTTTGACAAATTCAACCATGGAGAGGTACACAATTGAGCAGCGCGTTAAGATTGTTGAAGCCTTTTAGGAAAATGGGCGTTCAAATCAAAATGCATTTCGTGCATTTCCTGACTTTTGGTCAGCATAATCGACCAAATGTGTCCACAATCGGGAGAATTGTGCGCAAATTTCAGCAAACCGGGTCTGTAGGAAATGTGAAAACATCTGTGCATGCTCGCCCAGTTCGTTCTGCGGAAAACATTGCTGTTGTTCGCGATAGTGTAGCAGAAGGGCCGTCAACCTTGACTCGTCGTCGTGCCCAACAATTGAACACCTCACGAACATCACTGATACGAATTTTGAATAAAGATTTGAATTTACACGCTTACAAGGTTCAATTGACTCAAGAGCTGAAGCCTACTGACCATTTCAAGCGTCGTCAATGCGCCGAATCGTTGGTTGAACAGACAGAAGTGAATGGTGACTTTACAAAGAAAATCATCTTCAGCGACGAGGCACACTTTCACCTCCCTCAGTGGATTCGTTAACAAGCAGAATTGCCGCATTTGGGCAAATGAGAATCAACGAGTGATTGTTGAGAAGCCGATGCATCTACAAAGAGTGACTGTTTGGTGCGGTTTATGGGCTGGCGGCGTCATCGGGCCGTACTTCTCCAAAAATGAGGTCGGCCAAGCAGTTACCGTGAATGGTATTCGCTATCGCGAGATGATAACGAACTTCTTGTGGCCAGAAATTGAGGATATGGACCTGGACGATATGTAGTTCCAACAGGATGGTGTCAATTGCCACACAGCCAACGAAACAATGGCACTTTTGCGCGAGAAATTCAATGGCCGTGTTAACTCACGTCGTGGCGATGTTAATTGGCCGCCACGATCATGTGATTTGACACCGTTGGACTTCTTTCTTTGGGGATATTTAAAAGAAAAAGTACCTCAATAAGCCAAGAACAATTCAAGATCTAAAGGATGAGATAATTCGGCACATTAACGACATTGAACCTCAATTATGTCTCAGAGTCATTGAAAATATGGACCATCGGATAGAGGTATGCCACCGAAGCCGTGGCGAGCATTTGGCCGATATTTTGTTTCACACATAATTGTCATAGATCCTTCTATCATAATAAAAAATATTAAGATAATTCTCTGAAAACTTTTTGTTTTATTTACAATTAACATCGTGCGTTTTGGTTGGACCACCTTTTATATTTAACGCCCTCGCCCACCTGCATATGTATAGATATTTCCTGCCTATTTTCGCCGAACTGCAAAATAATGCTAACGCCGCCACTGGTGATAATCAGATTACGTCGGATAACGTCGTTAAACAAAACAGATGATCAATAATTCAAGCGATTTGAACAAGTGAAAATTATCAGGTGATAGGGGAACCGAATATCTCACTTTAATATCAAGTTAGCTGGGATCAAATGGAATGTGTTCCATATTAAATTCATATAAATATAATCACAGTTTGTTCCTCTTAAATTCTAAATGAGAGACGCATCTGATGTTCGTTTTTCTATGTCGATGTTTGACAGATTTGTAACGTCGTCCACAGTTTCTTTCCTGAAATGCCTAGCATTTACTGGCATCAGTAGGTAGAGATGTTTCAAAACCTTATGAGCCGCGAAATGCGCGAAAAGGCTCCTCTATACGTTGGCCAACACTCTGGCCAATGCCTGTTGGCCAGCGTGTGAGGGGACTATTATCTGTCGTATTGGCGGCATTGGCAGAGCTCAAGTGTTAGCGACTGATCCGTCGTGGTGTCGGTTCTTCAAGACACATCAAAGGGCGCTGGCGGACGTTGGTAGTCACGTCCACACGTTGGCTGCACTGGCCTATTATGTGAACAGCTGTCGCAGGGATAGTAGGGAGATATTTTAATTATTTAATAAATAAACTATTATTTAATTACTACTAATACTATTAAATATTAAAAATACAGGTAGTATTTAATGAATAAACTGCAGCAGCTGCTACTCTCATGACGTCCATGTAATTAGTTGAATGAATTTCGTTCGAAATTCACTTTAAAAAAAAACAAACGACTTTATTCAACGAATTACAATTTGAACGTAGACTGACTGCAATCTCAATCTCGTTCTTACAATAGTTTCGTTAAATAAAAATGTTGAATTGATAAAATGCTAAATACAAAATAATAAAAATAGTTATCGAATCTTCCACGAGTTCCATGTGGATATAATATATTCTTTGTGCACATAACTTCTCCCTCCTTAAGAGACGGCTTCAGGGTTGAACAGCACCGAAGACGGTTTCTCTTGGTTACCCTCCTCCATTCTGTTTGTGACTTTGAACTTGTTTATACTTTTTCTTTTCCATATTGTAAATAAACTAAAACAAATTAATAAAATAATGATTATAATTAACAGGAGCCATAATAGCCAATTCGTTGATGTGTTGTTTTCCAAATCTTCTATTGTTAGGGACCTAATGGCTTGGACTTGTTCCTGAAGTTTTTCTATGTGGCTAAGGGATACATTTTCTATTTGCAGGGGTTGGTACATCCATGTTGCGAAGTATCCTTGAATATTTGGTAGGATGAATGGATGTCCTTGAACTGGAGATTCTTAATTAAATATTTCGAGATTATCGGAGTTTAATTTGCAATTTTTTGGAAGGAAAATTAGTTTATTTCCTTTCAACGTAATAAATTGTGATTCTTGACATTCTATTTCAATTTGTCTTTACTTCCTGGATACAAATAGGAAATAATTAGTGTTAATTTTGGTGACCATAAAATTTATAGGTTTTGTAGACACTATTTGGCATACAGGGTGTTTGCCTTGTATTAATTTGGTTACGCACTCATTTCCATTTAAATGTAAATTTTCCTGTCTACATAAATAACTTTCTTCTATATGTAAACATTCTTTCTCCATGTACTGATAAGAATTTTCTTCTAGAGCCACATAGGGTTTGGTAGGTATAATTAAGGTATTATTGGAAGTTGGTACATGATCTAAGTGATAGTATTCGCATTATATAGGTTTGATAATTGGAAAGTCTATTGCAAAAACAATTGATTTATCAGTAAAATAACAACTAACATGTAAAATTGAATACCAAGTTATAAATTTAAAATTTAAAATTTCTAGAGGGTCATATAAATTTTTTAAATTATCTAACAATTTTTTAAGTTCTTTGACTGTTAATACGAGTATATCTGGATGTATTGTATATAATTTAGCGAATGTTATAGAATTTTCAAGATTATCTAGGAAGGTAATTAGTATTGTAGAATCAATTATAATTTGATCAATAATATTTAGAAATTTTCCATGAATATTCACTTGTTCCACATCTTTCTTGATTGAAGGTTATAGTTTTGATTGTAGATAGATATTTTTCGTTTAATTCTTTAGCCAATGATAATTGTTGATTTATGGCCGATACAATTTTATTTTGATTCTTTGATAATGTATTTATTGAGTGATCATACCGTTCACCATCTGATGCATCTAGGACGCCAGTCAACCATTTGTTAGCTGAGCCAATAAAATTAAAGTCCTCTTTTTTCTCTTTCGTCTGCTTTAAAAGACAATATGTTTTGAGTTTTTATTTGAATTTCTTCTATAAGAATTTTTAGGTGATATTAATTTTGATTCATCATATCAAAAATCATATTTGTGTAAATCACTAGGTCTTTGATGATTTTTTATATGTAATGATTCATTCAAAAAAAGGTAGGCGTTTGTCAGTTTATTAATTTTTAATTCTATACTATCTAAATTTATTTTATATAGAAATGTATGACTGACGGGACGTCGTCAAGTGAGCTTTTCCTAGCCTAAATGGTAAAATTCCGGGGGAATCATTTAGATCGATTATTTTCGGTATTTTCTGAGCGTTGATCTGAATCAGGGTCAATGTCAGGAGGATCCTTATCTTGACCTGTTACAACAGGAGGTCGTTTCAGCTCTATTATATGTATAATTTCATATTTTTATTTTAACTTTCTTGTTTGGTAATATTTCAGTGATTACATAAGGACCTACAAATTTATTCCGTTTCTTACTTCTATCATATGGATTTTTCTTATAAATCTATTGATTAATTTTGAACTGAGTTTGTTCTTTACCTTGAGTATTGCGTTTCTTTAACACTTGCGTTTTTTATTTTTCTATATTTTCTTTTACAGTTCGGTATATGTTTTCCAATTTCTTTCTATGTTCATCTACATATTCCGAGTATTGTATTTCGGGATCTTGTTTTATCAAGGGGTCATTATATTCAGTATGTCCAAAAATTATTTCAAATGGGGTTAATTTTGTTACCGAATGAATTGAACTGTTATAGGCTATTATTATAGGCTATTATAGCGTAAGACATTAGTTTATTAATATTTTCACGGGGGTATCTTTCTGTTAATAATCTAATTTGTTCAATAAGTGTTGAATGTAGTCTTTCAACGATTCCATTTGATTCATGGTGGCTTATTGTGATAAAATGGGTATTAATTTTGTGATGTTTTAATATATCTTGAATTACACTATTTTTGAGTTCTGATCCATTATCGACTATTATATTTTTGGGTGTACCAAACTGGGAAATATATTGAATAAGACTTTTAGCTATTGGTATGCTTGCTCTATCTATTATAGGCATTGCTTGGGCGAATTTTGAGAAACTGTCAATAAAAGTAAGATATGAACGTTTGTTATAGTAAAATATATCCATGTGGATAGTTTCAAATGGTTTATCTGCGGTTGGGATATGAATTAATGGTACATAAGAATTATGTCTAGCATATTTACATTTTTGACAAACAACGCAATCATTAATAAATTTTGAAATTGATTCCTTCATGTTTTTCCACCAATAATTTCTTTTTAATTGGTTAAGGGTTTCATCTATACCGCGATGGTTGGTTTACCTTCATGATGGTTACGTATCAGGGTTAATATTTCTTCTTCATCATATATAGAATTTACTAAAATAGTGCACTGAATTAATTTAGGACCTTGCCCTGTAAAGAATTTTGAATACGTTTGATTAAATATGGCTACGAATTTTTGATCATTATGATATATATATATAGTAAGTAGTTTTTGGTTTAGATATTCTTTTAAGAATTGTTTTATGTATGTTACGCTATTTTCTAGTGGTATTTTTACTTTATAAATTTTCTGATTTCCATGGGTTTCAATTTGAACGGCTAATTTCTTATCATTATTTTTAAAAATATGAATTTGATTAATTTTATTATTGACAATTTCTAGTAAAATGGGAATTATATTATTAGTTGTTTCCACGGATAGCGAATGAGGTATTTCATCTGATTGTTTTTCTTGTTCTGGAGGTCTCAGTATGATGCCCGAATGTATTTTAATTCTTCCTTTACTTTTTTCAACGTCTTCTAGTTGTTTTTCTGCTGATGTTCCAGGAAGGTTTTCTGTTGCTGGTCTTTTTATAGGATTATCATTGGGCTTCTCGAGTGGTGGTATCATCTCTGCCAGTTCTTGTAACGTCTTTAATGTTTCTTGAATATCACCTGGGTTATTGTCCATTGATTCTGTTTCATGAATGTTGAGTGGAATCCTTGAAAGGGCGTCTGCACTGTAGCTTAATTTACCTTTCTTGTTTATAACCTTATAGTCATACTCTTCCAATTTCAATCTCCAACGTACCAGTTTTGAGTTAGGTTCTTTTAAATTAAATAGCCATGTTAGGGGTCGATGATCCATGACAATTGTAAATTGTCTACCATATAGATAAGGGCGAAAATGTTTACAAGCCCATACGATAACCAATAGTTCTTTTTCAATTGTTAAGTATTTTTGTTCCGTTTTATTTAGGGTGCGCGACGCGAATGCCACTGGTTTATCGATACCAATAGTTTCTTGAGATAGGACAGCACCTAGGGCTACATTAGATGCATCTGTAGTTAAGATGAATTATTTTTCAAAATTTGGATACTGTAGTATTGGGTGATTGCACAAAATATTTTTACAAGTATTAAAGCTATCTATAAAACTGATATCATTATAAGTTACTTTGGAATTCTTTTTAAAACATACGGTCATAGGTTTTGTTAATTTTGCAAAGTCTTTAATAAAGCGTCTTAATATCCGAGTAATCCTAGAAACGATTTTATATCTTTCTGCGTTTTGGGGATAGGGTATTGTTGAATTGCGCGAATGTTTTCCGAAATAGGTTTTACTCCTTCGGGTGTGATAACATGACTAAATACGCAACATATTTTTGTAAAAAATGAGATTTATCTAATTGAACCTTAAGATTTGACATTCTGAATCTATCGAAAACATTCTTTAACCGGGTTATATGTTCCTGTAAAGATGAACTGAAACTTACAATATCGTCAAGATATACTAGACAAATTTCGTTGTTTAGTCCTCGCAGAATGTTATCCATTACTCTCTGGAATGTAGATGGAGCATTCTTGAGTCCAAAAGCCATTCTTCTAAATTTAAAATGTCCGTTTTTTGTTGAGAAAGCAGTTTTGGGTATGCCATTTCGGTCTACTTCGATTTGATGATATTCAGATGCTAAATCAAGGGTAGTAAAATAATTTGCGTGTCCTAATTTATCCAAAATATCTGTTATGTTTGGTAGTGGGTATTTGTCATTCACAGTTTTTTCGTTCAGCTTCCTGTAATCAATAACTATTCTCCATTTCCTTTTTCCTGATTGGTTCATTTTTTTAGGGGCGATCCATATGGGGCTAGAGTACGGTGACGTAGAGGGTTGTATAATTCCTTGTTCTAACATTTTATTCATTTGGGTGATAACTTCTTTTTTGTGAATTTCAGGGAATCTACATGATTTAGTAAATATCGGTTTTTCATTGGTTAACTTAATTTTATGAGTGATTTGATTTGTAAAACTTAACGGAAAATTTTCACAATAAAATATATCTCTATATTTAAAACATAATTTACGGATTGCTTCATTCTCTTCTTTATTACAATGTTTTAGATTAATGGTTTTTAAATTATGCTTTAATAAATTATCTTCTTCTTTGTTTAACATGTAATCACTAGGTATTTTATTTATAAAATTGAATTCTTTGATATTTAATAATTCGATTTCGATAGGATTTTTTATTGTAAGTTCATATGATCTCAAGTGAGGATTTATAATTGTAGTTGTTACGAAAAAATTATTTATTGTTACTACTGCTTTTGGTGATTCTAGGTTATGGCCAAAATTTATATAATCTATAATACCTATACTATTCTGATAATATACTGGAAGTTTTACAACTTTTTGAGTTCGTGCTGGAATAATTATCTTATGATTACATTCAACATTTGTTGTCTTAATTTGTGGAATTTGTTCATCTATTATAAATGGAATTTTTACAAAAGGTGTAATCACTAAATTTAGATTTATATCAATTATTGCCTTTATTTGTGCCAATAAATCTATTCCAATTAAACCATCATATTTGTGACTAAAATTAAATAAATGAAATTTATGACAGCCTTCTCTCTTGAAAATTTCAAAAATTGGAATTATCATTACTTCACTATGATAACTTATGTTATGACAGGTTTGTATACTAAAATCTTCCTTAAAAATCTGGTCTTTATAAAATTTATATGCTAAATGTGGATTCATTAAACTACGAGAGCTACCAGTGTCTATTAAAAATTTTGAATTTAATTCCGGTATGAAAAGGTGTGGTAATCCGTTTGATACATCGTTAATTTGAATTATTTCGGGTGATTTTGATGTGGGGCCTGGATAAAATTTACCATTTGTATTTTCGGGGTAATATTCATTTTCAGAGTAATCATTTTCGGTGTTATCAGAAATCTGTTGATTCTCAGTACTATTGGAATAATTTTGAATATTTTCAAAGGGATTTTCAAAATTAATTTGGTCAGGATTGTTAGCAGTATAACAATCTTCGGGAATTTCGTGCATGTCATGCAACTCTTGTGACACGAAATTACGGGGTCCAGTTGATTTAAATTGATTTTGTGTTTTTTGTATTGTTGGGTTTCGAGAAGTTGTCGACATTGGCTTATATTGTCTAGGAGGTATATTTCCTGTAGGTAAAAAAACATTTTTTGGGGGACCAAATACTTGTTTGTTTGTCAGAAATCTTTGAGCAGGTAAATTCGGTTTAGGTTGAATTTCGATAGGTTGCGATGGAAATTGACCTCTTTGTTTGGTTTTTGTATTGTGATTTTGGTAAAAAACGATATTGTGACGTATTTTGTTGTGTAGGCCTGTACATATTTTGTTGTTTATTTTGAACCGGAGTTTTGCTATATAATGTATTCGATATTGGTTGAAAATTGTTTTTTTGATAAACTGCAAAATTTTCCTCTTCTAAAACGAGTGATATGGCTAATTCTAAACTATCTGGATTTCTTAATCCAATCATATCCTGTATTCTACCACTTAAACCGCTGATAAAAGTTTTTAAAGATAATTCGTCATACTTTCTTATTTTAAAATCACGTTCGTCTATTGGTAAATTTAGAGGCATTAATTTGGATGCTATTGAACTCCTAAGTATTTGTATTCTTTGATCAAATTGCAAATTAGTTTCATTTCGAAGGGACCTAGCCATTGACATTTCCTGAACTAAACAATATATATTTCCTTGATCGCCAAAACTTAAACGTAATAAATCTCTTAAACTATCCCAATTTCTAATTTTAGAGCGGCTACCTATTAAAGATAAGGCGTTGCCTGTGAGTTTGCCAATAACTGCGCCAATTAAATAACCATTGATTGGGTCATTTTCATTATTTTTATAAGTATTTATTAAATAAGCACAATGTTCTAAAAATATTTCTAGAGTACCAGGATCTCCATTAAAATGTGAAATTGAATCTACATACAATCTAAGTAAATGGTAATTAACTTGTCTTTCTGTCATATCTAAATTTAATCTATTAAAACTATTTATTAAACTATCTACCATCAACACTAGAGCAATTTATTTAAATATATTTTTTACAATAATTGTGGAACAAGATTGGGTTCCTTTGAATATTCTTTGATTTGTCCCCTTCTTTTCTTAATTCCATGTTTTTAAATGAAGCTGGTTAATTTTAAAACGTATTTAAAGATTTTGCTAAATTATATTCATTAATTTAGAAATCTTTTCGACCAATTTCTTATCTATACTTTTAAAAATTTATATGCCTTAAATTTTTCAAAATTACGACTTACAATAAGTTCAACTTAAAAGAATCGTATGCAAAGAACTTTTAGGGAATCTACGTTTGTTCATGTGATTGGAAAGAGGAAGGAATGGCTCTTAGCAGTATTCTCTTGGTGGCAATTTCTCCTCGATCCGTTGTTGAGTTCGTGAAGTTTTCTTGGGTTCCTTTTCACCTGACTGCACGATGCAACACTCGAAAATGGAACTTTCTTCTTCTGGATTTCTGCCCGTTAAGAGTTAAAGCTCACAAACGAATACGCGATGTAACGTTTTCGGACAATCATACGACTGCGCCAGTTAAATGAATTTCTTTCGAAAGTCAATAACTTGTCGATGTTGAACCTCCTTTTCTTTTCGATGTTGAAATATTTTATAAATTCTTATGCATCTGCCGTATTTTATTTTTATGATCTTATTTGATATTTTCGTTTTCATGAAATCACACCGTAGATTGACAATAAGCAATAAAGGTTTCAAGCTCCAGGTGTCTTATAGTTACCTACTGTACCGTGAGTTATACTAATAGAATGACCAACGCATTATTTTGGCCCATAATAAACATAATAATAACAGATGTATGTTCTTCTGGGCCCACTAATTTCTAGAATCTCTATTTATAATACCAACAAATGAATAATGCGTCTCACGCAGAGAAAATTTTATCGATTAACTTGTACACCCAGCCTCCCCCAGGTCGTATTCTAGACTGTTCTCAACTCAGTGACGGCTTGTCAGGTACGGCAGGGTCGGCCGGGCCGTACCAAAAAAAAAAAATCGAGAGAAAAGAGAAATTCTTTTTTGTCCAATAAATAAATATACATTTCATATTCATATACCATTAAAATGGTTTGTTCTTTATATATATATATATATATATATATATATATATATATATATATATATATATATATATATATATATATATATATATAAAATACTCCAATAAACAATCTCTATTCCATTATTTTTAATTTTTAACGCCTTCAAACTGCTGCGGCGTTTACAGTTCTTAAATATTAAGTCCGGCCAGCCGGCCCACAGCAGAACTACAATGCTGTACATATGCTAACGAATTATTATATGAAATAATCTGCTATTTACTCTCTACGATTCCACCTTCACCTACACAGACCAAGGTAGAGGTCCGTATTGACTGCGTAACGCGCAGCTTGTTTCATACAATATGGGCCAAGATGGTTGGGCCGCATACCGTGTGGAGGTAACAGGTAACACAACCAAAATATAAAGAATAAAATACCTAATAGAATAAGTACGTATTCTGGCACAATTAAATATACTTTTATTAGTGATATTTGATACCAATCTTGACATTGTTTTATTTGTGTTGTTTGGTGAGGATGGAGAGTATAAGGGAAATATTAAGTGAAGACGGCGGTGATTTGGTGAGTTGTTTAATGTCACATACATTTTTCAGGATGTCCTACGACGACAAAATGTTTATTAAAGAACAGCCGATTCCGCGACCGCCTCGCGCTGTAAATGTTTTATACGATAACATATCTAGTTTCATTGAAGCCTTTGACCACATAATGGAACATTTGGATCAGTGGGATGATATTTCTATACGGGAAGCTAACGGTTAAAAAAAATTGTTAACTGACTTTGATTTCATTTTTTTTATTTTTTACGTTTAATTCAATATTCACATATACCGATCCCATATTTTCTATAGCTTAGAATAGATTGTGTGATATAACATATTGTAATGACAGAATAATGTCACTTTAAAATACATTAAAATAAATTAGAAACGACGATAATTACTTTAAAAATATATATTCTAAAGTAGAAAACATTTCAGAGATAACACCCCCCTGCTCCAAAAGACGTATAATTTCCGATTTAAACGACAATTCATTAAACATGAAGCGGCTGTTTTTCGAAATTTTGAATTTAATTGTAAATCAAATTGAAACCCGATTTAAAAATATTTCATCTCTTAATTTTTTGCAATTGACAGACTACTCTTAATTTGACACTTAATCGAAATTTTCCGGAAAAACAATTTAATGCTTTAATTAATAATTATCAGGGACTGTTTAACAATGAACAATTAAAACGAGATTTACAAATTTTGTATTCTGATAAATTTTTGTTTGGTAACCCTGAAAATATAAGTGACATGATTAAATTTACTTATGATAACAATATTATAACTGATGTTCCAGAATTATATAAATTGTTTTCGTTAATATTGTCTCTCCCTCCAACATCAGCGTCGGTAGAAAGAAGCTTTTCCGCCTTGAAGCGAATTAAATCCTATAGCCGGAGTAAAATTGGGCAACTGCGTTTAAATAACTTGTCAGTATTAGCAATTGAACGAGGTTTGCTTAAACAACTAATCAAAGACGACAGTTTTTATAATAAAATCAATGACGACTTCGCGACAACTAAACCCCGGAGAATTTATTATATAAAAATCATTAAGTACCTATCTAATTAAATAATGTAGGTACATATATGTAACCCACCTATATAGTCTTCATTTTTTAGTTATATTTTTGTTAAGAGAGTATATTTTCGTTATTTTTATTTTCCAAAATTTGTCCTATCCTTGGTCCTATGCCCTTTCCCACCCCATTCCTGGCAATAATGCTCTAGACCTCCCCGTGGTTCCCGCTGGACGATTTAATTTTTGTAAAGGGTGGTCCAACCATAATGCACGATGTTAATTGTGAGTCACACCTTAACGTCAAGTTTTTTGCCCAGCTTAATATGACATTTCTTTGTTTCAGTGTTTGACAAATTCAACCATAGAGAGGTACACAATTGAGCAGCGCGTTAAGATTGTTGAAGCCTTTTACGAAAATGGGCGTTCAAATCAAAATGCATTTCGTGCACTTCGTGACTTTTTTGGTCAGCATAATCGACCAAATGTGTCCACAATCGGGAGAATTGTGCGCAAATTTCAGCAAACCGGGTCTTTAGGAAATGTGAAAACACCTGTGCATGCTCGCCCAGTTCGTTCTGCGGAAAACATTGCTGTTGTTCGCGATAGTGTAGCAGAAGCAGTTACCGTGAATGGTGTTCGCTATCGCGAGATGATAACGGACTTCTTGTGGCCAGAAATTGAGGATATGGACCTGGACGATATGTGGTTCCAACAGGATGGTGCCACTTGCCACACAGCCAATGAAACAAGACGAGAAATTCAATGGCCGTGTTATCTCACGTCGTGACGATGTTAATTGGCCGCCACGATCATGTGATTTGACACCGTTGGACTTCTTTCTTTGGGGATATTTAAAAGAAAAAGTGTACGTCAATAAGCCAAGAACAATTCAAGAGCTAAAGGATGAGATAATTCGGCACATTAACGACATTGAACCTCAATTATGTCTCAGAGTCATTGAAAATATGGATCATCGGATAGAGGTATGCCACCGAAGCCGTGGCGAGCATTTGGCCGATATTTTGTTTCACACATAATTGCCATAGATCCTTCTATCGTAATAAAAAATATTAAGATAATTCTCTGAAAACTTTTTGTTTTATTTACAACATCGTGCGTTTTGTTTGGACCACCTCATATATGTAGATACACAATTATTTTTAAATAATGTGCATTTTTAAAGTCTGCCATATTAAAAAATTTTAATATCAAAAAATTAAGTCGACTAACTATAATTTGATTAACGGGCGGTGACCTTGCAAGAAAATGTTTTGTTGCCACTGTTTACTTTTTGCGAAAAACAAAAATCCTTTTAATTTGACATGTTTCACGATAATTCATAAAAAAAGTCGGGCATTACCCAAACGTGAAATTCTAAACGTAGCGGAAAATATAACAGAATTAATTTATAAATAAACACAACCAAAAGTTTGGGGAAAATAGAAAAATGATGAAACCTCGGATGAAATATTTAATGAACATATTATTCATTTTTCTTTCCAATGAGAATAGTATAAAAAATATTCTGAAATTTTTAAACTCCAGAAACACAGAAGGCTTTGTATTAATGTAGTAGCTTAGCATACAAATTTTTGGGGCGCTTTAAAACAGTTTGACCTTCAAACTCCTGAAAAAAATTTGCCTGCGGCGCTCCACAGAGGGCTCCGCCCCCCGCACCCCCTGCATAATCGCCGTGTGCACTGTCTCAACTCAAATACAACGGAAATGCATAGAACATTCGATATGGGACATAATGTTTGAGCCAACTCTGACTTTGAAATAATTAAGGAAATTAGGCAAATATCGTATACATGATGTTATCATTTTAATTCATTATTCGTTATTTGAATGTTTTAGTACATAAACCCATAAATTGTATATTTTGGTAATATCTAATAGTTTCCTGGGAAGTTCATAAATTTTAATTTCCTTCAAATCTACTGTTGTATTCGTTTAGGTTTATGCTAGAATAATCATTTAACCTGGCTCGGAATACATGCCAGGTATTTTGAATATACAGGGTCCGGCAGAGATGTATGCTGATTTTGAAATGAGTATAACAGTTCACATGGTAAATAAATGAGTATAATAGTTTAGACAATAAACAAATGAATATAACATTATTTTCCGCTCCTAATTCTTGTTTTTTAATGTTATTCGTATAATAACAAAATGCCATTTTGTAACGAATGTTTGGAAAAATTATTTTCGTTGAAAAATAACAGTTATTAATTTGTGAAAATCGTCATACATCTCTGCCGGACCCTATATAAATAATTGCGAGAAAGTTTCCTTGAACTTTATTATTATTTTTGATTTGTCATATTTTTAACAGCTTGTTCCAGTATACCTAATGGTCGGGAAATCTCTTGAAAAAAAGAGATAACATCATTAGCAAAGGCGTGAAAAGAGAATATAAAATAGGAAACAAGCAGACCACATCAACATATATAGAATGCTTTCGTAAAGTAATGAATAAATTTGTTAAAAATTCAAAAAACAACTTTTGGAAAACATAAAATTTTAATTTTAGTTGTGCATTTTTTAAAATATAATTAGTACACACAGGGTGATTCGTGTAAGAGATATGGTTTCATCAATATTTTCGTTTAATAACAACCCCTTTTTTATTACATGTATGTGAAAGAGCACACTTTCTTATATGTATATGGTGTGGTTATAATAACTACTTTAGGGTGAGTATAGGTTAGATAACAAAAAATTAAGAAAGTCTATTGTGCAATTTTAAAATACTAAATTTAATGACAAAGATTATTTAAAAAAATAAACAGTTTTAAAACCTTAAAACGGATTTTTTGCGCACGTAGAACATCTCTATTTCGAAATTGAGTGGCCGAGAAAAAATAAACTAACACATAAATGCAGAATATCTGTTTTATGCGACAGTTTTACTTTTTTCAAATAGTCCACCCTCGTGTTTTCTCATGACCTATGAACAGGGTGGAGTGTGTCCTATCCACCTCAAAATCAATAGATGTCATTTGGTAGACGTCCCTAATCAGAATCAATCGAGACCCGATCGATCCGACACGATTTAATTGAGTGATCGTGCTAACAAAAAACATTCTCAAAATAGTTCACCATTGTGCTTTCTCATGGCCCATGAACATGGTAGAGTGTGCTATATCCACCTCAAAATCAATCAAGTGTCGTCTGGGAGACGTCCTCGATCAGAATCAGTCAAAACCCGATCGATCCGACATGATTTAGTTGAGTTATCGTGTTAACAAAAATTTCTCAAATAGTCCACCGTCGTGCTTTCTCATGACCCATTTATAGGGTGGGGTGTATCCTATCCACCTCAACGTTCCTGATCAGAATTAGTCAATACCCGATCGATCCGATACGATTTGGTTGAGTTATCATATTAACAAAACAAATTTCTCAAATAGTCCACCATCGTGCTTTCTCATGACCCATGGACAGAGTGGGGTGCGTCCTATTCACCTCAAAATCAATAGGTGTCGTCTAGGAGACGTCCCCGATCAGAATTAGTCAAAACTCGATCGATCCGACACGATTTAGTTGAGTTATCGTGCTAACAAGAAATTTTAATGCCGACGACAACGACGACACCCATATACAGACAAAATTTTTTAAAAACCATTTTTACTTTTCCGCACTCCACTATACTAACGGAAAAGTAATGTAATCGTGTAAAGAAAAAGTGAAAAAACAAATTTTTTTTGGGGTTTATTTTTCGTTTTTCGGCCTAAAAACCAAAAAAAAAATGGTATTAAAAAATGTTTGCTGTGTTTGTTGTCGTTGTCGTTGTCTTCGGCATTAAAATTTCTTGTTAGCACGATAACTCAACTAAATCGTGTCGGATCGATCGGGTTTTGACTGATTCTGATCGGGGACGTCCCGCAGACGACGCCTACTGATTTTGAGGTGGATAAGGCACACCCCACCCTGTCCGTGGGTCATGAGAAAGCACGACGATGGACTATTTGAGAAATTTTTTTTGTTAACACGATAACTCAACTAAATCATGTCGGATCGATCGGGTTTTGACTGATTCTGATTGGGAACGTCTCCCCAGATGACACCTATTGATTTTGAGGTGGATATAATACACTCTACCATGTGCATGGGTCATGAGAAAGCACAATGGTGGACTATTTGAGAATTTTCTTTGTTAGCACGATCACTCAATTAAATCGTGTCGGATCGATCGGGTTTCAACTAATTCTGATTGGGGACGTCTACCGACGACATCTATTGATTTTGAGGTGGATGGGACACACCCCATCCTGTTCAGTGGTCATGAGAAAGCACAAGGGCGGACTAGTAGAAAAGTAAAACTGTCGTATAAAACAGATGTTCTGCATTTATGTGTTGGTTTATTTTTTCTCGGTCACTCAATTTCGAGATAGAGATGTTCTACGTGCGGAAAAGTCCATTTTGCTAATAATAGCCTTAGCGACTGATAATGTTTTTATTACTGTCAGATAAAAACTTGGAACTATACTTCGTTAAATAGTTTTTTTATTTATTTCTTTAATTTAATTTTTTTTTTTGCAGAGGCATTATGTTTGCAGTGTTTATTAACCTGTGTAAGACACATTTCATTCCTCAATACAGGACGGACGCACTAGTGCCAAATCGGCACCGCACAACTTTCACCAGTAATATCTTTCTACGGATTGTACGAAAATAGCTTTATTATATATGAAATTTGAAGGAAATCGAAAGAGGAATTCAATGAGAATAGCAATTTTGAAAGAAATATTTTATTAGTATTTTGAATAAACAAATTGACTTTTTTTATCAATTTTTGTTTGCAATTTTTTTTAAACGTCATAACTTAAAAATTCTTGCACTTAGATAATCTTTAATAGTAGTACTACAAAGAAAAAATGATTGTGATGTGAAAAAATCGAATTGAATATTTTTTAAAGGCCTTTAAACTGACTGTATTTTTAAATACATGAAATAAAAACCCTTGTGTATTTTTATTTGCAAAAATTATTTTAATTAGTGAAAATTCGTTGTAAAAACGACTTAAACATAAGTACTATGCTTTTCTTAATATTATTCGTCATCGTCGTCATGATTAAGATGGTTTCTGACGTTGAACATTAGTATGGAGTTTTATTATATCTAACAAACCAAAAAGTGATCTTTATTTGCTTAAAACCACTTAAGCACGTTTTTATTATTAACAATATATGTATTAATATTAGTCACGCAAACTATGACTAATAAATATTAGTCATAGACAAACTAGTTTGAGGTGAATATACAAATTCTATTGAATAAAAATATTTAAATTAATTTATTTACTTTTATAAAATATCTGTATTTTTAAATAACACATTTTCTAAACAACGAAGATTTAAAACATGTTCATGTGAAGTATTAATATTTAATAGTTGTCGATTTGGCTACAAATTTAACAGAAACCATGTATAAATGGCATTTCCTCTTTCTGACAAGGTTTTCAATTGAAATAAAAAAATATTTGTAATAGAATTTTCTCTATAAATATAAAACCATGATTATTACAACTAAGAGTAAATCTTTAGAAAAATATTTTTAACAGTTTGAACTTGTTTTTTGCAATACGTTTTGGACACTAAAGGTATACACCGTTTTGTTCAATCCTGCTTAGTTTATCTTGTCTACGGAAACAAAAAATGTAATCGTTCATTTCTGAAAAATTATTTTTTAGTTCAAAACTCTTTTTGATTTAGATAAAACAGTTTTACATTAAAGTAGGTATGATAAAGATTGACAATGCTTTGTTTATGTTACTCCAAGGTAAAAAACAATCGTGAGTGACTTATTCTCTAAAAACCAAAAAATTATATAAAGATAAGTAAAGTATTTTACAAGAAAATGTCACAATGAAAAGTGTATTTGTATTCTGTATTACTTAATCGAAACTATTTTCAAGAATATCTACTGAATATCTACCTATATACGAAATATTTTTACCCAAACCTTTACATGTTAAATATTGTTTTAAATATTATATGAAATAAAAAAAAACATAAATTATTTAAAGCATTTATTTAATAAGATGTAGTATTTAAATATTTTAATATTTAAAGCTTTATAACGCAATAACGAAAAGAACTTAATTCTACTATACGGCAGATATAAAAACATATTAATTTAATCTGCTTTGATATTAGATATTTTATCAGATTAGTCAATAATATTGACTGATATAAATTTACTATAGGTAAAGTAGATTTTAGACTAATGTACAGTCACAATATTTATGTTTTTTTTTTATTTATTGGTGGTTGCCACAGTAGGTATGTATGCATATTCGTGATCGCTTTAATAAATACCTAATATGTACATACGTATGTATGTACTGTACATGTAGATTAAATAAATGTATAAAGTCACGTAGACGTAACAGAGGCGTCTTTAATATTGTTACTTTAAAAAGCATAGCTGAATTTAATTTATCCATGGGGATTTATTTTTTGCAATCTAGTAAATTTCCATTGTTTGCGATTACTTACGTGTGAACTAATATTAGTAAAATACTTATCCGTGAAATATGACAAAGAAAACAATTATATAAATGATATGATTCATGATTCTACGGAATAAACTACAACATTGTAAAACATTTAGATTACATTACCCGTAATAAATTTGCCTAAATATATAGTTTTATGCTTACTCCAAAACTTGTTGATATTATTATAGTTATAAGATAACATACATAAATAACCATTGTATGCTATGCAGTTGGTCCCAACCGGAGCCGTGGAATTTTCCGTTAGCCTACTACGCAGTTAGGAACTGTGAAGAATATTCCCGACATTTGTTGGCTTGCCCAAGTGAAATAGACATATTGGATTTCACGCGCAATAGAAGAAGATGAGAAAACGCCACGGAGTATTCTAGAAACGTTGACCGATCAATACTGTAGGAGGTCACGTAGGCTCTCTAGAAATTTCTATGGTGGGGAACAGGTTATAAATACTTTGCTGCCGCTCGACGGTGACGCAGTTTAGTATTAGTGTTCGTACGTACGAAGATAGTGGTGGTGCAGAAAGTCTATGGAGGCAATGGAGTGAAACGGTGTGGAGCGTCATCAAGATGGTGGCTCAACGGTTTGTAGGAGCATCAGGAAACAGGACAGGATTTGTATATCGTATCAATTAACTTTTTCTGTAAATTAGTCAAAATTCTTGTTACAATATTCGTTTTTTTAATTTCAAGACCCATTTCCACCTGGCCAGTGTAAATAGGTTTTAACGTTTTCAAAATTCATGTTATTCAATATTTTATTAACATTATACATACTGTTAAGTATTAACTGTGATAAGGAATGCCCCCCAAAATGTGGTATCAAATTTATTCGTTAATTTCAGAGTTAATCAACATACGTCGGTAATGCGTCGTTTTCCAATATGGCGTCTAATCAGGGCGCGGTCGCCGCCATGATAGTCAATTATCACGTAGACAAAAATCGATACCTACATAGATTGAAACCCAATTGATAATCAGCAAAGAACCAGATTTAAAAATATAGGTATTTGCAAAGGGTATGATGCATTGATATTTTTAGAATAAGGAGCCCTAGGCTTCACCCTTGTCTGAAAGCTGACCGCATGGTTGGGCAAAATTTACAAGAATTTTCTAGATATTGTCGCAATGGTAGAAGGAGTTAAGACGGTTATTTTTTACTCGAACAGGATTCACATCCCCTTGGTTAAACTACGTTACAACCCTTGCATAGACTAACTTGAATACTATTTATTACGTTGGAATTTTTGGTGTACAAACTACGAAATTTTGGACTCTGGGTATTATAATTCTGTGATCGTGAACTGTTTTTATTTAAAAATCTTATTATATACAATTTTTATTTTATACTGATTATAATTATGGACTTACTAACATATCTTATTGAACCTCGATAATTTTGAAATATTTTGTCCCTTATTTTTAGGTAACATTTTAACCATTCATTGATAAAGATTAAATGGCGTTTGTATAAACAATATTTAAACAATTCATGAATAAATATATTTTACAAGTTTCAAGTCTGCCTTATGGCTCAATTAATTTTGTTCCATGTCTTACCTAATAATGCCTCAAAACTATTACTGCAGTAATAAGTTTAAGTATGATGCTGACACAAATCAGAATGTTTTAATAAACATCACAATATGTGGAAAAGTACGAATTTATATATACAAAGCTTATATCAACATAACGAAAATATTAAGAAAACAAATTTACCACCTATCACATAGTGTGACAAATATTCTACATTCTGAAAAAAAAAATACAGAGCTCATTGTTATTACGAACACGAAACAAAGATTTCGATGTTCTAAAACATACTAGAAGATATTCGACAATGAGGGGGGCCAAATTATAAAGTAAGTACAATATTAGAATTTATATACCTAATTTTATTTTTTTCTTGAGATTATGCTATTGCGTTTTGTTTTTGTTTCGTCACATTATATGCCTTACTAACAAACCATTTAGGCGTTCGTCTGATAAATGTTGCGTTAATTTACAAAATACAGTTAAAATATGAAAATTGCATGATCAAAATATTTTATTGTGAAGGTATGAAAAACGAATGTACATATATGTATCTATATAGATCGCAAATAAGGTATTACAAATAATATAAGAACTTACAGGAACTTACAACCTAAACCAAATTACACCATTACAATACAGAAATACACTTTGTTCTAATACATCTCAAATAGATAAATGAGGTATTAAGGGATATTGCATTTTATTTATCACAAGCAGTTAACTAGGAAAAATAATGTAAAACAAGAGAAAGATATTACATGGAATAATTTAAAAGGAAACATTGGTCATTAATGAATTATAAAAAATACTGCGTACACATAAAAACGACCTGTTTATAATTGCGCTAGTAGAGAAGGTAAAATGTATGTTCAAGAACGAGGTTAAAATGATAAAATACTGCGCAATAATGGTAAATATTTAAACATTTAAATTTTCTGATTTTTTGGAGAAAATGTATGACAAATATTTTACGTAATTGTACGACAATCGTCTGATGTACGTATTTTAAAGGAAAATAAATCTATATGTTATATGTTAGAGGTGTTTTGTATGTTTAAAAAAGACACATAAAAACAAATAATAAAGCAATCCTCTGTATATTGTCAGATAAGTCGAATGATTAATAAAAAGTGTTGATTGAGGTACCTACATAAAATGTGTAAACAAGAAAAACATCTGAATTAGGTTGAATTGCGGATAACTACCAAAACAAAAAGTGCTTACGCTTAAGACAAAGTTTGAAATAGTATTTTATATATAATATGATGCAAAGTGGCAAACTAAAATAATTTTGTCGTCTCTAGATTTCAAAAGTTTCATCAAACTGATTACAAACTAGTCTTCAATTATCATAATTCAATTATTATATAAACAATTTATATTATTTGTACCGATTGCGTTTATTATATATGTATTTGATATCTTTAGTATATATATTTGAGATGCATCGAAAGGCTAAACAAAGTTACTTGACAAAAATATATTTGGGGTTTTACTGTTGGAACTACATTAGTCTCGTCCATTTGCTTAAATTATACATTTTTAATAGGCTTAGCAAATGTACTTCAATTATGTTCGTAGTTACCAGTTCAGTATTTACCAAAATAGCTCCGTCAAGTAGCTTATTGGATTTTTTTTACCATTTTAACATTTCAATTTTAAAATTCTTATTAACCGCTCTTTATCAATTCATTTTGACGTTTATATTGAAAAAATATTGGTAATTAAAATGCGTAATTGGATAAAAAAGCACATCAGCACAAGGGATTTAATCTACATTCCTCGCAATCTTATTTTGATACTGATAACTTATTGGTACTTCAAACTTTATTATAAAATTAATTGCCCTCAAATTCTAATTAAATGTAATTTCAGTCGTATATATTAAAAAAGATACTGTTTGGAATGAGAAAATATTATGAAATATATAATTTTAGACGTAACTTTATCTTAAATGTTTTTAACTATATGAAAATAAAAGTAAAATCTTTTGACTCCAGTGTGTCGATTTTTATAAAAATTAAAATACATCTTATTTATTCGTCATTATGCATACTTATATGTATTTCCTTATTACTCGTTATTATGCATACTTATTAGGCATTATAAAATATTTTTTGTTTCTCTAAGAAATATATTTTCTGAGCATTAGCAAACAATTTGGATACAAATAAATAAATGACAAACGCTTTATCTAAACTCTGGAATATATACAGATTAAAAATTATAACTAGCAACGCGTAATAGAGGAGAATATACATATGTATATACAATTTCATAAGTATTACTTCCAAAGTTATTGTTAATTATGGTACATGCTACCGCACATCATAAAAACAATTCAATTGACATTTATGTATATTCATATTTTAGTTGTGAAATAATACGGTGCAAATAATTATGATACATATTTTAATAGCAAATTTATTTCTGTTGAAAATTGAATCGAACGAAACAACAATTGTATAAATATATGGTACCAGGCTTTGTAAGAGTTACTGACTATATAAATTTTAAAATTTAAAAGAGTGAATACTTGCACATTTTCGATATACAGAAAGTAACATGCGATGTCTATTGATTGCACATAAAATGTCTTCGATGTATACATATAACGTCTTATAGTTTTTCATAAACTTTATATTCTGAAATCAATATAAATTTATAAATTTTTCAATGTGAACATTTTCATTGATATGAAGAATGCTAATAATGTGTTGTTTGGCGTTATGATTAGGATTATTTTTTAACTAATACACTAATGCTATAAACTTCCAAAGTTTGGGGCAAATATTAAAACACATATTGCATTGATTTTGAATTTATCCAATACTAATTGTAATTACTAATACTAATTACTGAATTTAAAATTTTAGGAAACTAGGATTTTTAGTGAAAGGTTGAACACACTATCATTAATACATTTTTTGAAGCTACGACTAGTTGTCGTATAGCAGAATATATACTCCTACTTATGGAGTATATATTCTGATATCTATATGTATATTATACCATAATGTGAAACATATTGACAACGTTAATCTATCAATATAATGACTATTTTAGTCCTCAGTAGAGTAAATATGTTTTTATAAAAGACTATTTGCTAATAACTTTTCTAACAAAACTAGGTTGCAATTTTTGGTGAAACATTGAACAGATACTGACTAATACATTTTTTACACCTAGGACTAATTTTATCAATTGGCATCGTCTATTTGTAGAATAGGTACTGATTTCTGTATGTATATTGATCGTAATTTGTATAGGGTTGATACTGAATATTTTTAATTTATCAATATTATCGATTATATTGGTTATATGTTTTAAAGTAGATATTTTCCATGAAAATTGTAATGATTAAGGAAGGTAACAACGATTGTCGAAATTACGATATAATTTTTGGTGAACACTGAATAATTATTGATAAGTCATATACAGAGATGAATTATCAATTATTTGTAGCTGATAAAGTCCACTAACGTCAATATGTTGGTTATTCAACATTAACATTTATATATACTGATAATATTCCTTTATCACCATTGTTGGTTTATCATTTTTAGAATATTTATTTTTTATAAAAAAGTGTTGAGAAATCTTAATATTATTAAAAGTTCTCGGGCTTTTATAAAAAATGATGAAATGAATAAATGCAACTGGTTGGCAATTTTTCGTAAAACTGGACAATAAGAAATGTGCAGCTACTAACTAAATAAGTGTACAGCTGAATCATGGAACAGTGAGGAAGATACTGATATTACACTTAATACATAATGTCGATTTTATCATTAGATTACTACATAACATTAACAATAAATTTAATAAAACAGACGTTCTTGAAACAGATAATCTTAAGATAATGACTTTAATGAAACTACGATGAAATACTCATAGATACTGATAGACACTGATATTAATAAATTGTATAAATAATTACCAGTTAGTGACGTCTTTTTTATAGAATGGAGATCTGTATAGATGTATATTATCGTATAGTAAAAATATGTAGGAGGTACTGACGGCAGTATTTCATTGAAATGATCATTATTTTTGTCATTAGATCAGGTGAGATTTTGGATGTTTAAAAAATTAAATAGAAGAAAGAATTTAACAATTAATAGAATAACAATAGATGTTATACAACAATGAATAATTGTCCACTATCGAGGCTTTTTTTATGGAATAACTGATATTTATAACATATATAAATACATAATGTTCGATAGATAGATACTGACGACATATATCCATAAAAACAGCTGAATTAACACTATTGCAACAATTAAAATTTGCGTAAAAAAAATCATACACATTATTAACTTTTAGTTTCTTTGAATAGTCACCGATATGTTAATTATGTTAATATTCTTAACTATGACCTTTACGGCAGATACTCCCAATAAATTATTTTGTAGATAACTGGAATGAATCTTTGATAAAACACTGAACAGTTACTAATATTATAGTTATATAAACATATGTAGTTATCAATTAGCTATATGTATCTACTTATTGAATAGAATCTAATGTACCATAAGATGGTGGGGCAGATATCGATGATATTAATTTATCAATGTATCCATTATTTTGGTTATCATATTATATTTTTTATAATAGAAATCTTACTCGAGAACATATTTAAAAATATTTAATGAAACTGGGAAATATTGTTCGGAAAACTTTCTCATTAATATATTTTATACAGCTACACATAAGTGATATCATACTGAGTCATGCAATAGTGGAACGGATACTGACAATTTATCAATTTGCGATTACAATTGTAAATATAATAAACATTATTGTGTCAATTATTTTCATCATCAATTTTAGGCCATATATTCTTTGTACACAACTTCTGAGCTAACAACAACCTTAATAATTGAAAACTAAGGGAACTAGGATGCAATCTTGATAAAATGTTGAACAGATACTGGCATCGGTGAATGTCATACAGCTACTAATAATAATTATCACTTGCTAACGTCTACATATGCAATAGATATCGTATTTAGTCATTTTTATATACTGTGTCATATGATGAACATATATTAAATCAAATTATCCATTTCTTGGTCTGTACAACAAACATGTTTCAAAAAATTCTCAGTTGACAAACTTTAATGGTTAACGAAACCAGGTTGCAATTGTTGAACGATTTTAATATTTATAAGCGTATTCTATTATAATATTGTGTAACACATACTGACAACCTTACTTTACCAATATAACCATATTTTGTTCATTTTTGGAGTAGATATTCATTAAAAAAGAATCCTACTATAATAACTTTAATTATCGAAAATATGTATAGTGACAACAAATTTTATACAACTATAAATAATTATCAGTTGACCGATGCTTTTCTTAATATGCTAATATCTATATGTATATCGTAAAATGGGAAAACAGATACCGATGACATTAATTTATTAATATATCCGTTATTTTAAGTCTTCTATTTTTGAATAACTAATCGTTATTAAAAAAAAAAAACAAACATTGATAGTAAGCAACAAATTTAAATGAATACCATCACAACCATGAATTAAATTTACTTTATATTAAAAAAAAATACTATACATATTTAATGACCAGGAACAATCTTCGAAAACTATTATCGCAAAAATAAATTCAATTTACCTTTTTATATATAACAAACATGGATCAATAGTATCATAACAAAAAATTTATTATATCTCTTATATGTATAAAAAAACTTAAATCTTAAAGGGTTAAGAATTAATTTGAATGGATATTATCACAATAATAAATGGAATTTACTTACAATTTTCAAATAATTGATCCTTAATCCTGGAATAGTTACTGATAAGTGAAAATAGTAGAATAAAATGATGTGGATATCAACAACAGTACTTGATAAATAATTCTGTAGGGAATATAATCATATATTTATATTTATTTAATTGTGTTCTATTGAAAATAGCAGTTACCATATTAAGACATACTGATAATATATGTTATATACATGTTGATAAATATTTATAGCTCTAGAAATACTCACAGATTGTAGCTAAATATATTACTGTTTAAGTAATCTCATTGACAAGTCTTTATGTATCGATTTAAAATACATGACTTCTTTTGTCAAATGATTAGTGTTATCAACAATAAATAATTAGAATAGAACAAGGTTCTCTAGTGTTAAATTATATTATATCTATTTATTTTTAAAATACATAACTTTTGTCAAATGATTAGTGTTATCAATAATAAATAATTAGAATAGAACAAGGGTCTCTAGTGTTAAAAGATATTTTATTACATCTCTATGAGTGCGATGTTTGAAAAACAACGCCACTTTATCGACGTCGCGTCGTTTCAATTGGAACAGAAATTGTTACATAAAATGAAATATTGTGTATTATATAAGATAATGTAAAGAGACGATGGCAGCTAATGCGTACTGAACATTGTCAATGATGAACTGTATAGACTGTATGTAAAAAAATTCCAGAAAGAATGTCCTAGTGACATGAAATACATTGATTTATGTATTAATTAGTAATCAAACATATATACTAATCTTGTGAAATACACAAACTAATTCGTACTTGCTTACTAATTGTTATATTTAGAAATAATACCTCGTAATATGGATTTTATGGTTAATATTAACTATGACTAGGGAGAAAAATTTTGAAAAATCTGAAACAGTTTTGCTCAATTTTTTTAACATTGTTGGCATTTAACATCGATAACAGCTTAGCATTTTAGTACTCTAATAAGTATTGACGATTAATCAATCAAATGTTTTAACGAGGAAGTTAGAAATATTTTTTTGTCCATTTTACTATTTTTCTACACAATACCAATTATTATTTTTTATATAAAGTTTTAGTACCCTTACGAAAAATAAAATTCTCTGTATCTGCATTTAACATCGATAACAATATTGCATTTCAGTATTCTAATTAGTATTTACGGTTAATTAAATGTTTTAACAAGAAAGTTAGAAATATTTTTTTGACCATTTTACCATTTTTCTACACAATACCAATTATTATTTTTTATATAAACTTGGTGCTCCTAAGAAAAATAAAATTCTCTGTATTGAGTCATTAGCTATGTAGTTATCATAATACCTAGATGTTACGGTTAAAATAAATGTTAAATAAAAATGAAAAATTGTATCGCAGAGAGAATAGCTCTCCATTAATAATTATATGTTTTTAAATACCACTGACGTTAATTGAGTAACATAAAATCAATTATTGCATAAATATATACATTGTGAAGAGATTTGTAATTCCATCAAAAATTGCAGAATAATAAATAATACATACTACATAATAGAAACTGCCATTTTTACTACTTCAAACTAAATTGAAGGTATAACATAAAACTACATTTTTCTTTGTGAAAATGTAAATTTCTTTAGAATTTAGAACAATAGGTACGTACTTGTGATCTATAATTTTGATTATTTTTCTTCAAACTAATATTAATAATGTATTTGTCTTACAATTAATGGAAATTATAAATAAATATATAATTATAAATAAATATATTTTGAATATAGATATTTAGATGGTAACAAATTACGTAGATCCTTTCAGCAACATATAGTTTTTATACAAAGATTCCTCTTTATTATAGAAATACGAGCTTTTCATTAATGTATAAAAAACCTACGTTTTCTTGGTCGCCATAATAAATTGTTCTGGCTTGAATATTAAAATTAAAATATTTTAGTATTTGTAAACATTATGGGATATGATTATAAATTCCTAACCTATATCTAATTATAAAAGTATGTATATAACGTTTTAATAGAAATGGAATATAACGTAATTATTGTAAAGAATATATAAAATTCTACAAAATTCCTGCTAAATATGGTAACGAATATTATTTTATCATTTCGTCCAGTTAAGAAACGTAACCTTGGCTAAACATTCTGGATATTACGCATAATTTTTAAAAGGTTGATTCACTAATGATAATAAGCTTTCTGTACTAATTATGTTTCTTTCATTTGAGGCTGCCTAGTGCAGGAACTACATTTAATGTAAAATTGTTGCGTAAGTAGTTAAAATTTAAGGTCTATGCTTAACATAACCATATTAAAATTATAACTATTTAAAATTTAAGGTCTATATAAGCGTATTAAAACTATAAGTAAAATCCAGTTAAAAAGCCTAACTTCTTTCCTGAAAATCTAGCTATGTTCTGAATTCTCATCATTTCGATGTATTTTAGTCATTTTTTACATTACTTGGAGACTGCTTACTGTGAGGACTACATTTAATGCAAAACTCTTTCATAGGTGTAGATAATCCATAATCCCAATACGCTTATTGTGGGCATGTAATTTAGGTTTTAAGTGAAGTATGTATACACGTACATTAAAATATGAATAACTAACTGCAAATTTAACAATATTTTTCAGTATTATAGAAAACTAATGTAGCAAGTTTTAGAAATATTTACAATACTTCACATTTAAAAACTACTTTTTCATTTGGCATCTTCTACATAATTCGTTAACATTAACGACTAAATAGCTTTTTACTCATATTTATTATACTTTCACATGTACTCTCATTCCAAAATATTTTAGCATATATACGACTGTGATTATATTTTATCAAACTTCCTATTGTATTTTCTTGCCGTCTTAAAAACGCACCAGAATATTTGACAATTTGTCACGATTTTCAAATAACATTCGCACCATAATTATTACCTCTTGTCTCATTTTTATAACAACACTTATCTTTGTATGTAATAGTCGTTTTTTGTCCTAAACAATTAATAGCACGTTGCACATTTATACACTGAGTGCACAGTTGTATTTTTATTTTATACAACTTTACGCAAGGTTCCTAAAGTCATTCTTATACAATATGTTTGTAGATATAAAATCACTATATTCTCGTGAATGCTTGAAGCAACTTCTGAAGCAAATTCTGATTTAGAAGGATATATTAAAATATATTCAAAATGCATCTAGACACACTATTATATATACTGTTATATTTGAGTAAGAATTGCTGTATTTCCTAGAATATTCTTTTTTATTAATAATACCATATTGCAATAATCTTCAAAGATTATTGCAATAATTTTCAGATGATATTGATTTCAATAAATCCTTTCATATTTTTGAAAAAGAGGGATAAAACGTGACAAGTTTATTCGTCATTTACTAAATATTTTATCAAATTTAGTCTAAACATTTTTATATCAATAAAATAACGTCAAATCTTATATAATTACGCACAATGTCAAAATACCGTATTTATAACTTCTATAAACAATTTACCTTGTTTTCTGAAATAATCTTGTTGAACATAAAATATATAATTATAAAATTTAGTTCAGTATAATTATCATATATCAAAGCTCGAAATTCACTTGTATATTTTTAGTAACAAAGTTTGCATAAAATTGCTACAGTTTAATTGTCATTTTTTAATTTATTGTTGCTTTTGTTTAATATAAATGACACTTAGTAGTCACCTGATTAAGAACTGACTAAAGTATCATGTTTCTCACTTTATTACTCTTTGTTTTTGAAAGTAGTAGCTTTAAACAATCGCGTCTTTTCCTGTTGACTAAACTTTGGTTACCCTTGAGCTAGACGTTTACCGACACATCATCCTACAAACCAAAAATCCAAACATCAAGATAAAAAAAATCTACGAATAAAGGTGGTTAGATCGAAAACTCTCGCGATTAGCTCTACTCGACATCATCATCAGCGCCATATCCAAAGGATTTATTTTTTCTGTGCAGGTGGCGTAGAGTTCGGAGGTTCTCAAAATGGTCACACGATCACAATAGGAAATAACGATTAACACAATATTTGCTTTTATAGTCATATTGATAAGAGATCCAAAGAATACTTTCTTGTGACATTTTTATTGTTTTTTTTTATGAAAAACTAAGTTCAGTCTTTAAATTAAGAGCAACAACAAATTTTAGTAATTTTGATAATACCTACATATAAATTTTGAGTAGAATAAATTTAATTATAACTTTCTTTTTGTTTACAACTTCCTTCTTATAAACTAAGTAAATACACCTTTTTAATAAGCGAAAAATTAATACTGAATTGGTAAAATAACTTTTTTAATCTTAATCAAGTTTGACAGAGATACTAATTACTTACACTTAATATATCTGCATATTTTTTATTACTAATTACTTAATATACATATTTTTTATCTATTACGAATTTTTACTGTTGCATATTAATTCTTGTAAAATAAACTCACAAATATACTATATACACACCAAATTAAATCAAATAATAACGTATAGTGAAAGGCGACGAAGCAGCTTAATCCTATCTACTAAACTTTGAAAAATATTTGTTTGTATAAAAACTTGATTTTATTTTAGTTATTTTTTTGCAATAGTGAAACTTGCATGCATTTTATATATTAAATTATAGCTGGGTATATATATACGATCACATTGTATATATACAAATTTTATTTTCATACCAAACACCTATTTAAGTGCCTTATTATTCTGTACGATATGCTGATCATTATATTTTCCTATGGATCCTATTCTAAACGTTTTGTTTCTGATACTCATGAGTGTTAAGATACTAGATTTTTATATACGATATCCTTAGTTAATTTTCTATTTATTACTATTTAAATGTTGATTCCTTATATCCTTTATATTGTTAAAATATTTATAACTATTGATTGTATGTGTTTAATAAATTGTGAACCAAGCAATATATTAAATACATACAAATATTTACTATTTCTTAAATATTTACTTAAATATATATATAAAGAAATATTATAATAACATCGTACATTTATAATCAAAGTATATACAAAAGTAGAGAAAGAGTCCAAACCATACTAAATGATAAAAAGTTTTTGGGTGAAAATGTTAAAAATAACTTAACAAACCAAAAAGAATTTCGAAAATGGGAAACTCACATGAAAGTATTTTGTACTAAATAGCATATATACACCTAAAAAAAGTACCTACGGTGAAATAATAGGAAATCAATGAATATATGATCTTTGAATAAGTGTGATATGACAATAGCTTGTATGCAGAATTATATAGAACGTATGATAATTGTTTATCAACAAACTATTCCCCATCAACTAGTTATGGCGTTTCAGACACTAAATAGATAATGTCTACAGGTAATACACGATAATGAACATGGAGTTAAGAACATCGGTCAGTACAGGTAAACGAAAACTAATTGTAAGAGAATATTTTGAGAGAGTATTTGTATGTATACTGGATCAACGTAGAATAAGTTTGTATTATGAATTGGTGTAAAAATAAAAAGACGTAGAAATGAATATAGGGGTGTATATGAATTTCAGTTGAAAAAATAATGATAATATTGGAAGATTTCTATAATATTGGGTATCAATAAATATACAACAAGAATTAAAAGTTAGCTACGTTATTTATAAGAATATATTTATTGTCATTTATTCGTTTCGTAAAAATAGGTATTGTGAGCCAGCTGGGGCTAGCCAGCTAGATACGAACAATATTTTAGATATTAAGTACTCTTCAATTTAGTCTATCACGCATTTATATTATAAGACTAATGTTAAAATACATTAAATTCAAAATAAAATAATGGATTAATACTTATATATTTTGAGAATTAAATAGACGAAAGGTTTGATAAACATTAAAAATTCAAAAACACATGCAAATATCAATCGAAATACATAATCAAAATCATTTAAGTGCAAATTTATATGCAAGTACAAGTTACAATGAAGTGTGAACTTCTTTCTGGTGAATTGAATAGGTAGTTGTAATGTATAAAAATATTTTTGAGAATCAAATAGACCATTAGACCATAATTTTTATAACCATTCATAAAAATATTGAAACATCAATCAATATACCTACGTACATAACCACGAGCATTTATATGCAAGTACAAAGTACAATGAGAAATGATTTTATTTTTCTGGTGAATTGAATATGCGGCTGTAATGAGTAGAAATATTTAATATATTTTGAGAATTAAATAAACGGAGGGTTTTATAAGCATTAAGAATCCAAAAATACATGAAAATGCCAAACAAATTACAAAATCAAAAGTATTGATATATCAGTAGTACAAATTATAATAGGCGGAGGGGTCTCTTAGTCATGAAAAATTAAAAAATTCATTAAAATATCAATCAAAACACAGAACCACTAGCATTTACATTATGCAAGCTCAAATTACAATGAGGTATGATCTTTTTTCGGGTGAATTGAATATGCGGTTGTAATGAGTAAAAATATTTAATATGGTTTGAGAATTAAATAGACAGAAGGTTTCGGAAGCATTAAACATTCAAAAATACATAAAATTATGAATGAAAATACATAATCACGAGCATATAATATATATGAAAATACAAAGTACTATGAGGTAAGATCGTTTTTCTGATGAATTGAATATGCGGTTGTAATGTATAGAGATATTTAATATAGTTTCCATAGAAATATGGATTATTGGTTATGGATTATATGGATTATAGTACAAATTACAATGAGGTATGATCTTTTTTCTGGTGAATTGAATATGCGGTTGTAATGAGTAAAAATATTTAATATGGTTTGAGAATTAAATAGACAGAAGGTTTCGGAAGCATTAAACATTCAAAAATACATAAAATTATGAATGAAAATACATAATCACGAGCATATAATATATATGAAAATACAAAGTACTGTGAGGTATGATCGTTTTTCTAATTAATTGAATATGCGGTTGTAATGTATAAAAATATTTTATATATTTTGAGAATTAAATAGACGGAAGGTTTCACAATCATTAATAGATAATCACTAGCATTTATTTGCAAGTACAAAGTACAATGAGGTATGATCTTTTTTTCTGGTGAATTAAATATGCGGTTGTAATGAAGAAAAATGTTTAATGTATTTTGACAATTAAATATGGACTTTATTACCTTTAAAACCTTTATCACCGTTAAAAATTCAAAAATATATGAAAATATTAATTAAAGTACGCTATCAAATTCATTTATATGCAAGTACAAATTACAATGAAATATGATCTTTTTTTCTAGTGAATTGAATGTGCAGTTGTAATGCATAAAATATTTTATATATTTTGAGAATCAAATAGACCAAAGGTTGCATAATCATCAAAAATATAAAAATATCAACATTACATGATTACAAGCATATATAAACAGATATAAACAGACGGAATATAAACTGACAGAAGGTTTCATTACCATTAAAAATTGAAAAATACATGAAAATATTAATCAAAATCCACAATCAAAATTATTTTTATGCAAGTACAAATTACAATGTATGATCTATTTTTTTCTGGTGAATTAAATATGGAGTTGCAATGAGTAAAAGTATTTAATATATTTTGAGTATTAAATAGACGGAGGGTCTCATAACCATGAAAAATTCAAAAATGCATTAAAATATCAATCAGAACACAGAACCACGAGCATTTATATTATGTAAGTACAAATTACAATGAGGTATCTTTCTTCTGGTGGAATATGCGGTAGTAATGAATAAAAGTATTTAATATGTTTTGAGAATTAAGTGGACGAAGGGTTTCGGAACCGTTAAACATTCAAAAATACATAAAATTATTAACGAAAATACATAATCACGAGCATATATATGTAAAATACAAAGTACTATGAGGTATCATCGTTTTTCTGGTGAACTGAATATGCGGTTATGATGGTATAAAGATATTTAATCTAGTTTGAGAATTAAATAGACGAAAGGTTTCATAATCATTAAAAACATGAAAATATTAATTAAAATAGATAATCACTAGCATGTATTTGCAAGTACAAAGTACAATGAGGTATGGTCCTTTTTCTGGTGAATTGAATAGGCGACTGTAATGAAGAAAAATATTTAATGTATTTTGACAATTAAATATATGGATCTTATTACCTTTAAAATCTTTCTCACCTTTAATAATTCAAAAATATATGAAAATATACTACCAAATACACTGTCAATTTCATTTATACGCATTTATATGCATTTACAAATTACAATGAAAAATGATCTTTTTTTCTGGTGAATTGAATGTGTGATTGTAATGTATTAAATATTTAATATAATTTGAGAATCAAATAGAGGAAAGGTTGCATAATCATAAAAGTATGAAAATATCAATATTACATAATTACGGGCATATATAAACAGACATATAGACAGACGAAAGGTTTTATTCCCATTAAAAATTCAAAAATACATGAAAATATTAATCAAAATCCACAATCAAAATCATTTATATGCAAGCACAAATTACAATGAAGTATGATCTATTTTCTTCTGGTGAATTAAATATGCACTTGCAATGAATTAGAGTATTTAATATGTTTTGAGAATTAAATAGACGGAGGGTTTCATAACCATTAAAAATTCGAAAATACATGAAAATACCAATCAAAATCACGAGCATTTATATGCAAGTACAAAGTACAATGAAGTATGATTTTTTTCTTGCGAATTAAATATGCGGTTGTAATGAGTAAATATGTTTAATATATTTTGAGAATTAAATAGACGAAAGATTTTATAACCATAAAAAATATGAAAATATCAGTCAAAATACATAATCATGAGTATTTCTTGCAAGTGAATTTAAAATGAGGTTGTAATGAAGAAGAATATTTAATATATTTTGAAAAATAAACAGACGGAGGATTTCATCACCATCAAAAATTCAATAATACATGAAAATATCAAAATACAAAAATAATTTATATGTAAGTACAAATTACACAATGTGCTCTTTTTTCTGGTGAATTGAATATGTGGTCGTAATATATAAAGATATTTAATATATTTTGAGAAATAGATGGAGAATTTCATAATCATTAAAGAAATGAAAATATTAATCAAAATACATAATAATCACGAGCATTTATATGCAAGTATATAGTAGAATGAGGTATGATCTTTTTCTAGCGAATTGAGAATGCGGTTGTAATAGAGAAAAATATTTAATATATTTTGAAAATTACATGATGGAGGGTTTCATAACCATTAAAATTCAGAAGTACTAGAAAATACAAATAGAATATATTATCACGGGCATTTATATGCAAGTACAAAATTCCATGAATTATGATTTGTTCTTGGTCAACTGAATATGCGGTTATACATAATTAGTAAAATAGTAAAACTATTTGATATATTGTGAGAATTCAATACACGTGGGGTTTCACAACCATTAAAAATTCAAAAACGAATAAGTATTAGTAAAAATATTGAATACATTTTGAAAATTAGAGACGGAGGTTTCATAACCACTAAAAATTCAAAAATACTTTGATACCATTAAAAAAAACGTGTGCAAAGATAGGTACAAGCATAAAATATGCTGTAGTAGTAGAATAATTGCATATGATATTGGATATGGTAAAATATACATAAATTTAGAAAATTTTAAAAAGAATAGTATTTCATGCAGTAAATACAGTTGAACATAAATAGTTGAACACATTTGAAAACGTGAAGCTGTACTGCAAATGCACACGGAAACTCTACATACGGGAATTTCAAAAACAGGGAAAGAAAATAAAAAATGTAATGGTGTTATGAAATAATTACTTGTTTTATAAAATCTTATTGCCTTATGAAATTTGTCTATTTGAACAATTCAATGAAACACTTTTATAATAAAATTTAAATAAATGTTTACAATGAGTACATCGGTTAACAATGAGTATGAATGGTGTAAAACAAGAAATTTTATAAATATAAATCTTGATCATAACGTTAATACATTTAGGTAATTGGTGCAAATGATAAATGATCTATAGGTAAAGACTGCGACATTCAAAAATATAAAATAGGTTAATGTACAAAGTAACATAAACAGGTTTTGGTTTGACATATCGGATTTATTTTTTAATTAAAGATGAATAAAAATATGTGAGGTAAAAGGAAATATATTGAGCTCGATGTAAGAAATACGTTCAACGATAATATATTAATAAAGAAGTTATATCTAGTAGCTGATAACGATTATAATATGATACATATTTTCAAAAGATTAGTTATAATAATAAATAATAATTAAATGTAGTGAATCAAGATACAGGAAAAAAGGAAAGTTGCGCCATATTAAACGAAATTTTAAAGTATTAGGGCCATCTTCGTTCTATATAAAATGATGAAAGTAAGTAATTTTAGACGCAAGACTATTAAAAATAGGTAGATATTTCAGAGTTGTACAAATGGAAGGTTTAATGAAAAAATTAAAAATATATTAAAACCGCTTATCAAATACAAAATCAAGTGGCATTAAGGCAAGTGCGTTTAACGTTTAAGTACAAAGTACAGTTAAATATGATTCTTTCTGGTGAATCGAATATGTGATTTTAATTAAGTACGCAATTTGACGGATGACTGGTAATGTAAAAATATTTATTAAAAAGATGTACGTAAAGGTGAATATAAACAATATAATGCAAATAAGGTATTAAATATTAGTAAAAATATGGTTTGTAAATAAACATCGTGTAATGGAAATAGAAAAGACTTGGTGGTTTAACGAAATGAGTACATGTTTTATAAAATTCATTTATGGGAAAGAATAATACCATAGATTGCGATATTCGTATAATATGTAGGTATGGGAAATAATAGAATATGAGGCGTAATTCATGTAATACAGAACATTCTAAAAGTTGTTGAATATGTACAGGTAAATAAAGGGCTAAATAAAGGTGAATATAACTAAACACAAATATGACTAATAAATACTTGGTGGTTTAACGAAATAAATACATACGTGTTTTATAAAATATATTTATTGCAAGAATAATACGATATACTGTGCAGGTATGGGAAATGGTAGAATATGAGTTTAACTCATCAAAGACAGAACATTTTAAAAAATATTGGATATGTACAGAGGTTAATAAAACTGAATATAAAATACATAAAAACTTAAATAATAGCGTAGAGATATAGTATACTCATACTATATACTTATAGTGTATAAGGTTTCGGATATCAAATTTGCTGTGGTAGAATAATTGAATTGATATTAGTGGTAGCAAAATATAAAGCTGAATATAAATAAGTACAAATATGGTTCGAAAACATCTTATACTCGTAATGGAAAAAGGAAAGAGGTGGTTTAATGAAAGAAGTACGTATTTTTTAACATTTGTTTATGAGAACAATACGATAGACCGCGATATTCGTATAGAGTATAGGTATGGAAAACGATGAAAATATAAATATACAGATAATTCTATATATATATATATATATATATATATATATATATATATATATATATACACAGAGGTATATAATCCCAATATAAATAAGTACAAATATGGTTCGCAAATATCTTATAATAGAAAAAAGAAAGACTAATGTACCTATTTTGTAAAATTGGTTAATAAGAAGAATACCTATGATACACTATGATATTTATCTAAAGTGTAGGTACAGAAAATGATAGAATATAATGAGCGTGATTCAACAAACAGGAAACTCAAGACAATTGTATATATACAGAGGTAAATAAATCTGAATATAAAATAAATGAAAACTTAAATAATTGCATATAGGTATGGTATAATAAGTATATGTACGCAGATAGTGCGTATAATGAATACAAGGTTCCAGGCATATAATATGCTGTGGTAGAATAATTTAATTGATATTGCAGGTAGTAAAATATAAATATACAGATAATTCTATATATAGAGAGGTAAATAAAACTAAATACAAACAAGTACAAATATGGTTCGTAAGCATCTTATAATGAAAAAGTATACTTGATAGTTTAATTTAACAACATAAGTATGCACGTATTTTATGAAAAAGAAATACATATATGAAAAGAACAACTACGATAGACTGCGATATTCGTATAATGTGTAAGTATGGAAAATGATAGAATACAATGAGTGTAATTCATCAAATATAAAAAATTCTAAAAATAATTGTTATATATACAGAGGTAAGAAAATAAATAAATAATTGCACATAGGTATGGTATATAAGGAAGAATATGGTTTGTAAACATTTTACAATGAAAAAAAGAAAGGCTAATGAATACTTGGTGGTTTACAAAATAAGTACGTGTTTTATAAAATATAATTATTGGAAGAATAATACGATAGACTGTACAGGTATGGGAAATGTTAGAATATGAGTTTAACTCAGCAAAGACAGAACATTCTAAAAAATATTGGATATGTACAGAGGTTAATAAAACAATATAAAATACACGAATACTTAAATAATTGCGTAGAGGTATAGTATACTTGTATAAGTGCGATATGTTTCATATAATGTGTATAAGGTTTTAGACATAAAATGTGTCGTTGTAGAATAATTGAATTGATATTAATGGTAGCAAAATATAAATATACAGAATATTCTATTTATACAAAGGTAAATAAAGCTGAATATAAATAAGTACATATACGGTTTGCAAATATCTTACAATGGAAAAGAGAAAGAGTAATGGTGGGTTTAACGAAGTAAGTACGCTTTTTATAAAATTTGTTTATGAGAAAAATAACTACGATAGACTGATATATTCATATAAAGTGTAGGTATGGAAAATGATAGGTATGAAAATATAAATAAACAGATAATTCTATATATACCGAGGTAAATAAAAGTGAATATAGATAAGTACAAATATGGTTCGTAAACGTATTATAATGGAAGAAAGAAAAACTAGTGATTACTTGGTGGTTTAACGAAATCAGTACATCTTTTATAAAATTGGTTTATGAGAAGAATAACTATGATAGACTGCGATATTTCTATAAAGGTTAGGTATGGAAAATTCATATAATATAATGAGCGTAATTCATCAAACAGAAAATTCAAGACAATTGTGTATATATAGAGGTAAATAAATTTGAATATATAAGAAATGAAAACACAATTGCATATATATATAGGTATGGTATATAAGTAGGAATTTGGTTCGAATAATTCATATAAGGTTTCAGGCATAAAATTTGCGGTGCTGGTATAACTAAATTAATATTAAATGTAGCAAAATATAAACATGTAAACAGGTAATTCTATATACCATATATACAGAGGTAAACAGAGCTGAATATAAGTAAGCCCAAATATGGTTCGTAAGCATCTTATAATGAATAAATAAAGACTAATGAATACTTGATGGTTTGACGAAATAAGTATGTACATATTTTATAAAAAATATATATTAATGAAATAACTACGATAGACTGCGATATTCGTATAATGTGTAGGTATGGAAAATGGTAGAATACAATAAGTGTAATTCATCAAATATAGAAAATTCTAAATATAATTTTTATATATACAGAGGTAAGAAAATAAATAAATAATTGCACATAGGTATGGTATATATGGACGAATATGGTTTGTAAACATTTTACAGTGAAAGAGAAAGGCTAATGTATACTTGGTGGTTTAACGAAATAAGTCCTACGTGTTTTATAAAATATAATTATTGGAAGAATAATGCGATAGGCTGTGCAGGTATGAGAAATGATAGAATATGACATTAACTCGACAAAGACAGAATATTCTAAAAAATATTAGATATGTATAGAGGTTAATAAAACTGAATATAAAATACACGAAAACTTAAATAATTGCGCAGAGGTATAGTATACTTGTATAAGTGCGATATGATTCATATAATCTGTATAAGGTTCTAGACATGAAATGTGTCGTGGTAGAATAATTGAATTGATATTAATGGTAGCAAAATATAAATATACAGAATATTCTATTTATACAAAGGTAAATAAAGCTGAATATAAATAAGTACATACACGGTTCGCAAATATCTTACAATGTAAAAGAGAAAGAGTAATGGTGGGTTTAACGAAGTAAGTACGCTTTTTATAAAATTTGTTTATGAGAAGAATAACTACGATAGACTGATATATTCATATAAAGTGTAGGCATGAAAAATGATAGGTATGAAAATATAAATAAATATATAATTCTATATATACAGAGGTAAATAAAAGTGAATATAGATAAGTACAGATATGGTTCGTAAACGTTTTATAATAGAACAAAGAGAGACTAATTATTACTTGGTGGTTTAACGAAATAAGTACATCTTTTATAAAATTAGTTTATGAGAAGAATAACTATGATAGACTGCGATATTTGTATAAAGTTTAGGTATGGAAAATGCATATAATATAATGAGCGTAATTCATCAAACAGAAAATTCAAGACAATTGTATATATATAGAGATAAATAAATTTGAATATATAAGAAATGAAAACACAATTGCATATATATAGGTATGGTATATAAGTAGGAATTTGGTTCGAATAATTCATATAAGGTTTCAGGCATAAAATTTGCGGTGCTGGTATAACTAAATTGATATTAAATGTAGCAAAATATAAACATGTAAACAGGTAATTCTATATACCGTATATACAGAGGTAAATAGAGCTGAATATAAATAAGCCCAAATATGGTTCGTAAGCATCTTATAATGAAGTAATAAAAACTAATGAATACTTGATGGCTTAACGAAATAAGTATGTATGTACATATTTTATAACAAAAATATATGAATGAGATAACTACGATAGACTGCGATATTCGTATAATGTGTAGGTATGGAAAATGAATAATAGAATATAGAATACAATGAGTGTAATTCATCAAATATAGAAAATTCTAAATATAATTTTTATATATACAGAGGTAAAAAAAATAAATAATTGCACATAGGTATGGTATATAAAGACGAATATGGTTTGTAAACATTTTACAATGAAAAAAAAAAAGGCTAATGAATACTTGGTGGTTTAACGAAATAAGTACGTGTTTTATAAAATATAATTATTGGAAGAATAATGCGATAGGCTGTGCAGGTATGGGAAATGATAGAATATGATATTAACTCAGCAGAGGCAGAACATTCTAAAAAATATTGGATATGTACAGAGGTTAATAAAACTGAATATAAAATACATAAAATCTTAAATTATTGCATAGAGGTTTAGCATACTCGTATAAGTACGATATGAGGTATAGGGTATTTTTTTGAAGTACGATATGATTCATATAATGTGTATAAAGTTCCAGATGTAAAATGTGCTGTGGTAGAATAATTGGGTTAATATTAATGGTAGCAATATATAAAGCTAATTATAAATAAGTGCAAATATGGTTCGCAAACATGTTACAATGGAAAAAAGAAAGAGTACTGGTGGTTTAATGAAATAAGTACGTATTTTGTAAAAAAAAAATATGAGAAGAACAATTATATCTATAGTGATAACTACTACAACTACAACTATATAATATAATGATCGTAATTCGTTACACACAGAAAATTCTAAAGATAATTCTACATAAATTAATTTAACAGAAAAATACTATGATGGACTCCAATATGCATATAACATGTAGATTGGAAGAATGATAGATCATGATAAGCGTAATTCATCAAACAGAAAATTCCAAAGATAATTCTATATAAATTTATTTAAGGGAAAAATACTATTAATACTATTAAAATAGACTGCGATATTCATATAGCATGTAGATTGAGATATGATAGAACATAATGAGTGCAATTCATCAAACACAGAAAATTCTAAAAATTATTGTTTATGTACAGCGGTAAATTATATAACAACGTGTATATGTATATGGGAAATGATAAAAACTTAGCGTGATTCATCAAACACAAAATTCTATATAAATTAATTATATATAAATTAATTTAAGGGAGGAATACTATGATAGACTGCGATATTCATACAACATCTAGATTGAGAAATGATAGAACATAATTGGCGTAATTCATCAAACAGAAAATTCTAAAGATAATTTTACATAAATTTATTTAGGAAAGAATACTATGATAAACAGATATTCATATAACAAGTAGATTGAAAAATTATATATCCTAATGAGTGTAATTCATCAAACACAGAAAATTCTAAAGATAATTGTTTATGTACAGCGGCAAATAAACCTGAACATAAAATAAATGAGTATTTAAACCATTGCACATAGGTATGTTATGTAACTGCGAATATAGTTCTTAAACATCTTATAATGAAAGAAGAAAGACCAATAATTGATTGGCAGTTTAATGAACTAAGTACGTATTTTATGAAATTCGTTTATGAAAAGAATACACTATAAATTGCGATAGTCATATAACGTGTATGTATGCGAAATGATAGAAATATAAGGAGCGTAATTCATCACACGCAGACAATTCTAAAGATATAATTTTATCTATATATATATATATATATATATATATATATATATATATATATATATATATATATATATATATATATATATATATAATATTATCTACATAATTTTATTTACAAAAGAATACTATGATAAACAGATATATTCATATAACAAGTAGGTTGAGAAATTATATATCCTAATGAGTTTAATTCATCAAACACAGAAAATTTTAAAGATAATTCTATATAAATTTATATAAGGAAAGAAAACTATGATAGGCTGCGACATTTATATAACACGTAGATTGAGAAATGAGTGTAATTCATCAAACAGAAAATTTTTAACTGTATATGTACAGCGGTAAATAATTCTGACCATAAAATAAATGAAAACATAAATAATTGCACATAGGTATGGTATGTAAATGCGAATATGGTTTTTAAATACCTTATAATGAAAAAAGAAACACAAATGATTTCTTGGTGGTTTAATGAAATAAGTATGTATTTTATAAAATTCGTTTATGAAAAGAATAACTACTATAAATTGTGAGTTTATAACGTATATGTATGCGAAATGATAGAAATATGAGAAGCGTAATTCATCAAACACAGACAATTCTAATTCTATATAAATTTATTTAAAGGAAGAATACTATGATAGACTATGATATTCATGTAACATGTAGATTGCGAAACGGTAGAATGTAATAATAGTAACTCATCAAACGTAGAAAATTCTAAAGATAACTCTATATAAATTGATTTAAGGGAAGAATACAATGATAGACCATGATATCCATATAACATGTAGATTGAGCAATGATAGAACATAATGAGTGTAATTCATCAAATACAGAAAATGATGAAGATAATTCTATATAAATTTATTTAAGGCAAGAATACTACGATATACTGCGATATTGACATCCATATAACATGATATCCATATAACATGTAGATTGAGAAATGATAGAACATAATGAGTGTAATTCATCAAACACAAAAAATTCTAAAGATAATTCTATATAAATTTATGTAAGGGAAGAATACTATGATAGACTGCGATACTTATATAATACGTAGATTGAGAATTGCTAGAACATAATGAATATAGGTAATTCATCAAACACAAAAAATTCTAACGATAATTCTATATGAATTTATATAAGGGAAGAATACTATGATAGACTGCGATATTGATATAACATTTAGATTAAAAAATAATAGGTAGAACATAATGAATTTAGTTATTAAAATTAATTTAGATAAAAAATAATAGGTAGAATATAATGTAATTCATCAAACACAAAACATTTTAAAGATAATTCTATATAAATTTATAAGGCAAGAACACTATGATAGACTGCGATATTGATATAACATTTAGATTAAGAAATAATAAGTAGAACATAATGAATGTAATTCATCAAACACAAAAAATTCTAAAGAAAATTCTATGTAAATTTATATAAGGCAAGAATACTATGATAGACTGCGATATTTATATAATACGTAGATTGAGAAGTGATATAATATAATGAGTGTAATTCATCAAACACAGAAAATTCCAAAGATAATTCTGTATAAATTTATATAAGGGAAGAATACTATAATAGGCTGCGATATTTATATAACACGTAGATTGAGAAATGACAGAACATAATGAGTGTAATTTATCAAACACATAAAAGATAATTGTATATGTACGGTCAAAAAATCTGAATATAAAATAAAGTAAAATGAAAACTCAAATAATTGGACATAGGTATGGTATGTAAGTACGAATATGGTTTTTAAACGTCGTTTAATAAAAAAGGAAAGACTAATGATTGCTTGGTGGTTTAATGTTGCGTATTTGATAAAATTTGTTTATGAGAAGAGTAAATACAATATATTGCAAATATTCATATAACGGTGTAGTATGGGAAAGAACAGAAATATAATGAGCATAATTTATCAGACACACAAATTAGTCAATATACAGATAGAGTCTATATACAGAAGCAAATAAATCTAGATATAAAATAAATGAAAATTAAAATAATTGCGTATAGATATGGTATATATGTAAATACGAATATGATTTGTAAACATTTTAACAATATAAAAAGAAACACTATTGAATACTTGTGGTGGTTTAACGGATATAAATACATATTTTATAAAATTTATTTATGGAAAGAATGCACGATAAACTACGATATGCATATAATATGTAGGTATGAAAAATGATAGAATGTAATGAGCGTAATATACCGACGTAAATAATGCGGAATATAAAATATATGAAAACTCAATTGCACATAGGTGTGATATATAAAAATACGAAATGGTACGTAAATATTCTACAATGAAAATGAAAGGCTAATTGCCATTTGGTGGTTAAAAAAATAAGTATATGTTTATAGAATATATTTATGTGAAGAATAGACATGACGATAAAATACATTATTTATATAATGTGTAACTAAGAGAAATAATAGAATATTATGAGCGTACTCGATGAAATACAAAAAATCTAATGACAATAATTGTATATATACAGATATAAATAAAGCTGAATATAAAATACATGAAAATTTATGCAGCATTGCAAATAATTGCATATATGTATGGTATATAATTATGATTATGGTTGGGAAACGTCTTACAATGAGGAAAAAATCTAATCAATATTTAGTGGTGTAATAAGTATATATTTTATGATATTCTTTTATTTAAGAAGTACAAAGCAATAGTTTGATATCCAGACAATGTATGTATAAGAAATGAACATATAATGAGCGTAATTCATCAAATAATTTAAATTCTAGAAATGATTGTATGCATACAGAGGTAAATAAAGCTGAGTATAAAATACAAGAAATTTTTAAAACGCAGCATTAGGTATGGTATATAAGTATAACTATGGTTCGTAATACTTTTCAATAAGGACAAAAAAAAACTGATAAATATTTGGCGGCGTAACAAGTGCATAGTTTATATTTGTTTGAAATTCATATACGAGTATAATAAGCGTAATTCATGAAATACAGTAAATTCTAAAGATAATTGTACGTAAACAAAGATAATTAAAGTTGAATATAAAATACACGAAAACAAGAAAATGCAGCATTCCAAATAATTGCACATAGTTATGGTAAATAAGGACAAATATGGTTCGTACCATTTTTCAATAAGAAAAAAAAACTAATAAATATTTGGTAGCGCTATAAGTATATAGTTTATACTTATTTAAAATTAATATATAATAAGCGTATTTCATTAAATAGAAAAAATTCTAAAGATAATATGTATACATAGATAAGTAAAGCTGAATATGAAATATATGAAAGTTTTAAAATGTAACATTGCAAATTTCACATAGATATGGTACATAAGTACAAATACGGTTCGTAACATTTTTCAATAAGGACAACAAAAAACTGATAAATATTTGGTGGCGTAACAAGCACATAGTTTATATCTGTTTGAAATTCATATATAATAAATGAAATATAGAAAATTCTAAAGATAATTGTATGTATGCAGAGATAAATAAAGCTGAATATAAAATACACGAAAGCTATAAAATGCAGCATTACAAATAATTGCACATAGGTGTGGTACATAAGTACAAATACGGTTCGTAACATTTTTCAATAAGAACAAAAAAAAAACTAATAAATATTTGGTAGCTTTATAAGTACATAGTTTATGCTTATTTGAAATTAATATATAATAAGCGTAATTCATAAAATACAGAGAATTCTAAAAATAATTGTATGTATACAGAGATAAGTAAAGCTGAATATAAAATACATGAAAATTTGAAAATATAGCATTGCAAATAATTTCACGTAGGTATGGTATATAAGTACAGATACGGTTCATAACATTTTTTAATAAGAACAAGAGAAACTAATACATATTTATAAATATTTCGTAACATTTTTCAATAAGAAAAAAAAAACTAATAAATATTTGGTAGCGCTATAAAGTATATAGTTTATAGTTATTTAAAATTAGTATATAATAAGCGTAATTCATTAAATAGAAGAAATTCTAAAGATAATATGTATACAGAGATAAGTAAAACTGAATATGAAATATACGAAAGTTTTAAAATGTAGCATTGCAAATTTCACATAGGTATGGTACATAAGTATAAATACGGTTCGTAACATTTTTCAATAAGGACAAATATTTCAATAAGGATAAATATTTGGTGGCGTAACAAGTACATAGTTTATATTTGTTTGAAATTCATATATAATAAGGCGTAATTCATGAAATATAGAAAATTCTAAAAATAATTGTTTGTATGCAGAGATAAGTAAAGCTCAATATAAAATACACGAAAGCTATAAAATGCAGCATTGCAAGTAATGCACATATGTAGGTGTGGTACATAAGTACAAATACGGTTCGTAACATTTTTCAGTAAGGGCAACAAAAAACTGATAAATATTTGGTGGCGTAAGAAGTATATAGTTTATGCTTGTTTAAAATTCATATATAATAAGCGTAATTCATGAAATATAGAAAATTCTTAAGATAATTGTATGTATACAGAGATAAGTAAAGCTGAATATAAAATACACGAGAGCTATAAAATGCAGCACTGCAAGTAATGCACATATGTAGGTGTGGTACATAAGTACAAATACGGTTCGCAACATTTTTCAATAACAGCAACAAAAAACTGATAAATATTTGGTGGCGTAACAAGTACGTAGTTTATATTTGTTTGAAATTCATATACAATAAGCGTAATTCATAGAATACAGAAAATTCTAAAGATAATTGTATGTATATAGAGATAAGTGAAGCTGAATATAAAATACACGGAAGCTATAAAATGCAGTGTTGCAAGTAATTGCACATAGGTGTGGTATATAAGCACAAATACGGTTCGTAACATTTTTCAATAACAGCAACAAAAAACTGATAAATATTTGGTGGCGTAACAAGTACATAGTTTATATTTATTTGAAATTCATATATAATAAGCGTAATTCATGAAATATTGATAATTCTAAACATAATTGTATGTATACAGAGATAAGTAAAGCTGAATATAAAATACACGAAAACTAGAAAATGCAGCATTGCAAGCAATTGCACATAGGTATGGTACATAAGTACAAATACGGTTCGTAGCATTTTTCAATAAGGGCAATAAGAATCTGATAAATATTTGGTGGCGTAACAAGTACATAGTTTATACTTGTTTAAAATTCATATATAATAAGCGTAATTCATGAAATAGAGAAAATTCTAAAGATATAATTATATGTATACAGAGATAAGTAAAGCCGAATATAAAATACATGAAAATTTGAAAATGTAGCATTGCAAATAATTTCACATAGGTATGGTACATAAGTACAAATACGATTCGTAACATTTTTCAATAAGAAGACAAAAATCTGATAAATATGTGGTGGCGTAACAAGTACATAGTTTATATTTGTTTGAAATTCATATATAATAAGCGTAATTCATGAAATATACAAAATTTCTTAAGATAATTGTATGTATACAGAGATAAGTAAAGCTGAATATAAAATACACAAAAGCTGTAAAATGCAGCATTACAAGTAATTGCACATATGTAGGTGTGGTACATAAGTACAAATACAGTTCGTAACATTTTTCAATAAGGGCAACAAAAAACTGATAAATATTTGGTGGCGTAAGAAGTACATAGTTTATGCTTGTTTAAAATTCATATATAATAAGCGTAATTCATGAAATAGAGAAAATTCTAAAGATATAATTATATGTGTACAGAGATAAGTAAAGCCGAATATAAAATACATGAAAATTTGAAAATGTAGCATTGCAAATAATTTCACATAGGTATGGTACATAAGTACAAATACGATTCGTAACATTTTTCAATAAGAAGACAAAAGTCTGATAAATATGTGGTGGCGTAACAAGTACATAGTTTATATTTGTTTGAAATTGATATATAATAAGCGTAATTCATGAAATACAGAAAATTCTAAAGATAGTTGTATGTATACAGAGATAAGTAAAGCTGAATATAAAATACACGAAAACTAGGAAGTGCAGCATTGCAAATAATTGCACATAAGTATGGTATATAAGTACAAATACGGTTCGTAACATTTTTCAATAAAAACAAAAAAAACTAATAAATATTTTGTAGCGTTATTATAAGTATATAGTTTAGACTTATTTGGAATTGATATATAGTAAACGTAATTCATGAAATAGAGAAAATTCTAAAGATAATTATATGTATACAAAGATAAGTAAAGGCGAATATAAAATACATGAAAATTAGAAAATGTAGGATTGCAAATAATTTCACACAGGTATGGTACATAAGTAAAAATACGATTCGTAACATTTTTCAATAAGAACAAAATAAAAACTGATAAATAGTTGATGGCGTAACAAGTACAAAGTTTATTTGTTTGAAATTCATATATAATAAGCGTAATTCATGAAATACAGAAAATTCTAAAGATAATTGTATGTATACAGAGATAAGTAAAGCTGATTATAAAATACACGAGAACTAGAAAATGCTATAAAATGCAGCATTGCAAGTAATGCACATATGTAGGTGTGGTACATAAGTACAAATACGGTTCGTAACATTTTTCAATAAGAACAAGAGAAACTAATAAATATTTGGTAGCGTTATAAGTACATAGTTTATACTTATTTGAAATTAATATATAATAAGCGTAATTCATGAAATAGAGAAAATTCTAAAGATAATTATATGTACACAGAGATAAGTAAATCCTAATAATAAATAGCATTGGCAATAATTTCACATAGGTATGGTACAGTAGTACAGATACGATTCGTAACATTTTTCAATAAGAACAAAAAAAACTGTTAAATATTTGGTGGCGTAAGAAGTACATAGTTTATATTTGTTTGAAATTCATATATAATAACCGTAATTCATGAAATGCAGAAAATTCTAAAGATAATTGTATGTATACAGAGACAAGTAGAGCTGAATATAAAATACATGAAAATTTTAAAATGTAGCATTGCAAATAATTGCACATAGATATGGTATATAAAGATATGGTTCGCAAAAATATTAAGAAAAAAAATATGTTTTATGGTGTAAGTATATATTTAATGAAATTTATTTATCGGAAGAACGCAGAAAACATTAGTATAATTCACTTAAATCCATATATATTCAATTTTAGGCAACTAAATGTATAATAAATAATGTGAACATTGATGAGTATGGTTAAAAGTTACAGAGACAGGTAATAACATATTAATTTCATACATAAATGACTAAAGTAAGCGTGTATATAAACTTGGTATAAAAATGTGAACGAGGCGTTACACAAAAAGTGTTAAACAGGGTAATAATCGACAGGATAGTGTTCGACGTCGACGATAAATCTATTTAGTGTCTAGAAATATGAGTGGTGGTCTTACAAAATTAATAAATGTAGTTAATAAATAATAAATGATAATTGTAAATAAAACATTGCGAGATTCAAACAAAAACAAGTTTTGGTTTATATATTTTACACAGTTATAAGAAGAGTACATAACAAATATGTGAGGTAGGAGGTTCTAGCAACATATGGTATATGAGGGATGCTATTAGCATTTATTTGAAATAATTTCAACAAATAAAATAAAATATATACGTTGACGATTTTAATGGTATTTAAATAAATGTAACAATGCAAATGCGAGAATAGATTACAGAATTCTATATAATAGTTGGTTATGATTTTAGGGTATATTATTTGAAAAGATATATTATAATGAAGAAATACTGATTAAATGTACTCGTATAATTACGAAAGTATAAAGCGAATCACCAGTTATCACGTTATCACCATATGTAAAAAAATCGTTTGTAGAATAATCTCAATTGTGTAAAGAAACTACTAACTAGGGTGGTAATATAGATATTTTTGTAAATAGCTTTTAAATTATGCATCAATACCGATAATACATCAATAATGATAAAGCCTTAATGTAGAATACATTACCTATTTTGTTATTACCACGAATTATGTAAATTATATGTATTAGTAGTAGTACTGAAGATGAATAAAAATGTAAGAACGTATACGTTATTGCGTATACGTTAAATAAAAGATTATTTTAAAAATATGTCATAAATGTATAATAAAATAAAACGAAAACTAAAGCAGATAATCTCTATTTGAGAATATATTATAATTTAGCCGTTTCAAGTTCTTTATAAAATGAAGAAAATAGGAATTCAGTTTTAGGAAAAAGGACACCTACATACAAATTAATAAAGTGCTGAAAAATATTAGTAACAGTGTTAGTAAGCTACAGGAAAGTAATACATAAGGAAACCTGATGGGGTTATGTACGATAAAGTAATAATATATTTTTAGTATTATATTATGATACTTATTTAATTGGTTAAAAATGGTTGATTAAATTTTAGATAGAATGTTTAGATATTACTTCTTTAATTAATGTAACCTAAAATTTAAAAACGTCACAAAATAAATAGAAATAGAAGTAAATACCCCTATACGTACATATATGGAAAATTTATGATTTAGTAAAATTAGAAAAGTTAAATTAAAAAAAATAATTGAAAATGATAATTAGTAATAGAATAATAAAGAATGTGTAACAGTATATAAAATATAGCTTCATAAAATAAAATTATGAGAAACACAATAATTAATTTATAAAATTTACAAGTCTTTGTACATGCAACATAAAAAATAAAGCAATAGTTATACTATGGTTAATACTATAAAAAATAGTAATATTAACAATTATAAACTGCAAATATTCTTTGGGTTTGTAAAATAATTTAATTTTTTATAGCATAAAGAAAGAATAAAAAAATTAAAGCAGTTTAAAATAGCTGTAACAATGAGGAAAACTTTAAGATTTGATTAAAATACTATTAAGTAGTTCTTCACTGTAATAAAAGTAATATTGTAGCAGTAAAACATAGTAAATATAAATCAAAATAAAGGAATGTTCAGAAATAAATTGCAAAATAATTGATGTCAAAAACAAACGATTAGGTGAGTTTTAAAAAACATGATCTTGTTAAATATAATACAATATGCAAATACTTAAATTCTTACATCAATTCTATTCCTCTTTTTTGATGAAAATATGCAGAGAGCGAATTATTTGATAGAGTATTATTGTTTGTATATTTCTGCTGTGCTAAATAATTATGAAAATAAATTAAGAGTTTAATATTACATTATGGAAGTCGAATAATTGACTTTCAAGAAAATGTATTGCCTTTTGTCACAGTAATTTGGATATATTGACAATACACGAAAATATGAAAATCGTATACTATGCCTATTGCTATTTTTTATGATATACATACATTTATAAATACTGAAAATAAATTATCTACAAAAATAAATAATTAAGTATTATATTAACTAACAAAAACGTCCGAATTCGTATCACACTTTTACTATATCCATCCAGATATGCCTTAAAAATGAACGTTCATCGAGACATTCTGCGCCAATATCAGCAACCAGTGTGTAATAAAAAAAAATGGATAAAATCCAAAAAAAGGTAGACCGAAATTTCGCGATTAGCTCAATCATCGACATCATCAACGAAATCATCGGCAGAATCTACACACTCAAGGATTATGTCTAGATGGCGTTTCATTTTTAAGTTTGTCATTCCTGTATGACTTTATGTTTCGTATTCCTGAAAATTAATTTAAATCTTAATCCGAGTATATCGATTTTCATATTTTAATAAATAATTTTGTAAAAAATTTCAGATTTTGATAAAAAATAAACGCTCTATTTTAATACAGTTTTGAACTATTGTTGTGTATTTAAAATTTTAATTAAATTAAATAATATTTATCAAAATATTCATTCAGTTGAAATAAATCAACACCACATGATTCAATAAATTTAAATTTCAAACCTTCTTATAAACTTAGCAAAGCAAATTTTGTTCATGAATAGAATGGTATTCAAATGTTAAAAAACATGGTCAGGAACTGTTTTACTTAAAATATATAAAATCACTGAAAGAAGAAATGTACAACCTGTCGAACTTGAATCATTAAGAAAATACAAAATTCAATAAAATTGTTCACTGCATCTTCCAGTACTATATTAAAAATATTTGTATATAAATTAATATTAAATTATCCCAAAAATACTTTTTGAAAATACGTTTGAAAATAGAAAAATTATGATATAATTTTTTATTGAAGTTAACAAAGCACATCAGAATATATATTTGTAGAAATAAATATCATACATTAAGTATATAAAAATAAATATCATACATTAAAAAAATATGTGATTAATTTAACAATAACCAGTAAAAGATAACAATAAATAAAATTGCGAAAAATGTAGTGATTCTGTTGTTGGTAAATATTAAATATCTAATTTGTAGATAGATAAGTTACGAAATAAATACGTTTGATACTTTTTGTAATGGGTAGAGTAGAAATTATAGAAATTAGAACAAGATTTATCTATAATGAGTAATAAAAAATAATAGTCACAATATTTATGAGAGAAATAAAAATATGGCAATATACATGAAAATCAAAGGTAATTCAAACAAACATAATATTTGAAATTGACAATGGCATAATTTTATTGGAATTCAGAAAGATAAAAATGTTCTATATATATGATTTTCTAATTAATGACCCCATATGGGGAATGAGAACACACTATAAAGGCGTCAGATCAGTCCTAAACTAAAACAATTAAGTAGGATTTTTTTAGGAAAAGAATTTTAGATGTATTTTATGTAAATTCAACGGAAATGTGTTTTGTAATCACAAGCATATGTCCATATGTATGTAATTAAAAGTTTAATGTGAATATTTTATATAATGGAATGAAAATATATGAATTATTACATATATAGTATGGTTTATACTCGTATTTAGTAAAGCAATAGTAGCAATAGACAGTAAAAGACAATAATATTAAAGCAATATATAGATTATTAAAATTTTATAATTAACGATTGTCTTCCAAAAAAAGTAGCTAAAATATAGATAAATTAATGATGTAATACCAAAGAATAGTTTTAGTTGAATTTGATGTATGGCCTCATAAATGTATTTAAATATTTTATAGAATACGCTATTTCTATAAATATTGTGACGTATTTTATAAGTTTGCTTAGAATTTTTAACTGAAGCAAGAAAAAATATGTTATTTTAAATTATACTAGATAAATATTTATTTTGTGTTACAAGAGGAAATCATTTTAAACTTTTATCATTATACAGTCAATGTCGATTTAGTGGTAACAGATATCAATGTTTGAGGAAAATCTTTTTATATAAAATAGAATTACACATTTAAGGTTGTGGTAACAAATAACGGGAAGTGATTTAAAGTTTCATCCGTTGTGTACGGAAACCCAGTTTTTATCAAGTTTGTGGTGTGTGATGTGACAACTAATCGATTTCCTATGTTACCAATATTTAATTTAAAAGACTACACTCTACGTGAACTAAGTGATTGCAAATCAATTTAAGTCAAGTATTTCGAATATAACAGTTAATAGTTTTATGAAAAAATATAATTTAAGATGTACCTATGAAAATTATTTTTTATTGGTTTAAAATGTAATAAAGTAAATGAAAATTGCCACCTGTTTATAACTTAAAGTAATGATCAAATAGTGAAAATAAAACATACTTCTACGTATAGTCATGTAGTAATTCAATAATAAATCCTCGAGAAGTTTTTATTTCTTTTGTAGGAACTAAATTCAAATATTACTATAATTTACTGATCCTTTAATATATATGGTATAATATCCATAAATAATTATATAATAGTTACAACTAGATGAATTAATAAAAGTTGAAAATTTAAGGATGCTAGAAAAAGAATTAAAACTTGAGATTTAGGCAATAAAACTGTAAGCGAAGAATAATTTTTGTAGTTAAAACATACTGTTATAGCAATAGAGTAAATATGTTAAAAAGTATATGATTCACAATACGAAAAGTGTAATGTTTTTCTTTGTGTAATAAAGTTGTGGTATATTATATAGATTGCATAAATACAAAAAAAAATGCAATATGATATAAAAATATTGACATAATAGGAGCAATTATAAATATAATATATAATTTAATTTCATATTAATATTTATTTAAGCCTTTCATATTAATATTTATTGAAAAAATAATCACGTGTAGGTTTGAGACTCAATTATGTAATGTATTAAGAAACAAACACAATTATAAGAACAAAATGTAATTAAAAATGTAGGAAACGATGTAAAACAAACTACGAGTATTTAAAAATGAGTAAATAATTTATTAAAATAGCTACTAATTAATTAATTCGTAATAACACATTTAATAATATTTTAAGTATACTTACTAATGATTTAATTAATCCGATAAATAGAATTGAAATAAGTATTGATACGTGGTAATCATATTTGTACATATGCAGAATTATAAGAAAGTGATAATTTCAAGAAAGGGGTAATATATCACACATTAATAAAAGTATTAATAATAAATAGGAATAATAAATGTTGCTAATTAAATTACAATTAGATTTATATAAACTATTAATGTGTATAATTTTAGATATTTTACATTTATAGGTAACTTGCATAATCAATGTTATCTAATGTTATCAATAATTATATAATGGTTAAAGGAAATAGTCAGGTTAAGCAAAAAAAAACGAATATCCTAAAAAATACAGTAGTCAAACAAGACTGTGACGTAAACGTTACCAAAGACATCAAATAATTTAATCCGAGAATGATATATAAGAAGTGGAGGAGGGCGGGACAATAAATTACATAAATTTAAACATTAATTTATTACAAAGAAAATGTTTAATGGGAAGTATATAAAGTGACATTATGAAAATAAAATTACAATTTTGACAGAGATATGATCGTATATAACAGTGCAGATAGTAAATAGGTGTAAAAAATATTACTCATGGCTTTATCCATGTCAAATGGTATAATTGTACAATGGTCAATCAGGCTAATGTGAAGCGAGAAAACCATATTTATCGAAGAGCTATAAATAGATAAACGAAACAGTGGTATAAAAGTTATGAAATATATTAAATGATATAATACAGTTAAATTAAACCATAATGAAATATGAGAGGTTAGACAAATAAACTGAGGGAATAAATTCGGATTTTTATCGAGGTTTGTGAAGTGTATAAATTAGGTGAAATTGGTATAATGAAAGCTATGAACATGAAACTGAAAATAAATGCATATAATTAAATATTCTATGGTGTATAAAGGAGATAAAACAGCATCAATTGGGTTATTATACAAAAATAGAAAATTACAACATACATAAAATTCATAAATAGTTCACAACGGTTTACGTAGATATGAAACAGAATGGTAAATCACTCAAACATTTTGGAACTTTGAAAAGATTAATTAGGTAGATAAATTAAGAAAAGAGTCTTGTCGTAATTTCAGATAAATTAAAACTATAAAGCCTATAATATGCAGTTCAACATTCTATATTAAGGTTGTGTATAGCGAAGATAAACATAATGATAATAAATTGGTTTATAAGAAGGATGTTCATATCATTCATAAATGATCCATCATGGTTCGATAATGAAAATAATTGGTGCTGTACGGTTGATATGGTAGAGCAGGAAAACATACAACAAATTACAAAGGGTATGACCCAAAGACATGAAGAAAACGAATGTAAAAACACATGTATATAATACTAATAACGGTAGTAATAAAATGTGTAGGTAAATGTATCGGTTTAACAAATGGGGTACATAAATGAAAAATTAAAAAATTACGATGATGTTATATTTGATTTATGATAACTTATATAGATAATTATGTAATAAACATAAGACATAAGATCATACGTGAATTGAAAGGAAATCACAGGGAATTTAAGATAATACAGTAATTCGATATAAAGGTAATAATTCGATATAAGACAGCTTAGTCAACTTAATGTGGAAGATACCTACACATAATAGTGAGATAGTGAAAATATAAAACTATTAAGGATATACATTAAATTTTGCGTTTAAATGTTTTTCATTAACAGTTGTACTGAAGGAACATGTAAAATAAATATGGAGAAAATATGTATGTATAAATCTATTCAATGTTATAGTTGAGGTGATGATTGAGAAGCAACTAGTATTAAAAAAATAAATAAATAATGATGTGGATGCTTTGAAATGTATAAAAAAGATGCATAATAAACCAAACCTACGATATATTTAGTATGATCAAGTTATTGATGAATTTATTTATTAAAGTTATAAAATAAAAAGGTCGTCGAATTAGATAATTTAAGAAATGTGTACAAATAACTGTTACAAATACATAAATAAAATAAATCTATAAAAAATACCCATGCAAACCATTATTTAAGAAATGGTGGAGGAGCAACGATTATTCCAAAGTATTTAATTTTGTGTACTTATTTCTTTCTGCTACAATATTCTTAGTTTCCATAACTAGTAGATCATCATATATTGTATCTGACGATTCGGCGCTACAAAATGCAGTGTAAGAATATTTGAATTAATCACTATATCAATAAAATACATAAATATATTAAAATTACATTAGCACCTCCGCCATTTTTATAATCTTTAACTGGGGTAATGTTTTATAGAAGTATGTGTTTAAAAGAAACAAGAAAATTAAAAGTACAATTAGTAATATGAATGTAAATTTAAAATCAATATATTTTTACACACAGAAGAATGCAAAATTGAGGTAATACACATCTAAAAGAATTATAAACAAAATGTGCATAGTTGAAAAAATTTTGACCTAACATTCATTGGGAGAATTAAGTGTTTCAAAATAACAAAATTGAGTTGATATTATGGATATTTTAAAGTGTAACTTGATATAGAGTAACTGCGGAATAAAAGGTTCGGTATAATCAGTGATTATACAAAGACAAAATTTAAATATAGATCGAAATATGACGAAAATGAACAGCAATGGGGAAATAATGTATTACAAGGTCTAGTGAGATAATTGATGAGATTGAATATATAACAGATGTGTGGTACGCATATTAATATGGTCTTAGCGCAATATTTTTACTTTTTGAATATAAAACTAGGTGTTACACAGTAATGTCAGGAAATAAATAGGTATATACAGGTATATGCGATATGAAATTAATTAAAGAGGAGTTGATTGAAATTAACTGACTCGTATAAAACATACAAATATATACAATATTAAACATATAACGTACAGAAACAGGCGTAAGCTTACGTAAGAGGAAAAACGAACTTTGTGTACAACGAAAAATTTGTGTAAAACAGTATTTGATAAAAAATGAGATTTAACTGATTTAATCATTTATATAAAATTATGATATACAATATGTTAGAGAAACACATCGGAGGTATGATTTGGAGGAGTCGTGCAGATTTTAGAAATAGATTATATAATATCTTAAATACTCGTAGATATCTATATAATTAACATTAGCTTAACTTGGAACAATGTAATTATATAATGTTGTATATATTACACAAGGGAATTATGGTTTTATCTACAAAGGAAAAAGAGATATAAACGGGTATAACGTCTAAGCAAGTATTTGTGTACTGTATGTGTATGTAGAAGAAGTTGGCTATTTGTGTATCGTTACGGTGAATGGAAAAAACAGGTTATATGATGGTATAAGTGTATATGGTATATTCCCGATAATTTATATGGTATTAAACTAAGTAATAAAAAGTAGTATCGAATAGAAGACAGTAAAGTACATATTCGCAATATTGCGTAAAATCAAATAAATCGGCATGACAAAAATAATGATTTTTAAAGTTTGATATGGTATACAATTTAACATCAAACAGAACAAGAATAACTTGCATTAATGTCTAATATAAGGGATGTGTGGTGTACGGTATGAAGCATAAAATAATGTCAATTAGAAAATACATGAGCATACACCTACATTATTAATTTCGCTTTAAAGCAATACAAAAAGATCTGATAATAATTTTAAATAGATACTATAAGTGTTCAGTATAAAGCGTTTATGTTTGAAGAAATCTCACATTGCCACGTAATGTAAAGATTTATGTTCAGGTATAAAATAAGAATGACGAGTTTGAGGTTAGTCACTACAAGGGTACATAAAATAAAATGTCTATATAGATACACAGAGTCCTGGGTACTAAGCGGAAAGAGAAACAATAAGTTTAGGTTTAAATTGAAAATATACTACCAGTGTATGTATACATAACGTAAAGTAAGCGTTCAATAATTTCTAATGTATCCAATAGAAACAAATGTATGAGTGGTATGAAACAACGTTCTTGAAATCACGTTGGACAGAAAGGGACTTGCGTATTACAACAAAAAATTAAGGCTCAACGATACTGGATGAAAGTATTTTTAAGATCAGATATAGAATATAATGAAAGTGAAATAACGGAAAGGTTGTGAAAATTCAATTTCAAGCGAGAAACATCGGACACGAGTGATTAATATTATGCGTAGGATTTCAGTAAAAATACGTGGTGATAAAATAAAAAGGTTTTAACATTATCGGAGTAAATATACCTGAAGATATGAGGTAACGTATGTATATCTACATAGTTAAAATTTGTTGAAAGTTCCATAAAATAGTGGACAATAGAATTAAGCTGAATATAATCAGTAATAAAAGTTTTGAGGTGAACAAATTTGAGTGGTGTTAATGTTTATTAAAGGGTATGGTATGAAGTGCGCATAATACATGTTATTTTTAGTAATGATACATGAAAAACGTGACCTGGATGTTAACGTAGAAATTAAGATTTTAAGCGTTTGATGAATTTGAAATCACTTCGAGATGTGCTACCACGGAGAATAAAGAATGTATGGTATAATATTAGTAAACGATGTCAGAAAAGTTTCGAAAGTTAAAAAAATTAATTGGTATATTATAACAGAAATATTATAAAATAGTTGTAGAGACTGTTCCGAAAACTAGCGAAGATAATAAAAATATTATATTTAGAAATTACAGTTTTGGGGTGAATGCATTAAAGAAATGGTATTTATGCTTATTAAAGGATGTAATACAAGCGAAAAGCGTAATAGATATTGTTTTTAGTAGTGAAAAGTGGACTGAATATCATAGTAAAAGTAAAAACTTTAAACGATTGAGGAATTTGAAAATTTTGAATTGTTACCATTATGTCTAAAGAAAGTATGGTATGTAAGTAAACGAAATTGAATAGAAACGTTTCGAAAAATGATAATTGGTATATTATAATAGTGTGATTAGAAAATACACTAATAATTTTAGAATAATATATTGTTATATGTAAGAATTCTAATATTATGTAATGTATAAGAATAAAAGGGGTTTTGAACATCATCGTGGGTGGTAATACTTGAAGGTTGCAATATAAAATTATAAAATATAACGGTGTTTCAGAAAGGAGGAAATTAAATTTAATATATAGTTGGGTATACAACATAAATTTTAAATTAAGCTCGTAATTTATAGATTTAACTAGGACTACGTAAAATAAAAAAAAATGGATTGGTACTTAAAGAGAACGAAATTAAAGAACGCAACATCTGTAATTTTAATAATAATTAGGTACAATAAATAGTAATTTAGTAATATTACGTTTTTATAAGTGAGAAAATGTATGTGTCAGATAATATAAACAATAATTAAACAAACTTAAGCGATCAAACCAAATATTAATTTTATTACAATAAATACCACAATAAACAAATATTTTGAATTGCCCATTTTTATGGTTTAATACAACGAATTATTTTTTATCAAGGCGCCGTATTTTTAATAAACATACAGTGAACTATTAATAATATTAAAACTTATGTAATCAAACAGGCTGACATTAAACAGTTTTTTACATCTGAATCTATTATTTTTATTATAATAATACTTATCTTATATGTACTTTAATAATAATTGTTATTAAATATATTTCCTTAAATATTTATCTCGTGTATTTGTTTGGTATGACTGCTTATGATGTTCCAATTATCACTAAATAGTATTGATTGCAACATTTACTTATAGATTATTGCATTGGATATAATACGTGTTTTCCCTAGCTAAATACACACATTTTCCCTAATGCTTTGTGAGTATATTTAAGCATGGTATGTGTTTCCACATCTAGATTAACTATATGGGCATTTTATAAAAATGTAACGGTTATATAGCGCATGATAACATGGGGGACATTTACTGATTAAAGAAAAATACTGTAAATTTACCTTAATCATTAAATGGAACAACCGCTTTTTGACGTTTTTGTAATATTATTGTGACCATTAAAAACACTTTGCATATGCCTTATTGTGCGCTGAAATGGAATCGACTGATTGTGCGACATGTAGGTGATTCTGCTTAAGTACTTGCTTTGGGTATTTTTAATTGGTTGTACACGAATATTAGTAAAAAGTTATCAAAAGTAGTTATCTGTTATATAGGAGAATCTTGGGTAGTAATAAATTGGTGAATCTTGAGAAATGCGAGTATTGATTTGGATGTTAGTAAATGACAAAATAAAATGAATATCAGTATCTATGATGATTTAATACGGTTCAAGACGATCTCAAATGTTTATATATCGATTTCAAATTTTAATTCAATGTAGACTGCATGTTTCAATTAAAAGAATTATAATTTGAAAGTGTTATTATCCTAAGAGACTTATCTTCATTTATTCTGTGTCCCAGTTGTGTATTACTATGGCTATTACTTATGATTTGGGTGTTAATAAAACATATTTAAACTCATTACAGAAGAATGATATAAAATAATAATTGCAACTACTTGAGTAATTTATAATGTGTGAAGACATTGATTAATTCATCAAACTAGAAGTTAATCTACTAGTAAATTCGTTTGTATTATAAGAAGAGAGAATAAGGAAGGGTTATAGTAATAAACGTTATTATATGTATATCTGTAATTATTATTGTGGTATAAATACTGTGTGCAATAATACTACTCACAATGTTTGTATAACTTTAAGATGAATTGTTTTAAACGGGTATCTTGGATAGTTAAAAATGTAATGGTTTTCATTATCGGTAAATATAATAAAAGCTTAAACATGAGACATTTTATTTATGTATTTAATGTATGTAGTGGTATTCACTTGGCTGATATCTGGAAACTACTTTATATGTTTGTAAATGTATAAGAAAGAATGAACTCGACTTTTTGAACCTTGCAATGTTTCACATGTGTTTGAATTTTTGTATAGTCGTTCACGGAGTGGTGCATCTTTCTTTCACAGTGTGCATATATCGCTAATGGCCGTGCAAATCTTAAAGCTTTTATTTGTATTTACCACTTTACGTAAACGTATAGTCTTGCTACAGAGTGCGTTGCTGTAATTATTTGTGCATTATAAAATAATATAAAAGAAAATGAGAATTAACCGGGATTTTAAGAAAGGTATTAGATCGAATAGTAGTTAATTATTTTTCATTTATGATGTAATCTCATATCGGATTCCCTCCATCTTTGACGTTCACTTATATTTTTAGTTGACAAAAATTCGTTTCGTCATGTACGAGTATATCTCTCGAAACCAACTTCTGCTATAATGAATGTGCCAAACATTTAAATATTTGCATTATTGCAGTATAGGCCTCCTACATGTCGTATAGTCTAAGAAATTAAAGGAATGATAAATCTATATAACGGTAGAATGATTTTGAGAAATTAACGCAGGATAGTAAAGGAGATAGAGATGGAGAAAGGGGCAAATTAGGGTGACTCGATAAGGAGAGCGTAATAACTATATGAGTTTCATTGGGTGAATACATAACTTAGGGATTAATAGAGGAAAGCAACGAAAAGGAACAATACTAAAAAGTATATTAATATAAAGACATCAATCACCATATGGTCCAAAATATGTTTCGATGTTGGTAAGATAACATACACAAGAGAAACCATTTGACTAAAACATGATTTCAAAAAAACAGTAGCAAATGATAAAGAAATTATATGCATTGGAGATTTCCATAAATAAAAAATATCAATTCAGGGTACTGGGACGTATTTTATTAGTGGCACTCCGCTCTCGCGATCTGTATATGCTTGTATTCTGCGCACCATGCGATAATTTCTTTGGTTCCTATCTTCAATTTGAACGCTCTTTTTCCTCCTTTCCGTTGCTAATAACCGTAGAGTCAACGTCAATTTATAAAGCAAATGGCCTTCTAATAAGAATTAATTAACTGTTTCATTTTGCAATAATTCTTAACGTCTAAATGACGGATTTATTTGAAGAACCAAGCACGGCTAGGGTCGGATTGGTGTTTTACAAATTCAAGGTGAGACTTATATTCAAAATGTGCAACTGAGATATCTACTTTTCGTTCATATTGTTTTTTCAACTCTGACATTGGGAATTTTCTTCGTGACATAAATTTTATCAACAAGACTAGCGAGCACAATTTTCTAACATATCAAGAGATTCAAACAAATAAAACACTATTTGCAGTACTTTGGTTTAATTTGTCAGTCCGTTAAGAACGATCGTTACAGTACCTAAACTTTGATGTTGATTAAATAGAACTATCATGCTATTGGAAGGAAATAAAACTTCGAGGAATATTCAGCATTAACGGAGAGAAATAATCGATAGGGAAACGTTGACGATTTTATTAAGCGAAACGTGCTAATCACCATATCGACTAAATCAGGGTAACTCAACGATGATGAAAAAAGTTTCCTTGGTTTTTTTTTTATTATTCCAGTAAGTCGACTGTTATTATTGGTATATGTTTAGATATAATATTCAATAGGTGTCTCAAATTTTTCTTTTATTTCCCGAGAGATACTGAATTTGTCACACTAAAATAGTGTGATAAAGTAATTCTGTTTATGTCAAAATTTCTAATAAGATTTTGATTTCCGAAATACAATTTTATTTTTAAATCTCTTTCCATTGCCATATGATGCTAGTGAACATAATATGTATATGTATATGAATGTCAAAGATGGTCGATTCCTCATTGATGTCATTCGTTGCTAGAAATAGGTCTGAGCGTATGGCTTTATTTTTAAGATTGTCTTGTTACACTTGCTTGTCTGATGACTTGAAGTTGCTCACTGTTTTGTGAATTTTAGTTCTTGTTATCTAATAATCTTCATTAGTCGAGCAAATTTACCTATTTAAATAACAAATTAATTTATCATAATTGTCTCATAATTTCATTTTATTACTAATACATACACAGTAAATATGTACATACATACAACAAATTTAACAAATTAACATACCATATATTTTTTATATTTCATGCCTTTATCAATTTTCGGTACCAATATTACTTTTGCAATAGTCTGTATTTACTATATATCGTAATTTTTATGTATGTGCTAGTAATTTGCATAACATCAGTAGCATTTTACTTAATACCTATTATTTAATAACTGGTGTTTCTTTATCTGCATATAAAACTTGCATTATTGGTGTAGTATGTTATCAACTTGTCTGTATTTAATTTTGTTTACAACTGGTCAAAATAAAGTAGCTATTTATTACAAGTCATTAATATAGAAAATAAATATTTCAAATGTTTAGATATCACCTTGTTGCTAAAAATGTATGAAAACGTTTATTTGGTGTGTTTAACATCGTTTTAGTTCCGCAATTTTATTGATAATAAGAATCCCATTTAATGATTTGGATATTTCCGCATAGAACTAACATTTTTGGTTAATGCGGCTTTTAACGAATCATATTGTCAAAAATGTTAAGTGTTTTGCTAATCTAATATTTTTTCCAGTCTTGTTGTTCACAATGCATTTTTCGCAAGTATGTGTACACCAAAGTATTTTCTAAATATTAACCGCAGAAGTAACCGTTATTACTTGTTTAAATTATGCATGGCATATTCTTTATATAATTATTTAAAATATTTGCTACTTCGCCAAAATGTTAACGATCATGGTCTTTTAGATTTGACTGTTAGCATGACAATAAATGGGTGGAAAGCTAATTTCTAGTGATTTTTGATATTGCTATTGCTTTAAATACACTTGTCGAACCCCTTCCATTTCATTAATGGTGTTGTTGTCTCTGTTTTAGTTTGCACTAAAGTATCCAATATGCTTTTACATATTTTTATTCAGTACTTTGATAATAGCTTTGACGTTTATAACTTTCAATCTAGATTTTACTTTTCTTATTATGCTTATATGCATACGTATAAAAAAGTGAGTTTCAATTATTTCAGGCTTTGACCAAGGTTTCGCTGGGGCCATCGTAATCTGTACTTGCACTCAGCAAGTCTATAATTATGAAATACATAATATATAAGTAATATATCAACATGAAACCAACAATTCAACTAATTATAAGAAATATATACAAACCTTAGATAGAACGAAATGTGGCGGGCTTAGCTTAGGTTCGGCCGGGTTTTTCTGCCCCGGGGTCTCCGAGGTCAAACTTTTGTGTTTAACACTTTTTTGTACGTTATAAATATATTTTAATATATATTTTAAACTAATTCTAATGTTTGTACTTTAGCTATTTTACCAGTTCTTACAATTCTTATATTTACATATTTCGATTCAATAGTTTTTTGTACTGAACAAATTGATGACTATTCCTACTACGAAAATAAATTTTCCACTATTGTTTTATATTACAACTAAATCAATAATTTACTTGGAAGGGTGTAATAAATTATATAAAGAAATTAAATGGGATATTAATCCTGCCAGAAATAACGTAGAGATATGTATGTATTACAAATGTATCTGAAACAGTTTATTAACTCAATTAGAGTAAATAGAATTTTATAATTGATAACACTTATAACCATTTAAAAATCAGTACTAACAATAAGTCATATAAATACAAGAAAATAACAATTAAGTATAGTTCCATGTACTCTCTAATAAATGAAAGGTCAATATGGATATTTTGACTGATTATTATTTATATTAACTAAATCAATAAAATATATAATGTCTTAAATATTTTATATTTCTTGAAATATTCTACTCATGCATTACTTATGGTATAACGATGACTATTTGATGATTTATTGTGTATGATTAATGAAGTAACTTAATATTTTTAATATGATGCAAGGTATACTAGGCTAAGAATATAGAAAAAATATTTGTCTTCTTTGCAGGTTGTCTGCATTTTATTAGACCGTTGTGTGATATTTTACTATTTGTTTGTATGAATGTGTATGTATGTACATATATGTATGTATGTAATTATTTATGCAAGGACCATGAAATATTTTATAATATTTCACACAATAATATATTTGCCATTTTATTTTTCCTCTCAAATTTCAAATGTATGACACGTTTGTTGTGGTTGGCAAAGTTGAATAACTCATAAACATAACATATAAAATAATATACGTAACTTATTATCTAACTTTTTTATAGTTAGAGTTTTTATATAACACCATGAAACATTTTTTTCAATCTGTTGAAGTGCAGATATGCAAAAATAACATAACTAATTTTAATAACAGAAAGGACTCTAAAATATATGATTCTATATTATTTATCGAAAGTAAAATGATGCAGTGATGCATAGGTAATGTCACTTTACGGATATATACTTATTCTTATATTCTCTACATATTTCTATTCATATCTTTTTTGATGCTATTTCTATGTGGTCCGTTTTAATATGAAACATCTATTAATATATCAATTAATATAAAATCTTTTTACCAAGTATTGAAATCTAGTGATTGGCTGTCTATAAATAATAGTACCCTGTAGGATAAATAATTTAGATGCGCTGTTATATATGAATAACAACTGGTGGTAAAAAACTGATCTGATTTAGTTAATCTAATAAAATTGTAAATGTTGTATGATCGATTGGATATAAATCTTTAGTTATTTGAAGACAAAAAGGCAAAAGGTTTATTAACGGAATGATATAGTAACTAAATATTTATGATTTTAAAACCCGAATGCGTATAATAATATTAAATATACAAATAAGAACTACCTAATGTTAAAATAAACTTATAAAATACGCTTGTGGTATAACTTACAACGTATTTTTCTGTGATTTCTGGTATATATACCTCTGTAGAACTATAGGTATGGATTTACAAAAGGAAGTAGATTGTTGTGTAATTAGTATAGAATGAATGGTATGAATTAAAATACATATTTTTATATCCAAGCGGCAAAATATTGTATGGTGGTTATAATAAAGGTTGATACAAGGGTGGTCATTTATATAAATTTTAAATGTTTTGATTGGATTGACTGGTAATGTACAATAATTTTATCTACAATAGTTTCAGTTTAGCGGCAGTTATAAAACCTGGTATAATAAAAGTGTATGCTGAAGAGTGTAATGATACGGAATGAAAGAGATCGACGCAAAAAAAATTCATGAGGTGCAAAGATATTGAAATGTAAAGATATAAAACAATTATAAAAACCGAAATTCTGGTAGTATAAGTTCTAAACAATATAATACAACGATAATAGCGTCAATTGAACCGACTTCCAAGACGGATTGTATATTAATTATAATAATACTAAATGTATGGGAAACCGTGATTTTTTTTAAATATAGTAGTCTCTTAAATGACGTATTAAATTTCTTACAAAAACTGATATTTACTGTTAGTTTTCATATAAGCTTTGAGGAAACCTATTATATACTATAATTATAATACAGATATATTTAATAGCGTAAAATTAAATCAATTAACGAAATAAGAATACATAAAGTATAATATAGTTTTATTAACAATAAATTATATACATATATATTTCGATAACTTATCTATACGAGTGAATCCATCGAGTATGACGAAGTATGGCGAGAAATTATTCAGTTTTGTTCATTAGCAATTTGTTTATTACCCTATAATTATTATTAATAAAAATTATTGATAAATATATCATTAATAAAAAGTGAATATCTTCTGTATTTTATGAATACCTAGTGAAATAACAGTATTTGTTTGTTGAAATTAATGTACATGGCGACAAAATACGTAGTACTCCTATAAAATAATGTGAAATAATTTTTGTTGGTAAATCATTTTTATGAATATGGATTATTTATGTTATGAATATGTGAATTATTTATGTTGATTTTTGTTGTTATTTAGGAGTGCTGGATACTGAAGAATGTGGGAGTGATTATATTTTTATTTTTTATAATTTATTCTTTTTATAATTTCCAGTTTTATTAAACTATTTTGGGAAAGTGAAATAGTTTTCTCTTTTATGTTTTGGTGTGTGCAAATAAAATACGCATTCCAGATGAATGAATAAATTTTAGAATTTTAATAGTGTCATACAAAGTCTCACAGTCAGTAGACAAAGCAGGTACATACACATATGTATATCAGATGATAGTCTCGGTGTGAATTAAATATGTAAAAAAAGAATTTCACTGAGTAATGATGATCGTAATAAGTTTTGATTGATGTGGACATTTATCTAAATGTTGTGGTTTTACTGTGTATGGCTACGTATATTTTCATCTTTCGTGGGTGACTGGACAGTGTATACAGTGTGTGACTGGACAAATTATATTTTACTTATTTGACCCTTATTTAAAAACGTGGATTTAGTTACGGTAATTACTGTAATATTACTTATTATTATTATTATATTTTTTTTTTATTACAATTATCTGAATTTCGTAAATATTAGGCGTTGGTGGTTAACTTGACGTTAATTCAGCAGCATAAGTAAACGTAGCATGAGATACATTTATAATAAATCCCAAACTTTATAAATATGCGTATACTTGGCAAAATATTAATGGCATTTTAATTTAAGAGAACTATTTATTTTTAATAATGGTTGTTTGATGAAAGGGAGGAAGGTGGGCCCCTAACTAAAATTTAAACATTTGAAATTTAAATTATAATGCGGGAAATAATCCATCGCAAGAATTAACTTTCATGCTTTTAACTCAAAACTATTAACACAAGTACAAATATACATTTTCTTATTTTGTGTATTAACAAATTCTTTTGAACAAAAATACAATTTGTTGTAAAATCGCAAGTATTATATTATATATATTAGAAAGTTATGTTTATTTAATTTATAAAATGATTAATATTTCCAGATGAAGAAAAAAATAAATTTTATTATTTTTATTACAAACAACTGCTATCCGAATTTCATAAACATGAGTCGTTAGTGGTTGTAGTATGTAAGCATAACATAAGAGAAATTTGTAATAAAGCCCAAAACTTTATAAATATGCGTATATTTGGCAGAACATTTGCGGTATTATAATTTAAGAGAATTATTTTGTTATAATAGGCATTCGTAAATCTAATAAAGTAAAAGTACATAGTTGGTGATATTTAATTTTTTATAGTGTTTGTTTCATGAAAGGGTGGAGGGTGGGCCTTTAACAAAAATTTAAACGCTGTGATATTTAAATTATAACGCGTACATTAATCCATCTCATGGATTAACTTTGATGGTTCTTGTTCAAAACCATTAATACAAGTAAAACAATACGTTTTCTTATTTTATGTATTATATATTCTCCTGAACAAAAATGCAGGTTATAAAATCGCAAGTATTATATTATGTATATTAGAAAGTTATAATTATTAACTTGAATGAATGTTTAGTTTCTTTTTCTTCAGACTAAATTTAGTTTCCACTGTATTTTATATAATTTCATTGACAGTATAATATTTTTATTACTCTATTTGTGGTATCACGAAGTTGGTCGCTTTGTAGGAGGTTATTTTATATTCCTTTTAGAAGTAAAATAAGACAAAATTGCCAACATATGCTGTAAAACTAAAATAGGACATCTCTATAGGAGGTTTTTAACGATTTGTCACATGATGATGTTAATTTATGTATTCATAATTGATTTATAAATAATTAAATACCTTTTTATCGCTAATAAAATATATTATTGCGTAAGTTAGCTAATATTTTACGTTTATACTAAACCTATAAATCGTCATGAAAATGAAATTATTATTATACAATATAAATAGATTGCAGTAAATAAAAAAATGTTTACCAACATAAAATAATAAATATATATTTTTAAAGTATATAAAAGTAAAAATTATAGAAAATCTGATACAAAATGGAATAAAAATTACATAAAGTGTAAATACGTATATAATATGTGTATAATAGGTGCGTAATTGTGGAGGTAGGTGGCCAACAACAAAAACCATATATTATTGATTATAACAAGATATTGGGCGCAATAGAACAGAATATTAACGGTTTAGAGATATATTTTTTATATTGAAAACGAATTAAAATAATGCTCAAAATATAGAAATACTAGTGTCATACTCACTATAATAGTTTAATATTATAATAATTCAAATATATGGTATGAAATTGTCAAAAACATATAATAAGGCAAATGTTTGACGAAGGAAAGCTTATTATAGTAAATGTATGCATTGATGCATAATTTTTAAATATTGTGTATGGCATATTGATGTAGTATCGCTTTACAGATTATTTTTAGTTATATTAATGGTAATATTAAGTATCCTATTTATTTTACGACGTATTATTTTTAAGTATCCTATTTTGTTTCTTATTAATGTAATGATAAACTGTATTTTCCATATGATTGGAAGGGATGTCGATGGGTCTTACATTTTTTTACATAAAATTTACTACGTATGATAAATGTTTAAGGTGATATCGACATAATGTAATGATCCGTTCACGAGAAATAAGGCTGCGATAAGAGGAAATGGGTCTGTGTTAATTGTCGTAGTGTTAAAATAGAAGAGATTGAACTTTTAGATAACTAGGGACAATACATATAGTTCACATTTACCTAGGTGAATGAATACTTTGATTCTAACTTGTTACCATTAAGTTTTTTCTTATTATGTGAACGTACACGTGTATTTTCAATAAGTTTACAAATCGAAGATTAATTAAATCGGTTTATATTTTAATGTATACTTGTCAAGTGCACACTTTAGTCACTAGTTCTTTCACAGAATGGTATAGCCATTGATAAGGAGTGTATACGGATGGATATCAGAAGAGTTCTTGATGGAATGTATGTGAATGTTTTATCGACAATATGAAACAAACGCAGTGTAGTGAATGTCTTTTTCTTGTAACTAAATTAAATAAAACAATTTAAAAGATAAATTTCGAGTGAGCAATAGTTATAAAAACAAATAATGTTTTAACAATGTAACATAAATATAAAATGGTGTAAAAGAAACACTTATTCCTTATTCCATAATATATAATTTATTATTCTGTTTGTTTCATGAAAGGGAAGGAGTGGGTCTGTAATCCAAATTTAAATACTGCAAACAGTTTATGTAAATTACACTTATTCATACCATAAATATGTTAACCTTAATAATTTTTTTTTCAAGACAGTTATTAGAGCTGTAAGTATAAAAATACGATATAAAATTATACGTACTATAGATTTAACTTATTAACGAAAATATAGTGTATAAAATCACAAGTATTTTATTATATTTACATAGGAGTTATAATTACCAAGTTCAGAGATTTTTTTATTCCCCTTTTGAAAAATAAGTATTTAGTTGGAGAAATACGTATACTTAAATATTTTGGCCTCTGCTAGTAACGAAGAAATATTACAATTTGTTTAATGGATCTTTGCGCGTGTATCAATTTAGTGACGACGCATGGATCACATGCTACACCACTTGCAATTGTTACTAATATGCCACAATTACCAGCACGTATGTCTAGCGATATGTTTCAATCAACTACGTAGGGCATAGATAGTTAATAATTTGCGGAACAAAATGAAATTATGAAGTATTGTATAATTTGATTCATTGGCATCTCAATACTGCTGTAAAATTTATTTCATTTTTGTTTCATTTATTTTGATTTTTGTTGAATTTATTTCATTTATTTTGATGGAAATATCACTTCCATCGAATGTTTTTGTGGAGAACCTTTTTATTACTCTGTCAGGTTGACGGATTTATATTGTACTAACTGTTATCCTAAAATGTGTTTTCGGCACGACCCTATTCAGAAATGTCAGTTGATTGATTCATACGATTGTTACCTGTGGCGCACACGCAAAAAATCATTATATAAACCATACTTATTTATAGTATTATGGAGTTGATCGCTTTATAGGAGATTCACTCAGTACCACACATTACTTAGGGACAAAACATGCCAACGTGTGTTTTAAAAATAAAATCTCTATATGAGGTAAATGAAGATTTGTCACATGCAGTTTTTAATTTGATGTAAATCGTTGCGGAGGTCATTTAATTTTAATATTGTGTAATATAATACATATAAATTATAAGGAAAAAATATAATATTTATACTATGTAAATAGATTACAAATTAATTAAAAATATGTACCAACAGAAAATATTTATTTACTTAAGAAAATAATTACTTTAATTATAGTATCAGTTAATAAATAGGTAAATGAAAATATGTTTACTAGTAACGATATTATATAAAATATGATATATTAATTATATATTATCTTTTAATTATAATACCAGCGGTTAAATAGATAATTAAAAATATATTTACGTGAAACAATATGTATATAAAATAAGTGAAAATTTCGGAATGGCAAAATAAGATTATTTCATTTTGCAAATATATATTTTTTAACATACACAATAATAAAATAACGCAACTATGCTAGTGTAAAATCTGATACATAATGGAACAAAATACATACGACACACGAATAAAAGACGTATTAATGCATATAAGTAAATGTGGAGGTAGGTGGCCAACAATAAAAAAATATATATTATTAATTCAAACTACATAAAGATACATTAGAACAGAATATCGATAGTTTAAATATATATGTTCTTGTACTAAAAATGAATTAAAGCAATCTCAAAATATCAAATAGCGTTTAATGCACATAATAGTTTAATATTATAATTCGTCCATCATCTGAAACTGTCATGATTTGTCCGAAATGAATGTCTAATAAAGCAAATGTTTGATGAAGGGTGACAACTTTTTATAGCAAATGAATAATTTCAGGATTTTTAAATTTTATGATATATTGATGCAATTTGGTTTTATGGAAATTATTTTCATTAATAGCAATGTCAGGTGTCCTATTGTATTTTACGACTAATGTTCAGTATGACTGAAATGGATGTCTACAGGATGCACCCCCCTCTAGGGGCTGTAAGACCTTGCAGTTGGTGGGGGGGCTTTGTGGGCTGGGGGGCCGCTCTAAAAGGTCCATACCTGCACGAATGATGACACCCCTAAGTAGGGGTTGTTAAAGCAAATGGGAGTATGAATGAGGCGGCCCCACTAAAGGACATGTCAAAGCGAATGAAGGGATGCAGCTTGGCAGCATCCCGGGTATGAACCTTTCTTGAGTTACTCAAGGGAGGGCGACAAACCCGGTTCACAACTAAGAAACAGCCCCCCATTCAGGCTGGTGAAACTGAATGGGTATGATACACCCCCCTAAACCGATGGTGTAAGCTACCGAGCCTAGCGGACTGGTTGGCTCTCAGGGGATACCGAGAGTCGCTATCGGTGCCTCAGGAGCACCTGGTGCTACTCCTGAGTATTTAAGTCACCTTACCTCCGCATGCGGGGCTCTGCTGGGGTGGACCTTTATTTCCCTAGCTACTCGTGGGACCGGAAATGGAATCAACCATCTATAATAAAAAAATCTTGGAGGATAAGGAGGTCGAAAGCGGGCCTGTACCGCGGACGCCTCCATCCGCCCAACCAAGCAGTTGCTCCACCACCGACACCCAGGCCATACTCGGGACCTTAACCTTGACCTCTATTGAGGCAAAGGGCGAGGGGAACCTGAGCAAACCGGGGGACGAAAGTGGTGCAACTGCTAAGAAAAGAATGAGCAGAAGCCAGCGTAGGAAGTTGGCTAAAGCTAGACGCGAGGGAGCAGCTCCTAGGAGTGTTGGCGACCTCAATGATGTTCTTGGCCCGTCAAAGTGTAGGAAGGACATAAATGAAATTCCTCCATCGGCGGACAAGATCAACAAAAAACCGATAGGGGAGGGCCGTGGAACCTCTCTCGCCACCGGTGGTACTAAGATAGCTGCTGGGGGCGGGGGAGGGCTAACGGTTGCGCAGAGAACCAATCCCCTCACAGTAGTGGCGGTAGCAGAAGACTACCCAGACAGGCTCTTCACGCGGGAGGAATTCACCGAGTTTAGGGATGCATTTATCGGGACCATGCAAACAGTACCCGCTGAGAGTTGGCCCCGGCTCGAGACTTCCTTCTGCAAAGGAGGAGCGTTCATCTTCATTGCCTCCGACCAGGGCTCGAGGGAGCGGTTGCTGCGAATAGTAACCACCTTAACCTGGTCGGGGCCGAAAATAAAAATGGGGGGCGTTGAGCTGCTCCAGAGACTGGTGAAAGCTACTGCATGGTTTTCTTTCAGGGAAGAACCTGGGGCGATACTTCGGGATCTGGAGGCATTCAACTCCACCCTAAAAACTGCGGCGTGGGAAGTAATGCGCACGCCGCAGGAGAAGGTCTGGGAATCTGCCAGAACGGAGAGCAAGAAGCGCCTGGTGCTGCAGATTCCCGAGTCTCATGCCAGGGCACTCGCCGCCCTGGACTATAGGCCCTTATACCACCTCGGTCGGGTCACTTTTAAAGTAACCGAAAGAGGTAAGAAGGGCTCAAGCGTTGAAGGAGGAGCGGGGAAGACGTAATGGCTTTGCCGCGATTCCAAATAACGCAGAACAACTTGCATCGAAGCGAAGATGCCTCTTCTATTTTACAGAGGGATCTGGCTAAGATGCACACAGGGATAGCACTTATCCAAGAACCTTGGGTGGTGCGGGGATCTATAAAGGGGCTGGGGAAAATAAGGGGAACACTATAAAAGTATTAAAAAAAAATTAAATGACGTGATGTGATATATCATAAAATATAATGATCTGTTCATCAGTTTTCACTACAACAAAATATGCTTTATTAATTTATATTTTAAAAAAATGGATCTGGGAACGTGAAGTATACATTTTTATTGTATATTTCAGTGTATACTAAAGTATACACTGAATATATGTCAAATATATGTCAAATATATATAAATTATATGTTATACTAAAGTATAACATACAAGTATATTTAATTATACATCTAGTGCAAACTTATGATTTTGATCGAACTTTGACAAAAAATAATTGAAAAATTCTTAAAAACGTTAGTGTGATATACGATAAGAATTATGTACTATAATGTAAAATATGTATTATTATTTTTATATAAACATAATAGCAAATATTGAATATAAAAATAAAACGTACAAATAAGTACAATAAACATATGTAAGAAGAACGAAAGGTAATTAAGGAAACTATTATTATTATACACTTTTTGAATACACAGTTGAATACACAATTTGAACAATAAGTAGGAGAATATACAAATTATTAAGTTGTAAATTAGGTACGTAATCCACAGAACAAAACTATTAGTCAACAGGTGTATCTAATATAGTCTTAAACAAAATTTTGTATTACCATATAAATAAAATGTATTAAAATAATTATCAATTTCATTGGAACATAAAATATAAAAATGCAAATTATACCATATATAGGCAATTAAAAGAAATCTCCAATAATATTACGAAATAAGCAAACATTCTCACTAAGTCTGATGAATTTAACTACTTGTGGTTTCTTTTGAAATGAAATGTGTTGGGTAAAATGTTAATTACTGAACTAAGAACCAATGTATGCATTTATACAAAAGTATAGTATGGATTTTACAAAATATATAACAAGATAATATTAATATTACTCTAACATATTCAATGAATTATGCATTAATGAATGCTATTTTATTAACAAAGAGAAATGTATAAATAAAAAAAAATGTACGTAAGTAAATATTGATGTAGATAATTTATACATTCAACAGTATTTTCTTACCGAGACGAATATTTCGAAACACTTTGTGTAGTGACAAAAGTACCTAAAACCGTACCAAAATTGAATAAACAAAATTTTCATGAAGCAATGAGAAATGTGGAGGTAGGTGGCCTGAAAAATACAATACAATTTTTAATGCTATTAAAAAATATGTAAAAAGAATACGGAGGTAGGAGGCCTTAAATACGCTGTTATACATTTTTTCGTGTATGAGGACAATACAAATCTGGTGGCAAGTGGGAAAGCAACAAGCAATTGCCTTGATTAGCAACTACATTAGAATCTTGAAAGTACCAAATGGAACTCAATTATTTCAATAACGCAAAAAAGCAGTGATTATACGAATTCTGAAAGAATGTGAAAAATATAACCTTAAATATATGTTATAAATCTAGAAACAATCAAAAGTTGGAAGTAAACGGGGCCAAAAGAATAAAATGTTTTATATATTTTGTACATAAGATTGTATACGAGAAAAAAATTATGGACAAGATTATAAATGAGAAATGAGTCATTGTCTTAATTAAAAAAAATTACAAGAGTACAAGAAATATTAAGGTGGAAAATACAACACAAACTTAGCTACTGACAGAAATTGTTTTAATACATCGCATATAAATAATAGTTCAAAATTCAATAGGTTTGTACCAGTTTTAAAAATATAAAGAGTATAAAATTTCAAATTTAAAATATACTAAAATATAGAAGCAATACACAATCTTAGATCAATAATAAATACAGAGTACATAGAATTATTATAACAGTACGAGGCAGATTTTAATGTAGACGTAACTGGGACATAAAACATAAATTTAGTGACTGGGTAAAAATATTAATTATGTCGTTTATAAATAATAGTTTAAAGTGAAACATTTAATTTTATACATTTTAAAACAAAGTTTGAAAAGTAAGTTGAAAATATAAATTTTAAAATACTGAAGTGTAAATAAAAAATAGTGGAGGTAGGTGGCTTGAAAAATAAATCATGCATTTTAGAAAAAAGAAAACCTAATTGGCATATATCGACAAAAGTTATTATGTAAAAGTTTTAGTAATATATTGTGTATAAATAAATGTAACAGTTCAAAATGGAAAAATGTTATAGAAGTTTTATAGAAAATATCACTCTCAGAATATCTAGACATATACAAAATAATGTATGTATTTGTACAATAGCACAAAAATATTGTAATATGGGCGTAGATGGAAAATAAATAACTACTAACTAAAAATAACATATAAGCAATCATTTAAAATCACGTTTATACAAGTTTTGCGAAATGTATTGAAATGTAGAAATAATACAAATAATCATAATAGTATAAAGAACGTAAATGAAAAATCCAAGTTTGGTTACTATTTAAAAATATTTTAATACGATATATGTAAATAATACCTTAAAATGAAAGAGGTTATTATACAAACCAATTATTATAATGGAAAAAATAATTTATGATTCATAAAATAATAGTTCAAAATAAAATAAGTATACAAGTTTGGAAAAAGAATGAAAATTATAAAATATTATATTAACACATACTAAAATGTAAAACCATACACATAATTTTACATCAACAGTAAATAGTTCAAAAAATAGTTGCAATAGTACAAGAATATTTTAATCCGGATGTAAGTTGAAAATTAAAACAGAAGTTTAACTACTGGGGAAAAATCATTTTAATATATCGCACATAAATAATTGTATAAAATAAAATATAAACTTATAAACACAAACAAATTTAGTTATTGCTTAAACATTAATTTAATATGTGTAAGAGAATACTGGAGTAGGTTGGAACCTTTGGTGTGAAGATAACACTAACTTAGTTTTCCACAAAACACTATACACTACACTCGACGCGCATTTCGCCAACAAAGTTGGCATCATCTGGAGATAATTAAAACTGTTTGTCATCTCAATTCAGTTTTAATCATCTCCAGGTGATGCCAACTGTGTTGGTGAAACGCGCGTCGAGTATAGTGTTTTGGTGTTTTGTGGAAACTAAGTTAGTGTTATGTGTAAGTGAAGTTATGAGTTACGGTTTGAATAATAATTTAACATTAAACCAGTTTATACACGTTTGAAAATACAAAGAAAACTTTAAAAACATATTATAATATAGAAACATAAATAAAAAATAGTGGAGGTAGGTGGCCTAAGAATATAAAACTTTTTGTGCATTCTGTATGCGAAAAAAGAAAAACAGAATGATGAATTAAAATCTATGAGTTGGTGTCTTCATTAATAATAACTATATTATAATCTTAGATGAAACATAAATCATATAAAGAATTACTATAATAGTATATAAAATAGTAGTGTTGATGTAAGTGAAAAATAAAACTGCAATACTGTTTGAAAATGTAAATGTCGTGCATAAATAATAGTGTAAAATGAAACATGTTTTTAAAACAAAGAGGATATTGGAAAATATCACTGTTAAGCTATACTAAAGTGTTGAAACAAATAAAAATAGTGGGGGTAGGTGTCCTAAAAAAAAAAATAAAAAATTTTATGCATCACTGTGTGAGAAAAAGCAAAAGTTTAAAATGGTTCACATTTACACAAATTAGAGAAACAAATAAATTAATTAATAGAAAATAGAGTGGAAAATGTCACTCAAATATTTATATATTATATAAGATCGTTTGCTGTTCCCGTACTTTAGTAAAATAATTAAATGTGGAGGTAGGTAGCCTAAAAAAATAAAAACATTTTATACATTTTGTCAGTGCAAAATGTTTATTAAATTGCAAAATCTAATTCACAACAATGGAACAATAAATACAAATAAAAATCAATTCTAGTTACTGTGAAAAAAATTATCATGTAGAAATAATGGTTTAGAATCATACACGTGAATACACGTTTTAAAATTGAGTTTGATAATTAATATAATTACGTATAATTATTATATAATTGTATATTCCATAAAATAAATAGCTAAATAAAAATGTGAGGAAGTGGACAAAAGTATTAAAATATAATAAAAAGTAACATGTAATTAATTGTTTTTAAATATTTTTTTAATTTCCCTAATACAGGTATAATTCTTACATCTTACATAATAATAATCGATGAGGTAGTATTTTTAAACTAGAGTCCGTGTTAGCCCTCAGTAGTGGAAATAAGTCGCCATAAATAACGATATTAAAAATCTGTTATTTTTCTATCCTACAAGAGTTTGGATTTTCAAAAGTGTCAAGTTAACAGTAGACCGGCCTTAAATAATCGAGAGTTCGAATTAATGCAAATAACGATATTAAAAATCTGTTATTTTTCTATCCTACAAGAGTTTGGATTTTCAAAAGTGTCAAGTTAACAGTAGACCGGCGTTAAATAATCCAAAGTTCGAATTATTGTTCAAATTTAAACAAAGTTTAAATAAATGTGAATGTATAATATATAAAATAACACGAGTAACATAATTTCCTCAAAAAATAATACTGTATCTATTATACCTATACATAACAAATTATCGACGTTCATAAAAAAATATTGAAAAATGTTATCGTGAAACAAATATATAAAACACATAATATGAAATACAAAAAATGTGGAGGTAGGTGGCCAAAAAAATAAAATAATTTTTTTTGTACTTTTAATGTATGAGGAAATGTATGCACAAAGCATATATATATATATATATATATATATATATATATATATATATATATATATATATATTATATAATGTAAAGAGCACATAATGAATATGTATTACTTTAATTCTATTAACGAAACTATGTTAGCGTTAACAGAGCTTGTAGTGGTCGATAATGAATATTTTTTGTATAAAAAATACTTCTGACCATATGGTAAAGAATAGAGATATAGGTGATTAAAAATAATACGTCATTTTATTCACTATTTTATGGAAATGAATCGTTTTAAGACAGTTCTTTGGAAATATGGGGAATGAAGAATTTATTATTAAATTCATGTCTTCATATTACAGCATATAATAATATGTTGTAAATACGTAATAAAAATTGTCTGCTGTAAAATATATTTATCATGCATATTACATATATGCACTACTATTGGGCTTGTTGTGTTTTATAGTATGACATAAAAACCTATGAAGTAATTTTGTACACTACACTGAAACAAATGTTAATATGTATTTTCTTTTTCATGGTACGTTCCTGCAACATCACCATCCTACCTGTTCAAGGTCGACATTTTTAAATATTATAAATATAATTTATTTATTATACTGAGTAATATAATTTTTTCAATAAAGTACTTTAATTTATTTTTGTATTTTTCCTGACTTTTCCTTTTACCTTTTGAGAAGTTGAAGCATATAACTTTAGATGAGTGCACAAACATGTTAACGATAACAAATATTAATGTAAATAAGACAAGACTTTCTATACGACTAAGAAAAGGTAAATATATCATTAAGATCTATCTACGTTCAGTTGATATTGAATCAAAAACAATATATAGGACATTGTCTCGCCGACAACCTGAAAAAAATATTTAAATGATATGTTAATATGAAGGAAATAATTGTTACTTGCCACCAATAAATTAGGCCAGTCAAGATCGTATATTCCATTGGCTGTCAGCTTTACTTTGCATTGAATAACTTGCAACGAGAATAGCTTTAAATTATCGATCAAGTGCTTTTTATATCTGGTTGTTAAAAATATGTTTTGAATATAATCTCCAGTTGTCGTGCTCTTAAAAAATCAAGTTTAGTATTAATATATCCATAAATTATACTCAAAATTTTATTTTATGTGTCTAGGACAGAGACTGATGCTATAACTGCTATAATTATATATCGAGGACAATATTTTACTACAAAGAAAAAACAATTACTATGAGACGGAAATATCCGAAATCGCGATATTCAGTTCGGGGACAGCCTGGTGTAACAAATAGAAATGAAGCATGGGTTCCCGTAGGTGAGATTTTTTTGTCGTTTACCAGACAGATGGCATTTTGCCAATTTTTACATGTAGAGCTAAGACGATTTTTTTCATTTCATGACCACCTTTGGCGAAGATAAATAATTTTGAATATTTGCTATTAAGAGTGTATTAAGGTAAATTAATATGAAACTGTGTAGTTAACACAAAAACACAAAATTTCCAGATGGTAGTAGCTTGTTTCCGAAACTACCGAGAGATGGCGCATTGTTTACGTTATACTGTTTTTTTACTACTGTAGAACGTAGCGGTATCTATTAGATGTGAAGCCCCGTTTTGTCAAAGGTATACTCACTTACACTATACTGACGAGACTCAATAAGGTCGAAACCAGTCTGTAGTTAGCGGTATCCTGCGACAGAGGACGCTTTGCATCTTCCTTGTGATTTTCGAGCAATCCAAATCATTGTATTTTCGTTCTATGTTAGAACAGAATATGGCAAATTTCGCCATATAATTCAGTGCCCGTCGACGGCATATAGCCGAGGGAGTAGCTGTTTTGGCTTAATTTGTTTTATCCTTAATGTTTAAGGAATTTACAGAAGGATTTGAGTATAAACAAAACTCCATCTCGCGACAGTTTATAAAAATAAGTTACTTCTTTATATATAATCTTTCTAGAGAAAAATAAAAAGTTACCCCTTTTTGGAGAATCATAAATTTACCATTTATACACCGTACCTTACCCCTATATAAAAATTGTTATTTTCACATTAAAATCATCAAAATTCTGCAATTGTACTGAACCAAAAAGAAATAAAGACATTTTATATATATATATATATATATATATATATATATATATATATATATATATATATATATATATATATATATATATATATATATATATATTCTTATCAACATTCAGTGTTTCATACGTTTGAATAGTAGAATGAGAAAAATCACCCCAAAAGCAATCTAAGGTGGTTTTCCCTCGATTTCAAAGAAATTTTGTATAGTAATAGATGAACTGAAAATACGAAATAAATAGTTCTTATAGTTGCTCTGTACTTCGTGAGATGTGAAATATAGTAGAAATTTAGAAATTGACCTCTCAAACGATATTGGCTCATTTAAAAAAAACTATAAGAGCTAACCGTTCTCTTCTCAATTTTGTAAAATATTGTCCTTCGACAGCATATTTCAAAAGAAAGGCACGAAACCAGAATCTTATTGTGATCTTATAACCTCTTATTTAACCTCAGCATATACCTCTTATTTGGACAATAGCTTTTGACACAAAGCTGTTAAAAGTCTGTCGAAATTATCTGACTTCAATAGAAGGTGAGCTAATCAGTTATCAATTGAGAGTGGAAAATGTATAACTTTAGCTCAGCGAATCAGCCAGATTTGTTTAGAGACGTATGCTTTACACTACAACCATGGTAAAATGATTTTTTATAAATTGCAACTGTTGTGCATTGAATACCAGAGAACAGAGGGGATAGTACTACTGAATTTCTGAATATTTCGGACATCATCTTGATATATTGTAAGTTCCAAACGGCTGTATAAATGAATTGCTTTAAAATTATTGGCATGAGAGTACTATTCATTTCATCGCTATTTGCCAAATAGAAAACTCTCTTATCTTGCCGATAAACGGAACAGTCTACCTGAGCCTAGTTATAAAAACAAGCCACGATATGATATAAGAGTAGTTTGGGATTTTTTATTTGGCAAATAAATATTAAATAAAGTAATACTGACATATACTGCTCATCAGGAATAGGAAAAAGTGTGATATTCTCTAGGTATACGTAGAAGAAAGAGTGAGGCAGCATTCGGAGGAAAAGGATGCACTTTACGCGCGGCCAGATCGAACTCTGTGTACATTCACATTGAATATCATCGTGTCTTCATCGATATTCATTCTGCAAAGGTCTCGATTCGACAGAGTAGAGACCAGGCTATTTACTGCGCATTTCGTGGGCGGTCTGATATCTCAGTTTTGAGACTTGTTCCTATTCTTGATGAGCTATAATCATGTTTCCCACCATGGTTTTACCAAATGAGATGGTAAAGGCAACGTAGGGCACAACTGTCTGTCTGTACAACTCAATCGGGACAGTGTTTTAATCTTCATATGGTTAATAAATAAGTTTACATCTATAAACTCAGCCATGAATATAATCAGTGAATGAATTTACAAATTATTTGACACATTTAGTGCAATAAATTCCATAATCGTTGAAAATGTTAATTTCAGACCTAAAGGGCTCTACCCAATATCGAAGTTTAATTAGTGATTTTGTTACTCGCTGCATAATAAAATTTTCACGCAGCACATATGTAATAATATTTGGACTCGCTCAGATCACTCGTAGAATATTTGTATGAACGAGTTGTGCGAGATGTAGGTACACTGTAATTAATCCAAATTGACCATGAGTCTCATACCGATAGATTTGCGCACCACTGGGTTTTGTTTAGTGTTTATCTGTTCAAAGTTAAAGATACAAATTTTCCGCTCATTATATATCAATATCTTGAATGACAATCTTGATATACACTAACAGCCGAATGTTTGAAAACTCAAAAAATCTAATTAATAAGTCATCCGCCGGACAGTCCTGATTTGGCACCCAATAATTTCTTGTTCCAGAACGTCAAAAATAAATTGCGCGGACAACAATTGTCGTTAGTAGAAGTAGCCATTGATGCGTTCAAAAACCATGTTTTGGAGATATATCAAGCGGAATGGAGAATATGTTTTGACAAATGGTACGAACGCATGCAAAAGCGTATAGATCACGAAGAAGACTATTTTGAAGAACGATAGAGTAATTGTTCGAACGCACGTAAAAGTGTATAGATTATGAAGGAGAATATTTTGAAAAACTATGACGTAAATTTCAATGACAAATTAATGTTTTTTATCATTAGACTCAAAATATAAATAGTTCTCCTCGCATAACTTAAATACCCAAACATATTCCATGGTTATCACTAAAGGGGCACATAGTAAAATTTTTACATGATAATATTAAACAAATAAATCTGAATGGGTCGAATTCGAGAGTATAAATATTAAACAACAAGGGATTCGGAATGAAACCTTGTGGGACACTTTTTTGTTTGTAAAAAATAAACTGGTAATTTATCCCGATAAATCTACATTCTACCATTTGTTAGTCAAACACATGACTAGTACAATGCCGGTTTTAAAATATGGTTTCATATGTTCAATGATTTAAAATAATTAAATATTGTGTTTTCCCATCAATAACTACTATTATATCTTCTGTAATTTTGATTGGTGCGATAGTTGGCGGATTCTCACACCCTCATTCTTACCTGGTTCTGCAGCGACTTGGCAGCGTACAATAATAAGGCAAAGTATCCCAAATATCCAAAGACTAAATCGGTCAACGTAGTGTAACAATACAAACTTTGTAGTTCTCCATCGACGTAATACAGTCTAAGTATTACAAAAATATGGAAAAGTAGACTCAGCTGCTCAAATACAACAACTAAAATTAGATGACCATGTGCATTTCCAGATGAGTCATTGCATTTGCCCAATAATTCACAGAGATTCCCATACAATACTCGGGATACAGCAAGTGAGTTTCTAATTTTCATTATCTCTACATTCACAACATCAACAGATGTTTGGTATTCTTCAGGTTTCCATTTAACCCAGTAACTGCCACCTCTAGTAATAGTTGGTACAACATTAAACCTTGTTTCAGACAAGGATTTTATATACTTATTTAAGAAACAGAATCTCCAGCAAATACAGATACGAATAACACAAGTACATATTAACGATAGCGTTATAAAGAATTTATACAATACTTGAATTATAAGAGTCCACATGATCCTGTTGAAATATATGCATAAAAAAACACATTTTCCAAGAAAATAGATGTTGGTTACTACGAAGATAAATGCAAGAATATTTCTACTCTTCAGTGACTTTCCGTGGCAATGGAAATTTATGTTCAAATGTCTTTCACAGCAGATGTCGAAATCGTTTATACGTGACAGGTGGCGTTCTACATTTTTGTCTCTGTTGGAAATGGATCTAAAGAAACTTATTAGCATCATGTTATTTGCAACCAATAAAATTCGATCTAACAGTATAGTTAGATTATTTTGATTTTTATAATTAACTTTCTCGAAATCGTAAAACGCTTTGTAGAAGATGTAGCTATACAGAACTGACAAAATCAACAGTACTGTGTAACGTTTAAAATAACTTGAAGTTAAGAAATGAAAGAAGATCTTCTCAAGTCTATAAAGAGGGGCGTAAACGTGATAGACGCTCTCTCGATGAGACATGTTAACTGAGCTCTGTATGAGTGACAATTTTGGAATAACAGCACTACAAATAGTATTAATCAATAATTGTGCTTTTAGTAAGAATCGGGATAGATGTCACGTATAATAATGGTGTCACATAAGTTAATGTAATTATGTCTATTAATAGTTTACTGATTACGACAATTAAATGTACTTGAAATGTTAATGAAAATGTAGGACTGGTAATGTTTCATTAATACTATACAAAAACATCGTTTCTATAATTTGTTTGAAACCAATACCATGCAAAATAATGTTTTTAAGAAAGGTATTTTATTATTCTGGTTATCAACTACAGCTGAAGTAAGAATGCGGTAAGTATTATACAATATTTTTATAGTTAGGATGAATATAATATATGGAGATGAAATCACGATATAGAATTCTTGTGCCAGACGTTCTTTATTGTAACAGAACCCTGTAATGTACCGAGAGGAACTCCTTTCTTTATTAGTTGCTAATACTGGCTGGCATATGCAGAATTCTGCGATATCGTGAGTGATATCCCTCTTGCCAAACACACTGTAGCTTCCCTACTGGAGAAACAATAAAAATCTAAAGGTGCGTATACATTTGCAAGCCAAACCGTTTGAGAAACGCTTGTGCACCATTCGTTAAAATTAATTTTACAGCGAACATCTACTGAACTATGGAATCCATGGGAAAGAAGGAACTAACCACGAACTACCAGCAGTCTTGCTCGGCGCTTACTTGTAATAAATAATATCTTCGTGCGAGGAAAATTAGACGATTTTAATAATGAGTGATGCAGCTTTAATGATAACAGAAAGTTTGTACAAAAATAAGAGGAAAGAAAGACCTATTTCCCTCTAAGCATCTTCTTTTAAACTTTCTTATAATGATCTTTGTGTTTAGGATTCCACAATAACGATTTCGTTTTATAAATGTCAATTAGTTTGACTACATTTTCTTCTGTCCACTCCATTATAATAATTATTATAATATAAAAATTATTACATAAAATTATAAGGGTAGGCATATTATTAAATAAACAACCGAGAGAGAAAAATAGTACAAAAAGGCACAATAAATAAATAGAGCCAGCCCGTGGTTCGCGAACAGAAGAAAAACAACGAACTGCACACGACGCCGTCTCAATGGGAACTGCAAATGCCTTTGTGTTCGTCAAAAAAACCGATAGGTAGTGGTTCGCCACGAGCGGTTTACAAGCGGTTCATTCGGCGCTCCAAACCCCGTCCCAATCTTGCGATCAAATGGTTCAAGAGCGGGTCGCGAACGGTTCGGCTCGCAAATGTATACGCACCTTAAGCCTAACCGCGGACTCGCAGTTAGCAAACAGTTTGTGCCGTAGGTAATGTACAAACATGTCAGTAAAGGCCTTAGATGTGAGATAACTGTCTCTAAGAATGACTCACCCTGAAATACTCACGTTATGAAAATTAGACCGACAAAAGAGTGTGTGTTATAGACAATGTACGCATCCTAAGACGATAAACACTATTATTGTTATGCTTTGTGGGTTTGGACCTCATCAGCCACTGATCCCATGGGTAGTCCATTTACAATCCCCTCTTATCCGAGTCATTATCCAAAAATGCTATCCCATAAAAGTAGCAATTTGGACACGTCCCTCGCCTTAAGCCTCGCCTCCTCTAGGATAACAGGGGTGCCTAATATAAGGCAATAATCCTCTCTTCCAGTGCGAGGCAGGTGTACAGAAGATGAATCGAGGTTTCCTCGTCTTATCTACAGTATCTGCATGCCGGCCTGTCAGTCAGCCTCAGCTTGCGCTAAAATACATTCAGGCTACTATGGAGACCCGTTATGATTCCTACCAGGGTTCTGGCTTTGTGTCTGTTCAATTTAATGAATTCTTGGGCCCATTTCTCAATCTCTGAGTATCGATGAAGAGAAGTTATTCGACAACCCGTTACTCCTCTCCATCTTTCTCTGTGCTGGTCACTTGTCCAGTTATTGATGCGGTCTCTGATCAGATTCCGACTTATTCTCACTGCAGGTTCTGGTCCATAGAGGTTTTCCTGGTCCCTAGTCTGGCAAGGTCATCTGCAATTAGATTTTCCTTAATGCCATTACGCGCAGGTATCCATAAGAGTTCCACCGGTCCTTTCCCTGCCAAGTAGTTCAATGCTTCATAGCAATTATAGACCAGCTTCGACTTTGTCGTTGCTGAATTCAGGGCTGTCAATGCCGCCCTGATAGATAAACACTAAATACCATTACAATTTTAAATAACAGGTTAATGCTATTGATGATATTGAACCATCGAGCGAAGTTCACCTATAGTAACTGCTAATATAACTTATACCCATACGGAGACGCTCACATTAGGTCTACAAGATGAAATAAACTATGAAAAGAGTGAAATAAAAAGCATAAACTACGTGAAAAAAGACATAAGCTTCCAGTAAGAGAAATAATTATATACAAAATGAGCTACAAGCATATGCAGTAGCTTACTTTTACTGAAAGTAGAGCAGTAAATTATTATCACAATACAAATTACATAAAAAATATTGCTTTATAATTGAGTGCCACAGTAAAACAGCAACGTTCATATTGAGTCACTAGTCAAATAAATACCCTATTTAGCGATAATAATTATTTGTGATAATTTGGATATTGAAATAATAGTAATAAAATGATCCTTACCTAATAAGAAGCCACGGCAAATAGTCACGGCATCAGAGATTTCTCTTCCAGATAAACAACCTTCTCTTCATGATGATGTCCATGATGGAGGATATTGAGTTAGATTTCATTACATCCCAATAGATAACAGAGTCGATGTGATCAAGGCAGTCACTAAAATTTTTATGATTTCCTAACCTTATCCTCTTGTCTTCTCGCCTCCGTTTTGTCTTCTAGCCTTCTGGTTTTCTAGTGGTCTAGGTCTGGTTCTGGCTCTGGTTCTGGCGACAGACACTGCCGCAAGTAGAGGTGTCTTGGCATCCAAATACAAGGAATCATTTTGTTATTTACATGGCCGCCTAAATCTCTTACAACATCCGGCATCGAATACGCTGCACTAACGATTACGAATGAGGATGAAACCGCATTATATAATTCTGCTCTCATCTTATGCCTGATGTTTTCTGTTAGAGATAAATTAGACGCTAACATTTTCGTGTTGGTCTTTTTGAAAATTTTATCTAATTTTTGTCCAAGACAATTAGTCAGAAAGTGCAACCACAGTGAGAAATCAGCCTATTTTTTGATGATATAACTATTAAATTCATCTATAATAATGTGGAAATTTGACTTCTGCCGCTTTTTAACGTAATATGTCATATAGATAATCTTCACTCATCTAAGTTAATTAATTCGAAATTAATTAACATTTAATTAAATTTCAATTTTCCTTCCATGCCTTTTTATATTTGTACATAGAGAATTAGGTATAATGCATCGGAGTTGTGTTAAAGGGGGTAACACATAGAAACTAGGATCCAGATGAATGTACTTAGAAATCTACACATTCTTTATGATGGAGCTAAAAGCCAAATCGAAAAAGATCTGAATAAAATGCAAAGGTTCCAGTGTGTTTCGATTGTGAAATCTCAATATATATCATCCGGTATTAAAAAATCGTTATACCTCGTTTGCTTACACCATATAACCTGAAAAGAACCTGGTACATAATGCAAAAATCATTTCGATCGTAGAATTCCAATAGACCTCATCCATTATTAAAAACTCATTCAGCTTCCTCAGATAACTAACATCCTCCTTTATTTCAGAAATGATATACATATATTACATATACCTAATCACATTTTAAATTACAAATAATAGTACTATTATTTGTAATAATTATCATCACAAGTAAATTAGAATTCATTCATTATATACTATGAGGGTAAGACAAAACCTAGACTAGTGCTTCTAATTAGTTATTTTATTAATACAATATAAGATATTAAATAACAATTGAAAATATATAAATACTAGAATTACCATTATTACTAATTGTAAATAAAATTGAATATTAAAACCACAAACCAATTGAAAATATATTTATTACCTTCTGTGTTCTTATTGGTGAAGCAATATTTTCCTTGCATATCCTGACGAGCCTCCGTTGTTTCTGACAGTTTCTAACAGAACGAGATCAGATACTGCATTTGACTTTTTCTGCGCGACGATAATAACTTATTGAAATTAAATTTATTGAAATGGTTTGTAAATAATATACTACTTTACAATTTGTATAATAGATTTTTGCACGTGTATCAATTTAGTGACGACGCACGGATCACATGCTATACCACTCGCAATTGTTACTAATATTCCACAATTACCAGCACGTATGTCTAGCGACATATGTTTCAATCAACTACGTATGGCATAGACAGTTAATAATTTGCCTAACAAAATACAATTATGAAGTCATGTCTTTATTGTATAATTTGATTCATTAGCGTCTCAATATTTCTGTAAAATGTATTTCATTTTTGTTTTATTTATTTTGATTTTTGTTGAATTTATTTTATTTATTTTGGAAACATCACTTCCATTGAATGTTTTTGTGGAGAACTTTCTCATTACTCTGTCATAGGTTGACGGATTTGTATTGAATACGAACTGTTATCGTAAAATGTGTTTTCGGCATAACACTGTTCAAAAATGTCAGTTGATTGATTCATACGATTATTGCTTGTGACGTACACACAAAGAATCAATATACAAATCATACATGATTTCTCAAATGAATCTTACAATACAAAAAGTACAAAGGATGAAGACTGAAACGCACAATGTCTTCAGTTCGTTCTACTGATTTAACATGTTTTCTGTAATTTGTCTGTATATGCTCTGTAACATATCACCTTACCAACAATTTGAATATCTCGTCGAAATATCTATAATGGCCTATCAAAGCGTGGAAATTTCAAAACAGAGTAATAAATTATTTCTCTGTTCATGCTGATCTCACTTGATAGTCTCCCATCTTGATTGAAAGTAATATCATGTTCTGATAGATTTCTCATTTTATTTAAAGGAAAACATTGCTTCTGTGTATTTAAAAAATACTCACATTCACAATTGGCTTGAGTTAGCTTCATTTAATGGCACGAGTCAATAATGAAGCGCCTTCTCTCTATTCAGAATTAAGTTAATATCATGTGAAATATTCATAAAAATTGGAATCACAATTGGCTGATTACTTGAGTATGTGGATCATCTTTCATCACCGCCACCGCAACTATTGCCGTCATTGTGCTCCATTTAAGAAAAATACTCGACTTAAACTTGAAAATATTCATTTAGTTTGAATTGTAAGCCGATCACTGCGAGCTGGTGTACCTCTTTCGATAACTAAAAGAAAAATATTTATCGTGATTTCATATAATTTCACAGTGTGAAATGTAGAAATTCAACTCGAAATTCTTTACCTCTACTAGTCTACTCCACTCCAAGGCAACATGTCCAACATATATAAATATGAATGGTTTTTGTACAAGCTGATAGGAGAAAGATCGTATTTCATAGACAGCAAACTTATCCTTTTTATGTCTAAAAAATAATCTGTGCAGCACCTTCCCAGTTCGATGCCACTAGAATAGACAGTAGACAATATTTAGTATTGAAAATACTTCCAGTAACATATAAGTCGGAAATCGAGAAAGGAACCACCAAGCCGCCAAGCGGCTATCAATGTAGTTCCCGAATAGCAAAGCTATTACATAATCGCTCTAGGAAACAACTACTCCTCGGGCTAAAACCCCGTCAGGCATTGTATTATACCCAGAAGCGATCCTCGACCCCTTTCTCGTGTTTCTGCACGATCAGATAAGGTTTCAAAAAATAAAACCCGCCACCGGTAGGATTCGACATTTGTCCCGGATCGGAACCGAACGACATACAGCTGTTTCGAACTTGTTAGTTCTCATCAGTACCGTACACGGTACGCCGATTCAGGACAAAACCCGAATAAACTTTATGGCGTATACATCTTTATCGATACGATCTCTGTCAGTAACATATAAGTCGGAAATCGAGAAAGGAACCACCAAGCCGCCAAGCGGCTATCAATGTAGTTCCCGAATAGCAAAGCTATTACATAATCGCTTTAGGAAACAACTACTCCTCGGGCTAAAGCCCCGTCAGGCATTGAATTATACCCAGAAGCGATCCTCGACCCCTTTCTCGTGTTTCTGCACGATCAGATAAGGTTTCAAAAAATAAAATCCGCCACAGGTAGGATTCGACATTTGTCCCGGATCGGAACCGAACGACATACAGCTGTTTCGAACTTGTTAGTTCTCATCAGTGCCGTACACGGTACGCCGATTCAGGACAAATGCCCAATGAACTTTATGGCGTATACATCTTTATCGATACGATCTCTGTCAGTAACATCTAAGTCGGAAATCGGGAAAGGAACCACCAAGGTTTTATTTTTTTGAGAAAAAGTTTTATTGTTTGAAAAAAAATTTGAGTCTAGCCAGGACAAATATATAAATCTCTTCGGAAACACTATTAAAAATATACTAGACTTTACCATGAATAGATCGAGTCTGGAATTGTATTTTAAATCAGTAATAAATAACGTTAATTCTAACGTTCTGATTGACCGAAATATACGAAATATTAAATGCATCTTTAAAACAGCTAACGATGTTTCTTCCAAAAATATGAATTGTTCTGTTTTTCGAAAAAAGGAGACCAGTTTTCTTTACTCGATATCAATTATCCTATTATTGAATCAATTATGATTCAACATTTCTTCATCGATTCGGAAGACTATTTGAATATACTATTTGTTTTATCCGGTAGTAAAAGTAAAGATCTATGATTGTTAGATCCGGAGATCTGGGCGGCCACAAACTGGGACCAGAATACTCTCTACTGTTCTTAGTTTCATATATTCTTGAAATTGGTATTGATTCACAATACCTTATCTTACCTAGGGAGAACCTGCTGGCTCATTCTTCCAATTCCGATCTCGTGGCTGAAGCCAGTTTTGATTATCATTAGGTGGAAAAATTCAACTATATCTTGAAAATTAGCAAAGAAGCTATTTTTCCCGCTAGTAAATTTCTTTTTTTGTAGGAGATACGACAAATTATTATTAAGAAAAGTTATGCAGAAAAAGAAAACTTACAGTAAGAATACAAAATTTATATCTCATTGCCTACTTTGATATTTTGGGTAATTTTAATTTACTAAATTAATTTTGAATATTTCAGATTTCCTTGATAAATATTATTTTAATTTTGAAATAAATATAATTTTGTGTTTTGTTATTTTTATATAATTATTTCATATAATAATCTAAATTTCTAATAGATGAAAATAAACTGAAATTTTATACTTGCATAATCATTTTGAATAACTTTCCTGAATATTTTGTATTGACATCTTCAACATAACCCTCCATGTATTTCTATTTAAGGAAATAAGACAAAATATAAAATGATGCTAGAGGCCTTAATATTTTCCATTCTTACTCTTCAGTTATTTATGAACTCCTTTTCTTAATAATAATTTATCATATTACCTACAGGGACCTAAACTGGGCTGAGCCCTAGAAGGTGAAATTTCAACTCAAAAGTTCACCCTCTCCCATGACACATTGTATATTGCTATAGCATATGCTCTTTTGAAACACAAAAATATTAGGTGTTATGTTATTACAAAAGTTTTACAAAGAAAAATATATTTATCGACTAATGTCTTATCTTACTATCTACTCCGTTGTGACAATTTTAATTTAATTTACATTTATTAGTAAATCTATTTTTTTAAAACCATATAACATCGTAATTCCATAGTAACCAAAGGTAAGGCAAACAGATGTTACATACAATGAAAACCTATATTTTATAACTGTTCTGCAAGCTCAATCGTTTCTTGTAAAATCACTGTTACTTCTTATTTATATAAAGGGTGTTACGATAAGGGAGCAAGATTTGAATTGCGCACCACTTTGGTTGTTATGATTCGATAGGTTGATAATTATGACAGGTCGATAGGAGATACGAGTAGATAGGAGTTAAAAAACATGGAGTTCCAAATTTATCAACTGTGAAAAGAATAATCGAAAGATTCGAAAGCACGGGTTCAGTTGTTGATGTAAAACACACGACACGAGCTCGTAGTGGTCGTTCAAAACAAAACATCACGGTAGTTTGCGAGAGTGTGGACGGGAGTACATGGACTTACAGTGTGATTCGTCATCGTACAGAAGAATTGGACATTCAACAGTCACTCTTCACCGTATTCTCACTCTAACGATTTGCATCTCCATGCTTACAAAGTCCAATTGACTGAATAACTTTTGCCAACACACCATGTCTTTTTTTTTCTCGAGGGGAAAATCTTCGAAAGACACCTGACCTCTGGTGTTTTGTTATTGTTTGGCCAGGTAGTGTCGGAATCGTATACGCCTACCGACTAAAACCCCCCCGCTATCCTATCAGTGTGATGCCGAAGAGGAACCGCTCTCGCTTTACTTCTCCTCGGCATATCAATCAGGATACTTACTCATTCCCCACTTCCCTTTCCCCACTCTCTTTCTCCTTTATGATGGACGTTACCATCTGCTCCACCACTGTCCATCTTTCTCTGCTCTCGAGCATGATTGGGATCATGTTGTCTGCAATGATAGCATGTCCTATCTTTTGCTCTGCAGCTCTCCTTTCTCTTGTCCACCTTTTGCAGCTGAACACTGTGTGGCCGGCATCGTCGACCTCTCCACAGCACCAGCACTCTCTGCTCTCGCGTTTGCCTATATCCAATAGGTAGTCCGCGAAACAGCCATGCCCAGTAAGGACCTGGGTTAAGTAATACCCGACATCGCCATGTGCCCTTTCGCACCATGGCCTTATGTCTGGGATTAGCACCTTCGTCCATTTCCCTCGGGGCTCCGCCTCCCATCTCTCCTGCCAGTGTTCCCATAGGCTCTTCCTTGCTGCACCTCTGTCAGCGCCTCCGTACACCTCCCATCTCTTCCTTGCTAGAAGATCGATGGGTGGTATACAGGCTATCACCAGCGTTGCCGCTGCCGATACAGTTCTGTATGCACTACAAACTCTTAGCGCTGCCCGTCTCTGGACTTTGGTGAGCTCTTTCCTCCACTTGTCTCTTCTCAATATATCCACCCACACCGGGGCGGCATACAGTAAGATCGACTGCACCATCCCTCTGAGGACTCTCCTCTTTGACGCCCTGGGGCCCTTAATGTTTGGCATCAAACGACCAAGGGCCGAAACAGTTTTGCCCGCCTTTTCCAGCGTCTGTTTGATATATTCCCTAAACGACAGAAAACTATCAATCCAGACTCCCAGGCACTTAATACTCTGCTTCGGCACGAATTCGGTATTCCCTACTCGAAACGTGATGCACGGAAGCTTTCTCCGTCTTGTCAGGAGGATTGCCTCCGTTTTCTCCAACGCCAGAGTCAGTTCCCTCTCTTCAACCCATCTCTTGATCCTCTCAACAGTGAGGTTGGCGTTTTCCCTCACGTCGATGTCACTTCTTCCGGTAACGACCACCGCGACATCATCAGCGTAGCCCAAGATCCTCACTCCTTCGGACACTCTGAGTCTAAATACCCCATCGAACATAATGTTCCATAGGGTAGGACCCATAATCGACCCCTGTGGCACTCCACACGAGATTCTCCTCCTCTCGCTACCGTCCGCGGCCATCAATATCAGGCCTCTGCAGGACAGGTAGCTGGCGATCATATTTACAACATACGGTGCTATTTCTAGCTCCCGCAGCCTCCCCATGATCTTTCCCCATGAGGCCGAATTGAACGCGTTTTTCACGTCCAAAGTGATCAACGCGCACAAATTCTTGGACTCCCACGCCTCCTGTGCAATAGTTTTTATGGCCATAATAGCATCCACCAAAGATCTCCCCGTCCTAAACCCGTACTGGTTCTCCGACAGGCCTCCCTTTCTCTCCAGCTCACCTAGGAGTCTTCCTAGGATGAGATGTTTCAGGAGTTTCCCGAGCACATCGATCAGACATATCGGCCTGAAAGATGTGGGGTCCTCCACCAGCTTGTTCGCCTTGAGAATTAGAACTAGCCTGGCCATCTTCCATCCCTCGGGAAAGTCGCCGCTCCTCATGACGTCATTCGCAGCACCTCCGCAGGATATTCCTCCACCACGGCCTTCAGGATCTCAGGGGGGATACCGTCCGGACCAGGCGCCTTGCCATTTTTAATCTTGGCACAAGCCCTTAGCAGTTCCTCCTCCGTAAGCGAATCGAGATCTGCTCCTGGTTAGCGTTCCCATGCTTCCACCGATTTCACGGGGAAGAGCACGTCCACCGCCTCTTTCATCTTTTCTAGAGAAATCTCCTGCTGGTGGCTATTCGTCTTCTTCACCACCAGTTTGTACTCGTTACCCCAGACATCTCTATCTATGTCACACAACTCAACACACCATGTACAGCGAAGAGAGTTCAGCAATTGGATCATTGAACAACAAGAAGTGAATGAGGATTTTGTGGAAAAAATCATCTTCAGCGACGAGGCCCGCTTTCACCTTGATGATTTTGTTAATAGGCAAAATTTTCAGACTTAAATGATACATGAGAAACAAATACATCCTCAGTGTGTCACTGTTTGGTGTGCATTGTGGTCTAAAGGAATCACTGGACCATTTTTCTTCAAACAAGGAGCAGGTAATGCATTAACAGTAAATGACAAATGTTATTCTGACATAGTAACGTAGTTATTTGTGCCCCAATTGGAGCACATTGCTCTTGAAGATATGTAATTTCAGCAGGACGGTGCTACATGCCATACCACCTGTGAAACATATACGGTCTTGCACGTGTCTTTTCCTGGTCGTACCATCTCCTCTTCTGACAACCAGAATTGATCGTCACTATCTTGCGCTTTAACGCCTATGAACTTTTTTCTGTGAGGTTTTCTGAAGTCTCAGGTTTACGCCAACAAGCCCATGACTACCCAAGCATTGAAAGCTAAAATTGAACGCTGTATCAACAAAATACCGCCACATTTATGCAAAACCATTGTTGAACCGTGACGGGCCATTTACCAGATGAATTGTTCCGTAATAATTCCCAAATATGTACACTATAAACCAATAAATATTTCAATACTTTACTACAGAAAACCACGTTTTATATAAAATTGTAACACCTTTTACTTCTGAGAAGCTTTCTCGCTTATTTGTCTAAAATAAACGACCCAACATTATTCGTTAGTATTTTTGTATTACGACGAAAAATATAAAGCCGTAATTCAACATTTCATACTTACAAAAATATAAAACAAATTTAGTTCATTTATTTAATTCACTCTGCAACTTTTAGCAGTGTGTAAATACTGTGAATAAATTAATTCACTATATCAAATGTGTTATTTATTACAAAAGAGCAAAATTTAATGATTTGATAATTCATCTCGTCGATTTTCATATACAGGGTGAGTCGGGAGGAACGGACCAAACTCCAGGAGTATATTATACGCGTGAAAATAATGTAAAAAAACTGAAATGTTGTTATCCGATTTTTATTTGTTTTCAAGTTATAGCGTAATTAAAAATAAACAAAATTTCATACATTTGGTCATCATAGCGTTATAAATGTTCAAAAATATCGCCATTCATCTCTAAACATTTTCTGCTTCTTCTACGAAGGGCGCCTGTAGCTCTCCTGATTGAGTCACGTCATTGTTTAAGATCAGCTGCAGCATTTCTAATACGTTGAATTAGTGCATCCCGAGTGTCCACTTTTACTTTATACACTTCATCTTTGAACCAGCCCCATAAACAATAATCTAGTGCCGTGAGGTCTGGAGATCTTGGAGGCCAACTAATAGGACCACCGCAACCAATCCAACACCCTGGAAACCTTTCGTCCAAATGTTCCTTGACCTGATGAGCGAAATGTGCAGGAGCTCCATCGTGCTGGTAGTACATTTGCATTCTGATGTTTAAAGGAACATCCTCTAGTAGTCCGTGTAATCCATTTTGTAAGAAAATTTAAGTAGTTGTCTCCTGTGAGGCGATTCTCCAAAATAAAAGGGCCAATTAAATAACCATCGACCGTACTATACCACACGTTTACCGAAAACTTATGTTGAAACTTACTTTCGACTGTTGCGTGGGGATTTTCATCTGACCATATATGACAGTTGTGCGTATTATTAATGCCGTCATGAGTATATGTTGCTTTATCTGTAAAAAGTATGCACGATACAACACGAGGATTCTTATTTATTCACCGACAAAATTCCATACGTTTATGATAATCTTCCGGTTGTAGGTGCTGTACTCTCTGTACATGGTATGGATGTAAGCATTGCTGATGGAGTGTGTTTATTACTCTTGTTTGTGGAATGCCCAATGGAATACCAATTCTTCGTGAGCTGGTCGTTGTATCTCCTGCTACTACATCCAGAATATCTTCTACTTCTTCTAAATTTTGTCGAGTAGCTCATTCAGATGTTACGTTAATACTGGGAAGCTTTCCGGTCTCACACAGTTTGTTGAAAACTCTGATAAATACATTTTTATTAGAATATCTATGAAGTGGAAACGGTTGACGATATTCTTCAACAGCAGCTCTAGCATTCTCATTACAAAAACCATAAATAAACACCATATCTGCATATTCTAAATTTGAATACGCGTGTGGCATTTTGTAATACTTTAATCGTTCAAACTCTAAAATAAACCTTAAATCACTGTCACAATACATTGACAAAATGCACTAACACATTGTCAAAACAACAGTTATCAAATGTATTTAAACCTCGAACATGGCATACTAGATAAACATTTTTAATTACGCTATAACTTGAAAAGAAATAAAAATCGGATAACAACATTTGAGTTTTTTTACATTATTTTCAGGCGTACAATACACTCCTGGAGTTTGGTCCTTTCCTCCCGACTCACCCTGTAGAACACTATTGCACTACGAGTTGACATAAATTGAACATTTATTTAAATTATATTGTAGTTTTTCTGATTATTGAATTACAGAAAGTTTGTCCAAAGAGAAGAAAAAATTTGTACAATCCACCACCTATGTTCTTCTTTATACGGAGGTCTGCACGTTCAAGTTTCTTAAAAAATTGACGATCATATAAAACGTAGATACATCTTTACGATCCCATTAATTTTTGGGAAAAAATATGTGGACGAATTGTTCTTAACTGGTACAATAAAAGAAATATATAGAAGCAGGTTATTTAATATTTACCTCGTCAACTAAATTGGAACAGCTGTGAAGGAAATAAAGTCCCATCATAAAAGAAGTTACGTTCAGGAACAACTCAAGTGCCAATGTAGTCATACCCGCTTCAGAGAGCTTACCATCATGTAATAAAATTGTGAATATGTATAAAATAAATACGTACAGTTGAATGCAAATTGTGAAATTAATTATCTGGACATATATTATCATAGCACGATTCCACAGAATACAGCATTCGGTTAGTTTGCAGTGTAGTATTCGGATGCACCTTAAAATTATTGTTTATTAATTAGTAAGTCAGTGTATTTACTAATACATTACATTTCGTTTATATTATACAATAGAAAGTATTATTGAACAGTGATATCTGGTAATAAGGGACATAGGGGTACGCGCCCACTTCAATTTTTTTTAAGAAAACACACTTGTGTTTTCTGTTAATTTTGTAATACATGTAGGAGTATGTCAGGAAATTTAAGTAGTAGGCTCGAGCTTAAAATATTTTAATATAGAATTGTAAATGAATTACAATAAAATAAAAAATATATATAACAGATAATCACCGAACTAGATAAGAGCCCATTTCATCACCCGAGATGACACATCTGAAGGTAAACAAAAAGATATCTGAACAACCAATTCCGTGTATAATAATACTAGCATAAATATTTATGTGAAAATCAGCACTACTCCAATGTAGGTAAACAATAATATCTACAAATTCGTATGTCTTGTCTGGATCTACGGTCTTAAGGGTCAACTCGCGAAAGACCTCCCCAGACGTTAAGCTAGTCAGAGTATCTACCATGGTAAACAGTGGAATAGCATGCCTTCACTAAAGTACCAAGGGTCAACTCGCATAGTACCCAGTCTATACAACTAGCAGAGCATGAAGGCTCAACTCGCGACATGCTCTGAATGAAATACTGAATTTGTAGTAAAACAGTTAGTTTATGTTATTTATTAAATTATCATGCAACTAACTAATAAAATAGTCGTGTAAATCGACATTACAATACAATAAAATTGACTGCCCTGTGAGATAAACTCACCTGTTGAATATTACACTAAATGCACAAGCACGACAAATGAAACACACAGTTCTCGCTTTAGACGTCTGTTTAGGGACTGACATTCCAGAGAACATGTATCTAAACTCGGGCCCTTATTTATAGTAGAGAGCTCCGTCGCCGAAAATGTGTCACCCCGTGGGGGTTTGAACGTAAAAGCTGCCACTGGTCTTATTTAATAGTTCATAATTTATTATCTGTTTGTGTGAAGTTGGCCGAAAATTGTCATGGGAAAAAGGGCGTTATTCAAAATTTTCGAGTTATTGACACTACATGATTGTCACAGTTGACATAAATATTGTAACGCGAGAATAATCCCAAAGTCTGTAGCCGTTGCTTAAAAAAAATATTTAACAAACGAAAAAGCATTGACGCATATGGCGATTCAAAACTTTGAACGTCTATATCTCGGTTTGAGAACCTTTAAAAATTGTAATTTTTCGATGCATTTTGGTATTTATCAACCGATATCTCGAAAACGCGGCCTTAAATAAAAAAATACCTCTCTTTCAATACTGTGAACTGAACCTTTGCGATTCCAACGATATGTCCTTTATAATTATCTGACGTCGGATAGCTGAGAAATTTAATTAAATGTAAAGCAAATCGCAGATTTATTTTCGCTACGACAGCCGGCCGTCGATGACCCACCCGTACGTTGTGCGTCCCGCGCGCTGCATTTGTCCACTTTTTGCGGAGAGAAATAGTTTAGTTTAACTTGCATTTAACGCTGTATCTTTGGATCTTTCATTTTGTTAACAACAATATCACTTTATATGAATTATAGAACCATATAAGTCACATTATGATGAATATTATAAAAATCATTAGCATAGTATTCATCGTACAGGTAGTAAGTAACAACTTAAATTATGTACGTACGTTAAATGTACATCGGAACATAGCAGCCATTTCACACCATGAATAAATATTTTTATAAAAAATTCTTAACTATTTCATGATCCCTTATTGACGTATTCTTAAATAAACATATAAATAATAAATACCAAAGAGGATGAGGGAAAAGAAAGAATTTCAATCAATACCTAATAAATTAAATGGCAAAATTTACTCGTCGTCAGATTCGGATTCGCCATCATCGTATATAACATCTGTGGAAACAGAAGGCATTACCGGTGTTTTTACATTGTGGCAGGATTTTTGTCGCAAACACGTACATGATCCTGTGCAAGAAATACCATTCTTTCTGCAAGTACATAATTGTGCTCGGCAATCTGAAAAGACGCCAGGTGTGTGTAATTTGGTCTTAAAATAAAATTTAAGTGAGAGTACCTTTCTTACATGCACAAGATGTCAAAATTGTCAAATCTGTTGGTATTGACGGAAGAGTTTGTAAAACAGGAAATACATTCGAATTTTCAAGTTTCCATCAAAGTCACAGTAGTTCAAAAAAACTGGCTTCGTTGTTAAAGTGTTAAGCCAAATGTGGGTCTGATAGTGTGCTCGTAAACAATGTTGTCGTAAACTATCTTCTGAAGGCGTTAATTTGTCTACTGTTTTCGAAATAGCCAATAGGCCACGAAGGTAATCGATAGAAGCGATGTCTTTGTTATTCGTATAGAGTTGCAGAGTAAAACGGTGATTATTTGTAAAGGTTTTGTCATTAAATGTTACGCCCAAATCATGTAGCAAGTAGTGAGAATTTAAATAGATTTTCCAACAATGTATTTTTGCCTAAGCCGGCAAATTGACTTGTATCGCATCCGGTAAAAGCATGAAACGTTAGTAGATTTATGCAAATATTATGTATTGGCAAAAAGACAAAATTTGTATTTCAGTAGCTTGATGATTTTCCGAAGAAATTACAAGAGTGATAAGCCACACTAAAGCTTCAGGAATATTTTTTCGATAGCCGTTTAAGTCCAAATTTTTTAAATTGTCAAAATCGAGAGTTTTGTTCATATCCAGCTTAATATTGTTAATAACACTATACAGAACGGAACATTCCAACGATTCCGTAAATATTTGTGGTGGATTAGTATCTTCTTCGAAATTTCCATAAATGAATGTAAAATTTCATCTTTTGATGAAAATTTCGAGGACATAATAATGTCTGATCTGTTAGCCTTTTTAGACTTGATGATCTGAATGTCATCACCAAAATGAGCCTTTTACTTTTTCGATTAACTGTCTTTTAGATAATATTCTTCCAAGATCTGTATATCTAGCATATATAGACGAATAACAGAATATAACAGAAAATCCTTTCCTTTTTTCAAATCCAGCAATTAATTCTTGATAAGAGCAATGCTTCTACAGGATCTACATATTCGCCTTCCACTTTAGAAGGTACTTGGGGATCCCTACTTTTTTTAATACCCTCCAAAACTTTAAAAAACACATCGCATAATATTTTACTTCCATGGCAATCAAATCATTTTCGCCGATACGTTTCATAATGGAGCTATCATTTTGGGCTATTATTTTCATCTTGGTTTCAATATTTCGTAGTTACCACTTGCGATAATTTTTGATTACGCTTTTTTTGACAAAATACGCACTTGTTTATACGAAATTTTTCTTTTCGTAGTGTTACCGAAGGTTCGATTTCAGGAATGTTCGATTCTTCCGTATGCGTATTTTCTGATTTGCGACGTAAAAGCTCAATACTTTTTTTGCTAATATAACTGCAATAACAAGACTTATGCCAAATTAACAATTTCTTGTCCCCATTTTCAGTGCTGGCAATATTTTGATGCAACGACTTGGTGCTGGCAGATTTACAAATATTGTCTCTAATCTGTAGCGTTTGTTTTATAGTTCTTAACGTTTTATCAGAACCCTTTGCAAAATTCCCGGAAGACTTCCCACAAATTAAACATTTTTAAATACTTTTTGTTTGTAAAACGTGGAAGTTGACTCGATCTCACTTTCAGGCGTTGAACTTCCATTTTGATCCATTTTCAGTTTTCTTTATGGCAGGCTGTATTCAAACGATGTCTGTTATGTTGTTTTTAATATCATTCATAAGTTTTCAACAATGGACTTACCTGGGCACTATCTGGAAATATGTATGTAGGTACTTTACTATACACTAAAAACAAATCACAGACACGAAATCTTAGTCATTTTGCTACAGAAAAGCCTATTTGGAACTGATAAAACAGCCCTTTCATAAAAGATATGGCCATATTTTGTAAATAAATACTATCCAGAATGTGGACAACTGCAGCGCGCGGGACGCGCAACGTACGGGCGGGTGATCGACAGTCGGCTGCCGTGCGAAAATAAATCTGTGATTTGCTTTATGTTTAATTAAATTTCTCAGCTATCCGACGTCAGAAAATTATAGGGGACATACCGTTGGAATAGCAAAAGTTCAGTTCACAGTATTGCAAGAGAAGTGTTTTTTGATTTAAGGCCGCGTTTTCGAGATATCGGTTGATAAATACCAAAATGCATCGAAAAATTACAATTTTTAAAGGTTCTCAAACCGAGATATAGACGTTCAAAGTTTTGAATCGCCATATGCGTCAATGCTTTTTCGTTTGTTAAATATTTTTTTTTTAAGCAACGGCTACAGACTTTGGGATTATTCTTGCGCTACAATGTTTATGTCAACTGTGACAATCACGTAGTGTCAATAATTCGAAAATTTTGAATAACGCCCTTTTTCCCATGACAATTTTTGGCCAACTTCACACAGACCGATAATAAATTATGAACTATTAAATAAGACCAGTCGCAACTTTTACTTTCAAAACCCCCACACATTTCATTTTTAAGAGGAATTACGCCTAGCGAGCTCTCTACTATTAGGCTACGGCTCAGTAAAATAAACAAAGTATGGGATTGCTTTTATCTATCGCTGGCAAAAGACGTCGAGATTAAAGTCAATTTTAAAGGTTAAAATTACTGCCTTCTTACATACATTAACTTAATGGTTCTCAACCGGTGCTACGCGAAAATCTGTAAGGGGTACGCGGTTAACTACCAAAAAGTATACAAAATTATATTGATGCATATTAGAATTTAATTGTGACAAAAGTTTGAATAATGAGTTAAAACTGAAAACTATCAGTAACGAAGCAAGCAAAGACGTCGCTCATTACTACTGTGTTTGTTTAATAAAATTTCTTGTTTTTAATTTAAATTACCTGTTCGTGATTAAACTTTAACAGTTAAACTTTAACTTAACTAATATAACACATTTTAATAAAACAAAAGTGTTCTTGTTGGGGGTATGCATAGTCAGTGATACACAAAAAGGGGTACGTGGATTGAAAGAGGTTGAGAACCCCTGCATTAATTAATAACCTTTCTAAAAAAATTTAATAATATTTTATATTTAAACTTTATATCTTTATACTATAAAGGATTTTTATAACATCAATTCTACACGATAGGCTCTTCATCGGGCTACCCTACTATGATATTTTAGGAAGACTTGCTTGCATATCGAGACACAGCAGTTAGGGGCACACGTCACGTATGGATCGTCCTCAGAGTTAGTCATGCCCAGTCGCACTTTTTGTTGCCAGGTAAAGTATGCTTTGTTGGTAGTTGAATAACAAAAGCATTTAAATTCAATGAGATTACGTCGTAAATGACCACATTTTAGTGGGTGACCGTCTATCGTGGCTGATTGTTGTCGCTAACCCGTTGTCATAACTTTAGACGTTTAAAAATGAACTCAATTGATTGTCTATTTACTAATAAAGCGATAACCTACGAATAAAGGACGGAAATTAAGCGATTGGGTTGATACCTTGTATGTTCCGTTATCTTTTAATATCACACAGAAACTATGATTTTCTATTAGCTCTAGAATTCCAGCCCCTAATATCGGTTTATTTAAATATTACATGTTACTCGACCCACGTTTGGACAACCAAATTGGCATCATTGGTAATTTAATCATTATGGAGATGATTAAACATTTTAAAACTAAACAAGTTTTAATCATCTCCTGATGATTCCAAGTTGGTTGACATTCGATGGTAAATTTTTTTGATAGCCCTATAAAACCTATTCATGTAGAAGTTAAGAATTAGCTATGGTGAAATCCCTTAAGAAATCCGTTTATATCCACCTTTTTCCTTAAAGTATTTGATTTCACTGTCCAAAGTCTGATCTTCTTTCGGGTTATGTTTTATTGTAGGTATGCTTACATTAAGGTCAATTGTTCGTGTTAATACTTGTGGAACATTTTGTTCTTGTTAATACTTTTTCGACGATATCGTTTTTCATTTTCAAAATAGTTATGCACTTTGAAGTACAAACTTGAAACTAAATTTATTTGTTTCCACCTGTTAACATACAAAATTATTAGTGGAATTGTCCAAATTTGTAAATAAAGAACCACTATGAACAGTACTTAAATAAAACATGTGTGATCACCTTTTGCTCACAACATTTATTAAAAAAAAATTAGAGACATATAGATAGCATCATAAAAAAGGTGATTGAGATAATAAGAATGGATAAATTGATCAGTATAAGTTACAGATTTATTATTACACCTTAACCTAATATTTTCAAACTTCCAGTGAGTGGTTCACAACAGAGAAATAATGACTGCATAATTCTTTCTGTTGCATTTCTGTTCTTTTAGATATACGCAGTTAAATTGAGACCTTAATATATTTGAATCATCTAGTAGTTTAAAATAATAATCAATAAGTGTCTAAGTAACAAGAAGGGAACCTTAGTGTACTCTCTTTTAAGTCAGATAGGCAGAAATTCACCTCCGTTTTCTAAATCTTTAGACTGCGGAAGGAAAGATTATATAAAGAGATGAGGATAAACACGCCGGTGCTTAGGAAAATGTGTTAAATTTTCCCGGATAGAACTCACATTCAACACATATATTGACATCCCTAGCACTGGGCCCAGTCCCCTACCCCGGACCACACTACATTTCGCCGCGCTAGAGGCAGGCGTAGTAGGCTACTGGGGTATGACGAAATGTACAGGTCTAAATTGCACATTACAAGTCAAAGTAAATATCCATATTAACATACCTTAAGAGATGAGTCAAGCAAAAATCTTCTACTTTATATTGTTGTAAATCTAAGTCAATTTCCTTGTTAGGTCTTACTTTTCCTTTGCATATGGGGCAACACCTGCATCTTCTGTTACACATATTTAATAACATTTCATTCAAACCAAAATAGTAATCCTTAATTATGTGAAATACTGATGTAATTATACTGATTTTGTATAAGGCTGTTGCAGTTGGTAAATATTTAAAAACCAAGGACCTTCTCGTACCGCACTCATTAAAGCAATATATATTCATAGACATGCCTAATAAGAAGAAAATGTATGAGTAAATAAACAATGAATGATTTATTCTTGTGGTCGACTTTTTCGTAAAGTTTATATTCATCTTCGACAGAACGTCCTCGACATCTTCTATGCCATTGTAAGCATCGACGTGGTGTTTTTGCGAAATATAACTCGCCAGGAATACTCCCAAGCAGAATAAATTCATGAAGACTGTTTCGACCCAGAAGACGATTGTGCTCTTGTCGAATTTCTTGGGGATGATGTCCCAGTTCCAATATGTTATCGGCATGATGAGGAAAATTGTTGTTATTCTCCACGTACGTGCATTGTCAACAACGAACCTTTTCGTAAACTTATCTCACTTGTACATGTCTGTTAAAATAAATTTACCAAACCAGAAATGTATTTTTATGAATGCTAATCCTGAAACCATCTTGCTGTTCTGCTAGGTTGTTCATGCACTAGTCCGATTGGTAATTTTAGCTTATATAATTTTAATTATCTTGTCCGTATGCCTTATTTTTATTGTCATTAAGTATTATTATTGTCATTAATTTTCATTTGGAGGCAAAATGGTAATTGACTAAATTGTTTACATATGCCTAAAAGGTTTATACACGCCATTATAAAAATTAACTCATCGAAGATTTAACAAATTATTTCTATTATTATACCTAATTAATCAAGTTTTTTTTTCATTTTATTTATTATTTTGTGCACATTGATGTAGTGTATAACATAATATTTCACTCAGTTTATTTTCTTAATGTATTAGTTATTTTTCTTAGTTATTTTCTTAATTTATTTATTAGACCTTTATTATACCAACTTTTTTCTAATAATAGCGTTTCATTTGTTTAATTACAAAAACAAATAAAATAAGTATAGAATGCCAGCTTATCGAATGCCAACTTATTGAATGCCAACTTAGAATGTAGAGTGTAAAGCAAAATAAAAGGTACCACTTTTATAAAAAAAAACACTATTTATTTAAAAATAAAATTGTGGTAATATAAATTCCTTAGTTTTATTTTTGTAATATGAATCTATTAGGTACTTCTAGTGACTATAAAAAGTATTCATACAGTACTAACTGTTATTTATTAATTGGTCTAATTACGCAATATATACCTGTAAATTAGTATTGTTGGAATATAAATAATTCAACATAAATAAATCGCATTTTCTTACACGAATTTCCTTGACGGAAACTTTTTTGGTCTTATTTTCACAGGTAAGACGGAATTATTTGGTTAGGGTGATATGGGATAATCTAGGAAGTTCGTGGAAATGAAATCTAAGTTGTTCGGAGAATTCGCCAGAAATTTGTCAAACTAACTCTTCATTAATTGATTAGTATATCTGCACGCGTAAAATTGATCTACATATTCTAACAAAAAAACATTGTTTTTAGAAATACTGTATTAGTTTTTGTCACAAAAATTACTCTCTTTATCGCTGCTTTATCATCGCATGCGTATATGGCGATCGCTGCAATTTATTTTTGCGTACTAACAATTTCGAACAGGTCTTCAACTACATTAAGTAAAACTCTAAAATCATATTACACAACGAAAATGAGTAAAGCAACTACTAAGTTTTATACCACTATATTTTCACAGAAACGTGACTGCAGTTTCGACAAATTTTATGTCATTTTCAAATGATGATTCAACTAAGAATTGTCGAAACTGCAGTCACGTTTCTATGAAAATATAGTGGTATAAAACTTAGTAGTTGTTTTACTCATTTCCGTTGTGAATTACGAACTACCACAGAGTAACGGTCCTGGAGTAGGTTGGAACCTTCGGTGTGAAGATATCACTAACTAAGTTTTCCACAAAACACCAAACCACTATACACTACACTCGACGCGCGTTTCGCCAACAAAGTTGGCATCATCTGGAGATGATTAAACCCAGTTTTAATCATCTTCAGATGATGACGCGTCGAGGGTAGTGTATAGTGTTTAATAAATTAATTTCTTAAATCACATTAGATTATCAAAAATTGCAACACAACTACAATTTGTATAATGGGCCATCGCGCGTGTATCAATTTAATGACGACTCACGGATCACATGCTACACCACTCGCAATTATTATTAATATGCCACAATTACCAGTACGTATGTCTAGCGACATATGTTTCAGTCAACTACGTATGGCATAGACAGTTAATAATTTTCCGAACAAAATGCAATTATGAAGTCACGTCTTAGTTTTACTGTATAATTTGATTAATACTGTATAATTTGATAATTTAACATTAACCTACTAACTTAAAAAATACCTATCTAACTTATTCTTTATTTAAATTTACAAGATTTGAATCCGTTACAATTGGATTTAGAGATTGTGACATTTATAGTTGGCAACTTGTGATTTTACTATACGAAGTTGGCAACCTGATATTAATTGTTAGATTAAACGGTAATTGTATACAAGAAGTGTTCCTGGGCAAATGCCTACGAAACTTTTCCTACCCCCCTATTTTCGAGGGTGCTGGAGACGAATCTGGCTTCAGTTTCATCCGCTCAGACACGGTTTTCGAGAAAATCAATTTTCCACTTTTCCGCATGAGGCCATTTTCTCTATCAAATAACTTTCACTTCACACTACATATATAGCTAATATTAATGGATGCTACAACACTTCCTTTACACATATCATATATTAAACCGTTATAAAACCTATTAGACACTTTCGATGTTTAGTTACTTCAAATGTATACAATGACTTGCAGTTGACGTCGTCCATTGTAACCGTACGCCCTCCGTGTCGTTCGATGAAACGACATACATACAGAGAGGCTCCAGAAGATAACTTTGAATATTAACAACTAAATACGTTGTTATTTTGAAGGATACTAACGTAACCTAACCTAACCATAATAAGTAGACAGTGAGGTTAGATAGAGAAAATGGCCTCATGCGGAAAAGTGGAAAATTCATTTTCTCGAAAACCGTGTCCGAGCGGATGAAACTGAAGCCAGATTCGTCTCCAGCACCCTCGAAAGTAGAGGGGTAGGAAAAGTTTCGTAAGCATTTACCCAGGAACACTTCTTGTATACAATTACCCGATTTTCATTGCTGGAGCAATATAACAATGATGTGAAGTGCTGGTCCGCTGGGTTAGAGATGCTGGATACAACTCGAATGGTAGGTCGTTGCACTATGTTTTATTGTTGACGCACTTCACCACTTGATTTTAACGTTTCACTGTTTTATACTATTTATTTAAAATTAATACAACTATTGTTTTTATGATTTTGGAGAAACTGTTGCCTTAAACACTTGAAATGGAGCTATTGCCAAGATACGTCACTGTTTGACAGTTATCTAACCTCAAAACTTCGATTTTCAATTGTTTTAAAAGGTACGGCTAATTCATATTATAAGTTTTATTATTGCGAGCTGTACGTGTTATCTCGACAATTGATTTTAACGAACTCCTGGCTTTTCCGGCTTGCCTATATTTATAAACTCGCCTCGCCTTCAATTATTTTTAGACGCATCTTTTGGCTTAGCTTGGAAATTTGACATTTAGTGTTTTTAACTAAAAGTTTCTCCCTTATCTATAGATTATGTTAATATCTAACTACATATTTAAACTTATTATAATTTTTTGTATCTTTTGATATGCATAAAGTCTTGTTCCGTTCCAAATATGTTTACATTTTCCGAAGATGCATTTGCAATTTTTGGTCTCTTATACCTAATTTTATTGTCTGATATTCACTCAGTCCTATCTTTTAGTCTTATTTTAGCTTTTAAAATGTATTTTACTCTAATCACTCTATTATTTTCACTATTTAACTATATCTAAAGTAGTGTCCTATCACTGTGTTTTATTTCCAATATTTTTTATATCATAGGTCCTTGCCTGTTTAAAACACTTTATAATTGTTCACTTACAAGTTCTTTTTGTTTTATGACACTTTTTGTTTCTTAAATTCTAACGGACAGATGGTTATATACAAATTTTGGTACAATGTTTACTCATCGAAATTTGTCCGATTGATTTTCCATGTATTATCTTAACTTCATTACTCTTATCATGTTTTCTCTTATATTTTAGGTTGCTGATGGCTTCCTTTATATCTAAGTTCAACAATTATGACACCGGGTTTCAGTGACCGTTTATTTATTTATCTCAATATGGTTCATCAACTCTCAGACGACGATCCAGACCGAAGACTGCAATTTTGTGAAAATATGGAGACTAAAATTAATCAAAAGCCAGGCTATGTCATAACAATTTGTTTTAGTGACAAAAGTACTTTCTATCTAAATGGAAATGTAAATACACAAAATGTGAGATATTGGAGTGACGCAAATCCTCACATGTTTCGTGAAACACATACTCAGTATCCCGAGAAGGTCAATGTTTGGGCAGGTATACTGGGAAACCACATCGTTGGGCCTGTTTTTTTAAATACCAACTTAACCGGTGAGGTGTATCTGCAGATGTTGCAAAATGCAATAAAACCATTAATCCTTGAAATTTTGAAAGATAAGATGAATTCGACATTTTGGAAATAACATTCCAACAGGATGGTGCTCCTCCACACTATTACGGTGCAGTAAGACGGTATTTGGATGAAGAATATCCTGGTAGATGGATTGGACGACGAGGTTCAATGGAATGGCTGCCTCGATCACCGGACCTCACACCTTTAGATTTTTTCTGTGGAGGTATCTTAAATCGAAGGTTTACGCCACTCAGCCTGACAATATTGATGTTTTAAAACAACGTATTGTTATAGAATGTAGGGCTATTTCCGCAGACACATTTGAAAAAGTACGAGAAGAGTTTCGCAATAGGATGTTTTACTGTCAGGAAGTAGATGGAGCTCACTTCGAACAATTACTATAAGTAGGTACTGATTCTTGAATCTGTAATTAAAATTATTATCCAAGTTTACTGATTACTGATTTAATCCATCAAAACTACCATAAATACAAACAATATTAGTATCATTGAATACGTTTCTTCGATACCTTTTAAAAGAGGTGTCGCTTGCCATAGGGTTTCATTTAAAATTATTGGTCACAATGACCTTGTGACGTCATCTTTGACGCATACGTCATCTATCATCACTAGTAGGGAAGTTTACAACCCTTAATATTCAGTTACCAAATTTCACTAGTTATATATATATATATATATATATATATATATATATATATATATATATATATATATATATATATATATATACTTACTTACTGTATACAGTTAATATATGATAATAAACAACTTATATTTAAAAAGTGAAATAATCACTTGAACAAATAAAAATACATAACAAAACGTGTGTATGGAAATGTTTGTGTTTAATGTTTTGTTATGTTTGAGAAGAGAATAGAATATAACCTACTCAAACAAGATGTTTATAAGCATGTTCTTTAATGTAAATTCCTTGTACAAAAATAGTGATAAAAGTAAGTATGGAAAAATAGTGAATATACTTATTACCTGTTGTCGTTTGCCTTATTACATTTGGATCTATTAATCTCTAACATACAGGATGTTTAGAATTATTCGAAACTTACTCCATTAATATTATTTATAATATAAAAATATTATAATATATGAATTTAAAACCATTCTCAATATGTGAAAATGGAGACCTACTGGGAATAGTTATCGCTATTAAAGTTAAGTTTATAAGTGCCTGTTTAAAGTCCATACTATTTTTTAATGCTAAACTTAAAAAGTAGTACCATATATCTTTGGTATTGTTGAAACTCTCATTTGAGTTCTGTGTGCGCCCAGAAAGGCATTTCCTCAGCAATTCAGGTTTTTCCAAGTCCCTGAAAATAAATTTTATGGCACTCATTATGGCTGGTGTCACACGAGTGTCAACTCCTTGCATACAACAAACAGATTGTATTGTATATAATTTTCTGGTAAGTATCAATATCCACAGCTTTCGATATAACTAAAGAATCTATTTATTATGAGAGAATAAGAAAAATCCGCGCATATTGAAAATAAACAAGAAAGCCGAAAAATCTTCCTTTCGGTATATTTTTCTCCGAATCTGTTGAACCTATCTACTTACTTATTTCTTTAAAATGACCAGCAGAAAAATATTAAAGTTCTATCGAACCCTGTGTTGGAAATTTATTTTGGTGACAGAACCTAAACAAAAAAATGTCATAACCAAAAAAAAAAAAGGTACGAAAATTTTCACATTTCTTTATCATTAGGTAACATAGTCACGAATTAATTAATTGACAAAATCTCTCGAGGCAAACTTCATTTCACCTCTACGCTTAATTTAAGATAAAAGCGTTTAGTTCGGATAAGTAGTTTATTAGAAAAATGTACCCGAAAATGGGAGCCGATTTTTGTGGTTTCTTGAATATAATGGTTGTTTAATCAAATATTAATACTAGATAAGTCGTGATTATAATAGCAAGCATTTCTGAATAAAATGGTGCTAAGATCGTGAGGATTGATTCAATAGTTTTGAATATATTGAAGGTAATAGTCATGCAAAATTCAGCTGGGCGTAAAAGTCGACCCCTCTTAAGTAGCTCTATAAAAAGAAAATCTAAATCTAAATCTTGGGCCTGATGGGTATTTAGATCTAAATCTTAGATCTAAATACTCATCAGGCCACTATATTACACCTCGGTGTATAATTTACCTATTGGGGTACTGTTCATTGAGATAAACTCTTACTGTGCCACAATAGTGTAGAGGAGCACCATCCTGTTGAGAAGTTATGAACATGTCCAAATACAGCTCTCTTGTTAAATTTCAATTTAAGAAAACAAGTCCGAATTCCTTGCCCACATGTTGACTTTTCTGATTCTACAATTCTGAGACCTCGACCGAGGTGACATTTGTGTTATATGAAACTGTATGCAAAAATATGTATAAATATGGGCCTTTAATGCGGTTAATCTAACTAACAAATCTTGAAAATAAACATCAAAGAATATTCAACACTTTATTTTACAGTATGTAACTATATCATATTTTAGGATATATGAAATGTTTAAAAAACAAAATAATTATAAAAGCTTCTCATTTTCCTTGATCGGTAGATTATTCCAGAATTGTGTAGGTGCTAGTTCCTTTATTTTCGCCATCGAAATATCATCTGGAGACTTAATCTGCAGGAAGTCAATTTCCTCACTCTGTGGAGCTACCGGCTTCCATTCAACGTCATTAAACGAAGGTACACTACAAATAAGATCATATAAGATACTTTAGAAGCAAAAGTTGTTCTGGATCTACAATTTATACATAGAAAAATTGACACCTCAAATTTTGCATACGGAAATCTCAAAATCTGTAAATCAGTTTAGAATGTTAAAAAACAGATACGAACGAGATGTATTTTCTGTATTTTGTTACAAAAAGAACCATGTCGAAGGTTTCAATCTAATGCCACTTTTGTATTAATACTATATTGCTTGAGCATGGCACTAACTTGAACTTTGCGTAGACCGTTACGAATTCAGTTAGTCGCTTCATCATTTTGGCATCATTTTCGGATAAGTTCGTAGGCGTTCCGATGACTTTAAATAATATTTTTCCATCGTCGCTGTGAGAAACTCCTAAAACGCAAAACATTAGCGGCAAGCTGAATTCATAAATTAATTAATCACCTTTTTTCATTCCATAGAAAAGAGGTGGCATCTCCAATATATAGCTAAATAAGTAGAAATAAACAGGAGATTTGACTGCTTGTGCATGGGCTCTGACAGCCTTCTCTGAGTCGATTGTAAATGATCTGTCTGTAAATAACTATAGAATAGAATATTAGTGGGTCATTTCAATATACTGGCAACAAAGTTAGTTAAAACAAAGTCGTATAGTGTGGTAAATAAATAAACAAAGTGTATGCCGCGGTTTCAGACACACCTCTGCACACACCACAATGGTCCAATTTAAATTTTTATGACCTATTACACACTTACCTAAGCATCTTCAGTTAATTTAGGTAATTATTTACTTTAGAGTAAAACTCTCAAATCCTAGTGTCTTCTCTAACACGAAATGCTTAGCTAGCAAGTTGTATTCATTGTAAACATTGCAAGTAACTTAGAAAATCGTAATGAATAATAAGTGATAAAAACTGTGACCGAGTATAAATACCTTGGGGTTACAATTTGTGAAAATGGGAGAGACGACAAGGACATCAGGGAGAAGATGGCTAAAGGAAGGAACTTGATAAAAATACTACATCCCATCCTGCGGAAAAGTAATATTACAATTAAAACAAAAAAGAATATTTTTAAATCAATAATAGAACCAGTCATGACGTACGGATCAGAGGTGTGGATTACAGGCAAAAATATGAACCAGAAAATACTTGCAGCTGAGATGTCGTATTGGAGAAGATGTTGCAGGTTAACTTCATTAGATCATGTCAGAAACGAAGATATTAGAGAAAGAATGACAGCTACAGACACTATTACAGATACAATAAACGAAAAACAACTAAAATGGTACGAACATCTAAGACGCATGAACGCAGAAAGAATACCATAGAAAATCTGGAATTGAACCCCATACAAACGAAATAAAAGAGGAAGACCACGCAAGAAGTGGATAATGAATATTCACAAAGGAATGGAAGAACGAGGACTACAGGAAGGAGACTGGAATGACAAAGACAGATGGCGCTTAGGATGCGAGAAGCGGCGATGATGCTGCAAAACCTCGATATATATATATATATATATATATATATATATATATATATATATATATATATATATATATATATATATATATATATATATATATATATATATATATATATATATATATATATATATATATATATATATAATAAGTTTTATGACGGTTTTAATGTATGATATGTACAGAGGAAGTATTGTAGCATCTACTTATATTAATATTAGGTATTCATAGAATGTAAAATGAAAGTTATTTGATAAGGAAAGGTGGCCAGGTGCGGAAAGTTGAAAATTCATTTTCTCGAAAACTGCACTCGGTCGCCAAAGACTGAAGATTCATTTTCAGAGGTTGAAAGTTTTACTATAAAGTAAATAGTTACATTAACTTGGATTCTAAGTTCTAGACAAAACGTATTCATCTCAAATAGAACCGTCTGAAAATAATCTAAAAATTTAGGTTAACCTAAACATAACCTAAAACATAGCATGACAATTTTCTTACATCCCTTAATTTTTGTGCCTAGTGTAGCTATTAATAATATGAATATATTTTATTTTGAATAAAAAAAATGTTCTCTAAATAAAAAAAATATCAAAAAAAAAATACAAAAAAGATCATTCTAGTTTAACTAATAAAAAAAATAAAATTTTTACAGATATCTTGACAAAAAATAGTTAAGTGGTTAGAAGACATATTAGTCAAGAAAAAATTAAAGGAACCTGTGTTTACTCACTTGAACCAAATTGTATACATTATCAAGGGTAAGAGGTTCCTTCTTAAAGTAATACTCTTTGACTTTTGTTATCACATCCAGTATCTCTGCTTGGGCCACTGTTCTGTTTATGTCTATGGCATGGGGCATAATTTCGTCCCATCTCTCATTAATTTCATCTATCTTACCGAATAATACGAAAACTACAAACAAACAAAATGTTAAAAATATGGAGTACCCCTCATGTACGAGGGGGTACCCAAAGGAAACCGAACTGATGTGCTGGGTGGAGTTCTTGTAGTACCGCGTTCTGCCGCCAGGAGCGTATAGAGCGACCATTCCCGAATCAGTAAGCCAAGCGTCGTCGCTAAAGAAGGTACTGTTCGGCTTGTGTGATTTCTTTAGTGAGACTTGTTTTGTGTGCTCGGCGTTTTTTGTAATGGCTGATTCACGTGAACAGCGCGAGGCCGTAAAATTTTGCTTCTTGCTCGGAAAAACTGACACGAATCTTGAAATATTAAAAAGGGTCTACTAGAATGATTGGAAAAACTCAAGTGTTTGAGTGGGTTTCCCGTTTCAAAAGAGGTGAAATATCAATTTTATTGATGACAAACCTCGTGCTGGTCGTCCTTCCAATGCTTGAACCGATGAAAAGGTTGAATACATTCATGAAATCCTGAATTCGTGAATCCTAGAAGGTTGACGATGGACCATTGACGAAGTTGTGGAGCTGCCTGGAGTGACTGGGAGTTCAGTTCAGTGAATTTTAAAAGAAGATTTAGGAATGAAATGAGTGGCTGCCAAATTCATGCCTCACACAGCCCTGTCTGTGCGCTAATTTTTGACCAAAATTAACCCTATCCCCTCTATTCACCCAACCTTGCCCTCTGCGACTTTTTTGTACTTCCCCGAATGAAAAGAGACTTGAAAGGAAAGCGTTTTGCCGACGTTGCTGAAGTGAAGAAATAAACAACGGTGGTGCTGTTGGACATCGCAGAAGACGAATTTCAAAAATTTTTTAACAATGGAATAAGAGATTGGACAATTGTATTAATATTAGTGGAGAGTACGTTGAAGTGCATTAAAGTTTTTTGTTTAAAAATTATATGAAAAAAGAAAAAAAATCGATTTCTTTTGGGTACCACCTCGTACATTGTAGTTAAATATATGCGAACTCTCCATATATGAGATGTAGGGAAAAACAACTAAAAAAAATTACATCCAGTTGGAATAATTCCCTCGTGTTTCACATTGGACGTGATCCACGGTACATCGTACACCTTCCCTTCCTTCAGCAATTTGTACGGATGATCAGGTAAGAATGCGTTTTGTCCCTTCTCTATCACCGGGCCAAAAGGGGTAAATGGTATGGCGTCAAGAAACACAAACAACGGCAAAATACCAGTTAAAAGATCATGTCCGTCTATTTTCCTAAAGCATTCGATCATTAGTTTGGTGGATTCTGTAGGACAGCTCACGTTGTTAGCGACTACTTGAGCATTGGCTAAAGGATTTTCTGTCAATGCCCAATGTTGGAGTGCAGTACCACTTTGGGAGAATCCTCTGTGGAATAGACCTGTAAACATAATTCAATTATATTATTGTTTCTATGTTTATTTGGCAAGAATAACATCAACGTGGAATTTATAACCTCCCCAGATTATAAGAATAGTACTAGTACCCGTGTCCACTTCAATAACAGAAATGCCTTGTTTAATGTAAATTCTGATAAAGGCACTAATCTATCTAAAATGCCTACGTTTAATGTATATTTTAATGTTAATATGTAATTATCTTGCCAGATGTTCTTTACTCGGTGTAAATTAGATGTCATAATCATCTTTTTAGTCGAATTTAGGCCGAACGCATACCGTGCAACTGTTCTGGGACAAATGTTGCAAACCAGTTGAGCTTTGCAATTGTTTTGTGTCCTTGGCAGAGTATAGTGGTAGGGATCTGCACTCAAGCCGATTGGAATGACACTAGTTTGCAATCTATTTTAAGCCGTTTGCACACGATCATTTTCCGTGGTCGCAGTTGCGTTGCAGTTTCAAGTTGCACTGAACTACGAGCTGTTCACCACGTGATATTCTGTTTATTTCAACGTTGGTGATCAAGAGCTGAACTTAAAGTTCGTCGAAGAGCTGGAGAAACTTTCTATCTACCTGAGACTGTTCCTTTGCTGTTACGAACAGCCAACAGATCACCTTTCCCCTTATATAAGGATGGACCCAATGCTCCCTCTGTACTTTGCATAATCTACGGTATTGATAACTCCACTGCTCAAATAGATAACACTAGCTGATCCACAATCAGTCTAGTACATGTGGGGACAGAAGCTTCATTCTGGTTGTAAACTGGTTTACAGTTAAACTGGTTTGCAGCCTTCATCCTAAAATAGTCGCACCGTGTGAGCTGGGCCTTACCTTTCATGAGTTATCCTGGTTATCTGCGCTCAGAAGAGACTCTATGAGGCAAGTGTTGTTTTGGGAATCCCGCGCAGGCAAGAGTTTTGGTTTTGTACTTGGTTGGCAGATGAGCGCAGTGTTGTGGTGTGTACCATCAAGCCAGAATATAACGGGATTATCAAAATGTTTCCATAAAACACAGGCCATAATGAACTACGTTTTGAAGTTAATTTTTCTCATAATCTCAAATAGGAAATGCTCTCTATTGACCAAAAATATGATTAACTCGAAAACTAATTCACCGTTACCTATGTTTCAGAGAAATGTATGAAAAGTATCTCATTATATTACTTCCTGATGGTACGTCATTTTCAAAGTCATTCCCTTCTAAACCGACCGTAATTTCATATATAACCATTAAACATTGAGCTATACTTATGATTCTCAATGAGGATAAAATCACGGCATGTAATTGGAGTGTCTAATGTATCCTATTGGGAATAAATTAGATGGGACTATGTTATGGGAAGTATATATTATGATAAACAAGGTGGAAAATATAAGTATGTAGTGATTCCATCCAGCAACTCTGGGTGAATTTACAACTGCGCTTCCTTGACTTGAACCTCAATAATCGTTATCGATAATTTAATAATATTCTGTTGCTCTCAGAGCAATAGAATACTGATTGCGTTTATTTGGAAGTCCTTCAAAATAAATGCAATCCTTTATTTTGAAAGTCCTTTTCAGACCATCGTTGCCCGTAAACTTATATTATGGTTTAGTTAATCACCATTCTTACTGATAAAATCTTACTTAAATGAAAAATGTTAATGCATTAATGTTAAGTGTTAAATATATGTGTAACACTTTCATAATTAGTATACACCAAAATATGTTCTGGTGTTCCTCAAGGTTTATTTTTAAGCCTTATATTATTAATAACATATTCTTCTCGTATAAGAAAAGAGAAGAATACTCCTTTTCTCTTAGAAATAGGGTATCGTTAACATGTATTGTACTTAGAAAACATTAAGGAATTCATGTTTGTCAAAAAAGGGGTTGTAATTTAATAAAGGCTATCACAGATTTAATAATGCCATCACAGATTGGACACTAAATTAAAAGAAAATTTCTAGTCAATTTCCAAATCTAGTCCAGTCAGTATCTTTCTAAAGTAATAAAATTGACATGGCTCAGACATTTTTTAATTTATTAATAACAAAATCATGCATTCTATACAAAACTTTATCACCACGTTGTTTAACGCCATATCATTTACAACAAATAATATCACAATAATCAATTAAACAAACAATAAGTTACCTTTCGACCATGGTGACAGATAATGGAAATGTACACTAGCGCCGCCTGCTGATAAACCAGTCAAAGTTATGGAATTTGGATTTCCTCCGAAATATTTTATATTGTCTTTTATCCACATCAACGCTACAGACTGGTCTTTTAGGCCGTTGTTTCCCGGAACAACCTCGTCTTCTGTACTCAGGAATCCTAGAACAAGCGGTAATACGAAGAGCAAAAAAATTTTGTAAATTCCTCCGATAGAGTAAAGTCGAAATGAATATCGTATTTACTAACACCACACTTATTGACAACGTCTATTGAGTATGAGGATGCGTTGCGATGAGTCAGTTTAGGGCTGAGTAAAAGTACTGTGCTTAGTATTGCTATTAATAATTAGTTACTAGGAATAGGCAGGGAAGGGACCGGTGGAACTCTTATGGATACCTGGGCATAATTACCTTAAGGGAAATTGCCAGACTAGGGATCAGAGAAAACCTCTTTGGACCAGAACCTGCAGTGGGAATAAGTCGGAATCTGATCAGAGACCGCATCAATGGCTGGGCAAGAGACCAGCACAATAAAAGATGGAGAGGAGTAACGGGTTGTCGAATAACCAAACTCTTCATCCAATATTTAGAGATTGAGAAATGGGCCCAAGAATTCATTAAATTGAACAGGCGCAAAGCCAGAACCCTGGTGGGAATCATAACGGGCCCCCATAGTAGCCTGAATGTACAGCCAGCACAAGCTGAGGCTGACTGACAGCCCGGTCTGCATATACTGTAAAGAAAACGAGGAAATCTCGATTCATTTTCTTTACACCTGCCCCGCACTGGAGGAGAAGAGGTATCTTATATTAGGGACCCCTGTTATCCTAGAGGAGGCGAGGCTTAAGGCGGGGGACGTGCATAAATTGCTCCTTTTATGGGATAACATGTTTGGATAATGACCCGGATAAGAGGGGATCGCCAAGGGACTACCCATGCGATCACTGATTGATGAGACCCAAACCTATATAATATAATAACAATACTAGGAATAAATATATTATTTGCATTATTTAATTTTTTTCTTAATTTAATCTTAGAAAAATTGAAGATTTTTTCACTCAAAAACTAAACGATTATGACTAATGAAAAGAAAAGGAGAATATAGTTTTGTTTATACCAATGAACATATATTGAATATCAGATGACTAGGCGAGATAAAAGTGTGGTATCTCATGTTCACATGATATAGTCTACTTATTTAATGAGTAAATTTTTTAAATATAACTTGTATGTGCAATCTAATATTATTTAGATTAGCTGTTTACTGTAACTACATACATGTTAATTAAGTCCACGTTAACATGAAACTTCCAGCTCTCGCAGGTGTATATTAACGCAATATTTATTTAGCTTAGTTTATAATAAATATATTTACCATAAACGTATTCGTTGATAGCAAATTATAAATTTTAAGTGCTATATATGATTCTTGAAAGTGAGAATTTATTAAGACGTTTTATCTATACCTATACCAGTGGCGGTTCGTGGTATCCATATTAGGGTAGGTGATAGCGGCATATGAGCTTCATCAACCCTTAAAAATAGCGAAAATTTTTAAAATTTTCAAGGTCACGCGTTTTCCTGATACTTCAGAATTTCAATGATTGAATTTCATTTATACAAAAATATAGACATTCACAAGGATTTTTTGAACTTAATACCTCTTTGTTATTCGTGAATAATAATAGTTATTGTGGGTATAAATAAATTGGAATAAACGAAATATATTTATTGAGTATTATACCTATATTATGTAAATTGGGTTGGCAATAATACATTATTTTAGGGCGCTTTAGGGTATAGGCCTCCTCCTCCCCTCACAGCCTTCCTTAACCATCGCCATTATTGACTGACAATTACAAAGTGGATACCTACTACTTTTTATAATTTAAATTAATGCGCCTATCTTTAATTAATGAATATTTGTTAATTATATTTTCCGTGAAGTCATCAGATTTCTGAAGTGTGCTAAATAATTTCTTTTCATTTGAAATAAGTGCAAGCGACGATAAACGTTCATTCTTTAAATTAACTAAAAAAATAAAAAATGATTTAATTCGGTGTAGCGCGGCGTCGCCGTGCGGACTGCGGTGGTATATATAAAGGGTGTTTACGGCACCAGCGCCGCCGACGGCGATAGATAATTTAATTAGTATAAAGTAGTTATTATTAATTATATTAAATATTTTTGTATTATCAGGGACGTTAACAGTTCATTGTAATTCCGCTGTTATGAGAAATGACATAAAATTTTAAAGGTAGGCGGCGCCTACCTTGCCTACCTCGACGAGCCGCCACTGACCTATACCTGTATATAAAAATGAATGTTTGTCTGTATGTCTCTTATGCCTTCCTAAACCGTTCATTCGATTGCGATGAAACTTTGGGGAATGGTTGGACGCATACCCGCAAAGGTTTCTGAGTTAGTAAAACTATGTTCTGATATACGAGGTATATCAGAACATGGATATACACAATAACGAAAATATTAGTATTTCTTTAAATTTAGTAAACGGCACAGTAAGGCGTGACGGTTATGGCTAGTATATAATACAAGAATAATTAAAATGTTCATAGAACGCAAAAGTAAAAACTGTCTATCCGCTTAAGCATCCGATTAATTTCGAACTATTCTTGTGACACACTTTATATGAAATTTGTTATATTTTCGGTTTTCTCAATGTCCCTTTGTTATTTAATATTTAATTATTCAAAAAATAAGCCTGCTTTTATGTTTTAAAAGAATAATGAATCATATAAATAATAAAGTGACTTTGGTAAGAGTAGCACCAAATATAAGCCTATAATTCCTTTTGAATTATTGAGTATTATAAAGTTTTAACATAAAAAAATACGTTTAAACTCTGAATATATAAAAATGCTTGACATATAGAAGAATTAAAAGAAGTACTTTCCATTTTTCTAAGCCTGTACAAAAAAGTCTTAGATAACTATGATGAAGATAGATTGCCGATGTAAAATTGTATCCATGGGCGCTCGGAGGGGAGAAAAAGGGTGTAGTTACCCCAATCGTATTACAACCTATTAAGTTATAACAAACTCCAGATGTAAAAAACATAATAATGAATCAATTTTTGGAATTAGCTATATTCGTAGTCTCAAAGTTAATGCCCCCCTCTGTTGCTTAAACATAATTGACTCAAAAGTTAATCAGTTCTTGAATTTTAGGGAGATGTGTCAAAAGTGTTTGATTACTTTCTTTTTTAAATGTTGGTATTGATATTTCTATATTTTCGAATAAAAATTTCTTTATTACGCGTTTTAAACACGTTTTATTTTAACTGTCCAAACCATTCTAATTTACCCCCTGTGCCCACTTGCAAATATTCTTGTACTTTGTAAGGGTATGATTGTATCCCTTCTAATGTTGTAAACATGGAATTCCATTTGGCTTTTTAATACTTGTCCATTAAAGATCTTACTTACAACTTGTGTACACAAACATTATTGTTATGATGATATACTATACTGCTCGTCAATAATAGGAAAAAGTGTGAGATTTCTCTATGTATGCGTGGAAGACGCAGTGAGGGTAGCATTCGGCTATTTACTTAGACCAGGCTATTGACTGCGCACCTCGTGGGCGGTCCTATATCGCAGTTTTGAGACTTGTTCCTATTCTTGACGAGAACTACATTCCTGTTTTACAAAATATTTTTAATACTGGAATATTTTTAAAAATCAGAAGTGCTACAAGACAAAAACTTTTTTACAATTTTTTAAACAACAACATAAATACATAATGAACGCTAAATGTATAATATTAATAGTCCAATATATAATTCGAATTAATTACTTTTTGTATTATATCGATATTAGTTCCAGAGTAACGATTTAGTAGATTATTATAAATATTACACTATAGTTGTATAAAAAAATAAATTGTATATATATTATTCAGAGGTGTAACAAACTGATTCTTAAATTCAGGTCGTCTCAACGTAGCTCTACAATTCCCTGTTATTACATGAAATAGAGCTCCAAAAATAAATATACCGCTGTTTTATATTTTTTGCCCATTCAATCTTATCCATCAAATGCGGGGACCTAATGCCCCTCTCACAATAATTCACAATGACTTTTAAGGCTTTTCTTCTCTTAACTGTCAACAAGTTAACATGGAGCAATTAGTCGGTTAGTTAGATATACTCCTATTACAATATAGCTAAATGCTTGAACCTTGGCGCCTGCGCCATTACTTTAAAACGTGCAAATAAAATGTGTATTTATTTCTAGTCTTAAATGTCTTATTTAAAATAATAGTTTAGTAATTTATCAAAATTTCATGGATCTTAATCAACTAAACTTAATAATTTTATCTTTATGTCGAAAAATAAGTATCGTTTTGGCAGATATTTATTAATTAATTTTGTTATTTAGCCTTGTTTCGTTATCTGGTCTTTCAGAACAAGAGCTTCGAAACAATAACTGCAGGTGATTCCTGAACTTTCAAACCTGATATTACATGAAATAAAATATTTTTACAAATTAATATGTTTCATATTCTTTACTGAACATTATTCATCAAATTCAGGGGTGCCATGATCCATAGTTCCTGCTGAAATGGTTTTTAGGATTCTTGCCTTTAACTCTGTACACATTGAGATTTTAACACAATAATTTCTGAGGAGGAATAAAAGCCTGACATATTTGTGATGTTATATCTTATTCAAATCAAAGTTAAATAATGCTACATTAACTATACATTTTCATGTATTGATGGGTTTGTTGATGAACAACTTTACAAAGATCATCCTCCAACTAACAATTTAACAAGTGCGAAGTAGTGAAAGTGTCCTGTCTGTTTAATGTGCGTAGATTTCTGTTTTGATCGAGTTTTATTTTAATATGTATTTGCTGTATATTCTTTCTAAATCATCACGATCACATATCATGGTGTTCCCTGCCTTGGTTAGAGGTTATAAAAGAAAAATGCAACAGCTTTAAAGAAATATTTAAATAAAGTCTATTATAACAATATCATGTGTGCACAGATGGCGGGGATGAAGCAAGGCAACATCACCCCACCCCCATCGTATTGTGAACTATTAAATTATAATAATCTGCAGATGAATACAAACAGAATAATACAACCATTTTTGGAATTAATTATGTTCCTAATCTTGAAATGAACACGCCGTCTATTGTTCAAAAGGATAACTAACCCAAAAATAAATTAATTTAATTATGCGAACTATAAATACATTAAAATTGACACCTTCGCCATTTCTTTAGATAAACACTTTACCATCGACACCTTCGCCATTACTTTAAAAATTTATAATTGACATTTATTTTTAACCTTTAAAGTCTTATGTAAATATAAAAAAAGATAAATATAATAAAATATAAATAAAAAGTCTTATATAAATATAATAGTTTACTAATTTATGAGAATGTTGGTCTTGACCTATTTTTTTTTATTTAAATATGTTATCAATTCGACCTCAATAATTTTATGATTATCGTTATGTCAGAAAATAGGTATTATTTTATTATAATTAAAATATTTGTTAATTAATTTAGTTATTCAGCCTTACCAAGAAGTCCGAGACGATAATTGAAACTGACGTAAATCACATCCTGATCCATTATGAAGACGGGACCTGCCATATATTTAGGAGACCCCATCATAAATGCACCTCCATGAATATGAACCACTACGTCCAGATTTCTGTTATCATCAATTTCTGTTCCAGGCACGTAAACGTAGACGTATAGACAGTCTTCGGTTCCTGAAGAAATAGTGTTATATCAACTAGTTGATACGATAGTAGAAGAACATCAGTAATAATTCCAAGAGGAATGCTAATATATGGAATATTTTAAATTTATTGATTCTTTTACACTCAGTTTATCTCAAAATAAGCAGTGTTATTAGACACATTTTTAGTACTACTGATAGATGGTACTAATAGATCCTGATGTAGTGTCACTAATGGGACATTTGTAATAAATTGGTATATTGAAAACGGCATTAGTTAGATTAGAAGTATTTAAATTAATTTTATCAGATTGATGTATTTTTATCAAAATCGTCTGCCTCAAACGACGAGTTATCACAAACATATTGGATAAATTTGGAAATAAAATATTATATAGAGAAATTCCGATGATGAATGTAATAGAAGAATGTAGGTAGAACCGTAAAATGTCAAATATAACTCCAGTGCTTGTAAAATCTATAATTTTCATAGTTAATATATTTACAGTTTTTTTCTGTTCTAGCTATTCGTTTGCATGTTATATATTCTATGTATGTTGAATTCTGTAAAGTATGAACACCTTTCGATGTTATGGGCTAGAAACCTGTAAAGATCATAAAAAATTAAACCGTTTAAAATTCGTTACTATAAATAGACGTACATTCAATATTTCTCAAGATAAAATCAATATGGCGACGATAATTTCAAGTCAGAGATTCAGGGTAGAATTCAAAGAATTTTGAATCGAAAACGTTTGAGTCCTTTTTCAATAATATTAAAATACAGAATCGATGCAAGGGTCAGAATACTATTACATATCACGTAACATTTGCTTAAATTTATTAATCTTACGCAGTTTAGGATATTCATGAAGTTTATTGGTAGAAATATGTAAAATATAAGAACTCTAAGTGATATCTTTAAGGTAGGGTTGATGTAACAATTCCGCCAATAAACTTTTAAATGAAACAAAATCTTTTAAGTCGTGTCTTGGTCGTCGTCGACATCGTAGTTTCGTTGCTCATTTTATTAGCTTCTCCAGAAGAAATCAAAATACTGATTAATGTTATTCTCTACTCCTCGTTATATATCGTGGTTCTACTCCTCCACCTCCATTGTTATTAGTCATGCACAACTTGACCATATTTGCCTTTTATGGTCCATAATGCACTGAATACTCCATATTATCTATTTCATGAGAACGTTTCAGCTGGAATAGTGCTCCTGTTGGAAGGAAGTGCCTCGAAAGCTGATAGGATGGGTAAGAAATTGTTGACGAGTTCAATGATAACCGCAGTATAAACCGAAGGAATTTATTTCATAAAACTGTTAATTATTTATGGCTGCTAAGTGTTTCTGTAAATTCATTGTTGGCTTTTACTGAAAATAAAATTCTTGAAAGCTGTATGAGTTTTAGATGGCCCACTTAATGCAAGTTACATTTAAAGCGTACAGTACTAAAAACTAATACGTACCATAAATACCTCGCATCATCGGAACTGTGATAAAACTCAGACACATGTAAGAAGTGTTGGCGGTAAGAACACCGTCCCAGCTTCCAGCAGGCTGCGGTTCCTAGAAATAGAAGTCAATGGCGCCATTACAATTATTGCTATTTGTGTCAGTTATAAACAGCCTTAAATTCTCACAACGTCTCATATAAAATAAGTAAAATTAACAGTCAGTGATTTGACGGTAAGTTACTATACAAACATTACTTACAAGATAACTTCATAAAAGTAATGATATTTCGGGGAAACGTTCGTATACTGGTACGTCCATTGATGTAACGGATGTCCAAAAAGTACAGGGGGTTTAGACCTTTAAGTACTGGGGACTATATATGAAGTAATAGTTCATATTATACATGAAGAAAAATAAAGCGCTAACATTGTTAAATGTACAATATTACATATTATTTTGTGTAATGAATGCTATGATGAAAAATAACACAACACTGTAATAATGCTATGCTCCTATGAGCATTGTTCGAGGCTACCGAGCAAATTGTCATAGACCTTTTCATAAAAAAATATTTCATAACAAGTACGTCATAGGTTCTCACGTAATTTTATGCGTTACACATTCTTGTTCTGGGACATACGTAAAGATCTGCAAAATGTTATAATAATATTTCGTGATGTACGTGCTTTTTTCTATACCAACATATTATATTCATTTAATTTTCAAGATTTCTCAAGGTTCAAGGCTGAATTTTAAGAAATTGTTTATACAATAGAAATATTGAAATAGTCCATGTCACGGTATCCAAAACTTTAATGCAACAAACATGATTGTTACATTGTAGGTTTTGAAATATGGATATGTAAAAACGTCTAAACAACTTTTTGCGTGATTTGTGCCAGAAAGAACTTGACACTTAGCTTTTACAGGGAGCCATTGCCTAAAAAGTTTGATGGTACGCCGATATTAAATTAAACCATTTTTCATTACTTTTCCGCACTCAACTAACTATACGCGGAAAATTAATGTAATCGTGTAAAAAAAATTTTTCTAGCATTTATTTTTCGTTTTTCGGTCTAAAAACAAGAAAAATAAACAGGTTTTAAACCATTTTATGTGTGTGTGTGTGTGTGTGTGTGTGTGTGTGTGTGTGTTTGTCGTCGGCATTAATAAAATTTCTTGTTAGCACAATAACTCAACTAAATCGTGTCGGATCGATCGGATTTTGTCACTTTCTGATTGGGGACATCTCCCAGACGACACCCATTGATTTTGAGATGGATAGAACACACTCTACCATGATCATGGGTCATGAGAAAGCACAATGGTGGACAATTTGAGAAATATTTTTGTTAGCACGATCACTCAATTAAATCGTGTCGGATCGATCGGGCTTCGACTGACTCTGATTAGGGACGTCTACCAGACGATATTTATTGATTTTGAGGTGGATAGGACACACCCAACCCCGTCCATGGGTCATGAGAAAGCACGATGGACTATTTGAGAAAACTTGAAAAAAGTAAAACTGTCGCATAAGACACATACTCGTATTCTGTATTTATGTGTTGGCTTTTTTTCTCGGCCACTAAATTTCGAGATAGAGATGTTCTAACGGAAAAGTCCATTTTAAGGTTTTAAAACTGTTTATTTTTTAATTAACAGATGGATGTTAAGACAAGAATAACGTTTCGACAGATTTTCAATGAATATTTGAAGCACGTTCCAAGCACATTTTATTCGCATAATATTATTATTTGAAAATAATTTTCAAAATGGTGCTGCAACTCCATCTTTGATGATTATGTCACTATTTATTAACTAAACAGTTTTTTACACTTTAATATATGTGTGCCAATGTTGTACATTATGTTGTTGAACATAATTTGTAAGGGACCGTATTCATTTCTTGTTAGTAGATACATACGATATTTATTAAATAATCGATAAATTTTCTTAGAGGTTATTTGTTTACGCAGCTATCAGTGCGTTAGTTTACAGTGAGTGGAATCATTGTTAAATATAGAACTGTCATAAATAATTCTTGTGATACATGACGATACCACAACTGGATCTCAGTCAAGGACTGGAAGCAGTGTATAAGAAAAACTCATACAGATGAGCATATTTGACTGTCAAAGATAGGGCATCGATATTTAACGACGATTAATAGTTCAACAACGAATAGTTTATGTACAACAACTGTTTTATGAAAGTGAGCGACCATTTATAGTTGCATTACGAAAAATTCACACAAATTTAGGCCAAAATAAAGCACCTACAGAGTTTGTAAATTTGAAGAAGAGACAAGTTGTATTATTGATAAGGCAACATCAATACGCCTTCATCATGCTCGGTTAAATAAAAATATTGATGCAGTGAGAGAAAGTGTACGGAAGTATCCAAACACATAAATTCGACGTTCTGCACAATTAAATCTGTCAAGATCCACCACGCATTGGATTTTAAAGAAAGATATGCATCTGTCAGCATTCATAATTCAGTTGACACAGCAATTAAAAGTTACAGGCCATTTACAACGTCGTACATTTTTTAATTGGATGTTAGAAAGGAAAGAAGGCTTATTTTTATAAAAAAAATGTTGTTTAGAGATGAAGCATATTTTTATCTTGACGGATATGTCAGCAAACAAAATTGTCAAACTTGGGGTGCTGAAGATCCACATGCTGTTCACGAAAAAGAAATGCATCCACAGAGATGCACGGTTTGCAGCTTCTTTGAAAATGAAGCTGGTAATGCTATCACAGTAAATGGGGAACGCTATCGTAACATGGCGTGTTGAAGTCGTATGGTTTGTAGACGACAGTCGTTAAATATTAACGCCTTACCTTTGACAGAACACAAATGACGTGCAATTCAAATTCTATAGTTCCAACTAAGACACCTTATGCTATTCCAGGTGAAATGCTGATTAGTATAAGCAGTTCAAGCAAAACAAGCAAGAAACTTTAAAAGTTTTGAATGAAAAAGCGCTCCCAGATAGACTTGCCTGGAAATTCTAAACAAATTTGGATGTTATAAATGGAGAGAGATAAGAAGAACGTTTTCTAAAAAATCATGGTTTTTATGAAACCTGAATACACCACGACAGTCTTTTACTTCAGTGATCCAATAAAGGCATTTTACTCTCAAAATAATGTAAAGTTAATCTTCTGCCAAATAGACCGCTACAAAATTCTTTGTTTATAAAATAGCGAAGGGTATTACAATTATTAATTAAGAGGTTCATCAATTTTAACAGATAGAGATCCGATTTGTAGAGCCAAGACTTCACATATATATTTACAGCCATAACTTGACTGATTGCGACATTCATTTATATTCAAATTTAAATAAAATTGTTGAGAAAAACCTAAAATACACACACCGTCAAAAGTCTTGAACCCCCCGTATATTACAGATTTCGACCATGTTTATTTTATTTTCGTTGTTAGGCAACAAAGGCCAGTTATTTACCTGTCAAACAAGATCAAATAAATTGCTATATAGATAAAATATTGTTGCGTAGTTATAATTTTTTTTTAATATTCCTCAGTTTCATTGCATAATTAGCAAAGCGACTTTGATTACTTTTCTTCCGTAATAATGTCAGGACGTAAGGTTTCTACATTTAATAGGGCAAAAATTATTGCTTTGCATGATGCTAGACATTTCAATCATTAGATATCCGAGATATTAGTCATTCCTAGATCTTCTGTTGTACGAATAGTGCATAGGTATCAAGAATTAGGGACAGTGGGAAGAAGACCACGGAGTAGTCGGCCTCGAGTGTTAAATGAACGGCAGGATCAGTATTTGGTTCAATATGTCCGTAAACACCGAAATGCTTCACTTCCAGCCCTCAGGGCTCACTTTTAAGGTCCGCCTCGCCTTGTTATATTGACCTTTACAGTTCGAGAAGACTCCGTCTTGCAAATTTACGTGCAAGAAGGCCTTTAAGTACCCACACTGCTTCCACGACATTTGCTTCCCGCTTTCAGTGGGCACGAGAACGTAGTGATTGGCTTTTGCAGCAGTGATGATAGGTCTTATTCACAGATAAAACCAGAATTGGACTGGTGAGTGATGACAATAGGCAAGGGGTCTGGAGAGAGTTAGGTCGTCAAGAGAAACTACATTTTCCCCGTGAGGTTGCTCTTGCTCCCTACAATGGTGGGACAGTAATGTTTTGGGGAGGAATAATGTTCAAACGCCGTACGCCGTCAATTCCCATATATCCCAATCAGGATATGACAAGTCAAGTTTATATTGAAAGTGTTATCTAGCCCATTATTTATCCTTTACGTGCCGAATTAGGTGACAATTTCATCTTCATGGACGTCAACGCGAAGCCACATCGCACAAGAACTATTTAAGAGGTACTTGAACACGAATATATTACCCGATTAGATTGGCCAGCTAATTCTGCAAATACGAATCCCATTGAGAACATGTGGGATTTTGTTTCTAGAGCAATTCACAAACGCATGAAACCACCCCAAAATGCGGAAGAGTTAGCTGCAGCAGCAATAGAGGAATAGAACAATATTCCTCAAGCAATTATCAACCGTTTGATTGTTTCAATACACAGGCATATCAATATGTTGCTGAGAAGTAGAGGAGACCATACTGACTATTAAGTTGTAGTTTACTTTGTTAAAAAATATGTTTTGTTAATTTTTGTCATAATAAATTTACTTAAAAAAATTTTTTCTCATTTTTTAATTGACTAAATTTTTAAAAATTGTTCCTGTATTACAAAAAAATACATTTAGAAAAATTTGAAAAATAAATACAATATTTAAAATAAAAATATTTACTAATAAAAACATCGGGGGTCCAAGACTTTTGATGTGTAGTTGTAAACAAATATTTTGTAAACTGATTTCCAGAATATACATAATTGTTGAAAAGAAGAGTTAACGTGAATGTATGTAGTTAGAAGAGGAAGAGGTTTTGTTGCGAATTGTTTGAACTCTATGGGTCTCATATATGTACAACATTTGTTTTCTTTTAACTTACGGCAAATCGGAGATCATTGACAGGTGGCTTGGCATAAGGAATACCCTCGAATGCGGAATATGTCCGTCCACTGTAGGATTCTTGATAGTGACCATGTATGACACCTTGTGGAATGTTTACTACAGGCGTACAATTTACTGAAATGTAACCTATAAGCAAAATTTGTAAATTAAATAAATAGGTTGTTGAATATGTTCATATTGACGTATCAAAACAAAAAGTAGACTCTCACATATACTATGTGACATAGAAAATAGTTTAATTCTCAGAAAACCCAGTATAATGCAGCACATAATCGGCGATGTTGATGCTCTTTGGTGCATATTTGGCGTTCGGTACATCTGTATGTTTGTGTTCTGCTTTCCCCAAACCATACCCAATAGTATCTCAACATAGATATTCATTCTTCCACAAGCGGTGAGTACTTTTCCTGAACGATATGCCAACTTCATATAATCCAATTACGCGACCATTTTCAAACTCACTAATCTAGGCAATATTATTACGACTACGTACACTAAACTCTCTTCGTTCAATTTAGAACATTGATCAAAACAAGCCATAGTAAAAGTGCCAAATATTTTTATAATTGCCTTCATAAATGTTATCAGCGCGTGTTTGTAAAGTAGTGAACATGTACAGACAGTCTCATCAAGAAATATCAATTACTTCTAGGTGTTGTCTTTTCTATGCCATAGTATATGTTGATTGCTTATTTCAACATGGGATTTTTCAAAAAGAACAGCACAATTTAGATATTTGATATGGCACAATAAAATTTCTAAATATTCCGTGAAATTCCGTGACAGTGAATTAATATATTTGCTTTTACAGTTTCGAATACATACATAAAGTGTATTAAAAAAGAATATATTTTGTTTTAAAATAATAAAACTAATAACGGAGCTAGAATGAAAAAATTATAATCCGGTTAGTATAAACCAACGAAAAGTAAAGAAATTTGTATGTATATATTGCGGAGAAATATGATTTATTTAAAATTTAATATACGAGTATATGTGACTTTATTTCACAGTTTGAAGGCTGGGCTGATATAGATAACTCAATGTCTCAATTTGATTAAATCCGCAATAACACTACCAGACGTATGCATTTTACATCATTATAACAGCAACTGATATTAAATATATATTTAATATATATTTAATAACAGTATTGTTTAGGTTTAGGCAGTCAATATGCAACGATAAAGTTATCATCAATCGATAGGTTGAAGCAAAAGTTCGTGCGTTCTTTTATTGAAAATTTTATATTCTATAAAATATTATTGACTTTTGTTAAAGCTTTGAAGCAAAAGTCAATTAAATTTATGGTTTGAAGCCATCTATTAGAAATATGCTCGATCCCCCGTCGATACCACCGCTGTCCTTAGACTTGAAAAGCTTATGATCATCTCGTTTCCACAAAGTCCAAATTATGCTGCTGCGTTCCACAGGAAGTATGCCATTGAGCGGAAAAGATGGTCTGATGATACAAAAATCTCCTTTCAGGCAATAAACTCAGGCCTTCGTTATATTTGCAACAGTTTAGTAGAAGACTCAGAAAGTCGCCTAAATAATTTATATTTCATATATAATGGTCCGAATTGCTTTCGAAATTATGGTATTTATCAAGCGTAGCAAGTTTAGCTCCGGACGAGAACAACGAAAAGCGTCTCAAAAGAATTTCGGAATCTCTATGGTGTAATGTCCCTTTCTACTACATCAGAAATTTGAACTCCTGCAGGATGTTCAGGCGTTGAACTCATCTTTTGCTTTTTTGTACCAACAAATGTACGAGAATACTTTTTCGATGACGAGTCATGATTTTAACTTTTCACAGAAACACTGCAAACAACTGTAAAAACACGAAGGTTTATAATTTGGTAGGTTTCAACACTTATAAACCCAGTGTTACTAACGCAAATTGATTTTAATTAAGAAGTTAAAATCATAATAATAAATCGACCATGAAAGAATAGAATCGACCGGCAAAATGAAAAGTTAGGTTTTGTCATTTTAAGAAAACGAAACTCCTAAATTATTCAGATTAATAGCTGACAATTTCAAGGCACATTCTTAAATAGTGCAGATATGCCCTGACGAAGCCGATGAATATTGAAAAGTTGAAAAAAAATTGGAAATGATGAAATGTTGTGTGTTGATATTTCAGCTTAATAAAAAAATGGTCAAATTTAAAAAAAACTCTCCGTCAGGGTATTACTACACTTATGGTAACTATTTAATATTTCACGCAAAAATATGAAAACCATCGAAAGATATGTATTCCTAAATTAAGAGATATTTTCCATATAGATAAAGTGTAACTCAATGTCCCCTTACTTACCAATTTACTATTATACAAAAATATGAAAATGAGTAAAATAAGTTGAAAATTGTCTGCCATATACATATGTATGTATGTAAAAGTGTCATGTATTCCGCTGATTTTTCAATTGGGCGTATTATGATCATTTTAGATTATAATTATAACTGACGATTGAAAACCCCATATCCATTCTTCAAAATGGGTATAACAATAAGAGAAAATACTGTAAAACAGTATTCCAAACGTCATATATTTCTGTCACCCAAATTGTCACGAGTTATTAATATATTTATCTATATTTCACTTACCGAATACACTAATTAACAGTATTATCAACCTCTTCATTTTTCTCACTAACGTTACAAAATCTAATGTCTGAATCTCGACAAGTCAGTGTAACGTATATAATTATGCGCGCAGATATATATGTATTACTAGAACCCAACTTCGTTAATAATAATGACGAGCGGAAACAAAACTTACAATTGTTTATTAATGATGATGTTTGACTGTACATTATTTATGCATTAATCCCTAAGGATTAAATGCCCCGCAAATTAATAATTTTGATAATTTTTGGTAGGTCCAAGGATTCCCATTCTCATATATAGTGTATATTCGATTAGTAACGATAAACACTAATACGATTTAACGAGCTTACATAAATAAAATTCTCCTGTCTATTATTCAATTACATGATGGTGAGTCACTTCTTAATAACACATTTATATGAATGGACCACATGAATGTATAATATAAACTAGAATATTTTAAGCACAAATTATTTTTTTGGAAAACCCGCCACGGGTAGGATTCAAATTGAATACTACCCGTGGCGGGTTTTCTTTTCTCGTGTTTATGCTGATGGCAGAAACACGAGAAAGGGGTCGAGGATCCCTATTAGGCATAATTCAATGCCTGACAGGGCTTTAGCCCGAGGAGTAGTTGTTTCCTAAGGCGATTATGTAGTAGCCTTGATATTCGGGAACTACTTGCTAACCGCTTTGAGGTTTGGTGGTCCCTTTCTCGATTCCCGACTTATAAGTTACTGACAAATTATTTTAACGTAAACTAATTCAAGCTACTGAAAAAATGTGGAGCCATCTGAAATGTTTCCATCATTGAAGTTATTTCATTTTCGGCATTGAATGGCTTGTGATACCATTTGTAATCTTGATGATAATTTTTGTGGATTATTTTGAAAGAACATGTATTAAAATACGAATGTACAAAATTTGGTATTCCTCACCATTCTTGATCTACCATATATAAGAGAGTATCAGGAAAATAAAACTGAAAACATTTTTAGGTGCATTGGAAAAACAAGATCAGTACCTAGAATGACAAACTAAATCTCCAGATTTTCGCCTCTGGATATGTTCTTGTAGGATGACCGATAAAGCTAAATTCTGAAGACGAAGCTTAAAGAAAAGCATTGTAAGAGGACGAAAACGCCTTCAATCATGGATTCAATTAAAATCAATTAGCCTGACATGACAATTATCTCAAGTTACTCATACTCATTTCTGAGTATAAGTATATCTAAAATTGAGTCCAAATACATGCATACTAATGATCAGAGAAGAAAGTCAAGTGGGATTATATCGGTAATCGCTCTGATCAATTAATATTCTATCATTAATAAATACTATAATGAAACTATAAAATGAAATGAGTTATTGTCACAATTGATCTGATGAAGAAGGTAAACGGCGTATACATTTTATAGACAGACTTCAGAGCAGAATACTATCCATCCCAAAGAAATAGAAACGTTACTTTTGACGTTTCTTAGAATATACCTATAATTTATGGCGTGACGCATGTATTTAATTAAAGCAATAGTAATAAATGTGAGGTAAAATAATAAGCAATTGGCGCAATCCACAGAGTATACTTTATCTCCATTTTTTTCCATCTATAATACCGATGAGTGCAAGTTATGGTATAATTACATTGATGATACTATTTACTGATGCTATTAGTTGAGTATTATACAAACAATTACATTCGAGGGAAGGGGTAAATAAAATATGCTGCACGTAGATTAATTTTTAGATTGGTTTAAAGTTGTAGGAAATGTAGGCAACTGAAATGGTATGTCATTTACGAAAGAAACTTCTCAAAATTACCACTAATTTATTTATAAAATAGGCAACGAGATCTTGAAGACACCAACAACCTTAGAGATATATTTAACGCTAAATTTTCTTTTGTGTATCATATCGTTATAGTACATAATAAGTGGTACTCTCAATTTATTACTCTAAAGTCTATAGCAACAAGATTTGGCCGTTTTCTTACCTAATATTCTCCTCTACAAGATTCTTGTAATATTTGCAAATGATAGGAGGTCATTGTAGATATTTTTAATTACAACCTTAATGGCAACACTAATTGAGTTTTCCACAAAACACCAAAATATTACACGCGTCGAGTGTAGTGTATAGTGTTTTGTGGAAAACTCAGTTAGTGTTATCTTCACACCAAAGGTTCCAACCTACTCCAGGAACAACCTTAATGGCATTAAAATGTTTTATTGTGGGCAGGGGCGTAGCGGGAGAAAAGAATCCAGGGATGTGATAAAAATTTTATAAGGGGAAGAGGTATAGTCAGATGTATGGTAGGTTATATGAAAATGGTAAAATAAAAAAAAGACGTCGACTAAAGGCACCCCAGGGCAGTAAAGGGCAGGTGTTTTCTATTCCTTGAACCCCCTACTATATATTGTGCGAAAACAGACTTCCACTTTAAAACATTAATTTTTGGATTCTTGGCCAGCTTTTTGGGATTTTGTCCCACTGGTGGGAAACGATTAGTTCTAAAAGGGAAACGAATAGAAGTGGATGGTGACAGTAGACTTAAGTATATCTTCTCCCAATAAAAGTAACATCACCTCAATTTGGTCCAATAAACTGGCTCTATTCTGGTGTTTATTTAATACCTATGTTAAGTCCAAATACCATAAAAATGAAACATGCGTCAGTGACTTACCTACTTGATCTAATCTGATGTGTAATCTTAATTATTCTTACATAAATTTAATGTGTGTGATTTTTACTAACAATTTCTGTTTATTAAACACTTTTAGTACATTTAGAGATATACAAAGTCAGCACTTATACTCATACAACCTGAATTAAGCAAAGCGACATTATTAAAATGGTTACATATGTTTTTACATATATAATGTATATTACATGACGTATTTATTACTAAAACATATAATGATTAAGCAGCTTTGACGAACCCAATGGTCTTATCGTTGATATTATAAATCGAGTAATACTCCGATAAGAAAGCTCCTCCTAGTACCCAGAATCCTGTTTCAGATGGAGTAGATGACGAGACAAACGCAGATAGACAAAACGAAATAGACATAAAGGACATCTGTGAAAGAAGAAAAATGATAAAGTCCTGTTAAATATTATTATCAGATTATAAAGTGTAATGAAAAAGGCATTATTAATTTAATCATGTAGTATGTAGTGCATTGAGCGTAACGAGATGATCCGATAGATCCGACTGAGAATTCATGAATGTTAGCTCTCAGCTATTATCTCTTTACACTGGAAGCACTTTATATTAATGTTACGCACAATTTGAAATAGTTTATTTTAAAAGCTGCAAAGAAAAAGTATACTAATCTAATATATTTTACTGTGTGTCTGTCAGAATAAGTTCAACCTATGGGACAACATTTTGCTTACTAAAATCTAAAGAAAAATCTGTTGTCTACATCTGCATGTAATAATCATAAGAGTTCCAACACAGATGGTATGTAAATATGAAATAAGAATTTTTTATCCAAGTTTATTGTATGAAAGTGATAAAGAATATTTTATTCGAAGTATTGTCCAATGCTACATTTTCCCATCTCTTTGACAATTTATAGATTCCATGCCAAAAAAATTGTTGCTCGAGCCATTTTCCTAAGAAGTGAAGCCCTGCTCAGCAAGTGCGTGTCCCATCGATACAAATAAGTAGTAATCGGACGAAGCCAAGTCTGGTGAGCAAGCTACATGTGAAAGTATCTCCCAACTAAACCCCTCAAACCTTTCCTTGACCAGCTTTTCTGTGTGTGATGGCGCATTATCATGAAGCAAAATCACTTTGTGTTGCCTTCTTTGATATTCTGGTCGCTTTTCATACAAAGCTTGATTCAAATCGATCATTAGTTGTCGGTAGCGTTCAGCATTAATGGTTTGGGCAAGATTTAGCAGATCATAATAGATCACCCCTTCTGATCCCACCAAACACAGAGTATTGTTTTCCCGTCCATAGTGATTTGGCCTTGCAGTCGATGTCGATGGTTCGCCTGGAGTTACCCATGATCTTTTCCGTTTAGGATTTTCGAAATATATCCACTTTTCATTCTCATCCAACAATGCTTGCAATTCGCTATCTTCAAACGTTTACGGTGGTCTGCCAGTGGCGGCTCATGGTGATTTGTCATGGGTGGGCAACAACTAACTATTAGTAGGTTATATAGTGCAAAATAATAAAGTAAAATATAGTAAAAAAAACTTTGACTCATCACTCTATGTTAGTCACTGTACAAGTATATGTTAAGATTTAAAATTCTTTCAGCTTTCAAGTTGAAAATGCATAGCACTAAAATTGCATAAAACCAGTACAGACTCTTATGAATGCTACACAATTTTTATATTTACACATTTTCTAATACATTAATAACCAAAATAAATTTACTTAATAATATAACAAATACTGTTATAGAGAAATTCTCTCACGTTCGCCATGATATAAATACTAAATAAATACAATACTAAACAAACACAAATGTAAAGTACCAACTTCCACAGACAGACCGCCGCACTAATTTATTGTAATTATTGTTAAAGAACAGTTAAAATTTTGAAAATCCTAATCTACAGAGTACAGACCTCGCTGAGATACAATGTTCTACAATTTCTCTGAAAACTGAACTCGGAAATATGGAGATCGGAGATTCTCGATTCCTTCCCCGCTTTGCCGAAGGCTTCTTCAGCAGGGTGGTCTAGCCCACCCGTGTCACAGCTTACTCGACACTCGAGTAAGCTGTGCCCGTGTTTCAAAATAGTTTCATGTAGTTTACACGTGTATAATTTTGTTTTTATGTCTTCAAATCATTCGTAATTCTATTAATTAATTAATTCTCTTCATGTCTTTAGTGTGTATTTAATTTTATATTCCAGATTCCCATGTTTCTATATTATTGTGAAATAATTTAAACTTTCAAGGGATGTTGAAAGTATACCTATGTCAATTATATCAATATCAATTTTAAAACTAATCTTGGTAGACACTTATTTACTTGTATTTATTTGTTAAAGCAATAAATATAATTTTTTATTTGTGGGAGGCGCTTGCTCTGTCTCGAATGTACCTACAAAGCCAGAAAGGCAAAAGGCGTGGCTGCCCACCCGGACCGGCACCCACCACGGTAACTATTCCATCACGGTTAGAAGAGTGAATTGCTCAGCTGCACTTACTTGCACTGCAATTTTCCCCCACGGTTGCGCTGTTAGTATTAGTATATATAATCAGAATTTTTCATTGTATTATTGTTGTTATGTAATATATAGTGTATTTAATTAATTACATATTACATAATTATATCTTCACTTATTCCTATAAATGATAAATAACGACCTTTGGAACTGTTGTTCCTCTTCTTCTAGGAAGCAGCTGGGTGGGCACTGCCCACCCTGACCAGCCGCCACTGGTCTGCCACGTTCTTCGTTTCTCACGTCAAAATTGCCACTTTTGAATTTTTAAATCACTCAGAGCACTGTGATTTACCAAGAGCATACCCACCGTAGGTTTCGACAGGCATTTGATACGATTTTGCAGCAGTTTTCTTCAAATGCGAACAGAGAATCAATGCTGTCTGCAAATCGTAGTTTCTGGGCACAAAATTCGACATGTTCAACGCTATTAAAAACAATATTGTTGTATGAAACTTGTATTGTGGTGAGATAAAAACCTTTATCAGATGTCAAAAGAAGCAAATGGCGCCAATGACGCGGTATGACGGTAACTACATTAGCAGCTAGGCCATCTATGGGCAAATTCCGGTTTCATATTTACATACCTGGTAAATATCTGTCACAGTGACATGCGGTCCATAGAAGCGATGGAAGCACCCCTTCCCTTGCTTCCAAAAACAATATAAATATCAAAAGTTTTATTTTATTTTGTCAAGATTAAAATTCATTTAATTTTCGCCTTTCGCAGTATCCATTTCTACCTCTAATATACCCACTTTACCTCAGAAAACTCGCCACACGCAAAGAGATTCCGATACGATTCACCCTCGCCAATGATAATTCAGATGATTTCCGTTGACTAAGAAATGCTTTTCGTGACCTCATAGTTCGTTTGAATTATTATTCGAATTATCTAAATTTTTCGGAACCCCGATCCTTTGATATTCTACAAGTTAAATCAAATGACATTTGTCTCTACGTGCTACATATTGACGCATTTGAGAAAAATTAAATCAAAACAGGAATTAATTTCAATATTTTTGGAAGAAATCAATAAATTGTAAAGAAGAAAAAAATAGAACCGACAATGTAGGTGATTTCCTAGAAATCGTTGAAAATAGTACTGAACAGCTGAGAGTGAGGCTTGTTAATTTTAGCGAAATAAAATTTGTTAAAATATGTAATTTTAAAAACTGTAATATAAGAAGTGCCCTGGAATGTTTTCCTATTTTAATTGAATAAAATTCGGTTATTAAAACAGTTGTTAGCATTCCCTATTTTTTATTTAAATTTACAATGTAGGGAAAGTATTATGTATGAAAAATAACATCATCAAGTTGCCTTCCTTCATACCGCTGTATCTATTCAAGGCGCGACCTTACATTTGCAATAACTCGCCGACATAATGCTGGTTCGATTCTTTGAATTCCCTCGCGTGTTTTAACTATTAACTGAAGCAGAGTCCTAGGAGCATTAGTGTACACCTTCGTAGATTTCAAATAACCCTATATGAAGAAATCCATCGGAATCATATCGGGACTTCTAGGCGGCCAATTAACGTTCCACCGCTTAGATATCACTTTTCCACGGATAATCACTCCGACGGCTTCCATTCATAAATTTTCAGTATGAGCTGTAGCCCCATATTGTCTATTGTCTAACAAATACAAGTGCGAGAACATTTCCGAAATATTTAACAAACAAATGAAGAAATCATTTCAGGGCAACTTGTATATTATACACAGAAGAAGCTTTTAATAACCTAAAGCTAACTTGCGGTAGCTTTATTTGACACTACGTCATTGCATTCACAGTCAAATTTATTATGATACTTTTAATCAATAATCAAGAAACACCCTTAATTTATAACAAAATCCAGAGCTTACCAACAATTTTATCAACGTGGATAGGCTAATAAAATTACATTACAAATAAATCTACCATTGTAAGTACTGCTCATCAAGAATAGGAAAAAGTGTGAGATTCTCTAGGTATGCTTTTGAGACTTGTTCCGTTCTTGATCAGCTATAAGTAGATTTATTTTTTCTTTTTCTTGAAAGGTGTTCCACAAAATTTTTGTTCTTCGGCACACCAAGACTCGCAAAAACTTAAATAAAGTAATATGATTCTTAGTACGCTTCCCCGAACGAAAATCTCACCGCACGCCACTGGTCTGTCAAAATATTAAACTACAGTACAATCCAACTACAAACGATCGTAAGTTTGGACAGGAAATTCATACACCAGTATGATTTACAACAATGTATATAGAAGTCTGTCCAACTTAAATGTCGGAAGTTCATTTTATTTAATAATTCATTGAGAGTGGCTGAATACTAGTTGATCTATATTAATGATGCCTATATCAAATTTACACTTATATTAAATCATAACAAAAATAACTCGCATGCACGAATTTTAAGTCTAATAAAACAACATATTTCATGAAAATTATTTATGTTTCTGAAAACTTAAACGGATACAAATTTTAGGAATATATTGATGGAAAAATAAAATCAACTGAATTGTTAGAAATACTAAAAAAAACAATGGCCTTTATTTGGATAAACTATGTTCCTATGTAATATACTGTGTCTATTCCATAAGTTCATTCTCTCTAGTGGGGGATTGGGGGTGTTAATTCTCTCTAGAGAGGGGCGTCCATTCTCTCTAGAGGAAGGGAGAGGGGCATGGAGGTCATGTACTTTTATCATATATTCATATATAAGATCGTATATGAACTTACCACCTTCCCAAGTATGTACATATGAAACCGGAATTTGTCCATAGATAGCCTAGCTGTTAATGTAGTTACCGTCATACCGCGTCATTGGCGTCATTTTCTTGTTTTGACATCTGATAAAGGTTTTTATCTCATAACCAAGAAGTCTAGAGAACAGGAGAAATAACTCGAGTGGTGGGGGTAGGACGAAAAACGTCCGCACCATGGCGGTCCTTGTGTAGAACCGAGCGAGGTTATGTTTATTTTTGTTTACTGTGTTTTAAAAGTTTTGAGCGTTTCCAGTTTTTCCGTTAAATATGTCAAAAGCGTCGAGATATTGTTGCGTTACGAATTGTTCCAGCAAAAGCCCTGATTGTGTCATAAATAACCGAACAATTTTTAAAGTTCCTGAGGTAAGTCTTTCGATAAACAAGTATTGTAATGTTTGTATACACCGATAGTAACGCTTACTTTATAGTAAATAGTAAAAGTGCAGTGTAATGTAGAAGTAAATTATCAAATAGTAATTTACAACTCAATTTCGTTTAAGGACTATGAGAGACGAGAAAAATGGTTGGAGGTGCCATCACCGTATTACCTTAATATTATGCAGCTCAAGGAAAGAATACTTTATAATAGTAGAAAGAGAAAACTCAAAATACCAGTTTTCCTTCACTTAACAATAATGAATTTGAACTTCCCACAGAACGTTTCCGTAATAAGATTTTTGGTTATCATAGTTTTTTAGTAAGAGGTAACATCCTATATTATTTATTTTATATTATTATTATGGCCTTTTAGTTAAATTGAAAAAGTTTAACTACAGTTAGTTAGTTAAAGTTAGTTAGGTAGTTTAGTTTAGTTCTTTAGCTCAAAACTTTAGTTTAGTTCTTTTCATTGCAATGTTATTTCTTCGCTTACATTAGAATGCAACTTATAATTTCAATTTTCTTGAATAAATAGTTTTGTGACATTTCTTGTTTTATTCCTGTACCCTTCAATTTATGTCTAATTACTAACGTTAATTCTGAAAAAATTATTGATTTTACATCACACACTGTATTGCCTTCATAGTACACTGATTTGAATAAATTGTACTCTTATTGAATGCTTTGTTTTTACTGAAGCAACATACAAAAAGGTCGGTAAATATGTAATGTTATTACCACAAAATCGCAAATTTTAAATTAACCGAATATATACAATTGATTAGTAATTGTTTAAAAACAACTTCACATTTCATACAATAATAGCTCACAAGCTAATTTCACAGGAAAACTATCGGTTACTTCTTGGATGTTTGAAATATCTTGTACAGACTTCGGCACATCCCATTCCATCCATTCCAAATATTCACTGTGTAAATACACATTCACATTCAACTTCTTATCAATGCATATGTTTAAATTGGTGTCCAAACCAGACTCAGCATACCATTTTTCGCTTGGCAATTCAATGGACTGTCTGTTGCTTTGTAAACTTTCAAACAAAATATTTCCTTCCGAGATCGAACACTTCTTCATTTCCCCATGCAAAAGTGATCGCAGTTCGACATTTTCAATTCCACTTGTGGCCATGGTTAAAATGTGTAATCTTCCTGTGGATGATTGAAACTCGTTAGACTAAAAGCTCATTATGTTATTTCATTTCCACAAAGCTAAATTATCATCGATATCCTACTCGTGGCAGACATAAAAGAAAATTATAATTGACAGATGAAAAATGCAATAACATTTCTTGCTCTAAAAGAAAAGCATTCAGAACTATCATTTTTTGTATATACTATGTATTTAGGACTGAAAATACTGTATCCCAATTTTCATAGCGTGTTTTTACCAAACAATTCGGAAACAACAATTGTAAAGAAATGCACGCGAAAATTGTTTACTGTTTACATGAGCACAATAGAACCCTAACCCTACATTTAAATAGTGAAGACCCGCGATAGACGAGGATAAACGGCATGCGCACATGCGCAGATCCCGCGCGATTCTACGCGAGGCTGCCATATTGGCGCCGTTTTTCGTCCTACCCCCACCACTGATTTTTCGAGGAGCTATGTCTCCTTACTCTCTAGACTACTTGCTCATAACAATACAAGTTTCATACAACAACATCGTTTTTAGTAGCGTTTAACATGTCGAATGTTGTGCCTGGAAACTACAATTTGTGGACAGCATTAATTTTCTGTTACCATTTGAAGAAAACTGCTGCAGAATCACATGGAATGCTTGTCGAAGCCAACGGTGAGCATGCTCTTGGTAAATTACAGTGCTTTAAGTGGTTTAAAAAATTAAAAAGTGTCAATTTTGACGTGAGAAACGAAGAACGTAGAAGACCACCGGAAAAGTTTGAAGATAGCGAATTGCAAGCATTGTTGGATGTGAATGACGCTCAAATGCAACAAAAATTCGCGGATCAATTAAATGTGACACGAGAAGCTGTCTCCATACGTTTGAAAGTCATGGGAAACATCCAGAAGATGGAAAAATGGGTTCCACATGAACTGAATGATAGACAGCAGGAAAACCGAAAAACCATTTACGAAATGCTGCTCGCCAAGTACAAAGGAAAGTTATTTCTCCATCGAAATGAAAAGTGGATATATTTTGAGAATCCTAAGCGTAAAAGATCATGGGTATCATGGTGAACCATCGACATCGATTGCAAGGCCAAATCGCTATAGACAGAAGACAATGCTCTGTATTTGGTGGGATCAGAAGGGCGTTATCTACTATGAGCGACTAAAACCTAGCCAAAGCGTTAATACTGAATGCTACCGACAACAAATGATCGATTTAAATTAAGACTTGCGAGAAAAACAGCCGAAATATCAAAAAAGGCAACACAAACTGATTTTGCTTCATGATAATGCGCCATCACACACAGCAGAACCGGTCAAGGAAACATTGAGGCATTTAGTTGGGAAATACTTTCGCGTGCGGCTTACTCACCAGACTTGGCTCCGTTCGATTACTACTTATTTGCATTGATGGGACACGCACTTGCTGAGCAGGGCTTCACTTCTTATGAAAATGTACGAAAATGGTTCGATGACAGGTTTGCCTCAAAAGAGCAAACATTTTTTTGACATGGAATCCACAAATTGTCAGAGAGATGGGAAAATGTATAAAATATTTTTATTCATTTTCATACAATAAACGTGTATTTTCTATATAGAAAATTCCTGTTTCATATTTACCTGGTACATTATTTCCACCTCATCTACAGGCCCCCAAAATATTGGCATAATATTCTGGGACGGCCTGTATAATGCATAATTGACATGAAATATATTCAAAAGATACCTACTTTTACTATATACTGTGGACCTTCTAGGCGGAAGTATTGCCCACCAAGAACAAAATCGATTTTTGGTAGTTTATTAACGGTATCGCATTCCACCTGGAATTGAATTAGATTAGAAGCTGGGTAATAATTAGGAAAATTCAAATAAAATATCTCACCGTGTATCTATTAAAATAGAAACTTTTTGCTTTTATAACATCGTGTATCTTGCCAATATCATCTTCTGGTCCTATTATTGTAGTGGCACTCGTATCTGATATAGCTTTACATCCATTCGGACATAATGTGATGTTAGGATTTGGTTTACCAGAGTCAATGACAACCCTATAATCAAAATTTAATGATATTAATACAGAGAATGCCCAAGTGAATGTAATTATAAATATATTTATTTAAGTGTATGGATGAAGAAAATTATACTGAAATATTCTGTCTTGAGATTTCCTTATTAAAAGCAATATATTTGGTATATTAATATTATGTATACCATACAAACCTTATTGTATACCTATTGTAAATAAATTTGAATAAAAAAAAACAACAGAAAACTTTTTAAGAAAACTTATAAGCACAATATTTTATGGTGAGATTTATCATCATTGACAGAAGTGGCTTTAGTTTATTTATTTTTTGTAGAAGTACTTGATATTTGATTTGATATAGACAGTTTGTAGAAATATTCTGAAATATTTATCTTGTCATTTTTATCCATTATAATTCTACCTGTCCATAGAAAACTGCCAGTACTGGCCTGGATCTACTGTTAAATATTTTATTTGATCAGGTACTATACTTTTATTCTTGAGTTCTGTTTTATGGACATGCTTCGGATCATAAAATCCCAGCATAATATTTCCACCTTTGTTCGATTGTTTATCCCTAAAAAAGAAAACAAATGGTTTTTGTCTATTACATTATAAAATACAATAGTAGGTATATGTACCTAGTATTAAAGAAACATATTTATTAAACCACCTAAAGAAATGTAGTGACCTACCTATTCAGATATACTGAAAAAATAGGATCCCTTATTTTCTTCTGTCTCAATAGCTTATAAAAGAATGGTTCGTATGCATCCACTTTCTGGCCTAGTCCCAGAACGCCATCGACCTTATTAAATATAAGTGTATATGGTATTCCAACCATTTCCACAAACGATTGGGTTGTTACGTTTGAGTGGGCAATCTACACAGAAATCTATTGTTAAAACGTATTGCCAATTTATGGTGAGTAACATATAAGTCGGAAATCGAAAAAGGAACCACCAAGCCGCCAAGCGGTTATCAAAGTAGTTCCGGAATAGCAAAGCTATTACATAATCGCTCTAGGAAACAACTACTCCTCAGGCTAAAGCCCCGCCAGGCATTGAATTATACCCAGAAGCAATCTTCGACCCCTTTCTCGTGTTTCTGCATGATCAGATAAAGTTTCAAAAAATAAAACAAAAAAAGGTTTTATTTTTTGAAACCTTATCTGATCGTGTAGAAACACGAGAAAGGGGTCGAGGATCGCTTCTGGGTATAATTCAGTGCCTGGTGGGGCTTTAGCCCGAGGAGTAGTTGTTTCCTAGAGCGATTATGTAATAGCTTTGCTATTCGGGAACTACTTTGATAACCGCTTGGCGGCTTGGTGGTTCTTTTCTCGATTTCTGACTTATATGTTACTGACAGAGATCGTATCGATAAAGATGTATACGCCATAAAGTTCATTCGGCATTTGTCCTGAATCGGCGTACCGTGTACGGCACTGATGAGAACTAGGTTTTATTTTTTGAAACCTTATCTGATCGTGCAGAAACACGAGAAAGGGGTCGAAGATCGCTTCTGGATATAATTCAATGCCTGGCGGGGCTTTAGCCCGAGGAGTAGTTGTTTCCTAAAGCGATTATGTAATAGCTTTGCTATTCGGGAACTACTTTGATAACCACTTGGCGGCTTGGTGGTTCCTTTCTCGATTTCCGACTTATATGTTACTAGATATAAAATGTGGATAATATAGTTTATATACTCACAGAAATGTTGTCATAAGAGTAAAATCCAGTGAAATTATATTTTCCTTCATTTCCTATATATGGTCTGTTATCTTTTTTCCATTCTGAAGATTTAGTGTGGTCATATCTGTTATGGAACCCTACCAAATAATAAAATAAAAGTAACGATTGCTATATTGTTGTATGGGATGAATTATAAGTTGATTTAGAGTTAATAGTTATTTAGATTTAAAATTAATAATGGCAATAATAAGTTCATTTTTGTTGCCGTATTGTACTTAATATTAATAATGGAAGTCATAAAAATTATATAACTAAATATTTATCTAAGATGAGCAGACACATTTACAACAGAAAGTTCTTTAGAACTAGTTTTTGTAATCTGTATTAGTTATGCTACGAGAATTTAAGATAATTGGTCTGTATAACATTCATAAAATATACAATGTTGCAATATGGTATACTCACAACATCCAATAGACTTCCATGTATTACATTTTGATGAAATCACCCATGAAAGACTCCAAGCAGTATCAAAAGCAACATTTAAAGTTTGTCCTGGGTGTCCAATTACTATTTTTCCATAAAATTCATTCTGGAAACAAACATCACAATAACGTGCCACATTTAAAATATAATGAATCAACTGAATATACTTACAATAGTATATTCAGTTTTTGTAGTTTTTTGTTTTTAATTTTCGAATTTAATGTAAATTGTAGTTAATTAATACAATTTTATTTTAATCAAAATTAAAGAATTTTATTAAATGGTGATTTATGTAATTAAAATATTTCATGGTAATTTTAATTTATGTAAAGCGATAAGCATTTAAAATAATGAATATAAGAATATTACGAACACTATTCGTAATATAAATTGCCGCGTTGGGCCGCTGTTACTGCATGAACGTTGTTTCCTCCGCACTTGCCCGTACGTAACCCAGACGGTTGATTAAAGTGCGACATATGTTCTGCTCGTCAAGAATAGGAAAAAGTGTGAGATTATTTAGGTACTGTGTGTATATTCACATTCAATATACGAGGCTTGTTTCAAAAGTAAGGTTCCCATCACAATAGCTTCGTAAGGATAAGTATTAGGTGAAATCTGACAACACTGTCGTGCGCGCCATTTCTCCCTCTCTCGGTCCTCACGTTCGCTATCAAGCTACGCCGCGCAATGTTGGCCTGACAGCCGTCTGCGATGTACCTCCTCGGTTTCCGTCACCGCCAGGTGCGAAATACGCTCAGTGATCGATTTTTGAACGCAAAAAAAGGTTCCACCCATAGACATTCATCGACAGTTGTGTCGCCATCGCCATCGTCAATTTCTTCAACAATAGGGAGGAATTGTTGGACTCCATCGTCACAGGCGACGTGGGTGTTTCATTTCACTCCCGAAAAAAAAAAGGAACAATCACGCGAATAGTGCCACTCAAGTTCGCCTAAACAGAAAAAGTTCAACCAAACGCAATCTGCGTGGAAAATCATGGCAACTGTGTTTTGGGACCGTAAGGGAATATTGCTCATCGACTTTATGCCTCCTGGGACAACAATAAACCCAGAGAGGTATTGCGAAACCCTAAAGAAACTCAGACGAGCCATCCTAAACCGTCGGAGAGGAAAACTAAACAAAGATGTGAAGCTGTTGCACGACAATGCTCGTCCCCATGTCTCTCGACAAACCCAGGATCTCCTGAGAAAATGTTGCTGGATTGTCATTCCCCACTCCCCCTACAGCACAGACCTAGCCCCTAGTGATTACCCCCTGTTCCCAAAATTGAAGGAACACTTGGGTGGCTTGCGCTTCCGGACCGACGATGAAATCAAAGAAGAGATTAATCGCTACCTCAACGGGTTGGCGGTGGAGTTCTATAACACGGGAATACAAAAGTTGGAAGAACGTCTACAAAAATGCATCGAAAAAAATGGCGATTATGTAAAAAAAAAATAGATTAATGTTCAAGCTTTCCAACAATGCAAATAACTTTGATAATAAACAATGCTGTCTATTTAAAAAAAATGTGAGAACCTTATTTTTGAGACAACCCTCGTAGATCGATATTCACTCTGCAAAGGTCAGCTGTAATTAGTTTGGTAAAGCAGCAAATCAATTTTGATAGTTTCAAGTTACAACAATTGTTTCTTTTACCCCATTCTTGTATGCTTATTTACTAATTAAGTGCAATGCCAATTAGCGTAGATAGTAACCGAAATGAGATGAGATCGCAGTTAAAAGGAACACAGCTAATATTGAACGTAGGTAAAGAGCAAGATCGTTTAAAATTTAATTGATCTTGGGTAAAGAGTTTGTGGTTTTTGACGTTTCAATTTGAGGTTAACTTTTTCTTGATATTGGACGATACTGGTTTGTTATTAATTATAATTAGTTTTTATAAATATATTATTTACATTTTAATTGTTATATGTTGTTCATGTTCTTTGCATCAAATCGTACAATGGAAAATATTTTGTGCTGCTTTAATACTTTTATATAAGTATGTCGATATACATATTTGTTTCTGTTTACATGAAAGTATTTATATTCTCCAATTTAGATAATATTGCTTTGAAAATCACCAGCTATTGCAATGTATGAATGATGAAATACTTATCAATAAATTTGGTAACTTTAAAGGTTATCATCGGTATTAATAATGAACTACATAGTTTTTTTTTATTGTTTCTGTGTATGATCATGTCAGTGTGCAAATCAAGTGTCTTATTTCATTATACATTTTGAAATCCGTATAAAACAGTAATCCGTAAGTGTATTTAACTTGACGAATATTATTAAGATATTTTTTTCCTAAATGCAAATGTCCTTCACAGTAATGTATTGTTTTAATATAATTTACTATAACAGTTGGTAACAAAAATTTGTCAGTTGTGTTGTGTTAGAAAAATCCAGCTGTCAAGAAAATATATTTTCAGGTTTGATGGTCAAATTGTATGCAATATACAAAATTGAATGTTTATGTTTAAATGTAAGGAAAAAAATAAATTAAACATCTTGAAACTACTAATTGAATTAGAATTTTATCATTTCAGTCTATATACTTTATATTAAAAATTATATATGAATGACTATTTATATTTATGGTTTGGAGACACATATTTACATTCCGCTTCCTTTTTTAATTGTTGTTATATTATACTCTGGATACATGCTAAGTGATGATATATGTATATGAAGTGATACACAAAACATTGAATATTAATAGTGAATAGTTTTCACTTATTGTTGCATTGTGTACTTTGAGGTACATTCTGTAAATTGTAGTGTAAATCCATTTTCATAGAAGCTTCATAATTATATAAGAATTTTCCACATGAGGAAATACTACAAATATTAATGATTATAAAACATAACACATCGAGTCAAAATTCACGAGCCATTTATGTGAAAAATCAATTAATAAAATAGTCAAAACTATAGTTTGAAATATTTTACTTGGTAATTTCCAATATTTTTTATTTAAAATAAAGAATAAAAAACTTATACACACTTCCAGAATGTCAATAATACATATGTATGGATACATGTAGTTGTAAGATTGTTCATAACATAAATTTAAAGCTTATATTTTTATTTTTAACAAGCACAATAGTAAGTAACATAATTAAATAGGTAAGAATGTTATAATATAATTCTTTCGCAAGTAGAAATTCCACCTTACATTATCAGTTTCTACTTAAATTATGATATAAAATACCTTTGCCTCACACGATGGGAATAAATAGGACTAGGAAATAGATAAATAATCACTGTATACTTTAGTTATCATCAGGTGTAGATTCTGAATTTACCGTTATTGTTATAATTACTGCTGACTAGAGTTATTGCTCTTGCATAGTTTTTCATAGACCAGTTTTGTAATTTATAATTTTTTTTAAATTATTAATTTTAAGAACAAACCTACTACAATAAACTACAATCGAATGAGTTACGAAATAAAAGAATTAACTTTGCTTATACAAGGATGTAAACAAATTGTGTACTGTATTAAAAATGTTTTCCTTTTACCTGACACTACAATATTCATAATTTTTTTAGGAAAATGGCAGAACAACCTTCATCATCCATCACCGATGAGCTGTTGGAGACTAGCTGTATTTACTGCAGTCTATGCAAAGATCTTCTAAAGCCTCCGATAATGCTGATTGAAAACATAGGAAATGTTTGTTCTATTTGCTATGAAGAGAAACATGAACTTAGAGATTGGAGAGCCTTAAATAATTCCGCATTGGAAACGATTTTAAAAATACTCAAACTACCATGTAAATTTAAAATAAAAGGTTGTGAGGAACGGTTATTCTATGAAGAATTAATTTATCACCAAAACAGCTGCACATATCGAACTAACTTGTGTTCATTATTCAAATTTTCTGGCTGTCACTGGGAAGGAAGTACCGAGGACTTTGTGGATCACTTCAAGGAAATCCACGGGAGCCATGTTATCAATTTTGAAAATAATCTGTTCTTCTTACAGACGTCCCTCAGGGAAGTGGATTTGGTCAAGTTGCTTGTAACGAAAAGCCAAACATACATTTTGCGTATACAAACAAATTTGGCTAAAAATAAGTTGTTCTATTTTATTTGCAACGTCACAGATGATAACTTATTTCACGAGTATTCTGTTAAGCATAAAGGTGCTAGTGATAATTATATCAAGACAAAGTCTAAAATATTGCCATCTTCTAATATATACAGTGAGTTTGATGAAAATATTGCGGTTCAAGTGGATTTGGAAGCCTTGAGGCATATCTCGAATATTTCCGACACAATCACTAATGTTTTTAAGATTAAAGCCGATCACATGCAGACTGATGGGATCGATGAAAAAATGCTGCCATTCTTCGAATGCCCCGTGTGTAAAAACTTCATGAAACCCCCCATATATCAGTGCCAGTCAGGACACAGCATTTGCAACGTGTGTAGGCCAAGACTTGAGAAATGTCCTACATGCAGGTCTATGTTTGGAACAACAAGAAATTACTCGTTAGAAGGCTTAACTACCGGAGTTCAATACCCGTGTATTTACCACGATCTGGGTTGTACAGAGACGTCCTCAGCCACTCACATTACAAAGCACGAATACGAATGCCCCTTCAAGCCTTATAACTGCCCCTTTCCCAGTTGCATATCGTCTGGAAATCATGATGCTATAATGGCCCACTTGAAAGAATATCATCCAGATGGAGTGATATATTCCGGAATCCCCGGTTATACAGAATCTTTTCGTTTAGATCAAAATTCATGTTACAATAAGATATTTGATAGGAAGTGCGTAATAGCGTTCAATCACATATTTAGATTGGCTTGTAAGAAGGTTTCTGAACATTGTCTCTGGGCGGCAGAAGTATTTGGTGCAACCAATCATTTGAAAACTTTCGTGTATGAGGTAGCAATTGTCGATATGCGTAGACCCGAGAAGAGGCTTATAAGGACCGACTATTGTCTGAACGAAATGTCAGAAGATGAATTATTTAAAAGGTGTATTATGTTTCCTAATAGTATACTGTCATCTTATTCGAATCATGGGATGGTCACCTTCCATTTTACAATAAAAGAGAAATAAATATATGTATATGTATTAGGTAAGTAATTTAATTATTGTTTATTTGATAAAATATGGCGCAATAAGAGTTTAAGTAATAATATATTACGTAATATTTTTAAGTAAATTGTACTTGGTAATGTTACTTGGCACATTTTTTTCTTTTTCTCTTTATGTGATGCACATAAATAAACTATTTTAGTTGACCTCGTTTTATCCTAAAGGGATTTTTAGGTTTGAATTTAATTTTTGTGGTATACAATAAAATAACACATGAAGACTATGATTGTACTGTATTATATTAAATCTGGATGAAATCTCTTAGGGCACAATATTAAGATTTTAGCAGATTTTCCTACGCCTTACATATTACACAAATTTTACCTAGAGAAAGACATACAGCAACAATTTTTTTTTTTTTTTAAGTTTACACACTTACAGCTTTCTAAATATTTCTCAGAAAAAGTGTTGTACATGTAAAATACTAAAACAATGCCATCAGAGGGCACTTATGATATTAAGTCTGCAGTCTGCATATAACATGACAAAGCGTGTTCATGGAAAACACCATTTTAGTCTGTTTATCTTTTTAAATATCAAACTGGCATAGCTTATCATCATCATTAGGTCATCAGTCCTAAGACTGGTTGGACGCTAACCTCCAGCTTCTCCTATCTTGTGCTAACCTACGCATTTCGCTAATTGTGCTACAACCTACATCCCTTACTATTTGCGAGCAGTAGTCTAATCTAGGCCTACCTCTGCCTTTCTTCACTCCTATTTCTGCCTCCAAAATATCGCGGACTATTCCCCCATGTCTCAGCAAGTGGCCTACCATTCTATCTCTTCTCTTCTTTAAGTTTTTCCACATACTCCTTTTCTCGCCGACTTTCTCCAATACTTCTTCGTTTCTAACCCTATCAGTCCATGGTATTTTCATCATTCTTCGGTAACACCACATCTCAAAAGCTTCTAATTTCTTCCTACTTGCTTCCCCTACCGTCCAGGTTTCACAGCCGTAAAGTGCCGTGCTCCATACATATGTTTTCAAAAATCTCTTCCTTGTTTCTAAGTTTATTACCCCCGAGCATAAAAGTGCTTTCTTTTTGTTAAAAGCTACTCGACCCTGCGCTATTCTTTGTTTTATGTCTTTATCGCTTCTTCCATCCCAATTTATTTTACTTCCTAAATAAGTGAAGTCTTTAACTTCCTCCAATCTTTCATTATTAATTTGTACTTTCGTTTTTGCTCTGCTCTCGCGCCCTCTGCACACTAACACTTTAGTTTTGTTTTTATTCACCCTCATTCCGTATTCCTCTGTCAACACTGCCTCCATTTCGTTCAATGCTGATTCTAGTTCCTCCTTACTAGATGCTAATACTGCTATATCATCCGCGAATCTCAGCATTTTTAGTTTCTGTCCCTGTACTTTAATCCCGAAATCTACTCTATCTTTTACCACATTAATCGCCTCTTCGATGTACAGATTAAAAATTAGTGGTGATAGCGTACATCCTTGTCTTACTCCTTTCCTAATACCTACTTCCCTTTCTTCCCCTTCTACTTCTATAACAGCAGTTTGCTCTATGTATAGATTGTGTACTACTCTCCTATCTCTATACTTCATTCCCGCGCTCTTTAGTATCTCGAACATTTTTTCCCATCTTACGTTATCAAAAGCTTTTTCTAAATCTACAAATCCTATATAAGCGTTCTTTCCTTTTTCTATTGTTTTCTCTAACATTACTCTTAGCGCCAGAATAGCTTCGCGAGTTCCCCTATTTCGCCTAAACCCGAATTGGTCTTCTCCTAGTATTTCCTCCGCTCTATTTTCCATCCTCTTCTGCACTATTCTAGTTAAGATTTTTGACGCATGGGAAGTTAGGCTAATCGTTCTAAAGTTCTCGCATTTGTCGGCTCCTCTCTTTTTCGATATAGTAACGATAATGTTCCTCTTATAATCCTCCGGCATCTCGCCCGTTTCGTATATGTATTTTACCAGTTCAAACATCCTATTTACTACTTTCTGTCCCGCACATTTCAAAATTTCCGCCTGTATTTTATCTACACCCGGCGCTCTATTATTCTTTAGCCCCCTTAGTGCTATTTCAAATTCCTCTCTCAATATAGGTTTTCCTACATCTTCCCTATCGATGCTAGATTCTTCCTCTAATATCTCTCCTAATTCCTGACCCTCGTATAAATTTCCTAAGTACTGCTTCCATCTATCCGCTTTCTCCTCTCTTCCTATCAGTATGTCCCCCGATTGACTCCTAACATTTCTACTTATTTATTGTTCCTACATCCCTGAAGTTCCTCTTAATTATTTTGTAAGCCTCATCGGTCTTACCTACTTGCAACTTATCTTCTACTTCTTTGCATTTCTCCTCTATCCATTGTTCTTTCGCTTTTCTACATTTTCTAATGATTTCCCACTTTATTGCCTTATACGTTTTCAGTCCTTCTTCGTCTCGTCTGTTTTTGTAGCCTCGTCTCTTTTGCATTAAGTTTAAGATTTCGTCCGTTATCCAGGGCTTCCTAGCTTCCCTTTTATCGTGTCCTAAAACGTCCGTAGCCGCGGAAGCTAGACTATTCTTGATACCCTCCCACTCAGTTTCTGCGTTCTTGATTTCGTCCTTACTCGTTTTATTTATTAATTGATCTGTTTTCTCCTGGAACTTATCTTTCATATTCTGATCCCTCAATATGTCTACATTTATACGTTTCTTATCCTTCATAGCATAGCTTATATACTTTTATAAATAAAATAAGAGGGTTACATATTACAAAATTATCTATTCGGATAATTTTGTACCATCAGAGAGGGTCACAGATACAGATAAATAGTTTTAGGACGGAAAGTTTAATTGAAGACAACGATTATAAACATCAAAATCACCTGTATATGGAATGAAAGAGGGAAAATGGAGACAAAAAACTTAATTGGCCCTTTCATTTTTCTGATATCAATTCCATAGAAAATCTGTGAGGGTTTACGAATACTAATATGTAAGGTACCCACATTTTGAAGTTTAAGCAGCCATCTTTGAAAATTCATTTATGAAAATCTTTGGCCAATATACAAAGGCACTCATGAAACGTCTAAAAGTGTGTAGCAGTAACTGATAATGAAGGTGACAACTGTGTATGAAACAAGTCTGTTATTAATTAAAACAGTAACATGATATTTTAGTTGTTAAATGGTGAAGTAATCAGAGAGTTTTTCTTGCAGAACAGACTTAGATTGTACCTATATTTAACCCTTTAACATGCAAAACTCGTTTCTTGTGGTACCCAGTAATTTTTTGTCAAAAACTTATTTTTTGTGCTTTGTTTTGGAAGAAAGAATTGATTAAAAAAGAATATGTATGCATTTTTCTTTCAAAAATGGGTGGTTTTTATATCAACCTATGATCTCTGTAGCCTGTGATTTGATATGATGTGTATAGGTTTTTATATCGACCACAAATATAAAATAAATGAATAGATGCATTTTCAGTTTTTATTATGACAAGAAAAGTTTTTAATGCAGCATCAACATTATGGTGTGTGGTAAACTTGCGGGACATTAGTGGGGGAAGAGTTTTGAAAGGCATTTTTTAGCATATCTAAAGAGACAAGAAAATATACAAGCCTTCAAAATGTAAATAGTTTTTGATGTCAAGAATTTACCTAATCTAGACGCTGATCTAGTGATACCCAAAAGCGTTTTTGATGAAGCACAACTTGAATCTAGAGGCAGTGCATCATCAGGGTCGCTATCCCCACCAATATCAGAATCACATCCAACCAGTTGTATAAATCCGTTTACGGTAAATTTGCCAGTTTATTCAGATTTAAATCCATTATTTTTTAATTTACAGATATGCTAAAAGATATACCCCAATTACCTATATGGAACACTAGAATACATCTGCGAAAGTATATTATTGCCCCCCTTTAAAAAAATGTTACGCTACTGACTATGAAGTAGCAGAAAATGTATTGCACCTGTTATAATAATATAACATGATTGATACGTGCAGGCAATAGTAAAATGTGATAAGTAGGAACAATTTCTACAGACATGTGCAAGACTTGTATGAAATTTACCAAACACCCATAAGTATAATGCTATATCTCGAAAGCCGTTCATAATTTAGTGAAATTAAATTATTATTATACGAAAGCCATGAATGTACTTTAACATTTAATAAACAAATTCGGATCTATATTCACGTGTGCACAAAACAAATGAAACAAATTGTTTACTAAATTTATAATCTCACCACAAACTTCCAACAAAAACTTATGTTTTTTACCTGTGATTTGGCAATTTGAAAATAAAAGTGTAGTCTGTATTTAGTAATATTTCTTAGAAATTCACTTTTCTTACCAGGTGAAGTATATTTCCTTTATACACAATGAGAAACTTAAAAACACAATTTAATAACGCACAACTGCCCAACTGACATTGTGTAACAACGGTCATAGGTTTTTTAGAAAACCACTTATTTTGTCATGCGCAACATATTACAAATTATTGTTTCCTAAACGTTTTAAGCACTTAAAGAGCTGGCACCAATACCATTAGGATTATTATATTACTAAAATGTACTGGAGTTTCAACGCAACGAAGGTGGTCTTTTAAATTGCCATAGAACGTTAAAGGGTTACGCGGCCATAATTTCTCAGTTAATCGTAATGAAATTAAATGGATAAAAATTTGTTCGAGCTATCATTTCTTGCATTTATCTACAAATAAGCACATCTAGTTTACATACATGTTTTGTTAAATTAGTTTAATTGCATGTTTGGATGGTTTAGACGCCAAACAAATAATCACCATTACAGCTTCATAAGTCTATTAGGAAATACAAATTTTTAAATTTTGTGGTAAAATATTTTTCATGTGCCATGCTCAAATAAATTAAATAAAGGTCTGTTAATAACTGTATATACTTGTTTATCTTTTCAATACTTTCATGTCAGTTTCTTAATAAATCATTAATAATATTTTTAGTGTCTTTAAATATTGTGTTTTATAATTATTTATTTGTTTGTTTAGGACTCTTCATATACATATTCTATCAATCCTGTCCTCGATGGGTCACTTTTCTGCCTTTTGTTATATTTGGTGAATATAGAGATATGAGTCGTCTGTGTAGAAAATAATATCTTGTTTGTAAATATCGTAAATTTTTTTGCTAAATAAATAAACTTAAATATATATCCATAATATTCAAATAAATGTACATCTCTAAGTATTGATCACATGATCACGACCTGTTTTTTTTGTGAATTGCAAAAATGCAGTATGTTAATATTTTATTATATTAAGCCCCTGTGAACAGACCGTTGATAAGTGTTTATATTTTTTACAAGCATTTTCATATCTTTGTTACAGAGCATCACGTATTCACATTATTTTTTTTTATAATAAAGAGGTTATTAGAAATGTTTTTTATTTATGTTCAAATCAGTTAAAAATATAAGGCACCGTACCTGTTTGCCTAAGATTAGATATTGCAATAAAAAAAAAACCAGCATAAATGTGATATAATTATTCCCTAACGTAAAATATTCCTACTTACATCCAAATATTGATAAAGTGCAATTGAATCATTTATTCTTTTGTCTTGGGGTATTCTAAATAATTCCCTGAAGTTCAGTCCGTATTTTTCGAGATTTGGAGCATTGAGATGTTGTTCTAGAGGTGTTTTTTGACGCATCAACTCGATCCTGAAACCAAATTAAATAATTCCAATCTACACACAACAAACAGTTGTGTACTCAATATATTTAGTTACATACTAAATATTTAAGTATTTTTTTTCCAATTTCTCTATTATACCTTTAATATATCGCTTGCTTAGTGCAATACTGAGACATCTGCAAATAATTCAAAATTATGGATAATATCGCTATGGCCAGCAAAATCCCGTATGTTTTCAGTAAACAAGTGGGATATGTGTTAAACCAATTATAGCAGACTGAAAATAATTTAACCCAGTATTGTATAAACAGAAAGAAGCGTTCATATTGAGTGCAACACTGGAACAAAGCAGTTGACCCAGTATTGCACTGTGACCAGAAAGTGTGCGTCGGTAAATTTTATCGGTGAAACACTGAGATAATTGTTAGTACTAGCTGAAAAAAGAGAAGATCAGAGCTAATAATTATGTATTCTTTTTTGAGGTAAATGGAAAATACATCCGAGTTTGTAGATTTTTTCAAAAGAACATTAGACGTGTGCAACAATACCATATCCACAATTAGAAAGAAGACCAACTCAGAAGGATTTCTAGAGTGAAAAAAGAGGAAAGCATAATAATCAAAAGAAAGTGAGTGAAGGTACAAAAGGGAATATAAGAGACCACATTAATTTCTTACCAAGAATTGAATCACATTATTGTCGTTTTCAAACAAAAAAAGACTATTTGGATGGTTCACTGAATATTTCTACAAAGTACAGATTATATACTGAGTATTGTAAAACAAACAATTGGACAGCAGCGAAAAAATGTACCTATGAAACAATATTTAATGAGAAATTTAATATAGGATTTTTGCTCCTAAAAAAGATCAATGCACAATATGTGCTCAGTACCAAAATGGGAATGACATTGAAAAAAACAATATACAAGAAAAATGCGATAGACATTTACAAGCAAAAAAAATGTCAAGAAATGAAAAAATAAAGACAAGGAATTATCCATGAAAGAAAATTCAACCCTCCTTGTGTACTATTATGATCTACAAGCCGTAATTCCATTGCCATGCGGAGAGATATCGACTGTTTCTTATAAAAGCAAACTTAACTGCATAAACTTTACAGTATACAACATTACCGATAAATCAGAGTATTGCTATTTGTGGGATGAGGCTCTAGATAAGCGCGGGGCCAATGAAATTGCAACGTGTATTTATAAATTTTTAAAAAATTATTGTCGCGGTAAATATATCATATTTTTTTCTGATAATTACGTTGGGCAACATAAAATTAAGTTTATCCTTAGCAGGTATCTGTACTGTTTAAAAATGTTAGATATAAACTCCATCACCCATAAGTATTTAATTAGTGGTCATACCTAAAATGAGGGAGATCAAATGCACTCGTTTATTGAAAAACAAAAAGCAAGAGTGCTGAGAAATGGTCCCATCTTTATTCCCAATCTCAGATGGCAATGATTACAAAATTGGCAAAAAAACGGGCTATCCATACAAAGTATATCAAATGACAATAGATGAATTTATGACTGGAAGAAGGTCTGTGATAAAATGGGAGTTAACTTCAGTTTACAAGTACAAGATGACAATTGGAATGACGTTAAGGTTTTTCGGATGGAAAAAGATGTGGAAAACAGTGTTTTTTATAAAACAAGCTATACAGAAACAGAGTATAAGGTTATAAATATTAGAAAGAATCCCAGAAGAAAATTAAATATAAACCTCTCTGCCTTTAGCTTATAAAGCTGCGCCGAAAATATCAAAATTAAAACATCAACATCTACTTTCTCTTTGTAATGAAAACCACATTAAGAAGGAATATCAAGATTTTTTTAGAAACTTGACAGCAGAGTGAACTTTATTAACAACTCTCTATTTTTGCACTTTATGTTTTTAATGTTCTTTGCTACAGAAATTTTGAATAAATGTTTATAAAAAGTAGGCATTTTTTATTTAACCCAAGGCACTATCTTAAAATACTTTTCATTGCTTTGGTGCAATACTGAGACATCTGCAAGAATAAAAAAAAATACTTAATATAATTTTTGTGTGACTCTGCAGCATGTCAATGTTAAGTTAAATTTATAAAAACAAAAATGTGCAAGAAATATTATGAAATTTCAGTTAGTTTAAAATTTACAACAAAAACAAAAAATTGAAAATTTTTGTGGCGCAATTTCTTGAAACAATACCTTGTGCATTTGTCTCAGTATTGTACTGGATAAGCAATATATTTGCAACTCATTTCAATCTCAACAGAAAAGTACCATTTTATTTTATTTACATTTCATAAATTTAAATATAATATTAACTTTGTCCAGTTTCACATTATATAAAAATAGTTCTTTCTTTAATTAAATGTGACCTGTTATATATATGATAGAATTAGAAAATCGTCTTATTTTTGTATTGTAAATGTGGGATATGAAATTAACTTACCACAGAGGTTACTTGTTTACATATTTGTTTACTTATTTCACACCTATTTGAAGATAAGATAATTTGTTATCTTGACTTTGGTTTTCCGTATTTATATACTAGAGGTGTTTTGCATTTTTTGTGGTAATTTGAGGACAATAATATAGAATAATTTTTTATTTTATAAAATATTTTCTATAAAAAAATAGAAATTTTTTTATAGAATAGTTTGAGGACAATAATAGAATAATTATTGATAATATATATAAATATTACTATTATTTATTTTCAAATTTCGATCGATGGAATCCTGTTCCTAAACTGTTATTAAAAAAAAAACACCAATATAGAGTCTCTGTTTTAAATAAGTTCCATAAAATCCATATTTTAAAAATTGTAAATTTCTTGTGCGATAAAATTTCATTATATTTTGTATAAAAGAGTTCACGTAATAGACACATAAAGAGATAACCCAATAATAATCACTTTTCTTTGAAATGTATGTATATTTAGCCAATTCGATTATTGACAAGATGATAATAACTTGGCTAAACACTTTGCATCATTATGATCAACTGAAAAAAATTGTTACATTAAAATATTATGCAAGAGCATCAAGGAGATTCTTCTCGAGGTCAACTTGGTAGATTTTGGAGGAAAAGCGTACTTCAGAATGAATGTAAGATGAAGTTTTAACATAAGGCTTGGAAGTAATTAGTGATTGAAAACATACTAAATTTACATTTCATGTTGCGTGATGTTACTGTTAAAAATTAAATAACAAAAGAGTACATATGTTACTGTCAAGTTATGTATTATATCCATACAAGTTATAGGAGAAAAATAATGTAACAGAAGACATTTAACTTTCCTTTCTCCCATCCATCCATTTTTGTAGTCTTACAATTAGTTTACTGTTATACTCTTAGATCATTTCAAAGCTATGGTGGTAACTAATTGTTGGAACCGTTGTTTTTCAATATAGAAGTTATACATTTAATAATAAGTAATACATTTATGCTTGAAATAACACTATCGTTGTTTAAACACATTAAAAAATATCACAATTACAGTTTCAATGTAGCAGCAATTATTTATGGCATAGAATAATTTTTATGTAATTTACATTTTTTTATGTATAAACCATAGTTATAAGAGTACTCATTAAACACCCATTCTTTTATACGGGTACAGTTCATATATTATCTTACTGACAATAATCTGTAAAATTTAACAAATATTAAGTTATACTTAATAAAAACATGCATAAAGATGAGTGTAAACTGTATTAAATATATTTCATATTTTTTGTACTTATTGACAAAGCTTATTTTTATTCTTGAGATAAATAATAGCAGAATATTACTTTACTGATAACTTTTGTGGTTGAAATAACAATTTCGAATGGGTCATTTAGACAAATTATTTATCAACTCAAATAAGTACACAGTCTGGTACGTATTAAAACCATAATGAAATTATATTTCATAAGATCATAAGTAATAAATTTGATTGTTTTATTTTTCCTTTTTTGGGATACGAATTATTTGACTTTTAATAGTGGGAATAAATAGTGTATCATTTAAAAACTATAAATAATATTAAGCAAAACAAGTGTATATTTTAATTACATTAAAATTTGGTTGCCTAGTTAATCAAACGTTTCACAATTATCATGTCTTATAAAAACAGCCATTTATTCTAAGATGTATTTATAGCTACCGCATATATAACAAAAAAAAAGCCTTACCGAATTGTTCCATTATTGTTGTTTATATGAGTACACGATGCTGGATATATAGCCGCAACGATAACTAATATCATAATTGTATACCACGCCATGGTGTTAAATGAAACACAAAACCTACAAACACGCTTTGAGTGTGACATCTGACATCACTTCGCATATCGCATTGATTTATACTTGCAAATGTATATTGGGAACCACCGAATGTTACGGAAACTAGTCGGAAATAAGCGGAGAAAAATGTCTTTGTTCGCGACATCTATTGGCATACCTATATCAATAAATATTACGGTGATAGATAGTATTTCATAAACTTTTCGTTTTTTTATATTACCGGTGGTATTCTATTAATAACGACTATAAATACGTATAACCCGGCATACAATTTTATTGTACACTGGATCTACAATATTTCTATTTGACCTAATAAATATGTTTTTTGAGCTAATAAATATATTTATGTTGGAATTAAGTAAGTTAAAACCTGTAAATACATAATCATAAATCATAACCAATATAATACAGGGTCAGGCAGAGATGTATGACGATTTTCAAAAATCAATAACTGTTATTTTTTAACGAAAGTAATTCTTTATTTTTCCAAAACGTTTACTACAGGATGCCATTTTGTTATCACATGAAAAACATTAAAAAACAAGAATTAGGAGCGAAAGATAATGCCATCTAAGGGGCGACAATTTTTCTTAAAAGCTCTCCCGTAAACGAGTAGAAAAATTGTCCATGCATTGCTGTACCACGTAGGTTGGAAAAACTTCAATTCCCCATTGTTACTGCTCCTTATATTGTAATATTCACTTGTAATCACTTCAAAATAGTGTTCCGAGTAGGGATACTACCGTGTCTTCCAACATAGAAATTATTTTGGAACTTGCATTGCGTAACGTACACAAAAACACGATACTCAAGTGTTTACGGCTCCGTGGCGACTGAAAGGGCATCTCCCGATCTTCACATACAAACTGTTCCGAAAAAATTAGCCTCCCCCTCCGAACTGTTATACTCATTTAAAAAACGTCATACATCTCTGCCGGACCCTGTACTTCAATAGGTGCTACTGCTCCCTACAGTTTTCGCTCAGGGCGAAATACGAAATACAGGATATACGAAACTACATATTACACGAAGAGAGATAGTAAGACATAGACTGGAATAATGGAAAGAGAGTAAAAAGGTGTACTCTGCATACGAAACAAATCAAGAACAGCAGTCCGGATTGAGGTAAATTTTGGAATCTGTGTCCGTATACGAATTGATATCGTGAGATTCGTTCAAATAGAAGCCGATGATTCAGTCACTATGATTAGTTTAAATCGTATGCAATATTCTTATGTTCTGGCAGGACATTTCTTATATATTCCGTGGGTGGTATTAGCTATTCTATGGCGATTAATATAACTCTACGAGCAAACTTTGCTCGTAGATATAACTACAATAAACTGTGATTTAACCTAAAACATTGATATTGATATAAAATTGTGTTAATTAAATAACTATATCATTTTTGTGTATAACGAATCTGAAGGTTTTATTGATATTTATAATATGAAAATTTCGAGTTTATTACTTTCTCGAATAGGGAAATGGTCAAAACAATATGCAAATTTACCTGATAGGTACATAAAACGAGCAATGGAGCAAGTATACTGGCCGAATCCCAAAGGCATACAATATAAAGCAAATGCAGTGGTACAACGAAAAAAATTCTACTTTGACGTACACAGACCATGGACAGCACAATTTCGACAAGATAATACCCCGGGTAAACATCACCCAAAAGTGTTTGTTGAACCTATTAAAGAATGGAGTTTCTTCCGAGGAGACAGAGTTGAAATATTAGTAGGTAAGTGGAAGACATTGTACAAGTAACTATCAAAAATATAACAATTAACAATTTACAGGTAAAGATAAAGGAAAGCAAGGTATCATTAAAGAAATAATCCAAGAGCGTAACTGGGTAATTGTCGAAGGACTTAACTGTGAGTTAAAGCAACTTGGCGATGATAAAGAATTCTCAGGTGTATACATACAATCAGAAAAACCACTACTGGTCACCACAGACGTAGCATTAGTAGATCCTTCAGAGTTAACACCAACTCCCATTGAATGGCGTTACACAGAAGATGGACAGAAAGTGCGAGTATCTGTGAGGACAGGAAGAATAATACCAATGCCTGCAACAGCTGAGGAAACTATAGATTATAAAACTAAGGGCACATATAAAGAGCAACCTAAAGACACAGGTGCTAAAGAGGCCAGTGAAATTACATTTGAACCTAAGTTGTGCACATTTGAAATGGACATTATGGAAAACATGGGCATTAAAGAAGATAGAATACCCCCTAAATCTTATTGGTATTAAATTTTCTAGGATAAATTGATTCCATACTTACCTAACAATGGATATTTCTTTATGAGCTTTGAAAGTCATCTTCTGATTCCTGTATTGTTTAGCTGATATACAATTTATTATTGTACATATTTTGTGTGTATAATAAATACTGTTAGTATAGTCTTCACGCTACTGTCTGGTGATTTTGAAGTGAGATTATATTATGTTTCTCTTTAAATAACATTTTCCTATTGGTGGGATATACTATTCATTTCATCGCTATTTGCTAAATAAAAAACTTATTTTGCCTATAAACGGAACAGCCTACCTGAGCCTAGCCATAAAAACAAGCCATGGTATGTTTTGAAACTTTTTATTTGGCAAATAGCAATGAAATAAACTATACAAACCTTCATCCAAATGTATAAATGTAACTCTTCAATGCATGTGTTTTACATGTTAATTATCTATTTCTTATGTCATATTGTTTTTCATAGTATTATCAAAGCAAAATTATTTGATAAGTAACTAACATCAGTACCAACCTAAGCAAAAATAGCAGGGACTTAAAAAATATATACAAAAAACTATGTAGTTTTTCCGATGGCTCTTTATGGTTGTTAAGAATCACACTATTGTGATGAAATAACAATTTTTTACAACGGGATCTATATTCTTTATTCTTATTTAAACATACTATTTATTCTTCACACTGTGCAGGGTGTAATAAAATCTATTTTATAGAAAATAAAGAATAAATTAAATGTGATAATTAAATTATTCAAGTCTTCAACGTCATTTAATTTAATCACTATGTACATCTTGTAATGAAGCACTTATTTATGGCTGTAAATTTTCTATCACTAGCTTCTCTGTACTGTACATTTGCCCTAATACTATCTAAAAAAGAAAGTAATATGTTAATTTCAACTACCTTTATTATATCAAAATGTATTGCCATTATTTCCAGATTACTAACAAGTGATTAGGTAACCTTATTTTATTTTTCAAATTACATGTCAAGAAATTGTACTGAAAAATGAGTTTTTAAAGAAATATGAATAGCCAGAAATTTTCGTAGTGGTATATTTCAGAAAATAATCATAATTTAAGAATTGTTAAAACTCATATACAAGTTAAGATGGAGTGCAGGATGGCCCTTGAACCAGGTTAACTAAGAAATTCTCATGGTGCTATTTTAAATTGCACCAACGTTAACAAACATTGCACAATAGTTGATTACTTATATGTAAATCTACTGTTAGAGAAATATTCATAATTTTATATTTATAACCATCACTTTATGCAATGCACTGCATTATGAGGCAGAGACGAGCAATGATAGTAATGAAATACTAACGTAGAAAATTAGTTTTAATTGCTTAGATTGATGTATGTATATAAAACGTACCTGTCTTTTAATAATCTCTAAGTTCCTAACTGCCTCATTTAATTGTGCTGCTATTAAAATTTTATCTGTTAATTCCTTGTTTTCTTTAAAAGCATCTCGCACCCTACGAATTGAATATTTTCTAAAAAGAAAAAAAAATAATAACCATTTTCATTACTATATTTATTGCATCTACCTAAAATTATAAGAAGGAAATTTCTGAGATTCTCTAATTAACGCTTTGTATAATTTTATGGCTTGATTTTTTGAAGACATGTTTAGCGAAATATTTTTAGGTTAAAAAGTAAGAGTATTTCTTCCTCCACAATGTATAATATTGATGATAACAAATTTAGGATAGATTTCAATACGTGTTTATGTAATTTGGTTTTTTGAGATCGAAATTCAAGTATAACTTATCTCTCCTACTTAAAATCGTACTGATTCTTACTCGTATCAGTCGTATCCAATCATTTTATTTCAAAATACTTTTACTTTCTGGTTTGGTTTGTGGTGCATGCCTAACCTTTAATCATCTGTGATGCTAGCGATGTTCATAAACTATACACGATTCTATTATGTTCCCCAATGATAACACAAAAAACTACTCCCGTGGTTAGTTCGTAAGTTCTGATATTTCATAGCAGATAAAAATGTGTCGTATGCGAAAATGATGCATGTGTCGCATTATATGAAAAAGTATATACTCTTGATATAGCGAGACACTGAAGACAATATAGTGGTGATTGTTGATACACTCAATAAAATAAAAATAATTTGCCTATTTACTTATGTTTACAACATCTGTAGAAGACATATATGTAGATCTGATTATGTTCGTTAATTTATATGGAATAACATTATGAATATAATTAATATTTTGTTAAATTGAATGTTCATTGTTAGCCAATTAATTAATTAAGTGGAATAATTCAATATTATAAACAAATATATATTTAGTAGTTGGTATAGGTTAGAATTCCTGGCCATAATTACTACTACACAGGTAATAAGGTTCAGAAGAACAGTAAAAGGAGATATTTTAATTCACAAGAATTGAACAAAAATTCAGAAGAATTGATGCTCTGTTTCGTTATAGAACTATGTTAAAACAGATGTTTCATGAGAAATTGCTTGCGTTATTGATTGAAGTGTTAGTATTTAATTTCAAGTCAATTTTACTGAATTTAACCCTTGCAAAAAACATGTCTATAGGGAAGTCATTGATCAATGTTAGTTCAACGTTCGATGGCTGTCGCGAAGATAATATATTTGTGTATAACTACGAGCAAAGAGACAGACTCTTTGCTCGTAGGTGTATGACCTAAATCTTGAGAAAGATTCAAGATATGTGATCGTGCCCTTATTTGCAGGAACGCAATCTGTGATATAATGGAGCAAACGAAGACCGAAATCAAACAATAAAATTTCATGTACCAGCATGATAATTTAGCTATTGTCTCATAGATGGCAAGACAATCGAAATTCTTATAATTAACTTGGGTGAATTATCCCTCAGTAAGTGATATTACTGATATTTTATCAAGAAATTGTGGGCAATTATCTGAAAAAGCTCACCGAATACACACAAATGAGTAGATTGAAAAACTCAATTTGATTAATTTATATACCTATCACTTTTAGTGTATAAACGATATTTTAGAAAATATCTAAAAATATATGTATATCGGTTCTAAAACTCATAGGCTTTGTTTGCACAGGGACAGTTGTTTGTATCTATAGACTAGAATAGAATAAGCAAATTTTAAAGGATATTGAAAATATGAATTTCTAGAAAGTATATTTTGATATATTATAAAATGTCGGTGAATAAATTATGGAACATAAAAAATAGGAGACCAATTTTCCACGAACACCAAAAGATTATATATTTTTCGATGCGCGTTTCGCCAACCAAGTTGGCATTATCGAGACATTTAATAAGGACGTGTGTGAAAAATATTTAAGAAATTGGCTAATAAAACACATTACTAGAACTATTTTAAAAATATGGTACCTAAAACTAATGAAGAACGTGACAATCCAGTATTCTAATTTGACTATGATTTGCTTGCACGTGAGCTCTGTGCTTGCGGTTTAGCATTTTATTTTGATAGTTTTAGTGGTTTTGAAAGAAATACGGTTGCTAAATTCGAGTTATATTCAGAAAACCTTTCTGCTATTGGTTTAAAATATTATAACAAACACAATTTACATATTATTTATTTCTCTGGTATATTTCAGCACATTTTGAGGGTGGTAGTCCTGCTTTAGTTAACACGTGTTTATTCTATTATATGCTATATGTGGTTTATTCTTTTGTATTTTCCAATACATTTTCTGGACAGCTGCAATTAAGACAGCGAACATCAATAAATTACTATCCTTGGGTTGATCCTAAAATATGCTACTTGTAATTTATTTTTCCGGAATTTGCTCGTGCCTTTTCTGGGTAATTTCCCTTCCTTAATTAAAAGAGATGACATCAAAATAAAACTTACTTTTATATTGAACCTATTATATGCTACATATGATGTAAAGGGTCGTTAAATAAGGGCGATCGATTTTTAAACGTAAATAAAACAAGGCGTGTATGAAATATCCACTCATTTTTTTTAATTTGAAAGAATATTTTATGGTATTAAGTATGAAATATAACATTGTTCTAATGTCCGCCGCGGCTTTGCTTGATGGCACGTATTCGGGAAGTCCAATTTTCGATGACTTTGTCGTATAAACTTGGTTGAATTTGCTGGATGGCGTTCGTTATGTTGATTTTGAGGGTATCAATTATTTGCGGCTTATTCGCATATACCTGCATTTTAAAGTAGCCCCAATGGACGAAGTCTAAAAGCGTTAAATCGCACGATCTCGGTGGCCAGTTCATGTCGCCGCTACGCGACATAACCATGCCATTAAATCGCTCGTGCAGAATATCCATCGTGGTGTGTGCTGTGTGGTATGTAGCGCATTTCTGCTGGAATCATATGTCGTCGGTATCCATATCATCCAGTTTAAGCTACAAGAAGCTGCTTTACATCGATCTGCAGCGCTCGCCATTCACGGTTATGGCAACGTCAGTTTCGTGTTGGAAGAAGTATGGACCGATAATTCCGCCAGACCAAAATCTGTACCAAACAGTGACTTTCTCGGGATGCATTTGGTGCTGATGTATCTCGTGTGGATTCGTATCGGCCAAAATCCGACAATTTTGCTTGTTCACATATCGATTCATCCAAAAATGGGCCTCGTCGCTAAAGATAATGTTTTTGGCGAAATTTGGGTCAACTTCCAACTGCTCTAGAGACCAGTCAGCGAACACACGGCGTTGTCTATGGTCGTTTACTTTAAGTTCCTGGGTCAGTTGGATTTTATACGGGTGCAGATCCAAGTCCCTACGCAAAATTCGCCAAGTTGAAGTCACAGAAAGGAGATCTTCTTGTGAACGACAATAAATTGACTGGCTCGGGTTTTCCCGTACACTTTCACGCACAGTAGCGATGTTTTCAGCAGAATGCGTTTTGGTGACGTACGGGTGTTTGCTGGCTATTTATCAAACCCGTTGACTCGTATTTGGAAACCAAACATCGATTTTATGATTTGCACATATTATTGAACGTTATAACCTTCCACGGTGATTTGCCATACACTATTGAATAAATCACAATAAATTTGACAGATGGTGTCTTAACAACATAACCGCTATAACTTAACAAATTTCGAGCGTCTCTATTGAAAGACCCTGTATATTTATGGTATGTTCTAATACCTTTTCTGGGTAGTCTTCCAACTTTAATCGAGAATACATTTATTATTTACTCAGGAAATCAAAGGAATAAAATTAAGTTTAACAGGCAAGTTTTAAAATTCATGGGACAGAATGTTTTCCAGAAATATACGTATTCAAGCCGTAGGTCTATTCGGCAGGAAACGGCGAATTATTCTTTCTTGTTTGCATAATTCTGGACGCGTTTTGTTTGAGAACAAAATGTCGGGCACGGTGTGAGGTGGCCTGCGGCCGCTCGTTAGTATGCTGACACCGTAGATGAGACGGCAGCCGACGTTTGTTCGCGCCCTCTTCAATGGGGTAAGCAGCGCAAACCCCATCCAACTTCGGTCTATGAGGAATTACTTCGCATGATAGCAGAAAGACGAGATAAGAGCAATTATGCAAATTTTATTGAGGTACGTACACCTCAGCTCTTACCCTATGATTGTGTAGTGGCTCACGGTAGATGGAATGAAAAAGTTAACGAGAAAAGTAATACGGAAATCCCTGCTTTATATACGAGGTCTGATAAAAAAATACGGTGAGCGAATTTTTATAGCAGAAACTTCTGACCCTATATATAGTTCCTTCAGAATCTAAATCTAAATTTTCTAAATTAATTCCAAATTTAAATGACAAAAAAATAATATGTTGTACACTATAGGAATCTTAAACAAGCATTCGATAACGGTTTAATGATAATGCAAACTCACGAAGTACTTAAATTTAATCAGTCACCTTGGTTAAAAAAATATATTGATTTAAATACTCAGATGCGCAATAGCACAATAAATAAATTTGAAAAAGATCAACATAAACTAATGAATAATGCCATATTCGGGAACACTATGGAAAACGTTGATAATAGAAGTGATACAAGGCAAGTGACTCATTGGAGAAGTATCAGAAGAACTATGGGAGCCAACGCTTAAATTGCCCATCTAGGTAAATTACAAGAGTTGCTCGATATTCTCTAAGGATATTGTAGCAATACATATGAGTAAACAGAAAGTACTTTATAATAAATCAATTTACTTAGGCTTCTGTTTTGGAGTTATCGAAAAATGCTTTATATAATTTCTTTTACGATGTAATAAAAAAGGAGTATGTATGAGAGGAGTATGTAATAAAAAATGAGGAGGAGAAGGTGTATGTCTTTGTACTTAAATCTTGAATATTGTTGTGACAAGGTTTTTTGCAACGCTTAAATCCACTAATCTTTCTGCCTCTTTTGTGATATACATATTTTATTGATATAAATTACTGGAATGCATTTAAAAATAATATGGTTCACTATAAACTTTACCATGCTTAGTTGTTGACGGCGTGCTATGTGTTAGAACTTGAGAATTCGCCACTTCCAGCCACGTCACAAATTAATAGCGTTGTCTATTTAGAGGACGAACGATCGCCTTAATTAAATTAGAAACGTAATATTCAGAGTTTCTGGAATAAGAGGTCGAACTGTCAGAGTCAGAAGCGCCAATGGAAAATGAAACAATTTAGGCTGGAGATGGAGGTCAATGGAATAATGTTTACCCTATTAGTTTTCCTATCAAATCCCTACTTGAATCACGCTGATTGCAGGAGTCGATTCCCTGGAAGTGAAATCGCTTTATTGAACCGGAAAATTATTTATGAAGTTTCAATTAAACCATGTTACATTATTCAAAATAAATATATTTAGGTTACTGAAATATTTAAGTCTCGGCAGTTTACTAATTACTACTTACTAATTACTAATTAAAACTTTTTAATTTTTAAACATTTTATGTAGGTAGGTAGTCCTACCTACCTACATAAAATCCTCTGTCATTACTGATAAATAATTTCAATTGTTTGATTGATATAAAGTAATATTTTGTAATTATTTGTTAATAATACACTTAACGCTGTTTAAACTGGTTTGTAAAAGGCAATAACTTTAGTTTCGTTAGTTTTCTTTTAAATTTAATATCATCAAGTGAATGAAATACTTTATATTGTATAATTAGAGTAGAAGAAATTAATTTTCCACGTAACTTAAGAGAAGACGAAGCAATAAAAGCTGTAACTTTGGTTAACGAGGGATGTAGGTAGTGATATGTAGCTAATTTGTTAGCAGTTAGACAAGCAACAATTAGCCGAATAGTTAAACGTTTCAATGAACTTGGAAGTTACTGTAGAACCCCAGAACAAGATCATAGGAAGTCTACAGATGTAAGAGACGGGCAATATTTTATGCAAATGGTCTTAAGAGATAGGAATTCTACCAGCTTAGAGCTAAGTAGAGCTCTAATAACAGCTCGAAATGTAGCAATTTCTAGACGAACGGTCAGAAGAAGGCTTAATAAAGGAAGATTGGATAGTAGAAGATCATATATTACACTATAGCCAGTGGCGGCTGGTGATATAGACAACTCGTGCTGCAAACACGGCAGCCCGCTGGCGCGATTACTTCGCAATGTTTTAAACACGTGTTCGGTAATTCGTACCAGGCGCATACAGGGCTGTACATTTCTCCGTTAAACTAACTATTCCGCTGAACTGAGCATGCAAGGTGGTATTTTTGGAAGTAATTTAGAATTTAGCTGTACTTGACTTGTGATTGAATTAATGTTGCAGATGATAATGTAATGTAATGCTGTTTTCATTAATATGAATATATAAATTAAATGGAATTACTTTTTATTTTATATTACAAGCAAAATTTGGTCAGGGCTGCAGCACGGCAGATCTTACATAGCAGCCGCCACTGACTACAGCTCACTAGAGAATATAGAATTACTTGACTGCGTTTTGCAAGAGAACACGTAAATTGGACCATCTTAAGTCTTAATTCTTAATTCACCAGACGGACGTCAACGAGTCTGGCGGAGACTAGAAGAGAGGTTTAGTGTCTGCAATATCGCTCTGAGGATCCCATTTTTTTTGGTGTATCAATAATGTTCTGGGGAGGAATTTATTTCGATGGTCGCTGGGATTTGGTTCATATACGGGAGAGATTCTTGAATGTACATTTTTACGTAGAAAATATTGTAGAAGAACATGCCATTTGCTCCATTTATCAGGGACAATTTCATTTTTATGCAGGATAACGCTCAGTCCCACCTTGCTAGAAAAGTACTGGACCCCTTAGATTTCTAATTATTCCAAATATGGATTGTCCAATAAAATGACCAGATATAAACCTCATAGAGCATCTATGGCATGCACTAAAACAATCAGTTAGGCGTCACATACATGTCCCTATAACTCTTATTGAACTTGAACAATTCGATCTTGTCTAATGGGAAAATACTCCTCAAGAAACCATTCACCACTCCGCTAGCTTTTACCACACCAAGATAGTGGTAAAAGCTAGCGGAGAATCTGCACGCTACTGAATTCAAATTCTTACGATTTATTTTAGGTGAAATTCATCTAAAAGCTTTTCATTAACACCGTTTTCATTGCATTTGATATTTTTATTCCTTTCTGTTATTTATTCATATCTTTTCCCGATATTACCATTCCAATTTGTGAAACATTATTGAAATCATTTAATTATAATATCATGTACTACTATTTAAATCTTCCATGATTTAAATTTAAATCTACCATGATTTAAATCTTCGAAAAAATAGAAGTAATAATGTGAAAGTTCTTTGATGCATTAATTCTGGCCAATAGTTCATTAGTATATAATTGTTTTTATTAATAATAAACGATAACACGCCCCAAAAAATAAACCAAACCACACTGCACATAAACAATTAGTAATGAGAAATAGAGGTTAGTTTAACATGCGAATGATCAAACCTCTATACCTACGTATAACAATCCCATTTCTTTATTAACATTATGTTTAGTCTATATTCAAATTGTCGATCTCTTGACCAATCACACTTCAAAATGAATAGTTTTACAACATTAAAACGGAGTTTTCGTACGTAGAACATCTCTGTCCCGAAATTGAGTGGCCAAGAAAAAATAAACCAGCACATAAATGCAGAATATGTGTTTTATGCGACAGTTTTACTTTTTTAAATTTTTCTCAAATAGTCCACCATTGTGCTTCCTCATGACCCATGTACAGGATGGGGTGTATCCTATTCATCTCAAAAGCAATGGATGTCGCCTGGTAAACGTCCCTAATCAGAGTCAGTCGAAAGCCGATCGATCCGACACGATTTAATTGAGTATTATGCTAACAAAAACAATTTCTCAAATAGTCCATCATTGTGTTTTCTCCATGACCCATGAACATGGTAGAGTGTGTTCTACCCACCTCAAAATCAGTAGATGTCGTCTGGGAGACGTCCGCTATCAGAATCAGTCAAAACCCGATCGATCCAATACGATTCAGTTGAGTTATCATGCTAACAAGAATAAATGCCGACGACAACGACAACGACAACGACAACGACAACGACACACACACACACACAAAATGGTTTTAAAATAATTTTTTTTTGGATTTTAGGCCCAAAAACTAAAAATAAACCCTAGAAAAAAAATTTTTTTTACACGATTACATTACTTTTCCTCATATAGTAGTGGAGTGCGGAAAAGTAACTAGACGTTTTTACATATCCGAATTTTATTTGGGTTTACATTAAAAAAATTCTAGGTTAATGGAAAACAATAAATTTAAGTCAAATAATAAAATGATAAAAGTACAAAGTACCTGGATATATTTTCAGAATTTTAAAGTAAATGTTCAAAATATCCACTTCCGTATTGCTGACAGTACAACATCGTGTTACAAAACTCTTCCCGTTCAAGTGTGTCTGAGAAAATTAACCTATATTCTTTAGTAATTCTTTTCTTCGAAGCCTGTATGTTAACGGGTGTGTAGCATATACGTTAGATTTTAAGTAACCCCATAAAAGGAAATCTAAGAGAATTAGGACTAGAGATCGAGCAGGCATATCTCTATTGCACCCCGGTTTATTGAATCCACCTATTAGGATAATAGGATACTGTTCATTGATATAAACTGTTACTACGCCACAATATAGTGGAAGTGCACCATTTTGAAAAAGTTGTGTCTAAAGCTCGAAATTTATCAGGATTTTCCTGTAGAATTTTCAAAATTAGAAGTTCTAAAACATTCTAGAACATGTCCAGATACACCTTTCCCGTTAAATTTTGACTTAAAATGCGCACCGTATTGTATTACGTTCTACAAATTACTGGGTTGTCTAAAAAGTTCGTTCGGTTTTCCGAGTTAGCCACTTACGTCAGGGCCTATGATGTCATGTGCACAGCTGCAGCCTTGAAGTCTTCCTCCCTGATATTTAACTGTTGTTTCCTGCCGTTATACTTGTGAACTTGTTTTATTATTGTTGCGTATGAGCTTATTTGAGAATGAGTAAAACCGAGCATTTTAGGTAGGTGATGTTTTTTTATTTTAAAAAAGGCAAAAGGGCCGCTGAAACTTGCTGCAAATTGTATTCTGTGTACAGCAGAAATTTATTTAAGATCGAACGTGTCAAAAGTGGTTCAAGAGATTTCGATCTGGCGATTTTTCCCTCACGGACGCCTCAAGGTCAGGCCGACCTAAAGAAGTCGTTCCCGAGCATTTACGAGCCTTAGCTGAGGCCAATCCTCGCTAAATTATACGTCTCTGCAAAAAAAAAAAATCGGGACGTCAAAATCTAATGTACAGAATCACTATAAACACTTGGGTTTGTCGGTAAACTCGATTTTTGGATTCCCACGAATTCAGCGAATTCAATTTAATGGATAGCATCAACATCTGGTATATGTTAAGGGTTCGTCAACGTAGCGATCACTTTTTGAGAAATATGGTCGGTGGAGATGAAAAGTGAATCATTTATGACAAGGTCAATCGAAAGAGATCGTAGGGAATGTCCGGTGAACCTTCTCAATCCACACCAAAGGCAGGGCTTCACCTAGGTAAAGATTTGTTGTACGTTTGGTGGGACTTCGGAATTATTTATTTTGAGCTACTCCCGAGGAACGAAACATAAAATTCGGACGTTTATTGCGAACAACTAAAAAAATTTAGTCAAGCTATGTAGGAAAAACGCCCAGGATTTGTAAATCGTAAGAAGGTCGTCTTTCATCACGACAACGTTCGACTTCACAGTCCTCTGAAGACCCGGAGGAAATTGTTAGAGTTAGAATGGGATGTTTTACCCCACCCACCATATTCTCCAGACTTCGGGCACTTGGATTTTCACCTACTCTGACAACAGTTTACGAAAGTTAATATTTGCCATAATTTGGAAACATTGCATCAAGTCAGTCAACATCAAGTCAGAAATCATTTGAAAACATTTCTTTGCGAGCAAATCGGAAAGTTTTTATAAAATTGGTATTATGAAGCTTACTGAGAGATTTGAGAAAGTTATTGAAAATGTAGGAACGTACAGTATTGATTAAAATAATTTGTAATAACTATAATATTAATAATAAATACTTATGAAAAGACCGAACGAACTTTTTGGACAACCCGATATTTTTAAACGTTACTATTTTGGAATTTCAAATGTAAATTGGCCTATTTACGTTTACTAGAGATAAATATTTGGAAGTTAAAATTCAGCCGTTAATGTAGAATTTGATATAATTAATTATTGAGTCAGCTGAACTATGCACACGCTTTGAAGTGTAACAAAGTCTATTTAGTTTAAAAGTTGCAAATTATATGACATTGTAAATTAGTTTTGTGTCACGTTGCGACTTTCACCGACAAAAATTTTCCACACAAACCTCATGCAGAAAGTATCTCGGGAATACGAAAACTCCTTCCAGGATCAGGTCCGCATACCAGATGCTCAATATTAGTTAATAATGCTCATTACATATTCCAAAGCGAAGTAATAAACCGTTTAATTGCTAAAGTTGCCGGGCAAAACATGATCTGTGTGTGCAAATACCGCGCCCGCTTATGGCGCAAAACAACCTAAAACTATATTTTGCAATACTGCCTCGGTACGTGCGAGTACACTAACATACTAAATTGCAGCGAAATTGATTTGTTATGATAATTAAAATGTTGTATACATCCTGCGACAAAGAAGGATAAATGGCGGCGTCGCCAACCAGGTGGTGGTCTCAAATTCGTCTACGACGTCTACAAACGAAACATATTTATTCAATACGCTTTTTGTATTCACCTTGAAGGTGTTAATGTAGTAGTAATGCCATTGTCACGATCAGGCCAGATCATAGATGATGTGTAATGAAATAAACATCGACAGAAATAAAGCAAAGAAGTAATAAATAAATAATAATAAATTAATTTACATGAAAGAAAATTCAGTATAAAATATTTATAGATTATAATAGAAAACAATAAATGTAAATAACCTAGACGCAACAAAAAGTCGTAACGGACTTGATTTGCTGTATGAATAGTCAATCAACAATTTTAATCACTTACAAAGTTCGATATATAAAAATAGTCTTTTAATAAGGGCAATAACAAATTGTGTGTAAGATATTTACTCAATTTCTTTTTTATTTCAAAGAACAGTTTATGGCATTAAGTATGGAATAAATGTCATTCAAATGTCCACCGTGGCTTTGCCTGGTAGCACGTAGCACGTACTCGGGAGGTGTAATTTTCGATGACGCATAAATCTGGCTGAATTTGCTGGATGGCGTTCGTTATGTTGACTTTGAAGGCATCAGTTGTTTGCGGTTTATTCGCATAGACCTGCGGTTTATGGTAGTCCCAGAGGAAGAAGTCTGAAGGCGTTAAATAGTACGACCTCGGTGGCCATTTCACGTCGCCGCTGCGCGAAATAAGCCTGCTCTCAAATCGCTCGTGCAGAATGTCAATCGTGGCTGTGTGGCACGTAGCGCCGTCCTGTTGGAACCACATGTCGTCGGTATCCATATCATCCAGTTTAGGGCACATAGTCCAATCAATAGGGAATGACCCGGTCACTAACTGTAAACAGCAAAAAAAAATTTAAGCATATAGAAAATAAAATTTCAAGAAACTTACAGTTTTTTGCTCTCAAAATGGCGGCCGCTAACATAACCTAAAAAATTCGCAAAAGTCAAAAAAACAAGTTCAAAAAAACAAGTTCAAGTTTTTCGCGAATAAAAAAGAAAGTTGTGCTCGGATTGGAAATAGTTAACTGAGAAAGTTAATAATGAAAAAATATTTCGATTAAATTTTTGTGAGCTCGAATCGATTCTCTACTTTTCGAGATATATCGAAAAAACCGTTGAAAATTGCGTTTTCTTGTTTTTGCTCTGAAAATAACAATATTTGATGAAACCATTTAATAATTTCAGAAAATGTAGTCCCAAGTGAGAAGAAAACAATTGTTTTTGTACAATTCCAAAATTTTTTTTTCAAAGTTATAGCTGCTTTCGTAAAAAAAGGTGTTTTCGTAAAACGGCTTTTCTATCGAAACGGATGGTCCTACAGACTTATTCGAGAGTTTATTTTCTTTGTTAGGAGTTGTACTACAAATATATTTTCAGCAACAATCGATTTTTTTTATTTTTTATATAAAAAATCGCATTTGAAAATGACGTAATTTTCGTACATCGGTTTTTTGGCAATAAATTCTTGTAATAAAACCGATGTATGAAAATCACGTCATCTTCAAACGCGATTTTTTATACAATAAAATAAAAAAAAAATCGATTGTTGCTGAAAATATATTTGTAGTACAACTCCTAACGAAGAAAATAATCCCTGGAACAAATCTGTAAGACCATCCGTTTTGATGCAAAAGCCATTTTACGAAAACACCTATTTTATTTAAACAGCTATAACTTTGAAAACAAAATATTTTGGAATTGTAGAAAAACGATTCTTTTCGTCTCACTTAGGACTACATTCTCTGAAATTATTAAATGCTTTCATCAAATGTTGTTATTTTTAGAGCAAAATAAAAAAAACGTAATTTTCAACGGTTTTTTCGATATATCTCGAAAAGTAATAAATCGATTCGAGCTCACAAAAATTGAATCGAAAGATTTATTCATTATCTACAACTTTCTCATTTAACGTTTTCCAATCCGTGCACAACTTTCTTTTTTATTCGTGAAAAACCGTTTTTTTGACTTTTGGCGAATTTTTTAGGTTATGTTAGCGGCCGCCATTTTGAGAGAAAAAAACTATAAGTTTCTTGAAATTGTATTTTCTATATGCTCAAATTTTTTCTTTGCTGTTTACAATTAGTGACCATTTAACATAGGGGCTCAGACAGATTGATTGGACTAACAAGAAATTGCTTAACATCGATCTGTAGCGCTCGCCGTTGACGGTTGTGGCAATGCCGTGGTAATTTGGGGTGTCACATGTCCATTTAACATATCACAGGGGTTACTTTTAACTGTTTTTAAATGTTAAATATATGGGCGTTTTTTTTACTGTAACATGAATAAGAGACTGCACGTAAGGAATAAAATAAACAAAGCATCTGCTGCAATGTGCTGAGTACTAAATCCCAGAGCCACCTATCGGATACACTCCCCGCTACTGTGAAGCAAAACTCAGGTTGTAGCACGTACACTCTGGTTACAGCACGTACAAGAATCGGCTCCACCGAGGAGTACATACATATCAGCCTTAGAAGCCATCTTGGGCCCGACATTTTTTTATTTGTATATGTGTAAAGGCAGTCTCAAAGCCATCTTTAAGGGACACCTTAAAGATGATTTTGAGTCTAAATATAGGAGGTCTACAGAAAATAAACGAATAGTCTGCAAGACAGACGTATATCATGAAAAAGACAAATAGGCAAGTCCCTCTTCTGGAGACGAGTGTGAATAGGGCCCCCTTCATTCTTCTAGTTGAAGTATCTGATTAGACTGATTGTTAGTCTTGATGACGCCCTGAGGCCAGGCATCTCGGTTTGGGATATTCTCTGAAGATCTATACCTGCGAATAACTGAGCTAATATGCCACAGTACTCTTTGGGGTCATAGAGCGACTAGAGAAACTACTAATTCGGGAATTAGTAGTAAAACTATTAGCATGTTCACAGACAGTAATGCCACGGTGACTCTACAAAACTTGCAGGACTAATTCTGGGCTGTTTCTGCAATGTAAAGAGTCAATGAGTGTGCTAGTGTAAGAAGATTATGCTCGGTGCAGGCATACGTAGGGATTAGCTGAAATTATTAGATGGTACGCCAAGATTCTAAAGATATTCTTCTGGGACCGGAACTAGCAACAAAGCTTTGAGGTGCTACAGTAAGGTGTCCAAGAATATGCCACAAAGAAACGATTAGAGAGACTACAGCTACCAATAAGAAAACCAACGAAATAAAGGAATACATCGACAAGAAAATTATAGATATTACAATAATATTAAAAGAAGAAATAGCTAATAGAAATTAACTAAAACAAAAATTGTCATCTTAAATCAAACTTAAAAGATACGACTTTAACAACATATGTATATGTGATTGATAAACAATGTCAAAAAAGATCAGTCATCTTTTGTAGTCTACACAGTCTAGTCTCTTCGTTGCTCTAGAATATTCTCACTATTGTGATACGTTTACTACGTTTCCTTGCCATATTGTGTATATAAACTGTCACTAGTGCCCCGCCCTGTTCGTGGAAAAATAGTTTGCTAGTTTTTTTTTAATATACATATTTCACATATTAATAAACGCAATATATTATTGCAAAAATATAGGGCACTATAAAAAGATGATAAAACACGTTCTGGTTTCTTATTTTAGGAATATATATTATATAAGATTTTCTGTTCCTACGAGATGTTTTTCAAAATTAGTTTACATGGACATGTCTGTTTTGGAATAAATGTTTCTCATCTATCTCCTATTCAAGGTTTTCCTATTGTATTATCTATTTATAACTTGACCTTGTTTTCAGTACCTAATCATATCAACGCGCTGTTTATAAGACTACTGACATTCTACTACTGACATACACTGTCACTTAAAACAGTCAACACTTACTTAATTTAATTACATAATTAAATTGCGAGGGTTAATTTTACGATATCAGTAAGCGGTTCCGGTATATGGCAGAAAGGTTAAAGTTGTTTTCCTGAGTTTAATAATTTAGGTAACAACACTTTAAGTGTTGTTGTCTCTGGTTTCGCTAAATTTTGAAGACGCAAAGACAGACCTTGATACAGATAGTTATAGTTTATTTCATCGCCATTTGCCAAATAAGAAATCTCAAAACATACCGTGGCTTGTTCTTATGGCTAAGCTCAGGTAGACTGTTCCGTTTATCGGCAAGATAAGAGAGTTTTTTATTTGGCAAATAGCGATGAAATGAATAGTGCCTATACAGGGTGTCTGGGTGTTTACGTTCTTTTCTAAGATTTTTAATGGTTGAGAGTATTTTGATCGAATAAATCATATATGTACTAGGGAAATAAACTTCAGAGAAACAAAACAAAAGCTGATATTTCGTAACAAAAAAACTTTTTGGGAATTTAGGGGGCTTGCCCCACGTCCTCCTTTATTACGACGCAACATAGACCGATGGATTAGAAAATTGCAAATAAAAAATTCCATTTCGGGAAAAATCAGCTTCATCTGTAAATAAAATGTGCGCAGTGGAAGATTGTTTCTATTGATTATTGGTTAGTAACCATTTATAAAATTCGACACACTTAACATAATTTTGTTGTAGCAATGCATGAACTGCTTGTACGAGACAGGTATAACTGCCTTTTTCAGGATGTATCGAACTACTACACTGGATCATCTTCAACCAGATTTAGGGTATTTTCTTCAGCATGACATAATATGAGCATGAGGTTCTAAATTACGAGCGTCACATGTTCTTTGTACAACGGCTACAAATGTAGAAGCAGGTGGTGCATATCCACGTGGAAAACGATCCGCGTACAAATGGTGTCTGGCTGCCGAATTCTGTAAACATTCATCATTAATTAACCAGTTTTATGTCAACTACTAGTTACGTATTACTGTCATTATGCGCCTCCTTCTTAATAATAAGTGGTATGAACACCAGGATTGGTTGATGATGGCTTGTTGAGTGTTAATCATTCCTTTGGAATATTCTGGATTGACTGAAGCCATGTTCCACTCTCGGACATGTTCCCCTGATTATTGCCTTTGATGACGCACTACTGCAATTCATTTTCTCCTCTCTAATTCGCAAGATTGTCCAGGAAAACGCTAAAATTGTAATTCTGGATTTTGACTCTATATTTTCACAATTAACAACACAACACTTACGTCTTCATTGTTTCTTTTTCATTTTATTTAGTAATAAATCCTTATTAAAATCTATTTATGACATGAAACTCAGGCTTCGATGATTCGACTTACTCAAGGTTTAAAAAAAAGAAAACGAGATGGCGCAAAGGCTGTCCGTCATAGATACTTTACTAGGTTATAGTTCTTTTGTGTAGCTTGTACACATTTTGTGACAAATTCCCTAAAGACATTCCCACTATAGATGCAATTAACTTTGTAAATAATACTTGAGAGACTGTAGACGAGTGTTTTGTAGGTCATTAACATTTTTGTAGTATCCTGAAAATGACGCAAAACTACAAGAAAATTCAACATTGAAAAAACACCCATCACCAGTCTCTTCTTCATTATTATTCCATATTTCCTATTATTTTCCACTATGTATTCGCTAACTTGGAGTTTATCGGTGTACATGGGGGCACATTCCGTACATATGGCAGGCACGGCTCTGTTAAAATTAATATTATTTGTACGATACCCGCTCCTCGGGAATACCTTGGAAACACAAATGTGGCGCTCACCCTCTTTGTAATTTCCTCGCTTCAATTGTCTTAATAACGTTGTTAATTATTGGAGCATAATAGTGTAACTGCGAAGGGCGGCAATAAAACAATCCGAAAAGTGTTAGGTTGAATGCTTTAATATCCCTGGGAGTCTATTTAGGACGGAAAGGGCAAACCGTTAATTTAATTTCAAGGGCTCCTTGGCTACATATGACGTTTAATTACTCTAACATCGTGGATTGCCAAGGTTTCTAGACCTCAACCGACACCCTTAGAGTCGGGGAGAGTCTGGAGATAGCTACGTCGCCGTAAGTGCTAATTAAGTAACATCTTTCCGTCATTCAATCGGAAAGTCATTCCGACGCTCAATCTATTTTTCGTCGGATAAATTAAATTGGTTTAGCTACGCCGTCTTTTTTATTATCCAATTTTGTCGCGAAAAATGAAACAGGATCAAAATTAAATATTGAGTTTCGTTAACAAAATGTTTAAACTCTGGAAATGAACGGAATCATAAATAGAGAAGATAAAGGAATGGTGAATATAAATATAAGAAAAAAACCTCGATATCTGAATTCGACGTCGAGATACGTGGTGGTGTCTGAATTGAAACAGTGAAATATTTTAAGGTTTCTTATTATTTAAAACATTAATAACATAGGCCCACAGGAAGACAAATATTGTGTGTGCTAAGGAATAAACCATACTCATTTTTGGATTTTTTCCCGCTGAACACGATTCTAAAGTCAGAATTAGGGGTTACTGATCAAACTTAAAACCGATATTTTCCACAATGTTTCTGTAATCAACATATTTATTATTGCCTGCAAATATAGTTGACACTTCCTCGTGATTGTAAGAAATTCGTTATCATTAAAGAAGATCTCTATAAGCAAATAGCATTAGAAACCATGGATCTGATATGCGGGTTTACATAATATAGCGAATAAACTTTTATAACTACGTAGTGTTGATAGAGCATTTTACGCTGAAAACAAATTTTGCGTTATTTTTGACTCCGAAAAGAAAACCCGCCACGGGTAGGATTCGATCTCTTCCGGGCGGAAACCGAACGACAGACAGCTGCTTAGAACTTATTAGTTCTCATCAGTGCCGTACACGATACGCCGATCCAGGACAAATGCTGAAACAAATTCTGAAAATCCTTTTCTGAAACCTTGTCTGATCGTGTAGGAACACGAGAAAGGGATCGAGGATCGCTGTTAGTTGTTTGCAATAGCGATTATGTAATAGCCTTGCTATTCGGGAACTACTTAATAACTACTTTGCGGTTTGCGGTTCTCGATTCCCGATTTATAAGTTACTGGCATAGATCGTATCGATTTAGATGAATACCCCACGGATTTGTTTCGGCATTTGTCCTCGATCGGCGTACCGTGTACGGCATTGATAAGAATTAATAAATTCGAAACAGCTGTCTGTTGTTTGGTTTACATCCGGGATAGATGTCGAATCCCACCTGTGGCGAGTTTTATTTTTTGAAACATTGTCCGATTGTGCAAGAACACGAGAAATGGATGGAGGACGCCGTTAGGTATAATTCAATGCCTGGGGGGTTTTAGCCCGAGGAGTAGTTGTTTCCTATAGCGACTATGTAATAGCTTTGCTATTCGGGAATTACTTGATAACTGCTTTGCGGTTTGGTGGTTCTTTTCTCTACTCCCGACTTATTAATTATATTTGTCGTTCAAGTTTTTTTACACGATCTGTATAAGTACCCTCAGAAACCTGCTATCATGGAGTGTTTGGGCAGCGTTGACAACTGCCCTGAATATGGGATGTGTAGAATAATTCGTTTAGTCTACATCTTCGTTTAGTCTCGTGGTATCAAAGCAAGCGAAGGCGTGCTGTTTTGCAGAGAGAATCCCACAAAAAGGAAATAAACGAAGCATAAATTCGTCACATAGATCATTTAAAGACAAACGTGTGTGGGAACAAAAATCAGAATAGTATCTAGTACATAGAAGAAAATTGCTAGATTAAGATCTTTATCGGTATTTATAGTTTTTCTTAGAAGTTTGATCTTCTTCTTCTTTGGGTGCTTATCAGTTCCGGATGTTAGCGATCATGTTGGCTATTTGGATTTTGTTGACTGCTGCACGAAACAGTTCTGTGGTTGTTGTTGAGAACCATGTTCTTAAATTTTTGAGCCATGAGATCCGGCGTCTTCCTGGTCCTCTCTTCCCTGGAATTTTGCCTTGTAAAATATTTTGTAACAAGCCGTATCTTGAGCTATTTTTCATAATGCCTAAATATTGTAGTTTTATTTCCTTTACGGTTATCATTAGTTCGGGTTGTTTGTTACGGTGAAAACATAACATCTCATCAAACGAACTTTAGTATTCAAGAAGTTTGATCAGTAACCCCTAATTATGACTTTAGATTCATGTTCAGTGGGAAAAAATAAAAAAATAAGTGTGGTTTATTCCTTAGCACACACAACTTCAATTTCTTTGTGGGCCTGCGTAATTGAAACTCTTCTACATGTCAATATTGCGAGAATTGGCTCCCCTCTTAATTGCATTACTTTTTAATATAAACATAAATTTGATCATAAAAAGTTGAGAAAAAGTACATTTGAACAACTTTCTTAATTAGGAACTCCGTTAATATGGACACTGCCTTATGCAAAACACTCCAAGCTGTGATTCCACCATTTTTTACATGATTAAACAAAAAACAAAAAAAAACTGATAATCAATTAAAAATACTGCAAATTGGTACCAATATCGATTTTTTAACATCAACCAAAACACCAGCCGACAATAAACTTATTTTTAAATGGAATGATATATTTTTTTTTGTTCCATTGGATTCAGATCTTTCCATAAATTCAACGACGTACCACAAGTTCATACTTGTGCAACGTTTTGTGGATAAAATATGAACAATATCTGAACAATATTTGAACAATATTGAACAATACTTATGTCAATATTTTCGAGTTACGCAGGAAAGAGCCATGTCGATCTGTGGTATGTTTGTACACGATGAGTTATTCTGATAAAGAGGTTCCAAATACACGAGACTTCAGTAGGTTGATGTAAAATTTAAGAAATTATGGAGCTTTCAAAAATGGGACATTTAACGAATATATGGAAGTTCTCCTATGGAAGTATACAGGGTGATTCAGTTAACCCGTTCATTAAAAGTTTATGAACTTCCCATTGGAATTTATTTTTTAAAATTTGGAATCAGGGGTTAGCGAGGACGATCTATTCAACTAAAGTATTTTTGCTTTTCTGACACATTTTTGTATTACACTGCTGATTTTAAGTGAACTTTCTTAACAGTTCCCTATACCTATCTTCAGCAGTTTTTGAGATATTTTAATTTTTTTGAAAAAATTAGGTTTTGTAGTATCCCATTGGAGTGCTCGTCACTTATTCAAAACAAAAGTTATAGTAGCAAACTTTGGGCTGTAATTAGGCGGACTTTTAAGCTTTCAGGTGATATGTAGTTTGATTTTTTATTATTTACAGGCTGTCCAAAAAACTTAGTTCATTCTGACAAACTTCAACTGCTCAAAAGACAATTTTCTTAAATAGAACACTCTGCATTTTATTGCTTTCTGTGATGGAGAATTAAGTTATATTTCAATCTGTATTAGGATTCCATATACCTATCTGCTACCGTTTTCTTGCTATCGAGGTATTTTTTATTCAACACTATAGTTTTCCATTTTATTAATTTACTTCTGACCAGGGGGCCATGAAAATTAAAACAACGTAACATTTATATTAATTTTTTATCATAAAATGGTGCAAAATTATTAAACAAAAAAAATCATCATGAATAAAAAGCATATTTTAAACGATTTGGAACTTACATTAGCCTAAACAATAAAACATAATAACAATAATAACTAAATGTTAACAATTGGGTCTTATTGGTGTAACAACTGTTCTATGTGCCAAATTTCATTCAACATTCACTTATTATTACTTTACTTTATTATTTATATTTTTAGCTTTAATATATATGTATATACACACACCGTCAAAAGCCTTGGACCCCCGATGTATTTTTTGTATTTTTTGTATTAGTAAATAATTTCTTTTAAATATTGTATTTGTTTTTCAAAGTATGTTTTTTTGTAAATATATTTTTTTGTAATACAGGAATAATTTTTAGAAATTTAGTCAATTAAAAAAGATAAAAAAAATTGCAATTTTTAAGTAAATTTATTATGACAAAAATTAACAAAATATATTTTTTAACAAAGTAAACTATAACTTAATAGTCAATATGGCCCCTTCTGCTTCTCAGTAATATATTGATATGCCTGTGCATGGAATCAAACGGTTTATAATTTCTTGAGAAATATTACTTCATTCCTCTATTGCTGCTGCAGCTAACTTTTCCGCATGTGGGGGTGGGTTCATGCATTTATGAATTGCTTTAGAAACAAAATCCCACATGTTCTCAATGGGATTCATATCAGGGGAATTAGCTGGCCAATTTAATCGGGTAATATCTCCCTGTTCAAGTACCTCTTGAACCGTTCTTGCGCGATGTGGCCTCGCGTTGTTGTCCATGAAGATGAAATTGTCACTTAATTCGTTGCGTAGGGGATAAACAATGGGCCTGATAACATTTTCAATATAAACTTGACTTGGCATATTCTGATTTATGGGCATTAACGGCGTACAACGATTGAACATTATTCCTCCCCAAAACGTTACTGTTCCACTATTATAGGGAGCAACCTCACGGGGAATATTTAGTCTCTCTTGATGACCTGGCTCTTTTCAGACCCTTTGCCGATTGTCATCACTCACCAGTCCAGTACTGGTTTCATCTGTGAAAAAGACCCATTGCCACTGCTGTAAAACCCTATCATTACGTTTCCGTGCCCACTGAAAGCGAGCAGCTTGATGTCGTGGAAGTAGAGTGGGTACCCTTAAAGGCCTTCTTGCATGTAAATTTGCATGATGGAGTCTTCTTCGAACAGTAGAGGTCGATATAACAAGACGAAAAGTACCTTGAAGGTGAGCCCTGGGGGCTGGAGCTGAAGCATTTCGGTGAACCAAAAATCGATCCTGCCGTTCACTTGACACTCGAGGACGACCACTAGGTGGTCTTCTTTCCACTGTCCCTAATTCTTGGTGCCCATGCATTATTCGCACAACAGAAGATCTAGGAATGTCTAATATCTCGGATATCTGATGATTGGAATGTCCCAGCGTCATGCAAAGCAATAATTATTGCCATATTAAATGTACAAACTTCACGTCCTAGTATTATAACGAAAGAAAAGTATCAAAGTCGCTTTGCTAAATATGCAATGAAACTGACGAATGTTAAAAAAAAAAAATTATAACTAATCAACAATATTTTATCTAGCAATTTATTCGATCTTGTTTGACAGCTAAATAACTCGTGTTTGTTGGTTAGCAACGAAACCAAAATAAAAATAGTCGAAATCTGTAATATATGGGGGGTCCAAGACTCTTGACGGTGTGTGTATTAGCACTTATACTTTATTTTAAACATATGGAAATATTCTATGCAATTTACTTTCATAATTATATCTCTTTAAATAAACTATTCAACCAGAATTTCATAAGATTCACAAGAAAGTAGTGTGTAAAGTTAATAAATAAATGGTTGTATTTATTTTCATAAATACAGTTACCATAATAGTTCAAAGTTTTTAAAATCCCTCGTGTGGTTCTTGAGAATAAATTTTAACCAGTTTCTGAAGATTTCGAATGCTGCATTTCAAACCATGAAAAGTAAACTTTACACTATTCTAATATGTTCCTTTTAGCGAAAAATACATATTGCGATATAATATGTTTCTACACATCCACAACCTCTAATTATAAAAACATATTTATTTTGAATTAGGTGCGACGAATTTCACAAATCTAGAAATAAAATCAGTCGTCTATGTCCTTCATCAGCTACTCGCGTTTCTATAATTCCTCTGGATGCCATGTCGGAAAACATTTAGAAACTAAGAACGTATACACACAAGAAGAACAGTTAGATAATATATGTGGGGGTGTGAGGCGGCAGGACGACGTACACTTAAAACGATGGTGTGGTGTGTTGGCAACTCATCGCGGGCCGAACCGGGATGAGACTCCGAATTGGAGCCACCGTGGCGCCAGATCGTCCATGAGGTCCCAATCGATTACTGGATTCCCTGCCTGCCCTCCTCTTGGACACACTATTTTAAAGTATCTAACTCGATGCACTTACATGCAGCTTCAGTCTCGAACTACTTTATGGGCGACATTTTTTTGTGCTGCTTTATTGCTTCAGCATGAATTTGATATTTTCCGAGAGGGCCGTTTCTTGTTGTCTGTGCCATTATTCAAAGGCAGTGCGATGTTGAGAAATAGAAAAAATAAAGTTATTCGTAGATTTAAAACATTAACACAGAATTTGTTGATGTAAGAAGTAGTGTTTATTTTTACGTTTGGAATATAGAAAAGTGTAGTGTACAGGGTGACAACCAATTTGTTTTACAATGCGTAATTTAATAATTACGTTACGAAATTAAGTTAAAAATTCGGGTAAAAAACAAAGCCCATTAAGGGAGCACGTCAGTTTTCAGCGCCGTTTTTTAAATTAATTTCAAGAATTTTTATCTCAGCAACTATTAAAGATAGGAACGTACGATACACTGTGCATACAAATCTACATATTGGTTTTTAAAGAAAAAAATTTATCTAGCTAAAATTCCCCTCTCCCATTCCCCCTCAGTTTCGTGAATTCTGCCGTTCCATCGGACCATGCTTATGGCTCCTAGGGTTGGCACCGTACGGTTCATCTGAAATCAAAAATTGATACGGAGTCTTAGAGTCCATGAGAATGTTCATCGTTTGACATAGGCATTTTTTTAAATTTCGAATTTGTGATAAAATGGCGAATACTCAAAGTTGACACAGCGTTTTATTAAAAAAAATTTCGCTTTCAGGCGTGGAAAAAAAAATGTAAAAAACTTAGATATCGAAAAAAACTCATGTGAAATGACGCGGAATTTGATAAGCTTTAAAATAAAAAAATAAGAGAGAAAATCGAACTATTCTATATTGAGATATCTTAGGAGCTGCCATCGAAAACATGGTTTCGAAAAAAACGCATTTAAAGTTTTGGAATCAATTTAAACTGTATTAAATTACACTCATTTTAACACATCTTGAATCTTAAAAAAATTTCGTGCATACTATACACAATCAAAATGTTTACACAAAAACCGAACGCGATTGAATTTATGAGCTGTGCGAGTCTGCACTTAAGCAGTGCTATCTATAACTAAGCCATTTTTGTGAATTCCGTTAAGCGGCTTTGGGAATATATTTTCAAATCATTAGCCTTTGAAAATATGCGAAAAAGGATTTTTGAGCCGACAAAACTGACGTGCCTCCTTAAGTCTCATATTCCGAAAACATACTTGAATCTTATTTCCAGTAATATAGAACATAATCCTAAGGCATAAGTTTTAAATCAACTAAGTATATATTTTTTACACAATCGGAATAAAGCTTAAAATTCCCTTTTACGAGATATCCGAACTTGTAAATTTTCTTAAATGGTGTCAATAATATTGGTTTAATAGAGAAATGAAATAAGTAAAGTTAATATAAGAGTCATTCAATTAACTATTCTATGCACTGATTGCCTTGTTTTTGACATAATCTGATTATTTTAATATTTACCTTTACATTAATTGAACCGATCTGCTTTATCCACTTTGTCTTAATTATATAATGAAAATAAAAATACTAATAATATTAATATTGTTAAAAAAATTTTCATGATTTTTGCAGTTCATCAAAAATCACCAACTAATATATATTTTTAACTAATTGCTAAACAACATTGTTGATAAACTGATTAAAATGTAGAAAGTTAGCAGGAGCAGATGACAATGTTTCTCATAAATAGACCTCTCCAATTTATTATATAACCATTTACATGTCTTGCAAATCTATCATTTGATGCAAAGATCTTTTCTAGTATTTTGAGGACAGATAAAGATATCTTCTATCTAGTTCTAATATCTAGTCTAGAAATATGACTTGTGAATGTGGTTTCGGGGTTCCCAGTTTTTGGCCCTGCGTTGTTTTTACAGTACATAAAATGTATTATGTATGGGCTGTATAATGATATAGAGCGTCTTATCTAATGCTCACTTTAAAAATGTATGTCTATGATATCTTAATAATGTTATACAAATCAGACTATTCATTACTTAGCTGTGATATTCTATATAAAATGACAATTTTAAAACTATGGAGAACAAAATAAGAACACTTAAATTAGATAGCATATTTATTAGAGCATAATTTTTTTTAGAAGCTAGATGTTGTTGTTCTTAGCAAGTTGAATACAACATGCTAGGAATATAATATTGTGTAATGAATCTTACAGAAAATACATACAAAATACATTCTTCTGGCTACCTATATAAATAGCTATTGTATTACAAAGTTCCTATCGTTTTAGGCTAGTCCGAATTTCCATGGGGGTGTATGAAGAAAACATTATTTTAATTAGACATATATCAGTTTAGGCATGACGAAAAATGTATAGTCAAGAGTTCAACGTTAAATCTATCTGAGTTGTTGTTTCTGTACCATACAAATACTAGAGGGCTATTAAGCGATGATGCACATCGCCCATAAATATTTTGAATACATACAAAAGTATATAGGGCGTTTTTATGAGCCTTTGGCTCAGCAAATGGATTTCTTGGCACACGAGCAAATTTTTGAAGCGGATTTTTATTGTTGTACGACCTACTGCAGTCGCCGTGGATTATAAATCTTTCGTTATTTTATTGATGGTTCTGCCGAGTGTATTTTACATAATAATAACTGCCTTAAAGAATTGCTATTTAAAGATATAAGCATAAAGCATAACAGCACCTTTTGTGATCAAGTGCTCTTCGTCTGAATTTAATTTAAATTTGTAATGTATGTAATAAAAATGGTAATTTAAAGAAATAAGAGCATTGACTGCTGAATTAGAAGCTGGCATTATATTTACTAAAATTATTCTTATTTAAAAATATTTATCAGTTTATAAACATTCGATGAATGTGGAATTTATTGATCCTATATTATCAATATAGGATCAATATCATAAAAATATTAATTAGTATAATTGTTTGTAAAAACGTAATTACTCTCCTGAATCTCCTCTATGGAAGATACTCGTATATAAACTCCTGGACAAAGTTAACGCATCAGTGAAACTTCACATTATGACTTTAATTTTTTGGAAAATTTAAATCATAGTATGTACGTGATGTTATAATTAATGGTATTATAATTAATGGGGAATAATATGAATAAATAACAGAAAGGAATATTAATTTCAAATGTAATGAAAACTGTGTTAATAGAAAACTTTAGAAAAAAAAAAAAATGGAAGTCAAATTAACCTATAAGAATTTTGAAATCAGTAGCGCGTAGAGCTTCCTCTAGCTCTTATAAATGCTTCCATTCTTCTGAGAATTCTATTGATCAAGTGGTGAATGGTTTTCTGAGCAATATTCTTCCATTTGACAAGAACGACTTGTTCGAGTTCTCTAAGGGCCATAGGGCACTTAACTGATCATTTTAGTGAACCCATAGATGCTCTAGGGCAGAGGTTCTCAACCTTTTTCCACCCACGCACTCCTTTTTATGTATCATTAACTATGCGTACCTCCAACAGAAATACATTAGTTTTATTAAAATGTGTTATATCAGTTACATTAAAGTTTAACTGTTAAACTATTAAAGTTTAATTACGAATCATCATCATCATGAGGTCATCAGTCCTAAGACTGGCTGGACGCTAACCTCCAGCTTCTCCTATCTTGTGCTAACCTACGCATTTCGCTAATTGTGCTACAACCTACATCCCTTACTATTTGCGAGCAGTAGTCTAATATAGGCCTACCTCTGCCTTTCTTCACTCCTATTTCTGCCTCCAAAATATCGCAGACTATTCCCCCATGTCTCAGCAAGTGGCCTACCATTCTATCTCTTCTCTTCTTTATGTTTTTTCCACATACTTATTTTCTCGCCGACTTTCTCTAATACTTCTTCGTTTCTAACCCTATCAGTCCACGATATTTTCATCATTCTTCGGTAACACCATATCTCAAAAGCTTCTAATTTATTCCTAATTGCTTCTCCTACCGTCCAGGCTTCGCAATCGTATAGTGCCGTGCTCCATACATACGTTTTCAAAAATCTCTTCCTTGTTTCTAAGTTTATTACTCCCGAGCATAAAAGTGCTTTCTTTTTGTTAAAAGCTACTCGACCCTGCGCTATTCTTTGTTTTATATCTTTATCGCTTCTTCCATCCCAATTTATTTTACTTCCTAAATAAGTGAAGTCTTTAACTTCTTCCAATCTTTCATTATTAATTTGTACTTTCGTTTTTGCTCTGCTCTCGCGCCCTCTGCACACTAACACTTTAGTTTTGTTTTTATTCACCCTCATTCCGTATTCCTCTGTCAACACTGCCTCCATTTCGTTCAACGCTGATTCTAATTCCTCCTTACTAGATGCTAATACTGCTATGTCATCCGCGAATCTCAGCATTTTTAGTTTCTGTCCCTGTACTTTAATCCCGAAATAATCTTTGATATCTTGGTGCATATATAATTAGTTATTTCTTAGCTGTGAATAAAAATGCATTCCATATACACTTTTGATAGAATTGTTTTTAAAAGAATTGCGTTTAAAACAATCTAAATCGAAATATGAGACGATTAGAGATTATTAACACATCTCGATAGACCTATGTGAAGTGCCAATATGCGAAATATATAATGAAGTATTAAATCATAAATAAAACCTCTCTCGGAACATTTTTTTCCAATATTAGCTGGAGCGATTCATCATCACATTATGTTAGATTATTTAAAGAGTCGTGACCTACAACCTTCATTAAGAGGCAAATAAAAAATCCTATTTAATTGAAGAACGTCACATTGCCCGCGGGCAGTGTGACGAGGTATGATATTCCCTTCGTAGTATATCTGTGATGATAATCGAGTGGTGGGGGTAGCATGAAAAGCGTCCGCACTATGATCACGTGGTGTGCTTCATCATGGCGGTCATTGCGTAGAATCGAGCGAGGTTATTTTTGTTTGCTGTGTTTTGAGCATTTCCAGTTTTTCTGTTAAATATGTCAAAAGCGCCGAGATACTGTTGCGTTACGAATTGTTCCTGCAAAAGCCCTGATCGTGGCTCAATGGAACCCGACATTTCGATAGTGTGAGAGAGAAACCGCGATAGATGAGGATAAACGGCATACGCATTTCCCGCGCGCTTCTACGCGAGCCTGCCATATTGCCGACGTTTTTTGTGCCACTCCCACCACTGATTTTTCGAGGAGCTATGTCTCCTTACTCTCTAGTCTTCTTGGGCGCCATATACCATTATGTAGCTTCAAATTAGGTATTGACAAGTTTACACAAGTAGCGGCAGCTGTACGTCTGACACTGTTGATGAAGTATCGTTTGTTAAAGCTTTGTGGGGTATTACTTACCCCACCACACTTAAACTGGAAGTGTTTTGTGGAAGTTTTCCCTTGATGGAAAAATTTTTAAACGTTACGAATTATAGTATGACACGAAATAGTCGCCGATGGCAACTAACTTTATTTTTTTCACACCTCAACACGGCTGGAGTAAATTCCCTAGTAATTTACAAAAGCAATACCAAAAAATTTGATATAAAACGTCAATTTTTGTATTGGGTATGCAATTACTCTCTGAATACAAGAGACACTGTGAGAGAAACTCCAGAATTCTCAGAGAATTATGTCCGTATCAGCCAGCACCCGTCGTAAACCCGGCAAAAAGGCAATAAACTAGTAAGAGATGAAGTATTTGTCCAAGAAAGAAAGGCAGAAAAATATTTTACACCTGTTCTAAATATAACATTGCACTTTTCTTAGAACATGCGAACTTTGTGTGTAGCAAAAATTGCCTCCATGAGGATGACAAGAAATTTGTTTTCCACAATATGGCTGCTTTTGTCCATAATTGAATGCCTGCCCGGAAGAACGTTGTAATCGACAAAATGGAAAATTTACAGGAGACACATAATAAACTTTTTTAGTCGATATGTTGAAGAAATTCATGCATTTATGGAATAATCAAAAATTGTACATCTATTTACAGCTTTAGATAAAGAAAAAGTTACACAAAAATTAAAACGGTATATAGTATTGTTGATTTTAGGATATAAAATTGTGGAAGAACGTTGTAACTACTGCAGTTACAACGTTTTTATTGAGATTAAATGTCACAGCCTAGATGTTTTTTTAAATGATTTGTTTTAGAACTATAAAGGATTACTCTAAACACTAAACAGATAAAAAATAATACATAGGTACTTGCAAACATGTATTTAATTAAATCTGAGTCAACATAAGAAAATGTTATAGAAAACAAAAACGTATTATAGAAAACAAAAACGTATTATTTTTATAATCAGTAAACACTAACGTTACACTAAACGAAAGTTATTATGTAATACTGTCATTAGGCTGTTTCACAAGGCAGGGTTAAATAAAAATTTTTAGCTTCCTGATTATCTATGTATCTCGCCATGTCGTTTAAGTTTGCTTTCTTGTCAGCTTTCAAAGGAAATATATTTTGGTACAGTAAAGGTAACTCAGAAATGCCAGTGGTAGATAGTTTCTTCTTTGTAATAATATAAACACTCCATGGCGAGAAAGTAGAGTGACTTTCTCGTACATGAATGGACTTAGGATCATCTTGTTTCACGAGCAACCACATAGCTTCAGTAATTTTAAAGTTTTTAGGTCGGCTGTTATTTTTTTCTAAGATGGATATGTCACGAAAATGTTGCTGTTCCATAAGCTTCACAAAAAAAGGTTGTGAGGGCCTTGCACCGACTATAAGTTGCACCCATTCAAAAGGATGCAGTATTTTAGCAGTTTTCTTTCTCTTCTCTATAAGGGCAAAGTTCCTATCACATGGAAGGAAACGGTGGCCACTACACAAAAATTTCTGCTCCACTTATGTAAAATAATTCCATAATACTAAATGTTGCAACAGGGTAAGCATCTTGATGTTATTATTTTGTCCAACGCACCGATCTGACCATATTATTAACGATCTAGAAAAGCCTCTTTCTAAACGTTTGAAGTTGTCTAAAACATATAATAAAATACAGGATACAATTTTGGCAGATCCTCGTTTGGCAGTACTTTCATACCAGAGATGCATCGTTGCATCCCCTGTAGCATTGTTATGAACACAGAAATTATACGTAGACAATTGGCGATGATAAAATACATTGCTATGTGTCAACATTGGAGAAAATAGTACCTGCTGAAGGTCTACGCATAAAACTATTAAGTTCGGATCATTCTTTGCCCTTTCTGTGTCATCAGCAAGGGTTTTGTAAGCTTTTCCAGACTTTCGATGGTGTAGTTCGCTTTGTTGTTTGATTTTGGTTGCTTCTTCTTCAGTGTCTGCTGTCACTAACTGACAATAAAATAAGTCACATTTTGCGCATGTATCTGACCGAGGTACTCCAAAACGTAGATTAAACTCTGACTTAAAAGTTGCTTGATAAGTATGGAATTTTACCCTTATAGTTGGATGAGCTTCCTGAAACAGTTTAAACATTTCTTGGACGTTCAGATCTGATGACAAGCATAATTTGCTATTATTGGAACGACTATAGTGACTTTTTTGTGCCGGAAACGATTTTATATGATCCTTTATAAGGGCTAATATATTATCTTGAATTCTATGCGGCCGGTTCAGATGCTTACCACGCCTGTCATCCGTGCTTTCATTGTTTTTCAGCTTTTCTTGAATCACCTGAATTCTTCGGGGTGTTATTCTAAAGACAGAATACAACATTTTCTGACAGATAAGTATCCTTTCATTGTTACTGCATGTAATAAAATACTTAAAAGTGCAGTGTCTACGGCTTATATCCTCAGGTGCTGTGTGTCTCTTTATGTCGCATAATTCAATACAAGACTGAGCCAAAAAAGCATTTTGTTCAGAATGAGTCAACTTATAAAATTTGGTAAATAAATTCCTTTTTCATCAAAATAAATCTGCGAACAGCCAGCTTTGTTGCAACGACAAATTCTTTCCTACAATAGATGCAAGAGTGTAAACAAGAAATAGGTACTTACAACGTTATTCCACTTACAGGTTCAGGATCTGCTTTGACGGGTATGTTTTGTTCTTTTCGGTTTATGTAAGCATTTCCCGATTGTCTGAATATCTTTCTTTGATTGTCTTTCCATTGCACTAAGTTAACTTTGCGTTTTTTGCCTTTATTTAGCCCTTTTGTACCACGTGCAGTCACAACAACACGCTCGAGCTCCGCCATAATACAACAGTTACAACCTTCTTCCACTTAGAGTCAAAAATTACCGCGTCACCCCCTCCACATTTAAAATATATTATCTCTGTTTAAATGCGTGACTACATTTCTATAAGCATTTACAACGTTATTCCGCCAAGAACACCAATTCTCAAAATTTGTCAGTTACAACGTTCTTCCGGGCAGGTATTCAATTATTTGGATTGCATAGTTTATTTTCTTTAAAAATCATAACTTTCTTTAAAAATCATAAATATATAAGATAAATTTTATAGCTTTGTATATCAGGGTACTATAAATTTATAATAAGAATATGTTCTTTTCGAATTTCTAATTTACCATTAAATTTGTTAAGCTAATTGTTGCAACATAATTGACAATCAGTAACAATACAATAAACAAAACTTATCACATGATGTTAATCTTTATGTTTGAAAATTGAGATTGGAATAAGAAACAAAAAATGGGGTTTGTCATACCCCACTACACCTCTTACGTCACTATTTTGCGCCACACTGCCCGCGGGATAAGTGTCTCTTAAAACAGTAAATGTTTCAGAGGTTATTCTAGCTTAAACATCAAGCGATGTCATCAATGCTCATGTACATAATCATGAAAATTCTTTTTCATGATTCTGTACATGAGCAATGTTAACATGAGATTTGTAGAGGCGACAGAAAGTGGAAGTTCAGATAATACTTCCCCAAGGCAGTTATTTCAAAATATACATTTCTTTTTTTCTTTGGAAGCAGGAATAAAGCATCTCAAGTTTATCTTACCCAGTCTGCAGGAGACTCAATTGTCGAGCGGTGTGAATTTCTGCACAAAGTACAATGCAATAAAACCCCTCGCGAAAACAATCTTGAATGAAGTTTAATTCTACTTTTGTTCATAAATAAATTTAGGTAAACAAAACCCGGCGGAAGTGTCGGGAAATAATCTGTTGAAATTCGGCAGTTTACCACCGATGAATAGAGCGCTTTACTTCCAAGTTTCCGTGCCAGTTGGTATCATAAATAATGATTGTTTAGAGGACACGTGAATTAATTATGGGATTGGTCGCTCTATGCATAGTGCGCACACAGAATGTTTGATGCAGGCGATTCGTTATAGTTTGATGCAGGCTATAAGCCTTCCACTTTTGTTCTATTAAACGCTGTTCTACTGAAGTTCAATTATCAATAAGCAACGGCTCTTTTGAATACACATACGCAGAGGCTGTTCACCAAACATTATCCAGCTATTTTAGATATAAAATCAACGATTTTGGAGTTGATGAATGCCAACGAGTGGTTTCAGTTTCATCGCATTGGTGTTGGACTTGAAACTTCCCACATGGACAGACAGATATAATATGTTTCTAATTATTCTTATTTTATTAAGTGCCCATTAACAATTATATATAATATAATACAATAAATACGTAATTAAACGAGAAGAGTATACTCAGTCAGAGTAAAAGTCTGAGACCATTTTTTCACAAACATCTAAAGATTATAACGTATCATAATTATTTGTCACTAATTTAATTATATATAATATTGGTTAATTTTAATTGCTCATTTATTCATTTGGTTGTATCTTAATTATATAAAATATGCCTTAATTTTGTGCCATGAATACGTTTCAGTGAAAGTAACTTGAACTTGATATTGCAAATCGTGACCTACTAATCAGTGTTACTAATTCATTCACGTTACATATTGAGTTGGTATAAAAGTCCTGTCACAGTTTCATAAAAATGTATTACTACTTACTTATTTAAGATGTATAGGATTTAGTAATTAAGACAAATATCTAGATATTATTTGGCACTATTTTTTGGCAGGAATAGTTTCGGGAATAGAATCTCCCAATATCGATTATTTTAAAAATGCGATCGATAATATCAATAGCACATTTACCAACAATGTTGTCACCTATCGTAGTCAATCGCTGGTTAAATTGCTTTTTTGGCGATAGCTAGGATAAAGAGTGCTTATGTCTTGACCGGGAATCGAACCCGGCTCTCCCAATTTCCGGTTGGTTGCTCTGACCGCTGATCTATCGAGGCACACTCATTTTCCTTGCTAATGCGTCAGTTTAATGCGTCACTACAGTACTCCCTCCCTAGAGACATGCCATTCTACATCCATCATATTCCCGCGACACCCCACTATCGAATTTTCATTTATTCAGATGTTTAAAACAATATTTAACGAATATAACGTTCAATAATATCGATGCAATGTGGTTAAAATGACCGAGTCCGATTTTATAATTCGCAGTTCTTGGAGTTTTGCCAAAAGCATTTATGATTTGTCCAGTTATTAGGCGAATTTTATAGATGAGACGGTCATTTTAGAAACGACACATGTCAGCAGAACTTGGTTTTGAGAAAAATAAGAAAAACTTTGTAGTTCTTGTTACAACAAAAATAGGTGTAAAATATATAGTTTGATGTTTAGTTCTTCTTATTTGGGATAAACTAATCATAATTTTCCACATTTAGTGTGCTTACCTTAAGTGTTATGTTCTTTTTAAATCTTAGGGCATGTGCTGTTTCTGAAATGAATGGAAAATTTATAGTGTAACTTTTTATTTAAAAATGTTTAAACAAAAAAACAACAAGGTGAACTTAAATATTACTTATATTTTTACTTATAAACACCGTAAATAGTAACACTTGCATACATTTATTAATCTACATCTGCGTTTTCTACACTAACTGGCCATTTCAGAATTTCTTCATAACAATTTTTTTCTTTTCAGGTATATAGGTCAGCAACTGTCTGATATTATCAATTTTTTTTTCATTGATGGGCACCTTGTCTTGAGGGTATCCTGGAGTTCTAGGAAATGAGACTGTATTGGTAGTAGACAGCCTGAAGTTTTCATATGAACCTCCTCACGGTTCCAGGTGCTTCAGCTGAATCAACAAAATGGGTGTAATGTGATATTTGAAACTGTCTTTTTAACTCTCTTGGTGTACCTCTTCCGGCTGATTTCACCGAAAGGCAGTTTCTTTTGTAATACTGATGCCACCATGATTTAAAATCTATAATGTCAGATGAACTTACCATCTTCACTGAAAACAAGTTTTGTTTGGTTGAATTAACAATCATTTCTGTGTATGCTATGGATAAGAAAATTCTGTCATTAGGCAGAAATGAGTGACCCCTTTGAGGAAAATACTGGTTTATGGTCTCGAATCTCGTAGTCTGCATTGATGCCGGAAAAAATCTAACCAAAGTGTGGTTTCTATTTTGATCAACACAGCCATCAGAAAATACATAAAGATGTTTTACGTCTGCAGATATTTCGTTATTGATAAAGTCCAATATAAAGGGTGCAACTTCATTGGGGCCCTCTCGAGCAATACCCTCGTGGTAGGTGTAAAATATTGCTTGATTTTTAGCTAATTTGTTGATTCCAAAAACGTTTATTGTAAGTTGTCTCAAATAAAAAGTCTCTTGAACTGGAACAACAGGTAGCTGGAAATTTTGCATGAAATCGAACGTTATGGCAGCAATACTACTGTCTTCAATACATTTTTGTTTTATTTCCTGTAGTTTAGTGTAAAATTTTTTTGCCCGTCTCTTATGTACACTGAGTTCTGCTACAGCTGTCCGCTTTACTACATCATTCAGCGAAGGACTCTTAATTTTTATGTTTAGTTCTTCTCACCGACAGCATGTGTCAATTTGTGGGCGGCCAAACGATAATGAAAATCTCTCTTTAAAAATGTTTAGATAAAATTTATAATTTACTTTTAATTCAGCATGTTCTTCTTGAAAAAGTTGATGCATTATTGTAACATTGACTTTTTCATTAAAGTAATCTTTTTCTTTTGCGCTATAATGTGAAATTTTTTTTGGGAAACTTTTTATGTGGTTCATTATTCTCTCAACTGTACTACCAGCTATAGCATTTCCGGAGATATTTTTACCACGCTGATCCACTGGAGTTTTTCCCTTTGCAAGTAAATCACAAAATCTCCTTACACGACCCATTAGAAATTGCATGTATGTTCATGAAAGCAACTTTACATACTTGTACTCTACCAGAAGAGCTTACAATATAATATCGAAAGGAATGTCCCTTAGGCTTCTGATTTTGCTCTTTTCGTGGACGTCTGACTTTCAGTGAGCATCTTTCAATAAGCGCTTGTAGATAAGCATCCTGCTGATTTTTTAATTCCATGGATTTAAACTTTTCAAAAGTTTCCGTTCATCTCCTGGATGACATCGTCCATAGCACTTTAAACGATACCTAAAATTACCGTTCAATATAGTAAAATATAACTTATATATTCGGCACCTGTACTATATATCACGGTCTAGTTTAAACATTTTAGGTTAGAATACTTACTTGCAATCTCCTCCTTGTTGTTCTTCAGGGATACGTTTTCCATTATAGGCTACATATTCTTCTCCACTAATTCTAGCCTTTTTTATAATCTCACTCCTATAAAGTTAACTTTTTCCTTCTCTTTTGTTAGATATTTCGGACACAATATCACCACTACTCGACGCCACGGTTACTTACACACAGTGAAAGACTGAATGCAGAAACAGCACATGTTACTGACATGTGCTGTTTCTGCAGTGAACCAAATTTTAAGGCGCCTGAATTATCTATACTACAGCATTTAGATGTGTCGTTTCTGAAGGAAATTATAGATCTACAAACAATATTTACGAATTTGACATAAACCCAATATGGCCGAAAATGTGACATGTGTCGTTTCTGAAATTACCGATTCAGATATAGATGGCGATCACATTGTTGATTAAAATTAAGTATCAATATAAAAAAGTATACTTAAATTCTATCTTACAATTAGAGAGCCATTGGAAAATTAGGCTTCAATTATCTATCCCTTGTGAAACTATCTAGGTTTTAAGTAATCGAGGACTTAGGTTTGGGTAATAAATATCAGTAATATAAATCATGGGTATTTGGTTAACTCTAAAGATGTGTAGAGCTAAGGATACTGTATTTTTTAATTCAAATACGATGAAATATATAGCAACTGACTTACCCTTTACCCTGTAAGGGTTCGAGGGTTTACCGACCGGCTACTTGAGGTCTTGGTACACGCTAGATTTTTTTTGTCAGAGTTCTGTCATCAGAGCTGCCAGAGACGTGTAAACGCATGACAGAATAGTGACAAAAGTGATGCCAGAGTGCTCAAAGCTTTTCATCTACCTTGTAAACACTGTGAAATTTACTCTGGTGCAGTTTATTTAGTTCTCTGTCACTCTGGTTGTCGTCGTATCATATTTTTTTCTCTAGGTACAGACTAATTTGTTTTTCGTACGCAATGTCTGATTTAAATGATGAAACAATACAAAGATGAAAGTAATTTGCCTAAAGTGTAGGAATATTTTCGGACCATGGTCAAAGCACGAAATAAGACTGTTAATACAACTGTATGAAGTACAGCCAGTTCTATGGGACTGGATCACTTTACAGGATTATAGGAATGTGTAAAAAATACGATTTCTGCGGATATTGCAACTGAAAAGGGAAAGAAACCTCTAGATGTCAAAATGGCAAAACTTGAAGTGTTAATTTAGCGCAAATAGTGAAAAAATTGAAGTGTCAAAAATTTTGATACATACTAGGTTCACCTTTTCTTAGTTCCAAGTTCATTTTATTATAAAAAACCACTTTTTGGTCTTCTTGCAAAATAATCTTTAGTCCACACAACTCTATTCACTTGATTTCTGTTTTCTCTTTCTTTCTCCTCTTTCAATAATAAACTACAACTATTGCCGCTATCCTAAGTCTTGCTGCCATGTTTGAGGAAATGAAGTATATATTTATTTTGTTTGTTCCTACTCAAAGATAAATCTCAGGTGTAAACAGACGCCAGATATTATGACAGAGAGACTTGCCAGAGCTCTCTGACACTGTCCCTGCCAGTGTCAGAGCCATTTCTGTATACTTGTAAACGCCGATGACAGAGCTCTGGTGCTCTGATGTCAAAGATCTGACAAAACAACTCTAGCGTGTACCAAAGCCTTTAAGGATGACAAACATAAAAGGGATACTGTGGATTACTTAGAATTTACGCTAATCACCACGTTAATAAAAACAGTGTCAATAATAACTTAACTCAAATTTAAACAAACAAAATACCTTAGTAAGTGGGGAAAACAATATTTCACACGTGGTTCAAGTGCTGCCATTAGAATTATTCTGGCTCCCAGAGCACGCATCAGCTGCTGAGTTTATCACGAGACACAGCGTGGAAAAGATTCAATGTAAATAACTGAATACTAAATAATGGGAAACAAATACATCAGGACTAAATAAATAAATACTTTTTTCCACAAATACATTCAAAATCATACAGCCAAATAAAGGTTCATCATCATCATCATGAGGTCATCAGTCCTAAGACTGTTACTGCTAATTGTGTTACAACCTACATCCTTTACTATTTGCGAGCAGTAGTCTAATATAGGCCTACCTCTGCCTTTCTTTACTCCTATTTCTGCCTCCAAAATATCGCAGAGTATTCCCCCATGTCTCAGCAAGCGGCCTACCATTCTATCTCTTCTCTTCTTTATGTTTTTCTACATACTTCTTTTCTCGCCGACTTTCTCTAATACTTCTTCGTTTCTAACCCTATCAGTCCACGGTATTTTCATCATTCTTCGGTAACACCATATCTCAAAATCTTCTAATTTCTTCCTACTTGCTTCCCCTACAGTTCAGGTTTCGCAACCGTATAGTGCCGTGCTCCATACATACGTTTTCAAAAATCTCTTCCTTGTTTCTAAGTTTATTACCCCCGAGCATAAAAGTGCTTTTACGGTTATAAATAAAGGTTCTACGAACAATATTCTAACATAAAATAAAATTCTACTAATATCAATAAATAAAATAAATCTGGACTGCCCAGTCAATAATATAGATAATTAAGAAGTTTTGATATTTCTTTTGATTTTTGAAAAAAAAAAACCATTAAGACTAATATTGGTATACCATCGACTTTTCTAGGCAGACATATCTGAATTTCAGTTCACAATCAAAGTGATAGACTAACGTCTACCATTTTGATTGTTATGAATTGGGAATTATGTTAAAATAATGATATGCAATTTTGATAACGATGTATCCATGGGAAATAAATTAGATGGGATGTATAACACACAAGAGTTATAATGAATTATATTTATAATGCACTCTCATGGTTTCTGTCGTGCGATATGATAATGGGAGTTGTTAACAACTTCTATTTTTTAGGCGTAGATGATATGACATATTTATATTGAAACAGAAAATATGTCAAGAAGGGATACTTAGAAGGTGTATCAATTAAGTAATGAGACTGGCGACGTTAGAGTGTAATTTAGCAATACTTACTAGGGATACAGCACTCGGAGGGGAGGTAGGTGGACATGTAATAGTTTATCAGTACGAATTTGAAGTTGCCAGAGTTATGTGGTTGTTCGTAGCGATTTTTTCGTGAAATAGTTTTTCTAGAACGTCCTAAAAATGAGTCACATCACTTTCGAGTAACGATGTGCTGCCGGTTCAGACTTGGCCACAATTCAATAGAAAATTTTACAAAATTTTCGCAGGCCTACGGAGATATATCAAGGGCCAGGGTTTTTCGGTGGTTTATGGCATTTTCAGAAGGAAGAGAGTCGATTGAAAATGAACCTCTGATTTACTTCCTCAATAGCCAGGGAATCATTCACAAAGAGTCTGTGCCTCAAGGCCAGATTGTTGATCAACACTTTTACCGAGAAGAAAACTTCGAAAAAGCCTCATGCGTATGAGACCAAACATCAAGAACAGCTAGGTGTTGTATCATGACAATGCGCCTATTCACACAGAATGTTCAATAAAAGAGTTAATGGACAGTAACAATATTCCTGTGGCGTCTCATTCTCCTTATTCGCTCGATTTGAGTCTTTGTGAATTTTCCTCTTCCCGAGATTGAAAAATAACTTTAAGAGACATTATTTTGGGACACTCGAACACATTAAAATGGTTGTAACCGACCACCTGAACGCTATTCTAGTATCCAAGTTCCAGCACTGCTATGAGGATTGTCGAAAGAGTCGTCCCAACGCTGTGTGACTTACCAATGAAGTAATTTTGAGGAAAATAGTATTGAATTGTAATTCTATTCAAATAAAAAAAAATTAAAAAATCAGTCCCATTACTTAATATATTGGATGCGGCACACTATACATAATAAATACATGTCGTCACACAATTTCTGTTTTATAATATACATCCATTAAACCAGTAAGCGATGGACGAATGGCATCGTTATCCGTCAGCAATTTGGAAACGTATTTTTCACAAAAACTATTAGCACAATCTGTTGCGGGCCTAATCTAAGGTGGCCTCGAACTGGCAGTGATTGAGTTTGGGACTTCCAGTAATGACTAGACGCGTATGTTGCAAGCGCTATTGATTGAACTGTTATTAATTGAGGAGAGATTCCATGCTATCAGTAGACGCTGGCGCGTTCTCGTCTAATTATTTCCATGGTGAATTTTTTACGTCTCTTTGCACTTAAAATGTTTGTTAAGAGTTTTTTAGTTTTCAGAAACTACTGTTTTTGAGACGCGTGCTTTATTGAGTTGAGAAGTAAGCTATTTCTGCTAGGGATAGCTTCATAAAGCTTTAGGTTGTATTGGAGAATGTTACATTTTTCTGTACATGTATATTGGGGAATTTTTTTTTGGTGGAAATCGAACACATAGTAATAGTACACTATTATAGTGGTGCATATGAGGAGTACCACTATAACAGTGGTACATAAGATTAGTGGCACAGTCTTATTTTCAAAAGAGAATATTCCAAAAATGACTAAATTTACAGGAGAAATAAAAACGCCCCAGAATGGATTTAAAATGTGGAAACTAAGACATCAGGAAGCATATGGGAGTGGTACAATAATGTTCAAATACTATGTTTTTTTATCGAAATTCTAAGGGAGTTATCTACATTTAAATTTTGAAAATGTTCCGTTTTGAAAAGAATTCTTGGAAATATTAACTTCTGATTAAAATGGGGCTGGTTAGGTACGTTTGAAAATTGAAAACTAAAAAAATATTCATTACGCTTTTATGGTAATACTAAATAATGTGAAATGAAATTAAGTTAAAATTGTACAAAATAAATACCTGAAAATTGGAAACGTTAGAAAAAATTACTCGTAGCGCCTTTATCTACAAATTAAAATGAAATAAAAGTAAATCTAATTTAGAAGCGTATTTAATTTTGGTAATTATACAGAAGTGATAACGTCTTGAAAATGCTTACCAAATTTTTCCTACCCCCCTATTTTCGAGGGCGCTGAATACGAATCTGGTTTTAGTTTCATTCGCTCGGACACAGTTTTTGAAAAAATGGTTTTTCCACTTTTCCGCAATACATGCCACTTTCCTTATCAAATAATGTTCACTTCACACCACGTAGATAACTCATATTAATACGAGTATATGCTACAACACTTCCTTTATATAAGCTGTCACAAAACCTATTATTCATTACGATTTTCTTAATTTTCTTCAAATGTTTACAATTCCGATACGACTGTCGTCCATTGTAATATTTTTAATCGTGCGCCCTCTATTCTATACGGGGGGCTCTAAAAGTTAACTATGAATATTAACTAAACTAAATACGCTGTTATTTTGAAAGAATCTAACCTAACCTAACTATAAGTAGACAGTTAGGTTAGGCTTAGGTTAGGTTAGGCTCCTTCAAAATAACCGTATTTAGTTGTTAATATTCATAGTTAACTTTTGGAGCCCCCTGTATACTGACTAGTATATGTGGTTTGATATAGAGGGAGCACTATTACAAATATTACAATGGACGACAATTTCATGTCAATTGTAAACATTTGAAGGAATCTAAAAACATCGTAATGAATAATAGGTTTTATGACAGTTTAATATATATATGTATAAAGAAAGTGTTGTAGCATCTATCCATATTAATATTAGCCACCTACGTAGTGTGAAGTAAAAGCTATTTGGTAAGAAAATGGCTCTCGTGCGGAAGAGCGGAAAATCAATTTTCTCGAAAATTGTATCCGAACGGATGAAACTGAAACCAGATTCGTGTTCAGCGCCCTCTAAAATAAGGAGGTAGTAAAAATTTGGTAAGCATTTTCATGACTTTATCACTTCTGTATAATTACCTTAATTTTTTTTACTACAAAGTTAAGAACTAGCTTAAACGTTGAAGATACGAATATTGAACATGGGAGTTGACGAAACCTCTCTTTACAATATAGGCAGTAACGTCATTTGACTGTTGAGGAACCGATTGCCTAGACTGACTTAGTGAGTATCTCATAATACTTTAAAAAGTTAATCAACAGACGTAGTGTTCATTACTTGAATGTGTGGCCGACTGGTTTGCCTATGCCTTCTAGTGGCTTGTATGTAAGTCGGTGTACCTGCGGAAGCTACATAAACTTAGGTGTTGCTTAGAAGATATTACTGAAAACATGTCGTATGTAAAACACAATTTATTAGTGAAAAGTTGGACGAATTAACTTTGATCGATGTGATGATTTTATGAATACATTTGATAGGCTTTATCACAATATATTACTACATAAATTAGATAGGCGCAGGCGTATCGATTTCTTTATTGCACCTGTTCGATTGTTATTTGCACAAAATATATAAATTTGTTCAATACCGTGGTCACAAGTGCCATAAGTTTTTTCAAACATTTGGAGTAACACAAGGTTCGCTGCTTAGGCCTCTTTTCTTTGTAATGTTCATAAATTATAGCCTACTAGATACAAATGCGCATAATATGCGCATGTATCTAGTAGAATGTACCGCATACTCTGCAGATGCGCATGTACAAATACAAATTCTTTGATTTATGTAGACGATCTCGAATTGATGTATGAAATAAATATTACTGCTGATTGCCATACGTTACAAAATGTCCTCGATAATATAACTCATTGATATATGGACAATAGTTTACCACTAAATGCAACGAAAAGTAATGTCTTGACTTTCAGCAGGAAAAAATATGATATTAATTTTACCTATTGACTAAATTACAAAAATACTTGTTCAACTTAAAAACGTCACAGATCTTGGAGCAATATTTGACAATAAATTAATTCTATTGTACCGTATAGAGACTATAACAGGATCTGCCTATACAAGTTTAGGCTTTATTATAAGGAATTCAAGAAAGTCCACAAATACATGTGCTCCTTAATTGTTTTGTATGTATTTCATGTCTGCTCAAAATTACAATATTTTTCACTTACGTGAAGTCCGATCTACGTAATTCATGTCGCTATTTTGAAGAAAATACGAAGACGATTCCTAAAATCTACTGTATCGTCACGAACGCCTCGAGCGATCCTGAATGCCGGGCAAATTCGAAACCATCAAAAGCGTGTGGAGTTGACTTCCAGTGCGTTCTATACTAGAAGGTTCGCCAAAGTACTTTATCTAGAAATGTCTGTAGAGACGTCTTACTACCTATATAAGAATTGTGTCGTCCAGTGAGGAGTTAGTTGAATCTGGACCGCGATAGTGAGCGATACGGTGCGAAGAAAGTGACATTGTGTAATACAGTGAGAAAGTTAGTTTATAAAGTTAAAGTAGAAAGAAAGTTAGTTAGTTAGTTGGATTTGTAAATAGTTGAGTTGTAAATAAGTGTTCGAAATAAAAAACTTTCTAGTAAATTCGTTACAGTATGTTTAATGGATCGTGTATAATCTTTTTTGGAATTTTTCCACGTTTCACTATTAAAACGATTTAGTCATCATAAATTCGAAAAATTGATGTCAATCCATCGAATTATCTTCTTATTTTATAAATTCATCTTGGACTTCAAGAAAAAGACAAATCAAGGTTCCATCTCCTTTATATCATCAAATGATTAAATGGTATAGTAAAATTTTAGACAGGATTGATATCTTCTTCTATACTATTCAGCTAATAAGAAATACAATTTTATAGTTGGTCATAATAATTCTCTTGTGTTTTAAATAATATTTTGTTTGTGAGAATGTGATGTGAGTTTGTTAATTTATGGTATATATATATATATATATATATATATATATATATATATATATATATATATATATATATATATATATATATATTTTTTTTTTTTCTTTTGTACATAACTATGCCATTTATTAGTGTTTCATGATGTACTATATTATGCTGTTTACTGTATCCTATAACTAACTTTGTACCTGTTGCATACGTAAATAAAATAAAGAGTTTTAAAACCTTAAAACGGACTTTTCCACACGTAAAACTTCGCTATCTTGAAATTGAGTGGCAGAGAAAAAATAAACCAACACATAAATGCAGAATATGTCTTTTATGAGACAGTTTTACTTTTTTCAAATAGTCCACCATCGTGCTATCTCATGACTTATGGACAGAGTGGGGTGTATCATATCTATCTCAAAATCAATAGATGTCGTCTGGTAGACGTCGCTAATCATAATCAGTCGAAACCCGATCGATCCGACACGAATTAATTGAGTGATCGTGCTAACAAAAAAAAATTCTCAAATAGTCCCCCATTGTGCTTTCTCATGACCCATGTACGTGGTAGAGTGTATTCTGTCCACCTCAAAATTAATAGGTGTCGTCTGGGAGACGTCCCCAATCAGAATCAGTGAATACCCGATCGATTAGATTAGACGATTTAGTTGAGTTATCGTGCTAACAAGAATAAATTCCGAGGACAACGACAACGACAACGACAACGACGACAATGACACACACACACACACACACACACACACACACACACATACACACACACACACACACACACACACACAAAACGACTTAAAAACCATTTTTTTTGGTTCTTAGGCCGAAAAACGAAAAGTAAAGGCTAGAAAAAAAATTATTTTTACACGATTACATTACTTTTCCGCGTATAGTGGAATGCGGGAAAGTAAAAGACTAAAGTGACAATTTTTTACTCATAGTAAGAAATTGTACATCAGACATTAATTGGACAGTAAGACATTGTACCGACTGTAGATGTACATATTTTTATTCCTTTTATGGGATTCAATGCCATTCTAAATATCTATGCTATTATCATTATTTAAATAAAACGGTCTTGTGTATTATACTCGATTGTGGAGGTTGGCCGTTCTAATCAAACTTCTGCACAATGCATCCTTAGAACGCTTATCTACGCATACAAAATTATCAGAATTTCCTCTAGTTTAAATTTCTATGTCAGTTTTCATCATTAAATAACCTTCAGTAGTTGTTAGGTGTCTATTATAGATTTTGGGTATGTATATATATAGCTTTTCGTGTTGTATTACTAAAACAATAATATTGCAGTAAATTTACAAGATGTTTCTTCATTATTTGTTGATTATTTTGAGAACGCGCCTAAAGATATTTTGAAACAAATACCGCCATTTATGAATATAATAATTCATATATTATATATCAATAATATAGATTTGCTCTTATACTTAGCTGCAATAAAAGCAAGTGCTGGAACGAAAGAATCGAAATATATGCCGTTATGAATTATGATACAAATTAAATTAATACATTTACTGGGTTATTAGGTAACCTACTCGAAAATTTGATGTACCTACCATACGTAAAAGAATGTGCTCTCTCAAATTATGTCATCATATAACAGTGGCGGCTAGCGGGTTAGAAAATAGGTGAAGAGTTCGGATGTGTAAACAGTTAGAAAAAAGTAGATTAATTTTTCAGAAGACTTACTTATAGCCAAGCTTATAGCTATCTAATTTTTGTACACCAAATCAATTCTTCGACCTTTTAGTGAGGCGTACTTATCTATTATATCTTCATAAAATGGCTTATCCTTCTTTAATTCTAGCAGCAATTCTTTCTGGATATAAGCAGTTGCTAAAGATTACTTTTGGGGAAATGGTATTTCTTGAATACGTCTTTATATGTTTAAGACACCAAAAGCTTCTTTCCACTGAGGCACTTGTTAATGGAATAGATAAAATTATACAAAACAGTTTGTAAGCTTCTGTAAAAATGTCCTTGTATTCATTCCGCTTTTTGAGCAGTTCATGCAGCGTCATAATTTTGTAACTTTCATCACTATATTAACAGGCAAAGTTCGCTTTTTAAGTTGTTGATGTTTGGTAAATACATTTCCATAAAAATGTTCCAAATTTTCAAATGCATTAGAAGGGAAATACGAGCTATATTGTTCAAATTTTACAGTACCAGCGAGACAAGTAAATTTCAACTTTTCGCAGTCCTGAGACCTGACGTCTGCTTTCATTAAAATATGGTCCAATATTTCATAAAAAAGTGCTTTATATCTTGCACTAATGTCTTCGTTAGAAAGACCAGCGTATTGTAGTTTTGTAGTTCTTAATTCCATCATCTTACTTTCTTTATTAAAAATTGTCTTAAAAAAGTCGTCATTTCTTTTTTTATTCAATATTTCACGTATCTGTTTTATTTGATGTACACAAAAATTAAAATCTAATGATTCTTTTTGTAGGATATCATATAGAATACCTGGGCATGTTTATATAATGCCCTCGCAATATTTAAAATATCTACAAATCCATTCCTGTTTCAAACCAATTGTATTAGAAAATAATAAATAGGGCCAGCAATATAGTTTTTTTTTAACATTGGTACATAACCATTTATAATTTGTGAACCAAGTAGATTAGAAATTTACGTTATAAGATTTACCAAATTTCTTAATCCCTTTCTTCGGCGAATATTGATGAAACAGCCGTAGGTTCCCTTCCAGTAAAACGTTTCTTTTACATTCGTCTTTTCAGCGACACAACGGCGTTTCCAACAAATTACAAAGTGTAAAAATGATGAAAACACAACGCAAATTCAATAAACCGCTCAAATTCAAAAACAGACCGCACTTCAGTACATTAAATAGATGCAAGTCCACTGTGCAGATACCCTATAAAATCTCGGGAAGCTCTTCACCTAGGTGGAGGAAGAAGACGGACTAAACGGACGTAGGCTATTGCGTGACGTCACGTTACTATGGCAACCCGCTGTAACAGGTGCATATTTGAGGGTACTTGATTTTTACCTCTGCACCTGCCAGTTATTTATATTATAGAGATAACGCACGCATGGACTGTTGACGATTTAAGGGATGTTCCAATGTAAACACAGTGTTTTTAGTAGTATAGCGGCTTATTATGCTTGACATAAAAATATAATAGGTTTTACATAACAAAATTTTAAATTCGAATGTGCATATTAAAGACATGATTATATATCCCAAAAATATAAAGAAAAAAGAAATCTCAGTTTCAATTTCTTTGGTGCACAGGCACTTCACCCGAATAGCCGCCACTGTCAGATAAGGGTCTTGCCACTTAATAAAATTGTGGATGCCGTCATCATTTCAACAATGGTGATGTAATCACTTCAACAGTAGTGACTCAAAGAACAATATCCGTATACGATAAATACGCATCGAAAAAACAAAATAGATCTGTCCGAATATTGTTTCCTACTTGTACGATGACGGTTCCATTGAATTTGTTCCAACTTTTATGTGCTCACTATACCGTGCTTTCATTTTAAAACTGTACATAGATTCCACTGTTCGGTCCTTCTCGGGAAATTAGCCACCGCTCAGGTGGGGAGTCCGGCCGTACGCCGGCGCCGTGATGATCGACGACTTAGATTTCACATTTACCGTCGCATACGTGTTTGGCATTTAGATGAGTGAACTTCGTAGTAATACGTGTAATTTTAAATAGATTCTTTTAATTCAAAACCTAGTAATTATGACGTACTCACTTGAGGAAAAAATTGATTTGATATTATGGTCTCTTCAAGGACATTCATTACGTGCAATAAGGGACCTTTTCTCAGTCAAATATGTAAATCGGCCGATCCCTGCCTTGAACACAATATCGACAGTAGTCGAAAAGTTTAAGTCAACGGGATGCATTTTAGGTTGTAAATGCCACACGACACCTAGAATTAACGAGGATGCCGAAATGCAGGAATTAATGGTGTGTGCAATGGTAGAAGGAGATTAAAATATTTCTATCCCAAAAATTTCCGAGGAGACTGGTTTTAGTGTGGGTAAAATTCATAAAATTTTAAAGAAAAATAAATATCATTCCTATAAATACGAAGCCCATCAAGACATTTTCGATGAAGACCAGTACCGTAGAATGGAATTTTGTAACACGGTAATGGAACATGCAAATGCCGATGACAATTTTATTTATAACATCGTGTTCACCGATGAATCCACGTTTCCGTTACATGGTAGGCACAATCCATCAATTCTACGGTATTGGGCTATTGAAAATCAGTATCGCCTGTTAAATACAAGGACACAATATACCGAAAAATTGAATATTTGGGCTGGTATTTATGGGAATGATATTATTGAACCATTCTTTATTGATGGAAATTTAAATCGGGAGACTTATTTGAATCTTCTTCAGAACCAAATTGTTCCTGCATTGGCAAACATTAACCCCAATTTTGACAACGTTTGGTTCCAGCACGATGGGTGTCCGGCCCATAACTCAAGAATAGTCATTGACTATTTGAATACGATATTCCCCCAAAGAATTATATCTACGAGAGGCGTAATTCAATGGCCACCAAGACCTAATGATTTTTTCTTATGGGGGTATATTAAATCAAAGTTATCCGGGCATCCTCATGAAAGAGCTAATAATTTAAATCAACTGAGGGCTAATATTGAAAATTTATTTCAAACTATTAGCCCTCTTATGCTGACCAACATTCGTTCAGAATTTTACGACAGGTTGGGTTATTGTTTGGCGCAAGACGGAGGCATCTTCGAAAATTTTCTTTAGTTTTTTTCTTATTAAAGGGGATATTTTTTAAGAGTTTTAAGAGTTTGTATTTTATTTTTAATTATTTTAAGAGAAGATATTTATTTTTTTAACTAAGTGCCTTCTAACGTTTTATTAGAAGGTACTTTTTTTAATGCAAAACCAATTATAAAAATAATGCAAAAAAGATCATAGTTTGCTGTTAAATATGGCCAAGATATTTTTTCTTTAAATACCTTGATCATCTTTTAACAGTAAACCCATCATCACTTCCCACGTAAAAGTTTTTCCCCGTTACAAATACGATGTACACTCCCTCACGTGTAGAACGTAACTGTCGTAGCGCCGCTAATTATCGACACTGGACAACCTGAAGCAGGGCATACCGTCCACGTCCCCTCCCTACACATTATACGAAATCGACCGATTGACTTGCTGTCTAGTAAAAAAATGAAAGAACGGTATATTAATTAGAATACGTGGAGGATTTTATTTCATATTTAGAGTCAATTCGGAGGCTCGTGTACTCTGTATAACGTGGTGTCTTATTTATATAAGTTAGGGCAGGTTAATATCCTGCTGGTGCTCCTTTAATGTCCACTAATTTTGGGTTCATTTTTTAATACACTCCCTTTCCTGCTGCTTGCATAGCCGGGAGCAGGGAGGGGCCTTAAGGAGGCTCCAACGGGATTTGAAAAAATAGTAAAACACAATGAAACCTTGTTAACACATTGGTCAGCTTAAAATAGAGCTTCATGATTTTTTTGAGAATTTTTTACCATTTGGATTACGAGCAAAAAAAATAATATAAAAGAAGTAAATTGCATTGGTTCTTATGACGGAACAGTTTGAAATGACGGGAAAAGTACCTTCGGAATGATTGAAAAATACCGTGGTTTTTACAGTGGTGCATCGTATTTTGTAGCTTTCAATGACGCAATCGGCATGAAATTGACCATCTGACCATTTATTTTATATTGAAAATTAAAGATCGAGGAGTTGAGCGTTATCGATTGATCTGGCCGCATAGCGGCAACATCGCGAGGCGCGGGCTTCAAATAATTGGAAAGTGCAACTACACAGTTATAGCAACGGTAAATGTTTGTATGTAAATGTAATAATTTGCTTCATTTACGGCACTTTCGAAGGATAAATACACGTCACACGAGGAGCATTTCATCGTTTGTCCCAAATTACTTATTGAAACAATGCGATATCCACTGGGCTCGCCAACACAAACGTTCGACGATTTTTGTTTCCTTACTGATTCGACAATCGCTTTTCGCCTCGCATTACTTTTTCCGATTTCAAACTTACTTACTTACGGATTTTATTTAACTGACTTTTGGAAACGAAGTGCCTTTTACAGCGCAGTACAAACGCGGTGACATTTTGAGGCTAGGATAAATTTTCTTGGCGATATGGCTGCCAACGAAGACACCCTAAATTCGCAAGTTTTACGGCAGCATTGTTGCGTGTTTTTATCGTAGATGACAAATTCACAAATTTGTTAATTTGCAAAAACGCTTGTGTTTTTACACGAAATATGGTTATCTACGAGTTTTTATGAAAGGTTATGCGTTGAAAGCGACACAATTCAGTGCCAATTTCGAATTTGCGGAGAAATATGTTTCGTTTGTAAGTTGGAACACTGACTCCTTATACATGGCGAGCATAGGGCTAATCCCCTTACCCCTCACCACTCTTTGGAACCTCCTTTAACTCTGTTACTGTACAAATAAAACACGTGACTACTCGCAAACTAAAAGATAATATTTTATGGAAAATATATTGCAAAAAACAGTTTCTCTATTTTTAGTTGTTTTCACTATTGTACTTTACATATGAAACTAAAATTGATTGATTATAACTTATCGGCTATCTTCGCGATTTAATAAAAATTGTGTATTTTTTTGTTTAAGGAACGAAATGAAGACACTCCTACTTTTAATCATATTATCACCTATAGCTGCTTTACGAATGAAAATTGGAGGCGGCAACTACAGAATTACACATAAAATGAGTAGTTGTGCACATTCCTATACATACAGGATGACATATAATAATATATACGTTAATTACTCTGATAAGGGTTTTGAATTAAACTATATAATAGACAGTTATTATGATCAAGATTACATGTCCTTAGAAATAGTTAATTCATCAGTAATTGAAATTCCTGCATCGTATTTTGTTCATACATCTTTCGCAAAAGAAATACTGTTAACTAACATAAACATAACAAATATTATACCAGGAGCTTTCACATCGCTGAATGCTTTGAATTGTTTGAATATTTCTGCAAACAATATCGTCTACATACAGGACGGTATATTCAATGGTTTGTATGCTTTAACTCATCTTGACTTGTCAAGAAATAATATAAACAACATCACTGAACATGCATTTAAAGGTTTAAACAATTTGAAATTACTTTACTTACAAGAGAATAAAATAGTGTTCCTGCACGATAACTTACTTTTGTCGCAAATTAATTCCTTGAAAAATTTAGATCTATCGTCCAATAAATTAAAAGGACTACCCGGAGAGATAATAACAAATATTAGTTTTCAAAGTTTGAATATTTCTGACAATGATATTGATAATATAAATATTAATATTAATGCCACACAGCTAAACTTGAGTAAAAATAAAATAACAGTTCCGATTAAAGTAGAAAAGACAACACAAGTACTGAATCTAAGCTACAATTTTATTGAAGATATTGGTGTATATATCTTCGCAAATTCTTCCCTTAAGGAAATATACTTAAGTCACAATAATATTGCTTACATATATAAAGAAGCCTTTTATGGCGTCTTTAATCTTACAAGTCTTTATCTGGATCATAATAACTTGTCAAGTTTACCAAGTACTTGCTTCAGGGATTTAAAGGATTTGCGTTACTTGGATTTATCTCACAATAGTATCACCAAACTTCAGTATGGAACTTTTCATCATATCAACAAGTTATTTTATATTAATATAGGCTATAATCGTTTCAACAATCTTAACGAGGATGTTTTCAGCGATTTAACAACATTAAATGAGTTATGTTTGAATAACAATCAGATTGAACACATTGATATTATGAAATTATTGAGGCACTGCTCATCCCTGAGAAAGCTATATTTAGATGGTAATTATTGGAAATGCAATGAGCTTACGGAAATAATAAAGGATTTTGAATACGAAAGGTCTGCTCAAGTAGTCAAAGGGCATTCTTTCGATTCTGATAATGTAAGGGGAATATTGTGTAATAGTGACAATTATCACTCGTTATACCATAACAATAGTTTAAACAGCTCCACTATCAGCAATACCAAGGAAACTGTTGAAAATTCTTTATTGAGTAAATTTTTCAACGAGGATTTTAGAAAAACTTCCATGTACAATTATTTCAACGGGGGATTCCAGTACAGCAACTTCTTTAAATACCTGGAAAATATGAAAAATCCTCAATTCGTTGTCGCAAGAACGGAAAACCTGAGCGACAGTAATTTTCAAAAACTAGTCAGTAGTGTTGGGGATCAAAAACGTAACGACGTAGATCATACTAGCATTTATATAATCTTAACGATTAATATGATTGCGTTGATTGTAATAGTTATCCTCATGGTCTACTTTATTTGGATTTACAGAAGAAATAGTTTATTTCCAGAAAGTGTTGAACTAATGTAAAATATACTAATAATGTTAATATCAAGAGTCAACATTTTTATTTTGAAAATTGTAACACTAAGTTATTAAATTGGAAGGAAATTGTGTATGTGCATGTGTTACATTTTCACTACTTGATATTTTTTGATTTTCTTGTATATTTTATATTGTAACATTTTTTTCTAATGCAATTAAACGAAACTGAATAAAATTCAGCGATCAGAAGAGACTCTGTTGTGAATGCTTTTTTTAACTTTTTGCACAGTGACTTGCTTTGCGATTGAGCAACCAGATGCCCATAGTGCATCGTATTTCCGTGTCATAGAACACCAATCAGGGAAAAACATAACAGAAGCCCATATAAAAAAAAAGTGAGTATTGGTCTTAACCACATTTTGTCAACACGTGCTTCTTTGAGTATAAATATTTAGGGGAATTTGACGTGAAGCGGACAAAGAAAAAAATGTGACAACCTGAAATTCGTTCGTATTAGGAATAATTATACTCTAGAAGGCATGATTGTAGATACATAATCTTTTGTTTGTATGAGCCTTATTTGTCAAGTTACTGACCTCTAAAAATTGACGAAATATGAGACACAGATTCTTGGGAAACTGTTGTTCAAATTAACCAATATATAACAAAATATTTAAAATGGTGTTTTATAAAAAAAATTGACTTTTCTTTTTAATTATGGAATCAGATTTGAAATTTGAATTTTTTTTCGTGTAGAAAACCGGCAGTGAACATTTAAAATCCGAATTTTAGTAACTTCGCCTATTTTTTTAATTATTTAAAATCCGAAATATAGTTTGAAGTAAATAGATATTACACTAAAAGTTTTAAAATGGGATCTGCATTCGTTTAAGAGATAGAGCACTTAATGTACAAAGGCTCGCACTGAGCGCCGCACCTGGTACATGCTTAGGTCGGCCGGTTTACGCGAGAACTTATTAAAAACACTGTTATATTAATAATAACCTGTTTAAGTATTTTAGTGCTATAACAGTGATACAGACCGGTTTAATATAGCCGCTCAAATGGTTTCTGTAACGCTTTGGACATTTTGAAGCTACATGTCTACATTGCAAAACAGCAAGCGCTTTATTTCAGAACACTAAAGGAGATCATCTCTGAAAGTGAAATCCTCGTTCACTGTTACTTTGCTGAAAATTATAGCTTTGTTGTACAATATGCTGCACAATATTGTACAACAAAGCTATAATTTTCAGCAAAGTCACATTGAACGAGGATTTCACTTTCAGAGATGATCTACTTTAGTGTTCTGAAATAAAGCGTTTGCTGTTTTGCAATGTAGACATGTAGCTTCAAAATGTCCAAAGCGTTACACAAGCTATCAACAAAATCATCATCAGGAACCCCTTGAGCGGATATAATAAACCGGTTTGTATCACTATTATAGCAATATAATGCTTAAATAGGTTATTATTAATAAGTTCTAGCGTAATCCGGCCGACCTAAGCATGTGCCAGGTGCGGCGCTCAGTGTGTGCCTTTGTACATTAAGTGCTCTATCTCTTAAACGAATGCAGATCCCATTTTAAAATGTTTAGTGTAATATCTATTTACTGCAAGATATATTTTGGATTTTAAATAATTAAAAAGAATGGTCGAAGTTACTAAAATTCGGATTTTAAAATTTCACTTCCGGTTTTCTACACGAAAAAAAATTCAAATTTCGAATCTGATTCCATAATTAAAAATAAAAGTCAATTTTAATATGTAAAACACTATTTTAAATATTTTGTTATACATTGGTTAATTTGAAAAACAGTTTCCAAAAAATCTGTATCTCATATTTCGTCAATTTTTAGAAGTCAATAACTTGACAAATAAGGCTCATACAAACAAAAGATTATGTATTTACATTCATGCCTTCTAGGAGTACGATTATCCCGAATACGAACGAATTTCAGGTTGTCACATTTTTTTCGTTGTCCGCTTCACGTGAAATGCCCCAATATTCAAAGCCAAGAGTAGAAACTAACTACTTTGACCAATCTGGTGATGATACATAAGCACTGTTTAAATATATCCTAATATATTTATAACTATATATATGCAATATATAAATATATCGTATTTAAGTGCAAACTTCTGATGTTCCTTAGATTTGAATGACATACACAAAATCATAAATCCCTAACTAAAATCTAAAAACTCATAGATATTCGTTCCTAGTAAAATCTTAGAAAATGTTATTTACACTTAGAACATGTTTACAATTAGTGATATATTTTACACTAATAAAAATCTTCAGCTTGGTCAATGTAGTTTTCAACATTGCTGTTTTTCCTTCGGGTTAATCATCAGTCATTGGTTAACAAATTAAAATATTATGATCTAGATAAGATAATTGTTGAAGGAAGCTCTTGATTTACTGATGTGTCATTAAGAGGGGAAATAAAGCAGGGTGTTCCACAAGGTTCATAAACTCGCCTTCTTTACAATTAAATTATGGAGGACGAGTTTCGTGGTAATGCGTAAACAATGTGTTCTCAACTATACAATATTAATTATACAATTTACTAAAACGAAACCTTTTAGAATATTTGCATGTCCTTAAATGAGTTCCATTTCTTTAAGAAGTCGTAGTAGCCCTTGCCGTGTACAATACTGCTTTAAGTAATGGTGTAAATAGTATTTTGTAAACCAATCACGTTTTAGTTACTATATTTCACTGTACTCGGTTTGTGTTCCTAGTATATACAGAATGTTTGTGATTGACATGTCAAGAAGTTTATTAATTTATAATAAATATTTATACTGCATAAAATAAGTCATATTCTATATTTATATAGTCATATTTTTATATTCCTGTATTGTTTTGTGTATTGAACAATCACATACCTATTGTACAAGACTTATGTATTCCTATTTATATTTGCAATTTGTAATAACTTGAATAGACAAATTATAGGTAAAACATAATATATACGTATAGTTTATTTAATATCTATTTGCCAAATAAAAATCCCAAACGGCTCGTATCTCATACCGTAGCTTGTTTTTATGGCTAGGCTCAGGTATACTGTTCCGTTTATCGGCAAGATAAGGGAGTTTTCTATTTAGCAAATAGCGATGAAATGAATAATATGTGTTGTATCGATTATATTAATTGCTTCTTGTATTTTCGAATAATGTATATTATACTTTTTTTGTAATAAATTACATAAAAGTAGTGTTGTGATTTTATTTTGAAGACAAGCATGATGACATTGATATATTTCCGGACAACATTCAAAGAATCTCACAATTATTTTTCACACAAATCGAAATGTTATTAATGGCGGAATAACATATGAAATGAGGTAAATTTCGTAAGATGTTTACATCTGGAAATATATAATAATAGGTCATTTTATGCACATATGAACGTAAAAAAGTATTACGAAAAGCAGGTGCGTAACATTGAAGAGACATATATAATTGCAAGTATTACACTTACTGCTGAAGGGTAACTTGCTAACTTTGTCCTAATTTGCGACCCTCCAAAAAATCCCTTGTTCATCTTCATTTTTAGTTATTTCATCCCTTGGTCACTATTTAAATCTGCGCATAAATCTAGTCAGTTCGAGAAATGATCATCAGTTAATGAAGGCTTAAGTTGATATTCACAGTAAGGAGGACTATTTTTTCGGGAGCAAGAAGATTGATTGCCAGTTAAAATACGTCTCTGCTACAAAATATTTGATTTTATCTAGGTTTTATGGGGCCTGACATTCAACTGGAAAATAATATTGTTGCGGATGTTCTTCTGTGTTCTGGAATTCTGCACTATGTCAGTCAGAGGCAGAAAATGTCCCTTGGCAGTAATATTTTACTTTAATCGTACATATATAACGTCATAAGTATTTATCACGATGATTAACATACAATTATGTTCTATTCCTTCTGTATGAGGAATTTATGGTGGTTATTTCCCGATTGATATCCAAATTGGGGTGTAGGGGTCTGTAGTGTTGGGGTCTTATTTGGAGTTTGTAGTCGGAGGGAAATTTGGGGAATAGTCTAGTCTTTTCGTTATTCAAGAAAATATTTTACTGCGGATGACCCGCACTACTACCCATACCAGGGATAGCAGTCAATTAATGTGTACTTAGAAGACAGATTATTTAGAACAAGTAGGTGATTTCATTAAGACATTAGGTATACAAAAGTATTTTTATAAATAATGAGAATAAATAAAAATTGTATTCTCATCTCAAGTCTTCAAATAGCATACAAGCTTCAATGTTTTTACGTTCTCATATTGCGGAAAATTGTTTCATGGTATAGTACAATAGGATTTTTAAAATAAACCACATATTTTAACTGCGAAAATTAGTTCTTATTTCCTTTTGAAGTGGTTGAAACCTTCGGTGCAGGGACAAAAAATAATAGATTATTTTATTACAAAACATCAAAACGCTCTCAACTTAATCATTATAATGAGATGATTAAAACTAGTTCGCAATTATCTAACAAAATACAAGTGAAAATTTTTTCACTTAAAAAAAACTTTAGATAAACCTGTTGATTATATCAAACCAGCTGATGTAACGAACTCTCAACTGTTCGAAAGTAATAAATATATGTAAGTAAAAAAGTAATGAAAGCGACATATTAATATTGATATTTTTTATATTCATAAATTGTTGAAAAAGTTATTTTACAAATAGTGAAATAAAGATGTAGAGGATGCTATAATTATTATAGACATATAATAATATCAAATATATTTAATATACGTTCGTCAATGCGAATATATTAAACTAAATATTAAAAGGGTTTAATGTTTCTATAAATACCACACAGGAAGTACCACAATGTATTTCTTACCTAATAATTCAAATAAACCTTTTAAGTAAAATTCATGTTGAATATTTAACACATTGCCTAGATAAATTTGTTAATGTGAAATAAATATTATTTTTAGTGTGAAATATGTAGACCGATGTTAGATATATCAGTTACCATGTACCATCATAACAATGCTGCTTTCCTTTTGTATTCTGAAATTATGTACCATGTCTTGAAAGAAAGTGAAGATATCAAAACACCGTGTAACGCCATCAAAATATGTCGCGATATTTCACGTGTGCTTATATTATACTATTTGTTGGTGAGGAATTTATGGCGATAGCTCGCAGCCGACTAATCAAGTTCGGATCGAGGCTAGTTCGGTGGATTAATATAGAAATACTCAAATTATATCCCCGAACAATATTCGTCGCAAATACCGTGGATGTTCTCTTAACTGTGTCATAATGTTAGTAGAATAAGTTATCAATAAATAGAGATAAAGTTTGCTCGCGTACCTTAAAGAAACAAACACTAATATATGATAATTTCTCTGGTGGCACAGTTTTAACATGTTTTGGAAATATCAAGTATCTTGGTGTGTACTTTGATGATAAACTATCGCTATCTCGAAATATCAACCATGTGGATGATATGCCGAGCATATAAAACTATTAGTTTCGTGATTAGAAGAACGACATCGTTTAATAACACTGCTACCTTAAAATGTTTATATCTTGCGTTAGTTTGTTCGAAGTTAGAATATTGTAATCTTATTTGGCATCCCTAGCATATAAAATATATGAATCAACTTGAAAATATTTAACTGCGTTTCTTAAAGTATTTATCATTTTGCATAGACAATAATTATCTCGTAAGGTATTAACACCATACTCTGATTCTACAAAGATTTAACATCCAATCATTGAATTATAGGAGGGTGGTTGCTTATCATCCATTCATGGATGGTTACTGGAAAGGTGCTACTATTCATGCACTATTATATAGTATATATAGTATATATTTATATACTATATAAAACTAATGTGTTAATGTTAAAATTGCCAGTGTTTCTAATTTCACAAAATATCAATGTAATATGTTCAACTTGTGATTTGAACAATTGTATTCATAATGAGTTGCTATCTTTAGAGAAACAATAACTTTTTACTGTCATGTAAGTTATATCTTATATTACTGAAGTAGTCCGTCTTATATTCATCTTAAAATTATTTAAAGATTACCTTTTTTGTGTTTTTTTTATCATATATTGCATATATTGATTTATCTGTATTTCATATTTTTGTCATATAAATAGATTTTTCTATATTGGGTAATAAAGGAATTATTATTATTATTGTTAGTAAGCAGTGACTGACTTACTAAACAATTTCCGTATGAAATACGGCATCCGATTGTAAGAAGGAACTTGTTGGTTGGAGGAAAATTTCAGCGACAATACTCGTACAGTTACCTAGTTGTTTTAGAAAGTCTATTACTGCAGAAATACATTCACTATGTTCTATCGCCACCTTGTGTTGATTACCTCAATTCTTACTAATGCCCTTTCTACCCTTAAGACTGTTCTGAAGGAATACATCGTTACCGTTGGTGCAGGTCTTGGTGGTAGCATTAACGCCGAGCTAAAACGTCTTAAGTCGACGTTTGACGTTTATGAAACTCCGTCTCACCCTTTGCTAATTATATATTTGGATTGATCATGGTCACTAACTGAAATTCGTAGTGTCGATAGTAAATTGATGCGCACTGAAAAGACAGGTCACCTTTGTACATGTGCTTGGTTGAAGAAGATGACGTTCAACGATAGTCGAAGTAATTTAAGTACAATAAATGTTACTTATATATTCCTCTCTTTTAAGTTATTACTATGTCCTCTTTTATTATATAACATTCTCTCGTATTATAACGATTAATACAACCAATAAACATTATTATTCATACAGATGTTATTGTTTATTTTATACGTAAAAAAATGCCCATTGTTTGTATTTTATGTTGTGCTATAAAGAATAAATAAGCATAATCATAGACGATTTTCATCATAATATTAACTTTTCCAATATATCCTTTACCACGTTTACTTCGGGATACCAAGATTTTCATTCGCTACTGCATTGATCTTTTACTATGTACTAGTGCAGGTGAAAAAAAAAAACTAATTATTACGTATGTATGAATACTTTTCTTGCCCTTCTATCCGCGTTACAGTTAGCAACTGCAACACATTGAGCTGGTTATAAGTTTCTTGCTGACCTTTAATTCTTATTGTTAAGTGATACTTGCCCAAGTGTGGACTAAAGGCTTGTGGGCGTGCTTGTGTCTAGTACAAAAATTGGGGATTTCTCTCAGTGAATACGCATCGCAAGAATTGCAGGTACGATCCTATATTTTACCTGATAACGAACTCGCATGGCACGGTATGTGCAATATAAAAATGCAGTTCTCGTAATTTAGAGCGACGTTCTCAATATAAATGAGTGCGTTAACTTTTTCAGTTGCTTTCACTAAAATGTAAATTATTTTTACTCTTACTCGTACACCTACTCAAGAGTATTGCAATACTATATTTTAGTAACGCACAACAGGTCGATGAGTCTACTAGATATAACGCTTATGTTTCACATTGAAAACCTATGTCATATTAAAATGAATTCATATTAAAATGATTTTTCAGGATTCACTTCAAGAACATTCATACCACGAATAATTGGGTGATTAATAAGTATATAATCAATTACTAAATCAACATATTATTGACTTTTATGAATGCCATTCTATTTTATCTAACGTATTATCAAAATACATTAGAGTTTGCGATTATTTTATAAACAATTAGTTCGCAATCTGTTTTACATTTCGGATTATTAAAATATTCTTAGAGAAAACTACATGATATTGTTATAAATGTATGTCAAAGATATAGTTGTTATTATAATTTATTCATATTTGTAATAAATCAATCGCAAAGCTAAAAAGACATTGTGTTCTATTTAAACATAATGGATAGAAATAAAAGTTTATTTTAGAGGTTATGGTGAAAGATAATTCTCAATGATTCTGTAGTGAAGAAATATGCGAAGCTACAAGTAGACTAGGAGTACAATTTCATTAATTTTCTGGTTTTATAATCTGTGACTTGCTCATCAGGAATAGGAACAAGTACGAGATTTTCTATGTTGCGTAGAAGAAAAAGTGAAGCAGCATTCGGAGGGAAAAGGATGCACTTTACGCGCGGCCAGATCGAACACTGTGCACATTCACATTGCATATATATCACTCAGCAAAGGTCTCAATCCGACCGAATAAAGACCAGGCTATTTATTGCGTACTTCGTGGGTGGTCCGATATCGCAGTTTTGAGACTTATTTCTATTCCTAACGAGCTGTCAAAAAATTTATTTCAAAAAATAAACAGGATGATTCGATTGTTTTTCTAAATACATGTCTGAGACTGCAGTAAACTTTCCTACAACTTTCGTATCTAGCATTTGTTTCTATTTCAAAAATAAAACAATTAAGGAGGGTAGAATGTTATGTGGATAACCTTGTACATATAAGCAATATATTCATTATAAAGGTGTTTCTATTTTATTTGGAAGAATTGGGAAATATACCTCATCGTCGAATCATCAGGAAATTATACAAACAGGAAAACAGGCATTGTCAATCTATTTGCATCATTAAGTTGATATTACGAGTATACCGGCTAAACAGCAAAGCAACATGAAATAAAAATCCACAGAAGAATTATTCCTCTAAATTAAACACCAAGTGATTTTATTAGATGTGCTTCTCTTTAAGTTTTAGAAATAAAAAAGAGGAAACATGCGATGTATTTACTGATGAAATCTACAAACAGATACATATCATCTAGTTTATAAGAAAATATTTATTAGTGAGTCAGATATATAATATAGTATGATATGGGGAATATAAAACATGAAAACACAGAGATATACATACGTAAAATGCATCAATTAAAATAAAAATATAACTGTTAAACACATTGTAAAAATTACAAGGAAATTTACAGAATATATTCATTAAATATAGATATAGACATACTTTAAACACTCCTCCTGACATGTTCTAGTCTATTTTTAAACGAATTAAATGCGCCCTTTTGAAAGTCATATAAAAAGTCATTTAAGGACAGCCACCATATCATTAGGTAAGTAGTTCTATCCATTAAATATCAAAAACATCATTGTTTAGAAATGTGTTAGTAGTGATATTATGACAGGATTTATGAATCATGTAGATGAGCTGATTATGACACGAACTATTACTATCGACAGCTTCTTATACGGATGCTTTGAATTAAGTATTGGTCACTGTAACAACAAGATAATTTCGTTGTAACACTATTTTTATATCATGTTCGTTGACGTGTTACGTTAAACTTAATTTTTTTAGAGGTTCGGTATACATAGCATATGTACCGGATGTTCGATTTAAATACTTTTGGAGTATTTTGCAAATAATTTAAAATCGTGCATATGAAAAGGCATTTTACGTGAATTAGCGTAATATTTGATACACACACTAAAAACAAATGTTAGGGAAAATGGACTCCAGTATTGATCCCTGCGGTATACCACTAAAAGCATCACGCTGTCCCCATGAATAGTTACCTGATATCTTGTACACTGGCAATAGTGTAATAATAAATATGCAATTTAAGTTAAGAACTCTATTGAACACTTAAAGTTTATATAACCGTCTGCCATAAGATACTTTATCGAATATGTAAGATAAATCTAGATATATTATGTTTATTGGTTCTTCGGCATCCAAGATTGTGGTCCAAGTATTGATTATTTGCAGTGGATTGGAATATACTGAGCGAGTTGGAACGAAGCCATGTTGGTATTGTTGTTGTGTAACTTGTGAGAGGTCGATATTAAACTTATTAGTTGATAGTTGGTGATAGTTTTTCTTTTCATAAGTAAGTTGTATATTAGATACCTTCCAATCTGAGTTAACTACATCAATGATTTCATTATTAACCCTGTAGAACTTAGAGACTGAATCAGAACGTAATATAGGTATAAGGTTATATACAAACTCAGGACCTATTTGTGCGCTTTCAATAACTTCATTTACTCTAGAAAACTGGGTATTAGGTCGTAATTCATGTGCCAGGCTTACTAGTAGATCCTTTAAAATAACCTCCGCAAAAGTATTAGCAACCTCATCTTACTACCATCGTTAAAATTTCCGTTACCTTACCTTATAGCACTGAACAGAAATATTTCTGTTCGGTGCTTATAGTGTCAAGTTTTTATCCGCTCTTATATTTAGCAAGGTTAATACTGTGTTTCGTTGATGAAAACGTATATATTTACAAGGAGTTTAAGGATCTTTACGAGTTAATTCTTATAATTAGCCGTAGATTGAAGCTGCAAAGGCAAAAAAGATCACTGAAGTTTGAAATTATCATGATTGATAATGGTGGATGATATGGATGTTAAATTCAATGCAGATGTGATCTAGTTTACATACTGGAGGTACATACAGCTCATCAAGAATAGGAAGAAGCCTCAAAACGATATTGGACCGCCAACGAGGTGCTTAGTAAATAGCCTGGTTTCTCATCAGTCGAATTTGACCATTGCAGAGCGAATATCGATGAACATATATTGAATGTGAATGTACACAGAGCTTGATCTGGCCGCGCGTAAAGTGCATCCTTTTCCCTCCGAATACTGCTCTTTCTTCTGCGCATACACAAAGCATCTCACACTTTTTCCTATTATTGACGAGCTTGTACATGGGGTTTTAAAATGCTGTATCGCGAGAATATATACATTTGGGACACATGTTTGTATGACCTTTTTATCTTAAAATCGCACAAGGAATCGTCTATTAAAGTTTGTCTAGGTACTTAATTAACACTCTACGCATTCTCTTCTACGCATACCTAGATAATTTCACACTCTTTCCTATTCTTCATGAGCAGAAGTTGAGGGGCGTAATAAGACTTTTTGTATTGGTTTATACTAGATGTACGAGATATATGTGGACGTTGATTGCCTCTATTAAATAAGTTCTATTAAATAGAAGTTGTAACAAAGTCAGCCTCATAAAATTTAAAACTGATTTGTCGAAGTTTGGAGACTTGGATAGTGGCCAAGTAATTTCGGAAAAGTTAAAATCGCTAACAATAAGCAAGTTTTTAAGAAAGCAGTTTAACCATTCTATCTTACACATGCAACTTGATGTGATAATGAATGTAAATAATATAATGTATATTATTTATATACGTATACGTATTATACAGTATTTTCATTTCAAAACTGCGAAATGAAATGGAATATTTTAAGGACTGTAATTTTGAGATTAATAAAAGTAGAATGTACTGTTTTTGTGGAGTTGCTGTCGCAGGCTCAACATCGATAAGTCTTATGTTTCTTTTAACTTTTTACACACGTCATTTTTCTTTTACTGATATTCAACTAAGTGAGAGACGAGATTGAGTATCTTACTCGTTGCTTATTTGCACATTCGCGCATAATGTCAATGCAATAACATTAAGTCCATAAAGAAGGAAACCGACAGCTGGATGAACAACATTTATAGTTTACTTCATCGCTATTTGTCAAATAAAAAATATCAGAACATACCGCGGCTTGTTTTTATGGCTAAGCTCAGCTAGACTGTTCCATTTACCGGCAAGATAAGAAAATTTTTGAAGTGAATACTTCTTTGACGGCGTTCTGATATTTGACGAGAATGGAGAGTGAATTGGAAAAAATGTAACGTTTCGAGGTTTCGTTACATGAGAGAGAAAATATATAACGTAGAGAGAAGGAGAAAGAGAGCTATACATTTGGTGTACCTAAAACACAGGCTTCGTTACAAGACAGAGTACACAGATATATAACACAGAGAGATAGAGAAAGAGAAATACATCATATATATCAGTTTAGGCTATCCGCGTGTCCCTTTTGTGAGGTCCTTCGTCTTTAACGCTCACTCATACGCTATGTCCAAAGTCTAAGTTGCTTGAAGGCGGAATAGTTTAGGGAGCATCGTACGAGCAAGAGAGAGAGCCACGTATTCATTGAATATTAGGCAATAGAAGAAAATATAGTATGTTATAGATGTACGCGTCCAGACGCTATATATTAACAGCTGAAGCAGCACGCGTGTGTACCGAATATTTATCATTGTGTTTTGTAATTATTTACGTTATTTACATCTGTGTTCTGTGATTACTTGATAATATCCTTGAACCGTTTAACTTGTTAAAATCTAGAAGATATAATATATTTCATTCACCGCTCCCTACTGGTTTACAACCACACAGGTGCAGATGCACTTGGAAGAGGCGAAGACAAAATCCCTTTGATTCTCGGGGGAGATTTCAATGTAAATTTCGGATCCAATGATTCTTTGACGTTGATTAACTTTCTTTAAGAAACATTTGGTCTGCTTATAAATAACAATCCCAAAGAATTAACAACAAAATCCAGAACAACAATAGATACAATTTTTACACGTTATCTAGAAAATATCGAATCATGAACATATATTTCATATTTTAGTTATCACAAACCAATCATATCAGTATTACCAATTGAGCCACCAGCCGATGATTGTGCAGATAATGAATAAACCGAATATTTTTTACACAAATTTTATATTGTTATATTTCTTTTGAAATTATCCCTCTCCCTTTCTCTATCTCTCTCCCTCTCTTTCAATCTCTCACCCTTAATCTCTCTCATACTCTAAAGAAGCATTCACTTCTATCACGTGTACTGTGCTGCACATGATATTTATTTGGCAAATGGCGATGACATGAATAGTACACTTTTAGCAGGGTGGCGTACCACACTACGCATTACATGCTTGACAATGGCTAGATCAAAGGTTTTTTGACCAGTGGATTGACGAAGATACGCTCTGGAATGGGCGCTAAGATTCTCCGACATATATCCACTGGATTTAATTCTCTGGGGTTACTTGAAACTAAATTGCATACAAAACTTCACCCCAGAATATTAAAGATATATTCCATTTTTGCCTCTTTTACGAGAACGGATTGACCGATTATTTTTAAATGGGGTTGAATCAGAATTTTTATGGCCTTCAAAAAGTATGTATTATAATATAGGGAGCACCATCTAAAATTTTTAAGTGGAGGTAGCTTGGTGGAATAAGTTGGTGGAACCTAAATTGAAACAGGAATTGGTGTCAGAATTCTCTCTTAATTTATTTATTTAAATTTACGCGTTTTTTGTCTAGAGACAGAAAGAATTTTCCTTGCTAAAAAAATTATGGGGGTGAGTAGTTTTGAAATGAATGCACTGTATAATTATGCAAGTACTCTATAAAATGGCCCAGTTTATATTATAAAATTTCAAGTAAGTAAGTAAGTAAGTAAGTAAGTAAGTAAGTAAGTAAGTAAGTAAGTAAGTAAGTAAGTAAGTAAGTAAGTAAGTAAGTAAGTAAGTAAGTAAGTAAGTAAGTAAGTAAGTAAGTAAGTAAGTAAGTAAGTAAGTAAGTAAGTAAGTAAGTAAGTAAGTAAGTAAGTAAGTAAGTAAGTAAGTAAGTAAGTAAGTAAATAAGTAAGTAAGTAAATAAGTAAATAAGTAAATAAGTAAATAAGTAAATAAGTAAGTAAGTAAATAAGTAAATAAGTAAATAAGTAAATAAGTAAATAAGTAAATAAGTAAATAAGTAAATAAGTAAATAAGTAAATAAGTAAATAAGTAAATAAGTAAATAAGTAAATAAGTAAATAAGTAAATAAGTAAATAAGTAAATAAGTAAATAAGTAAATAAGTAAATAAGTAAATAAGTAAATAAGTAAATAAGTAAATAAGTAAATAAGTAAATAAGTAAATAAGTAAATAAGTAAATAAGTAAATAAGTAAATAAGTAAATAAGTAAATAAGTAAATAAGTAAATAAGTAAACAAGTAAACAAGTAAACAAGTAAACAAGTAAACAAGTAAATAAGTAAATAAATAAATAAATAAATAAATAAATAAATAAATAAATAAATAAATAAATAAATAAATAAATAAATAAATAAATAAATAAATAAATAAATAAATAAATAAATAAATAAATAAATAAATAAATAAATAAATAAATAAATAAATAAATAAATAAATAAATAAATAAATAAATAAATAAATAAATAAATAAATAAATAAATAAATAAATAAATAAATAAATAAATAAATAAATAAATAAATAAATAAATAAATAAATAAATAAATAAATAAATAAATAAATAAATAAATAAATAAATAAATAAATAAATAAATAAATAAATAAATAAATAAATAAATAAATAAATAAATAAATAAATAAATAAATAAATAAATAAATAAATAAATAAATAAATAAATAAATAAATAAATAAATAAATAAATAAATAAATAAATAAATAAATAAATAAATAAATAAATAAATAAATAAATAAATAAATAAATAAATAAATAAATAAATAAATAAATAAATAAATAAATAAATAAATAAATAAATAAATAAATAAATAAATAAATAAATAAATAAATAAATAAATAAATAAATAAATAAATAAATAAATAAATAAATAAATAAATAAATAAATAAATAAATAAATAAATAAATAAATAAATAAATAAATAAATAAATAAATAAATAAATAAATAAATAAATAAATAAATAAATAAATAAATAAATAAATAAATAAATAAATAAATAAATAAATAAATAAATAAATAAATAAATAAATAAATAAATAAATAAATAAATAAATAAATAAATAAATAAATAAATAAATAAATAAATAAATAAATAAATAAATAAATAAATAAATAAATAAATAAATAAATAAATAAATAAATAAATAAATAAATAAATAAATAAATAAATAAATAAATAAATAAATAAATAAATAAATAAATAAATAAATAAATAAATAAATAAATAAATAAATAAATAAACTCTTCTATGTTTTAATTTGTAATCATATTTTGTAAACACATGATGTTCTGATATGAACACATTACGTTTTGTTTTCAAAAATATAATAATATTTCTGCGGCTGTTTAAAATAATGCAACTATTCGTTTTACTTGATAATTTTTAATAAAATCTCCATATTATGTTTTTCCTAAACAGAAATAACATTTAAAAAAATGTGCTATTAGTTTGAACATTCATCGTTAGCCTTTTTTTTACCGTAATATCTCTGAAGGATAATACACAGTTAACACACAACCAAAACACTAAAATGAATAGCGAAGTACTGAAAAGAAATGACATCCTCTATAAATTCTTTGACAAGAATTCTTCTTACTACTATATCTTGTTTCTCCTCTATTGATTTTACAACACAAGTTTAATTAAATACATTTATGTTATTAAACGTATATTTTTTGTTGGATCTCTGTTATTTCAACGATGTGACGACATTACAAATAGAACATTCATAAATTTCCATATTGTTAGGATACCAAATAAAAGAACTAATTATTAAGCATATTAAGATAAAATCGTAACAGGTGCTAACCTCTTACTCATTTATCAGTCCTTATTATAAATTAGGGGCGTAGTATACAATGTTATGGACAGGAACCGTTCATATCTGATAAATATATTAGAATTTAAATACAATTACATTTGAATTAGAAACTAGTTGAGAATGTGATTTAATTGTAACGAACAATATAATAAGAGTAATTAGTAGTGCTGCAATACATATTAAGGTTTATAAAATATATATTATTTAAAATATAGCCTACCAAATGTTACTTTTCTTAATTGAATACATTTATAAGGCAAGCAGCTGACAATAAAATTTAAATATTATGTATCGAATGTAACAATTTTTCAAAATATTTAAAATATTATTAGTTTATGAGGTTACTTCACTAGCGAAATATAAACGAATTATTAAAAAATATAATAGAAAGTGCATGCAGTATTTCATTTATTAAATAAAGTTGACGCCAATTTCCGGTGCAACCTAAATAATTCTTGGTTTAATATTTTCTATACAGTTAGGACTATTGGCTATAGGAGTATATAGAAAGGTATCTAAAAGTTTCGTGATATCTTCCATTTTTTATTACGTATATGTCATACTAATATAGACCCAAATTATAAATTTCTTTATTTTCCTATTTGAGATATTTCTTTTTAATTGTTTTTATTTTTATGGAAGCGAAGTTTACCTATCCCGCTGCTTTTTCACCTAACATCCGGTTATTTACATGGACATCCCCAGCTGTCTGATGTAGGAATTATCTCATGTTCGAATTACTTAGGATAGAAAATATAGGTCTATTCATATAAAATTTCACACAATATCTTTAACTATTTTGATTTATCTGTCTTTACATCGAAGAACATGCATTAAACAAAACGTTAATTTCATTCAGAATTTTGAGTAGTAAGTCTGCCTACTCATCTAATCTAAGACTAATCATTTAAATACACACTGTCGAAAGTTTTGGACCCCCGATGTTTTGTATTAGTAAATAATTTTTTATTTGATATTGTATTTATTTTTCAAAGTATGTTTTTTCCAAATGTATTTTCTTGTAATACAGGATTAATTTTTAAAAATTTAGTCAATTAAGATACAATGGGAAAAAATTTGCAAATTTTTAAATAAATGTATTATGATAAAAATTAACAAAGCATATTTTTTAACAAAGTAAACTACAGCTGTGAATAAGACCCATCACCACTGCTGTAAAAGACAATCACTACGTTCCCGTGTCCACTGAAAGCGGGTAACTCGATCTCGTGGAAGTATGAGTACCCTTAAACACCTTCATGCACGTAAATTTGCACCATGGAGTTGTCTTCGAACTGTAGAGGTCGATATAACAAGGCGAAACGTACCTTGATAGTGAACCCTGAGGGCTGTAGCAAAATATACATCGAAATATTTCGATGTATATTTCGGCATATTGAACCAAATACCAATCATTTGACACTCGAGGCCGACCACTACGTGGTTGTCTTTCCACTGTCCCTAATTCTTGATACCTATGCACTATTCGCACAACAAAAGATCTAGGAATGACTAACATCTCGGATATCTGATGATTTGAATGTCCAGCATCATGCAAAGTAATTATTCTTACCTAATTAAATGTAGAAACCTCACGTCCCGTCCCAGTATTATAACGAAAGAAAAGTATTAAAGTCGCTTTGCTAAATATGTAATAAAAATTGAGGAATATTTAAAAAAGAATTATAACTAATCAACAATATTTTATCGAGCAATTTATTTGATCTTGTTTGACAGCTAAATAATTCACCTTTGTTGCCTATCAACGAAAACAAAATAAACATAGTCGAAATCTATAATATACGTCCAAGACTATTGACGGTATGTATAGTATAGAAGCGAACAAAACCGCATTTTATAGGTAAATTTGTTGCCGAATTTTGAACAGACAATATTTTTGTCTGTAGTCTGTTGTCTGTTGTTTATTGTCTGTAGACAATAAATTGATAATTTTAGACAATAATAAGTTTATTATTGTCTAAAATTCATTATTTCTTCTTCATCTGTCTTCATTATTTTACTTTAATTTTTGGGTTGAATAAATAAAAAAAAAAAAATATTAACAAAAAGAATTTGCTAACAATAAACTACAAGAAATAAAGAAAATTATAACTGAAATACCACTTAAGTACCTATCCAACGAAATCCTCCAGTGCATTTGCCGAAATCGAACATATTTTTCAGAAATGTGTTAAAGCTATTAAAAACTATTAAAAATATGTTATATGATTTCAGACCGCGAGTTTCAACTTATTTCTTCTAGTGGCATTCAAGAAATCAAGTTGACCTTATATCTTGCATATAAATAAAAATAATAATGTAAACAAATACTAAGAAATATTATTGAAATTATCGTCCAATAAAAAAATTCATTTGCATATAATATACCTGGAATCTAACATTTATTATACATAAAAAGAAATTTAAGAAATATGGGTTATTTTTAAACAGGCTAAGTTAACGAAAGTCATCGCTTGTGATTGATTGCAACATTATCTTTACGTGTTCAATAGCAATTAATTCCCAAATATAAATACCTAAGGAATATTCTTAATATAAATAGGTTAAAAATAATTTTTAAATCAATTATAGAAAGCCACTTAAAATATTACATACAGGAGGGGGTGGTGTTTCTAATGTACATCTAAAGCTATTAAAAATCTTCCAAAAGGGTTTATTAAAAAACAATATTGTGAGAAGATCCAACTTACTCATTTTATCTATTATTATACAAAGAATCAAAAACTATTGAGTTGTATTAATATAATCTAAATATGGATACTTACCTTAATATGTATATAAAAGGAGGCAGAAATAAAACATTTGTTGCCCGATTTATGTCAATAAATATAGATCCTTTTCAAAGACTTTGCAAGAAAAAAAATTATATATAATTACTTACCAGTCAAGTTACAAAATACCAACAATATTTACGCATTTAAGAAAGATTTAAATTATTACATTAAGGGAAATTGAACAGAACTAATGAGAAATATTATAGATTTCAGAGTTAATGGATCTCTTTTATGTATTAAATATGTAAACTACTGTGTGATTATATGTATGTATGTGTGTATACATATATATTTTAATACATACAAGGATGTTTATTTATGTATGTATATAATGTGTGTGTGAAAAATCTTTTATATGTAAGTCTTAAAGAGAATGAAATCTACCTATATTTTTATAAAAGGTTGTATTTTGATGATTACATACACTGCTTTAATTTTCAATGCAAAATTACTCATCCCCATTATTTTTTTTTGCAAGGAAAATTACATCCAGACAAAACACATAGATTTAGATATTGGGGAAATTTAAAACCAGTATATCAGTTGCAGCTTGAATTTAACCCCACTTAATAGTACTTTCTATATTGTAATACATTCTTTTAAAGGCCGTAGAAAATCTGAGTTAACCCCGTTTAGAAAACTGAAATCGATTGATCCATTTTTGCAATAGAGAAATAAAATAGTTTAAATATAACCCAAAATAAGTTAATAGAATATTCTAAATACTGTGTTATGGAATCAGTGACAGCAGGAGGTATTGTTTCTGTAGAATCGCCGCGGACTCAACACCAAAACGTTTTATATTCCTTTTTCTGCGCATTACTTTTCGTTTAGTGATATTGAACTGCGATGAGAAGGTTTAACTCGTCACTTATTTAGTGTATTAGTGATGATTAACTCGTCAAGTATTAGTGATTTTAAACTGTATGCCAAGTGGACTTAGTTGGAGTAATAGTGATGTCAGTTGCAGTGATAAATTATTTTTATGTATGGTGTTGAAAATAAGTTTATTCGACAGTTAGTGTTTCTAATGACAGCCATCATAACAAAAATGTGGAACACCGATATATGCTTGACCTTGTTCAAAAATTTCAAAATTCTGGGTCTGTGTGTAGCTGAGAATTCTTACTCAAGCTTACAGATAGGAATTTTAGGCCACTTCACCATTCCATGATTTTATGATTCCATTTCCATTTCAATAGGGTTTTATATTAACAAATATTTCAGTTGGCTCTATATACAGAGCTTCGAAACTAAACAAGTTTTTTATTTAAAAATGAACATTCTACAGCAATTCAACGAAGATGACTGCAGGAATTCAAACTGATCCAAATGTGATAAAGAATCTATGTTACATCGATGAAGCAACGTTTTTCTTAATGGATTTGTAAATAAACATAGATATTGTAGATACTGTGATAATGAAAATCCACGTTTGTTTCGAGAGCATCATACTAACTTTCCTAAAAAAAATCAACGTTTGGATTGTAATTCTGGGAAATGAAATAATAAAACATCATATTTTCACTAAAGAAACTTTAACTGGTGCATTACATTTAAATCTAGTGCAAAATGAATTCGATCCTATCATGAATCGACCTACTCTCAAAAATAGGTCGTATACACGTATAGAATTATGCTTATTAACCAATACATTTCCAAAATTTTTATTTTTCTTCAAAAGTTTAAGTACCTTATGGAGAATTAAGAATATATACTTTTTTAGTTAAAAATAGACTTTGTCTAGTCTCAAAAAATAATCTAAAAAATGAAGGCAAAGGAAGAAAGAAACTATGTCCAAACTTTTATAGTTCATAGAAAAACGTTGCCATATAATTTTTATTTTTTAATATTTTCAAAGTATATTTTTAATTTTGTCGGATATAGCATGGCATATTTTGAAACATGGAACTGTTTGTTATCTTTGTTCGTACCTAAATTTAATGCTTGTTTACCGATTAAGTTATTGAACCACATTCAGATTATTCATTGTAAACGAAATATTAAAGTACATTCTAAACCTATATCAAAAACAATAAATCTACTACATATAATAAAAAAAAATCTCAAAAAATGATTTACATTATCTAATTACCTAATTTAATTTCTACTAAATAGAAAATGCAATAATAGGTCAGTATGTAACAAATAAAATTGACTAGATTAGATAATGGCGAGACAAGTTCTTTTAAATTTATTAAAGACTATGTAGTTGACCCAATTAAGGTAATATATTTATTTTTGTTGAAAGACTTAACTACTGGCGCAACTAAGAAAAAATCGACAATTTACTGGTTAATAATATTGTACTCGAGATAATTTAATAAGGCAGTATAGGAAATAAAGTAAGTTGGAGGTGTATACAGGGTAGCCCAAAGAAAATGAAACAGATTCATTTCAAATTAATTTATTAGAACTGAAATGCCTCATTTCGTTTGAATACTTCAGGTTTGTATTTTACTTGTTCATTTATTCTGAAATAGTTTTACTTCTACATTCCAGGCCATTATATAATTTTTGATGAATATAAGGACTTTCAAATAGCAATGGGCTTAAATATGAAATTATTTAAAAATCCTTGAAGAATTTATTACAACTTGTCTATTTAACGTTGGGCCGATAGTTTTTCATAAATGAGGAAAATCATAAATTACATTGTCTGATATGTGGTATATAGTTTGACATCAAATTGACACAAGGCGGGGTACGTATAGAAACACCACTCGATGTAAAATGGATATTACCATCTGCTAGTGTGAATTTTCAAACCAGTAATGGAGTAAATTTTCATCTTTTACAGTCCATATTGTACAATGAAAGAAAATAAAATACCTTGAAATAGAATGAAATCCTACAGTGCATTGTACATATTCTTCAGATACTTAATATTTATTACGAAAAATAAGACCCGCCATGGGTTGGATTCGACATCTGTGCCGAATGAGAACTGAACGATAGACAATTGTTTTGAACTTATTAGTTCTCATCAGTGCCGTACACGGTACGCCGATCCAGGACAAATGCTGAATCTGGGACAGATGTCGAATCCTACCCGTGAAGGGTTTTATTTTTTGAAACCTTGTCTGATCGCGCAGAAACAGGAGAAAGGTTTCAAGGATCGCTTTTATGTATAATTCGAAGCCTGGCAGGGCTTCAGCCCGAGGAGTAGCTGCTTCCTATAGCGATTATGTAATAGCCTTGCTATTCGGGAACTATGTACTTGATAACCGCTTGGCGGTTTGGTAGTTCCTTTCTCGATTCCCGACTATGTTACTGACTTAATATCTATTAGTTTTAATAAACTTGGCCGTGAGAATGACTATATTTGCTTCTTAGGAGACAAATCATTCGGGAGACAAACCATTTGGGCATAAATTGATTATTCAGAAATCATAAATAAGCTCATTGCTCTAGATTTTAACAATTGTTAGTAATTCTTCTTATTGTGATATAGTTCTCGCCGGAATAAAAAATTTGGTAATATACTCCGTGAAAGGCCATAGGACGATAAGCATAGTAAATCGGCCCCAGAAGGATATCTTAATCATCTTTTGAGAGTATGGTGGTACTGATAAGATACGTTGATTCTGCAAGTTTTAAATCTCTATCTATTTTGGTTTTTGAATAAATCGAAAAAAACGAAAAATCAAAAAATAACTTTTTTGTCAGAAACGGCTCAATCGATTTAAATGGAATTTGGACACGTTATAGATGTATATAAAGACTGTACTTGAAGAAAATAACAGCTCATAATCTCCATAATAATCATTAGAAACAGGCGATTTTTTCAGAAATATTTTTTTTCTTTATGATCACGTTCTAGAAAAATTTAAAACATTTTTTTATGTCTTCTTCGATGTAGAATAACCTCTAAAATCCTTAAATTGACCAACAAAGTACGCCATATTGAAAAAAAAAGATAAAATTTCAATGTTAATTTATTTCAATGTTTTTACTTCTGAAACAACAGAAACGAAGCTTATTTGATTAATTTATAAGTGTAAATAACATTAAATATTGAAAACAATAATTTTAAAACATTTTTTTATTAAAATATTCAAAAATTAATTATAAATTAACTATATTTAGATGTTAATAATTTTACTTAAAATAAACAGTTTTAAAACCTTAAAACGGACTTTTCCGCACTTAGAACATCTCTATCTCGAAATTGAGTGGCCAAGAAAAAATAAACCTACACATACATGCAGAATATGTGTTATATGCGACAGTTTTACTCTTTTCAAATAGTTCACCCTCATGACCCATGAACAGGGTAGGGTGTATCCTATCCACCTCAAAATCAATTGGTGTCATCTGGTAGACGTCTCTAATCAGAATCAGTCGAAACCCGATCGATCCGATACGATTTAATTGATTGATCGAGCTAACAAAAAAAATTCTCAAATAATCCATCATTGTGCTTTCTCATGACCCATGAACATGGTAGAGTGTATTCTATCCACCTCAAAACCAATATAGGTGTCGTCTGGGAGACGTCCCAGATCTGAATCAGTCAAAACCCGATCGATCCGACATGACTTAGTTGAGTTATCGTGCTCATAAAAAAATTTTCAAATAGTCCACCGTCGTGCTTTTTCATGACCCATGGGCAGGGTGGAGTGTGTCCTATCCACTTCAAAATCAATAGGTGTCGTCTAGGAGATATTATCGATCAGAATCAGTCAAAATCCGATCGATCCGATACGATTTAGTTGAGTTACCGTATTAACAAAACAAATTTCTCAAATAGTCCACCATTGTGCTTTCTCATGACCCATGGACAGGGACAGGATATTATGTCCTATCCACCTTAAAATCAATAGGTGTTGTTTGGGGGACGTCCCCGATCAGAATCAGTCAAAACCCGATCGATCCGACACGATTTAGTTGAGTTATCGTGCTAACAAGAAATGCCGACGACAATGACGACACACACACAGCAAAGAATTTTTAAAAACCATTCTGTTTTGGTTTCTAGGCCGAAAAACGAAAAATAAACCCAACAAAAATTTAGTTTTTTCACTTCTTCTTTACACTTTTACACAATTCCACTTATAGTGGAGTGTGGAAAAGTAATATTATTTTGCATTTTGAAACAGCAATATAAATAATATTTATCAATATATTGATTCAATCAGAATCAATTTTCATTTTTTATATATTAAAGCTACAATTTAGATAATATAACTTTCACGTTTGATTGAGCAAGAAAATTCATATTAAATTATAAATTTCAATCTTAAATAAAAATTTGAGAATGATAATATTTAGTCATTTATCTATTGGTTGCATAATCTGACAAGATTAATCAATTAATAATCACCAACCGTTAATTGATATTATTAAGTACGATGACCTTTTTCAACACTAGGATAGAACTTCTTTAGAGGACTGAAATGCTAGGTGTCATTAAATGTCTCTTCTAGTCGCTAGATTTGAATTGTAAATAATAATGTAAATAATATCAAACCATCTTATATTTTAAATGTGCTTTAAACGACTAACTAGACATAGATAATATTTAATGTATGTAATATTATATAATATTTAATAAGTATATGTATATCTAGGCATATTATATATTATAATATGTCTAGAGTTTTACTGGAGATGAGCGGCATTACCGTCTACCGCGACGGTAGTAGTCTGCTCGATCGATGTTCCTGACATCCTGTGTGTATGAGTTTTATTATTTAAGTGCACACTGTTCCTCGTTTTGGTATAGAATTTTTCTTTAACTATATATTTAATTTTGAAGAATATACGTTTTAATTTCCTATGGGTAGGTTATTGATGTTTTATTTTGCTTTAAAGAAAATGGTAAAAATCTATTTTGGGAAACTGAATTCTATTGTTGTTTGTTAATTATTATTCGACAATTTTTATTTGAATGTTATTTTGTTGCTTTGTTTTTCTGTATAATACTTAGTACAGTTATTTTTGTGTTTTTGTTTGTGGGTATAAAAGGATATGCAGTGAGGGGGTAGAGTTGGGATAGGCTCTTTTGTGGGGTTGCGTGTGGTGTTGGGTGGTATAGGAGGTTGGTAGTTTGTCTCCTTATTTTAGTCATAGAGTGTTACGTTTAAGTCAGTAACTCTGTGTTATTGACAGTTACTCCATTTTCGTCTCATTTATGTTGATTTTCCATTTATTTTACTGGTCTGTGAAGTGATTCGTATCTTGTTTATTTTACGGGCACAACAATAGGTTAATATGCAGAGTAGGTTTTATTATTCAGTTTTTGGTGGGGTTTATTAACACACCATTAAAATAAATTTGATACAATATATGTAAATCATGATCTTAACTATCTTAGTTGCTTTCCTCTCCCCTACATTTTTAAATCAGTGTATCTGAAAAATTAAGTTATTAACCATGAAACTTACGAGGTTAATTTTTTTGGGGAATAGACTGTCGAAAGAGGTCAAGTTCGCGATTCTCTTTGAAACCATGAATTGTCATAACATATTACTTGTATAAATTTTGTTTGGTTTAGTTTTTAATTAAAAAAGAACAATTACGAGTGTTTGATCTGACAATGCAATTAAATGACTGGCACCACTAAAATTAGCATTATAAAGTGTTACGATTTTTCTTCTACTTCCGTACAATAAAATTGTATACTGATTATGCTTGAACATAGGGGAGATCAGGGCTTGATGATATTATTTATTATGATATTAATGATATTATGATATTATGATTTTATTTATATAAAAATGTACGACTTTTAACATATTTTTTCTATAACACAATATCTCTGTAGAGGATCAAAGAAATTCTTACTTAAAATACAAATATTTTCTCTATACCAGAAATATAGTTGATATATTAAATATGATATATGTATTCATAATGAAAGAGGGGAATTTCAATTTCAGGGGAAGGAAATAGGGGGTGAAATTAAACAAAAAATTGGGAAGTGGAAGGGAAAAATATACTTATTCGGAAATAGTTTTGAATGTCAGTCAAGTTGATATTTATTTCGTCTTTTTATCATTTCAAATAACAAAGACATTGATGATAAAATAAATTCTGGGGCACACTGTGTATATACAGTGAAAGATAACTGGATATAAATTGATACTAAATAACAATTAATTTCAAATTAATGTATTGGACATTAGGAACAGTAATATTATAATTGACTATATTATTGAAAATACAGTCAATTTTAATATCCGTTTATGTTTAATCGACATCAAATATATTAAAACTAGTTTGGTAACAGACACTTTTCAATGTTAAACATATTCTAAATATTAGAGGAATACCTCTTATGTTAATATAGTAATTATCGTGAGTGTGACCGAATAAAAATAAAAAAAAATATTAAATTTAGACATATTTTCGAAGAATTTACGGGTCTCTTTATAACCTTTGCTGTAGAATAAATACTTTGAGATTTCTTTACTTATTCATAATATTTTCGTTTTTGTATTTTCAAATCAGATTTTTTTCTCATTTTCTTGATATTATTGATATTATATTTTATATCATATTTGTATACTTGTGATTTGTTCCCATATAAGTAACAAAAGTCACTTTCTATATTGTGATAAAATATTTCAATTGTAGGTTTATATCATGTTTAAACGTTACCTATCATCTAAAAAAAAACTTAAAGTTTTACTATAATATATTACGACGTTATGGAGATGAACAAACAGCCTTAATCTTAGTTAAGTCAATTGTATAAGCAATAGAAATTAATACATATTTGAAAAAATAAAGAAAATAATTTTCTTTATTTTTTGAGTATTTAGCACAGATCTTGAATTTTTTTTTATTTTTGCCACTTTCTTCATTCTTTCGATACACACATACGCACAAGAAGAAGGTGGTAGTGAATGGCAATGGAGGGGATCAAAGACATAATAGTTGTTCTTGCCTTGCGGATATGATATATCCTTGCACGTACTTGGTAACATAAGACACGTTACTTATCACTTTTTATAATCTGTTATTTGGTACCGGTACTATTATAAACACCTAGCTTTTACAGGTGAGTCAAATTAATCATAATCACTTTATTAATTTGTGTTGGACAAACGTGTTCTCGTCTTGAGAGTGTGTCGCAGTATATGTTTATGTGGCCTGTGAGACCAACGTAAAATTTTCGGTGTAGATTTACGAGGATTTACCATTAATTGTTGTGAACAGTCTTCAAGGACCCGAAGCAGGTTTGATGTTTATTTTGGACAACATGTTTTACTATCTGGTTCACTTGTTATTCATAGTACTTCTTATTACATCGTTATGACATTAGCCATAGAATTATAAACATATTAATATGAATAAAATATTTATTTGTGTTTTATGCAAACAATTCGTGAGGTGTCCTGTGCAGAATATTTCTTAAAATTTTAAAATTTTTTAAAAATAATATATAAAAGAATAAATAAATTGGTTTTTGTGTTAATTTTTTAGTAATGTATTACGTAGTTAGAAGAGTTCTTATATTAAATATAACTTTTGTATATTTATGTTCAAATTAATACCAAGTAAACTATATAATATGAACGTGATAATTTGAATACGACTTTTTTGCAGCACTTAAAACAGGACTCGTATATGAATGTCATGATGTCTGCTTTAGATGTTTTTAGTATTTATTAAACTACAAAAAAAAAACAGGAGATCAGTTTTCTACAAACAACGAAAGATTATACGTCGTCTGTCACGCGCTTGGCCAATCAAATTGGCATCATCAGGAGACCATTAAAAGTTTTTAGTCATCTGGAAAACTTATCTCCCGTTTTTGTTCCTGCATCGAACATTTTTGATTCATAATAACATAGAACGTATATTAAGGGTAGCAATTAATAATTAGTAGCTTATTTTGCTTGACGTTATTTTCGTTGTAAAAACATAAGGGGTACATGCGATATAGCTTCACGCTTCTATTAATGGATGAATGCGTATGATTGACAACATTTTGGGCAACTTATATTTTTTTATGTTCAACGTATACTAGCCACACGTGTACTGTGTATTTTGTATTCTTATACAGTGAGTCCAGAAAGTAATGTAGATTTTTTTTTAACAGATACAATTTTTTTTTGAAAATCACTCAACTTGATCGATTTGCAAGGGATGTGCCTCAGAGAGTCACTTTGAGAGATGCCTAATTTTTAAAAGTTATGACATCATCGATATATTACTGTTCATGAAAATTCCTTTTTTTGATTACGACTTTTGAGAGAACTGTTTATTAGGTACAGTAAAGTACAATAAGGGATTGGTTACATAAAAGTTTTTGTAAGTAATAAATTAAAAAAGCAAATGAAAATATAATGATTATTTAAGTTTAAAATACCGAAAATTATGTTCAAAATGTACTCCATATTTGTAAATTAATACAACACTGCCCAACATTAAATATGAACAAAGGATTCTGTTTTATTTCTTTTTGATTTCAAAAATTCACTTAAAAAATTTTTTTATGTAACTAATCTCTTACTATACTTTACTGCACGTAAAGGAAGGGTTATTTGAAATGGACTAATAAAAATGGGGTTTTCCATAAACAGAAATATATCGTTGACGTCACAACCGACAAAGATACGCCTACTTTTCTCAAACTAATATTTCAAATATAGCTTTTGACATGTTCGAGTAATTTTTGACGAAAACGTTAGTTTAAATTTTCTTCAATACCTACATACATTACTTTTCTTGTATATTAGTTTCATTTAATTTACTCTTCGGTTTCAAATAAAAAGTATATTATAATCTCGAAACAAGAGATGTTAAATGAAATGTTTCTCTTCAAATCAAGAAGGGAAGAAATCAAGTCCAACTACTTCAAAATTAATACATTTTTCTCAAATATCTCCTCACGGGTTCATATGATTGAAATTTAATAAAGTGAAAATTCCGGTAACTTCTAATATATTAGATTAATAAAAATAAGAAGATATGTTCTATAAAATATCCATAAAATAATCTCCAATTGTTAATTTTAATTTAACACAAAAATTGTATTTAATTATTTAATTTCGTTTTATTTTTATTAGAAGAAAACAATTTTTAATGATTTTAGTACGTTAAAGAAATTTGAAGAAAGATAGATAATTATTATCTAAATATAACGATGTGATGAGCTGCTCATACTAATAATATTTTAACATATATATGCATGGCAATATATTGTATATAACGATTATAATTATTAAAGGCTATAATATTCGTTTTATTTTGTTTTATGTTAAATAATTTGATCACATACCATTAAGCGTAAATGTTTACCAATTAATTTACATACCTTATATAACTATTATTATCGAGGAAAGTTGACCGTGCATATATGAGTACTTCAGGTTTTTAATTCGTGTTTTAGTCCTCTTTTTGTTGTTTTTGTTGTATTAGTTTTATTAGTCCGTATAATTTTAAAGTTATTTTTTAAATTTGTACAGGGGGACCACGCGAATGTTCTATGTACATGACTTTATATTTTTTAAATATTTGATTCTACGTAAGTCCTTTTTCTTCGGTTTTAAATCACTGCCATAGATTAACGTCAGTTCAGTGAGATTACTTTAGTTTCATAACAAAAAAAAAAAACGCAGATCAGTTTTCTACAAATATCGAAAAATTACACGTTCTCCACTTACGTTCTGCCGATCAAGTTGACATCATCGAAAGGTGCTTCATGACAACTGATCTCCCGTTTCTGTTGCTGCATCAACGGTTTCAGCCTTTTAACAGGACTTTAGTTCCATTTTGATTCTCTTTGATATTTTGTCTTGTTTATTTAAAATTTCTATTCAGGTGATTGTTTCAAATAAAATTGTAAGATAATACTAAATACAGTTATTGTTTAAACAGTTGGAAGAAAATAGTAGACTCAATACGCCAAGCATTAGATACTTATTTTTAGTAGTAAAATTATTACAAATGTAACAGAAAACTTTTGAAGCTAATTTGAAGTGGACAAGTATATCGTATTCAATAAATTATAATTTAATGGATGTCTATTTTGTTATGATATGCTATAATACACTGAAACTATATAGACACTAAAATATATTATGTAATTTTATTTATTGAAACATAAGATTTATAATTAAATATTTAAAAATAATCTATGGAAATAGTGAGAAAAAACATTTACCTATCTTTATTTGCAATCAAATCATGAATTAGTCATATCAGTAAAAGTTATATCATCGATATTTTGTTTTATTTGAAAGCCTCATTCTCGATTACATCATTTAAAATATTTTTTACGTACAGGGTGAGCGAAACTCGATGTCTCAGCTCCATTACAAGAAAAAGAAAAACGGTAAAAAAATCTGAAAAGAGATCCTTAAATGGGATTCGGTATGATCCACTTTAAGCCGAATTTACATATTTTTTCATATTTGGAAACTGAAGTAATGACGTCATCGCATTTATTTCCCAGAAACATATCTATATTTTGGCATATTTAAAAAGAGCTAATTTTTCTAAACAAATTTTGTATAGAATTTGCTATCTTCTTCCGTTAAAGAATTATAAGCAAATTTGTAAAAAAAATATTATAAAAAATTCGCAATCGTTACGATTTAACAAGTAGTCTTTGGAAACAAATAGTAAAGTTGCATCTGTCAATAATTAAACATTATTAATTAGTATTATTTATTAATTTAACATTACAAAACACATAACATGTTACAAACATTACCACAGAAAGAAACAAAGTATGTAGGCATTCACTACAAGTTTTCAATGTGACCACCTCCTACTTCTAAACACTTATCCAATCTCCGCCTTATTTCTCTCACTGAAGTCTTACGAAAGATTTCTCTAGATAGTTCATCGCAAGCATTTTTAATTTTTTCTTTTAAATGTTCCAAGTTAACAGATGGTGTTCTGTAAACTTTATTTTTCATAGTTCCCCATAAGAAAAGTCTAGTGAGGCAAGTCCGGTGATTTAGGTGCCCACAGTATCGGTCCATTTATACATATCCAATTTTACTCGTAAGTTCCATTTAAATATTGTTGGACAATTCTTTATGCGGTGGAGCTTCGTCATGCTGGAAACATGTTTGCTTGCAGCTGTAATGGTACATTTTCCAGAAGCACAAGAAGTTGTTCTTGAATAAGTTGCAAATATCGCTCACTATTTAAAATTCCTTCGTAAAAATATGGACCATTCAAATGCCCATTCATAATACCACACCAAACGTTAATTCCGAAGTGTCCTTGGTTTTCAATCGGATTGATAACATGTGGATTTTCAGTAGCTTAAAAATGTATTTTTTTTATTGGGCCTACCGTTACTAACAAAACGGCTTTCGTCCATCCACAACAAATGCTGAAAAGACCAATTGTCATTGATCTCTAAGTTTACCATCACTTGGACAACATAATTAATTCATCGTTGTTGATGTTGATCTGTGTTCCAAGTTATGAATTTTATAATCGTGATAACTATTTTCTTTAAAATTTTTCGTATCGAACTATATTTTAAATTCAACTCACGACAGGCTTGCCGAATCGAGTTCATTGGATGGTCTTTAAAATACTGCAAAACAGTGGCAACAGTATTGTCAGAATTGACCCTTTTAATAATTTTTCTTCCTTTTCGAGAAGAAAATGCCTCGTTATTTGCACGTAAATTGCGTTCCAATCTTGCAAATATTTTTAAGCTTGGAATAACACGTTCTGGGCGTCTTTGGGCGTATAACTGAACTGCTTTTCTAGGGTTCTCTTGAGATTTTCCATAAACTAATAACATATCGACTTTTTCGTTGTTCGCGAATACATTTCAAAGCCAAATGAGAACAAACCAATATTTGTCAACCATTAGATTAATTATTGACAGATGCGACTTTACTATTTTTTTCAAAGGCTACTTTTACAAATCTGCTTTTAACTTTTTAACGGAAAAAGATAGCACATTTTTTATTTACAAAATTTGTAAATAAAAATGTGCTATCTATTATCTATAAATTATATCTAAAAATTATCTATTTTCAAATATACTAAAATATAGGTGTGTCTGGGAAAAAAAATGATGATGTCATTATTTCAGTTTTCAAATATGGAAAAATATGCAAATTCAGCTTAAAATAGACCTTACTCAATCCCATTTAAGAACCTCATTTCACATTATTTCTGTCGTTCTTTCTTTACTTATAATAGAACTGAAACTTCGAGTTTCGCTCACCCTGTACAAATAGTAAAATAAAGGATTGTTTACATAAAATTTTTTTCAGTAATAATTTTACTAAGCAAATGAAAATGCAACGATTATAGAAATTTCAAACAAGAAAATGAATTTGTACTAGATATACTAGATATCTAGACTAGATAGATAGGTGAATGAGGTTCGTCTGTATAGTTTTAATAATTTCCAGTGTAATTAGCTACAATTTACCTCGGATTATACCCTTTAAATTGCCCAAATTACAAGGTCTGTTAACGTACTTTACTTTTCAAGTAACCTCATAAAAAGTAGTTGATTGGTGTTAGATATAGTGACCTAACAGGCTATTGTAGGTCGTCTCTTTTCCATACAGAGACTTAGAATAATGATTTTGTTATAACGTTTTTCGATTCCAGTTTCAGCGATTCCAAAAATTCATTTGCGACAAAATGCTATCTATTAATGTAACTATTGTACTTTATTGGACGACAGAAAAGGGTTTCTTTCAAATGGTGCAATAAAAAATGGGATTGTCCACTAAGAAATATCGATAACATTATAGCTTTTCAAAATACGACTCGAAACAATTAAAGGGCAGCGAGTGGAATTTCAAATGTATCTTTTGATATGTCGATGATTTAAAAATAAAACAGCACTAATTTTATTCAATTTACCCCTTACTTTTCGGACTCACTGTATATGCTCGTCGAATAGCACCGTAGCGTGTAACTTTAATAATGTTTTCTATGAATGAAAGTGCACCTTGAACTTTCCTTGAACTTGATTCGCGCCTTAAAATAATAACCATGAAATATTTAAAAGTATTTTAATACGTTCTTAATTTCGAATTAATATTACACACTCCTACTTACTAGCAATTTATAGTTTTTGAAGTATGAATAACAATAAAGTTATGCAGATCGAATTGAAGTCAGCATGTTGTTTGCAACGTCGATAAAAATAATTACAGTTGTCAGTTGTCCGACTTGTTTCACAAGAAAGTTGAAACATTTTTACCTTCACGTAATATGTATGTATGTACCTATATACGAGTATATGGTCATGTTTTTTTACAAATCACTTTAGGGTACACGCTGTGACATATGTTGGTGATATGTCTACAGAAAAACTAGATTTGCTAACTAATCAAAGACAAAAATACTAGGTAGGTACTGATAATTATCAGTCGAACGAAGGTCGATACATATATTTATATCTAGATTTTAATTAATAAAAGGTATCCGTTAAAATAGAGCGGCAACTGGCTATTCGACTTTTTCATTAATGTAAACACCTAACGTATTTTATTCACCTAATTTTAATTACTTCAATAACTCTTTAGACACTTATATGCTTCGTCATGGTACGTACTGAATTGGTAGTATGCTTTGTATAAAAATTGAGGCAGCAAAGTAAAAATTAAAGGTTTATTTAAATTTTTGGAACACGCACTAACAAAGTTAATAATCGACATAATGAATTCCTACTTGATACTTGAGCACTTTCAACATAATCGTCAATTAGTTTTAATATCCTGATGATGACAACTTGGTTGACGAAATGCGCATCGAACAGCGCATAATATTGTGATATTTCGGAAATATGGGGTCCTGTTTTTTATTAACTGTGAATGCAAATGTTAACGAAATAAATAGCATTTTTTAACAAACTATTTTTAAATAATATCAAGCTAACACAAGGAATTAGTATTTAACTGAATTCAGAATATTTAACTGACCTAAGTAAAATTTATGTCAATATATATTCTTCAGATGTTTTCATTAATCCATACAAAAAACATCTAGGATAATTATTTAATTTAAATTGACTGTTATTGAAATTGTTGAATTTTATGTTTAAGTAAATTATTGAATACTTAACCACATAAGATATGATATATAGTCAATACGATATATAGTAAAATATAAACGTGTATACTTGTTGTAATATGCAGTGTAGTAATATACAGTGCGTTTGTAAAGTCATGAACAAATTCGTTAAAAATTCATGGGATAACTTTTGGGAAAAACTCTTGGATCCATCAAATTTTATTTTTAGTTATGCATTTTTTAAAATATCATTAATACACATAGAGTTATTTGTGTAGGTAAGTAAATTTATGTCATCATGGATATTATTTTTAATGGCAATCCAATTTTCTATTACCGGCGATTAATAATAATTAGGGGTAATAACTACATTAGCATGGTATACATAGGAGTATAGGTTAGATAAAAACATGAAAAAAAGAAACGATTGCAATTTCAAATGTCGTACTTACTGTCATACTTATAATACGTTTCTGCGCAACAAAATATGCACAAAGTCGACATTTTGTGTGCAAATATGAAGAAGAGAGAGACATAAACCGTATTCGAATATTCCAAGTCAACACTCAGTAAATCACTTTTCATCAGTAGACAGTTTAAATCATCTCATACTCTGCTTTAAACTAAAAGAACTATTAAATGATGAGTGATTATATTTTTTTCTGGAACATGTTTTGATGTGAAGCAAATATTGCTACAGTTATAATTCAAATGGATAAAATCTAATCCAAAGTCCAATCGAATGAATTCTGCAGTTGGAATCAATTCATTGGTACCTATGTAAAATGATTGTGGAATTCCTTTACACAAAACAAAGTAAAGGAAGGTTTATTGTTTCCTGGTTTATGTAATAGTAAATACTAATCTACGAGTATACTGTGGCAGAGGTTTCATCTTCGAGAAGAGTAAGGATTTTGTTTGTCGGTTGCATAAAGACGAATGCCAATTCAATAAAAGTATGGTTTCGGCTATGTTGAATATATAGGGACATATATGTCAATCACGAATTTGAGATATTAGCAGGTATTTTTTGTGTGGAAGAACGTTGTTATCCTTAAACTCAGACACTGACAAAAAAGTTAATACATTCAAGTAGGATATTTACTATATGGGAGTGATAATTCTTTCTGTGATTTTAATGTTTGAAGATAGTAGTTTCTTGAAAATAAATTTGTATTGGTAGGCATTAATTAGACTGAAATGGTGAAGTTGATGCTGTTAATAGGAGATTCGACATTAATGGGTACTTTTTGTTATATTTCAAATATTAGCAACTGCGTGCGAAATGAAGCAGGTGCTTATTTATCTGTACAATGTTATATATTTTTTTGACTATAATTATATATATGCCATTGTTAGATTAACCTTGATCTTGTGCAAGTCACTGTGACTTGTTCATTTGCTAAATAAGTATGATGAGTTGCAACAGTGACATGACTATGAAAATGCAAATTTATTGATTACAAAAAGTCATATTTACGAAAAAATATTATTTCTCATGCCTTCAGTTAAAATCTGCTAACTTTAGTCAATAATGTTCTGAATCAAATTCTTTATTAGTCTTATTTTAATTAATCTAATTCTATATTAATTTAATTTATGAGCTGTAGTTTTCATTAAACATCTGTAAGAAAAGTACCTATTTTGTTTAAGCAGCAATGAGTAGTTCTGTTTAAGAATCAATTTACATTGACAGTTATGGCGGATGTTAAATCGTATTACGCCAATATTTGTATTTAAGATACAATAGCAGTTTGGATATTAGATTCGCTAGTTTTCATATTTTTTAATTTTTTGCATAATATTCATAATATTGGTTTGAATGATTATTAGATGACTTTTAAAAAATCTGAAATACGTCAACATTACTTTTTAAACGAACATTGACTAACGTATTCTCTTTCAGAGTTTCTGTTTTAAGTTGTGATGTATATGAGATTTTTTAAACTGCAATCCTATCCATTTTTATGAAAAGTTAATTTTTGTTGTACTCAACAAAATTAAAAGTTCTTCAAGTATAACGGTACTGCATATTAGGTGTTTCCTATTTACCATCCATTACCTATTTACCGAGAAAGGGCGTGAAAAATTAATGGGAATTTGTCTTTTACGGCCTTACTTTTTTGAAGAAAGTTTAATTGCTGTTGGAATTTAGAATCTACATTTTCCCACTTAGTCCCATATATTGATGATACTTTCCCTGGCAGATGGATAGATCGACAAGGACCAAGTGAACGGCCACCATATTCACCTGATTTCACCCCACTGGATTTATATTTATGAGATCCCTTAAAATCGTGGGTCAATATACGTTAAAATGGGTAACGAATTGGCAACGAATTCGGATTATTTCAACGCTCAATGCAACAACAACTTTGAAATTTTTGTCAAAAATGAAGAACAGACTGTTTTATTTCTACCAGAAATAAAACAGAAAAACCCCTTATTGTACATATTATACTCCCTAGTATAGGGTACTGTACTAGGAGAACCTTAAGGAATTCATTTTTGTTGAAAATGTGAGGGTGGCAAGTTAAAAAAGTTTATGTGATTGCACAGATAAAATATAAAATCAGAAAAAAATAATGAATATTATGCGAACCAATTATATCACCACTTTGTATAAACATATTTTATCGTATCTCAGTAGACATATACTACGTATGTAGATGCTGCATCTCAATGGTTTAAAATATTCTGAAGAAGAATAAATAGAAGTATGTGAAGATTTAATAATTAATCCTATCAGTAATGGAATTTGATCGTCAGCTAAGAAAGAAAATCCGTTTTGGGCATTTTGAATAGGCATTCGAAAATGTTATATGCTAGGAATAATAGAGGTCACATCCAGAGCAAAATACTCTAGATGAAACACTTTATGTGACACACGAGTATCTTGAAAAAATATGTGTTATACTAAATATGACTGTATACAGAATATATGCTTGTAAATACCATCTACGGTTTTAATTTAAGACAATATTACAAGTTATATTACCTTATTCCATGTGTATGTTACTTGGGACTGTACAATTATTCGTATAAGTATTGTACATTGTTATTGAGATAAACATGATTAGTGGTTAGTGTTAGCTAACCACTAATATCCGCTGATTAGAGCTATTATTATCGAATCCAATAATGTCTGTTCGATGTACAATTAATTTATTTATAAAACTAACTAATTGTTCGTCAACGTCTTACAAATGACATATATGACTCATACTTATCTCATACCAATAACTGAATAAATAAGCTAAAGTAAAGTTAAGTTATTTAAATTATTCTTATTTAGAAAACGGGTAATCTGAAACGATGAAATTAAACTAAAATTTATTCACAATAACATTTTGTTTATTGGAATAAAATCAGATTTTATGTAGTAGACGTGTAGAGTAAAGTGTAGGAGGTCATATGGACTCTACATGACCTTCAACCGGCCTCAGAGACTCCCCATTTTGTCGCCAACATCGACCCTACTTCTTCAGCCATTCCACGGCGTGAAATATTGAAGAATGGTATTTGATGATGGTCAATGTAAATGGGCAGTTTTCGGACAATAATTTCCCAATATAACTCCTCGTTTATACGAGGCAATACTTTTGAATATGTTTCGTAGTCTCATCCTTCATTTTCCATCCTCTATCCATAGCCCAGTAGAGCCCATAACGTGAAGGTGCTTGTTTAGCCTACAATATCCTATCAACGTTTCTATTAGGACATGTAAATTTGTACGAGACATATTTAAGCAGCAGTTTGTCAGATCTACAATTTTTTATTTTGGCCCACCTGTTTTTATAGCACAAACGTGCAGTTTCTTATCATAGATTTTCGAGTGGTTTCTCAAAGCACCATCGCTGGTTCTAGCTGATTTCTCAGCAAAAGGCAACCTTGACGTACAACTTTCTCATTTTCACGATTCACTGCGCCGTTCGTTCAATCTGAAATCATCTTCTTGTGTACCCTAACACATTTAATGATTCTCTGAATTGCAGGATCAGATCAGAATTAGTCATGCAATTATCTAGGACCATCAAAGTGGCATTGCTGTATATAAATATTTCAATCGCTTTTCTACAAATCCTCTGATTACAAATATTTTTTTGGTCCGCCTGTAGTTTTTCGGCATGGACACCCAGTTATTTCCTGATTGGAAACTTTACAATCTACGAAAAAATAAGAAAAACCCCCATATTCAGACCTTATCACAATTGTAAACTGAGATATCCCGCTTCAGGTAGTCATCGAAATTCCACCTACTCTATTAACGCTATAAACAATGTTTTCGAAAATGTTTTTTGCCTGAGTTCATGTTGAACAGATTATAATCTGTTGTAATTGTTTTGTATTCTACATTTCTTCATTCTATCAAAATAATGACTACTGTTTTATTATTTCTTTTATCGTTTGAACTTAAACTTTCTAGCGTTCTTTCGTCAAACAGTCTGTAACTTTTGTTATTATGCTGAACGATGTAATTACAATTCATGAGCAAAACGAACTCATTTAGTATCGGGAAAAGTGATTTAATTAAAAGTAAATAATCTTAAATATTGAGATTACCTGTTATTAATTAATTTACTTATATATCCCATTTTAAACTTTGATTTAGACTACATATTTTGCATGAAAGAGTTCGACGTATCAAAATATCGTTACAAAATTTATACAAATATCCTGTTTGCCGCGTTTCCAAAAATTCAAACTTCATTCGAAACATAGATTAAGAAAGTTTTGTCCGGGTAAATGGACAGCCATGACTTTAAACAACAGGATGATATAATACTGCTTTTGTATTAGATCATGCCTTGTTAAATTATTCCTCCTGGTGCAGAATCTCAAAACATAGTAGCGAAGAAAACATGAATTTCATATATACATGAATTACGCGTGTTGAAAAAGTTAAAAAAAGAACATATAAATTAAAAAAATTAAGCTTACTGAACCGCATAATCCAAGGTAATTTATTCAGTATCCTGTACGAATATCAATTTCTAATGTGAGGAGACACTAAATCATCAGCATAACAAAATGTAAAAAATGTGGAAAGTGAAAGTACACAGTATCCTTGTATTTCGTTTACATGATTGTACTGTTTCAGCATACTCAGTTCGTAATTTATAATAACGTATCTCTTAAATTTTAACGAGTTATGTGTCACACATTACATAAGACTCCCTCACGTGTTATTCAAATTTGTGAGAAGCGTGAAAAAATCTGTAATTTGTGATATAGAGTGGACAAAAATCTTTCGGCGGAATGCCAAGGTTCTGTCATTAAACGAATAAATATCAATCGATTATCAGAATTCTGTCTGAGATATATTCAATTAGATAAATCTTGTATGCGAATTTCATATTAATTATCGTCCAGGTGTATACGACACAGATGTATACAATGCCACTATATAAGATGACACTATGGCCATCTCTACCTATTAAATACCCCATCCACCCAATCCTGAGACACCATTCATCGGATAAAGTGTTGCCGTGAAGTGTAAACTCTACAAGAGAATTGTCTTGACGACAATATTAGACATGAGTACTACATATCGCGGTTTCCTCTTAATCGGGAATAATCAGTACATAATCCTGATAAAATTACATGGCAGGTCTACCATCTTGGAAATGGACGTATACATATGATAGCACTACTGCCATCTATCGGCTAAATGACAAGGCAACTTGCTTTGGACGGGAGGTCTAGGACACTATCCACTGTATAGCATTTTTTCTTCGCGTAGCTATGCATGAATATATCGTGATGGTTATATTCTGTAAGAGAATTAGTCTCAACTTACTTAGAGATGACCATAGGCCTGACATGTACGTCGACTTTAACTGGAAGACACGCAGGCTAAGTTTTTAAGGACGTAAGGCATCAAGTATGTGCACTGATTTACTGAAATACATATTCAATCAAGAGTGACACACAGTTCTCGTCCCTGATGTTTCTATCGAAAATGAATTAGAAGGGAACAATTTTCTTGAATTTTCAGATTGGTAATTTCTCTTGTCATTGACAGTCTCACAAAGATTTAATATCTTTGCGGTTTAGGTTTTTCAAGGATATATGCCACTATTGCAGTTCGATTGGCAATACGACACTAACTCTTTCATAATCTAAGGTTTCATTTCTTTTTGTATTTCTGTGTTTTTCAAAGCGGGGCCATTTGTGGTGTTTTATTAAATTTTGGTTCTCTATGAAATTCTGTGGGATCAAGTAAATTGTTCCCATACTGAAGAACAATAGAGATATATAGTTGGAAACATATTTTGAATTGGGATACAGGATATTTATTAACTTCTTAGATCGACCACTGATATACTAAATAAACTGAAGGAATATGGTTTATCTGTTTTTGAATATCGTAACATTACCAAAGAGACATTCTACCATTCTATCATAGAAGAATGCGAAACAGGAATTGAGTTGTTCAAAAATTGATTATCGTAAACGTATATTATAAGAAAAAGTCTCGGATTTTTAAAGGATTTTAGAACATATCTGCTTAAGAACTTGATCAGCTCTGTAAAAGTGTCATCTCTAACTATCACATATCGGTTAATAATTTACTTACTTCTTTTAAATTCACTTAAAAAGGTAGTTCTTGACTCCGAGTCGTTTATTCATTAAATTATTAGATATAATCTATTGAGCAAAAAACGAAAATTTAAATATTTATTCATAACTATTTAAAGATTTAAATAAGTCAGATGAATATTAACTGTATTGCTCTTATACATATATTATCGTCAATGCATATATTATGTTATTATATTTTGATAAATAAGGACAAAATAATATGAATTCTACTAACTTTCTTGTTACTTTTTGCCCATCTCATCAATGCAAACCTGTCTAACCATGGCCCCATAACAAAATACGCATTAGCTTACTATTGGTACTGGTATGGGTAGTAGTGTGCATCTTCCATATTACAGTAAACTATCTATCATTTCAGCATCATGAAATAAATCAACAAATTATAAAATTCAGTTCAATGCAATTATATAAACATTGATAGTTTATTTACCACGAGTGCATTCGGGATGAGTTAAAGAATAATGAGTTGGTGAAAGAGTTAGAGAGGTTCGTTTAGGTAAACAGAAATCTACTTCTTTCCCCTGAAGCATTACGCTCCATAGGAGGGTTACACATACGTAAAAATAAGGACAAGCATCCTTGCTCAAACAGAGGTACTAAATCCTGGCATCTGCCAAAACTTGGCAAACAAAAACATTATCTCTGGATCAGAGTAAAATGATATACTTTTTTATTCTACTAACAGATAACAAATTTCAAGTGAGGAAAACTGAAAAGTTCTATGATAAATTTGTAAATTTGGAATAGAAATAAGAGGTATACAATTTAACATATAAGTAGTCTGCCTTATCAAAGTTTCTTTGTTAAAAATGTTACTGATGCTTCTCTTAATCTAATATTATTCCAGATTTCGCAAAGTAAAGAACCGTTTTATATATGAGACGTGTTACAATTCAAATGCTGTAACTATACTCTAAAACATACTGCCAACTTAAGTGATATATCTACAAAGTCTGACTAAAATCTGAACACTTGAGTAACTGATGTTCCTGTGATATTTTTTAAATTATTAAGATGAAAGATTGATATGTAAACATATTTGCAAACGATTTTACTAGATATTGATCTAAGCAGATAATTGTCATTGAACTGTTTTAGTTCACTAATCCCTGTTGAGATTATTCATAGATTCTTTACTAAGAAGTTATGCACAGGGTGTGCCACACATCTCGCGCGGTTAATGTCCTGTGTGCAATATTAACCTGTAACAGGAAATACTAGATTTTACATTTCGATATTGCAATAAAAACAGTTTTTAAACATATTTAACAAGGTGAGGAGGAATGTCAGTTTAATTACCGAATTCAGTAAATGATAGGAAAAGGTAAAAATTGATTGATATTCGCATATTTATATTTGGATCTCAAAAATGTTTTAAATCAATTGCCTTAAATTTACAGTAAATGAAGTTATTTAAAATAGTGAATATATATATATATATATATATATATATATATATATATATATATATATATATATATATATATATATATATATATATATATATATATATATAAACCAATCATATTAGAATTTTATTAACATTTAAGTACTATTCGATAAATTCAATTATTATTTACACTCACTGGCTTTATTTCATGATTTGATTGTGTTTATGTCAATTTCCAGTCCATATATAAAAGCAATCAAATAAAAAGGTGCTCTGATTAAAAATAAAAATAATATACTTTTGTTATGGTGGCATTAACATCTTAAATGAAATATATTATTATACAGATCAATTGTTACAATTGAGTATTGACGTAATGTAGTCCTTTTCTGTAACAAAAATACGTCTAAGCTGTAGCATTCAATGCCTAAAATACAGTATTTAATTGATAAACTAAAGATATAACTTTAGTCCAACTAATAACGAAAATATTCACATATGTAGAAATTATTATCATTACGAGCTACAAAATAAATTTATATAAAATAAACTTATCTGGTTTCTACTTCTGTCATTGTTAATTATAATGTTGATATCGGCAATCAGCTGCTCTCCGCTTCTTCATTTGCCGGAAGTTTTCCTAACGAAATCCTCGTATAGATATTCCATAGAACATACCACACCATATAATATTTAGTCGACCTTTATTGCCGGTTATTATTCGGAAAATATTATAATAATCTGAAAAATTATCTTCTATCTCATCTTCACCTGTTTAACTATTTAAATTTTGCTATGTATCTGTACAAAAACTTTTTACCGGAAACGTATAAAAGCTATAGCTGAAATTCGTCAACGTAATTTTTCCTGGTGTTGGCAATTGAAACTAATTGCACATAGTTTTTGTGCATCTTGATGTCATGATGTATTTTTGAAGTAACAGTGATATTCATCATGGTCCTACTATTGCATCTTTTTTCTTTTCCGCGCTCAACTATACCAGAGCGGAAAAGTAATGTAATCGTGTAAATAAAAGTGGAAAAATGGATTTTTTTTTGCGTTTATTTTTCGTTCTTCGGCCTAAAAATCAAAAAAGTGGTTTTAAAAATAATTTTGTCTGTGTGTGTGCCGTTGTCGTTGTCCTTGTTGTCGGCATTAAAACTTCTTGATAGCACGATAATTCAACTAAGTCGTGTCGGATCGATCGGGTTTTGACTGATTCTGATCGGGGACGTCTTCCAGATGACACCTATTGATTTTGAATTGAATAGAATACACTCTACCATGTTCATGGGTCATGAGAAAGCACAATGGTGAACTATTTGAGAAATTTTTTCTGTTAGCACGATCACTCAATTAAATCGTGTCGGATCGATCGGGTTTCGACTGATTCTGATTAGGGACGTCTACTAGACGGAATCTAGTGATTTTGAGGTGGATGGGATACACCTCACCCTGTCCACGGGTCATCAGAAAGCACGATGGTGGACCATTTGAAAAAAGTAAAACTGTCGCATAAAACACATATTTTGCACTTATGTGATGGTTTATTTTTTCTTGGCCACTCAATTTCGAGATAGAGATGTTCTACGTGTGGAAATGTCCGTTTTAAGGTTTTAAAACTGTTTATTTATAAGTATCTTGGGCCTATATAACGAGTTCCTTTGTCACTTAAATAATTAAGTGACATTTATTCGTTAATATATCTGTTTCTCCTTAACGTCAAAGTGTGTTGTTCGACTAATCCATTTTTTTTGTTACTTATTGAAAAGATTCTAGATGGATATTCATTTTATACTGATATTCTTTGCTCTTACCTATGTAAAGCTATCATTTATGAATTTCTGCTTCTTAAGTGTTAGTAAAGTATACTCGTCTTTAAGATGGATTTACCTAAGTATTCACTAATTTGATTCACTATGTTGGTTATGTTTACTTGAGTTCGCATTTGAATTTCTTCGCGATCTGCTTCAGACTTTTAGTGAAAGTTGACTTGAAATTCTGTTACTATGTTCTAGAATATCTGATAATATGTGGTCATTTTTTATTAGAGTTTGAAGAAAATTATCTTAGACAGAAACATCTCAGTATCTTTTACAGACACTCTTCATTGTTCATATACTCCTGAACGAAATTAGCGAAGTAGAAAAAATGTTCATTATTTCTTATAATTTTTCGAAGTATTAAATCCTTACACATTTTATGTAGGTGGTCCAGGATATTTTCTGTCATTACTGCAATTATTTGACAGACGTAAAGTAACATGTCGTAGTTGTTTGAATGAATCACTTTGTCCAGTACACTTAGAGTAGAAGAAGAATGAATCGATCATAGTCATCGATATGTGGCTATATTATTACGAATTAAACAATTAGTCAAACACTCAGTCATCACGAACGGTCAAGAGAAAGCTTAATGAAGAAAAATTATACAGTAGAAGATCAGCTATTAAATAACTGCGCACCAGAAAACATAGAGTTCGTAGACGTTTTGCAAAAGAAGACGTAATTTGGACCATTGACGACAGGAAACGAGTTTTGTTTTTAGATGAAACAAGAGTTAGTCTTAATTTACCATATGGACGCAATACCTGCAATATCTCTCCGAAGATCCCATTTTTTGGTAGATCAAAAATGTTCTGGGGAGGAATTTATTTCGATGGTCGCACGGATTTGGTTCCTATACGGGGAAGATCTATGAATGCACGTTTCTACGTAGAACACATCGTAGAAGAATATGTGATACTATTTGCCCGTTTGTTGAGGACAATTTCATTTTTGTGCATAATAACGCTCGACTCCACGTTGCTAGAGAGGTAATGGGCTACTGGACTACTTCCGCTTTGTGAATATTGTGAATATTATGGCTGGCTACCAAGAAGCTCAGATATTAACCTCATAGGGCATCTATGGGATGCACTAAAATGATGAGCTTCGTGTCACATATCTGTCCCTATGACTCTTAGGGAACTTTGAGCAAGTATTTTATGTCGAATTGAAGAATGTTCCCCAGGAAGCCATTCACCACTTGATCAAAATACATGTCCGGATGAATGGAAGAAGTAATAAAAGCTAAAGAAGAATCTACATGCTACTAAATTCAAATTCTTACCATATAAATTCACCTCAATTTTTCTTACATTAACACTGTTTCCATTGCATTTGATATTATTGTTCCTCTCTGTTATTTATAATTATAATAAATAAAGACAATTCCATTCTAATTTGTTAAATATTAATTACACTCATTTGATTATAATATCACGTAGGTTCTATGATTTAAATGCTCGAAAAAAATAAAAGTAATAATGTGAATTTTCACTGATGCGTTAACTTTGTCCATGAGGTTATATATAAACTAGTGGCATCCTGGTAATTCAGGTGGTACGTGTCTTTGTATAATTGTATAAATTCACCCTGAGACTTATTATTGGAACATTACTCTAGATTATCGGGGGCGAGGCTACTGTTTTCTTACACTTAAGTGAATTCCAAACCCTTGACTATATAATGTATGTTCATTATTCATAATTTTTATGTCACAATATCTTTACAAAATATCTATATATATTTTATACCGTCTCAGAAGCGTAGCACAATTCCTTATAAAAAAATAATAAATTATACATTACATGGCGAATTATCAAGTTTATTACCCCGTATCTTTAAATTATTAATGAGCATTATTGGCGATCGTACCACCTGTGACATAAAAGCAATAGAAGGTATGTCTACGAACTGGGGAAATCCATACTATAAAACATATTTTAACAATCACATTGCAACAGGATTTCGTCTATGTAATTTGCATTAATTTTATTCCTCATCCTACGTTTAGAATTATAAATAGGAGCAGAGATTTGATTCTCTAAAAGAATAAAGAATTATCGATTAAAATTACATCGAAAGACGCTCAGGACTTTTAGAATTACATAATTATCAACCATTGTTATCTAAATTATTATTCGATTAGAACATATTTGCTCTAAACTATTTATGGAACATCCGGGAATATCTAGAAAAATTGCAGTCCCTCTTAAATCGAAAACTTAATTTATTACATTAATATTTGTAAAAAAATAGTTTTTCTTCAAAAAGAGAAAGAAAAATATTTCGTTTTCTATATATGTACTTGAATGTACCTTACTTCCTTTCTTGAGGAGGAGCTAATAAATTACTATGGCATTGTTTGCTACCAAGAAAGTACAAATAAGTATGTTTTCCCAAAAATCTGGCACTTTCTCATTGAAAAATTCGTAGCGTTTGTAAAAACTCCTCAGGGTGATTATGTTTTTATTGAGTATCTCAGTAGGGACTGAACGGACCATTTGTGGGGAATATCGAGGTTGGGGAGGGCCCACTGGAGCGTGGTGATTTTCTTATTATTCTCTTCCCTGAAAATTTTGTTCGTCATTCAGAAATTTGCAGAATTGCAAAGTAGCTATTAGGACGATTTTACATTTAGAGTTACCTACTAAGGGTCCTAAGGGTAGTTCGTTGTAAATATTATTGTTGATGAAGGCCTGCAGGGAGTGAGGTGAATTTTTCTCCATTTCCTTATCCGCAAATCTTGTTCCTTTCTGCCACTGAGTCAATATCGAGATAAAAGATCATAAGGGATGTGTGTGTGTGATAAGGGAAATGATCAAGATTAGGGATTATTATTTTTTCAATTGTCTTGCCTAATAACCTTGGAGGATCTTTGTCTTTCTAATATATAAATAAAGATAAATTTAACAACACCTGTTTATACGGTATTTGACAGCTCAGAAAAAGCGGATATGAGATTTTTTTCGTCAAGCGTATTACAACAGATTTAGTTTAACATACTTTAATTTAAAAGTATTACAACTAACAATTGCTCAACAATTAGTTTATTATTTCTGTATATCTTATAAACTTGTCATAAACTTCATTTAGAAGTATGTGTTAGATTACTCTAGTGGTGGGGAGCTCTTACGACCCCATTATACATATATATATATATATATATATATATATATATATATATATATATATATATATATATATATATATATATATATATAAGTAAATGATCCAGTTAAATATTAAATATATAATTTTATAAACGATTAATAGAACAATTTTATAATAGAAGAATCATTGTCAATATTATTATGTTTACATTTCCAATAATTCTTTGTCGACAGTTTTACTATAACTATATGAATTCACTTTTGATTTACTTTTTCCTTCTAATAAATATTATAGTAAGGAAAAAAAGCTAATACATATAATTAATACATTTTAGGTTAAAACTAATATAAGTATATCATAGTGTAGGATACATTACTCCACATAACAGTTTGGCTGTTCCTGATTTCTGACTAACTAATAATAATACTAATATTAATAATAATAACGCCTAAAACAGGAGACTAATTCGATACAAACACTGAAGGGTTACACGTTTCGCCAACCCAGTTGACATTTCTGGTGATGGTTAAAACTAATTTAATAAACCAGTTACACTTTTTATCAACTTTATACTACTAGAGTTCATCCTATGATTGTTTTAGAAGACATATTGAGTAAAAGAATTTTTTTTTAATCTTCCATATTTTAAATGGGCCATATGTTCTTTAAACCTAGGTTTAATTGCTCTTTTCCTCCATCCAATAAATTTTACTACGATCTTAGTAACTTATTTCGTAAATTTTTGACATTTCGTTATTTTTAATTTAACTAATGCACTACCGTCATTCCCAAATGTTCAAAAACTCTTTTGGGTCTCTGGTAAATTGTATATATATATATATATATATATATATATATATATATATATATATATATATATATATATAAAAGAGCAATTAAACCTAGGTTTAAAGAACATTGGCCCATTTAAAATATGGAAGATTAAAAAAAAATTCTTTTACTCAATATGTCTTCTAAAACAATCATAGGATGAATTCTAGTAGTATAAAGTTGATAAAAAGTGTAACTGGTTTATTAAATTAGTTTTAACCATCACCAGAAATGTCAACTGGGTTGGCGAAACGTGTAACCCTTCAGTGTTTGTATCGAATTAGTCTCCTGTTTTAGGCGTTATTATTATTAATATTAGTATTATTATTAGTTAGTCAGAAATCAGGAACAGCCAAACTGTTATGTGGAGTAATGTATCCTACACTATGATATACTTATATTAGTTTTAACCTAAAATGTATTAATTATATGTATTAGCTTTTTTTTGTGGAGGAAAATCCTTTATGGACCTCACGCCTCAGTCTCTGCATGGTGTGTGGGACTCCCGTGAGTGGTGCAACCACGGTATACCCACTAAAAACCTCCATTTATCTCTCTGGTCTTCCGGGATCTCCTGATTTAGGTTACATCAGTAGCCAGAGTTGTCATATTTTGTTAGTTGTTGCATGTTCTTGTATCTATGGCTGCCTGTGGTTTTGTTTTTCCCTATCGTCTTCTTCTTTCGCGTTCAAAATTCTGTTTATATGTATACGTATTGTTTCCCACTGGTTAACGTTTTCCATCATACATTTTATGACATTTTCCACCGCTATTTGTTTCCTGATCTTATCCTGGAGTTCGATTCTTTCTCTTTCCCATCTCTCACACAGGAGAAATGTGTGTTCAGATGTATCCTCTTCTCCGCAATTCTGCTTTGGGTGATCTTTTTTGTTTTGGCATTTTGTTTAAATAATTACCGAATTTTCCATGTCCGGATAAAAAGTGGGTCAGGTAGTAGTCAACTCTTCTATGTTCGCAATTTATTCATTCCATTATGTCCTTTACTAGATTCTTTTGTCCAGATTCCCGACTCTTCTTGCCGTGTCCGTTGTTCTTGCCATTTTTGTAATGTTGTGTCCCTTTCTTCCTTTTTTATGTTTTGCAATTCTCCATCTCCATTTCTTCGGTGTATTCGGTATCTTCTGTCTACTAGCAGGGTAATAGGAGGGATTCCAGCAATTACCTGTGCTGCCACTGTTGATATTGTTCGATACCCACTTATCATTTTTATTAGTACTCTTCTTTGTGTTCTATATATCATTTCTCTATACTTTTTCTTGCCCATTGCTTCATTCCACACCGGTGCTCCATAAAGGAGAATTGACTGCACTACTCCATATATAGCAGCTCTTTTTTTGCTCCCAGGGCCTCCTACATTTGGCATTGTTCTGGTTACCGCTGCCTATATTCTTTCTGTCTTTTGTTCGGCGTATCTCACATGTGGTCCGAAGTTTATCCGATCATCCAACACAACCCCTAAGTCTTTTAATTGTCTTTTTGGTAGTATTTCTATTCCTGATATTTTGATTTTCATGACATGTATTAGTTTTAAAAACCACTATCATTGTACCACTATCATTGTAGCTAAAGTGTACAATGATAGTGGTGCAATATTTTGCCAACTACACCGATGTTGAATTTTATAGCAAAGATAATAATAATTTACACAATTTTCGCACCACGAAAAGTGTAATGTTTTACTGCTTGTCAAGAATAGAAAAAAGTGTGAGATTCTCATGTGTGCATAGAAGAAAGAGTGAGGTAGCATTCGGAGGGAAAAGGATGCAATTTACGAGCGGCTGGATCGAACTCTGTGTAGATTCAGATTGCACATACATCGCTCACAAAAGTATTAATGCGCCTGACTAAAGACTAGGCTATTTACTGCGCACCTCGTGGGCGGTCCGATATATCAGTTTTGAGACTTGTTTCTATTCTAGACAATCTGTACTTCGGATGTTCAGCAGGGTATATAGAAGACCCCTATTATTAGGACGTTATTAGGTCACGAAACCAAGAATATTCTTCATGGTGTCCTCCATTACAGCTCACACTATTATCAAACTTCCATGCATAACGTTAACATAAATGCATTTAACTTTAGATCATTCACCTTGTATTATTCACACCCGCCAATTTACTGCTGACTTATTTCACGATATTAATTTCCTTGATATGATTCTTGAAATATTTTTCCGTCAATAAGAATTTTGGGTGTCGGCAAATGTTGATATAACACAAAATCCGCCGATTAAAGCATAGAATATAGTCCACTTTTTTAATGGAATTAGTCCGCCTTTCACCGGTCGTTTTACATTTGTAACCTTCCATAAGGAGTGTCATATCTGGAGAACCAGAACAGAAAAGATGGTTCCACTTATGTATCGCACATTTTGATGTTATATATGTCAAGTCAGTCACCGTGTTTCATAAGAAACTATCGTGTTTACAGCCACCGAGTAATTAAATTATGATAATTTGAAATTATGTAAAGTAATTTCCGATTATCTTCGTTGTTCGGTGGGTGTTGGTCGGCCTTGATATAATTGCTCTGTCACTGTTTCTCTGACCGTCTGACGGGTCAAATAATATTGCCTGCTAATAAAACACCGCTGGCTGGTTTGCAAAACAAAAAAATAGCAGTAGTTTAATGGAAAATATCAACGTCGGTCCAAGAGATTCCTGTTTACTGACCTATAGCGTGCTGGAGATACGTTTAACAATACGTAACCTTGCAGCAGGAAAGTGTAATAATGTCTGTGAAAAAAGTAAACTGTAACACCGCCGCATGTACGACTCAATTGAAACGGAAAGTTACTTATATAAACGAAAGGGCGTGGCAAATTGGCCTTCTTTCCATGTTACGTCCTGTGGATACGATCCTTGGAGTATACGTTGAATAGTGGCGATTTTTGCCATGCGATAGTTTTTGAATAGATTGAATTTTTGAAGATTGATTGTACAGATTGAATATACAAGATTGTAGCAAAAATATCAAAATAGCGTTTTATAATGGCTGATGTTATGATGCTGAGGGACGGTTGAATTACTCGATATAGGAACAAAAATCAGGAGAATAGTTCTTCATGAATACAGAAGGATTGTATGTTGCTCGTTGGAAATTTCGCCAATCAAGTTGACACTATTAGGATATGATTGAAATTAACTCTAGTCTTTAGGTCTTTAGTTTTGTTTAGCTTCAGTAAACCGTTACTGAATTACTGCTTCTAATACCTAATATCTTATAATAAATATTCTGTTTTTAACCGACTTCAAAAAAGGCGGAGGTTTTTAATCCGTCTGTATGTATATACATTTTTTTATATATGTTCGGGTTTTATATTTATGAACCGATTTTAATTATTCTTCTTGCGTTGGGTTCAGCATAGCTTCAAGATGGTTCCATCTTAATTTCATTGGAATCGGACCTTGGACTTCGAAGATACACAACGGAACTCCTTATTCAAATAGCAATCGATTTATAATTCGCAAAGCATCCTTAGTAGGTCTACCCATCACTTAAATTGTAAAATAATAAGTTAAAAAAAACGACTTAAAAAAAGTAACTAAGCTAAAAAGCAAGAAATAAATGTTTTCTACAACAATTTAATACTTATTTGTTGTTCCGTTTAATGTAATTAAGAAATTATTGTTTCTTATGTAATGATTATTAATTGTTTTATATAATTTTGAAGTCAATGCCAAGTAAAACATAAGAAAAGTATACCCTGCTACTATAACAACGAATTTACATTTAAAATTGCCAAGGGCCGGCATTCGCATTACTAATATTGTATACAGACTTAAAAATTATATAAAACAATTAATAATAATTACATAATAAACAACAATTTCTCAATTACATTAAACGGAACAACAAATAAGTATTAAATTGTTGTAGAAAATATTTTCTTCCTGTTTTCTAGTTGTTACTTTTTTAAATCGGTGTTTTAAAACTTATTATAGGGTTAATAAGTCGTCATAATCATGCAGTCATCAATCCTAAGACTAACCTTAGACGTTGGACGCTAACCTCCAGCTTCTCCTATCTTGTGCTAACCTACGCATTTCGCTAATTGTGCTACAACCTACATCCCTTACTATTTGCGAGCAGTAGTGTAATCTAGGCCTACCTCTGCCTTTCTTCACTCCTATTTCTGCCTCCAAATTATCGCGGACTATTCCCCCATGTCTCAGCAAGTGGCCTACCATTCTATCTCTTCTCTTCTTTATGTTTTTCCACATACTTCTTTTCTCGTCGACTTTCTCCAATACTTCTTCGTTTGTAACCCTATCAGTCCATGGTATTTTAATCATTCTTCGGTAACACCACATCTCAAAAGCTTTTAATTTATTCCTACTTGCTTCTCCTACCGTCCAGGTTTCGCAACCGTATAGTGCCATGCTCCATACATATGTTTTCAAAAATCTCTTCCTTGTTTCTAAGTTTATTACCCCCGAGCATAAAAGTGCTTTCTTTTTGTTAAAAGCTACTCGACCCTGCGCTTTTCTTTGTTTTATGTCTTTATCGCTTCTTCCATCCCAATTTATTTTACTTCCTAAATAAGTGAAGTATTTAACTTCCTCTAATCTTTCATTATTAATTTGTACTTTCGTTTTTGCTCTGCTGTCGCGCCCTCTGTACACTAACACTGTAGTTTTTATTCACCCTCATACCGTATTCCTCTGTCAACACTGCCTCCATTTCGTTCAACGCTGATTCTAATTCCTCCTTACTAGATGCTAATACGTACATCCTTGTCTTTTACGTATTAAATTTACGTATTACACGTAATTGTTTTTATCTTCTTATTGCTAGATTTGCATAGATATTCATTAAAAAATATTTTTGCTGAATACTTACGTTACTACCTAATCAAATTTGTTGTTTGTTGTTGAACTGAATACGAAAAATGTTTTAAGACGAGGTACGACACGGTATATCTTCATATTTGAAATATTGAGATAGTAGCTGTTAAGGTTTAGGAGATTGATGGTAAAAAATTGAAAACAACCCCTACAAGTTTTGCTTTGAAAACAAAAATCAACATATCCTAGGTCGTCCTTCAACAGAAGTTCATTTAGTTGGAGTACTTTAATGAAAACTTTGTGAATATACTGTATTTTAATCTATTAGATCTTCCTTGAATAATAGTAATAATTTTCGACACATCCATTTTTTATTCATAAACCACAACCCATGTGAAATATTAAATATTTTTATTCATTTTGATAAATATACCATTTATAGTATAAGATATGGTTTATAATAATATTTTCCAAATAATAGTGAGTTCACTCCAAAAAAAAAGATTGTAATAGTGTTACGTAATATATATATATATATATATATATATATATATATATATATATATATATATATATATATATATATATATATATATATATATATATATATTATGAACGAGATAAAAATAATTGAGATTTTTGTGAAATTCACGTGAACCTAACGAAAGTTCAACGCGTGGAGTCACCCATAATCAGAGCCACTCTTACTATATTAAATCGTAAATATATTTCTTTGAATTTAACGCACTTGCATTGCAATATATATAATCAGAGACATTTTTATACTGTAAACATGTCTGAAGATATATTAATTTAACTTTATTACATGAATTATGTTAGGCTGATTTAGACTCGAAAGGTAGTTCGTTTGAAAGGTGGACACTAACTGATATTCTTCACTCGTATTGAATGACTACTTGATATTATTACAAAGAGATACTTCATCCTAAGTACTAAAAAGCACTTGCAATAGATACTACTTCTGGGGTTGTCACAAATATAACACATTTATTATATTTCTCTCAACAACAACTGATATTTCAATTCACCTGTATACGCATATTTCAAAAGCCATATCATCCTCGTCAGCAGGATATATTGACTATTGATTGGCTATTGAAATATGCATATATAGGTGCGTTAAAATACTAGTTGTGTAATGCAATTCATATTTCATGTAAATAAAATATAGGTAAATGGTTTTTCAGGTTTTGAATACTATTTGTGCTTGTGAAATAATCAGAAAATACTATGAAACAGTGAGAAATTTTTTAGGTATTTATATTATAGGTAGATACATTATAATAGGTAGTTACTTATTTTTTATTTGCAATATTCCCTTTCCAAAAATTCGGAGAATCTATTTATAATTTTTTTTGTCGTGAATCACTTCTTTGTGTTCTTAAGGAGATTGTTTCTACTCATACAAAAAATATCTATGGATACAAATACCTAAATACCATATAATTGGGGATGTGTTGGCAATTTTCTGACAATAGTTTTCAGAGTATAATAAAGTATATAATAAAGTATAGTTTATTTCATCGCAATTTGCCAAATAAAAAATCTCAAAATATACCGTGGCTTGTTTTTATGTCTAGGATCAGGTAGACTGTTCTGTTTGTCGGCAAGATAAGAGAGTTTTCTATTTGGCAAATAGCGATGAAATGAATAGTATATGAATTTAAGAGAGGTTAAAGGAGGAGAGCTTCAAATCGTAACTGAAAAGTTGAGGATTAAATAAGATAATATACTTTTCTGTGTTTCTGTATACTAAGAGCCAACAATCTCCAGATTATCTAAACAAGAAATAGTCAAATAAATAATTGCGCGTTTATTAATTTTAATATTTTAATGGCGCATGATATATGCATTAAATGGAATATGGAACAATTATTGCTACATTAATATAATATACAATTTCTCTAACAAAAATTAAACTCACCAACTTGCTTATTTAAAATTGTCAAATGTTTAGGAGAATTAAAGATAAGTGTTAATGTTTTGAATATTTTTTGCAATTCTAATTTTAATTATATTAATGGAAATATATATAATGCATTGCTTAAAAAAACTGTGTATTAAACATATCGATTGATTTTTCGAAAATCCTTCATACTGTATGGATCTTTATGAGAATTAGTAACACCTTCAATAATGATACAAGAAGTTTGTCATCCAAGTATTCTTAGATTTAGTAGGGAACATGTAATTGTCACATTTGATGGCTCAAATGGACGCATTCATTAATAGGAGAGCGTTTCAACCCGCAAATCTCTAATGGCAAGAAAATTATAATGTATTAATTCTGATGAAAGTGAATAAATTCAAATAAATCAATTAGTGGCCTCTATGGTCACGCGACAGTAATCACAGGTACTCCTATTCGAAATGAAAATATCAGTGCAATTTCACAGATAGAGCTCAACAAGTATTGACATATTACCATCAACTTGAGCGCAATTATAGATGTTTGAGTATGCTTTTGTCGCATTCATTATTCGCCATTATATTGTTCATTGTTGTTATTTAGAATTCACTTACTTTACTAACATCATACTGATTTAATATTTACTTTCATTATATCAGTGTAATTACTATCTAATATTACCACTATTTATTGAAAAAAGGTGTTTAAAGTTTATAGATATATAAATTACAACAAATTCTAACTATAACAAAGAATAAACAATTAATGTCAATTTAAATAATACACAAGATATTTTATCTATTACTACTTGTGATTTAAAAATTGAATACATCTATTCATTCTTCACTCTTATCTTACAGATATTCAACTACAATAATAGCTGTGGGTGTGCTACGCTCGACTAGATTTTTAAACTCTTTCTTCTTTTCTTCAGCGTTTAGACTTATATTCTACTGTTCGTCATATCTGGACAATAAAAATTACGTAACATGACTTGCTATATTTTGTTTGTTAATTTAATACTACAAACAAGTTATTTTTTTAAGATCCTGAGCGTCTTGAACTAAATCGTGCAGGACCTAGAAATATGTATGTTGGTTTTTTCGTTGTATGGTCTTTGGTTAATTTTTTATCTAAGTAATTATTATTTTTTATCAGAAATTTGTATCGTAATATAAGTAATAACCATTTAGTTTATTATGAACAACGTTAATGTTATAAATAAGGTCAGTATCTTACCGAACCAATCACTCGATATGATGAATATAAATTATAGGTGTATTTGTCTCTATTAATGTCTTTTATTAATATAATTTGTTTTAATTTAATTTATAATTAGTTTATATTAAGACTGAAAAATAAACATTGAGAAACTGGAAATATGCTGAAACTAAGTAGGGATTTAATAGTTTACAGTTATTTAATATTTTTATTAAAAAATAAAACGTAGATGATGTAAAATTTCTCTTAGTTTATAATAATTTTGCTATAGATCCAAACTTTGACATAATGTCATTATTACACATTTTTCTTGTTACAGATTCAGCACACGCTATAATGGTGATTAAATTGGGGCTACTTATCATTTGTATTTGTATATATGGCGCAATTGGCCAATTGGAAATTGTGAACAAATGGAGTTTCCTGAATTTCGATTTCCCACCTGACTTTAATGTTCAAAGTTTCAGGTAAGTAGTCAGAAATATAATTAATGATGTTGCAGGCATGTAAAACATGAAATATGTTTGCAATATGTAGAAAATGCAATTTTCTGCTTGACGTCTATAAAATGAATTGAGAAACATTTTTTTACTACATTTTTGTCGATTTTTTCATCAACAAAATCAAATTTCCTCATGAATGAAAAATTAAAAGTGAATGCCATCAACAATTAACAATAGCTAAATTACAAACATATTTACTACAAGAAATGCTTGGTGACAATCTTTGTCATGTGATGTACGACTACTACATTCAAAATAAAAACAAACAGTTCTAAAAATTTTAATTGTAGAGGAATAGACAGAAATAGGCTTTAATATAATAAAAAGGGTAGTCTTTGGAGAATTATCTGATGATAATGGTATACGTGTTTACTTTGTCCATATACATATATACACACATATCGTATATATGCCAATTTCGCTTAAAAAAATAGTAACTCCGAATTAAGTGTTTCTTTTATGACTTAATATTATATATAACTTCCTCATAAGTTTCTTAAAACATATCTGGAAATTGAGGGTTATCGAATAATTCTTTCGGCAGCTTTTAATCCTAATTAAGTATATTTAAACTTAATTTTTTAAACTTTCGTTTTGCTTGAAATTGAAGCAAATTTAAATAAAACCGTGTATCTGTTTATATTATTTTTTAAACAATAATAAATTCTTTAAAGTTCTTCCAGTACAACGGTACAACATATTAGGCGTTTATTTTCCCGTTTATAATATACAGGCGGTAAATTTAAAACTGTAAAATACATTTGCGTTAAGAAATAAAAATGATTTACAATCACAGACGTATCTTATACAAGAGAATTGATATTGCGTCATATGATCAACAGTGGTCTCGTACCCTACAATAATTATATCTTCAAAATTGAAAATATAAACAAAACCAGTTTGTGACAGGAGATAAGACTGATTATTTTCAATCACAAACTGGGAAAGAAAGATCTGAAGAAATATATAAAATACTAAACTGATTAATTATTCATCTACTATTACTCTCAAGTTGGCTTTGTCAGACTAATTTTTTTAAAGATTTTTTAGTAAGCATTACAGTGTGAACAAAAATGTGTTCTTGAATTAAATGTGAGTGAATTTAGGTGTTAATGATATTTGGATATGATGGCAAAGTAGGATCTCATAAGGATGTAGTTCATGTAGTGAACTAGTTTCGAAAAATTGTAGTATAGAAAGAATATGTGGTACGACAATTTTTGACCGGACATCATGACGATACTTGATCTCCTTGGTAGGTGGATAGGACAATGAAAACCAATTAAGTGGCCACTACGTTCACCTGATTTAACTTCTGTGGATTTAATCTCGTGGGGTTGTTTAATGATTTTATTTCTTTTCTTGTTGTCCATTTCACTAAGATAGTTTAGTCAAAGGTTCTAACGCAACGATTTCGAATTGATGTGAAAAATACTAGCACGGAAATTGTTGAATATTGAATACAAGGTATTCACTTAGTTGTCGGTCAATGTTGGATTAACACTGAAATAAATTTTGAAGATCTTTAAAATTTGTGTCAAAATCGATTTTGTTTATTTGCATTTTTTTCAAAAGTCACTCTTTATCTTATAAATGGCAAATAGGAAACTTTTAATGCGGGATACCGTTATAATAAGGAAACGTTAACGAATCTATTTTTGTTAAAAATAGAGGAGATAGCTACAGTTAAAATAAAATTTTGCAATTAAAAATATTTGTCGGTTAAAGAAATTGATTATATGACATTGACGTTGATAGTAGTCGTTGATATGACATTGAGTCAGTCCTCAATAGATAATAAAAATGTTTATGTTTATCTAATGATTTATAATAAGTTATATCCTTATTCTTCAATGAAAATGAATGAAAAATCTAATTTTTGTTGATACAATTAAATTTTCAATATATATATATATATATATATATATATATATGTTCTGTTAAATATTTCTAATACCAATGCTGTATTTGTAAGTCGATTTACTTTTAAGCCATTTATAGCTTTATACCTTTCACTGATCAAGTGATATAATGGACTGTTCAACGAAATAGTTCAGTGTAAATACAAATCGTATTCTGTTTTGTAATAGAGCTGAAGCAAAATATAGCGGAAAGCACGATATGTGTTCGGTATTTCAATTGAGAAACACATAGACACTAACGTAGACAAAAATATCCACATTCAAATAAAATAAGAAAACGATATTTGAATTTTATAATAATTATTAACTACATACATATGTATAGGCTGAGATAATTATAAAATAAATATTTTTTTTTAATTCGTTTTAATGAAGCCAAAAAATAAGATACCCAGTATCATAAAATCATCGATTTAGGATTTTAGATATTTTAATCTACATAGAAAAATATACACAAGAGACACACATTTTGTTATTATATACAAATGTCTTACATATGTATAAAAAACAGTTGTTTCAATGATTTAGATTAAAATGAGGAAGCTGTTTTATGTCACACATAGTATGTACAGCTTTTGTATACTAAAATAAACCTTAGCTACACATACATTAGAGTCAATGCGGCAAAATTTTGCAAGACGTGGTGGTCTCTAAATGAAGAGTAGGGGCGAGCGGGATTACTGATTTTCATGAGTTCAAATTGAGTGGCTATTCAGGTTACCTGATCTGTGTAGGTTATTACTGAAATCACTGGTTCCCTGCGTCATTCCCAATGATCTTAATCAACTTCAATATTTGCTTTTCATTTTTGAATTATTTCGAAAAAAGTAGTTTTTTAAGGTTATTTATAATATTTTTCATGTTGTTATCAAAAATATGGAATAACAAATAAAACAGCTTTATTACACCTTGTAATAAATTTTAACCTGGCAATGATGTTCTCGTTCTTCAACGTTTCGTGATCGTATTTGCCATCATCATCAGCATAATTTTTTCATTTTATTTTACATTACATTTATTTTACACTTTTTTACATTAATTATGGAGCTGGGTTCTTGCACGGAATACATATTTTAGTAAATAATTATCTATGTCTTACACATAGTGCTTAAAATGTGTTTTTCTCTAGTTATAATCGTTACTGGGATTTATGAAATGAATAAATAATAAATTTTACTGAAGGACTAGATACAAATGGAAGTCGCGAAAAAACAGAATGCTCATTGGATTTAGCGTGTTAAAAACCAGAAATTTTGTCTTGGGGACCGTACAGCTCGCCAGGAATAGGAAAAAGTGTTAAATTCTCTGTGTATGCGTAGAAGAAAAAGTGAGGCAGCATTCGGAAGGAAAAATTCACTTTATACGAGGCTAGATCGAAGTCTGTGTACATTCACATTGGCTCCATACTCACCCTTCAACATTTTCAATGCCACTTAGTACAGATCAGGCTATTTACTGCGTATCTCGTAGGCGGTCTTAAATCGCAGTTTTGAGACTTATTCTCATTCTTGATAAACTGTAAACTTTTTTTTGTGTGCATGTGTTATTAAAACAGTATCCACGACCACATAGATTTTTTTTAAATTCCTGTAACTTCAGCTGTGACTATATATACGATATGCTGAAACAATTAATATGTGGACTTTAATAACTGGTATCTATCAAATTAGTCAATATTCTTCTCCAAATTTAAACAAATATATAGGTAAAATGAAGGATTTATTTAATTATATAGTAATTTAATTCATCTATTTTAAAACAATTCCACTTTAAAATAATGTTAAATATAAAATGTAAAGAAAGATAAAAATTCTACTCGAGAATAATTTAAAGATATTTGCTGAAATTTTCTGAAAGTGTTTCGTAATTTGTCATTTCTAATTTTCATTTATTAATTAAAAAAGGTAAATAAGATTTTAATGACATTGTATACTAACCTGAATTAATATTGACGATTATTTTAGCAAAAATTGCATTTATTGACAGTTAATTTCAAATCCTAAAATAAAAAGGAATGGACAATGTTACGTCACTCAGCATATTATTTATATGGAGTAGATATTATTAATATAAACTTAATTGGAACTGCGAACAGAAGAAGTGATTTTTCTTTCCAAAAATTGCAAAATTAATCATTAATTGTACGACATTATTATTCTAGGCCCGAAAACACCCTCTTCACTGGATTGGAGGTAACAAACGAAAGGATCTTCTTAGCTATTCCAAATGTACGTGAAGGAATCCCCGTAGCTCTAGCGACTATTCCTAGAAATACACCACCAGGTTCGAGCCCCATTCTCAAAGCTTATCCAAATTGGTCGTTCCAAGGTGCAATTAGTAACTACAGCTGTTCGGGATTGGTTTCAGTGTACAGAATAAAAACAGATTCGTGCAATAGATTATGGGTAAGACTAATTATTTAATATTGTGTACTTTTATTATCAATAAAAGCTCACTTTATCTTTATCACTCTAAATAGGGAATTACAAGTTAATTACAACTTTATATACATGTAAAATACACCTGTGCGAATGCAGGTGAACGTGTGGTAATTGCTTTTTTCAAGACTCCATTTAATAGTATTTAAGACATAAATTTGAAACCTGGGTTAAGGAATTTTAGCTTATCGAGGCTCATATTTTTCCTGAAAGCATAATTAAATAACACTTCTGATTTTTTGGAAGTAGCCCTACCTGCAAATGTCTTGATGAATGACCTACCTGACCCTATTCCAAATAAATTCCTGTATATCTTTTCAATTGTATGGTAATCAAAATTTCCTTTCAACGACATATCAAATATCGAAAATTTTTCGAAATATGCTATGGCTCCTACGCCGCCAAAATGGTGATACAAGAGCCGTCATTTTGGCGACATAGATGTCATTCCTATTTTTGTAACATTTTTTGGTCGTCCGCATATAACAAATACCACATATCTAAGTCATCCGTTAATAAACATATGAAATAATACGAGATCTAAAACAGAACCCTGAAGATCTCCGCTGCTAATCTAATTGGTGTAATATACCGTAGTCTGCTCCTAATATCTGGATACACTGTATCATAAAGCCTATCAATTGATATAATCAATATATGATTAGAAGTAGCCTCAGTTATTATAGCTTTGTGCGGTGATTAAAGCATAGTATTTCAGTGTTTTGTATGAAAATTATATACTGATTTAGTAGGTTCTACTTATATATAAAATTATTTTTTTATCGTCTTTAATTTAAATTCTATTAAATATTATTTAAGAATGTTGTGTGCAAATTTGCAAATTTTTAAGAGAAAATCGCGATTTCCTGGCATGTAGCCAAGATAATAGCTGTTTTGGTTTAATTTGTTTAGTCCTTATTGTATAAGGCATTTGCAGATGGTGTGGAGTCTAATAATCTCCTCATTTCAGTATGTGATTTTAATGGTAATTTTGAAAAATTACCATCTGCCAAGCACAATTTTTTATTGTATTGACGATCAGTCTTTACTTAGATTTGGATTGTTTTCAAAACTACCGAGAGATGGCGCTTGGTTACGCTCTACTGATGTAGAACTTAACAACGTCTACAAGAAACTAGCCTCGTTTGTCAAAGGCATACTCGCTTACACTGCACTGACGAGACTCAAGATAAGGTCGAAACCAGTCTGAACTTAGCGATAGCCTAAGATAGAGGACACTTTGCATCCTCCTTGTAGTTTTAGAGCAATCTGAATCACTATCTTTTAGTGCTAACTCTGTTAGGTAAAATACGACAAATTTCGCCATATTATCGAGCTGTTTTTGCCTAGGAGAATACCTGTTTTGGCCTAATTTGCTTAGTCCTTCTTGTATAAGGCATTTGTAAATGGTGTGGAGTATAATAATCTCCTCATTTCAGTTTTTTGAAAAATTACCAAGTACAATACGCCAAGTTACCACAAAAAGTTACCAATCCGCCAAGTAAAACTTTGCATTGTATTGTTGATCAAGCTTGCATTGTTTTCGAAACTACCGAGAGATGGCGCTTGGTTATGCTCTACTGCTGTAGGACTTAATGGCGTCTACAAGATGCGAGCTTCGTTTGTCAAAGGTATACTCGCATACACTGCATTGACGAGACCTAAAATAAGTGTGTGGAGTATAATAATCTCCTTACTCCAGTAGTTTCTAAAATAGTTGAATTCCAGAGTGAATCTTTCTTCCAAACTCAACGTTTAGTATCTTTTATTTCATAATAATATTATTATAATAAGTGTAACGATAGCTCAGTTGATTAGATCGCATAATGCGGTAAACACGTCTAGCCACCGATTATCATGATCTGATTCGTGAAGATTTATTCCAAATTTAATATGGCTACAATCTGAAGTTAGTCGTGCTAAACAACATGTCAGTGAAATGACAAGTAAAAAGGTTTTTTATTCTAGTACGTTGCCACGTCGTGTGTACCTTAAGATGATGTGTGATCGCAAAATCCCATTTGCGATCATTTTTATTTCATATTTTAATAAACGACCTCACAAGTGTTATTGACGTTAAGTCTTTCCTATATGCGGATGATCTTAAGGTATATTGTTGATACATGTTTATGGTTGATGAATGATCAATCATCATGGTTCGAATCCCAATTGACTCCTACTGATCGATCGAATTGTGCCAATTTATTTAAAATTTAATATGGTCACAATTTAGAGTTACTGGTGGTTACATACTAACAACTTGTTAGTGAAATAACAAGCAAAATAGACTTTCTCTCTTCTAGCAGGTCGCAACGTTGTGTGGACCTCAAGGGTCCAATTTGGGACCACTTCTATTTAAAATTTTTATAAATAACATAAAAAGCGTTATTGTTGTTAATTATTCATTATATGTGGATGATCTTAAGTTATATTGCTGTGAAGTGGTGTAAAATTAACAAGTTACGTCTGAGAAAATATAATGTTATGAGTTTTTCATCTAATTCTATTCCAATAATATTTAATTATATCATTTCTAATACTTTGCTTTCTCGGATAAAAACTGTTGTGAATTTGTGTGTGAAATTTGATTCTTAGCTGTTATTTGTTTTTTATATTATAATAGTGGAAGCAGAAATTCCTATAGTCTTTGATTTATTGTACGAGTAGTAGAGAATTTAATAATACAAATATATTCTATGTATCATATTATTTTCGCGCCTTAAAATGACATTAAATATAATAAGTTCAGGATCTGAATGAAGCTAAATTGAAGATGAGAATGGTGAAGAATGGTGAAGAAATTTTTATTTTTATTTTTATTTTACAGGCTTTAGATGCAGGAATCGTCAACTCGATTGATGCTTACAGGAAGCCTTGCGCGCCAAAACTATTGGCCTTTGATCTGAATACGGATCAAGTTGTGAGAACTATTGTGTTGCCCGAAGATGTTATTAGGCCTAATAGCGGACTGACGAACTTTGTAATAGACGAGAGCGTGCAAGGAACATGCGATTCGTCTTTCTTCTACGTGCTTGATACTCTTGCATCAGGTAAGTTACTTTAAGGCTTTTGTTGTTAGTACAAGTTGCTAAATTGGAATCGCTTACCCACTGTATCTAATTGGTATAAGCATTGTACACTTGCAGAATTATAATATATAAATATTACTTTTCCATACTCAACTATACGCGGAAAAGTAATGTAATCGTGTAAAAAAAAAACGTTTTTTTCTAGCGTTTATTTTTCGTTTTTCGATCTAAAAACTAATGAAAATGGTTTTTAAACCATTTTGTGTGTGTGTGTGTGTGTGTGTGTGTGTGTGTCGTTGTCGTTGTCGTCGTCGTTGGCATTTATTCTTGTCAGCACGATAACTCAACTAAATCGTGTCGGATCGATCGGGTTTTGACTAGTTCGGATCGGGGACATCTCCCAGACGACACCTATTGATCTTGAGGTGGATAGAACACACTCTACCATGTTCATGGGTCATGAGAAAACACAATGATGGAGTATTTGAGAAATTTGTTTGTTAGCACGATCACTCAATTAAATCGTGTCGGATAGACCGGGTTTCGACTGATTCTGATTAGGGACGTCTACCAAACGATATCTATTGATTTTGAGGTGGATAGGACACTCCCACCCTGTCCACGAGTCATGAGAAAGGACGATGGTGGACTACTTGAAAAAAGTAAAATTGTCGCATAAAAGACATTTATGTAGTTTATTTTTTCTCGGCTACTTAATTTAGAGATAGAGATGTTCTACGTGCGAAAAAGTCCGTTTTAAGGTTTTAAAATTGTTTATCCGCACTCAACTATACTAGCGGAAAAGTACTGTAATCGTGTAAAGAAAACCGGAAACATTTTTTTTGTTTAGTTTTCGTTTTTCAGCCTAAAAACCAAAGAAAAATGGTTTTTAAAAAATTTTGTCTGTGTGTGTGTCACCGTTGTCGTCTTTGTCGTCGGCATTAAAATTCCTTGTTAGCACGATAACTCAATTAAATCGTGGCGGATCGATCGAATTTTGACTAATTCTGATCGGGGACGTCTCCCAGACGACACCTATGGATTTTGAGGTGGATAGGATACACTCTATCCTGTTCATGGGTCATGAGAAAGCACGATGGTGGACTATTTGCGAAATTTGTTTTGTTAATACGATAATTCAACTAAATCGTGTCCGATCGATCGGGTTTTGACTGATTCTGATCGGGAACGTCTCCCAGACGACACCTATTGATTTTCAAGTGGATAGATTACACCCCACTCTGTCCATGGGTCATGAGAAAGCATGACGGTGGACTATTTGAGAAATGTTTTTTGTTAACACGATAACTCAACTAAATCATGTCGGATCGATCGGGTTTCGACTGAATCTGATTAGGGACGTCTACCAGACGACATCTAAAGATTTTAAGGTGAATAGAACACACCCTACCCTGTCCATGGGTCATAAGAAAGCACGATCGTGGACTATTTGAAAAAAGTAAAAGTGTCGCATAAAACACATATTCTGCATTTGTGTAGGATTATTTTTTCTCGGCCACTCAATTTCGAAACAAAGATGTTCTACGTGCGGAAAGACTGTTTTAAAGTTTTAAAATTGTTTATTATAAATAATTTTTAAGCAATTGGCTGTACTCTTTCCGAGAGCAATGTAAAGTGAAAATGAGTGACATTTCAACAAAAAAAAAATACGGCTCACAATTGTTAGGAAGTTATGCAGTGAATATTACGCGCCTAGACATTTTCTACATATTTAAGTTATACGATTTGGTCGATTTATACATAATTCTAGTAGACCAGACGTAACAAGCATTAGAACGGGTTACTTTGGAGTGGATTTGTGTAGCCGGCTTGCTGCGCCGTAAGTCAACTAATTATGCAGGTGTTCCAAAACTGTCAGACGTTGGTGTGTCATAAGACTATTTATAAATTTATAAATTTAATTATATATATTTATAAATTATATACACATAATGATATTACATATATTATTAAATAGTGGAAAAATTGTGGCTTTAACCTAGAATAAATGAAAAGTAAACAAAACCCAGTGGCGCACAATCCGTCGTTAACTTACAGAAACTATTGTGTGTTGTATACAGTGCCGTGTGAAAAATTAATTATGCTGTTATTGTAAATCACCAATTGAACTTCCTCAAGATTGGGTGAATCATTTTAGTTCCAAGATCATAATTTTCAATGATCAGAAAACTTATTTTACAAAATATAGTAGGGTATTACTATACCGTTCTTTCATTTTTTTACTAGACAGCAAGTCAATCGGTCGATTTCGTATAGTGTGAAGGGAGGGGACGCGGACAGTTAGCGGCGCTACGACAGTTACGTTCTTACACGTGAGGGAGTGTACATCGTATTTGTAACGGGGAAAAACTTTTACGTGGGAAGTGATGTTGATGGGTTTACTGTTAAAAGATGATCAAGGTATTTAAAGAAAAAAATATCTTGGCCATATTTAACAGCAAACTATGATCTTTTTTGCATTATTTTTATAATTGGTTTTGCATTAAAAAAAGTGCCTCCTAATAAAACGTTAAAAAAATAAATAGATTCTCTTAAAATAATTAAAAATAAAATACAAACTCTTAAAACTTAAAAAATATCACCTTGAATAAGAAAAAAAAACTAAAGAAATATTTCGAAGATGCCTCCGTCTTGCGCCAAACAATAACCCAACCTGTCGTAAAATTCTGAACGAATAGCCCAATACCGTAGAATTGATGGATTGTGCCTACCATGTGACGGAAACGTGGATTCATCGGTCCACGGTAAAATTGTCATCCGCATTTGCACGTTCCATTACCGTGTTACAAAATTCCAGTCTACGTATTCTAGGTACTGGTCTTCATCCAAAATTTCTTGATGGGCTTTGTATTTATAGGAATGATATTTGTTTTTCTTTAAAATTTTGTGAATTTTACCCACACTAAAACCAGTCTCCTCGGAAATTTTTGGGATAGAAATATTTGAATCTTCTTCTACCATTGCACACACCATTAATTCCTGCATTTCAGCATCCTCGTTAATTATAGGTGTCTTGTAGCATTTACAACCTAAAATGCATCCCGTTGACTTAAACTTTTCGACTACTGTCGATATTGTGTTCAAGGCAGGGATAGGACGATTTACATATTTGACAGAGAAAAGGTCCCTTATTGCACGTAATGAATGTCCCTGAAGAGACCATGATATCGAATAAATTTTTTCCTCAAGTGAGTACGTCGTAATTACTAAGTTTTGAATTAAAAGAATCTATTTAAAATTACATGTATTACTACGAAGTTCACTCATCTAAATGCCAAACACGTATGTGAAATCTAAGTCGTCGATCATCACGGCGCCGGCGTACGGCCGGACTCCCCACCTGAGCGGTGGCTAATTTTCCGAGAAGGACCGAACGGTGGAACCTATGTACAGTTATAAAATGAAAGCACGGTATATAGTAGGGTATATTATTTAGCCCTGATGACGTCTATCTCAAATCTTATTTTTGAGGTATTATTTTTTAAAGTTTCCTTAAAATGAGGCCTTTAGCATAGATAACAATTTTGCTATGGTAACACCTCAAAACGATTTTTATTATTTTCTGCAACATTATCATAATCATAAAGAAATAGTTATACAATGCTATAAGGCTGCTTCTAGGGAAATTTTCAAAAACAATAAAAAATATCTTAAAAACCGTGAGCCTTTAGACACAGGCCATTAGGGCTAAACAACTTCTAAATTTCCCCCACCTATCTATTATTAACGTTTGGCAAATTATCTGTCTAACACCCTGTATATCGATGTCCAAAAGAGTCATTTTTCCCTGATATTTTTTCCAAAATATTAAAAACAAGATAAAGTATATAACAAATATATCATGATTGATCTTGGGTAGAAGCACTAGAAATTATAAATTTTTGCAAGAGAATAGAATAATAAACAATTGAGAACCGTTTTTGTATTTTATATACTTTAACGTTACTTAAAAAATAGTAAGTACAAAACGTTCCTATTTTTAAAACCGAATAGTATATAAGCGATGTCTTATCAGAATATTAATATAATTTTTATTTCCTACTTTCATTCCTATTTTGGTGAAATTAAAAAAATTGCGTCATCGTCTATATAATCAACTTGCTAAAATAAGCACTTTTTACAGATAAAGTTCTTAACATGCTATGCATCATTTAACAATAAACTATAAGAAACGTACTTTCTTTACTTAATAGTATTAGTTTAGTACACATTTTTTATCTGGAGTTCTTATATTGTTCAATACTGAATGTTTTTAGTAATATATGCCTTTTCCTCGAACTGACATAAAATTAATGTTTAAATAAACTTATTGAAAAGTCATATAGGGTGTGGTCATGACTTGACAGCAAAGGTACAGGCAATATTTATACAGATTTTATTAATTTAACACGTTTCAGTGTTTTAGTAGGTGGTATTATATTAGGAAACAATTAATCCGCGGCGTATAAAATAATTACTATTTAATAACGTTGCCTTGAACGTGTATGTATATACAGGATGGAAACAGTAACTAGAATAAATTCTGTAACTCGGATATGGACAATGTCAATAAAAATCCTGGAATCAGGTAAATCTTTAATTTTAGTTGCTCAGTTGTTGGAGGATGTAACCGCCATAAAATTGTTCCTTAAAATGTAAAAGTATATTAAGTGATCATCATCATGAGGTCATCAGTCCTAAGACTGGTTGGACGCTAACCTCCAGCTTCTCCTATCTTGTGCTAACCTACCCATTTCGCTAATTGTGCTACAACCTACATCCCTTACTATTTGCGAGCAGTAGTCTAATCTAGGACTACCTCTGCCTTTCTTCACTCCTATTTATGCCTCCAAAATATCGCGGACTATTCCCCCATGTCTCAGCAAGTGGCCTACCATTCTATCTCTTCTCTTCTTTATGTTTTTCCACATACTTCTTTTCTCGCCGACTTTCTCCAATACTTCTTCGTTTCTAACCCTATCAGTCCATGGTATTTTCATCATTCTTCGGTAACACCACATCTCAAAAGCTTTCTAATTTCTTCCTACTTGCTTTCCCTACCATCCAGGTTTCGCAACCGTATAGTACCGTGCTCCATACATATGTTTTCAAAAATATCTTCCTTGTTTCTAAGTTTATTACCCCCGAGCATAAAAGTGCTTTCTTTTTGTTAAAAGCTACTCGACCCTGCACTATTCTTTGTTTTATGTCTTTATCGCTTCTTCCATCCCAATTTATTTTATTTCGTAAATAAGTGAAGTCTTTAACTTCTTCCAATCTATTAATTTGTACTTTCGTTTTTGCTCTGCTCGCGCGCCCTCTGCACACTAACACTTTAGTTTTGTTTTTATTCACCCTCATTACGTATTACTCTGTGAACACTGCCTCCATTTCGTTCAACGCTGATTCTAATTCCTCTTTACTAGATGCTAATACTGCTATATCATCCACGAATCTCAGCATTTTTAGTTTCTGTCCCTGTACTTTAATCCCGAAATCCACTCTATCTTTTACCACATTAATCGCCTCTTCGATCTACAGATTAAAAATTAGTGGTGATAGCGTACATCCTTGTCTTACTCCTTTCCTGATCCCTACTTCCCTTCTTTCCCCTTCTACTTCTATAACAGCAGTTTGCTCTTTGTATAGATTGTGTACTACTCTCCTATCTTTATACTTCATTCCCGTGCTCTTTAGGATCTCGAACATTTTTTCCCATCTTACATCATCAAAAGCTTTTTCTAAATCTACAAATATTATATAAGCGTTCTTTCCTTTTTCTATTGTTTTCTCTAACATTACTCTTAGCGTCAGAATAGCTTCGCGAGTTCCCCTATTTCGCCTAAACCCGAATTGGTCTTCTCCTAGTATTTCCTCCGCTCTATTTTCCATCCTCTTCTGCACTATTCTGGTTAAGATTTTTGGCGCGTGGGAAGTTAGGCTAATCATTCTAAAGTTCTCGCATTTGTCGGATCCTCTCTTTTTCGGTATAGTAACGATAATGTTCCTCTTATAATCCTCCGGCATCTCGCCCGTTTCGTATATGCATTTTACCAGTTCAAACATCCTATTTACTACTTTCTGTCCCGCACATTTCAAAATTTCCGCCTGTATTTTATCTACACCCGGCGCTTTATTGTTCTTTAGCCCCCTTAGTGCTATTTCAAATTCCTTCCTCAATATAGGTTTTCCTACATCTTCCCTACCGATACTAGATTCTTACTCTAATATCTCTCCTAATTCCTGACCCTCGTATAAACTCCTAAGTACTGCTTCCATCTATCCGCTTTCTCCTCTCTCCCGATCAGTATGTCCCCCGATTGACTCCTAACGTTTCTACTTATTGGTCCTATATCCCTGAAGTTCCTCTTAATTATTTTGTAAGCCTCATCGGTCTTACCTACTTGGAGCTTATCTTCTACTTCTTTGCATTTATCTTCTATCCATTGTTCTTTCGCTTTTCTACACTTTCTAATGATTTCCCATTTTATTGACTTATAAGTTTTCAGTCCTTCCTCGTCTCGTCTGTTTTTGTAGCCTCGTCTCTTTTGTATTAAGTTTAAGATTTCGTCCGTTATCCAGGGCTTCCTAGCTTCCCTTCTCTCGTGTCCTAAAATGTCCGTGGCCGCGGAATCTAGACTATTCCTGATACTCTCCCACTCAGTTTCTGCGTTCTTGATTTCGTCATTACTCGCTTTATTTATTAATTGATCTGTTTTCTCCTGGAACTTATCTTTCATATTCTGATCCCTCAATATGTCTACATTTATACGTTTCTTATCCTTCCGGGTTTTCAGATTTTTGAACTTTAATCTAGCTTTCATGACTACCAAGTTGTGGTCGCTGTCTGTAACTGCTCCTGGATAACTCTCACAGTCTTTTACTTGATTTCTAAATCTCTTCCTAACCAGAATGTAATCTATCTGATACCTGTCTATCCCTCCTGGCATTTTCCATGTGTACCGCCTCCTAACGTAATCACGTTAGGATTACGTTAGGATTCTTGAACAATGTGTCCGAGACTACCATCTTGTGCTTCTCAGAATTCTATCAGTCTGCTACCTCTCTCGTTTCTGTTTCTTAATCCATAAGGACCTACAAATTCTCCTTCTTTCCCCTCACCTACGACTGCGTTAAAATCTCCCACTATTATTAAATTTTCATGACCCTTCACAAATCCTATTACCTGCTCTATGTCCGAATAAACGGCTTCTAACTCTTCCTCACTATGGCTAGAAGTAGGCATGTATGCTTGCACTATTACTGTTTTCACTGGCTTCGAATCTAACCTGACCATCATTACTCTCTCGCTGTATTGTAGGTACAGTAGGTATTAAGTGATACATTATTTAAAATGTGTTTCGAGTGGAATTCAATGCCATTTCGATTTCTAAAAATATGAACTTATTCTTATATAGTCATAACTACATCGTACAAGTCGTATAATATATGTATGTACTGGTTATTTCTTCCTGACGTTTTTTATTATGAGGAATTTTGATACTGCGCATGACTTGACTTAACTTTTTTTATCTTGTCCTAGTTTTGTTTTGACGCCCTGCTTAATCTCAATCTAAAGAAATTTGTGAGTTCTGGAAGTGCCAGAACAGCCTAAAGCAGTCCCTAAACTGAAAGAGAAGGAAGTGATTGCTAGTAAGGTGATTGGCACAGTTAACTGGTTCAACGTTAAAAGTGGTTATGGTTTCATCAACCGAAAATCAAAATAAAAAAATCAAAAAATCATAATCAAAAAAAAAAAACAGAATAAAGCGTTAAAAACAAACAGCACCTTACTGTTGCTATTCACGTGCCAATTGTAAGTACATATTTGAAAATTTTATAGCAAAATGTCATTTAACGAGAGCTCTTCGTATTGAAACTTAGTGATAATCGGGTATGGTGAAAGATATCGAACTCAAACAAAGGTTTCTCAATTATTTATGGACCAGCGTCTAAATTTGCCATCCATTAGCTAAGCTACAATCAATAACTTAAGTGTCGTTACCTAGAGATTGGTAATGTGAGAGATTTGTATATCTAAAAAGAGGCAAAGCATTGCTCATGATGAAACCAAATTAAATATATTGTTACTGTTCAATAACGTCCCATTACTCCAGCTCGATAACTGTCTCATGATTTTATTGTTCTTCATACCACAATTCTAAAGTTCTTGAGAGAAATACAAATGTGTCACTGCAAAATACAAATAGTTCAGGAACGGTAATGCGTTTTACCCAGAAGCAGATATATTTAGAGTGGACAGTTTTTTCTGAATATGGTACATTTATTTATTATAATTAGGATGACAGAAACTCTCACTCGATTCACGAAAGTCGTATTTAACTCCCATAAAAATAAATGTGGGCTCAAGAATAATAAGTGATAGGGTTGATCGAAAGTTGATAACTCAACGTATCTAAATTTTCTTCAAGGAGATTGTATGCCATCTTTGTTGACTTTATGAATTACATTCAGATATACCTCATGTAAGAATATAGTTAAAAAAAGATAAATCTATACCCACTATGCTGTAACTGGCTGGCAATATTTGAAAGAGAGATTTCCAAATAGATGGATTAAACTATGAAGTCCAATTGAGTGGTCGCCAGGATTAAGCTGAGGTTCCGTGGTCAAGAATAAAACACAAAATCAGACAGATAACTTGGGAAATGCTACGCAATATAAGATATGCGGTTTATCGTTAACTATTAGGTTGATTCATAATTATAAGGCGTTTTTAAACAATATTTATTACGTAACAGGCGGTCGAGTTGAGCCAAGTAGACATAGCTGTTGATGTTGAATTGCCGTTTGCCGTTTTTGTCTGGAATTTGCCACTGTTGATGCTCCTCATCACCATTCACACCACATTGCCTTCTTATAGTATTCTTTTGGTAGTCCTTTCGGTGTTTCACCTGACGAAACGCAAACCTTCTTCCTTTTGATGTTTTTGAAGATTAGTCATGATTTGCCTCCTGTGCCGAGATTATTTAAGAAGCGCTTGCTCGTCTTGATGCAGCAATTCGGTGAAAATTCGAACTCGATGGGCCTTGCTGATATCGGAGAGTTCGTGAGGGATCCGTCCCGTCAATTTCCGTACCCTCTCAAGCCTTTTGAGGCGACAGACGATGGTTGATTGGCCAACATTGAAATATTCGGCCAGAATTCGAGATGTAATGCTTTCGTCCTCTTCCATGGCTACCAAAAGTGGTTGATTTTCGAAATCCGATGGTAGACTTCGTCCTGACTTCCTGGAAGGGCACATATATCCTCGAAAACTCAGAAATATCTCTTTAAAACTCTAGAACCAAGTTCTATAGTGTGGGATCTTTTCAAAAAACTGCCATTACTATTATCGACCATTTTGGTGTGAACAATCTTTAAGAAGAGGTGTCAAAAAGGTTACCACAGAGATAGCTGGCTTGCGGAGGCCAAGCATTTATAACGACGTTACTTCGTAATCCTTTGATACAACTCTTCCTGCCTTTGCGAAATCGGTAATGTTGGTTATTAAGGGTATCAACGAATTCATTGAAATTACTAGAAGTACATATGTAGGTCAGTTTTTTTCATTTCTGTAACAACTAACTAGGTCAAATAGTTTTTAGGTTATGATATGTAAATTTCAACCAATAAGTGTTGTTCAATTAAATGGGTTTTTGATTATAATTATTAGTTTTACAGTTATGTTAGTGGATAATTATTTTCAATATAATTACGATAATGTTACTGTAGGTATTATAGTCTTTGATGGCATAAAGGAACAAGCCTGGCGTGTACAACATCCCTCGATGTTCCCCAACCCAGATCATGCAACCTACAACATCGTTGGAGACACATTTACATTCATGGATGGCATTATAGGGGTTTCTCATTCTCCCCAACTCGCGACGCTCTTTTTCCAACCACTTGCTACTGACAGGTGAAAACAATACAATCTAAACTAAAATCAATATGTAAATATATTTCTTTCAGAATCTTCAGCCTTCCAACGTCAGCTCTGACCAAGGGACCGCTACAGGAACTTGAAGAGTTACCAGTATCTGTAGCGGGAAGGAAATCTTCTCAAGGCTTAGCTCTAGCATTAAACCACAATGACAATACTTTGTTTTTCAGTCCTTTCTCTGAAACGTCAGTCGCTTCTTGGAACGTCTTGACCAATGAACAAAAGTAAGAAAACTTGAAAAATATGAGTTTCATCCATGTGACACAATAAAAGTTGATTTTTTTCTCTATGACCTTGGAAAATAGTTGGGTTGATTTATAGATCATGGAGAACACTTTGGGTTTTCCATAGCTAAGATTGTTAACTTACGATTATGAGTACGATTGAAATGTTTTCTCGATTCTATAAATTTTCAGCATTTTGCGATTTGTTGAGCTTTTAGAATTTGCTACTCAAATTGTTACTTAAATCTTATAAAATAATTAGATATGCCAAACATACACATTAGAAAATACAAATAAAAGACGAATGTTTCAGGATATTTTTCAGAACTCTTCTGAACAACTACCCTATTCCATAACTCTATTTATCTAAGAATTTATAGTGTTCAAAACCGTCTATGAAAAAACCTAAAAAAATAATCATATTAATAATTAATCTTGATAATTCATATCCAGCACTTATTTGACAGATACAAATTTACAGATACAACATACAGATTTATCGTTATATTTTTAGCTTGCTTGTGAGTGACCCTGTGAATCTTCAGTTTACGTCAGACATCAGGTGGAAAGAAGACAGTCTGTGGTTAATATCTTCGAGATTCCATCGCTTCTTTAAGAGAACAGTAACGCCGAACGAAATTAATCTAAGAGTGATGAGAATACAACTACAGACCCCCAAACCATCGATTTCCAGTTTGTTTGGTAACAGATTTTACTTTTAAGTGCCGCAAACATTTTAAGAAATAAAACGATTTGCTCCATCGTCTTTTTAAAAATAGTAAACTGAGTAAATTAATTTCATAAATTTGTGAACACTGTTAAAGTGTTTGCATTTTTTACAAACGTATATGATGTCTATTACTTCAGTTAATTTTAACATTAAAGTGTAGTGAAAAGAAAAGCTGATATTTGTTAAAGTCAGACACCTAGTATCTCACATTGAGCTTCACTGTTGTTATTTTGTCCTTTCCTTGATTCTATTATTTTAATTTAACCCTAGTAGCTCCTTGTTTCTCCTTTTAATTGCTATTTATAAAACTGTACATAGGTTGTGTGTAATATATTACATTTCTTTCACACTGGATAAATAACTATTATTGCCATTTTTCTCAAGTCTAAAGGATATTAAAAATATGATATCAACTTTAGGTACCTTATCTTATTATTTATATGCTATAATTAACTTTTGTAACTTAAACCTATGAAACAGACTTATAAAATATGAAAAAAATATTAGTTATGAATGTGAATATGTTTTGTACACTAACTTACTTACAAGATATTACATTGTTTATTTATCTACTTTCAGCAACTATTTGTTTATCTTTTAATATAATGCGCAAAATTTCAATATTCATCATTGATGTTTTATGTTTTTATTTTCCAAATGTTAGGTATATTGTAGGTTTACTTATTTGTGGTAAATTAGTAATAAAATTAATACAGTAGATAGGTGTTTTCGTATTATACAAATGTATATATCACTAAATTCAGATAAAGATTTTATTATATATTTGTGAAAATAAAACAAATTATGATTTCTTGTCATCTAGATATTTTTTATTGAAATAAAGTGAGATATTATACCCCGAAACTGTAGTTTAATGTGCAATAATTTTTAGATTAATAAAACACGAAAACTCTTAGAGATAAATACTTGGAAACATGCCCTGTTACTGAGATTTATGATAATCTTCATAACTGTCATTTAGCCCTACCTGGTTATTCTAAAATATTGTATTTTTTGGTAATAATATTTTATTGAGTTGAAAAAAATTGAATCCTATTTAATATCAAATATAGAGTAGACGTATTTAAAACAATAAAGACAATTGTTAATTTAAATAACTATTATTTATTTCAAAGAAACCTGTTTATTATTTTGCTATACATATTTTATGTTCCTTATTTATTGTCTCTAGAAAATAAGTCATTTGAGGCAAATATTTAAGTATATTTCACAAATATTATTACATGTCATCTTTAAAACAACTATTAATAGTAATGCTTGAAAAATGATGGAACTAACGTTTGTTTTTGATTTATCTGATTTGTTTGGAATTGTTGAATGTCTAAAAGTGATCTCAGTTCAAACACTATCATGGATAATAATTAAACAGTTGCAAGTGTTTTACTGCAATATCCAATACTTTTCGAGTAAAATAAGAGGCACTACTTGACATATGACCGTTTTGAAATCTCTAGTAGAAAGCCTGCATCTGACAATATTTTCACATAATTTAAAAATTAACAAATTTTTGATATATTATCTTTTTGTAAAGTTTTTCTCATTATATCTAAATAACAGATAGATCAGTCTATTGTTTATAATAGTTTTAGGTCAAATAAGTATATAGCAGGTTCACAAGTCCCTCAAGGGTTCAACCTTGGACCGCTATTATTATTCCATTTGTTGATGATTTTACTAAAATTATTGAATGTAGCAAATTTCTGTTTTAAGACGATGCAAAAATATTTGTCATAATAAAATCTTTAGAACTCATTTCGTATGTATATATCTAAATGCAACATAATTAGTTATTTCCCTAAATGGGAACTAATTATTTTTTATTACTCATGGAATATGTCTACTGCTAGATCGAACATGTTCAAAGAGTCACTAATGTATATTATGACCCCTAATTTGAATATCAGTGGTGTTTTATTGTGACCTACAGGCTTCCATTTCTTTACCAATTCAACTTTGTAAGCCTTAAAACCAAGAAAATTCTAAATACGGTGCAATGGGTCTTAGGAAATAATGTTCCAATCTTCTTAATGATACATTTGCAACCAAATCTGGACTCTCAACAATATATTCCATAACAATTGCAATTGTTTAAGTTCATCTAACTGAGCCACACGTGTTTCCTATTTTCATACTGCAAACACTGCCAAATTGTTTTTTAGTCAATAATAGCTGAACCAGGTGGAGCTTCATATCGATTATAAGCACTTAAAACTTTAACAACTATTTCTATAATTGAGAATTTCATTTCGCTGTTCAATCGCATGTCAACTCATTACCATTAATCGTAGTTTTTAGTTTTAGTCGAATCCGAATATAGCGGAGTATTTAAATTAAAGGATGAGTTGGAATTTCTCATTCTGTCTCGGTTCGTAAACTTTCAAATCTGTAGATATAGAAACTTGAAAGATATATGCAAGTGTGTACTATGTACACACTGCACATAGTACACAGTACATAGTACTGTATACTATGAGATAACGTATATTCTTTTAATTAATGAATTTGAGAAATTAGTTCAATTTAATATTGACTGGTGTTTACCTCTGGTATATTATTCATTAAGGCTCTATATTGATCAAGGCATATAATACCTCAAACTTTAATAAAATGTAAAAACAAACTCATTACATTTCCTTAAATATAAAAGAAAGCTACTACCTTGAATATAAAATAAAACAAAAAAGTTTCCTTGGCTATAAAATAAAGCAAAAAGTTAAAAAAACCTATATGTGATGAAGTTAAGCATTCCGGTCATTGTCCTAAATATTGTTCAGATTTGATGACCTGTGAGTGTCATTGTGGATATTGAAAACGTCAAATTCTAAAAATTCCTTGAGGCTGAGTGAGCTCTTATACCACAGAAATTATGTATGAATTATATACTTCCCCATGTACATTGTGAAATCTGATGAAGTTTGAAACATTTGAAAGATATATTTTTGCAAAAACGCTTGAAGGCACCAAAATATATTTTTAATTTTCCGTCTATTAAGATACCTTTATTTTATCTACAGTGATGTACGTTTGCGTGGTCAAAGGGGGCAAATCTTTTTAAATGGCAGTCCTTATTTTTTGTTCGATAAAGTGAAAAGGCATATTTTTTTGAGTATTGTAATAATACATTTTAGTAAAAGTTGGCGATAATTCATATTCCAGTATCCATCACATTAACTGGAATATAACTTTGAATCATGCTACAGTCTTTAATGTTTTACATAAATATAAATTTCTTTCTTTGAAAGTTATATTGATTCAACATTTACCAGAAGATTCTGTCGAGGATATAAAATTGCATTCTAATAATGACGATATGTTCTGCGAAAAACTTTTCCATAACGAAACTGTATATAGTCAGACCTTTATGTATCTCATGTAAGCATATATGGGCCTCATAGTATCAACGATGGATGAACGAGGATCGAGGATCTCCAAGAATAATGAACGTTTGGGCAGGGTTGGGTCACAAACAGAATTTTGGGCCCGTACTTTTTATGACAACTTGACTGGCGCAAAGTATTTGCCATGTTTACAGCAAGAATTTATCTCAATACTGACAGCTTTATATATAAATGGAAATGACCCAGACATACCTGATAAAAGGCTTTGGTATTAATAAAACGGTACACCTTCTCATTACGCTCTTCCTGTTCGCACTTACTTGGATAACTTGTATAAATTGGTTTCCACAACAATAGGCAGTGCGACGTAGATCTATAGAGTGTCCACTTCGTTCTCCAGATTTTACATCCCTTGATTATTTTCTGTAAGGTTATTTAAAAATGAAAGTCTATGTCAATAAATCCGAAAACAGATAATTTAAAGGAATGAATTCGTCAGAAAATACGTAATAAAGGAAATAAAGGAAACAATTGAAAGAATACAGAATGAATTTACTTTAAGATTAAGAGATTGTCAAATTGTTAACGGGCAACAGTTTGAACTCATTGTTATTTATTTAATGTTTTTATTTTATTTTGTTTTTAAATAAATTAATGTTCACAATTAAAACTTTATTTGCATTTTTCTCAAAGCTTTCTTTATGAAACTTGATAGCATTTTTATAAAAACACGTGGATATAAAAAACGTGCTATTCCACTGTATTCAACAAAATATGGGGGCTGCCATTAAAGAAACCACCTCCATTGACTCTGCAAAAGCACGCCACTATACATAGAACTAAAGTATTTCCAAGGATGGAAAGATTAAAAAAAATCTTTTCTCCTCCTCTCCCTCGACCGTTTTTGCAAGAAAAAAATATTTTGCAAGGTCTTTCAGGTTTTCCAGACTTATTTTCCACAGTGTATATTAATATTAACAGCCGTAACTTATCGGTAAATATATCTTTAGAGTTCTGTATCTCAGCAATGGTAAAATTTAACGCTAAAATGTAAATACTTAGAGATACGTAATTGCCAGATTCCGTTGATCGCTAATCGGCCGTCTACTATAAGATGATTGATGGGTTATGCTAATAACTCTTCATGTACTGTAAGCCCTCGTGCATTAAACGAGAATATCGATCGCCATATCGCCTATGGCTAAAATTAATCAGCGCACACACGATTGGCTGTAATTAATTAACAAAATTGCATTTGGAAAAATTGCGAGGAGGTAGAAAATTATAAGTCTAGTCGATACACACTTAAAAGGCTAGTGAAATATTAATAGTTATGTTCCAGGCGCATTCGCCATTATATCGGTTATTTGCCCTACTGCTACAATATACAATGCAGGGTGTCTTAATAAAGTGAAAAATAATATTTTTTACTGGTTTGTCTTGAAACATGTATTCATATCTCATAATTACACTCTATGTATATTATTTACCTGTAGGTTATTAATTGTATTTTTAATGAATCCAATTTTTATAACAAGCAAACAGTCCTCTGGGTGACCGCATTTAATTTCGATACAATTTCTTATTTCCTCGTAAACTTGTGAGTTCCGTCTTTCGATATTTTGTAACAAACTAAGAACGTCGGACTGAAATTCTAGAGTTTCATTATCATTAAATGAAGACATGAATGGTGCAAGTCTCTTGAAGGGGGAGAAAAAATGACAAGTGGCGGTTTTCTTGGTTAAATTTATGTGGTGATTGATAAATTTCAACATTTTAATAAACTTCATTAAATGTATTTATTTTTCGTTTATTGGAAGTACTATTTTATTGTTGTAGTGTGTGTGTGTGTGTGTGTGTGTGTGTGTGTGTGTGTGTGTGTGTGAGGTTCATTTTATACAACTACCCAATAAAGTTAATTTCTGCCGTCCCCTCCACTGTGTGTCGTCGTCCGCATTAATAAAATTTCTTGTTAGTACGATAACTCAACTAAATCGTGTCAGATCGATCGGGTTTTAACTGATTCTAATCGGGGACGTCTCCCAGACGACATCTATTGATTTTGAGGTGGATAAAGCACACTCTGCCGTGTTCATGTGTCATGAAAAAGCACAATGGTGGACTATTTGAGACATTTTTTTTGTTAGCTCGATCACTCAATTAAATCGTGTCGGATCGATCGGGTTTCGACTGATTCTGATTAGGGACGTCTACCAGACGACACTTATTAATTTTGAGGTGGATAGGACACACCCTGTCCTGTCCATGGGTCATGAGAAAGCACGATGGTGGATTATTTGAAAAATGTAAAACTGCCGCATAAAACACATATTCTGCATTTATGTGTTGGTTTATTTTTTTCTCAGCCACTCAAGTTCGGGATACTCTACGTGCGGAAAAGTCCGTTTTAAGGTTTGAAAACTGTTTATTAGAGATAAGTGACATATTATAAATTATAATTTAGTATGTTAATATAATTATAACACCAAATAGTAGTACATACTCGTACAAGTTAGAACTCCTGATTGTCAGACATTGTTATCTGGCACTGAAATTACACATCTATTTATTGATTTTGGGCAAATTTCAATGAGAAAAAGAATGTAATAATAAAAAAGAGTATAGATTAGTGCAATTTTTAAAATAACAAAAATTAAGTTCGGTTGTCTTGTAATCCACCACCAATTTTAATTGGGTGCTCTGGTGCATGTATATGAAAGTAAACATGAATTAATCCTATGAATTTTTCATATTCGTATTTATTGATTTATAACATATTGTCTACATCTTCCTATAGTTTACTTAAGATGCTAATAAATGCATCACCGACTACTTCTCGTGGGCTTTAAGAACGTATATGTCGCATACAAGCAAACGAGGAAATATCTTCCTGTTCTCGTTTATCGGAGCGTCTTTATCTCAATAATTTTTGCATGCCTTCCATTGAGCATCCGGTCTACTTTATGTTTCTCACTACTACCCCAAATATATCCGACAGTCTGGACTTATCGATCCCGTAAGTTCTCATATTGTCCCCCGTGCTTTCTTTGCTCGGATTAAATGTCATCGATAACGATAAATAAATCAGACTCCAGCTGAGGACGGGAAGTAGTTAAGTATTCTGAATTCTGGTGGATAATTTATTCCCGTTGGTTTAGAGGATAGATATCTTCATTCCACGGATTTTCGTTTCTATCTTAGTTACACATTCTACAGGGGTAATTCTAAAATATAGTTTGAGAGATAAATTTCTATTTTTTACAGATTTACACTCAATTATATAAAACGTATAATAGAGAAAAATAGGACGCAAAAGTATTATGTACCAATATGTCGTAAAAAATTACAAGATATAGGGTATCTCAGTTGGACCTATAGGATTGCGCATTATTTATGTTCGTGGTACTACTATTATATATAAACCATCAAACCATGCGACTTCCATAAAGCCCAATTAACAGGCCAGTAGCAAATAGTTTGTGTACAACTGTTTTATGAAAGTGAGCGATCATTTACAGTTGCATGAAGAAAATTTCTCACAAAAATTAATACAGTAGAAGTGCCTACAGAGTTAAGAGTTCGTAATTTAATCAAGAAATCATCCATAAACGCAAAGTTTTCAGACGGTAAGTTTTATAAAATGTCGTAAAGAGGCCTTAACCATCTGTAGGTCCTTCAACATTAAGGATTAACAAATTAAACCGCATCAGCTGTTTTCCCCGAGGCTTCACATCTATGTACAAGATGTGAAGCCTCGTTTATCAAAGGCATATTCGCTTACAATGTACTAACGAGACCCAAGATAAGGTCGAAACCGGTCTACAGTTAGAGGTATCCTGAAATAGAGGAAGCTTTGCATCTTCCTTGTGGTTTTCGAGAAATCCAAATCATAGTATTTTATTTCTATGTTAGAATAAAATGCGACAAATTTCGCCACGTAATTCAGCGCCCATCGACGGCATATAGCCGGGGGAATAGCTGTTAGGGCTTAATTTGTTAATCCTTAATGTTTAAGGACCTACAGATGGTTGGAGTATAAGCCTCCTTACGACATATTGTTAATCAAGAAATTTGAAGAGACAGGCTCTATTATTGATAAGGCAACACTAATACGTCCTCGTCATGGTCGGTTAGATGAAAATATTGCTATACTAAGAGAAAGTGTAATCCTACGTCGTGAGTAATAATTGAATCTGTCGTGAGTCAGTACGTATCGGATTTTACAGAAAGATTTGCCTCTGCAGCATACAAAATTCAGTTGACACAACAACTGAAAGTTAAAGGCCATTTACAACGTCGTACATTTGTTAATTAGGTATTGGAAAAGAAAGTTATGCTGATTTTTCGCAAGAAAGTTTTGTTCAGCTGTGAAGCACATTTTCGTCTTCACCGATACGTCAGTAAGCAAAATTGTTGAATGTGGAGTGCTCAATATTCACATGCTGTTCGCGAAAAAGAAATGAACCAAAGAGATGCACTGTTTATTGTACATTTTGGAGTGTTAGAGGAATTGGACCATAATTTAAAAATGAAGCTGGTACTGTTATCACAGTAATGTTAACATCATATGGTTTCTAAGAGACATTCATAAATATTGATGCCCTTTGACACAACACAAATGGCGCACAACTCAAATGCTATAGTTTCAACTGAGACAGACACATTTGTAGACAAAGCAAATATTTATAGCTAAAACTTATAATTATGAATTGAGTGATCGACTGTATTAAATAGTGATGACTTAATTATTGAGTAGGGTTGTAACTAAAAGGAAACCATACTAATTTAACTTAAGCTACATTCTTAATTTGCAAGAAAATTACCCATTAAATGTCTAAACCAGGAGCACCTAGATTTTAATTTATACAACAGGTAATTGACTTTGTCATTTTGAAATAAACAAATTGAATTTGAAAGAAGGATATAAGCATATTAATGTGTTGTCTTCTAGTAGTTTACTACATAAATTGATGTCGCCCATGAATTAAAATATGTTGTTTCTAGATACGTGCTGGTTATCCCGAAGGACAAGCATTTTAAGAATTTTTTCTGCACCGGCTTTAAATTATGAATACAGATTTGATGCGTAGAATATCATATAAGGGCACCCTCGAGTTTTAAATATAAAGCAAAATATAATGCTTTTATTGAGGATAAGTTGGTGAAGTTTCTATTAGAATTCCAAGCATTCTGTTGTCAACTGATCCATCGCTGTCTAAATATTTGATTTTCAAAAATCTATGCAGAGAGACATTGTCCCCTTTTCTAATGATTATTCGATGAATTCTCCACTTCTAGAAAATTGTATTGCACATATTAAAACTAAGGGATTACTGCGACATTAATTAATTATTATTATAATGTTACGTTGTATTGAAATACAGTCTTATAATATTATTATGATATATATTTTTCAACAATGTATCATTCAAAAGTTTTTATAAATGGATTATATTTGCTAAAACAATTGATAAATATTAAAAACAAAGACCTTTAGGTCCTACATTCGAATACTAAGAAACTTTAGATTTCAAGTGAATGTTAAGAGATAGAACTCCGTTACATTCAATAAATTATATCTTCCTGGGAAATACTTGCAACACCGAAAGTTTATATGCATCTCCGATATGCATCAATCAAGGTGGAATCATCAGGAGGTGAATAAAACTATATTTTAAAATTCTTGTAGTTTCCATTTATATCTAAATTTTCTTCAGACTCATGAACTGTTCACCAATAACTTCACATCTTGTACGTTCTTAATACGTAACCTTCTATTACTAATTTCGTTCATCGTCAGTAAACCATAAAGAGGAAATATTTCATATTATTGATAAATATAAATTAAAGATAAATAGGAAACCCCATTTATGAGATATGAGATACCAACACTTTATCACCATGTTGTATATATAAGGTCACTGTATAAAAATTGGTACTTCAATTTTCTAGAGTAGGTCTGGTGGCGGATATATTTTGTGCTTTAGACTGTATTTACCTTAAAGAAATTAGTATCTATCTATTACTTCAAAAAATACTGGTCGCAAATATTGTAGCTTATAGTAGGTGATTATTTATGTCATAAACCTTGTGTCACAGTAATGTCAAATGTTTATGTCAATTATGTTAAAATAAATCTTCAATAACAGCTAAAAAATTTGTAAAATACTCTAAAGTCACTAAACGTTTAAAACACACTTAAATACATTGAGTTATGGAAACATCGCCAGAAGGTAGATAAGAAGACGCTATGTAAGATATAGATAGCACCAACTTGTTATATCTTGCTATCGAACCCTTTTGCTAGGATCAGGTAGTTCTTAAATTGGATGTAGAATGTAATTTGAATTTGCTATGTTTCTAGTATTTTCATGAGAAATAGGAACATTTGATGGTATTTGAATAAGTAAAAGAAATAAAAAATGTTTATTATAAAATCAATGCTCAGAATCATTAAATAAACAATGATGATCATATGGCCTACTAAATAAATTTTATATGGCCTAGTAAATAAACAGTGGTATCTACTATATCCTCAATGCAAATTAAATAAATAGTTTTAAAAAATGGAGTTTTCCGCACGTAGAACATCTCTATCTCGAACTTGAGTGACCGAGAAAAAATAAACCAACACATTAATGCAGAAAATGTGTTTTATGCGACAGTTTTACTTTTTTTATTGGCGACTGTTTCAGTGCCATATCACTACGTTTATGATCGAAAGAAATTTTTTTTTCTGTTTCATTCATATATGATACAGGCCGAACATATGTTTATCTCGTTCGATGCAAAATCAGCAACGCGTTAAATGTTTATGTTTAAAATCTCAGAAGGAGCATAAGCATTTACATCGTGCTTTCTTATGACCCATGGACAGGATGGGGTGTGTCCTATCCACCTTAAAATCAATAGATGTCATCTGGTAGACGCCCCTAATCAGAATCAGTCAAAGCCCAATCGATCCGACACGATTTAATTGAGTAATCGTGCTAACAAAAGAAATTTCTCAAATAGTCCACCGTTGTGCTTTCTCATGACCAATGAACATGGTAGAGTGTGTTCTATCCACCTCAAAGTCAATAGGTGTCATTTGGGAGACGTCCCCGGTCAGAATCAGATCAATCAACCCGATCTATCCGACATGATTTAGTTGAGTTATCGTGCTAACAAGAACTTTAATGCCGATGACAACGACATACAAACAGACACAAATTTTGTGAAAACCATTTTTTTGGTTTTTTAGGCCGAAAAACGAAAAATAAACGCTAGAATTTTTTTTGTTCTTCTCCACATGATTATATTACTTTTCCGCTCTGGTATAGTTGAGCGCGGAAAAGTAAAAAGTAGCATAAAGTGCTGCTTAAAGGTCTCAAATCTTTAATTAACATATGTAAGATTTCCTTAAAAAAAAGTACTTCTCTATAAAGATTTTAAACGTCATATCGTATGTTGAGCAAAGGATTATTAATTTTTTATTTAATACTTTATAAAATTTTATACCATAGCAGCAATTAAAGTTATAAACTAATTTAATCCGGACTCGGTAACAAATACTTTGTTTAAAGAAATTCTCTAGACTGGCTGTGGTCTCCATTAGTTCAACTTTACCAACAATAGACAAAACAACAACGGATTTTACGTTGCAATGCATCGGAGCTACTGAAACGAGATAAAATAATAAAAAAAAAAAATGGTACGATCGGACTTCACAGTAAAGTATACGTTTGTTTTATTTCTGTGTAACTTCGACTCTGTGTCTATCGGATCGCATTCGCGTCTGCTCTTTCGAAAGGCATTATTCATGTGGATATCATTTGTTTGGCTCGACAAGAAAATTAGACAAGTTCAAAGGGTCAAGTCGATACGCTGAAGTTTTAAATGAGATTTTTCAGACGTTATTGTGTTTAGTAATGCAATAGCATTACTAAAGAGCTAAAAGCGTTCAAAAGTCTCTCAGGATCTAAGAAAATTTCTCTGTATTATGCTTAGAAGGTAGGATTGTATATTTATTAACACGGAGAATAGATAAATCAGTATTTTTAGATTCTGCGTTAGAATGTAGATGAAATAAATTCTACAGGAAATTAGATTTTAATAAATATTGCATTACTATATAGTGAGAAATAATATAGCGAGTTCGCTTAAAGGAACAAATTCGATATAATTAAGATAAATTGTTTTTCAAGAAATGATTAACGATGACCATTTGTAACTTTGATTGGTCCATTCTGAATCATAGAGTAAGCTAATCTCACTAATCCACAAGTAACCGAGTTTTTTATTTCAAAAGCAACATCCTATACCTTTAACGAATTTAAATTATCATTAAAAATACCTTTTTTAAGTGAAATTATCTATTAAGTCTACAAGTGATCTAGGCGGATACTTAGAGCATCTCCTTCTTTCGATTGATGTATTGCGTAATATTTTATTTAGAAATAGACAAACAACGATTGCATAGTGGACTCTATTTTATTGAAACCAAATTACGTCGTACACTATGATAGGAAAGAGACAGAATTTCGAACAAAACAAACTCTAGCTATTTCTATTTAGTATACCTTCAAGGAAATAATCTGATTATCTGCCTGAAAAATAATTTATGTGGTCAAAGTTTCCTACCGGTCAGCTCCTACCCCAAATGTTCCGATCTATTGTATTGACTATTCTTATGCGAGAAACTGCCTTCCAAATACCAATCGCATAGTGGAGATGATGGAGTGAATATTCCAGAAAAGATGTAAATATTTTCTGGAATATTCTATGAACTGCTATGTAGAACTGCTAGTGTTCCCATTTGCGTATTTTGATAATTACCCAATCTTGAAAGGTGAAATCCCGCTTTGTTGAAATAAAACATTCAGTTTAATAGAAATTATGTCATTCATTGAATTACTAAGAAATGTCTGGTAGTATGAAAAATATTTTGGTATGGTCGGAAGGAAAAAGATTTATATGATTTGTTATATCATATGATGAGAATGTTTATATGATTGTATCTTATATGGATATGTGGCGCGACGATATGTGGCGCCGAAACCCGGACAATTCAATCATTTTTTTGTAACTTCGTTTTTATTACTTGTATAGAGGAGTTCACAATTTTCTTATTCGCTGCAGTGTTTGTTAGGTCATGTAGAATATATTTACTCAATATAACCCCTTTGTGCTTGGATTACCGCCTCCATTCTCGGTCTGAAGCCTTCGCAAGCCCGTTTTAATGAGTCACGGTACATATTGGTGAATGACACTTCAATAGCAGCTCTCAATGATGCGACGTTTGGATGTCTGGACTCATTGGTCACCCTTTCAACCACGCTCTATACATAGTCCAAAGGATTCAAATCCGGGCTGTTGGGAGGCCAATATTCCTTGGACTAAAACATATCGACGTTGTATGACAACCAATTATGCACAAAATGACTTGTGTGCGCAGGTGCACCGTCCTGCTGGAAAACGTACGGCTTTCCAGTTTCATACGATACAGTTTCCATCCACGGCTTCACCATATTTTTCAGAACATGCAAATACACTTCTTTATTGACGTATTCCCCTTTGTTGAAGAAATGCGGTGGCATGACATTACCCTCACTGGACACAACACCTAGCATGTGAACACTTGCCGGGAATTTCGTTCTGGAAATAAGGGGGCTACTTCAGGATCATGGGCAAGCCAGCGATCATTCCTTCGATTGATTTTTGGGTAATTGTATACAAGAAGTATTCCTGGACAAATGCTTACGAAATTTTTCCTACCCCTCTACTTTCGAGGGTGCTGGAGAAGAATCTGGCATCAGTTTCATCCACTCGGACACAGTTTTCGAGAAAATGGATATGAACCTAACCATAATAAGTAGACAGTCAGGTTAGGTTAGATTAATATCCTTCAAAATAACAGCGTATTTAGTTGTTAATATTCAGAGTTAGCTTCTGGAGCCTCTCTGTATGTATGTAGTTTCATCGAACGATACAGAGGGGCGTACGAATTACAATGGACGATGCCAACTGCAAGTTATTGTATACATTTAAAGTAACTAAACATCGAAAGTTTCTAATAGGTTTTATGACGGTTTAATGTATGATATGTGTAAAGGAAGTGTTGTAGCATCTATTGGTATTAATATAAGCTACCTACGTAGTGTGAAGTGAAAATTGTTTGATAAGGATAAGTGGCATGTATTACGGAAAAGTGGAAGATCCATTTTCTCAAAAGCTGTGTTCGAGCGGATGAAACTGAAGCCAGATTCGTCTCCAGCACTCTCGAAAATATGAGGGGTAGGAAAAATTTCGTAAGCATTTGCCCAGAAACACTCCTTGTATACAATTACCGATTTTTGCATCGACAGTGAAACTTTTCTCGTCAGAAAAAAACCTAAGGCGTCCAGTAGCTCTGCTTCGTATAGAACATAATAGCAGGTTACAGCGTTCAACTCGCTTTGTTCTGGCAGCTTCGGAAAGCATCTGTCTTACTTTTATTGTATAAGACATGTGGCGGAGGTCATCTTCGACGACTTGACGTATAGTTTTTTCACTCACACCGACAACTGATGACAATTTTCGGATCGACTGCCTTGGGTCCTCTAAAATCAGCTCTTGAGCACGCTGAATGACTTCGGGCGTCCTGACAACGCGCTCCTTTGAGTGGGTTTTCCTTGCCGGTGTTGCAGAACCTTCGCTGGATTTCTCTGACTCGTTGTATTTCGCGATGACATCATACACAGTAGATATTGGGTACCTGAAGAATCGAATGATTTCTGTCGCTGAGCGTCCAGCGCCAACACTTTCGATAATCGAGGCTCTTCGATTGTACTCTGCACTTGGTTTTAACATTGCGACTGTTTTGAGGTTATGAGTGTTTAGTACATGCGTCAAGTTATTTAAATGCCGATCGTGACCTCTCGAAGAGGTATAGAATGGCGCGGAATTTGAATTGAACTTTGTCCGGATATTGGCGCCGTACACTTACTATATCCAAAACCCTCCTTATAATTATTAGGTATTTTTTTGGATATATAAAGGCTCTTTAAAAGCTGAGAGGTAACATGGTAAATTTCAAGGTAGCAAAGGTAGTTCCCATTTAATACAGCACCCTATATATCGTTGAATTGCTAAATGGAAAGTAATAAATTTTCAAGTCACAAACAACTTCTTAATAAGAATGTTCAAGTAGAACTTCAGATTTATTTATTATAGCAGACTAAGTATTTCTAAACATTACTTTAAAACTTGCTGTTTAATAATATTTCTTTTAGATGCTAAAATAAAAAAATTATGTTTGAAGTACAGATAATGCACTACTGTCCTTGTCTGCCTGGTGCATCATATATTCTCTTTACTTACGTCCTGGTTACAACTGAAACACGCGTATGATTTTTATGTATCCTCAAAAGTAATCACCAGTTTTCCATTATCCTTTCCTTTAGTTGTTTAACTGTCGTCCTCTCTTCTTAATTATGTATCACTGTTAAGTACTTCACATTAGACTATTCAATTTTATTACAAAAATGTTTTTGGATATTTTACAGTTATCTGTATGATGTAATAATACTATGACGAGAAATATACCCTATATTATTTTCTGTGGTTGAATAAACATCTCAAGTATCGCCCTATTCAGAATTAATGAATTAAACTGTTAAAACTGGCAACCCTATAAGATATCTATCTCAGTCTCTGTAGAACTATGAATTCAGTTCAATATATCAGCAGTTTTCAAATGGTTTTGTGTATAACTGAAAATATTTCTGCCTACCATATCTAAGCAATTTTTATTACGATAATATTTTTTACATTGTTGTTAATAAGTTATTACATTGTATACATATACAGATGTATACATATAATTAGTGTACATACTGTGTTCATTTTGAAAAATATATATTCTTAATTAAAATATTTGTTTAAGCATTATTAATATTTAAAATAATTATATTCATACATAATTTATAATCATAGATATACGTGATATTCGTCTTTAGGTGCCCATCAAGAGTGTAGCTAATTTTTTGTGTATCTTATTTTTTATATTATACATTAATATATATTTCATATATTAGATTCTATATACTCTATTTTGTATGCTGTTTGTCACAAATAAGTTTCTATTAAAACTATTGTGACTCACTTGTGAATTTTCATACCTCACTGACTACATTTAGGGATAGGAATAAATATTTTTACATATCACATTGACCATATATTATTCAAAAGCCTAAAGAACCTGTCTACAATAAGTTTTAAATATTTAATTTTAATTTAAAAGTTCTTCATAGGAACATGAAAACTTTTAATGAACGCGTACGTGAAAACCCCTGTATATTTATTTGCTCTCATAATCTCCCGCATGATGATTATATTTAGCAACCTCAAAGAATAAAAAAAAATAACCATTAAAAAAAATTAAAGAAATAACCCGTAATATAGTATTGGATAAAAGAATTCTCGCATTTCGTTCGTTATTTAAATAAAAGGTAGCAGGTAGAAAATCTCTTAATGGTTCTGCTCCTTTGTAGGCAGCGCTTTTGTCACGTTGTAATAATTTTATTTGGACTAGCCGTGATTTGTTGGGTGTGAATAATAAGGAGGAATGATGAATGCCGGGCTTCCCAAAGACGCCGTCCGAGGAATCTTTTTTAATAGCTGTGCTCTCGGCGAGTAATTATGATTTATTGTTCGGCAACTTCACGAGCCATACATGAAATTCTCGTTATAAAGATGTAACGCGTGTTTGTAATGGACAATTCCATGAAAGAGCGTCTAGCTAAGGCGCATATGCTTTAGATCTTAAGCGGTTTTGATCAAATGTCTAGTTCCATGTCATACAGAAGACGTCCACAATGGGTAATCATTAAGTTTTAAGTCCCGTAAAAATAAGACATTTTAAGAACGAATTTATACGTAGAAATAGTTGTTACGCATACAGTGTGTTACAAAAGTCTGGAATAAGATCAATAGTTTTAATAGTATGAATTATTGATTGTTCTTTTATATTAAAATACTGTTACGATTTAGTTTAAGACTAATGAGTAACTTATTTCTAATTCTATTATACTAAATTACTTAAATTACAAGTCACCCATTGATGTCTTCTTACCTATTTCTCACAAGTATGGCACTTTTCTTGTGCACTACACAAATTACACTGCTTCTAATTTCACTGAAAGCATTACACTAATTCATGGGCTTTAATCCTCTTGAGTCTTCTTATGTGGTGGAGTTATCAAGAAGCTGGATTGCCGCGATATTCTCGTATTGTACAACTCTTCCTTCGTTTTTTATTGCAATTTTTGGATCTTCTCGATGGGAATGCTTATTTCTTATATACCAAGGTGCACTAACGAAAGCCATAAGTTGAATGCCATAAGTCCACACCGGTATTAATATTTGTTTATATAAGAGGAGCTTATTATGTATCGATAAGGATGAGTCCCTACCCAAGAGCCAGCAGATTTTCTTATATCTTATACCTAATTCTTCTCTATTCTTCTCTACGTGGACTTTCTAGCGAAGCTTCGTATCTAAGGTAAGATCGAGATATTTGGCTGCATTGGCATATGTGATTACTTGCTCATTCATACTTATTCGAATATGTTCGATGTGTCTGTTAGTGAAATCGATATGAACTTATTTTCTTTTAATTAGTTTTCCATTTCTTGGTCCAGTTTTGGAATTTATTTTATATAGGATGGCGTTTTGAAGCCTATTAGCTGTTTCTATATTGCCTTTTCCCGTTCTTGTTGTGGAAGTATCGTCAGCAAAAGTAGCTACAGTATTATTTTCTAGCCTTGGGAGATCACACGTATACAGAAGGTAGAGCCTTTAGAACACCTTTTAGAGTTTAGAACACGACCTTGTGGGACCCCTACTTTAATTGCATTAAGGCCAGAGTATACATTTTACTGCTTAATTTGAAAGTGCCTGTCTGATAAATAGGATTATGAAACGCTTGTGCTACGTAGAGGAATAGGGCAGATCAAACTCTCTTTTCTTCTAACGCATTCTCTATTATATCAGTAACTCTATGCACCTGATCTATTGTCAAGTGTTTATGTCTGAGTGTGAACTGGTGATCTGGGATTAGTTTTCTTCTCTCGATAATTGGTTATATTCTTTTGAGTAACAGTTTCTCAAAGAACTTGGACATGATAGATAATAAGGATATTGGTCTGTATGAAGAGATTACATGTGGTGATTTCTCTGGTTTTGGTACCATCACGATTTTTACCACTTCCCATAGTTTAGGTACGTATTTAAGCCTGAACGTAACATTGATTAGATTAGTCAGCTTATGAGTGCTTTCCTCGGGAGCTGCTTTAGTATTTATCCTGTTATTGAGTCAAATCCTTGAGCCTTTTTCGGATCTATATTATGCTGATGATTGTTGATTTTGGCATATGACTTAATTTGCTTCTTGCACACACTTTGATGTATAAATGTCGTAGATCGCGCTATTTTAATTTGGTATATGACATCATTTTTTTATTTATTAAAACAGCAACGAGATAATACAATCTATAGGATCTAGACCTCTAGAATCCTATTTCATCTATAGTGGCCAGCATTTTTTGAGTATTTTGCTATTGTGTTCCTGCACAACAAGTAGTCGTAATAGGCGTTGGTACGTGTTTATAGTTTCCCGTGGTGCTTATTGTTTCTTTGATGTTGTGGAAAATAAAACGGGTACGGCACTGCCTTCTTTCGCGAGCCCTTCCCGAATCTAAAAATAGAGTGCACGTGTACCAGTGCGGGGATTTTGCGCGTGTGTCGCGAAGCGACATCGACTCAGATCGAGAGAAGTGAACAGTAAGGTCTTAAGTAGGGTAGCCATATTGATGAGAGTGTATTGGTACCGCAAATTATATAGTTTTACTTTGCTTACTGCTAATATATATTTTGTTAAACGGCTAGTGTTTTCTTTTTAGCGAACCCCGTCCAGGGAATAATTACCACATATCTTTGGTGCCGAAACCCGGGAAGGGTAAAACGTGTGTGACCTTTAACGAAACGGCAAGGACATTGTTTGTAACATGAATTTACTAGCGAAATAAAAGTGTAAACGGACCTAGCAGACAGTTTGTGTTGCTTAAAGAAAAGTAAAACGAATTAGAGTCTGTGACTGTCAAAAGTTAATGAAAATGGAACTACAGTTTCGCAAAACGTGCAGGGCAAAGGTAACGAGGCTTGTAAACGAAGCTGAAGAGCTATTAAAAGGCGTACCGGCTGTCGAGGAATTGAGAACGATGTACGACAGGTTAGGTAGTGCTCAAAAGTGTTTAAAAGAAGCTAACGAAAAGGCGATGCCGTACATTCAGGAAGAAAAATATGAAGAGGAATTCGAGCAGATTTTAGAGTACGAGGACAAAATCGTCATAACCAGTTCGAGGTTGTTCCAGCGGATAGCAGACGGCGGAGCGGGGGACCAGCGGGATCAGCGCGTGCGACGGATGGACGGCAACGGCCACGAAGTAGACGCAGGCGACGCGCAGCGCCGCTTACCAGTGCAGTCCCAGGAGCAGGTACAAGGTATTCCCGGTGCAGATTCAACGATGAGTACGGTGAGACTACCCAAATTAAATTTAAAAACATTTAACGGGGATTTGTATGACTTTATTCCGTTCTGGGAACAATTTAAGAGTGCGGTGCATGACAATAAATCACTGGATAGTGCTACGAAATTTAATTATTTAAAATCGGTTTTAACGAGAAGGGCTCTCGAAACGATCAGCGGTTTAACTCCGTCTGAAGCATGTTATAATGACGCAATCGACATGATCAAAAACGAATTTGGCAATAAGGAACGGATTGTTGATAGCTATATTCAACAATTATTAAATTTAAACCCGGTCAAGGGTAAGCATGATGTTGTAGGGTTACGAAAATTATATAACATAACGTCAGCTGTTACACGCTCGTTAACAGCGTTAGGGGTATCATCAGATAGTTATGGGCTAATGGTTAAAACTATTTTAATGAAATCATTACCGTTTCAATTAAAAGTTGAATTTAATAAATTTAATGACATTGATTGTGATACAGACAATTTAAGCAACGAAGAGGAATCGGGTTCAGTGAATTGCCAGAAACTAATTGACATACTATTAAAATTTATAAAACGGGAGATAGATTCTGTGGAATCTGCTCAAGCCATAACGGGTGCGTCAAGCAGTGGCGTATCAAAAGAGGAGCGTAAAAGTACGCATACGACAAAAAACGATCGGGTAAATAATCCGCGAACGGTTTCTGGACTTTTTACTAGTGTAACGGACTGTAAATGTTTATTTTGCGATACAAATACGCACAATACATTTAAATGTCGCAATAAAAATTTAACAATCGAACAAAAACGGGACATTCTAAGAAAAACCAATAGATGTTTTAAATGTATGAAGTCAAATCATATCGCTCGATATTGTAAAGGTTATAATATAATGTGCCAGAACTGTAAGGGTAAACATGTTACTATAATGTGCGATCCGAACTTTAAAAAACGCTTAACCAAAAATAAAAATAACGAGAAAGATGACTCTAAAGGCTCAAACGATAATGCGAACGTTAATCGAAATGAAAACTCCGCTGCTCTGATTACAAATGGGGGTTTTAACCACGTGTTGCTGCAAACGGCGTGCTCATATCATGTTTCAGCCGCGAATGAACTTCACTGCAACGGACTTTTCATACGCATAGTGATAGATGGGGGAAGTCAGTTGACATTTATAAAAGAAAACGTTTTTAATGAGCTGAAATTAAAGGTAATAGGGTCACATAAGTTATCCATTATTCCATTTGGTTCAAGCAAAAGGGGTCAATCTCAAGACTGTAAGAAGGTTGAAGTCTATTTACGCAGCCAGTATACAAGACAGTTTATTAAGTTGCATGCTGTAGTAGTTCCGGAGATATGCTTCGATGCATTGAATACACCGCCCACGCACATAAGAAAATTAAAGGACTATGAATTAGCGGACGCTCGCGTCGGGGGTACGGAACCACTTGAAGGCATATCGATGCTAATAGGAGCCGACAATTATTGGAAGCTTGTTACTGGTGAAATTGAAAAGATCACGACAGATCTAACGGCAGTAAATACCATGCTGGGATGGACTCTGCTTGGAGCCACGCCGATAGACAGTTATAACGTAAATGTAAACATAAATTTAGCTACGGCTTTGCACGCAACATCCGAAGAGGATTTTGATATAAAGGACTTTTTGAATTTAGAAACTATAGGTATATATAATCCGTATAACGTTAACAACGAGAATTTCACTAAACAATTTTGTAATTCTAATATAAAAATGAAAAACAACAGATATGAAGTTGAGTTGCCTTGGAAACTCGAGAACGTAAAATTGGACGACAATTACACTCAAGCTTTAGCGAGAGTAAAAAGTTTAACAAGAAATCTAATCAGAAATTCTAAATTAATAGAATACGACAAGGCAATTCGAAATTATTTAGATACTGACTGCGCGGAAAAGGCACCGATCGAACAAACGGAAGGTAGGACGTATTTCATGCCGCACAGGCCAGTTTATCGCGAAGATAAAGACACTACGAGGGTGCGCGTCGTTTATGATGCGTCTGCGCATGCGCCGAATCTTTCGTCACTAAATGACAATTTATTATCTGGTGACAACCTGATTCCGGAATTGATAAAGGTACTATTAAATTTTAGAATCGGATGCATGGGAATATGTGCGGACATAGAAAAGGCGTTCCTGCAAATTTCATTAGCAGAAAAAGACAGAGATTCACATAGCTTTCTTTGGTACGAAAAACAAATTAATGATGGAGCTGAGTTGTCAGATATCGTTCCTTATAGAATGAAACGGGTAACTTTTGGGGTTACTACAAGCCCATTTCTATTAACGGCTACTATTAATAAGCATTTATCAAATCAACCAGAAAAGTTTAACGAAACATGTACGATATTAAGAGAATCGTTTTACGTCGATGACTTGGTAATTGCAACAGACAACGTAGATGACGCTTTAAAAATATATAATGAGTCAGTCCAAATCATGAATAACGCTCAAATGAATTTGAGGAAATGGATCAGTAGCGATGATCGTTTAAATAACCTCTTTAAAGAGAAAAGTAGCAGAAACTCTTCCTTTTGTCCAAAGGTATTAGGTGTGCTGTGGTATACATCGCAAGATGAACTTGGCATGAATTTGAATTCCGTGACAGCCTATGCTGACCAGGAAAACATAATAACGAAACGGAATATTTTGAAAACGATTTCCAGAATATATGATCCTTTAGGGTTTTTGGGACCGTGCATTATAATGCCCAAAATATTGTTACAAAAAATTTGGAAAGAAAATTTCGACTGGGACAGGATATTACCGGAGTCAATCCAAACGGAATGGCAAAATTGGGTAAATGATATTAAAAACCTAAACGATTTTACCCCTTTTGAGATGTGTTAACGACAATTCCAAGACATCTGTACAACTTCACGTTTTCGCGGATGCTAGTCCTCAAGCCTATGGGACAGCGGCATATGTGAGGACCTACGACAATAACGTTTATCATTCAAATCTTCTAGTGTCAAAAAATAGGGTAGCGCTTATTAAATGTAACGGCCAAAATGAACTTACTTTGCCACGATTAGAATTAACGGCTGCTGTTTGTGCCGCTAGGTTACAGAATTATATAGTTAACAATACCAAATTGCAGATCGAAATTATTTATTTGTGGACAGACTCCAAGATTACGCTCCATTGGATTAGAGGTAAGGCTCAAAGATGGAAAACATATGTGTCCAATCGAGTAAGGGAAATCCAATCTTTAACAAAAAATTGCATATGGAAGTATTGTCCAGGTGAATATAATCCAGCGGACCTAGTCACTAGAGGTATTAAGGCGAAGAAATTGGTAAAATCAGATTTATGGAGAAATGGACCAAATTTTCTACTTGAACCAGAAGAAAACTGGCCTGAATATGATGCAACAGAAATTGACACGGAAAATGACAATGAAAATTTTATACTAAACGTCCAAATGTCAGAAGAAAATGAACCATTATTCGATTTAGACAGATATAGTAGTCTAGAGAAAATTTTTAGAGTAACCAGTTATATTTTCCGATTCGTTAGAAATCTAAGAACAAAAGAAAAGGTATTAGATCCACTTCGAACAGAAGAACTGAAGCAATCGGAAATATATTGGTTAAAGCATGTTCAAGAAATAGCATTTTCCGAAAAAATTAAGACACTAAAAAACCATTTAACCTTGAACAAGAATTCTCCAATCTTATCATTGTCACCATTTTTGGATAGTAATGGATTAATGAGACTAAAAGGACATCTCCAAGAAAGTGATTTACCTTATGAAGCTCGACATCCTATTATTCTTCCTAAATCGAGCCCATGGGTAAGAAAACTCATTTTACAGATACACGAAAAGATGCACCACGGAGGAGTAAACTTGGTCTTAGCAGAAATTCGAAAAACTTATTGGTTAATAAGAGGTAGACAGAAGATAAAGTCAACCCTGGCGAAATGTGTAATATGTAAGAAGTTCAGAGGAAAGCCCGGGACAACGGAATTTGCTCCTTTACCAAGAAATAGAATTTTGGCAAGTCGTGCTTTTGAGTTTATAGGTACCGACTTTGCAGGACCCCTTTTCATAAACGAAGATGGCCACTCCAGAAAGGTCTATATAATGTTAATAACATGTGCAGTCACACGAGCTGTACATTTGGAATTAGTTCCTGACATATCAACAGAAAGTTGCTTGAGAGCCTTACGAAGATTCATGTCAAGAAGAGGTGTTCCTAGTGTAATTTATTCTGACAACGCCAAGACGTTTAAGAGAGCAGCCTTGGAGTTAGAGGAACTTAACAAAATTTTAAGAAATACGGATGTCCAAACCTTTTCCTCAAGAAATCGGATAAGGTGGAAATTTATTGTAGAAAGAGCCGCATGGTGGGGTGGATTTTGGGAGCGTTTGGTAAAGACGGTGAAAGATTCACTGAAGATGAGCATTGGGAAGGCCACTCTTAATTTTGACGAACTTCAAACCGTTCTTAGTGAAGTAGTCAATGGTAAATGCGAGACCCTTGACATATATTGATGGTGATCCTAACACCCCCATATTGACACCTGATAAATTCTTAATCGGAGATGCAAACTCAGACGTGACGGAGGATATTCCGCTAGCAGCGATCAAACGAAACGATCTCCTACAAAAATGGACGTTCAGACAGTCCAATTTAAATAAATTTTGGCGAAGATGGACATCTGACTATTTACAACAATTAAGGACAGCGCATCACTTAGACCCCAAGAACTCAACACCTTTTAAAGAAGGTAATATTGTGTTACTTCACGATCAAAGCGTTCCTCGAATTTTTTGGAAGATGGTTCGCATTACGAATACACATTGCGGTCGCGACGGAAAAGTGCGGGCATGTACTGTAAGACTCCCTAACGGCAAATTATTAAAAAGACCAATTAATTTGTTATATCCACTAGAGTTAGACAGCGACGAGAAAGTGCTTTGCACTTCGGGGCCCGAGGATGTGGAAAATAAAACGGGTACGGCACTGCCTTCTTTCGCGAGCCCTTCCCGAATCTAAAAATAGAGTGCACGTGTACCAGTGCGGGGATTTTGCGCGTGTGTCGCGAAGCGACATCGACTCAGATCGAGAGAAGTGAACAGTAAGGTCTTAAGTAGGGTAGCCATATTGATGAGAGTGTATTGGTACCGCAAATTATATAGTTTTACTTTGCTTACTGCTAATATATATTTTGTTAAACGGCTAGTGTTTTCTTTTTAGCGAACCCCGTCCAGGGAATAATTACCACAGATGTGTTTCTTCTTTGGCTGTTGGTGTGCGAAAGCTGTTGTGCATCGTTTTGTTTGTAACGTACCATAACGCGTCAGCTATGGCCCTGAGGATTTTAGATTGTACCCATTGTATAATTCATAACCCCATAGTTCTAAGCTGTATGTCCATATTGGTTTGTTAATAAAATTTTATTTTCTAATTACATTATTGACTTTATTTTCAGTAACTAATATAGTTCCTTCATTTCTAGATCAATCTTTTGTATTTTTTTGATGTGATATTTCCAAAAGAGTTTGGTGTCGAAGTGAACACCGAAATATTTTACGCTTGTTGATTTTGATATTATTACATTATTCATAAATACTGGCGAGCCCTGTTCTTTTCTTATAGTAAATGTTATGTGTTGTGATTTGGTTTAATTAATCTTAATTTTCCATTTTTTAAGCTACACTTCTAGTTGGAACAGTTAGTTGTGGAGGGGATTTGAAGAGGCAGTTATTGGGTCTTCGTCTATAGACAAGAACGTTGTTTCATTTGCAAACCTATCGGTGATAATGCGGAAAATATTGGGAGGGATTCCAATAACATTGGTTCCAGAACACTTCCCTGAGGAACACCAGTTTTGATGGGGTAAAAGTCAGACATTATCGATGACTCTTTTGTAAATAACAATACATATTTTGGAAAGCCAGTCTGAATCATCAGTGTCAAATCCCACAAGCAACTGATGCTAAGTATCTAGGTATGAACCTTGACAGAAGACTTAAGTGGAAGAACTACATCGTGAATAAACTCATCCAAGTTGGGTTTACAGTTTCATCAAATGTATTGACTCCTTAGTCACAAGTCACAACTAACTTTAGATAATACGATTCTTGCTGTAGAGAACCGTCCTCAAACTAGTGTGGAGTTACGGAACTCACTTCTGGGGCACTACTAGCGACAGCAACAGCAATATTGAGATATTGCAGGAATTTTAAAGCAAAGTTATGTGCACCATCGTCAACACCCCTTACTGAATACCCAATAAGACTTTATACAGCGAAATATTTCAATTACTCTAATCAAGAAAGTGATCCCTGGGGGTTGTGAAAAATATCGTGAAAGAGTGTTAATGCACCCAAATGTTCTGTCCAGTCAAGTTTCAGTCAAGTGGTCAGTCACTTGATACAAGTAGTGATACAAGAGGTCTTAAGAGATATTTACCTTCAGATTTATTTAGTAGATTTATATTTATTTATTTAGGGGAACAATAAAATATTTTAATTAGAGTTAATTAGACTTAGATTTATATTAGATAGATGGTTCATTGGAATCATGCTATACATGTGTTTTTGTCATATCAATAGCTTATTGCCCTGTAGATTATTAACCGATGAAAAATGTCAGTGATGGGTGGGACAATGCACAATATTACATAAATATGTATGTTATGTGGCTTCCTGTATCCGTATTGGTTTAATACCAGCTGCACGGTTGCATCTGCATCTAATCTCAATGGGTAGTAAACAATATAAATTTGCTTCCTCTCTAACAATGCAGCCGTTGTATTTAACCTCGGCAATGGGTTGGTAGATCATAACTCATCGAGGTGATATTCGCGATGAATTCAGGATACAGTTTCAATTCGGAATTATTTACGTTGCCATGGGTTATGGAATTTATTTTTATTTATGGGTTGCGTTACGTAGTAGCAAAAAATTGTTTTAGATGCTCGCTCGTTTTACACATTTGGGTTCAGTATGGATATTTGGGGTGTGGATAAAACGTGGACATTGAACCACAAACAAATTAAGAGTATTCAATTCAAGTCAATTTTTATTTATGTCAATATTTCGTTCCATGTATGTAAACATCGCTAAGATATTAAAAACTTATATTAAAGATAGCGTATAATACAGAAATAATAATAACCACATTAGAACGATTTTATAGACTATATGTATGCACACGAAAAATTCGTGTGCAGCTAGTTATAATTTCAGTGGCGGCTCGCGAGCGTGTTTTATGTTTAAGAACATAACATGTAGGGATGGTAAAATGATAAACAAACATATATATTATCGTTATATGTAGAGGAAATCATCTCGCCGATAAAGATAAAAAAAGCAAAATAGTTTGTTTCGTTTAGGTTCACCCACATGGCCACTTAAATTTATCGTCCACACTATTAAGCCTTCTTACAAAATTGAGCGATTTTCCACAGTCAATTTTTTAAATAATGAAATAGGGTGTCGGCCTACTTACCCTCCTCTGTTAGTAAGTCATCTCTTTATTAAACAATACAAAATTAACCGGATTCATTATTAAATGTTTAAAGTTAAAACTGACTAATCATGACAACGTGGTGAACAGAGTAATCATCTACAAGTAGGTCACCTACTAAAATGTGACCATTTCTGACGTAATTTCATCGAATTTAATTAAACTCCTTTGCTGTCTAACTACTAATGGAACGCACTTTACCCGTGAAAAAGTACGATTGGGCACAACTGACGATAAACCGAGGGTTATCTAAGTACGTGCCCGTAGTCACTGTGGCTCGAGATGCAAATCTAAAATTTCACCCTACGGTGGCTCGATGAAGAGTCTAGCGTATAGAACTGATATTATGAAGATCAGTTATAATATAAAGGTATAAAATTAATACCTAAAATATTATATTTTTTAGACCATTTATAATTAATGTATTATGAAATTAACAGAAATAAGTGTTTTTCTAGGAAACTAAAGTGGGCACGTGTGCTCCTTATTATCAACCGCTACTGAATAATTTTTATTTGAATATTGTTCATTAGTAAAATTTTAAATGATATAATAGTTTATTATTATTCACTTCTAATATCTGGAAGATGTTTTAGTAAAAACACGGAACATCGGTGAAAACTAACTTAAAGGGTAAAAAGTACATTAAAAGAACAAAATCATTTGAGCCTATCATTTGAAATATAGAACAAGAGGAAGTTTCATCTTTTCGTCTCAAATCTCAAGAGATATTGATGAACTAATAGAATAGATGATAGGTGTAGTACGAGAGATAATATTTTTTTAAGGGGGTATTCTGGCATAAAGACATTACTTTTGTAGGTTTTGTCGAATTCGATAAAAAATATTTTTACTATTAATTTTTTTACAACATATTTATTGATATTTTGAAAATATAAATTTTTTTTTTTGAAAAAGAAATTAAAATTAAATAAGTCATAAGCTGGTAAAGTTGGGAATAAAAGAAGATGTGTATTGATTGACACGATTATAACCCTTGTGGTCATCTGAAACAAAATAAAAAAACATTCTTAATTAGTAAGAATGTCGGTATAGTTTCTACCCAAGAGAAAGCGGAAAAATTTTTTTTTCGCAAAATAGCGGCTGTCTGAAAAGAAAAGGCATTTCTTGACTCTTTCCTTTTCATAATTTTTTATTGTTCAAGATAAAAATATATGATACAGAAGCGGTAGGGGCGATAGACAGTTATACATTTAAGGTTGGTACAAAATTTGAAGTAAATTGGTTAAATGGAACTTGAGATATTATGCTAACCATGAAAAAGTAGTTTTGGGAAAAACGCGTTTAAAGTTTTGAGCAAGAGTTTCAGACAGCTGCAGCGGTCTAAGTCATAGAATAGTACGTTACACTTACATTTTTTTAATCGGTGACTCCTGGTTTGCAGAGTGTGTCTTCTTCGACTTCAAAATATATATTTTTGGAAGCTTGTTCTGATTTACGAGCAGTTCTAGCTTACTTAGAAGCATCAGAAGCTCGTTTCTCGGAGCGTTCAATCCAACTGACGGGCTTAGTTGCTGCGTTACTAAAATAACTATAACTTCGTAAATTATTGTAATGTTAAAATATTCTAAACTTTAAAACTATGCTAAAAAAAATTATTTCTTCAAAATTCTAGACCAGAATACCCCCTTCTGAAATATGGCGTATACTTTTATATTAGTCTCTACTTAATAACCCTCAATAATGTATTATATTTGTAATCTAACTGATTGGTGTATTAAATATATCAATTAATTAGATTGTTGTGGGACTTTCTATGAACGTTAGTGTTTATTTAAATGTATCAAAATAAAATAAAAATTAGAAATATCTATACTTTTCATTTCATCGCTATTTGCCAAATAAAAACCTCTCTTATCTTGCCGATAAACGGAGCAGTCTACCTGAGTCTAGCCATAGCCATAAAACAAGCCACGGTATTTTTTGAGAGATTTTATTTGGCAAATAGCGATGAAATAAACTATACATTATTCTCAAGTAAGTTGAGTAGGTTCAGAGATTTTATGTATATATCTGTATTATCTTCTATATATGGGCTATTCACGATTTAATTATATCGAGTGACAGACAATATTAATAGGTGGTCCAAAGAGTTGTTAGAGCTTGGTTGCCCTGTAGAAAATTTGGTAGGAGGAGTAAAAAGGTGGGGTCGGTTTTAAACGATAGCTCAGTTCAGGGAAACTTAGTCACCATGCAACGCTACACGGGAAATCAGCGCTCGTTTTGCGTGAGCGAGTATTACCGCAACGACTATTCCACCACTATTGCGCCCCGTAAATATCGATAACATTGTAATTTGCACGATATTCAGAAATGTCCAAGCCTTCCAGTGATACTGCAATGGGTTCGTAAGTTTGAAAAAACTGGCTCCACGATAAATAAATGCATCCTCGGCCATCAAAGATCAGCAAGAACCAATGAGAACATTGAGAAATTGGCGTCCGTGCGGCAAGAACCGAACTAACCGACTCGAAAGCGCGCAGCTACTTTAAATCTGATGAGATCGTCGTTGCTTCGCATTCTTCACAGAGATTTAAGCATGCACACACATAATATTCAGTTAGGGCAAGAATTAAAGCCGACAGATCCGCTGATAGACTTTTATTCTAATTTTCCGGGAAAATTGATTTCTCGAAGAAGGGACATTCAGTGGTCTCCCCGAAGCCCGGACCTGACTCCTGTGACTTTATTATGGGGATGCCTTAAAAGTCAAGTATACTGCAACCGCCCCGTCACTCTGGAAGATCTAAAGAACAATATTCGACAAGAAATTCAAGCAATAACCGCAGACACTTACCGCTGCGTTATGAAAAATTTTAGAGGTCGGCTTCGGGAGTACCAGGACAGAAATGGGACACATTTAGACAATATAATTCTAAAAACATGAATTTCCAAGAATTTTTGAAACATTTAAAAACAAATTTGTTAAAATTGGTCAGCTTGTTTTTGTTTATTTTATTTCAAAAAAGTAATACAATCATTCGAAGATAGTTTACTTATACTAATAAAATAATTAATGTTAAAAGAGATAAATAAACAGAAAAAGAACTTATGTATATATCATGCCTACAATATAAAGTACTTTTAAAGTAAATTTACACCCACAAATATACACTGGTCTTAAAAACATGACTAGTTCGCAAAATTTACTAAGAAAATAATGTTTATATCTCTCTGTGAACTTTGCATTTGCGTACTGCAACCTATTAGAAAGAAGACATGAATATAAAACATTAAATTTGCTGACAATATTTCAAAAAATAAAACCCGCCACGGGCAAGATTCGACATCTGTCCCGGATGGGAACCGAATGACAGACAGCTGTTTCAAATTTATTAGTTCTCATCAGTGCCGTATACAGTGCGCCGATCGAGGACAAATATCGAATGAAATCTGCGGGGCATACATCTACATCGATACGATCTGTGTGTAAATAAGTTGGGAATCGAGAAAGAAACTACCAAACCGCCAAGCGGTTATCAAGTAGTTCCCAAACACCAAGTCTATTACATAATCGCTATAGGAAACAACTACTCTTCGGGCTAAAGCCCCACTTGGCATTGAATTATACCTAAAAGCGATCCGCGACCTCTTTCCCGTGTTTCTGCACGATCAGACATTCAGACAAGGCTTCAAAAAATAAAACCCGCCACGGGTAGGATTCGACATCTATTAAATGCCTGGCGGGGTATTAGCTCCAGGTGTAGTTGTTTCCTATAGCGATTGTGTAATAGCCTTGTTATTCGGGAACTACTTGATAACCACTTGGCGGTTTGGTAGTTACTTTCTCAATACCCGACTTATATGTTACTGACATAGATCGTATCGATGTAGATGTGTACCACACGGACTTTATTCGGCATTTGTCCTGAATCGACGTACCGTGTATGGCACTGATGAGAATTAATTAGTTCGAAACAGCTGTCTGCCGTTCGGTTCCCATTCGGGACATATATCGAATCCTACCCCTGACGGGTTTTATTTTTTGAAACCTTGTCTGAATGTCTGATCATACAGAAAAACGAGAAAGTGGTCGAGGATCGCTTTTAGGTATAATTCAATTAAAATACCTGGCGGGGCTTTAGTCCGAGGAGTAGTTGTTTCCTATAGCAATTATGTAATAGCTTTGCTATTGGGGAATGACTTGATAAACGCTTGACGGTTTGGTAGTTCCTTTCTCGATTCCCGACTTATATGTTACTGATTAAATTTGCTATTGTTAAACAGTCCCAAAGCGAGATTTTTACTCGATTATCCTGTCCGAGTCATCCTGTACAACACATTCATTTATGTATATTTAGTTAGCCTGTTAATCCGTTTTCACCGCGACGGAATAAGATTATCAGTAAAATCTGAACTGGGTATGAATAATTTAAACGCAGTTATCCTGGACAGAAAGTTGTAATCATAACAGATGACGAGTAAATTAACATCAAAGTTCCGCAACCGCACACACATATTATTAGGCAAATCTGCCACCGCATGTACACCCCAGTAATAATTTTATAATCAATAATCATGCTGTAAGTGAGGGCTACTGAATAATAGTTTGCTTACGAATTATAAACAGGTATATAATAATTAACACATATATAGTAGCAACAATTATTATAAAATAAATAGAAGAAAGTATAGAGCAATACGATTTTTAACAAAAAGGCAAATAATCTTAAATGTTTGGCATATTAAGATGATAAACCTAATTAGACTAGGTTCATTATAAAAACCATTACTTTTAAAGTTCGGATATACATAAGTCGAGATAAAGACACACATAATTCTCCTTTTCCTAAGAGCTGAGGTTACTGAGGAATAGATTACACATAGAGGTGAGGACAAACACACTCATACTTAGGAAGATTTACCAATATCCCTTCAATGGTATTCGAACCAATGCATATAATGAAATAGCCAATATTGGGTCCAATCCACCACCTCGTACCACAGTACTAATCCTATTGTCATCATCTCTATAGGAGAATATGATAGGTAACCCATCCATGCTCTAAACATGCAGGAAAGTACTTTTATTAATTTCGTATCATATAACTGACTTGAATGCCTACCATATTCTTTAGTTTAAGTGAGGTTTGAAGAAGAAATATTATTGCTTTTGCTACACCACCTCAATTTTCAGCATTTAAGTAGCTTCTGGACAAAGAAATGTAAAAAAAGTAAGTGTAAGTAGTAACTGAAAATATTTTGGTGAATTTATCGGGTGACCCCTATATAATGGAATTAAACACAACTATGAGTAATACGATATTAGTTTATCCTTATACTGAAGCTTTCTAACAAACAATGTTAAATGTTCATAATGAGATACGAGTGTTAAGATAGCCTTTTGGCTTTCGAGAATTTGACAAAATATTAAGTGAAGTTAATTCACGACGTCTGCTCTCATGCTATATATTTTTGCTCTATTATCATTAATTAAAATCACATTTCCCTCATAAAGCTTAATATTCTGTTTTCCAAGATATCATATAATGTTCCTATCACATAAATTATAATCAGATTAAATGGGTACGCGGAATTCTAGGAAAATAATATAACTTAAATACATAATATGTCAAATCGGTCTGTTGATGGCCATTTCAGGCAGCTAAATATAAGTACGTACTTGTTTCACTTAACGTCTCTACATCATGTATTGCTTTGTAAAATAATAAGATTTTACTTTTAACACTTTAATCTTGTAATAAGATTCACACATATGAATTCATTGGGCCGTTACTTGATGAAAATCGATATTTATACGAAATTAAAACATTCGCTGGTTAAATTTTCACTTTTTATTTGTTAAACATAACAATTGTTTCGCCAATACAGTGGCTTTTTCAGATGTTGAGTACATAGACTAAATTTTACGTTGTGGAATTGAGTCTATATAACTAAGGTAATTTTAGGTTTATTACTATGGAAATTCCTACTATTAAACTATTGTTATTAAGTTATAAAATTTCAACCGATGGTATCTGTAAATTTTAAATAAGATTTTTGGATAGCATGTAGAATTAAAATAAATTTAATAACGAAGATGAGTTTGTATAGTTTATTTCATGGCTATTTGCCAAATAAAAAGTCTCAAAAGATACGGTGGCTTATTTTTATGGCTAGGCTCAGGTAGACTGTTCTATTCATGGGAAAGATAAGAGTCTTTTATTTGGCAAATGGCAATGAAATGAATAGTATCCATTTGATCATTTAATATGATATCAGATTTCCTTGCTTAATTAATTTCTAAAGATTCTAATAAATTTAATTTTAAGCCCTTCTTCTCTACATGTACTATTTTAAATTCTTCGTTAAAGGTATGGTCTGCTTGAATTAGATGTGTTGCATATGTTGAACCTCTTTTTTTATTATTAAAACTCCTTTTGTATTCTGCTATTCGCGTGTTGAAGTTTCTTCCTGTTTGTCCTATATATATATATATATATATATATATATATATATATATATATATATATATATATATATATATATATATATATCATCATCATCATCATTAGGTCATCAGTCCTAAGACTGGTTGGACGCTAACCTCCAGCTTCTCCTATCTTGTGTTAACCTACGCATTTCGCTAATTGAGCTACAACCTACATCCCTTACTATTTGCGAGCAGTAGTCTAATCTAGGCCTACCTCTGCCTTTCTTCACTCCTATTTCTGCCTCCAAAATATCGCGGACTATTCCCCCATGTCTCAGCAAGTGGCCTACCATTCTATCTCTTCTCTTCTTTAAGTTTTTCCACATACTCCTTTTCTCGCCGACTTTCTCCAATACTTCTTCGTTTCTAACCCTATCAGTCCATGGTATTTTCATCATTCTTCGGTAACACCACATCTCAAAAGCTTCTAATTTCTTCCTACTTGCTTCCCCTACCGTCCAGGTTTCGCAGCCGTAAAGTGCCGTGCTCCATACATATGTTTTCAAAAATCTCTTCCTTGTTTCTAAGTTTATTACCCCCGAGCATAAAAGTGCTTTCTTTTTGTTAAAAGCTACTCGACCCTGCGCTATTCTTTGTTTTATGTCTTTATCGCTTCTTCCATCCCAATTTATTTTACTTCCTAAATAAGTGAAGTCTTTAACTTCCTCCAATCTTTCATTATTAATTTGTACTTTCGTTTTTGCTCTGCTCTCGCGCCCTCTGCACACTAACACTTTAGTTTTGTTTTTATTCACCCTCATTCCGTATTCCTCTGTCAACACTGCCTCCATTTCGTTCAATGCTGATTCTAGTTCCTCCTTACTAGATGCTAATACTGCTATATCATCCGCGAATCTCAGCATTTTTAGTTTCTGTCCCTGTACTTTAATCCCGAAATCCACTCTATCTTTTACCACATTAATCGCCTCTTCGATGTACAGATTAAAAATTAGTGGTGATAGCGTACATCCTTGTCTTACTCCTTTCCTAATACCTACTTCCCTTTCTTCCCCTTCTACTTCTATAACAGCAGTTTGCTCTATGTATAGATTGTGTACTACTCTCCTATCTCTATACTTCATTCCCGCGCTCTTTAGTATCTCGAACATTTTTTTCCATCTTACGTTATCAAAAGCTTTTTCTAAATCTACAAATCCTATATAAGCGTTCTTTCCTTTTTCTATTGTTTTCTCTAACATTACTCTTAGCGCCAGAATAGCTTCGCGAGTTCCCCTATTTCGCCTAAACCCGAATTGGTCTTCTCCTAGTATTTCCTCCGCTCTATTTTCCATCCTCTTCTGCACTATTCTAGTTAAGATTTTTGACGCATGGGAAGTTAGGCTAATCGTTCTAAAGTTCTCGCATTTGTCGGCTCCTCTCTTTTTCGGTATAGTAACGATAATGTTCCTCTTATAATCTTCCGGCATCTCGCCCGTTTCGTATATATATATTTTACCAGTTCAAACATCCTATTTACTACTTTCTGTCCCGCACATTTCAAAATTTCCGCCTGTATTTTATCTACACCCGGCGCTCTATTATTCTTTAGCCCCCTTAGTGCTATTTCAAATTCCTCTCTCAATATAGGTTTTCCTACATCTTCCCTATCGATGCTAGATTCTTCCTCTAATATCTCTCCTAATTCCTGACCCTCGTATAAATTTCCTAAGTACTGCTTCCATCTATCCGCTTTCTCCTCTCTTCCTATCAGTATGTCCCCCGATTGACTCCTAACATTTCTACTTATTGTTCCTACATCATTGAAGTTCCTCTTAATTATTTTGTAAGCCTCATCGGTCTTACCTACTTGCAACTTATCTTCTACTTCTTTGCATTTCTCCTCTATCCATTGTTCTTTCGCTTTTCTACATTTTCTAATGATTTCCCACTTTATTGCCTTATACGTTTTCAGTCCTTCTTCGTCTCGTCTGTTTTTGTAGCCTCGTCTCTTTTGCATTAAGTTTAAGATTTCGTCCGTTATCCAGGGCTTCCTAGCTTCCCTTTTATCGTGTCCTAAAACGTCCGTAGCCGCGGAAGCTAGACTATTCTTGATACCCTCCCACTCAGTTTCTGCGTTCTTGATTTCGTCCTTACTCGTTTTATTTATTAATTGATCTGTTTTCTCCTGGAACTTATCATATTCTGATCCCTCAATATGTCTACATTTATACGTTTCTTATCCTTCCGGGTTTTCAGATTTTTGAACTTTAATCTAGCTTTCATGACTACCAAGTTGTGATCGCTGTCTACATCTGCTCCTGGATAACTCTTACAGTCTTTTACTTGATTTCTAAATCTCTTCCTAACCAGAATGTAGTCTATCTGATACCTGTCTATCCCTCCTGGCATTTTCCATGTGTACCGCCTCCTAACGTGATTCTTGAACAATGTGTTCGCGACTACCATCTTGTGCTTCTCACAGAATTCTATCAGTCTGCTACCTCTCTCGTTTCTGTTTCCTAATCCATAAGGCCCTACAAATTCTCCTTCTTTCCCCTCACCTACGACTGCGTTAAAATCTCCTACTATTATTAAATTTTCATGACCCTTCACAAATCCTATTACCTGCTCTATGTCCGAATAAACGGCTTCTAACTCTTCCTCGCTGTGGTTAGAAGTAGGCATGTATACTTGCACTATTACTGTTTCCACTGGCTTCGAATCTAACCTAACCATCATTACTCTCTCGCTGTATTGTAGGTAGCTATCTACACACTGTCCTGCGTTCTTCCGCATAACGATCCCTACTCCCGCGTTTCCATTTACCGATCCTGTGTGTATTACCCTATAGTCACCGCTCCAAAAATCTCCTACTTCCGGCCAGCGCATCTCACTTATACCTACTATATCTAATCCTAACCTATCCATTTCTATCTTCAGATTTTCTAGCTTCCCTGCCTGTCTCATGCTTCTGACATTCCACGCTCCGACTCGTGAAATGCTACACTTCTTATTATTATTGCACTCGATCACGTCTCCCGGAACAGTCCTCACCCGGAGATCCGAACGGAAGACTATTTTACCTCCGGAGTTTTTTGTCCCAGGAGACGCCATCATTAATTTAGGATAAGCTTTCTGCTAGCTGTTCTCAGGATTATAATGTGGTGGTTTCCTCTTGCCTTCCACATCGCAGTCGTGTGTGTCATAGCACCATACCAACCCTCACGGTTTCTGCCACTATGACTACTGAAAGAGCTGCTGCCCTCCTTCAGGGACTTGTCTTAGTCTGGTTTTTCAATAAGGACCCCCCCACTATGGTTAAACCTATGGTACGGCTCCTTAAATCATTAAAACGCGCAAGCCGACCCACCCGTTCCAGTTTGCACTAGAACTTCGTCAAGGTTCAAGTCCTATCGGATCGGATATATATATATATATATATATATATATATATATATATATATATATATATATATATATATATATATATATATATATATATATATATATATATATATATATATATATATATATATATATATATATACCTTAGGGCAAGTATCTTTAGCATTTTTTATATTCCGTATCGAATATAAATAAGGTATGGCGAATTTCTGATTTAATTTTTTTTTGCTCAAAATAATCATAGTCGGTGACTTAATAATGGAACAAATTATATTGTGGGTACACTAAAGAGGGTTTAGTATTAACATTTAAAGAATACGTTTTAGCGTGGTTTAGCGAATAGTCTTGGAGATTGTTTTTAGATGATTTGGCTGTACTCCGTCAGGTTGTAGCTAGTTAGCTTTCTGTAAGCTGTCAAGCAATGTTCTAAAATATTAATTTCAGCATCTAGTGCTTGGGTTCTTTCACTTATGACTGTTCTGGAGACATGATCTGATTTGATTGAATACTGAAAGGTTTTGATTTCATAATTACTTTTTTCGAAACATCCCGATTTCTTGTTCTCTAGACTTTACATTTCTTCAAATTCATCATATAGGTTCTGTTGTTTTATGTGTTTGGGAATTCGTTTCTCGTCTCTTCTGTAATTTTGGTATATTTCAACATTTTATCGAATTCTCTTAATTATTTTGTTGTATGTTATGTTCTTACTTTTTTCTGCTGTTTCATATAGTACTGTTAGCTTTAATACTGTTAGACTGTATAATAGCTTATATTTGCCTCAAGGGATCCAGATTCATTTTGAGGTATTTTTGACTATATATAGTTTATATTTGATGAGTTTTCTGCCATTTCATTCAAAGTGTTAAATATTAACATAGAAGAAATTGTACGCAATATAACATTTCAGTGATGTTCCAGTAATTTTTAATAATCATTTGTTTTCGATACACTTTGCCTAAACTCATTTATCCCTAATCCTTCATGGTTTAGATACATTTTTTTGTCTATCAATTCTCATGATAACGAAATTGTAAACGAAAATGTGAAAATCGATTTTTTGTGGCCAACCAATGTAATAGGATCTTTAAAAAGTTAAAAAAAAAAGATTTGAAATAATACTACTAATTTACTGATAAACAACAACAAAAGTATCTAAATTTCTCGTCTATGGCGAAATTAAAGCGAACGAATTCTGCTGAAAACAATATCCTGAAACAAATGACATAACGAATTTCAGCTTACACTACAAGAATTACAAACTTCTTAACACTAACGAACATCTCGCTTTCAGCGTCAGTTAACGTGTGGCAGAACTAAGTCCGGTTTGCTGAAATAAAGCGTAAATCAACTTAAATGTCGGTTCTTGATAGATCACCTCAGGTAGCAAATTTTAAAGAAATGGCGAAGTCGCCACTGTTATTTTAAAATATTTGGATATATTGGTGTAATAGACTTTATTTCAATCTTAAATATTGAAATATTTAAATTGAAATAAAAACTAAAGACTTTTGTTTATGGCTCTTTATTGTATATTTTCTACAGAATAGAAAAATACCGAGAATATATTCATGTTCATAAATGAAGAAGTCTTGTTATGATTATAAATAATGTAAGGAAATACATACATCTTAGTACCCACATCACTACAAAATTTATTGATAGGCATATACACAAAATAAAATTTCACTGGTAGTACCAACCACGGTTATTGTATTTGGAATTTTGCTTAATATTTTTAAAGCATTTTCTCATTGGGAACACGGTTGATAAATTCTGTTTGTAACACTGATTAAGTTTGATGACGGAAAATTGCAAAAAACATTTTGATAATATTTATTTACCCCTCTTCTATTACTTTCTAACTTGTAATCACAGTAAGATGGTAGGCATGTATGGTAATTATATGCGATAGCTGTTTCTTAGAAATAGATAATAGTAAAACAAAATATTCATATACTTTAAAATGATAGTGAAATCTTCCCCATTTCTCGAAAAATAATTAGCTGAGATTTGCTCTGATGAGATGCGTTGATAAACTGAATAACTAAGTAGGAGGTAAACACATAACTACAAAAATGATTATAATTATTGTTAATATATTATATACCGTGTGATATATGAAAATTTATACAAACTCTGGTTGCAGATGGAGTTTTACTGGGTGAATCAGGAGCGGCTAATCAAAGTTACCATAAGCTTTTCCTCTGTGATATACAGAGTGATTTAAAAATTTGAGCCAAAACTTCCAATGCGTGTATTCTCCAAGTGAATTAAAGGAATTTAATGAAATTTCGTATGCAATATAATTTATAATAAGTCATTATAGCGTTTATTCAAGAATATTATCAAAATTAAGTACAATTTAACGTTGACGTCCTATAAAAATTTTGTTTTATAAAATAATTAGGGAGGCATATGTACATAATCGACATTATATAGAAGAAGATGGCATTTATTACAAAAAAAATACTTTTACTAGAATAAATAAATTTACTTTAAATAAAAACATTTTTACGCTAATATTTAAATTTTTTGATATAAAATTTCAAATTATAAAGCGCTAGACAGAACAGATATTGACTAATTAGATCTGGTGACAATATATATTGCATGAGAGAATTATCTGGATTAATTACCCAGGTCAATAAAGATTTTGTGATTGGACATTTTTTGGCTTTTTGGCTTAGTTACATACCATGAACTACAGAAACACTATTTCTTTGTTTCCATCATACACAGGTATTTGTAGAGGTGCATTGTACAATAATTTATAGTTTTTGAAACCGAGGTTCTATAAAATTAAATTTGGCCTCAATCTTTGCAGCACCCTGTGTTTAATCGGTTTGAAACGTACACACAAGTGTGGGTGATTTACCTAAATAGAGTTAGCGAAATCTAAAAGTACTGCTTGAAATAATTGAGTACAAGGACCGTAACTGGATGATCTATGGTAATTTAAAATTTGTAGGCTTGTTATTAGGTCAGCAATCAGGGTATACAAAGTACCTGCGTTTTCTGTGCGAGTGGTACAGTAGAGAGAGGCGACAACATTGAAAGAAAGAGGATTGGCCTCGATGATAAAACTTAACACCTCGTTCAAAATATGTTATTTATGCAAATTTGGTTGATCCGTAGAAACATTTTTTGCCGTCACTTCATATTAAATTAAGATTAATAAAGCAATATGCAAAAGCTATAGATAAAAATGGAAATTGTTTTAAGTACTTATGCGGCAAATTTCCAGCTCTTTCTGAAGCAAAATTAAAGTAAGGTAGGCATTTTCATTGGACGACAAACAAAAATATTAATGCATGACCAACAGCTTGAAGAAACAATGACAGAAATTGAAGAGGAATCTTTTATATGCTTTGAAAATGTAACAGAATTTTTTTTAGGAAATTATAAACACCCACAGTATTAGGAAATATTCAACAAAATGCTGTATAAGTTTATGCAACTTAGTTGTAATATAAACATAAAAATTAATTTTCTGCATGCTCATCAGGACTATTTTCCAGAAAATCTAGTCCTCTAGTGCTGTTAGTGAGGAGCAAGATGAAAGGTTCCATCAAGACATAAAGGGGATGGAAAGGAGGTGCCTAGGGTCGATGGGATGTGGCGATGATGGCAGATTACTGCTGGATGCTGAAAAGAGAACATCTCATAAATGAAGGCGCAAGAAAAACTACAAAACGAAGTTTTTCTGTTAAAGTGGGAGAGATTCTTAAAGTAAGAAAAATTAGAGACTCAAAACTATGTATGTTGTTGCTTTCTACTAAGTTTTTTAATGTTTGTTAAATATAACGTTTATAAAAATGTAATTTCTCCTTTAGTGTTTATGTCTATTAATTATAATGTTTATTAAAATATAATTCTGTTAAAATGTAATATTGCATTGAAATAATAAATATAGCGTCCACCCGCACACTTCAGCACAAAAAAATAATTAAGTTACAGATTAACCGTAAGGTAAGATGACATTAATACAACCCTCAATCGAATATTAGTATATTTCGGAAGAATCTATATTTGAATAACATTACTAACATGTTTGCCCCATTACTGATACAATACTGATTTAAGTAAATTCTCAACTATTTAACTTTATTCGCGGCTCATCATCGTCATCATGTGGATTTCTTCGCCACTGTCCAATGATATCTCTCTAAAAGAGGGCACCATAAACTGTGTCAAAGAAAATATTAGCAGTATTCGCCTTACACGGTTCTCTGAATCACTTTTGTAAACAATGCCAGTATTATCTGTACAAATAATTACGTCTCCTTTGTATTGTAAGTTAAATATATCATTAACACATACGAATGAAAGTATTGGGCCCAGTACTGTACACTGGGGCACCCAATATACTACCAGTTCTAGTTCACTATGTGTTTCTCCTATTTTACACACTGTTCTCGATCTGACAAATCACCGCAATGCTGTTTTTCTAATATAAGAAATTAATCAGACATATACAGGACAAACGGGACGTAAGTTTAGAACTAAGTACCTTGATCACAATAGATCCTTCAGGTTACAAAAAACAGATTCTACTTTTGCTAATTATATCTTAGAAAGTGGACATAATTTTCCAGATATTAATAATATGAAAATCCTACACTATGCTAGCAAACGTTTAAAATTTAATTGGTTAGGAGCAATAGAAATCTATAAATACAACCATAGTGATAATTTTAGCTTGTTAAATGATCAAGCAGATATACTATATTCTCCCCTTTTTACTATTACCCAAATTAATTAACAATCTGTATAATAGTTCTTAATAATATTCATGGAAATTCCCACAATTTGATGGTCGGAATTGTACAATTTATGAAAAAAGTTTTCTTGTAAACCTTTACTACTTATTTATTGTCATAACACTTAGTCTCTGTATTTGGATAGTATATATTATAGGAACAGAATGTTTGTATTTTCTTCTTAGTTGAACCATCGTTTGAAAATGACATAAAAATAGTCGAAACTGCAGTCGCGTTTCTGTGAAAATATAGCGATATAAAACTTAGTAGTTGTTAGTAATTTTCTAATATAAATATTCTCTAATACCTCTAGTAAGTGAAATATACCTTTAACATATAAGAAAAATAATGAATCCAGTACTGTACACAGAGGCACATTATATACTCGTAATACTAGTTCTAGTTCACTACGTGCTTCTCTTATATTTACGCAATGTTTTTGGTTTGGCAAATAATAGTAATGTTATGTTTCTAATACCAATATTTTGTAATACGACTAGTAACTGTATGTCACAGTGTCAAAGTCTTTTACTAAATCGACAAACCGACAGATGGTGATATTACCATCATTAAATCACCAATCGTAGTGTATTGTAGATATAATCAGTTTTAATCATCAGCGTTAAGATGGGGTTTTATACTTATTCATTTTCTTAGGAACCATATTGCCTATCTGATATCATATTATATTATTTTTAAGTATATAACATATCTGCTTTTTGTTATTCTCTAAAATATTTTAGTCAGGAATTTAATTTATCATTTTTATTAGTTCATACAAAAATTAACTGATGGACATGATACGAAAGAGTCATTTAATATGTTATTTATAATATTTCACTTATAAATCTATTATTATGAAGAAAGCCCATATCTACAGTTATGTGTGCTCAAGTTTTCATTACTAGATTATTCTAGAGTCAAAATTATATAAAAGGGATAATTTTTGAGTAAGATTATAACAAAGTTAAATAAGCATCGCGTAAATGGGATATTATGGTATCCACTTATTATACACAAAAATAATTCTTAAATCTCCAACACTGTTGTTCGTCTCACGATTCTCTCTCTCTCAAATAATTTAAGCTTGATCGTAACACAACACCTGTAGATCTAGACTTCTGTTCCTGTAGTTTGTAGTGTAGTTGAATGGCACGGCCCGAATGGCAAGTTGGCCGGGGCGATATAATGTGGTCTCGAGTGAGTTAACAAGATCGCCGCGATAAGACACATTTGCATTGTCTGCGTGGGTGTTAGGAATATATTTGTAAGCGTCTGCGAGTTTCGCAAGGGTAGGTTTAATCAGGACAAATGATTGATGCTATTGCTATTGAAAGTAGAGTTAAGACTTGGTGGAAATGGTTGAGTACATATAAACTATAAAAACAGGATATCGATTTTCTGTAAATGCGAAAATATTATACGTTGCGTTTCGCTGAGTTTGTATCATCACAATATGACTAAAAATAAGTTTAAACAAATTCTAGTCTCTATTTCCACGTAACATTTGTTTCCGTTCTGTAAGTCGCTTCGAGAATTTTCCCATTTTCATGTAATATAGACTAATAGCATCCGTCCATGTAACTATATTTCTTCAATGATCAGTGAACAGTGAAGTTATAATATGTTTCAGCTTATTACACCGCTAATTTTAAGACTGCCTCTCATAATTATTTAAACGGCCATACCACGTAAAACATCGATCCTTGTCCGATCACCGATGTCAAGCAACCTCGGGCGCAGTTAACACTTGGATGGGCGGTTTACCGCTTGAAAACACCGCATACCGTTGCCATTTTCAGCCTGTAGTGCTGCTGGGTGGGTTGAGTAGCTCAGTACTACTGTTGCCGGTCTCAAGCCCGGAATAAAAGAGGAGGGTTAGAGGGCCAGGTTAGCTGCCTACCTTCTGTAAAAACAGATAAGTGAAACCTTGTATTTAGCTATTTTAGTACTTTCAAAGGCAACAAAGGTATCTATTGTTGATTATATCTTTATATATTTAACTAATTTTAAGTTACTAAAGTCTACTCTAGGATTGTTTTGGAAAGTATATTGAGTAAATAAAGATTTTCGTAATAATCTATGTTTAAAGTGCACCATATGCTTCTTTACCCTAATTACAATTAGTCTTTTCGTCTGCCTAATATACCTTTAATTACAATCTTGACAACTAATTCTATATATTTTGCATCTGTCGTTGTTTTCAATTTTTCTTTGGAATTTCCTACGAGTTATTACAATTTACTACCAGAAGAGTAAATCAATGTTATTCTCAAATATTTGAAAAACAAATTAATTTTCCATTTAAGTCAAGTAGTCAACAAAATCATAATTATTAATGAACAAAGTATTTTTTCAACCGTTATATAGTTAGTTATATAACTAATTTAAAACAATTTATTATTATTACAAAATAAGTATGTACAGTAAATTATTGCGTATACCTTCAGCTAAAATTAATTGTTACCGAAGGTAATTAATTGCGAAGAATGTTTCATGAGGGTTTAGTCAAATTGAGTTCTTGTCGTATTTGTATTCATTTTCTTTTATATTTAATGTTTATAATCATTTTATTTTGTATTCTTAGTTACACTAAGAACTTCAGTTTAGTTATTAAATGAAATACTCAGTTGCGTAAAACCTCATAATCTCGCTTTTCTATTAAATACCTATACCAGCAAATAATAGATTTCCACAAATACCACTTTTCATTGCTTAATATTTTCTAACCTTCATGTTTGTAATTTCACTTTAAATCCTTCAGATTTCACATAAAAACCATACAGATTTAGTATATATTAGAAATAGTCATAGTATCAACATTATTTTCTTCTAACAACATATTTATGGATCTTACCAAAAATACTATAGGACCATTTCTTCTTTAAGTTATTATTAGGCTTTCTCTTTCAACAATATGTCTGAAGTTTGACAACATGGCTCACAGTATTGCTTGAATCTGTCTCGTACAAATCCATGAATTCCAAAAGGATTGTTGGTGGGATATTGCAGGTTGAACAAGAATTTGCATGTTATGGACTGTACTGGGCCTTCTACATATAGTAGATGTAATCTGAAGGACGAGACCGCGGAACATAACCAAGATCTACTTATTTAATCACTCTCAACAAAACGAGGTGCTATATTGGGAAACTATTGGTCGGAAACGGCAGAATCCGAATCCAAAAATGGCTCAAAATTCATAGTCTTTTCTATATAATCTCAATACATTGCATGTGAAGATACGATTTATCGTGGAAGTTAGAAAAAGGCTATCTTTCTTTCTTTTAAGAAAACGATCCCAGGTGACCGCCTTTGAATTTGGTATAATTATGGACTGATATATTATAAAAAGCGAATGAAATTATTACCATATTTCTGATATCTCTTTGACTTTGAGGTTAGAATGACACAGCAAAAGTGTTCCCAATTTTTGCAATTACGACTATATACCAAATAAAGAGTATTGGATACCAATACTCTTTATTTGGTATACTTTTTTACATTTAACAATAAACAAAATAATAGATACACATGTATGTGTAATGAAATAAAAGATATATAAATTTAAACATTTTTGTTTGGGTCTAGTTCAATTTTTAAAGAAATTTTCATTCTAAAGTCGATTATTTTTAGGCCTCTCATTGGAGAAATCATTCTCATAGGGAAAACAATCGACTTATTTAACTATTATATTGTGTATCAAGTTGACTAATAACTGGTTTATTTTATGATATTTATTTTTTGATAATAATAACCTTAAAAATGTCACGAAAACAGGTATTTTATCTTATTTTATTCTCAATATAAGAGAAACGTCCTGACGAAATCAAAGTTTCGATTCCTTTTCTTTCGATTTCGATTTATTTCCGGACGTCCTATCAAATAGTAATATATCACAAATAAATTTAAAAAGGAAACAACTTTTTATAAACTTTTTAGTTTTTGTAAACTGAGTTAATATACCTTAAAAGGTGAACTGTATCACATTATACTAAATCTCAAATTAAGTTAAGAATTAATTTAACGCACTACACTGACATACATACACTGGTAACATATAAGTCGGAAATCGAGAAAAGAACTACCAAAACCGCCAAGCGGTTATCAAAGTAGTTCCCGAATAGCAAGGCTATTACGTAATCGCTATAGGAAACAACTACTCCTCGGGCTAAAGCCCCGCCAGGCATTGAATTATACCTAAAAGCGATCGTCGACCCCTTTCTCGTGTTTCTGCACGATCAGATAAGGTTTCAAAAAATTAAAACTCGTTACAGGTAGGATTCGACATTTGTCACGAATTGGAACCGAACGACATACAGCTGTTTCGAACTTATTAGTCCTCATCAGTGCCGTACACAGTACGTCGATCCAGGACAAATGCCGAATTAAATTTTTGGGGTATACGTCTGTACCGATACGATATATGTCAGTAACATAAGTCGGAAATCGAGAGAGGAAATACCAAACCGCCAAGCGGTTATCAAAGTAGTTTCCGAATAGCAAGGCTATTACGTAATCGTATACGTAATTACTAATACTAATATTACGTTTTGATACATACACTACTTCATTTTTGTTAATTTATCATTGTACGAAATCCCAACTAAGCCTAGGACAACTAATCACTTAGGCTATTTTATTTAAGGACGATTTCTAGGGTGCGTGATTCCCATTCTGCTCCTTAAATAGTGCCGGAAGCTGATAACGAGAGCTGTATCTATACTATATCTATGATATCAAGACAACTGTATCTATAAAATATTTGAGTTCTCTGGTAAACTGTGGTGTATACGCGGTAGATACACGTTTAGCGATTTTTAGAGCCTTTTCGAAAGGTCGCGAAGTTACGAGCAGTAGCCCTAAATCTATATTTTCTAATTAGTTTAGTTATGCCAGTAAAGCCGTAGGTTTATCTGCATCCTTAATTGCTTTCTTATTTGAGTCTTTAATTACGATGGATCATAAAATTTACGCTTGCCATTATGCGTTGTTAACAACGATAACAATAATTAGAAGTGTATTTAAAAGTGTTAGTTAGTTTCCTTCCTGTATATATGAAGTTTTTAGTATAGTTAATTTAGTGAATATATACAAACATCTAGTAAATAATAGAAATTTTCCTATATGTGGGAAATTTTCGTGTTTGAATACATTTCTATTTGAGTAAATCTCACTGCAGCATGTACATTTGAAATAATAATGTAGTTTACCTAAGCTAGTGGTAAGTTTTATCGGTTACAAGTATCTATAATCTAAGTTCAATGGAATAATAATGAAATGTAGCTCAAAATAATGTATTACGTTCTGCTAATGGAATATAACATGGAAGAAGGAAATATAATAGAACATAATATTTATTTCACACAACAAATATGTTTCTTATATAATAAACAAGAATACTAAATATTTGTGATATATGTTGTATGATAAGAGTTTGTTAATGTATTCTAAATTAGTTTTTTAAGAGAACCTTATATTTACTTCACTTTTTCTAAAATCAGAATTTATTGATCACAATCATAATCTGTTAACAACATGCAAATCGTTATCTCGACGTAGGTTTGATATTTTGATATTTCAAATGGAATTCTATAAATGACGGGTTTTATTCTTTGAAACCTTGCCTGATTGTGCAGAAACACGAGAAAGGTGTCAAGGATCACTCTTAACTTCAATGCCTGGCGGGGTTTTAGTCCGAGGAATAGTTGCTTCCTACAGCGATTATGTAATAGCGTTGCTATTCGGGAACTACTTGATAACCGCTTGGCGTTTTGGTAGTTCGTTTCTCGATTCCCAACTTATATGTTACTGACATAGATAGTATCGATGTAGATGTATACCCCACGGATTTCATTCGGCATTTCTCCTGGATCAGCGTAACTGATGAGAAGTAATAAGTCCGAAACAGCTGTCTGTCATTTAGTTCCCATCCGGGATAGATGTCGAATCCTACCCGTGGCGTGTATTATTTCTTGAATTCTCTTTATGTACAATTGTATAAATGTTGAGTGTTTGTTGTCTGTGAAGTTCATTATCATCTCAATCTGTCTAAGTACAACACTATCTCGTATTAGCAATATTTGAATTGAAATTAAAATTCTATTTTTCGGGATATGATTTTTATTGCCTATGTAGGTATATAAAATGAAACGAAACATTATTATTTATTGCCAATTATGTTTTACCGTTCCATTAATAATGCCTTTCATGTTGAACTTTGTACACAATACAAAACAGTTCACGTAAAATATATTTTGTAGACAATAAACAATTATACAATGTGACATAAATTAATGCGAACATCATTAATACAATAAATAAATTAATAATATGCGCAGCTGTCACCTGTTGCAATATTGAAAAATGGGCATGTCGATATAAAGCCTTCTTAAACAGTCGTTTAATATATAAGATACTTTTTAATGATAAAATAAAACAAATTATTTGCTTTTAGTTACGATAGGTAACTGAAATTGTTGAAACTTTGTAGTGAGAGGAAGCTATGGAATGGTAGAAAACTTATGAACAGGGTGAGTGAAACTCGATGTCTCAGCTCTATTATAAGAAAAGGAAAAACAATAGAAGAAATCTAAAGAGAGGTTTTTAAATGGGATTTAGTATGGTCTATTTTAAGCTGAATTTGCATATTTCTCCATATTTGGAAAGTGAAGTAATGACGTAATCGAATTTTTATCCCAGAAACATACCTATATTTTGGAATATTTAAAAAGAGCTAATTTTTGTGAAAAAGTTTTATAAAGAATAATATTTGCTGTTAATTAATTAATTAATCTAATGATTGACAAATATTGTTTTGTTGTTATTTGACTTTGAAAAGTGTTCACGCACAACGAAAAAGTCGATATGTTATTAGTTTATGGAAAATCTGAAAAGAACCCCGAAGAGCAGTTCAGTTATTCGCCCATAGATACTCTGAACGTGTTATTCCAAGCTTGAAAATACTTGCAAGATTGGAACGCAAGAAAATAGTTATCATGATTATAAAATTCATAACTTAGAACACTTCTCAGATCAACATCAACAACGAAGAATTAATAATGTTGCCTAAGTGATGGTGAATTTAGAGATCAATGACAATCGGTTTTTCCAGTATGTGTTGTGGACGAACGAAAGCCGTTTTGTTAGTAACGGTAAGCCCAATAAAAAAATGAACATTTTTGGGCTAACGAAAATCCACATTTTGTCAATCCGATTGAAAACCAAGGACACTTCGGAATTAACGTTTGCTGTGGTATTATTAATGGGCATTTGATTGGCCCATTTGATTTGATTGGAAATTGGTTGCAATTTCTTCAGAAACACCTTCCTGTGCTTCTCAAAAGTGTGCCAGGTTAGAACTGCAAGGAAACATGTGTTTCCAGCATGATGGAGCTCCACCGCATAAAGCAAGAATTGTCCAACAATATTTGAATGAAACTTATGGAGAAAATTGGATAAATAGAAATGGACCGATACAGTGAGCGCCTAAATCAGCGGACTTGACCCCACTAGACTTTTTCTTGTGTGGAACACTAGAAGAATGCGAGAAATGTTTCGTAAGGCTTCAGTGAGAGAAGTAAGGCGGAGATTGGATAAGTAGGAGGTGGTCACATTGCAAATTTGTTGTAATGATTGTCTACATACTTTGTTTCTTTATGTGGTAATATTTGTAATATATGTGTTTTGTAATGTTACATTAATAAATAACATTAATTAATAATGTTATTTTGACATTAATTATTGACAGATGCGACTTTGCGATTTGTTTCCAAAGGCTACTTGTTTAAATCGTGACGACTGCGAATGTTTGATAATACTTTTTTTACAAATTTGCTTGTACTTTTCTAACAGAAAAGATAGCAAATTTTCTTCTTTACAAAACTTGTTCACAAAAATTAGCTCTTTTTAAATATGCCAAAATATACGTACGTTTCTGGGAAAGAAATTCAATGATGTCATTAAGTACTTCAGTTTCCAAATATGGAGAAATATGTAAATTTAGCTTGAAATGGACCTTATTCAATCCCATTTAAGAACCTCTTTTCAGATTTTTTCTATCGCTTTTCCTTTTCTTATAATAGAAGTGAGACATCGAGTTTCGCTTACCCCGTACATATGTATATTAACATTATTTTCGGTAGTCAATATAACATATTTCTCTTGATGATAATGTACTTACACAAATAAGAAAAGAAAAAGGAAATAACAAAAAATAATTAAAGCTTTAGGGGAGAACACCTGATAGACATGAATGTCGGAGAAAAATAATTAAACAATACTCAATAGTATAATACTTATTTGATTTTTACAAATACTACACATATATAGTTTATTTCATCGCTATTTTCCAAATAAAAAATCTCAAAACATACCGTGGCTTGTTTTATGACTAGGCTCAGGTAGACTCTTCCGTTTATCGGCAAGATAAGAGAGTTTCTTATTTGGCAAATAGCGATGAAATGAATAGTATTTTATTCTCTTTAGCCATTTATGCATATTTCTGTTGCAATGCTATCTTCATTAGCAAAATATTCTGTTTTTTATTCTTTTTGCCTTAATATTTCCTCTTTAGTAATTAGTGTAAATAATATAGCTGACATTTTATTGACCTTACAGCGTTGCCATAAAATGTCTGTGGCGTTAGTAAAATAGAAAGTAAACAATTAATTATAAAATTTCATTAATGTCATTACCCAAAAATTCTGAAACACGATCGTAACTTACAATTATGATAATTTTAGTCAAAAAATCTCGCATTAATTTATCTGACTATTTAACGGGTACAAGAGTCGTTCTGTTAATCGTCGGGATGTTTTCTTTACCCGCCCACGTGGATCACATTTAAATCTTATCTTATAGATTTATCTGTTGATTGCTTCTTACACTTCTTTTTCGGGAATCTGAAATTTATCTTGCAGTGACTTGGGCTCGAGTTAAGAATACCCTCTGTCAAAGAGAAATCGTACAGTTACTGCTGTATACCACGAGTAACGTTTTTATTCTCTTTACAGATCTTTACAAATAAGGTAATATATATATATATATATATATATATATATATATATATATATATATATATATATATATATATCTGAAATAAACTTAGTTTCGTACATGTGAATTATACTTAATTTGTCGTAGAGGGTGATTTAAAAGTTTTACAATTAGACTGAAATATCTCTGAGGTTAATGTCATTGGGGGCATATTATTTTAGAATTTTGTACACCGTATACGCTGAGAGAAAGATATATTCATTATAAATAATTGAATCAAATGAATTTGCCTAATATAATATATGACATATTTAATAGATTAAGATCTGATCTATTGACTTATATTTAAAGTTCGATAAATTTAAATATACAATTTGATCTACATTAGCATTGCATGCATTGCCATCTCGGAGGCAATGCATACAACACCAATATAGAGTGTTACTTGGTATAGTTTTAAAACTTTTTATTTGTCTTTTCACTGCATTGTGAAATTTTACGTAATTGTTTTCATTTTTTAAACAATTGCAAAAAACAGGATGATGCATTTTTGACGGTACCTCATATCTTCTTAATTGGAGATGTGGCAACATTTTAGCAACTACATTCTTAAGGTACTTTTTAAAGATGCGTTTAGTCGTATTACCAAAAAAAAAAAAAAGAATTGTAAAAAATTAGTCTTTTGTTTCTGAGAAATTGGCATTAACGCTTGGTTTTCATATTATATGATCAGAAAAATATAGGATTTGGGGTTGTAAATTTTATTTTCTTTTTCCTATATTAGCTATGGCACCCAACAAAAGTCTAAGATAATCGAATAAATTTATTATTGCGTGCTAATTTTATTTACGTATTACTAGTTTTTGTGGGTATTTCTCTGTCTTGTTAAAAATTTATTAGTTATCTATATTTACTAAGCGACTGTTCTCGTGTGTGTGTCATGAAATTCTTTAGGTCGATTTACGAAATGCTTTTTGTTCGAATTTAGGCATTTTGACTTACAAGTTAATACAGTAAATCGACCCTTGCAAACAACGTGGTAACTTTTGTTTTTTGATTCGAAGCTTCTGGAGGCATGCTCCGGAGGTGCCTCTATCCGCTTACGGGCAAGTTCGCTATACCCATTTATGTGGCCCAGTTCGGTTCGCTGCGTGTGGTTCGCCTGACAATGAAAATGACAATATGAGCGAGGGAGAGGCGCAATATTATTGCGATGGCGGAGGCGCCGGCGGCAGCGCGTCCGCCTTGCTACCCAGTTATTACTGTATCGTGCTTCTATCATAATCATTACGAGGAAATTTACAAGTCAAGAGGAATATAAATATGTTAGAGTTTTACTTTAGATCAAATAAGAATTCGGCTGATGACTTAAGAAGAATGACTTAAGATGATGACTTAAGAACTCTACGGCTTCTACAAGAGGAATATAAAATTTTCTACAGATACTGAGAAGAACAACTGTAAAAATAATTTTATGTAACAATTATATTCATCCTTAAAATAAGTTTTTGATCAGGTATTAAATGAAAATGATTTTGGAAGGCGATTTAGATTTTATCAGCTAAAGTACGGTAAAGCTAGCAAAAATTCCAAGAACACTGACTAACTTTTTATCAAAAATGTTATAGGCTGACGATGCCAGGTTCACAAATTGTGGGACTTATAACAAACAATAAATGCACAATTGAGCTATCAACAATCCTCTTCACATAACATGCCAATCAAAATTTCAAACCCTATATGGCTTTGATAACTGATGTGATATCATAGATAAACTTAACATTTATTTTTGCATTACAAAATAATTATATGCAAACATTTTGTAGGAAACCATTTAATTGAGCTCTTCATCTTCAATCAGGATTTGAGTGGCGATAGCTAATTACAAATGCTGCAAGAAAATAAAAAGTATAATACCTGCTCTCAGAGAAGAAGGTACATAAGAGTACACTTAAGAGTCAACTAGAAGAAACTAATTTTAATAATAGAATACCTTGATGAAAAGCTATTTTAATTTTTTACGTGTGGTTTGTCTGAAATAAAATCTGTCGATTAAATAGGACATATTCATAAAAATTTAGCTATTTTAGATGGTATTAATTAGTATATATCTTTATTGTTTTTAGAGAAATAGCAATGAATGTCTCATTAAGGATTATGTTCTACAGGTAAAAGAATGCTATGTACCTGTATCAATTGAAATTAACATTAAAATGTAAAAATGGCATCATCATCATTAGGTCATCAGTCCTAAGACTGGTTGGACGCTAACCTCCAGCTTCTCCTATCTTGTGCTAACCTACGCATTTCGCTAATTAAAAATGGCATATAAATACCTTAATTTATACTCCTAAAAATTTCCTAGAATTGCATAAATTTTGATAAATTAATTACTCTCATAAATGTTGCATAATTATGTGCAGGATTATCCACATAACATTTTACCCCCTTAACTGTATTATTTCTTGAAATAAAAAAATGGTAAATACGAAAGTTATAGGAAATTTTACTGCAATCTCAGACATGTATTTAGAAAAACAATCGAATCTCGCGTTTCGGAGATTTAGACCAAACTTATGTTTTTTTTTAATGGAACATCCTGCTAATTTTTCGATTCTTCAAATTTATGTGCTTTTCTGATTACAACGATATATACATGTTATATATTTGTTCTAGTAGTTTGCACAGTATCGCCCTTTGAAATATCCAATATCAAACAAAATCAAGATCGGCATGGAAAATTTGAAACGATAATTACGGGAATTGTTATAAACAGAGTTTATTTTGTTTATAAATAATAAAATTCTATAGATTATACATGCCATACGTCAAAAATTAAAGAATCGTACGATAATGAATTATATTGGAGGTTAATTAAAGTTGCAATTAAAATGTGGTATTTATTAATATTTACAGAACATTGACTCTCGTCATTGAAAATTAATAATGTATTTAATTATAACTGAATTAAATGAAAATTTCCACTAAATTGGTTCCTGTATATTAAACGTCAAAACAGTACTTACTAATAAACTATCGTTTACAATAATAATTTATTTCCACTTGGAACTCTTGTTCTAGTCTTCCCTCACTGAAAACAAGTACAATGCCTTGTAATAGATAGCAACCAACATTATTCTTCTCCGGTTCTTACATCGTAAATAGATTTCGTCTCCACGATTTGATTGATTAAATAGAAATATAAAACCACGTCGGCCAGAATAACAGTTTTTGTATATTTTTCAATTATCTAATGCCGTAGAAGCCGTTAAATTGATGGGCCCCATTTTGTAGACGAAGTAAATAATGCGTACGAATTTCAGTCGGACAAAATCAATTTGAATCCATTAATACGAACGGAGATGCCTACTTACAATCTAAATGTGGAACTGATCTTACTAATACATTATTACTTTTCCGCACTCCACTATATGAGGAAAGAAAAAGTGAAAAAACGCAATTTGTTTTTTCGTTTATTTTTCGTTTTTCGGCCTAAAAAAATGGTTATTAGAATTTTTTTGCTGTGTGTGTCGTTGTCGTCGGCATTTATTCTTGTTAGCACGATAACTCAACTAAATCGTGTCGGATCGATCGGGTTTTGACTGATTCTGATTGGGTACGTCTCCCAGACGACATCTATTAATTTTCAGGTGGATGGAACACACTCTACCATGTACATGGGTCATGAGAAGGTATAATGGTGGACTATTTGAGAAAATTTTTTTGTTAGCACGATCACTCAATTAAACCGTGTCGGATCGATCGGGTTTCGACTAATTTTGATTAGGGACGTCTACCAGACGACATCTGTTGATTCTGTGGTGGATAAGACACACTTCACCCTGCCCATGGGTCATGAGAAAGCACGATGGTGGACTATTTGAAAAAAGTAAAACTGTCGCATAAAACACATATTCTGCATTTATGTGTTTATTTTTTCTCGGCCACTCAATGTCGAGATGTTTTACATGCGGAAAAGTTTGTTTTAAGGTTTTAAAACTGCTTATTTTACTAAGTATTGCATTACCTACGTATTGCAGGTCATTCTATATGTCAGTCTGTCATCACTAATATTTGTTCACTTTCTGAAGACAAGAAGAAAATAAAGATGCAAAAATAATATGATTGATTATTATAATTAACCATTATTTTGAGTGCATTATCTTATCCCTTAAAGTGCACATGTTTAACCATATCCAGTTAATTCAGCTTATATAGCTATTCGTTGTAGAACTATTTTATTATGTCACCCTATATGAAATAGTCATACCGGGTCGAATTATGTGATTGGAGCAGCCATATCACTTTCTAAGGTTCATCAACATACTTCATAACATACTCGAAAGAAAAGCTGTCATTTTATTGAAAATAACTGATACTGATATCAGGATATAGAGCATCAATGATAAGAACAGAATTATAGAGATCTGGCAACTACAAATCGTAAACGAATTCATATAGGTGGTAGAGAGGCAGAGAAATGGAAGATTTCATGTTCTAGAAAGAAACGGCTTTCATTTACGTTATTGTCACTACTGGTTTTAGCCTACATGCTACCGAGAATAGAATGGCTATCAAGTTATGAGAATAGTCATAATTTAATATGCATAATTTTGTATTTAGATTAAAGCAGATTATATATAAAAATTATTCGCATATTAGTTTACCTTTCATTGCGTTGTCGTTTACGAACAAATGAGGATTTGTAATTGTATTCCTAAAAATGAGTAGTCAGGTCCGGGGACAGGGCAAGTCATCATGCCACCGTATTGTCAAAATTATCTGGACAACAGTAGTTCTTCAAGATAACATCACCACACACCTAACACTAGTTACGCGTAGATCACATGAGCATATTATTAGTAGCTGCTCTAAATGTTCAGCAGCGAACGAGCAACGTCTGTTAGTAAATGATCCATTGATGACGTGACCTTTCCGTGACCAATGGTCAATGAAGTGAGCGGTTGTCAGAGTTATCAACGGCCGGCATTAAAATATAATTTATTGCTTGTAGTTGTGTCAACACAGGCGAGAAGTTAAAGACGCATCGAAGAACACAGGCAGTTAGTAAGTGGCGATATTACTAAAAGGCTAGTTACCGGCTAGTAGGTTAAGGGCCGGTTGGGCGTGAGAAAATTTCTGGGGTCGTGGGAAAATTGAAACTTGCGTTTTTACGTAATTCACAAAAGTTTGAGGCGCCGCTTTGTCGGCATACATCAAAGGGTTGCTGCTCGCAGATGTCAGTTACAGGTGCACCGCAGGCATTTGCCCCAGGGCCTTTTAGGTCTTCACCCCAGGTCTCCCATGCATTGTGAAGAGGGGTTTGGGGGCGCGCTTCATTAGCTTGAAGCTGGTAGCGGGTTTTAGATAGTTAGCCGTTAGCTAGACTGGGCTAGTATTTTTTTGCGAAACGGGGACTTATTTGGTCCCATTCTTGCTGCAAATATTGCTTTGACATCTCCTTGTTTGAAATACTACGTTTCTGTAATAACTGATTAAGATGCACCCATAAATGTTCTATGGGGTTCATGTCCAGTGACTGTGGTGCCGCTTCTAGACGTTCGGGTACATATATAATATCTGTCCCTCTATAACTTTTGCACAGTGTTTTGAGTCGTTATTCTGTTAAAACACAAAGTGATTTGATAGACCCAATTTTTCAGCACTGGTGAGTAAATTCCTTTTTAGGATGTCTAAACACATCAATTCATTCATAATCCACTCTATAGATTGAAGGTCCACCTCAGCTGTCGACATGCACCTCTAAACCATTAAAGAGTCGCCACCATACTTTACTGTTGGCTGAAGGTTTGCGTTGTTAAAAGCTTACCCGGTTTTTGCCCAAATTTATATTCGTTACTAAACAGCACATCATCCCAAAACTCAGCTGGTTTAGTCACGTATTCCTCTGCGAACTCAAGATTCTTTTTTTGTAGAATTCACTCACCCATGGTTTTCGACTAGCGACCCGACCATGCATACCAGCCTTCCTTATTGTTCGGCGCACAGTTTCTACAATTTTATGTATTGCTCTTTGCACATCGGTATAAATTTCCCTTGCATTCACTTGCTGATTTTCACGAACACGCCTTAGAATTCTTCATCCCGTTTTTGGATTTATGATTTTTGGTCGTCCCGTCCCGTTCGTGGCTTATTTATTAGAGTTATATTTAGAGAGATTATTTATTTATCCTTTTTGAATTTCTTTATAATGTAATGAGTTTTTTACTGTACTTTGGAGTATTCCTAGTTCATTTCTAATTCTTCTCTGGAAATAGTCCTTATTATAGTAGGCAATTATGAAATTTCTCTCTGCCAAAGATCGTTAACGAACTTTCCCCATATTAACACATCAAACTGTCATCCACTCTCCACATAATATACCTGGGGAACTACACACTGAAACTGCTTGCTCTTGGATTATTCTTGGATTATACATGTGCATGCGGCAAGCATGTGTTACTTAAGCGATGTCTGTAGGTGAGTCAATACTTTCGTGTCTTCCATTGCCTACCTTGTTATGTAATAATATTATTTGCGAGTATGAAGTCTGTGATATTTTTTTAGATTATGGTTGATATCCAAGTACACTAAATAAAGAATATCCACACGGTTGAGTTTTATTTTTTACATAAAATCAAACCTTTAAAACTTACTCAAGTTTCTGAAATACCCAGGTGAGTCAATACTTTTGTGACTGACTGTACATCCCGTAAATATACTGCATCATCCAGAATTTCGCGTTAATTGAGATTTTCTACTAACAAAATTTATACTATGTATATCTGTGAGACTGATGAATTAATATACAGGGGGATAAATATATAAAATAGCACAAAAATGTATAATTATTATAAAAAGTATAATTATATAAAAACGTATAAGAACAAAAACTGTACACCACTTCATAAAACCAAGAATATTTTTGAGGCTAAACATTTTTTTCTATCATAGATATTTGGGTCTAGACTATCTTTATTTCCTGTTTTTGTTATTAATGTTAACGAAACCAACTTGAAATGTAGTTGCTCAATACTGACAAGCAATGTCACATTATTTTTATTCGAATTTGCGATATTACTTTATCTTAATTCTCTTGCAATAATTTAATTGATTTATGTATTCATGAAGTAAACATTAAGTCATTGTCTATTTATAATTTGCTTATCTCGCGCGAAGTGTTACTATATTATGATATATTTATTATAGTACACAAAATACGTCGTGGATCTGAGGCACAATTATTTATTGAATGAAGACCGTTTGGAGATTACTAATGAAGTGTTGAATTTCTACAGGGTCTCTATATTTTAAGCCATTGTCATATACAACATAAATGCATACAGATAAAAAGTTCTAAATGATATTTTAGGAATTTACGGTTATTTGTACATTTATGATTCCTAAATTAAACTACTATAAATTTGTTTTCTGGTTTTCAACTGTTGCCAATAACCCTTAAGAGCTAGAACTAATACGCTTTATGTATTTAAAACTTTCTTCATTCATAGAAATATGAATAGTATAAACTACATTGCAGCTTGTACTGCTTTCTGGTTAATAATTTCTGCAGAGAGGTTAATAATGTTTGAAATTTAAACAATATATTTGTTATGTATATGAAAAATGGATATTCATATAAAGAATTTGTAAAATTTTTTTAAAGATTAAATTCCATGTAGCAATATTAATAAGTATATATATTAACTTGCAGACATCGACTTACAGAGATGAAAATTCAAATAGTCAATGGACGAATACACGAAGAATTACCCCAAAAAATCTTGATTTAAGTGAATTATTCACTTATATTCAATTATTATATCTCACAAACAGTAGTTACTACTATGCAGAATAACACTTAGGTTATTACAGTATTATCAATTTTTATTTTGAAAACATGTTACACAGTTCAAATTCCAGAAAACTTAAAATTGATGTAAACATGATGGGTTCATTATGTTTACACCATTTCTAAGTTTAAATTACAACGATTTCTGCAGAGAAAAGAAACATAAACGTTACTACTTGAGTAAGGAAGTAGTGGACATTAAAAATCAGAAATAAATTAAGAATACTGCAAATCAACTCCTGGACAAAATTAGCGCCTCAGTGAAACTTCACAAATTATTTTTATTTTTTCGAAGATTTAAATCATAGTACCTAGGTCATATTATAATTAAATGATTCTAACTAATATTTAGACAATGACTAATGTTTAGACAAATTTTAAATGTTAATGAAAACGGTGTTAATGAAAATTGTCCCAGTCGACAAGAACGACTTGTAACTGATTGTTTTAATGCATTCCATAGAAGCTCTGTGGGGTTCATATTTGGGCTTCCTTGTAGCCAGTCCAATTGAAATTTTCACAAAATTTGAAAATTCACTATGGACTACGGAGGCAGTAGGTAGTACATTTCTGGCAACGTGGGGTCGAGAGATATTCCTGCATAAAAATGAAATTATTTCCGACAGACTGGGCAAATAGCATCACATGTTCTTCTACGATATTTACTACGTAGAAATGTTCATTCATGCACCTCCCCCGTATATCAACCAACCCCATTCATCCATCCAACGAAACAAATTCCTCCTCAAGACATTTATCGCAGGCCGTAAACATTTCTTATGATCTACGCTAGACTCGTTGATGTCAATTTGGTGGATTAAGACTTGGTCTTGTTTCGTCTGAAAACAAAACTCCAGTCAACAATGATCTAATTTACGTGTTCTCTTACAAAGCGCAGTCCAGTATTTATTATTATTACATTATGTGGGTTTGGGCCTCGTCAGCCACTGATTGCATGGGTAGTCCCTTGGCGATACCCTCGTATACATTATCTAAAAATGCTATCCCATAAAAGGAGAAATTTAGGCACTTCCCCTGCCCTAAGCTCCATCTCCTCTTGGATAACAGGAGTTCCTAATATAAGGTACCTCTTCTCCTTCAGTACAGGGAAAGTGTAAAGAAGATGAATCGAGGTTTCCTCGTCTTCTTTACAGTATCTGCAGGCCAGGATATCAGCCAGCCTCAGCTTCTGCTTATATGAATTCAGGCTACTATGGTGGCCCATAATGATTCCCACCAGAATTCTAGCTTCTTGCCTGTTCAATTTAATGAATTCGTGGGCCCATTTCTCAATCTTTAAATATTTGATGAAGAGTTTGGTTATTCGACAACCCGTTACTCCCCTCCATCTTTTATTGTGCTGGTCTCTAGCCCAGCCACTTATGTGCTCTCTGATCAGATTCCGACTTATTCCCACTGCAGGTTCTGGTCCATAGAGGTTTTTCCTGGTCTCTAGTCTGGCAAGGTCACCTGCAATTAGATTTCCTTTAATGCCATTATGACAAGGTATCCATAAGAGTTCCACCAGTCTCTATCCTGCCAAGTGGTTCAATGCTTCATAGCAATTATAGATCAACTTCGACTTTGTCGATGCTGAATTCAGGGCTAACAGCGCCGCCCTGCTACCAGAGCAAATGCATACGAACTTCTCCAGGGTCCGATTTCGGTCGGCCCCCAGGACATCGTATGTAATCCCAGGACATCGTATGTAATTGCAGCTAGCTCGGTCTGCAACGAGTGCGGTAGTGTGCTTGCCCAGGGGGAAGGTTTTGCCTATCCCATCGAAATGCAGTCCAGTAACTTCATATTCTCTGGCGAGCAATTATAAAATAGCTAGTCTTCTACTATCTAATCCTCCTTCCTTAAGCCTTCTTCTCATCGTGTCGTCCAGAAATTGCTACATTATGAGCTGCTGCTGCTAAGGCTCTGATTAGCTCTAAACTGGTAAAATGCTTGTTACTTAAGGCTATTCGTATAAGATATCGCTCATCACTTACATCTATAGACTTCTTACGAATTTGTTCTGATTTTCTAATGTAACTTCCAAGTCCATTGAAATGGTTAACTATTAAAACAATTGTTTGTTATCTAACTCCAGATAAATTAACCACATATCTTTAGGTACGTCCATCATTAACAGAAATTACCGCTTTCACTAATTCATCTTCTCTTAAATTGCATGGACGACTCACCTTTTCTACTCTAAGCGTACTGGACAAAGTTTTTCGTTCACTTGATGACATTAAATAAAAAAAAATCACTAGCGTAACAGCATTTATTGCCTTTTACAAATCTTTAAATAGCGCTAAATGTATTATTAAACGTAACGAAAAATTGTCAAAAAAAAATAATAAAAACTTGCTGATACCTTAATTTTATCCAGGAGTGTAATTTTATTAGAAATACATATTGACTTCAATATAATACCTGAAAATTATGAAAATTATAGTGGAGAGTGGAATCAAATTACACAGGAGAAATTCTATAAGACATAGATGTTCAATTATAAATTTAGGATTTTTTAGAAAAATTAAAGGCCACCATATTTGAGCGAAATGTCAAAATTAGATTCAGTATGTAGCAAATTTTATACAGAATAAAATATGTTAGAATATACAGGGTGTTTCATTTAATACTTCTCATTCGTAAAATTTCAGTTTAAATTTTATGAATAATGTTTTTCTTTTATTTTCTTTTTTAAATAACGGACTGATATATAATCTTACGGATACTTGGAATAGTTAATGGAAGATATGAAGTAGATATAAATGCCGTCCATGTAAGAAGTATTTTTTTATTTTTTTATTAACAGTGACAATACGACAGGTAATCTCACTTATATTCTGTAGGAGTTACGTCTATTCGCGGCTGAACAAGACATTCCTGAAACTTTTCTCGGGGTGTTACACGAAAATATTTCCAGAGTCCCCCGAGTAACTTTCACGGTGCGGTAAAACATCCCCTTAAAGCTGCTGTCAAAAGGCACCAGAAAAATTTATACGGGCATTACCGCCGGCGCCAAGAAAATTAGCATCCAGAAAAAAAAATGCGAAACAATTGCAAATCAAAAAAAGAGACGCGGCCTACTATGTAAATGCAACAATACAGGGTTGATGCGGTCGATACGAATATGCTCGTAGCAGTGCCGCAAGCAAGTAGTAGCGATCGTCATTCGTTTCTTGGCCGTCTTGACGGGAGCATCGAGGGTATCGCGCGCGAACATCCGATGAACTTGTGCGTAATCGCGCTGCCTTGTTTTCCTATCAGTGCGTGTTTCTGGTGACTTTTCTTGTTCGGTTTTTTTGTGTTTTGTGAGTTTCTATCAGATTTTGTGTAACTCAGTAGAACCACACACATAAGGTAATATATAATTAAATATACACCACTTTTTCGCACACAGTATATATATATATATATATATATATATATATATATATATATATATATATATATATATATATATATATATATATATATATATATATATATATATATATATATATATATATATACCTATCATTAGAAGAATCTATATCAAAATAAATTAGTTGCCATAGACAGTTTATTCCTACACTCGTAGTGGTAATACAAAAGTAAAGATAAATATGTCTGGTGTAGTTGTTTGTAAGAAAAAAAATGCTATCCATTTTTTATTACCAATTATAATTGGCCGCTTTAAATTTTTGTGATCATTAATTATGTTGCTATCTATGTATATAACTGTTTATTATATGAAATTTCGATTGTTTATCAAATATTTCAATAAATGGCGAATGCGAAGGTTAAAATGCTAAACTTTAATTATTGTATCTTTTATCGGTACATTTATTGGTTACTTATATATTATATAATGAGAGGCGAGGAAATATATCCGCATATATTCTAAGGTTTATATACCCGTTATATATTTTTCTTAGTTATTATGAAATTACTATTTTAAGTGCTACACACTAAATTATTTTAAGTGTTTATTATTTTCTGGTAATTTAAAAATACATAGAATTATTATCCACATACGTAATAATACAGTGGAGTAAATATTAAATGTCATATTCAATAAAATTTTATAATCTATACATTTTGTGTTAAAGAAATAAGAAACTTCTAAAACAAGTTTGTAGAAAAGATATTTGAGGATGCTATGTAATCAGAATATAATTTTTAGTGACCACTATAGAATACAGAAAAAATGGTTACAGAAATTTAAGAAACCTTAATGTAATAAAAAAATGTCTAAGAAATTTTGCACTTCCGTACTTACCTTTCAGAAAACAACAATACGCCAAAAGCAAATTCTTATATATATATATATATATATATATATATATATATATATATATATATATATATATATATATATATATATATATATATATTTTCATATTGTACATATAGAGAAAATCATTAAAACTGTACAGGGGATATGAAAACTATAATTAATATAAAATGATAAGATTTGAAGAATGAATTTGCTTTTGATTCAAGTATAAAATAACTGATTTTGAACTGTAAAACTCTTGAGTAAAAAACCTAAAAAATATGTTATTTATATGTGAAATCATGAACGAATACATATTATCAGTATAAATTTATTACATGTGATTCAGAGATTGGTTTACATATATTTTGTTTAACTATATTATAAGATTTATATTAGGAAAAAATATTCATTTTCTAATCCGTGTTATTGTTAATTTGGTATATCAATTCAATTGTAAATCACAGTTCAATTCGTCGAAATATTTCTTATGGAATATATATTTGATATCTTTCGTTTATATACAGTAAAAGTGTGGAGATATTACTTTAACATTTATTAATATAAACTACTTTAAGAAGATATTAATATCGAAAATTTTAACATTACTGTTTATATTACGCCTACAAATGAATAAATAAATATTAACAGAATTACGTAGAAGCTATACCTAATCTATAAAATAGATAAAGAGGACAAGAATTCTTTTAAGAAGATAGGAGTATGTAAAGAATAAATTAAATATGACTACACTGATAGTCTTTTAACATCATTATCCAATTATGCCCTGTAAAAAACTTTATATATTATTATTTTACAGGATACTGTTCAGCGTATTCATATATTATATTCATGATTCTTTCTAATGATAAAAAAATAGTTTATATCGTAATTGTTAAATTGTATTCTTATTTAATATACTAGTAATGTTAACATTTATATTGACGACTTCGAAATAACACTACATTTATAAGGGGTGTTTTTAATTCAATTGTAATAGGTAAAATAAACATTCATGAAAAGGGAGGATTAAACAAATTTACATGAGTTACACTGCTATGTGGGTTTCATCGTAAAGTGTTGATTAAGGGTGGATTAAATTAAATCCAGCCGTCTGATTCTAATCGTTCTACTTTGATTGTTAATGCCATCACATCTGAATGAAGTATTCATACAGTTCACAAGTATTCATAAGAAAACTTTTATAAGTTGCAATAATAAGGGAATACATGTATTGTTCAATAAATAAATATGTTAACAAGATGATTAACCCGATTAAGAATAGTTTAAATTATAAAATCTGTAAACATTTTAAAAGTACAGCAAGAAAGACGAATTAGACATACCGTTAATGGAACTTTGATAGATTCATATAATTAATAAAAAATTACAATTGTACTTCCTCATTACAAATAAATAAAAAAACTACCAAAATATAATTATTATGTAATTTCTCGCATTAAAATCACTTTCAAATGTTTACTTTTTGCAGAGGTGGTTAGAAACATCCATCTTAGGGTGGTCCAAAACTTGAATCTTTTTCTAAGTATTCACAAAAAATCATTGCACAGTGTGAGAACTTCGTAACTTTTTTTTAACTTCAATAAATTACAACACGTATACTGTATTCTTGTTAACTACAATCAATATTTGAATGAATCGGTATATACATATTTTTAAAGCAATGTTGTCTTCGTCAGTAAGATATGTCATTTGTTATTCAAACGTGAACTCGAATCTATTATTTACTAACTGACTTCAAAGAAGGAGAAGTTTCTCAATTCGAACCAATTTTAATTATTCTTTTTGCGTTGGATTGAGTATAGCTTCAAGATGGTCCCATCTTAATTTAATTAGTATTGTACCTTGGACTTCGAAGATATACAACGGAACTCCTTATTCAAGTAGCCGTCGTTTTCTCATTCGTAAAGCATTCTTAGTAGGTCTACCCATCACTTAAAACTGTAAAATCATAAGTTAAAATAAAAGCCGACTTCAAAGAAAAAAAAGCAGCTTAGTTAAAACGCAAGAAATAATTGTTTTCTACAACAATATAATATTAATTTGTTGTTTCTTTTCATGTAATTAAGAAATTATTGTTTGTTCTCCGACTTCAAAATATTATATAATTTTAAAATAGGTGCCATACAATATTAGTAATGCGAATGCCGGTCCTCGGAAATTTTAAATGTAAACTCGTTGTTATAGTAGCAAGGTATATTTTTTTTTATGTTTTACTTGGACATGTCGTCATCGAGCCAGCACTACGGACGAATATGTTCGTGCGGTTCGAAACATTCTTGAAGAACGTCGACGGGTGACCGTATCCGAAATTGCAGAAAAGGTCGGAATAAGTTATGGAAGCTGTCAAGCGATCATCAAAAATGACCTGGAGTTCTGTAAACTGTGTGCCAGGTGGACCCTTCTTCTTTTGACTGTACATCAGAAGTTGAGACGTTTGGAGGTCTGTCAGGGGCTTACAGTAAGGTTTGCGGAAGAAGGTGATGCATTTCTGAGTCGGATTGTCACCTCCGATTAAACGTGGGTCCACTATTACACGCCCGAGTTGAATCAAGCCAGTATGGAGTGGCGGAGGCCAAGGATTGTATACCCTATACAATCCTTGGGCGGAGGCAGTCCCAGTGAAAGTCAAGACTCGACTGTCAGCTGGCAAGGTTCTTTCAACCGTTTTTTCGACCGCCGAGGCATTTTGATTTTTTGCACGAACGACGTATAATCAATAATGCTTACTACTCTAAGCTATTTAACCAGGCGAGAGCTGCATATCGCCGCAAAAGACGAAACCGACCGATTCGAGAGGCAATCCTCCTTCACAACAACGTCAGGCCCCACACTGCAGCTCTGATAGTCGAAAAGCTGAAAGAAATACACTGGACTCTGCTTGAACATCCTCCATACAGTTCAGACTTATCGTTTTGCGATTTTCATTTGTTTAAAGAAGCTCTATGTGGGTAACGATTTGAAGATGACTAGGGCGTAGAGGTATTTGCAATTGGCTCCTGACGCAACCAGCTTCATTCTACGATACGGGGATAAAATACCTTCCTTCTCGCTGGGAAAAATGTATTTTCAAAGCAGAGGACTATGTAGAAAAATAAAATATCTTTGCCTTTCTTTTTAAATCAATATTGTTTTTTCAAATAAAGTCCCGTTTATATTTGATTCGCCCTCGTAAGTTAAGCATAGGAATTAAACTATAAGGTTGTTGAAGACATATACTATAATAAAACTCCTACATAATTTCTCTAAAACATGACGTGAGATATTTCTTATTTTTATATACAGGGTGAGCCACGGTGGATGGAGTATTAAAAGTATATGGAGAACGGATCTACCGATTGCTTTGAAATTTTGGTTACCAAAATAGTCGAGTATGATCTATGCAACTAAAATATTTTTGAAAGTGCGGTGTTGCCACTTATACGTAAAACCGGCAACATCTTCGTTATTTTAAATAGAATACCCTATACATTTTTGCATTTTTTTGAATTGTCGCTACTTTCTGAGTAACTTTTGTTAATATTTCCCTATATCTATCTCAAGCCGTTATCGAGATAATAATTCTTTTCTGAATTTATTGCCAAAAATTTTACTTTAAGTAAATCGTGATTTCTCCTACCTACGCAGCAATTAAAAGATAATTTTTCAGTTGTGGCTAGGCAAGGCCTGGGGGCATCTTCTTCATTAATCAAATGTTTCCAATATCATACAGGGTGAGTTAGAGAATGCTTTATATAAGTAACTTAGAGAAATGCATGAGTCAATTTTTTTAAATAGAACGCCCAGTATATTATTACTAATTCGGAAAGGTCATACATTTACCTATTTAAAAATGTTAATGTCCCCTATACCCAATGCGCACCGAACCAAAATTTATAAAATTCCTCTGAATTCGTAGAAACTTTATGTTGTTCATCTGCGGCAAATTCGGATATTTCTCATTAAATATTCTACAAGTTCTGTTGATAATCTTATTGCACTGTCGATGAATAATAAACAAATCTATTAAAATTGTGCTTGTATAATTATTTTCTGCCATATTTGTGCTACAGCTATTCAAACTCAGTGCAAATATTACTAATGTCAAATTTATTTAGAAAAATATCATGTCTGTTGTCATTAAAAAATGATAAAATAAAAATTTCATGGCCCACCCGTTATGACAACATACCAAAAGATATAATATTCCTGGAACGGTTACAGAAAAGTGCATATAAATCGAAAACGGCGCGCGTTGGGTATAGGGGACATTAACATTTTTAAATAGGTAAATATATCACCTTTCCGAATTAATAATAATATACTGGGCATTCTATTTAAAAAAATTGACTCGTGCATTTCTCTAAGTCACTTATATAAAGCATTCTCTAACTCACCCTGTATGATATTGGAAACATTTGATTAATGAAGAAAATGCCCACAGGCCTTGTCTAGCCACAACTGAAAAATTATTTTTTAATTGCTGCGTAGGTAGGAGAAAATACGATTTACTGAAAGTAAAATTTTTGGCAATAAATTCAGAAAATAATTATTATCTCGATAACGGCTTGAGATAGATGATATAGGGAAATATTAACAAAATTTACTCAGAATGTGACGACAATCCAAAAAAATGCAAAAATGTATAGGGTATTCTATTTAAAATAACGAAGATGTTGCCGGTTTTACGTATAAGTGGCAACACCGCACTTTCGAAAATATTTCGGTTGCATAGATCATAGTCGACTATTTTAGTAACCAAAATTTCAAAGCAGTCGGTAGATTCGTTCTCCATATACTTTTAATACGCCATCCACCGTGGATCACCCTGTAAATTTATTCATTGAAATCGTAATGTTATCTAATTCTATTTTCTTGTGACAACTCCATAACACTGCATGATTCCACGTGATGTTCGTCCAGTTTATTTATTAAGAAAAGCTTTGTACAACTACAGCATAATGGGGGTGTTGCGCAGTGGTTATTATTGAAACCAAACAATTTCACTCGATAGGGTCGCATCTGGTACAGCTGGATGTTATCTCATATATTCAGTTAAGTAATAAGTATTATTCATAGATAATGGAATTCAACTCAAAATCAAAAATACAACAGTATACATAACATTCTGTTACAAAAAAGCATTTCTCCATTACTGCTTTTAATCATTATGAATATTTAAAATTTCGTTTGGAAAATTAGCGCATATAGATCAACAATTAAAAACGATAAACAATCGAAGGTCCAACGTTTATCGTAAAATTCTAAAATAACGTCAAAATTAATTTTATTATATAAGTGGTCTCCACCCTGTCTATCTTGATTTGTGCAAGATGGAAACCTTAACTGGTATAAATTATGTCACTTAAATGTGGAGGATTTCACAAAAAATTCTAAAATCAGCTGATTATTCGTTTTGGCTTGGTTTTATTTAGATAGAATATTTTTCAAGTCCTCCATATTGAAGTTGCATAATTCATTGCAGTTCAGATTTCCACCCTGTATAATACTAGAGAATGAATTAACCTGCATAGTTAATTTAATTAAGGCAGTTTAATTAACATCCTATTATATAAGGTGATTAATTAAATATTAATCAATATATACTGTATTGTAAATTTCACATTTGTTGACCAGTAATTCATTGAATCAATCAGCAAGATACAGAAGACGGAAAATAAGAAGAAAATATATATAATGAAGAATATGGTTACATATATGTACATACATTACATATATCGTTAATACGTCAAAATATCACATTTCATGTTTCCACGAATTTGTCCTTGTATTCAGTCGTTTTAGCGAGAACTGTAGTTGTTTTAGCGTACGTTATTTATTTTTTAACTGATATAGTTGGTTTTTGTATAATTAAGTTTAATTCGTACATTCTGACTGTAGAAAGGATACTGTAATGGTGTCCAGAACCGGATTCGAATAATTAACGTATGTCGCGTTGTTGACGGAAATACGTAAATAGAGAGCGCGATGTCCATTCAGGTGCGAGTCCGATGGAGTCCGATGCGGAATTAATAACAGTTAAGCACTCACTCCGCGTTAGTTACAATGATGGGTAACCTATAGATAGAAACACGCGGAGCAGGGGTGCAAATCGTATTTTGACTAGACGTTTTGAATTTGGCTCTGTATTGGGGGTGTCATTACAGTCCACTATAGGTTTCAATTGATACATTGGAAGTGTATTCGAATATTCGCTGTATGCAAGTATGGGGTGGGGGTAAATAAGTCGATGCAGCACTTGCAGCGGTCACAAATTGCACTAAAGTAGGCAGTCAGGTCGTATATGTGTTTACAAAATTTAATTCCTAAACACGTCTAAAAATGGGCCCTTAAGGCCGGGACACACTTGTCATACACCCCTCCAATACGACTACGATCATACAGTCGGACAGCGCCATTGAGGCAGGTCACGTGCCAATAAGGTGAAATGAAAAGGGAAACGGTAGTGGACTCCAAACGCGGTAGCATTCGGAGTCCACTACCGTTTCCTGTACCGTCTTCCGTATTACTACTACCCCGGTCAAGATAGACATTGACCCTTGCATTAATTCACAACAAGCTGAAAATTTACAGGCACGTAAGGGATACCACTCTAATGAAATCCTAAAAAGTCCCCATTGGTCCCGCGTGTGCAAAAAATTTTATTCAAGGTCATAGGTCGCAAAATGGATTTTTTGGATTTTTTGGCCAAACGGTTAGATTTACGATAAAAATAGCTGAGACTAAAATCAGGTAATTATCTACTAGAATTGTCCTTATACTTTTTTCTCTAAGATTTACCATGTCTGAGAAAAAGCCAGTCGAAAGTTAGCTGGAGCTGGATTCTCCATAATATGCATAACTACGCTGTCTCTGAACATTATTGAACGCGTGATATAAGTAAAATTTTAAGTTTGCGTTACTAATACATTTGACATAAATACTACAACATAAACACTACGTATACTATTGATGGCGGATATTTATTGCACCGTGTGGTCTGGGATCGAGAAGATACCTTCAGCAACATTTTGGACAAATATGTTCAATACGTACGGAGACATTTTGGTCAAAAAGTAACCATAGTATTCGATGGTTATTCAACAAAAAATATTAAAGCTTCCGAACAACGTCGCCGTGTGACAAAATCAGCAACTTGCTCTGATATTCTCTTTGACCAACATATGACAGTTTCAACTAGCCAACAACAATTTTTATCGAATGTTCATAATAATTCTCGGCTCATTATAATGCTAAAAGATAAATTTACTACTGAGAATATTTTAGTTAAGCAAGCTGACAATGACGCTGATGTACTTATTGTTGAAACTGCAATCAATCAATTTAATACAGCAAATATAAATGTTGTTGTTGGTGAAGACATTGTTGGTGATCTGTTGGTATTAATTACTGCTCGAACTTCAAGTGACAAAGTTATTTATTTTTTGAAACCTGGCAAGGCTCAACAATCTTCAGAATATTTTTCAAATGAGAATTTATCGGCTTTCCCTAAATGTAAACGCCATCTTTTATTTTTACATGCTTTCACTGGCTGTGATACTACATCAGCATTATTCAGGAGGGGAAAAACATCAATTTTGAAATTATTCGAAAAACAGGATTTAGTGAGATGTGCCCAAGTGTTCGAATATTTAAATTCTACGCCAGAAACTCTAATCGTTCATGGAATTCGCTTTCCTCTTTCAATGTATGGAGCTCAGCAAAAATCACCTGCATTGATAAGTACCGTTACTTATCCTTTGCTAAACAATCATGTAATAAAAAACGTGTGTTCAAGTGTGGCTTGGCAATGCACTGGATCCAGAAGAATGGGGTTGGAAGCTAATTGACAATGTACTGTAGCTAATCCATACTCTACTTCCGCCTGCACCAGAGAAGCTCCTTAACACCATTTTTTGCAATTGCAAGAAAGGGTGTAGTTCAAAATGCAGCTGCAAAAAACTGGGCTTATTTTGTTCAACAACATGCATCAGTTGTCAAGGCCAGTCGTGTTCAAACGTTGAACTTTCAACAGAAGAAGATACCAACATCAACGACGAAACAGATGATGTATCGCTGCTACAACAATTTACATCGACTCAGGAGGATGCAGAGGAAAAAGAAGAAGAAGATAATTATGGAAGAAGAAATGAAGAAGAAGAAGAAGAAGCTCAATAAGACCTTGATTTACCACTGAAACAGACCGTGGAGTATGCCTACCGGGGAAACCACGTTAAAAAAAAAACGCGCCTTGTACACTACTTCATAGGTGGCGTGGAAACGTCTGCATTTTATGGAGAATACAGCTCCAGCTAACTTGTAAATGTTATTCTCTATTCCAGCTAACTCAAATGGCTTGTTCCCAGAAATGGTAAATCTTAGGGAAAAAAGTATAAGGAGAATTTTAGTAGATAATTACATGATCTACAATTTTAGTCTGAACTATTTTTATCGTAAAAATAACCGTTTCGCCAAAAAATCCAAAAAACCCATTTTGCGACTTTTGACCTTGAATAAAATTTTTTGCACACACGGGATCAATGGGGACTTTTCAGGATTTCATTATAGTGGTATCCCTTACGCGCCTGTAAATTTTCAGCTTGTTGTGAATTAATGCAAGGGTACCCCTAGTTTTTGGGCTAATTTGACCGGGCTATACCGTTTCATTCGACTGTATGATCGTAGTCGGATCGGAGGGGTGTATGATAAGTGTGTCCCGGCCTTTACAGTTGCTGTATTGTAAATTTAATATATTTACAGTATTTATGTTATTTAAGTCTAAAGTGGCAGGTGAAATGAGAAGTAATTAACAAATTATTGTAAAATCTGGATTAATAAATTATTTGATGACGATATTATTTTGACGGACGAAGGGTTTTCAGAACTAAGACGAGTTCTGGACGAAGCTAGAAGCAAGTGAGGATAGTTACGCTACCTTTTCTACAAGACAAAAGTGAATTTTCCATAGAGGAAACTCAAGAAACTTACAATATTGCCCGTGCCAGAATTCACGTCGAAAGAATAATGCGAAGAATTGTTATGTATTGGTAAATTTACAACCCCCAATAATTAAAGAAATAATAAAAATAAACATTTATTATGAATAGTCATTAATTATATCATTATAATATTAATTCTTATAATTATTTATAAACATTTCTTCTTATTTATTTATATTTATTCTTATTTATTTGGTACAAATATAATCTGTATTAAATTTTCTACGTCTTTTCCATTAAAACTTTGTTTTTCATGTCACTATTGCTATCAGCAACAGTATATTTCAAATACAACGCTTGTAAATAATGTTCAAAATAAGATTTCACTACATAATATTGCATGTATTATGAAAGCTTCATTCTGTTATTGAAATAATACGTTTGCTAAGGTCTTTGTTCATAAAAATTGATGCAGTACAATTAAATTTAATACGATTTTACGTGCAATTTTAATATTACCAATTTAATCAGAATTTCTGACACATGATATCCTACAAAATTGTGACGCTACGCGGCGCTGATGTCGTGCACATAGCGAATAGGTCATACAGAAAATTCCCAGTTACCAGACATTTTCCGACTAGAAGAATTCTTGTATTTCACTATGTTGAAAAAGTTCGTTAATTTATTTATAAAATTAGCAATATTCATTAGCTGCATTATTTGGTTGTAATCAGTTTTAGACTATTGAATATTTGACGTATTTTTATGCACGATGTTGTTGATCGGGTAAGAACAGCAGCCTCTTGAAATTTTATATTAGTATAGTACGAATCACTATGACGGTACATCATGTATTTTTCATTTGTAATATCGTCATGAATGGTTAAAGTTGAGATTACAACCTGGCGAAGAGGTGACCGTCGATTAGTGAAGAAGCCTAGAAATATTAACACCATGTTGCACTAAACTTGATTTGGAACAGTAAATATGATCATTGTTGTCTTTAATACTAAGAGTATTCTTTAGAGAGAACAGAGAATAAGAAATATTCAATTTGACTGTCAGTTTTGAGGCGTTTGTGAGACGATCCACAATGAAAAATATTGGAATTGTTGCGCACCAGTAGTTGGGTGATTTACCAGGTCTTCTCGCCAGCTTAATTGATATTTTATAGTTTTCTGAAAATAAGGCGGTTCCCTTGAAAACAATGTATACAATCTGGTAAGAAAAACAACGTAACGTTACTGTATACTGGTTATTCAGCGGATCTCATTGTCAGTAAAGTTGATTTGTTTCCGCACAGATGGTATCGAATATCTTATAGCTTAAACATTTTTATGAAAAATTTTTTGCAGAGATATGTACATAACATTCAGTATTGTTCATGATAGTGATTATGAAATTATCGACTAGTACAATAATTTATTGAATCATTTTGAAACACATATGATTAAGTCTGTCTATATACTAGAATAAGATATATAAAACTAAAATAGGATAAAAAATAGGATATAAAACTAGTCGATTACCAGTTTTCTATCTGGGTGTAGGTTTTTTCAAGTATAGAACATTATAATTGTGGAGAGATCGGAACCTTTGGTGTAGAAACAAACACAGGAGATCAGTTCTCCACGAACACCGTCTGTGGCTCGAAGTGCATTTTATGAATCAGCAAGCTTCATTGAGAAACAATGAATCATCTCTCGTTTTTGTCTTGCTTAACTAGAATAATAAAATTATAACGAGCATATACGAAATCAAAGTTTTGTTGCCAATTATGTACAGAAGTTTTAAAAGGGTTATTTACCAAAAGTTAAACAATTTTTGTCGTCATGCAATAACTTACATATATTTTCTCCCTTGATATCCCATCTTCCATATTATAGGCTCATAATTAGAAGTATCACCTTCTACGTAGTGTCTTCTTTAGAGTACACAAGTGGAGTCTTGCATCAAATTAATTGTCTTAATTCTCTTCATATCTCTAGGATTGTGTACAATCCCACGGGATTAGCCTCGTATAAATTTCAAATTATATTAGGTACTCCGCCGGGATCAATTCTCAGGTTACCGTTATTCAACATTTACACTACTAACCCTCTTATATATTTAAGTGAACACAATCTGTTGTGTGTATATTATAATAGAATATATCTATGAATAGAATAGACAATTCCACTACACAGGAAAAATCTAATATATAGCTCACGTAATAGAAAAGTTTTATGATATTAAATATGTCACACTATAACATTGATAATAAATACATTGTTTTATTTATCATCGCGTAAAATGTCTCGGTACAGTCAATTCCAATAAGAGGGATGAGGCAGCGTACTCCGTTGATTGTCGGACCTGCGCTATTCGCAAGAAATGAACAAGAAGTCAAGCAACGAAATGCTCGGTGCGATTTGGATGGGTGACACATGGTCACATTCTCATGCCGCGCTGGTGCTGACTTGGTATTTGGTAACAGGATGGTAATTGGGCCAAATACTGGGCACATTGTCTGCGTGAGTTCGATTATCATCAGAGGGAACTTGGCACTTCCCTCAGGGCTGGGTGTTTGTCCGTGTCTATATGTGTAACCTCCTACTCAAGCCTGTAGGCTGTCTGGGGAAGGAAGTCTACTTTCTGTGTGTTTCTATGTGACCATAAGGTAATGAAAGATATAGGTATGGATAGGATTTACATTTGCGATAGCTATTTAGCAATAATTTATATCAAATATAGCATATTATTGTAAACCTTTAATAGTTTGATAATTTTATTATAAATAAACGTGAATGCATTTAAAATAGTTTCTCTGCTTTTTAATATTACGGTAAATTATATTCTCTAAGTAAATTTTTATTTATATGATGAGTGGTATAAAAATATATTTATGGTCTTAAAAAAGTTCGACAAAGATTTGCATTAGCAATTTCTTCCATACTTCATGCTAAGCAGTAACTTTACTATTAAAGTTTTAAATATTATTGTGTATTCCGAAGAAACGAATTCAATTAGTCATAGACGATAATCGAAACGAAAGAAAAATGTTGTGGAACATCTATATAATCTTAATTGGACATAGAATCAAAATTTTTGGGAATACGGTTGTCTCAAAAATTCGATTTATGTATAAGAACAAGCTGTAGTCTTTCTGTCACAATATCGGTTATTTAATGACAGTTCATAACCAGACTTTTGTGGAAATCAAGATTCGAGATCATCAAAATCAGTAAAAAGTAATTTCTATTAAAACGTTATATTAAGAAATGAAGTATCGAAATATTTCTCAAATTATGTCGTATAAATATATTCTCAATCGATTGAATCAATTGTTAGCATAATCAATATAGAATGCATTGAAAATTGGTCTACTTCCATTACATTGACTTACGTTCCTTAAACACTAGAGCAAGTCAATATCTAAAAGAGGAAAAGTCGGTCTAATGCTATACAAGTGTCTTTCAATAAATTGAATTTTTTTAACGATTACTAAGTAATGACAATCCACTAATGAAATTATATTATTGTATTTGACTTTCCCAAACGAGGCGACTCAGATCTACAGCGATAAGATGGGTAAAGAGCAGTAGTACAGCTCGATCTAAACCAAATCATTGAAGACTATCATCACGCTTTAGAATAGGCATGCGTATTTGTCTTTAAGTTTGTCATTATTTGGCATATTTATCTTTATTTTAAAGTTTGTGGCGATCAGAACATAAACACTTTTAGAACACCCGTTATTTTATTGAACGCCGTTGGGGCATACTTAAACTCATACTATATATAAACATTTGAAGCAAATATATTGTCTGCTTCTTAACCGTTTAATAATACGTAATAAGGGAATAAATTAATCACAGAATCACAGCATGCAAAGTAAAATTTCTAGTAGATGAACATTGCGTCTTGACCTCGTTTCTTGATTAGTATGCTGAAATCAATATTATGGTATTTTCTAGTTTCAAGGTGAGCACTACGAATTGTCAATGATAAAAGCAAATACCATATTTTTTACAGTTTGCTAATGTAAATACATCTGTATTAATAGTAATACTAGATAAGGTTTAAATTACTTTCGTTTAACCGTTGTTGACTGTATGAAACTGATCTCTATAATAGTAGGCAAGCCATGGACCTAGTAAAAAGTTATGTATTTTATATCACATAATTGGCAAACCTTGTTCTGACTTCGTTACAGTTTTATTTCACAAAATAGAATATTTAAAGTATCTCAAAATAGTCGTGGGCCATATATATATATATATATATATATATATATATATATATATATATAAATAAGGTAAATAAGAGCAATCACGTATTAAAGAAGCCGGAAAACTTATCCTTATACAGTCAAGCTCAATAAACTTAAAACGGTTTTATACAAGAACTTATTTCTGTATAGTATAGCCCTGTGGAATTAATTAACTCTAATTCTTTTTCTATTTACGCATAAACCAACAGCTTACGGATGTTTCACGACTTGCTGTTACCGATTTTTCATAATAATAAAAAAAAATAAATATAAGAGAGTAAATAAGAAATATTTTGTAAATGTATATAAGATCTAAAAAGATAGAACTCATGGTAGATATCGTTAGATAATAATTAGAGTATCATCCGTGAAATATATTTCTAATTCTATTTTCAGAACTGCTAAAAAATATTATAATGGAAATGCAAGTTTGGAAAGTCGACATTTTGAGAAATTTTGACATATTGTATCGAACTTCTTCGCTGTGTATGTTACATCATACTTATAGTGTCCACTATAGCCAAATTTCTGCTTTGCTGTCTCATGCTTTAGTTGAAAAATTATTGCCTTCCTAACTGTTAAAATATCGCCGTTTTAAAAGATACTTTCACACATTGTTTGCATTTATGGTACATATATATTACATAATTATATTGAAAATAGCCAATAAATCAAAAGCGTACAGCTAAACTTATTACTACTTTATAAAAGTGGAATTGCTACAATTTAAAAAAAACTAAATTTGTTGTATTGTTAAAATAGAATACCATTCTTTCGCTATACTATACACTATAGAACACGCTAAAGTTTTGTGTCTAAATACACAGCTTACTACTGTTCTCTATTTTTACTATGTCTATTTGTACTGCTCTTTTGTATGATTTAACACAAACTCTATTTGGATTATATGTCTATTATGACTACAAAAAAATCAAATCACTAATTATTACTAACTTCGGTTCTTCAGTAACGCGTCCAGTATAATATTGACAATCGAGGTTAGAAATTCGTGCCCAAACTGACAGCAAAAGTTCGACTATCTATCCATCTATGTAAAACTTAGTAGACGGTAACTAATGACAGATATTGCTAGCTTTTGTACGAGTATATGTATGCCTTACAGTGGGCACGTGAATCTCAAATATTATGAATAGCTGACCTCTATTGTTTCTAGATAGTAGTTCTAAATATCAGAATCGCAGATAAAACTATTATTTATTTGATTTTATTTAAATAGGGACCTCTAAGGGCTATCAGCCAACATTAAATATTTTTACTAACGAACTAAGAAACAATAAATATATTGAATGAATTTTGGTGGATTTGAACAACTAGTTTTGACTAACAAATAAAATTATGAATGATGGCGTTTTAATTTATAAAGAAATCTGGCTGAAATAAGAAATACTTTCAATACACTTTCAATACACAGTTGATCTCCTAGAGGGCTGCTCGTCCTCTACTGGGAGATGAAATATTATTCAGAAGTCCAGGGTGATTAGAGGAAAACTGGAAATAGCGACTTCCTCTGAATACGTAGCAAGAAATAAAAAACTCATTCCCATGCCTCATTTTATGCCCATAGGGTCCTAAATGTGTGTTAATTATCGTATGTTTATTTTGGATACCTTAAACATATATTCGTATAGCTAAATTAATAAGAAGTCAAAGACCTACATACAAAAGATACATTGTGTAAATAAATATTGTTTGCCACCAATATCACCTCAACCAGGCCAGTTTATATAAAGAGCTGAAATTGAAAAGCATCGACAATGTGTCACAATTCAGTTCCCTAAGTAGATCATTAAGGAATTTAATACTTATATATTGGTCGCCTCGTTACTGAAAATGCGTTTAATGGTATATGTTATATCTTAACAAAAGATCAGACAGTGCCAGCGATATTCTGTGCCACTTACTGAAACTAGTACTATGTAATTTATGTTTTGACTTGAATATTTTAGTGATGAACACTTCCAATATTGTAATTACCTTTTCATGTCAATAGAAATGGCTGTGGATGTAAAAAGGCCTAAATAAGTCAAATCCACAGATTTCGTACATGCGCATGCATGTTAGATACACAAAATGGTATAATACCAGGAACGCTATCTTTCCCCTTATTTGCTATTTGGTAGTTAATATAGATTGGTCATGTATTTACATACTTTAAAGCGTAAGTGAATTTATTCAATACTTAAAAAGAAACTAATCAATAATATCTGATATGAATATCCACAAAAAAATTAATCAACAGAATGGTTCACTAATACAAAATAACTTTAACCCCTCGACGGGCGCAGCTGATCTGTGAGATGCGGCAGTCACTTTCTTCTTTGCCCTTTCATACGTATCACAAATATTAACTCTCTCATAGCTTCCTAGCTCCAAATCACTGTTGTTGATATGGTGTCGATTTTTTAAAGCATTTCCTGGCCTGGTAGGGTACACCCGGATCTCTCAGATGCATTGCGCCTGATTATGTCATTATTTTAATTTTTATATTTTGTTAGATTTATTTTATTATTTAAATTAATAATATATTTTAGAATCTCTACACTTACTTATTCTGGATTTTTATGATATTATTATTCAAAATTAACACATTTGTGTGTTAAATTATTGGCTTGTATTAAATATCGTTACAATGTGACGTTTATCTTTGTTTGGTATATTCTAAAATGATGAAGAGGATTTATAATTCTTTACACTTAAATTAGGCACTTACTTATAACTTCCCTTTGTAATTCACGTCCAAAATTTTTTATATATAACCTTATGACTTTTACCTGAAGGAATAGGTGGTTTATTTTCTGTATTCAAAATATTGCTCAATACTAATTTATGTTTGTGTTTTGTCCTTAAAACGGAAAGAAATTAGTCAATAACTGGCTGTCCTGTAAAAATATTTCAAATTTATCGGTTTACAAACATTAAATAGGAGTTCCCTTATATAAATTTAATTATTGCGATTGAAAACTAGTGTGAAATATTTACTATTATATTGTATTAAATATATAAATAAGCGTTTAATTAAGTCTCACCATTAAAACCTAAATTGTGTCATATTTGACTATGGGATCTCTCAAATGCATTGCGCCCGAATGTGTTTGGATTCAGACTACGTCCGACGGAAGGTTAAGTATTAAAAGAACATAAAATGTAGGATATCAAACTGAGCAAGCAAGTTGTAAGCTTATCGTTAAACTTTGTTAAATTTTGTGGACATGCTCAAGGTTGTAACGTAGGTCTGTTATAATATTTAATATTTATTTTGAATTGTGAATATCATTGACTCGTATTCCGTATTTGCTTATAAGCAAATTTGTAAAACAGAGTATTCGCAATCGTCACGATTTAAACAAGCAGACTTTAGAGACAAATAGCAATGTCGCATCTGTCAATAATTAAACATTATTAATTAGTATTATTTATTAATTTAACATTACAAAACACATAATATGTTACAACTATTACCACAGAAAAAAACATAGTATGCGGGCAATCACTGCAATAAATTTTCAATGTGACGATCTCCTACTTCTAAACACTTATCCAATCTCCGCGTTACTTCTCTCATCGAAGCCTTACGAAACATTTCTCTAGATAATTCATCGCAAGTATTCCTGATTTTTTTCTTATAAACGTTCCAACTAATTTTTCAAAGTTCCCCATAAGAAGAAGTCTAGTGGGGTCAAGTCCGGTGATTTAGGCGCCCATTGTATCGGTCCATTTATACCTATCCAATTTTCTCCGTAAGTTTCGTTTAAATATTGTTGGAAAATTCTTGCTTTATACGGGGGAGCTCCGTCATGCTGGAAACACATGTTTGCTCGCAGCTGTAATGGCACATTTTTGAGAAGCACAGGAAGTCGTTCTTGAAGAAATTGCAAATATCGCTCACTATTTAAAAGTCCTTCGTAAAAATATGGACCAATCAAATGCCCATTAATAATATCACACCAAACGTTAATTCCGAAGTGTCCTTGGTTTTCAATCGGATTGACAAAATGTGGATTTTCAGTAGCACAAAAATGTTCATTTTCTTTATTGGGCTTACCATTACTAACAAAGTAGCCTTCGCTCGTCTACAACTTATGCTGAAAAAAACCGATTGCCATTGATCTCTAAGTTTACTATCACTTGGTAACATAATTAATTCTTCGTTGTTAATGTTGATCTGACAAGTGTTCTAAGTTATGAATTTTATAATCGTGATAACTATTTTCTTTCAAAAATTTTTCGTACCGAACTATATTTTAAATTCAACTCACGACAAGCCTGATGAATCGAGTTCCTTGGATAATCTTCAAAATGCTGCAAAACAGTGACAACAGTATTGTCAGAATTGACCCTTTTAACAATTATCCTCCATTTCGAGAAGAAAATGCCTCGTTCTTGCACGTAAATTGCGTTCCAATCTTGCAAATATTTTTAAGCTTGGAATAAGACGCTCAGAATCTCTGGGTGTATTACTGATCTGCTAATCTAGGGTTCTTTTGAGATTCCCCATAAACTGATAACATATCTAATAACATATTGGAACTAAACCTACCGAAACAGCTGTATGTCGTTCGGTTCTAATCCGAGACAGATGTCGAATCCTACCTGTGGCGGGTTTTACTTTTTGAAACCTTATCTAATCGTGCAGAAATACGAGAAAGGGGTCGAGGATCGCTTTTAGATATAATTCAATGCCTGGCGTGGCTTTAGCCCGAGGAGTAATTGTTTCCTATAGCGATTATGTAATAGCCTTGCTATCCGGGAACTACCTTGATAACAACTTGGCGGTTTGGTGGTTCCTTTCTCGATTTCCGACTTATATGTTATTTATTACAGCTGTGTTATCCATTAAACAGTACAATTATACTCTTCTATATCTCTGTGATTATCTGTAAAGTTTAATATGACAATTGATAATACTATTAATTATGTATCTTTGTATGACAAGCTACCCAGTAAATTATTGGCTCCTATACACTACTTACTCATTAGTGTAACCAGTTTCGGCTAAATTGGACATTTATATTTAAGTTTACTTTCGTGGGATTAAGTGGGATCTAGTTAGCCCGGAGAGGTAATGGAAAGTTTTCATGCCAGATTACGACTCGCCCACTCCACAGTCTGATTGGACGGATTAGAACGGGAATGTCTGCAATGTTCCCGAGGATTTCGAACTGATGTTAAGTGAGAGTGTGGTGGCAAATATTGCCAACTGATTGAAAGAAAACATTTCACTAACGACAATTTCTGTGTTTTTGTAATCACGTTGTAATAGTCGGGCGAAACGATCGATGGGAAGAAAAAATTAGTTTTCCGGTCGTCTCTCAAGAACCAGGGGGAAACATGTTGAAGTATAATTAACCGCCAGACGGTTATTTATTTGGTAGTACACGCGATTGGACGAATAGCGTCTAGTTGTTAATGCATTTCTAACGATTATTAAAGGAATATAATAAATGTATTATTAATAGAATTCATCTTGAAGTAATCAACTTAAAAATAAACAAATAGATTAATTATAACGTTACAAAATTTACTAAAATGGAACGGTTTAAGATATTTTTCCTGGGAAAGGGTTTTAACCAGCAATAAAGAGCGGGAGGCCAATTACTTACAAACAACAAACATCGAAAAATTACTTGAGAAGTCGCTCGAAACGCGATTCACTAATCAAGTTGGTATCATCAGCAGATGACTAAAATAATATGTTTCTGTTTACTACAAGACTGTTTCTAATATGTAATCTCTTATAATTATTTTCTTCATTGTTACTAAATGAGAGTAGTACACAATCTATACAAAGAGCAAACTGCTGTTATAGAAGTAGAAGGGGAATAAAGGCAAGTAGGTATTAGGAAAGGAGTAAGACAAAGATGTACGCCACTAATTTTTAATCTGTACATGGAAGAGGCGATTAATGTGGTAAAAGATAGAGTGGATTTCGGGATTAAAGTACAGGGACAGAAACTAAAAATGCTGAGATTCGCGGATGATATAGCAGTATTAGCATTTAGTAAAGAGGAATTAGAATTAGCGTTGAACGAAATGGAGGCTGTGTTGACAGAGGAATACGGAATGAGGGTGAATAAAAACAAAACTAAAGTGTTAGTGTGCAGAGGGCGCGAGAGCAGAGCAAAAACGAAAGTACAAATTAATAATGAAAGATTGGAGGAAGTTAAAGACTTCACTTATTTAAGTAAAATAAATTGTGATGGAAGAAGCGATAAAGACATAAAACAAAGAATAGCTCAGGGTCGAGTAGCTTTTAACAAAAAGAAAGCAGTTTTACGCTCGGGGGTAATAAACTTAGAAACAAGGAAAAGATTTTTGAAAACATATGTATGGAGCACGGCACTATACGGTTGCGAAACCTGGACGGTAGGGGAAGCAAGTAGGAAGAAATTAGAAGCTTTTGAGATGTGGTGTTACCGAAGAATGATGAAAATACCATGGACTGATAGGGTTAGAAACGAAGAAGTATTGGAGGAAGTCGGCGAGAAAAGAAGTATGTGGAAAAACGTAAAGAAGAGAAGAGATAGACTAGTAGGCCACTTGCTGAGACATGGGGGAATAGTCCACGATCTTTTGGAGGCAGAAATATGAGTGAAGAAAGGCAGAGGTAGGCCTAGATTAGACTACTGCTCGCAAATAGTAAGGAATGTAGGTTGTAGCACAATTAGCGAAATGCATAGGTTAGCACAAGATAGGAGAAGCTGGAGGTTAGCGTCCAACCAGTCTTAGGACTGATAACCTCATGATGATGTTACTAAATTGTAAGAAGGAAGAATATCTTACTGATCCATTAATGCCGTCTAATGATGTCAATTCTTTTAAGTACATTATTATTTGTCATCATTTTAAGTAACTTTAAATTACTAGAATCTATTCTGTGATTGTTTCTAAGGGTACGTCGGGCAACAGAATATTATTTTAATATTTCATATCTTAAGCGAGACATATGCTTCTTGAATCTAGTTATAATTGTGCTTTTCGTGCGCCCAATATACTTTTGACTAGAATATTGGCAACTGATTTCATGAATATCGGACATTTAGTTTTTTAAAATTATACTTTTGGAATTTCTTAAGGCTGGATACAGACTTGAGTACGTATGCGAAAGAGGCAAGCTAAAGCTGTACAATCATAGAGACGTGGACAGCTCACGGAGGCACGGCAAACAACTTCAGCTTATGTGGCGAATACCCTCGACTTGGGCCAATCGCTGTTTCTCCATCTAAATGAAAATGTTCTCGATCCGAACGATGATTTCTGTATCATCATACAGAACGATCAGTACACCATATGTGGATTTCTAATTTAATGTGTACTGATTTAAGAGTACGAAACAGAGTAAGTACATCTTAAGAATTGTCATAATTTTTTGACAGAGGAATTCACTAGTGGCACTATCCTAAGTCGTCTGGTAGATTGATCTTTTTCGTATTTTCAAAATATTGTGAAATTATGAAGAATTGACCTGAATCAAAGTTTTCCAATTAATTTATCTACTATGTGAGTAGAGCTTAGTTACCCTCTTTTTCGAACCTATCACCATTAAGCAGAAAAGTTAACAGAAGCAAAATAATGGTCGATAAACTTTAAGCCTGCCATCTGGTATTCATTATTACCAAAAAATCGACGGTGTACGATGTTGTCAAATGTACTTATTTTCTATGCGGTTGGAAAATATGTTAGATTATCCTTAAAAGACTAGTAAATGGTTGACATTCTGTTTAATGAAATTTATCTATTATACTATCTATTACCTTACTATTTGGTTGTAATAGAATACTCGAAGGATACTATCACTACTGTTTACTGATAATAAACTTCCCTAGTATAAAACAGTAAATTTCAGAATGGTGATGCATACTTGAATGAATCAATGATTTTCAGTGCACTCTGTGTGGTCCATTGAATATTTCGTAATAGGTTTGCAGAGGACCTTTAAGACCTTGTTGGTAAGGACCGTGGATTACTGTTAATACTAGTATTTGTACTAGTACTAACAGTAATCGACAATTAAGTAGCATTACAACAGTAACACAACATCAGTACGCACTATTTAGAGTATTTCCTATTCCTCTTCCTCTACAATAATTGCTATTACTATAAAAAGGCAGTATGCGGTGTTGTCAAATCTCTCTGTTTTTCTGTACTTCAGGTAAATATCTTGACATTTCTGGAATTAACCAGGTGACGTTTTGTTTAATGAAACTTGTTAATAATATATGGGAGTGCTATATTTACTTGACTTGATTGATAAGGATGGTCCCTTCCAAAGGCAATACATTAAATAATAATCCAATATACTAAAGTTGCAAATTCCACCTCGTCGTACGACCAGCGCTTTTCAATAGCTTAATTAAAAATACTGTAATTGTTTGCCACAAGAGGTAACTGAATATTTAATATTGATTGTAAAAATAGTTAGACGTATACGTAATACATATATTTAAATAGACTCTGTTGTAATGACATATACAGCGTGGTAATGAAGTTTCAGATAATATTTATAATTTCATTATTATATGATTTAAAAAAAAATTTAATACAGTCAAATTCAATTTGTAAAAAGACATTGACTGACGCAAAAATTTAATTTTGTTAGATTTTATACTTGAACTATCACGTCCTCGTAGCCTTTATCCCTCTTTTTGTTAACAAAAATAAGTTACCTAAAGTTTATCGAATATGACTGTACTTTCCATTAGAGATTTACTATTTATTGTTTACAAGATGGAGCGTGTTGTTTTAGAAAAATACAAATAAGTTAAATATGACTTTATTTTTGACAGAAAATTTGAGAACGTTGAAATATAGAATCTCGATAAATTTTCCAGAGATTCTCCAGAATTTCGATAAATTCAGGGATGAAATCAGGTGAACGTGATGGTCAGTCAATAAACCTTCGCCACCTACCTTTCTTCTAGCGAGAGTGTCATCAAGAAGTGATCCACATATGATTTTCTTAAGACATAGATGCCGTTGTAATGATTTTATTCTTCAATATAATGGTATGTTACAATTTAGATTAAATACCTCGAATACACCACCACCACAAACTGAGGAATATATTCTTATTAAAAACAAAGATTTGGAATTTAAATACTATTACGATGACATAATAACTCAAGCGTCAGTTAACTTATTAAAAAAAAAGTTAGCCGTATTTATGGAGTTAAAAGAAATAAATAATTTATTAACAGAATTACGAACATTATGCCAACCTGTATAATCACTATGCTGTAGGCGATCTGTAGGTGATCTGTAGGCACAAATCAGGATTTCTTAGCAAAGAATATATTATACTAGTCCTGTATAATATTTAAAAATACGGACAACTGTCGATTCAGTGTAAAATTGCCATCGCAATAAAATAGTTGAGGTCTTAAATTTGTCGAGCAAGCTGGTTATTCTTTTAACTCATATCCACCAATACACTAGATAAATACTTATTTATAGCTTAATAGAAATTCCAGACGCAAGATGAATATATTTTGAACGATACCTATTTATTATTTATATCCAAAATTTAATAGATTTAATAGTCCTAGCTGAAATCCGATAGGACTTGAATCGATAGGACTTGAACCGATAGCCGATCCGATAGGACTTGAACCTTGACGAAGTTCTAGTGCAAACTGGAACGGGTGGGTCGGCTTGCGCGTTTTAATGATTTAAGGAGCCGTACCATAGGTTTAACCATAGTGGGGGGGGGGGGGGTCCTTATTGAAAAACCAGACTAAGACAAGTCCCTGAAGGAGGGCAGCAGCTCTTTCAGTAGTCATAGTGGCAGAAACCGTGGGGGTTGGTATGGTGCTATGACACACACGACTGCGATGTGGAAGGCAAGAGGAAACCACCACATTATAATCCTCAGAACAGTTAGCAGAAAGCTTATCCTAAATTAATGATGGCGTCTCCTGGGACAAAAAACTCCGGAGGTAAAATAGTCTTCCGTTCGGATCTCCGGGTGAGGACTGTTCCGGGAGACGTGATCGAGTGCAATAATAATAAGGAGTGTAGCATTTCACGAGTCGGAGCGTGGAATGTCAGAAGCATGAGACAGGCAGGGAAGCTAGAAAATCTGAAGATAGAAATGGATAGGTTAGGATTAGATATAGTAGGTATAAGTGAGATGCGCTGGCCGGAAGTAGGAGATTTTTGGAGCGGTGACTATAGGGTAATACACACAGGATCGGTAAATGGAAACGCGGGAGTAGGGATCGTTATGCGGAAGAACGCAGGACAGTGTGTAGATAGCTACCTACAATACAGCGAGAGAGTAATGATGGTTAGGTTAGATTCGAAGCCAGTGGAAACAGTAATAGTGCAAGTATACATGCCTACTTCTAGCCACAGCGAGGAAGAGTTAGAAGCCGTTTATTCGGACATAGAGCAGGTAATAGGATTTGTGAAGGGTCATGAAAATTTAATAATAGTAGGAGATTTTAACGCAGTCGTAGGTGAGGGGAAAGAAGGAGAATTTGTAGGGCCTTATGGATTAGGAAACAGAAACGAGAGAGGTAGCAGACTGATAGAATTCTGTGAGAAGCACAAGATGGTAGTCGCGAACACATTGTTCAAGAATCACGTTAGGAGGCGGTACACATGGAAAATGCCAGGAGGGATAGACAGGTATCAGATAGACTACATTCTGGTTAGGAAGAGATTTAGAAATCAAGTAAAAGACTGTAAGAGTTATCCAGGAGCAGATGTAGACAGCGATCACAACTTGGTAGTTATGAAAGCTAGATTAAAGTTCAAAAATCTGAAAACCCGGAAGGATAAGAAACGTATAAATGTAGACATATTGAGGGATCAGAATATGAAAGATAAGTTATAGGAGAAAACAGATCAATTAATAAATAAAACGAGTAAGGACGAAATCAAGAACGCAGAAACTGAGTGGGAGGGTATCAAGAATAGTCTAGCTTCCGCGGCTACGGATGTTTTAGGACACGATAAAAGGGAAGCTAGGAAGCCCTGGATAACGGACGAAATCTTAAACTTAATGCAAAAGAGACGAGACTACAAAAACAGACGAGACGAAGAAGGACTGAAAACGTATAAGGCAATAAAGTGGGAAATCATTAGAAAATGTAGAAAAGCGAAAGAACAATGGATAGAGGAGAAATGCAAAGAAGTAAAAGATAAGTTGCAAGTAGGTAAGACCGATGAGGCTTACAAAATAATTAAGAGGAACTTCAGGGATATAGGAACAATAAGTAGAAATGTTAGGAGTCAATCGGGGGACATACTGATAGGAAGAGAGGAGAAAGCGGATAGATGGAAGCAGTACTTAGGAAATTTATACGAGGGTCAGGAATTAGGAGAGATATTAGAGGAAGAATCTAGCATCGATAGGGAAGATGTAGGAAAACCTATATTGAGAGAGGAATTTGAAATAGCACTAAGGGGGCTAAAGAATAATAGAGCGCCGGGTGTAGATAAAATACAGGCGGAAATTTTTAAATGTGCGGGACAGAAAGTAGTAAATAGGATGTTTGAACTGGTAAAATACATATACGAAACGGGCGAGATGCCGGAGGATTATAAGAGGAACATTATCGTTACTGTACCGAAAAAGAGAGGAGCCGACAAATGCGAGAACTTTAGAACGATTAGCCTAACTTCCCATGCGTCAAAAATCCTAACTAGAATAGTGCAGAAGAGGATGGAAAATAGAGCGGAGGAAATACTAGGAGAAGACCAATTCGGGTTTAGGCGAAATAGGGGAACTCGCGAAGCTATTCTGGCGCTAAGAGTAATGTTAGAGAAAACAATAGAAAAAGGAAAGAACGCTTATATAGGATTTGTAGATTTAGAAAAAGCTTTTGATAACGTAAGATGGGAAAAAGTGTTCGAGATACTAAAGAGCGCGGGAATGAAGTATAGAGATAGGAGAGTAGTACACAATCTATACATAGAGCAAACTGCTGTTATAGAAGTAGAAGGGGAGGAAAGGGAAGTAGGTATTAGAAAAGGAGTAAGACAAGGATGTACGCTATCACCACTAATTTTTAATCTGTACATCGAAGAGGCGATTAATGTGGTAAAAGATAGAGTGGATTTCGGGATTAAAGTACAGGGACAGAAACTAAAAATGCTGAGATTCGCGGATGATATAGCAGTATTAGCATCTAGTAAGGAGGAACTAGAATCAGCATTGAACGAAATGGAGGCAGTGTTGACAGAGGAATACGGAATGAGGGTGAATAAAAACAAAACTAAAGTGTTAGTGTGCAGAGGGCGCGAGAGCAGAGCAAAAACGAAAGTACAAATTAATAATGAAAGATTGGAGGAAGTTAAAGACTTCACTTATTTAGGAAGTAAAATAAATTGGGATGGAAGAAGCGATAAAGACATAAAACAAAGAATAGCGCAGGGTCGAGTAGCTTTTAACAAAAAGAAAGCACTTTTATGCTCGGGGGTAATAAACTTAGAAACAAGGAAGAGATTTTTGAAAACATATGTATGGAGCACGGCACTTTACGGCTGCGAAACCTGGACGGTAGGGGAAGCAAGTAGGAAGAAATTAGAAGCTTTTGAGATGTGGTGTTACCGAAGAATGATGAAAATACCATGGACTGATAGGGTTAGAAACGAAGAAGTATTGGAGAAAGTCGGCGAGAAAAGGAGTATGTGGAAAAACTTAAAGAAGAGAAGAGATAGAATGGTAGGCCACTTGCTGAGACATGGGGGAATAGTCCGCGATATTTTGGAGGCAGAAATAGGAGTGAAGAAAGGCAGAGGTAGGCCTAGATTAGACTACTGCTCGCAAATAGTAAGGGATGTAGGTTGTAGCACAATTAGCGAAATGCGTAGGTTAGCACAAGATAGGAGAAGCTGGAGGTTAGCGTCCAACCAGTCTTATGACTGATGACCTAATGATGATGATGATGAGCTGAAAAAATCATGGCAAAACCTGGGGTAATGTCCCATAGGAAGAAGTCAAGGCGTCAAATCTGATAGGTAAGACAGCTATTCTGTTGAGCTACGTCTAGCAATTTGCTAGAATGTACATACTTCATCAAGCTAGTATTACATAGGTCTAAATAAATGCGGAAGAATGCTCCATATTGTTACGATATTATACCCATACCAAATTAATTCGGCTGACTGCCAACTATTTCTTTAGTCAGTGGATTTATACATATTTGAACAAATCCATATACAACAATACTTCTGTTGAGTTTTGTCGATTCGAATCGATAATGTGGATGTTATCGATTTGCAATGTATTCCTGTTTAACTCTGGATATTGCAATTTTTGTGTGGAGCCACACACATTTTGTCGGTTGTCTGTTATAATTTGAGTAATACACTCAACACTAAGCTAAATGGAATTTATAGAAAATATCTTTGAACATATTTTCAATCTGATTCAAAGTATACCATGCATCCAATTTAGTGGAAGAGGGTGACTTCAGTTTCTTCTTCTAACATGTGAGCTATGTGAGCCATTAAAAAATGTAATCAAACCAATAATATGCAATGTATAATATTTTGACAACTATTAAATAAATAATAATTCCTTCAACTGTAAGTTTAATTTCTAGGATATTTTTGTTTTGAAAAAAAATTGATAAAAATGAACTAATGAAACATATTATCAAATAAGAACGTTTAAAGAATATTTTGTACTTTCTTCATATCCACTAGAAATGTTTATGTTAAGTTTAATTAATTCTTAATCAATGATTTAAAAAAGAACCCGACGTTAGATAAATAATGAAAAAAGCATTTAAATGACGCATCAAGTGATGATATCCTAAGCATCATCTATGAAATTTTAATTTTACCTGTACCGAGTCTCAATATACTCGTAATAATGGTATTATGATATTTTACAGTTTTTGTCAGGCATCGATATCTTGTGTAGTTTCAGAGCGAAAGGAAAGAACTATTTATAAGAACTATTTATTTATATGAAAATGATGTACTGTTTAATACATGCTTATGTTTAATTTATAATAAACTAAATGATGGGCAAAGCTGGTGTTGTATCTTTCCTTTACAGTTACCTTTTCATTTAAATCATTTCCCCAAATTCTTTTCAAGAAACCAACCGCCTTTCAAAGAATCAAGACGGCACATGTTGCACGTAGCCGTACCCGTAAGAAATCATATTTTATAGGAAGCAAAAGTAACGCTATGTATACATAAAACAAAAGCAAATTTTAAGATGCAAAGTGAAGGAATGTCCGTATTTAATGCGCCTTGTCGAACAACCGCGTCTAGCTAATTTAAATTTCAAATTCAGCTTTCATTATGTTACTAAAAATAAATCTTACATGTTTTCCATCTGAATTCGTAAATAAAATTGGTCAAATTATTCTAATTGCCTTCATTATTACGGCTACAATTAAAATTTATTTCATTTGTGTGCGTCGTGAATAAAAAACAGTCTGATACTCCGCAAAAGCATTTTAAAATACATTACTAATTTAAAGTGGTATCATAACAATTATCACTCGTAGTGTAGTCGTTTAGGGTTATAGTATACTGTTAAGTAATTATGACTTTTCAGTTGAATTAACGAATACGATTTCAATAGAAAATTATTGTTGTTCGTCGATATTAAAAATATATAGACTGGTTGATTTGAACACCAGAAATAATCACCAACAACTTGAAAAATGGAATTTATTGAGCAGAGAAGAACAAAATATTTAGAAGCTATATTTAGAAAGAAATGGAGCAGAAAAGTTAATACAAGGGAGTTAATTCTCTAAACAGTTTGCAGAGATAGATTGCCATGTATTCTCTATAATTTGTGGTGTGATAGAATCAAATGCAAGTCTAATTTTCTTGCGCAAATGATTTATATCAGTTGGATGCAGTTAGTACACAATATTTTTGCATAACTATATAATAATCAGATTGAGCAAGATCTGGTGAATTTAGAGGCCAAGAAGTTAGTTCCCCATGGCTACATCATCATTTCAGAAATGTTTCACTTAAAATGTTGCGTACTGCAATAGATCAGCGAGGCGAAGGACCGTCTTTCTGAAAAATCACGGTTTCAATATCTTACAATTGAGAGAATCTGTTGAAGAAGGACTATGAAAAAATGACTCAAACACCCTCTTGTGTATTACTTTGCAACACACATACACTTTTGTTATCACACGCTGCTGTTTATAATAAGCGTAATGGCTTTAGGTAGGCCAAATGATTGTGTTATGAAGCTATATTGCTGGAGGAATGCACATTGAAAATGACGTGGACAACAGTAATTCCGAACGACATTGCCAGTGCCGGCGCTTGGAATCGAACTAACATCATGGCAGTCAGTAGTTACTTGCATTAACGTTTTCTAATCAACTCGGTTACTATGTTGATATCACTGCATAACATTTCCTTCGCCATCCTCCCACTGCTTACAAACTTAGTTTATATTGTAAACTCAAAACGAGATATATAATGCCGTTGTTTCAAAGCGTGTATACACTGAATGTGGTACGAATGAATACTGACGCACAATATCTCGACATATAGTGTAGGGCATTGCTATTTCTAGTGATAAATGCCTCAAACATTTTGAGAAACTAGCTAGAATAATCTGACGAATATGCTCTTCTCGATTGGCTTTAAGTCGTGTGTTATCGTTATATATTTTTTTCAAAATTGAACCTGTTTCCTCAAACTATTGATACAATCTTTTAATGTGTCTATAGGAAGGCGCATTATGAACAACATGAATCTTCTGAATTAACGTTTAATGCAAGTGATGCTTTGGAAAACATTAACAAATTTGGATGGAACACGTTTTAATGTTTGCAACGTCAGAGCCATTATGATAAACGGCAATGAACTGACTGTTAAGTACTACAATGATAAACTTTCACTGTTTATTTCCAGGATTACTATGATATTACAGTTGTAACTAGGCATGCGACTGAAAACCAGACCTTCTATTTTATATAATTGCAAAGGGATCACTGCAAGGAACTATACATTAATCAGGTTCTTCATGAGAAATACCTCTGCATACAACAAATGCTGTTAATAATTCTAAGAAATATTATTTAGATACTTTAAAATGGATATTACACTTAAAACATTAAGAGGAAATGTCTCAATATATACAAGTTTCTAATAGGAAATTTTCCAAACACCGTTTTGGAGAATTCTCCAAACCATTAGAGTAGCTGTAGTACAGATTATCCATTCCATTGTCCTACATCAAACCTTAACTACATAGATCTCACAATATATTTATGTCAGTTTGACATATTTATTGTAGTACAATTTCTCAGAATACGAAACATGTATTTCTCTTTAACATATGTTGAATTATATCACATAATGTAAAATAGATATGATAATTTGAAGTTGGATTCAGAGCCACTATATATATGAACACAATAACCATGTTTCTTGTCAATACATATACGTGTATATCCGGACAATTAAGCATTTACTTTAGTGTAGCCTTTCAGAAATATCTCTATACTAACTTAAGTGATTGGCTATTGTTCATAAAATTGACAAACAGATTATAAACGATATTCAGTTAAGAATGATTCTTTGTCATATGGAGAAATATAATTAAATATATTACGTATGATATACTTCTGTGTATATAGTGAGGTACAAATTAATTTTCAGTACAATAAATGTAGGGGTACAATTTGAAAAAAAAAGTTGGGGGGGGGGTTCATAAGGGTTAAAAAAGTGAGAAAATCGTAAGTGTATAATTAATTAGTTTAATTATAAATTAGTTGTTTAGTTCATCTTTTCATATTTTTAAGTAAAGGAGGTATTGACAGTAAGAGATGCCCCGTATATGCGAAAACAAATAAAATCTCTTTATCTTAGACAATCTGTTGAATTAGACATTATGGCATATCGCCATCTAGCAGACATTCACAACCCTGATATATATATATATATATATATATATATATATATATATATATATATATATATATATATATATATATATATATATATATATATATATATATATATATATATATATATATCCAAATAAATAATTGTTATAGTGTATTTATCCCATTAGTGATTATGTACGACTTATTACATTAATCAAGGTTTCTTAAAATGTTTTCCTCATCTGTTTGTTGAACATCTCGAAAAGTGGTAGTGGTAAATGTGTTTGCGTATTTGTTTATTAAACACCAAACTAGATGGGGCTACAGCCCGTACTGCAAAATGAATAGAAGCCGTTAGTCATGTTCCTTGGAAAAGTGATTTCTAAGCAGGGAAACACTACGTGGCCGCCCAGAAGTCCCGATTTAACACCGAGGGATATATTCTTATGAGGCTATTTGAGATCTAAGGTATACAATGATGCAACTAGGACTTTGCTCCAGTTAAAATCCAGAACACGGGGGGAAATTCAGAGAACTGAACTAGCATTATGTCGGCTATCGTGACATAATGAGTTATCGAGAATTGTAGGTCATACCTTGAGGAGGTACAGCAGTATAAAAGAAGGCATCTTGATGATGTTATGGTTTACACATAATTTCCCAACATCGTAAATTTAAATAAAACAGCGAATGTAAAGATTGTTTTTAGTAACCGAGTTCTATTCACCCAAAAAGAGGAAAACATTTCAAGATATCTGTTATTATGAACCTAAATATTAAAAACAAAACACTGAGCACTGATAAACTTGACATAAACAAAGAGGGCTTTAATTTTGGAGATATCATAGATCGTGTTCTCGGTACAAACAACATAAAATTAAGGATGAATTTGTCATTTAATGGTGGCATATTCCTGCAAAATTAAATTGAAGTTTTTTTTAGACAATGTTATTTCTTATATACCAATAAGGGGATGTATGGATGTATCATAAGGAATTATAAACAAATCATAATTGTATTGTTTTTAAATTTCTTTAAATGATAAATTTAGATAATGCAAAGTTTTACTATCAGAGGGTAACATTCAAACTACAGAAATAAGGAGTTTATACTCCAACCCATCTGAAAATGCCTTATATAATAAGGGTTAAACAAATTAGTTGTTTAATCCTTATATATAAATAATATACAAGAAATATATAAGAAATAATTTGTTTAGTCCTTATTATATAAGGCATTTGCAGATGGGTTGGAGTATAATCTCCTTATTTCTGTAGTTTGAATGTTACCCTCTGATAGTAAAACTTTGCATTATATTGATGACCTCAAGTTTTTACTTCGATTTAGATTGTTCGAAACTACCAAGAGATGGCGTTTGGTACGTTCTACTTCGGTGGAACGTGGCAACGTCTACTAAATGTGAGCTTTATCTGTCGAAGGTATACTCGTTTACACTGCACTGACAAAACCCAAGATAGAAAGGTCGAAACCGGTCTGCAGTTAACGATATCCTGAGATAGGTGATACTTTGCATCTTTCTTGGTGGTTTAGAACAATCACTGTATTTTTAGTGCTAACTCTGTTAGACAAAAATTACGACAAATTTTGTCATGTAACTCAATGTTCGGCGTTTGGCATATAGCCAGGAGAATAGCTGTTTTGACCTAATTTGTATAGTCCTTATTATATAAGGCATTTGCAGATGCGTTGGAGTATAAACTTTATTTCTGTAGATAAATTTAGACATATGTGTCCTTATGATAAGAATTGACCTAGTGATCAATGTTATATGAAAATATTTATACTTATGCTATCAGTAATTCTGTAAGTATTTTTGTTTTTAATTGTTCGTTGGAATAATATAAATAAAACTGTGCGTAAACGCTTATTCCGCTTAAATAAAATCGATAGGTAACTTCACTACTCTAGAATTTTTATCGTTTATATTTCATACATTCTTAATCAGTTTGTAGTTATACTAGGGTGCTCTTGCCACCGTTGGCATCAATCCAAACAGTTTTGGGGTTATTTTGAATGCGACATGGAACGAAAATCATATTACCAGCATCGTACCGAATTTTAAATTTATTTAAAATTAAACCAACATTGGATAAAAGTTATGAAACGTAGAAATGAGTAAACATCGATATAATAGAGTATCGGCTTTTAACTGATTGCAATGCATATTCAATAGATAATGCCGGAAGTGTTTGGTGCATTATTATTACCACAATAAAACGGCAAAATAAAAATGTTATTTGCTAAGTTGTATCTGAATAAAATATAAAATATTGTACTTGTTTTATTCTTCTCTGTTAAGAGACATTATATAAAAAGAAGAAAATATAACGGAATATATTTTATTTTCTTAAATTATATTACACTAACGGGAAGAAACGTATTATTGTTATTTATGCCTATTTTATTAAAACTAAATATGCAATACCTGTAATTTAATATTTTACCTGTAATATTTACCTGTAATTTTAATATTTACTAAACAAATATATTTCAAAGAAACTTAAAGACAGAAATATCAAGAAATTAGATGAATGCATATTTATCTAACTATTGTAATTAGATTATAATTGAATCGGTGAGTTCGAAAACTGTACATGTCCAAAAACGTCGTCTTGAGAAAATTATGAAAAACCTATTAGCTTTTAAACTAATTATTTCGGAGCATTAGCATACATGGCAATGTTTTAGATCTGGTAATTTGAGGTTTATTTATTGCAGTAATTTTTCCGAAAAGCAAAATGGCGTACAAGTTTACGCTAAAAGAAGCTAATGGACTTGTTCGGTATTTGAACTTAACTCAGTAAAAAAAATAGTGAAAATTGAACAATAATTTATTTAAACATCATACAAAAATAGAAAATAATAATAATCTGTTAGTTTAATTAACAAAATTTAATCGTCATTTTCGACATTAGAAGTTTTCCAGGATGTTACATGGTAGTAAAATTCCAACATTTCACCGTGATATATGATATAACGTTTTCAATATCGGCGATTTTCTTTTTATAGATGGGAACTGGTTCTCTATATGCAACACTATTGGGTAGAGGGGGGCTTTCCTTATGTTATTTTAGTCATTTAAAAGTGTTGGAAACAAAACCACCTATATAATCCCACGTTGTCACATATCCAGGAGTAGAACTCTCATAGAGGAACTGCCTGTAGTTTGACACAGCAAAAGTTTCTTTTCTGGAAGTAGCACCACGAATCAAGTGGAAACATGTTTTTTTGTAGTGAGCAGGCCACCAGTCTTTAAAATCAATAATGTCGTTATATCGGATTTGCTTCACGGTAAACGGTTGTTCTTTTCTTGAAGATATTATCATCTCTTTATATTCTTCTAGGATGTAAGTTCGATCGTGTTTTTTAACAACTCTTTTTACACAACCAAAATCCCTGTCGCAGGGCAAAAATGAATGTCCCCTTATTGGGAAGTAGTGATATATTTTGGTAAATCGTTTGGTCGCTTGCAATGCTAGTAACTAACGGACCATGGTTTGGTTACGGTTCTGTCCTGCACATCCATTGGAAAACAAGTGCAGATCAGTTATTTCAGGTGGTACGTGATTGATTATGTAGTCATAAAGGAATATACATACCTCATTAGGACCTTTTAGAGCTTGGCCTTCATGGTAGATATAAAAATGACCAGTATTTTCTTTAAGGTTATGTATTTGAAATGCGTATACCCAAAGTTGTCTAAAATAGAAAATTTTCTGGACGGGAATATGTGAAAGAGGCATATTTCGTATATAATCAAAAGCTAGGCCCATTACTTCGGGTCGTTGATTACACAGAGATTGCACTTCTTTTATTTTATTATAAGCCTTTTTTGCTCGCCTTTTATGGATCAAGAGTTCTGCTGCAGCTACTCTCTTTGCAGTATCGTTAAGATTAACGTCTTTAAGCTTAGCCCCAAGTGTCTCACACTCCGAGCAGACATCAATCTGTGGTCTTCCAAATCTAAGATTGTAGTTTTCATTATAATATTTTAAGTAGAATTCGTATTTCACTAAATTTTGCAACTCTGGATATTTCACTAGAAAAAGATCATGCATTTTTTACGTTTAAAGCTAAATCTAAATATCGAATGTCTTTAGAGGAGTAATGGGAAACTTTAACTGGAAACGACTCAATATGCTCTTTAATTTTCACAATCCATTCATCGCATATTGCACGGGGTTTATTGTTATGCCATCCTCTTAGATCCTTTTGTGATTTTGCTGCTAGAAGTAGGGTGTTTAATCGCTGAACTTGCCAATGTGATATGGCCTGAAGACTTATAAAAGCCTGCTTGCAAACGGAAATTCGATTTGATTGTTTCAAGGCAAAGTATGAAACATTCGATTTTCTTTCTTCTTTACGTGCAGTACCCCTTACTAGATGTCTCTGAATGGGTTTTAATTCCATAAGTCCCTGCAAATATGTGTCTTGTTCATTTTTCCGCCTACCGTCGTATAAGTTAGATATTATGCCTTTCTTTTCTTCCTCAGTAAAGTGTTGCATGCGTTTTCGTTTACAGCTAAAAAATATTAAAGTTACTCTATCATTTAGGCTAAAAAAAAAAAATTTACCTGGATAGAGGTCCTACAGTCTTTGTTTTAACATGTTTTCCCTTGCTAGAAACATATGCCTGACCTTGCAAACGTGCTTTTTGAAGTGAATACTTCTTTGGCGGCGTTCTGATATCTGACGAGAATGGAGAGTGAATTGGAAAAAATGTAACGTTTCGAGATTTCGTTACACGAGACAGAAAAAATATATAACGTAGAGAGAAGGAGAAAGAGAGCTATACATTTGGTATACCTAAAACACAGGCTTCGTTACAAGACAGAGTACATAGATATATAACATAGAGAGAAAGAGAAAGAGAGCTATACATCATATATATCAGTTTAGGCTATCCGCGTCTCCCTTTTGTGCGGTCCTTCGTCTTTAACGCCCACTCATACGCTAAGTCCAAGGTCTAAGTTGCTTGCAGGGGGAATAGTTTAGGAAGCATCGTATGAGCAAGAGAGAGAGCCACGTATTCACTGAATACTAGGAAATAGAAGAAAATTTAGTATGACGCGCATACGCGCGAGTATGTACAACTCTGACGCCACACGCTAGTGGAGCAAGAGAGAGCGATATAAACTCAGTACGTAGCGATAGAATAGGATAGATAGATTGTCGCGCATGCGCGCGTTATAGATGTACGCGTTCAGACGCTATTTATTAACAGCTGAAGCAGCACGCGTGTGTACCGAATATTTATTATTGTGTTTTGTAATTATTTACGTTACTTACATCTGTGTTCTGTGATTATTTGATAATATCCTTGAACCGTTTAACTTGTTAAAATCTAAAAGATATAATATATTTCATTCTCCGCTCCCTGCTGGTTTATAGCCACACAGGTGCAAATGCACTTGGAAGAGGCGAAGACAAAATCCCTTTGATTCTCGGAGGAGATCTCAATGTAAATTTTGGATCCAATGATTCTTTGACGTTGATTAACTTTCTTCGAGAAACATTTGGTCTGCTTATAAATAACAATTCCAAAGAATCAACAACAAAATCCGGAACAACAATAGATGCAATTTTTACACGTTATCTAGAAAATATCGAATCACGAACATATATTTCATATTTTAGTTATCACAAACCAATTATATCAGTATTACCAATTGAACCAATAGCTGATGATAGTGTAGATAATGAATAAACCAAATATTTTTTACACAAATTTTATATTGTTATATTTCTTTTGAAATTATCCCTCTCCCTTTCTCCCTCTCTCTCTCTCTCTATCTCTTTCAATCTCTCACTCTTAATCTCTCTCATCTCTATTCTAAAGAAGTATTCACTTCTATCACGTGTAGTGTGCTGCACATGATATTTTTTTTTATTTTGTTGTTTTTCCAACCATCCACATTCATTTTTCTTTTCCTGCTACCACCCTCGTTATTATCTGCTTCTCCACTATCACTGGATGACATATTTCTTTATTTTAAATAGTTCGGAAATGACGAAAATAAAGAATAAATTCACACACGAAACGAATGATGTACTTGTAAACAAACAATTGTTGATACTGTTTGTGCATTGAGATGAAAAATAGTACAAGTCAGGGACATGTACGGTTCTTCCTCTCATTACTATGTAGGAACCTCACTCACTCCATTAAGGTTTGAATAAATAGTACTGTCTTTATGCCCAATCGATGAGGGAATATATTTAATACAAAATGGCTATCTTAATTTAAAATGTCATATTTCGCACTTCTGCGGTTTTCGAACTCACTGATTTAAATATATTAATGCATCTGTGATGATATTTTGCCAGGAACATTACTTCGACGACCTCTAGCGCATACTACAGAGACAAGTTTACAGTAAAACACTACAATATAACAAATATTATGAATCCCTTAAAAGTCCGGGTTAAAAAAAAATAATTGTCGCTACGTTAGAAGACCATTATATTTTTCAGACTATTATATGTTTTACCTTTTCATATGAAAAATAGTTATCTACATGTGTTAGGATACAGTTTATTTACACAATATACAAACGTAAACGAGAAAATTCCATTTCTAAAAATATTATGAATCCACAAAAATGTCGAATAAGAACTGTCAACGATTCGTGATGTAAACGGAAAGGCAAATAGTTTTTATAAAAGTGAAATGAGCGCGGAACTTTCCTTTGAGTGGCAGACGAGGTTATTCCAAAAGAAGGTTTTTAAAAAGCAAATAGAACGCTTTGACTCCCATTACGATAAAAACATGACAGGTAACTGTGTAATGCCGAAGTTTTTGCATGAAAGCCGTTAGAATTCAGTGGCAGAGTGGAATTTCAGCTTGGTTACCCTGAAAATTGTGAAGCAGTAAGCTTTACAGTGTTCCTCGATGTAGGGGGTCCTTAACTTAAACGACTTCATTTCTCTGCAGTAGTAGAAGTAATTATGTAGCATCAAGTTGACAAATAAGACAATTAAGATTATCCCGAGATGTAAATTGAATTATTGTAATATATTGTCCTGGTAAATTGTTTCTTCCGAACTAGAATTTAATAGAATAACTTATTCTCGGGTCTGGCTGAATTGTGTATTGTCATTTCAGTTTACAAGAGCAATTTCTGTAAATTATTAATGTGAACATGTAAAACACCCGTTAAATCATCTGAAAGTAATTTCTTACAGAATAAATTCATTTAATAGGTCGAAACATCTGCGTGTATTAAGCCGGCCATACACGTTGCGGTTTACCTTCGCAGTTTACCTGCGCCTGAAATCCAGAATGTGTATACCAACTACTTTATGTGAAACTATATGTGAAATCTATTATTTCTACCTGCGCAGTTGCATATACCGAAGCGTGTGTGGCTCACCTAACACCTTCTAAGGTTTTCGTTCATTCGTAGTAGGTATTCAATAGGAAAAAGTCGCATTGTGGCATTCATTGATTTCAAGTTTTTGAATAATACATATGGAACAAAAAATACAATCAAGTGAGGAGTTGGTTGAGTTGTATAAAACAGAACCTTGGCACTAACAATAGCAATAGAAATAGCACTTTTCATAACTGTACCGTTCTTCTTAACTAAAGGGGACACCAGTGGAAACAATTCTTGGTACACTGTTTCATTAATTCGCAACTAGCTACGGTAATCTGCTTGTTCTACACTCAATTATTGCAATAAGTTAATGTGAGTGTACTGATTTCTATTCATCAACCAATATTTACACCATGTTTTACATTCTTCTTTGTTATAATTAATAGTTAAACATAAGTTGACCACCGTGAGCGCATCATCTTGTTGCATGAATGCCATGATGAAGTCAACTGATGGAAGAGACCTAGCAGTGTACGGTAACGTGTGTGAGCTTGTTGCCTGTGCAGGTAAAATCGTTCGCCTTACCTGAAGAGGTTCGCAATGCAAGTAAATCGCAACGTGTTTGACCGTCCTCACTATGTTTAACTGACTATGAGTTAAATTCATTCATCAAGTCATATTAAAGTTATAATAAAATAATAATAGTAGTTAGTATAACTAAAGTTAGTTGCAGGAGAATCAAGTCTGAATATGCATGTTCAATCATCTGAGGGAGGTACATCCCAGTTGAGTAGTACAGTACATTTTTTGCTGCCTATCAACGAGAAAGTGAAAAAACAAATAGAAAAAATGAAAATTAAAAAAATTTATTAAACGGTAGAAAACATAAGTTAATAATTATTTACAAATACAAGAATAGAAACAGGTTCTGTTACAAGTCACTGTTCAATGAGCACCGAAAAATTACACGTTTCTCGACGTGCGTTTCGCCAACCAAGTTGGCATTATTGTAAGATGGCAAAACTACGCGCACATCGAGAAACTGGTAATATTTAAATATTCGTGGAAAAGTGGTTGTTTTTCCTATGTATTGTTTCTACCTGTAATATTTATTCACGTATCGAATATAATATATATTCACATCATCATCACGAGGTCATCAGTCCTAATACTGGTTGGACGCTAACCTCCAGCTTCTCCTATCTTATGCTAACTTACGCATTTCGCTAATTGTGCTACAACCTACATTCCTTACTATTTGCGAGCAGTAGTCTAATATAGGCCTACCTCTGCCTTTCTTCATTCCTATTTCTGCCTCCAAAATATTGCGGACTATTCCCGCATGTCTCAGCAAGTGGCCTACCATTCTATCTCTTCTCTTCTTTATGTTTTTCCACATACTTGTTTTCTCGCCGACTTTCTCTACTACTTCTTCGTTTCTAACCCTATCAGTCCACGGTATTTTCATCATTTTTCGGTAACACCACATCTCAAAAGCTTCTAATTTCTTCCTACTTGCTTCCCCTACCGTCCAAGTTTCGCAACCGTATAGTACCGTGCTCCATACATAAGTTTTCAAAAATTTCTTCTTTGTTTCTAAGTTTATTACCCCCGACCATAAAAGTGCTTTCTTTTTGTTAAAAGCTACTTGACCCTGCGCTATTCTTTGTTTTATATCTTTATCGCTTCTTCCATCCCAATTTATTTTACTTCCTAAATAAGTGAAGTCTTTAACTTCCTACAATCTTTCATTGTTAATTTGAACTTTCGTTTTTGCTCTGCTCTCGCGCCCTATGCACACTAACACTTTAGTTTTGTTTTTATTCACCCTCATTCCGTACTCCTCTGTCAACACTACCTCTATTTCGTTCAACGATGATTCCAATTCCTCTTTACTAGATGCTAATACTGCTATATCATCCGCGAATCTCAGCATTTTTAGTTTCTGTCTCTGTACTTTAATCCCGAAATCCACTCTATCTCTTACGACATCTTGTCTTACTCCTTTCCTAATACCTACTTCCCTTCTTTCCCCTTCTACTTCTATAACAGCAGTTTGCTCTTTGTATAGATTGTTTACTACTCTCCTATCTCTATACTTCATTCCGGCGCTCTTTAGTATCTCGAACATTTTTTCCCATCTTACATTATCAAAAGTTTTTTCTAAATCTACAAATCCTATATAAGCGTTCTTTCCTTTTTCTATTGTTTTCTCTAACATTACTCTTAGCGCCAGAGTAGCTTCGCGAGTTCCCCTATTTCGCCTAAACCCGAATTGGTCTTCTCCTAGTATTTCCTCCGCGCTATTTTCCATCCTCTTCTGCACTATTCTGGTTAAGATTTTTGACGCGTGGGAAGTTAGGCTAATCGTTCTAAAGTTCTCGCATTTGTCGGCTCCTCTCTTTTTCGGTATAGTAACGATAATGTTCCTCTTATAATCCTCCGGAATCTCGCCCGTTTCATATATGTATTTTACCAGTTCGAACATCCTATTTACTACTTTCTGTCCCGCACATTTCAAAATTTCCGCCTGTATTTTATCTACACCCGGCGCTTTATTGTTCTTTAGCCCCCTTAGTGCTATTTCAAATTTCTCTCTCAATATAGGTTTTCCTACATCTTCCCTATCGATGCTAGATTCTTCCTCTAATATCTCTCCTATTTCTTGACCCTCGTATAAATTTCTTCTTATATTCACATATCAGACATAAATATTCTCCAAGAATGGATGAATATTCTGAATTTGTGAATAATTTTTGAAGGTTGTTTTGATCTTATTTTGCGTATTAGTTTCTGTTTGACTTAATCAGTATTGTGATAGACGACGAGCGAAAATATTGACCTGCCTCTGAATTTTAAACTGTCGCGATTTTTTGGAACATGTTATCAATTTATTTATATCTATAACCTGCATAGTGCATACATTCTTAATTCTTGTAATGAAACAAATAGGAATTTTTTTTGCAAATATTTTAAAAGCTTTCGCATCCATGAACAATCTGGGGATTTTATTATTTGTATTTTATTGTAATTAATATTGAGCAATTAAAATCTTCTATGTTATATCAATGTTTCATTCATATACTTAAACATTTTATAAACCCCAGGAAATGCAACAGGGGCCACAACTTACAAGTTAGACCGTAAGTAGTTCATATTTTTGTGTACATAAAAAAGTGTCTTATTTATTAGAAAAGTTTTACTTGATGCTGAATAAAGAAAAAAATTTTTTATTTATTCAAGATTTATTTTATTTATTTAAATTTTTTATAGCATTTAGATTTGTAGATATATTATATTCTCTGAAAATTATTTTAGGTTTCCTATTTATCTCTATTCTATTAATTTATCATACCAAGTTTGGTACTTCTATCTTAATATTGCAGGCAAAATAGCTAGCGAGGTTTTCAGCACACACTTTCTTCAGTAGCCTATATATGTTATCAACTGTTACATAACTGATTCCTTGTACAAGTTACAGTAAGTTCAACAGCAGTTAAAATGTAAATATTATAATCCAAATAAATAACATATAGTATATTCGTATCTTCTAGTCGTTACTACTTTTACAAAAGCTGCTGTGAACCCAATCAAACCTCTAATTTAATCTTTAAAAGTTTACTAGAATATTCGCACTTTATCGTCGGCTACCTCTCACCGAATATAAACACATTAACAGAATTAAACTAATTAAAACAGAACCATTTGATCAGCATTTCTTATTCGTAAAAACTAGAGCAAATGTAGCCCGCATACTAAGCCTCCAAATCCCGCTGCGGCCATTTAATAGACCTGGAGGGTTGGTTTTACGTGGAGTCCTTATCACTGTTTAAGCAAAGCGGTCGGATCCGGGTGGTGATCAGACGCCCTCAGAGGATCCAATAAAAGTTTGCCGCTCGAATATCACTAAGAAAATAGTCGGTAATCTGTGGAGTTAGGTAAACAAACAAAAACGGCTGATAAGTTTTAGCTTGGCTTTTTGTGAATCTTCGTACTGCCGCCGCGGAAAAAAGAGATGATCCGAGAAAAGAGGAGGGCATACTCAGTTGGGTAGATGTTATTGCGAATTCCATCTCGTACGGAGTGTCTCACATTCTCTCTTCGTTGTTTACACCTTTATAAGGTGGCAGTAAAACACAGAAGTAACAGCTGAATAAAATTCACACTTTTAGCTTGATCATATTTGTTAATCTTCGTGTTCTATTAGCGGGGTTAAAGTATTGTTTACAATTCCTATTTTTAATAATTCTACGAAGATAATTTTCCACCATGGAATGATATAAAGAATCCTGAATAGCCTCCATGCGCATAAAAACAGAAGAAAATAGAATATGTGCAATTGTGATGCAATCATGTGTATGGGAATGAGTATAATTGGAAGAGAAATAAACAATAGATATTATAGATAGTTAGGATTTGTGTGTTTCTTATATATGTTTATATTATAAAATATATTAGTATTGGCATTATCAAGTATCCTGTTCTTTATTAACGTAGCTAGGCGAATTCTAAACTTTTTCTGTCGAATGAAATTTATATTCGTCTATAAAAACGGATTGATTTGTTTTATAATACTCGCCCACATTTAACACTCTTTATTAGAGATTCATCAAGTCAAGTAACTTGATGTTTTTATAAAATACTTGACTTGACTTGAAAACGAAGCTTTTCAAAGATCCGCCTACTTGACTTGACTTGATTTTTCATCGTTACTGCTTCACTTGATACCAAGTAATTTCAAGTTAGGTACTTGATATTACTTGATATTACTTGATAACCAAATAACCATTCAATTATGTACGAGAACGTGCGAATTACGACTGTAAGATCTTGCTTGCCTTAGCAATAAAAGCTGTAAAAAAATTCTAGCAAAAAAATTGAATGACTCTGAACATTTACCTACGTAAAGATTTTGATAAATTTTGTAATATTGTGAACGTGAAAATGGCTATGCCAAATCTTGATGTCACAACAAGGTGGAATTCAATTTCGAAATGCTACGGTTGAGCTTGAATATGAGAAGGGCTTTGAATATCTTTTGTGATAATATAGACAACTTAAAGACTCGGAAGACAACACATACGGAATGGTCGGTAATGGAGAAAGTTTGCAAATACTTGAATATATTTAAGACTATTTCCACATCATTAGAAGCTGAAGCCTACTGTACACTTCTGATGGTGATAATTGGTATAAATATGCTTCTGGATAAACTTGAAAAATGGGCTATAGAACACGAAAATAACCCAGATAGAGATAACTCTAATGTAGTTAAACATTTTGAAGAAATTTTCAAAGCAAAGTATTTTAGGGCCAATTCACTGTTCATATCATCTAAATGAAAATCAGATGAAAATAGTGATTGGGGTGAAATTGATATCGATCTACTAAGTTTATTTAAGAAATCTCTTGTTAACCCAAAAGATGAAATGGTTTGGCTCTATGAAATAGACAAATATCTGTCTGATTCATGAGCTGACAGTCGTGAAGATATTTTAGAATGGTGGAAAAGATACGAAAAGTTATTCCAAACTTGGCCATAATGGCCAAAGATTTTTTATCAACACCTGCATCTCAGCTCCTGCTGAAAGGCAGTTTTCCAAGTTTGCTCTAACCATTACAAAAACTCGTAACCGATTAGGCGATAACTCTATTAGAAGCCTCATGTGCCTTAGATCGTGGATGGCAAACGATAATATTAAAGACTTCTTTTAAATTTTGCTATTTCTACTATGTTACTGAAGAAGAAGAGGGTATACATTGGAAAATCATTTTTATCGTTATCAGTTTTATTAGTTTGTTTAATATTTTAGAATAATAAATTTAGAATAGTTTATTATTAGTATTTCTTGCATTTATATTAATATATTTATTATATTATAATTGAAGATTTAGTTTTGGAAATAAAATGATTTATTGCAAGGTTTCCTTTATTCTTATTTCTTGATAATATTAGATGATTAATTAATGAAAGATCAAGTAGTCTTGAGAAAATCAAGTAGTCCTCAAGAACTACTTGATTTTTCAAGTATTTGAAATATAACGACTTGACTTGAAGTTGACTTGATTTCAAATCAAGTCAAGTCAAATAGCTTGAAAGTCATAGCTTGAAAGTCAAGTCAAGCCGTGCATCCCTACTCTTTATCAGTAGTACATATTAAAGGACAGAAAATTGTAAATGAGTCAGGATTTAATTTCATATAATAATTTCCTAGCCTCAGAAATGACTTAAGTTGTACAACTGATTCAGGGACGAGATAATTTTGCATAGCAATAGCAATAAAATCGCAAATTTTAATATGAATGTTTCTGAATTTGTACTTAAATAAATAATCTTATTTTTCGTAGACTCCAATTTATTTTCATACTGATGTTTCTAATACACTTAAAACTTCTTTTATTCGTTCGTACTTAAAAAGTTTTGCTCCGCTATCTTTTTAGACATCAGCCAGACATTTGATATAATTTCTACACCATATTATCTGCTAATTAAGTCATATCTAAGAGACAGATATTTTAGGACTAGAATAAATGACAAAACGTCTCAATTTCAACTCTTCAAATCTGGACTCCCACAGGGCGGTTTTTTAGGACCAATTTTATATCTAATATATACTCCAGACCTCCTAACCTCACACTACATTTTACTAGTACATTTGTAGATGAAACTGTTATTCTGGCGATCCATGAATACCCAAGAATGGCATCCGAAAATCTCCAATATCACTTCTTCCACATAGAAGATTAGCTCAAAAGATGAAAACACTTACACTTAGATAAGGCCAATGTCAACCAGTATTCATAAATGAGACAATCATACCGCGAATATCAAAGGCAAAACACTTACAATTGGGTCTCCATCTTGACTTCAAACTCAATTGGAAAGAACGTATTTCAAAGAAACGCAAGCAGATAGATAGACGTGAAAATGAGATAGCTAAACTAACCACTTGGATGAAAATGACAAGTGTGCCTAGGAAACAGAATTTTAATTTAAAAAATTGTCATCATTCCTATCTTGACTTTATAACATAGCTATATACAACAACATAGCTATTATACAGCGAGCACAATCGAAGATCCGTCGAGCAATGGACTCTCTGTGGTATGTCACCAATCAGGCGATGCATCATGACCTTCGAATCCGAACAGTCCAAGGAATAATCAAAGACAGAAGCCAGAAACATCACCAACGATTGGAAGTCGACTCATACAGCTATTGAATACCAGTTGTCCAAGAAAATAATGATAGAAGACTTAAGAGAAAGTGGCCAATGACCTTAAATAAGGCCGTAGGAGTCTGTCTCACTGAACAAGAAATTATTTGAGGTGGTAGTATAGAGGAGGGTAGCTTAACTTAAGTTGTCATTCCTCTCTTGTCTGTCTAACTTCATGAATTGCACTCGTCACCATTAATCTGTCATTACAAAAAATCTCCTAATTTCTGAACAATCGCTCTTCAGTTATTGCTATCTTAACCTTAGTTCAATGATGAACATGAATGGAGCAAGTAATCTCATCATTAACGGCCGGTGTATCTAAAAATAGAAACTCCACCTTCTTCCCTAAACAACTCGTTGCTTTGTATCCACTGACAGGATATGAAGTAATATAGAGTAGCCTTTATAACAAGAACCCATTTACGGATTACCATATTCACATGTCAGAAAACCAAATATGTCTATGGATAAACTTTGCGACAACGCTCCTAATCCGCCTTTAAGCACATTAATTGATTAAAGCTAATGTAATAATACCGCAGATGGCACAATATTATTTTCTCGTCTGAAATCTAATTAATTAATCAAACCATTTTAACTCCACGTTGCGTTTGACCACAGAGTTGCAGCAATAAAGTTCAATTAACGAAATCCGATTAGAATTCTCTTTGGTGTAGTTAAAATGCCACTGTTTGTTCAAATGCCTACTCTGTGAAATGGCAGACCTTCAGTTTAAATAATATATTTTGATTTGAGAGGAAATGTACGCGGACGCGTTGATTATTATTTATCGTTTTATGCATTTTCAAGTACCTGCCAACGATGTATATAACAGGCAGTAAATTTTTGTTAAAAAAAGTTATAGCGGCATCCCGTGCGGGTGTGGGTCAATAAACGGTTAGAAGCCTAATTTTTTCAGTATCCTGTTGCGGAAATAGGTTTTTAATAGGAGGAAATTTAATTAAGATACGGCTAATTACATATAAGTAATTAGCCATATCGATATAACTTTAAGAGGGATGCTTTGAATGACATATACGGGGTGGCTCACGAAGTTTTGGCCAGTCGATATCCCGAAACCTATTTGAACAATAATTTTGAAAATTGGCGATGTTAAACAGTCGAAAGCGTTGCCCATTTCTGATATAAAACGACTTTATTTCACCTGCAGATTTTCGGTCACGTGACATCAACTTCAAAATTTTAAATGAGACACACTATATGTTATTACAATTTTGTGATGGTCTATCTACTACCAATCCAACGATACCATATTTATTAGCATGTTTATGTAAAATAGTGATAATTTGAGCTCTTAAATGAATGGATTGATTTTTTAAAACTTTTATTAAAGAAGATAAATAATTACACATCAAAATACAATAATTACAATAATCATTACAGTTGATGCTCAAATTGATGTCCACCTTCATTAACGCAATACTCAAATATTTTTAATACATTTGTGTAGCATACTGCTGTAATCAGTTCTGGTGTAACAGTTTGTCACGCTGCTCTGATTTTGTTTTGCAAATCGTCTAAATTTCTAGGCTGTGTATTGTAAACCAAACCTTTTAAGTATCCCCATAGAAAGAAATCTAAAGGTGTAATATCTGGGGAGTGAGCCGGCCAAGATATTGTACCATTGTGCCCAATCCATCTTTCAGGGAAGTAGCATCAAGATATGTTCTAACTTGCTGGGCAAAGTGAGGAGGTGCACCATCCTGCTACCACCACATTGTTCTCTTTTCGTTTAAGAGAATACTTTCAAGTAAATGGGGAAGCATATTCTCGAGAAAATCTAAATATATTTCACTGTTCAATGTTTTTTGATAGAAATATGGCCCATTTAAACGGCCGTTGAATAAACCACACAAAACATTTACACCCCATGTGGTCTGGAAATTAATTTCTCGCATCCATTTTGGATTTTCAGAATCAGCAAAAGAATAAATTAATGGAGTAAATTTACTTTTCCCAACACGATTCCAGAGTGTCTATTCTGCTCTTCAATTTGCCGGGACACCTTTGATCCAGCTCTTGTCGAACGTGTAATGTATACTGTAGTGATGCACCATCCTGTGGAAAATGTCAATTCTGAAATGACATTGAATGGTTCCAATGAAAATCTACACACATATTGATTTTCATTATCCCAGTATCTACAGTTATGTTTATTTGCAAAGCCATTGAAGGAAAGTCGCGTAATCACTGATACAAATATTTTTTATGAAATTTGGGCCATTTTGAATTCTCGTAGTCACTAATTTGCCAAAATAGTGTAGACTCAACTGAAATATTTATTAATATTTAGAATTGAAATAGTAGGATTGTTGGCGAAGGGCCTTAAAATCCCAATCTGTGCAGCTCCAGTAAGAACTCTCGGCTACTTACCTTGTATTCAGACCCAGTCTTTTAAAGTTTTTTACCAAGATCAAGCATATATCGGGGTCCCACATTCTTGTCATGGTAACTTTCGTTAATAACCCGGGTTGTTACATGAGCACACCTATTTTCAGCACCATAAATGAAAATTAAAAATAAAATGTTGTGCACTAAAATACAAATGGATGACAAGTTAAAATAAATACTCTACTTTGAATATCAGCAAGTGTGTCAGAAATTAAAAGAGACATAAACTTTATCAGTATTGAGTCTGCGGCAGAGATTACACAAAAAACAGTGCTTCCTACTTTCACTGAACTCATAACAGAATATTTCATTAATCTATTTTGTTTTTTATTTAAATTATTTTATTTTTACTTCTGCAGTTTTGAAATGAATGTACTATATATATGGTTATGAGAAATGTCTTAGTAAACATCTATCTAGAAGATTTAAATCTGGAGAACATGCCTATCCTGAAGGATTACCTTCAACTTTAAATTACATTTCAAATCAATTGCTACTTCATATGTATAGTTTATTTCATCTCTATTTGCCAAATAAAAAATCCCAAACGGCTCTTATCTTATACCGTGGCTTATTTCTATGGCTAGGCTCAGGTAGAATGTTCCGTTTATCGGCAAGATAAGAGAACTCTTTATTCGGCAAATAGCGATGAAATGAATAGTAGTATGTTTAATGATAAAAAGGCTTATATTATTTTTTGTATTCTTAGTTTTCGGCTAGGATTTAACAACACAAAAAAAATTCCATTTCCATTTGTGTTTTGATAAGCGAAAATGAAATTAATGTCATTATTACCACCATTACCATTTATTATTACCACGTGTGAGATACGAATAAAGAGGAATGTTAGCCGCATTTATATTTGTGTTGTGAATAATAGACAATGTAATATGTTGATAAAATGCATGGCATCTACATTTAAATTCCTGAAAGCAGCTACGTAATCATCCCTATATTCGAAACCGGCAATTATTTTTGCTATATTTCTTTTGCAAAAGGAATGAACTATCTATGTTCGTTGCTCTTCTATAGTCAGTATGATATACAGTGCGCCTCTAAAGTTCTTTTTCAGCCAATTCAAGCCATTAAAGTTTTCAAACTGTTCAGGCTTGCATGTTTCTTTCTTTAATATTCCCTGCTTCAAAATTCTTCGATGTTGATAGGCATGGATCAACGTATGAAACTATGTAGGTCGTAAAAATATAGTTCTTAAAAAGTGCATGGACATTTTAAAAACATTGTTTCCTCGGCATAATCCCAGTCACTGCGCTCCACTAATAGGTAGATTATAGATATAAAAACATCACTGATCGTTTCAACGGGCAATTTTAAACGTTATCCAGTTGAACACATCTGTATTCTCGCTGGGTATTCAGCTTCGAGTTTATTACGAAAACAAGAGTGCATTAAATTTAATTTATAACCAGCTCGGTCCCATAGTTATCTAGTAAATACCATAATTATATCTGTTGATAATTGGCCCTCATCTCGTAATATAGGCCGCATTCGTTTTTAGGACTGTATTTTAGTGTGCAATAAACGCCAGTGGTGGTTCGTGGATGTTGCAAAGTGTTATAAAAAATAGTTTTACATTGTGGTATATAAGTAACAGATAAATTCATTTTTAAGTAATTTAAAATTTTTAAGTTCAATTCTGAAATAACTTCACATTTTAATTGTAAAATGGAGTTTTTGAAGTGAATACTTCTTTGGAGGCGTTCTGATATTTGACGAGAATGGAGAGTGAATTGGAAAAAAAAAATATAATGTGCAGCACAGTACACGTGATAGAAGTGAATACTTCTTTACAATAGAGAATGAGAGAGATTAAGAGTGAGAGATTGAAAGAGAGAGAGAAAGGGAGAGGGATAATTTCAAAAGAAATATAACAATATAAAATTTGTGTAAAAATATTCGGTTTATTCATTATCTACACTATCATCGGCTGGTGGTTAAATTGGTAATATTGATATGATTGGTTTGTTATAACTAAAATATGAAATATATGTTCGTGATTCGATATTTTCCAGATAACGTGTAAAAATTGCATCTATTGTTGTTCCGGATTTTGTTGTTGATTCTTTGGGATTCTTATTTATAAGCAGACCAAATGTTTCTCGAAGAAAGTTAATCAACGTCAAAGAATCATTGGATACAAACACAATGATAAATATTCGGTACACACGCGTGCTGCTTCAGCTGTTAATATATAGCGTCTGGACGCGTACATCTATAACGCGCGCATGCTCGACAATCTATCTATTCTATTCTATCGCTTCGTACTGAGTTTCTTTTCTTTCTATCGCTGTCTCTTGCTAAACTCCCGTGTGGCGTCAGAGTTGTACGTAATCGCGTGCATGCGCGTCATACTATATTTCTTTCTATCACCTAATATTCAATGAATACGTGGCTCTCTCTCTTGCTCGTACGATGCTTCCTAAACTATTCCCCTTTCAAGCAACTTAGAACAAAGACGAAAGACCGCACAAAAGGGAGACGTGGATAGCCTAAACTGATATATATGATGTATAGCTCTCTTTCTCTACACACACACACACACTTTCTAGAGTACACAGATATATATGTTATATATATATCTGTGTACTCTGTCTTGTAACGAAGCCTGTGTTTTAGGTATACCAAATGTATAACTCTTTTTCTCCTTCTCTCTACGTTATATCTTTTTTCTCTCTCGTGTAACGAAATCTCGAAACGTTACATTTTTTTAGTATGTAGAAGTTATGCACGTAGCATAACTCCTAGAAGTGTCATTCTTTTGATGGGAAGTTTTTACAATATTTTTAAAATAACATTTTAAAGTGAAATACATGCTAAATTTTCCATACGTTAATTTAAACATTATTTACTAACAAATGATTGCCCTTTTTGTTGAAAATTTAACATATTTTATTTAGATACTTGCTAATCACATAAAAAATAATATTTTAAAAATCCTCTACGTATTTCACTAGCTATGAAAATGTAGATTAAGTAATTCTTTTCCAGTAATTCAAATTTGCACTAGTTACACTGCGTGCAGCATAGAGTCTTAAATTCGACATGTCTCACGAGAATGGTTCCAGTGTCACACTTTTTTAATAGTTTTTGATAACAATTATTTGTATTATATCTAAATATATGCCTAATAATATTCTTAGGCATATGTTACTATTATCGTATTACCTTTCCTTCCACCCAAAAAAATTGTCAAAAAGCCCTTTTTATAGATTATTAACGTGATGATATCCCTTAAGGATTGACTATCCAAAATAACATATTGCTTGACAAATAAATTAAAGGACATTTATTTTGAAGTGTATTTTTTTTTGCAATTATGTAATGTATTGTAAGTAGGATTGTGAATTGGGGGTTACTTTCCATAGCCATATAATAAAGATGAGTTCAGTTAGTTGCGTCTCTTCTAATAGAGATAAATAATTAAATTATTAGAGCCACGTGTAACAAAGGAAATTCAAAATAGATTTGTTTCAGTTTTTTTTTACAAATATTTTGTATATCTTAGTAAAGAACATAATTACACACATTAGTGATTACTAATTTAATAGCCTACCAGTGGCTAACGCTAAAGAAAAATGGGCAAAAGTTCATAGCGTAATTTATATTTCTTGCTTTTAAATGACCTACATCCTCATTGACTTCTAACTCAGTTTCCCTAATTAAAACTTTTCCACATTCACTGAATGTTCATTAATTGAGATGTGCCAAAAATTAATTTCATATTAATTTACTACGGGTTTTCATCCCGCTTTCAAAGCGGACGAGTATCATATGGCCTCACAGGGTGGTATTTTCAGATCGGGTATTTTGTTCTGAAAGAGATCCTTATCTCTTTTGTTGTGTTTAATTTATAGTGATGTTTCCACAAAGCCCGGCAAAGCTAGGTTAATTTAGAAATCTATTTCAAAGAACGTAACGCCATGCGCCGAGACAGATATGTGTTCTTTCCTTTGTTTGGCCAGTAGATGCATCGATGCTCGCTTTTTCACAGGAGGTTGTATAGTGTTTCGTTTCAGTAGATACTGAAACAGTTTTATTTAATTACAGGTATTTCTTATCATTAAAGAGCGCTAAATGTGTAGCGTAAATGAGTTAACTTTGGGGTGCGATTAAATTTGCAGACTGTCACATGGAAGAATAGGTCATAGACGTATCAAGTAGGGATTTGCTGATACTACTTTGCTACTTTTTTAACATTAAATGCACATTTTTTATTTGTTATCGACGAAATTATCTGAACTTGTTCAACCACTAACAGAAGCAGAAGAAGTGATGTTTACATTCCCCAGAAATGTATGTTCAGAAATTCAATCTGGGGATTACTCTAGAATTGTGACTGTCAGTTAATCTGTGTATCTCGTATGCGAAAGCCTCCATTGGTTTAACCCCGAGAAATAATTTTAGTTTATGTACTATGAAAAAGTATATCACGAAATAATATAAAGACGAGTAAGCAAATCGCAATAATATTACGCCGACCCCTTGCTCATATCAAAGACACCTCCGGAGCATGCCTCTAGAGGCTTCGGATCAAAAAACAAAAGTTACTACGTTGTTCGCAAAGGTTTACTATATTGATTTTGTCAGAATGTCGAAATTCGAACAAAAAGCATTTCGCACATTGATGTAAAAATGTTGTGGCACACACGAAAAAAGCCGTTTAATAAATATAGATGTCATCATCTTCATTAGGTCATCAGTCCTAAGACTGGTTGGACGCTAACCTCCAGCTTCTCCTATCTTGTGCTAACCTACGCATTTCGCTAATTGTGCTACAAGCTACATCCCTTACTATTTGCGAGCAGTAGTCTAATCTAGGCCTACCTCTGCCTTTCTTCACTCCTATTTCTGCCTCCAAAATATCGCGGACTATTCCCCCATGTCTCAGCAAGTGGCCTACCATTCTATCTCTTCTCTTCTTTAAGTTTTTCCACATACTTCTTTTCTCGCCGACTTTCTCCAATACTTCTTCGTTTCTAACCCTATCAGTCCATGGTATTTTCATCATTCTTCGGTAACACCACATCTCAAAAGATTCTAATTTCTTCCTACTTGCTTCCCCTACCGTCCAAGTTTCGCAGCTGTATAGTGCCGTGCTCCATACATATGTTTTCAAAAATCTCTTCCTTGTTTCTAAGTTTATTACCCCCGAGCGTAAAAGTGCTTTCTTTTTGTTAAAAGCTACTCGACCCTGCGCTATTCTTTGTTTTATGTCTTTATCGCTTCTTCCATCCCAATTTATTTTACTTCCTAAATAGGTGAAGTCTTTAACTTCCTCCAATCTTTCATTATTAATTTGTACTTTCGTTTTTGCTCTGCTCTCGCGCCCTCTGCACACTAACACTTTAGTTTTGTTTTTATTCACCCTCATTCCGTATTCCTCTGTCAACACTGCCTCCATTTCGTTCAATGCTGATTCTAATTCCTCCTTACTAGATGCTAATACTGCTATATCATCCGCGAATCTCAGCATTTTTAGTTTCTGTCCCTGTACTTTAATCCCGAAATCCACTCTATCTTTTACCACATTAATCGCCTCTTCGATGTACACATTAAAAACTAGTGGTGATAGCGTACATCCTTGTCTTACTCCTTTCCTAATACCTACTTCCCTTTTTTCCCCTTCTACTTCTATAACAGCAGTTTGCTCTTTGTATAGATTGTGTACTACTCTCCTATCTCTATACTTCATTCCCGCGCTCTTTAGTGTCTCGAACATTTTTTCCCATCTTACGTTATCAAAAGCTTTTTCTAAATCTACAAATCCTATATAAGCGTTCTTTCCTTTTTCTATTGTTTTCTCTAACATTACTCTTAGCGCCAGAATAGCTTCGCGAGTTCCCCTATTTCGCCTAAACCCGAATTGGTCTTCTCCTAGTATTTCCTCCGCTCTATTTTCCATCCTCTTCTGCACTATTCTAGTTAAGATTTTTGACGCATGAGAAGTTAGGCTAATCGTTCAAAAGTTCTCGCATTTGTCGGCTCCTGTCTTTTTCGGTATAGTAACGATAATGTTCCTCTTATAATCCTCCGGCATCTCGCCCGTTTCGTATATGTATTTTACCAGTTCAAACATCCTATTTACTACTTTCTGTCCCGCACATTTCAAAATTTCCGCCTGTATTTTACCTACACCCGGCGCTCTATTATTTTTTAGCCCCCTTAGTGCTATTTCAAATTCCTCTCTCAATATAGGTTTTCCTACATCTTCCCTATCGATGCTAGACTCTTCCTCTAATATCTCTCCTAATTCTTGACCCTCGTATAAATTTCCTAAGTACTGCTTCCATCTATCCGCTTTCTCCTCTCTTCCTATCAGTATGTCCCCCGATTGACTCCTAACGTCTCTACTTATTGTTCCTATATCCCTGAAGTTCCTCTTAATTATTTTGTAAGCCTCATCGGTCTTACCTACTTGCAACTTATCTTCTACTTCTTTGCATTTATCCTCTATCCATTGTTCTTTCGCTTTTCTACATTTTCTAATGATTTCCCACTTTATTGACTTATAAGTTTTCAGTCCTTCTTCGTCTCGTCTGTTTTTGTAGCCTCATCTCTTTTGCATTAAGTTTAAGGTTTCGTCCGTTATCCAGGGCTTCCTAGCTTCCCTTTTATCGTGTCCTAAAACGTCCGTAGCCGCGGAAGCTAGACTATTCTTGATACCCTCCCACTCAGTTTCTGCGTTCTTGATTTCGTCCTTACTCGTTTTATTTATTAATTTATCTGTTTTCTCCTGGAACTTATCTTTCATATTCTGATCCCTCAATATGTCTACCTTTATACGTTTCTTATCCTTCCGGGTTTTCAGATTTTTGAACTTTAATCTAGCTTTCATGACTACCAAGTTATGGTCGCTGTCTACATCTGCTCCTGGGTAACTCTTACAGTCTTTTACTTGATTTCTAAATCTCTTCCTAACCAGAATGTACTCTATCTGATACCTGTCTATCCCTCCTGGCATTTTCCATATGTACCGCCTCCTAACGTGATTCTTGAACAATGTGTTCGCGACTGCCATCTTGTGCTTTTCACAGAATTCTATCAGTCTGCTACCTCTCTCGTTTCTGTTTCCCAATCCATAAGGACCTACAAATTCTCCTTCTTTCCCCTTACCTACGACTGCGTTAAAATCTCCTACTATTATTAAATTTTCATGACCCTTCACAAATCCTATTACCTGCTCTATGTCCGAATAAACGGCTTCTAACTCTTCCTCACTGTGGCTAGAAGTAGGCATGTATACTTGCACTATTACTCTAGTTTCCACTGGCTTCGAATCTAACCTAACCATCATTACTCTCTCGCTGTATTGTAGGTAGCTATCTACACACTGTCCTGCGTTCTTCCGCATAACGATCCCTACTCCCGCGTTTCCATTTACCGATCCTGTGTGTATTACCCTATAGTCACCGCTCCAAAAATCTCCTACTTCCGGCCAGCGCATCTCACTATATCTAATCCTAACCTATCCATTTCTATCTTCAGATTTCCTAGCTTCCCTGCCTGTCTCATGCTTCTGACATTCCACGCTCCGACTCGTGAAATGCTACACTTCTTACTATTATTGCACTCGATCACGTCTCCCGGAACAGTCCTCACCCGGAGATCCGAACGGAGGACTATTTTACCTCCGGAGTTTTTTGCTCCAGGAGACGCCATCATTAATTTAGAATAAGCTTTCTGCCAGCTGTTCTGAGGATTATAATGTGGTGGTTTCCTCTTGCCTTCCACATCGAAGTCGTGTGTGTCATAGCACCATACCAACCTCCACGGTTTCTGCCACTATGACTACTGAAAGAGCTGCTGCCCTCCTTCAGGGACTTGTCTTAGTCTGGTTTTTCAATAAGGACCCTCCCACTATGGTTAAACCTATGGTACGGCTCCTTAAATCATTAAAACGCCGACCCACCCGTTCTAGTTTGCACTAGAACTTCGTCAAGGTTCAAGTCCTATCGGATCGGATCGGATCGGATCGGATCGGATCGGATCAGATCGGATAGATGTACTGTGAAACAAAGTTAAATACAATGTTTCTTATACAAAATTAAAACCTTTTCTGGTTAGATTTTCACTTTTTATTTGTTAAACATAACAGTTGTTTCGCCAACACAGTGACTTGTGCCGACATAGTGGTTTAAGCCAGTGTGTTGGCGAAAAAATCGTTATGTTTAACAAATAAAAAGTGAAAATCTAACCAGCAAAGGTTTTAATTTTGTATAAATATGGATTTTCATCAACTAACACCCCAATCAATTCAGAACAATGTTTTTTGTGTAAGTTTATTGAACGGTGAATATGAAAAAGGGACACATCCACGGGTAGGATCCGACATTTGTCCCGGATGGAATCCTAGACAGTTGTTTCGAAATTATTAGTTCTCATCAGTGCCGTATATGGTACACCTATCTAGGACAAATGCCGAAACAGATCCGTGGGGTTTTCATCTAAATCGATAATATCTATGTCTGTAACTTATAAGTCGGGAATTGAGAAAGAAACCACGAAACCGCTAAGCGGTTATTAAGTGGTTCCCGAATTGCAAGGCTATTACATAATCGCTGTAGGAAACAATTACTCCTCGGGCTAAAACTCCGCCAGGCATTTAATTATACCTAACAGCGATTCCTCGACCCCTTTCTCGTGTTTCTGCACGACCAGAGTTTTTGAAAAAGGGACACCGCCACGGGTAGGATTCGACATTTGTCCCGGATTGAATGTGAACGGCAGACAGTTGTTTCGAGTTTATTAGTTCTTATCAGTGATGTACACGGTACGTCGATCTAGGACAACTGCCGAAACAGATCCGTGGGGTTTTCATCTAAACCGATAAGATCTATGTCTGTAACTTATAAGACGGGAATCGAGAAAGGAACCACGGAACTGCTAAGCGGTTATTAAGTGGTTACCGAATAGCAATGCTATTACATAATCGCTGTAGGAAGCAATTACTCCTCGGGCTAAAGCTCCGCCAGGCATTGAATTATACCTAACAGCAATCCCTCGACCCCGTTCTCTTGTTTCTGCACGACCACAGTTATATGCATATGCACGACGTGAATATGCATAATATATATTAATAACGATCACAGAGGGGGATCATAGGTCGAAACAAAAGGAATATTGAAAATCCAGAAATGTAAAAGAAGCAATATGTATACGCGATGACAAAAAACACTGCATAATAAATCTGAATGTTATATACATTCCTGGATAAAATTAACACATCAGCAAAACTTTTCATTATTTCTTATAATTTTTCGAAACTTTAAATGCTTAAACATTTTATGTAGGTGATCTAGGACATCCCTCAGTCATTACTTATAAACAACTGCAATTGTTTGACAGAAGTAAAGTAACATTTTGTAATTGTTTGTTAATAATAAATTTAACGCGGTTTAAAGAGATTTCAAATCACTTAAACAAAAGTAAAGACAATAAATTCAGTTACGCTAGTGATTTCTTTAATAGTTAATCAAGTGAATGAAACACTTTGTCTAGTATACTTAGAGTAGAAGAAATTAATCGTACACGTATCTTAAGAGAAGAACAAGTAGTGAAAGCGGTAACTCTGGTTAACGAGGGACGTAGCCTGCGATATGCGGTTAATTTGTTAGGAGTTAGACAATCAACAATTAGTTGAACAGTTAAGCATTTCAATGAACTTGGAAGTTACTGTAGACTCCTAGCACAAGGTTGTAAGTCTACAGATGCAAGAAATGTGCGATATATTATACAATTCGTTTTACGAAACAAACATTCTACTACTTAAGCGCTAAGCAGAGTCCTAGTAGCAGCTCTAAATGTAGCAATTTCTGAACGAACTGTCAGGAGAAGGCTCAGTGAAGAAGCATTGTACAGTATAAGACTAGTTATAGTACTATTGCTCATTAGAGATCATAGAATTATTAGACTGCGCTTTGCATGAGAATACGTAAATTGTACCATTGAAGATCGGAAGAGAGTTTTGTTTTCAGGCGAAACAAGAGTAAATCTTAATTCACCAGATGGACGTCAACGAGTCTGGTGGAGGCTAGGAGAGGGGTTTGCTATTTGCAATATCTCTTCAACGATCCTATTTTTTGGTGGATCAATAATGTTCTGGGGAGAATTTTGTTTTGATGGCTGCACGGATTTGATTCCTCTACGGGGGAGATCCATGATTGCACATTTGTACGTAGAAGCATATGTAACGTCATCTTCCCCGTTTGTCGGGGACAATTTAATTTTTATGCAGGATAACGCTCGGCTCCATATTGCCATAGAAGTACTGGACTACCTTCGATTTGTTAATATTCCGACAATGGACTGGCCACCAAGAAGCTTAGATATGAATCCCATAGATCATCTGTGGAATACACTAATACGATCAGTTAGGCGTCACATATCTGCCGCTAAGGCTCTTAGGGAACATGTTGGTTGTCAAATGGGAAAATATTCCTCAGGAAACCATTCACTACTTGATCATTGATCAAGTAGTGAATAGCATGTCCAGATGCATGAAAGCAGTATAAGAGCTAAAGTAGGATTTATACGCTACTGAATTCAAATTCTTACAATTTAATTTCACTATCAATATTTTTTCTAAAGTTTTCAATTAACACCATCTTCATTGCTTTTGACATTATAGTTCCTGTCTGTCATTTCTTCATATTCTTTCTGATAGTACTATTCTAATTTGTTAAACATTATTTGAAATCATTTAATTATAATATCATGTAAGTATCTACTATGATTTAAAATGTAAGAAAATAAAAGTAATAATGTGAAGTTTGCATTAATGCACTGATGCATTAATTTTGTTCGTGATTGCAATTTGTATTATCATTTTGTGTAATTTTACCTCATATTTTTTCCCTCAATGAATATTATTGTTCACGTAGAATTTGTGATCTCTCCTTTCGAAACATGATACGTGGTGCCATTTTTATTTCAATGGATTAGGCCCAGATCTACTGGACTCTAGAATATGGTTTCAATAACATAGAGTTCCACTACACTATACCATAACCGTCTGTCAATATTTAGATGAGATGTTTCTACATAGGCGTATTGAAAGACTAAGTTCCATAAATGTTGGGGCAGTTATGCCTCCCAAGGTGAAGATAACTGAAAGGTCATTAGCGATTAAGTATGGCGAAATATTCTTGGTAAATTTTTATTGAAATTATCAATATTCTGGTTAAGTTTTTCACCCTGTATGTAATCTAGTTCTATAAGGTATCTTACCAAATCTGTATATTTTCCATTAGTGAGCATAGCCTCATCATTATTTCAGTCAGTTACTATTTGCGTAATCCTTATGTTCTTAAGAGTCCATGTATAATCAGTTGTACAATAAAAGACTCATAGGTGACGAGTATTTACTTAAACAAACCTCTGCTCTTATTCAGTTCACTGAATTTCAGTTCAGCAATGTTTCAGAAACAGCTGAATAAATATTAAATTGAAAAATTGAAAACAGGCCGAATTCCACTAAATAACAGTGTTTACAACTTCTTGTAACCGCTACTACATATCCATTAAAATCCTTACTAATTGGTTGCCGAGTAAATATTGGCGCATGGGAAAATCGGTCAATGAATGGCTTAAGAATTGCATATAGAATGCCTAATGCATAACATTCTAATTTTTACTACCGTTTATTTTAATGTAAATATTGGATTTCTGTAAAAATCGTGTGTTTTGTTTACCTCATTTAATTAATCGCAATTAATAAAGTTGGTCTCACGACTTTAAAATTGCTATTGAAGACATTCATTTTGTAATATACAGTATGTTGATTTAAATTCAAGGAAATTAATAAACAATCACTGTCTGACTAACATCTTTACATCTTTTTGTGATAGTATTTTCTATAACACTGTTACTCTTTCTTTTCTAACACAGTTTCTCTATTAATCTCAATTAATTGAAACTTTAATGCCTATATTTTTTTCCTCAGTTCTATAATGAATCTGTAAATAAACTGTAACTAATTGTGAGTAAAAAACATGTAACCTACTCTTACAACAAAGTTTTATGAAAACTACACTACGTAATCTGCAGCTGGTATGTTTGATAATACACGATATAAGGGTGTAGACCATCATTACATTCGACGTAGGAAATCTTCGTGAATCTTTTCCACTTTGTGCATCACTCTTGCTATGGCTGTCTTTCTGTAAAATTGTATATTTAATCAAATCGTATTTTAGGTAAAATCTTAAACATCGAACGAGTATTATTTGTCATTGGAAAAGTAGGAATTTCCAATAATATATTTAGTGAAATTGTATATTTCATCAAATTGTATTTTAGGTAAAATCTTAAACATTGAACGAGTATTATTTGTCATTGGAAAAGTAGGAATTTCCAATAATACATTGAGTGAAATAGTGGCCAATACCACTTTTCTGGTCTGCATATTTGGTTAAAGCGATGAACTTTACCCGTGCCTTTATTAAAACTAGTAACTTTTTGTTGACCAACAGTCAGAAAGCATTTTTTTCTATATCGATTTGGATTGAGACATTGAATCGATTGGATTGAACTGTGGCAAGAGCTCTTGTCACAGCTATTTGACGAGTTTCATTATAATGAGTCAAGAGTTATTTTAAATATAGTATAATTTGGAATATAATGACAAACATGTTTATGTTCTTTTAGATTATTATGCTATAGATTATTAGATTATTAGATCTTAGGTCTAATAATATATATGGCCACATTCTACGGTCTAACAGCGGTTCTAATAAGAAAAGGATGGTGACAAAATTATCAATAAAGATGATATTCTTGTCTTTATAATTTTTTCGTAACACAGTATTCTAAATCCTTTTTTATTACATTTATATTCAGCCTCAGTATATACAAAGGATTTTATAAAATACCCATCAAACTTGGCAAGACACTAAATTAAAAAAAAACACACTTGATGGGCTCACCACGGATACACTCTTGCATATATTGCAGCATATCTACTACAGTATGGTTCCATGGATTCAACTGAGAAAGATTTTTATAGAAGAAAAATTATATCATAAAGTATATTATTCTATTTTTTTATACATATAGTCATATGGTCAAACAAAGGTCACATTTTATAAATGCGATCATCTTTATCAATTTCCGTATTGAAAACAGGAGACCAGCTTTCCAAGAACACAGAAAGATTACACGTTACTCTATGCGCGTTTCGCCAATCGAGTTGGCATCATCGAGAGATAAACTAATTAGTTTTAGCAGTCTTCAAATAGTGCCAACTTGGTTGATGAAACGCACGTCGAATAACGTGTAATATTTCCGTGTCCGTGGAAAATTGGTTCCTTATTTCTATTGCAATATAATTCCCAGAAACGTTAAAGCTCCTTCCCAGAATTTCTGTATTTTTATTTAAACGAGAAAATCTATGAATTAGCTTAAGCTTATTTCTTGACATATTATGGCTGACTAAGTACTTCTAGGTATTTATGGTTTGTATAATGATTCTTTGCGTGTGCGTCACAGGTAACAATCGTATGAATCAATCAACTGATATTTTTGAACAGTGTCGTGCCGAAAACACATTTTAGGATAACAGTTAGTACAATACAAATCAGTCAACCTATGACAGAGTAATGAAAATGTTCTCCGCAAAAACATTGAATGGAAGTGATATTTCCAAAACAGTAAATGAAATAAATTCAACAAAAATCAAAATAAATGAAACAAAAATGAAATAAATGTTACAGAAATATTGAGACGCCAATGAATCTAATTATAACAATATGTGTTACAATAATTGTTACAATAAAGCTAAGACGTGATTTCATAATTGTATTTTGTTCGGCAAATTATTTACTGTCTATGCTGTACGTAGTTGATTGAAACATATGTCGCTAGACATACGCGCTCGTAATTGTGGCATATTAGTAACAATTGCGAGTGATGTAGCATGTGATCCGTGCGTCCCCACTAAATTGATACAAGCCAAAGATCCATTATTAATATTATTGTAGTTAATTTTCCCAATAGCTACATTTATAGGAGACGACTGTACACCAGTAACCAATTATTATAAACTATTTGTAGATATTCTTTTATGCAAAGAAAGTCACGACCTTTTGCTGAACATAACATGATGTTTCTTAACAAATACGAGATATTCTATTTAAAGAAATACTTTTTGAAAAAACCCACTGGTGTCATTTTTTTTATACTTTCTTAGATGATAAGTGACAGACAAACATTTTCTTAAATGATCTACTTTCATCATTACATATGAGTTATTTTATCCAAAAATTTTGTTTCTTTTGCTTTTTTATCCTGTTATAGTTTACTCGTGTTTTCTGCCAACGTAACTTTTTGCTCGATAATATTCACTTTGCCTCATGAAAAGTTTATCCAGCAGGCCTTTTCCTGCGTCTCTAATAGATGGTTGAAAGTCGCTATCATCAGCCCCATGGTCTTGGTCGGTGTCCCCATCCACAGAAGAAATAAACATCAAACCAACAGAATTAGCCTCTTTTCGGAACATTCAAGTTGTTTAATATTTCTAATAACTCTTCCACATCCCTTGAATTTGAATAATTATATAATCTAAAACAACGATGTACTCTATGTAATTTTTAGTGTTCACCATATCGTATATCATACATATGAAATAGACTAACTTTTGTAGAAAACTGTCAGTTCATTTTGTCGAATACCAATTTAACAAGAAACAATAGCTAATAGATCATAGAGCATCCCATTCATTTACAACTTAATATGATCAAACTCCTACAAAAAGGAACTGGAATTATATGGAATAATATATAAACATTACGTTATTTTATAAGTATTGATATCGTCACTATTTCTATTAATTTTACTATAGCTACGATATAACGAATACAGAGTGACTGATCTCGTTAAAATTTACATCTCACTGACACCTGAAACAACCAAGGAATAGCATTATAATGGCCGTAATGAGACAAAATGTTAGTACAGAGCAAAAAGGAATGAATAGAAGAATGAGGCAGTGACACGAGCATACAATTTAATGATGTGAAAAGTGCATAAGAAATTATAAAATACCTTAGACCGAATGAAATGAATGATACAAAGAAGGGAATGAGAGCGTCTGTGAATAACTTAATGATATGAAAGAATTTTACGAGTATTAATGACTAAATAAAAAGCACATTTTAAGAAAAGTTATGTAAGTAATAATGAATTCAAGACTCACTAAGTGGAATTTCAACTAATATGAGAAATAAATAACAAAAGTACATAATGTGCTTTTCCCAACAAATTTAACTCCAACAAAGATTATTAAGATATAGTACAGAAAAAGTACTTTAAATTGAAAGATGTACCTACTGCACAACAGGATGTATTATATTGTACATGATCAGAATGAGACAATTATTTTCTAAGGTAGATGGAATTATATTGATATTCTACCAAATAAGAAACTAATTAATGTATTATTAATTTTAGCTCATCTAATTCGAATAAAATTCTTATTACTGTTATTAGTGTTACCCGTACCATATTCTACACATATTTTTATTTTACTAGTATATTTATTACTGGTGACGATTCTATCACCAGTTACTGACATCTTAGATTAGGTATAAAAATGTCGATGTTTATTCAATAAAAAAACAACATTATTTAAAGTAAATTCTTCTGGGTTAATTGATCCATACCATGATCGTAACGTGTCTTCAGAAGCAATTCAGTGAATATCAGGCTTCATTTTCTTCAGAAGGACTTCAAAGACTATCAGTCTTCAGTCTTTGGATATCCCATGAAGGAGCTGATAGGTGAAATTTCAAGACAAGTTCGTGACGAAAAGAATTTACTCCTTTAAGAATAAAGACGATTTAGTCATCCAATACTAAAAATGTATTGTTTGAATTGGGATAAACTATAAAAATGTGTATATATTACGCGAAAATGCGTTTTATGATTATATTATTACTTTGGAAGTAGACAACTGAATGTGAATTTCATCCAGTTTTATAGTTACTGTCACAATACTTATTCATAATCGATGTATAAAAATCTAACTCTGAGCTAGAATTATTAGTAATCGGAATTTTATTGTAATACAATTATGGTTAAAATATCATTACATGTATTTAAATAACAATTATCTCTTCTACTAGTTCATAATGTGAGGCTATAATGCGATCAAGAGAATGATTTGAATGGCTTATTAAGATGTTTATGAATTTACCATTAGTCAACACCTTTTAGTGAATAATTATCTTAAAATTTGATTCCAAATGGTTTTCATGCCAATGTTTACTCTTTACTCTAAAAAATTAAACATGCGCTTTTCATCGTCAACATGTGTTTACATTTCATAATAGTAAAAAGATTATAATATCTAGGACCACAGGTTTCTTCTAGGTGTGCATAGTTACCAGTCTATCTTTCCTATATTCTATCGTACCTTTTACATACACTCGAGCTTCTATAACTTATTGTGCTGTCCTACTTTCTAATTCTATATGAGTTTCTTCATCTTTTGATACATCTGTGAGTATTTTCTATATAAGGAAGAGCAGACCACTGGTCTGATTCGATTTCCATCAAATACTCTCTTCGATACAGGTAGCAAAGACAAACATTTCAGCTTGGAATATTTTTGTGTTAGACCACTACTCATTAGTCTATTTTAGAGACATTAGTACACTAGACGAGTGCCCATCTTAGACGAGGTTTTTCTTATATGTTCCATTCTTCATCATTTATGTGTACACAGAAAGGTTTATGACAACATTTATTTTTCTGGAATGCCTATTCTTCTGCTGTTAGAAGAAAGTAGTTAGTCAGTTTTTATTAGTTTTTAACAGATATTCTCCCATTCTAGTTTGCCCTTTAATAAGGATATCTAAAGGGAGTAGATCTGAGATAGATGGGAACAATATTTTTCAAGTTTAAAATTTGGACACTTAGAAATCGATCTTCTTCTCTTGTGTCTCATAGTACGGAAGAGAAGGTTACACATAGAAATAAAAACACACTCATGCATGAGAGGTGCCAAACTCTTGCCATTGGGACTAGAATCGAGTTCAACATGGAGCTCCATCCGCCACCCGAGATTATAATACGAAAGGCATTGTTGCAAACGCCGTTATAGAAGGATATGATATATTACACATCCTTGTTTTAGACGCAGAGCAAAGTACTTGTCATTTATTAGCTCCGCTTCAGATACCTAAATGAAATCTCCATTATATTGCCTCAAGAGTGTGTACGAGTATAATGCAAATTTAAATTGTAGAAAAAAATAACTGGAATAAAGCTATAACCATAATATATTTTTTCTCAAATTTAAGGTTAATTGCCAAAATAATTATTTACGTAAAAATGCCCCAACGTTTCCTCAGGAAGAAATTCCACAATATACAATATATCTTGCTCAATACCATGCTGAATATAGTAGTGTAACATTTATTGTAAAATATGTTAGATAGCGTCTGAAATGTGAAAAATGTATATTAAAAATGCTTGTATAATTTCTGATTTTTCTTTTGGATCATCTATTTTATAAGTAATAGCAATGTTTTCATTAAGTATGGGTAATAGCAATTTTATAATGTAGTAATGCTTCCTTTTACATATTTTATATTATTAATAAATAGGAAATCAAGATCAAATGTAAAGTATTACAGTAAAATTTATACATAATTTAGAGTTATATTATGAAGGAATGTCACCATAACCAATACCATAAGTTAAATATAAACCACTCAGTGATAATTGAATTGTTGATAGACACATTCACATAACAAAACAATAAATAGGTAACAGTATTAAACTTTAATCTATATCCTAGACTTAAACTGGAATCGGCGGTTTTAAGGGCAACCCTATTTGTCCGAACGATCCTTTTACACTCTTAATCTCGCCCATATTTTCGCAGCTATAAACTTCTTATGGCATACTACAGTAAGACCTGTTAAGAATTCGGGGCTTTTAAATTGGGGATAATCGTAAAAATTCTTCTTGCCATAAATTCGCGCTATGTAAAGAATGCTTTCATTTATACGTAATCTCGCCATGCACGTAATAAAACTACCCATTATTGCATATTTGTGAAGTATAATACAGGACGAATAAATTAAAGGAAAATATTGCGATATACAAACATCTATTATTGGTATGTATTAATAGGAAGTTTACAGTGGCTGATAATTTTTTTTTATTTTCTAACTATAGGGTCTTTCAATAGGGACGCTCGAAATTTGTTAGATTATAGCAGCCATGTTGATAAAGCAACATCTGTACAATTTACTATAAATTTTTCAGTAGTGTGTGTATGGAAAATCATCATGGAAGGTTATAGCGTTCACCAATGTGTACAAATCATCAAATTTAATTTTCAAAATCAGTGCTCCTTTCGAGAAACGTTCCGCTTATTACGTGATTTTTATCGTCGCTACAACCGTCCCGCCGATTCGACTATTCGATATTTGATGGCCAAATTCGAGTTAACCGGTTTGATAAATTATCAGCCCACACCTGTACGTCACCGAAATCCAAGGTCTGCTGAGAACATAGCTGTTGTGCATGGGAGTGTACAGGAAATTCCGAGGCAGGCAATTTCTCATCATTCACAAGAACTTGGCCTTTCTGCGACTTCAAATTAGCGAATTTTTCGTCAGGACTTCGGTCTGCACCCATATAAAATCCAATTGATCCAAGACCGTAAGATAGATGACCATAGACAGCGCCGTGTGTTCGCTAACTGGACTCTAGAGCAGTTTGAAGTTAACCCAATATTCGCCAAAAAAATCATCTTTAGCGACAAGGTCCATTCTTGGATGAATGGAAATGCGAACGAGCAAAATTGTCAGCTTTGGGACGATACCAATCCACACGAGATATACCAGTACCAAATGCATTTCGAGAAAGTCACTGTTTAGTGCGGATTTTGGTCTGGTGGAATCATCGGTCGGTACTTCTTCCAAAACGAAACTGGCATTGCCATAACCGCCAACAACGAGCGCTACAGATCGATGATAAGTAACTTCTTGTGGCCCAAACTGGATGATATGTATACCGACGAAATGTGATTAAAATAGGACGGTGCTACGTGCCGTACTAACCATGCCCCGATAGACGAGTGATTTGAGGACATGGTTATCGTGCGCAGTGGCAACGTGAACTGACCACAGAGATCGTGCGATTTAACGTCTTTAAACTTTTTCCTTTGGGGCTATCTTAATTCGCAGATCTATACAAATAAACCGCAAACAATTGATGCCCTCAAAGTTAACATAACGAACGCCATCCAGCAAATTCAGCCAGATTTATGCGATAAAGTCACCGAAAATTGGACTTTCCGAATACGTGCCACCAAGCAAAGCCTCGGCGAACATTGGAACGTCGTTACATTCTATACTTAATACCATAAAATATTTTTCAAATAAGAAAAGAACAGATATCTTACAAATAACTTATGTTATTTACGTTTAAATATTGAGCATCCTTACTAAAAAACCCTTTAGATCCTTTATCAAACTGGGACGTATTATTATCGTTTTTGTTATTAATTGTAGATTACTTCTTCAAAGTTACTTTCTGGAGAATTGATGAAGCGAGACTGATCAATACCACTAGTCCCGATACATAAATTATCCAGAAAGAAACCCACACTTATCCGGGTCATTATTCAAAATTTCCATCCCATAAAAGGAGCAATTTAGGCACGTCCCCCATAACATAAGGCACCTCTTCTCCTGTAGTACGGGGCAGGTGTAAAGAAGATGAATCGAGGTTTCCTCGTCTTATTTACAGTATCTGCAGGCCGGGCTGTCAGTCAGCCTCAGCTTGTGCTTATATGCATTCAGGATACCATGGTAGCTCGTTATGATTCCCACCAGGGTTCTGACTTTGTGCCTATTCAACTTAATGAATTCTTGGGCCCATCTCTCAATATCTGAGTATTCGATGAAGAGTTTGGTTATTCGACAACCTGTTACTCATATGAATATGAGTCATATACTGAATTGAAAAAATGGAGCAGGAGTATCACAAGGAAGTGTCTTAGCAGAAAGACAGAACGTAGGATTCATCTTGTACCTAATCTATACCAGGGATATACTATAGTTAGAAAATGATACAATATCCACTTCCTCAGATGATACTGTTGTCTTAGTTACTGACAGAGATTACAAACTACAAGCATCTATTAATGAAATACACAATTAGATAAAAAAATGGCGAGTCAAACTAAACGAAGCGAAGTCTATTCATGTAAACTTTACAAATGAAAATAAAAATTATATATCAACTAATATATGTAAATAATACTTATATTCCATACGATAATACGGCTAAGTATTTGGGTATCACCTTGAATGCTAGACTTCACTGGAATGTCCATATTAAGAAACGAGCAGAAACCAAGAAAATATATTGGATGCTTGATAGGTACTCCAGTCTCTCAATTTACTATAAATTATTATTATATAAGCGGATACTAAAGTTAGCCTGCTCTTATGGTATTCAGCTATGGGGTTGTGCCAGCAAGAACAATATTCTGATAACTCAGAGTTTTTAGAACAAAGTACTAAGGAACATCGTAAATACTCCTTGGTACAGAAACAGTGATATCCATCGAGACCTTGAAATGGACACTGCAGTGGACACTCATCACAAAATTTGCTTGGAGTCACGAGTAGCGACTCCTACAATATGTGAATGTCGAAGCCATCCAGCTCCTTGACAACACAGGCCTACCAAGAAGACTCAAAAGGACAAAGGCCTTTGAACCTAGTTAAATGATAGAGAATAGCACAGTATGGTATGTAGATCGAGAAATACGTTATCTCGATTGTGTAAATCAGTTATTAGTTCCTAAGATTTGCTAGTGAGTAGGACCTTAGATTTAAGACATTTAAATCGTAGTAAATTGGGATAGAATACAGTTGCTCATTGGTCAATCTTTGATCAGATCGTAACAATCATAAGTACCCATATTGGGATATTTATTTATAAAACAAAAAAATAAAAACTTATAAAAATAAGAACTCAAAATTATCATCAGTTGTTAGTACTTTATTGAATTATTAACGTGAAAATGACATATTTAAATTAAAGTATAGAAGGCGACCTAATTCGTTAATCTCATTTGCAACAAGTAAATCACCACCTAGGCATTGCAATGCACCCACTGATTCCAGTTATTCAGTATAGCGCCATGTTTGAAATGAATGTAAATGCATTAAAATTTAAATTGCGTTATAACGTGCCAGCTATAAGTCCGAGATTGTTTTAATTTGAATATTTAAAATAAAACTATGCGGATTTTAATCCGCTGACAGGAAGATAAATTCGCATTAGTTTTAACGCATATCTTTAATTAAATTTGATTATATTTAAGAACAATCAAGTCCGAAACCGACGTTGTTTGTTCCCCAACGCGAAAAGCTCGAGCGTTTGGTGATTAGTCTCAAACTGAGAATTTTAATTACGAATCTGTCACAGCCAGCCGCCGTATAACGCCATTACGATGTATTAGTTAGTGCACGTTGTTGAATTAATTTTTGGAAGCATCGAGAATATTGCATATTTAAAAGATTACTAGATTTTACATTTTCTGTTGAGCGGTACTACCGACCGGTGGAATAAGCAAGGACAACGTAAGCCTTAAAGAAACAAGTGAGTAAAGCTACTAACGATGAAGTTCGGTAGAAGTAGATTTCAAACCAGTTTCTTACTTAATTATTTTATATTTCGTTCCTTGTGTCCTTATTCAATGGAGAAGTCATGGATATTTTGCATCGATGTTGTCATATGTGTAGTGGTCTTTGACTGTGAGATGCAAGCCGATAAGGACTATTACCATGTATCAGCTCAACACTGCAAACCCAGATGAGTCTTTTTTGACAGAAAAGCACCTTCCGCTTAGTTAAACGATCGCTTGGCTAAGCAATTGGCTCAGACGGATCTTCCTTGGTTCTCATTTAATAGACCACACTGAGTAGAGCATTTTATAATAATCCTTCTGTCTTATTTCTTAATAGGTTGTCTGGTTCTGTAGAATGTAGACCGAGATCAACCTCTTTGTGGGGGTAAGTGTTTCCACTTTCTCTTCTTCAACCGGCATAATCGTGATGGACAGAAAAATACCTTTTGCTTATTTAAGTGATCACGTGGTAGCAATAGGATCTGACGAATCTTCTTTGGTTCTGGTTTAAGGGGGCCTTTCCGTTTTTTCGAAAAAATAGAGTTGAAAGAATTGTAAGAATTAATTGTAAGAATCGGTTTAAAACAGGTATGGTGGTATTAGGAAAAAAACATGACGTCATTAAGCAGGTTACCATACCTGTTTTAAACCGATACACACCTGTTTTATACCTGTACAGACCTGTTTTATACCTGCGCCAAGAGTTCTTCAGATCAACAATGACCACATGCCATCCGCATCAAATGTCCGCGGACAAATCTGAGGGTGGTCTTTGCTATACTACTGTCGTTTACATATCTGATACAACAGGAATGTTTGAGGGAGGTGGTGTTAAGAGATTAAGAGGTTTGAGTTGTGATTTAGAAATTGTCCATGAATACGTTGTATAAGCCCCTTGTATTTGTTTGGAAAAAGTGTTTTGGAAGGGGAAATAATACTGGACATGCAGTGTTCGATGAGTTTTAAGTTATCTCTGGAAATTTTGTGTTTGTTCTTTAGGATGTCTATTTTGTTGGTTAGGGGGATATTTATGAATAGTGATAATACATCAAAGCTGACGAGGATGTCACTTTGAGAAATTGATTGCGATTTTAGGATTTCAATGAAATGAGTTTTGTATATAAGGAGCGGAGTCTTCAGCGATGAGTTGGAGGGTTGTTGCCAGGTATATTGCTATGTTGTGGGTGTATGTTCAAAAGGCATTTACCATGCTTAATTCCTAAATTCTTGAAGAAAGCTGCAAAATGGAACCGAAACGTTGAATTAATAATAATTACAGACGCTGTTCAATCCGGACTATAGACACTTCTATTCATTCTTCCGACCACGGAAACTTATCCGAACATTGATATGCATTTTTATTTTCAACTATTAAAAAATACATATTACTTTTCCGCACTCCACTATAAGCGGAAAAGTAATGAACTCGTGTGAAGAAAAGTGAAAAACTTTTTTTTGGGTTCATTTTTCGTTTTTTGGTCTAAAAACCAAAAAAAAAGTTTTTAAAATTTATTTACTATGTGTGTGTCGTCGTTGTCGTCGGCAGTTATTCTTGTTAGCACGATAACTCAACTAAATCGTGTCGGATCGATCGGGTATTGACTGATTCTGATCGGAGACGTCTCCCAGACGACACCTATTGACTTTGAGGTGGATAGCACACACCACCCCCTCCCTTGGGTCTATTTGAGAATTTTTTATTATTAGCACGATAACTCAACTAAATCGTGTCAGATCGATCGGGTTTTGACTAATTCTGATCGGGGACTTCTTCCAGACGACACCTATTGATTTTGAGGTGGATAGGACATACCCCTGTGTGTCCACCCTATCCATGGGTCATGATAAAGCACAATGGTGGACTATTTGAGAAAATTGTCTTGTTAATATGATAACTCAACTAAATCGTGTCGGATCGATCGGATTTTGTGAATCTATGGGTGATGAGAAAGTACAATGGTGGACTATTTGAGAAATCTGTTTGTTAGCACCATCACTCAATTAAATCCTGTCGGATCGATCGGGCTTCGACTGATTCTGATTAGAGACGTCTACCAGACGACATCTATTGATTTTGAGATGGATAGGACACACCCCATCCTATTCATGGGTCATGAGAAAGCACGAGGGTGGACTATTTGAAAAAAGTAAAACTGTCTCACAAAACACATATTCTGCATTTATGTGTTGGTTTATATTTTCTCGGCCACTCAATTTCGAGATAGAGATATTTCACGTGTGGAAAAGTTCGTTAAAGGACTTTTAAAAGTGTTTATCTTTCTAATTATAAACTGCAAAATCGGCATTTCAAAATACAAATTTTACGAATGACACCACGTACTACGCAAAGTGTATATTCGTAAAGGTTATCGTCCAGTTGAGACCTGAATTTTTTTATAAATCACTTTTCCTTGGTTTTCGTTTGGTAGGCGGTTGATTGGCCTTTTGTATTATGTAATTGACGTTTATTGTGCGTGATAACTCGACGGTTACGCTTATAACACATCCGTTAATTCTCTCGTAAAAGTACAAAAAAAGTAATCTATAGTAAATGAATTTGGTAAGTCAATACATAAGGATCATTCAGTTAATAGGTACAGGGTGTATCGTATCTGATGCCACTTGAATATTTAATTGCCGTAATTTAACCTGACTCTTTAAGGAGGTATTTGATTGAACTTCTTTTCATATATTTCTATATTGGTATATCTTTAGTGCGTAGAGTCATAGATAGAGAAGTTTGGATAGTAATATAATTTTTCAGAAAGCTTTAATATGACATGAAATTTTAAATGTGGTTTCAAATCTTGTATCATTAACTTTTGAAGATTATCAATATATAATACTAAAACTTACTAATGTAGGTTGTTTCATTAGCTTTAACATTTTCATACTGATACTGTCAGACTTCTAAATTGCATTTGCCTTTTATAAAACAGTTTTTTAATGTATGCTCAAATGAAATAATATCTTGCGTCCCATCATTATAATAAAGACGTTCAAAGACCTCTCAAAGAAATGATAAAGCGATGAATTTCAGTGAGCATTTCTTATTCAACATTACGTCTATATACAAGATGATTCGCGAGAAATGTGCCATAGCCTAATGGCAGTTACCATTGACTTCAAGTCAAGTCTAGATCAACAAGGAAAATATTTTTTGACAGCTGATTAAGAATATACAAGGTGTTTTATTCATTTGGTCCTACAATTCAAAGAACTATTATCTACAACCGTTGAAAGTAATAGATTGAAATTTACCAGTAAGACTCTTCATCTGAGGCTTGTCAGAGGGCCTGCTTGGTTTGGAAAAATCCAGGGCCGGACTCGTTAAAAATCTACCAGCCTCCTTTTGATAAAGAAGGTAGATTTGGCTTATCGCATTTCTGGAAAGTTATTAATGGAATCGGAAAGATCTGAAGATAGCAGAATCAGAAGATCAAAATAGCATTAGCAGTTTAAAAGTGTCTATTCAAATGCTTCAGACTCATATCCCTTCTGATGCAACAAAAAGAATACCTAGTAAGAAGAAGAGAGGGTTGCATTTGTGGAAATTTAAAGGTATACAAAATAATAAAACCTGAATGAATTATGAGTATAATGTACATAGAAAAAATATGAATACATGAACGTGATAGATCTTTTCATAAACAATGGGTAACTCTTCATCAACTTAAAATAATAATAAGATATCATAACATATCATAACGTAACATCATAATATTGGATAAGGAATGTTTCAATTCAAATTAGATTAGGCTCTCAAAATCAGGCCGTCTCCTAACTTCGATGCATTTTCTGCACTGCATCGAAAAATGTCGTGTGGCCTTCATAAGGGTTTATATCAGGTTCTTTATGTAATCCGAGGCCGCCACTATCACTAGTTCCTCTTTAGTGGTTACCGTTGTATACACCGATATTTTCATGTGGCACCAAACATAGTAATTGAGAAGAGTTAGATCAGGAGACCTAGCTGACGATGCTTGAGGACCTTCACGACCAATCTAGTGGTTAGAAAACTCATTGTTGAGATGCCTCCGGACATGGAGTGAGAAACGAGGCGGTGCTCCATCATGCTGGACACTGTGTTGTGAGGGCCTGGATTGTTAACTGGGCCTCGTCCGTTAACAATCCTGGACAAAGTTCTTTGATGATGCATTATCCAAAGACAGAACGTAAGACGCGTGACTTCATCAGCTGGTTCCGATGTGGTAGGGATGCAACAGTTTCGCTTTTAATGTCCTCCAAACACGGGTTTAAGGAACACCTAGCATGTGTGCTATCATTTTGTTGTTATCATCACAATGTTTCCTTTGGCTGGCCTAACTGCCCATTCCATATTTCTGTAAGTTCCAGGAAATATTTCATGTTCTCGTGAGAAGTGAAAAACTCTGAAATGATGAAAGTATAGTGCGGGAGTACTTGTCGACTAGAAAATATTCTCTAACATTCTATAATTTACTTGCATTGCTATCTCAAAACTCATACACATAAATTATATCAGCGAATTCAGCATTAGTAACATAATCAGCGGAACAACTATGATACCAAATAGACAAAATGATGATGTGAAGTTACCCACAGATACATAGGTTACTATTCCTTTTTAATTTCAAATTAAAACAGCGTATCTTTCTTATGGTATTATCTTGGCTTACTCCTATAAACTAGATAGGAAGGCGGGAAAGTGTTTTGCTATTTCCTAGAAGGGATATGAATGTGAAACATTTAAATGGACTTCATCAAACTGTTTTATAAATAATGCTCAGTAAAAATATCAGTCTTGATGCACTACATTGTTTTGTGATGGTTTAGGTATGCCGTAAAAATTGATTCACTATTCTGATGATTTTTTTTCTGAACTTTTCGATTCCACTAATAGTTTTTCAGAAATGCTATAGAAAAATGTACTTCTTTTCAAAAATGAGATAGGCATATTTTCACTGAGTCCGGAACTGGATTCTTCTAAACCAAGTAGGCCAGTCTGAAGTCCTAGGCGAGGAATGCTACTTGTAAATTTCATTCAATTACGATTAATTTCACCGCTACTCTCCTATCTTGCCGATAAACGGAACAGTCTACCTGAGCCTAGCCATAGAAACAAGCCACGGTATGAGATATGAGCCGTTTGAGATTTTTTATTTGACAAATAGAGATGATATAAACTCTACATCCAACCGTTGCAGAGAATAGCTCTTAGAATTGTCAGACCAAATGCATAAGACACCCTCTATCGTCTTAACCAGCTGTCAAAAATGTTTTTCTTGTTGATCTAGACTTGCGTTGAAATGCTCTCTCTGCGACAGGGCTCTATCTATGATATATTTCACGATAATCAGCCTGTGTAACTATTTATTATATTTGTTTTATTTGAAAAACTTTAAGAGGCAACACAACGGTAATATTCTAAAAAAAGGGATTTTTTGGCAATTCTTTTTGGGTAGAAGAAAAGGTAATAAGATAATAATATTTATGGAAGTTATTATGCATATATTTAAATATAATATAAAAAATTATTATGGTGACATTGGAGCCATTCTCGCGAAACATTTCGAACTTACGGCGTTCTGCGGCACAGAGTGTAACTGGTGCAAATTTGAATCTGCAAAATCAAATTCACTTAATCTACATGCTCATAGCTAGAGAAATACGTAGGAGATTTTAAAAATATTAATTTTTGTGTGATTAGCAAGACTCTAAATAAAGAAACATTAAATTTTCGACAAACAAAGGGCAATAATTTATTAATAAATAATATTTAAAAATTAACTTATCGACAATTTCGTACATATTTTACTTCAAAATGTTATTTTAAAGCTATTGTTAAAAATTCCCAAGAAACGAATAAAAATTGTTGGAGTTATGTTGCATGCCGTTTTTAAAAATAATGTTTCGAGACAGACGCGTTTAAAGTTTTGAAATGTGTTATAGACATGAAAATCTGAAAAATCCCACTGTTTAATAATTTTTGTAATTAATCTGCTATCCCAGAACCATAACGCTGCTCTTCTATATTTAAACATTTTTCCTCATCTTCTTTCCTCGAACATTTTATGTGTCTCTTTCGCGTGCCTCTTTCGCTGCATTTGTCAAAAACATCTCGACATGTTTGATCCGCTTAACATCAGATTCTAGACAAAAATTGTATGATTAGATGTCAATATCCACCTCCAGACCTTTCATAATTCGAAGAGTATTAGTCAAACTATCATTAAAAGTGTACACAGCAATACCAGTCGCTATATTCAAGACTTGTTTGATACTTGAATAATATTGTAGTCAATCTCCAAACAGTAGCACTGAAACTTTATTGCTATTTTACGCGTAGCCTACTAAGCAACGGTTTAGCAACTCATCTCGGCTCAAGACCTCATCGGTTTCATCGCTTTAAAAATTTCCTTAGAAAGCAGCAGATTATGCTAGAAGGTGTCCAAGGAATCATCACCTGCTAGCGCTTTTTGCCAGTTATACCAAGACTATGAGCACTTCTCGTGCTGCGGATGTTCGTCGGTTGATAACTTATGAAATAAGGTCAGCACTATACACAAAATCCGTAACATAAAGCGAGGAAATTCTCTTTTTTTGTGGCGTTATACTAACGTACTTTTGTTCGTAAATGCTTCTGACACAACATAAACATCTTTTAGTGACATCTGTTATGTTTTAGAGAAGTTAGAAATCATAAGGTAAAACATTAGGTTGCTCACATAGACTGTATCTGCCCAGCAGGTATTTATTTGAAGCAGGTGTCGTTTCTGAGCAGTCCTACGCGCTTAAGAAAGAGCGTGAAATTTGAAGGAAAACAAATTTTTTTTAGAAAAAGTTTTCTACCACATATTCTAAAAGGTTCAAAGAATATTGCTATTAAGCTAATAAAAAAATGATATTTTGAAAAATTTACAGTGGTGTTACCTCTTAGTAAAGTTATTATAAAAGCGTGTGCGTAATTGTTAGCCTGAATGTTACGGCCCAAAATACGCCGCTTGGTATTATGTGCATGTAATATAGTAATTACCCGTACCTACCTTCCTTTTATTATAAAACTGCACCAACCATCCAGCATGTTCACGGGAGGAATTTCTTATTAAGTAAAATATCTATAAGGAATTCTCCCGGAATTACGATGTTATTAAATAAATATCCGAAACTACTTGCTCCACACTCGCGCTCAGGTGAAGCAGTTAATATCAAACTTGCTAGCGCAACGTTAATCGAACTTAATCCATTTTAACCTTTGGTGTACAAGAGCTACATCAGCTAATTATGAAGGTTGTATTAATAAGTTACCTAAACAATGTTTCACCTATATCGTTTGAGTTATACGGCGGAGGGAGATGTATTTCGGCATTGTGTGGAGCGATTGATTTAAGAGGCTTCACGATACGTGTAAATTACTACAGTAATAACCTCATTAACATAATAGTAATGGAAGAAGGAAGATCATCTTGTCAGTTTGCGTGTATATTGTGTTCAAGTTCGTCAAATATTCCTCGAGAGGTAGGTTACCATTTCCTGATAATCTTTAATTTAGATGTTGTAGACAATTGTTTCGATCCAAGCCATGCGGATTCAAGTGAAATTCTACATTCTCCTAGAGATTCCCCTGTTATATATTATCGTAAATCGTAAAACATTACATTCAGTCGTGAGGGAAACATTACGATACTTATACTATATTGGTTTACTAGGAGTGGTAGTTTATTCGTGAGGTAAAGACGGACGGATGGCTAACTGTGTTAAATACTGACCTGACTCAAAGTTTGATGTAAAATCTCTGCGAAAGTAGGAAAGTGTCAGGTAGTTGCGAACAACGTAAAGAACTCATCAACCTGCCGTCTGAACCTGTCGACCTTTGGATATGGGTAACGTTGTTCCTCCATCGTTCTGCCACTTTATTTTTATTTATTTTCTAGTGGTGTGTCAAGCTATAATGTCTTGGGGATTTTTTTGCCATCTGGTGTCTTTACTTGATATTATTTCAATGTTGTTTTACACGGCAATGATTTCCATTCCGCCGTAAGTATATACAGAATCACAGAGAGAGAATGAGAAAGAGTGTACAACAGTTTTTTCCACTTCTATTACTAGTAAATTAGGTGCAATAATAAATACGAATTAGATTTTGCAACGTATGAGAAAAGAAAAATAGAAACTAAAGTATATATATGATTATTATTTGAGTTACCTTTTTGATATTCCGCCTATTTAAGATAGTTCTGGACTTAATAACAGAATTACTATCATTGAACAAATACGTCAGAGAGAAACACAGAGAGAGAGAGAGAGAGAGAGAGAGAGAGAGAGAGAGAGTACATTATATTTTATGAAAGTAAAGCTACATGGCACTGACTTTCCACAAAACACCAAAACACTATACACTACACTCGACGCACGTTTCGCCAACCAAGTTTGCATCATATGGAGATGATTAAAACTAATATTATGCTAACAATGTATCCTACTTATACCTAAATTATTGTTGCGGTGCAGTGAGCCCTGACCATCGTGGTTGCGGCTCACGAATATGAAGCTTATGAAATATATTTACGAAATCAGCTGTAACGACTGTAATCAAAGGTATGTTGGATAGACCAGACCATCTACTTAAACCAGGTTTAAAGAGCACATAGTGCATCTCAAATATGGTAGAATAAATAAGTCCAGTGTTGCCCAACATGCCTTCGAGAACAACCATAACATTTCGATTTAGAAGAAACACAGCTTCGATTTAGATGTCCCAGATCTACACAAAATGCATTAGAGCTTTCACAGATAACATTTTTAAATCATGAGGTGCACACAAACTATCTCTATATATCTGGCAATAGTCTTTGATATACTTAGTCATATAGAAGTTTCGGAGACGTTAGAATAAATCGGGATTAGGGGAATATCATTAGCGTTAATAACTATTTATTTAATGAATAGGATAGGGATGTGCCAATATTCGCTTAGGGAATTTAAAGTGGTTTAATTTGGAGTCCCACAAGGAACCAGATTTGGTCATATATTGTTTAATATTAACATGAGAAACTTATATGGAGCATGAATACAAGGATTTCTCATTAACTTCGAGGATGCTGCAGCAATTTTCTGTAACAACAACACGTGGCACATTTAATAAAAAAAAAACGGATTTTAATCAAATTATGAAATTGGTTGAGTCGTATATTTTAACAACAAATTATGAGAAAACGATGGTTCTGCTTTCCGCTCTAAATAAAGCCACTATTCATAATATAGGAGATAACATTATAAAGACACCCTGTACAACTGAAATAAAATACATTGGTGTTACAATTCATAGTTTATAAGAGTTCATATCAATACTATAATCAAAAAATTTCAAGCAGGTTTTAGTAACGTAAATTTTTACAAAGTTTGTGTCAGACATTTGTGTCAAGACTTCATTACCTAAATTGTGTTACCAAAAACTTTTCAATATTATTCTCAAGTATGAGGTATGATTTAAAATTTGTTTATCCACGACCACTATATTAGGAAGGTTTAATATGTCTATTTTCCGTGGATTAGAGGCCTTCTAATATAATAGTGGATTAAAATTCATAATACAACTTTTCGATTTTGTAGCATTTTATTTAGAATTACCATTAATATTAACATTAACATTTATCTCGACAACGATCTTGTCACTTTGACCGGGATTATTCAAATTCACTCGATAACGAGTTTTTGAAGGACTGAAAGGGACCACTACTTCGCCGACTTTAGGTAGGACCTGGTTTTTTTCAGCAATTGTCATCTTGCTGGACAGTGATTCTTCAATATAACTTTCCGCTACCGTAGTCGATTTTCAACCACCGTGACGCTTAACAGTGGTAATATTGCCCCCAGCTTTGGCCAATAATGTTGCCGAAGAACGTCTTATTCCAGATCCAGTACAACTTTCCGGATCAGGGAGCCCAAGATATGAAGCCACTTTTGAAAAGGTTTTTGAAATTGTATTGGTACCTACATGTCGTGTAGTATATTTTCCAGCCACATATCGCAAGAAAAATATTCCACCGGCAGCTTTACGTCGCAGATTGATGTATTTTCAATACGTTTCTGCAGCATTGACTGAAGAACTTGTTCCAAGATCGTGAAACTTCTTGAAATGTTTGTTTTCATATACGGATTGAGTACGTACAAGTAACTGCCTTTGTCTCGATATGGCTGATATACAAAAAAGTTAATTCATTGTATCGACAAGCACCTGCGACTCCCATGATTGTTTCAACCTGTAAAGAGTTGAAAATAAAAAGCTCAATGTATGCATTGAAATATTGATATTGTGTATTTCTTACCTTAACTTGTAAATGTTCCTCATCCGGTGCATTTTTGAAAAATTCTTTAATTTGATTTCTCTCCAGTATCTTTGCCTTCTTTGCTTTACAATTTCATGATCCGGCTTTCAAATATTAAGTAAGTTTACCATACTTCGAAATATCAATACCTTTGTGCACTTTCAACATTGATTTTAGTATCGAATACTTTGTCCACATTGAAGAGACAGCAAACCGTTTCTCTACATTGAAAAAGTAGGATAGTAGTACCTCTTCTGTAATTGCTTCTTCTCCTATGCCCTTTTTTTTCGCCAGTTGTCGAATTCCACCAATTCCTTCTCGTATACACTTTTGTTTTTCGCTGGTAACAGACGTAATATTGCTTCTTAATGGCTTTTAACAAGCTTTTAATCCGCTCGAAAAAATCCATCTTTTCTCCTGGATTGAAGCTTGTTGATGCTCTTATATAATTAATAACTATTATTATTTAATCTTCATACATATTAAAGTTGTATGTCAAAAAATTATTTTAGTAATGAAAACTATTCTTAAAAGTAGGTTCACATTTTCACATGTATGTATTCAGAACAACTATCTTATAGTAAAATTTTATAAGATATGTAAAAAGTCTTATTACAAACCTTTATTTTATTTCATTAAATATCAGTTTTTGAAGTACGTAGTATTTATTATCAGCTACGAAAAAGGAATTGGTTACCAAGCATGCCATTAAATTTATTATTATCAATTATATCTTAATTGTCATATACTCACACACATATATTAATATCTGATCTATACACATCTATAAATGTGTCAATTTTTATGACTAGATACGAGTACATAAGGCTGTATTTGCAGAAGTGCCAATTATTTAAATTGCTAGAAGACTTACGGGTCTTACGGGTAGCAATAATAAGCGACAAGAATAAATAAAGTGCCGGCATAAATCCTCGAGCCTACATCTTCTGGAATTGCACCATTTAGCCGTTGACAAGTTTGACAGAAATATTAATGTCTACAGAACAGGTAGATAGATGTTCAGGAGTCCAAATTTCTCACCACGTTCGTCACAGTATTTATTCCGGCAATTTAAAAGTTACACAGAGGCCCGTCGCGGCACACTCATTAATTTTTATAAAAACGCGACCTTAATTAAAAACATAAATTTGGCTACCGTTCAAGAGTGGCCTGTCACATGTAAAGCAGAAAGACAAAACGTGTATATCTGATGATATTTACGTATACATTATTAACTTAAACCGCATCACAACTTCTTCTTTTTTAAATTGCACTACTTTTTAAAAATTAAATTATTTGTATTTTGAGAAGTGTAAGATACTGACACTTCTTGGTGGTGGTGGTATCGATTTTTTTTTATTGGCTTAAAAATTCTTTGAACCTTGTAGAATATGGGGCAGAAAAATGTTTTTCCAAAACAAGACAAAATGTTTTACTTGAAACTTCGCTCTTTTCTAAACGTATGGGACTGCTCCGACGAAAAAAATCCATATGAACATTTTACAGTACAAAAGAAAAAGTGTATTGATCATGTACGAAAGAGAATCGCAAGTCATGATCGAGTGGATACATTTTGACAGGCAAGATCCGCGCATCGGTCTGTCGATTTTCCCACGGGCCTCATCCGCCGATCTCAGGCCTGTCGTAGTCCACTAACGTACCTCTCCACCAACAAAAAAAAAAGAACGAAATGGGTAAAATTGTGGATAGGAGTAAGACAGCAGTTTACAATATGGGGCTAATTTTACGAAAAACAATACGTTCGTGTCGTAGCTACTTTTTAAAATGCTTTTCATAGCATTTTCTAGACTTCAATCCTTCTAAAATTATAAAACATGGAACGCGCTTTTGTTTCCATTAAATTTACTCTTTCTTTTTGTTTTTATTACCTTCATTCCAAAAATTTGATACCTAGGTGTAAAAGTGCTACTCTTATGATGCGCTTCTGTAACGCTTCTGCGGAAAGATTTTCGGCAAGTTAGTTATCGCAAAAACGTGTTCCATGTCAAAAATGCACGAAATGAAGTTCGTTTTATTTTGTTGCGTACTCGTATCTATTTATTTTATCTTTTTTGTATAGCTATAAACTAATAGTTTCTCCACATTTCTCCGCACTTTTCTATTACTATTGAAACAACAGACAACAATTTTCTTACGAACTAATAAATAATATCTAATCTAAATAATAAACAATTTAATATTTAACAATTATTTGAAAAAAACTATGACGCAGAAAAGTGGCCTCTGATTTTATCTGCTCGTGAATGGTGAAATTCTGAATTTACTGACAGGACGAAATCTGCCGATATCGCCTCACAGTTCTACCCACTCACGCACGGGTGAGGCCTCTGGATTTTCCTAAGCACCGTGCCTGCAATCTGGCCCGCAGGTTTCTTTCTCCACTAACGAACAGTCCGGGCCTGCGGGTTTTCCCGTATTGGTCGAAACAATCCGTGGCCCGTCAAAAAATCCGCTCGCGTATGGCTAGCTAATGGGCTTTCGATTGAGAAATCCAAAAAAAAACGAGCATGGCCTCGGATCAAAAGGTAAATTAACTGCCAAATTAATTTAAATTTATCAGTTAAAAATGTATTATGGCTTGGCACTACGTTGGAATCCGAACTCCTCGGAAAATATGGAAAATAAAATCTGGGCGGCCTTATTTCATAAGTTATAAACCGACAAAAATCAAAAGTGCTTAGAGTCATTGTGTGAATAGAAGAAAATGCAAGCAGCGTGTTCCTTGGACATTTTCCATCATAAGCCGCCGCTTCCTAAGGAAGTTTTTGAAGCCACTAAACCGATTTGATGAGGAACTGAGTCGAGACGAGTTTCTAAGCCGTTGCTTGTGAGGCTACACGCAAAACAGCAATGATAGTTTCAGTGCATATCCAAGTGGCAAGAAAGTCTTGAATATAGCTACTGATATTGATGTGTGCGCTATATAATGATAGTCTTACTAATATTATGTCCAAGCATACAATTTTTATCTAGAAGCCGATGCTAAGCGGATCAAGCACGCCGAGATGTCTTTGACAGATGCAGCGAAAGAGGCATGCTCTAACGTAAAATGTTCGAGGATAGAGAACGAGGAGAAAAGAATATTTAAATATAGAAGGGCAGCTTTATGATCCTGGAATAGCAGATTAATGGTAATAATTTTTAAACGTTATTATTAAATGAACATTGGCATTGCTATATCCCAAACGCTACGAATAAGAATTAGTACCCACGACCCATCGCTTTTTGAGTTGGGTAACGGAGTAGGCAACTTTGAATATTTGTTGTAATTCTATGTTAGTTGTTACTGGTATTTTGTTTTATAGGTTACTAAATACGTATTTGTTTTTAATTTTACAGAAACTATTAAGTTCAATAGTTACAGCTTGTCAAGATTAAGAAAAAGTCTCAAAACTTCGAAATCGGACCACCCACGAGGTGCTAGTAAATAGCCTGGTCTTTACTCAGTCATATCGAAACCTTTGCAGAGTGAATATCGAGTATGTATGAATGTACAAAAAATGTACACAGAGTTTCATCTGGCCGCGAGTAAAGTGCATCCCTTTCTTTCCGAATCCTGTCTCACTCTCTCTTCTACGCAACATAGAGAATCTCACACTTTTTCCTATTCTTGACAAGCTGTACACAGAGTTCGATTTGGCCGCGCGTAAAGTGCATCCTTTTCCCTCCGAATGCTGTCTCACTCTTTCTTCTACGCAACATAGAGAATTTCACACTTTTCCCTATTCTTGTCAAGCTGTACACAGAGTTCGATCTGGCTGCGCGTAAATTGCATACGTTTCCCTCCGAATGCTGTCTCACTATTTCTTCTACGCATACACAGAGAATCTTACACTTTTTCCTATTCTTAACAAGTTTGTATTTAACTTAAGTATGCTTCCAGAAAGCTAATCATGTTACATTAAAATACTGGTATTTTATAAGTATAAAATATGGAATACCGGGGGATTATCGGGACTCTTCGCGTTGCCTACATTATACTTACTCCCGAAAATCGACGTAAAAGGATGCCAGAAGGGATCCAGTGGAATATTGAATGACATACTACCGTATTCTTTTGTGTTTAGAAATGCATAACGAATGAACGATAATGGGGAAAACAGGTAGCAATAGACTACTATTCAGCAGTCTGTAGAGTGGCGTGTGCTCCTGCTATGGTATTATCCATACATATGTATATACTGTTGCTTCTCGTAGCAAGTTGCAGTTATTCATGCAGGCTTCATTCGAGAAAACATATACACTCAGAATTATGTACAGAACCTTCTACAATCAGCCCTTCTACATTCTTTTATTTTTAGAATGTTAGCTAATTCTGTGTCTTAGAAACTCAGAACGGTCACGTGTGGTAAGGGAAAGGTTAGGCTTCTTGGTAGCTTATTAGGTAAATATATGCTCACCATGATCTTTTTTCAATTGAATTTGTATAAGATATTACGTTGAGTATGTCTAAATATATGTATATCCCCTTCCATAAACTAAAAAGACTCTTTGACATGAAGTTTATTTTACTTGGAACGAGAAACTTCCAAAGGAATCGTCGATCATCTTATTTTTATGGCATCATCAGCACCTACCCTTTGGAACTTCATAGATGATGTTTATGATGTAGATACCCATTATTAAATTTCACCAAGTAATTCTAAAGATTTTTAACCCAAATTGTAATCTTGAACTTCATATTAGTATGTCAACATATTCATAAAATGTCAACCAAATTAAAAGTCTATAATGGGTGTTGCATTAGCTGTGCCTCGGTATAGGCAATAGACTAATATATTGCAAATGGTCTATAGTTATTAGAATTTCAAGAGCGGTTGAAACAAATCTAATAGTAAAGATAATAACGGACATATATAATTCTGTAAAATAATTCCAATCTACCGTTTTCGATTATCATTAATGGACAAAATAATGCATGTAATGAATTGTATATACATATTAAATATTTGTATTACTAAAATTTCACAACAAAATTAAACTTCACGAACTTTTAGAAAATTTTTTAGCTTATATGTATTAATATTGCATCTATTGTTACTACTAATCGGCATACAGATATGTTCACGAGACGATAAGAGAAACTAAATAAGTATCTAACATATGGTGGTTTGTTCAAATACCTTAATGAATCTCGTACATCTGTTGCAAGCATGTCTAACGCAAACATGATTTGCATCGGTTGCAAATTGAGTTCATAAGTTTCTTCACCAACTGGACGTCTTTGAGATTTAATTTTATTTTCGATCGCTGGCAGTAGCATGTGCCTAGAACGCAAACTCGACCATTTGAAAAAAATCTATTCGTATAATTAAACGATAATTTATTTCAGTTACGAGCGTTTGTATTAATAATTCGTAGAGTTTAATTGATTTGTACATATTTGGTTTGTATATTTACCTTCGCAATGTGTGGCTTATGGCTTGCGTGTGATGCAAATGCGTGTATTATTTATTTATTATTTATGCAGTTTGCAAAGCTGACGATAATTCATTAGTCGCTTTATTGAAATATGTACATATGTATTTATAATTGTTCTGACCATTGGTGAGTTATTATAGAACTATAGCTCCATGTTTCGAATTGTGTGACAAATAATTCATTGAATTTCCATTTATTTAATGAAACTAGATCATATATATTCAACTTTTAAATATACCCTCTTAAAACCTGGAAGAGATTTATGGATAAAAATATATGTCGCTCGACGGGCTTTTGAACCTAGTTGACACCATCAGGAGATGATTAAAGCTGATTTAGTTTTTGGAAAACGCACACCTAGCTACTTATAATCTTTCAGTGATTGTGGAAAATTGTTCTCTGTTTTACATTGTTTTAAAATTTTTACAACTTTACTTAATAAGCATAGGAGTCCGATTGATATTTAAAGGGTCAGTTGCCATACTGTTCCAATAAACGAAAAGGGATCGTTTGCATCAAAATGCGTTTTTGTTCTGATTGACTGTTGTTTGTGACACTGCAATATAACACTACTTTATATGTAGAAGAGTATTATATAGTGTGTCTCAGTTGGAACCATAGGACTCGAATTGCGTGTCGTTTGTGTTCTGTGAAAGATAGGGCGTCAATATTTAAGAAGTGTCATCTACAAATCGCACGACATCAACATGCCGTGATTAAGAGTTACACGGCAACTCTTAATCTAATAGTTTGTGTATAATTGTATAACTGTTTTATGAAAGTGAGCGATACTTTACGATTGCATTAAAAAAATTCGTACAAGATTAGAACAAAATGAAGCACCTACAAAGCTAACAGTTCGTAACTTAATCAAGAAATTTGAAGGGTCAAGTTCTGTTATTGATAAGGCAGCACCAGTTTATTCTAGTCGTGGTAGGTCAGATGAAAATATTGCTACAGATAGAGAAAGTATACAGGAGATGCTAAAACATCAATTCGATGTCGTGCACAACAATTCAATCTGTCAATAACCATCACGCATCGAATTTTAAAGAAATATTTGCATCTGTGAGCATACAAAATTCAGTTCATACCACATTTAAAATGTGGTATGTGTGCATAATTTTATGTACACTGATAGAAAATGAGTAAAATAGTAATGTGTATTTTTCTCAAAATTTTTATTTTACCAGATTTTCCAAAAAATGGTGGTATTTTAGAGACACCACTAAGCCAGAGAATAAGCAACATTAATTTTTTTGTGGAAGCTTTGAAAACAGCTTTTTTTGTCGGACAGGCATAATGCAACGCCATAAGTGTCACAAGCCTATTTGGGTCTTCTTTGATAGTCTCGGGTACTACACAGAGCACATCGTCTGGAATTGCCATAAAGTGGCATATGTAAAGACTGATCCCATCTTTTTTCAAGTGGTACTATTGGCTTGTAATTATTTATGTTTTTCTGTTCCAAACTTGGTCTTCCCTTTTTCATTGCTTTACTTCCAGCTCCTACCAAGCCTGCTACTACGGCCAAACGAAACGCCTTTAGATTCATTCCACTGCTGTTTCCACATCGTTGCTGAAAAATTATAAACCCATTGACTACACTGACATCAATAAAATGCCAGAATATGCGTGGCCACCATTTTCTGCTTTTTCTGTCAATTTCGTAAGTTTTCTTTAGCATGTCTGCTATATCGACCCCATGCTTTGTCCATCCATTTCACGCGGGAAATTCCATCATCAGTTATTCGCCAATCAAAATCACCACGCTTCAGCTCATTATCATCTTTAAAATCCCCAGGAATCCCCTCTCTTTTTTTCGAATAGTTCCTGTTGCATGAATGTTCTCTGTCTTCAACTGTCTTAGTAGTAGCATGGATGTAAAATAATTATCGAAGTACACATAATAATGCTCTCCAACGAGAGACCTGGTCAAATTTATAACTCGAGGTCCTAATTGTTTCTCTGCATTCTCATCGACCTTTTCCGTATATATTTCAAATTCATCAATGTATCCACTTATATCTGCTCTAGTCCAAACTTTATAGCCCCATCTCATAGGCTTATTAGGCATATATTCGCGAATTGATGAACGGCCTTTGAAACAAAACATGGATTCGTCTATTGGTATGGTTTGGCGCATTTTGTAGTAAGAACTGAAATTATGTAATATGGAATTTAAAAATGGACGCAACTTATACAGTTTGTCAAAATTAGGATCCCCGCGGTTTAGCTGAAGAGCGTTATTGTTCAAATGAAAATTTCCTAAATGCCAATCGAAATGGGTACGGCTCATTAGTGTTGGAATGTAAGAATCCCTCAACTCCATTTGTACTGACCAGTAATCCCGATAGCTCGGAAGTTTTTTCACGTCCATCAAAATGTTTATAGCCAAAAATATTTTTATTTCTCTCACAGTTATAGGTATAAATGTTTTCCCACGTTGGGTAGCATAAATGTTTCTTTGAAAAGCAAAATGTTCGATCATTTCCTCGCTAATAAGCCACCCAGAAATATCAATTAGCGATTCTATATCATCAGATATGTTAGCAGGCCCGATACTTTCTGAAAAGTCATCCACTTGAGTACCCGTATTGGTGACTGTTTTTCCAAATAAATTTATCTTTTGTTGCAAAATGTGATAATGGGAGATCGTCTTCATTATCCTCAGAATCGGATAAATTTTGTATTGGAGCAACAATAATTTCCTCTGTATAGTTCTCCTCGTTATCCTCGCCCTCTCCATCATCAAATTCATCAAAAGCTTCTCCATCAGAAGGGATTTCTGCCAAAAATGCATTAATTTCGTCTTCATTTAATTTTTTCCTACAATGAATGGAAAAATATTATGTACAAATTTATTCATAATAACTTGATAAAAAAAAAAAACACCGAACTATAATGTTAGTGCGTTGTGGTATGTTTGAAATACCATAAATAAACAACGATCAAAAGCAAAATTTTTAAGTAAATATTTATAATCATAGTATATTCGTATGTTAGTATATTGCTACAATCATATTTAGGTACTTACTTGCTATTATTTTCGGTATTATTACGTTCAAATCGGTCGCTAAAATTTTACATCACTCGACAAGTGGTTAAAAACTTATTTATTGTATGCACCAGAAGCCAGCTACCTGATTTTATTCTACTGCACAGTAGAGGGCGCATGATGAGGACGTATCAGATTGGTGGTACGTAAAGTATACCGGAAAGTAGCAACAAAAACGAATTTTAAATTTGTGGTATGTGTAGTATACCACTAAGCTTGAAAGGGTTAATTGGGCGTTAGAAAATAAAGATGGTGCTTCTGATTTTTGCAAAAACATTTTGTTCATCGATGAAGCACATTTTCATCTTTACGGATACTATACCAAACAAGATTATCGAATGAAATCTCCTGAAAACCCACATGCTGTTCACGAAATAGAAATACATTCACAGGAATGCACGATTTATTGTGCATTTTGCAGTGGTGGAGTAATTGGACCATACTTTTTAGAAAATGAAGCTGGTAATGCTAACACAGGTTAGCTAGCATTAACGCATGTTGACGTCCTATGGTTTGTCAATGAGACTCGTTAAATATTGATGCCCTCTCTTTGACAGAACACAAGTGGCGCGTAATTCAAATCCTATAGTTCCAACTGAGACACCCTATATTAGTGATATGGCATATAAAATTATAGACAAATAGAAACAATTTTATGAATTTGTTAGTACAAAATAAAAAACTGGTATAAATCATTGATTGACGTAAATAAAAAGTAACGTTTGTACAGGTATTAAAGGTGTTCATATTCCTAATGAACAAACAGTTTGTTCCCGAAGTTTTGTGTGCACAAGAATAAATTAGGTATTAGCAGTATCCCATTTATTTATAACGCGTAAAGTCAATCGAATTACACCAATTGATACGCTGCATTTCCGTAGTAAACGAATCTGGTCTCTCCATACGTGAATACCGTATTAAGAAGCAATTCCATTTCTCTTTAGATACGGCGGAGCGGCGGTATTAGCTAATCTATCGATCTTAAGTCGAAATAGAAACAGGATCTTCCGTCTTTGATCCACGGAGACAATGTAGTTATTAACGTAACCTGTTAAAACAATATTTATAAATGGAAAGCCTTATTTTTAAGATAACCAAAGATTAACTACGGCTATGCGGAATGTAGGATTTCTTGAACGCTTTCTCTACTGCCGAGCTGATTCATCAATAAAAAAAAGGCTGCTGGGGGTATTGATAACATATGGATAGCGTTCGCTGTTGACTAATTACCATAGTACGTTCATGCTCATTAGCTCCTTGAAGGCATTCATGATATTTTGCTTATATTTAAAATAGAAAAAAAAATCAATTAAAGTTCATATTTTATTTCAAACGAAATTAAGGAAATAAATATATTACTTAATAGAAATATAAATTAAAATTCACTTGTTTATTTAAGAATGAATGGAGTAGAATACCCATTGTAATATTTAGCTGCTCAAAAGTAATTATACATATTTATTATAAGTTGTGCGTTTGAAAATTATTGTATACATTTGTAATCCTGTTCTATTCAATATGAATTTTAGAAATAAAGAATCTTTACCTAGTCCTCAAGAAAAATTAAAGTTCTGCTAGTGACTGCTTAGGTATTATTCAATGATTTCACAGATATCAATGATTTTACAGTAGGGAAATTCCACTGCAGCAGGAATATTGTAGCGTATACTTGAGATATTGGAATCAATGTACAAAAAATTCTGGTGCAAGAAATTCTGTGTAATTCAAATTACTTTTGCCGTTATGTTTGATCACCTATATATTAATATAAATTATTAAAGCTTATACGTAGTAGCTTATGTACGACATTACTGATGAGACAGATTTATAGATACGATATATCTTTGCTAATTCCAAATAATTGGATATGGACAAGCTCAACTATGTATAAATATAATATTACTATTAAACTGTGACCGGCCCAGTTTGATCATCTAATTTAGTTTTTTTAATTTTGAATAATTTAATCTAAAAATTTTTTACTTGAATAAAAATATGCATCTTTCTTCTGCTATGTTATCTGTTAGAGAATATTACGTAATCGATTAAATCTCAAATTCTACAACAAATTGATATGGTCATATTTTAATTAAACAATACTGTCATAACATGACAGTATCATCATCATAGTTTGCGAAAAACTTTTGCTAGCTGATTTTGGAAAAAGTGTAAATTAAATGAGAGCTCTAGATCTGATGAATTATTGCAAATAAGAAACATTCTCGAATAGAACAATAATAATACTGAAGGGAAAATAATAAAAAAATATGCAGATCCGGATTCTATAAGGGGGTAGACAGAGTCGACATGTACTCAGGACAGTTCAGTTTGCTACATTCGAGTTGCCATTTTCTTGATAATCACCAACCTCACACCCTCAATCATTCCACTACATGAATATATTCAAGAAGTTCACTCGGTGGTTGTCTAGAAAATCGGCCGCTTCATGTCAATAGTTCCCCAATATAGCGCATTGTATTGTTAAAAGTAACTCTTTAAAATATGTTCTGCAGTCTCATCCTCTAAATTGCATCCTATTTATATAGGAGCAACAGTACAGTCCATAAGACGGAGATGTCTATTTCGCCTGCTTTAATTTAGCTGTCCCGTTCCTATTAGGATCAATTGATTTCAATGAGACAAATTCAAGTAATATTTTGTTAGCTTTCTGCAAGCTGTAGCTATTAGTATTTTGGCTCTAATACAACTGTTATTTTAGGTCCCACCTGTCTTTATGGCACTTCAGGTTGGAGTCTTCCATGATAGAATTTCCAGAAGCTTTGCTAAGCGCTAATGCTCGTTGCAATCCCAGTAGGAAGCTCGCCCAGAACCCTGGCGCATCAATATATTCACCTCCTCGTTTCTACATATCCATTCACCTAATAAAGTGACATCGTTTGTTTGTCCTAGTATTGTCAATGACTCTTTATACTGCAGACTCGACCCTAAGTAAATCCTGCGATTGTTTACAGCTATCAAAATAGCCTTACTGTCTATGAATATGTCGATGATTTTACTATTATTAGTGATTACTGATTTTTATTGTCGCCAATATTAACCACTTTATCAAAGAAAACACTTTATGTTTTCCATTTTCATGCTTTCTTAATGTAAGTAGGCATTTAGTTAACCGTAAAGTACCCCTGTCTTATGTTAATTATGTAATATTTCTCTACAGAAATAAGGAGTTTATACTCCAACCCATCTGCAAACGCCTTATATAATAAGGACTAAACAAGTTAGGTCAAAACAGTTATTCTCCTGGCTATATGCCAAACGCCGAGCGCTGAACTACATGACAAAATTTGTCGTATTTTTATCTAACAGAGTTAACACTAAAAATACAGTGATTGTCCCAAAACCACAAGAAAAATGTAAAGTGTCACCTATCTCGACATATCGTTAACTGCAGACCGGTTTCGACCTTTCTATCTTGGGTCTCGTCAGTGCAGTGTAAACGAGTATATCTTCGACAGATGAAGCTCACATCAGGTAGACGCTGCTACGCTCCACCGCAGTAGAACGTCATCATGTTTCCATTTTCTCGTCTCAAAATTATTTAATACGCTATATGTATATCCAATACTTCACGGAGGTACCCTTTAAAATTAGGCCCCTCTCATCATCCCGTCCGCAGGGAATAAACTTAAAACCTCATTCATTTATACGGCCAATTAAGGTTTAATAATTCAAATTGTTATTAAAAGATTAAAATAATCCTCTATATATGCCTCCGGCTCCCAGAATCGCATCAAGCTATTGGGGGACAATACCTACATTATTCTTGACACGATGTTAAATAATTTAAAGTGAATGCTGCTTTCAGACCCTCTACCTGACTCTGAGCGGCAGTTAATGGGGCGTGGGAGTTTGTATAGTGCAATCGATTCTTCCAAATAAGTTGCGCTACACATTCCGTGTATCTTTTTTGAATGTCAATGCGTACCCGCGCCAAACTGTAACTGTCCAATGAAGTTAAAATTTATTCATACGTTTGCGTCTGTAGTATATTTCTGGGGGTATACAACTGGAAAATGCACGGTATATCGAGGCTAGTGACTTATTAGACGTTCATTGGAAACGACAAAGAATATGAAACCGAACATTTGTCAATGGAGCTAAAATCAAATCATTGATTTTATCCTTTGTTGTTTTTACTAAATCGTAGTTAGTGCTACATGAATTAGAATACGCGCAGGTAGTCAAAAATAAGGAAAATGTGAGATTCCTATGCATGCGTAGAAGAAAGAACGAGGCAGCATTCGGGGGAAAAAGAATGCACTTTACGCGTGGCCAGATCGAATTCTGTGTACATCCACATTCAATATATACTCATCGATATTCAGTCTGCAAACGTCTCAATGCGACTAAGTAAAGACCAGGCTATTTACTGCGCACCTCGTGGGTGGTCCAGTATCGCAGTTTTATACTTATCACTATTATTAGTACAATCATATTTATACTAGTATAGATAATAAGATTTCTCCAGTCCCTAGTCCAGTTATAACTTACTAATGCAAATTCGTACGTAGGTAGCTCCAAGCGGTTTGGATTGGCAATTTGAACCACCGGCACCGCCAATAAAATTTCAAAAAGTCAATTGAAGAAAATTGGTTTTCATAGATTGACGCTTCTGGGAATACAATTAGAGACCAAGAAAACATACTTATACCAAATTCTCTTTGTTGGGCACAAAACCAAACATACAATTAATTAATACTGCACCCAGTCCACTGCTCTGGACTATAGTGCAAATGTCACTGTACAGGCACCTGTGTAGAAAAACATAGTATGTGAACCACCCACTCTTTAGACGCGAGTGCAAGTACTTGACTTGCACTTGCATAAGAATAACAAGAAGTTCATATAAACTAAAAGATGCCATAAGGAGGCTTGTACTCCAAACCATCTGTAAGTCCTTAAACATTAAACATTAACAAATTAAGCCGCAACAGCTATTCCCTCGGCTATATGCCGTCGACGGGCGCTGAATTACGTAGCGAAATTTAGCGTATTTCTTTCTAACATAGAATTAAAATACTGTGATCTGGATCGCTCGAAAACCAGAAGGAAGATGTAAAGCGTCCTCTATCTCAGGATACCGCTAACTGCAGACCGCTTTCGACCTTATCTTGGGTCTCGTCAGTACAGTGTAAGCGAGTATGCCCAAGCGAGTATTTGACAAACAGGCTACACATCTTGTAGACACCGTTGCATTCTACAGTAGTAGACTGTAAAACGTAACAAGGCGCCATTTCTCGGTAGTTTCGGAAACAATCCAAATCGAAATAATAGAAGATTCCTGTCATTGGTAGATGACTAAGTTTTATTTCGACATCTTGTAAAACTTACCATTTGAAAACTTTGCATTTATAGATAACATTTTTTGAATATTCACCAATGACAATTTCAAAACTATAGAAAAAAAGGACGCTGTGAAAGGTATCACTTACATAAAATATTTATTTTCGTATTCCTGTAATTGGCTCTGTTCTAATTCTCAACAGAATTGACGGTGGGTATTGGAAATCAATAATTGCGTGTATAAAAATATGCATGAAAAATTATTCCCACGGCGACAAGGGATTCGAGGTAAATTAAAATACTGATTGAGTCAATAAACTAATGTTATTAAACATTCTGGGATGTTTATGTGTACCATATCGTTTCAGAATTATGTACCTTCAAATTTGTAGTAAAAATTTTATATAAAAATAAATTTTGAATTTTTGACCATTACTTCACGTCCATAACATGAATGGGTGACCATGATTGTATCTCATATAGAGATGGCTATGATACTAATAATATTCATACTGTGGTCTGAGATGACAGACTGGGTCGGTACTGGGAGCATCAGTGTATGTTCAAGTCCCAACAAGGGGAGTTTGTCAGCTCTCTATGAGAATCGATGGATGTATCCTTATCTATATGTAACTCTCTCCTCTTCATCGCCAGGCTTTAGGGGAAGGAAGTTGATTACTATGTGTGACTACAGTATTGTAGATTGCAAATAATTGTAGCTATAAGTTATTCAAAGAAAATTCTTCAAGAAAGTTATTTAAGAAAAGAAATTTCCAATATAATGCAAAGTTTTACTTAACATGGTAATTTTTACAAACTACCGAAGTAATGAGATTATTATACTCCACACCATCTGCAAATAAAAGATCTGTATAAATAATAATAAAAAAAATATATCCTTATACAATAAGGATCCAATAAGGAAAATAATATCCTTATACAATAAAACGAAAACAATCAAATACTCGAAAACAATCCAAATTACCATCTACCAAGTAAAACTTTACGTTTGATTGATCGAACAAAATCAAAATTGATCAAAATCAAGTGTTACTTCGATTTGAATTGTTTTCGAAACTACCGAGAGATGGCGATTTGTTACGCTCTAGTGTGGTAGAACTTAACGCCGTCTACAAGATTCGAGCCTAATTTGTCAAAGGTATACTCACTTACATTGCACTGACGAGACTCAAGATAATATCGAAACCGGTCTGCAGTTAGTGATATGCTAAGACAGAGGACACTTTGTAACTTTTGAGGACAAACTGGTTTTTGAGCAGTCTGAATCACTGTAATTTTAGTGCTAACTCTGTTAGATAAAATACGGCAAATTTCGCCATATAATTCAGCGCTCATCGTTGGCATGTAGCCAGGAGAATGATGTTTTGGCCTAATTTGTTGGCCTAGTCCTTATTGTATAATGCAATTTCAGATGGTGTGGAGTATAATAATTTCCTCACTTCAGTAGTTTGGAAAGGAAGTTTACTCCAGCCTGCATACTACATGAACTTATAAAACTTACAATTCCAACCTACCTTCAAATGCCTGCCTACAAATTCCAGCCTTCTAGGCCACATACTACATATATAAAAGTAACTTATAGAAGTCAGCATCTTTGTAGGTCAATACAAAAGATAAATATCCCTATATTTTATTAAATACATCTTTACAAAATAATAGATGAATGTACAATATTATGTCTATTACTTTTTTATTGTTTCTTTATTTGTTTCAGGTAAGGTGCCAGTAAAGCTTGTTCCTCAATGTATATCAAGAGAAATATGCACTTATGAGAACAAGTCCTCTGCCGTCTTCCAGTTCGCTCGTTACAGAATAGCTGATTGTGCAACAGCGAGGTACCAGTACTACAATTCTGCATTAAGGAATAACTCAGATTAATAATTAAATCACAAACTCTAGGAAAAGGAACCGAAGCATCCAAGGCAAATATTTACCGACTCTCTCTCCTGCATTACTTAGTTAAAGGCAAACAAGTATTATGACGATAAAGGTATTTACATCCACCGTACTAAACTTGTGTTATCTTTAAAAATAAATCAACAATACTTCGTGAAAGCAGGGAGCTAATGAATAACTTAAATTACATTGTCGCAACGAACATGTGTCTATATATGTATGCATAATTAACTTTACGTTAATTTACCGTGAGCTGTTTTCAGAAATAATTAATAATCAGTTCATGAAGCAACTGAGAGAAATGACAAGTTTCATGTTGGAACAGTTTACAGGGTGTTCTAAAGGTGTTAAATTCTGGTCTTGCAAATTACTAGATGATTAATGATATTCCTTATCATTACCGCGATTCAAGTAGAATAATCGAAGTAGTCCATGTAGAGATTTAAATCTAATTTAAAAATTTTTAACTCCTAAAGGAGTTGACTAATCTCGATTATTATAGTTGACGATTATATTTTAATGAAAACTTGACGATTTAGACTAAAACAGGCTGCGATATGTTTGTAATGTATACGGCTGCTAGAAAGAATGTCAAAATAAAACATTAAAAATGAAAATAACTTTTAAAATATATTTTTTTAGTTTTTTATCTAGTTTAGCTAACACATTCCGCTTTGGTTGTTAAGACTTTTAATTCAGAGTCCAAACTTCTTAGCTTATTAAGATAAGAAGCTTACCTAATCGTTGTTCAATATAGATTTATCTGTTTTCAACGGGCCTTTAAGGCTTTTAGGTCACAGAACCTTATAATCCAAATGATTTTCAGCGATTAAAAATTTTATGTTACTCTGAAGTTCTTTGCATATATATTTTTCTGTTTTATTAAAACTTTTGGATCGCCATAAAACACGAGAAGCAACTGTGCTGAAGGTTTGGTGGTAAATTATTTGATGGATTATACGGATTATAAATAAACAGTTTTAATACCTTAAAATGGACTTTCCGCACGTAGAACATTTCTATCTCGAAATTGGGTGGCGGAGAAACAATAAACCAACACATAAATGCAGAATATGTGTTTTATGCGGCAGATTTACTTTTTTCAATTTATCTCAAATAGTCCATCATCGTGGTTTCTTATGACCCATGGACAGGGTGGGGTGTATCCTATCCACCTCAAAATTAACAGATGTCGTCTGGTAGACGTCCCTAATCAGAATCACTCGAAACCCAATCGATCCGACACGATTTAATTGAGTGATCGTGCTAACAAAAACAATTTCTCAAATAGTCCACCATTGTTCTTTCTTGTGACCCATAAACACGGTAAAGTGTGTTCTATCCACCTCAAAATCAATAGGTGTCGTCTGGGAAACGTCCTCGATCAGAATCAGTCAAATCCCGATCGACCCAACACGATTCAGTTGAGTTATCGTGTTAACACAAAAGATTCTCAAATAGTCCACCATCGTGCTTTCTCGTGACCCATGGACATAGTGGGGTGTGTCCTGTCTACCTCAATATCAACAGGTGTCTTCTGGGAGACGTCCCCGATCAGAATCAGTTATTACTCTATCGATCCGACACGATTTAGTTGAGTTATCGTGCTAACAAGAATAAATGCCGACGACAACGACACACACACACACACACACATACACACAAAATGGTTTAAAAACCAATTTTTCTTGGTTTTTAAACCGAAAAACGAAAAATAAACCCTAGAAAAAAATAGTTTTTACACGATTACATTACATTTCCGCGAGTGCGGAAAAGTAATGCAATCGTCGTAAAAGTAAAATTCGCAAAAGTAATGTATCTGAAGGTAATATTTAATTTATTGTCTCAAAATACAACAGTTAATTTTGCATTTGACCATTGACTATTTCCTCAACAATTGAGCTTGAGGATTGATATGTTTTTATCTGTAATATTTTCTATGAGAATGCCGAAATATTTCAATACTTTTCTACATAAAACCATGTTTTATTTAAAATTCACATATTATTGTAACACATTTTATTTATTACTGAAGATACTTCTTGTGTCGGAATAATAAAATGGAAATACATGAATCAAAAATTTAATTTAAAAATTTCTTGAGATAATTGTTATGTAACGTCTCACAAAACTGGGTGTACTCTACATAACTACATAAAAAATAAGGGTATTTTCATTTAGACCTATCGCTGACGTCATCACCCCAGCAGTGATGTTAAAAAATATACGTACACCAAAAAATGCACAAACAAAATTGAGCATTATTTTTCTGTTTGCCTAGTAATGATTTTATCGAATTCGTTTCAACACTTATATCCTCATTATATCTATAAGATCTTTAAGACTATTTTATAATAGTCTTAAAAATGTTATGATTCATCGAATTTACATAATTTCAGCAAAATAATGTCGATCCACTCCAAACATTTCTTTAACCCAATATACTATTCATTTTATCGCTATTTGCCAAATAAGAAACTCTCTTATCTTGCCGATAAACTAAACAGTCTACCTGAGCCTAGCCATAAAACAAGCCACGGTATGAGATAAGAGCCGTTTGGGATTTTTTATTTGACAACTAGCGATGAAATAAACTATAGGTACTAAAATTAAAATTTTCCACAACTCTTTACAAAATTTAAATTTTCACATTCTAGCCCTGTATAAAATAAATAACAAACCGCTTTATCCGATAACATATATACCGCAGTATTAGCCACACACGCCGTTGTAAACCGGAATTAAAACACCATTTATTTTACCGTATTTTAATATAATTGACTTCGCCTTGTCAATATCGACGGTAATCTTCGAAATATTGCCCTCCCCATTTACTTATTTAACAATAAACGTATCGAACAGGCTCAAACTAATTTGTATTTGACACCCTGGAATTTATATTCAGCTTATTTTTTCCATATTTTATCGAAGAGAAAGATAAGATAAATGTCCAAACATCAGTGAGGAATAGAATTAAATTTAGATACCTGATTTATATTCCGTAGGCAATGTTGGGAAGGAGGTTTTTGCTTCACAAGAATCGGAATGTATTTTCTTATTAAATTTAATATAAAACCATCCTTTGTGTCTAGGGATTAGGTTTTAGTTCGCTGGTAATTTTTGTCCAATATTCATGCGGTGTCAGCATGAATTATTACCAATATCGGTGATTTGAATAAGATTTCTAAAAGGGTAATTGGAATATGCTTTTATACTATTACTCTTAATGTAATTAGAAGAGTTCCTACAGTTATTCTATTTTTTTTTGAGTTCTATATTCTCTTAGACTTGTGTTTATTTATAATTCGTATATAATGTTTATCCACAATCTCTTTTCATATGTTCTATAACAGATTTAAAGTCTTCTTTCATCAGCATGAGGTTATCAGTCCTAAGACTGGTTGGACGCTAACCTCCAGCTTCTCCTATCTTGTGCTAACCTACGCATTTCGCTAATTGTGCTACAACCTACAATCCTTACTATTTGCGAGCAGTAGTCTAATCTAGGCCTAACTCTGCCTTAGTCTAATTTCGTTCAACGCTGAATCCAATTCCTATTTACTAGATGCTAATACTGCTATATCATCCGCGAATCTCAGCATTTTTAGTTTCTGTCCCTGTACTTTAATCCCGAAATCCACTCTATCTTTGACAACATTAATCGCTTCTTCGATGTACAGATTATTTGATTATTTTAACCAGCACAGTTTATAAATTACCCCTTTCTCAAAATAAATATATAACCAAATGCTTACATTAAGCGAATAGCTGCAACTATTTCCTTAAAATACCACAACTGCTTTTCAATCTATGGGAATTATAACCCACCCGCCACTTATTCAAACATTCATGCGGTTGACATGAACGAATTGTGATGAAAGCGAAAGAGGCAATTAATGTTCACATATAATAAAGTGCCCAGGCTCGCACACATTCATACAAAATATGACGGATCTATTTGCCAATTGCCACCGTGCGGTAACATTGGCGAGTAGATTAGCTTTTATTTGCCTGTAATATATGGCGCTCAAAGTTTAGACGATCGTACAGCGTTGAAAAACATGCTCTCAATTGTAGATGTGCCTAGTAAAACTTTATTAAATTTATTAATAACTACTACTATCTTTTACAACTAAGTTTGGTAAATAAAGTTGTCAATGTTAATTATCAATTGACATTGATATTTGTCAAATAGGTCACTTTTAAAAGAAATAGACGTGCATATTAATGTTATCCTTTGTGTATATATTTTGATAAATCCCTTGAATTCATTACGTCAACACCTTTCTTACTGTATAAATCCTTAGCAGATGATTGACCTTTTTTCTTTTAGCTTTATATAGTTGCCTAAACCAAGTTAACTAAATTAACATTGTACGATAAATTGAAAGAATGAAGTTTTGAAACGGTATTATATTTTTGTCTAAACTCTGCTTCAACATATTTTTTTTTAACCCTAGAATACGGGACTGTTTTGCCAAACGTAATTACGGGACTATCGTAAATTTTACTACTCAATGAAAATGGTTTTATTTATTTAAAACTTTTATTTTTAAAAAATACAAGAAAAACATAATGTCTTTTATTATCAGAACCGACTTTTCAGATTATAAAACAATTTTTTTTATTAATTTTCACAACATACTCTGCAAATATCTCCTCGATTTGCGGAGAAAAAGCCGAATTGCGGCAAACGCAAATCGCCTTTTTGCACTCCTTACAATAATTGGTAGTCATACGCCTTTTTTTGCTTGGGCAGTAGAAGCAAGTCTTTCTTTCTCTTTTTTTCTTGGGGTGTGTTGACAACGTCTTCATTTGATAAACCCAATATGTCAGCTACATCTTAACGGATATTTCTACGTAGAGTTAGACTGTTATATCTATGCAGCATCCATAGTTTCGCAAGACAAAGACTTGAACTAATCATATATTGGTACCTTGAAATAGGGTTTTGGGATTTTTTTAACGCATAAATAACACAAATAACGTAAGAGTTTATGCTTGCCATATTTATCATACCATAGAACATACATAGTGGCAATCTAGCAGCTCTTCTTATTGGATTTCTTAGGCAATTCCGTTGACCATTTGTGACCATTGTAACTCTTTAGGCTTCTTGTTTTGAAACTTATTACATACTTTGAGCGTGTATGTACTTGTGATAAAGGAATATCATATTCATCTAAACTAGGTTCTATTTTTTCTTTAGATTGAACAGGGCTATATTCTTTTTGGATGAGAGGATCAGCCGAATTACTACCGATATCATTCTCACTATTAGACCCACATGATTGAGTTTCTAAATTGTCCTCTTCCCAATCACTGACACTCTCTTCAAATCGCTCTGGATCACTTTCATCCCCACGCACGATACGTGCCGCTTCCTCCTTGAGTCGTTGGGTCAAAAATGTTTGATTTGACATCTTAAACAATATTACTATAAATATATACATATCTAAACAAGAAGAATATGAAATGATATTACCTCAAATGTCTTTTACTAAACATTGAAAAACGAAAAAAAAATAAAAATTAGTGGAATTTAACGAAATACTTACACACGGAACTTTTACATTTACGTAAAATTTAGGAATCTATCGCCAAAAAATCGCTTTTAAGTCGGAAATCAGAACGACCGCATAACACACTGTCTAGCTTAGTAGCTCAGTACTTAATACTCAGTACTCAGTACAATAGTACTCAGATGGGCGATTGGACAGAATAACTGAAAATGGGGGAAAAAACATGAAGTTCTACGAGCGTCGTAAAATTTACGAATGATCCGTGTTCTAGGGTTAAATAACTGTCATAATGACAATACGGTTAATGGAAAATACATTAAAATGTGTTTGTAAATGTAAACTGACTGCTGAGGAACAATAATTACTTTAAAGGAAATTTTCTCTGTTTAAAAATTCTCAAAATGTCAATAAATAGAAAACGACTCAAAGTATCTCAGATTTAGTCTCAACGGCTCATACCATTAGTAGAGATATTCCCTAAAATATATTTTTTTTAGAAAGATAAGAACTTTTAAAAGCTATGAAAAGTAACTATTTACCTTTCTTCAGAAGCCTGTTGGTATTTCAAGAAAAATAATATTTTCTGAACATGGGAATAATAACTACCGAATCTGAAGATTTAAAATAATTTTATTTGATCTGCCTTCTTTTTTTGGTACTTTAACAAAACTTGAACATTAAAAAAATGTGTGAAGAAAATTGTCGACATTGCGCACAAAATTTTTGTTATTGGCAACGAAGTAGCCCATAGCGTATTAGTGTTCAGACTAATATCAATAACGCAATAATTAGATAGTCATACTATTTAAGATATCTGTCTCTGCAGAACATAATTCCGTGTAGTTTTTATGAGAACATTTTCAGGTCACATCTTTTCCTTTTTTCCAGGTAGCCATATTTTTGACAACGTAATTGCTTAGCTCATTTTCCACTACGCGTATTAGTATACTTTACTCGCGTAACTCATTTAGCGTATTTTCAACTACTCCAAAGCTTAAAGAACACAAGTAGTTTCGTGAATGCACAGACTTGACATTTCTGAATTACATTTTGCGGGGATTTATAAAGGCTGTTTAACTTACTTGGTAGTAAATTTAATTTTACACTATAATGTATTGGTAGTTAGTAAAGAAAGTCTCTGCTCTTTAGTAGTTAGCAAAAAATTATATTTTTAATGAATTTCCATTAACAAAAAATATTATTAGATCAATTATTTCAATTTTCAAATAAATAAAATATATGATTGATTTAAAAATATATGGATACATTTCTAGACATTGAAGAGAATCCTTAAAGAACAAATAGTTAGTTTAAAAGATTGAAATCCGAGAATGATAAAACATCAGTAGTACAATAAAATATTGTTACATGAGATAAAGATCAGTACATGAATTAATAATAAAGGGGACAATAAGACAAGTGTATGCGGTACTGATTGTGAAAGGACAAAGAAGTGAGAACTGAGTTTTATTAGAAACTATTCCAACTGTGTCCAAATTTCCTGTGTAGATATTTAAATATAAAAAATTTATATTAAAATAATTTCAAAATAAATAGATATCAGAATTTAAAATTAATATTAGTTATCAATTTCGAGGTAATTTGCAACGAGAAACTTATAATTTATTTAACCATAAATATGCCATAAATAACAATCCCTACAATCACAGTGTTTTATTTGTTTTAAATATTTTTTTACCACAAATTATATATATTTAAAAATATACGAAATATGTGAAACTGTTCTTTAATTTTATTTTTCTCTATTTGAATTGAAAATTAAGTTATTTTCTTAGACAAATATGTAGTGTCATCATCATGAGGTCACCAGTCCTAAGACTGGTAGGACGCTAACCTCCAGCTTCTCCTATCTTTTGCTAACCTACGCATTTCGCTAATTGTGCTACAACCTACATCCCTTACTACTTGCGAGCAGTAGTCTAATCTAGTCTAATCTAGGCCTACATCTACCTTTCTTCGATCCTATTTCTGCCTCCAAAATATCGCGGACTATTCCTCCATGTCTCAGCAAGTGGCCTACCGTTCTATCTCTTCTCTTCTTTATGTTCTTCCACATACTTCTCTTCTCGCCTACTTTCTCCAATACTTCTTCGTTTCTATCCTTATCAGTCCACGGTATTTTCATCATTCTTCGGTAACACCACATCTCAAAAGCTTCTAATTTCTTCCTACTTGCTTCTCCTACCGTCCAGGTTTCGCAACCGTGTAGTGCCGTGCTCAATATATATGTTTTCAAAAATCTCTTCCTTGTTTCTAAATTTATTAAAAGTGTTTTCTTTTTGTTAAAAGCTACTCTACCCTGCGCTATTCTTTGTTTTATGTCTTTATCGCTTCTTCCATCCCAATTTATTTTACTTCCTAAATAAGTGAAGTCTTTAACTTCCTCCAATCTTTCATTATTAATTTGTTACTTTCGTTTTTGCTCTGCTCTCACGCCCTCTGCACACTAACACTTTATTTTTGTTTTTATTCACCCTCATTCCGTATTCCTCTGTCAACACTGCCTCCATTTCGTTCAATGCTGATTCTAATTCCTCCTTACTAGATGCTAATACTGCTATATCATCCGCGAATCTCAGCATTTTTAGTTTCTGTCCCTGTACTTTAATCCCGAAATCCACTCTATCTTTTACCACATTAATCGCCTCTTCGATGTACAGATTAAAAATTAGTGGTGGTCCTTGTCTTACTCCTTTCCTAATACCTACTTCCCTTTTTTCCCCTTCTACTTCTATAACAGCAGTTTGCTCTTTGTATAAATTGTGTACTACTCTTCTATCTCTCCTATCTCCTATCTACTTCATTCCCTCGCTCTTTAGTATCTCGAACATTTCTTTCCATCTTACGTTATCAAAAGCTTTTCTAAATCTACAAATCCTATATAAGCGTTCTTTTCTTTTTCTATTGTTTTCTCTAACATTAGTCTTAGCGCTAGAATAGCTTCGCGAGTTCCCTTATTTCGACTAAACCCGAATTGGTCTCCTCCTAGTATTTCCTCCGCTCTATTTTCCATCCCCTTCTGCACTATTCTGGTTAATATTTTTGACGCATGGGAGGTTAGGCTAATCGTTCTAAAGTTCTCGCATTTGTCGGCTCCTCTATTTTTCGGTATAGTAACGATAATGTTCCTCTTATAATCCTCCGGCATCTCGCCCGTTTCGTATATGTATTTTACCAATTCAAACATCCGATTTACTACTTTCTGTCCTGCACATTTCAAAATTTCCGCCTGTATATTATCTACACCCGGCGCTCTATTGTTCTTTAGCCCCCTTAGTGCTATTTCAAATTCCTCTCTCAATATAGGTTTTCCTACATCTTCCCTATTGATGCTAGATTCTTCCTCTAATATCTCTCCTAATTCCTGACCCTCGTATAAATTTCCTAAGTACTGCTTCCATCTGTCCGCTTTCTCCTCTCTTCCAATCAGTATGTCCCCCGATTGACTCCTAACGTTTCTACTTATTGTTCCTATATCCCTGAAGTTCCTCTTAATTATTTTATAAACCTCATCGGTCTTACCTACTTGCAGCTTATCTTCTACTTCTGTGCATTTATCCTCTATCCATTGTTCTTTCGCTTTTCTATATTTTCATATACATATGTAGTGTATTTTAAATAAAAAATATTCGCCAGAATCATATTTGGTAAAAATATATACATATATATATATATATATATATATATATATATATATATATATATATATATGTAATTTATATAAAATTTGTTTGGAACTTAGAACTTGCATAATCAAGATGGCTGTGGAAATCTGGCGGATAGTTAATGGAAATATAACAATGATTGCTGTATATATATATATATATATATATATATATATATATATATATATATATATATATATATATATATATATATATATATATATATATATATATATATATATATATATATATATATATATATATATATGTTACTTTTATTCATCATTACCCTAATACAACAGTCCTCTAAGGGCCACGATCTTCTCAAGCTTCACTCTGGATGGTTTATGGTAAGTATTTCCCAATTGGCAGCTCTAACTTTACTGGTGTTTTATGTTTGGTTTATTTATCTTAGCTTTGGCTGTCTGAAAGTTTGAAGTCCATAACTTCAGTAATGAAAACTATTTAGATGGGATCGATGTTTATAGAACGCGCAACATGATCAGTCTCATTATAAATGATTACTTTGCTATTGTTCTTAGCGTTTCTTTTACATAACCTCGATATACCGTTGTTCTAGATTGCACCTAAACTTTTTGCAATGCATATCTATGTCAGAGGTTGAAGGAAAGCTGTTGATAGGACCCAAGTCATCTACTGTAGAGGTGTTTGGACTAACAATATCGACTGACTATTTCAGTTCTTTCGAGTATTTCAGTTAAAATGTGATTTTCACACGTGGGAAATGTGGGATTGACAGCAGTACTCAAGTGTATGAAATCACTGACTCGAGGTTATGGTTGCCGACTAACAGATTCTATTTTTCCTATGTGGTTCTTGTACGCAATTTTGTGGGTAGTTACTTGGCTTTAGTCCCGTTTTTGTGTAGTTCCATTCCTTCAGTTGTTGTTATCACATCAGAAAATATTTCCTAAGACTAACTAAATATTCTGGCTATGACGTTTACATTATTATATATGCTATTATTTGCACTATTTTACTGAAAACGATGCCGTTGGAACGTCAAAAACCTAGTCCTGAAATTGTTCAAGGACTAGGTTTAAAAACTTACATATCAGCAAATCATGTCGTCTCAATCCTTTGTAGATGTCAAACTGCATTCTGTGTCCTAATTGTAACAAATGGCTTTATCATAGTCATTTGCATAATCATTATTTTTACCAGTAAATTATAATAATGTTATAATTTAGAAGAAATGTACACGGGCTAAAGTACTGTAATATTATTAAAATTTGATGTTCCCTTTTTTATAAATAAAACATCAACGAAGTTTTGTATACGTCCCATAATTTTACGAATACACAAACTTCATGATCGACCTATAGACCCGAATTTATAAAAATTAATTACATATTAAGAACCGTTTTGTGTCGGAAATTAAAACAGGTGCTCGTCGCCTACCAACGCGAATTTTTAAAAGGATACTTTTGTATCAAAAGCCGCACTGGTTCGGAAATTAAAACAAGCGTGGCAATTAGGCCGGAAAGTGTAATTTCTCGAAGCGCTGGCCTCCAGCACCATAAATCAATGCAAATATTAAAGGAGAACAACAGACGAAACAGGGAAATAAATTTGGGGCTTAAACTTGTCGGCCAAAGCGGAACTGCCGATCACTACTGTTGTTAGTATTTACTCAGCTTAGAGTTGTGTTTGATCAGCTTAAGTTGTTGGAGCAAGTAGGCAGTGCCTAAATTCCGTACGGCCCATGGCGCCGACGACCTTCATTAGGAGCAAATGTTTGTTTGTGGAAATAATCGATATAGTTTTTATGTTTGTAATTAGATTTTATTAGGTATGCCTATTTGCATGCATTTAAATTAAATAGTATTCACGCATCTAGTTTCCTTTAGTTGCAGGACATGCGATGGTGAATAGCTTCATTTCGTTAATGCTCATGAACCTATAAATTTCATTTAACACCATCATTCTCTATGAACATAATTAATGTGTTTTTGTTGGGTACGATCGATATGTAATACAAATGTATTTTATATGCTGAAATATATAATAATAAAATTCATGATGAGCTATCGATTTTGCTTCAGTTAATAGTGTAGAGTTATTGTTGTGAAAACTTTACGTATACAATAAAATTATACACATTATTATATTTTATGGAATAGAACTGCAATGGTGATATAGTATAGTTGAAATACTATTACATGAGAGAACATGGAACCACCTATAAAGATAGCCGATTCATTTAGGTACATATTTAGTCGAATGGGTACTATTATCCATTTATTTAAAACCTTTCAATTTTGTATTACAAAATGTTATATTTAGATCTTACAAGCAAAAAGACAAAATTAAATATGTGGAAATAGAATAGAGACACGTATATTACTATGTTGGCTTTAAGAGGTGAACACAGCGTCCCAAGTTAAGTCTAAAAAACACATATGTAACCATATGTGTTCTAGGAGTACATGTCTTAGGAATAATATAAGATATCAACAGGGAACCGAAACCATAATGTTTTACTTAAAAGGGACATTCAACTAATTTATAAAGAGGTGGAATCTCTCACGCTGGGGGGTGGGGGAGGATTTCAAATACGTTTGTTGACCCTCAAGCTGCTATTATCACTTTATTAAGGTGATTATTTTTTACATAAAGTACATCAAGAAAAAGTAACGTTTTTTTGAAGTGAATACTTCTTTGGCGGCGTTCTGATATTTGACGAGAATGGAGAGTGAATTGGAAAAAATGTAACGTTTCCAGATTTCGTTACACGAGAGAGAAAAAATATATAACGTAGAGAGAAGGAGAAAGAGAGCTATACATTTAGTATACCAAAAACACAGGCTTCGTTACAAGACAGAATACACAGATATATAATATAGAGAGAAAGAGAAAGAGAGCTATACATCATATATATCAGTTTAGGCTATCCGCGTCTCCCTATTGTCGCGCATGCGCGCGTTATAGATGTACGCGTCCAGGCGCTATATATTAACAGCTGAAACAGCACGCGTGTATACCGAATATTTATCATTGTGTTTTGTAATTATTTACATCTGTGTTCTGTGATTACTTGATAATATCCTTGAACCGTTTAACTTGTTAAACTCTAGAAGATATAATATATTTCATTCACGGCTCCCAACTGGTTTACAGCCACACAGGTGCAAATGCACTTGGAAGAGGCGAAGACAAAATCCCTTTGATTCTCGGGGGAGATTTTAATGTAAATTTCGGATTCAATGACTCTTTGACGTTGATTAACTTTCTTCGAGAAACATTTGATCTGCTTATAAATAACAATTCCAAAGAATCAACAACAAAATCCGGAACAACAATAGATGCAATTTTTACACGTTATCTAGAAAATATCGAATCACGAACATATATTTCATATTTTAGTTATCACAAACCAATCATATCAGTATTACCAGTTGAACCACCAGCCGATGATAGTGTAGATAATGAATAAACCGAATATTTTTTATACAAATTTTATATTGTTATATTTCTTTTGAAATTATTCCTCTCCCTTTCTCTCTCTCTTTCTCTCTCTTTTTCAATCTCTCACTCTTAATCTCTCTCATTCTCTATTCTAAAGAAGTATTCACTTCTATCATGTGTACTGTCCTGCACATGATATTTTTTTATTCTTCCGTCGTTCAATTGCAATACAGAAAATATGATTTTTGAAAAAGCATATTTCTCGGTGAAATGTCATTTCAAACGAATTAGAGTTACTATTCTCTGAGTAGATTGCTTCAGTGTGAGTATATACTCTTATATATTAATGCAGAGTCACGGGCCATCCAAGGGTTATATTATGAAGAACAGGGGTTGCTGCTAGTATGAATAATTTCTACGAAAGTTGTCTTATTCATAATAATTATTTATCCCCTTTTGGCGCCATAACCCGGGAATGGTCGCATTGTTAGATTTCACCTAACACCTTTTCTTTATTTGCCTATATAATATTAATTAGCCGTTCGATTTTGGCTGCAGTCTTGGAATGTTTTTAGGCAGGTACCCCCGTCATATACTAGTGTGGGTGGACGAGGAAGGATTCATGCTTATTTGTGTTATAGACACTTGTTAGTCTGAATCTAACGATGCGACCATTTGCGTATGTCCTTTTTTGTGTAAGGTTGTTCAAAAAGGTGTGTTTTTTCTAACTGTTTAAGATATTGCAAAGTGCTGTGTCTAAAATAGATCCCATAAATGACCAAAAATTATTAAAATGGTATGAAGAATTAAAATCCGACGATGAGATAGAGGCTACTGATATTGAACATGAAAACAGTGACATTCGTTCTGAGCACTGTGAAAACAATACAGATACAGAATAAACGGGCTCAGAGGGTGATGAAACCTCTGGTGCTGACTTGGTTGGGCCCGTACCTGTAGTTAGACAATTTAGAGTACCTTACTGCTCCGAGAAAAAATAGCCGCCGTGACTAGCGTTAATACAAATTTGATTGTCGCAGCGCCACAAAATTCAAAAGAGTTCTTTTGAACTTTCAAAGCGATTCAAAAGAACTCTTTTTGAATCGCTTTCAAAATGATACGCTAAAGTATTGAAACTATAGTAGCGTTAAGTTACAATCAAATATGTGACAGTAACAAAGTATTACTGTATCATTATGATCAACTATCACCAAGTAACAACTAACTCCATTCAGTAGTTAATTTATTATAAAAATATGATTATATAAGAGACACTAACAATATATGTGCATTATTCATACTTTCTGAGCAATTACTTTTACTCTTCATACCCCTCACCAAAGAAGACATGATGGGCAGACATTAATATTGTATAAGCATTTAAGGTCACACTGACGTAATTTAAGCAAAAATAACAAATTTAGTGCATTTGTAACTACGACAAATTACCGGAAAGGCTGGTTTTTGAAAAATCATTTTTCCCTATCGTAATTGAAGAAAAAGAAATTCCAAAACCAAGACCTTTTGTTTTTTCATAATATGAAACTTTCATAATATGAAATATGAAAATATTTTATACATTTACTATTATAGTAAATGTACAAAATAAACCTCTTCCATAATATGAAAATAGCAGTCTGGGGGTCAAGAAGTACTTGATAACCTCTCTCCTCCCCCGGTGCAAGGGAATGTAGATGTACTCTTCATATATCAACTCAAAGTCCCTTTTACGTGATATACTCTAGTTTTTATTCCATGGTGATGCCTTATATTTTTCCTCCGATGTGGCCGAATAAGCATATTTGCGGGGTGTTGTAATATGGAGATCATTGAACCATTTTGAGTTTACATCACCGTTATGTAATGAACTCATTACATCACTGTTACTTGAAACAACTAGATTGTTACTATGGTTTTAACAAATTTCATGCATCATGTTACTTTGATTTGGTATGAACATGTTTAAGTGACTTAATGGATGTCATAATTATTTAAATGTCAAATCTGAATTTTTTGTAAAAAATCGGTTTTTAATATCTTTGTTTTTATCCAAGCGGTCGTAGATAAAATGTACTATTCATTTCACCTCTATTTGCCAAATAAAAAAAAACTCTCTTATTTTGCCGATAAACGAACAGTCTACCTGAGCCTAGCCATAAAAACATGCCACAATATGAGATAAGAACCATTTGGGATTCTTTATTTGGAAAATAGTGATGAAATAAACTATACATTACACGTGGGCTTAAGCACATTACACTAATAATGTAAATAACATTATTAGTGTAATTTGCTCTAGCCCATTATACTGTTACAAAAAACAGTTTCCTTTTTAGCATAGTCATATTGTATTAATACCTTAACAGATGTATGTTTGAATGAGATGATCTATTATGATATTATTATGTTCCTGTAGTGTTGCAAATTTTAAATTATGCAAATCAAATACGTTGTTTTTTTAAACAATATTTGTTTTTAGTAATTATTAAAATTGCCTTGTTGCTGAAAAATCGTTAAAAAATTATATGGTTATATTTTTTTATCCACAACCACTATATTAGGAATGTTTAATACGTCTGTTTTCCGTGGATTAGAGGCCTTCTAATACACTAGTGGATTAACATTCATAATACCAAGCTCCTTGATATTAATATAAAATATTCTTGATCAAAATAAACCTGTCAAATCTGACGTTTTTCAATATCAGAAATTTCCACCTCCTAAGTGACCGGTTTTGCCTGTGGTCGTGGATAAAACGTTGAACTACATTCGGGAATTAACAGCCTTTAATTCCCTGGAAAATAAAAATAATAAATATTATTTAATTCAGTAATTCTACACTTCTAAAATGAGAAACAAAATATTAAGTGAAAGTACAGGCGGGCTGAGTAAAATAAAATAAAACAAAGAGTGTATAATTACCAGCTTCGCAAGTGTATACAACTACAACTCTATTTACAGTTTATCGGTTCAGAATGATTTAAACATTAAGTGATTTATAGCTAGCATTGATTTATAACTAGTAAGTTAAAAAACCATTGTCACAGCCGCAAACATAATAATCAGCCAGACCTTTCGTTGCCGCCGAATTCCTCTTACAGATTCAGTGATAGGGTTGGTTTAACTAATGATTCCCACAAATTAAAGGCGCTTTATCAAATGAAATATTGGAATTAACGTATCACCATCATAGGCCGGGGCATTTTAAAAGGGTTGGAGCCTATTATTGTTACTCCTCATAATGTCGAAGATTTCATTATCATGAGAATGACTTTATTCAATGATACCCCCGGTGATTGATACGCAAGTTTGGTAATTCAGGGAACGATGGCAGTTCGAGCCGTGAGAACGATAATTAAAACTAGGGGCAACCGTAGTAAAAGATCAACTTTATTATATCGCATTTAAATAAGCGCTCCTAGAAACAGGATTGTAGGAGCGAAGGATAAAGTGAAAGCTTGTAATATGTGACAAGTATATAAACTTTTATTGTCTATAAATTATATAAATATCTATAATTAACAACAAAAACTAGCCTGGTCCTATGGCAATCAGAAACTGAATTTGTAGTGCAGTTTTTTGTCTAGTTGAGGCAAAGAAGTGAAGATGATATTTCCTTTGTAATATATATCATTTCTACCATATGAGGGCAGGCTATGGGGTTAAATAAAATAATTTATAATCATGTTAGTGTATTTTTGACTGAAAAATGGACATCATATTCCTGTAAGAAATAAAAATAAATTAACAATCAGTTTTAACTTTCGAGACAAAAATATATCGATATTTAATGAATTATTTTGAACTGTTTGTATTTTATTAACCGATTTATTATAGTACATATTTTATATAAAACATTGTGATGTGGTAACTTTAGGATATACTAAAACAAATTTTTAATAATTAATCTTTATTCTAAGACGGTTCAACACTTAAAGCATAGCAAATGACATATATCCATGATTCGTAGGTAGATAAAACTGATATTGAACCTCCAGGGGATAACTTCACTAAGGTAGACTTTGAAGAAGAAGACAGTAGGGATTTGGTTGATAATTTGTATAAAAATTGTCAGAAAATGAAACTTATGAGCCAAAGTAGTTATTTGCAGCAAGGAAAATCTATGCAAGAAACAGTTCAAAAGAATAACTTTGCTTGTGCTAATGAACTTAAAATCTGTATGATAAAAACAAAATTGATTTGTTAATATATTGAAACCAGAAATAAATCTTTTCTTTATGAAAAATAGAGTTGTTCTTGCTATTCTTTCAATAAATATTATTGCAATTCAGGTGCAAACATGGGTAACGGCTTACCAAGAGATTGTGATACCATGAATCAATAAATCATTATTGAAAATAAATCATTATGGAAAATCTCAAGCAGATCATAATTTTGAATCACACAAAGTTTATAAAAACACAGTCACATGATATGAGTATCTAAAGAGCAAAATAATGCAAATATACAAAAATTAAAACAGTACTTGACAAGAAAGATATAAGTTTGTTTTAACTATGATCAAAGTTGTAACAAGAGTGGAGAAGGGCTTACAATTAGTTTTACCAAGGTTAGAATCATATAGGTATCCAGAGGCATTGAAAGTGAAGAGAAAATTATCTCAAATGTAAAGTTAGCGATCTATTACTCTTAGAAGTAATATTATTCTCACATCAATAATATATTTACAGCTCGTCAAGAATAAGAACAAGTCTGAAAACTGCAATATCGTACCGCACACGAAGTTAACAGTAGCCTGGTCTTTAGTCAGTCGCATTGAGACCTTTGCAGAGTGAATATCGATGAATATATATGGAATGTGAATGTACATAGAGTTCAATCTGACCGCGCGAAACGTGCGCCCTTTTCCCTTCGAATGCTGCCTCACTCTTTCTTCTACGCATACCTAGTGAATATCACCCTTTTTCCTATTCTTGATAAGCAGTATATTTGAAAATTTTATAAATTGTGATTCACCAATTATCCCCATTTACCCAACTCTGGCCTATCGAATTTTTGTTTTATGGAGTGGGTGGTGTTCGCTGATAAACTACACCCCTTACTTCTCTCCGCCCTAGTAAGAAACATGCTAAACAGCGAATATTGAGAATGCCAGTAGTGCAAGTGAAATTGGATAGACGAAAGTGACAATGGTATGAATACACAATGGGTATGTTGCAAATAGGAACTAACAATCCGTTGTCTCTCAGGAGATGGAAACTATTCAATGCCCCTCAGTGCCGGAGAAAAATAAATGGAGTATGTATATGAAAACTGACTTGAGGAAAAGAACAACATTAAGTATAAGTGAAATAAGTATAACAACATTAAATATTAAGTAAGGGCATTGTAAATATATGCATAGTAGTACCATGCATAAATATGTACATACATTATAAACTATAATTTCTAATTTACGTTAAACGGAACAGCGAATAAGTATTAAATCGTTGTAGAAAACATTTATTTCTTGCTTTTTAGTTAAGTTACTCTTCTTTTGAAATATTTTTTTAAATATATTATTTTACAATTTCAAGTGATCAGTAGACCTACTAAGAATTATTTGCGAATGAGAGAACGCCGGCTACTTGAATAAGGAGTTCCGTTATGTATCTTTGAAGTCCAAAGTCCAATACCAATGAAATTAAGATAGGGCCACTTGGGAGCTATACTGAACCTAACGCAAAAAGAATAATTTAAATCGGTTCATAAACACAAAAGTTATACCTGGGCATACATAAAGAAATATATACAGAATACTTGAGAACCCCCTCCTTTTTTGAAATCGGTTAATAACAGCAGAAGTAGAAAACAATAAGATGAAAAGTATACAGAGTATTCAATAGTAGAAAAACAAATCGTCACGCTATTATTTCTACTGGAGTAGGTCGGAACCTTTGGTGTAAAGATAATACTGACTTAGTTTTCCACAAAACATTAAAACGCTGTACACTACATTCGACGCGCGTTTCGCCAACTAAGTTGGAATCATCTAGAGATGATTGAAACTCTCCAGTTTTAATCATCTGCTTTAAATTTGAATTTAAATATAAAATATTTAGTGACGAGGCTACTTGCACCACAAATGAAGTTGTATCATTACACTATTATTATCATTGATTAACGCGAAGAGTCAGAATTCTTAAAAAAATAGTGTTTGGTGTGGAATACTAAAGACCATACTTAGATCTTTCCCTCTCTTAGTTACTTTATTTAGACCATATATCAAAAACGCAAGAACAAACCAAGTGCCTGAGGGTTACTCTGTGGATTAAGTAGTTTTGAAGTATATACGCCTGTTCCAAATATCACCGATTTCGCGAGGCAAATTTAATAACGCAATAAATTTAATGAAACCTGTCGATAATCCGAATTCCCATAAATCAAGCGCGCGCGATAAGGCATGCGAAAGATTAACGTTCGAGCAATAATAAGACGCAAATTGTGGGCACGTAAACGATGTGAACAGACATTAACGGTTGTATCGAATCGTAGGTAAGTGTATATTTCATGTCACATATCGAAGACTAATTTAGCGCTAATAAAAATGAATGCATGCTACACACGATAGTCGGCGATAGAGCAGCTCGAATTTCCAAAGGCGTCTTGGATCCGCAACAGAAGACCAATAAATCCAGACAAACAACATTACCGCCTCAGATTTCGGTACCTGATATTGTATATTTGTTAACAATTTCCCAATGCTTGAAGTCGTGACAATCGTGCTCAATATATTTTAAGTGCGCTACGTTATAGTCTTGCCAGTCATTATATCCTCCATTGTCATAATCGTTTAGAATGTGTTTAAGTAACTGCTCAATGAATATTACAGTTCAGATAAATGTACTGATTAATATAGATTGAGTTTCACAAAGGGATCATCCTTATTTAGATAGACAATAGGAAAAGTAGTAAACCTTTCAAAATAATTCATTATATTTCATCTTTTTATCGAAGTCGTTTAAAAAAATAGTGTGCCTCATCTTTATATGCACACAATTGAAGTGAAACTGCTGAAGGAGATATTAGGAATTGAGATTCAAAGTAATTATTAGAGTTATGTTTTATAATATTATTGATTTATTGGATCATTTTCTTTTACAAACGTCGCAAGTGGTTTATGATAACTAAAATACAATACAAATATTCGCCTTTCTACTGTGTGTAAATATCGACTAAACATAGCGTCTATTGTTGTTCCATACTTCACAATCCATAATTCACAATAAGGCACAAGCCTATGGTTATCCCCTCTATACTCCTCACACGTCTCCACTTTCGTTCATTCGCATGCACTGTTTGTATCCCCTCCACCAAAGTGTTTCACTTTGAATTCCGTCTCAGTTTTTCGGTCTCACTACCTCGCTATAGAAGTTTTCCTTCAACTATCTCTGATATTTCTCGGCCTCGTTTTTGTAACCTAATTTTGTATATAGAATTTACTACATTTAAACATTATTTTCAGCTGTTTTTGTACGCAATTATAGTACTAATAATTCTGAATCAAGGGTACAACGAAGATTAGTTTTAACATCAAAATTCGTTATAACAGAAATAAATAAAAATCTGTTTGGTCAATTCCATTCCCTCCAATCTATGCCTGTTCATGTGGTGAATAGGCATACATTCTTTATGTCATGTGGGGTTGTATAGTACTGTGCCCGTCCCGAGTTCCGGAAAAAAAAACCGAGTTCAGTTTATCTGGCGTCATCTGACTGAATCTTAGCAATATTAAAAATAGAAACCTTACTTAACCAGGTATAATAAAACAGTATATCCATATGACAGGCACATGCAATAAGAGTTGCAGGGCAATAAGAGTTCCAATAGTTTTAATCTTAGGTTGATTTAATTCCTGTTTAAACTATATTATTGGTTTATCTCGCCAGAATAGTAATAGTCTTAACATCGATAAAAGAGTTCAGCGCGGTCAAAAATATAAATCCTTAACCAACTTTAAATATGTCAGTAATTTGAAGCCGACAGTCTCAAGTCTGTAGTTTAAACTGTGATAGAAAGTGCTGTTCTCTTTTCACAAAAACTATAACGCTTTGAAAATAACTGAATTGTGTACTTCATCCTAATGTGGCTACTCTAACTGGATGTCTTATTAAAATAAGACACTAAAACATTAAATTATATAATTGTAAACAAGACACTGTTATGGCAGAAACTATCCTGAAACTATGTATTGTATATATTTTTATTTTTGAAAATTAATATATCATATGCTGATGAGTTACATTAAAATGAAATAAACTAGACTAGGGGAATAACATCAAATACTTTGATTATATAATCCTAGTTAGATAAATGAACATGCTGGTTTACCTTGAAATTGATGCACATATTTCTTTGGGACAATATAAAGTGAAGTTGGGGTAAATAAATCAACAATACAAATAATTTTCAAAGATGTCGCTCATTTACTACAAGAATTAACGTCTATATACTTTGAAATATTACTGGAATTCATTATTTTCATGTAATGATGATACTATAACATAATGATTCCACAATAATGAGGTATTAAATCGCCACAACAATTAATGATGTTCAGGGAATTACTACTGGGTATGTAAGACTTGTTTTAAAATAATATGTTATGTTAGAATTTAAGGCCCGTTCATTTAATTGGAGAAATTTATGCTTTTTTGAAAGAATACTATTACCAAATATTGGTTAGTAACATAGCATCTACAAAACAACGTCCATCTATTAACTCAAAATATGGAACAAAGTTTCACAGTTTTACATTACATTTATTATTTCACATGCTTGATTTATTTCACTATTTTCAAAATTGATGCCTGTCTTCTCATCTTAACAATAATGTTGCTTATATACCGGATGACTTTTTGAAAATGAAACACCTCTATATCTCTGTTAATAGCAGGTTTACGATATAGTTCATATTCTGTTTCTTCGCCTTTCTGTATATTACATGTTAATATAAAAAAAATGTAAATATTCTATATCGTAGACCGACTATTACTAGAGATACAGAAGTATTTCCCTTAAAAAAAACTGGTATTGTGTTCAGAGTTGCTAGTACTTTATTTTGCATATAAAGGTTCAAATAGGACTTTAATTACAATAAAAGAACTCGATAGAAGGGTACCTTTATTGGATGTAGTTTTGGAATATTTATTTGTGAGAAGAATCTAAGAACTACCTTAATGATACTTTACTCATTACCCACCCGGTAGGTATATCCTACTGTTTCAGGCTTAAGCAAGTTGAAATTCAAAAGATTGAATACTGCAAGTAATTGAAGTAGAATGATGAAGCATATTTGCTTGAATAAATCACACGCACGCTGAAAAATCATGAAAGTACAGACAATCTTGTCAATAAGTCGTCCCCTTTCATTTTATGCTCCAAAGGAAAACGATGACATGCGTAAATAACTTAATAAAAACATTAGTACGTTACTGCTATAGCTTTGCCAATTCAAGCGAATTTTTATCTTATAACTCACGATGGTGGGAATCGAATTGTATGTGTATACACTAATTTTTTTTTTTATGCTTTCTTCTTTACTATTCCTGTAATTGGGTATTTAACTATCAGAAATAAAAGTATTATTATTATTATTACTAAAACTAGAAACTAAGGTGAATGTTTCGTGGCCACCTTTGATATCTGGGTATAAACATACATTAGGTATAAATTTATAGTGTAAACTAGTTATACTGTAACAAAAAACCACCAGATATAATAAAGTAAATAAAAACGGTGCATATTATTTCTTTCTAGTGTGTTTATAGTTTTATATATGTCACATAGAGGGAGCAGCGATCTTATACTCAGATGTCACTTACTTACATCTAAGCCTACATATGTTATGCATAAATAACTTCAGTCTTTTTATTAAAATTTTAATGATGGTCAACTACTACGAAGGTGAATTCGAAGGTTGTGTTTATTTTCCTCGATTATTTAGATAATAGTAGAATAGTATCCAGATTTACCACCTTCTAGTCAAGTTGCAATTAACTGATAGAGGCACAGAGAACTGGGTGACATGGGGGATGCGTATAGACAACAACTCATTGTTGGAAATGACGACGAACATGTTAATTAGTCAGTAAAATCCAGAGACCCCATCCCGATAATTGGGCTATGGCGATGATGTCTGCCGTATCAGTGCTTCGAAAATATGAACTGAAACGTTAAAATATACGTAAATATAAGTTTTACTTGAATTGACAATTAACTGAGGATAAGGGGATTTAATGAAATCGTAGAAATGTATTGAACTAACGATATAATTCATAATAATTAAGTAAAAGTTAAAGGAATTGTCAAATCTTTAAATTATGTCTATTTGTTGTGTAATCTACAAAATATGTGAGATCGATAATAGTGTGAGAGAACAAATGGACTATATAATCGGTTGTTTCCTTGGCAAAACGTTCTACTACTATTTAATTATTGAATAAATGTAATGTAATTTTTTTATTCCCGACTTATAAGTTACTGACATGAATCGTATCGACTTACCACACGAATTCGATTCGGCATTTGTCCTGGACTGGCGTACCGTGCACGGCACTGATGAGAACTAATAAGTTCGAAACAGCTGTCTGTCGTTCGGTTCCTATCCTGGACAGATGTTGAATCCTACCCATGGCGGGTTTTCTTTTCTGAAATCAGAAGAGTAGGCCTTGCCAATTCTATAGGGGTTCCTGGTCTCCAGACTTGCCATTTTAATGCTGTCATAAAATTGTGCATTTGTCGAATAATCCTTCGTAACCAATTATTTCCAAAGGAAGAAAATTATTTCTGGGGTTATTTCAAAAATGTATGACAAGGACTTGGACAAGTTAAGAGTGATGTTTGTTTTAAATAAAACATCCTACATAGTTTAATTGTTTCTGCTTGACCACCTCATTTGAATATGAAGACATTAAACTGTGAGATTTTTAAGAGGTTTTATTTAAATAAATTAAATTAAAATAAATATTTAAAATTTTCTGAATATAAAAATTTACTTGTTGGCAATAATTTAGTCTGTATCAGTACTTCTGCTTAGCTTTGTTTAATACTTAAAGTGAAATATTTTTTATTTATGTTGGTATTATTTCTTTGATCATCAGTGATATCTGGCTTTTGTACAATTGATTCACTCAATAATACGTCATGTCGTTCAAATAGTCACATACATCAAGGAGACTGCTTGTAGATATCTTAAATGTTACTGCTTCTTTACGACAAGTTTGTAAATACTCGACAATGTCGATAATTGGAATTAACTTGTCATAACATTAATATCAATTAGATTATTCTCTCAGTATATTATTAGCAACTTTAGTTGCATTTTTGTAAAATTAAGATTGGTATCGTATCGTATTACAGTTTCGTCGATCACAATTGAATTTTTTATAAAGAATTGGAAAACCTGTTTATTTATTAAGAACTTTATCACTGAAAAAGGGAAAACTGACAAACATAAAATGCATTAAATGGTTTAGAAAAAATGAACTTTTTTTTTTAGGTGACAAATGGAATATTTTTCTACATAAAAACGAAGTAAAACAACTTACCAAATATAAACTTACTTACCAAATACTCCTTAATTTAATACGTTCCCTGTTCAATGAGCCATATACGGTTCATACTCTGCCTTGATTGTAAGTCCTGTGTCCACATATGGCTCATGTCATATTTACATTTCAAGCTTATTTTATTGGTGGACTCCTAGATCTACCAGTGAATTTTGCATTGGAACTCGTACAAAACAAATGAGCTAATTCATGAGCCACATATGGTACATTATTATGAACTATATATGGCACATAGGACTCTGAATATCATATAAAAATGAATACCACATACACATAACCAAAAATATATTATAATGCATTATTTTATTTGGTAACTCGTTACAAAAAAAACACCTATTCTAGCAACAAAAATACATGTCATTATATGATATTAATTAGTGAGCCTTATTGAAGCAGCCAATACAATATGCCTGCTTGCAGATCTGACAGAGGGTATTCACTCTTTTAGTCCTTTTTGTTGCTTCTTTTGGAGAAACACCCCCATTCCTCAGCAGTTCGTAACATCCATGGCACCTTTTTCTTATTGCTTTACCGTGATGGTTTGTACCAAGTTCCTCAAGCTTATGACTGGTGTGAAGTTTAGCTTTGGATGTTCCACTACCACTGGGTACGGTTTTCTTATTTTCAAATTCAAGTAGACTTTTTATGACAGATTCAATGAATGGTAATAATTCGAGCTGATTATCAACATTTTCAGAATTATAAATGATCTGACTATTTATCAAAGCAGTATTCCACAAAAGTTCAATGGCGATCTTCTTGTACCACACGAGTGATTTTCTTAGAGAACTGTAATAACTGGATATCTGATCGGATATATCGACTCCGTGTTTCCCTTTGTTATATTCAACTACGATTTTAGGCTTATTCTTATCACTTCCAGCGCGATCTTTTTCCACAGTGACCATGGAGTCATCAAAACATGTGGCAAGAAGGTGCACATCACGCTGATCTTTCCATTTTATGAATGTGATATACCCATTCTGTCTAGAGCAAATCTTTCCCTTTTTCAAACTCTGCTGTAAAATATCTCTTGTAAACCCCTTGCGATTTCTTCTTACAGTTCCCAAGAGATTTGTTTGCTTTTTGAATAAATATTTTGCAAGAGCAATACTGGTATACCAGTTATCTGTTATGATCAACCTTCCTTCATTTAGGAGTTTTTTGGTTAGTTTTACGACGATGGTACCAGGTACATCCAAATCCTCCATTGGATTTTCGACTTTTCCACAGTAAACATCTACATTCCAAGTAAATCCATTGGGTGGACATACCTTGAAAAGTTTGATGCCGTAAGCATGTGTTTTTGACGGATTGTACTGTCTGAATGATAACCGCCCTCTGAATGGCAACATGGTTTCGTCAACTACTATGGTATTGCCAGGCATATACAAATTTTGAATATTTTGCAATAGCGTGAATATCAATGGCTGAATTTTCCAAATTCGCTCGTTGCTTTGATTTGTTTCATTATTAGTAAAATGCATACATTTCAATAATAATACAAATCTGTTGTAGCTTAGAGGAATTTTGTGAAACAATTCATGATTATATATTGGATCTTTTTTCCAGTAGCTTTCTATGGATGGAAAGTTAAGCAAGCCCATTACAAGAAGGACGCCAATAAAGTTATATATTTCATCGCTATCAGTATCTCTCCAACGTGAGAATCGACTTGAACGAGAGAGCGTTTTACTGTGCAATATTTGATTTGTATACCTGCTTGTTTCCAGTACTATTAGATTAATCACATTCTCGTCAACAATTGATTTGAAAACATCAACTGGCTCCATATTCTGTCCAGTGAAAGAAATATTTGATTGTAGACCAGAAGCTCCCGTGAAACTGAATCTTGAAAAATTTAGAACTTCTTTATGCCTAACATCCAAATCAGTAATATCCTCCTCGATATCTTCCCTATTATCCTCACCAACGTCCATATTTGTATCTATGCCGACCTCCATACTATTATTCAGTTCAGCTGTTGCTTCGTCAATCACACCACTGGATTCTGAATCATCCGATTCACTCTCGTAATCTGGATCACCGATATCATCGTCAAACGTTTCCGAATCATAGCCACTAATATCGCTGAGATTTTCTAATTCTGCTTCTAACTCGGCTTGCGTTAGTGCCTTTCTCGAACTCATGACGCTTTATAAGTTTTATAAATACTGCTTCGAATGTACAAATGAAATGAAATGCATAACATGTAAAGAGTAGTTGTAGCGCATATATGACTCATTGGACTTGATAAACTCCGAATAATCGAATGGAGTCCGATGTACCATATAAGATACATGGAATAAACATAGTAAAATACTCGGAACAGTTCAGTGTGCTAACGTAATATTCTATTATGGACAGGGAACGTGTTAATTAATTTGATAATTGATATACGTTCTATCTATATGTATCAATTATTACTTTGATTATTTAAGGATTATGTTTTACAGTGAATTTAACTGTGGCTAAAGTTACCACTATCAGCAACATCAAACCGACCCTATTAGCATTTCCCATAAGTAGACAGTTCATAATATAACTAACTGTCGTTAATTTAATATACGAAAACGTATACGCGCTCATTAGATTAAACCCTGGATAACAGCTTATTAATTGGAAAAGAGCTATCCATCTTTTCGCCGACCACTTAACCCGGAATGTTCATTTCGCTTCGGACTAGTTATCATACGCGCCATACTATAAATACAAACTAATCATGTTAGGTCAGGGTGTACCTTCGGTCCCTGATGTTATCGAAATTTATTTATTGACTATACACAGGCATTTTCCGAAGGCCATGCTAATGAGGTGTTCTTCGATGTGCTATAACTGTAATTGAAATGAAATGATACCCAAGCTACCATGGATTCGGAGAGGGTGCATTCAACATTCACAACACAGTAAGGTTTGGGATGTGTCACATAATATCTATTACAAAAAGCCTTTATAAAATTGTTTTGGTCATCTACAGGCACAACTTCAGTAATTCGATTTAATTTCTTTTTTATTGTACAACTGTATAATTAAATTATATACAGGGTGCCCAATATGTTTGAAATAATGTTTATAAATTTTTAAAAGTACTCTATATAAAAATTTGTTTAGGCAGAAGTTTTATGGTTACATTTTTTGTTCCTTCTCGTAACCTTGAGTTTGATTCGAAGCTAGTAATTTCATTGCCATGGCAACCAGCTTTGTTTTTACTTTTCCGCACTCCACTATAAACGGAAAAGTAATGTAACCGTGTAAAGAAAAAGTGAAAAAACAAACCAATTTTTTGGGTTTATTTTTCGTTTTTCGGCCTAACAACAATAAAAAATAGGTTTTGAATTTTTTTTGCTGTGTGTGTCGTCGTTGTCGTCGGCATTTATTCTTAATTATCACGATAACTCAACTAAATCGTGTCGGCTTTTGATTGATTCTGATCGGGGACACCTATTGATTTTGAGGTAGATAGGATACACCCCACCCTGTCCATGGGTCATGAGAAAGCACGATGGCGGACTATTTGAGAAATTTGTTTTGTTAATACCATAATTCAACTGAATCGTGTCGGATCGATCGGGACTTGACCGATTCTGATCGGGGATGTCTCCCAGACGACACTTATTGATTTTGAGGTGGATAAGCATACACCACCCCCTCCCTTGGGTGTATTTGAGAATTTGTTTTTGTTAGCACGATAACTCAACTAAACCGTATCAGATCGATCGGGTTTTGACTAATTCTGATCGGGGACGTCTCCTAGACGACACCCATTGATTTTGAGGTGGATAGGACATATCCCACCCTGTTCATGGGTCATGAGAAAGCCTGACCGTGGACTATTTGAGAGATTTTTGTTTTTAACATGATAACTCAATTAAGTCATGTCGGATCGATCGGATTTTGACTGATTCGGATCGGAAACGTCTCCCAGACGACACCTATTGATTTTGAGGTGGATAGAACATACTCTACCATGTTCATGGGTCATGAGAAAGCACAATGGTGGACTATTTGAGAAATTTGTTTGTTAGCACGATCACTCAATTAAATCGTGTCGGATCGATCGGGTTTCGACTGATTCTAATTAGGGACGTCTGCCAGGCGACATCTATTGGTTTTGAGGTGGATATGATACATCCCATCCTGTTCATGGGTAATGAGAAAGCACGAGGGTGAACTATGTGAAGAAAGTAAGATTATCGCATAGAACACATATGCTGCATTTATGTATTAGTTTATTCTTTCTCGGCCACTCAATTTCGAGATAGATATGTTCTACGTGCGGAAAAGTCCGTTTTAAGGTTTTAAAATTGTTTATTTTAAATGGCACCACACTATTTTCGGTCCTTATTTGAAATAAACTCTTTTTTTGCGTATGGACGTGTAAAATGTATATGGGGTTGCATTACAGAATAAAAAATACAAAACTCCGAATTCAAGAGCGTTGCCGAAGAGAGGGTGGTGTTTAGTAAAATTTTGACCCTCTTGCATGTAACGTTAACTTGTCAACGTGAAATAAGTCATACCAGAAAAAAAGCAATAACTGTTGGGTGCTACCAGTGTGAAAACTGTTTCGTTTAACAGGGACAGAAAGAATCCAGATTTGAATGATAGTGAGATACTAGGATCGCTAAGGGATACAAAATCGAAGTCTGCAAGCTATTTAACGAACTCTATCTCAATCGAGATATCAATCTCAATTAATTATCCAGTCAGTGGTATGTAAAACTCCAAAGTCATGAGATGTAGGGAAATAGATAGTGTAAAGGAAGAAAACAAAGCTTTGACGTCAGAAGGTCGTTACACAAATATTCAGAAAAAGTTAAATGTGTTTCTGGAAGTGACTGAAAATCCCCATGCTTCAATTTTAAAAGACTTATATAACTTGTGTCACGTTGACAAGCTGTCATTACATGCAACAGAGTACAAATTTCCACTAGGCACCATCCTCTCTTCGGCAACGCTCTTAAATTCGAATTTTTACATATTTACTGAAATGCTACATTTTTTCAAAAATTTTATAATGCAATTCCACACATATTTTATATGACCCTATAAAAAAAAGAGTTTATTTCAAATAAAAATAGGAAATAGTGCAGTACCGTTTAAAAAAAAAACAAAATTGGTTGTCATTACAACGAGATTACTGGCTCCGAAATAAACTCAACAACAAAAAAACGTTTATCTGAACAATATTTTATACAGGGTGTTTTTAAAAAGTTAAAGTATTATAAACATTATTCCATTCATATTGGGCACCCTGTATAAGATTATTATAGGTGTGGGGATTATATTTACATTGCGCCAGGAATAAATTATGCCTCTCATATTGGTTCCCTATGTTTCAATTAATTACAGCTCTTCTACCGCGTTCTTCTATATCTCGGTTATTGGTTTATTACCACTATTAGAAGAAAACGCTGAAAATCCGTAAACAGTGACCTAGTTCATAGTGATTATGCAAGTAGGTAACTATATGGTCGCATCTACTATATAGTTCCAGTGTGTATGCCCGTATTCACACAGCTAGTATGTCATCTAAATTCGTAATCACAAATAAGATGTGCTTATGTTTACATACACCTTGTAGATGAGGAATTTGTGGCGGTTGCGTTTGCATCGTTAACAACAACAGGACTGGTCTCATTTTAATGGAGTCCATACACAACCATTCAACTTTCATCTATTGCTGGTGTTTACTGTCAACATTATGGATTATATTTTAAAAACTTAAACTCTAGAAAGTCACATTATATTTCTATTTGATGATGTGTTTAATGAGAAATTAAAATACCAATGTACTTTACAGCTTCCACATTTTAAGGTTTCGTTAATGTTTCGTACGGTTCCAAAAGAGATTTATAGTTCAAGCACACACAGTTTCTATACAGGGTGATTCAGTTAACCCGTTCATTAAAAGTTTATGAACTTCCCATTGGAATTCATTTTTTAAAATTTGAAATCAGGGGTTAACGAGGACGATCTATTCAGCTAAAGTATTTTTGCTCTTCTGACACTTCCGGTTATACCGGCAGTAGCTATCAACTTCCTTATTTTAAATAGAACACCCAGTATATTATTACATTTTTGTATCACGCTCCTGATTTTAAGTGAACTTTCTTAACAATTCCCTATACCTATCTTCAGCAGTTTTTGAGATATTTTAATTTTTTTGAAAAAATTAGGTTTTGTAGTATCCCATTGGAATGCTCGTCACTTATTCAAAACAAAAGTTATAGTAGCACATATTGGGCTGCAATTAGGCGGACTATTAAGCTTTCAGGTTATATGTAGTTTGATTTTTTATTATTTACAGGGTGTCCAAAAAATTTAGTTCATTCTGACAAACTTCAACTGCTCAAAAGTCAATTTTCTTAAATGGAATACCTTGTATTTTATTGCTTTTTGTGATGGAGAATTAAGTGATATTTCAATCTGTATTAGGATTTCCTATACTTATCTGCTACCGTTTTCTTGCTATCGAGGTATTTTTTATTCGATACCATAGTTTTCCACAGAATCACCCTGTATATTGAGGTGTTCCATCAAAATACGATGTACGATTGTAAATGGGATTTCTTATATGGAATCAATTTTCACAATAAAAAGTTTATTCGAACTTTTATAAAAACTTTCTTTATGTAACTTAATAAAATAAAAAAAAATACTCAAAATATTGTGCTCTTTTACTGTATTGCACAAAAATAGGGGTTACCATTTAAAAAACATTGCTTTTAACTCTGCAAACATACTGTGTCATTGTACTCGTACATAGAATTGAAGTATTTCAAGTGACGGAAAAGTTAAAATACCTTTTGATCCCTTCAAGAGATTTTGCAAAAAAATAATTTACGAGAGTGAATTTGTGAGGGATATTCCAGACCACTTTTCCACAATGTATGTATGTAAATATCTTGCTATGGGCAAAATTAGTGGATAGTTGAGTAATTTGTATGGAATAAGAGAATCTTAATATATTTTTACCATTCCATGTATAATACAGTGGAGATTAAAATAAACAACGGAGTTAACTTTACCTTTTTGTTTACTGTATAGCATTACAGAATTGGAAATGTAGATTTATAATGTAGACGGTAGATTTTCTCTGACGTTAAATATATCATTTTTTTTATCCTCGGATGCAAAGCAGCGTCATAGATCGTAACACCACCTCCACATACTAAGCAGCCTCTTCTTTTAGGCGGCGCAATCTGTTGCTCGCCGATATATGTATGCACCCTGCATGTAACTTATTACCTTTGCTGCAGTTGCTGACTCGCGCCTTTGCGCCCTTTTCACATCATCATTTTGTTTGCCTCGGTCGTGCCGGCGTGTTTGCTTTTCCTACGGAATTACGTGGTCCATCGATTCGCTCTCGGTATAAGACAATAAAGAGCCGACTTTATATGAAAGGTGAAAATCTTCCGAATGCTTTTTTCTTACTCGATTGGAGTGTCTCAGAGCGGCATGTTTCCCTCATATGTCACCTGGAAAATAACTGACTGGCAGCAGGCGTGTCGAGCAAATATGAGGATTTAAGTGGGTTTGTACGGATCCAAGAATGACAGCCGTCAATGATTTAGGCTGGAACTAATGCGACAACAGAAGAGCCATGTCGATTTCAGTCCCGATATCTACAGTCTAATTATGGATAATGGAGTATATAATAGCCGTATTCGAAGATATATAGTTAGAACATAACTTTTGAACCATTTGGATATTTTTAGATCACCAACTGTACTTCTTTTTATATTGAAACTTAATGGAAAGTTAAGAAAAATCCTATTTTATTTTTAAATATGTCTTTTAATATTTGTCTCTGAATACGTAGTTGACTATTTTATATCTAACTATCATATCTGTATATCCTCCAGGCATACATGGATGAAATAAATTATTATTATTTCGATCTGATATCAACGACTATGGAATGCGATTCAAGAGAATGAATTAATCGCTTTGAAAATTATATACTGAAAGTATCAAAACTGTAGTAGCATTAAGTTACAACTAAACCTGTGATAGTAACAAAGTTAAGTGTTATACAGTATTATTATTATCAACTATCACAAATCAACGGTTACTCTAATCAGATTTTGAATATTCTTTTAATTTAAACCATAGATTTATAAAAGAATATTTGCCATGAAAGAAAATGTACCTCTAAATAAAAAAATACATTTCTGGCTAAGCTTGAGACAATTTGTAATATTTACGTTGGAAAAGGGAATGTCCAATAAATATTTTTAACTGAAATAAATTATGCATAGTTTATTTAATCATTTCACAAAGTTTACAGACAATTTAATTTCACAGATATAGTAAGAGAATACATAGACTAGAGAAGACAATAGACGATCAGGATGGTTGTCCCATGCTTTTAATGTGGGGGTATAAAATTGCAGTACGCTACTTGGCAGCCACCGCATGGATGGGCGACTTATTGTATTCTCCTATAGGGGTAGCTGCGATAATGTTATTCGTGCTGTAATCCGGGGTGGTGACTAGGCTCAGTACTTGGGTCTCATTGCATGCTTGGGTTCGAGTTCTAACGGAGTGAGTTTGGCACGTCTTCCTGAGAGTGGGTGTAGTTGTCCTTGTATTTACGTGTAACTTTCCTTTTCACAGCTCGAGGTTTTCGGGGAAGGAAATCGATTTTTATGTACCCGAACATTCATGAAATCAGTTTTGTATGCAAGCGTAAGAGAATTAATTTAATACCTTATTACCTTTAAATTTGAATATTATTTTTATAAATTTCATCAATTCTATTCACTCTTATTATAATTATTCATTACGAGCCATTATATTTAATGTCATGATATCCACTGAGAGAAATTCCAGAATCATTGGTATGCCCTATATTCAGACATCGAATTGGAAAATATCACGCAGTGGATTAAGTTTGCACGTAGAGTATGTGACCTGCTTAAATTTGCAATTGTTGATTGATTTAGGCCCTAACGTGACATGGTGAGTGGATGATGGGGGTCCGTTTTATATTTACTTAAAGTTTCCTACAAACATGGAGAAAAACAAACAGTTATATTGGAGGAGACTGCAAATTGACGGGAAAGGGCGGCATATATTGTATAGAGTTGTGAACAAAATTCTTTATGAGACTGGGGAAAGTTTAAAGTATAAGCCTAAACTATATTTTTTTCAAATGTTAAATAGATTTCAGTTTTTTCTATCATTTTAAGAACGTATTGTAATAGAGGGCGGCGATTTCCTTAAATTATACTAATAAATACAAGAATATGATAAAATTATAGTTTCGTAAGTATCTACAAGGATAATTATGGCTTTATAAATATAAATACAAAACCATCGAAAATACCACTATATGACCATAGAAGAAGCATTAATGCAACGATAGTTTTTGAAGTTTAATCAATCATTAGTGTTCATTGTGTGTTTCTGATTCTTTGACTTCTGATTTCGGTTTTCCTCATTATTGATTAAGCTCCAGATTTTACAAACAGTTACTTTCATAACTTAATGATTTTTAAGTTGTTTCGAATAAGTCTTGATTTTGTAAATATGGAACTTTGATGCCATAACCTATAACTTTAGCAATATGCTGTTTACTAACAAACAAGACGCTTTTATGTTTATTGCGCATTATTTCAGTGGAAATAATGCGCAAATTATTAAGTAGAAATACGAATAGAACATGGACGTGTTCTTTACAGTCTTGGATGGAGCAATTTTCTGAAGCCTTTCTATATGTGGAAATAATTTGCGACAACATCGTACACCATAAACAGGTTTTGATTCATCGTTTTCAAATAAACACTGTATTTTCAAGGGAAAGTCTATAAGTAGACCTAGCCATCTATAAGAAAAATTTATTGAAGATATTTAAATTCGAATTGAGAGTAAGTTCACAAAAATCAATCCGTAAGCTCTTTGCACAAACTCGTAAGTACACATTATAAATAGGTTAACTAAATTAATTTAAATATGTTTACTAGGTATTTCCTATGGTACTTGCAAAAAATCTCAAGAGAGATTTACATATACACCCTCATAGTTTTAGTTATGCAGGAATAGTTCTTGACCTCGAGTCACAGACACAATATTGTCAATAGTTTATCGAGAACTTAAACAATGATAATTTATCAACTATTACTTTTATGCCAGATGAGGCATCGTTTCATTTATCAGGATATTTGAGTAACTAAGATTATGAAACGTTGGTTACTGAAAATCCACATAACTACGAGGAAACCAGTTTACATCGAGTTAAAGTAGGTATATGGGTTGCTATGCCGAGAAGAAGAATTATTAGCCTAATATTTTTTCAAGAAACTCTAACAGCACACAGATATCATAACAACATATATATTTCAACTATTTGTGCCCATTTATTGAACGGTCATGTAATTATCAACTAAGAAATGAATACTTCCAACAAAATAGTGTAACAGGTCATACTTTTTATGCTACAATAATTTTTTACAAGGATTTCTGGACACACCAAATACTGAACTCGAACTCAAGAATTGGGTTCGAGTTCAATATTTGTTTGTCAACATAATTCGAAGACAAATAACATATAATTACGGTAGTGCTGTTTTTTTAATGATAAACTGAAGTGGATATTCAAGAACAGATATGTGGGTAGTCATTTTTATTAATTTTATAATTCATGTGTACAGTTTCTTGACGTCACCAGGCGCAATGATGTCGCCGAGACAGAAAGGAAGATAATTTAAACGCATCATTTAGTGTTCGCTCGATGAAAGATATATATCAATATTTCTGGATGCTTGGGCTGTTTTAATTTATTGCTCAAATCTCCGTAAGTTAAATTATGCTGAAATGGGAATTTTCTGTAAAGAAAGTAAGAGAAAAAAAAAACAATCATGCATGTCGAATTATATTGACAAATAAATATTTTCTATGAAGAACGGAGGACAGAAAACAAAATAGAGAAATTTCTCCCTTATTTCCAAGTTGTGCACTTTGGTGATATACTACACTAGACTTTAAATATACAGAGACACGGTATGACCTTTCCTTGTAAGTAATTTTTTTTAATTCAACTACTATATCCAACTACTGTAATATTGGCAATCAACACAGCTATTCTCATGTTACTTTTCTATTGAGCGTACGGATACATAATTTCCTTTAACTTCTTCACTGTACACAACACTGCTTCCTATAACCATTACTGTCGTGCATAATTCTAGAATTGAGATGTGTATATGTCTGCACTACTGTATAAATCTGCTAATATATATACAATTATGTATTTTATTATAATTTTATTGCTAGATCGTTAAATCTATTACCTTAAAGAGCTACATGCGGATTATTTATAGAGACCATAAATTCTAATTTTTGAGTATCCGTAAGTTTTATTAAGTCAATATTGATAAACACTTAACTTCTATCTCAACCGGTTTATGGTGATTGGGTACTAAGTCGTATTGTAAATATATATAGGTATACTCGAGCTGCAATGTAACAGGTAGGAAATATACAGAACAGGTATTCTTATAATTGTATATGATCAAAAACGTTACCCATATCTCTATGGAAAAATGATGGTATTAAATAGTTTTTGAATGCTTTTTATGGTTAAATCTTCTACAAAATTGTTTAAATTTTGGGGTTAGTATTATCTAAACAAGATAGGAATTTCAACTATTTAATAAATACAAACAATAATTTTGATAAAGGATAACATAAACAAGTTTTTATTGACAGCTGGAATGAACGTCTTTAAAATTTTTTAATAATATACATGGCTTGATATATTTAATGAGATCTGAATGTATGTTTGAAGTAATAGATCCAGATGTAGATAAAATATAGAGTAGAACAGTGAGGTAAACGAAAGAGAAATAAAGTGTATTATATTTATTTGGTCGTGAAAAATAAGTTCAATTCAACAAAATCCTTCCGGTCCTGGTTAATATTTTTCAGTCTACTAGGCTAAATTTGTTAAATTTCATTGTCATTATTAATGATTACTTCATAGGATAGGTAACACAATTATTGGAACAGTAGTTGATTAGTTGATTTCATAATAAGATATATGCATGATTAAAAATGAAAACGACGATCACATTATCGACATTAAATTATTTCCTCTTGGTTCCTAAATCTAGTATCCAAAGCACCAACATATCCAAACTTAATACTAACATTCTACCAGCCTTTGTAGTTAACATACTTAGCAGCAATTTCTTTTATGAATGTTAAAAGAAATTGCTGCTAGATAATTCCTAGAAGCAGTTCGTACGTAATTGCTTCTTTGAAACTACTTGAAAGTTCTAAAAATAGTTAAATGATAAATAACGAATACCACACGGTCTTTGGTATTACTGTGTACTAATTCATTGTTCAAAGTAATTCTTTTTATGTATAAAAATATTGTTACGATCTAGTCTAAAACTAACCAGTAGCTTATTTCTAATCTTATTACACTAAATTACTTAAATTCTAAGAGTCACCCATTGATATATTTTTAGCCATTTATGACAAGTATGGAACTGTTCCTTGTGTACTACACAATTAATTAAAGTAATTTGAGTTAGTCACGATATACCATTCAAAATATTTAAAAAGCTATTTACTCGTAGAAGTAGTAAAACTATATGGTTCGAAGAGATAGTTGGAGGACAATTCTCTATTTTAAAGGAATTGTAACTGTAACGTCACATATTTAGCACAAACAATATAATATCTACTCACTGGTAATTCTAATCTCAGTTAAATCAACCTAAATTCTACTGGAAACCTTAAATATAGTTTTTGGGCTAATTGGTGGGTCGAGATTGATGATCAGTATAGATTTCTCTACTTTTCCCTATGATTTATCTTATATGCATACAAGATATTGTCCAGTACAGAAGGATATAGCTAATTAATAACAAAGTAATATTTATAACTGAACATATATACGTTTAAAACCTATTAAATAATAAATTAAAGACAATATATGCTAAATTTGAAATATTATTAACATATTGGCAATCGGCGATATAAGACATAATCCTTCTAAGCCAATCTTGGATAATTCCAGGCGATGATTCTACGCATGTTTTAAACGCCAAAAGTGTGGGAGAGAAAAAATACAGCATCCTCTAGAATGAAAGTGAGTTTTATATAATATGTATCTTTTCCATCAAAGTTATCCTCGTCAATATTTAACTTTGAAATATTATAACACCTTATTGTATCCACTGTTTTCATTATCGCCATATTTCTATAATTGACATTAATGCTAGAAATTTTTACAACTTCACTAAAATACAATAAACCCCCTCAGCTAGAGATTTTCAGCGGAACGTTATCGATAGCTGCATAAATGATGTTACAAGTCACTAATAATACAATATGTGAACTAGAACTTCTGTTTCTCGTGACTAAGAATGCTCGTAATTGGCAACCGTAGAATTGCGGTCGAACAAACATAGTAGAACTGCATCAATCGCATTTACGGCATCCATTTTATAGTTACACTGACCTATTGAATGATTTTAATCCAAGCTAAATAAAATCAATCTCTTCATCATCAGTTATTATTAAATCTGTACACCATAAGTGTTACACCAGTGGTGTTACATTTTGGTAATTCAACGGCAGCCGAGATTCCGTTACATAGATTTGACATATTTGAATCAATGTTCGTACAATTAATTCAGTTTAGATTTGCCGTCGTGTTTTGTAATTTTTTATATAATGTAAATATGCCGAATGTTTACAGTAACACACGACGATGTTTACGAATAGTATGAGAAGTTTTTTGTTTTAATGACCTGATTTAAAATATAACGGGTGTCAAATAATGTTTGATTTATGGCTGAAACTTGGCCTTTCAGAGATATTTATATATAAAGCATGTAAAAAGGGTAAGACATAAATGAAAAAAGTGTCCAAAGACTTTATACCGAATTTACCTTTAATTTAATTTTTGTGAGGGGTTCGTCTAACGTGTCATTATTTAAATACAATAAAGGACCAAACAGCTTGTCAGTTTTAAATGTCAATATTCTCAGTAGAATTATATTTACGTACCATCTATACTAGATGCTAGACCTTACAGTACTTGCATGCTACAAAAACTAGATGACGTATTGATGTATAAGAAGTATTACAGATTTAGTACTCGTCACAGAAATGACGAAGAAGGTATTCATGCAAATATTACATTTTCAGATACCCAAAAGACGAATGCAATCCTGCAGATGTTTAGCTGAGCTATTTTTACCCCCCCTCCCTCGCCGTCGGGCGCAGACGATCTGTGGGATCCGGAAGTCACTTTTTCCTTGTCCTTTCATGTGTATTGCGAATATTAACTCGAACTCCCTCATAGATTCCTAGCTCGAAAGTACTCTATTCGATATGGTACCGATATTTTAGTACATTCCCTGACCTTGCATGGGTCGCCCGGATCTGCCAGGTGCATTGCGCCTTATTACGTCAGTATTTTCGCTTTTATATTTTGTTAAGTTTCTTAGATTATTTAAATTAATAATATTTTTGGGATCTCCACACTTACTTATTCTTGTTTTTTATGGTATTATTATTCAAAATTAACACATTTGGGTGTTAAATTATTGGTTTATACTAAATATCGTTACCAACAATGTGACGTTTATTTTTGTTTGAAACATGTTAAAATGATGAAAAGGATTTATAATTCTTTACACTTAATATAAGTAGTTACTTATAACTTTTCTTTGTAGTTCACGTACAATACGTTTTTTTATATATATCATTATGACTTTTACATGAAAGAACAGGTGGTTTGTTTTTTGTATTCAAATATTGTTCAATACTAATTTATGTTTGTGTATTGTCCATAAAACAGATAGAAACTTGTCAGTAGTTGGTTCTCCTAAATTTATTGTTTTGCAACATTAAATGAGTTCCTTTGTGTAAATTTAATTATTGCGCTTAAAAACTAATGTGAGATATTTATTATTTATTATTGTATTGTATTAATTAAAATAAGCGTTTAATTAAGTCTCCATCTCAGATTATGGGATCTCTCAGATGCATTGCGCCCGAATGTGTTTGGATTTATACTGCGCCCGACGGAAGGTTAATGCAGCTAACTGCTTAAATAATACATATTATTAAAACTGTTATAGTTTATACGCAGTTGCTTATATATGACACCGCCATTGATATGGCATCCAAATGGGCAACTCTATTATTATCTTGCCATAGTGAGCTTATTTGATGAATCTGAGTACCGCTAATGTTTCAGTAAAGTGTTTTTCCATCTAAATGAATAACATCTTTCAGACCTGAGGTGTTGCATTGTGTGTCTAATAACAATTATCGACAGTCTGCGCTGGGACCCTTATTGTTCTAAGTGTATAACAAATTAGTTATAGAGACGCCGTAAAATATATGACAGAAGTCAGCTTGTCTTTCTCCCCTTTTTTCTTTGTAAAACATAGCGCTACACCTATATAACTTTAACGATGTAATAAATATGTAAGTCAGTCAGTGCTCACTCGCTACCGCACACGTTAAAGAAGCATGAATGTATTAATTAACCGCTACTGCCAGACATAAAAATCATATTGCCTGAATTTCCATACGAATGTTCCCCAGTTAATGTATTCATTCTGTTTATACAGGAATATTGAAAACTACTAAAATGACATAGTGTTAATTGATTTAATCTCCACCTAGACGCACTCCCTCTGGCTTGCGTACTTCATCGTTATGAACGGTTATGCCCTGACGTCGTACAGGCAAATATGAATAAATTAAATGTAGGCATTGTTTGTGCTGGTTTGGTGGTTTGACGTCGTATGTAATTGAGTGTGACTGTAAACTTGGCTAACATTGCAATGTGTTCAAATACAAGTCCATTTACCTTATGTAGACTTAATGAAAATAATCTTAGTCACTGATGTCAAGAGAATGTTTATTAATTTTTCAAGTTACCTGAAAACAAAGTTCCATGTGAGTGTGATTAAGAAAGCACATATGCATTCCTTTGAGAATCAAGTAGTCTAGATGATACAATAGTTTTAAGTGAAGTACTTTCAGCAGGAGCTGCAGATATGTCTACTGGGTGGATGACTATGGTTATCAAAATATGTCCTTAAAAATTTGAACCAAGAACCCTACAGACTACATTTCTCCAAAAACTGAAGCTGCGGAAAAGTTTACACATAGGCGAGGATAAACACCAGGTACCAGAAAGAGGTACCAGAATTTCCGCATCGAGGTACGAATCCAAGCATAGAATGATAGTCCAAGCATTTAAAACTAGTAGTGTCTATGATGTGTGCGTGAAGCGAACTATTGTACTTTCATTAGTATCGCGTCAGAGAACTGTCCTCAGTGCTTAATGTTTTTTACTTTTCCGCACTCCACTATACGCGGAAAAATAGTGTAATCGTGTAAAAAAAATGTTTTTTTCTATGGTTTATTTTTCGTTTTTCGGCCTAAAAACCAAAAAAGAAAACAGTGATTTTTAAACCATTATGTGTGTGTGTGTGTCGTTGTCGTTGGCATTTATTCTTGTTAGCACGATAACTCAACTAAATCATATCGGATCGATCGGGTTTTGACTGAATCTGATCGGGGACGTCTCCTAGACGACACCTGTTGATTTTGAGGTGGATAGGACACACCCTGTCCATGGGTCATGAGAAAACACGATGGTGGACTATTTGAGAATTTTTTTTTGTTAACACGATAACTCAACTAAGTCGTGACGAATCGATCGGGTTTTGACTGATTCTGATCGGGGACATCTCCCAGATGACAGCTATTGATTTTGAGGTGGATAGAACACAATCTACCATGTTCATGGGTCATGAGAGAGCACAGTGGCGTACTACTTGAGATTTTTTTTTGTTAGTACGATCACTTAATTAAATCGTGTCGGATCGATCGGGTTTCGACTGATACTGATTAGAAACGTCTACCAGATGACATCTATTGATTTTGAGGTGGATAAAACACACCCCACCCTGTTTGTGGGTCATGAAAAGTTGAAAAAAGTAAATCCGCTGCATAAAACACATATTCTGCATTTATTTGTTGGTTTATTTCTTCTCGGCCACTTAATTTCGAGATAGAGATGTTCGACGTGCGGAAAAATCCGTTTTAAGGTTTTAAAACTGTTTATTCTTATTGTTATATCAAAAATGTGCAGAAGAGAAACACAGACTGGAGACTTTTTACAGTGGTTTTAAGATTCAATTGGCTAGTAGTATTTCCTGTTCGAATAATTTCCAAGTTAAACTGTTGTAAAAGTCACTGTCGGCGGCTGACAAAACGAAAACTTAGCAGAATAAAACTTACGTGGAATATAATAAAAATGTAATTTGAGAATTGTGTTTAATAGTTTATAGACACATATTTTATTCTAAAGGTCATTATAAATCTATACATACAGATTCATAACGATATCCGAATTTACAGGTGATCTCAGATTCGTAACAGAAGCGTTGTCAATAGCGGCTGCGCCTGTTATTAATATTGGCACATTATTATTTTGCGCAGAAACTTGTAATTTTGGATTCTATTTAAAGTCTTGTTTTTAATGCTTGTATGAACAGCTCGAGATAATTAGATTTCAAATAGTACTTTTAATAGCAACTGAATGTCACAAAAATTAAGAGAAAACATAGGATATAAGAGATTGTATTTAATTCTTATCGTAGTTTCTATTATAGCTCAACGGTACAACAGTTTTAGTACTTCTGTGTACTATTTTTAAAGAGATTCATACTGCAGAATTAAATGGGAGAAACTTTAGAGATATCTAGGTGACAGAACTATTGATTTAAAGCAAATACTAGTATGTGGAAAATGTTACAAAGTGGTGTCTAATTTTGGAGATAAATTAAGACGACTAAAAGTGATCTAAATACATCTGTTGGGTTATGTAGAATACATTAAGTTGTTAACTAAATTGACGGGAATGTTACATGTTTTAAAATTTAATGTTGGTTCTAGTAAATATAATTTGAATTAGGAGTATTTATTTTCTATGTGAAATATATTAAGGCTACTAAGATCTGGATACTTACGTAGTAAATAATTTGAAAAAGTTTTATCAATTTCTGCCGCCGAAATAAAGGCAATGATCTATGATTTTTATCTCAATGGAACTACAAGTTTTAGGTCATGGAAGTCATTACTATTACATTTATCAGCGTGGAGGGTATCACCACATAAAATAATAAGAAAGTAGCTGGGTTTAATGAGTTAAGAGACGTTTGACGAAAAAGTGAGGTTAGATGGTATTAGACGTACTGTATATAGCTTATTTCATTGATATTTGCCAAATAAAAAATCTCAAAACATACCATGGCTTGTTTTTATGGCTAGGCTCAGGTAGACTGTTCCGTTTATCGGCAAGATAAGGGAGTTTCTTATTTGGAAAATAGCGATGAAATGAATAGTATACAATAGGAAAGTGAAACAATGAGAATACGTAGGCAGTGTAAAAAAGTACATGTATATATGAAAGTGATCATTTGCATTTATTAAAACTGTATCAGTTTTATATAAAAACCAATCAATGCATAACATTTCCTTACACACTAATTAGTTTATTCATGAATATCTCAATGTCAGAATACATCAAGTTATTGACGTATTCTCACATTTTTCTTCTAAAGAATTTATGACCATACATTTATATTTCTCTTGTGACTGTTCATCTATTTTTTAAGTAGATAACTAGACCTAAATATTAATGTATTTATTAACTTCGGAATTAACATAAATATTCTTCTAAATATTAACCTAAATATTCTCAGGCGGTTTTATAAAATACTGTTGATTTCCAACACGTTATTTTAATATTAGCAGGTACTCTACTATGATAAATCTGTAATTTACTAAATCTATAATAAAGTAAATGTCTTCTAATAGCGCGATGTCACTATTGGCATATAGTAGACATTAGACATGGCGATAGTAGAGCATTAAATATTTACCATGCTTTTTGTAAATAGAATTCGATGATACAATGACCATTATTTTTTGTGTCTATGTAGTCATTTAAAGATTTCTTTGTAATGCTAAGCGGATACGTTCTTTCTCCCACATGAAATTAATCAAGCCACGTTTTTCAAAGGGACGCTTTTGTACGTAATATAATTTGTCGGATACATGTAAAATTTGGACCGCCGCGCCGGAATAAAGAGTTAACGATGTAGAAGATAAAACGAATTCCTTCTATTGTCGTGATAATGAGCGTAGGTGAGTGCTGGCAAGTGTGATATTTTTTATGAAACTTCAATTGTAAGAGAGCTGAACGGGACTGCAGTTTAACAAATTGAATTTTACCACCTGTAATGATTTTATATTAATAAATTCCAAGCTTTATATGTTAAACTTTTAGAACACTTCTGATTATCTCTGTAAGTAGATACTAATAGATATGACACTTTCAATTTCGAGTAGATAAATGTCGATGATTCTGTTTCAACCCCTCGAATGAGACCAATACTGTTTTTTTTTAGAATGCAATAGCAACCGTCACAAATTCCTCATCAACAAAGAAGATAACGTAAGCGTATGTTAATAATCACGATTAATTTACTGGATTTGTATACTGACATCTGTATAATGAGGAGACAATTATAGAACACTGACATCTTTGTTCTGATAGAAATTCTGATAGAAATCAGCAATGTCCTTCTTCTCCATAAATAATCTAGTCTGTGATAGTTTATTCTGCAGAACTATATTTTGACTTGGAATCAACCTGTGCATTCTCCAGATCTTAACCTTTATAACTAAAGGATCTTTCAATAAGAACGCTCGATTTTTAAACGTAAATAAAATAAGTTGTGGATGAGACATCCAGTAATTTTTTTTTATTTGAAAGAATATTTTATGGCATTAAGTACGGAATATAATGTCGTTCAAATGTCTGCCCCGGCTTTGCTCGGTGGCACGTATTCGGGACGTTCAATTTTCGATAACTTTGTCGCATAAATCTGGCTGAATATGCTGGATAACGTTCGCTTTGTTGACCTTAAGGTCATCAATTGTTTGCGGTTAAGCGGTTTAAAATAGCTCCAAAGGAAGAAGTGTAAGGGCGTTAAATCGCACGATCACAGTTTAGGCCACAATAAGTTGCCTGTCATCGATCTGTAGCGCTCACCGTTGACGTTTATGACAATGCCAGTTTCGTTTTGGAAGAGGTACCGAGCAATGATTCCGCCAGACCAAAATCCGCACTAAATAGTGATTTTCTCGGGATGCATTTAGTGCTGGTGTATCCCATGTGGATTGGCATCGTTCCAAATCCGATAATTTTGCCTGTTCACATATCTATTCATTCAAAAATGGGCCTTGCCGCTAAAGATGATTTTTTTTGGCAAACTTTGGGTCAACTTCCATCTGCTCCAGAGCCCAATCAGCGAACACACGGTGTTGTGTATGGTCGCTTACCTTAAGTTTATTTACCTAGGTCAGTTGAATTTTATACGTATGCAAACCCAAGCCTCACACGCAGACGTAAAGTTCACCAAAATGAAGTCGCAGAAAGGCCAAGTTCTTGTGAACGACGAAAAATTGACATCCACGGGTTTTCCCCTACACTCTCAGGCACAGTAGCGATGTTTTCAACATACCTTGAGTTTTGGTGACGTACGGGTGTTAGCGGATTATTTGTCAAACCGGTTGACTCGAACTTGGTCACCATACGTCGAATAATCGACTCGGCGGGATGGTTGTGGTGAGGATAAAAATCACGTAATGCGCGGAATCTTCGAAGTTTCTCGAATGGAGCACTAGATTGAAAATAAAACTTGATAATTTACACACGTTGTTGAACGCTACAACCTTCCACTGTGGTTTGCCATATACTTCTGAATAATTTACAATAAATTTGACAGATATTGATTTTAAATATGGCCGCTATAACCTAACAAATTTCGAGCATCCCTATTGAAAGATCCTATATAAGTGATCCACGTTAGAAGTTCAATAAAACGTTTTTTCTTTAATTCAAAGAGATAACATGAGCAATTTATTTAAACATTCAGGTTTACATGACAATATTTTTAATAAATAGTTGTTTATGCATATTTAGGTACGACAATATTTTATGACTAAGGGCATTAGACGCATTATATTGCAGTAAAGTCGGCGTTAATTCAATCCGAAGACTACGAATCACAGGGATCAATACCGACCGAGGAAAAATGATTCAATTACTCCTGTAGTGCATACAAGATTTTATATTTCACGAAAAATAGACGTTTTCAACGAAATAGTTTCATTAACTTTAAAACCAGTTGTGTCTATGACAGCGAATACTTTGACATTTATTGATTGTAGCTGTCAGCGTATGTTATGGATGAACCAGAAAATATCCAACAAAATGCAACTAAAACTATATAAAACTTATTGCTGGTTAAATCAAGACTGTACGAAGAGGAATATGAAATATCTATTCAGTGAAAGTTGAGAAATAAAAGTAACTGGTGTAGATAATATAGTAATATTGGCTTACCTTCAGGAGTTAGTATACCTGACTGTCGTTAATTTCGGTTTATGTTTTTCATTGAATTTTGATATTTTAGTCTGAAAAATTCCAAGATATTTCAAAAATATCCCGTAGAAAATAAGGACATTATCGGTTTTCCTAGTCTAATATAGCTTTTGAAAAGAGCATCCAAAGAACTTTTATTAATGAAGCTTACCCAGATGAGATTTATCTCGTACAGAAAGCAGTTCTGGTGGTGGAGAATCAAGAAGGGATGAGTTTGTAAAAATGAATGTGAACTATGGAGAAAACAAGGGTGCCTATTTACTAACTAAAATATTGGTAACTATAATTGGTATGTCAAAAAGGATCACTATTCTGGAGAGCATATAGTGAAGATGGTTGTTACTGAGTAGACATCGATTTTGGCATTCCTTCATTTTAATCATTTTGAACTGATACAAACAGTGAAAACCTATAAATTAAAATATAAAGTGTCACATAAACTTAAAAGATAAGTAGTGCAAATGTAAATTCTTGTAAGTAATACTAAGTGCTAATAACTGCAGTCGACAATTTCGTGCAGGTATTAGGTTATAATCCTAGAAATCTAGTCCGACCATAATAATTAAAATCTACAAGGATGAGTACGAGAAATAAAGTAAAAATGCAAAGCGAAATTTCGATTGAAGACTTAATAATAAAAATTTGACAATTTATGAAAAGAATAGAAACTATAATGGATAAAAAGTTTTCTATATTCGATGATAAGTGCAAATGATCTTAGTAATTTCATTAAAAATGTAAGTAAAACATCTGACAATGAGAATAGTATCCTAATTCTAAATAAAGAAATTGATACGCTAGCGCAAGCCGTTAAAAAAAACTCTCTAAGAATTTGCGGATTAGCTGTGGAAGGAGAAAATAATGCAGATTATGGAAATGTGATTAATTTATTTTCGTCTCAACTTGGAATCAACTGTAGCAAAGAGGACTTTATTAGTATTTATCGTACTAGTAAATTAAATGACACCAAAAATGAACCACGTACAATTGTATTAAATTTTATTAACATAAATAAACTGGAAATTATTTTAGGAAGGAAACTATTAAAAATAGTTCTGTCTTTACCTTTGAGGATCTTACTAAGAAACGACTTGATTTTCTCAATGTTGTGAAAAAAACTAGGTTCTAAAAAGTCATGGTCATCAACTGGCAATATTTATGTGTGATGTGATCAAAAGCACGAAAGTCGTCTAGTGTTGTGCGAGGAAGACCTACTTCTTTAACGACGTGGTCGACTTGTGTTTAATTTAATCTAGTTAAGTTTTTGCCTGAAGTTAATTTCATAGAACAAAATGAAATCCAATGAACACAATTTTTTTGCAAAAATTAGCATCACCATCTTTACTTAAAATCCGATGCGTGCTGGCTCTTTATAAATTTAATTCTTGTGCACGATTTGAATAGTTCGGAAGTATTGATGTTACCTTGTCAATAACAGAATCCGTCTCTTCAACTTTCTTGATTAAATTACGAACTGTTAACTCTATAAGCGTATCATTTTGTCCTAATTTTGTGCGAATTTTTTTAATGCAACTGTAAATGATCGCTCACTTTTATAAAACAGTTATACACAAACTATTCGTTGTTGAACTGTTAATCGCGGCATGTTGATGTCGTATGGTTTGTAGATGACAGTCGTTAAATATTGACACCCTATTTCGGACACATCCTATAAATCCAACTGAAACACCCTATATTTGGTCAAGTCTTTATCTAGGAATGAGATGTGCAATATATATCATAAAGACAAAAATCAGATAGGATAACTTTATATTATATATTTATATAGGATAACATATTTTCTCGTAAATATATATGTCCTCTTCGTAAACCAAAGCAATTAATTACAACCAGCGGTAAACAAACAATATGAAAAATTATTTAAAGGCCAATAAAGTTATGTTGAACTCTACTTCACACAAGAGCTGATTCAACTTGGAAAGTTTATCCAACAAATATTTAGTTTTATCTTTATCGAAGCCGTATAAGTTTTGTCAGTGAATACCTGACGCTGTATTACTGATAAGGCACCGCAGCGTTGGGGTGAAGAATATTAAGTAAATATATTTAAACTGTAGGAAGTTTGTTGACTTTCGTATCACCTCAACCTGTAACGATGTTCGTCGGTTTTACTTGTAAACAGTTAAATTGCTTTCGTTTTCTAATGATTATACTGAGGATACCCGCTGAATGAAATTATATCTTTGGCTCACTGAAAATACAACTACTTAGGTGTAGACTTTCACTTTAAGTCGACGTGATCATTTCATTGAAACTCTTTGAGTCGCTCTAACAAGATATAAACATTTCGGTAAAGATTTTTTCTTTAATTTATACTTGTGTTGTTTTCGAATTCCAGAAAATAAACAGACTTTAATTTAGTTTAATGACTGAAATCTAGCAATATTAAAATTGGCAGACTCTACTCACTAGAGAGATCCAGATGTGTTGTTAGTTTACGGTCCATATAATGAAAATAGTGCAACTGCACAACGGGAATATGCAAGACTTCCAATGCTAGTTTTTATTTTAGTTTGATTTGGTCGGTGATTTTTCATAATAGAAGTAATATTGTATTAAATTAAATGAGTCTCAGATTGAAACAGTTCAGCGAGATCAAAAATACAACCATTTAATAAATTCTAAACATGCCAACAATTTAGTAGGTAAGTACTATCAAAATAGGATAGTAACTTGAAATTCCACTTTCTAGATCAAAAGAGCTATCACAATCAGTGAGAGAAATATTAGCGTTAAGCAATAATCGACAGTACACGAAATATTAATGTCAACGGACTAATGCTATCCAATTAATGCTACAGTAGAGCTGTTATAAGTTTGGGCACACGCCCAAATCGTTGTTTATCTGCATTAATATCGCTGGAAAGTCCATATTAACTCAGATAAATCTGAAACCTTTTTTGTCTTATTTTAAACTAATAGGCGCTTATTTTGAAGTGTAACGTTGCACTTAAAACATTTAAAATTAGCTTTTTTATGACAAAAGACACAAAACGTTTGACTGTCCTGATAAATGATTAGGTGATCGATGTGATCAAATTTCGAATATTCATGCAAATGAACTGACTTTTTAGAGGGATCTCGTTTAGTAGTCCTTCTTTTGGACTCCAAGATATTTACTGCAATAGATCGCCGAAATGAAGGTTGGTCGAGTGTTCCATTATTGCCTCGATGAATTTGCCAGGCATTCTGAATAGCAACTTCTAAACAATGAATAAATATGGGAAAATGCCATTTTTTCCACGAACAGACGTGCTGTATAAATCAATATTATGGTCGCACCTGTCAACGCCTCCCATATCGCTATTATATAACTTTATTAAGTCAGGTTGTGGAACATAAATGTGTTGCTTTTCCTTCCTAGAAAACCTCTTCACGTTGTTTAGTGGAACCATGGATGCAGAATTTGTGATAAAGCTGGTGACGTTGTTGTCATTCCACTTACATATAAGTATATTGCTGTCTTCCGCTAAGCTATAGTCATATGTCCCCCTAGGTTGCTTATTAAAAATTTTAGAATTAAACAGTGGATCTGAAAGTATACGATTTTCGCGTATTATTCCTATAGCTTTGATGCACCTATTTTCTAATTCTTCCATGTGTTGCAAAGAGGTAAGAAAATTATCGAAAAATAAGTGATACGGCAGGTCGTACTTGAGTGAAGCTAGCACATCTGCATATTGTAGGATGATGTTTGCTCCCAGACCCATATCATATTTTAACTGTAAATTAACATTCTTTTCTGAAGCCTTGTCGTCTCCGTCCACATCTTATATCCCCATCTAATAGGCTTACCACGAATGAATTGCTTGCAGCCATGGTGCCCAAAATAAGACACCATGGCTTCATCAACACTGTCATATTCCTCAACAGGACTGTACTGCCAAAAGTTGTTCATTTTATTCAGCAGTGGTCTCATTGAAGAAATTTCATTATGGTAGAAAATCTATCTCTAGACATTGCAGCGACTACAAGTTTATTATTTGAATTATCGGCATTTTCCCAGTACATCCTACGTCTCGACACTGTTGAATAACTATTAAGAATTAGTATTCCTAGGAAACAGTATATTTCATCAGTCGTTATATTAGGGGTTTCATTTTTTTGGTTCGCGTATCTGTTTGAATATTCTACCAACATATCAATCACGGAATTGTCAACAAAGCAACAAAATAGCTCATAAGGTGATAGATTATTTTTTACCGAAGAGATATCAGACCACGAGGGAAAATTGTTAGTCATATAATTGTTTACCCATTTATATATTTTTTTCTTTTTTGTTATTGGTCGCACACGTTCATTCTGAAAATATGACAGCGGCAAATAATTTTCACTGTCTTCTAGAATGTATGAAGCTGCCTCAACTTCAGCCCGTAGTTGGCTTCCTGAAAGATTATGTATGCTCATTTCATTTTCTTTCCCGGAATCCTCATCCGTTATGTCTTCGTTGGCGTTGTCAGGGGGAAATATCACTATAACTAGCGGTGGCTCTGAAATATTAACAGGATCTTCTAACTCTTCCAGAAGTCCATGAAGTGACAATGGACGGTATTTGTACCTAAAAGTAGAAAAATAATGATACGTTCGACAAAATTCTCAAATACGTTAAGCAGTCGTCCAAAGACCTCCCATCATTTTAAAAGGATGGCCCCACTTCGAATCGCATTACATGTAAAAATAAAAACATAACCCTATTCTACCGACAATTATAAATTAGTAAACCCTTTTCAATCACTATTTTGATTGATATGAATATTTTATAAAAATAACAAAAAACTGTACTTACTTCCATACATCCATGTCAAAATCAGCAAAATCAGTGTACAACAAAATATCGTTAATATTTTTATTTTAATATCTAGTACTTTATTAACATTCTAGTGTCTTGTAATATATTATTAGTTAATTTATACGTAAGGCGACATATCTTTGAGAGTGGCTTAAAATATAAAAAACAGATATGTTTGTACAATCCTTTTAAAAGGATGGTAGGGGCTATTTGGGTTAAAAAGAAAAATGGTGAGCTGGATATAATATTCAAGATAATGTACTGATTACTTGGTAGACACTCCAGCCTAACAACATAAAACAAAATACTTCTGTGTAAACAAGTCTTCAAACTTATAGACTTATATATATATATATATATACAAAATTATAGACTTACGGTATACATATAACTATGGGGTTGTGTCAGCAAAAGTAACCTTAATAATCCAGAGGTTCCAGAATAAAGGACTGAGGAACATCGTCAATGCGCCTTAGTATGTCAGAAACAGTCACCTCCATCGTGACCTTCAGATGTATACTGTGGGCCAAACAATTTCCAAATTTGCAATGAATCATAAACAACGACTTCACCAACACGGAATCGTCGAAGTTATTCAGCTCCTCCTCGATAACTCTAATATTACAAGAAGACTCAAGAGAGTAAAGCCTTTTGAGTTGGCCAAGTGATTATGAGTTAGTGAACAGCAGAGTATTGCACGGTTGTGATACACGTTAATATTAGTATAGTTACCTTACTAGAAATTAAGGAACATTAGTGATTTAATCCTTAGATATAAGTTTTCAAAATACCAATTTAAGTTGGAACCAAATTACTCATTGATAGACTCAACGATCAGATTTTTATATAAATAAATACCTTGTAAGGGGTGTTAAAAGAAATCTGCAATACTATGACGTGAATAATATAAAATAGTATTTTATAGTATTGTTGATTAAAGTTGGACAAATACAGATGCTGTATTAGTTGTGTTATGTACTCGTATGTACATACGTGTTCATATAAGTTACGCGATATGTATACGCATCTTCGCAGTAAATAAACAAGGAAAGATATAATATTCTACAGAATACATTTAAAAATTGTATAGGAACTCTAAAATTGGAAACCTTTGTAATGCAGCTTACAACTATCTTGGAAAATATCAACAAGTTAAATGTTATTTCAAAAATTGAGATTATGTGTGTGTTATTCGATTTTTTTTGACTTTAATAGTTGATTAAATAATGTATATAGTAAACAGAGAACATCATCAGGATATAATGTTTGTATGCATACAAGATTACTTGCCAATATATTGTCTTCTAAGAAAATAAATAACAAATCGACAGGCTGTTTTGCCCTCAATTTTTCATCTTAGTTCGTACTAGTAGATCATACTTGGTTCAATATTAAGTGTACGTGATGTGTACTCAAACTTGTAGGCTCTACTATAAGCTGTATTCGCTCTAAACTTAACAATGTACTGAAATGGCCCAGTGACGTTCTGTCATAGGGGAAATGAAGTTTTTTATTGCATATTAAATTGCTTTATAATTCAAGTTTTAAGTTTCTAATATGCTTTACGAAAAAGTCCTAACAGCCCGGATAGAGAAGGAAGCTACGGAAATGGAATAACAAAGTGGATTTCAATCTGGGCGATCCTGCGTAGACAATATCTCGTATTTACAATAAAAAAACTGACAGAAAAGAGACTAGCAAGAGGAACGGAGCTTCACGCTACTTTTATAGATCTTCGTAAGGCATTCGACTCCGTTACTTTACAGAAATTATGGATCGCAATGAAATACGCAGGCATAAATAGTGTGTATATATAAACCCCTTAAAAGCATTGCATAGAGAAAAACCAAGCGATTGTTAAGGTTGGAAATCAAACTTCAAAGGTTTTCTCACAAACAGAAGGAGTTAAACAGGGCTCCTGCCTCTCTCCAACCATGTTTAAAATTTATTTCTGCAGCGCTTTAAAATAGTGGATAAGAAAATGCAGTCTCACGAGGATATGGATAGAGGACATTCACTTGTATACAATCCTCTTTGCAGATGATCAGATAGTTCTTGCGGAAGACCAGCAAGACATGACTTACATGATAAACAAACTCACAGAAGAGTTCACAAAAGGGGGTTTAGAGATAAACATATAAAAGACTCAATACATGACTATAGGAGGCATAGGACAAGACATCGAAACAGAAAGAAGATTAATAAAAAACGTTAGACAGTACGAATACCTAGGAGTTACAATAGATGAAGACGGAAAGGATAATAAAGATATATTAAACAAAATAGGAAATAGAAAAAATATGATTATAGCACTACACCCAATTCTGTGGAGTAAGAACATAACGAAAAAAAAACAAAAAGAAGTATCAGGCTACGATTCAGCCAGCATTGACGTATGGGTCAGAAGTGTGGGTTATAGATAAAAATATATCACAAAAACTTCTCTCAACCGAAATGATGTACTGGATAAGATGCTCCGGTTTAACTTCACTTGACTATGTAAGAAATGATACCATCAGAGAAAAAATGGAATTAAAAAATACGATAATGGACGAGATAACTGAAAATCAGTTAAAATGGTATGGATACCTGCAACGAAAGAACGAAGAAAGGATACCATTAAAGGTTTGGAACATGAGATTAGCACAAAGAAATAAACGAGGAAGGCCACGGAAAAAATGGATATCAAACATCCGCACCGTAATGGAAAGTAGGAGTAGGAGTTTCCTATCGTTCCGGTCTCCACGAAGGAGACTGAAACGATAGGAAACGATGGCGTCTGGGATGCGAGAAGCGACACTAAAAGTTACAAAAACTCGCCATATATATAAGTTTCTAATATTGAGAGGGCTATTACTCTATTAAAGTTATGCCAGAAACTATTTTGAAACATTTGCCTGCATTTATACAAAAATTAGAAATTGACTGTGCCCATAAAATCAGAACATTAAAGGGTTAATTAAATATGCTATTCCGCGTTCCTTAAAATTGTTTTTAATTAATAAGTGATCTATTGAATCAGGTAAAGTAGTAGTTCTCAAGTTAATTTTTCAACGACTTATTCTGCTGTAGACAACTTGTGCAACATATAATAACGTAAAAAATCTTAAATTGAAAATGGAGAGTTCTATTGGTAAGTACTATCGATGATCAAATACTAACTAATAAACTAAAATCTTCACTTAAATCGAAACCTATCTGTCTGTAGCATAAACAACGTATATCCAAATGTGCGTAGGTAGCTCCACAAGGGTCCGAGATCTTAAGCGAGGCTAATTAGTCGCCACCGCTCTTCTCCGGAGCACCGAAGACGGTTATAATTGTTTCAACACAAAGCGGTCTGTTTATGAGTTAACTTCTTAATAGATATTTAAAGTAAGTGGGTTCAAACATATCGACCGTCGGTAATGCACCGAACTGAAAGATTCCGTGATTGTAAGTCGTTCAAAAAATAATGATTTGATTGTTTGAATTCCTCCGTCTTAGTTGCTTGACTTCCGTCGAAGAAAATAACGTTGACGTCGATCGATATTCTCAATAGGCACCAATTATTTTATCACGTTTGAAAAATAAGCAAGGAAATAATGTCACTTGATTATTATTACTGTGTCTTATTTAAAATGAAGAAGCCCGGATATTTTCATCATTTATTCATACATGAATCCAGATTAAAACTTTGACATAACTATAGTCCTATATAAAATGTATATTTCAAGGAAACCAACTTAAATTTAAGTAACAAACTCAGACAACGCCCCTCAAATGAGGCCCATTCCCGAGTTTTGATTCGCGTTAAATATATTGAAAAAAGTTTTAATAAATTATTATTGTGAATAAACAGTTTTAAAACCTTAAAGCGGATTTTTCCACACGTAGAACGTCTCTATCTCGAACTTGAGTGGGCGACAAAAATAAACCAACACATAAATGCAGAATATGTGTTTTATGCGACAGTTTTACTTTTTTCATTGGCGACTGCCTCAGTGCCGTATCAATACATTTGTTATCGAACGAAATTATTATTTTTTTCTCATTCGTTCGTATATGATATAGGCCGAATATATGTTTCTTCGTTCAATACAAAATCAGCAACGCGTTAAATGTTTATATTTAAAATCTCATAATGAACATAAACATTTACATCGTGCTTTCTCATGACCCATGAACATGGTAGAGTGTGTTCTATCCACCTTAAAATCAATATGTGTCGTCTGGGAGATGTCCCCGATCAGGAATCTGTCAAAACCCGATCAACTCAATACGATTTAGTTGAGTTATCGTGCTAACAAGAAATTTTAATACCGACGAAAACGACAACGACAACGACAACGGCACACACGAACAGAAATTTTGTAAAAACCTTTTTTTTTATTTTAGGCCGAAAGACGAAAAATAAACGCTAGAAATTTTTTTTCCATTTTTCTTTACACGATTACATTACTATGCCGATCTTGTATAGTTGAGTGCGGAAAAGTAAAAATAAATTATTGTCGGGAATCTAAGTTTCAGCTCCAATAGAGAATTGTATTACGAAATTCGATTCTACTTAGTTTTTTCAACATTTTTCCACAAAATTCACACAGGGTTACAATTTTGGTTTTGAATTTAATAGGATAAAATGAAAATGAAAAAAAACATATATTGAAAAGCGTCGATTTAACAAAAAATACATTGTAAGAGAAAAAAAACAATTGACTTTTCATAATTGAAATAAGTAAAAAACCAACAGTTTAAAGTAAAAATCTATTTTTGAGATAATTGCACATAAATAAAATTATAATTAATTATCAGATGTAACCTCCTTTGATTTAAATACATTTCAATTACGATTATGATTGGATACTCTTCTCAGCTTTGGAATGCTGAATTTTCAAAAGGCTCATATTCTTTTAACACAAAGTTCTATTCGATATCTGGGCTTTGTTGTGTAAACTTTATTGTTAAATTCTTGTTTTGTAAATTTTATCACTATTCCCTAGAAATAAAAATCTAATGGTGTAATGTCGGGGGACCTAGGAGGCCAGAGTTCAAAAGGACTATTTCTTCTTATCCAGCGCACTGGAAAATCTTCATTCAACTACGGACGAACAATTCTGGAATTATGGATTGACACACCATCTAGCTGTAAAGATATCTGTTGTCGCGCATTAAGAGGAAAATTTTCAATTGCACTTCATAATTCCGTATCGGAAAAGTAAACTAAATGATCAGCATTTAACGACTTAAACGTTAAATTAGAACGATTAAAGAAAAACGGATTGATTATTCTGTATCCTAAATTTTCACACCATACGTTATTTTCTACATACTGATATTTACAATAAATAACTCAATGTGGATTTTCTGTAGCCCAGTATCTGCTGTTTTAAGAAGATACCACTTCATTAGTGGTAAATGTAGCCTCATCACTAAACAAAATTTGATGTAGAAAATTTCGGTCGCCTAAAAAATTTCCGTGGGCCTAATAGCAATAGGTATTCTAACCTTTTATTTTCATCACCTTCTTTCAAAGTATATAGAAATTTTGGTGTATAACGCTTACTTCTATGATGCTGAAACATCTACTAATTTTCTCCTTGTCGATATTCAGTTGAGACACTAAATTTCGTAGACTCACTTTCTGATTTGCTACTAAGATTACGTTATCTTTAGGATGCGGTTGTATTCCATGAGGTTGATCATTCTGAGAACTTTTAATAATACTACCAATTTAATTGAAAAGAGAATATATAGCGGCTGCAGTTCTATGACTAATAGCGACTGGTGGAGGATGATTTCGGTTAAATTCTGTGGCTACTTCTCTGCTACTATGAGCCCCATCCCAAAATTCGATTATTTTGATTTTTTCCCTTAAATGCAGACGCATTTTATAATTGAAGGCTACTAGAATTTTTACAGAATATAACTCAAAGTTTTGTTGAATTAACGTTTAATTTAATCAGAGTTTTTGTTTTCTTGGCACCCTATTAAATTGAAAAGCAAAATTGTAACCGTGTGTGGACTTTGCGGAAAAATATTGAAGAAACTAAAAATGCGAATTTCGTAACGAGATTTGGTATTGAATTGTTCACTATTCAAAGAACAATGGTACAAGACGCGTAAGTTATCAAATAAGTTTTAAAATAATACAATCAAATATAAATGTAAGTCAGTTGGATGATATTTGAAAAGTAACAATGTAGGTGTCAGTTTCCGATACGACCTGTAAAGTAACTACGGCGTCTCAAACGTGTAACTATTATTTCGGGATTTATGACCAAAAGAGTAATAATAATAATAATAAAGTAGCAAAGCTCTTCCACCTAGACATGTTGATCATAAAATCATTCGTAATGGAATGGATATTAATTTATCTATTAGATATTTAACGTACAGGAACGAATAAACTTATTAGAATAAGACATATTATGTTCTTAAACCAAGTTTACAATTTTCCCCTATTATACGTTGACAGTTATCTATATTCTTATAGCTCTTCGTGGAAGCATATCGTTTCTCTAACTTTCCAATACTTATGTATGTAGGCTTGTAAAAGCGACTGTTCCCTTGTATTGTGGGAACAAAGTAGGCATAGGATGGGATGGGATAACTATCAATTATTATCGATGAGCAAGGAGTGTAAGATGGCAAATTGAAAACGTAATACTTTATTACTATTCATAAGTACTGTCATTTAGAGGTCGTACCATTTGCAACCAGAATCTAATTATACAGGGTATTTCAATAGGGATGCTCCAAATTCGTTAGATCATAGCGGTCGCATTGTTAAAGCAACGTCTGTTAAATTTATTGTGAACCGTTCACTAGTGTATAGCAAATCACCATGGAAGGTTATAGTGTTCAGAAAAGTGTAAAAATCATCTCCGTGTATTCGGGCTCTGGAGCAGTTGAAAGTTCAACCAAATTTCGCCAAAAATATCATCTTTAGCGACGAGGTCCATTTTTAGATGAACGGATATGTGAACAAGCAAAATTGTAAGATATAGGACATTACTAATCCCTATGAGATACACCAGCACCAAATGCATCCCGAGTAAGTCACTATTTGGTGCAAATTTTGGCCTGGCGGAATCATCGGTCCGTACTTCTTCCAAAACGAAACTGGCATTGCCATAGCCATCAACAACAAGCACTACATATCGATGATAAGCACCTTCTTGTATCGTAAACTGGGTGATATGTATACCGACGATATGTGGTTCCAAAAGGGCGGCGCTACGTGCCACACAGCACATGCCACGATGGACATTCTGCACGAGCGATTTGAGGGCATAGCTATCTCTGATTTATAATGCTGTCAATTTATTGTTTCGTTTCATGTATGTCATGGTGGCCCATTAATTAGGTAATGTCCATAATTTCTGTTAGTAAGGAGAATGTGACAACTTCAAGTACGAAATTTACAAAATATTGGCCGTATCATACAAGTGCCATCAACTAGGTGAATAATCTTGAATGAGATACTCTGAATATTTTTTCTCGAAATTTCCGTCACGATGGTTGTCCTTGTTAACAATCTTTAGTAAACAATAAAATCAAGAAAATCTGCAATTATTCAATAAAACGTGTTATAATACAAAAGGTTATGGTAGCCTTGCTTTAGACTATAATAAATAATATTTGGTTAAGAAAATTTAAATATAAAGGTTTTGCAGATACAGGTACATGTTGTAAGACATGTATATATATATATATGTGCATATTATGTACAGTCAGAGCTACTGGTACGTCAGTCTTCTCTGGATTCCAATATATTGAAGATGGATGAAATAAATGTAATAACAGTGGCGTGTATTTACTTAATCCACAAGAGATATATTAGAGGACAGTATAAGATAATTCAAAGGCTTCAACCATGAAGAAAGTAGATTAAATAATGGATTCTATGAGGCCACAATTTACTCATACTAATCAATGTGAAAATCTGCGACTAGAATCTGATAATTATATTATCGTTCGAATGGAAGGCTGTGATTTTGGATTCTTTTTTTTTTATTTTCCATGCGGAAACTTATACCAGGACTTCTTAGTTTTCACTCAAATTAATAGTCTTATTCTACTAAGATGTACCATTTATTGTATTCTTTAACTATTGAAGCTTTTGCAATAAAATTTTATAAACATAAGAGATTTTACTGGGTAGCCAAGTAAGATCATCTTACTTACGCTGTTAAAATTTTAGGCGTGAAATTATCTCAAGAGTAAAGTACATATATGCAACAAAACTAGATAACATTGATACTTCCTAACAAAGATACAAATAGAAATAGCGAGTACTTCTCCACGAGTTTTCGATAGGGTTTTAACGAGAGAAAGGAATGAATTTAATTACAGGTTTGTTTTAGTTTCGAAACCTGCCCCCATCAAGAACATATCTATATTATCAAAAATATACATAGTGTTCCCTGGCTACATATAGAGTTAATAAAAGTAAAGCAAATTTGAGTATTGCAAACGATAACTGGTCACTATGTATGCACAAGTCATCCATTACCCTATAAAAATATCTGAAACAATTTCATTATCTCTTTGATTTGTGGAGTGCTTTTTGTCTGGGGCGGTGGGTTAGACGCAACATTGGGGTGTCACTATTTGCTTAGTTTAAAGTCACTACTGAGAAAGCTGAGTATATATTCCCGAACATCGATATATTTGTACTCATGTCTAAGTGCCTTTCTCCGAGGCTTTAGAGGAAGAAAGTAATTTTCCGTATATGTAAGTTTAGAAACAACGCGCCAGTTTCATATAACAAAGTATAACAAACAAAGGGAAATATTATAAACAATGCTATACATAAAGAGATACATTATGCAATTTTACCTTTTGGCGTTCTTTCTTTATGTATTTGACGGTCGAAACTTGTGCAACATATAGTAGGACGACAGCTAATCAGTTCCTCTGTTTGAGATCTCGGACCCCCATGGAATCACCCACGCTTCATCTTAAAACTTAATCTGTATCCTTCACATTTTCAAATGCCCTCCGAACAATAACATAGTCGTGGTTTTTGTATGCGCCTTTTAATTAGTTCTGCCTTTAGTGCCCTGCTTTAATTTTAATCGCCGCCGTAAAATAAAATTAGTCACCAGAATCTACATTAATTTGCTCAGGTCGGATAGATCTGAGTAATTAATTTCGGTCTTAAACATTGAAGTTTGATGTCTTTAGCGATGTATTTTATTATTTGATTCGGTTTTATGGCACCGCCTTCCGCTATTTTAAAAAAATACTATATATTTGTTCGATGAAAGCTACTTTGGTTGCGTACTGAGATAATTAGTTAAGATTTATATATAAGATTTGAGTTAATTAGCTCACCGTAATAATTAGTCTTTCGGAAGTAACAAAAGGGCAGCGTGGGTGAAAGACATTCATCTAACAAATCTGTGAATAACATTCATCTCTACTGTGTTTTCATTGAGAGAGATAATTGACATTAGGTGGGTATGAGGAAAATTCTTGATATTATAAGAATAGTCAACAAATTATAAAGCTGTGACTGTAAAATTTTGAAATATATAAAATAAATTACTTAATTGATTTGGTTGTTACATGATGAAAGTTTATTTTTCATAAATTGAAAAATCAGTCTTGTACATATATAACTTTTATGGTCCACAGTTGAAGACCATACGTAAGAAGCAAGCTAAGTACCAAAACAACAAAATAGAGTTATTGAAAAAAAAACATTTTATTAATATTTTTTAAAACTTAGAAATATAATTTAACTCAAGGATGTAAACGATTACGCAAATACACCCTGTACAAAAAACAAATAGAAATTCTTATTAATATTGAAAAAAATATTGTTTTTATTCAAAATTTTTGAAAATAGCTAAGTACCACACGTTGTTAACAAAGAGCTAAGTGCCACTTAAGAAATATTCGTATAAAAATCTTTATGCTTTTCGTCATTTAAATAAAGAATTCCCCGCAAGTTTTGTTTCTTTTCTTCGCTAATAGTTTTATTCACTGCAAGTCCTAATATTACTCTTCTGATATCCTGAAAACTCTTCCCTTTTTTTAAAAATCTTAGTTTTTGACCAAATATCTGTTAAATAGGCAGTTTTTGATAAAGCCACGAGTGAATCTTTTGCTTCATATCGAAGGACCACCGCCTTAGTGATATTTAGTTTAGAAATATTAATGATATCATCTGCATTGGCCTGAAAATTGAAGAAATTGTGACTTCCCATTTCGACCAGACGATCAGGTATAGTAACTCTTGCCGATTTAACCACACCTTCTTCCACAATTCTCGAACTTACCGTTTTACTTGGTTCTCTTCTCGCAGGCCGCAAACGTATTTTTGTGCAATCTGTATTATTTTCCCGTCATTTTAAGCTTCTTTTGTTTCAGTAAAGTACCGCCGGTTCCTCTTTTTCTTCTTGCTTCATTAGCCTTATTTTGATTGTATTCTCCCATCTCTCGGTAATATCAAAGTTTACCAATACTGAACAAAATTAAACTAATCCCTAACCACAAACAAGCAAAAACAAGCAACAAGTGCACGTTTAAATAACATGTGTTACTATCTGAACATCAAGTGAAACACTGAATTTCCCAATAAAAATGGATATAAAACGATAAACACACAGGCAATTAGCATATTTCTAACTTAACAGTGGGGGTCCATAGCAGATATGCCAATTTTATACCTCGGGTGTAACGACAATTTTAGGCTTGAAACTTAGCCCAATCGATATGTTATTCTTAAGAGAACTTAGCACTGATCACTTTAGCAACTTCATCAAAAGATATTCAGAGACTGTTCCTATATTTTGCTAAGTACAGCGGAAGAACTTCAAAATGGTCTCTAAAGGAATGATTCTGAAGATATATATATATATATATATATATATATATATATATATATATATATATATATATATATATATATATATATATATACAAAATGCCATGAACAACGAGAACATGAGAACTGAACCACCAACGAGTTATGTACCCCTAAACTGACAAATTGACTATTAAAAGTATTATGCAAGAAAAAACAGATATATGTCTCCGTAGAGTTAAGAAGATACAATAGGCAATTCCTGTTAATAGTGAGAATGGATGAGACATTATAATTTACAAATTTTTTTGCTAAATCCAAACAAATTAATATATTTCTTGAGGTAGTATATTTCAAATATGAAAATGGCTTGAAAAGGAACAAGTCTCTACTGAAGTTAAAACCACATCTATTAGAGACATTATAGGGATCATTGAGGTTACAATTTAAGCAAGACATATAGTTCTTAAAGCAGATCTCCAAATCTCGATCGTGTGGTGTAGAGAATTATACTCCGATCTTTCACGCCAAGACCCCGAGTTGAATGTCCTGTACTGACAAGAACTGGAAGAGGAGATCCTTTCATAAGATTACTTAAGACCCGAATCGAATCCGGATTGATACGAATATTTATAGGTATCGTTAGATCATCTGAGGATAAATTGTGCCACAATTGTTTCGTTGAAGATCTCAGGTTTCCTGAATTGATCAGGTATAGTGACGTCAATCGCTTGGAGGTGCCTAGATTCCCTTCTCGAAGAAATCCAAGTTCGGTTCCCAAAAGCATCCAATGTGTGTGCCTGTATAACATTTGGAGGTTAGGTGGAAGAATAACTATAGCAAAACATTACCCCTGTAAACATAAATCATAAGTGTTCACGTGGACTGGTCTGATCAAATAGGCTAGAGCATTAGTGCAACATTATGAACTACTAAAGATCACCAGGTCATAACACTGAGATAACTCAACTAACTAACAGTACTAGAAGAACATGTATATAAGAAAAAACACAGAATAGATTTTATTTCTCTATTGTATATAAACATTTTATATAGAAGTCCTTTTTGGAACCAATGGACACACGAAGCGCTTGACCAATGGAAATACCAAGGAGTTCCATTGGGTTTTAATTGTTAATTTACTTCAGCTCTTTCCTGACTTCCTACGTTTTTTTCCGTTCCTCTGCACCAGATGAATTGTGGACTTTTTCTATTTCTTTGTCCATATGCATTCCATTTCAGTTCATCCCTTGTTATGTTTTATTGTTTTTTTTTCTTAGAGTATGGTCCTATCCAATTCTATTGTCTATTTTGAATTGTATTTTTCATTGGTTTCTGTTTGTTATGTTTTCTCCATAGTCATTCGTTCTACCTGATAATGACCATGAATAGTGAATAGAATTATGATAATATCAATATCTTAAATAGCAGTTCTAATTTGTTTTCTGATGGCTAAATACTGATTTGACATTACAAATACTAAGTCGCCAAGAAATATTCAGTAACATTTTAAATACGCAAAGAAGCTTCTACATGTAATGTTTAATATTTTATTACCCATAGATCAACTCAAATATATAAGAAGCCATATATACTCCGCGGATGTTTATTTATTAGATTAAGGGTACGAAGCAGTGTCGTCTTCTATTTTCTGGGAACGATAATTATCTTTCTAATACAATAATTATTCAGACGTTGCATATATCGATTCAATAAGTATAATTCATTAACTATTATAAATTATATTTAATAATAGAGAAAACTCTTTTAATTGTTATAGTTATGTTGTGTATAGATATGCTTAGTTTAGTTAAAGTGCTAATTAAAATACTGTTTCTTTCAAAAAGCGACATGATACATACTTCAGACATGATCCAGACTCCAAGTGACTACTAATTATTGGAAAACAAGTATTTATACTCTGCTGGAATTGAACTGATTTATAAATAGAGCTGCCCACATAGACGTTTGCCACATAAATGAGGGCACTTTATGTAAATAACTATGTATAAGTTATAATAATTTATATAATAATAAAAATCGGGTCTAGCTTGACTAAATATCTGTCCCTTGGTCCTCGTCTTTACGTGTCAGCCTCCACAGGTTGACGCTGTAAGAGAAGGAGGTAAATTTCTCTGTATACAAAATAAAAATGAACAGTTTTAAAACCTTAAAACGGACATTTCCGCACGTAGAACATCTCTATATCGAAATTGAGTGGCCGAGAAATAATAAACCAACACATAAATGCCGAATATGTGTTTTATGCAACAGTTTTACTTTTTCAAATAGTCCACCATCGTGCTTTCTCATGACCTGTGGACAGGGTGGAGTGTGTCCTATCCACCTCAAAATCAATAGATGTCGTCTGGTAGACGTCCCTAATCAGAATCAGTCGAAACCCAATCGATCCAATAGGATTTAATTGAGTAATCGTGCTAACAAGAAATTTTATTAATACCGACGACAACGATGACAATGACGACAACGAAGAACGACACACACACAATTGTTTAAAACCCATTTTTTTATTTTAAGGCCGAAAAACGAAAAATAGACACTAGAAAATAATTTTTTACACGATTACATTACATTTCCGCGGATAGTCATTATAATACGTCCTATAATAGCAGTACTATTATTATAATACGTTCTAAATCTGGCGAAATCTGAATTATATACTAAAAAATTTTCCTCTTACTCAACTACCATTCACGTCATATAAAATCTGTAGTTTATTTTGCACGTTATCTAATATATGCAATGCTTCACTCAAGTATAACGAAATATTTTGTAAGCTCTTTTTAGCATTCACTAATTCTGAATAATTATTATCAAGAATGGTATGAAAATCTGCTTCTACGTGAGTATATTGATTTTATATGACTTTCTCTAATAAAGAAATAGTAAAACATTGGCTCTAACTATGCTCTCCATCGTATAAGAATCGCTTGTGGAAGTACTGAAATCCCAGGATTATGAAATTCCCGAGTGTGCTTTAGAATATTTCAGGAAAACTGCTTCGGTTTTAACAAATAATGTATTTACGTTCAAGTAACACATGATCATATTTGTTGAATGATGGAACACATGTATTCACCTAATTTAATATGTATTAAATTAGATTCTTGAGATATCTCTTAGACTCCATTGTCTCGTACATGACTAACCACAGGTTTTTTAATGTATATTTGGAATCTGATATTATTTTCAAACTCAATATTATGTTCAGATACGCCATATTTTAAATTAGAAAATTCCTTTATAAATCTTAACATACTGTGCGTAAATAGATGCGTATTACTGAAAACTTTCGGCATATTTACGCTATACGCAAGTCACAGAGACGAGATAGAAATATAACTATTTACACTCTTAAAATGAGTATAACAGGCGATCAAATACAATAGCAAAGCTAAACTAAGTTCTTTATTTTTACATTCATTCAGATAGCTCAAGTATATGTGACATCATCTCTGCCGCGAAGTTACCTGAGTGAAACCATCGATGTAGCACTTACGGTGGAAAGCTTTATGTATATAATCCAATAAATAGGAAATGACCCGGTCACTAATTGTAAACAGCAATAAAAAATTTGAGCATATAGAAAATAAAATTTCAAGAAACGCACAGTTTTTTGCTCTCAAAATGGCGGCCGTTAACATAACCTAAAAAATTCGCAAAAGTCAAAAAAATGGTTTTTCGCGCATAAAAAAGAAAGTTGTGCTTGGATTGCAAAAAGTTAAATGAGAAAGTTGTAGATAATGAAAAGATATTTCGACTAAATTTTTGTGAGCTCGAATCTATTTATTACTTTTCGAGATATATCGAAGAAACCGTTGAAAATTGCGTTTTCTTGTTTTTGCTCTAAAGATAACAATATTTGATGAAAACATTTAATAATTTCAGAAAATGTAGTCCTAAGTAAGATGAAAGCAATCATTTTTGTACAATTCCAGAATATTTTCTTTTCAAAGTTATAGCTGTTTTCGTAAAAAAAGGTGTCTTCGTAAAATGGCTTTTCCATCGAAACGGATGGTCCTACAGACTTGTTTGAGGGCTTATTTTCCTCGTTAGGAGTTGTTCTACAAATACATTTTTAGCAACAATCGATTTTTTTTAATTTATTATATAAAAGTCGCGTTTGAAAATGACGCAATTTTCGTACATCGGGTTTTTGGCAATAAATTCTTGTAATAAAACCGATGTACGAAAATCACGTCATTTTCAAACGCGCTTTTTTATATAAAAAATTAAAAAAGTCGATTGTTGCTGAAAATATATTTGTAGTACAACTCCTAACGAAAAAAATAAGCCCTTGAACAAGTCTGTAAGACCGTTCGTTTCGATGGAAAAGCCGCTTTACGAAAACACCTTTTTTTACGAAAACAACTATAATTTTGAAAAAAAATATCTTGGAATTGTACAAAAACGATAGTTTTCGTCTCACTTAGGACTACATTTTCTGATATTATTAAATGTTTTCATCAAATATTGTTATTTTTAGAGCAAAATCAAAAAAACGCAATTTTCAACGGTTTTTTCGATATATCTCGAAAAGTAATGAATCGATTCGAGCTCGTAAAAAATTAATCGGAAGATTTTTTCATTATCTACAACTTTCTCATTTAACTTTTTCTAATCCGAGTACAATTTTCTTATTTATTCACGAAAAACCGTTTTTTAGCTTTTGCGAATTTTTTAGGTTATGTTAGCGGCCGCCATTTTGAGAGCAAAAAACTGTAAGTTTCTTAAAACTTTATTTTCTATATGCTAAAATTTTTTTTTGCTGTTTACAATTAGTGACCATTTAACATAGGGGCTTAGACAGATTGATTGGACTAATAAGCCTATGAATGCGTTGCTGTTTCCAATTCAAATTATCTATATTTATTTAATATTCGTTGAGAGAAATACCTCACCCCGTTATTAGATTCATTTCGAATCGAGAGCCCGTCATATTCAAATTATTGAATATCTAATCGGTTTACATAAATCTGTTAACTGATATAAAGCATCTCAGAATTCCTCTAAATATCAAGTAACAATGTGGGTGGAAAGTCCATCGTCAAAGTGTTCCCCTCTCACAAATAAGCCGCTTAAAAATTTGTTATTTCGTCCACCGCTAATGCCGAATTCTCCGAGTAGGTACTTTGTGTTATAAATTTTAATCTAAATAAAACAAGTATCTGCTATTAAATGGGCTTCATAAAACTGTCATAAATGTAAATCACTTTAATAGGAAGTTTGTTTTAAAATAAAGCGCATGTACTTAACTGCACCGACATAAGTGCAATAATACTGCATCTTTGTATCAAAATTAATAGCTGTGAAATATCTCTCAGTTATTGTATGCAGTTTTATAGTAGTTGCTTAATAAACGACAGTTTTTCCGACACTCTTTTTTTATTGCATTTAATAAAGTACTTCTTATATTTTTTGAGTTATGGGTAACTAGTGATAATTAAGTTATAAAAACTATGGGGCAGTTAACACTTTTCTACTATTTTAGTCAAAATATATTCTTTCTTAGATATCAAACGAAATACAACATTAAATGTAAGACTTGATTACACAGTTCACATAACGAGAGCTAAAAATAGAATATGAATAATCTTGGACAAAACAACAAATAATGTAAAAAATGAGGAGTGATTAAGCAAAACGTAATGTATCCATTTTTCCGTTATTTAGAGTTAGGAACAGTGCACCTGTTTTAGGCATGAAATAAATTCATTGGCGACCTAAGATTTATTCAAAATGTAATAACTCCCATTGAAATTGAGCCTTAAAAGTTAGCGATTCAATCAAAACGTAATAAATCCAAAGTGTTGGAATAGACTGGCATTTATAAGATATAAAGTGTTTAGAAAATACTTAAAAAAAACAGAAAGAATTTCCAACATGAAACGAATTTATCTGATAAAAGAAGAAATAAAGAAGACAAAAATAATAAAGGTGGTTGGTTTTCAGAATTTCAGATTTGAATCGCTAACAGAAACTCCAAAAAATTTAACTAAATGAGGAAAAACCGACCGAAACATAAGACTGGAAAAAAGTGGCACTTAATAACGTCATTCCAGAGAACAAAAAATCTCTAACACATCGCATGGATGAACATTTCGGTCCAGAATGGGTGAATGACCAATAGATTTCTTGGTCTTTTAAGTGCTGATGTGCAAATCCTTGAACGAGAAGAGGCAGAAAAGCATGAGCAATGAACCCGACCATGGTGCTCACATTTAAAATTTTCGTTTTTTTTTTGTTTATTGCTATTATTTGCCAAATAGGTTAGCATTAGTTTTCTAGCAATACCTTTTGTTATTCAAATAAAACTTATTAAACACTCAACTGCCAATCAATCAAAACGTAATAAATCCATTTTTTTTTCGTGATAATGCTCCTCATATCATACAAAAGCTACAATATATATTGTGTTTTGGCGATAGCAAGGATAAAGAGTGCTTATGCCTTGACCGGGAATCGAACCCGGCTCTCCCAATTTCCGGTTGGTTGCTCTGACTGCTGAGCTATCGAGCACACTCATTATCCTTGCTAATGCGCCGGATTAATGCGTCACTACAGTACTCCCTCCCTAGAGACATGGTTTGTCTCGATACAATTTAACGAAATGTGACCGCGTTCGCCAGTCTTACGAACCTTTGTTCGGTAACCCCCAGACTGTAGGGCGATGGATAGGACGGGAATCGAATACGCGAATTTGAGATGTAAGGGAGGTTGGATGTACTGGAACAAATCACATCACGTCGGGGTCACCACTTTGGCGATAGCACGGATAAAGAGTGCATCATGGCTCGACCGGGAATCGAACCCGGCTCTCCCAATTTCCGGTTAATTGCTCTGACCGCTGAGTTATCGAGGCACACTCATTATCCTTGCTAATGCGCCAGTTTAATGCATCACTACAGTGTCGTTATGTTTTATCTATTCTGCGCATTATGTCCAAATGGCTTTTTTTATTCCCGCCTTTTTTATTAAGGCCTTTTCACTAAAAGTTTTTTTCGTTTTTCTATATGTTTCTAAAAATGGATATATTGCATTTTGTTTGATCACTGCGCAAATAGTGTTTCAAAATAGACAAAATAGCAGACCGTAAACCCCTTAGATGCATACATTCATGTTGTCAGAAATGTCAAATACAAAAAATATTTCCAAGAATCGCACTTCAAACCGAACCCATATCAATAAAATGTGTCAAGTAAATTGAATCAAAAGCAATTAAAATAAGTCAAGAATTGTTTCCTAGGGCCTAAATTACATTATTTTGAATTAGACATTTGGATGAAATTAGACATTTAGTTTATAAGATAAATCTTCATCTGATATGTCAGATTACGTGATACCGACACGAATATAACCCTGTATTTTCAAAGATTTCGGAACTATGTCAATCCACTTCTCCGGTAAATAAATTGCAACAACTCTTAAATGAACACAATGAACAGTTGGGGATTTATTAAATCAGGATTTGCTCAAAAATATATTGGACAAATGAAAAGTGCAGTTTGGTTTCGATGAGTTCACGTCTCACTTAAAATATGTAGAATTAAGATATTAGTTAAATAAATTAGAAAATCATAGAACATACTTTTAGTAACAAGGAGTTAGTTAATAGTATAACGAACCATGATGGATTAAACCATCCACTTTCGAAGGCATCCAAGCATGTTCGATACCTTTGAGAGCACTCAGATAGTTCATGGCGGTAAGAAGAAAAACGATGACCCTATACTTAACAATCCGTTGTTTTGGTTGATAATGTAAATGTCGACATGAATGGGTAGTGCATCATCCTCCGATGCAGTACCGATTACATCATTTTTCGATTCACTAACTATGAAACAAAAACAGTTATACTAAAGTAGGTATTAAAAGTAGTAGTGTTGCAAACTAGAACACGTTATTTCCTTACAGTTCACTAATCATGAAGAAAAGTAGTTACAGAGAGCTGTACCATGTATGAAAATAATCTTATGGATATGACGGATATGAAAATGAAAAAAATATTGATAGCTGTTTACCGAACTTGAACTAAATTTTCGTATAAATAGAACGTAAAGCTATTTGAAGGTTAGTTTTAATTATTTCTTGACGATACCCATTCAGTTGGAAATACTTGTGTCGAGTAACGCAGCATTAGCAGTATGTTATGGAAAACGCCAATATCCATTTGGCGGTACGGTAGCCTAGATGAGGGGTTTATTGCGGGACGGGCAGGATTATTGCCCTTTACCCACTCATCGCTTTAGACCTGAACAGCCTCGTGAAGGCTGAGTGTGCCTTTCCCACCGCCTCTCAACCACTACCAGCACGAGCAGCGTAAGAAGCGTTATTCGTAAACAGGAGCGAGGTGTTTGGCGGCGGTGAGTCCGAAGAGACTTCCCTTTGTCCTAGCTCGTGTAACCCCACCGGCTGGGGCTTCTTCTGACGCTCTTATTTTCTTCTCATTTTCATTCTTCACCAGATGTCTGCCCCCGGGGGCGTAATCTGTCGAAAGTCCAGTGCGCAGCGCAGGACTCGGATAGCTCAGGATTCGGATGGAAGTATGTTAGGGTAAGTCTTGTAACTCAGGACGGAGGAGTGGCGGTGCGGTCCTCCCGGGTCGTAGTCAGAGGCTGCTCTTATCAGGGGGTTATCGTGGTCCATCGTCCGATCATAGAGCTTCTTCGCTCTGTCTTGGATCTTCTCTGTAAGAGTCTTGTACTCCAGATTTCTTCTGATGTTGTCATTTCTGACGAACTAGGGAGAGTCCAAAGCACGTCTCAACGCCATCTACGGCTTGGATCTTTTTCATGTGCCTCTTGGCAGTGTACCCCCATGTGATAGAAGCGAACATTAATTGGGGATGTACTACCTGTTTGATGAGAAGCAGTTTGTTGCTTATGTTGAGGCCCGTGTTGCGTCCCAGCATTGGGCAGATTTTTGCCAGAGTGTACTTAGGTTATGGAAAACTAGTATCCTGTTTTTGTTGGCACAAAATTACAACCCATTCCCATGTAAGCGTATTGGTTCCACAATTTCACAGTATTTATATATAATAACAAAATAATTTATATATTGAAGCCCAGGGATGAACTTGATGAGTTTATAGTTATTGTGAAGTATCTCGCTTAACTAATATATTATCTATGTTTCTTTACTTATTCCATAAATATGGTTATAATAGAATCTATGAAAAGTATTTCAAGCTGTCGCGTCAAATATATTTACTTATTTAGTTATAATAGACATATTAATATGATGCTGATTTATTCCTAGCACAATAAACTCAATTTAGAGACTTAAATAATCTTTTATCGATTCCGTTCCTCGCTTGACCTGTTTAGAGTTATATTTTATTAGAAAACATATTGACAGTAACTTTGGCGCCATTACCCGCTTAAATTTACCGTATATTAAGTATTTTACAGTTGCTTTATTTTATCAAGAACGTTATCACACGTATACATACAATATTGACTTCACTTAGTCAAGTCGACTGTTTAGAAATTCTGGTTAGAGTAGGAATTGTCCGTTCATGATAAAGATTTTTTTTAATTGTTATTGCCGCAAAATAACTGGCATCACGCTTGCAAAATAACTATAAAATTAATCATGTTACTAACCAATAACAGGTAATCGATTATTCTTATCTTAGTAATAATTATTATTACTAAATTTTATTATTAAATCGTGGTATATTTAATTAAACTTCTAATATCAGACAAATTATAATGCCGCACATGAAATGTCCGATTTTTTAAATGGAAATATTTAGAAGAGATTAAAGAGTTACCTGTTGATTCCCAGCAAAGTATTTACAGCTTACATCCATCTGTAATAAATACTAGATAATTTTTTATTTACTAATGCTGTTTTTCTTACAAGCAGACATTCAGATTTTAGTTTCGTTTTAAATGTTACAATAGAAACACGCGATTTCCTGGTAATCTTTTGTAAGGAATATCAAGCAAGCTTTTGGTGAAAGGCGTTCTAACACAAGAACAATCCGTCATTGACAAAATTTTCTTCGGGAAATACGACCTTCGAAAATAAACCCCATGGATGACTTTCAACATCAATTGATGATAAACTTTTTAGGAAAGTTAGGAAAGAAAATCTTCGTCCAATAATCAGAGAATTTGTGGCACAGATTATCACAAGCAGAATAACCGTTTCCAAACATTCATAATTGCCCGGGAAAGTGAAAAATATCGATACGTGGTGAACAGGAATAATCTTATCCTGTTGCATGATAGCGCCCAACCTCATATTTGGTTACAGACTGTAATCAAATTAAGGGGGTAATACCTATGAATTCCTACCATATCCCCCATATTTTTTTGATCTATCCACTACAGACTACCACTTTTTTCGGAGTTTAGACAACTTTATGCAAGGAAAAATGTTTGAAAATGAATCGGACGTAAAAAAGCGTTTTCTGACATTGTTTCATCTCGTAACTCAAACTTTTTCTAAGTGATATACACAACTTTATGTAGATGTCAGTTAGTTGATGACAATAGTGTGTTGAAAATGCTGATAAACATATTGAATGACATTTCTTTGTTGGCCAAGTTTTACTTCCTGTTCCAAAAGAGCCACACATTTCATGTGTGACAACCTTATAGATTAAAAAAAATTCCAATAAATTATTTATTTAATTTAACAAAAGCAGTTTTGGCTATGCACTTTGTTTAAAAACAGTTTTGTATAATGGTCGAAGGAATTTAATTAAGCATAACAACGAAATACAAAATTGTTTCAGTAAATATTAAAATATTTTGTTATTTTTAAAAGCAGCTTTGGAATAATAATCCATAATGTATCTATTAATTAAAGCCCTGATATTAAGCCTTAACCGAATTGGCCTGTGTACAGTTAAATATTACTATTTTTTTTTGGGTGTATGTTATAAAAATATCATTATCATTAAAAAGATCGTGTTGGAATTTTTCCGTATTTGTATAATTCTATTAATTCAAAAATATTCTGTTTTTTAATATTTATATGTATGATCGTTTTTAATTTATTTGTGGATGAAGAGTTAAAAAACTCTTCTTCATGTATATGATCAATAGTTGTTGTAACATACATAGTTAGGAACTTGATTTTCTTCTTTTTAAAGGCTTCAAATATATATATATATATATATATATATATATATATATATATATATATATATATATATATATTGTATATTAATCTGGTTTTATTAAAGCTTCTTAGTTTAAATTTAACAAAGTTGTTAGTTTCGATACTAGAAAAATAAACCTTTATAATTTTCCAAATTTCGATTTTGGTTATAACTCTATTCTATGTTCTAAAATTTATGCTAATTTTGCAAACTACTTCTTAGTAATAATCAACAATTCCTCATCTATATGTGAACTAATGCGGGACTTTTCCATACGTAGAACATCTCTATCTTGAAATTGAGTGGCCGAGAAAAAATAGACCCACATAAATGCAGAATATGTGTTTTATGCGACTTTTAATTTTTTCAATTTTTTCCAGTAGTCCACCATTGTGCTTTCTCATGACCCACGAACATGGTAGTGTGTGTTCTATCCACATCAAAATCAATACGTGTCGTTTGGGAGATATCCCCGATCAAAATCAGTCAAACCCCGATCGATCCGACACGCTTTAATTGAGTTATCGTGTGAATAGAAAATTTCTCAAATAGTTCACCATCGTGCATTCCCATGACCCAGGGACAGGGTAGGGTGTATCCTATCCACCTCAAAATCAATCAGTGTCGTCTGCGAGACGTCCCCGATCAGAATCAGTCAAAACTCGATCGATCCGACACGATTTAGTTGAGTTATCGTGCTAAGAAGAAATTTTAATGCCGACGACAACGACACACACAGACAAAAATTTTTAAGAAACATTTTTTTTTTGGTTTTTAGGCCGAAAAACGAAAAATAAACGAAAAGAAATTTTTTTTACATTTTTCTGTACACGATTACATTACTTTTCCGTTAGTATAGGTGAGTGCGGAAAAGTAATAAGGAACCAGTTTTCCAGAAACACCGAAATATTATATGTTACTTGACACGCATTCCGCGAGCCAAAGTGGCATCATCAGAAGATGATTAAAACAGTTAATGATTATTAGATGATTAAAAGTAAGTTCTAATTTTTATCTAGGTATGTACATATACACAATTCATTATTGTTTCATAGAGCATGAAAAAGTAGTAACATACACTTTTTGCTTCATGTGGAAAAAAATGTAGTTAAAATTCTTTAACAATAACGTATAGATCCTTTACATAACTCAAGAGAACACATATTTTATCTTCTACTACGTCAGGTTCGACCACAGGTATTATTTATAAAAAAGTAGATATACCTGAGGGTTTTTAATCACTTTGTCCGCTTTGCTTATCTTTATTTCATTCCTCAAGAATTTATCTCGTTAGTGTGGTTAATTGGACATATAATAGACAGTTAACGTTGTTAACACCTTTAGGTATACCAGCATATTTAGGGTGTATTTACCTGCTTGATATCGGCTTTAGCTGGGTTTGTCCGTCATCATTAAATAAGGGCGTAGTGTGGGGAATCATCATAACTGTTCAACAGTGACTTAAATAAATATCTAAATGAAAGAGTGAAGTATTACATTTGTTATATTTTGTAGAAGCTACTATTTTGCAGGAGTTACTAAAATAGTCTTAGTTTTCATAACTCATAGATTATCTCATTTAAACATGTGCATATATGTATAGGGGTGATGTGTCTTTTAAGCCCGCTTATGCTTAATATAGACACTGGTGAGGATTATAATATTGTGAAACATAAATCGAGAATTTCATTAGTTATGAAGTTTATTTAATGACAATGATCAATAGGATTATCCTAAATTTGGCATAGTACTCGTTAAAAGCCATTTGATACTCACAAAAGGAGTTTTAAAGCGCAGAACTACATATTGTCTGATAACTAACAACCCCTTCCTTTGAAACAATGTTTTCACAAAAATAGTAGAGCATTCTAGGATGTAGAACCAGAGACAAATTTTTAGAAACACATATCAGTCGATATTCTTCTGACTTCTGGCGTTACGTCTATTTGAAATATAATCATATTATCTAACATCTATAACTTCTGCAAACGAAATATTTAAAATTTGCAATTAACCTATCATATATTTTTTGACTTCTTTCAGAAACCTTTAACAATCTCAACCAAACATACAATAATAATGAGTTGAAGTAAGACTTTAAATGGTATTAAGCGTTAGGGTTATTAATCAATATGTAATTAGTGTTAATTAGTATATTTAATTAGTAACAAATATATGACAGTAACAACATATAATTTAATACTATAGACTTGCCAATATCACCCTTTCCCAACACTTTTTGAGATCTGTGTGAAACTACTTTTGCGTAATATGTATTACGTATTGTCTATAGATTTCATTCGTACTGAGTATTATCAATAATTATAATAGCGAATTTACAGTAGTTATCCACCCAAACAAACATTTACTTTTTATTTGTTAAACATAACAATTGTTTCGCCAACTCAGTGGTTTCGTCAGATGTTGAGTACATAGACTAAATTTTACAATGTGGAACTGCGTTTATATAACGAAGATAATTCTATCTTTATTACTATGGGGATTCTTACTATTAAACTATTGTAATTAAATTATAAAAAATTTTTCAGTAGATGATATCTGTAAATTTTAAACAAGATTTTTGGATAGCAAGTGGGTACTATGTAAATAGGTACAAACTACTAGAGATTGTTTTTATTTGATCATTTAATATGATATTGGTCTGGAAGATTTCTGCGCCTTATTAATTTCTGAAGATTCTAATAAATCTAATTTTAAGCCTTTCTTCTCTATATGTACAATTTTAAATTCTTCATTAAAAGTATGGTCTGCTTCTATTAAATGTCGCATATGTCGAATCTCTTTTTTATTGTTAAAACTCCTTTTGTATTCTGAAATTAGCGTATCGAAGTTTCTTCCGGTTTGTCCTATATATGCCTTAGGGCAAGTACCGCAAGCGAGCTTATAGACTCCTGAATTATTTTTGGTATTGGTTTTATTTTTAGCATTTTTTATGTGTTTTCCAAGAATATTGTTAGTTTTTATGCTATTTTATTATTTTATTTCTTTAAAGATGATGCAATTTCTTGATATGGTTCCCCTATGTGTGTTATAATTTTAAAATTATGTGTATTTTCATCTACAATTTTAGAATATAGCTTTATTGTATGCTTTTTTAGCTATATTATCTATTATTTTTGGGAGTAGGTAACCTTTATTTAACGCTATTTGTTTTATTATATTTAATTATTTATTATAAATTTGGTCAGATATTAGAATATTTAGCAGTCCATGTATCATGCTGTTATATACTGCTATTTTATGTTGAAATGGATGTGTAGAAGTGTCATGTATTGTTATGTCGGTATGTGACGGTTTGCGAAAAATAGAAAAGTCATGTTCAATCAATTCGGAATTGTACTTAACAATCAATTGAGAATTGTACTTAAAGCTTATAGCATATGATTTCAACATTCCTCTATTCTTAGTGACTAATAAGGCATGTTATTTAGTATGCGGAAATTCTCATCTGTGTCTGGATAGGTAGGGCAACTTTGCAAATTTTGGGTTGTAGTATATGTAACATCTTTTGCTGTAGGTGTTAATTAATGCGCAGTAATTTACGTTTATGATTTCCTAGAATTAAATAAAAACTGCTATATTAACGGCAACGTATACTCATCAGTCTAACATGGTGTTTCATTAGTTAAATCACATAGTTAAATCACATAATAATATACTCTTCGGTAACATATAAGTCAGGAAGCGAGAAAGGAACCACCAAACCATAAAGTGGTTATCAAGTAGTTCCCGAATAGCAAGACTATTCGGGAAGGCTATCGGGGATTGATACGATCTATGTCAGTAACATATAAGTTGGGAATCGAGAAAGGAATCACCGATTCCCGACTTATATGTTACTGACATAGATCGTATCGATTTAGATGAATACCCCACGGATTTTATTCGGCATCTGTCCTGGATCGGCGTACCATGCATGACACTGACGAGAACTAATAAGTTGGAAACAGCTGTCTGTCGTTCGGTTCCCATCCGGGACAAATGTTGAACACTTACCCGTGGCGGGTTTTCTTTCCTGAAATATCTACTCTTATTCAAGTAAAAAAAAATAAAAACACATTTGTCTAGATATTAGTTTAGATAATTATTTTTTGATTACAATATACGAAGACTAATTCACAGTTTACAGTTATCAGTTTATCATCCAGCTATCAGTTTACAGTTTCATCGCTATTTGCCAAATAAAAAATCCCAAATGGCTCTTATCACATACCGTGGCTTGTTTTTATGGCTAGGCTCAGGTAGACGGTTCCGTTTATCGGCAAGATAAGAGAGTTTTTTATTTGGCAAATAGCGATGAAATGAATAGTAAATCAATCGGTTTAGTTTGAATGGTATATTATAAAGTTGCCAATTTTTCAGTTGACTCCTTATCGTAGTAAATTACTGAACTGTTACGTATTGTTCGGTTAGATCCCTTTTTAACTTATATCCAAAGCTATTGACGCGAAGAAAATTGAGAGTCGGCAGTGCGGATTTGGAATCGTGTCGAAGAAAAATGTAACGCCCATACGTCAGTTTGAAGTACCGACAATCTGCCACCCGCTCTCGTTCATCCCCAGCCCCCCTGTTCGCGGCGTGCGTCTAACCCGCCGTAATAAATGCGACGAAATAATTTTTTACCGGGGGATAAAATATGGAATGAGATTTTCTATTTTATGATACGGTCGAGGGTGACGTCCGGCTCGCCCAAGTCGCAACCTATGTATAACTGTGCTTAACCCGTGGGGACGATTCACTGTCTGGACTCCCTAGGCAGAAGTAGCCGCTCCGGCGAGATTGATAAAGGTAAGATTCAGGTTCAGAACAATACACACAAAGAGATAAAAAAACCACTTTCACAAATAGAAAGACTGCATGAGTAGTCGTTACAGTTTATTTTCCGTCTTGTTGTCGTGGTCCATCATGCGCCACAGTTATATTGAGAATATTTCTGAAACGTTCCTCTTGGGTACTGTGAAGGAGGTAATATTATTTCGAAATGTTTATGTGAAAGAAATATGTTGAACGGATTATTTAGTAACAATTTATTACCAATAACAACATATTTATACTTTCCACTGTCACAAATTTAACCACCTATTTTCTTTTTTGAAAAGGGACCCCGCCACGGGTAGGATTCGACATTTTTCCCGGATGGATTCCGAACGACAGACAGCTGTTTCGAACTTATTAGTTCTCATCAGAGCCGTACACGGTACGCCAATCTAGGACAAATGTCAGGACAAAAAACCTATTTTATAACAAACGGGGTACACATAGGGTATAAACACACTAGTTTTACGTGAAGTGAACACCACAAGGCCGTGGTAGAATTTTACTATTCGCTGATGTGAATTTTTATACCAGTGATGGAGTAAAATCAACATAACATCTTTTTACACCAATATGGTAACTACACCAATTTTAAATGTAAACTTTATTCCAATTTTACACCCTTTACTGTCCACATAATACAATGAAGAAAAATTAAATGCTTTTGAAGTACAATACACTTTATTATATTTTCATTTTTAATATACAAAGTCAATTTCTTTATTACACTGATGAAATATTAGTGTGTCAGCTGGCCAAAATTAGAAAACTCATGTAATCCAATCAAGAATTGGTACTCTTAAGTTTTCGAGGTCACTGATTACGAATCTGGTAATGGTTTATCAAAAAACAAAATGGCGGCTTCAATATGGCGACCGAAATTATTCAAAAGCTTATTACTCTTAGTAGAAATTGGTACCGCGAGGGTTCTCTAGGTTGCTGACTACGAATTTGACAACGGTTTTTCATAAAATAAAATGGCGGCTACAGTATGGCGACCGAAATTATTAAAAAGCTTACTATTCTTAGTGAAAATTGATACCCGGGGTTATCAGGTGATCGAGGTCGGTGAGTACGAATTTGATAATGGATCTTCAAAAAACAAAATGGGGGCTTCAATATGGCGACCTAAATTATTCAAAAGCTTATTATTCTTAGTAAAAATTGGTACTTTGGAGTTTTCGAGGCCGATGAGTACGAATTTGACAACTGTTGTTCAAAAATAAAATGGCGACTCCAATATGGAGGCCACAAAATAAAAAAATTAATCGTTACTAGTGACAATTTGTTATCGTATAGTGGGAGAAAAATAAAATAGCATTCATTAAAGTCTACATTTTATTACATGCAATTATAAAAATACAGAAAATATACAATATTGAAGGGAGAAACACTTTTTAATTGGCCTAAAACTCATTATTATGACATTGTGTCTATTGTAATTTGCAACTCATTATTCAAATGTGTTTTCAATAAGAAAAACAATTCCTTTCTCGTAATAGAAATTGCTTCTCCACTGCTCACAACATCTGAAACAGAGGAAATATGTACGAACACATTATTTTTCGAATAGAATGAATGTTGATAAAAGAAAAAATCATCGCTATTTACTTGCAATAAATATCATAAAGAAATGTACTTTATTTCATAAAAAAATTCATTGTTTTATGTAAAAATTGTTAATAACAAAAGAAAATTGTTTATTTGTATAATGCAATGGAATTTAATAATAAACATGTGTGAAAATAATGTTATAAATCGAATTTTACGGGTTGCTACATTTGACATCGCGTAACAATTATAGGCACAGCCGCAGATGGCCGCAGCCAATTCTTCAATTTTTTGTAATATAAACATTCAGGGTGTATCACAAAATAAAGATTATTAAACGAGTGATAAACTTTTTTCACGATATGCTAAAGAAAACTAATTTTTTTTTCATCTCCATTGCATTGGTAATAATTTTTTCTATTAAGAATTAACAAATTCGGCTTTCACCTGTTAATTATACATACCTTGCAGAGGAGAATCCATTTTGCAAAACTGTTCTAGCGCTTATATCTCACTTTTTATTGTACTTTCCACAAAGGCTTAGGAAACGCGCGATGTGAAATACACGAAGCGCTTGCTGCAATGGGCAAATTCATAATGCCCTTACAAAGTGTAGGGTAGTCGGCGACCCCTCGGAATCGGTTTTTATTATACCTAGGATACTCTACTAAACATTGCGAGACAAAAAATTCTTAAACTGGAACCTTCATTTTCTGAATTTTGGCCAGATTTTCGGCGTTTTCGTCCACTGTGCGGCGCATGACGTCAGCAAGAAGAAATTTCTGGTGCGCTTGGCAAATCAGGAATCATATCATGAGTTATTGCGAACGAAGAGGGTCTCCTACTTTGTTATAAATACGTGTCGAATCGAGTCTGTGTTGTTATTGTTATTATTCTGTTGCAATCTTTTGTAAAATAGTATTTTGTATACTTTATATATAATGCTAAATTGCGCCGTGACTGGCTAATAACCATAGTAGAAAGAAAGAAGCAGACATATCGTCTGCTTCTTTCTTTCTATAAAATTTTTGGAAAATTTTATAAATTTCCCAAAAATAAAGATCTGTCATTGCAATGGGTCCACGCCTGCCTCAGGGAAGATAAAATCAATCTAAAAAATGGTAAACTTATGAATCAAAACTAACATATTTTTATTACAACTAAATAATTTCAGCTGTTATTTGCTCCAAGCACTTCGAAAGCAAATGTTTTATTGTAAGTTTGAAATACAAGTTATTGAATGAAACTTCAAAAAGATACAGAAATCTGCAACGTGATGCTATTTCTTTCTAAACATACCACAGATGCGTCAAGTTCTTTAAATAAACGGTCACAAAGGATGCAAGCTAAAATTCTCTTACAATTTTATCCATGAATAAAATTACCAAAAGAAGCTGTGAACCTTGCTTGCTTGACCCATTACAAATGAAAACCAATCACCAGGATAACATCAAAAATGAAGCATGTATGTCACAAGAATTCTTCCACAATATTATTTCAGGCAGTGAGTTTGACAAATATACCGATCTTGAGGACAATGACTTTTCTGACTGTACATTCCTGAACCCTAATTATGATTTGGATAGCTCCCATAATTCACTACAAATAAATGAAATTTTATTTCTGAATATCATGAAAACCCCTTGAAATTACTGAATGATAGTCAGATATTATTTCTAACAAAGGATTAAAATTCATTGCTGGGTATGCAGCTTATATATTTAAGGAAAAATCCAAATGTAAATTTGGGGATCTCTACAAAATGCTTTCAGACAAATAGAGCTCCAGATTGGATAAAATTTTTATAAAGAGGTAATCTTATATTCCCTAGTGATGAGTTGGTAAAATTAGTTCGTTTAGTTGAGATCCAGTTCCAGAAATTTCATAACTTTTTGTCCAAAGAATTCGATATCTTTAATAAAATAACGGAACGAGTAATGATGTCTGCAGAATTAAAAAAAAGTCCTGAAATTTTATTGTGTTTAGTTCGAACAAGGACATACATCAGACTAAGGCATCTATATAAAAACATTAGTTTTGAGAATTGTAAGCGAAAATTGCAAAAGAAAATGTCGAAATTTACAAACTGTTAACAATAATAATAAATATACTTTATTGCTTAAAGAGGATTATTTCCTAGTTTCTTACATACCCAACTGTTAAGTAATTTGATACATATTTAGAAAAATAAATGCTTTTCTGATTATTTATTTTATTTTTCATATCCCTGGACTATAATAATTTAATATACTAGAGGGGTATAGCACTGATAGTATTCAAATTGTTTTATTTTACTGTTAAAAATGATATTACTTGCATTTTGCTATGGAAGTCCATAATAAATAAACCGAGTGGCCGAGAAAAAATAAACCAACACATGTGTAAATGCAAAATATCTGTTTTATGCGACAGTGTTACTTTTTGAAATAGTCCATCCTCGTGCTTTCTCATCACCCATGAACAGGGTGGGGTGTGTCCTATCTACCTCAAAATCAATAGATGTCGTCTGGTAGACGTCCCTAATCAGATCAGTCGAAACCCGATCGATCTGTCACGATTTAATTGAGTGATCGTGCTAACAAAAATAATTCTCAAATAGTCCACCATTGTGCCTTCTCATGACCCATGATGATAGTAGAGTGTGTTCTATCTACCTCAAAATCAATAGATGTCGTCTGGGAAACGTATCCGATCAGAATCAGTCAAAGCTCGATCGATCCGATATGATTTAGTTGAGTTATCGTGTTAACAAAAAAAAATCTCTCAAATAGTCCACCGTTGTGCTTTCTCATGAACCATGGACAGGGTGAGGTTTTATCCACCTCAAAATCAAATGGTGTCGTCTGACAGATGTTTCCAATCAGAATCAGTCAAAACCCAATCGATCCGATACGATTTAGTTGAGATATCGTATTAACAAAACAATTTTCTCAAATAATCCACCATCGTGCTTTCTCATGACCTATGGACAGGGTAGGGTATGTCCTATCCACCTCAAAATCAATAGGTGTCATCTGGGAGACGCCCCCGATCAGAATCAGTCAAAACCCGAACGCTCCGACACGATTTCGTTGAGTTATCGTGCTAACAAAAATAGATGCTGACGACAACGACGACACACACAGCAAAAAATGTTTAAAACCATTTTTTTTTGGTTTTTATGCTGAAAAACGAAAAATAAACAAAAAAAAATTTGTTTTTTCAATTTCTCTTTACACGATTACATTACTTTTCCGCTTATAGTGGAGTGCGGAAAAGTAATATCGTCCAAGGCGCATCCGAGTTTCTCATTGCTGACGTCACGGCAATCTGGCTGCATGCGCGTAAGCACACCATATTATATTCACATGACGGTGTATGTGTAAGTGCTAGTGTAAATCTAGAACATATTTATATATTCGACTTATATAAGATCGCAACCAAATTCCTATCATAATTGAAATAGTTCGACTCGGTCATGCTGCCCTCTACCGCTAGGTACAACTTGTCAAGAATAGGAAAAAGACCAGGCTAGTTACTGCGCACCTCGTAGGTGGTCCTATATAGCAGTTTTGAGACTTGTTCCTATTCCTGATAAGCTGTACGCTTACTAGACACTCCCCTCGCTCAGTTGGCCAAGTAACTTTCACGAAAAGCCATTGAAACGGACGTAAAAGTAATTTTTTTCTTTAGTCTGTCCTAATGCTTTTGGCGATTTTGTGACAGCAAACTTTAAGGAGCAACACGCCAACATAAAATTTTGTTATCTGTTAAAGAAAATAAAATAACAGCAAGCTAAATATTGCTGCTAGCAGCAAGAAAGCAGCAGCAAATGCAGTATCGATGCTTCTTATATTCTTGCAATGCTTATTTACCTAATTAAAGTGTCAATCTTTGAAAAAAGAATTTTTATAATCCAATATACGTAATGTTACCTAATTTACACAGTCTCTACGGAAAAGTTTTATGAAATACCCATTATAAAATAATTCAATTTTTGGAATTGTCCACTGTAAAAAATCCTCATCTCTAGAAATTTCGACATGAACCTGATCATTCGAGGAATAGACAAAAATGACAACTATCACAACGCACTTGCACTTGAGTATAATATTTGTGAGATTTTATCAATTGCACGTTGCCTAGCTCATCGAATTTAAATAAGGAACCAATGAAATTATTTTCTCTCGATCAAGGACAATAGCGTTTTCATACATTTGAGGGCATTTAATTTCCATTAATTGAACTTTTTCATCGTTAAAAATAATACAGTTTGAACTACATACCAGAAATGGTTGCTTCAAACAAACAACTAGGCTGACTTGATGTACTACTCTTGTATTTTTCTTTAATAAATTGTTGCGCCAAAGATTTAAAACTGCATTGCCTCGTTTTAATTGCGTTAGATTTATTACTCTTAATCTTGGCAGTTTTACACTTAGATCTGATATGATTTCCGATCTGCAACTGTAATCAATCTTGTATTTACTATTAATCTGTAAATTGAACAGTTCTTTTAAAACTTGAACATTTTTTCTTTAAATGCATGCTCCTCCGATTCCGAATGTTCGAATTCATGAATAAATTTAATGTCCGCATTAACTATTTCTGCAAAAGGTGATTTTTCGATCACACGTTCATCGCTCACGTTCAATATCTTTAAAAGTAAAATATTCATTTTTATCAGGATTTCCAGAAGGAAATAAAATTTCAATCGTACAGCCTTTGTGGTACTTTTCAAGTTGAGATTGGGGTGGCTTGTTCCATATCATAGATTGGTCGATTTTGTAGCATGCATTTTCCATATTGACAAATATGCAAACTGCACCTGCATGTCTGCGTAAGGCCAGACCTGCTTTGCACATACAATATGTATCGTTAACGATACGATCAGCGTTTAGCTAGAAATATTTTATCAGTGGATAAAATGATTTTCAGGTTAAAAAATTTGCTAATCATACCTGTACTACAGGCAAATTTTCATGTTTTTTTGTGCTATGAGCACCAGGAGTCTCTCTTAATACTAAGCCTGTCATTGTTATGTTCTTGTTACTTATTTATTCTTATACTTCACTGACATGATAGCTTTCAGCAAGCTTTTTCCCTTTTTAAATACTTTTTCGTTGAAAAACAGAAGTATCTACCAATCCAAAAAAGTTTTTTTATAATAATACTTATGTTATTATAATGTTTTTATGCTATACGATAAATTTCAGTGCATTCTGACTTACACGAATATACGTCTTCCAACGTGAAACATTTGAAATAAAAGACTAGTAGTTACGAACCGCGCTCGCAAGGTGGCGATGTGTCGTTCTAAATAGATGGTCGCGAAGCGTATACACATATCACAGCAAAACCTATGTGCATTTTTATTTATTTAATCCCCAAATGGTCAATTCTTCCTCGAACGAACTAATCACTTTTTATCCGCGCCATAACTGGCCTTCGTTTGTTAAGTTAAGAATCGTCCTTCCGCTCCAACGTCTTAAATCAACTTTCTTTTCGTTAGGGCAACTCCAAATCAATTTAAAAATATTCAGCGTTAAATGAACCGCATCAAATCTACCGTTCGCATTTCACGATAAATTGGGTAAATGAACGTGAAAATTTATTATAGGCCGGGATTATGTGATTCGGCAGGAGGAAATTCACTTTATTTTATAGTATTTGCCTAAGCGACGTTGCAGAATTAGATCGCTTAATAATTTTATTGACGTGACCCCACCATTTAGTGTCGTAATAAATTTTAGTAATAGACCACCATAAAATAGGCTCACTGTATTGCGCGACATATATTTGCAAAATCACAGGTGGCGCCGCCAGTCGCAATTTATTATTAGGGCGATGAATAATGTATGCTTATATTTAATTTAGATTGTCTTGTCCATACATATAAGAAGAAGTCAGAATTCATGCCTCAATAGTTCTTGGATTACAAACACTTATTTGTTGTCTTTATCTCCCTACACGACTATGGATAATTTGAGAAATAAACTCGATTTTTCAAATCGACAAAACAATCGAGTCTCGCGTTTCCGAGATCTAGACCAAACTTGTGTTATTTTTAATGAAACACTCTGTCTATCTATAAACTTATATAAGGAACTTCAGGGATATAGGACCAATAAGTAGAAACGTTAGGAGTCAATCGGGGGACATACTGATCGGAAGAGAGGAGAAAGCGGATAGATGGAAGCAGTACTTAGGAAATTTATACGAGGGTCAGGAATTAGGAGAGATATTAGAGGAAGAACCTAGCATCGATAGGGAAGATGTAGGAAAACCTATATTCAGAGAGGAGTTTGAAATAGCACTAAGGCGGCTAAAGAATAATAAAGCGCCGGGTGTAGATAAAATACAGGCGATAATTTTGAAATCTGCGGGACATAAAGTAGTAAATAGGATGTTTGAACTGGTAAAATACATATACAAAACGGGCGAGATGCCGGAGGATTATAAGAGGAACATTATCGTTACTATACCGAAAAAGAGAGGAGCCGACAATTGCGAGAACTTTAAAACGATTAGCCTAACTTCCCATGCGTCAAAAATCTTAACCAGAATAGTGCAGAAGAGGATGGAAAATAGAGCGGAGGAAATACTAGGAGAAGACCAATTCGGGTTTAGCCGAAATAGGGGAACTCGCGAAGCTATTCTGACGACAACAGTAATGTTAGAGAAAACAATAGAAAAAGGAAAGAAATCCTATATAAGCATATAGGATTTGTAGATTTAGAAAAAGCTTTTGATAATGTAAGATGGGAAAAAATGTTTGAGGTACTAAAGAGCGCGGGAATGAAGTATCGAGATAGGAGATTAGTACACAATCTATACATAGAGCAAACTGCTGTTATAGAAGTAGAAGGGGAAAGAAGGGTAGTAGGTATTAGGAAAGGAGTAAGTCAAGGATGTACGCTATCACCACTAATTTTTAATCTGTACATCGAAGAGGCGATTAATGTGGTAAAAGATAGAGTGGATTTCGGGATTAAAGTACAGGGACAGAAACTAAAAATGCTGAGATTCGCGGATGATATATCAGTATTAGCATCTAGTAAGGAGGAATCAGAATCAGCGTTGAACGAAATGGAGGCAGTGTTGACAGAGGAATACGGAATGAGGGTGAATAAAAGCAAAACTACAGTGTTAGTGTGCAGAGGGCGCGAGAGGAGAGCAAAAACGAAAGTACAAATTAATAAAGAAAGATTGGAGGAAGCTAAAGACTTCACATATTTAGGAAGTAAAATAAATTGGGATGGAAGAAGCGATAAAGATATAAAACAAAGAATAGCGCAGGGTCGAGTAGCTTTTAACAAAAAGAAAGCACTTTTATGCCCTGGGGTAATAAACTTAGAAATAAGGAAGAGATTTTTGAAAACGTATGTATGGAGCACGGCACTATACGGTTGCGAAACCTGGACGGTAAGGGAAGCAAGTACGAAGAAATTAAAAGCTTTGGAGATGTGGTGTTACCGAAGAATTATGAAAATACCGTGGACTGATAGGCTTAGAAACGAAGAAGTATTAGAGAAAGTCGGCGAGAAAAGAAGTGTGTGGAAAAACATATAGAAGAGAAGAGATAAAATGGTAAGCCACTTGCTGAGACATGGGGGAATAGTCCGCGATATTTTGGAGGTAGAAATAGGAGTGAAGAAAGGCAGAGGTAGGCCTAGATTAGACTACTGCTCGCAAATAGTAAGGGATGTAGGTTGTAGCATAATTAGCGAAATGCGTAGGTTAGCACAAGATATGAGAAGCTGGAGGTTAGCGTCAAACCAGTCTTAGGACTGATAACCTTATGATGATGATGACTCTGTCTATATTTTGAAATCTACATGCTTTTCCGATTACAACAATATATACATGTTATATCTTTGATCTAGTAGTTTGCGCAGGATCACTCTTTGAAATATCGAATATCAAACAAAATCAAGATCGCCATGGATAATTTGAAATAATAATTAACAGAATTGTTATAAACAGAGTTTCATAGTTTAAATTAGATTTTATTTTTGATGTTATCATAGTTATATTAAAAAGCATATTTATCGATGGATTGTAACATTTTATTAAAAACTATAATTATAAATTAAAGAAGTTGTTATGTTCTATACTACCTCCATTTTGTGCAATACAAAGAGCATACCTCCTTAACAAATTTCGTTTGTAAGCTAAGATACCAGTCTCGTTCGTGTCTCTGATCTCCCGATATATTTTTTCTTTCTTTTTCTACGTTATTTTTTGACCTTTCCGTATATACCCGATCTTTCAAAGTGCCCCACAGAAATAAATCCAGTGGGGTCAGGTCAAAACTTCTGGCTGGCCATAAAATAGTTCCATTTGAACCTATCCACTCTATAAAAGTATTATCTAAATGTCGCTTGATATTTTGACAACTTTTGATTTATGTGCTGGGGCACCGTCTTGTTGCCAAACAATATTCGGCTCATTTAATTGGATTATTAAATCAGAAATCTCTCCTCTTAAAAGATCTAAATATTGTTGTCCAGTTAAATCGCCTTCAAAATATACTGGTCCAGTAATTGAGCTTCGAAAAATACCACACCAAACAGTGATTGAAGTACGACCTTGTCGATGAACTGGTATAAACGGGTGTGCATTTTCTGATGACCAGTGGTGAGTATTTCTAGGTTTCATCAATAATTTTAAGAAACATCAGAAATTTTACATCATATTTATTACATCAAACGTTGCCAGACAAGTGAATTCATAGCCGAAAAAAAGATTTCAAAATTACCTACGTTTATGAAAATAGATAGCTAAGTAACTTTTACTTCAAACATTTTTATATGAAATAAATAATTTAGAAAGTATTGGACGGGAATAATACTTTTATTATTCTATACTTATGCCGGGCCCTGTATACCTAAATTTATATAATAAAATAACAATGAATATGAATAAAATGAAAGCTATTATTATTTCATAACAGCTGATTATAATCACATTAATAAAGATATAAATAATACCAGGCTCAATAAACGTGATTTTGCAATGCCTCTTTAATCACACTGTACATACATTACTACTTGTTCGCAGTTTTCTACTTCCCTGCTAGAGGAGTTTATTCTCAGCACTTTAAACTATTCTATTTTAATATTTAATTCTCTAATCGATTATTATTGAACCTATATTCTCTTCTATTTAAATAAAGATAGGCATCGCATTATTTCACATGTATCGTAGAATGCAACTTAATGTATTCACACTATTTAAATTAAATTATCACGATTTATCCACAATTATACTAAACAGCTTATAATAGCGTATACATTCAGCATGATAGACTGAAAATAAATCAACTTCAAGCTTAAGGTGTACGATAAGATGCAACTTTAATAATTATCAGATCAAGGCACTGCATTAATTACATTGAAATAACTCGTAACGAATACCTGAGCTTGATACAATCATAATTAGCTGGCCATTAGACAGATTATGTTAATCAGATGGATCGGACTTAATTACGGTATATATATTTTTTTGATTTGGGCATGTTCTTACCCATTACTTACTGTTCTTCTCCTATAAACTGTAGACTTGATGAGTGTATTGTTATATAAAATAATTTTCGTCGATAAGCCTTGGTCATCGTCATCATACATGAGTCAAAATTCATAAATACAAGGTGAGTCTTTCAATTATACATATATTTTTATCATCAGTATATTTTGGCCTGTAGAACAGTTCAGCGGTCCAAGAAATCTCTAGATTTACCCCTTGCATCCCCATTATAGAAGGTCGACTTTTCTCTGTAGATCTGTTATACTTTTCTATGTATAATTTTATTTAATACGTTGGGAAATTTCTTCAAAATTTTGAAAAAAAACAAATTATTACGAATGTACAGGGTCAGGCAATAGGTACTGACGCATTTGTGAGCGCTATGGTGGGAAGACAGACACTAAGTGGGGGACAGTATAATGTGCAATAAGTTTGCTATATTATGCACATTATGCTGTTTCAGTAGCCATGAATTCTTGGCCCTTGCAGCTAGGATTATTTGTGTTACGGTGTTCATTCGAACGAGATGCATAGTCGAGGTTCAGCGGCAATTCCGTCGAGGATATGATATTCCTAGGCGTGGTAGAATTCCTACACCAAACCCAATTTTGCAACGGCATCGAAGGCTTAATGAAGATGGAAATGTGAACGTTTACCGCGGAACCCAGAGAAATGCGCGTACGCCAGAAAACATTGAAAGGGTACGACAAGGGGTAGTGCGAAGTCCACGGCGTTCAGCAGTGCGCCAAGCAGCAGCATTAAATCTGTCAGACAGAAGCATCCTGCGAATTTTACATGTTGACTTAGGACAAAATTCAGATTGTTCAAGCGCTTCATCCGCAAGATTTTGCAGCACGCATGCAGTTTTGCAGAGACTTCGTTGTTCTTCTTGGTGATAATCCAGATGTTTTAAGTCATACAGCTCGAATGTGTATGACACTTTTAAGACGAATGTTTCCTGGACGACTTATATCACGAAATGATGATGTAATTGGTTGGTGAGATCTCAGGATTTAACACGCTGTGATTTTTTCTTATGGGGATATCTGAAGTTCAAAGTGTTTGTCGACAGGCCCCACATATTACAGGAGTTGAGAAACAACATAACCAATGAAACTAGAGCGAGTGGCCCAGATGTTTTGCGCCATGTCATACAATCTTCTCGCAGCCGGCTCCAAGAATGCAAAAGACAAGACGGACTACATTTGTCTAATGGAATTTTAAAAAAATGAGCATATTTGAAGACTGCATTATATATAGAAGAAATACGTTTGTGTTTCAATTACTAAGCTGACAACCACGATAAAAGCTATCAGTACCTATTGCCGGACCCGTTACGTTCTCTTCATCAAAAATCATAAAAAGGCTTATTAATAGAACCTTTATGTATTAAGGTAACCCCTTTGTATGGCATTTGAAACGTCGTTGTATAAAAATTAAATCTGACATTATTGGTGACTTTACATAAGCGTTTCAATAATTGTAACTTCAATTGAACGTTCAAATTCAGTAAATGCGACCTCTGTAGCGTGCGTGCTTAAGTTTCTAACACATTAATTTACCGATAATTACAAGATAATGACTGCTTTCAATTAATTCAAGAATAATTAGCATGTCGCTAACTGTACTGTGTCGAAGCATGCGGAATTGAGAATTGATTTTACTCGAGCGCTGAAAAAACAGAACTTACAAGCGTATCCATGAATAACAAGCGCAATATAATACATCATTATTGTCGTCTGTCTACCCTATACCCCTCGAAGTAATGAATTCCCTGATATACTAGACGATATGTTGGTTATAATTTATGATGGCTAGGCTGCAGCTGATCAGGGGAGATGTTACAGTAAGCTGCATAACTAGGAACATAGTGCAAGTGAAGCCACAATTTATGGCCTTACTCTTTTGCGGAAATAGCCAAATGTTACATATATATTTATTTTACTATTGAGGCAATGAATTCTGTATTCGAATCGAGGCATGTAGTTTGTTCCACAAACAGATAAAAAGCATTTATCTTTATTTAATTCTAAATTATCTCTATGTTATTAGTTTAAAGAAAATCTGAAGTACAGTAGCTTTTAACAGCAGCAACAATATGTTGTTGAATGTCACAGGGGATTTCGAAAAATTTACCGCAGAAACCAAAGTAAACCTTTTGTGGATTACAGATTTTAACAATAATACAAAAAGATAATTTCTAACATTTAAAACATAAGTTCACAGTTATCAAGACTTTTATAAGCTGTCCAATAAACTGGATATGAAACTGTTTTACCGTATATAGTTTGTTGGCCAATAAACTAGACGTATAGTAAAAGCAGGTATATCCAGAATCTTATTTCATAAAGAAAATAAGGCAATACGGCAATGAAAAAGCTATTGAATATAATGATACACTTGTATAACAGTAATCTAGGTAAACGTTTGAACTCTTTTCTAGGGTATTGTTGAGAAGTTTCTTTACTACATTTTTCGAATACAATGAATCTTGTTCAACTAGTGCTCCCTTGCTAATTCAATATAAATCCATCATATGTAGTTAACTTATAGATCTTAACAACGTACTTGTGGCTCTTATTTGATAATATGTACTGATAAAAGCAGATGTTTAATATATTGTCATCTTCTTAAACGATGCTATCATGAAAAAATCCAAAACTTTTCAAAATAATTGGACAGCAGTTGCTAGATATCATTTGTTCAAATATAGGATGGTAGTTGGTAGTATCAAGAATGGCTACATTGTTTAAGAAGGCTACATTGTTTAAGAGTGGAAAATTAACAGTACTCGATAAACAACATAAAACAAAAAATTTTCACATTTCTTGAATTAAAATAGTCCTTTGTCTCTACTTGTCTCTACTTTCTAGAAACAAATAGTATAGTTTTTCTTCTATTCGTTTCTTTTGCGACTTTTTGCAAGACATCTTCATAAAAAAATAAGAAAATAATTTATTATTTCTGCATGTTGTGGAAGACTAACTCTAATTTTATTTCAGTTGCGTTAAATGGAAATTCTATTAGTTCTTCTTCAGAATCAATTTATTCTGCTTTAGTATCATCACTAATATTTTTAAATGTTTTTCTGCACGGAACAGATGACTCGATGACTGGCAAATCTTGAATGAAATCAAGTACTAAATTATCAGCAGACTCACAACTTGTGCAATCTTCCATATAAGGATTGAAATCATGATCAATAAAATCATCATCGCCTGAAAAATCAACAAGACCAATGTCATCGAAATCCATCAAACATTTTTCTAGTTCAGCCTGCGTTGGTGATTGTTTATCAGTAAAATATTTATTTTCCTGCTAAAGCCGATGTAGCTGAAAATTAAAAAGATACCTAGCAACAAAATTGGAAATTTAGGTACATCACATTTTTGTGTTATCTGAACTCGATACCGAACAAAAACATAACTTAGATCCAACAAAAATAATATTTAAATAATCAAATATGAAAACAATATAGACAACTGAGAAGAAAAAATACATTTGCTTACACATACTGACATAGTACACATAGTGACCTTAGAACACAGACGAATATTTACAATGGAGTATATTGCAGATTCTATTACAAAGCCCCATAAAGCAGGGTAGTGTCAGATTTTTTTCTACACAGTAGCATCTAGACTTGAAACCATCCTCCTCATTCTTCAGATAGTAGCCCCCCAGATCTGGTTAAATTTTAGTACCATATTAAAAGTTAAAATTCATAATTAGAATAGCTAAGAAATATTTCAGGGGTGCATAAACTCTGATCTATATACACCCCTATTACTAATGAATTTGATTGTAGAAAAGCTATACTTCCAAAGCACTTAATTAGTTTAAAACTCAGAATAAAAATGTACGATGTTGCGTGTTGAAAATCTAAACACTGTATTGAAATATTATTTATTACTATACTGTTCAGTGAGTTATACTGAATTACTGAAAAAAATAACAGAAAAAACATTCTAATATAATAAAATAAATAATAACAAGATAAGCAATGCCTACTAATGTTTGAAATATAATTGATCTATTGATGTCATTAAGGCTATAATGAAAAATTTTCTCGAATTAACATTTAATTCGTTCAATATCTTCTGACGATGATTATGAATAATTTTGAAAAAGAAAATAAAAAAATATATCGTTATTTATCTTTAACGCTGAACATTCTAAATTTACTGAGGAATATCTTTGAGGATACCCAGTAGCAGGACAAATTCCATGTGACTTAAAATATAACAATTTTATCAATTCTTGCAGAGCATTTTAATGCATGTTCTAGCTAAGATTTCACAAAATAGTAATACAAGGTTTGTTGTGTATTTCTTATTCATAACATCTTGTCTACAGCATTTTATGGAGGATTCTTTAAGACTGCGTTGCTACTTTTCTACTGATATCATCAATTTTCTTTCTGTTTCCGAAATTTAAACATAATTTTAATTAATTAAATGCAGGGCATTATACACTTCCAATTTTCTCTTCTAAGGGAAAATGTATTTGGCAATTTCTCCAGGCATACCAAAAACGTTTCCTTTCACACATACCTTTCTTTTTTAATTCTTAAGAAATAAATTAAACGTTCATTAAATACACGTGTCACACTCTTATATATATTTTACATATGATTTGAAGATAAACTTGTCCAGCGTTACTGTATCGTATCTAATATTTACATTATCTTGTATTATTTGTATCAGAAGAAGAGTGTGTCATTAAATTAAATATTAACACAGAGAAATAACTAAGATCTCTGGAGTCTTTTACTATGACATCATTATTTATCGGTTAACGCTTTTTTATATAAAATCAATAAACGTATAGCAAATAGTGTATTTAAAACGAGCATGCACTATATAATAATATATTTAGAATTAATAGTTAGAGATTCATCAAGTCAAGTAACTTGATGCTATTATAAATTTCTTGACCAAGCTTTTCAAAAATCCCCTACTTGACTTGACTTGATTTTTTATCGTTATTGCTTGACTTGATATCAAGTAATTTCAAACTACCTGCTATTACTTGATAATTTAATAACCACTCAACTATGTACGAGAACGCGCGAATTACGACTGCAAGATCTTGCTTGCCTTAGCAATGAAAGATGTAGAAAAATTTACAGTCTAGCAAAAAAATTTAAACATTCTGAACATTTACGTAAAGATTTTGAAAAATTTTGTAATATTGTGAACTTGAAGATGGCTATGCCAAAACTTGATGTCATAACAAGGTGGAACTCAACTTTTGAAATGCTACGGTGGAGCTTAAATATGAGAATGGCTTTGAACATCCCTCGTGATGATATAGACAACTTAAAGACTCTGAAGCCTACAGATACGGAATGGTCGGTAATGGAGAAAGCTTGTAACCACTTGAATATTTTTAAGACTATTTCTACATCATTAGAAGGTGAAGCCTACTATACACTTCCGATGGTGATAATTGGTATAAATATGATTCTGGATAAACTTGAAATATGGGCTATAGAACGAAATACTACACAATACCCAGTACAATCCGACAATAACCCAGATAGAGATGAATGTGATGAGAAAATAATATATAGCATTCAAGCGGCAAGGGACAAAATCATTAAACATTACGAGAGAAGTAACTGGATATACTGTGGAAAAGAGTTGCAAATGGATGCAGTCAAGCATTTTGAAGAAATTTTCAAAACAAAGTATTTTAGATCCAATTCACTGCTCATATCATCTTCATAAAAACCAGATGAAAATAGTGATTACGGTGAATTTGACATCGATCTACTAAGTTTATTTAAGAAATCTCCTGTCAACCCAAAAGATGAAATGACTTGGCGCTATGAAATAGAAAAATATCTGTCTGATTCACGAGCTGACAGTTGTGAAGATATTTTAGAATGGTGTAATAGACACGAAAACGTTTTTCCAAACTTGGTCATAATAGCCAAATATTTTTTATCAACACCTCCATCTTCAGCTCCTGTTGAAGGGCAGTTTTCCAGGGCTGCTCTAACTATTACAAAAACCCGTAACCGATTAGGCGATAACTCTATTAGAAGCCTCATGTGCTTTAGATCGTGCATGGCAAACGATGATATTAAAGACTTCTTTAAAATTTTGCTATTACTACTATGTTACTGAAGAAAAAGAGGGCATACATTGGAAAATCATTTTTATCGTTATCAGATTTATTATTTTGTTTAATATTTTAAAATAATATATTATGTTATTAATATGCCCTATAAGAAGTTTATTATTGGTATTTTTTACATTTATATTTATATATGTATTATATAGATTATAATTGAAGATTTAGTTTTGGAAATAAAAGGCTTTATTGCAAGGTTTCCTTTATTCTTATTTCTTGATAATATTAAATGATTAGTGAAAGATCAAGTAGTCTTGAAAAAATCAAGTAGTCCTCAAGAACCACTTGATTTTTCAAGTACTTGAAATATAACTACTTGACTTGAACTTGACTTGAACTTGACTTGATTTCAAGTCAAGTCAAGTAGCTTGAAAGTCAAGTCAAGCCGCGCATCCCTATTAATAGTTGTCCAGTATTATATATATATGATATGTTTAAATATAAGTAGGACATTTATTTAGAAAATCCTAAATAAAGAAATGATTTTCCAAATAATTACCATTAATATTGAATTCACAAAATGCATGGAACGTTAATTATGCCACATACACATTCATGTTTTACAAACACTGCACAAAATGCAACATATTTATCACAATGAAAAACCCATGCATTCTTTATTTCACTTTTCGACTTAGTCTGAAGGTTTTACTCTTCCTTCTTATTGTCAGTTGAAGCACCATTACTGTCTTTGTGGATCACATAATTTTGAATGATAAATCATGCGCTTGAATTATCTACAACTGATTCCGACTGATTCGAACTATACCACGAGTTCATCCAACTACTTCGTTTTAAGTTACTATTGGAAATGTCTATATACATTGTACGACAATCTCAATTTCAGGAGTCTGAAATCTACTTGAATCCATTATCCACTTCAGTAGGAGAAGGTTTTCTTTTAATGTTGTATAAGTATTATATTTCTCAGTATAATATTGTGAACCCCCAATATACATCATTTTACCAAATAGTAAATTAAAAACGGTATTGTTTATTATGACATTTACTGATGTGGAAATATACCTACAGTAAGTGTTTTGGCAGCATCATGGATCAATGGTAGTACACTCAGGTAACTACGTCATTTGAAATGCGTAACATAGACTTTAGATTACTGAATCGATATAAGTATAAGCAACTCAGTTTATATCGATTCTGTGACTTTGGTATTTAGAAAAAAATGCCGAAAGTTTGTAGTGACATGCGAATAATGTGAGGAGGCGTATAGAGGAATCTATTGACTTCAATTATAACCCTGGAGTAGGTTGGAACCTTTGGTGTGAAGATAACACTAACTGAGTTTTCCACAAAACACCAAAACACTATACATTACACTCGACGCGCGTTTCGCCAACAAAGTTGGCATCATGTGGAGATGATTAAAACTCTGTTTTAATCATCTCCATGAATAGTTAACTGTAGATTAGATTAGATCAGACTACCGACTTCTTCAATATTTTTATCAGTTTTTGACGTGGAAGGGGCGTCCAGGGCGTGCATTATCTTCAACGTCTTCTCGGTCATCTCGGAAACGTTTAAACTACTCAAAAACCCATACGTGTGATAAAAATTCATTGCCATTTACTCCGTTTAATAAAAGATAACTTTCAGTCGCAGTCTTTCTAAGCTTCGCGAAAGGAACCACCAAACCGCCAAGCGGTTATCAAAGTAATTCCCGAATAGCAAAGCTATTACATAATCGCTCTCGGAAACAACTACTCCTCGGGCTAAAGCCCCGCCAGGCACTGAATTATACACAGATGCGATCCTTGACCCCTTTCTCGTGTTTCTGCACGATCAGATAAGGTTTCAAAAAATAAAACCCGCCACAGGTAGAATTCGACATCTGTCCCGGATCGGAACGGAACGACATACAGCTGTTTCGAACTTATTAGTTCTCATCAGTGCCGTATTCCTTTCTCGATTTCCGACTTATATGTTACTGACAGAGATCGTATCGATAAAGGTGTATACATCATAGAGTTCATTCGGCATTTGTCCTGGATCGGCGTACCGTGTACAGCACTGATAAGAACTAATAAGTTCGAAATAGCTGTATGTCGTTCGGTTCAGATCTGGGACAGATGTCGAATCCTACCTGTGGCGGGTTTTATTTTTTGAAACTTTATCTGATCGTGCAGAAACATGAGAAATGGGTCGAGGATCGCTTCTGGGTATAATTCAATGCCTGGCGGGGCTTTAGCCCGAGGAGCAGTTGTTTCCTAGAGCGATTATGTAATAGCTTTGCTATTCGGGAACTACTTTGATAACCGCTTGGCGGTTTGGTGGTTCCTTTCTCGATTTCCGACTTATATGTTACTGATTTAAGTCTTGGTATATTTACAACAGTCTATAACGGATGGGTTTTCATGATTATAACGCCCGTTCATACTTTAAATATGCCTTAATTCATCGTTGAATTATTTATAGTTTAATCAAATCTATTATTGATAAAGAGTAAAATAAATGAAGAAAGCTAAAGTAACTAAATTAATAGAATCACTGATGTGATGCATCTTCAATCAATATCTAATAATATGTGTTAATTTTATATATTTAGAATATTTTATTTTTGTTTCAGGTATGGGTACTTACAACATTTTCTGCGAACAGGGTCCTTACGGTGAGTTTATAAATATAACGTAATTCCTTTTGATTACGAATTTGTATTGCATCGTGTTCCAATAAATAAAGACACACTTTCTGAAGGATGAATTATAATTTCAAATCAACTCAATTGTGTTCAGGGTAATCAATCATTCTTCGGGAAATCTTACCTGATTAGGTGGCTTACTACGGCTAAAACAAATTTGTTTTGACAATATTTCTGTATCGTTTTCTACATCAATGAGTCGCCCGTAATTTATCATCTTAATCGAGCCAAATTAATTATAAGGACATTTATTACCGAATCCCTAAAGAGGCCCGTAAGATTGATTATTGTTGATATAAAAAGCAATATCGGTTGATAGCGCGGGCGGGGTACTTTGCAAACTTTCGCAATAAATAAATTTGGTAGGAGGAGACGGAATGTCGAAAGAGTTAGTAAAGTGGAACGATATTACAATAAATTACCTCGAGGTGATACTGAAATTATGATTACCTCAAATATTGAGAATCCAGGGAGATACATTAACAGACACAGCATCTCTAAGGTTACAACCTGCATATCATAAACGTTTTGTGCGCACCCATGGCTCTACATGCACCTATTGACAACCGTGATGGTATTAGTATATATTAGTTTTAAGTTTTGTAAAGATTAGAATGTAAGAAACCCTTGTATATTGTGCTAGTACTCAGAATCAGGACACATCCGTTTCTCAGGGGTAAAAATGCGATTATCCCAGGCAATAAGTTACGTGATTTATGCCCTAGCCATCTGCGTCTTAAAACCCTTGTAGATTAGGTCAATGGTTTATGACAACTACGGCGTCTGGTAGAAACCGCATCAGGCTATCGGCTTTTGAGATAAGCTTTCAATCAGTCAATTTCTGCATCTCGCCCCGAAACATTCTTCTCTTTCGGTAGTAGCATACTCCCTATTTAATTACCTTCTAAATAAACGTAGATATCGCAACAACGTAACCACTAATTTACTATAATACGGCACAGTAATATAATTTAATTGCACTGATATTCTAAGTAAGTTATTATTAAGTCATATGCCCTACATGCAACCCTATGCATTAACCCCTATTATATATCGACTTACAACCTGTAATTACTTAGCGGCACGTGACGGTAGAGTACGATATTGTTATAACTAACTGTCAAATCTCATGTGCAATAATTTGGTCGATAAAAATTAAGTCATGATAATTTCGGAATACAATTCAATTTGTGTATATAGTACATTATATAGTCTAAATTTAGCCAATATATTTCAATAAAGGTTATAATTAATTGGCATACTCCATAAATCCTGTTAAATTGATTTATGGAAACTTTTTTATATTTTTAGGAAGACGAATTTGATATTCAGTAATCTCTTCTTGATGAGTTTGTCACACGCCATTTTGTTATAAAATTACGTGAGTACGTGCATATTAATATTTATTCCTTTTATACGCTAATTTACTGTATATACTGGTTATAGCAATTAATAATGATAATAATTAATAGTAATAAATAATACGTAATACGAGGGTTGTCTCAAAAATAAGGTTTCCATATTTTTTTTTAAATAGACAGCATTGTTTATTATCAAAGTTATTTACATGGTTTGAAAGCTTGAATATTATCCTATTTTTCTACATAATTGCCATTTCTTTCAATACATTTTTGTAGACGTTCTTCCAACTTTTGTATCCCCGTGTCATAGAACTCCACCGCCAACCCGTTGAGGTAGCGATTAATCTCTTCTTTGACTTCATCATCGGTCCGAAAGCGCAAGCTACCCAAGTGTTCCTCCAATTTTGGGAACCGGTGGTAGTCAATAGGAGCTAGATCTGGACTGTAGGGAGGGTGGGGAATGGGGAACTTTTTCGGTTTATGCGAACTTGAGTGGCGCCATTCGCGCGATTGTTCCTTTTTCTCGGGAGTGAAATGAAACACCCACATTTTGTCGCCTGTGACGACGGAGTCCAACAATTCCTCCCTATTGTTGCCACATTGTTGAAGAAGTGGGCGAGGACAGTCGACGCGTTGCTGCTTGTCCGCATCTGTGCGCATTCGTGGGACCCACCGCGCGGACACCTTGTGGTACTGCAATTTATCGGACACAAGCCTGTCAATTGAGCTGGCAGATATCTCAGGAATGTGATGAGCCAGTTTACGGATGGTGATCGTCCGATCTTCGAGCAGTATACTCTCGACTCTTGCGACAGTCTCGTCGGAAATCGACGGTCGTCCGCTCCGGTCTTCGTCATGGATATCTGTACGAACGCCCGAGAACATCCTACACCATTTGCGGACATATTGAATGGTGATACACTTTTCACCATAAACTTTACACAACTGACGATGAATGTCTATGGGTGGAACCTTTCTTGTGTTCAAAAATCGGATCACTGCGCGTATTTCGCACCTGGCGGTGACGAAAATCGAGAGGTCCATCGCAGACGGCTGTCAGGCCAATACTGTGCGGCGTAGCTTGACAACGAAGGTGAGGACCGAGAGAGGGAGAAACATCGCGTACGACAATGTTGTCAGATTTCACCTAATGTTTCATCTTGCAGAGCTATCGCGATGGGAACCTTACTTTTGAAATAAGCCTCATATTAAATAACACAAATAGGAGTAAATAAATATTTACATAAATTTAATTGGGTCTTTTTGTGGAATGTTTTCTCATGATTCGAAATTTAGTTTCATTAAAATCATATCAATACCAAGTACATATTGAATATATTATCAAACTGCAAAATAAGTTAAATTTTTATCACAGTTTCCTTCTGTAAACGCTTTTCCCAACATCCTAATATTGTTGACACAAACATTGTAATACCTGATAATATTTAGAAGACTTGCAACAAGGTAAACAGATGCTAATCAACAACTAGTTAGTTAATAATTTATTACATACACTTCAGTAACATATAAGTCGTAAATCGAGAAAGGAACCACCAAACCGCCAAGCGGTTATCAAAGTAGTTCCCGAATAGCAAGGCTATTACATAATCGCTATAGGAAACAACTACTCCTCGGGCTAAAGCCCCGCTAGGCATTGAATTATACCTGAAAGCCATCCGCGACCCATGAGTTAGTTAGTTCTTTTTTAGAAAACTACTTTCGGTCTTCGTAGTCATACTGAAATCTAGTCATCTAGTCATCTGATCTAATTGACAAGTAGGAGACTAGTGAAAGATTATATTATACATCATTCGATGCTTGTCTTGCCAAGCAAGTTGACATCGCCAGGTTCTGATTAACATTGATTACAAGGGTAAACATTTATTAACTGAAAATATTATTTTTGCAACCCTTTTTTGAAGAGAGTAGATTACACCATTGATTGATAAATAACATAAGTGTAAATACTCGTACAGAGCTACCAACCACAGCTTGTGAACAACTTATGTGAAGAGTCGAGTTATTTGATAACTGTGCTAAATAATAAAACATCAAATAACTGCGAGGGTGTTTGTGAACAGATATTTAAAGCATTTATCTATAACAATATTTGGCCGGTTTATAGATTAGTATAATAAGGCTTCAGTATTACATTTCTTTTTAGTTATTATGACTAATTCATAAATAAACAAGTTAAAGAATTAAAAAAATGTTGCCTTAGCTGTGTAGTCAATGGTCCAGCGTAATATTTCTCACTAAACTTCACCGAATTAACTTTTGATAACCCAATCGACGAAAGTGTAAATATACACACAGAAATTTCGATGAATGGTTGTACTGTGCCTCCAAAGTTTATTAGAATTTAATGATGTCGCTTTCAATACAAGAAATGTGTTTAAAGTAACATGAACCTTTGTAGTACAGTTTTAGAGTTGAGTGAATGCATGCAGTATTAAAGCAATGGCGTGGAATAGGGTGGTTAATAAACTAACCAAGGAGATTGAGCTAGGTAATGGTACTGCAAGAACTATCAATATCATACAAATAGCTCCAATCATCAAAGGGAGGGCTGAGGCGAAAATAAAAAAAGGACTATCATAAACATACTGTCAAAATAGTTTATTACTTTAGTGCAAACTGTTAAAACCTTGCAGTACTTTAGCAAACTTTACGTACCTTATTGTTGGTGAATATAAGCGTATGTCTCTCGTTAGCAAGACAAAATGAGCTAACAAAGTGTATCTGAAAATTTTTCTCAATGTGTATTTTGCATAAAATTTCCAAAAATTTACAATATACGTCCATCCAGTTATGGTCAGGAAGAGATAGATTAAGATTAAGAGATAGATGGATTTTCACTGCAAGTATTAAAATCAAATTCAATCTGTGGACTTACGACAATCAATTACATTGAAACAACCAAAATAAATATTTTTTGTGGTAAAGAAATGAGACCCGGATGTGCAATAAAGTAGGTTAAATAGGTTCAAATAAAGGAAATAATGACATAACTATAAGCAACACTCAGACACAGAAATACACTGATCTGGTAATTGATAGGATTTTTCCAAAGAGAGAATGCACGTACTTGCATTACACATGCCTGTATATACAACAAATCATTGCTTCTTGTTAGATTCGACGGCAGGAGAGTCTCTTAAGAATCAATTATGCTAACTATCTTGTTATTTTTGACTCATTTATTGCCAGTGTTCTACACGTTATACGATCCTGTTAACAACAATTGAAACGCAGAAGAACCTTAAGAATTAGAACCGTAAAATACACTGGAAAGTCTGAACACACCCTCAGAGATAAAATGCAAATGCATGTACGCAAGGCCCACTTCCCCGATTATCTATCCTCCCTTTTATGGTCGGCGTAGCTTTATCGTCCAGTCGTCTCTCTGCTGGTGGTAACATTTGACATCTATATATTAGAGTGCATTTTCCTCGCCCTAATACTTCGTATCGTGACCGGGGACATCGATAAGGGGTGCCTACAGGTGTACGCTGATCGATGTTACTGTTCTAGCAGTTATTAATTCATCTCGCTGCGAACTGATCCATGTAAGGCGAGTTGTACTATTAAAGCCAACGGCCAGGCGGATTGTCGTACACGAAGAGGTACGCATTCCTGCGGTGTTACATGCAGACGGACAACTACATTAGAAACCGTAATAAAGTGTTTAATCTGCGGTGTCGGAGTGGACCACCGCCTAGGTAAACCCGAGGACGTTCGGCGTTTTACTGTGTTTGTTTAGATGCATTTACAATTAGACCTCATGAACTAGGAAGAATATGTTGGTGGCGGTATGCGTAAACGGATTATGGACCTATGAGACAAATAAAATGTGTGATTCCTATCATTAATGACTTTTTGGAATCCCAAAAAACTACGGTTATTTTATAGAAGTGGAATGTAGGGAAAGAGATATAATTTCCAGCAATAATGTGTGTAATGAGAAACAAAATAATTTTTATTGTATAGGGTGGGGAGTAGTATTTATTGTATAGGGATATAGTAGCAAAACGGCTACCAGATGAATTTCGGCCGCTATCAGCTGAATCTCGATGCGGATGTGTAAAACAGGTATATAAAAGTCTGAAACAGGTCTTAAATCTATAAAGCAGGTTACCATACCTATTTTAAACCGATACAGACCTGTTTTATACCTGTACAGACCTGTTCTGTAACTGCGCTGAGTTCTTGGGATCAACAATGACCACATGCCATCCGCATCGAGGTTGAGCTGATAGCGGCCGAAATTCATCTGGTAGCCGCTTTGCTATACTACTCTGGGGCAGAGTAACTTGCTTATTTAGAAATTCAATTTCAAAAAAGTAATGCAGATATATACTTTATTCTTTGAACAGCATCAAGTACAACATTTAAATTTTATGTTTACACAGTTTTAAAGATGATGTCGTGCTGGTGGCGTTCATTATTCTCAATGCAGTCCATTATTCTCAATATACTGCGTTAATCGAACTTGGAAGATTCCTTCAACTTTTTTCCAACATATCGACGAGTATGTTGGCGATAGCTTGACGACTGTTATTCTTCAGGCGAGCCGGAGTCCTAGGACGAGCCTAGGCCAAAAAGTACCTCACATGAATTTTCTCAAGCAACAAAATCGCCTGGATTAAGTTCCTGCACCACAACCTATTTATAGAGATGAAATTTTAGTTCTTCATGAAAGATTCGCCTCACAGAGTGAGCGGACAACCTAACAGCAGCTGCACGCTTGCGGACAGAGCGCTAACGGGATCGAGAAACAGAAAACCTTACCATGTCAATGTTTTAGGGTGACCTTGCTGTTCGTGGAAGCTTTTTTATTCTTCAAATAACCGGTTTCCCTGAAGTTATTTACCTACGACACAGTCGACGGCCGGCCAAGAACATGACCACGGGGCGCAATATTGAAATGGGCACGAAATGCACGTTGCATGGAGATGATTGAGCGACTGTTAGAAAGGTATGCCTCGACAGCGAACGCGCGCTCCATCTTCGTCCACTCCATGATACTAACTAAAACAAGCAGAGCTACAACTTTGCGCCCTGTCCTTTCGAATATATCTATCCTCACCCTCCTAAGAGTAACCATTCCTCCAGGGTGCCAAATTCAAATAAACGAATTGCTCTGCCCCACCCTGTACAGCGCTCTCGTAAAATAATGATTAATTCATTAAAAATTCAAGGAATAACTTTTGAGAAGAGCTCTCAGACCAGTAGAATTTAATTTTTAGTTGCGCATTTGTTAAATATAATTAATACATACAGGGTGATTCGTATAAGAGCTATGACGTCATATATTTATTATATTAAAAGGACAACCCCCTTTTTTATTACGGAATATAAAATAGCATATTTCTACATATGTGACGGTAATAATTAGCGTGGTAATTATTAGGTTAGACAAAAATTGAAGAAAAATCATTGTGAAATTTCAAAATACTAAATTTTATGGCAATGATTATTAGAGAAATCAACCAAATTATATATTTAAATTGTGCAGCGTTGGCTGCCTAACAGCTGCCACAGCTATACAATAAATTCGTGAAAAACATAATTTTTATTGACGGAGCTACATTTGTTTTGAGCGGCCATATCAATAAGCAAACGACCGGTATTGGGCTACCGATAATCCTCAATGGGCGATGGAGTATCATACTCAAAATCCCCAAAAAGTGAATGTGTGGTGCGGCATAGTCGACGGAAGAATTCTGGGTCCCTATTTCTTTGACGTGAAATTAACTGATTCAAAATATATGGATTCTCTTCGAGATGACCTTATTCCTGCGCTATTAGTTTTATATTCGGATATAGAACAACCTCATCTTCCGAATAATGAAGAAATTTTTCATTCTATAAGATGGTGCACTTGCTGAAAGATGTTCCCGAATCATTGGATAAGGACAAGGGACAATTTCATGCATGACGCAGCATTCATAAGAAAAGTAGAGCCATGCTTGTTGCACCCTCGCATACCTTTACTATTTTTGTTCATAGCTCAATGCGCCTCCGACAATACTTTCAATATTTCTAGTGAAAGAAATAGAGCAGCTGGTAGCAGGCAATGAATGAATACATTTTACTTAATTTAAAATTATTGGTTGATGTCCTATTAACTTATACAAGCAGTTAATTTACATTACAAAAAAATGAGGCAGAGTGTGGACAAGTTACCGAAATGAAATATTTTATTGCATAATTTATAAAAGATTGTGATATTTATTTACGATGTTTGTATTTCTAATAGATATTTCAGAACACAAAAAAGCCCGAATCTGAAATGTCCGCAGTCAAATCCGAGGTTTAAAGCTCTGTAAAATTTTTTCAACAAAATGTATTATTTCAAATATTTAACCAAGTTAGAACTATGTTTTTTAATCGTTTAATCATATTTATTTTTCTGATAAATTCAAACGCGAGGTTAACAGCGATTTATACTCGTATCTATGTCCGTGTTCTTTATCGATCGTTTACGCGCCATACATTTATAATAATATAACCGCCGGCAAAAGTATCAGCCGTTTTTCAAATTTAATGGTAACTAAACTGTCAAAAGCATACTTGGTCTTATATAAAAACCTTCGACGTAATTCCTTCTTTTTTGCGGATTATAGGTTTACCGTACCTTGAAAATGTTCTTGAAGGGTCAACTTTAAGACGTTAGTCTCATGGATTATGTTAATATTGGTAGATAATGGAAACAGCGATGATGTTATATAATATTTTTGTATACGAGGTGTGTTCAAAAAGTAACTGGACTTTTGTAATTTCGCGTGTTGTATTAGTTCGATTCGCGCGTCCTTTTCGTTGTTGTGTTGGTGAATATGTCTGAAAAGTATCTGTATATTGTTAGCCATATTGGATGTCTAGTCTGTTGTCAGCTGTCAAAAAGGTTATATGCGCTTTGGTACGATCGGCGATTATTTATTTATTTAAAAAATGGATCGGAGAATTTGCATTAAATTTAATTATAAAAATGGAATAAGGTGTAGCAATATTTTAGAAATGTTAAATATTGATTATGATAAATCTGCTATGAGTAATGTAAGGATTCACGAGTAGTATAAGAATTTCCACGAAGGCCGTGAAGACCTTGAAGATGGCGAGCGACCTGGATGCCCCGGCGCACCAACAACCGATGAAAACATGGAAAAAGTGAAAGAAATTATTATGAACGATCGAAAAATCCCAATCAGAGAAGTCGATAATGACATTGGCATATTAATTGGCTTATGCCATGCAATTCTCTCGGATGTTTTAAATATGAAACTCGTGCCAGCAAAACAGCGGCTAATGGAAGTTGCTTAGGGGTCGCTAAATGAAGTCAACACCGATGCAGAACTACTTACTGAAAGGAGTCATAACAGGTGATAAAACATGGGTTAACGGATATGACGTCGAAACTAAGGCTCAGTCGTTCCAGTGGAGGCATTCTAGATAGCCAACACCAAAAAGCTCGACAAGTGCGACCAAATGTGAAGGTGTGTTCTTCGATTTTAACGCCACAGTGTACCATGAGTTTTTGCCATAAGGTTGAAGGATCAATAAGGAGTACTACCTATAAGTTCAACGCTGTTTGCGTAAATAAATCGAAAAAAAAACCGCTCGAATTTGTGGCGAAACAGTGCATGCCTTTTGCATCACGATAATGCACCTGCTCACACTTGATAGTTCGTGAATTTTTATCACGTGTTCGTGAAACAACGCTGTAATGACGCCCCAGCCCTCATATTCAGCAGATATGGCTCGGTGTGACATTTTTCTGTTCCAAGAAATAAAGAGAACCTTAAAGGGCAACAGTATTGTAAGCATAGATGAGATTAAAAGCGCATCGCTGAGAGAGCTAAACGCTGTCCCAAAAATCGAGTTACAGAAGTGTTTCGGGGATTGGAGTAAACGCTGGCATAAGTGTATAATATCTAAAGATATATAACAAAGAATAGGGCAGGGTCGAGTAGATTTTAACAAAAAGAAAGCACTTTTATGCTCGGGGGTAATAAACTTAGAAACAAGGAACAGATTTTTGAAAACATGTATGGAGCACGGCACTATATGGTTGCGAAACCTGGACGGTAGGGGAAGCAAGTAGGAAGAAATTAGAAGCTTTTGAGATGTGGTGTTACCCAAGAATGATGAAAATACCGTGGACTGATAGGGTTAGAAACGAAGAAGTATTGGAGAAAGTCGGCGAGAAAAGAAGTATTTGGAAAAACATAAAGAAGAGAAGAGATAGAATGGTAGGCCACTTGCTGAGACATGGGGGAATAGTCCGCGATATTTTGGAGGCAGAAATAGGAGTGAAGAAAGGCAGAGGTAGGCCTAGATTAGACTACTGCTCACAAATAGTAAGGGATGTAGGGTGTAGCACAATTAGCGAAATATGTAGGTTGGCACAAGATAGGAGAAGCTGGAGGTTAGCGTCCAACCAGTCTTAGGACTGATGACCTCATGATGATCAACATTTTATCCCAACATTACCATAATCTTAGTCAGAAATACAGTTTTTGTTTAAGAAAATTTTCTTAATCAGAAATATATTTATGGTTTACCATAATTAAAAAAATATTATTCTTTGGTATCACATCCCAGAATTTATTCTTCTGAACAGATTTCTCTTTGCAAACACAAATTATAAAATTATATATAATATATTTGAAGTGGTCAATGTTCAACTAATATATCCCAGGTGTTTGCTTATTTAAGTTGTTTAAGAGAAACCTAAATTTTTTTCGCCATACCCAAAATTAATATTTGTATGTCATAAATAATAATGCATTAACAATAAATTAATATTTCTCTCCGTGTATGCAACATAGTGCAATACTCAGGAAGAGTGACGAATTAGGCAAGTGTAAAATTTTAATGTAATAAATCTAATATATTTTATACTAAAACGCATGAATTGTTGACATATAGAAAAAAATTAAGAAGCTGTCAAGCTTTTCTCCGTTATTTACTGAAACTTTTTAGTGGTTGCTGAATTGATGAATTTAAAATAAAAATTGTCTACTTTACTTAATAGAACTTGAGTTGGCATATGTGAAAACTACATAAAATCAGCTCGCATGCCTTTATAATTCCACTAACCAGCATTCCATTAACACACTGTATATAATAGTTCTTTTACTATTACATACCTAGCTGTAAGACCTGCTATTATATAAAAGTTCCCGGTAAGAACGCTTGTACTAAACAGTGCAACCCGTAGGATTAATACAATATTAATCTCGCAGTTGCGAACAATCTTAGAGAGCAGATTTATGATAGGGATATACAGTAAATTATTTAAATAGAAGTGCTCTAAGCGACTGTTCAGACAGGTACGCAGCGAAGCTGAGAGACGCCAGGCGCCATATGTGGTATGTTGCTTAGTTTATTGCAGGTAAACGTTTAAAATGATCGAACACGTGGGCTTCATCTGGAATTTAAGGCTCAAAGCTCCGAAGGACAACTCCTTTGGCAGAATAATCAACAGTGCGTGGCATTAGACTAGCTAATAGATATATGAATTGATGTTATCTCATAATTTGCATCAACCGTGCCTAAGAGGTGTTGATTTTTTAGTAAAATTTAATTGTGACCTATACATATTCCACATGTTCGTGTGGAGGCGACTTTGGTTTCCTTCCGGGGCTGCTATGTACACCCATATGTTCTTCAGAGAAAACTTTGTACACCTCTGGATAATAGGCAATTTGCATGATTTTTAATTATGTTGTCAAAACATTATAGGTCATTAAATCCATACAACGTTAAATTTACCACTTTTTGTACAATAATAGACACAGAATAAATAAATGAAATTTGAAATTATTATCGGCGCGCATATTATATATAATTATTATAAGAACTGCAAATGGCTGTCGCGTGACGTCACTGTATATTATTTTTTTGAGAGATAGATGGGCGTTTAGTGTAATTTCGTTAAATATCCAATTTTCGGTGTGCGAATCTATTTATTATTATTAATATTGAACAATTGTGCGTAGACTATGGCAACAGACAATGGATTTGTGCAAGGACAATCTGATAACTTGCCAAAGATTGATTCCTTGACCATGTTTTCCTTTTTAGGGGAAAATTCACAATTTATGGGTATTGAAATTAGAGGAATTAAAACTGCAAAGTTACTATATCTATATTTACCATTTCATATTTTAATGCATGTTTATCTGAAAATTTTATTTTTATTATCTTGACTTGAACTCTCACAAACATTCGAGAGGGGTTCCTCTGGAAGATCAAGAAAAGCTGACATACTAGGCAGCTCAGAGTCGCAAACCGTTGAACTGGAGGTAACTAGTTCACTTTCTGCCTGCTGAATAATTTGCAGCCGTCTGCGTTTCACCTCAGTTTGTCGCTCAGGTACTGATTCTCTCTGGTAGCTAAAAATATGAGGTAGATTGCCATTTTTCAAACTTAGTCTCTGTACATTTCCAGCCAGTCTGTATTGCCAGTAATTTTCCATGTCTTCCTCCAACTGTAAAAAAGATTCAAATGTAAATCTTATTCAAGTATCTATATCTAATGACGTCCAAAACAAACATTTTCTAAATATTCCATGCGGCAAGTAATATGAAAACAGCATACAACGTGAAAGTGGGGTTATGTACAAATACATCTAAAACAAATAAATGTTATTAGGTACTCACAATAAAATGATCCTCGCAACAATATAGCGGCGTCGGACTTGATTGCTTTGTATTCTTCTTTTCGTCTCTTTTCATTGCTACGCACCATTTCTTCCGCATTCTTTCCTCTCTGGGAACCGAAATGAACAATTTTTCGGGCGTTGATACCGTAGTATTTGTACACATTGGCACGATGAAATACTTATAAAGTTTATATAACTTATATATAAAATTTGTGTTTTATCGGCTCCATACCGTTATTCACTTTATAAAACGCACTTGTTACAGATCTTACAAACTATTAGCACCAAACCAAATCAAAACAGTGACGATTGGGATATTTCCCCATTCAGTGACGTGGACCAATCAGACTAGCGTTTTCGAACACGTGACTTTGTTTACATGAATTAGTGAATTAATTTTATTAATTATGCAAAAACTACAGATTTTCATGAAAATTACTATAATATTCTTCTTAAGTAATTATTATATGAGAGAAAAAATATATTTTCAGGCGTATAGAAGTTTCATGCAAATTGCCTATTCTAATGAAAACCAAATTTCTATCCTACATCAATTCAATTCAGTTCAATAACATCTTTATTTGTTTCTTAAAAACTGCAATAGCTACATAAATGCTTCAACAACGAGCAACTATATTTAACATTAGTGTTATTAGTGTATATAATTTACAATAAGATATACAGGGTTAATCATAATCATAAGTAAGGAAACGGCCACATATCTCTGGAACCGCCGATCAGACTTTAATTAAATTTGGTATACAGTAGTGACAAAGTACTGAGACTCAAAAATAATTTCAGGCAACATTGTCATATTTTCCCTTTTTTCATAAATTTTATCACATTTATTATTTTAAATGAAACACCTTATATTATAAGGTAAATAGGGTATTTGAACTGGTAAAATACATATACGAAACGGGCGAGATGCCGGAGGATTATAAGAGGAACATTATCGTTACTATACCGAAAAAGGAAGGAGCCGACAAATGCGAGAACTTTAAAACGATCAGTCTAATTTCCCACGCGTCAAAAATCTTAACCAGAATAGTGCAGAAGAGGATGGAAAATAGAGCGGAGGAGATACTAGGAGAAGACCAATTCGGGTTTAGGCGAAATAGGGGAACTCGCGAAGCTGTATAGGAAGAACGCTTATATAGGTTTTGTAGATTTAGAAAAAGCTTTCGATAACGTAAAATAGGAAAAAATGTTCCAGATACTAAAGAGCGCGGGAATGAAGTATAGAGATAGGAAAGTAGTATACAATCTATATAAAGAACAAACTGCTGTTATAGAAGTAGAAGGGTTGTCTATTGTCTATACAACTATAGTTTGTACGTAACCTCAATAATATGACTCAGATGTTCTAAAGGAAAGCTAGTACGCGGTTTTATTCTGCAGCCACTCAAACTTTCGTTTTCCTTTAGGTTTCTTCAACATACATTTCTCTATATGTATACATAAATTTTATCTTGTAATGTATACATAATTATGTATGAAATATACATAATATACATAATTATTATGTATAAAATGTATAATGTACTTATAGTTTAGGGATGTTTAGTTACATAATATGTGAGCCTAAACCTTTCATGTAATCTCCTTTGTAAAGTTTTAAACTTAACAAAACAAAATAATAATAAACAGTATATTACATCGCAGTATGCCATATAATTAAAAATTAATGAATTACGTGACATACTCGATGTCACGACGATATTTCGATGATGGTCCACGCTTTTAATAAACCCTTTTTGTATTTAGTACCTGATTTTAGAATGACCTCTTAGTTAATTATACGACAATATTAACACTAAAAGTATATTCATTACGATTACTATTTACTAATAGTTCGATTTTAGATTCGCTAAGGATTGATTAATCCATGAACCAGGCATGTACAAGAAATAGTAGCTAGATCGTTACTGATTTTATGTAAAGGAAGTTGATTTTCGTACAAATAAGTCTAAATAGAGTCTAGTAAAGTCAAAAGTTTATATCTAACAGTATATTTAACAAGGGTGGGCAAAATCTATATTAAGTAATTGGTAAATATTGGCAAAACTTATAGATCCTGCTAGATGCTCGCGCACAATTTTTCCAATATTTTAGGAGTGATGAGGAGAATTTTATTGGTGTAAAAATAAGATATATCCGATGAATCGTGGCATTTCTGTATAGAAATACTATAAGGTTCATTTACAGTGTCTATAAAAGGTATCGAATGACAAATATTTATTAGCAATGATGATTAATTTAAGGCAAATAAAATATTAGAAGTATTTTTAAATTACTATAACTATTTTTCATTTGCTAATATTACTTGTTTTTGAATTAAAATTTACTATCGCGGCCCAACATTATTTTATTATAATAAATTTTCAACATGTGCATATACTCGTATAAGAGTGACTTGTCTTTTATATACTCCGTTTTATGTAGAAATGATAGTAATGATGGACACTAGTAAGTTGGTTCATAAAGGGTGGTGACGCAAAACATAATAAACGTATTGCCGCACTTTATATTAACGAGGAGACTAAGTTATTGCCAAAATTTAGCTTCAGATCTAAGTTTCTATTGTAATCGTATATCGCATTTTAACGCAACACCTTAATATACTGAAGTTATTATAGTATTAGTCTCTTCTCAACGAAGACGTGTTTGAACAGATATGATGTAGCTGGAAAGACCAAGAGAAGGTATTATGGGATATCCAGAATCTGTGTTTATTAAGAAGACATCTATGCTGTCTTAAGTGTGAAATAAGTTGTCATCAATTTCATTACAAAGAATTTTACTAATAAAATTTATTTGGTTGGGTAATAAGTAATAAGTTATGTAGAGTTGCACAAGTAAATAATAATCCGTAGTCTGATAAATCCGTCAGATATATACAGACAGTTGCATGGAAAATTCGTGACTTTCGTGAAGTGTTAGCTTCCTGAAATCACCAACGCAATATTTGCGAGCTCCTTAGTATCCATAGCACCAGATTTATAAAGGTACCTTTCTTATATAGCTGTAATAAAATAGGCCGTAAAGCTAGTTAATAAAATTACTCATAAAGCACAGTGTTAAATAACATGAAAGTAAAAGTAAGTAAATTAATAAAAGTATTTTTTTAATATCGTTAGATGACAGCGTTTGTCTAAATATGTCCACATTAAATTTCCATAGATAGTAATCGTCATCCGTTTTTATGGCGTTTCATCACATTTTTTATTGCTGTTATAAAATATATCATATACGTTATGTATTCAGAGATGACGTCCAAATTTACATAATATATTAATTATTAATATTATTACAATTGAATTTGTATTTAGGTTTCCTTACTAAGTCATTTTATATTTTTTTTACTATTTGTTATTGCTTCTACGGGGCGGTCTGTGGAGTTACAAGGTGTTGGAAGTAAGGATTAAGATTAAGTAAAGATATTTCTATGAACTTACATACTTGGTAATGCAAACAAAGATCCAAGATTTGGTCCATGATTAAATTAGAGTTTTTTTCATTTCACTAGAAATACTAATTAAGAATATTTTAATATTTATCTCCATTGGTGATATCATGAACATTGTCACAGAAAGTTTCACCAGAATGATTACCATTACAAAAACTACCTATTTCCTATAGATCGTTTTTGAAGCAGTTTTAATAAAAAGAAAGAAGTCATCCTTATAGCCTAAATATTTTAATCATCTTAAAAATTTTTAACAAACGAACATATTAAACAAACTAACCTGTAATACTTTTTTATTGTTGAATCTCCCCAGAGAATGAAAAATCTATCAGGAATTTGATAATGTGCATGTAAAACAACATTTAATTTTTAGAAAATACATAGGTAATATAATACATAAGCAGTCTCAAAAAAACCTCTAAGCTTCTTTTCGTTATCACATTCCTTGAAAAGTGTCAATCACAGAAAGTCAATATTACAGATTCCATCTTAAAATTTTCACGGCTGTCTTTGTTACATCAGCATATACACATAATTCGACACGGTCTCTCAAATATTCTACATAATAAAACCCTAGAAGAATTTGATCACTTATATAAGATGATAGAAATAATTAGCTGAAAATAAGTTGAAGCAGTAGCAAAACAAAAATAAATGAAATTCGATGACGCTGAAATAAAAGAAAGACCATTCGAACAGCCACAAGTTACCTTTGATTTCGGTTTCGGTAAATTTCTTGGTTCTCTTAACGACGAACCAAAATTTATAAAATTCGTCTGAATTCGTAGAAACTTTCTGCTGTTCATCTGCGGCAAATTCGGATACTTCTCATTAAATATTCTACAAATTGATAATCTTATTGCACTGTCCATGAATAATAAACAAATCCATTAAAATTGCGTTTGTATTATTATTTTCTGCCATATTTGTGCTACATCTATTCAAATTAATTTCAAATATTACTAATGTCAAATTTATTTAGAAAAATAGCATGTCTGTTGTCATTACAAAATGATAAAATAAAAATTTTATGGCCCACCCGTTATGACAACATATCAAAATATATAATATTCTTGGAAGGGTTACAGAAAAGTGCCTATAAATCGAAAACGGTACGCATTAGGTATAGGGAACATTAACATTTTTAAATAGGTAAATGTATCACATTTCCGAATTTGTAATAATATACTGGGCATTCTATTTAAAAAAAATTGACTTTTGTGCATTTCTCTAAGTCACTTATAGAAAGCATTCTCTAACTCACCCTGTATGATATTGCAAACATTTGATTAATGAAGAAGATGCCCCCAGGCCTTGCCTATCCAAAAATGAAAAATGATCTTTTAATTGCTGCGTAGGTAGGAGAAAGCACGATTTACTAAAAGTAAAATTTTTGGCAATAAATTCAGAAAAGAATTATTATCTCGATAACGGCTTGACATAGATATAGGGAAATATTAATAAAAGTTACTCAAAAAGAGACGACAATCCAAAAAATGCAAAAATATATAGGGTATTCTATTTAAAATAACGAAGATGTCGCCGGCTTTACGTATAAGTGGCAACACCACACTTTAGAAAATATTTTAGTTGCATAGATTGTATTCGACTATTTTGGTAACCAAAGTTTCAAAGCAATCGCTAGATCCGTTCTCCATATACTTTTAATACTCCATCCACCGTGGCTCACGGTATATATATATATATATATATATATATATATATATATATATATATATATATATATATATATATATATATATATATATATATATATATATATATATATATATATAGAACGCCTACAAACTGGGCAGAGGAAACACAAGTTTCCTAAAAATCACCTACAATTTTCCAGAATAAACCTCCACAATACTACTATCGATGAAGAATGAACACAATTGGAAATTTAGAAGGTAAAATGCAGTTGTGGAAACATCTATATAATATATGTAGGAATAGGGGGAAACTTTTAATGCAAGTCATATCATATACCAGAGACCGAAAAGAACATAATGACGAAAATTTAACAGTACTAGACGACTTCACAACAAATACACATTCAATTGATTTCGGAAACCGTAGCCAACGTTTAACATACATAATCTTCTAGTTAAGCCTCTAAAGGGAAACTACTGATATTATGAAGCATCCGAATAACATCAGTAGGGTAAAATTGTGTAATTACCCAGCGTATAGAAGTTATTGTTCTCTAATTACTTGACTTCGTCATTGGTAGTATGAAGCGCCAATGTTATGTACGCATGCACAAGTGATCCTGATATGTTTGTGTTAATCAATTTTAAAATATATTAAGTAGGAATCTGAACAATTAAAAATTGGATAACATTGAAGTGTATCTAATTACATATATGAAGTATTATTGATTTCCAATATACTTTGCAATAATAATGTTTAAGCTGTATGTAGAATGTAGAATACAAGAATAGTATAGAAACTTTACTAATGATGTAGGTTTTCACTGAAAACTATAAACAACTACCCCTGGACAAAAACAAGCGACAAACCTTTGTAATTCATTGAGATACAAATACGGTGCGGCTTTACTAGCCACACTTTTGACCTTTATCAATCATCCAGATTGACAGGACAACCTTGTAAGAGAGGGCGAATAAAATTGATCCAATTCCCGAAGTCTATATAAAAATTTATTTATCAACTACAATAATCTAATTCTCGACCAATTAATCTTTCATCCATGGGGACAACAAAACAGAATATATGGACATAGATAAAATTTTTTCAGTATTCATATTTCCTTTGAATACTGATCATAATAATTTTATAGGAATTTGTAAAATGAATTTTGTTAAATTCACTTCACAGTCATTTTACAACGCGCTGCCTTTGTTCCCATCATGTAACACATTCTTTAAATTCTAAATTATCGTGTGTACTATTTAGAGCATGCTTGTTATTCTTATCATAAATACTAAATTTGTTATTAAAATTTCCTCAATTAGGTACAGAATTATAGATTATTTTCAGATTATTATTATCTTCTTACTCCTTTAAACTCTAGAAAAATGAGTTACTTCCTGAAAAATATAACTTCTGTATAATTCCGCACTGGGACGTTTGTGATCATCAAATGATACCAAGTTAGATATAAATCTCTTTATAAACACTTTGTTTGAGAGTTTTGATTTCTATGAGCATCCCCTAAAGCATTGTAATTTTCATAATTATCTATAAACTACATATACTATAGATTGATTTCGATTCATTTTTGTTATATTCTTCTCTGCATTTGAGGAGCTTTACCGTCGTCGTGAGCACTTTATGTTGAAATAATTTTAAAACAAATATTTTGAAACAATCTTTTCTCGGTAGTTTCAATGCACGTAAGCGATAAAATATGATTTCCATTGTTTGCCTTCTGTGATTTGCCATCTAATGCGAGCCTACTTGTGTGACGTGTAACAGTACGTCAGTATTTTTATGGCTTCTTTGTAATCTTTACAGTCTCCAATACATTAGTAGACTGAATAGGAGACATTGTTTATGAGTGGCCTTAGTTTATCCTTTTATTTATTTTACGTAAATCACTTCTGCAAATTGGTAATGATCTTATCTAAAGTATCTCATCATAATCAAAATCAGTCCATTATACTTTATACATACCAGACACAGTAGAAAATTCCAAGCGTAAAAGTTTGTAATATTATATCTACTTGTAGGTACTTCTTGCTTTAGACCTTCAAAAAGATTGCTTTAGCTTTCTAGAAGCATCCTCTGCATGGTGAGATAGATGAATAATGAGATGAATAATAGACGTACAACATAAACATATACTTTATACTGTCATACTTAAAAATAGATAATTAATATAATAATATATGCATTGATTTCTCACTTTCAATTAGTTAAAGAGGAATTTATGTACTTGACAAGATGATTGCCCCTACATTTATATTCATGTTCTGTATGATATCAGCCATCCCCTGGGTTTTAACAGTTTTTTTCTCAACAGGAATATTTCTACCACTTCTACGCTCTTTAGGAAGTCGGAATTATATCGTATTGTATTATATCGTATATATTACCTACAGATTTTTTTTTTTTGAAAATACATTTTCTTAAAAATACATATTTATTATCGTTAAACCATAAATATTTGAAAACAGTTATATATAAAACGATAAATTTAGGGAAATTAGTAAATACGAGGGGGTACCCAAAAGGAACCGAACTGATGTGGTGGGCGGAACTTTTGTAGTATCGCGCTATGTCGCTAAGAGCGTATAGAGCTATCATTCTCGAGTTAGCAAGCCAAGTGTCGTCGCTAAAGAAGGTTTTATTTGACTTGTGTAAATTTTTTAGTCAGAGCTGTTTTGTGTGCTCGTCGTTATATTTGTTTTTTTCGATGTGAGATGAGTTGTCAATTCAGGATTTCTTCCACAGGGTTACAAAATTAACCACGCTTTATATTTGGAAGTTTTGAAATGATTGCGCAACAGCTTGCGGCGGAAGAGGTCTTGAGAGGGATTTATGGCAGTCGGGTGACTCGTTTTTCCATTACGATAGCGCCTCTGCTCATACAGCCCTGTCTGTGCGCCAAGTTTTGACCAAAAATTTCCACAACTATTATAAAAACTACGAATACACGAAACAACTATCACTGAAAAATTCATACAAGTCGACTGGAACCTTCTTTAGCGACGACGCTTGGCTTACTGACTCGGCAATAATAACTCCATAGGCTCCTAGCGGCAGAACGTGGTACTACAAAAACTCCACCCACCACAACATCACTTCGTTTTTATTTGGGTACCCCCTTATATATTTCATATAATGTAGATGTGTGACACTGAGAACTTGTATGGATTGTTGAAAGAAGTGAAGTGATAATGAAACGAATTTTAAGGTACACGCAAAGAGTTTGCTAATAAAACATTGAACGACCGGTTATTTTTACACGTAATAATACAATTGTTCCCACAATTTATCTTTGGAGAAGGTTGTAGCCATCTACTAAGTAAAAAGAACAGATACCAGCTTTTTATAAATACCAAAAGTCCAAAAGTATATTAAAACATGAACAATAATTTATGACATAGTCAAATGTGTAGATACTAGGCGTTTTAAAAACTGAGAAATACCCATTATTTCCTCTTACAACATAATGGACCTACAGTGGCTTCTGTATGCTCGTAGCTACTACAGGATACTCTTACACTTCACAACCATTACATGCTCTCATACCAATGTGGTGGAAAAATTACCCTATATCCAGCAAACCTGATCTATTTGATCAGCAAGAATTTTCAATTTTGTTTCCACAAGAACTTGGTTATCAAATATTTTTCCGCAGGTAGCAGTGACCCATAAATTGATTTAGAATGATGTCATTGTAATGAATTCTAACAGTTTGTATGAATACAGAAAGTAATACAAAGTAATCGTTACAAGGTAATGTCTCTTAATTTAAGGTAATAATAGTAATAATAGCCACTGTTATTGTTTATATCTTTCCTATTATACGCCCTGACTTAATTTTCATTTGTGACATGAACCGATGAAAAATTAATGAGGACTATACTATATGAATGAGTTTATACTGGATAGTCCCTTCAAATTAGGAAAACTGAAGGAAGTTTTCCTACAGCTAAGCGACCTATACAGAAAGTTGTGTTGGGGTTGTGTCAATATATTTTTCACCTAGCGCATGATAAAAAAGGGTTGTGTTTTATATATATATATATATATATATATATATATATATATATATATATATATATATATATATATATATATATATATATACGTTTTTGGCCTTTTCGGTTTCTTGCGTTTTTCTGAAAAACTATGCATTTTCTGGAACACATGACTTTATTTGATGTTGTATATTTTGCGATTCTCCACAATTTTTGTTGTTTTTATTTTTTAGAAATTCTGCTTAATTGCGTCGCTAGAGCGCACTGAAGAATTATTGAGCTGTTTTTCGATTTTAAGCCAAAACTATATATTGTAGAGAAACATATCCAGAGATCAAAGTTGTAGATATAAGAATTTTCGACACATTTTGATGTTTCGTTTTTAAGTCCGTTTTATTTTTTTTTTGTAACACTCTTGTGCGAATGAAAAAAACATTCTAGCGCACTATTTTTTATTTATACTCAAAATGTGCATTTTTTGTAAAAAAAAAAGTGGAAGACAGTTTGTAGGAACTTTTTTGCCCTCTAGTGGCAAAATCGTGCGACTTAAAAAAAAACAAAACAACAAAATGTATCGGAAATTTTTATATCTACAACTTTAATCTCTTGATATTTTTCTCGACAATGCATAGTTTTGGCTTAAAATCGAAAAACAGCTCAAAAATACGTCAGCGCGCTCTAGCGGCGCAACTAAGCAGAATTTCGAAAAAATGAAAAGAACAAAAATTGTGGAGAATCACAGAATCCACAACATCAAAGCAGGTTATGTTTTCCCAAAAATGCATAGTTTTTCAGAAAAAGTTTTTCAGTTTTTTTTATCATGCGCCAGGTGAAAAATATTTTGACATAACTCCAACACAACTTTCTGTACAGGTCGCTTAGCTATAGGAAAAATTTCCCAAAATCAGTGATGTTTTGTCTAGTTTGAAGGGACTAGTAAGTATACACTATTTTAGTGTATTACTATAAAGTAAATATACTAGAAATGCAGTACTGATTTCCCTTTAGAAAAAGTTATTTTTGTGTTACTTAAAGTTAAATTTGTTTTTGAATTAATCTATTATGTTTAATGAATTCTTTCCACTTATAGAAATAGATAATTGTTTTTTAGGACAGCTCGCCAATAATACGAAAAAGTCTCAAAACTGCAATATCCTACCACCCGCGAGGTGCGTATGAATAGTCTGGTCTTTATTCGTCGAATTGAGACGTTTTCAAATTGACCATCGATTAATGTATATAGAATGTGAATGTACACAGAGTTCGATCTGGCGCGGCATAAAGTTCATCCTTTTCCCAGCTGCCTCACTCTTTCTTCTACACATACCTAAAAAATAGAATAAAGTGTATAAATAACTGGAATAAAGCTTTCTAATAGAAAAAAGTGTGAGATTCTCTATCTCACACTTTTTTCTTATTATTCTAATAGTAATATAATTAATAACCAAATATAAAACAAATACTAACGCCCTTAGGTGACCAAGCAATTAGTGTCTATTGAAACCAATACAAATTTACAACGAATTTATGATTTTTGAAAGAAGAGAAACGTGTTGAATATCCATTAAACCACTTTTGTATTAATCCGGATCGAGTATCGATAGGTATTTTACTTAAGGTGTTGTTTCTTGCAAAAATCTTGTATGGTATATGAATTTTTACCATAATTTGACATATGTTTGTTGACAAATAACAATTTTTGAGTTATAGTTTTTTTTTTCATATTAATAGCGTATAATAGAATACAACGCTCAACAGCCGAACAGTAAAATCATTTGAATCTTATATAAGCCGTTAACTTTTTCTTGAATATAATTATAAATGGTTAGCACAAGATAGGAGAAGCTGGAGGTTAGCGTCCAACCAGTCTTAGGACTGATGACCTAATGATGATGATAATTATAAATCATTTCCCGAGTCGGAGCGTGGAATGTCAGAAGCATGAGACAGGCAGGGAAGCTAGAAAATCTGAAGATAGAAATGGATAGGTTAGGATTAGATATAGTAGGTATAAGTGAGATGCGCTGGCCGGAAGTAGGAGATTTTTGGAGCGGTGACTATAGGGTAATACACACAGGATCGGTAAATGGAAACGCGGGAGTAGGGATCGTTATGCGGAAGAACGCAGGACAGTGTGTAGATAGCTACCTACAATACAGCGAGAGAGTAATGATGGTTAGGCTAGATTCTAAGCCAGTGGAAACAGTAATAATGCAAGTATACATGCCTACTTCTAGCCACAGTGAGGAAGAGTTAGAAACCGTTTATTCGGACATAGAGCAGGTAATAGGATTTGTGAAGGGTCATGAAAATTTAATAATAGTAGGAGATTTTAACGCAGTCGTAGGTGAGGGGAAAGAAGGAGAATTTGTAGGCCCTTATAGATTAGGAAACAGAAACGAGATAGGTAGCAGACTGATAGAATTCTGTGAGAAGCACAAGATGGTAGTCGCGAACACATTGTTCAAGAATCACGTTAGGAGGCGGTACACCTGGAAAATGCCAGGAGGGATAGACAGGTATCAGATAGACTACATTCTGGTTAGGAAGAGATTTAGAAATCAAGTAAAAGACTGTAAGAGTTATCCAGGAGCAGATGTAGACAGCGACCACAACTTGGTAGTCATGAGAGCTAGATTAAAGTTCAAAAATCTGAAAACCCGGAAGGATAAGAAACGTATAAATGTAGACATATTGAGGGATCAGAATATGAAAGATAAGTTCCAGGAGAAAACAGATCAATTAATAAATAAAACGAGTAAGGACGAAATCAAGAACGCAGAAACTGAGTGGGAGGGTATCAAGAATAGTCTAGCTTCCGCGGCTACGGACGTTTTAGGACACGATAAAAGGCAAGCTAGGAAGCCCTGGATAACGGACGAAAACTTAAACTTAATGCAAAAGAGACGAGGCTACAAAAACAGACGAGACGAAGAAGGACTGAAAACTTATAAGTCAATAAAGTGGGAAATCATTAGAAAATGTAGAAAAGCGAAAGAACAATGGATAGAGGATAAATGCAAAGAAGTAGAAGATAAGTTGCAAGTAGGTAAGACCGATGAGGCTTACAAAATAATTAAGAGGAACTTCAGGGATATAGGAACAATAAGTAGAAACGTTAGGAGTCAATCGGGGGACATACTGATCGGAAGAGAGGAGAAAGCGGATAGATGGAAGCAGTACTTAGGAAATTTATACGAGGGTCAGGAATTAGGAGAGATATTAGAGGAAGAATCTAGCATCGATAGGGAAGATGTAGGAAAACCTATATTGAGAGAGGAATTTGAAATAGCACTAAGGGGGCTAAAGAATAATAGAGCGCCGGGTGTAGATAAAATACAGACGGAAATTTTGAAATGTGCGGGACAGAAAGTAGTAAATAGGATGTTTGAACTGGTAAAATACATATATGAAACGGGCGAGATGCCAGAGGATTATAAGAGGAACATTATCGTTACTATACCGAAAAAGAGAGGAGCCGACAAATGCGAGAACTTTAGAACGATTAGCCTAACTTCCCATGCGTCAAAAATCTTAACTAGAATAGTGCAGAAGAGGATGGAAAATAGAGAGGAGGAAATACTAGGAGAAGACCAATTCGGGTTTAGGCGAAATAGGGGAACTCGCGAAGCTATTCTGGCTCTAAGAGTAATGTTAGAGAAAACAATAGAAAAACGCTTATATAGGATTTGTAAATTTAGAAAAAGCTTTTGATAACGTAAGATGGGAAAAAATGTTCGAGATACTAAAGAGCGCGGTAATAAAGTATAGAGATAGGAGAGTAGTACACAATCTATACAAAGAGCAAACTGCTGTTATAGAAGTAGAAGGGGAAAAAGGGGAAGTAGATATTAGGAAAGTACGACAAGTACGAAAGTACGAAAGAGTAAGACAAGGATGTACGCTATCACCACTAATTTTTAATCTGTAAATCGAAGAGGCGATTAATGTGGTAAAAGATAGAGTGGATTTCGGGATTAAAGTACAGGGACAGAAACTAAAAATGCTGAGATTCACGGATAATATAGCAGTATTAGCATCTAGTAAGGAGGAATTAGAATCAGCATTGAACGAAATGGAGGCAGTGTTGACAGAGGAATACGGAATGAGGGTGAATAAAAACAAAACTAAAGTGTTAGTGTGCAGAGGGCGCGAGAGCAGAGCAAAAACGAAAGTACAAATTAATAACGAAAGATTGGAGGAAGTTAAAGACTTCACTTATTTAGGAAGTAAAATAAATTGGGATGGAAGAAGTGATAAAGACATAAAACAAAGAATAGCGCAGGGTCGAGTAGCGTTTAACAAAAAGAAAGCACTTTTATGCTCGGGAGTAATAAACTTAGAAACAAGGAAGAGATTATTGAAAACATATGTATGGAGCACGGCACTATACGGCTGCGAAACCTGGACGGTAGGGGAAGCAAGTAGGAAGAAATTAGAAGCTTTTGAGATGTGGTGTTACTGAAGAATGATGAAAATACCATGGACTGATAGGGTTAGAAACGACGAAGTATTGGAGAAAGTCGGCGAGGAAAGAAGTATGTGGAAAAACTTAAATAAGAGAAGAGATAGAATGGTAGGCCACTTGCTGAGACATGGGGGAATAGTCCGCGATATATTGGAGGCAGAAATAGGAGTGAAGAAAGGCAGAGGTAGGCCTAGATTAGACTACTGCTCGCAAATAGTAAGGGATGTAGGTTGTAGCACAATTAGCGAAATGCGTAGGTTAGCACAAGATAGGAGAAGCTGGAGGTTAGCGTCTAACCAGTTTTAGGACTGATGACCTAATGATGATGATAATTATAAATATATATCGAGGTTTGGTTGAAGAAGTTTAACAAAAACAGAGCGTTTTCTTAGAGCGGTATAATCTACTGCAAAATCAGAGAATATAATATTTATTTATTTCGTTGAACTGGTTGTTTAACTTATAGTCAGATTATATACGAGGGTCATTCAAATATAAACGAGCCTTTTGCTTAAAAAAATTTATTTTACATTACTTTTCAAAACATCATTTTACATAATTTCTCTACATAGCTCCCCTCTTTCGCTATGCATTTTTCCCATCGAACAGGCAGTTTTTTTTATGCCGTTTTCGAAGAAAGACTTAGGACGGGTATTCATCCAGTTGCGCACGAACTCCTCAACCTGCTGATCATTCTCAAAGCGCTCCGCGCCAAACGCTTCCTTGAGCGGCCCAAACATGTGAAAATCACATGGTGAAAGGTCGGGACTGTAGGTAGGGTCTTCAAGGGCAGTCCAGTGCATTTGAGCCAATTTCTCGGTGGTTTGACCAGCAATGTGCGGTCTTGCATTGTCGTGCAAGAGCAGAACGTTTCGGATAGGCCGACGGCGCCGTTTCGACCGATATGCACTTCGAACCTGGTCCAAAAGGTCACAGTAGTAGGCAGGAGTTTTGGCTTTTGTCGGTGCTGCCTCCCCCTTCTGCCGCCACTCCATACTAGCCCTTTTCGACTCGGGGGTGTAGTGGTGAACCCAAGTTTCATCACAGGTCACTATTCGTTGCAAAAAATCGTCCCCTTCATCTTGAAAACGAGCGAGAAGCATTTGAGAAACTTGAACTCTCGCATTTTTCTGATCTGCATTAAGAAGACGTGGAACCCACCGTGCTGACACTTTTCGGAATTCCAGCTTGTGTCGGATAATGGAGTGTATACTTCCAATGCTGATCTTCAATTTTCCATTGATGTCTGCTACCGTAATTCGACAATCACCGTCAATAAGGTCCCGAACAGCTGTAATGCTTTCTGGCGTGATGCTGGTGTGGGGCCGTCTTGCGTGACTCAGGTTTTCGACTTGTTTACGCCCTTTCTTGAACTCTGCACACCAGGCTTTCACCCTCGCCCATGAAAGTGTTCTTTCCTCGAATTGTGCTCGTAATCGGTTCCAAATTTCGGCCAGTTTAACACCTTCGTTCGTAAGAAATCTTATTACGATGCGTTCATCATAAAGACAACTAACGAACTGATGTTGAGTGGCCGGTTTGGCCACGAATCCCTCCTAGGAGATCCCCGCTACCACGCCTAATCCTCTGCATCACTGTATAATTCCTTTTTTGCTCTCAGTTGCCAAAGGCTCGTTTATATTTGAATGACCCTCGTATAATATCATAATGAACATTTCACAGATTCTAGTCCCGATTTAATCGATTTCAATTAGTGATTCATAATGGAAATAACAGAAATCGACCATAAATTTTTCCTGGAGTTTATTCAACAAACTTACCTCGAATCGAACCTGTTAGACGCCTATAACATTACACCCAATTTGAATCTGTCGAAAACCATTAGTCGCGTGGCTCTTCCCACCCGCGACCATCGAAAGCTAACCAAGAGCTTTTAAGAGCCACCTTGGCGATCCGGTGGGGGCTAAGCAGCAACTAATCTCGAGCGGAGATTAAGAATGCCAGAGGATATGCATTACACACACTAGAATCCGTATTCGTTAGTGACATTCATCCCATTGCGCGCTAACGATGATGACTTTCGGCCTATTCGAGTTCGTTGCGTGCGCTTAAGTGTTCACGGAAAGGTGGTGCCGCTCCGGAAGTTTCCTGCCGGCTTAAGGACTAATATTAGCGCGTCCTTCACCCATAAATTGGCAAAACAAGTTTTGTTGCCGGTGGCGAAGTGGTTTCTGTGTGCTAGTGTGGCGTGAATTCACGAGGAATTGAATTAAAAGGGGATAATAGTGAGTTGCAATTGTCGCGTACTTCGCTAAACAATTAGTGGTGGAATAGCAGTGGTAAGGATTCGTTAACATAATAGCTTACAACTAAAACAACTTTACTTGTTAGGAATGTATTCACGGCAATATTAGCAAGAGCTTTCGCTCCAGATAAGTTACAACGTTTACACAAGGTGGGTCAAAAGTAGGTAACCAATTTATTTTTTAAATATTGTATTTAATCCTCCGTCGTGAGCAGCCGGTTTGTGAGATCCGGCAGTCACTTTTTTCTATGCTGCACTTTCGTGTATATTACGAATATCAACTCAAACTCCCTCATAGCTTCCTAGCTCCAAACCACTCTTTTCAATATGGTGTCGATTTTGTAAATGCATTCCCTGGCTTATGGGCCACCCGGATCTATCAAATGCATTGCGCCCGATCACGTCATTATTTTCACTTTTATATTTTGTTAGATTTCTTTTATTCTTTAAATTAATAATATTTTTTGTGATTTCTACACTTATTCTCGCTTTTTATGGTAGTATTATTCGAAATTAACACATTTAGGTGTTATATTATTTGTTTATACTAAGTACCGTTACCAACAATGTGGCGTTTATTTTTATTTGGATCATGCTAGAATGTTGAAGAGGATTTCTGTACACTTAAAATAGGCAGTTACAATTTTTCTGTGCAATTCACGTCCAATATTTTTTTATATATAACTTTGACTTTTACGTGAAGAAATACGTGGTTTGTTTTCGGGATTCAAAATATTGTTCAATACTAATTTATGTTTGTGTTTTATCCTTAAAACAGAAACAACTTGTCAACAGCTGGTTCTCCTATAAAAATCTTCCATTGATTGACAGCATTAAATGAGTTCCTTTATGTAAATTTCATTATTACGATTAAAAATTAGTGAAACATGTATATTATTGTATTGTGTCAATTAAAATAAGTATTTAATTAAGTCTTCACTTCATTAAAATCTGAATTCCGTAAGATTTGATTATGGAATCTCTCAGATGCATTGTGCCCGAATGTGCTCAGATTTATACTGCGCCCGACGGAACGTCAATAACTTCAATATAATATTTTTTCAAAAAAGTATATTCCTTAGAGCATATTCCCTGGAGATTTACTTGTGAGAAATAACGTCTAGTAGGTGACCACCTTCTTCTTATTTACGCAGTCTTGCTCTAATCACTGAATATTCCATCACTAGTATCAAAATCTCTATTGGTATTGCCCGAATTTCGTTTTTAATATTACCTTTTAATTTTAGAAGTGTCCTTGGTTTATTTTTGTAGACTCTTTGTTTTATGTAGCCCCAGTGAAAGAAATCTCGCGCCGTTATGTCGGTCGATCTTAAAGGCCAGTTCAGGTTGCAATTTAAGAAATTATTCTATTAGGAAACAGTTCTTAAAAGGGCAATACTCTGTCCAGTGGTGTGTCATATGGTACCGTCCTGCTGAAACCACAAATTCTCAGCAGAGTTTTGTAAAGCTGGAAATAAAAATTCGTTAAACATTATTTGGTAATGCTCCCCATTGGCCATCATTGCATTGCCTTCATTATCCTCAAAAAAATAAGGCCCGATCACTCTAGTTGAAGCCAACTATTTCACGCCAGCCAGTTACGCGAATTGGATACAGCTCTTTCTCTTGAATTCGAAGATTGTTTGTTTATTAACACGTCCTATTAGATGAAACTGTGCTTCGTCACTCATAATCAATTCATAAGTAAAATAAGGACATTCCGTGGCTAATTATTGTTGAACGGCTACGCTATACTCCAGATATTTTTGCTCATCCCGAGGCTTAATTTCCTGAACTAGCTGTATTTTGCAAGGGAAAAAGTGGAAATCTAGTTTCCATACTCGTCTCAGGCTAGTCCTGGTCAATTCCAGTTCATTTGATCATCTATTGGTTGAACTTGAGGGATCATCAGATACCCTTATTCGCTCGATTTTCTCCGGATTTCTAGCTGAACGTCGAGACCGATCTAGAGATCTCTCACACTTACCGTTTCTCCAAACTTAGTCAAAAATAAATGACAAAATTACGAATTGTTTTTTTTTGTGAGCGATTCTCTGGTACTACAATGTGCACGATATTGACGCTGGGTAAGAATTGTAGGATTTCTGATTTGGAAAATAAAATGCGACAAAGTTTATGCCTTGGGGACTTGATAGGTGGCCTATTATGAATTTTCCAACATTCCTTTACAATTCTCAAACAAGATGGAAACAATTAAAAAATAAGAAAAACTGTAGAAGCAATTAAAATGGGTTACCCACTTTTGCCTCCTCCCCTCTCCCCAGTTTATTTACATATTATAAAAGAATGATCATACACATTCTAAAAAAAGTTACCCATTTTATAGTAATTAAGTGTAGAAATCTACTCCACATTCAACCATACATTGGGAGTGGAGTTTGGTGTCACAGTTTCTGGCTCAGTTTTATATATAACATATTAAAAAATGTATCAAAAAAGGGTAACATTAGTGGAGAATTAAAATGGTGCACCATGCTAGCAAATAGTGACTACTATTGTTTTTAACTGGGTAGAACTGAGACAGAAGGTTTACAAATATTAAAGAATTCCTTTTTTAGCGTAATAAGGGATATTTTAATGAAATAATTAAAACTGTTGTCAAGAAAATCACAGAAATGATGGAAATTGAAAACTAAGGGATACTTATTAATACATATCTAAAATGTCATACACATATGAATTATATAGTCGTAAATATAAATAAATGCCTATTTAAATTCTACCAGCTAAAAGAATTATGACCAATAAAAGTTTTAAGAATGGTACATACAGTATTAATACAATTATCCTGCAGGTTAACAGTATGAGGTACAGCACATAATAATGTTTTACAATCACTAACAATAATACAAAAGATATTCTGGAAATAATTATAATAAGAAATAAAAAATTTTCCACATCGAAAATCTTCAAAACATAAACGTTCTCGCGAATAGACAGAGTTCATTAAAAACATTAAAAACATACACACACACAGGAAAGTAACAATCATCATAAAACCCGATTGCCTCATAATATAGGAACAATATTTAATTCATGCGAAACAATAAATTATTGTTTTGCTTTGCATGTGTATGTAATAATTAGCTGCTATTCAGAGTATTAAAAAATACTCTTTAAAATGAATTATAGTCGAGTATGCTGTGGATTGTTTTGTCCCTGTTCCTAATTTATTTATTATAACGAAATTTGCTCATCAGAACACTATTACAATATTAGTATTTTTTTGTTATTTGTTTTAGAATATATTACTAATCTTAAAACTGATAATGGGTGGTATATACAATCATTTTATAGCCAGAGATTGCAAGCTCTTATGTCTATTATAATTATTTATATTAATATTATTCCATTATAATCAGGTATATTAATAATCGTCTCAGTTTTAGCCATCTCCCCATGATGCTAACTTGATTGACGAGACGCGAGTCGAGAAATATGTAATTTTTCGGTGTTCGTACAAAACAGGTCTCGTGTTTTTTTTTATTAATAAAAATAGTACTGAAAACGATACTTGAAGATAAAATTGAACATGTTTCCCCCAATTTATCAAACAAAAGATAGCGCGGCCAGATTAAACTCTGTGTACATTCACATTATATATAAGTACATCAGTCTGTAAAGGTCTCAATGCGACTGAGTAAATACCAGGCTATTTACTGCGCACCTCATGGACGGTCCGATATCGCAGTTTTGAGACTTGTTTCTATTCTTGACGAGTAGTACGTGAGATAATTTGGACAAGAGTCATAAGCGACTGTCATACGATCACCATTAGAACATGTTATTGATTACAATATTATCAAATAACCTAACATTATTGCAGTTTTCAACTTAATAGAATGTCTTGTGTAAATAATACAGTTATTTACTCATTTAATATGGGATTCTTAAAATAAACTAAACTTCCATTGTGAGACTACTTTTATTTTACTAATTCTAACTTTATTGTTATTTTTTTGTCTATTTAAAAAGATGTCCTGACAGCTTTCTGTATAAGAAACGTGTGTCCCTGTCTTGTCATTTCAATTCATTCTTTTATTTAACTATTCATTATCTTTTCTTTATATACTTCTAACAGAGGTTAGAAAGTTCTCGTTCTGTTTTTCCGCTTTATCAGTAGCATCAACCCTTCGTCGGGCGCAACCGATCTGTGAGATCCGGCAGTTACTTTCTTTCTTTTGCCCTTTCGTGTGTATTACGAAAACACATGAAAGTGAATATTAACTCGAACTCCCTTATAGCTTACTAGCTCCAAACCACTCTTCTCGATATGGTATCGATTTTTTTTAGTGCATTCCTTGGCCTTGTATGGGCCGCCCGGATCTGTCAGATGCATTGCGCCTGATTACGCCATTATTTTTACTTTTATAATTTGTTAGATTTTTTTATTATTTAAATTAATAATAAATGTTTTGGTATCTCTACATTTATTTATTCTGGCTTTTTACTGTATTATTATTCAAAATTAACACATTTGGGTGTTAAATTATTGATTTATACTAAATATCGTTACAAAAAATGTGACGCTTATTTTTGTTTGCAACATGCTAAAATGACGAAGAGGATTTATAACTCTTTACACTTAATATAGGTAGCTACTTATAACTTTTCTTTATAATTCACGTCCAATATTTTTTTATATATAACTTTATGACTTTTACATGAAGAAAGAGGTGGTTTGCTTTATGTATTAAAAATATTGTTCAATACTAATTTATGTTTGGGTTTTGTCCTTAAAACAGAAAAAAACTTGTCAATAGCTCGTTGTCCTGTAAAAATCTTTCAAATTTATTATTTTACAACATTTAATGATTCCTTTCTGTAAATTTAATTATTACGATTAAAAACTAGTGTAAAATGTTATTACTGTATTGTATTAATTAAAATAATCGTTTAATTACGTCTGCACTTCATTAACATCTAAGCTGTGTAAGATTTAATTATGGGATCTTTCAGATATATTGCGCCCGAATCTGCTTGGATTCATACTGTGCCCGACAGAAAGTTAAGATAATTGTGTCTAGTAATATGGCCCATAACTCAGAACTATAGGAAATATATACAGAACTATAGAAAATAAAACTCAAAGATTTCCCTATATTTTTTATGTACAGAAAAAGGGAAATAGATATATATTTATAACAGTATACTTAGTTTACGAGTATATTGCCAATAATCAGTTATTGACCTGGTTGAAAGTACCATATCGGATACCCCTTTCGGCCTAAACAAATTCACGAAGAGCTTTTCGCCCGGGCTGATGGGCATTGCAATATAAAATCCTGTTATAAGGTTTCATATTATTTTATCTAGAAGGCGTGAAAAGTTTTCAAGTTAGACCCTTGTAAACGATCCGGCTGATCTGCGACTCCTTTTTATATAAACAGTGTTGAACCGTGATGGCATAATCTTGTAGAGGCAAATCCTTGTTGTCCCCCGTCGAGAAGCCCGATGAATATTTGATAAGTGATCTCGGTGACCTGACGTTCCCTCCATTGGGGATGACGCCGTGGAAACTTCTTTCCTTTGCCCAGAAAGAGACAGAGAACTTGCCAGGAGACGCAGGCAAATGATGGAGGTTTCGATTGAAATACTCTAACGATGTTTCGGTTTAATTTCCTTGCTTGGAAGAGAATACTCTTGAGGTGGTAATGATTTTTATATTGAATTAAATTTTTCATACCTTCATAAAACCAATAAAAATGTGTAAATAGATAAAATCGTTATAATAAAGTTAAAAAGATTATTTAAAGACAGCTTTACATTTTTCAAGGGCCGGTTACCATCAAATTCTGATTCTAAATTCTGATATTAATAAAACTTGAATTGATGGGCCTTATCAAGATATATTAATAACACAAGCCAACAACAATTTTGTGATAAAACTTTTTTTGACTTTTTGGCTTAGTTACATACCAACTACAGAAACACCATTTCCTTGTTTTCCATCACGCACCAGTATTTGTAAATGTATATTGTACAATAATTTGTAGTTCTGGTAACTGAGGTTCTATAAATTAAATTTTGCCTCAATCTTTGCGGCGTCCTTGTGTTTGATTGGTTTGAAGCGTATACACAAGTGTGGGGGATTTACTGAAATTGAGTTAGCCGGTGGGAATATTCTGGTTTTATACTATTAGGGCATTTACATAGTCACTCTAGTATGTTTTTAATGTGTGTACGTTTACTCGTGGCACGCGTCGTCTGTTTTTATTTTGTTTTAAAAATGCGTAGAAGTTTCAAAAATACACCAAATATATTTTATAAACTTAACATCTGGTTTAAATGTTATATATACAAATTTTATCTGCAAAAAGTTCTTTTGCCACCACTTCATATTAAATTAGGATTAATGAAGCAATATGTAGAAGCTATAAATAAAAATGGAAATTGTTTTAAGTATTTATGTGGAAAATTTCCAGCTATTTCTGAAGCAAAATTAAAGGAAGGAATTTTCGTAGGAACACAAATAAGGAAATTAATGTAGGCCCAACAGATTCAAGAAAAAATTACAGAAATTGAGAAATAATCTTGGATATGCTTTAAAAATGTAACAAAAAATTTTTACGAAATTATAAACATCCGCAGTATGAGGAAATTGTCAACAAAATGCTGGATAAGTTTAAGCAACATTCAATGAATGATTACACAATAAAAACTACGAAACAAAGTTTTTTTTCGAAACGAAGAAACGAGAGATTTTCAAAGAAAAAAAAATTAGAGACTAAAAACTATTTGTGCTCTTGCATTATAGTACGTTCTTTAAAGTTTAGTAAATATAATGTTTATTAAAATATAATTTCTCCTTTAGTTTTTAATTTATTCTGATTATTCAGTTGGTCAAAGCCTTACGTGAGGGGCATAAACAGAAGATGGATATGAAATCAGTGTAAATAACTTAGTTATATCAGTTATCAACCCCAAATCAACTTTCAAAATGTCAAAATTTGTAGACTTGTATAAATAATCAGTATTTATTTCTTATAGGAAGTTAATAGTGGATGAAAATGCATTCAAACGTCTGTTAACTTTTTTCCTTCAACATGATAATGGTCTAATGGATAACAACATTCTACTTTTATTTTAGTATATTATTTAATCCAATCAAAATTCGAAGGATACAAGTCGAATAGAATATGTTTTACTATATGTGTTGTCTTTTTCTAATTTAATATAATTTATAATAATATTAGTGAAATACAAATTAATTATATTCCACTAACGACATATTACAGACCATATAATGCATAAAAACCATTTATATTATTTTAAATAATTTTTGTTCCATAATTATATTAAAAACTATAATAAATACCTGTGAACGTTAATATTTACCTAATACAAAGGCAAGTAAAGCATATATTACACGAAATATGCACCTGACTTGATTTAAAACAACCTGCAGGTTATATAATACTAGTATGTGTCATATAATTTCACAATCCGAATTTATATGAATTGTATAGCTCTAGCACTGTCGTGCCTATACTGTTGTATGGGTGTTAGCAGAATATAAAAAGCCACTTGTCATAATTTCAATTATATTATCTGATAGGTACTCAGCGCAACAGATACATATGATCACAATTGTGCATTATGCATAAATAATACTGCTCTTCCTTTCCTTTTCTAGATCATTGGTAAACGTATTTTTGGAAGCCATCATCGACGTTATTCTTAAAAGACGTACCTTATTGCAGTTATGGACTTTTTAAAAAAAAGCAATATTTTAAAAGTAAAACTTAAATAATTTCGGTTGAATTTCGGTTCATATTTTTATTAATTACTGAACGTGTTTCTTTTTGAGTAAGACAATTTACACATATAGCGTTAAATCAGATCGACTGTAAGTGATGGGCTAAAACGAAATGTTCTTCTACAAGCAGCATCAAGATACTTCCAAATTTCTAATTCCTAGCACGTAAATTTGTCCTCGATCAAGAAGCTGAATGAGGATAATCAGGATCGACACCTACGGGAAGTCTTCTGACATTGACAAAATAGATTCCTTGAAATGGGTAAACGATGTACGTATTTAAGTATTGTGTAACACGTTCACAACCCCACCTGTCAAATATAGTAATATATTGGCAGATTGTACTTAAGCGGCCACTTTAAATATCGTATAAGTGCATAAAAAACCGTAGTATATTCTATAAAATCCGGCACAACTGTATATAATACAAAGAAATAAAAAATAATTGCATAAAAATGTAATACAAATTGATATAAGCATTCGTCTGGTCATCGGCCTACAATATGAGACTGAGACACTGTCCATGCAAAACAATTTTATGATGTTGATCATAGGTACTTACATAGAAATCGGTGTCATGTCTTATCATGTCATATGTAATCGACATACACAAGTTGAAAGCTATAGCCTGGATGTGGATAAAAAGTCTTCTTCACATATGTTTCCTTTATGATCAATTTCATCATTAATGAAAAGGATACATAACATATCTCCATCACCATAAAGCATAGATGTAATCTTCAGGTCTCATTCTTATTCATTCGTGTATGTCACTTATTGAATCAATGAAATAGATACTCAATATTAACAGAAAGTTAATGCTTGGACGGGAGTAAGTGACAACTTGTTCAATACTATCATTGATGACACCCCTCGATATTTCTCGAAGGAAAATGGAAATGATTTGATCTGATTTTTTCAGCAGATTCAACATAATTTGACTAGTTTATCAGAAGATGGATTGATTTTAAGGATTTGTAAAGGCCAACTGACCTCCTTGTTTTTAATTTGTTCATAGTCTAGATGATCTGATAAATCGCATGAAATACGAAATGTGATAAATTAACGGAGAAATGATTCATCATTTTATAAACAAAGTAAATGAATCTGCATACTGTAAAAAAGTAAGTGGGTGGTACTTCAAGCGATTAATTAAAAAAATATATTACAGAAATAAGGAGTTTAAACTCCAACCCATCTGAAAATGCCTTATATAATAAGGACTAAACAAATTAGGTCAAAACAGCTATTCTCCTGGCTATATGCCAAACGCTGAGCGTTGAATTATATGGCCTCAAGTTTTTACTTCGATTTAGATTGTTCGAAACTACCAATAGATGGCGTTTAGTACGCTCTACTGCGGTGGACCATATACTAGATGTGAGCTTTATCTGTCGAAGGTATACTCATTTACACTGCACTGACGAGACCCAAGATAGAAAGATCGAAACTGGTCTGCAGTTAACGATATCCTGAGATAGGTGACACTTTGCATCTTTCTTGGCGGTTTTGGAACAATCACTGTATTTTTAGTGCTAACTCTGTTAGTCAAAAATTAGATAAATTTTGTCATGTAATTCAGCCCTCGGCGTTTGGCATATAGCCAGGAGAATAGCTGTTTTGACCTAATTTGTTTAGTCCTTATTATATAAGGCATTTTCAGATGGGTTGGAGTATAACTCCTTATTTCTGTAGTTTGAATATTACCCTCTGATAGTAAAACTTTGCATTATATTGATAAAAAAAATATATATTTTGGTTATGCTTAAACTGTCTATACCTTTATCGAAGTAAAGAAAAATATATCCTATTTTCTTTTAGGAAGCATAATGAAATATTTAAACATCTCTCTTAGCAAATGTGTACAAAAATCAAAAAAAGAATGAAATTCGAACCGCCAGTCTCAAATTGATAGCCACATTAATTTGTGGTTGTTAGTTGTGGTCAATTAAGGAGTATACTGAATAAAGCTTCAGCATTCTATGCTGGTATCTTAACCCATTAAAGCTGGAATTATTTTATATTTGCGGTGTAACTGGTTGATATTTATATAATTAAGGTAAACAAATAGATATTTTGTATATTTATTATTAACAAACAGCGTGGGATGGTGGCTCCATATGGAGCCACTAGGCACTTGCCATATTATGATGTTGCCTAGTGTGATATAAAAATACGAACCAAATTCACTTTACAAATACTATTTTAATCTGTGTGGAATCTTTTAAAATAGTCAATACTTAGTCCAACGTCACATTTGTTACACATCGTTCTTTCTTTACCGTTGCATTAGCTACTTGTACATCTCCTTTTTTATCTTTACCTCCAGGAACTGGTACTACGTAGTGGTTTATTCCATCCAATCTGACATCATCACTTACAGGAAAGTCACTTCCCGCAGTAGTAGCCATTCTGCTTCACCTATTAATAAAACGTAGTTTGAAGTCTCTCTTATTATCATTTGAAGGATATTGTTGGAAAGGAAGAGCTCGAATATTTAAACATAGCTAAGTTTGCCGTATTTAGAATACTCTGGATTAGAAAAGAAATATTTTGCAGGCTCCAAATCTCCTCTGTCACAAAATGAATATATTCTTGTGATTTGGTAGAAATTATAGTTGAGGGGATCACAGAATTTTCTACGTTAGGTACTGCTTGTAGCGCATCAGGTTCAACTAATGATTCTCCTACAAATTCGTCATTGGGTTCTTCTGCGGTACCTCCTATACGAAGTTTGTCGGTGAACACAATCTCGGCACCAGCTGAGAGCTGCCAGTGATTGAGATTATCAACTGACCCGCCCTCGTCTTCGTCAGCTGAGCGTTCGTCTGTTAGTGCTTGACTATCGAGAAGTTCAATGTACACATCTGCTACTGCGTTTTAAATTTCCTCATCATCGTAGGCTACATCCAATGCTTCTTTTAAAATTATTCCACTAAAAATATATGTTTACTTATGATAGGGGAAATCGTTCAGCAAGTAGCCTAGCGGCTCCATATGGAGCCAGATATATTTCCTCTCAAATATCACCTCTCATCAAGTTCAAAATAATCATCTACTTCAAAGTCACATTCATTTGGTAAGTGGAAGTTATATCAATGTCATCATTAGGTCATCAGTCCTAAGACTGGTTGGACGCTATCCTCCAGCTTCTCCTATCTTGTGCTAACCTACGCATTTCGCTAATTGTGCTACAACCTACATCCCTTACTATTTGCGAGCAGTAGTCTAATCTAGGCCTACCTCTTTCTTTCTTCACTCCTATTTCTGCCTCCAGAATATCGCGGACTATTCCCACATGTCTCAGCAAGTGGCCTACCATTCTATTTCTTCTATTCTTTATGTTTTTCCACATACTTCTCTTCTCGCCGACTTTCTCCAATACTTCTTCGTTTCTAACCCTATCAGTCCATGGTATTTTCATCATTCTTCGGTAACACCACATCTCAAAAGCTTCTAATTTCTTCCTACTTGCTTCCCCTACCGTCCAGGTTTCGCAACCGTATAGTGCCGTGCTCCATACATATGTTTTCAAAAGTCTCTTCCTTGTTTCAAAGTTTATTACCCGCGAGCATAAAAGTACTTTCTTTTTGTTAAAAGCTACTCGACCCTGCGCCATTCTTTGTTTTATATCTTTATCGCTTCTCCCATCCCAATTTATTTTACTTTCTAAATAAGTGAAGTCTAACTTCCTCCAATCTTTCATTAGTAATTTGTACTTTCGTTTTTGCTCTGATCTCGCGCCCTCTGCACATTAACACTTTAGTTTTGTTTTTATTCATCCTCATTCCGTATTCCTCTGTCAACACTGCCTCCATTTCATTCAATGCTGATTCTAATTCCTCCTTACTAGATGCTAATACTGCTATATCATCCGTGAATCTCAGCATTTTTAGTTTCTGGCCCTGTACTTTAATCCCGAAATCCACTCTATCTTTTACCACATTAATCGGCTCTTCGATGTATAGATTAAAAATTAGTGGTGATAGCGTACATCCTTGTCTTACTCCTTTCCTGATACCTACTTCCCTTTTTTCCCCTCCTACTTCTATAACAGCAGTTTGCTCTTTGTATAGATTGTGTATTATTCTCCTGTCTCTATACTTCATTCCCACGCTCGAACATTTTTTCCCATCTTACGTTATCATAAGCTTTTTCTAAATCTACAAATCCTATATAAGCGTTCTTTCCTTTTTCTATTGTTTTCTCTAACATTACTCTTAGCGCCAGAATAGCTTCGCGAGTTCCCCTACTTCGCCTAAACCCGAATTGGTCTTCTTCTAGTATTTCCTCCGCTCTATTTTCCATCCTCTTCTGCACTATTCTGGTTAAGATTTTTGACGCATGGGAAGTTAGGTTAATCGTTCTAAAGTTCTCGCATTTGTCGGCTCCTCTCTTTTTCGGTATAGTAACGATAATGTTCCTCTTATAATCCTCCGGCATCTCGCCCGTATCGTATATGTATTTTACCAGTTCAAACATCCTATTTATTACTTTCTGTCCCGCACATTTCAAAATTTCCGCCTGTATTTTATCTACACCCGGCGCTCTATTATTCTTTAGCCCCCTTAGTGCTATTTCAAATTCCTCTCTCAATATAGGTTTTCCTACATCTTCCCTATCGATGCTAGATTCGTCCTCTAATATATCTCCTAATTCCTGACCCTCGTATAAATTTCCTAAGTACTGCTTCCATCTATCCGCTTTCTCCTCTCTTCCGATCAGTATGTCCCCCGATTGACTCCTAATGTTTATTCCACTTATTATTCCTATATCCCTGAAGTTCCTCTTAATTATTTTGTAAGCCTCATCGGTCTTACCTACTTGCAACTTATCTTCTACTTCTTTGCATTTATCCTCTATCCATTGTTCTTTCGCTTTTCTACATTTTCTAATGATTTCCCACTTTATTGACTTATCAGTTTTCAGTCCTTCTCCTTCTCGTCTGTTTTTGTAGCCTCGTCTCTTTTGCATTAAGTTTAAAATATCGTCCGTTATCCAGAGGCTTCCTAGCTTCCCTTTTATCGTGTCCTAAAATATCCGTAGCCGCAGAATCTAGACTATTCTTGATACCCTCCCACTCAGTTTCTGCGATCTTGATTTCGTCCTTACTCGCTTTATTTATTAATTGATCTGTTTTCTCCTGGAACTTATGTTTCATATTCTGATCCTTCAATATGTCTACATTTATACGTTTCTTATCTTTCCGGGTTTTCAGATTTTTGAACTTTAATCTAGCTTTCATGACTACCAAGTTGTGGTCGCTGTCTACATCTGCTCCTGGATAACTCTTACAGTCTTTTACTTGATTTCTAAATCTCTTCCTAACCAGAATGTAGTTTATCTGATACCTGTCTATCCCTCCTGGCATTTTCCATGTGTTTATATAAAAATATAACACAGATATTATAATACGTAAATTTAAAGTAAATTACACTAGTCGAAAGTCATCATATTTTATCATATTTTCCATCTATCACCACACAAGTATTTTTCAACGTGCATGATCTATCCTAAAGCCATGCTCAATTAAAGTAACCGCCACTTCACACTCGCGTTCATCTGATGCCACTCTAACAGACCCATGTTGGCATTCGTCAAACAAAACGCTTATAGCGACGTTATCACTTATAACATGGATACACTACTAGTGGCTCCATATGATGCCACACGGCGGCAATGGGTTAAGTTCAAAGCCGGGTACTGGCAACAATTGGTTAAAGTCTTTTTCTCATGATTATTCAATTTTCACATAACCACTGTTCGAATGCGGATTAACATGGATGTTAATCCGCATGCATTATAGGAATGGCCAGATCTTGTGAGGTTAAATTATTCCATAATTGTTGGAGGCAGGACTGCCAATTATGTGAAGTTAACGTGGATACGGATTCGGAGTAATCCGAACATGCGTTCGATTCCCATATCAGCATATCAGTGTGTTTATGTCATCATTCGGAAGCAAGGTGGAAGAATAACTTCATTTCCGTAGAAATGACAACGAATATAAAATAGCAACATTTCGAAGATTATTGCCCCTAACAAAAATTGCACTATTCACAAATTTCATAATATTCCAATTAATTGACATCCATTATATTTCCTAAGGAATAATATTGCAGTTTATTTGTTTATATGACTGAGTTGTTAATGTTCGTAAGGTTCACTTAAATTGCCTACTCCTGTAAATACAATTTAGTACAAGCATTTTATAACCAGATTATCACGGAGTCTCAGAGGAAAAAACGTTACAGTTCTCGCCGGCAAAGAAATTACGTTTAGCGAATACATAGTTCGTAGGTAAAACCCCGCATTGCGACCTGTTTTGCTAACGCCAACGGGTCTGCTTACACTTCGGCTTTGGACTATCGTTTTAGTAAAGAAAACACGTAGTCGTGCCTTCCCACCATTAAAGTCATTAGTTTTAACTATTCCTAACTCCCTGCTAATTTGTCAGCGGTATATTGGATTTAAAGGGATTTGTTTTGTTTGTTTCATTTAAGGGGTCCAGCGCTGGAAGTAACCAGTTTGATATACCGTGAAGTGACCTCTGCTTTAAATTAACTGGGAACGTTGATGATCTGGCTTCAGTGCTGTGAATATTTGGTGATCAAGCGCGGAACTTAACTGGAACTTATTGTGCTTAAGAATCTAAAATACAGGGTCCGGTCAGTGGCGGCTGGTTGTCGAAAGCATAGGGGGTTTAAAAAATCAAAACCATGCAACATTTTTATCGTACTATCATAATAGAAACACTCACATGCTCTATTTAATTCGGCACTGAAATTTATTAAACCTCTGAAAATTCCAGGACTTGAGGAATCTTCTTTTTCATCATGACCTCGAAGTGCTAGTTCAAAAGCTCCGCAAAACTTTATGCAATAGATAATTTTTGAAAGAACATACCGATTCTTTGCTACCTGTTCGTTTTGTTGTTGAATATTGCGTCGGTATGCACTGTCGAGTTGCTGTCGAATGTATACCTTTCCTAACAGTTTCAAATCCAATTGAGTATTAATATGAGCTTGAGTATTCTCATGTTTTTTTATTTTTTCTGCCAAATGACTCAGGTCGGTTACTCCATTTTTTGACCAGGACGGTTCAACGCCGCTATTGAATAACAAGTAGGGGAAGCAAAATAAACTGTTAGTTATACTGCACCCACAAATCTGATCATTTTTTTCATACGTTTTCTTTTTAAACTTTTTGTTAAAATCACTAGATTTGGACTTTGTAGTCTGCGTCAAATTAAGTTCCGGTTTTGGTCCGCCCGCATTTTTAATTTAAATTTTTTGCTCATAACTCAAAGAATTAAAATTGTCTTTCAAATATTGTACGGTAAGACTGTTCGTATCCATAATGTTTAATTATATTTTAGTTATGGTCCATATGTATTTATATCGATATTTATTTAATGCCGTAATAACGTAATAATAACCACACGTAGTTCACTGAACGCCTAATAGCGATATAATGTAATATTTACATTATATCGCATTATAACACAATTTAGCCTCTGGTTCACACCAAATTTGTGCTCCATTTCATCGGAAATATTGTATAACCCCCGCCACCCGTCAAAGTCGTAGATGGCAACAAACTCAACGTAAATCACGCCCATTTGTAGCACGTGCTCCGTCTTTGTCACCATGACAACGAGACATACAATATAATACACCAAGTCCAAATAAAATAAATATGCGGCGCGCTGCATTCCACAAATTTAAATAATAACACTAATAAAATTACGTTTAGATATTTGTATTAGGGTCTCGTAATATATTTTATTTATTAATACAAAGTATATTTTATATTTATTGTAATGTTTGAATTCCAATTTGCTTTGGAAGTTCACGTGCTCATGTGCTCTTATGCAGAAACCGGCACTGGGTCCGGTAAGGAGGGGGAGGATAATATTTTCGAAATGGTTGGTTTTTAAAGGTTAGGAGATGCCGCTTCAGTTGCCATGGAGTCATGGATGCTCAAGCATCGTATTTTTGTTTACTATATGTTCATAGAGACCGATCGTTCTGTTGTCGCTACACAACGCAAGTTTCGAAATCATTTCAATGATAAAAGTCATGGTACCGTGCTTACTTTGGAACACAATTTTGAAGGTGGTAAATAACCTCCGTACAATTGGATTTTTGTCCTGTAAGATTTGATGACAGGCTGCGTTTGTCTGACAGATCAGTAAGACAAATTCTAAATTTAGACCTCCACTTCCACCGGTGGTGGCTTAGAAACTTCGTCAAAATGATTTTATATAGAGATTTACATTCGCAGAAACTATATTGGAATTGCTCCCACATAACCTGTACTGATAACGAGTAACGAGGTGCATTTCCATTCATCGAGCGCTGTGGAATATACAGAATTTTCGATATTGGCCGTATGAAAATCCACGTAAACTTCACCAATGTCCACTGCATTCGGAATTAGCTCCGCCGCAAATTGAGCAGAGCCCACGTATAGCACAGGTACAGCCCACGCCTGACCCAAACCCATCCCAGGAACAGGTTTTGTTTAGGTAGCGCAAATTGAACACACCCAGACCCAAACTAGTTCCACGATGATTGCGAACAAGCAACTAATTCTCGATTTAGAATCTGAATTTGAGAACAAAGAAATATTTATTTTACTGAATTTATTGGAAACAAAAGTAAAAACAATGTATATATACGAAAAAGTTCATAAACTTCCTATATAAAACTCATATAAGATAAAACTCATTTTAATATCATATAATAAAGGATAATCTTTAAACAATTCGATTAATTTTTCCGTTTTTCAAAGCTTGTTCTTAAAAAAATTGCATGACTCACGACCTACGAATCTGTATTTACAGTACAGACCTTTCCACGTGAAAACCAGTTAGGACTGTGCTAGGCGTGAAATGGATTCAATTTATAGGCTGCTCCGTCTATAACTGTGTATCACAGAATCGTCCACGCGTGGGCTGTGCCTGTGCTGTACGTGGGCTATGCTCAATTTACGGCGGGCTTTACTGTATAGTGTGCAGTAGCTCGATTCCGCATCATCAGTCCTTACTTTTTAGAGAAAATAGACTCACAGTGACTGTCAGTACATACCGTTGTTACGATGCTGTGCGAATTTCTTATCCCTGAACTGAGAAAGCGTAACATGAACATGGATGCAGTTTACTGGAAGCACGTACAAGACGGGGCGGGACTACTTGCCACATCTCCAGGGAGACTATGACCTTCTTGAGGCAACATTTTCCTGGGCTCCTAATTTCTCTGTGGGGCGATGGCCTTCACAATCACCGAATCTGTCACTCTGCGATTATTTCTTGTGGGGATACCTCAAAGCAAGAGTTTTCATTGAGAAACCACGTACTTTCGAACTTCGAACCCCCTGCTGCACTTTCCACATCAACTTTTTTTGAAATTATTTTTCTTCTTTCTGCGGAAATAACAAGAGAAATTGAAGTTATTCCAGTCAGCGTGGCACAGCGATGCATCGACAATGTTTCTACTTGTTTACGGGCGTATAATACATATTATAATTCACACGATTGCAAATAAGCTCTAATAACACGCCTTCAAAGAAATATATCGACTTACCAGTAACCCTGTATATACTATTCCCAAATTGTCTTTACCTTTTGTAGTATCAGTGGCGAACTAACCCCGTTGGAGGCCCGGGGCGGCAAAACTAAATGAGGTCTCCGATCTGCTCAGAAATTGATGTATTTCTAGTGTACATTTTGTAAATATAAATAGGCCTGATAATAGGTAAGTAAGTACCTACCTACGTTTATACTTTGTATACGTACGGGGCCTTCAACTTCAAAGTACCTCTTACGTAATGAACATATTTTGGGCTTGTTTGAAATTTGAAAGGACTTCTCGAGATTTGGAGGTCTCCGAGTACCAGAGGTCTGGGGCGGGTCGCCCTCCCCCTATTAGTCCACCACTCTCATTCATACTATGGGCACATGCACGTGGCTCCACATACGCCTACTGACCGCCGTGATGGTATTTTTGTATATGTTGGTTTTAAGGTGCGTCTACATATGTAACAAAAGCCCGTCGCGAACATCGCCGCGTAACGTTTAAAAAGTTACGTGGTGATGTTCCCGACGGTGTTCGCGACGGGCTCTTGTTACATATGTAGACGCCCTTAACGTCGTCGATGTGGCCGTGCGTATCACAATAGCGAACATTTCTTTTGATGCGACGGCGACGCAAGAAACCGACAACCGATGGATCGCCGTGATGTTACGCGGCGGTGTTACGGAGTTCCGTCTACATCTGTTTCTTAAGGGCACATCTGTTTCTTAAGGGTAAAAATGCGACCATCCCAGGTCAGGCCATCAGCTTCTATGATAAATTCAAGACAGTCTATTCCCGCATCTCGCCCCGGAACATCGGTTCTCGTTCGGCATTAGTTTGCTCGCTCTTTAATTTATTCTAAATAAACGTAGCTAAGCAATAACATACCACTAGTATCATTTCACAACACACAGCACTCCGAAGACTGTCATAGTACATATAAATAAATTTCAAGGTCACTTTCAATGGCCTAGACGACTAGACAGATAAATGAAAAGTGCGTGTTTCCAATATACTCCAGTCCCGAACTTACGAGGATATTTTAATTATTCCTCCCATAATATCTAATTTGCCTCGGAATTAATATATGAATCAGGCCATAATCATTTTACATGTATCCACCAAATTGCTCCGATGTGGACAAGCGTGGTTTTAATTATCGTGTGAACAGCGTTCCACGCGACATGACGCTGACCCATATTTATGGCGATTTTGAGATGATTAAAAGGGGGCTGTTAACAGTTTTATGAAATTTGAATGGCGATATTGACGTGCGGGAATGCGTCAAACAAGGGCAACGGAGGAGTTTCATTAATAATGCGGGTAATTTTTCTTGTCGATAGATAATTTTAAATCCGTCACATTAGGTGTGTAACGTTTTCGCATGTGATTTCAGAGAGTTTGCATTTTCGGAGTAAATACCTATATTTTAGACTATACATTGATATACAGGGACGGCCATAATCAAGTACCCGATTTGAAGCGTTCGTAATTGTTTTATCTGACAGCTTTCGTTAGTCTACTTTTGACATTTCTCCAGTGCACATATTCAAGTTTTATTATGAATCGATACACACTAGAGGAACGTGCAGAAATAGCAATTTTATTTATTAAAAGCAATGAATCGGTTATTTCAACACAGCGAAATTTTCGCCGAAAATATCCTCACCGTCCTGCTTCAACTGGAAAGACAATACGCCACTTATGTCAACAATTTCGGCGTAGTGGGACAACGGCTGATGCAAGGCATATTGGACGACCACGAACACGACGCTCAATTGAAAATATCCGGTGTGTAAGAGAAAGCATTGCAGAAGATTCAAGAACGTCAACAGAAAGATGCGCCACACAATTGGGCATGTCTCGGACGCCCCTGAGGCGAATTTTGAAGTTAGATTTGCACGCATTTCCATACAATATCCAGGTGGCACAGCAGCTTCTTCCCAGAGGCCATCAACAACGCCTGCAATACTGTCACAGTCTCCTAAACCTTAACGACAATATTGACGATTTTCCACATAAACTGATGACCGACGAAGCTCATTTTCACTTAAATGGATTTGTAAATAAGCAGAATTACCTCTACTGGGGTACAGAAAACCCTCGTATTCTTCAGGAAATACCCCTACACCCTTCACGAGTCACTGTATGGTGCGGCGTCTTTGCCCAAGGTGTAATTGGTCCATATTTCTTTGAAGACGATGAAGGCACTGCTGTTACGGTCAACGAAGAGCGCTATAGAGCAATTCTGAATAACTTTTTGTCACCTCAGTTGGAAGTTCTAGGACTGGAGGATATGTGGTTGCAACAGGACGGTGCGGCTACGCACACATCCAGAGAGACAACGGTCATGTTGCGTAACATGTTCCCTGCGCGATTAATTTCTCAATTTGGCGACTTAGCGTGGCCTTCGAGATCGCCAGATCTTTCGGCTCCTGATTTCTTCTTATGGGGCTATCTCAAAGGAAAGGTATACGCCAATAACCTTCAGACGCTACAGCAGCTGAAACATAATATCTGTCAAGAAATAGAGGATCTAACGCCAAATGTCTTGACTCGAGTTATGGAATATGCCGTAAAAAGAGCTCAGATGTGCATCGCAGTTAGAGGCGGTCATTTGACTAACATCATCTTTAATCGAGTTTAGGCTTAAACTTTAAATACAAATAAATGTCCTACCCATATTTTTTTGCTTTTTATTTCCTTGCATTGTACACGGCCGCTACTTAAAATCGGGTACTTGATTATGGCCGTCCCTGTATAAGGATAATTGGATCTGCCTTATATTAAAAAGTGGAAATCCATCTGACATAAAAAATTATCGTCCAATTACTATTCTATTAAATATTATTTTCTTTCGTTAGTTATATTTTGCTTTTTGTTTCAAAGCAATAAAATCCGCATTGGTAAAAGTAGATTTAGGTTCACATTTTCACCATTTTGACAGGAAAAGGCAAGGAAAGATTCCTATGTATGTCCTGATATGGTATTATAAAACCTAAGAGTATTTATTTACAGATATTCTTGATTATATTTGGATATCCTTAATTATAGTTTGCTTATAACATAGCAAACTATAATTAATATATAAGTATCTGTAGGAAAATATAAGAGACTCAGCCCCTTTACTGCATAAACTATAATATTGTGAAAATGTCAATTGTTGGGAAAACTTATTAAGCTATTTTCCGAAGTTGTCAGAGACATCGTCATATTACGATGCTTTAAATATTATTTAAAGTTATTTACTACTGTTTAAAATTGGTATTTTTTTCAGCAATATTGAGTAGTGTTGTTAATAATCTTTACTATATAATATTGTACTTTCTAGATCTTATACCTTCAATTAAAAATTAATATTATTCTATAACACAGTTTGGCAGTTGACGTTTTGGCATGTAATTTAACTAGAGCCATAACCGTTTATAAAAATGAAGGTAAAAATGGAGCCTCCGTACCTCGCGGGTGTGGGAGAGCAAATATGTTACCTAATAGAATTAATTAAATGAACAAATAAGGGTAAACAACAAAAGGCCGAGAACATGCTAAAATGTAAGTGATTGATCGAGGAGTCGAAACTTTACTTTGTACCTCATTTGCACATAAAAGAATGCCCCACTCAGTTGATACCGCAATAATAATGGTTAAAACTCACAATGTTCGCCTTCTTTCAGACCTGTTTGATTGACTCTGAAAGAATATTTATATTGAACAACCAAGTTGGAGGTTCGCATGACACACCGTGATTTATGTTTTAGATGTAGAATTCTCGTTTATAAATCATTCATTTAACAAAAGAATGTTTTCTTTGATGTTACACTGAGGTTAGCAAATAATTTGGATGGGGAGCTTCGGAGTTTAAAGTACGAACACTCCGATTTTGGGTCAATGAATCCACCGAGTGGTCTACTGTGCACAAAGTCGGGGATATGCCTACTTTTTAGCATGAAAATTATACAAAGAAAACCTAATATTGAACTCAAAACGCAATATTTGTTGGCCTACAAACGAAAGTCATATAGAATTAAGGGAGATAATTAAGTATCTCAGTCTGGAGAGACAGTTTTTGATGTACGTAATAATTCTAGTAACACAAAATGACAAACCGTACGAGTATCATCCAACAACTGACTTAAGCTGTTCAACTCTTTATATGCTCTTTATCGCTTCTTATTACTTTTCCGCACTCCACTATGTGCGAAAAGGTAATGTAATCGTGCGATGAAAAAGTGAAAATTTAGGTTTGGGTTTATTTTTCGTTTTTCGGCATAAGAACCAAAAAAAAATGGTTTTTAGAAAATCTTTGCTGTGTGTGTGGCGTTGTCGTTGTCGTCGGCATTTATTCTTGTTAGAACGATAACTCAACTAAATCGTGTCGGGCCGATCGGGTTTTGACTGATTCTGATCAGGGACGTCTCCCAGACGACATCTGATTTTGAGGTGCATAGAACCAACACCCACTGAATAACAAGACCTTAGTGCTTATCGTGTGACGTTATCAATGTAGGCCGTGCAATTTTAATCATATAAGGGGATACATACACTAATATTTATGAAAACTATCAATAGTTAATTTATTTTAAAGAACGCTAGTTATATGACAGGCTTCTTGACAAATCCCAACAATTATGTTTGAGTTTTGGTTTAATACTAGGTGTAGTATTAAGTGCAGGCTCCCAACTCCCCTACACCTGCGCCAAAATTCAGGATATGTATTTATGTATAATAAACATTTTTCACACTACTGAAAAGAGGTTATTACACATAAATACACATACTGAACTATTCCACACCTTCTTTTAATTATTATTACTTAGTAGGTATAATATAGGTATGCATGTTCATGTTATGCAGTTTCAAATTTCACTTACCTACCTAACATCGTGCATAACTTAGTGTTGAGGTGAGAGTTTAGGTATAAAAAATATATTATAGAACACAAGCCATGAAAATACATTAATTAAACTTTTAAAGAAATAGGTCTCAAATGATATATAGTTATAAAAAATATTTATGCATGTATAGGTAGGTATATGGCCTACTTCGTTAATGTATCGAGTTTTCTTTTTTTATTTAATTTTTTAAATGGTCGCTATTTTTAGCGCAATAATTTTTTAAGAGGGTATTGGAAATACTTTTGACAATAATTTTTAAAATGTCTCTTCCATTATGATTAGCGCATCCATCGAAATGTGAGACATGTTTCTGTTCAATACAATATTTCAAAATTAAATAAACCATGAACGATCTTTTATTATAGATTTCTAGAAATGTGTCCTCAAATTCATTTATTAATTTATTGAAGATTATATAAGTCACAGATACAACATTTATAATTTTCATTATCGGTAATATTTTCCTCTCGATTTTCCTCTAAAGGTAGGGTAATGACCTCGGTAATAACAGTCTCATATATGGCTTCAAATATTGACTGTATATCGTCCAAACTATGTGAAATAAACGGCGTTTTAAATTTTGATGTTGAAATACAAACTGACTCGCTATACAAAAAAGTTTCAATATTCAGGTTATAATTAATAACAATCGCCCAATTAATGCATGGGCCAGGTGTATATTCAATTTTAAAAATAGTTAATCTTTCACCTTCTTGAGACAAACTTTGAGCAGAAAACCAGTCTTTTGGTAGTTTAAATGTAGAAAATTCTACTATAAATTCATCAAAATTGTCAAAATGTATGTTTTTTTCGTGCTTCTCAAACTCAATTTTGCTTATTTCAAGGGCTTTTGACAAATTTAACTCATCAATATCTTTGAGCTTTTCATCTTTACTTGGCCGTATTTTGACATCTTTTGATAAATAAATGGGGCAATTTAAAAAAATAGATGGTATACAGTCTTCTTTTAGCCGTGGTTTTAGTAAATCTATTGTAAAAATCTTACCAGTGTTTGAGTCTTGAACTGTTGTACTTTTTATTATACTACCTTCAGGAAAATGAGCTTCACATACTCTCGTGTTAGTTGTGGGCTGAAAGTTATCTCGGGGTATCGCTTTTAGCCATTTTTGTCGTAAACTTACGTCCTTTGGAAAACCGAAAACATGAACTTTAGGCCCATTTTTATAGTTTCCGTTATAGCGAGGAACACAACACTTTTGAGGCATAATTTCACTAAGTATCAGTTACCACAAAACTGGCCGAAACCAAGAGAAAAACATACAATTAAACACGAACAAAAACTTATAAACTGTGCTGTAAACAAACCGATGGACCGCCAAAAAGCAACAGGTTATAAGTCCGAAATATATGGTTTTACGTATTTAAAAATACGCCTAACAATATAAATTGTATACCTAAATATACAACGAAATATTAGGTACAAGTTTCACGCACTTAAAAGCACATAAATAGTTCTGATTTCAGAAAAATACAAGAAATAACGCTGATTATAGCAACTTTTATGTTTAGAGGTTAGCGTACCAGATGAGCGCTGTTGCCGGCTCCGTAAGGAAAGTATTTTTGTTAGGGAAGTCGAACAAGATAGTAGTATTTGATAATTAAATAAATAAATTACGAAATACCACATTAAAAAAAGAGGAAATAACATCTTATGGAAATATGTGTTTTACGATATTGAAGAAGAAAATGGTAATTTAAGGGAAAGAGATACATCCTTTATATACTGGAATCCTAATATTCGCTAGTATCGTAGTAGTCTGGCAACGTTGCAAACATCTGTGACCTCTCGATCGTGTTTACGCCACCTGTAAGCTGGCTTCCTACATCTTCGCTCCATATCGGAAAGGCCTACATTCATGACGTCACGAGCTAAAATTTTGTGAGCGCTTTGTCCTTATGTAGAGGTGTTGTTGATAGAACACACTACTATACACATGAGTCATGAGAAAGTACAATGGTGGACTATTTGAGAAATTGTTTTTGTTAGCACGATCACTCAATTAAATCGTGTCGAAGCGACTACCAGATGACATTTATTAATTTTGAAGTGGATAGGACACACCCCACCCTGTCCATGGGTCATGAGAAAGCACGATGGTGGACTATTTGAGAAAAGTAAAACTGTCGCATAAAACACATATTCTGCATTTATGTGTTGGTTTATTTTTTCTCGACCACTCAGTTTCGAGATAGAGATGTTCTACGTGCGGAAAAGTTTTAATAAACAGTTTTAAGGTTTTAAAACTGTGTATTATAATGACAAAGTCTGTTAAGTTTTAAGTCATGGTTCAGATCCGCCATCATTGACAGAGTCTTTCAAGAAGTCCAAAATGATTAATATAACACAACCAATTAATATGCGGTATTCTCGTTCAGTTTTTAATAGGGTGTTGATATACGACCAGAGTTGAACTATTTGTAAGGCTTGGTTGATAATAAATAATTAATAGTCACACGAGAATAAGTAATCTATGGAGTCTTGTTTCGAGTTTATTGTGCAACCAACACTACATCGTATTTTATTTTTACCATACTGACATAATAAGGACTTTTTTAGTGGCATAGCGGAAATATCGAGACTCTCAAGATTGGTAACGGATTTGTCCTTACACTTCAATCGAATTTCTTGTTATCTTACATGGAATCACATAAATCCAAGACGAAGTTTGTTTTATCCACCACGAAAATGAAGTCAGTTAACCTTAAAATGCCTCAGCTATAACGTACAATAGTCAAATTTTCAAGTGAGGTCAAATATCTGGGCGTTATCTTTGACTGAAAATAATCAAAGCTCGTGCTGCATTGGAACAGTGCCGTCGTGCAATTGGGAACTCGTGGGGTTAAATCCCGGGATCACCTGTTGGATGTATATAGTTCTTGTGATGTGAATGCTAATATATGAAGTAATTAGCAGGCACAAATAGACAGCAATAATACAGCATATTCAAAGATTTACTTATTATACAGCTATAAATTAACTGTAACTATTATTACGGCAATGAAGTACTATGTCCACAGCAGCTTTAGAGATTGCTTTGGGCGTGTTACCTCTTGAATTGTAAAAGACCGGGTAGTCTGTAAGATAGGCGCGTGTTCTGAAGGAGAGGAGGTTAATAAGCAAATCCCTCTTTTGAAGGCGAGTGTGGATCTAGTTTTCTATTTAAAAATAAGTATTGGAGGAGAATTCAATCTAATGATGATGAATCATATAAATTTAAAAAAATTATGTTTGTGCAAATGTTCAAATGTTTAGAAACATTTTCAACTTTTAACAAAATGTGAATAGAACGTAATAAAAAAGTCCATTAAGTATAAAAATGCAATAAGAAATATAGAGTTTCATTTAAAAGACTATGTTAAAGAACACGTTAAAAGCTGACATGCGAGAACTGCAGGTGATAAATTTATTTTAAAAATTAATTATCGCATTTGCTATAATTTAATGTATATACAGTCGGATCGAAAGTAATTGCATTAGTGAGTAAAGTTTACATGTTGAATGACGTTTTCAAAAATTTTTAAGACCAGTTTATGGCAATAATTATTTACACTGACACAAAATAACTTGTTCCAAAAAATATATCTAAAATGTGTGTTATATTAGTTCGATGTTGTAAATGTATACAACTACTAACAGGAAAGAAATCTCATCATTTCTCATCACTATAAAACGCTCAGGTGATCATTTTTTAAGTTATTATTGAGCCAGTGATAGTAGCTATTATATTTTGTTTCTCAAATTCAAGAGAGCAGCAACTCTTGCATTACATTGACTTTACAGGAATATAAATGTAACGTTGTTATCGTCTTGTATAGGAAATATCTGTATAGGAAATATAATATATTTTTTTTGTGTTAAATATACGTTAAATAAATACCAGTTACTTTCCTCAGTAACATGCTGACGTCAAGGCTTAGATGGACTAACGGATAAATATTCACAAACATTTACCAAAGTTCCTTCTAATGTCTTCCTCTCAAATGATTTAAACTTCTAAACATTACTATTATTTGTAAATATTACCGCCAATGTTGTTTGTACGTGTTGTACAAAGAAATTGATAGTTGATTCCTTCATGATTTAGTAATATTTCTTGTAACTGTAAAAACCATGAATGGATAAAGTATTTACAATCTTTCCCATCTCGTTAATCACTTTGAAGCTTCAAATATTAATTTAACATCTCTCTAAATAGAAAACAATGGGTAAACACTTATTTATGGGTAAATACTTATTTATTAACTTATCACACCATTGACAGTCAATTGGTCTTAACTTCATATAAAATATTTATTTATTTAAGAAAGGAGTTTAATGAGAAATCGAATCAAATGTGGTATCTGTAGGGTGCCTCAGTTGGAACTACAAGGTTTTAATTGTGCTCCATTTGTGATGTCAAAGATATGGCGTCAAAATTTAACGACTGTCATGTATAAATACCATATGACATCAACAGCGAATAGTTTGTGAACAACCATGTTATGAAAGTGAACGATCATTTATAGATGCATTAAGAAAAATTCGCACAAAATTGGGACAATATGAAGCACCTACAGAGTTAACAGTTCGTAACTTAATTAGAAAATTTGATGAGATGCGTACTGTTATTAACAAAGCAACACCAATACTCCCTCGTCGTGGTCGGCCAGATGAAAACATTGCTGCAATAAGATAAAGTGTATGGGAGTAGCCAAACATCAATTCGACGTCGTGCACAATCATCAAATCTGTCAACAGATACCATGCATTGAATTTTAAAGAAAGATTGCCAAATAGGTCGAGGTGGCCATATGAATGACATTCTTTTCCATTTGTAGCCTTGTCGTCTCCATTTTATGTTGAAGAATAAAAGACCTCCGTTTGTTAAATATTATTAATTTTATTCATAAATCACATCCTATATTTCCAAATGAGACACCCATTAAAAATTCCTACATAAAATGTAGTATAATAATTTGCCAAAAAATATTAATTAATCAAAATTCTAATCATAGATTTATTTTTCATGGTAACCGTATGCTATATCGTAAGAAATTTTTAGCAAATTTGTTTTAAATAGGAGGTTTATAATTAATTTTAAATATCCTTAAAATCTAGGAATCAAATAATTTGATTAGTGGCATTGATTAAAGTGCCAACTGATATTACATGAAAGTAGTTGTAGTAGAATAGTAATGAGTTTTATGTGTAACGTCACCTTCATTCAAGCTGCATCTCGCTAATTCTAGGATTTACACCACTTCTCACTGCTCATAATTATTCCCTGCACTTAAATAATTTCGGGCTATAAACATCTCTGGTTTGTCGAGTATGTCATCCATCTTGAAGTGGATGGAGACGTGCATCCCTGATTCATCAAAATATGCAGCTCATTTTCTGAAAACCGTGAATATTACACACAACTCCGTTTGCTATGCGAACAATACCTCAGTGTAATGGAATTTATATTATTCGCATTATTCAGCTCGATGTTTTCCTATGTAGATAGACGAGAAGATGCGCTCGAGAGAGAGAAGCACCGTCTGCAAGTCTCGACCAACTATTTCAAATACAACGCATGTCTACCAACCGAAATATTCTAAACTGTCAAAGTAATCTAGCTTATTGAAGGGTCGAACTTCCTAAACAATTATCTACTTCGATAAATGTTAGGCCAAACTGGAAGTCAACACGTCCGATGCCATGTTGGAACGGTTAACTCCAAACTAATCTCTTAATAAACATGGGACCGCACTAATCGCCGTTTAGGGTAAGGCTTTAAGTAGTCGAGCGGTCCATTCGGATAAATATAAAAAAATTGATGGACTAAAAATACACCGAGCCCATCCATATGAATAACGTCAGTCAAGTGTTATAAAAAATTATTCATTCCGATGTGGTTTGTGGAAAATTCATCCACAAGTACTCTTCGATTACGTAAGTATGTTAGAAATTATGATTCTCCATAAAGATCAAAAATTAAATCTAGAATACAAAGGAACGTCTAAATAAAATTATTCTAAAGCTCTTAATGCAAGTATTGTAATTGTACGTGCATTATATAATGAAGAAATAGTAAAAGGATACAAATACTGAAAATAATTAAAATAAAAGCTAGTCGATTAGGAAAGTTGTTTAGAGTAGAAGATGGTGGTGGAGGAGATGGTGAGAGATCCAAAACTCTTTCAGAGTTGTACACGGTAATGTGTAGCCGTCAATGTCCAGATGAAAATGCATGAGAACTTAACTACACTAGGCATACAAATTCATCATCATCATCATTAGGTCATCAGTCCTAAGACTGGTTGGACGCTAACCTCCAGCTTCTCCTATCTTGTGCTAACCTACGCATTTCGCTAATTGTGCTACAACCTACATCCCTTACTATTTGTGAGCAGTAGTCAAATCTAGGCCTACCTCTGCCTTTCTTCACTCCTATTTCTGCCTCCAAAATATCTCGGACTATTCCCCCATGTCTCAGCAAGTGGCCTACCATTTTATCTCTTCTCATCCTTATGTTTTTTCACATACTTCTTTTCTCGTCGACTTTCTCCAATACTTCTTCGTTTCTAACCCTATCAGTCCATGGTATTTTCATCATTCTTCGGTAACACCACATCTCAAAAGCTTCTAATTTCTTCCTACTTGCTTCCCCTACCGTCCAGGTTTCGCAACCGTATAGTGCCGTGCTCCATACATATGTTTTATACAAATTAAAGGATGTAAAAGAATCCTAAATTTTTAGGTTATATTCAAAGGGCTTCAGCATTGAACGAAATGGAGGCAGTGTTGACAGAGGAATACGGAATGAGGGTGAATAAAAACAAAACTAAAGTGTTAGTGTGCAGAGGCCGCGAGATCAAAGCAAAAACGAAAGTACAAATTAATAATGAAAGATTGGAGGAAGTTAAAGACCTCACTTATTTAGGAAGTAAAATAAATTGGGATGGAAGAAGCGATAAAGACATAAAACAAAGAATAGCGCAGGGTCGAGTAGCTTTTAACAAAAAGAAAGCACTTTTATGCTCGGGGGTAATAAACTTAGAAACAAGGAAGAAATTTTTGACAACAAAGAGAAATCAGTTTTGAATTTGGTTATTAATTACTCAGAAAATAACGAACATACAGAAAAATTAGGTAAGGTTTTTAAAAGTACAAAGTACCATTTATAAGTCGAAGTTACCAATAACTGACTTGTAAAACCTGTTTCACAGCTATCAATAACTGCGATTTGTTTTTTTTATCAGAAACCAGTTTCTGATAAAAAAAATTTCGGTGCGCGAATGTTGTTTGAAAAGAGGTAAAAAAATGCGTATTTAGGGATATTCGCTTAATTTTACATAATTGTGCAAACGGATAGACTAAGGATATTGACTATTCTTTTCACCCTCAAAATATCCTAAAGATACTCTGAAAATTTCAATGCACCTTTAGGTATACATTTGTACGATAACGTATTATTAGAGAATATTAAATTTAGAAAACATAATCCTTTGGTAATGTTATAGGTAATGGTGGGAATGCGAGTGTGCAATACTTATGAGTAAATTCGTTATTTACAGTTTTCAAGAATATATTTTTTCTGTAATTTTTTATATATTTCATTCTTAAAAATCTTCTATACAGAACTGGCGTTTTAAAAATTGTTTTAATATTTCTGTGAAGTAAAAAAATGTATCCTATAATACTCTAAGTGTGTCTATAACTGTGTTATATAATTAGACAAAATCGAGCTATGCTAATTAATGAAAATCTTAGATTCTCCTAGTTGATTAGTTTTTCTTAGTTATATCTCTTTAGATATAAAACTTTAAGAAAATCTTTAGATATAAATATTAAACAAATACAGTTTAGATTTATTAAGGTGTCTTACTTCACGGCACTGTACCTCCTCAATTCGCGACTTAATATTTTCGCAACATAATACTGATTCAATTCTCTGAATTTCCTCACATATTCTGGATTTAATTGAAGCAAAGTCCTGGGAAGCATCAGTATATAAGTTAGATTTCAAATAACTCAATCAGAAAAAATCTATAGGCGTTAATAAACGGGAGTTCGGAGCGGTCACCCACCCCCCGGTTACAGATAAATTTTCTAGCGAACATCGCTCTAACAGCGTCCATTTTCAGTGAGGGCTATGGCCCCATCTTGCTGAAACCATGTGGTCTCGTTAAACCTCATATTCCTCATGTTCTACAAAAAATGAGGGAAACATTGCAGGACACCTTGTATTATAACCTATAACAGTATAATGTATGAAAGGGAAGTAAAATGTATTTTTTACTGTCAACACATTTATGTATTTTCTGACATATGTCCTATGTATTACAAAAACTGTTACATATATCTAGTATCATATTTATCTAGTAACATCTATTTTATATCACAAAAATGTTTTAGGTATTCTGAGGGAACTTTCATTTCAGTTTGGCAAAATTAAGTAGTGGCCTTGGCATTGTTGCCTTACCGCAGTAATCGTTTATTGCCAATCTAAACAATATCAATTATTTATTGACAGTTGGATTGGAATTGGAAAGGTACAGGTCAAATAGTGTAGTTGACAACGCATGGATTTCATTCGAGCGCGAATTAATATGGATATTTATAAGTATGGCCAGATGTTCTGAGGGTAGATTATCCCATAATTATCTATCAAACTGTGTACAAGTTTCCTGGATGTCAATCGTTTTCATCTGACCTAGATTGAACGTTCACGCATGTGTTTGATTCCAACATAAGTCGGTGGGGTGTATTTGTACGTGCCCGTATAAATTTCGGGGGTTAGGTGAGGGTACAAACAAATGCGAAACAACAATACAGCTTGTTGAATAATTCTAGAATTTGTAAAGAATGTGATTCAATGATAAAGAAAAATCTAATAATTAGTGATAAGGTTGACGAAGTAGATGATTCTGATATCAATAAGGATGAATAAGTTTATTTGCAACTGCACAGTTGCAGCATATTTGCATAGTTGCATAGCAAATTATTCTTGCAAAAGGGTAACGAAGTAATTGATAGAACTGAAATGATAATTTCAAGGAATTTTTTGAAGTGAATGAGAATTCTTCTTTTAAGCACATTCGTTTATATGTCGCGCTTAAATTTTAATATTAATTAAATAAAATTGAAATGTCATTCTTTATTTTTCGAGAGCATTATCCATGAACATCGTCATAAAAATTTTCCATCTTAAACCACAATTAAACATCTCATTTCTCACTCCTGTGAATAATTATAGAGCATCGCCATCTCCGATGCTAAACCGCTTCTTGGAATGAGCGGAGGCGACGAGGCGTTAATCTTTAACCTAATTTTCGTAATTAACTTTATACGCTTTTTCGGTTTTAAATTCAGCTATGCAGCAAGCACAATTAGCAGTTGACGAAATAAGGGAAAATTGTGTGTTTTTTTAGAGATTACAAAGGGAGTATTCTTCGAATATCGTCCTGTTGATAAGGTGATTTAATTTCTAAGTTAGGTTGATAAGTTAGGTAGATACCGTAAGATTTGTAACACTGACTTAGTTTTCCACAAAACGCCAAAACACGGATCATTAAAACATGATCCGTGGATGATGGAGATGATTAAAACTTTAAAAGTTTTAATCACCTCCAGATGATGACAACTCTGTTGACGAAACGCGCATTGTGTGTAGTGTATAGTATTTTGGTGTTTTGTAAAAAACTAAGTCAGTGATATCTTCAGGTTAAAGGTTCCAACCTACTCGAGCAGAAGGTTTGTATTAACACAGTTCTTGATTGATACAATTGATATTGTATTAATCAAGAATTGTATCAATTATCGTTGAACTGATCTTGATAGAATTCTTTGATTTTACCATTTATCACAAAGGATATAGTGGGATAAGTGGAAGTAAGATACCACTGGGGCCATAAGCATCATCTTCAGGTAGAAGATTGTATCCAAGATGACATTCATATGAGCAATAGTCTTCAGTACAGGTCCATGTCGAAAATACACAGTGGTGGGAATTTATGATTTAATTTTGTTTTTCAATATACTTAACTGTATACTTAACTGTATACTTAACAGGCATACTTAACTGTAACTGTTGAACTGAAAAAATATATTATATAATATTGGTATGTTAAATATGGTTCAACAAAATAGTTGTGAGATATTTGCGAAAACTATAATGGCTTTAAATAAAATAAAATTGAAAAATCAGGGAATACGATGGGCGTCTAGGTCAATTGTTCGACTCGGAGTTCATAAAAGTCAAGTACGCTGCTCTACGACCACCACGTGGATGGCTGATCTATTATATTCTTCTATAGAGGTAGCTGTGATAATATAATTTGTATTGTAGTCCGAACAAAATTTGGGGTGTCATTGCATACTTGGGTTCAAGTTTATTAATGTGTAATATTTTTGTGGTATAATATGGAAATCTACGACAAAACATTTTTTTGTAAATTCTTTATAGAGGTTTATCATGCAGTTGCGATACAATTATCAAAACTATGATTAAGTATGAAGTTGGCACATATTCTATTACCGCTCTTCAAGAATAGGAAAAACTGTGAGACTCTCTAGGTATGCGTAGAAGAAGGAATATGGTAGCATTCGCAGGGAAAAAGATGAACTTTACGCGCGGTCGGATCAAACTTTGTGTACATTCACACTCAATATACATTCATTGATATTCACTCTGCAAAGGTCTCATTTCGACTGAGTAAAGACCAGGCTATTTACTGCGTACCTCGTGGGCGGTCCAATATCGCGGTCTTGAGACTTGTTCTCATTTTTGATGAGCTGTATACTTTACTATGTCATTTGCAACCCTATCTACTTATCCCGTCATATCCACTGTCTATTTCAGTGTTAACGTAGATAATATATCACTTTGTTCAATTAAATCTAAAGTGTTTGCCTTGTAAATGATTTGAAATAGATAGGAGCCAAAAAACTGCCTCCTCAGCGGACTTGAACATACTGCTGTGTTCTCTTATATGCAGCTTTCTACCAATATATTACGCTCACTAGGACCGATACATATTACTCTGTTCTTCTTCCTCATCTTCATAAAAATCTAATCATTAGAAGAGCTCTGAAAATAGTGAAATGGCTAAATTTTAGTCATTGCATCGGTGAGATGATCCAATAGTCTTGACTTCAATAGCCTTCTATGTAAAATATATGTATAAAATGATAAATAACTAAAATATTGTTCAATAAAATATCTATTACATAAAATTTACAAATAAATTCTACATTATTCTTAAAAATCCCCACAGCACATGGTGGATCGCTTTCTTTCTGCCCGAAGTCATCTTTTAATTTCTTCCTCGGCCTCCGTCCTTTTCGTTTGGCTTTTTGTTCAATTGCATTTTCAACCGCATTTGCCTACTTTAATCCTTCTATATCCAAGCTTATGGCAGCCTTCATTCCCAATACCGTCATAATGGTAAAGTTGCTGACCAAGTTTAGATTGAAATGAAGACGAAGAGGAATGGGACAACTCCGAATCAAACTTATTTAAAGCACATCCCTATAAATATGAAATGAAAAGTATATCAATAGAAAACTCACTGCTCTTCAAGAATAGAGAGACTCTTGAGACTCTTGAAACTGAGAAAGTGTGAGACTCTTTAGGTATGCGCAGAAGAAAGAGCGAGGCAGCATTCTGAGATAAAAGGATTCGCATTACTCGCGGCCAGATTGAACTTTATGTATATTCACATTCAATATATATCCATCGGTATTCACTCTGCAAGGGTATCAGTTAGACTGACTGAGGACCAGGCTATTTACTGGGCACCTCGTGGGTGGTCCGATATAGCAGTTTGAGACTTGTTCCTATTCTTGATGAGCTGTAATACTAATTGGATTTTACCTTCCGTCTCCATTCTCTTGTGAAACTTTTGATATCTTCCTCCCTCTTCAACCTTTCCATTTCATAAATACTTTCTTATATTTGGGCATTTTTTTTAATTATAAAAAAAACAAGTCACTTTTAGAACACAAATAGACCTTTACATGTGAAAATCATAACATAAGCTGAGGGAAAGGAGAAATAGGAAAGTAATACCCTAAAATAACCTGAGGAAATTCTCCATTAGGAACCCCGCGGGGAAAACTACGGATAATTCCCTTGAATTTATGTTTTGGATACATAAACCCTCGAGTGTCCAATACTTGATTGACTTTGTTAACTTGAAGATTAATGATGACAGTCTATGAGATGTTAATAGTCTATATAACACAGTTTCACAGCTTGTGTTATTTAAAAATATTATTCAGGGGCTGAGAAAAATAATGTTGAACATTAAAGAAATAGGGTACTTTTTAAAACTATTACATACCATCAAAAGTTATTAAACTAATTAATTTTAAAATTCTACAGGCTGTGATTTTTGTGATTTGGTTTTGAACTCTTTGGTCGATGAGTTTAAAGCGTATATAACGTAATAGCAAATTTTTAGTGAAGCGATCATACCTCTATATTTTAGAGACAATGACCTACAGTTTGACTCACTGAACATATATTAAAATACAAAGATTTAAGAAAACTATATGAGATTCCTTTCAACATCGCTTTGATCGATGTCTTGAATCAAAGCGCTTTTGTAGTATTAGGTATCATCGAGAAAGACGGTAATGAGATAATTTAGATACCTTTCGTCATAATATAGTGGTTGTACGGGACTAATTTTTAGAGTTAACTATGTCTTTCAATTAAAAGTCGTTGTACGCTTTATTTATCAAGAATATAATTATCTCTAAAATTAATTTCGTATTGCTTATATTTTAGAGGAACTTAAAGCAAGGTCTTAATACATTTTTCTTGGCAGTACATTTTTCTAATACAGGGTGGCCCACGAAGTTTTGGCCAGTCGATATCTCGAAATCTATTTCAACAATGATTTTGAAAGTTGGCGATGTTAAACAGTCGAAAGCGTTGCCCATTTTTGATATAAAAGGACTTGAAATAAAGTTACAAAATTTTAAATGAGATGTGTTTTATTACAATTTTGTGATGGTCTATCTAATACTAATCCAATGAAACCATATTTGTCATGTTTTTGCGGCACTACAGTAATAATAAACAGCTGTTTATGAATGTGTCTTTATTTTTATTAAAAAAAACGTAGGTAGCTTAGAAACAAAAAAGTTGTCCTAGCAACAGGAAGACATCACTACTTCTCAAGAGCTGTCAAGCAGTATTACTAGATTTTGTGTTTGTAAAAATAGTAATAGGATTATTATGCCTTTACATTTTACTTACGATGAGTACGTTGATATGCTGCTTATCTATGGAGAATTTGGAAAAAATAGCAGACGTGCTAGAGATTTGTATAGTTATAGTTTTCCCGACCGAACAGCGCCAAGTAAAAATACTTTTGCTTACGTGGAACACATATTAAGACGTGGTCCTTTTCCTAGTGGAAAACGGGGAACTCCTCGAAGAAAGCCTATCCAAACAGAGGATATCATAATTAATATTCTGGCGAATCTTCAAGTAAATTCCCATATCTCAACGCGGTGTCTTCAGCAAGAATTAGGAGTAACTAGAACTACAATTCAGAGAGTAATAAAAGATCATAAATATCATCCTTTCAAAATTCATTTAACGCAAGGTTTAATCCCTGAAGATCCTAAAAGAAGATTTAATGTTACTGCTCAAATGTCAGTGAAAGTCGTAGACGACCTGTTCTTTTAAAATAAAATATTGTGGAGTGATGAAAGTAGTTTTTACAATTACGGTACCATTAATAGACACAATTGTCAATACTGGTCGGCGGAAAATCCAAAGTGAATGCGAGAAAGCAATTTTCAGACAACATGGGGCGTAATTGTTTGGTGCGGTTTATTCAACGGCCGTTTAATTAGGCCATATTTCTATCGAGAAACGTTGAAGGGCGATAGAGATTTAAATTCTCTCCAGAATATGATTCTCTATTTACTTGAAGATATTACCTTAAACGAAAAATGGACGATGTGGTGGCAGCAGGATGGTGCACCTTCTCACTTTGCCCAGGAAGTTAGAACATACCTTAATGCTACTTTCCCTGAAAGATGGATTGGGTGCAATGGTAGAATATCTTGGCCGGTTCGCTTCCCAGATATAATACATTTAGATTAAGTATCCCTTGTAAGTATCCCCGTAGATTTCTTTCTACGGGGATACTTACAAGGTTTGGTTTACAATACACAGCCTAGAAATTTAGATGATTTGCAAAACAAAATCAGAGCAGCGTACCAAACTGTTACACCAAAAATGATTAGAGCAGCATGCTACACAAATGTTTTTAAAAGATTTGAGTAATGCGTTAATGAACGTGAACATCAATTTGAGCATCAACTGTAATGATTTTTATAATTATTGTATTTTGCTGTGTAATTATTTATCTTCTTTAATAAAAGTTTAAAAAAAAATCCATTCATTTAACAGCTCAGATTATCACTATTTTACATAAACGTGCTAACAAATATGGTATCGTTGGGTTGATATTAGATAGACTATCACAAAATTGTGGTAACATAGAGGGTGTCTCATTTAAAATTTTGAAGTTGATGTCACGTGACCGGAAATGTGCAGGTGCAGGTTAACATCGCCGGTTGTCAAAATTATTGTTCAAATAAGTTTCGAGATATCGACTGGCCAAAACTTCGCGGGCCACCCCGTATAATTAAAAGAGATAGTTTTTAAGAAATAAAGATTTTCTTATTATTTTTTACATGTGATTTTTAAAGAGCTAGTTCTCAGTGTAAAGTTTATTCACAAACATACTGATTTTTAAGAAACGCCAATTTCATTATCACTTATCACTGTCCTGACTGACTAAAATCGCTAAACGTCACAATATGTACGGAACAGAACACACTCTACGAACTAGTTAACAAGCTTCAGGCGGATCGTCAATCAGACTTTGGAAAACGGAATGTCATTCATCGGAAAGTTCTTGATTGTGTTTAACAAAGTGGCAGGGGCGAGGAAGCCGGCCCGTAATACGCGCTACTAAATAAGCTTTATGTAAATTGAAATGTAAATATGCATTCAGCGTATAAAATCCGACGAATTGTTCTGTTCTCGTTGTTGGGTGCTTCCAACGATTATTTATTTAATTAAATATTTAGGAATTGACTCAAATGTGAAAGAGATTTAACGAGAGTTTAGGCGGTGCCTTACCGTGCGAAGTATAGGTTTTAGATAAAGGAATACATTTTGATAATAAAAGACAACATTTTGACATAATTAATGGAATATCATTATTACTTATTTTTATTAGTAGTTTCGATCGAAATAGATATAAAAACCCGTAAACTATAAATACAGTAACTACAGGGTTTTTCAATAGGGACGCTCGAAATTTGTTAGGTTATAGCGGCCATATTGTTAAATCAACATCTGCCACGGTTATTGTAAATTGTTCAGCAGTGTATGGCAATTCGCAATGGAAGGTTATAGCGTTTAACAACTTGTGAAAATTATTACATCTTATTTTCAAAATCAGTGCTCCATTCGTGAAACGTTACGCACATTACGTGATTCTTATCCTCGCCACAACCGTCCCGCTGAGTCGATTATTCGACGTTTAGTGGCCAAATTCGAGAACATTGCTGTAGTGTGTGAGAGTGTACGGGAAAACTCGAGGCAGTCAACTTCTCGTCATTCGCAAGAATTTCCCTTTCTGCGACTTAATCTTGGCGAATTTTGCGTCGGGACTTGGGTCTTCAACAAAATCCGTACAAAATCCAAATGATCCAGGAATTTACGGTAAACGACCATAGATACCTTTGCGTGTTCTCTGATTGGGCTCTGGAGGAGTTGGAGGTTGACCCATATTTCGCGGAAAAAAATCATCTTTAGTGACGAAACCCATTTTTGGATGAATGGATGTGTAAACAAGCGAAATTTTCAGTTCTGTAACGATAGCAATGCACACGAGATACACCAGCACCAAGTGCATCCCAAGAAGGGCATTGTTTGGTGCACATTTTGGTCTGGCGGGATCATCGGTCCGTACTTCTTCAATACGAAACTGGCATTGCTATAACTGTCAACGATGAGTGCTACACATAGATGATAAGTAACTTTTTGTGGCCTAAACTGGATGATATTGATACCGACGCCGAAACGTATATACGTACGTACTACATAGTGCATGCTACGATGGACATTATACACGAGCGACTTGAGGGCATAGTTATCTCGCGCCGTGGCGATGTGAATTGGCCACCGAGATCGTGCGATTTAACGCCTTTAGACTTCTTCCTTTGGGGGCTATCTTAGATTGCAAGTCTATGCGAATAAACTGCAAATAATCGATGTGCCCTCAAAGTCAACATAACGAACGCCATCCAGCAGATTTAGCCAGATTTATGCGGTAAAGTCCAAAATTGGACTTCCCGAATACGTACCACCAAGTAAAGCCACGGCAGACATTTGAACTACGTTATATTCCATACTTAATGCCATAAAATACCTTTTCAAATAAAACAAATTAGTAGATATCTCACACAACTTGTTTTATTTATATTTAAAAATCGAGCGTTCTTATTGAAACACCCTTTATAGTACGAATCTGTCATATACTGTACAGTTCAGAGCAGATAAAGATGACTAATATTGCTCTGTTTTAAACCAAATCTTGCTAAAACCACGTTCATCTGGCATTTCTCAACTTAACAGACCACATTACCAAATTAGTCATCTAATATTAGTTAAATTCTACTATAAGGTGCAATCATTTTATGAAAGCATTCTCGTGTCATTTGTAATGCTTAATGAAACACAATATTCATTTTCCAAAACACGTCCATAGGTAAAACATGATATAATGTACGTGTTATATCATATACAAAAAACAGTTTTCCATTTGGATTAACTTTTGTTTATATGAGTAATAGAACACGGAAAAATTGCTATTTGACTGCGTTACAATATTAATTTCGTTTCATATTTACACAATATTTCGTACTGATCGCGACTGTTGCGTTTTCAAACTCCATTTTCAAATTAGTCAACACGAAACATTATAAAACATCTCTCTTAATCATTCATTGCATGTAGGTGGTGTTCGTATTTCGTTAGCACAAAAGGATTAATTATGCAAGAGGAATGAAGAAATATTTCTAGAAATAATTTCATGGACAGGCGCATCGTATTTGATAATTTAACTGTATATTGCGTGAGTTAACATATGGCCTGTAATATTTAATTTGTGATCAATACTTTCATTTACGATTTATTTTTTTATGTGAGTCTCTCTATGAGAATATTAATACATTTTCACGCTACCTAAGTGACCATTAAGTCCCGTTAATGAACAACGCTAATATATGTATACATAGTAACGTGCCTGCTTTTACAACAATTCTAAATATTATCACATTATGTTTGCCATTTTATGAATTTCTGTGTGTATATTCTATACTCTGCAAAGATAGTACAATGTTTTGTAATAGTGGATAGTGAAATTTCTACTCCGAGTTCAATTGTATATCACACTTGTAGTTTTCCCAGCGTTTCTTCGCTTTAACTCCATCGTAAAAGAAATACGCGGTGCCTTTAATTACACGGGTTAACAATATTTTTGTGTGAAAATAGCTATTTCCTATATATTTTTGCATTCCGAAATTAATTATATTTTGAGAACATCTCCATCGCACTTACTTTTTGTATTTAATTATACTCGTATTCACTTGTCGCTAATAGAATATGTAATGTAACAAGGTCTTTTTTGAAGCACAAATCAATTAAAGTAGACTACTGATATCCTGTAGAAGACGTCTTGATATGTTGAGACCTGCAAACAATCCCTATTTTTAAGTATCAATTATTTTTCAATTACCGGCTAGAGCTCAGTGCATGAACATATCAAGTGCAGTCTTTACCAACGTTTTAAAGAGTTTTGTGATGTATTGTGTACATGTTGTGATGAAACTTCGATAGCCGAATCACCCTTAAAAATGCCAAGAAAGTGGGTAAACCACCCGACCATTTTATTGGCCAAAACGAGAGTCACTAACCCCAGGGAATAAGAATGACAGATACCCCCCTTGTTGATCTCCAGAAAATTATTTGCTCCTTTTCACATTAAGCTTGAGTTGGTGAAACATTTCGTCAAAGTTATGGATAAAACTGACAGTGGATTTTCATACGTAAAAAGTAACTTCCACACGATCATTCATTCTAAAAAGGAAGATATATTGTGGAAGTCTAGATCAGATAGCTGCATCGATATCACACATTCTATGAGGAGCTAAATGGAATTGAAATAAACAGTTTTATAACCTTAAAACGGACTTTTCCGCACTCAGAACATCTATATCTCGAAATTGAGTGGCCGAGAAAAAATAAACCAACACATAAATGCAGAATATGTGTTTTATGCGACAGTTTTACTTTTTTCATTGACGACTGCTTCAGTGCGTATCAATACATTCGTGATCGAAAGAAATAATTTTTTTTTCTCCTTCATTCGTATATGATACAGGCCGAATATACATGTTTTCTTCGTTCGATGCAAAATCGGCAAAATTTTCTCGAATAGTCCACCATCGTGCTTTCTCATGACCCACGGACAGGGTGAGGTGTATCCTATCTACCTCAAAATCAACAGGTGTCGTCTGGTAGACGTCCCTAATCAGAATCAGTTGAAACCCGATCGATCCGACACGATCACTCGTGCTAACAAACAAAATTTTTCAAATAGTCCAACGTCGTGCTTTCTCATGACCCATGGACAGGGTGGGGTGTATCCCATCCACCTAAAAATCAATGTGTGTCGTCTGGGAGACGTTCCTTATCAGAATTAGTCAAAACCCGATCGATCCGATACGATTTAGTTGAGTTATCGTATTAACAAAAAAAAATTCTCAAATAGTCCACCATCGTGCTTTCTTATGACCCATGGACAGGGTGGAGTGTGTCCTATCCACCTCAAAATCAATAGGTGTCGTCTGGTAGACGTCCCTAATCAGAATCAGTTGAAACCCGATCGATCCGACACGATATAATTGAGTGATCGTGCTAACAAACAAAATTTTTCAAATAGTCCAACGTCGTGCTTTCTCATGACCCATGGACAGGGTGGGGTGTATCCCATCCACTTAAAAATCAATGTGTGTCGTCTGGGAGACGTTCCTCATCAGAATCAGTCAAAACCCGATCGATCCGATACGATTTAGTTGAGTTATCGTATTAACAAAAAAAAAATCTCAAATAGTTTACCATCGTGCTTTCTTATGACCCATGGACAGGGTGGAGTGTGTCCTATCCACCTCAAAATCAATAGGTGTCGTCTGGGAGACGTTCCCGATCATAATCAGCCAAAACCTGAGTTATCGTGCTAACAAGAATAAATGCCGCCATCTACGACGACAACGATACACACACAAACTATATTTTTCAAAAACCATTTGTTTCTGCTTTTATGCCAAAAATCGAAAAATAAACGAAATTTTTTTTTTAATTTGTTTTTACACGATTACATTACTTTTCTGTTAGTATAGTTGAGCACGGAAAAGTAAAAACAGCATGGTTGTTTTTTAAAGGAATTTGCGACGGCTTCTTGAGAAACCGAAAAACGGAAAATTATTTAAAGATTATAAACCATCTACTGGCTTCATATAAACTCATAAGATGCAATATGAGCCTAAAAATACATGTTTTGTACTTGCACTTAGGCTTTTTCCCAAGAAATAGTGGAGGCGTGAATGACGAGTATGGCATAAAATTTTATCAGGACATTTTAGACACCGAGAAGCGATGTCAAAACAGATGAGGCTTCGCTATATTGGTAGACTATTGCTGGACGATAAAGAGAGATATTTCTGAGCAATCTACAACCGAAAATCATGTTCCGTATATTTCTGAAATAAATTTATCACTTTGTACAACGTTATTTATTGATAAATAATAAATAAATAGTTTTAAAACCTTAAAACGGACTTTGCCGCATGTAGTACATCTCTATCTCGAAATTGAGTGACCGAGAAAAAATTAATCAACACTAATTATGCGACAGTTTAACTTTTTTCAAATAGTCCACCATCGTGCTTTTTTATGACCCATGGTCGGAGGGTGGCGGGGTGTCCTATCCACCTGAAAATCAATAGATATCTGGTAGACGTCCCTACTCAGAATCAGTCGAAACCCGACCGATCCGGCACGATTGAGTGATCGTGCTAACAAGAAATTTTATTAATGCCGACGACAACGACAACGACAATGACACACATACACACACACACACACACACACACACACACACACACACTCACACACACACACACACACACATACACACACAAAATGGTTTAAAATTAAAAATGTTTTTTTTTGGGTTTTTAAACCGAGAAACGAAAAATAAACCCTAGAGAAACATTATTTTTTAACGATTACATCACTTTTTCGCGTATAGTGGAGTGCGGAAAGGTAATATATACCTTAGCAAAATTGAGTTGCATTGTCACTTCTAAACCTCGACTAATAGAAAAACCTGAAAACAAAATTGAAATAATTATAGAAAGTACTACTAAGTAAGTAGTAAGTATAAGTTCACCTACCTTAGCTTGTAGCACAAAAAAATAAATTTTGTTCTCCATTGTCATTAGACATGGGCGAAATTTGACACAAATTAATAAGACAGTAAACCTAAATTTACATTCTAGAACAAATATAATAGGAAAATACCAATGTCTATTGAAATTTAACAGGTTCTGTGGATGAAATGATAATCGTAGCAGATATATTTTAATAAATAAAAATAGAAACGAAACATTTTTCTATTTGATTTTAGTTCTAAGCTCTGGTTTAAAAAACTAATAGAAGTTCTTTATCATAACCTTTCTTTTCTACTTTTTGGTGATATCAATGAACTTTAAACTTTTAAATATAGACGAACGTTTTTTTCAAAGTTAAGAATAATATGTCAAAGTTTAAGGACGCACCACACTTTTAACTCCTCGATAAAGGGAAGATACCAATTTTTATGTAGTAAAATTAGACAAAGTAGAAAGAATAATAAAATACAATACGATAACACCATTAAATTCAGAATAGAAAATATCCAAGTCGATATTTAAAGTTGACGAGGAAGACAAAGCCATCGATATCACTGTAGATGATATAAAGGTGATAATCGCTATGAAATACTACCAGTTTTTCCATAAGTCCTAGAACAATTTCAGAAACAATTAACATGAAAATTGGTGTTTTTTTTGGGAAATAACTCCGCAATAACTGAAGCACTAGTAATGTCTTTGGACGGAAAGTCATTATTAGTGCTATCTAATATATTGTTTATTAAACCATATACAGTTCATTTACTATAAATAGGTCCCTAACTTATTATTGGTCAGCAATACGTCATTTGGAAAAATTGCCTTTATCAGAAATATGTTTGCTCATTGTGACATTACTTGGTAACATTACTTGTAACATTATGACTTACTATAATTGGAATATAATAATTATTCTTTCTATATACCTCACTATTTATCCTTGTGAACAGATATTTCTTTGGAAACTCGAAACATAATTTTGTATTTAATAAATCCTGTTTTATACTAATTTTGTTATACTAATCGCCTGTTTCCTTTTTCTGTCTATGAAATTGATAATTATCATAGCGCTGAGTACCTGTCAAATAATTACAATACGTTATGATGGGCGGCATTTTATATTGCGCTGGCATAAGACAGGCAGGCATGACAGTGCGGAAGCGATACAATTAAAAAAACTAAGCGTCTGAAATTGTACATCATATAGATTGTATGACGTACGTGTTATATTTTATGTTCTCACTTACCTCTGTAATGCTCTGTATAATCTGTATGGTAATATCCAATAGTAATACCGAATTTAGTCTTACTTTTAGTAATACCGAAAGTAGCAATACAATCCTATTGAAAACAATATAAATTATTACTCATAAAATATATAAAATTAATTGCGGTTCATAATGCCAGATTCAATAACATTGTTTATTGCATAATTAAATGTTGTTTTATATATTTAATAACTGTGGATACTGATATTTCTGTGAAATGAAAATTAAATATTTTATTACAATCTAATAATTCATAAAATTTATACATGTGTTTGTTTTTATAGCAGTTTTGCGTAATTATTTCAATTCTAAATAAATTAGTCTTTTAAATATGGAATATACGGAATATCGTATTGGAATATTTATGACATGAAATACTATTTTTAAAAATAATAATGTATAATTTACGAGTAATTTATCGATGTTATGCAGTTGCACAACAATATATTTTGCAATATATTAAAATTTCTATACTTACTCAAATTGGCTCCACATTCTAGACCACACAAATCTACATATCTGGATATACTTTGATTTGAATAATGTTATACAGTATATTACATAGTAACAAATGTTAATGTTCGTTTCAATTATTTTAATTTCAAGGTCTTTGGGCTTTCGATTATACTGGAAGTGCCTACTAACCTCTATATTTTCAATAGAACACTGTATATTTTGGAATTTTTGGATTGCTCTGGTAATTCTATATTGACATTGTTAAGAATTTCCTATACATATTATTATATTTAGGAGTTTTTGAAATATTTTTATTTATCTGATAGAATTAACAGTTGCACTTCAATTTTGAAAGTTTCCAATCAACAAATGTAGCTGCGCCATAAATTTTTTGATCATGTATTAACTCAGATACAAGGCATTCGCTCATATTACAAACGTTGTATTTTCTTATGCAGCCTGGTCATTCCAGCATAATTTTAAACAAAGCGGTCAGAGCAACCAACCGGAAATTGGGAGAGCCGGGTTCGATTCCCGGTCGAGGCAAAATGCACTTTTATCCTTGCTATCGCCAAAGTGGTGACCCCGACGTGATGTGATTCATTCCAGTATTTGCAACCTCCCTTACATCTCAAATTCGCGGATTCGATACCCGTCCTATCCATCGCCCTATAGTCCCGGGGGTTACCGAACAACGGTTCGTAAGAATGGCGAACACGGTCACGTTCCGTTAAATTGTATCGAGATAAACCATGTCTCTAGGGAGGGAGTACTGTAGTGACGCATTAAACTGGCGCATTAGCAAGGATAATGAGTGTTCCTCGATAGCTCAGCGGTCAGAGCAACCAACCGGAAATTGGGAGAGCCGGGTTCGATTCCCGGTCGAGGCAAAATGCACTTTTATCCTTGCTATCGCCAAAAACTCATTTGTTTAATGGAAATGTATATATTTATCACTGTCACTTTATTCTATAATAAATTATCTATTAATTGCTTATACATGTTTCTATACCTATATTTAACAGTTTCACTGTACTATATTTCTATTGTAACTTTGTTTTGATAGCTACAACATGTTTCTGATAAGCAAACGCCCAGCAAACAAATAGATAATTAGTCAGCGATGTAAAAATAAATGAATCCAAAATTGGACTACCGTTTCTTTGCACACAGAAATTGTTCTGATTCCTCATTGCCCTTAAAATCTGAGGTTGTGGAGGAGAAGGTTACATGTACAGCTCATCAATAATAGGAACAAGTCTCAAAACGAGATATCGTAGTGCCCACCAGGTGTCCAGTAAATAACCTGATCTTTACTCAGTCGAATTTATACCTTTGTAGAGTGAGTGTCCATGAATATATATTGAATGTGAATGTATACAGAGTTTGATTTGGCCGCGCATAAAGAACATCTTTCCCTACGAATACTACCTCACTCTTTGTTCCACGCATATCTAGAGAATCTCACACTTTTTCCTATTCTCGTCGAGTAGTAGAAACGAGAACAAATACATCCATGTTCAGGGAGAGGTTTCAAACTGCCCCTGTTGAGACTCCGACCCAAGCATACAATGACACCTCCAATACCAGGCTCAGTCTGCCACCGCAGACCACAGTACAAATAACACTGTTATATCCACCTCTTTAGCAGAATACGATATGTCACCCATTAATGTAGTGGACACGGAGCAGAGTGCAGCACTTTACAGCCCCGCATCGGGTAACTGATCTGAATGCCCATCGCATTCTCATTGCACTTGATGAGTATATCAAAAACTAAGTATTAAGTTTACTGTGAATTGGTAAATTTCAGTATATATTCACGAAGAATCATAATAGGGCGTGGCGAGCTAAATCAGGATGCATAATGGACAAAAAGTAATCATAGCCAAGCGTGACCCTAAAAGATCTGGAACGAAATATACGACACTGTTTCAAATTGAACCTCGTACTCGGTTCCACACTGGATATACGTCATACATATGCGCAATCTTATCGTCTCTCTTAAGTCCTCGTTAAATAACTGTCCCTCTCTTTCCCGTTAATAGGCTTTTCCCATCCTTCTGCCCTTCTTAAGGCCTCAACGACGCTGGCTCCAGCGTCGAGACATTCAGACGCTTAAACTAATTTATTAGTTTGTCTTGTCCAGAATTCCAAAGTTAGAATTACAGTTGTTAACCCGTCTATCCTTAGCTAAGTCATCAGCAGACAATTTTCAAATTTGATTCGATGTGAACTGTTGCGAAAATTATTCCGTTGTTTTCTATTTGTAGCGCGAGAAAGAATGGCTCTATTATTTAGATGATAAAAAAAAACTCGTGAACCTGCCTCGAAGGATGTTTTTAATTAGCAGCTGAAACAAGTTGGAGTGCGAGTACGTCTTAAACAATGCTGCATGTGATGACTTTATATTTGTGAAATTTAGAAATATTGCTTACAAAATGGGGGAAAATATCTATTTTAATTCCGTGCTAGTGCGGATTTAATAATAGACATATCATAAAATTATATCAATATTATTAACTACTAATTTAGTAGTTCGTGGTTGTAGCCCAACGAACAAAGTCAGCAAGAGTCATCGATTGGTTGGTTGTATCATCGAGGTTCGAGTTAGACCTATGACTAAGGGCAATCTGCATTTTATAAATCTAGCGTTTTTTCATATACGTACCTAGAATATCTGAAGGTATAACTATTACGTAGGTATTGAGTGATTTAAGAAGGCTTTTTTCTATAAATATACTTAAATTTATTAATCCCTTCTAATAACACAAGCAAATTTAAGTAAAACAAAATAAATTAATGGAATTTTACTTTACACAAAATGATTTGAAGGCGTACTTGATTAAATTCACAAAATTCCTACCATTCTTTGTTAAACAAATATACAATCTGTTCTCGAATTCTTGTCGGACGTTTTGAAATATGTTCTTAGTAATTAACCAGCATGTATGGGTAATCTTACTTAGGCCTCGAATATCCCGGGGCGGACTTTTGTATATAATTGTATTCAAATATATCTAGAGGAAAAATCCAGTGGACTATCTGAAGATCTCGCTAATCATTCCAAAGCTTCTCTATTGCCAATCCATCTGCCGGAAAACTTTTGATCCAGCCATTATCGTAATGTAATGCGTAAAGTGGGGATACACCATCCTGTTGAATGCATAAATTTTGTTCACCCAGCAATGGGTTTACTGTTTCATCGACTTGGTTTTCTAATGGACTTGCATATAATTTTGTCGTGCAAATAACTTTTTGACATATTTATAAATTCCTCTGAATAGAAAATCTGATAGCTCGGTAATTCAAATCGAAGTACTTTGTTCTTAAAGTAATATAAATATATGTATTGTCCATAAGAATGTTTAGAAACAAGATATCATAGGAGTTAAAAACTATATCTTATGATTAAAAAAATATTACAATAATAAATACAAAAATAAGATATAATAAACTTTTAAAATGTTCTAAGGATACTTACTGCTCATAAAAAATAGGAAAAAGTGTGAGATTCTCTAGGTATGCTTAGAAGAAAGAAAAGAGGGCAGTATTAGGGGGGAAAAGGATGTACTTTACGCGCGGCTAGATCGAACTCTGCGTACATTTACATTCAATATGTATTAATCGATATTCACTCTGTAAATCTCTGAATTCACTAACAAAAGACCAGGCTGTTTAATGCGCACCTCGTGAACGGGTCGATGTATATTCATATATATGCCTATGTACGTATATTCAATGTTGCTTATGGTTTTAGTACATTGAACCACGTAAAAATGTATTATTATGTAAAATTAAATTATTTAGTTTATTTGAATTTTAACGAAATTTGTGAAAATTATAGGCTTATGCTCCTGGACAAAAAAAGAGAATTACTGGATTTATATTTTAGTCACTTGAATGGAATAGAAAAAACAAATTTCAAAATAATGAAGATATTTACATACACTAAAATAAAATTTATAAAACAATAAAATTCATATAGTACATAATTAAAACGAAAGTGAGCTACGGGACATTTTACATTTGTTGAAATGTTTTTGATCTTTACCACAGAATTTAAAAGAAACTAATAGTCGGACCATGTCGTTATATAGCCTTGCCTCTGACTGAGTAAAATGGAAAACGTAGTGAAGACCGAAATATGGATTTGTAAAAAGGAAAGTTATGTGTTTAATTTTTTTTTCCAAAAATAAGAAACCTACATATGTCATACCATTTTTATATATTTATTTTTACACGACAGTGAAGACCTCTATGCCATCCACTAAATCTTTGAAAAATTAACTAAATGTAATGTCAGTAACATATAAGTCGGGGATCGAGAAAGGAACTACCAAACCGCCAAGCGGTTATCAAGTTGTTCCTGAATAGCAAAGCTGTTACATAATCGCTGTAGGAAACAACTACTCTTCAGGCTAAAGCCCCGCAAGGTATTAAATTGTACCTAAAAGCGATCCTCGACCCCTTTCTCGTGTTTTTGCACGATCAGACAAGGTTTCAAAAAATGAAATCCGCCACGGGTAGGATTCGACATCTGTCCCGGATGAGAACTGAACGACAGACAACTGTTTCGTCCTTATTAGTTCTGATCAGTGCCGTACACGGTGCGATTCCCGACTTATATATTACTGACGTAGATCGTATCGATGTAGATGTATACTCCACGGATTTTATTCGACATTTGTCTTGGATCGGCGTATCGTGTACAGCACTGATGAGAACTAAAAAGTACGAAACAGTTGTCTGTCGTTCGGTGCCCATCCGGGACAGATGTCAAATCCTACCCGTGGCGGATTTTATGTTTTGAAATAAATGTAATGTAATAATATTAATACTACTTGACACTTGACAAGTGATTTATAACGTGAAGTCTTGATGTATTTTCGAAATGTACCAAAAGCATTATATTTTTCTCCATTTTTCTATCATCCACGAACTTAGTATTAAATATTAAATCAGTAACGTAACTAGTTTCTCTGTATAAGAAGCTTGCTTTACATCAAACAGTATTTATAATTGTGTTTTTCGATAAAACAATAACATTATACTTATTTGTTTGTATGTCAATAGTTCCTACTTATTAAAGAAAGTATAGATCTTTATCCAACTTTTAATACTCAGAAGATAATAATACATAAATGTCAGAGAAAAAAATACCTCAGTTAAAACCCTTTTGTAAACATTAATAGAAAATCAAATAGTCAAAATTGTGTCAATATGCCAATAATGTCAAAAATTATGTCAATGTGTAGGAGAACTTTCGAAATTGAGTGCTTTTCTTCGTGTATGATATGCATTACCCTTCAATCAAAAACCTTACTTCTAATCGAAATGAGTCACCTCTTTTGTATGAATTACGAATATTCTTTATTCCTATTTAACATTATAAACAGTTGACATATCAATCTCTTCTAATGGTTGAATATACCATCATAAAGCCTGCAAAATTGTGTTGTTTCAACTATAATTTCAAATCTGAATATTCTTGTTATTAATATATCACAGCCGGATACGATCCACTGTCTGTATAAACATGAATTAATTTATTACCTGACGTCCAAAGCTATTACTAAGTAAAAACTCAACATCCTCCATTCCGCAATCAGATGAACTAATTTCGCCATAAACTTCGTGTTTGCTGGGTGAAGAAAACGCCATAATATGTGGAAAGGTGGTATTTGTCACCACGACAGGAAGACGTTTAAGTCAACAATTAGTTTGCAGGTGAAGTTTGCATAGCTCACCGAGGTACGGATATTATACGCAAACACAGAACTGAGATATCACAGGAAGCAGAGGTTGAATGCGATATGAAATCAAGCGTAAGGAGGCAATGGTTGTTCCGGTCGTAGATTTGAGAGCAATGTTAGCTACAAGGGTAGAAAATATATTCTTTTATGATATAATAATGTGTTATTATTCTATTGGTACTTGAGTTATACTTAATACATTGCGTAAACTTATAAATTAATATACTATATACTATATACCGTAATACTTTACGGTATCAGTTTATGCACAAAAAATATGCACGAGGAAGTACATATACTTTGTACGTGGCTATTTACATGTATAGAATAAGTTAATTTGTGCTTATGTGCTTCTGCAAATATTATCAGAATAAATAATCGATAGACAATAAATCTGGCAAGAGATCTCACCAGTTGTTTGGATTACACCTACTACTACATGTATTTGCGTCTACTCTATATCCATGACTGAATATGAAACTCCGTTTATTATTGAATCATGAATGCAATATGTCAGGGAATTAAATTTGTTCATCAGAATTAAAAAAAAATAGTTATTTTCGTATCATACAATTTATTTATCCTGAAAAATACAAGAAACCTTCGATTGAACAAGAAGGAATAGGAAAGTAGCTTTCCATAAACACCGAAATATTGTGCATCACTCGACGTGAGTTTCGCTAAACAAATTCGCATCATAAGGAGGTGATTAATATTGTTAGATTTTAAACATCCCCTTAGAGTGCCAACTTGGTTATTGAAGCCCGAGAAGTATAATCTGGCCTTCTGTTATTCTATTATTATTTAGACAAAATGAAGACAAAATTGCATCTAAACTGCATAAGAAGAATTTAAATATATGACAATTTTATTTTTATTTTTCAGAAATATAAGGTCTCAAGGTCTTTTATTTTAACGATTCGAATTCAGCAACAGGAATTGTTGAAGGAAATATTAGCTACTACAACCGTGATAGACACTTTCATGATTGATGTTATCCAGCTGAACATCAGCAATAAGATATCATCAATCTTCATACTCAACAACCTTTTAAACACTAACGTGTTGATTAATAATGTTAATTACATACAATAAAATACTGACAGCTCTTAACTTACCGATATACTATAAAGGAAACGAAGCGTATATCAAATTGCTTGATACAGATCCCAGCAATATGATAAATAGACGGTAACCTGCACAAGGAATTCTTATTTAAGGATTATACAACACGGGTATTGCTTTATAATATCGGATACTTTAATGGTATATTAGAGGATGGAATGCTTCCATGCACTGGTACAACGTTAATATATATTCTTATTTCTCGTTGGGCTGTAAACGATGCAGCATGTCATGCAAACTAATGAGTTGCAGGAATATTTGAATATTTGCAAGATCATCTGCATAATGAAAAGGTGTATGTATTATCTCAATAGAATTAGTATTTACAGCGAAATAGCATTTTCATTGCAAAAATTATATGCAATAAAAATACCATTTTCATGAGCATATTATTGAATGTACGTATGTGCCAGCAAGGACAATAAATATTCAAATATCGCTTTTGTTGTTTAGTTCTTACTACTTCTTGGTGCATACGTAATAATATTTTCGTTATAATATTTTGCCACAGGAGTACCACAAGGAAGCATTCTTGGTCCTTCACTTTATGTTCTTATACACATTCGATATACCAACAGCTACAAAAACTTCAACAAGCATATTTGCTGATGACAGCCATATTTATAAATCACGAAGACCGCGCAATAGTCTCACGAAGTCTTCAAACGTATCTCAACCTCATAGTAATATGTTCACAAAAATGGAAAAGTAAAGTCAACTTTTAGCAGTGAAATATTTGAGGTTAGACTTGGACTCGAAGTTAAATTGAAAACATCACATAGGCAGCAAAGGAGAACAGATATATATATATATATATATATATATATATATATATATATATATATATATATATATATATATATATATATATATATATATATATGTACTTAACAATAAAAAAAATTAACTGGTTAATAGGACGTAAATCTCATATGAGCATTGACAACAAACTTCTTATTTACAAAAGGATAATCAAACCCATATGTCTTCTCCAATATATTTTCTTCTTCCAAAATTCTGTCCAAAATACTTATTATTTACAGATGCACTCTGGTATGTTTCAAGCGATGCCCTCCATATATGTTTAAAAATACCGTACGTAAGCGAAGTTATCACTGAAAGAAGTAATAAACACTACAAAAAATTGAAAATTCGTCCAAACGCATTACCAGCACCATTCTTGCAACCTACTCATAACAGAAGATTGAAAAGAATATTGGCCATATACCTAAGAGGATACTGAGGTGACATCGATGGATGGACTCCTCACCACGTCATATGCGCCATAGAATCTCCAAGAACCATGCACGACGTCATCAAAATTAGCTTATAGATTGTATATCTATATATCTCATTGCTAATAAAATATTTAAACAAAAAATACATATATACGTATGTATTGCTATGTATTGCGAGATTTAGAGGTAAAAATCATTCTTGGTTATAAGAGGTAAATATAATCAATCATCATATTTATTTTGTAACTTTACCTCAACTGAATCACAATTAAATTTTTTTCGCCAAGTTGACGGTAATCAAATTTACATCTGATTTAAGCTATAGGTTACAATACTGAGATATACATTTAAATTCGACAATTTTCAATGCTTTTTACAATTAGAATTGTTTGCGGTATGTAGTTCCGGGACAGTCTGGTGTAACTGAGGATTAATTATATGACAATAATTATTTGAATTACTTCCTCACGGGGTGTTTTCGTGAAAGCCTGCGTTAGATGAAGCAATCTACAATAGGAATGAGAAGTAGCATGGCTTCCCGTAAGTAAGACTTTACTGTATGGCAGGCAGATGGCGTTTGCCAAATTTTTACAAAATATTTGAAAATGTGATGAGCGTTTCGTAATAGTAGCTATTCTCAGGAATGTTCGACTCGTGTAACTGGTAATTTTTACCCAATATAGAATATTTTGACAATGTTTCTTCATGTATTACTATTACTTTCATTGCCTTATTCATTACCTTTTCAAATAATGATATTTAAGAAAGATAATATATATAAAAGGGAATGTATTAAGGAATATAACTAAAATATATGGAAATTTTATGTGGTTTTCAAGTTTTACCATAGTAATTATTATCATATTATCATGAAAATTTAATTCTCATGACTGATGTCATCAAACTGAAATATATAGATTGCATATAGTTCACCAAATAGGTTCTTGTTCCATACGTTGACGATTATTTAAATTTGGAAAGGGAAGAAGGGCAGTCCACTTAAGGATTGCAGTATTTAGGCCTCATTGAACCTCTTGTATATCCTCCATAAAAAGATTATCCTACTTAGGCCGTCAATCTTCCTATTCTTGCGAAACATATGATGACGTCACCTAGGGGAAGTACTCTAATGTCAGTCATAATTGTCCAACATTGTATCAAAGTGGATTTTCTAATAGTCATAAAGACAAGAGTTTGTTGGCAAAAGTCATTAACAATTTTCTCTGTGCAAATAGCTGATCATCAGTATACTTTTTATAAACCATAGAGTCATTTTCACGAAACATACCAACATATTTTCAAAGCAGGCAAAACATGTTATAATATATTATTATTATGTTATATGGGTTTGGGCCTCATCAGCCACTGATCGCATGGGTAGTCCCTTGGCGATCCCCTCTTATCCGGGTCATTATCCAAAAATGCTATCCCATAAAAGGAGCAATTTAGGTACGTCCCCCGCCTTTAGGATAACAGGGGCCCGTAATATAAGGTACCTATTCTCCTCCAGTGCGGGGCAGGTGTTAAGAAGGTGAATCGAGGTTTCCTCGTCTTCTTTACAGTATCTCCAGGCCGGGCTGTCAGTCAGCCTCAGCTTGTACTTATTATGCATTAAGGATACTACGGAGGTCCGTTATGATTCCCACCAGGGTTCTGGCTTTGTTCCTGTTCAATTTAATGAATTCCTGAGCCCATTTCTTAATCTCCAAGTATTCGATGAAGAGTTTGGTTATTCGACAACCTGTTACTCCTCTCCATCTTTTATTATGCTGGTCTCTTGCCCAGAAATTGATGCTGTCTCTGATCAGATTTCGACTTATTCCCGCTGTAGGTTCTGGTCCATAGAGGTTTTCCCTGGGTCCTAGTCTGGCAAGGTCATCTGCAATTAGATTTCCCTAAATGCCATTATGCCCAGGTATCCATAACAGTTCTACCGGTCCCTTCCCTGCCAAGTATTTCACCTATCTCATTGCGTCGCCTATACACCCCCGCACCCGCTGTGTTCCCACTCTTGGCTCCATCCGTGCACCAGATGTTTCCATTGAGCGGTAATCCAGCTCGACTCTCCATCCAGTCGGTCTTACTGGTGTTATAATATAACTTATAAGTCATGGAAATACCCTCGAAACTTATTAAGAAATAGACGCTAATTAATTGATTATAAATAAAACCATAATTCAAAAGCTGCTTAAAATATCAATAGCAAGAACACTTCGCCAGAATTGTTTGACAAACTTTCACAATCAAATGACTGACATATATGCACCATACTAACTCCCACAATTATTTTAAACCTTTGATCACGTTAACTTTTTATATCTTGGCATAATCGATGAACTCCTGAAGTTTTTTCAATTACATTCACCATAAGAATTTGGTTATACCAACAGATATAATATCTCGTTGAAAGAATGTCATCCATCGAATTTATTTACATAAATTAACGTGCAGACAAATCAAATTTATGCGCACTAAGTAATAACATATTATTACCCTTTTATTATGAGGCCCGTATTGATAGCGATCGTTTTGTGGGCGTTTAAGCGACACCTAAATATCTTCACAGTAGGTTCCTGCTGTGAGCTTGAGAAAAATGTTTCAAATTAATTTAGTTGACACAGCTTCGGATGTGAGGTGAAAAGGGAATAAAAATAAAGGCGCCGGCCTGGAACGAAACCAAATAGCATATAATTTAATAGCAGTACTTTATTAGCATGGATGATTGCCAATTAATAGCTCATTTGGGGCTGTGGTTTGGCAGATATAATATAAAAATCATTTTAGTTTATTCGTTGATTAATTGATCACTTTCTGATAAATGTTTTTGAATACATTTAAATAAATGTATATAGAGATTCGTATCAGGGGAGGTAATATTTCAAAATATTCTGTTTGGTGTAAGAATTTTCTTATTATACTTATGTAATTATACCCCCAAGATAATATCTAAGTAATGCAGTGGCGGCTGGTGATGAAATGAAACGGGTGTTCTGCACAGGGCCAATCCTAGGGTATTGGCCGCCCGCGTGCAAATTTCAAACGTATCCAAACTACTGGCGCCGCCGCGCCGTAGGGGCCGCAAAAAAATTGCGCCCGAAAATTTTGAAAATTTTCAAGGTCATGCGTTTTCCTGATACTTCAGAATTTTTATGTAAAATCCGTTTATACAAAAATATAGACTTTCACAAGAAAAATTTTTCGAATTTAATACCTTTTTGAAGAACATTCATGTTTGCCGTCATATTCTTTGGTTAAGAGAAAAGGCTTGTAAGGTGAATTTTCTACTAGAGGGTCTATAACACTTAAAATATTTTCCGAAAGAGTTTCATCGTCACATTTTGTAGGTTTCAGGTATGTCCAGAAACGTTCAATCGGTTCACCATCGAGAATATATCTTAAAACTACCACTGAGTTTTTGCAGATACATCAGTTGTTTCGTCTGCCATAACTGCCAAAAATGAAGGTTTGTTAATTTCTTTAATTATTTCTTCATGACACACTTTTAATATACAGTCTAAAAGATCATTTTGTATTTCTTTAGATGTTCCATTAAATACTGAATCATTTTGTAGATGCTCGCTTAAAGTTACATCAAGTTCAGCAGAAAAATTTATCAAACCACGAAATATCCTCGGGTTTTGAGAAGTTTCAGCTTCGTCATGTCCTCGCAGTGCCAGTTCAAAGGCCCCACAAAACTTTATGCAGTTTATAATTTTTGACAAAACGTATCTATTTTTTGTCACTTTATCATTATGCTTTTGCACATTTACCCAATAAGTTGAATCTAGCTGCGCTTTAATATTAGTTGGTCCTAATAAAGCTAATTCCATTGTATTATGTAGCTGGCTTTTGGAGTTGTCGTGCTTTTTTATTTTTTCACTTAAGTGCACCAAATCTGTCACCCCTACCTCCGTCCATGCTTTATCACCGCCAAGAAGTAAACAAGGAAAACAAAATGACGCATTTTTTTGTTGCACCCACAAATCCAATTGTTCTTCGAATAAATGTCTCTATTAAATTGACGTTTATATGCTTTTCCGCGGCTAACACCTGCAGTCTCAATAACAATATTGGGCAATGGCCTACCATTGTTTTCTAAATCAATTTTTTCTTCATAAGAGTATTTAAAAAATCGCTTTACATGAACTAAATTATAAACTAAATCCATTGTCACTATCACAGTAGATAAATATTAATAATTAGTACAATAAATCACTACACAAATTCACAAAACAGTATATAAAATCTCAAATTAACACGAAATACGAAATAGGTACGATTTACGCCAGCCCGAGGAGTAGGAAGGAGTAAACATTCACCGATGTTGCCTTAGCTGGAAAAAATAGAGCTCACTGACCGTGTAAATTCGCGCATTTACGAGCGCCAAGTGTGGATTGTCGCGGAAGTTGAGGGGGAGGACGGGTGTGCCGAGCCGTGCTGAGAACTACCTCGTGTGGCCCAGTTCAATGTACCGCGACGCGCTCGCGTAGAGACCCAGATAATTCATCTGGTCTACTACTCAATAGAGGACGGCGGGCAGAATGCGACTTTAACGCAATAACTTGGTTAGCTGCACCAACTAACCAAATTATTTTATTAATAAATTTTAGTAATTATTATGTCGCGAAAATATACAAATATCTAATTTTTTTGGCAGTTCTGCAGCTCTACAGCACCTATACACCAGCCGCCCCTAAAGTAATGTAATACGTATATAATATACACTATGAGTAAGCAAATCACAATAATATTGCACCGCCCCCTCGCTCATATCGAAGGCACCTCCGGAGCATGCCTCTAGAGGCTTCGAATCAAAAAACAAAAGTTACCACGTTGTTCGCAAGGGTCGATTTACTATATTTATTTTGTCAGAATGCCGAAATTCGAACAAAAAGCATTTCGTACATACTTAAAAATTTCGTGACACACACGAAAACAGCCGTTTAGTAAATAGAAAAAAATAATATATAATATACGCTACTAGTACCCAAGGGACCTAAGAACGAATGAACTATAGCTACGCCATCTATTTAGAAAACTAACTATATATTACAAACTTATATAAGTTACATAACTCATGTTATGTAGCATAATGTATTTTATGTAACTGGTATAACGTGGGTAACTTATATAACTTACCAGATTTACGTAACGTATACAACTTAGAAAACCTACGAAACGTACCTCATTTACGCAACTTGTATAACAGGTGTATATTATGTAGCGTATGTAACTTATACAACTTATGAGACATGTAACCTATGTAATATATGTAACTTATATAACTTATGTAACCTAAGGCTTGTGTGTCTTGTGCAACTTATGCAATGCATGTAACTTATATAACTTATACAACATAATATGTGCTTACTTTAGTTATGTAATTTATATGACGGGTGCAACTTCTTTAACTTATGCAACGTATGCAACTTATGGAACGTGTGCAATGTATGTAACTTGTGGAGGTAATCCACCATTGCACTTTTGAAAAATCGAAATTTTTTTTTGGTTAAAATGTACCTTGGTATCGTAAAAATCACGTGGCAAGGTTTCATGTACGGGAGAAATCTGCAAGGGCTCGAATATTAAATGCAGCGCGGCCCATTTCGCTGCTCTATGCGCGCATTGCAGATTAAAGGTATATTGAATTTTTTTTTTCAGTACTTAAAACTTAAAACGCGTTTTTCTCGAAAGAACAAATTTCAAGTCGGCCGAACCGATATCTCGAACAATTTTTGTTCGATTCGCTTGAAACTTTAACTGAATATTTAAAGCTACTTTCTCCTCGATAGTACTGTTTATCTTCTTGTAATGCATAGTTAAATTTTTATTAAACATTCTCGAGTGATTTTGTTTCGTTTTTTCGAACTTTTTTTTTCAAAAATACGCCATTCTTGCAAAAATCAATTTAAAACAAAAATACTACATACTGTTGTAGCTGATATCATATTAAATCAAAATCTTCTTGGCTCATGATTGTGTCTTTAAATTTGCAGAAGTTATTGGTATTGGTTCGACCACGTAGCCACAAAAAAAATATGCCCTGGGAAAAATACTGAGAAGCCGCCATTTTGTTGTTTACAGCCCCGAATAAATTTAAAAATACACTTCAATAGTTATATAATAATGAACTTTTTACCCAATTTCGATGTTGTTTAGTTTTTTTGAAAAAAATTTCCAAACTTATCTCTGTGTTTCGGCTTCTAGAGTGGTTTACCCCCTTATGCACCGTATTCATGTTGTATAACGCATTCCACTTATGGAATTAATACAAGTTATGTTACTTACTTAACGATTATATTATATATATATATATATATATATATATATATATATATATATATATATATATATATTAACTTAAATTCCGACACTTCGTGCCATGATACTCATTACCAAAATTAAACTTTTTAATACGGGCCCTTTTTTTCAGAGATAGAAAAGTTTATTTCCTACATTAACGGTATATCATACTTGTAGCTCTTCGATGTTTCGTCAGTTTAATCCCGTGGTCTAGGAAATTATGACATATTGTTAGCTATTAAACATTGACAAAGTTAATAGCTAGAGTAAGATATGTTCATAAAGCAAACTTTAAATATTAAAATTGTAACAAGCTTTATTGTCAAAAAATTAAAATATCATGGTGTTCTACAACATCGCAAACAGTTGATAATATTAAGATTCTTAAGGTTCCGAGATTTTCAAAAATTATGAAACGCAATGAAAATTTGTTAACATGTTCTTCAGCTTAAAATAGAGCTTTATGAATTTTTTGAAAATTTTTTACCGTTAGGATTAAGAGAAAAAAGAGATAATGTGAAATAAATAAAATGTATTGATTCTTATGACGGGACATTTTCGAATGATGGGAAAAGTACCTTCGGAACAATATAAAAATACCATGTTTGTTACAGTGATACATCGTACCTTGTAGCTTTAAGTGATGCAATCGGCATGAAAATTGACCATCTGGTTTATTTTATATTGGAAATTAAGTACCAAGGTGTTTAGCGTCGTCGGCTAATTTGGCCGCATAACGACAATCCGCGAAGCACGGACTATTCAAATAATTGTATTCCTTGGCATTCTTGTACTAGTTAGCGATCGAAACTTTGTGCAGAAATAAGCAATTGTGACATTTTATCGTCAGTTCCGAAACCCAAATTTCGCTTCATTTACGATATTTTCGAAGGATAAATACACCTCACACGAAGAGTGTATTTCATCGTTTATCCCAAATGACTTAGGGAAACAATGCGATATCCACTGGCTTCGTCAACACAAACATTCGACGGTTTTGGTTTGGATACTGATGCGACTATCGCTTTTCGCCCCGCATTACCTTTCCTGATTTTAGACACCATGCGAATTTTCTTTAACTGACTATTGGAAACGAAGCGCCTTTTACAACGTGAACGCGGTGACATTTTGAGGTTAGGATACATTTTTATGGCGTCATACTGTTAACGAAAACACACTAAAGCGGTGAGTTTTACAGCAGCGTTGCCGCGTGTTGTGCTCGCAGATAACATATTCACAAATTTGTCAATTTGCAAAAACGATTGTGTTTCTATATGAAATATGGTTACTTACGAGTTTCTATGAAAGAATATGCGTTGAAAGTAACACAATCAAATGCCAATTTCGAAATTTGTGGGTAAACATTTTTCGTTTGTAAGTTGGAACACTGAGTCCTTATACATGGCGAGCATAGGGCTAATCCCCTCACCCCTCATCACTCATTGGAACCTTCTTAAAACAATTTCCTGGGTATATGCAGGGCAGTCAATTTATTGAAACCATAAGGTTTCTCAACTTCTCCCTCTAAACGTAATACACCATTCAAAGTATACATACAAGTAAGTGGACCAATTATTATATTATTTACAAACATCCAATCTCCGATAATATAACATTTTTTAAAATCCTGGACTGGAATTTCAGCCCAACCTTCATCGCAACAGGAAAAATGGGAAATCGGCATCATCGGTAGATCATTACAATTTTCTAAAACTCACTAAAATAGTTTTAATCATGTCCAGATTGTGCCAACTTTAATTGGGAAATGCACATCGAGCAATGTGTAATATTTGATTCTTCGTGGATAAAATTGGTCTCCTATTTTAATTTTAGAAATATGACTTCTATAATATCTATAATATTGCATCATTTATTTCAAATAAATCGTCTCTATAACTGGCCGTTATTTAAAGGATTTCTAGAGGTTCAATAATGCTTGTTGATTGCATGAAGTTATTATTATTTTCATTGCTTTTATTAAGGTGCCAATTACAAAAAGCTCTTCTCCTGAGGTAATCATTTTCAATGAGTTCTTGTATGATACTCATTCCCCAAAATCATTGCTAATATTCTAAATATTAATTATACTGTGTTATTTATACCGACTTATACTGTCGGTATATCGTAAATTTGAACTCTTCTAATATTTCTCTAATGCCATTCAATTTGATATAATAGGTTGCCATATCAATTTTATCTTCATCATTATATATATTCAAGTTTTATTACGAGTTTTCTGACAGTTCCGCAAGAAAATATACTGTATGGTACTATAAAAAATGCAACACATTTACTTCATGCCGAATGTATTGATATGTGTGCAGTGTTAATAAACTATTGAATTCAGAGTTTTTTAGATTTGTGTATGAGTTCAAACGCAGTGAAAAAGGAAAAGAAATGTTATGATCTCGTAACTCAAAGAATTGGGATAAAAAATTTACACCGAGAAAAACAATCCTTTTAAAATACAAAACATCTTTTTCTTTTTTTGCAAACTAAATTTTAAACTAAATACATTTATTTCAGGCCGAATGTATTGATATGTGTGCAGTGTTAATAAACTATCGAATTCAGAGTTTGTCAGACTGTTGTGTTAGTCCAAACTCAGTGAAAAAGGGAAAGAAATGTTATGATATGACAGCTCAAAGAATTAAAATAAAACATTTACACCGAGAAAAATAATCCTTTTAAAAGGTAAAATTTATTTCTCTTTTTTGCAAACTAAATATTTCAACATGCTATTACGATGTTTCTAGAGATTCTTTACGTACGGTATAATGACAGTTGTTTAAATTGGTTAAATAATACTACACAACAGAAAGTAATACTATGTAATGGATACTAATATCATTTAAAAAAACTTTTAACGACTGATCCACAATTGATATAAAAAAGCCAAATTTCATCTTATAGGAAAAGAAAACTATTGTAACGGATTATTAGAACAGATATCACGTGTTCGATTTGTTTCTACGCCCTGCCAAACTCCAACAGAACAAGAAACTATAATTTGTCGGAATGATCCCAGTAGCAGACAGCGAAATTGATATGTAGCCTCGCCTCAGTACCTACTCTTTCTTTTTTTTTCGGATCGCCAACATCGACGCTGGCCGGAGTAGAACGTAACTGAAAAACTTCCTTTATCCGGTTTAACCTGCACCGAATCATAATGCAATTCGAATTGATTTCGTAATCGAAGTGATTCCCATTTATCAGCTGAAAATATTGGCGTGCATAATAAAAGCCAATTTGCGTGGTATCGGAAAAGGGGTTCTATAATATTTGGGATATTATTGTGATTAAATGATCTATGGCCAATTTGACATTGGTGTTATTTGTATTTGTGAGCTAATCACAACTTGTATAGAAGACTTGAAAATTGTATAGAAATGATGGCTATATATTGATTGAAATTACTTCTAATAAAACTCTAATAATGATAGAAAACTTTAAATAAGGGGCAACAAATATTATTTACTACGGTAATTACAGCTCGCCTGCGAACATCCTTTAATAATAGTTATACATTGCTTTGAAAATTACTAGTTTTCCAGTTATTAAACAATCAATGATCAATTTCAATGATGACTTGTTCCTAAAAGCAACCAGTCTTACTTGATTTAGTCAACAGTTACCTGAAACATTATAAATTATAACCTATACACATGGTGGTCAAAATAAACTGTTTACTGGTTAAAACTAGTCAAAACTTGGTCAAAATGATGAACGAAAATATTCTAATGGCTATAGCTAAATTCTGATAGAAAACTATCGCAAAAACTTTTTCCTACTTATAATAAACCTTTAATAATGGTAGCTAAAACTTTAAATAGAGGACAACAAATATCATTTACTACGATAGTTACAGTTCATCTGCGAACATTCTTCAATAATGGTAATGATCATGGCTTTTAAAATTTTTAGTTTTCGAGTTATTAAATAATCACTAATTAATTTAAAGCTGGAAGTGCGTGTCTACTAAAAATTACAATGTAAAGAGGGGAGAAAATTACTTCACACATAAAGTACACTAAGGGTTAAGTAGTTGTTTTACTCAATTGCGTAGACTAAGGGTATTAAAACTGATTTCTAATCTATTAAAACTACTTTCTTTAATATAGATTGCCGGGATCGGTGGTGGAAAATGGGTTCGCTTGTCTTACAATTAGTATATAATTAATATAGAGTGTTTCAGTTGGAACTATAAGATTTGAATTGTGCGCCATTTGTGTTCTATCAAAGATAGGGCGGCAATATCTAACGACTGTCAGCTACAACCATACGACGTCAACATGTCGCGATTGATAGTTCAACAACGAATAGTTTATGCACAACTGTTTTATGAAAGTGAGCTATTATTTACAGTTGCATTAAGAAAAAAATTCATAAAATTAGATCGAAATGAAGCGTCTACAGAGTTAACAGTTCGCAACTTAATCAAGAAACTTAAATAGACGGGTTATGTTATTGATACGGCAAACCAATAAGTGTTCTTCGTGGTCGGTCATATGAAAATATTGCTGCAATGAGAGAAAGTGTACTGGAGTATCCCAATACATCAATTCGACGTCAAACAACAATTGAATCTGTCAAGAGCCACCGCCCATAGGATTTTAAAGAATGATCTGCATCTGTCAACATACAAAATTTAATTGACACAGCAATTAAAAGTTACAGATCATTTACAACGTCGTAAATTTCTAATACCCGATTAGGTGTTAGAAAAGAAAAAAGATGATACCGATTATTGCATCAGAATTTTGTTTAGCCATGAACAAGGAGATTAGAGAGAAGGAGGATAAACCTCCATGTATGTACCATTGTTCACTTGATAGAAAATACGGTGGTATACCAGGCGGTACTGTGACCGTGCTCGAACGTGCGCGGAATACTATTCGGGCTATTCTGCGCATGTCGTGAGCGTGTGGTCAGAATTTCAAATTTCCCACACTTCCACCGTTTGAATCCACTTCATGCGCAAAACACCTCGATTGGTTTTCCGCGCATGTTCGAGTACGCCCGCAGCGCCACATGGTTTACCACCGTATTTCATCTCAACTGAAAGCAGGAGCTTACTATTCGTTCTCCATAATCTCATTGGCCATGGAAAACATTTTCATTTTGACAGATATACGTCAGCAAACAAGATTGTCGCATTTGGAGTGCTGAAAATTCACATGCCGTTGACGAAAACGAAATGAATCCACAGAGATGCACGGTTTGGTGAGCATTTGGAGTGGTGCAGTAATTGGACCAAACTTTATTTTCAAATAAGTTTGGTCCAATTACTGCACCACTTACAAAAGCTGGTAATGCTATGCTAGGTAACATGTTAAACAATTTCTTTGTTTACCAAATTGGTGAGTTGGATTTGAACAATATTTTGTTTCGGCAAGACGGTGCAACGTGTCACATAGCACATGCAATCATAACTCTGTTGTGACCAATTATTTGATCTGTTGTTTCATTTAATTTACTCCACTACATCAGCTTAAGTTTACCATAATGCAACAAATCCAGTACCTATAAGTTACCCATTGTGTTTCAGACAACTTGAAAGTGACGTTAATTAAATTTGTCGGAAGATAAATTTTGTGCATATATATGCACAGTATTTGTTAATACGCATATATATTTCCTGGAATGAAAAATCAGGAAATCAGGTTTTCACAAAATATGTTTTGGGGAAATTAAGGAAACTTGTTTAATTAAAAACTATTAGTGACCTATTGAGTATTTTGATATTGTAAAGTTATCATAGTTCAATCAACAGATAATATCATGAAAAAAATTAACTAAAATGTATTTTAGACATAATAAACAGTTTTAAACCCTTAAAATGGACTTTTCCGCACGTAGAACATCTCTATTTCGAAATTGAGTGGCTGAGAAAACATAAACCAACACATAAATGCCGAATATGTGTTTTATGCGACAGTTTTACTTTTTTCAAATAGTCCACCATCGTGCTTTATCATGACCAATGGACCGGGTGGTGTGCATCTTATCTACCTCAATATCAATAGGTGTCGTCTGGGAGACGTCCCCGATGAGAATCAATCAAAACCCGATCGATCCGACACGATTTAATTGAGTAATCGTGGTAACAAAAAAAAATTTCTCAAATAGTCCACCATTGTGCTTTCTCATGACTCATGAACATGGTAGAGTGTGTTTTATCCATCTCGATATCAATAAGTGTCGTGTGGGAGACGTCCCCGATTAGAATCAGTCAAAACTCGATCGATCCGACACCATTTTCCTTTGGGTTTTAGGCCGAAAACCGAAAAATAAACAGTAGAAAAGAATTTTTTTTACACGGTTACATTACTTTTCCGCGTATATTTGAGTGCGGAAAAGTAAAAATATTTACAAATTTTATACTATAAAATGTTTACATTTGTATTTAATATTATCACTAATAACATTCTATGATAATATGATAATAAAATATTAAGGTCTTGCCAAACACGTATTGAATTATTTTTTTTAAATCAGTGATTTCTTTCTCGCTGATAAAATTTTTTCTTCGTGTGTCTTTTTCACTGATAGTACCATGAAAAAAGGTTTAACTGGTATGTGTAAAGTATCTGTAAAACAAGACAGCCAAATTAACTTTTGGGTAGATTGATAGTTTTTCTTTACAAATGTTTTTATGTGCAGGTGGCGGCGATATAACAAAATGCCACATACCCTCCTTAAAAAAGGCGAATGGCCGGCTTAGGCACTGCTGATTTGCTTATTGGTAGTTGCTCTGACCGCTGAGCTATCGAGGCACACTCATTATCCCTGCTAATGCGCCAATTTTAATGCGTCACTACAGTACTCCCTTCCTAGAGACATGATTTGTCTCGATACAATTTAACGGAATGTGACCGCGTTCGCCATTCTTACGAACCGTTGTTCGGTAACCCCCGGACTGTAGGGCGATGGATAGGATGGGAATCGAATCCGCGAATTTGAGATGTAAGGGAGGTTGCATATACTGGAGCGACGAATCACGTCGGGGTCACCACTTTGGCGTTAGCAAGGATAAAAGTGCATTTTGCCTCTACCGGGAATCGAACCCGGCTCTCCCAGTTTCCGGCTAGTTGCTCTGACCGCTGAGCTATCGAGGCACACTCATTATCCCTGCTAATGCGCCAATTTTAATGCGTCGCTACAGCACTAATAGTAGTCAGTAACATATAAGTCGGGAATCGAGAAAGGAACCACCAAACCACAAAGCGGTTATAAAGTAGTTCCCGAATAGTATGGCTATTACATAATCGCTATAGGAAACAACTAGTCCTCGGGCTAAAACCCCGTCAGGCATTGAATTATACCTAAGAGCGATTCTCGACCCGTTTCTCGTGTTTCCGCACGATCAGCAATGTTCCAGAAAGGAAAACCCGCCACGGGTAGGATTCAACGTCTGTTCCGGATGGGAACCGAATGACAGACAGCTGTTTCGAACTTATTAGTTCTCATCAATGCTGGAGCGGCGTACCGTATACGGCTCTGATGAGAACTAATAAGATTGAAATAGTTGTCTGCTGCTCGGTTCCCATCCGGGACAGATGTTAAATCCTACCCGTGGCGGGTTTTCTCTTCTGAAACTAATATCAGTGAAAAAATATTATAATGTGTTCTTTACTGCTATTACTACTTCTTTCAAGACAAGTACCCTATTTAAAATAAAATTTAATCTCGCTCTCGAAAAGAACCAAATGCAATTTCTTATTTTAGTTTAATCCGAATTCAATTCAAACGAAACGACTTAGACAAATTTAATTAGATGTGCTGTAGTTGATCTTGTTTAATTAATTTTCTAATTCAAAATCGTTTTTGTTAATAAAAGAACTGCATGTGCCAGGAACGCCGCGAACTCGGTTAAAATAAGTGCCTTTGAAAATAAATATACGGACGTACCGACATAAACGAAATTACATTAAATTGCGACCACAAACACGTAAACTAAACGGAATAAGTAATTTCTAAAGCAGAGATGAAAGAATAAACCCCTTTCTCGGTTTCTGAACTTCGCATAAAGCGTATTTTGCAGTATTAATTGTAAAGCCAGGGAGAGCTGGTCGATGTTGTTATAAATATGAATATACTTGTATATAGCTTTGGTCCAGATACACTTCTTTCATAGTTGAAGGAATATTAAAACTCTTGACTTTCCTACCTTTCGGGAAGATTCCAAAAATCGTAAAATTGTGTCAAGTACGTAGTAACGTACGTATGAATCACAATTTATCAGAGGCCTCAATAGATGTTTTATAGATTTGGGAATGATATTAGTGCACTTTTCTGGAAACAAATTGCAACAACTTTTAGGGAATCTCAAAGATAAAATTGAAATGACGAAAGGTCCAGGATTAAAATAAATTGCCAAGATTGTGGTTAAAAATATATTGGCCAGACAGAAAGAGCAATTGTAACTAGGCTTAAGGAGCACATAACCCATTTAATGGTTAGAAAAATCTTTCTTTGTCCAAAATGACGAAAATATCCGTGTGTATTCATTTTAAATAAGACACATGGTATAAAACAATAATTCGTAATATAATTTGTAGGTTATAATAACTATATAATTTCTGCTATAAACCACAACAGATAATAAAACGAGACTATTAATATCCCAATAATGATCCGTCTCAAATATGAAACGAAATCTTGTAAAAAGCCGAGTTCTACAAGGGACTGGCATCATATCATCACTTTTTATGCGCTAAAAACATTCCTCTAATCTAGTTTACCTTCTATAGGACATAACGAAGTGCCACGTAAATTTATTCTATGCATATTAAAACCATCAGAGATATTCGCAAAAAACGTGGTGGTCTTTACCATATTAACGTTTATATTTAAGATTAATTACAAGGTCAGTTTAATTGGACTGTCATATATGTGTAATATATTCCATAAAAGAGTGATCATTTTATGATCACTCATGATCATGTTGACTACTTGCTTATTTTTGTTATGTTACTAGCAATAAATAAGAAAGAATTTTGATGGGAGACAAAGTAATTAAAAAAATTAATAAGTGGTTTTATCCTGTTTCTCTTAATTACGTAAATTAAGTATGCCAGATTGTTAACAATATCCATAGTACTGGACATAATTGTAGCTTATAAATATTACTGAATCATCGAAGTCAAGTAAATTAATATTTCTGTATAAGAAACTATATTATTTTCATCGAATATCGATATATTATTACTTTTAACGAATTCTTACCCCTTTCAGCTTATATCAACAGCTAAATATAAAGTAAAAGATAAACATATTGTAGAATAAAGTGCAATTTTCATAATTTGATATTACAGCTTAATTATTCCTAGAGAAATGCAGTTTTCGTGAAATAGGTAATGTAGTAAATGGGATAAAGATGAATTAAGAAATATTAAAAAATTTCGATTTGATATTGAGATTTGAATTTGAGTCAAAATCTTTGTACGACTTCAATAATACATAAGTCGAGAATCGCGAAAGGAATTAAAAACCGAAAAGTGGTTATCTAGTAGTTCCCAAATAGCAAGACTATTACATAATCGCTATAGGAAACAACTACTCCTCGGGCTAAAGCCCCTCCACGTATTTAATTATACCTAAAAGCGATCCTCGGCCCCTTTCTCGTATTTCTGCACGATCAGATAATCCGCCTTGCGGTTTAGTAGTTCCTTTCTCGATTCCTGACTCATGTGTTACTGACATAGATTGTATCAATGTAGATGTATACCACACGGATTTCATTCGGCATTGGCCCTGGACGGCGTACCGTGTACGGCACTGATGAGAACTAATAAATTCGAAACTGCTGTCTGTCGTTCGGTTCCCATCCGGGACAGATGTCGAATACTACCTGTGGCAGGTTTTATGTTTTGAAGTACGATTTCAAGGGCAACTTTAATTTCAATAATAACATTTCCTAGGTTCTAAAATTAACACTAGAAGTAGCCATGTTCTTGGTCCTTGAGTTATGTACATAATACAATAATATTAAAAATAATTATAATAATATTGTATCCATTAGACCAATATAGGTATAGGAATCATCAATTCACATTTGAAATACATAGAACAGACTACATATAACACTTGTATGTTCTTACCTGTTGTACCTAATCAACAGTCGAGAACATTTTATAGAAATTCAATAACTAAATAATATTTTCTTTAGTTCATATTTAAAAAAAATATATTATTAATCTGTTAATATTTTTGAGGTAGTTTATTATATACTATTATGCTAATAAAACTTAGGACTTACTGTGCTAAATTGTGATTAGGCAGAAATGAATAATTTTTCTATCGAGAATTATAATCATGATTGTAATTACTTTTTACAAATATATTTATATTTGACTTTACGCATATTAGAATTAGCGTAGTACAAACATAAGCTAATGGCAGTATTTGTAAACTTTTAAAATATGGTCTACATGATGTTTTGTATTTTCTATTACACTTTGTATTCCGTTTTTCTGAAATTTAAATACGAGTTCTTATCCAATGGTACGAGAGAAACCCGTAAAATACGACATCATGTGAAATTCATGAGTAGAAAACACATTTGTTTGTAATCACTATATTCTTAGATTTATGTTCTTCCTTTACTTTATTTTACTTTCCTAATATGTAATAAACAATGGACCTACCGTTTTACATCCTATCCAAGGGATGGTATGTCTTCTATACAAACCTCTCCTAAGTTTGTGTAGCTTTTGCGAGTCAACTGACATATAAGCCTCTAGAAGTTATAAGCCAACCAGCCGGTTGTCGTTCATCTGGTGGTAACTGAGCCGGTTGTTGCTCAATTAATATCGATAATGTGTACGCCAAGTCAGTTTAAGCTTTTGCTCCTACCTAGAATTATGTCATTGCCTCTACAATTTCGAAATAAACAAAAATTGGTTATTGTTTTTATTTTAAAGTTACAAGCGAAATTAGATTTTTGTTTCACATATGACGCAATAGAATGTACACCATGGTATTATTTGTATCTTAATTAGTAACCCACAACAGAACAATTATAGTTGCAGAGCATTTAAGATAAGTTACCAAAATAGTACAAGTACCATCCCCTTTATAGAGAATAAGAAAAATTAATTAAGTATTTAATAATACGAAATTACAATAAACAATTATCTTGTGAACAATCGTATCTCCGGAGGAAAATCTGAAAATCCGCTCCCACAATCCTCACAGGCTTATTAACTGCGCCATGACTGTGCCAATTTCCCCTATTATCTGGAACTTCTGTAAATGATAATTACAAGTGGAAAGTTCAAAGAAAGCGGCCGCGACTATCGAAGCGGGAACGAGCAGTGATCGTTGTGGGGTGCAAAATATGAGCCCTTAAAATTGAGGCAGTTTGTCATAACGAGTATTGTAGGATAATGATCGAGATAATGGCGTAACCAGGAGGCGCGTCGTAAATGAGCTTCTACATTATTACATCTGTTTTATAGGTAGTAGCCCGCTAATGAAGTGTTAACGAAGTTTTTTGTCTTTTATCTATTTACCTGGTTGTGCTCTATGTGTATAATTTAGTGTATTTAATTTATTACGAGATCTGGTCTATTCTGAAGTTATTGAAACTGAATTTCGGCAGATTGGAGCCTTAAAGAAAAACTCCTTGATGACAAAACTACGGCAGGGGAATATTAACAGTCTCGCCACTTCATATTGAATTAGGATTAATGAAGCAATATGTAAAAGCTATAGATAAAAATGGGAATTATTTTAAGTACTTATGTGCAAATTTCCAACTCTTTCTGAAGCTAAATGAAATGAAGGAATTTTCTTGGGACGACAAATAAAAAAATTAATGCAGGACCAACAGTTTGAAGGAACAATGACAGAAATTTAAAAACTTGGATATGATTTAAAAATATAACAGAAATTTTTTCAGGAAATTATCCGCAATATGAGGAAATTGTCAGCTATAATATCCCTAAGACATTGATAATGTACGAGATAATTTTATGACAATCGAAAACACGTTGCTTCTTCTATTATCAAGCAACGTGCTTGACATTGTCATAGAACTATGAGGCATTTGTCAATGTCAGAGGGATATTCGGTCAGAAAATTTTTCGAAAAAATAAAATCAAAAAGTCGGAACACAACAAAACAATTATTTATTTATTAAAAGTACAGTTGGTAAAGGTACAGTTACTAAAATTTAACGCAGCATTAGATTGGTTATTTTTTCTACTATAGAAGATCTATTACCACGCATAGTATTTATGATTTTATTGTGGTGTTCTTGGTCGATGTTTAAGTATGGTTTTATAGAATTTGAATTGTTATGACCAGTAATTTTCAGCAATTGTTGTTCTTGCACACCATTTTTATTAATTTGCTAACAGCAGTTGACCTGTTTGAATGGTTCGTTATCTTTTTGTTATTTACATTCAGGCCAATAGCCTCAGCAGACGATTTAGTCCATCCATTAATAGTATTTCTTCCAACATAGGACATGACGCGACAATGTCCAATAGGACATTGTCGTATCATCTATCGGTTTCCGTTATCCAGTGTTGATTTGGTTTTAAGAACAGCCGTGGTGAGGTAATATATTCGCCTAGTTTTGATATCAGATTATGAAAAAGGCGTACAGGATAGTTTTGACTTTCACTATTGGTAATCAACCATTTACTATTTGTACAGCTTTTTGAACCACCTTGCTAAGTTTTACTGAATACCGGATTATATTCAATGCGATTTGTTGGAGAGCCATCGTTATTTTTCTCGATTTGAAAAAAATACAAGAGACAGGCAACTGCCTCGCCTCCTCTCCACGCTAATTCTACAGCAGCAATATGGTAGAATTTACGCATAAGACCTTCAGGGGTATTTTCATCCCAGAACAATATTATTTGGTTTATTTCAGACCAACTTAATGAAACTGAACTGCTCTTACGTTTGCATGGATCTGCTTGCAGTTTCTTTCTGGTTGCATCGCGGGCATCTCGGAGAGGTTTAAATACTAAGCTCTTAAATGGGTCAATAATAATCTTATAGTCATTATAGTACTTTTATTATAAAAGTTTGCACGAAACGTTCCACATAGTTTTTACTGTTACTTCTTTGAATTCTGTTCCATTTTTCTTTCTCATATTGACCGCCCAATTTCAGTATCAATGCCAGTTCTTCAACGCTTCTATGCTCATTTAGTTCATATTTTCGTTCATGGCAAAACTCCATAAATATTCCCCATGTGTATTTGTGGCTTTTTGTGGTATTTATTGGAATTTTTTCTTTGATTAGCGCGTTTATAGATTGAGAATTGGCGTGACATTTTGAAATTTATTTGGCAGCTATTATGAAATTCATCATCATTAGGTCATCAGTCCTAAGACTGGTTGGACGCTAACCTCCAGCTTCTCCTATCTTGTGCTAACCTACGCATTTCGCTAATTGTGCTACAACCTACATCCCTTACTATTTGCGAGCAGTAGTCTAATCTAGGCCTACCTCTGCCTTTCTTCACTCCTATTTCTGCCTCCAAAATATCGCGGACTATTCCCCCATGTCTCAGCAAGTGGCCTACCATTCTATCTCTTCTCTTCTTTAAGTTTTTCCACATTCTTCTTTTCTCGCCGACTTTCTCCAATACTTCTTCGTTTCTAACCCTATCAGTCCATGGTATTTTCATCATTCTTCGGTAACACCACATCTCAAAAGCTTCTAATTTCTTCCTACTTGCTTCCCCTACCGTCCAGATTTCGCAGCCGTATACATATGTTTTCAAAAATCTCTTCCTTGTTTCTAAGTTTATTACCCCCGAGCATAAAAGTGCTTTCTTTTTGTTAAAATCTACTCGACCCTGCGCTATTCTTTGTTTTATGTCTTTATCGCTTCTTCCATCCCAATTTATTTTACTTCCTAAATAAGTGAAGTCTTTAACTTTCTCCAACCTTTCATTATTAATTTGTACTTTCGTTTTTGCTCTGCTCTCGCGCCCTCTGCACACTAACACTTTAGTTTTGTTTTTATTCACCCTCATTCCGTATTACTCTGTCAACACTGCCTCCATTTCGTTCAATGCTGATTCTAATTCCTGCTTACTAGATGCTAATACTGCTATATCATCCGCGAATCTCAGCATTTTTAGTTTCTGTCCCTGTACTTTAATCCCGAAATCCACTCTATCTTTTACCACATTAATCGCCTCTTCGATGTACAGATTAAAAATTAGTGGTGATAGCGTACATCCTTGTCTTACTCCTTTCCTTATGAAATTGTCAAAGTTAAATAATTTTGTTGTCATAGTGATTGAAAATTTCCCTGGATGGTGTTATCAGTGTAATGTTAAAATGGTTGAGTGATTTGTGTCACATGACAAGAAATAACGAAATTTAATTGGTTGTTAAAACTGTAAAAAACTTTCAACAAAATGCTCGATAATTTTAAGCAACTTGGTTGTAATATGAGCATAAAAATTCCATTTTCTGCATGCTCATCTGCACTATTTTCCAGAAAAACTTGGTGCCGTTGGAGATGAGCAAGGTGAAAGGTTCCATTAAGACATAAAAGAGATGCAAAGGAGGTATCAGGGTCCATGGAATGTGGCGATGATGGCAGACTACTGCTGGATGCTGAGAAGAGAACATTCAACAAATGGTTACACAAGAGAAACTACAGAACGTAGTTTATTGTTAAAAAGGGAGATATTATTAAAGAAAAAAATTAGATACACAAAACTATTTCTGTTGTTACTTTTTACTATATTTTTTAATGTTCATTAAAGATAATGTTTATTAAAATGTAATTTTTCATTTAGTTTTTAATTTATCCTGATTATTGATTATTCAGTTGAAAACCTTACGTGAGGGGCAAAAACGGAAGATAGATATAAAATCAGCGTTAATAACTCCATTGTAATCACTTATTAAACCCAAATCAACTTTCAAAATGTTAAAATTTGTAGGCCTGTGTTATTAATCTGTAAGACGTCAAACAGTTTTTTTTTAAACAAATTTGCTTGATAATAAAAGTATATTAATTCATACAAGGTCAGTAGATCACGCTTATTGAAATTTCATTAATACCAGAGCCTTGACTAAAGGTATCGATTAAACGGAGTTAATTTAACATTAAACAAACATCATTGTGTACGGGTATACTTAAGGAACTTCTAAAAGGGCCGCGTTTGACTGACAGACAGGCGTAAAGCGGAACAAAGTATTAAATTCGAATGACGAGCATTTTAAAAATGACAATATAATGGAATGGCGTTCAATAAAAAATTCTTTAAGTGAAATCTGTTCGGGTATATAACGAATGATGATGTTGCTTTGTTTAATTATTTGTTGCGTTGACACAATCTCAGCTTTGTTCGAAAATTATGTTTTTGTGTTAGCCATTTGTCTTGAGCGCGGAGAATCTTAGGTAACTGTTGACAAAACTGATTTACATCAACCGGATGGTCGTAAATAAATTTTGATTACATCAACTCAGTTTGATGGTTGTATAGTTTAGCTATCTTTTGTGGAAAGTCGATCTCTAATTGTTGGTTACTATATCGAATTTTTCAGTCTACTTAGAAATTCGAAAAGATGCGCTGTAAACCAAAAATATTCTGTCCCAAGCTTTACACAATTTGTAAAAGTTTTATGAAATATTTTTACAGAATAATGAATAAAATTCCCTGAGGGTAAACAAAAATGTTACATCCAACTACTACATTAAAAGAACAAGTTTTCAAGTGGGACCACTTGAAAACAGTGCTTCTATAATTGTAAACAACTGCATTTAGTGTGTACTACATCCAAAAAAGTTTATAGTACAAATTTAGTAACCCCCAAATTTTCAGGTGTATCCAGTCTGTAAATCTGGTTTAGAATTAGATAGATGTAAACAAAACCATACGTGTATAGAATAGATAGACATATAGAATATCCATGTAACATCTTCTATGATTTCTATGATAAACACTACCATGGTTTAGTGAAATCACATAGTACAGCATCTAAATTATGCAGAATTCCAGAATAATACAGTATCACGTTCCCTTGATTCTAGAAGACAAACTTGTATTTTATACCGATTTCAATAGCGTATTTGATATTATACAATAGTAGATGATGATTTAAGTGAGTTGAATTGGGGGGATTGATGTTATAAATCATTTATTAGATATCTATTTTCAATTACGATAACTAGTCCTTGTCTGCTACAAGGATATAATTTTGGACTAACTCGTTTTCTTATATTTATTACCGAAAAATGAAGTGATAATGATTCGTCCACACTGTCATCTGTGGATGGTTTCAGATGGTTTAAATACAGATTGACTACGTTTTCAGGGTGATTTTATTTCTTTGAGAGATTATTGATCCGGTTATTTTTTTTAATAGACAGTGTAATGAGTTTTTCTAGGAATAATAAAAATATACCACGACATAAGACGAACTTATGATATGCAGTGTGATGTATCAATATAAAGTAAATCAGATTTTTAGTTCTATGTTAGAACAAAAATACGGCGAATTTCGCCATATAATTCAGCGCCCGTCGACGGCATATAGCCGGGGAAATAGCTGTTTTGGCTTAATTTGTTTTATCTTTAATGTTTATGGAATTTACAGATGGATTGGAGTATAAACAGAACTTCATCTCACGATAGGTTATAAGACTTACCATCTGCAAACTTTGTGTTATAAATAAAGTAAATCAAATTAAATAATGTTAGACTACTCTTTAAATGGGGTTGCAGTTGCACTTTAGGGTTAAATCCATATATAGAGTTCTACAGAAAACGTGGAAGAAACAGAAGATATGAATAGTATCTGTAGATAGTGTAAGTAGTTCATTCTACGTTCAATCTACGATATTGTGGCATAATACGATTATTTAAAGTACGAGATATGGTCTACCTATAAAGTTATTTCTAAGATACGAAACAGCTCAATCAATGGAATACAAGGAATTATAGGAAGAAATACAATGGATATACATTACAAATTTCCTGATGTTAGCAATATTTTTCTCATTGATGGTGTTCAGATTGATGGGTTCATTAGGAAATCTTACGATGTTTTCAGATTTTCTTAATAATTTGAGTATTGAGTAAGTATTCATACTGAGGCCATCGATAAAATTGAGTGACATGACCAAATCTTCTTTGTGTTCGACCATAAAATATATAGAATGCATTTATATTCATTTGTATAATGAGGATATACCAAAAGGATCTTTTGCACTCTCATGATAGAACTTGTTTCTTAAATGCATGGTCAATTAGTTACTAAAAATAGTCCCGCTAGTAATGGGACATGTTAACTTTTAAAAATAAACATAATTTATTTTATTTTATGCGTTCTGCCTTCTGTATTTAAGATATAACTATCACATTTCACATATTGATGTGAGAAGGAGCACAATTTACAATAATACGCTAAAATACGAATTTCGAAAAAAATAGGCATGTGACCTTTTGAAAATAAACGATTCAATAATGGATGTCATAAAGTTTTATGCACCTTAATAAAATGATGATGTATATACTTATTCCAATCCAGAATAGTTCCATTAGGGATAGACCTACTTCTTCTTCTGAACCTACTAAAGGGTCTTTCAATAAGGATGCTCGATTTTTAAATGTAAATAAAACAAGATGTGTGTGAGATATACACTCAATTTTTTTATTTGAAAGAATATTTTATAACATTGATATGGAATATAATGTCGTTCAAATGTCAGCCGCGGCTTCGCTTGGTGGCACGTATTCGAGAGGTCCAATTTTCGATGACTCTGGCATAAATCTGGCTGAATTTACTAGATAGCGTTCGTTATGTTGACGTTGAGGACATCAACTGTTTGCAGTTTATTTGCATAGATCTGCGATTTAATATAGACCCAAAGGAAGAAGTCCACAGGTGTTAAATCGCACGATCTCGGTGGCCAGGTCATGTCGCCACTGCACGAGATAATCATGCCCTCAAGTGACTCGTGCAAATGTCCATCGTGACATGAGCTATGTGGCACGTAGCGGCGTGCTGTTGGAATCACACGTCGTCGGTATCCATATCATCCAGTCTAAGCCACAAGAAGTTGCTTATCATCGAACTATAGCGCTCGCCGTTGACGGTTATGGCAATTCCAATTTCGCCTTGGTAGAAGTACGGACCGATGATTCCGCTAGACCGAAATCTTCACCAAACAGTGACTTTCTCGGAATGTATTTGGTGCTGGTTAATCTCGTGTGGATTGCTATCGTCCCAAATTCGACAATTTTGCTTGACATCCTATCATATCCTATCATATTCATCTAAAAATGGGCCTCGTCGTTAAAGATTATTTTTTTAGTGAAATGTGAGTCAAATTCCAACTGCTCCAGAGCTCCATTAGCGAACACGCGCGTTCTCTACGGTCGTTCACCTTAAGTTCCTGAGTCAGTTGGATTTTATACGGGTGCGTACGTAAGTCCTGTCGCAAAATTCGCCAAGTTGAAGTTGCAGAAACGTCAAGTTCTTGTGAACGACCATAAATTGGCTACGTCGGATTTGTCCGTATACTCTCATGCACAGCAGAGATATTTTCAGCAGACCTTGCGTCTCGGTGACGTACGGGTATTAGTTGATTATTTGTCAAACCGATTGACTCTAATTTGGCAACCAAGCGTCGAATAATCGACTTGTGGCGAGTATTATAAGCGGGACGATTATGGCGAGGATAAAAATCACGTAAGGCGCGGAAATTTTCTCGAACGGAGCACTAATTTTAAAAATAAAATTTGATGATATGCACATGTTGTTGAACGCTATAACCTTCCACGGTGATTTGCCATACACAACTAAACAATTCACAGTAAATTTGACAGATGTTGCTTTAACAACATGGCCGCTATAACATAACAAATTTCGAGTGTCTCTATTGAAGTACCTACTACCGTGGTAGTAAAATATATATGTCGGAAATCGAGTAAGGAACCACTAAGCCGCCAAGCGGTTATTAAAGCAGTTCCCGAATAGCAAATCTATTACATAGTTGCTCTAGGAAACAACTACTCCTCGGGCTAAAGCCCCGCCAGGCATTCAATTATACCCAGAAGCGATCCTCGACCCCTTTCTCGTGTTTTTTCACGATCAGATAAGGTTTCAAAAAATATGTTACTGACAGAGATTGTATCGGTAAAGATGTATACGCCATAAAGTTCATTCGGTATTTGTCCTGAATCGGCGTACCGTGTACGGCACTGATAAGAACTAATAAGTTCGAAACAGCTGTATGTCGTTCGGTTCCGATCCGGGACAAATGTCGAATCCTACCTGTGGCGGGTTTTATTTTTTGATACCGTGGTACTGTTTTATATACATCACATTGTTTTATAATTCGCAGCGTAAAAGCTCCAACGCAACCAATTAAATCTATAATTTACTACTAATTTAACTTGATATATTATTTCGTGTCCGCTATACGCCCTCCGTCTAATTGAAAATGAATCCCATCGTAATAAAAGCAGTTACAATTAAAGTAAGTCCTCAGGAAGTGTGCCGCAGTGACGGAAGATATAAATTTGAGCTAGTTTTAAACTTTTAGCACACAGAACGTACGATATTAAAGCGACTTTTGCCTCGCAATAAAGCACCTTTAGAGTTATTTAGAAACATACGGTTAGAGCCAGGAGACGCGACGAGGTAAACTTCGCTTAATCCGGACGTACACCAAACCAGTGTATACTGTATAATACAAACACGGTAAATTATTTACCAGTAAGCTGATTCACGTAATAGAATTTTCTATTAGGTTTTCTAGTTTGCGAATGCGGCCCTCTATGAAGTAAGACGTTTTCAATTAATTTTAATTTTTAATTGCTAATCTGTGGTGTTGGGTACGTTTACGAGGGAAGGATTACACTAACGATATGGTAGCATGCACATCTCCTGTATTTAATCATAAAAAAACTTTCTACCCGTTTTTTTAATATCTGATACGTGTAATGACAAGATACAGTTTTATATGTTGCTCTACAAAAAAGTATTACAGTGAAACCGGGATAAATGGAAGGACCAGTAAATTCTTCTCACTTAAAGAGGTATGCCATTTATTCAGTTTATCAGATATTCATGTAAAAATATAATTGTCCTATTTGCAAAAGGTTCTATAAATAGAGGGAGCAGAATTTATTTCAGTTTTAATTTTATTAATGAAATTGAAAAATTGGTTATAAGCAATACGAATCATAACTCAAAAATTCTGTTATTTTGGTTTGTCTTGTGGAAGCATTTGCCATAAGATGTCTTTCAATATCATAAATTTTATCAAATAAGGTTTGGTTATTGATCGTTGACATTTAAAAATAGATATGCAATGTTTACTGTGCTGTTTCTGCTTCTCATTTTGTGAATCTCATCCTTTAATATTCTTCCAAGTCCATTTCGCCTTCTTCGTCTTCATTTTCCACAAAGGTGGAAGAGAAAGCATTAGCAATATCATCTTCAGTAAACTCTCATAGAACCAATAATTCATTGTCAACATTTAAAAACTCATAAAAAGTTGGCTGCTAATCATTTTTATCGTTAATAATTAGATTCCAATCTTTAATATTAATTTCATAGTTATGTTCGCCCTCTTTTTATCTTCCTTCTTTCTCTTTTCTTTCGTTTGCATAAAAATGTCATCTGAAGAATAATACTGCAATGGAATTGGAAGATCTTCAATCCATTGACTACATGTACTATTGTCAACAGTTATTCTCCACAATTTTTTTGAGACTATATCATTCCTTCCTTTAAACCCTTCCTATTAACCATTACTGCTATATAAATTATGAACATTGAGCCTTCCTGAAAATTCTTGGGCCTTCCTTTAATCATGGGTCTACTTATTGGAATGTTTTTATTCCGAAGCTATTTTATCCATATTGTCAAGCACTTTTTCAGTTCAGGATACTCTGATAAGCGTATTCGTTTTAGCTTTCCTTGTGCTTTAGTACATTGAGTCTAAATTTTGTATTTATTCTGGATGATTCTACAGAGAGTAGACCTCGGCATATTAAATTCGTCATAAAGTTCATCAAGCGACTTTCTACTTTCATAAACAGATATTACCTTCAGATTTTCATGAGCTAATAGAGAATTAACATTCATTTCTATATTTCTCAAATAAGTTTCTAGGCTATAACAATAATGAACTAAACGATGGGATAATGAAATGAGAAATGTGGAAGCTGTAAGAAAAAATATACTTTGAACAAAAAGCTATGTAATTAAGAAACTATGAAGAATTAAACGTTGTAAACAAACACGTCATTACATTACAAACAAAAATATTTCAATATAATTTCAGTTATAGAGGTATCGATCCGAGATATCTTACAATTAGTTATAATTATTACAAACATTCTAAGAAATAAATCTCAGATAAAGAGGCTTACTAATTTTACTAATAGAAGTTATTTGCTGCAAAAATGTTGAGACTTTAGAATGGATTTTAGTTACAGAGGCTTCTCACTTATCCAGGTCCCATTTAGCCAGGTTTCACTGTATTAAAGTTGGTAGACTGTTAAATACCACCCTTAAAATATATATTAAATCAGAAACAAACACACTCCTGTAAATAAATACTTATTACTATAATTATTATAAAAAATAATAATTATTATTAAAGGAATACTGTAAACTGTTAATTATTAAAGGAATAATTAAGTATTAAAGAAATAATTATTGGAAAAATCATATTTATCGAGACATGCATTATATCCAGACGTATATTATATTTGTTTCATATAATGGCTTTATATTCAAACCCTCTTAGCGTCCTCTGCAGCACCTTAAGGCTCAAATTTAGGACCATTATCCTTTATGTTATTTATTAATGATTTATCTTAATTGCTTATATCACATTATCCTCTTTTTGCCGATGATTTGAAATTATTTTTAAATATAACCTGCTTCGGCTATCAATTGGGGTTGCAAAAATGCATACACCTTATTGTGTAATGGTGTTCAAAAAGTAAACTGTCAATAAACATAGATAAATGTAAAGTTTGCTCATATACCTTAAGCAACCACAAGTACATATTTGACTATTGTCTTGGTGGTACAGTTTTAACACGTTTCAAAAATATTAAGAATCTTGGTGTATACTTTGATGATAAATTATCGCTCTCTGGATAAATTAACAATGTAGCTCTTAATGCATATAAAATCCTTGGTTTTATGATTATAAATATGACATTAAATAACACTGTTACCTGAAAATCATTATAATTTCCATTAGTTCATTCAAAACTAGAACATTGTAACCTCATTTGGTACCTCCGATATCTAAATCACATTAAATAACTTGAAAATATTCAATGATGTTTCTTAAACTATCTATCAGTTCACATAGCATACATTGCTTCTGCATTTGCAATCTGTTAAATGATTTGCCAAGCGTCATATGTGTATCAAAGATATACGTAATATTTTAAGTATACCCCGTATAAAATATTTTATAACAATTACCGAGTACTAGTACGAGTAGAATATTATTTGGAAGATGAATTTTTAAAGCACGTATCATTTTTTCTTTAACGCCACTAAAATAATCGTTCTGAAGGAGATTCAAACGTGAACCTATAATAATTGTTTAAAGAGCAATACTTTCACTTTTCACTAATAATATTTCCAGAAAAAACTTTCCCATTTTCATATGACCTGTTAGATTATCTCTTTTATTTTTCCTTGTTTATCTAATTGATTATTTTTGTTCTATCAATTAAGATTGAACCTTATTTTGCTATGCACTTACCAATTATTATTCCAAATTATTGCTAAATATCTAAATTTGTTTAAATAAGAATTATGTAATACAATCAATTGCATCTTTACTATCTTGGTCTTTCTTTGTTGTCACTTCTTTATCTGTCTGTAGTTGTTAGCATCATCCTTCTGTTAGTTTCAATTGTTATCTGCCTAATATTATGTTAGATTTTCGTATTTTATACTCATACTTTCACACGTTCTACTCTCAATTCATCCACTTCTCTATTTCGTATACGTCTCATAGGGTTCTCAACATATTTCTTTACTTGATAATTTTTGTCTTCATTTATCTAACGTATATCTTCATTCCTCATTCCCTTGTCATCATTTAATTTTTCATGGTTCTTGCTATATGTTCCATAAATATAATTCCTTATGTTTTTCTCTGATTGACTAATATTAATTATTGGTAACATATTAAAAATATTCTCCGAAATTGTATACGTACAAAGAAAAATTTGTAAGTATTAGTTTATTATATACATTTTCCCAAGTAATAATGTATTGTTGAAATGCCTATTATTTATGCATAAGTCGATATATTATTATATTAAGTTCTCCTATACTATGCAATCAAATTTGATTTCGATTACAATTATTACTATTACGATATAAATCACACAAAGTAATTTCATGTGTTATCGACTAAATCATAATATAACGCAGATCGAACTCCATTCCAACCGAAAAAATAGTAACCATGTCTACCATCTAGAATAAATGGATACGTTTAGATGAGATTAGATTAGCTTAATTTTATTTATCGACCAATTTGCATTAAGTACGTAGCATGGTTGTAGATGAATAAATACCATAGGGTTGTGACGAGAGAAAAGGAAACTAAGTTACAGTTTTTTTTTGTTTTCTTCTTTATAGAAAATCAATTCGCACAGAAACCTAATGTTAAAATAGTGTAAAATTTTGGACTTCAATTTACATTATATTGTTCTTATCATATCTCATATATTCTTATATCTGTTATCGCTCATAAAAATACTTTAATCAACTTAGTTACCTCGCGATAATTATATACATATTTTTTCTTCAGATGTCAACAAGAATTTTATGAGAGAGCATCAGATTTATTCTTATTATAAGTAAGTTAAGTTTCTAAACTGTTCGAGAAAAATAAGCAAAAGAAATTATATAATGTGTGGTATTTCATAATTAGTATATAAGAATGTGCCATAAAAAACCTATTAAATACGAAAGTTTCATGGTTCTTAGACATCTACCAGATGACGCGATAAGAGTTTACTTTAATATAATTTTGAATGTCATTCCAATGTTAATTTTTGTTTCATTAATAGGGTTATGTATTTTTTGTTGTAAAAAATGACCAGCAGATTTTGCATTTAGTAGATTTGCATGTTATGGAGACATTTATGATCTTCTGAAGTTTGTGATAAAGTGGATTATGTGGCCAAAAAATAGTTTCTTTTATAGCGCCTCTTACTCTGGGCATTTGTTTCATTAAATTTATTCTTTACCTTGGTAATATATTCTTAACTATTTCAGAAAGTTATTGGCCTATATAGTTTTAGACGAAAAATTTACTGAACTTTTAATTTTTTTAACAACAAATACACTATTCTATTAACAAAAAAAAATTGCTCTAGGAACGACTCTAAAATTCCCCCTCTTTCTTATCGTATAGACTTTTAGCCGCATCTGTTAGATTTATAAGAACCATGAAATATGCATATTCAATGTTTTTGTGACAGCTTTGGCTTCCAAATTTTGTTCTAACGCTCTATATATATGAAATGTCGACAATAAATTCAATAATAGCCGAAGTTGAGTTATTTAACAATAACATTAAATCACAGGCTGGAAGCTTCTGCGGATCGATTTGATTTCTCCTTGATTTGTGAATAGATCTGATTTATTTTAATACTAAATTGAACATATTTTATTTTCTATTGTATGTAATTAATTGTCAAGAGCCCATATACTGACGCGAGATGTATTCCAAAATTAGGATGGAAAATACATAGTCTCATTTAATTTACCGATAGAATTATATATGCAATTAATAATGTTTTTGATGATTACATAATTAAGGATTGTTCCAATATATATCTGTACCATATATATATATATATATATATATATATATATATATATATATATATATATATATATATATATATATATATATATATATATATATGTAGCTTCTCTGTCGCGTTCCTAAGTCAGTTCCTTGAAATGCAAACAGTGAAGTAAATTTTATGCAGATTTTTAACCCTGGATCTAAACCGCCAGCTTACAAGCTTATTTTATGCAAATTAAATGGCCACTTTACTCACTCGGATAACCACCTACAGCTAAGAAATTAAAATAATTTATCCAATGGTCTTGGACGCTTGGTCTAACCAGTATATTTAATATAATAGGGTAATATTAATTTATGTTTGTGATAATATTAAATTTAAAGATTTATATGAGTATAATGCTACCTATATAAATTGATATTACAAGGTATAAATAACTATCTATAAATTAGTATTGAAATTTAGTTGTAGGATCATGAGTATATTTTAGCTGCCTAATATACAGGGGGGTCATCGATAGTATGGTTTTACATTTAGTACATATTTTAGCAACCACTTAAAAATTGTAGACTCCGGTCCTGTCACTAGTGTAATTAGGTAGTTACTATAGAAAATATTCAGTGTTATAACCACCGGTTATTTCTATGCGTATCTTTGCTCGGTGTATCTCTTAATACAAGATGAATAGGTGAAAATCGTACGCATTTAAGTCAGGGGACCGTGATGGCTATAAGATTAATCCGTCTTATCCACCCAATAGAGGTGGTGGAGCTCCAAGAAGTTTAATAACTCATCCGTGGCATTAGAATAAATTGCATACTTAGAATTTCCCTAGAATTTTAACCCCCTCAATATCGTAGGAAGGAGCGTTGTGTATGTTCTTTGCTCTTGTTTAATTTGGGTAAAAATAAATAAGTATTATAATAAAGAATAAATAAATATTCAAAGTGCATCCTAGAAAAACTGTTGGATTAACTTATGATGATATTTTACCCAATGCATTTGCCTCGACTAGGTTTTTCTACGACACAGTGTATATTTATTTGGTAGAATGAAGTTTAATCTAAAACTATGTCATTAGGCTTTTATTTGCTTCTCTTGACACAAACGGAGCACTACTGAAATTTAGATATTCTGTATAGCTTTAAGTACATACATAAACAAATTTAAAGTGGTGAGAAGTTCGTCGGCATCCCTTTTGATCCCACTTCATACTTTTCAGTTTTTCGCAAGAACTTTACAATATAAGCCAGGGCAAATTGATACGTTCCCGTAATTAACCTCGAATAAAGCAATCTTTAAGTCGTAATCCGAACTCTAATTAAGGATAAGATGCAATTAACGCTGAATATAATCTAAAGGAGCAATATGATGGCTCTACGTTGTTTGTAATACGACAGTTAAGTGGTGCTAGCCTAATAGATGAGCTCTTTCAATTCAGGAATACACAAAATCATCGGAGTCTGCCACAGTGTAAGTAATTAAACAAGTTTCGTTGCTCCCGATCAAACTGCACCTCGAGTGGAAATGTTGGGTCCAATACCAGAATTGGAAGATGTAGAAAGTGCTGTTGTTAAATAATGGATGAATTCGTTAAAAATTCAAGGACCAACTTCTGGGAAATACTCTCGGACTCGTCAAATTTAATTTTTAATTGTGCATTTTTTAAAACATAATTAATATACAGGGTGATTCAGCGTTAGTATAGGTTCGAAAAACAATTGTGCAATTTCAAAATACTAAATTTAATGGCAATGATTATTAAAAAAATAATGTAAATGTTTAGTGAATTGGAGTTTCTTTGGGGTTTTTGTTTGATAAAAGCAGTTTAAAATTTTGTAAAAAAATAGTTGAATTATTTGAACGAGATTTTAGAATTTGGAATTCTTTGCATGATCGGATTTAGAGACAGGATACGCATCCAAAGAGAGGTAATTGATTTATTCAATGCAATTCATCCGAATCGATAATACGTTGTCCAAATCATGGAAAGCAATATTGAGTCTAAAAGAATACCGCAAATTTGTTGTCTATAATCTTTCTAAATCTAGTCGACTCTCATCATTAAGATACGATCAGCTTAATGTTTTGTTGGCAATGCAAGAAAATTATGACTCAACACGTAACCAACTGGCTTCTGATTTCAATATGGGACCACCTACAGTACAAAAATTCTAAGAAAAAGCATCATCCTAAAGTAGACTTTGTGCATGAGCTTGGATGAATGCTTAAAGACGACTTGGATGAATGAAATCAATTCTACGAGCAATTCTACAAATCCAATAGCTATGCAATAATAATAATTTCGTAAAAAAACATCATAATATTTCAGACGAGACTACCGTTTCCTACGAGACTACCAGAAGAGTCCCCAATGGACAGTGGAGTATTCACTCAAAATCCTCAGAAAGTGAATAGGTGGTGCGGTATAGTCGAGGAAGAATTCTGGGTTCCTATTTCATTATCATGAACCTAACTAGTGCAAGACTTTTAGATTTTATACAAGATGACTTTATTCGTACACTAATAACTTTACATCCAGATGTAGAGGAACCTGATCTTCGGAGAAATGAATTATTCTTCTTTCAACAATATGATGCACTTTCTCATTATGCAGAACATGTCCGCGTTAATTTAGACAAGATCTCGAATCGTTGGATAGGGAGAAGGAGGCGACTTAATACCTCTATATTACTTTTTGTAGGGATATTTAAAAAGCAAAGTATACGTTATTTGACCTGAGGATTTAAAAGATTTAAAAGCAAGAATTCATCATGAAATTTAATGTTATACCACTATAAAATGAATTTATTAATCGTTTTGATTATCATCAGCAATATAGTAGGTCGCCAACGATGCATAATTTGAATATTTTTAGTTTCTAGTAGTCCAGTGCTTTAACTGTTGCATTATTCAGTAAAGCAATATTGACCATTCTGGCATGACCTTTGTGGTACGCCTAATGTTTCTAAAACGACATCGATAGCCGAAATTAATCTCTGATAATACTTTTCTTGTGAGGTAAGATATGAGATCTATAAAGTTTGATACGATAACCTAATGGAAAATTCGAAGGAACTTCATAATTTGTCTACCTTTCTTGGCTCTATACGATTTCTTTTTTTTTGAGAAAATGTTTTTTTTCTTGTAGAAAAATATCGATGTACTATAGTAGAGAATTTTGTCGAAAATGCAAAAGTGCTTAACCTTCCGTCGGGCACAGTATGAATTCAAACACATTCGGGCGCAATACATCTGAGAGATTCCATAATCAAATTTTACACAATTTAGATGTTAATGAGACGGAGACTTAATTAAACGCTTATTTTAATTAATATAGTACAATAATAAATATTGTATAATCACAATAATTAAATTTATATGAAGGAACTCATTTAATGTTGTAACAATAAATTTGGAAAATTTTTACAGCACAACCAGCTGTTGATAAGCTTTTTCTGATTTAAGGACAAAACACATACATGAATTTAATACAGTTATATAAATATATATATATATATATATATATATATATATATATATATATATATATATATATATATATATATATATATATATATATATAAAATGAAATATTGGAAATGAATTACAAAGAAAAGCTATAGGTACCTGTCTATTTTAAGTGTAAAGAATAAAAATAAATATAAATCCTCATCATTTCAACATATTCCAAACAAAAATAAACATCACATTTTTTGTAATGATATTTAGTATAAACCAATAATTCAACACCCAAATGTGTTAATTTTTAATAATAATACCATAAACATCCAGAATAAGTAAGTATAAAGATCCCAAAAATATTATTAAATTAAATAATAAAATAAATCTAATAAAATATAAAAATGAAAATAATGAAGTAATCAGGCGCAATGCATCTGATAGATCGGGGAAGCCCATGCAAGGCCAGGGAATGCATTAAAAAAAATCGACACCATATCGAGAAGAATGGTTTGGAGCTAAGAAGCTATCAGGGAGTTCGAGTTAATATTCGTAATACACACGAAAGGGCAAAAGAAAAAAGTGACTACCGGATTTCACAGATCAATTGCGCCTTACGAAGGGTTAAATCAACGCTAATTAACATGACGTAACTTGATGTTCCGAACACGGTAGACTATTAGACTACTGCACATTAGAGGAACTACACCAAAACTGCTTAATTTGTTGGTGAGCCGGGAGCATACCGATCTCACATAGATACGAAATGCTACCGCTCCCTGTAGAGTGAACTCCAACACCGTAGCATTTATAATAATATTTAGGTTAAGGTTTTGAGATACATCTGTCAGCAGTGCATGTCTGAACATTTCAACCTGTCAGTTATTATTAAAAGTGTTTCCTGGGGTGCTGGTGAAGGCAGCAATCCTTATCCCAGTCACATCCTTAACTAGTTGGAAATTTGGCTTCTTAATTACCTTCTTTGAAATTTTTATTTAGTACGTTTGACCGGCCACAATAAATCTTGCACCATTTTAATATAAGCCTTCCGTACGGGAGTCGTTCCGGATTAAGGGCGTTGTATACTTGATTCTAACAGATTACTCCGCAGCGCCTTAAAAATATTACAAGCAATTAAGGTATGAGTTGTTGGTTAGACGTGAATTTGAAGAGATTTGTTGCCCGGGCGAGTAGAGGCGGGCAGCGTGCAACTGAAATTCGCCAGCGGAAAGCCGGTCGAAAGTGTCTGGTATTAATTTTCTATATTGTGCGTGTTTCCTATCGCTACAAATCTGTCGACGTCGCATGAAGCTTTTAATTACTTTTAAATTAGAGGCCGTGTTGTAGCGTTACAGTTGAGACTGATCGGTCAATGGGCATAATGAATCCGCGATGGCTAAAATTAGGTCTTGACGTTCAAATAAGGGCCAAGTGCTATTCTGGGATATTTACATAAAGTTGATTTATTATTTACTTGATATAAACTGAATTACTCAATTTATTTAATAGAGGTTCAGACTAAATTTAGAAAACATGATGGACTTCATGTTTGTGCAAATATTTCATACAGATTAATCGTGTTTCTGACTAAGGTTTAAACCTTAAAGATTGTGGAATCGGTCACTTCATAATAGACCTAGCATTTCACAACAGCTATCACAAATGCTACAAACATAATTCCAACGAACGATCTAGCTATGTGGTGACAGAAATTCGAGCTTGTTATTAAACTGCAGCCAGTTTCTTTAGCATCAGAAATATTGGCATCTCATCAACTATTATCACAAACGATACAAACTTAATTCCAACGAATGATCTAGCCATATACTCGTAAGCAACAGCAATTATAGTTTGTTATTTAACTCCAGCCAATTTCTTTAGCAGCAGCAATATTACATTCAAGCAAGCGTAACGAAGTAGTCCCTTCAAATTAGGAAAATTGAGGGAAATTTTTCCTACAGCTAAGCGACCTCTACAGAAAGTTTTGTTGGGGTTGTTTTTTAGATATAGACATATATATATATATATATATATATATATATATATATATATATATATATATATATATATATATATACATACATATATATATATATATATATATATATATATATATATATATATATATATATATATACACGCGTTTTTGGCCGTTTTTTTTTTTGGTAATTTGCGTTTTTCTGAAAAAATATGTATTTTTGGGAAAACATGATCTGATTTGGTGTTGTAGATTTTGCGATTCTCCACAATTTTTGTTCTTTTAAGTTTTTCGAAATTCTGCTTAGTTGCGCCGCTAGAGCGCGCTGAAGTATTTTTGAGCTGTTTTTAGACTTTAAGCCAAAACTATGCATTATAGAGAAATATCTCAAGAGATCAAAGTTGTAGCTATAAAAATAGATACACGGCACATTTTGTTCTTTTGTTTTTTTTAAAGTCGCACGGTTATGCCACTAGAGGGCGAAAACCGTTTTATTTTTTTGTAATACTCTTGTGTGAACGAAAAAAACACTCTAGCGCATTATTTTTGATTTATAGGCAAAACTACGCATTTTTTGTAAAAAAAAGAGTGTAAAACAATTTACAGGAAGTTTCTTGCTCTCCAACTTTTTATGTGATTGAATTTTTCTAAAAAATGCATAGTTTTGCCTATAAATCAAAAATAATGCTCTAGAGTGTTTTTTCATTGGTAGAGTGGCACTATGGAACTATGGCAACTGACGAACTTCAGGTTCAGAGGAGATTGTTGACGCATTTAACAGTGGAAGCTAGTGGTGAACATCATTGGTGAGGCATAGTTTGAAAAGGTATTTTTCTACTTAGATAATAAAACATATTGAAACCAGAATACCAGGAAATGTATATTAGAGTTCAGCAAAAACCAGCGAAAAGGTGTAGAGGTTGTGCTGTTTACTTCTCAAAAGTAATGTAATCACTAATTTGAGTTAAATGAATTATTTTAAAATAGTAACATATAATACGTACAAATTGGGAAAATAATAATAAAATAACAAATAATGTTAAAAGAAACTAATTTGAAAGTAAATATATGATAAAACAAATGTAAACTCTAAAAATATAATAAAAGTTCTATGAAAACAACTACTAAAATCTGTTTATTTGCAGTTTCCTACTTAATCCAGGTGCTATCAATTATGAACAAAAGCTGACAAAATCTGAATAAAATCATCGCTTACCACAATAATGGGCTGTAATAGTTCACAATCATTACCTCCAGTATTATAACGATTATATATTTAACTTTATATTTCATTTTACATAAAAGATGGCTACACAAACTGACGATGACGTTGAGAAAACTAACGGAGTACTCAATTCACTGTTTTATATCTGAGCTAGTGAGCCGTGACCTTGATTGCAGTCAGTGACTCAGTGTGGAGCTAGCCACTGTGGTGTACACATCAAACAGTTTTGTGCTATTTAGAAGAAATGGCTACTAGAGGATGTGTCAACTCTCCTAACTGTTTTTGTTATGTTTGTGGGTCTTTTACCGTCAAGAAGTAACAAAGGAACATTTCATGGTACCGATTTAGAGAAAAGGAATTTGTCCCTTTTTTTACACAAGAGGCTAACCTAGTTTTCTACAACAGTGTACCTGGAATCATGGAAATGTTCAAAATCACGTATGAACCAGAGAAATGGAGACTTTTCATCGATTCATCAAAAAGGAGTTTGAAAGCTGTACTTCTTCACAATGGTAACCGATATGCTTCTGTACCTGTTAGACACTCAGTCCAGTTGAAAGAATGCTACGAAAATCTTGAGTTTGTTCTTAATAAGCTCGGCTACTCTGACCATAAATGGACCATTTGTGGGGATTTGAAAGTTATTTTCATGTTACTAGGTAAACAAAGTGGTTACACAAAGTTTCTATGTTTCCTCTGTGAATGGGATAGCCATAACAGGAAACAACACTATGTCAAGCAGACGTGGCCAATCAGAAAGGCTATTATTCCTAGAGTTAAAAATGTTGAAAGACAAAGTTTAGTGGATCCTAAAAAGATCTTACTTCCACCACTTCATATCAAATTGGGGCTAATGAAACAGTTTGTGAAAGCATTACCCAAAAAAGGAGAGTGTTTTAAGTATCTTTGTGAACAGTTTCCTGGTTTATCCGATGCTAAGCTGAAAGAGAAAGTCTTTGTTGGGCCTGATATCAGAAAACTTTTAAAAGACGAAAACTTTGTCACTAAAATGGAAATGGAAGAAAAAATGCCTGGAATTCATTTAAACTTGTTGTAACAGGCTTTCTTGGAAACAAAAAAGACCCAAACTACAAAACTTTGGTTGCTGAATTGTTACAAAACTACAAAATGCTGGGCTGCAACATGAGTGTCAAAATTCCATTTCCTTCACTCACATCTGGACTGCTTTCCAGAAAATCTTGGGGCTGTAAGTGAGGAACAAGGAGAACGTTTCCATCAAGATATAAAAGAAATGGAGCGCAGATACCAAGGTCGATAGAATGTCAACATGATGGCAGACTACTGTTGGATGTTAAAAAGGGATAATTCACAAGACCACAGCCGAAAATGTACCAAAAGAAGCTTTGATGGAAAAAGAAAACGTTTTTACAAAGACTTATAATAACTTTGCAACACATGTGTATCACTATTATGCTCATTTTAGCCAGGTATCGTTATTTTTTTTTCTTTTACTTCATGTTAAAATAATATAAACAAATCCAAAATTTTCCGTTTTTTGTACTTTTTCCAAAAACTTCAATTTTATTTTGTAGGCAAGCCTTATGCGATAGAAAAAAATCAATGTCATTTTTGAAATCAGCGCAAAAAACTACATAGAGATCAGTTAACTAAATCAAAACAATTTTTAAAAAAGTTTCTTTTGCAGACCTGTGTATTTTAATGTATTGTTATATGCGTATTTTTATTACAAAGCTATCTTCTCCAACAACATATGTTGCTTTTTTGAGATTCAAGTTTGCATTCGAGAGAAAACCATGTCCTGCTGATAAAAATAGCAGTATTATCGAAATGCATAGGTGTATTAAAATATAGGTTATGGTAAAGGATTATATAATGATAATTTGTATATAATAGCTGGGTACAATTTCATATAATTAAATTGCTGTTTAACCGCTGGGGTTACATTATTTATGTAGTGATATTTTATAAAATATCATCATAATCGACATCATAACTTTGTCAAATAAGACCAAAAAATGAACAAAAGCATTTGAAGAACAAATGGGAGATTTTGACTTAACAATGGACCATTTTTTTAACGTGTTTTTTCCGAATATGAAATTATATATGCCTTTTTGCAATATAATTTGGCCACACTACACAACTTTTGTTATATTTTTTTGTATGAAAAAGCTGTAATAAACTTTTTCTTCACAATTCGTGTTCAATTAGAATGACAAAATGTGGGTGGCATACAATATCGATTAGATATTATTCGTTTACTGAACGATTTAATTTGGGAAGGGCGGACGATATAAAATTTCCTTCAAAATATACTTTGAAGAACTGAATGCGACATTTAATTAAGTTACGTAGAGAATATCCCCGTGATCGTAAAAAGTTAAGGAACGAACAAATAATTGGAAAAATTCCTCTCTTTTAGTATTCATTAGTATTAAATAATTTAATGGAGGATTCAAGTGGGGTAAAATTGTTTGCTACTCGATTAATGTTCTCGAGAAGGCACTCCGACTTCCGTGGGGCTGGGCATTTGAAGCCTTCGTGTTATGATTTCCCGGCGAAGTATGTAAGAAATGCAATTATCCGTCCCGAATTTAAGATATTAGAACGGACGTTTACGAATTAAAAATCATATTATAAATCCCGTTCCGTCTCGAGTCGAGGAAGAAATGCGATTAATAAAAATCTTTAGTATCGTAGAGGTGTGCAATCAAGCAGAAATATTTAACGAACAGTAGCTCTAAGGAATCAGCGTTTAAGATGCCATGTACCTTCTAACATTCCATCGAGCGCAGTATGAACCCAAACACATTCGAGCGCAATGTATCTGAGAGATCTCATAATCAAGTCTTATACAATTTAGATTTTAATCATGTAGAGATTTAATTAAACGCTTATTTTAATTAATATAACACAATAATACATATTTAATACTAATTTTAATGGCAATAATTAAATTTATATAATAGAACTCGAATATAATTTAATGTTGTAGAACAATAAATTTGGAAGATTTTTATAGGAGAGCAAGATATTGACAAGTTTTTTCCGTTTTAAGGACAAAGCACAAACGTAAGTTAGTATTGAACAATATTTTGAATACAGAAAACAAACTACCTATTTTTTATGTAAAAGTCATAAAGTTATATATAAAATAATATTGCACGTATTACAAAGAAACATGTAAGTAACTGTCTATTTTAAGTGTAAATAATTATAAATTCTTTTCACAATTTTAGCATGTTCCAATAAAAAATAAATGTCATATTATTGGTAAAGATATTTAGTATATACCAATACACTCAAAAGTGTTAATTTTAAATAATAATACCATAAGAAGCCAGAATAAATAAGTGTAGAGATCCCAAAAAATATTATTAATTTAATTAATAAAAGAAATCTAAATCTAAAACAAAATATAAAAGTGAAAACAATGATGTAATCAGGCGCAATGCATCTGACAGATCTGGTTGGCTATACAAGACCTGGGAATGCATTACAAAAAATTAACACCATATCGTGAATAATGGTTTGGTGTTAGGAAGCTATGGCACACTTACGCCCTTGATTTTTTATTCTAGTAACAGTTTTTATTTGTTGTTTCTGTCTCTTAACATAAAGGTTTCCTCTGTCTATTCTTTTTCGTTGGAAGTCTTTCTTAACCCTTAAACAGAAACATACCCTAATATTACATAATACGAAACATACGGTCTAAGAGACCTGGAACTGAAAACAACCTGATTAGTGATTATCATTTATTTACAGTAACAGTGACAGCCAAACTAATTATTTATTAATAAAATACAGACAAGTTACTTAAACTGTAAATGTATTAATGAAATAAGAGGTATAAAAAACAGTACAAAATAATATGTAATTCTTAAACAGTAAAAAGTAATTTATAAATCTTAGTCTTTTAGAATGGCACAAGTAACGCACAATTTTCTACTGCATCCAAACAGATCGGATTACCACATTTAATACATTTATACGCCATTTTTTTGCATTTGGAAGATGGACACTTAAAACATGTTTTGCGTTTTTCAAGCCTATCGCTTGGGACTTGATCTTCAACAGCAGTATTTCTTTTATCATCAGACAGATGCTGACTTATTAGTACTCTAATATCTCTAAGAAGGTTAGGAATAGTTAGCCGCCTTCGAAGATGTGGGTCTATGAGGGAATTGGTCAATCTTTTAATAAATTCAAACCTTCTGAGAGTAGAATTTTGCTGATAACACAAATATATTATGAGAGGATTTATACAGCATACATTTACAAGGGTGTAAAATACTACTAAAGGCCATCTTCTGGTTCTTCTGTTAGATGAATATAATGCACTTTTCATATCTAACAAGTCAACACCGCTTTTTGTTTTGTTATAATAACTAACAATTTCCGGTTTATTGGGATCTATTTCAATATTATGATGCAAGGAAGATATTAGAATAACAGTTTTATTTATCTTCGGAACGATAGATAACGGTGTAGTTGGTTGATCGTTTGCAGATCCATATAGAGCTGACCCGACTGGCCTCGTTTTATCACACTTGAACTCTGGTGGAATAACGGTTTTATTTTTTTTTCATCGTGCCTACGAATGTCAGAGATATGTTCCTAAGTTCTTTCACCAATTCTAAAGAAGTAAACCAATTATCCGCTGTGACGTTGCTATGTGATCCCTCGATTGGCTTACATAAGCGTATGACTGATTGGGTAGGTTTAGATAGTTTTCGCTCTTCTTCAGATAGTCCTATTCTATCAGTGTCCTTGCCTGTATAAATATATGCATTGTAAAGATAGGAACTGAAGGAATCTGCCATGCATTGAATTTTTATGCCATATTTGGCAGGTTTTTTCGGCATATACATGCGGAAGCCACACTTTCCTCTAAAAGGGACAAGCATTTCATCCACGGTTACATTATCACTAAGGCAATACACTTTTTGTGAGTTATGCATAAAGGATTAAAATACTTCTAAAATTGCTGCATCATAGTTAGCCTGTTTCCTTTCTTCCCGAGTTTTGGCATCGTCGAATCAAAGGCAGATGTTTAGTATTTCAAAACGTTTGACATCGTGACCCTAAATATGGGTCTTCCAGTCAAGTCTTTTGAAAAAAGCGATATCATATTTTCGTGACCCGATTTGAAAATTGAGGTGTACATAAGCAAACCGATTAATGCATGTTTTTCCATTGCATCAGTATTTCGATAGTTTGAAAAATTGGGTCATGGTTTGAGTTTATTTCTGACTGACGATAACTTCTCATTCGTACGTAAAACTAAGGTATCAACCATTTGTTGGTCAAAAAGGCACTTCCAGATCGCATTTGCGGTAGGATTGTCCAAATTTTTAGCCATTCGTGTTAGTCCAGGCCTTTGTCTAATTATATTATGACTTGGAACTCTTCTTGTGGCAGGTAGTGCTTGTTTTCGCCATAAAAAATCTTTTTTATTTTCTTTCCCGACAAAGAATTCTGGTCCTTCTTTTTCATTATTTTCAGTAATAATAATTTCATTGTCTGCTCCTAAAACATTATCTTCATCGGTATCTTCTTCGGAATCTTCGGTAACTGCAGTATTTCCCAGAATATTCCCAGAAAATTTTACAATTTCCGTCTCTTCATTCATATCAGTTATGACATAATCCGAGTCCATATCAGAATCATCAACCTCTTCTTCGAATTCGCTATCACTTTCCAAATACCACTGTAAAATTCTTTCCTCAAAATTTTTATCACCTACACGTACCCCTTCATTTCGAGACGCCCTAGAAGGCCTGTTAGTGCTTGTTGTTGACACATCCGTCATTTGTTATTATTTCCTAAAATAAAATAAAAAAGTAATTGTAGTTTATCAACAAAATCAGCTTATATAAATTACAGATAGTCACAATACGAAACATACGGTTTTACATACCTCCTATCATATTACTCGCGAAACGAAACATCCGGTCGGCAGGACTGGCAGAATTTCAAGCAGTGATGTTTTTTTCTCAACTGGCAGCTCACGACTAATTTGTAATATGGGCAAAATGTAAACTAAAATATATGAAGGTACTGTGGGCGGGAGACAAGTCAGTTAAACAGTGTCTCCAGAATGTATTATAGATTTATACCATAGGTCTGAGAGACCGATATTTCGGTTTAAGGGTTAATATAATAATGATAATAGAAATAAAAGATAGATAATTAGATCGAAGACCTTTGGTTTATCGATTTTATCTTCATTACAATGACTTCAATTGATTGCACATGCAACGAATTTTTGAATTTATTATTATATTATATTCAAATTTTGAAATAAATAATCCATAATAGATTTTTAATCCTTCGGTAATATCTGACACATTACCAAATATACCTCATGCACCTAAATTTTATTTTACCATCAAATGTTTTTACGACGCCTAAGCTTATATCCTTTGAATTTATACCACGCTATAATTTTATTCTCGTCTGAAGACCCCCACAAAATAGAAGAGGTCTCTCCTCATAGTACCTAATTCAATTCAAGATGCGGGATATCAGACGACGATGACTTATATGTTATTTATACGAGTTAAGAAGGTCCGCGACCGATTTCACACAGTAGGATCCAGGGGAGATATCGATGTTTTCGATTAAGTGGGCCGATGATAGGCTCCGGTGGTAATAAGTTGCGTCCCGCGGAGTTTCACGGGAATATCTGCTATGCCTAATTTTAAGAACGTTTTGTGTTCGACAGAATTGTTAAGTTATTGGCCCTTTCTCTTCTCTTTCAAGACGTAACTGCGTGGGCTAGGTCCGGAGTACGAGGCAGCTCCGATACGTATCTTATTAGTTTCTTAATTCAGATAAAGTGTGATTGATGCACCTATTTCATGTTCTCGTTCTGCTTCTTCAAGTTCGACAACTCGGTGACACCTGCTATGAGCAAACAATATGTAGTCTGTTAAATAATTATGTCATGAAACCAGTTTCTGAAATTGAAACACTACTGCGCCTGAATTCTTTCGAGTCGACCTAGCATTTGGCTAGGCAGTTAGTTACTATCGAGGAGGAATATAAATTAGTATTTACCATAATAATAAATATCGAGTAACTATATTTTTGATGCCATTTGTAAAGCTGCCCACTTGAGTGCCTTAGCGATGCTGTGCATAGCCAAATACATACAAGTTATAACAAAAATATAATAATAATACCCAATAGAAAAAGAAATATATTTATAGGAGAAAAATATGGAAAAAATATACAGTACCATATAACTAAAAAAATAAAAAAGTATAAAAAATACATGACAATAAAAAGTTGTTGTTTCTCTAAAGATTAACTCCTTCTGAGTAAAATTGTTCAACTCATAAGTGCTTGATATTACATTAAAATTTTGTACATGATATTGACATAATGAACAGTGGCGATTTTAACAGCATGTAAGTTCTCGTAGTCTAGCAATAAAACGTACCTTCCTCTCGACATTCCAGTCTAGATATGTGTATACTAAACATGCTTAGTAATGCAGGGCCATCTATATTATGAAATAGTTTAAATAAACATAGGAGGCTAGTAAACACCCTTCTAGAGTTCAATGACTCGATGTCTAAACTTTGTAGAAGCAGCGTATGATCGTAGCCCTTACTGGATAATAATTATCTATGCGAAATGATAAATACTATAAGAAACGCCGTTGAATATTTTCAAGTTGATTCATAGAACAGGTACATGGGATATCAACTATACCTGGGATAAAGCTACAATATTTTAATTTCAAACGAATTAACCCAATATATAAACATTTTAAGGTAGCTGTGTTATTAAATAATATCGTGTTTCTAATTACGGGACCAAGGGCTCTATATGCATTAAGAGCCACATGATTGATATGTCCAGAGAGCGATAGATTATCATCAAAGTACACTCTAAAACCTGTAATATTTTCAGAACGTGTTAAAACTATGCCACCAAAAGAATAGTTTCTGGTTGCTTCTTCGAGGTATACGAGAATATTTTACGTTTATTTATATTTATTGACAGTTTATTCTCTAAACACCATGATACATCAAGATCGATGAATTTTTATAACTTTGTTTAAACACGTTACATTTAAAAATAATTTAGAATCATCGGCAAAAAGATGATGCGATCTAAACATTAGAGACAAATTGCTAATAACTAGGATAAATAATAATAATCTCAAATAGTGTGTCAATTGTATATTTATGATTTATACAATTTTATATTAATAGCGATGTATAATTTTATAAATCGATGTTTTTAAATTAAATTATGTGGTAAAATTATATATAATGTTCATTATAAAAGTGGTGAACTCTTACTATGACAATGCTCCAAATTAGTATAGCTAAATGACATATTCGAAACGTTATATGTATATACACATTATAGATAGAACTATCATGTATTGTGCACTATGCTATAATCAATATTAACGTAAAAATAATATTTGATGAGTTACTATTTTATGATATTTCTACTGCACTCAGTGACGAAAATTTTGCTTATTAAGGGGGTGAAACATTCTAGAGGCCGAAACACAGAGAAAATGTTTTTCAAGAAACTAAACAACATATCGAAATTTGGAAAAAAGTTTTTGATTATATAACTACTGAAGTGTGTTTTTAAATTCGGAGCTGTAAACAACAAAATGGTGGCTTCTCAGTATTTTTCCCTGGATATCTTTTTACTTATGGCTGCGTGGCTGAATCAATAACTCCTGCAAATTAAAAGATACAATCATGAGCTAAGAAAATTTTGATATAATATAATATTAGCTATAATAATACATAGTATTTTTGTTTTAAATTGATTTTTGCAAAAAAGGCGTGTTTTTGAAAAAATAAAAAAATAGCTCGAAAATCGTTAATAAAAATTTAACTATGCATTATAAAAAGAAAACTAAACAGTACTACCGAGGAGAGAGTAGCTTAAAATATTGAGTTAAAATTGCAAGCCAATCGAACAAAAATTATTTTAGATATCGGTTCCGCTGGCTTGAAATTTAATGTTTCGAGAAAAATGCGTTTAAAGTTTTAAGTACTGAAAAAATAAGAAAAAATTCAAAATACCTTTAATCTGCAATGCGCGAACAGAGCAGAGAAAGGGGCCGCATCGCATTTAAAATTCGAGCCCTTGCAGATTCCTCCCGTGCACGAAACTGTGCCACGTAATTTTTACGATACTAAGGTACATTTTAAGCGAAAAAAAATTTGGCTTTTTCAAAAGTGCTAGGGTGGTTTACTCCCTTAATACCAATACTTGAATTAATTAAAAGAAAACAGTTTATAAAGAACGTATACCATAAAATCAGTATATTTCCTTAAGAAATGGAGACAAAATAGAATACGAGCGATTTTATCATTTTAAATACTTCTTGGACAAAAAGTGCTTTGCAGGGGTGGAATTTAATTTTGTCTAGCATTACCTGGACACTTATGCATGCTTTACAGAGCACTATGGCCTGCAAATAATACTTAGTCTCACTTCTTTTCAGATTTCAACGCTTTACACCAGTATGGTTCATATTAATTTTTCTTCAGATAGTGATCCTTTTCATTAATAATTATAAACTACTATTGAATAGAATACGAATTAATTTAAAGTAAAATAAACATAATTTTTAACATTTACTATTATATATAGGGCAATATTGTAAGCTATTTTTACACTAAATAAATATCAATAGAATTGGAGCTGTAATATAACTGCAAATTTAAGTGCCATTTAGTGTACGAGAATACTAGAATATTGTAGGCGCAAATGAATTCCTTTACCATGAAATTATTATTACTTTTAAAAAATGCAATTTGAAGTGAGTATCATTATTCATTGAGCCGAAATAATGAAATTATATACGTCCAGTGGATGGACAATTAACCTACTTACTATGGCTTCAACATGCTATGGTACAGAACTGCATACACAAGTGAAAATATTCTTCTAAAAAGATAAAGAAGTAGTATAAGTTTTGAATCAAAATTTGATAGGCAAATATATAAATTCAATGGGTAGTATAGATAAAGTGGAGCAAAATATAGCGAAGTTTTGAATAACAGACTTCATCTGTACATAGCGTTACATATGCACCATATATCTTGTTTAAAATGAAGACACTCGGATTTTAGCTTTGGAACAATTATACTACGAAAACATTCGGATGTCTTTATTTCAAATGAGACACATATATGCAATATTTTTAAATGACTTCAGAAACAACTTTCTGTCCTATATCTAACTCTAGTTCAAAAGAATAATAACAATCATTATCATGAGGTCATCAGTCCTAAGACTGGTTGGACGCTAACCTCCAGATTCTCCTATCTTGTGCTAACCTACGCATTTCGCTAATTGTGCTACAACCTACATCCCTTACTATTTGCGAGCAGTAGTCTAATCTAGGCCTACCCCTGCCTTTCTTCACTCCTATTTCTGCCTCCAAAATATCGCGGACTATTCCCCCATGTCTCAGCAAGTGGCCTACCATTTTATCTCTTCTCTTCTTTATGTTCTTCCACATACGTCTTTTCTCGCCGACTTTCTCTAATACTTCTTCGTTTCTAATCCTATCAGTCCACGGTATCTTCATCATTCTTCGATAACACTACATCTCAAAAGCTTCTAGTTTCTTCCTACTTGCTTCCCTTACCGTCCAGGTTTCGCAAAATATAGTGCCGTGCTCCATACATACGTTTTCAAAAATCTCTTCCTTGTTTCTAAGTTTATTACCCCCGAGCATAACAATAATACAGCAACAATATTGAACTTCGTTCGTTTAAGTATCATATAGTAAGACAAGTAATTTATTAAAATAACGATTTGTTCTTAATAATCACTAAAGTGATTTCGTAGTTACACTGTTTGGTGATGACACAAAAGCAGTATATGCTTATAGTTTATTTCATCTTTATTTGCCAAATAAAAAATCCCAAACGGCTCTTATGTCATACCGTGGCTTGATTTTGTGGCTAGACTCAGGTAGACTGTTTCTTTTATCGGCAGGAAAAGAGACGTTTTTATTTGGCAAATACCGATGAAATGAATAGTACTTGATGTAAAGACAAAAAAGTTCAATAGTCACCTAATCTAATCCTACGTTACCTATTATAGATCCCAACTGTTACTATCATGCAGCCAATATCAAATTGTGTTGCCTTGTTACTAGTATGTTTTTTCCATAATTACTTAAACATATCGGGTTGTCTTTCATTCGTATCCCTTTTATATGATTGTGCCCTGGCAACAAAGTTTTATTCGAATGAAATCAGAATCACCTTCCGAACTATTTCCAAATTCTCGTGACGTTCCAGCTACACACAACTTATTTTAAAAGTTAAAGGAATATGATAGCGGCGATAGACTGAAGTTTCAAAACGTGGTATAAATTTTCAGCAACTCCAAGATCGCACTCGGAGTGTATCTCACACAATGTCGCGCCATTGAAGACCCGGCTAGGTTCTCACACCTAAAACAATTTGCAATATAAACACACGGATGATGACTTTCATCCGAGTTATTATCTTTTAATTAAAAAGCAAAAATGGAGTGAAAGGCAGAACGCCGACGAGAGAAAAAACGATTTTACCTGATGTCGATTATGAAGGGTGGAAACTAGAATAAATTCAGTAACTCGATTTCCAACAACAGATCGATTTTTACCTTTCCTTGTCTACAATTAGAGGGTAATAACCTTTAGTTATCTTCGCCCTATGAGAATTAAGTAGCCCTAACTTTATTTTCTAATGATGAATGATTCGAGGTCTGTTCAAAAGGCAATTGGAATTTTGTGATTTCGCGAGTTGTATTAGTCCGATTACCGAAATTATTTCGTTTTTGTATTGCTCGATATGTCTGAAAAGTATCTGTACATTTTTAGCCATATCGGACGTTTAGTCTGTTGTCAGCTGTCAAAAAGGTTATTATATATTTCTTTAAAGAATGGGTCAGGGAATTTGCATTAAATTTTGCTATAAGAATGTAATAAAGTGCAGTAATGCTTTAGAACTGTTAAATATTGCTTTTAATGAGATTGCTATGAGTAAAATAGGGGTTTATGAGCGGTATAAGTGTTTCCAAGAAGGTCGTGAAGACGACGAACGGTATTAATGCTCCAGCACATCAACAGCCGATGAAAAAGTGAAATAAATGATTATGAACGATCGCCGAATCACAATCAGAGAATCGCTAATGATGCTGGCATATCAAATGGCTCATGCCATGACATTTTTTCATTATATGACATGGTGTTTGGTGTATGAAACGTGTGGCAGCAAAATTTGTTTGAATTTCGAACAAAAATAGCGGGGAATGGAAGTTGCTCAGGAGTCGCTATATGAAGTCAATAACGACGCAGAACTACTCAAACGTATCATAACAGATGATGAAATATGTGTTTACGGATATGACGTCGAAACTAAGGCTCAATCGTCTGAGTGGAGGCATTCTGGATCATCAAGACCGAAAACAGCTCAACAAGTGCGGTCGAATGTGAAAGTTATGCTCCACGAATGGAGCGGGCCATCCGCTCCATCCATCCAAATCGTTCGTCTAAAAAATTGACATTAATAGCGGTGTGGGCAGAAGCCCGATTTTACTCAAAATAGATTCTATTAGCTTCAGCCAGCGGTGAATAGTCAAAAAAATGGAAATCAACTTCATAATCAGCAACTAATAATATTTCACTTAATTCAGAATTCCATCATTGAAAAATAGAGCTACAAGTATTTTACCCAATATTCCTCACAATACTTTTAAAGTAAGTATTATTTGAACATTATTTTCATCTAATAGCGTTGTTCAACAGTAGATGGCGTATTTTACAATTTATGCATATAGTACTTATATCGGCTTGGTACAAAACCAAGCGATGTGACATCCTCAGGCCAGGCATAGTCCGATATATTTGCACTGATGATTCTTAATAAGAATGAAATCGCGGTATACAGTTCTGGTAACTAGTCTGGTATAAGTGAGAATAAATTAGACATTAATCATTTCATTACTCGTACATTCTCCTGATGTTAATGCCGATAGTTATTTAAAATTTTACTGACAAACGGGAATAAGTTGAACTGAATTACAAAATATAACGAATTGTAAGCTATTGTACAGGTTTGTATATGTATATAGAACTAATCCGAATTACAATTAATTTTCTATATTATATACAAAAATGTGCAACTTTACAAATCCTTATATGATGTATCTCGAACCAGTTATTAGATATGAAAATTATATAGCTTATTTAACATCAGAGCTGGGTTCGGATACAAGTAAAACGTATCTGAATCCTGGATATGGATACTTCAATTGTGTCCGGAGACAAGATGTAAAGTTCCAGATACTTACATTACATGTATTCGAATACTTTTTTACGGATACCGGATACTTTGATATGATAATTAATAGCGTGTTATTAATATAACTCGTAACAATAACAACGAATACTGAAATACAGTTACCATTCACTATAACAAAAAATATAAAACTAGTACAAACATCTGTGACTGAAAGAGTCCTTTAAGTTTTACATTTACAAAACATGTTGACCATTTCAAAATGTAAGCATCATGTTAATCTTTTTTAAAGTTCTCATATGTTAACCTAACCTTTATCTTAAATAAGAATCAAGGATAACAAAAAAATATATTTAAAAATTGGAAGACAACATCAATCAAAGGTTTTTGGAGTTTGATTTGGAAAGGAAAAGCACTTCAAAATACTCATCATTTAATGCATTACGCCTTGGTGAGTCGATAAACGTGGAAATCGAGAAAAGCCTTTCCACTGGTGCCGACGAAGGTAAAAAAGTATTATATATGCTATAGAAAGTTTTTTTTTACATGAGATACTCATTTAGGATGGATATGTGTGTTCTCTTATCTTCTAGATACCTTAATAATTCGAGTTATATTTTGGAAATTTTGTTCTATTATATTTCGTTGGCCAGAATTTAATAATGGTAATACATTAGTAGTGTCCCCTAAACCCTCGTTAAAGTCGAAAAACTCATTTATTTCATTTTCTTTATTGTTTTTGGACTCATCGAAACATTCGGATTCAATACGTTTTTTTCTTCTAATATTATACATTTTTTTATATCGTCTACAGATTTTTGGGGATTTGTTACCACATTATACCATCTCAGTTTAAATTATGGCAGAAGAACTACTGCTATAATAGGACCTTCCCAATCTAGATGTAAAATTCTTTTCAAGCGACTGGTTAAGCTGTTTATACACGTTTGAAGAAGGTGTTCTTCTCCATACTTAAGTTTTGATTGAACACATAATTTTTCATATTTATTTACGAACGAGACCAAACTGAGTAAGAAGTATTCAAAATATGTGTTGTTTTCTCCTTGTAATAGGTCTAAAGTTGTAAATTTTTGTATCCGAATAAAAAATATATTCGAATACCGGATACATTAATTTCATCTTGCGGATACGGATGATGAATATAACATTTCACAAAGTAATCGAATACGGCCTTCGGATACCAAAAAAGTATCCGAATACAATATCCGGATACAAAAGTATCTGGGTACTGCCCAGCTCTGGTTAACATAGGTTTTTCTGCTTTGAGGTTATTTCTCTTTGATATTTTAGGGAGATAAAAATTCAACAATGCAACTCAGGTCAGTCTCGTTTCTCGAGTGATCTGTATTGTTCAAGAATGCATCTTTATATATTCATATATTCTTAAGAGAGTATTATAACTCATGAAATTATTAAGTTGTGGGCTGATATTGTTTTTGGCATGTTAAAGAATTCATTGTTTTTGTTTCTAAAGTAATTTTTTTCAAACATCCTGTATACGTAACCTTCAATATTTGTGAAAAATGTCTAGGATTTATGGCATTGTTACTTTCATTTATATTATACATATGAAGTTTTATTAGCCGACGTGAAATATGCGTGAATAAAGTTCAGAAATATAACAAAAGTAGATTCGTTTACCCATATATGAATGTTCGGCAATATTTTTCCTTTGATTGTACTCCAGAAAAAATTTATTGGTTCGTGTGATTGATAACTTCCTTTTTTTCCAACGGTTTCCATGATTGAAGGCCATTAATACAGCTAGATGTAAAGAAAAATATATAGCGTTATATTGCATAAATATATAAAAAAATATTTTGTATGAGTAGAGGTCAGGAATTTTCGAGCTTAATTGCCAATATTGCATGACGGCTAGGGAAGGTTTCATAAAATAATTCTTAAGTTAAGCGGTTGTTTGTTCTGGATAAAAAAGTGAATAGTCAATTTGTATAATGCGTAGTAATAACTATTTTCTTATTTTATCCACATGGCATATTCATCTTTCAACCCAAATACGAAGTGAGCAATATTGGCGACATTATAATAGATTGCCGATGCTATGAGTCCTATAGTTACTTTTACCAACTATTTTATCTATTTTGGTCTCTAGAACATTATTAAAACATGTTTTCTTAAGAAATTAAAAATGAAGCTTTGCAAATTATGCTATAAGTACATTCCCATGTTGTCAGTTTAGTACACTGTTGAAAATTTGTCGTGGTCAAAATTTATCACTATTGCTGCTGTGAAAATGGCGTAAAAGTTCATTATTTCTAGGATAAAATTTAACACCATTATATTTGGTGAAATTGTACACTACTTGTAAAATTGTAAACTTTGATATATTTTGTGTATAAAGCTAATATAAATACATCACGATATAGTACACCTTACCCCATGTGGAGTAGATTATGATATCTGACTATTCTAGAATGCGTATCCAGCTAGTCTTCATGATGACACTATTGACACGTTAGGTAATATGGCTGTTTGTGATTTCTGATTAAGCAACTTATTCCCAAATGGTGTCATGTGCCTCAAGAAGTAAACATCATTTATATTGGCTACGTTTATTAACACTTTTTGTCAAGATGATTGAATAATGTGTTGAACTTTATGAGTCGCTGGATAATTTCACCGAATAAGTATTATGTATTTTTATATCACTTTTTATTTATAAAACTTTTTAAAAACAATTTATTTTTAATTTACGATTTTGAACACTTTATTATGTCAAAAAAGGAGTAACCGACTTTTATAATTTTATTTAAACTTATTCGATGTTTACTCGATGACTAATTGAAGATTACTGATATGTGAAGTTACGGACTACTGAAGCTGCTCGTGGTTGTTTCTCTATTTAAAACATTTCTGTTGCTGATGCTGCAGGAATGTTCTAAGAAGTGTTTTTCTCAAGACTTTTAGCAAGTTGCAATAATTGCGATAAAATACAATGTAAGTTTATGATAAGCACAAAAGGTTTTTAGTTACGCGATAACCGCAATGACTTTGGTATACTCTTTTCTGGACATAACATCCTGTATGCTAATGGCCTGTTACAATGTATATTACAATATTATAAAATACAGTATTAATCTAAGTCTTAACCTAATATAAGAGAGGATTCTATATAACATGTATATACACCTAATCTATTAGTGTTTCGCGACGATGAAATAAACAAGGTGATACAAATGCATATTTTGTATCTGTCATTTCTCATTTATTGTCTAGGATATTCCATTTCAGAGGTATCTTATTTTTATTCTAGGTAATGTGATCTATAAAGGAATTAAATGTAATTAACAAATTTGTGTACAATAGGGTAGTGTATAATAAATGACCTTTTTTGAAATCTGAACAAGTAAAATTAGTACAGTAACTTGCTAAATTACTAACTCAATTGAATTACACGTTGAAGTAATAGTAGTAAATTAAATATAATTTTTAGAAGCGTCAGTGTAAACATGAGATTTGTATTATTTTAACCAAATATTCTCTATCGTCTGCATATATTCTGCAGTCATAAATATTTCTGAATAAAATAATGATAATAACAAACAAGAAATACTAAGATTATAAACAAAAAAATATGATCAATCAGTTGGTAATCAGATGTTTAATGGAGCATTCTGTTTTCTTTTACGTTTTTATTTAATTTATTATGGGAAAAATACTAGAGGTAGAGCATTCCGGTTTTTTATGTCTTTTACTCTAGAGTAATAGTTCATAAATAATTTCTTTCTTGAAAAGAAAACAAAATGGCGACCATTATATCCACTTCATTTGAGGCCTGTAAAAAACGGTGAGCATATGAGCATGTTTCCGGCCGCCCAGTTCATCTGAAATAAAAACGGTTTCATGGAAACTAATTAGTGTCTAATGAGCTATTGTGTCACGCGAACATTTTCCTGAATTCGGAAAATTAACAGAATGGCGAACTTTTTTCGAAAAAACGCGATTTTTTTCAATTGTTATTGTTAATAAAAGTTGTAGGTATAAAACTGATTTAAAACGGTTTTTTGAAAATTAATTAGTATCCAATTGACTATCGTGTTACACGAAATTTTTTGAAAATCTGTAAAATTGACAAAATGCCAGACTTTTTTCGAAAAAACGCGATTTTTCACTCGTTTTTTTTTCTACTGTTATTGTTAATAAAAGCTGAACAAAATTTTTGTACAACAATCACTTTATCTATAAGTTTTTCTATCCCTTTGCCATCAATGCGTTTACTCACATTTTTTGCACTACGTAATCTTGTCCCCATTCTTTTCTCCACGTGACCGATACATTCCTTTTTTTTTATACAACAATTTGGTTACCGTAATGCGCACGCCTGCATATGTGGCTCTATATTTCCCGTAAATAAAGGAATTCCGGGAAATCTACATGGACATTCTTATGGCTATGAGGGTTGCAAAAATGCGAAAAAATACATTTCTTCACAAAAAAACCAGAATGCCCATTTAACTAATTTTATTTAACAAAAAGTTTGTACACGGAGAAATAGGCCTTCTTTCCCTAAAGGCTAAGGCTAGGATAGGTAGGTAAGACTCGTAAGAACAAATATATTCAGTGCTTAGAGAGAGGTGTCAACACTTGTTGTTGATAACTGAACCCAAGCATATAATGACACCCTCAATACTACTGGATATTGGACCCAGTCTGGAGACCCAGGATCATAGTATGAATGACATTTCAGTGGGTTATATTCTGGACATTCTGTATGTTAAATATTATACTATAAAAAAATATGATTTATGAATATTTAAAAATGAGAATATATTACATTATTTCTCACATTTTCAGTCACTCAATAAAATACTTTCTATACATTTTCAACAGCAAAAACACATATTCGTGTATTTTTAGTCCTCTCTCTAAACAGTATATATAAATAAAATGTTTCACGGACGGGATAATCCAAACCTTACAAATAGAAAAGAAACATTTTTTCACCTTCGATGTCATATCCTATAAATTTGACGAAAAATACATATTGGCGCTGAGTGCTATAGTATTAGAATTTCATCACACCTCGCTACCCTACACATTTTCATTTTAAATTTTAATATATCGTCGGCGCTGTAGTAGAATACTGTGTATGCGTCACTCACAGTAAACTAAACCGGATATCGATATATTTGACAGGGACTAAATGGAGAAGGGTTGTAATATCAGGTATGCCAACATAACTAAGGGCACGTGAGAAGCTACACATGGTTCGTATACAGATTAGAGGAAACTGATTAATTATTATGAGATGGGATTGATGTCCTAATTACGACTAGTTTGTTTATTGCACGTTAGGCTACATAATTTATATATATATATATATATATATATATATATATATATATATATATATATATAATACATTTTTTGTTGTTGGGTTTTATAACTACACTTCTAAATATTCTATAATTGAATTATTCAATATAATTGTAATGATCTGAAGATTAAAAAAATTTTATTATTAGTACTGTAATAGACTAATGATTTGAGGAAATCATGCAGTCCACTACAACGCGAAAAAATTGTACTACTGCGTAAACCAGCGTCAATAGTAAACTCATGCATACATCAAAGTTAGGTCACTTCTATACATGGTCATATTTAAATCTGGCGATATATTATATTACATTTGCAGAATATAAAAGTAACCACAGAATTTCTTATTATTTCTGATGATATAAGTAGACATTTAATATATACAGAGTTTTATGTATGGATGTAAACATCTGCATTCGTCGAGGTATAACAGACACATAAAACAGGATCTTATCGGTATCGCTACCGAAAAGTTTCAAAAAGTTTTCTATTAAATCAGTAAACTTCATAATAAAATTGAAAAATGTTTCCATAAAAAAGATTTACGACTTTTCTCATTTAAAGTTTATATTAACTTTTAAGGGATACAAGGCAACATTGTATTAAATGATTTGATCCGATTCGAGTTGATATTCTCGACATAGTTCAGGTGTTTGCGGTGCCGCCTGATAACATGACAAATCCCCTACGTTCCTATCAGAAATCTGGGCAATGATCCTTTGTCCTGGCTGACTCTGTCTCGCTCTAGACGTCCCAGGGTGGCTGTTATCCTCACGGAAAACCCACCGACTATGGAAATCGGTTTATTTGGGTTGTTTGATTGCTTTACGTGACCCTCAAGACAAGACGCCTTGTCTTCGGAGGGATTATTTTGATGGCCAGGAGATGCGCTTTAACGGTCGATCGGAAATCGTGTTGATGATCCTTGGCGACATCATATCAAATTCACACCGAAACCAAACTTCATGAATGTGAACGGAGCTCGAAACAATACGTTTATTATTATAATACTCCCTTTCTATCAAAAATTTATGTTTAATTAGAATTTGATTTAACAATAGCATTACAAATTTGTTGACCATACGCGGGATTGCCTCAGACTGCGTAGAATTACGAACTTTTAATTAATTTACATAATTAATGAATCCTATATACTGTAGCTAAAAGTTATATCAGTGTTTCAATTTTGTTTATATTCTTAAAAATATACTAAACCATGTCAGTTGTGTCTAGCCACTGTCTACTTGGATTGACCACCTAAGCCAGGTCATTTGTAATCAATTACGTATAAGTTACAGTATATTATATAATATGTAATAATTACAAATAAAAAGTTAGTAGTGAAAGGCCGGATTGGGTAGACTAAATTTTATACAAAATTAAAACCTTTGCTGGTTAGATTTATGGTTTCACTTTTTATTTGTTAAACATAACAATTGTTTCGCCAACACATTGGCTTCTTCAGGTACATAGACTATGTACTCAACACAAAAAAGTGAAAAGAAGCCAATGTGTTGACGAAACAATAGTTTTGTTTAACAAATAAAAAGTGAAAATCTAACCAGCAAAGGTTTTAATTTTGTATAAAATTTAGTCTACCCAATCCGGCCTTTCACTACTAACTGGGTAATTATTACATATTATATAATTTATTGTAACTTATACGTAGTTGACTTCTTTTCACTTTTTTGTGTTGAGTACATAGACTATGTACACAACACCTGAAGAAGCCAATGCGCTGGCGAAACAATTGTTATGTTTAACAAATAAAAAGTAAAAATCTAACCAGCAAAGTTTTAATTCTGTATAAATATGGATTTTCATCAAGTAACGGCCCAATAAGTTCAGAGACTAAATTTTCTACAGCATTGCGCATATCTCTAGAGTGGTTTCCAGGAACGATATCCAGAGTAGTTAAAAAATAATCTGATATGAAGAAGACGACCAATCGGCAACTAGAAATGTAACATTTTTATACCTAATGGTCTCTGAATTTATTTAATGGATTCGTGTTAGTATTGTTATGAATATGTCTTAATCTAAGGAAAACTGAATTTTTTCTTGTCTCACTGTTAAGTTTTTAACTAACATAAATACTTTTCTCGTTATTTAAAGTAAGTCGAACTTGTTGTGTAGTTTGTAGTTTATATTTATATTTACAGCACCCACTACTTCTGTGAAGTTACTATTGATAGTTTATAAATATGTTTCCGCTTCAGTTTATAAATTTGTTTCAAATTTAACTGGTCGCTAGTTCTTTAATTACAAATAGTACGACTAAGGGCTCTATTTTTAAAAATTTTACAAATAACAAAACTTTACTTATAACGTAACGTTTTTCTCATTTATTTGTTGAACATGTCGTAAAGTGGTAAATGTGCACGCGCATGTGTTGGAAATACAGTGTCTTGGAAATTCAATTGCAATAGATCGTTTTACTAATGAGCAACGTGCCATATGCGTAAGAATGTTTCCTTCGCGACATTAATCAAGCTCCTTCAGCAAACTTTATTAAATCATTGGTCACTAGATGTTAATGGATATGTGCATAAACAAAATTGCCATTACTGGTCTATAGAAAACCTTTACCAAAAGACACCAAAATTCCTTACATTCTCTCAAATGGGCGGTAATGAATGCATCTGGCATAATTAGTCCTTACTTTGATGAAAATGCAAATGGTGTCACATTCACCGTCACTTCTCTTCGATATAGATATATGCTGGAGAATTTTATGCTATGCTAAAGAATCTTAGAAATAACACTTTTGAATTACTGCTGCTGCTAGTTGTAACCCGTGAAATATACACATATTATATATTAAATAAGGATATACATTTTTGAGGGAATGGCATGTGGAAATATGCTAATGGCATAGCTGCTGCGCCATTAATAAGAAATAGTACTATTTGCTTGGCTAAAGCATTTCTTCCAATTTCCTAGTAGATAGTAAATACACAGATGATGGTAGAAGTAGATTAAATATACGTACTACAACGTTGTCAACATAATTGTGTAGACTTTGTCGTCTCGTCAACGCCTAACCACAGTTTCTTTATTATGTACTTGGAATTTAATATTATGTTAAAAACTCGCGGAGAGATTGTAAATTCCTTGGTAAAGTATTTATGTGAATACATTATGTGTTTAAACATTAATATTTCTTAAAGGTCAACAGTGTTCGACCGCAAACTAAATATATTTTTAGAGATTTATCAAATTTTAAATTACGTAATTCCAATATAAACCTTACAAAAAATCACGCATTATCGCCAGCTTTGAGTATACATGCGCTTTTCGAGAGTCATAGAGATTAAACATATACGAGTCCGTCACAAAGAATAAAACAACAGGTGGTCAAATACGACAAAGCTAACCTGAACGGCTTGTACTTATAGCGATTCAAACATTTCAAGTATATGCAACAATGATGATTTACCCGAGTTTAATCGAATATAAGAAACTAGTATAGTTTATTTCATCGCTATTTGCCAAATAAAAAATCTCAGAACATACCGTGCCTTGATTTTGTGGCTAGGCTCAGGTAGACTATTCCGTTTATTAGCGAGATAAGAGAGTTTTTTATTTGTCAAGCAGCGATGAAATGAATAGTAAACATTCTGCTTGAATCTTATTCCTGTAATGTTATGGAGTATTACTCCTATCTATAGAAGATGAAATGTGATAGATGATGTTGCGAAACATATTGCAAATAACTGCCCCATATTCTCAATAAAGCGAGGAGTACCGATCTTCGTCGACTGCCAGAGAATGCCCTTCTTCAGTACATTAACATAATGTAAGAACTTTAGTAACATTTCAACTAACTTTTATTAGTTTTTAAATGGTTAACCCGGGAACGGTCGCGTTGTTAGATTTCACCTAACATCTTTGGTTTTTTGCCTATAAAATATTAATTAACCATTCGACTTTGGCTGCAGCCTAAGCTGCCTTAGGCAGCTACCCCCGTCAAGTACTAGTGTAGGTGAAAGGGGAAGGCTTCACGTTTATTTGTGTTACAGACATTTGTTAGTCTAAATCTAACACGCGACTGATAGTGTATGCGTGGTGTGTTAGGCGAGATCTAACGACGCGACCATTTGCGTATGTCCTTTTTTTGTGTACGGTTGTTCAAAAAGGAGTGTTTTTCAATCTATTTATAAACGTTTTGCAAAGTATAGTGTCCAAAATGGATCCCAAACAAGAACAACAATTATTAAAATGGTATGAAGAGTTAGAATCCAATGGTGAGATAGATGAGCTACTGATAGTTACCAAGAAAACAGTGACGTTCGTTCTGAACACAGTGAACACAATACAGATACAGAACAATCGAACTCGGAGGGTGATGGAACACCTGTTGCTGACTTGGATGTGCCCTTACCTGTAATTAGACAACATAGAATGCTTATTTTTTTTTGGAAAAAATAAGACTTAATGGTTAAAACATAAACCCGATTTACCTCGAACCAAGACACGTGTTCATAATTTAATTACCCAACTTCCAGGTGTAAAGAGGGTTGCTAAAGATGCCCGAACTCCACTAGACTGCTGGAAATTCTTTTTTCCTGACGATGTCATCCATGAAGTTGTGCATTTTACCAACCAAAAGCTTACCCAACGTGATAGAGACTGTCTACCAACAAATTTTGTGGAAATGCACGCTTTTTAGGACTATTGTATATGGCAGGACTTATGAAAAGCCAATATGTCAACACTACTGACCTATTGAGTACTGACGGAACAGCTCCTGATTATTTTTCCGCCGTTATGTCCCAAAAAAGATTTCACTTGCTTATGAGAAGTTTGAGATTTGATGATGCAACTACAAGGCAAGAAAGGGCTAAATATGACAATTTGGCGCCAACCTTTTTGAAGAATTCGTTAAGAGATGCTCCAATAATTACAGTGTTGGTGAATATGTAACAATAGACGAAATGCTTGAATCTTTCCGCGGAAAATGTCGTTTCAGGCAATATATTGCCAACAACCCGGCAAAATACGGCATCAAAGTATACTTAGTTGATTCGAGAATGTTTTACACTCATAACATGGAAATTTATCCCGGAAAAGAACCTTCTGGACCTTTTCATTTACCCAATGATGCTGCTAGTGTCGTGAAGAGGCTAATATCCACTATAGATAAATCTGGTAAGAATATTACCATCGACAATTATTTTACTTCGATACCGCTTGCCAATGATCTACTTGTCAATCATAAACTTACACTGGTGGGCACTTTACGCAAAAATAAACGGGAAATTCCAGGAGAATTTCTCAATGTCAAAGACCGGCCAACCTGTTCTACTATGTTTGCTTTCGGTAAAGATGATAACGATTGTCTTCTTGTTTCATATATTCCAAAAAAGAACAAGAACGTTTTAATGCTCTCAACCCTTCACAATGAGGGCATAATTGATCCAACTAGTATTGAGGCCAAAAAATCTGAAGTTTTCGCATTCTACAACAAAACTAAAGGTGACGTGGATGTGGTGGATCGATTAATGTCCGAATATTGTGTCACACGAAAAAGCAATCGCTAGCCATTGACTGTGTTTTCCACATTATTGAACATAGCTCCAATAAACAGGCAAATCATTTATGATGCTAATACAAACATTACAATATCAAGAAGAGAGTTTATAATGGATCTCTCGAAACAGCTAACTCTTCCCCACTTAACACTCCGTGTATCAATCCCAACCTTATCTCTGAGACTTCGAGGAAAAATAGCCGCCGTCACTGGTATAAAAACAAACATGATTGCCGCAGCGCCACAAAATGAGCAGCCTAAAATGCGATGCAGATACTGCCCCATCAGAAAAAACCGTTTTACTATGCAACGCTGTGGAACATGTAAATTTCCTATTTGCAAAGAGAATACCATGACATCCATATCGACATGCACCTCTTGCGCCGCCCATGGAGAAGATTCCGATGAGTAAATATTAATTTATGCAAGCTACTATATTGGTCAGTTTAATTGTTTAAAGTAAAAATAAAGAACAATTAACTAAAGTAAAACTTATTTTAGTTTTATTTAAAAATAGTAAATGTTAGATTAAATCTAACACGCGACCTTTAGGGTAATTTTTCTAACGTGACTGTTCCCTGGTTAATAACATCAATAACAGTTGTGCTCTTCATTTTGAAAAATTCCACAACTATATATAATATGAAGTGACTATTTTTAAATTCATATGTTACTATACGAGTAGTCACTGTTATAAATAAGTAATAATCACAGAAATATTATTTCAGTAAAATGTTATATCCAAAATGAAACATTAATACCAACTTGTTAAAATATACCAACTTTTAAAAGTAAAGAGAGCAATATAAATAAGTACATTCCTATTAGCAACATAATAACGAATCTGTTGCAAAAGTTCTCTCGACATGTAATTTGGCAGAACTAATGATCCCTGCATTACAATTTATGGCATCTTAAAACAAATTCTACACACACTCAGTTACACTGTCTTACACGAATCCGCAGAACCGTAAAAAATAATTGCCTCTTCGGCAAAATAAACTTTAAAATGTACTCACCTTACTTTTATATTTGTATTTAGATTTAGGTTTATAGGATGTATTACATTTGAGACGTACTTCCATCACTTCTAACGTAAATAAATTGTTGTTCAAAATACGTAGATAATTATTTTAGGATTATTTGTCATCTATATACGAGGTGATTGAGTGAACGCACCGCCTGAAATATTCTTTTGATAAATTCCATTTTAGAAGTTAGGGAACTGATTGCTTTAATAAATATTTTAAAGCTCTAAAACATATATAGTCCGGAAGGCTAATGTAGGGAGAATATGGTAGCTGACGTTAAGTCAAAATAATGTTCGGCTAAAAAAGGTATGTAAAAAACACAATTCGGTCTTTATTAAGCCTGAAATTGCCATGGATAAACGGCATGTGGCCGGTGTTCTACCTTTTGAAATTCTGGGGCACATCAGTTAAGAACTATTTGTAGCAAATTACCCCTAATCAGGCCATCATTATATACCTCCACTATTCACATGCTCCAGTCTTTATCGGCCAGGAATTTGTGGCAGTTGCTTTCCAATCGATAATCAGAATCGAGTCCGGTCTTGTTCCGGGTTCGAAAATATTTCTGTAATAAATACCCATTCTGATAAACCGCATCACGCCTTCTCGATTGCCTCTTGGGAATATAAAAGTGCCCCATTAAAATGCTGTAGGACTTTTCCATTAGTGGGAACTGTCAGAAACAGCTCAATCTCTTAAAATATGTGCAATAGATTATATCACTGTTTAAATGTGTTTGTGACCACCAATAATAAGTATCCATCTTGTGGAATGTACCTTATGGAAAGTATGGTTTGTATGATTCTTTGCGTGTGCGTCACAGGTAACAATCGTATGAATCAATCAACTGACATTGTTGAACAGTGTCGTGCTGAAAACACATTTTAGGATAACAGTTAGTACAATACAAATCCGTCAACCTGTGATAGAGTAATGAAAAGGTTCTCCACAAAAACATTCAACGGAAATGATATTTTCATCAAGATAAATGAAACAAATTGAACAAAAATCAGAATAAATGGACCAAAAATTAAATAAATGTTACAGAAATATTGAGACGTCAATGAATCAAATTATACAACAAAACTAAGACGTGACTCTATAATTGTATCTTGTTCGGACAAATTATTAACTGTCTATGCCGTACGTAGTTTATTGAAACATATGTCGCTAGATATACGAGTACGTGCTGGTAATAAGCATATTAGTAACAATTGCGAGTGGTGTAGCATGTGATTCGTGCGTCGTCACTAAATTGATACACGCGCAAAGATCCATTATACAAATTGTGTTCACTCCACTCTACACAATTGTTAAGAAATACGTAGAACAATCTTTAAAAACGCAGAACAAAAACTTTCAGTAGCTTTTTATGAATAAAGGATGCAGTCTTTCCTTGTTTTGATCATTGTTACTAAATGATTTTGGCAACTACTGGTTCTTGTAAATTAAAGCTAGTTAAAATTATAACCAATAACACATTGTTTATTATCTTTGAAACATTAAGATAGTTATATGTGATGTATGCTGCATATCATGGTACTTATATTATCCTTTTATATTATCTTTAATATTTATATGTACAGGGTTTTCCACATAATATTCTACCCCCCTTAACTGTTTTATTTTTTAAAATAGAAAAAAATGGTAAATGGAAGTTGTAGAAAATTGTATTGCGATCTCAGACATGTATTTAGAACAACAGTTGAATTTCTCGTTACGGAGATATAGACCAAATTTATGTTTTTTTAAATAGAATACCCTATATATTTTTCGATTTCTGAAATCTATGTGCTCTTCCGATTACAACAATATATTCATGTTATATCGTTGCTTTAGTAGATTGCACAGTATCGCCCCTTGAAATATCGTTTGTCAAACAAAATCAAGATGGCCATAGTAAATTTGAAACAATAATTACGAGAATTGTTATAAACAAAGTTTGATAGTTTATATTAGATTCTATTTGTGATGTTATCATAGTTATATTAAAAAGCATATTTCTGGACAGAACGTAACAGTTTATTAAAAACTATAATTGTAAACTATAGAAGGTATTCTATAATACCTCCATTTTGTGCAATACAGAGAGCCTACGTCCTTAACAAATTTCATTTGTAAACCAAAATACCAGTCTCGTTCATGTCTCTGATCTCCCGTCATATTTTTTTCTAAGTTCTTCTACGTTATTTGAGTTTTCCGTATATATCCACAACACGATCTTTCAATGTGCCCCACAGAAAGCAATCCAGTGGGGTCAGGTCAAGACTTCTAGCCGGCCATAAAATAGTTTCATTTGAACTTACCCACTCTATAAAAGTATTATATAAATGTCTCTTGAGAACCTTTGACTTATGTGCTGGAGCACCGTCTTGTTGCCAAACAATATTCGGCTCTTTTAATTGTATTATTAAATCAGAAATCTCTGCTCTTAAAAGATCTAAATATTTTTGTCCAGTTAAACCGTCTTCAAAAAATACTGGTCCAATAATTGAGTTTCGAGAAATACCATACCAAATATTGGTTGAAGTACGACCTTGTCGATGAACTGGTATAATTCGATATTTCAAAGGGCGATCCTGTGCAAACCAAAGACATAACATGTATATATTGTTGTAATTGGAATAGCACGTAGATTTTAAAAATCGAAAAATAAATAGGGTGTTCTATTTAAAATACCATAAGTTGGGTCTAGATCTCCGAAACGCGAGATTCGATTGTTTTTCTAAATACATGTCTGAGATCGCAGTAAAATTTCCTACAACTTTTGTTATTACCATTTTTTTCTATTTCAAAAAATAAAACAGTTATAGAGGTAGAATATTATGTAGATAACCCTGTACACCACTATACGAAGGATAAGTGCTTAAAAACATTTATATTTTACAAAAGAACGTTTAGTGATAAAAACACTATGTGAAATATGTTCTGTTAAAATATCCATGTAATTCTCAAAAGAGGACTAAGTTCAACGGTTATTTGTTATTTAAATTATCATACGCTGGTATTAACTTCTTTTTTGCGTGCAGCTGTAAGCTTTCTACAACATTTTTGCGCTAGCCTTAGTCGCACCAGATTTATGCCCCTAATATGCATTTTTATGTGCATAGTTAATCTGATTCAGGACAGTCTGGCATTACTTTCGTTCCTAACAATAGACGACTTCATTAATCAATGGATTAATCGAAATCAATGAATATAAATATTGCCATAGGTGTATTATAATTGTTTCGTAATGAATTATAAATTACATTCGACGTACAGGTAGATGAAATGTCCTCGATAAATTATATCATTAGAAACTAAAAATAAAAACTACGCGACTGCTTTCGGCGAAAGGGTGTTGATATTGATTAGGTTGTCCGTCTGGATAGGTTCAACGTACTATCTGCAATCGAACTTATTATCAGATGCCAGACAATTTTTTATAAATTCATGAGGAACTGGATGGCTGAAATGGGTTTAATGTACCGAATTAAGGGCTGCCTTCACGTAAGCCATTATCGAATTAAATCAAAATAGCCCCGCGTTAGTTCTGCTATTTATTATTCTACAGGTTGAATCAAATTCAAGGATCAGTGAATTCGTCTGTAGTTTTCGATATTTGAGATTCTATTACTTAATTAATTAAGAATAAAAATATTTTTAATCTAATATTAAAAACTGAAACTTTTCCTGAGACATGGAAGATTTCCTGTGTCCCATATATATATAGTTTCTTTCATCACTATTTGCTAAATAAAAAATCTCAAAACATACCGTGGATTGTTTTATGGCTAGGCTCAGGTAGACTGTTTCATTTATAGGCAAGATAAGAGAATTTTTTATTTGACAAATAGCGATGAAATGAATAGTAAATGTGGTAGCCGTGATATAAAAGTAAATTATAGACCTATTACTCATCATTTCTGTAAGATTATGGAGATAATTTTACGTCGAAGCCTAACAATCACGTGAGAAATAACACTAATGAGAAGTAGATCTTGTTACAGTGTCTATCCAATGTTATTCATAATCTAGAGCATGTTGGTATCATTCACATATATCTTTCAGACTTTTGATAAATTGGATCATAACATGTTGTTGAATAGTTTACTTGACTTCCTTGTTTCGCCGAATGTTCAAAACCTTGTAAAATCTTATCTAGAAAATCGCTTTCAATATGTAAAATATATAAAAATATCAACATCCCTTCAAAGGATCAGGAGCGTAGCGTACATGGATGCGAGTGATGCGTCGCAGCCCTTAAAAAATTGGCAAATTAGTGTTATTTAAAAGTTCAACCGATTTATTCAATTATTACAATTTTTTAATTATTTTAAACCGACCGCAAATATACATTATTTACTTTAAACGCTACCATCAACTTTTTTATTTCAAATAGGCCGTGAATTCGCCCGAAATTATTGGACCCCCGCGTTACTTGCTGCAGTGCTGAAATGCGATGGTCCACATGACATCCAAGCTACGCGTTAGATGGGCGAAAAGGTCAGTGATCTTACGCAGTCAATGGTGGAACCTCGAGTGGGTGTTGTAGTTATTTCCGGACTCAGTTATGCGATTATGTGAACGCATTTTGGCGACTGTTGACATAACATAAGGAAAATTTGGAAGCTCTATTTCAGGTAATTGAGGAATATGAAAATGAGGAATGGGATCGCGAAACCGTTATTTACGTTAGAGGCCTTTTAACTTTATTGCGCGACTTTGATTTTAATTTTTTCTTAGTAGTGTTTTCTGCAATATTCTCACATTTAGAGAGTCTGTTTAAAATTCTACAGACAAAAATATTAGATCCTAGTTACTACAATAAAAAGATCGCCGATTTCAAATCACATATTCAAAAAATGAGAAACGAGTTTAGCGACACTTGGGACTGTATGGAGAAATTTGTGTTAAAAAATCAACCACCAAGTAAAATAATGCGTTTGGATTTAATTCCTGAAGAATATAAGAAAAGCACCTAGGCACGATTGTTTTATGAAATTTTAGACGTTATTACTTTGAACATTAGTGAACGATTTAGTGAAATTTCTAAACTGAAATTCTTAAATCTAGATTCAACACAATTTACTTCATTCGCGAAACGTTTTCCTGACGAACTTTTTTCTTTTTTAATAGATACATATAGAACATTCTTTGACGCAAACCATTTAAAAAGTGAACTTTCAGTGATTTATAGTGATCCCGATATGAAAAAGAACACTGTGTTTGAGGTTCACCAATATATTATGTCCCTTCAATTATCTTCTGTTTTCCCGGAGTCATCAAAATTGTGTCGTTTAATTTTGACTATTCCTGCCACAAGCAGTTCCGCGGAAAAATAATTTTCATGTTTAAAGAGAATAAAGACTTATCTGCGAAATTCTCAAAAGCAAGAAAGACTGTCAGCTTTAGCATTAACGAATATTGAAAGTGCATTGTTAGAAGATATGAGATCGTCTCGAACGTTTGATGAAACAGTGATAGAACGTTTTCACTGATAGACAAATAAAAACCGAAGAATTGATCTTCATTTTAAAATTTAGGATATACACCTCGGCATCACCATTTTAGGTTAGTGTCTTTTTTTTATTTTTACCATTTTCATATGGCCTACCATACATCTGACTATACCTCTTCCCCTTATAAAATTCTTATCACATCCCTAGATTATTTTCTCACGCTACGCCCCTGCAAAGGATCTATCCAAGGGCTTGTCCATAATCCCTTATAATTTAATATTTTTATTAATATTACATTGCCTTTTAAAAAGTATATCATAAATTATTTACGTTATACAAACGATATAAAAATATTTCTATAAATAGATTCTCTATAAGATTGTATGCATTTTCAAAAGACAATCACAATCAAAGACAAAAGATAATAATGTAGATTGTCTTCTGGAACTGAATGACTGATATATTCTATCTCAGCTCCCTCTCATTGCAAAATTGCAATGTTATTATGTTCGCAAGGAAAATGAATGGCAAAAGTTACAATTGTACGTTGAATAACGTCTCTATAAATTGTTCTAATGTCTTTAGAGACCTGGGTGTATTTTTTGAGCCAAAGGCAAGATGTGTAGATCACTCTAACATGATCAAAAATCTATTCTACAAATGGTTGTCTATTCTCCAAATGTTTACAAATTTATTATGCGAAATTTAAGAACTTTGCTTCTAGTGACGTTGAATTTCTTATTTAACGCTTCTGTTAGAATTCGACTTGAGTATGCGTCTACCCTATGAGTTCCCACTTATTGAGTATACTGCGAAAATATCGAGAATACAAAATACAAAGAAAGCTCTTGAAGTACCTTAGATTTCGGCTAGATAGTGCATATTCTTCATATGCATATTACCAAGAAAATTTATAGATTGGGTTAATCATATACGAGGGTGAATCAAATATAAACGAGTCGTTGGGTCCTGGGCATGCAATAGTAACGCGTGAGGGTTCCCTCTTCGTGGTGTGTTGGGTAGGGATGTCAGGAGGGGGGAGAGCAGGTGGGCGACCTCGCTCATTGCTTTAAGTACCCGGCGTGACAATGTCTGATCAGGAGGTTGCGCAGCGTCAAGTTTCTCGCCGCGGAAGGTGTGAAACCATCTGAAATCCTAACGAGATTGACTGCGCAGTTCAAAGAAGAGATACTGTCCCGGCTAGAGTATTTGCATGGCATAAACAGTTTGTAGAGGGTCGTGAGAAAGTTGAAAATGAGAGCCATGACCGCCGACCTCGCACCAATATCACCAGCGACAACATCGTCCGCGTTCACCAACTTCTTGAGGGTCACAGGCGTCTGACCATCAATGAGATTGCATCTAAGGTTTGAATAAATTATGGAAGCACCTTCTCGATCATCACAGAGGAGCTAGGGTTTCGTAAGGTGTGCGCAAGACGGGCCCCTCACCTTCTGACAACTGAGCAGAAATTTCATCGTTTTTAGGTGTGTGAGCGTTTTCTAGCGAAATTTTGGGGAAGAGGGAGACTCGTTTCTCACTCACGTTATCACCTACGATGAAACATGTGTGCACCACTATACCCCTGAGTCAAAACAAGCGAGCAAGGAGTGGAGACGTCAAGGCGAGGCTGGGCCAGTGAAAGCCAAGTCAAGGCTGTCAGCAGGCAAGGTTTTTGCTACAGTTTCTTTTAACCAGCGTGGCTTGTTGCACCTCGATTTTTTGCATGATCACAGGACCATTAATATTAATATTAATCCCCTCAACTACACTGTCTATTTGAGGAACGAATTTTGTGATGCTTTGTTGTATACCTAATTCCTAATATAACTCCAGAGGTAAATATCTAATAAGATCATATTAGGAGACCAAAGGATAGTAGACCACTATCACCAATAAATTATGGATAAATGTCACTGAAATACTACGCAAATTTTCTTGTATTGTATGAAGGGGCACCGTCCTGCTTCCAAATAATTTTAAATCTCCGATTCTATGGACTAACGTTAATGAACTCCACAATATAATTTTATAATAAATTTTTATGCCCTTCACAATTGAGAAGACTTTTCATTTCATATTGAGAATACTAACATCCAATTTAAGAACTATAAGTATTTATTAATTACAAAATCTATGTTAACGTCGACATTCTTTATGACTTTTTACTTTTTTTTATGAAAAATATAAAACATATTTATTCAGTTTTAGTATATAAGAAATAATATAAATATTGAAATACGTTTGTGGAGAATCTGTCTATTCATTTGATATAAAATAAAATGTTTTATTTATTCAATTATTATTCAATTGTCATTTTTAAAAAATATATCGATTAATTTATTTCTATTCCTAAAAAAAAAACTGAAATAAAACAGATTTTAAATAATGCTCCCATTTGGAACATAATCTTATAATGAACAACTCGTATTTTTTTCTATTTCCGATAAATAATTTAGTGAAGCTCTTTAATTTAACTCATAATTTGTGTAAATCATTTCCGTTCTCCTAATTGGGGTATGATAACTAAAAAGAAAAATGATACTCAAATAAGAATTCAGTTTCTTATTTAATTTCCTCCCACGCTCATTATATTATTAATTAATTTTTTTTACAAATTTATGAAATACACCATTTTCGAACAAGTATGTAGTTACTTTTGTGTGCGTTTTGTTCAAATATTACATATGACTGTAGATATTCCACGCAATGTTAGAATCAAATTTAATAATTTTCGCTTGGTTATTAGTTTCAGTAGTAATAAAGCACTATTTAATGGCTCCTATCCCATAAAATTAACACACGGGTGGTCTTTTTGTATTCGAACCATTTACTTCAAACATTTCTTCCATTTTCATACCTTCCAGCAAATAATTATTGGTTATGAACGAAGAAATTAAAACGAGATTTTTTTCACGGTCTGAAATTTCACGCACAAACGCTCATGCGTAGAAGTATCTTTTATAAAGCTTATGCAATATTTGATAATGTTAAAAAGTTATTTCTTCTTTTGTGTAATATACAATAAAGTAATACTATCCAACTCGCTAATATAAAACAGAAAAATTAAATTAAAGTTGTCGAAGATGCGAATGATTTTAACTACTACCATGTATCATGTATAAACCACTAGATATGTAATTATGTTCCACCCATATTTATCTTCTTGTAAAGCATTTGATACAATTAACCATCAAAATTATTACAAATATTAGAAAAGCAAGAATCTGCAGTGAGAAATGTTTTTCACTGCACTTTTAAACTGTTTCTTAACCAAAAATACAATAAAATAAAGTTGAGAGGTAAATATACCTTATTACTTAATAATGTATATTTATCTGGCGATAATTCGTTATTGTTTATCGTATGGTATATTTATCGGGTCTGTATTATTTATGATTAACTTAACTACTATTAACTGATGGATGACATAGATAAAATATATTCAAGACAAGATTTGACCCATTGTTACGATTTCTTTGTGTTTTATTTTTACAATAGTTGTAATAAATAAATCTTCATTAACAGTAAATGTAGATGCAATAATTCTACTGATCTTAAATTTTCATTAACATTTAGATACTATTCAGTGAATCCCATTAATATATAGATACATTCGCTTCATCTCGTGAGTTTTTTTCTCCCGCTGTCAGTGTTTAGTCTATCTACAAAAGTAATTTCAAAAATAAATGATAACTGATTAAAAAAATAATAACTTACGTGAATTATATTGACTATAGCAACATAGTTATTTAGTGGTAGTAGTTAGTATATGAAATAAAATAATTAATTAATGAAAGGAAGATGTATCTTTAGTAATAAAATTATTTACACACAAACGTGACAAATTTTATTGCTTATTAACATTATGAGCCACAATATGTATATATACACAATAAATTTGCCTGCTTTGTAGCTTATTAATAGCTTATGTTAATTCTGCTAATGTTAACTGTAATGTTTATATCGTTAATCGGCTGATTTTTACTTCTTCATCTATCAGAAGTTTCACCAACGAAACATAGATAATCCATGGCACACACTATGATATATTATATAATTTTAGTCGACTTTGTATGGTCAATTTCTATTTAGTAAAGATTAAATAACCGGAACAATGATCTTGTATCCAATGTTTAACTCGTCAGATTTTATTCGTATATTTTCCTGATGCCTGTATGATTTTATACCAGTAAATGTAATAAAATTATAGATGAAATCCATAAACATAATTTTAAAAAATTATTCCAGTAATTGCATCTTAATTTGAACATGAATTTTATAAATATTTCTGAAGTACTATCTTATTATTTTTACTTTTCCGCACTCCACTATACGCGGAAATGTAATGTAATCGTGTAAAGAAAAAGTGAAAAACAAAAATTTATTTTGGGTATATTTTTCGGCTTAAAAACTTAAAAAAAAGGTTTTTAAATTTGTTTTGCTGTGTGTGTGTCGTTGTCGGCGTTGTCGTCGTTATCGTCGTTGTCGTCGTTGGCGTTGTCTCCGTCGTCGTCGTTGTCGTTGTCGTCGGCATTTATTCTTGTTAGCACGATAACTCAACTAAATCGTGTCGGATCGATCGGGTTTTGACTGATTCTGATTGGGGACATCTCCCAAACGACACCTATTGATTTTGAGGTGGATAGAACACACTCTACCATGTCCACGGGTCATGGAGAAAGTACGATGGTGGACTATTTGAAAAAAGTAAAACTGTCGCATAAAACACATATTCTGCATTTATCTGTTGGTTTATATTTTTTCGGCCACTCAATGTCGAGATAGACATGTTCTACGTGCGGAAAAGTCCGTTTTAAGGTTTTAAAACTGTTTATTTATTTCTATAAATAGCTTGAGTCTATAGAGTCACTTCTTTTGTCGTTGAATTATATTTGTCAAGATATTTTTATTCCTATCTTTGTTGAAGAACTATATTTATTCTTCAGTTAATACATTTTTTTTGTTATTTACTTACTGAAAGGGTTCTGGTCGAATATTCATCCATTTTATTTTTTGCACTATCGCTTGTGCAAACATAACATTTGTGAATTTCTGCTCTCTAAATACTAGTAAAGTAAATTTGCCTTTGAGGCGAATTTATGCTTAAATTCACTCAGTAAATTTAACTTAGAAGTTTATTCTATTATTTGAATTTGTATTGAATATTTTCACGACTTGTATCGGATTTTTAGTGAAACTTGACTCAAGATCAAGGAAATCATGTTAGATAGAACATTTAGGCATTCCTTAAAGCCACTTATTTCATCATCAAATTCTTTTTTGGTGTATGTTTTTCCCTGTAATATAGTAGTAGGTACTATTGCCAGAATGTGATGATTGCTCTCAATTTTCAGCAGGGATAGACGAACTCTTCTACCTAGTATCCTAGAGATGAGTTATACTTTAGCTTTACTTCTTTCCCCTATCAGGAAAAGTCAAGAGGTTGAAGTTTTTCTGTATTTTATTGCCCACTGGTAACATTTCAATTTAAAACTTAATTGTGTTTCTTAATTGTGCCATACTTAATTGTTAATTACTCACTCTAACTGCGTTGTATGTTTCTTTTATGTGTACACCGACATGTGAACACGCAAGCGGTTAGTAAATTTATATTAAAATATACAATTCCTATCGATACAAATTTATAGTACAACTTGTTACTGAAGTTTATTGTTTACAGTGTACAGCAAATTATACTCTCTTAATTTTCATGATTGCTGCTATAAATTGAGCTACTGATGAATACTGATATCTTAATAGGGATTTTCTCCACAAACAAAATTAAATTTCCTTTACAAAAACCTAACCGGAACTTGCATATAGTCGCAACTTTTAATTGCCGAAATTTAAATATGATGATATTAAAGTTTAACTACTATGGCACTCGTAGTAGAGAATTTGAACTTCTTGATTTCTATTTAAATAATAGTCAGTATGTCAGCACTGAAGGTTCCGAATCTGTTTTTTTTTTTACCTGTAGAAGAAGTAGTACCTCAAGGATCTATTTTAGGTCCGGTACTGTTTCTGATTTATATAAACGACTTACAAGTAGCAGTCGAGGATAGTTTTGTACACTTTTTGCTGATGATACCGCTTTTCTGTCTCGGGGAACTGAGGAGATGAGTAGAGACAGTTTGGTTTCCGCAAATGCCTGGCTCTCAAATAACAAATTAAATTAAGGTAAAACAAGAAACACAACATCTACATCCAATAAAATTGGGCCAAAGTTATAACCTGTGAAACTGTTACGCATCATACTTGATCTTAGTTTAAATTGGTCTGCTCATTTCGACGGTCTGGTTTCGACGGTTCTAAATTAAGTACATAGGTATTTGTTATGACATAACTGAAACTATTTGTAAATAATAACGTAATGAGAACAATTTATTTTTCCTTTATTCAACATCATTTGACGGATTGACGTGCGGAATAGTCTTATGAGGGAAGCTGTAACACAGCTCAAAAGGCGTTTACTTTAGAGAAATCTGCGGTTAATCTCATTGAGGACGCAATGTACCTTATACATCTAGCCGAAAACCGTTTAGAAAACATAATGTTTCTGGTGTATCTATTGGAGTTACTTCTGCTAGTGTATACAAATTTGTACAAAATAAAAAATATCATAGAGATCTAATAAAACCGCTATCAAGATTACATAGAATGCAACAAAATAACTTAGAAGTACGACTCTACATTAAATTTGACATGTAAACATGTCATGTTGATCAACATGACATGTAAAGTTTTTCAGTTGTACTTAAAAAGCTATTTACTAGTCTAATGCATTTATTGTATTCACGAATTTTTATGCTATGTATGTTCAGTGTAACGTTATCTTTTGACTACTGATTGTATATGAAAACTGATATTATCAAATAACTATTATTATTCGATAATAAATTTTCTTATTATAATATATTTGCTTTTTTTAATATTATGATGATTTTAAATTTGATGACTACACTGCTCAATAACATTTTGCTCTATTCTATTCTTTTCTATATTCATTAAATACAACAATAAACCAGATAAACTTTGATATTATGTAATCATAAATAATAAAAATAATAATTGTAAAGAAGAAATGTATCGCAGTTGTCCAAATATATAATAGTGTATATATAATACATAATGTGTATAAATGTATAATAAATGTTACATCCATGTACATGTTTAATACATAGTTATTAAACTTATATTGAATACAACGTAAATTGGTTGCCTGAATACGATAGTAATCTTCATTTTAATGGTCAACTGTTGGTCTGCTCGTAAAACCAAAAAATTGAATTATAGTTTTACAATAGATAATTATTGAAGATTACTATTGAAAAATGTTTGGTTGAATTTTTTATCTAGTTGAACATAGATTGTGGGGAAATAATATACATTTTTAAAAATGTATATGAATGAATTTATTTTACAATAGATGTCAACATAAACCTGTTTTGCATTTAGATAAATATTTATCTAAATCTGACACATTTTTAAATGCTACTGAAATACATGAGATTTTATTAATATTTATGTCATATTTTTGTTTTAGAAAAACTTCATGGCATTCAAAAGAAAATATGTACTTCTTGGTGTTACACTCTTGAAAAACTAAAATGGACATCAAGATGTTAGGGACAATTTTTCTTCTTCTACTGGTAAGTCCGATTATATTTTTTTTCTAACATGTCACAAGTTATAGAAGAAACCTTAACTACTTTCATTCCCTGAAATAAAATATTTTGGTTGTGTACAGACGACGATTCGACACAAATTATGATGTATTTGCAAATAGCACGTCGTTGGTTAGTTATTACTTTTCTCAGGTCTCTTTATTTTATCTTTACACCAGACTAATTTTGTAATAATATCCAGTATAATAAATTTTAATATTAAAAGTTGAAGTAAAAAAGAAGAAAAGAAAATGTGTTTATATTTGAAAAAAATTCATTATTCATTATGTTTCAAAAACATTATTTATACAGAAATAATAAAAAATATTGTAAAATTATTTCACTAGATGTGAACCTGCTAATATACTGCATTTAACAGAATTCCAGTACACATAAATTAATAAAAATTATTAAATATTAATACGCAGTTATATAGTAGAATTGTTAATGTATAGTAGCGAATTTTGTAATTGGGTAACCTGGTAGTAGGTCAGTTAGATGACCACCAAGTTCTCCTAATTTTGCACCATTAGACTTTATTCTTTTGAGAGCACCTAAGAGATAAATTATAAAAAAATTACTGTTACAATATTCAGACTGCAAGGAGGAATTATTTAATTAAATTATTAACTCAAAGAATTATATTTATACATACAATACTCGAAGTCAACTTCAAGTGTACACATTCTAATGCAACTTGTAACCCGATCAACCTTAAATAACCGTGTCGTTAAATAATCAGGTAACACATCTTTAATTATTAATGATGTATGCTGTATAAAATACGTTTTTTCGCTGTTGTGATACGTGATTAATTAATTATGTTTTATTGTTTCAAATTTCGATGTATGTGGTTGTGTATTTTAGTCTACTTTGGATAAAGTAAAAGGCGGTCCAACCAAAACGCACGATGTTAATTGTAAATAAAAGCAAAAGGTTTTCAGAGAATTGTCTTAATGCTTTTTATTATGATAGAAGGATCTATGACAATTATGTGTGAAACAAAATATCGGCCAAATGCTCGCCACGGCTTCGGTGGCATACCCCTATCCGATGGTCCATATTTTCAATGACTCTGAGACATAATTGAGGTTCAATGTCGTTAATGTGTCGAATTATCTCATCCTTTAACTCTTGAATTGTTCTTGGCTTATTGACATACACTTTTTCTTTTAAATATCCCCAAAGAAAGAAGTCCAACGGTGCCAAATCACATGATCGTCGCGGCCAATTAACATCGCCACGACGCGCGACGTGAGATAACACGGCCATTGAAGTTCTCGCGCAAAAGTGCCATTGTTTCGTTGGCTGTGTGGCAAGTGGCACCATCCTGTTGGAACCACATATCGTCCAGGTCCATATCCTCAATTTCTGGCCACAAGAAGTCCGTTATCATCTCGCGATAGCGAACACCATTCACGGTAACTGCTTGGCCGACCTCATTTTCGAAGAAGTGCGGCCTGATGATGCCGCCAGGCCATAAACCGCACCAAACAGTCACTCTTTGTGGATGCATCGACTTTTCAACAATCATTCGTGGATTCTCATTTGCCCAAATGCGACAATTCTGCTTGTTAACGAATCCACTGAGGTGAAAGTGTGCCTCGTCGCTGAAAATGATTTTCTTTGTAAAGTCACCATTCACTTCTGTCTGTTCAACCAACCATTCGGCGTATTGACGACGCTTAAAATGGTCAGTAGGCTTCAGCTCTTGAGTCAATTGAACCTTGTAAGCGTGTAAATTCAAATCTTTATTCAAAATTCGCATCAGTGATGTTCGTGAGATGTTCAATTGTTGGGCACGACGACGAGTCGAGATTGACGGCTCTTCTGCTACACTATCGCGAACAACGGCAATGTTCTCCGCAGAACGAACTGGGCGAGCATGCACAGGTGTTTTCACATTTCCTACAGGCCCGGTTTGCTGAAATTTACGCACAATTATCCCGATTGTGGACACATTTGGTCGATTATGCTGACCAAAAAAGTCACGAAGTGCACAAAATGCATTTTGATTTGAACGCCCATTTTCGTAAAAGGCTTCAACAATCTTAACGCGCTGCTCAATTGTGTACCACTCCATGGTTGAATTTGTCAAACACTGAAACAGAGAAATGTCAAATTAAGTTGGGAAAAAAACTTGAAGTTAAGGTGTGACTCACAATTAACATCGTGCATTATGGTTGGACCACCCTTTATTCTTATATAAAGAATAACAATAATGTAATATTTTCATAATTAGCAGATGCTTTAACATATAACCCAAAGGAAATAATGAGCACACTAAGCACATTCAGTTGTTTTGATTCTACGAAATATGAAAAAAAAATTGCTTGAATTATTATGTAGCTTTGATGGGGGAATATTGATTTTAAGTTATGTAATTCTCAATATCATCGGAACACTAAACTATATGGACTAAAAATCCGTTATTATATTCTATTAAAAAATATATTTTAAAAATGTGGTTTGTTTTTAGTTTCACAAATAATTGAAACATCCATTTGTGTCAAACTTTGAAATATTACGTTTTTAATCATGAATTGAGTCACTCATGAATGATTTGACTCACTCCACTAAATCATATGTTAGAGTCACAAATCAAAACGATTGGAAGTTTTTATTTTTGTTATCAGGCTCATGTCTTAAGAATAATCGAGAATATAATTTATTTCATTATATTTTAAAGCCACTAGTTATCCTATAATAAACTATTTCCGATATCTAGAGATTTTATTTTATTATGAAAAATAAGTTGAAAATAATAATATAGATGCAAATTGTAGTGTGTGTATGTAAATGCAACACGTTATGTTGTGTTTCTTTATACAGGGTCTTTGCATACAGGGTGTATTTAAGTTAAATTATGTAATTAAATAAATAATTTTAGAAAATTACTTATGATAATAAAATAATTAAAATTATCACAAGCAATCTTTACATAAAATTCACACCATTTTATCAATTCGCTTATACATGTGTATTAAATATTGAGCTATACCACTTGAATACATTGCACGAAATTGGTTATTTACGTTGTTCAAGTTTTAAAAAGACTGAGTTTGATTATCTCATCCCATTTGATAGGTCTTGTGAAAAATCGTAACTCCTTGAAATTCTCCACAAGGAAATGTATAACAATTTGAGGTCTGGATACTTGGCCGGTTATACCCTTATCTTGAATTCATTCTATTTGTAAATAATAGTTGTGAATTACGATGAACAATACAATATTATTGTTCGATCTTATTTCCAAAGAATTATTTTCCGATATAGGAGTATCTTCCATGATTTCAGGTAACGTATTCAGTAGTATAGTAAAGCCGGTTTCAGCTCACCCTCGGATTTGTCCGCGGGCATTTGATGCGGATGGCATGTGGTCATTGTTGATCTGAAGAACTCTTAGCGCAGGTATAAAACAGGTATGTACAGGTATAAAACAGGTCTGTACCGGTTTAAAACAGGTATGGTGGTATTAGGAAAAAAACATGACGTCATTAAAAAGTTTATCATACCTGTTTTAAACTGGTACATACCTGTTTTATACCTGTACATATCTGTTTTATACCTGCGCTAAGACCACATGCCATCCGCATCAAATGTCCGCGGACAAATCCGAGGGTTAGCTGAAACCGGCTTTGCTATACTACTGTATTCATAAGTAATTCTAGATGACTTTGTTCTGTCAAAATACCTAGGTGGAAGAGTAGCCTAAAGATATAAAGTCGACAGCAACTAATGTTTAGGAGATGTGAACATTCTTATACATATAATTAAAATATTAAACATGATTTATCAATATACTTATAATAAAAGGAGGATTCAATTTTAGTGACAAAATTAGGAACGCCGGCGCCGGTTAAAAATGACCCGTGATTTGTTAAGAATAATAGAGAAAACCTTGCAGTTAAGACTTTAGAATTCACTAGAACTGATTTTTAATATAAAATAACAGAGACACTTGAAAAGAAGATACTGAAGATACTTTAACATTATTTAGATTTATTATATTTTATAAATAATAATCTTCAATCTTCAATAAGGTTTTTCATTAAGGACACTCATTTGAATGTAAATAAAACAAGTTGTTCTTGAGATATCCACTCAACTATTTTCTATTGCACAGAATATTTTATGGCATTAAGTATGGAATATAAGGTCGTTCACACTTCTGCCGCGGTTTTTCTTGGTGGTACGGAAAATTCGGAGGAGGAATTTGGGAGGTGTAATTTTCGATAACTTTGTCGCACAAATCTGGCTGAATTTGCTGGATGAAGTTCGTTATGTTAATTTTGAGGGCATTAAATGTTTGCTGTCTATTGGGATATACATGCGATTTAAGACAGCCTCAAGAGAAGAAGTCTAAAGGCACCAAATTGCATGATCTGGTTGTCTAGTTCACCTCGCCTTTACGCGAGACAACCATGCCCTCAAATCGCTCGTACAGAATTTCCTTCATGACACGCGTTGTGTGAGATGTAGCGCGGTCATGTTGGAACCCCATGTCGTCGGTATCTATATCAGCCAGCTTAGGCTACAGCAGTTGCTGATCATAGATCTGTAGCGCTCGCCGTTGATGGTTATGGCAATACCAGTTTCGTTTTGGAAAAAGTACGGACCGATGATTCCGCTAGACCAAAATCCGCACCAGACTTGATGATTTTTTTTTTTGGCGAAATTCGTGTCAACTTCTAACTGCTCCAGAGCCCAACCAGTAAACATACGGCATTGTCTGTGGCATTTACCTTATGTTCGTGGGTCACTTGGATTTTATACGGGTGCAGACCCAAGTCTGGACGCAAAGTTCGCCAAGCTGAAGTCGCAAAAGGGGCAAGTTCTTGTGAATTAGAGAAATTAACTGCCTCGTGTTTTCCTCTACATTCTCGCGCGCAGCAGCGATGTTTTTAGCACACAGTTTCGGTGAAGTGCGGGTATTGGCTGATTATTTATCGAACCGGCTGACTCGAATTTAGCCACCAAACGTCGAATAGTCGACTCGGCGGAACGGTTATACCGAGGATAAAAATCACGTAATGCGCTGAGTCTAAAAATAAAATTTGATAATTATCAAACGTTGCTGCAATCTACATATAACCTTCCATGGTGACTTGCCATACACTACTGAATAATTGACAATAAATTTGACAGATATTGCTTCAACAACATGTCTGCTATAACCTAACAAATTTCGAGTGTCCCTATTGAAAGACCGTGTACTATTGATATGCAAAAATACCTGTGTTAAAAAGCCATGTCTGTAGCTTTTTCCCTAACGTAGTAATATCGCACGCAGTTCGTTATGATCGTTTTTGAAAACTTTCTTCATGTAAAAGATCATCATTTGTATTGAGACATGTGTACCTAAATTGCATCACTCATTATTGAATTCTCGTAATATACGTCGAGCATCTAAATCGATCAAAACCGCGTCGTGTATGGCTTACTTTAATACACGAAGACAATACCGACTGTCTTCGGAGCGAAGGTTGAAGATGCATTATGTGCAACTAACCCTATTCTATAATTTAGAAGGCAACAAGCAACGTAGCGGCGTAGAGGGAACAAAGCACAATTTTGAGTTTGAATTATCTATTTGATTAATAACTAATTTCAATCCCTATCCCTTGCGGGCATAGCTGTCAGCTTCAGCAACTGCAAAATCAATTTGCATATCGCTATAGGGTCCAGGGTTTTAATATATGACGTGATCCTTCTGGAATAAATTAATTCTGATACGGTAACAGCGAAAATAGGTTTAGACTCGAACGTAGCCTCATTTCTTCTAGCTTATTAGAGTTCGTGATATAAATATGACAGGGCGAGTAAGGCATAAAGTAGTGCCCTTTCCATCGTAATTAATTTACCTGAATAACGGTAAACTAATCAAATCGTAATTTACACAAAGGAGGAATATTTGTCAACGGTGAATTTATTTTCTAACGATGGTAGACAATTCAATGGAAATAAAATTACATGCATGCGTCATCTACCGTAAATGAAATTTTTATCTTCTAGTAATGACACTTCCAACGAATATATAAAAATAGTTTGTATGGAAATAAAAGAAACTAATAAAATTTACAATGATATTAACCCACAACAGTGACGGTGTAGCGTGGGTTGGTACCCGGGGCGGTTTTCTATTGAGCACCCCCAAAATAAAACAACAAATCAAATACTAGACGTGCTTACGTGACTTTATTTTGCTAAAATATTCGATCATATTGTCAAAATTTACTTTCCTGTCCTTTTCAATGGACAATATGGAAAGATTGTTAAGTCGCGCTTGGCTTATTGTGGATCTTAAGTAAGATTTTATCAACTTTAATTTTGAGAAACTCCTTTCACAAGAAGCCATCGAAACACAAATAGTTAAAAAAAATCTTAGACACAGCGCTAGATTCGGAACAGACTCAGAATAGTCCCATTGTACAATGAATTTCAGAAGCTCCAAAGTAATCCATTGGACCGCTTCTTGGAAAGAAATGCTGGCGGATTCTAAGTGGCGCCTCAGTCGTAAAATCTCCAAAATAATGTCATCTGCAGAAAATTCATCATAGATTTTTGTCAGATTTGGAACTATACCTCGAAGTTCTTCTTCTGTTGACATAAGCAGAGTTTTAAGCTGAACAACACCAAATGTTATGAGAATGTCATCCATTGCCTTGTAACGATGGTCTAGTTCTCCATAAAATCTATCAAGACAATCTAACATAGCTCTCTGCAGCTCTTCTGGCAACGTTAGTCCAGCGTCTTGGGCCATTTCTCCTGACATAAGTTTTCGAAATCTCCTCCTTCCTCTTCTTTCAATCGAAATATCCAAGTCCTCACATTTTTCAGTTGCGTAGGAAATAGCTCTTTCCACTATTTGAATGCGTTGACTTCGAAGAAAAATTTTTAGGGCTTTGATTTTTATGATACACTTTTCCAGCGATAGCCCAGATGTTTGTATCTGGTTAACTTTGTATCTGGTATACTTTTGTGTCTGGTTAACTTCTTCTAGGACTTCACACCAAAGAGAAAGGTAGCATAAAAAACTGAAATCACACAAAGCTGGTAAGAGTGTGTCTTTTGTCTCTTTCAATTGTCTCTAAAGGAAATTCTTTGAATTTCCCTTTTAAAGAAATTTCGTTAAATTTTCTTCTTAAAGAAAATTCTTTGAAATTTTTTTAATAGACATTTCTTGGAAATTTCGTTAAAAACTTTTTACATATAATTCAAAGACTTTTCATAAATTCCAAAGAAATTTCCTAGAGATTTTCTTTTTTAAAAAATCGTCTCAAAATGTAGTGAAAAAATTTTCTCAAATTTTTGTCACCCTTTGGTGCTTGGCACCCGGGGCGGACCGCTCCCACCGCCCCCCTTTTATGCTGCCACTGACCCACAAAGCTACATTTTAAAAAGTATTTTGAAAACCACTTCTAATATCAAACAAAGATTGTATTATCCTACCTTAAAAGTGTTCCTAACTGAATGAACAAATAACGTATAACAAGGAAAGAATATCTACCCCATCTTCAACATTATACGAAATACACCTTTATGACAGATCACTAGATTCGGAGTCTAGTGTAATTTAGTTCCAATAGTCCTATGTGAATACAATATTTTAATGGTCATCTCACTAGTCAATTGTTTGTAAATACTACATTACAATACTACCCAATTATTGGCTTCTAATTCTAAAATCTATTTAATCTATGACATTTACTTTAAAGCTTTCATCTTGAATTTAAAACTTTTTCATATTTAATTTATAACTTAACACAGATACTATTATAAACTACTACTAGAGAGCTTATATTATAAAACATAGGTAAATTTATAATTAACATAGTTACTATTAGATTGTAATACATTCTTAAACAGAAAATTTAAGATCCTGAAAAAGACCTGGAACCTTCGATCAATGACGAAAAGAAAATAGAAAAACAGCGAACAGAAAATGATTAGAGAATTTAGATTTCAATATGATTCTGAAAAAGAGCTTGAATTTTCAATGTAAGAATGAAAGTAGATCAGTTTTCCATGAACACCGAAAAATTCCAAGTTACTCGACCGCGTTTCGCCAACTAAATTGGCATCTTGAGGGGGTTAAAACTATTTTAATTTTAATCACCTACTGATGACGAGAACTTCGCTACGATTAATGTGTTTCATGACGCCCAAAAAACTAGTCTTGTGTTTTTAAATATTATAACATACAAACGTAAAAGGTGATAAAATAAGTACGTTGATGTCAGTTGCCATTAGACTGAAGCCAGTTATTTGTGTTATAATTATGTTAGGTTTTGATTTAATTGGTCTATATAGTATTCAGATTTACTATTTTCATCTTAACACTTCCTCGGGCGCAACCGATCTGTGAGATCCGTCATTCACTTTTTCCTTGCCCTTTCGTATGCATTACGAGTATATCGGAATATTAATTTGAACTCCTTCATAGTTTCTCAGCTCCAACCCACTCTTCTCAATATGGTGTCGATTTTTTAATGCATAGTGTGATATATTTATTATTGTATTGTATTAATTAAAATAAGCGTTTAATTAAGTCTCCACCTTATTAAAATTTGAATTGTGTAAGATTTGATTATGCGATCTCTCAGATGTATTGCGCCCGAATGTTTTTGGATTCATACTGCGCCCGACAGAAGGTTAATTATAATATATCAAATACATAGTCTCTATTATGCTTCTTACGATGATACCATAACGCATTACATAAATTGAACGCATTGAAATAATCTTAAGCCGTAGAATATAGCGTATATACTGCTTTTTCACAAAGTATGTTACAGTTAGTGTTACAGGGTACAGATTTCTGTTGTATTATTTTTTGTAGATATCATCTTTGATTAATCCTAGCACGAAGTCAAACTGCTCAGCAGAAAGACAGAAAAATTCCAAGAACTTCTTGTTGCCTTCACGCAGATGGGAAGCGATTTATCTTTAACACAGTCTCTCTTCATTTTGAGCTCAAACATAAGGTTTTTTTTTTTGGCTCTTTTCATACCAATACGTATGGAGAAGTATTTCCTCGTCTTCTGTCTCCTCAAATCTTCTAAATCCAAAGGTATTTACGCAATAATCTTTTACGCCTACTCAACTTTAAACTCATTCTGTTTAACAATACACAACAAACACATTCTTCTAGAAGGATGTGACTGCGAATTAAAATACGCAGCAAACTGGTTAAAAATCAACAAATCTCAAACGTTCTGAGCGAAATGGTAGCCAACGATTATCGTTCAACGTTTATAGTCCAGGCAATGCGGTAGGGTTGACTTGCAAATGGTTAGACAGGCACGAAATTTGGTAGAGTGGTAGATATAGTCCTGTTCATGGTAAACTCAGGTTTGTGGCTTCGACGGGGCGTTCGAGGGATGGAGGGTGGAAAACTGTGCATCGCCGCACTTTTTGAGGAATAGCGTCGTTATATGAAGTAATATCCAAAAATGTTCGAATAAACTACGTAGAATATAAAATACAGCATTTATTGACTTATTAATTTTTTGTCTCTGACCGAGAGTTTCCGAGATACAGCGCCCTAAATTTAGGGGTTAACTATACCTCAAGGGTGGTATGGAGATGAGTTGAAAGTAATATATTTTATATCATCTATGCAAAGATATAATATATTTGTCGCTTATACAAAAATATACAAACATATATCGATCTTAGTATCTAAGGTCGATATATGTTATTTTAATTATCCAATATGGATAATTGAAAAATCCACATATTTCAGTAGGTGGCTTCGCGCTTCAAAAAATCACATGTTTCGTTATTTACAACCAAACTTTACAAATCAGCCATCGTCAGACTCACAAAATATTGCTCTTTCATAAACAGAAGTATTAGCGAATTGTTTGCAGTCGATCTTCAAACTAATCGGCTCACCAAATTTCATTTCTGTTTGACCTTTCATAAGTCAACAGCCTTTTCTTGTACCCACTGCCTGGACTATTAATCGTTCATCAAGAATCTCTGAACGATCATCGCGATAGTCGTACCGAGAAAAACGTGACTAGGTAAGACGTCAGGTTATTTTGACTATAATATAATATGGCTAGGTTTGTGCAATATAAAAGCCGGACCTCTCACGTGAAACACACTTATCCGAAAAAAAAAAAAAAAATAGAACAAGAAGAAATTATATGCGTCTGCCTGTATGTTATGCGTCCTTACTTAAATTTCATGGAATGGTTTTCAGCCCCTCTTCGCTGTAGTATTTATTTCCGTACTTCGAACTATGAATGTTATTAATGAGTTTTCTCGCACATTTTCCCTTTAACTTAATCTACATTATCTCCCGGTATCGTATATCAATGAGGGACGGGCCAATGCGGAACAATCTATTTACGGTTTTGACATTTTTATTTAAACTTTAATAGGCGAACACCGAACATTAAATCGCCTGCACACTTCTAAATAGAAAGTAATGAAACGTCGCTGCGGATATTACATATTGATTCTACAGGCTCGCAAGGGGCAAACAATTCTAAAAATGAAGTTTGATATTACCGATTCTGGATGCGGTGCTCAAATAAAAGTGATACGTCCAACTCGAAATTTTTTTTAATACGTAAGGGAGAAGATACCTCATATGAATATGTCCATCACACCAGACTATTAAATCTAGATCAAAATTTGTTAATTTATAAACAAATTAAATATAAAGAAAAACTCTATAAGAACTTGGTAGCATGATACATATAATTTGTATAATGATTCTTTGCGCGTGTATCAATTTAGTGGCGACAAACGGATCACATGCTACACCACTCCCAATTGTTACTAATATGCCACAATTACTAACACGTATGTCTAGTGCCATATGTTTCAATCAACTACGTACAGCATAGACAGTTAATACTTGCAATAACAGAATTCAATTGTGAAGTCACGTCTTAGCTTTATTGTATAATTTGATTCATTGGCGTCTCAATATTTTTGTAAAATTTATTTCATTTTTGTTTCATTTACTTTTATCTTTGTTGAATTTATTTCATTTATACTGATGGAAATATCACTTCCATTGAATGTTTTTGTGAAGAACCTTTTTATTACTCTGCCATAGGTTGTATTGTACTAATTGTTATCCTAAAATGTATTTTCGGCACGATACTGTTCAAAAATGTCAATTGATTGATTCATACGATTGTTACCTGTGACGCACACGCAAAGAATCTTTATACAAACCATAAATGATGTAATACGCAGACTTTGGGGCTATTATGCAATAAAGTAAATTTGTCCAGTTATGCCATGGTCGCTGTCGAATCCTTGACATTTCTGTGATGATCCTCTCGACCTCTCCAGAAGAATTCAAAGACTGATGTTTCTGTCTTCTGCTCCTCAACATGTATCATAGTTCTGCTCTGGCTTAATGGTTATGTGGTATGGTAATAGTTGTGCTCCTTTGACTAACCATTTTGATCTGGGTGCAGTCGCGCTTAGTTAACTACACTAGGCACAAATATTAAGGGATATAAAAAAATCCAAAATTATTATATGATTTTTAAGGGGCTGTAACTTAAAGAATAATAATCGCAGAGCAACTATAAAAACGCAAATAAAAGTACATAGTTTATAATTTTCAGATATTGAGTTCAAAAATTCTTTACCATCAGCACTTTTTTAGTAATCATAAGAAAATAATTGGAAAAAAATATAAAATTTTTGCTTGTCTTTCTGTAATTTTATTATACAACTTTTTCAGATAATTTTATACCCTTTAATTAGAATGGTCTAAAGGCTTTGTACAATAATTTGTCGCTGCGCTTTGAAATTTTCAGGGTTTCTTTGGGATACTTTGAGGTTAAATAGATACCGTTAATATACTTAGTCTATTCATTATTTGCAAAATTATGCCAAGTTAAGTGATTATCCCAAAATATGCCATTTTTACCTCTCTTTGAATCAACATACTGATACCGAATTTTTTTTGTCAAAAACCAATGACTGCTTTATAAAAAATACTTTGATGTTTTTAAAACCCTCCTTAAATTTTCTGTACGATCATTATTTCCTGAGTAATTATTTACCTTAGTCAAAACTGACTCTTTTGCTTTGAACGATAATCCCTTTCAGCAAAAAATCATCATACAAGGCTCTTAAACTGCTCAAATTAGAGAAGATAAAATTATCTAAAAGATTTATCATGAAGTTACTGAAAATAATTATTGAAGTTCGTGGACCTTTTGAAAGGCAAGCAAATTTTTTTTTCCGATGGTGGTTTTATGATAACTCAAAATTTCTAACTCAAGACCTGAAAACTATAAACTTAGAGCTTCAATATGCTTCTTTAAAAATTGCTCTGAGACTATTTTTCTCCAAGCTATTCTTTGAAAATTACCTAAGAATTTAGGATTCTTCTACACTCCTTAATTTTGTGCCTAGTGTACATCTTTTTACCAGTACTTCACCATTTTCTGACAACGGTAAACTCCGGAATTGGGTTAGACTAAAATTATCAATATTTCTATCGCCAACATTTACCAATAAAATATAAGCAACAGAAAATGCATCTTGATAAGCTGCAAAATCTGTAACATTTTTATACATGTAATTCACTGCGAACGAGTGGATCGTGTCGACTACTGGATCGGCTGTAATAAAAGTTTAACTAACACCGCAAAGCGTTTAAACTTGATCGTCTATTAGTTACCGAGCATTTACAGCACTTTGGAATATATCCATGTTCCCGTTGTGCAGCACAATATATGGATTATAAAATTTTACAAGTGTCATTAGGGTGTACAAATTTTTGTTGTGCCAGCCAGTGAGAATGAGACAATTTCGCTTTAATTAGTTTCACGGTTTTGTTTCTAATAAAAGTGCTCCATGAACAACTGAACAAATGCAGAGACAAAGTAGGGGCTCGTAGCCATGCACTCGAGAGTTTATTGCTTTTTATACACATCCTTTATGAATTATATGTTTTGTCTGACGGTTCACTGAAAATTTTAAATTAAAACTTTTAATTAAATTTTGTAAATAGTATATTGTTCTATTGTCTATTCATGCAATATCCATTCTCTTTTTTGACTTCTTTATTTAATCTTACAAATTCGTATTATCATTATTTGAATAAGCAATGAGAAATTGAAATGTGAAGTATACAAACATTTTCTGCCTAATTCACATTATTCCTTTTATTTTTTCGAAGATTTAAATCATAGAATCTACGTATCAATTAAAATAGATTTCAATTAATGCTGAAACAATGATATCGTGAAAAAAAACGTACATAAATAAGAGAAAGGAACATGTTAAAGTTAAGAACAGGTAATGTTAAATGCAATGAAAACGGTGTTAATTAAAAACTTTATAAAAACAACAAGTAAAATTAAATCATAAGAATTTGAACTCAGTAGCACGTATATCCTCCTCCAGGACTTCTCATCCTCCAGCAGCTTTTATTCGTTTGGGTATGTATTGATCAAGTAGTGAATGGTTTTCTGATGAGTATTCTCCCATTTGGCAAGAACGACTTGTTAGAGTTCCCTAAGAGTAATAGGGGCACGTATGTGGCGCTTACAGGATCGTTTTAGTGCATCCAATAGATGCTCTATAGGGTTCACATCTGGGATTCTTGATGGCCAGTCTATAGCTGGAATATTCACAAATCCAAGGTAGTTCAGTTTCTCTCCAGCAACGTGAGGCCGAGGATAACGCATGTATCCTACCTAAAGATGATATTGTCCGTAACAAACGAGGAAAATGGCATCACATGTTCTTCTACGATGTTTTCTAAGTAGAAATGTGCATTCATGCATCTCTCCTGTATAGGAACCAAGTCCGTATAAGCATCGAAACTAATTCGTCCCCAGAACATTATCGATCCACTAAAAAATGGGATTCTCGGAGAGATATTGCAAGAAGAAAACCTCTCTCCTAGTCTTCGCCTGACTCGTTGACGTCGATCTAGTAAATTAAGACTTATTTTGGTTTCGTCTCAAAATAAAACTCGCTTCCAGTCGTCAGTGGTCCAATATACATATTCTATTGCAAAATGCAGTTTAGTAACTCTGTGTTCTCTAGTGAGCAGTGGTGAAATAGCTATTCTTTTACTTCCAATGTTTCTTCATTAAACCGTATTCTTTTCAAAAAATAAAACCCGCCACAGGTAGGATCCGACATTTGTCCCGGATCGGAACCGAACGACATACAGCTGTTTCGAACTTGTTAGTTCTCTTCAGTGCCGCATACGGTACGCAGATTCAGGACAAATGCCGAATGAACTTTATGGCCTATACATCTTTATCGATACGATCTCTGTCAGTATTCATTCTCATTCTTCATATTCGATCTATGTCAGTTCATTCGGCATTTAACTGAATTTATTGCCTTTTACAAATCATTTTAAACGGCGTTAAATGTATTATTAACAGATAATTACAAAATGTAACGTTACATCTGTCAGATAATTGTGATTAGTGACAGAGGATATCCTAGGCCACCTACGTAAAGTGTTTAAGGATTTAAGGGGGGTTAAGGATCCTGTTTTTCGTCGAAAAAAAGAAAGAATTATTTTGTCAAAATCAATTTAGCGAAACGGTTAAACGGATTCTAATAATTTTATTGAAAAATACATTCTTTCAAGTTTCTAAAAAAATTTTGTAATTAACAAAAAAACTGGTGGCCATCGAGCTGCGCCCATTTATCTTCTACTCCAGCGGATACACTTGGATTAAGTGCAGTTTTCCAGTGAATGGCATTGTCTGAAATCATAAAATAAAGAATTTTTCGAAAATATAGGGTTATAGCTAAATTCTACCACAGGAGTTTTTTAGAATTATAATTTTATGCGATTTGGCCTAACTTTGAAGAAAAAACTACGATTTTAACAACATATTTTCACATTTAAATTGTTATTAAAATTTAATTTTTGCAAATATAAAAAAAAAATCATATGGTAGAATATAGCGACGTTAATCGTGAAGATATTAAGCAGGTAATCATTAAAATCAGTTCATTGGTACCTCAAAAAAATTACACTTAAGGTGCAATAGCACAGTTTTGAGAAAAACGTGTTTAAAACTTTTTTTAATATTATCTTCCATAAACAGTTAAATTGTACAACTTCATGTCGTTATCTGTTGGAGGCCCGTACAACGTACCCTTCTCTGCATCGTAGAACTCATTTTCTTTAGCTCTTTTCGTTGACAGCGTCGCCAAGTAGCCTGTCAAATGCAGTCGTCGTCGTGATTGTCCAAATAATCTTGAGTCTGTGTCTCACATGAATCCCCTTGTTGTAAAAAATCAGTAGAATGCTTGAAAATCTATCGTTAAAAATAGATACAGCAAAAAATTTGGCAATGTCTATGACGCTTTTGCATTTATAAAACTGGATTTCACCACTGAATCTACTACTTTGCCAAAATATTTGCCGATGAGTGTAGTAGCACCATATAGGGAACTAATTCTCTTTTTTGCCAAGTACCGTGACCAGAAACACTAATATTACGGGGATTTTGATGTCCATGTGTGATGCTCAAACTAATTTCTTCTTCTACAGCTTCGTTGTGCCGCACAGCAGTTGCCGCGCGACCATTTCAGGCCGTGCGCGTCATCACTAATTCAACTGTAACCATCTCAAATTCGCGGATTCGATTCCCGTCCTATCCATCGCCCTGCAGTCTGCGGGTTACCGAACAACGTAGAAGATTACCATAGGCCACCGTCTTGTTTTACGCGCTACATCATAATTTGACGATAAGATCTACTGTGTCGACTCCACCCTTGGCTAAATTATAAAAGGTTATAATCCCTGGTTTATTTTTGTCTCCTGATCTTGGATCAGTGCTGCCATCACGATGGTGGCTACAGGCTAGGAGGACGTTTTTGCCCCTTTTCGGGATGTAAGAAACCAAAGTCGTACTTGTCTGATATCCAAAAATGGTAGATGCGACCGGTCTGTCTTTTGTGTTCTGGAACTCAGGAGGAATTTCCCTCAGTTTTTCGTACAGTACCAACGTATGTCAATTTGCAATTTTTTAATACATAATCAATCAAAATGAAACTTGTGAATCAATTGTCATATGTAATATTGCGTCCTGTCCCTGATATAGGCTGAATTAACCCTTGAACTATATTTTCTGGGTAATTTCTCACTCGAAACGGTCCTTCAGGTTGCTGTCCAACGTAAATTTCTAAGTTTTGTGTGTAGAAAACTTTTTAGTCTACCAGGGTAAACATTTTATACCGTATATTTTCGACTTGCTGGGTATATACTGTCTGAATTCACACCTGCCCCTAAAGCCCAACAGCATTTCAGCGATTGTAGCATATTCACTTATAGTATAGTTATTTTTACAATTGCCCGCGAAAAGTTCAAATAATGACCTGATCGGAGCTAATTTGTCAGAGGTCCTTCGGAGATCTCGAGTAGCCAAATCATGAAAACGTATTACCCTTAACATACACAGGAACATTTGCTGTGACATAGTGAGCCAAAATATTTCCACTCCACATCCTTTTCGGTTCCACAAATCTTCATAGTTTAGACGACTACTTTTCAAGCACCCAGCCATATATAACAGTTAAAGAAAAGCTTTCATTTCTATTTTATCTGTTAGACGAGCAGATCTTTCCCGTGCAAAATTTGACGATATCATCTGAATAAATTGGTTGGTCTCCTCCACAGTAATATCTAATATGGCATCAGAGAAGAAGAGTTCCCAACATTCGATAGGAGTTTTAGCTAGCACAGCTCTAGGCCTCACCCCTGGAAGATGAAGAACTTTATTCTCCGTTCGGGTGCATACGGTCTTTGTGGGTATATGTTTCTTCCAAACAGTTACATCATCCTTGGCAGTAAAAGAGGGTTCTCCTCTGGGTCTAACAATATGCGGTTCATCTTCCACTTCTTCCCCACTTTGTTCAGTATCTGTTTTCTCGTCTCTTGTCTCAATTATATCTTCTTCAATTTCTGACTCATCCACAAATTCTTTATCGTCCGTTAATGATTCTTCTATCAAACGAAGACGCTTTTCTTGCTCTTTTTCGTAATCCATAATGACATACAAAATTTGTCATACTCTTGAAATTAATATGTATTTCAGTCCGAATACTTACAATTTTAATGAAATTAAGCAGAAAAATATGCGACACAGAATTGTTGCACTAAATAGTTATATGACAATATTAATACTAATTATTACACTAAATAGTTATATAACGTATTCGGTGGTGCCGGGTCTATCAAGCCCTTTCAAGCAAAAATTATTCTTGCTGTAGTAAACAGAAAGTAGGAAGGTACTGAAAGGTGCGCAACTATCGCATAATTAGTTTCCGAATTATCCGTTAAGCAGGAACGCTTTGGTCTCTCAGACGAGGCGCCACTAGTGTAAGATCAAAACTTCGAAAAATTATAAGAAATAATGAAAAGTTTTGCTGATGCGTTAATTTTATCTAGAAGTGTAGTAGTGAGACGTTTTCCAGAAAGTACCGCAACTGTCAGAAGCATTTCAGAAACTGCACAGGAAACAGGTGTGCTTAATTTTCCACTGACGAAACGTAAATTTACATGAACCAACCAACTATCCTGAATTATTCATCTTTGCGCTTCGGCAAATAGAATTAAATATGCGCACACCGACACTGTCATCTTTACTTTATTGCAAGCTGTACGTGTGTACCAATTAACCCGTTTATGTTTTCCCGCTAGAAGTATTTTCGGAATAATGGGTACACAGGATCCGCATTTTCTCCCGTTTATATACCATATACGTCCGCCGTCAAACGGCAGACACGTCCATCGTTCCCTCAGTTAATTCGAGAAAGCGTTAATTAGTTTATCTATTCACTTTAATGGCGTGTATCTATTAATTATTTTAATTTCGTGTCGGGCAAAAGAATGCCTCGAATTTGTCTGGTTTTCACAGACGTCTGAAAAGGAATTAAAAATGGTGAATAGAATTTAAATTGTTAATGTTGAATGTCAGCCTTTGATGTAATAAAGCCTGCCAAGCCTTTGTATGAATGTGTTAATTCCCTAGCAGACTATTCTAGATCTTAAAGATGTTGGCGTTTACTAATTTTCATTTACATACCGAGAAAATATGTCATTTTCTCACAAAATAAAAACTAGTAGTGAACTGGAAATGATTAATTCAGATTCTACATATTTCTATACATACTGTTTGGAGCTATCTCTTACTAGATTATCTTATCTAGATTTATCTTTTGTATCAGATTTAATAGAAAGTTTAACAGAAGTGTGTACGACAAATTTAAGTACATATATTAGTGTTCTAAAACAAAACATTTTGTTTTGTTTATATTTACAGACAAACTGACTTCCTCTACAAGTAATTATTACTATTATTATGTTACATATGTGGGTTTGGGCATCATCAGCCACTGATCACATGGGTAGTCCCTTGGCGATCCCCTCTTTTACGGGTCATTACTTAAAAATCTCATAAAAGGAGCAATTTAGGCACGTCCCCTGCCCTAAGCTTTGCCTCCTCCTGGATAACAGGGGTCCCTAATATAAGATACATTTTCTCCTCCAGTGCGGGGCAAGTGTAAAGAAGATCTGATCAATCGAGGTTTCCTCGTTTTATTTACAGTATCTGCAGTCCGGGCTATCAGCCAGCCTCAGCTTGTGTTGATATGCATTCAGGCTACTATAGTGGCCAGTACTGATTTCCACCAGAATTTTGGCTTTGTGTCTGTTCAATTTAATGAATTTTTGGGCCCTACTTCTCTCCATCTTCTATTATGTTGGAAGGCCTAGCCATTTATGCGGTCTCTGATCAGATTCAGACTTATTCTTACTGCAAGTTCTGGTCCACAGAGATTTTCCCTGGTCCCTAGTCTGGCAAGGTCATCTGCAATTAGATTTCCCTTAATGCCATTATGACCAGGTATCCATAGGAGTTCCACCGGTTCCTTCCCGGCCAAGTGGTTCAATGCTTCATAGCAATTATAGACCAGCTTCAATTTTGTCGTTGCTGAATTCAGGGCTACCAACGCCGTCCTGCTATCCGAGCAGATATATCTCCTGCGCCCAATTTTCTCCTGATTCGGTCTCCAGGACATCATATATAATTGCAACTAGCTCGGCCTGGAGTGCGGTAGTGTATTTACCCAGGGGGAAGGTTTTACCTATCCCATCACGTCGCGTATACACTCCCGCACCCGCTCTGTTCTCACTCTTGGCTCCATCCATGTTCCAAATTTCTCCATTAGGCGGTAATCCAGCTCCACCCTCCATCGCGTTGGTCTTACTGGTGAGGGTGATCTTGTCAAACAGGAAGTGGACACCCGTGCTGTCAGAGGACATTCATAGGAGTCTCTCCTCAGCTAGCTCTCTTGAGAGTCCATTCAGGTCCCTTATCTTTCTATTTATGTTTCCCACCGTGTATGCCTTTATGGCTTCCACTTTTAGGGTGACATCAAAAGGTGGTATCTCCATCAGTAGGTATCCCCATCGCCTCGATCGGTGTTGGTCTTGGGGTTCCGGTTATACTTCTTAGAATCAATCCTTTTAGCTTGTTAAGTCGGTTGGCTTCCGACTTTAAGCACGCTCTCTTCCACCAGATCAGTGCTGCATATGTCAGTCTGGGTTTGAGAATTGCCTCATACATTAATTTTATGGTATCCGGTATCAAGCCTTAGCTATTACTAATGGCCCTTCTCAGTTGTTGCTGAGTTGTTGCCAAAGTGTTGCTGTGATCTTGGAACATATGTTACTTAGCTGTTTTTCCCATGACAGTTTCCCGTCCAGGATTACTCCTTAGTATTTCGCTTTGCTATTATGGCTTAATTCTTGGCCACCAAATTTCAACGGACATGTTCTGTTCCACTTATGTTTCTTGGTGAATACCATCACCTGAGTTTTAGAGGGATTGACCGAGAGTTCCCTATCTCTGCACCAATTTCCAACCTTGTTTAATGCTCCCTGCATTATATCGAGAATCGGCTCCAGCAAAGAACCCTTCGTTATTATTACTAAGTCATCGGCATGGCCAATTACTTGGTAATCCTTTAACCTTTCAAGCAGCTCATCCACTTTTTGGCACCACAGAAGGAGGAGGGGGCAATACCCCTCCTTGTAGACAGCCGTCTACAAGTAATGGCAAAATATATGTTTTTTTTTATCATTTTGTCATCTCCACATGTCACATAATTATTGTGCTCACCCTTTTAACATACCCACGAGCCATCACTGATTAAAAATGTAGTTTATTAACATATCGGAGTTCTTTATGATATTGATTAACGCCCACTGGGTAGTTCATTAAACTTATTTTACGTAAAAGTTCTCAATTTTGTAGACAAGCGGTATAACCTTACTAAAAGATGTATAAAAATCATTATGCCTATAAAAATAATATGTAATGTCGTTGGCTAGATATGAATCTAGCAAAAATAGAAACAACACAACGGAAATTGAGTCAGAATCTAATTTCCCTTAATCGATACTATACAGCACAGTCAATATTTCATACAACCTTCGACTATTTCATTCCTTCCTCGTGAAAACTGTTAATCTAAATATTCCGAATAACACAATTTATCACATTCCCAAAACACACAAGAATCCAATAACCATTTTCATCACGCCACCTAGTTAATATATTGAACCGTAAGGTTCCGCTATCAAAGACGTTAAATTTATTGGCTATTTACACCTAAGAACACCGACAACTTATCTAAACATACTTGCCGCTTCCTCTTCCTGTATACCTTGTACCTCCTAACACGATATGGTGGTAAGGGTATACGTGCATTTTGTCCCAGAGATTGGTGGAGCGCATCCAATATGTTACACGGGCTAATGTATCATATGAACTACCGTAACCAAGGAGCGTAATTTTGTAGTGAGCAGACAAACTGTGAGGTTATTCTATAATTACGCACAAAGAACATCATGAGTGGTTTTATAATGAATATCTCACAGGATATTTATTTGGATTGATCATTGAAATTAAGTGAATAAATTATATTGTTGTATGTATTTGTAGATAGAATCAATATCATTTTATATGTATGGAATAGTATGTCAGAAAAATGCCCGCCATGATACCGACTATTAGCACAAAGTCGAGGTGCCAAATTTTCGATGACACTCTCACACAGACCTGGTTGAACTTCATCAACAACTCTTCTAACATTATTCATTAAATCTGCAGTTATTTGAGGTGTACCAGCAGAGATCCTGGCTTTTGGCTAACTTTATAAGACATAATCTAAACCAAATCTTTTATAATGCAAAAAATCATCATGCAAAATTACGAAACATCCAAATCTTCCTCTTAATAAAGTGATGGATTTATGCAAAGCATGGTACGCAGCGCCATCTTGTTGAATCCAAAAATCTTTAAAGTTCAGACCAAGAAATAATCGGTTATCTTTGTCCGATATATTTCATTATTAACAGTTAGAACATCGCCTTGCTCATTTTGGAAAAATATGGGCCAATGATCCCTCTAGCCTAAAAGGTGCATCATACTGTTATTTTATTGGAATAGAATGTTTATAAATACAATACTTCAGAGGGGTTACCGTAATATCATCTAGGAAGGTAAAAATCGAACAGAGCATAAGTTTTTAAAGATAAGTAAAGAGAATAAAAAAAAGAATTTAAATTCATAAATTGAAGTTGATAAAACAATAACTTAATATTTCATCATAGACGTTACTGAATAAATATCTAAATATCAATATAGAAATTGTCAAATGCCATCTGGCTGCTGTCCGGTGTACATACACTGATGATTCCTAATAAAAATGAAGTCACGATATGCAGTTTCGGGCTAGCCTGGTATAACTGAAAATGTGTTGCTAATGAAAATGTGTTATTTAAATTTGAATGTATTTAACTTAAACTTTAACATCAAAGTGTTTAATTTATTAAATATTACTTGTAATATTTATTTTAGTATGGTAATATATTAGTGACAGTGAATTGATAGAATAAAGTAAGTATTTGTTGATATGTGAAGCGATGCTGTCGATTATTTTTCATGTGCAAGTGTAATATTTCAATGAGTACTTAATATCTATTTTACTATTAAATCATGTATATTATATGCATATACAGAATGGCTCATTTAAAATGTGAACAGCCCGATGAAAAACACATTTTTTAACCGATCTTAACCGGAGTTTTTTTTTTAAGTAAAACACCAAGTACTGTACTTATGGACAAATCGTCAATTTTATTTTTAACAATCAAGGATTGCCGTGCCCTTTTGGAGGTTAATATTCAAGAAACCGTATTAGCTATTGTTTACATAATCCACTCATAGCTCCATTGTAGGACGTGAAGGATGTTGGAATTTACGATAAAGTATACGTCAGCGAGCACCCGTTACATCTTATAGTGAAAGTGTGTAACTACTGTCATACGTCCTTTCTTCTTTTTGTAGGAAGTCGCTACGTTACTGACCCTTTCCCGTGTCGGATATGAAAGATAATTTTCACCATTTTCGATACAAATATGAATTTTATATTTTTATAGATAATATGAAATTTCATAATTTAATTTCATGTCTAAGTTTACACACATATGCACCTAGATCCGGACCTGGAATGTACTATTTATTCACGAGCATTAGTTATTACATATGTATGTACTTAGTATGTACAGACATTATTGTCATTGCTATTATTAATAATAACACTTACTTAGCCCCAATGAACATATTGCGTTTTATCTGTATATGATACGTAAAAGATAATTCTGTGGTCATGGGCGTCTTTGAGACAATTATTTCTTCCTCTAGTAGCCCGTTTTTGTTAATGTCAACGTGTCCCACTCTGCGAAAATTAATTTTACAAATAGTGAATTCTCTCTAAATTACATCAGGAGGACTTGTGTACCGGACCGTATCTGATATAAAAGCCCTTTATCAGCCATTATCTAATTACCTAGTTACCTGTTGCTTCCAAAATATTACGTATCACTTTGCCAGCCCGTTCGAGTTAATTTAATTCAGTGAAGCTCTTCAACGAAAAGCCATTTAACATAATCCTCAGGCATTCAGCGTCCTATTTGTTCGCGTGGGCAGATAATGATTGATGCATGTCCTCTTGATTATTACAATCCTACGACATTATGTTCCCTTAAATTATACATCGGACAACTTCTACCACCGGCATAATCTGTCCTTTTTTAAAGTAATGAATAAATTTATTACAAATGCAACGAATAACTTTTAGAAAAAACTCTCGTACCAGTCGATTTTGTTTTTAGCTGCAATTTTTTTTTTAAATATAAGTAATATATACAGAGTGATTCCTGTAGGAGGTATGACGTATGCGGTATGATCCGCATAGGAGGTACAACGTATGAGGAAGACACCCTCCTTTTTGTTACGGAATGTAGAAGAACACATTATTTTACATAAGCTACAGTAATCATTATATTAACACTTACACTGCGAACTCCTAACATGCGTCGGACCAGATCTTGCTTTCCTCTATGCCAGCTCCGACACATTGTCGGAGTCTCCCCTTTTAAAGCTCCGCCATTTCTCTTTGTCCCCCACCGCCTAAGGAGGCATCAGAAATTCTTGTGCTTTGAGATCAGTTCAGTAGCGACCTAATGGTGAGAGTGGACAGATTGGATTGTTTAATTTCATTTTCTCCCTGTTACATACGCATTTGTGGATTGTGGATGTTTGAACCAGGACTACGTCTTCATTCTTCTTTTGCAATTCATCATGGATATAATTATGATGAAGATTGTAATTACATATTCTACCAACATTCTGTATTTTGTTATACTGAAAGCTGTATTACATTCAAATCACATTTTCTACATATATATGTGCGCTCTGAACCATGGTTTGTGCATCATTGATTCAGGTTCGAAGATACGTTATACTCAGTATATCAGACGAGAACATTGTTGCGATGTGCCAGGTCCGACACATGTTCGAACCAAATTAAAATTTGGAAAAATTAGAGAATTAAAAATATGTATTTTGTAACTACTTTTACTAACCATAATATCATACTAATTGCCTCAAGTGAAAAGATTAGAGTGGCACACAGGGGGGAAATCAAAACCATAAACTGGCAGTGGAAGTGTTAAGGTGAGCATAGATTAGATAAAAAAATTATAAAAAATGATTTAGCATTTTCAAAATACTAAATGTAGCTTATTGGTAATGAGTATTTAAAAGAATTATTAAATTAATTATAATGTTCTAATTATTATTAATTATAATGTTCTAGTACACCGTTGGCTGTCTGATAGTAGCCAAGGATATCCATAAATTATTTTCGAACATTGTCAATAACTTCAAGATGTATACGTTGTATTTCATGAAGAATTCTTGCTTTAATATTTTCTGAATTATGCTTATGCATATGCTTTGCTTTTGAAGTATCCCGACAAAAAGTAATTTAGGTATGTCAAATTTGGCTATCTGGCTGGCCACTTAATGGGCCTCCTTCTCCCTATCCAACGGTTTGGGGCCATCTCCTCTAAATAAGCGGACAGGTACTATAATGGAGAGTTGCAATATCTCGTTGAAAGAAAATGTCATTTATCAGAAGATGAGATTCGTCTACATCTGGATATAAAGCTATTAGTGCAAAAATAAGGTCTTCTAGAAGAAATTTCAAATATCTTGCACTAGTTAGGTTTCCGCCAAAGAAATAAGGTCTCAGAATTTCCTCTGTCGACTATATCATATCACGCTTCATATTCTTAACACTTGAATTGTGATACTTCATCATCCATCGAGGATTCTCTGTATAATTTCAAGTTTTTATCTGACTGTAATAAAAAAACATTATCAATCGCTAAGGCTACTGTCAGACAGTAAACAGTGTGTGGACAATTTCAGTGCTTATTTTATTTGATTCTCTAAATAATCATTGTCATTAAATTTGGTATTTTGAAATTGTACAATCATTTTTCTTCATTTTTTCTTATATAATACATACCAACCCTAATGTGATTATGACCGTAGCATATGTAAAATATGTGCTCCTTGATATTTTGTAATAAAAATGGGAGTTCCTATTAAGAAAATATTAACAACGATATACCTCCCACACGATTCATCCTGTATGTATTAATTATAATTTAAAAAATGCGGAATTAAAAATAAAATTTCACGGGTCCGAGAAGAGTCATTCCCAAAAGTTACTCTTAAAATTTTTAACAAAGTTATCCATTACTTTACGAAAGAACTCTACAATGACATAACGATATATTGGGGAAAATCACAGATTTTGTGATCGTACTTTTTTGACTTATTGTCTTAGTTATATACATACCGTGAACTACAAATACACTGTTTTTGTTGTTCCATCACGCACTAGTATTTGTAAATATACATTGTACAATAATTTGTAGTTTATGAAACCGAGGTTCTATGAAATTAAATTTTACCTCAATTTTTGTTGCGTCTCAATGTTTAATCAGTTTGAAACGTATACGCAAGTGTAGGGGATTTACCGAAATGGATTTGGCCGGTGGGGATATTCCGGTTTTATACTCTTCGGGTATTTACATAGTCACTGTAGTATATTTTTAATGTGTGTATGTTTACTCGAGACATCGTATCGTGTGTTTTTACTTTGTTTTAAAAATGCCCAGAAGTTGTAAAAATACACCAAATATATTTTGTTACATCTTGGCTGTTTCAAAACCTGGTTAAAAAAAAACGTTATTTACACAAATTTGGTTGATCCGCAAACATTCTTTTGCCACCACTTCATATTAAATTCAGATTAATGAAGCAATATGTAAAAACTATAGATAACGGTAATTGTTTTAAGTACTTATGTGGCAAATTTCCAGCTCCATCTGAAGCTAAATTAAAGGAAGGCATTTGTGTAGGATCACAGATAATAAAACTAATCCAGGACCAACAGTTTGAAGAAACAGTGACAGAAATTGAAAAAAATATATTAATATGTTTTAAAATGTAACAGAATTGTTTTTAGGAAATTATAAACATCCACAGTACAAGAAAATTGTCAATGAAATGTTGACTAAGTTTAAGCAACTTGGTTGCAATATGAGCATAAACATTGATTTTCTGCATGCTCATCTGGACTACTGTCCAGAAAACCTTATTGCTGTTAGTAAGAAGCAAGGTGAAATGTTCCATCAAGACATAAAGGAGATAGAAAGGATGTACCAGGGTCGATGAGATGTGGCGGTGATGGAAGATTACTACTGGATGCTGAATAAAGGACATCCAACAAATGATTATACAAAAAAAAAAACTACAAAAAGAAGTTTTTTATTAAATAGGGAGAGATATTCAAAGAAAAAAAGAAATTAGACTCAAAACTGTTTGTGTTGTTGCAGCTTACCATGTTTTTAATGTTTATTAAATATAATGTTTATTAAAATGTAATGTTTCCTTTAGTTTTTAATTCATTCTGATTATTCAGTTGATCAAAAACATTACGTGAGGGGTAAAAGCGGAAGGTGTACATGAAATCAGCATAAATAACTCACTTATCAAACCCAAATCAAATTTCAAAATGTCAAAATTTGTAGGCCTGTGTATTTAATGCTGTATGCAAATTTTAAATATACTTACATAGACAATACACACCGCTACAACACCAAATCGTTCATCCAAAGTGCATTTGGCTGTATAGTTCCGTGGCTGGAAATAAATCGTTCACCAGCACCACTCTTTTTACCTGGCCGCCTCTGCGGTTACCGGGAATAATTAAGATTCGGCGCCTATGTAAATTTGTTCTCACATCGTGTTTTATATCAATTTATGCTAGTGCTAAAACGGCCATTTAATAATGTCGTATATCAGTTACATAGCGTTGAAAATGCATAAATCAGCAATCTTTTCATTGTTCACCGGAGGGTTCGTAATATATTACTAGAAAAATGGCCACTTTATTGAATAATTTTGGAAGAATGTGCCCGTTCACTTTTAGGTCTCGATCCAAGCTACCCATATAGTGTTTCAATCTAGGCGACTAGCTATTATAGTTTGATCAATTTTGAACATATACAGGGTGTATTTCAAGTATATGTATATCATTGCTTTATTAGGTGATTGTTTTCCAAACAACAAGATCTTTTACTGACTACATACATCTTACTCAAATTCTCACTACTGAGTTATATGTTTGCAAAGATGGAAGATTTAGAGTGTAACTAGTTTATCCTGATAGAACCCCTATTTGAACTTTACTGAAGATATGCAAACACTCCAAAAGATGTTCATCATTTAGTAATTTAATATCTTGACAACTATTTGGTACAACACCAAATCGTTGCAACAGCGAAATGTATGAAACATGTGAGAAGCCCACAGGAGGGTAGATTTCTCCACCAAATATAGAGCAGATTTTAGAAACCGTATTGAAATTTTTCCAAAAGCTATGTAAACAGGACGCACAGCTCAAGCATATTCTAATTTTAAGCAAAGAAGAAACGTAGAAACATATATATTTCTTATAATAAAAGTTAAACTTTTGTATATAGATGATGTCATTAATTATTCCATTGTCATTTATGTACTTAAGTTTGTAAATTGTTGTGTTTTGTTTCTTAATTAACATAATGTCATTACAGTTTAATGTATTTAATGGTAAATTATTGTCTCCATATCAGTGACGTAAACCTTCGAGAACATTATGCAACATGCAGAAATTAATCAGTTGTATTTATTTCGGTATATAGAAGTAGAAGGGGAAGAAAGGGAAGTAGGTATTAGGAAAGGAGTAAGACAAGGATGTACGCTATCACCACTAATTTTTAATCTGTACATCGAAGAGGCGATTAATGTGGTAAAAGATAGAGTAGATTTCGGGATTAAAGTACAGGGACAGAAACTAAAAATGCTGAGATTCGCGGATGATATAGCAGTATTAGCATCTAGTAAGGAGGAACTAGAATCAGCATTGAACGAAATGGAGGCAGTGTTGACAGAGGAATACGGAATGAGGGTGAATAAAAACAAAACTAAAGTGTTAGTGTGCAGAGGGCGCGAGAGCAGAGCAAAAACGAAAGTACAAATTAATAATGAAAGATTGGAGGAAGTTAAAGACTTCACTTATTTAGGAAGTAAAATAAATTGGGATGGAAGAAGCGATAAAGACATAAAACAAAGAATAGCGCAGGGTCGAGTAGCTTTTAACAAAAAGAAAGCACTTTTATGCTCGGGGGTAATAAACTTAGAAACAAGGAAGAGATTTTTGAAAACATATGTATGGAGCACGGCACTTTACGGCTGCGAAACCTGGACGGTAGGGGAAGCAAGTAGGAAGAAATTAGAAGCTTTTGAGATGTGGTGTTACCGAAGAATGATGAAAATACCATGGACTGATAGGGTTAGAAACGAAGAAGTATTGGAGAAAGTCGGCGAGAAAAGGAGTATGTGGAAAAACTTAAAGAAGAGAAGAGATAGAATGGTAGGCCACTTGCTGAGACATGGGGGAATAGTCCGCGATATTTTGGAGGCAGAAATAGGAGTGAAGAAAGGCAGAGGTAGGCCTAGATTAGACTACTGCTCGCAAATAGTAAGGGATGTAGGTTGTAGCACAATTAGCGAAATGCGTAGGTTAGCACAAGATAGGAGAAGCTGGAGGTCAGCGTCCAACCAGTCTTAGGACTGATGACCTAATGATGATGATTTATTTCGGGCATCAATTTTAAAGTTGTCTGTCTACATTAATTTATATACGTTCAAATTCTGATGCCATATCATTTATTAGCATGACGAGAAGGACGGGGCTAACATCAGAACCTTGTGTTACTCCAGATGCCTGAAGAAATATATCAGACCTGTAACTATAGTATTGCAAAAACTAATATATCTTCTGATCCTAAGAGTCGAAAAGTTGCATTAAGGGAAGCGAAAGGCCAAACAAATCTATTTTCTTTAGTAATATACATATATAATTTATTTAGCAATATACATCTGTGAAACATATCAAGTGCTTCTGTAATATCGATATACAGTGCTATTCAAAAGTCCCCTCTCCCCCCTCTTATCTTTTTAACGATTATATATAAACTAGTGAAATTTGGTAACTGAATATTAAGGGTTATAAACTTCCCTACTAGTGATGATAGATGACGTATGCGTCAAAGATGACGTCACAAGGTCATTGTGACCAATAATTTTAAATGGAACCCTATGGCAAGTGACATCTCTTTTAAAAGGTATCGAAAAAACGTATTCAATGATACTAATATTGTTTGTATTTATCGTAGAATCAGTACCTACTTATAGTAATTGTTCGAAGTGAGCTCCATCTACTTCCTGACAGTAAAACATCCTATTGCGAAACTCTTCTCGTACTTTTTCAAATGTGTCTGCGGAAATAGCCCTACATTCTGTAATAATACGTTGTTTTAAAACATCAATATTGTCAGGCTGAGTGGCGTAAACCTTCGATTTAAGATACCCCCCACAGAAAAAAATCTAAAGGATTAACGGTTCTATTGCATTTTGCAACATCTGCAGATACACCTCACCAGTTAAGTTGGTATTTAAAAAAATAGGCCCAACGATGTGGTTTCCCAGTACACCTGCCCAAACATTGACCTTCTCGGGATACTGAGTATGTGTTTCACGAAACATGTGACGATTTGCGTCACTCCAATATCTCACGTTTTGTGTATTTACATTTCCATTTAGATAGAAAGTACTTTCGTCACTAAAACAAATTGTTTTGACATAGTCTGGCTGTTGGTTAATTTTAGTCTCCATATTTTCACAAAATTGCAGTCTTCGGCCTGGATCGTCGTCTGAGAGTTGATGAACCATTTTTAATTTGTATGGGTGAAATTTGTTTTTTTTTCAACACCCTGTGCACTGTACTTTGACTGACTTCACAGGTTGATGCAACTTGAGTTGTTGAAGAAGTAGGATTTACTATTACTTCTGCCAGTATATCAATTTTTTTCTCATCAGAAATTTGTGGTCTGCCAGATCGTTTTGCATCACTAATACTACCCGTTGTTTTAAACTTACGAAGAAGCTCTCTCAAATAAGTCCTCGAAACTGGGCGATCGGGAAACCTTTCATTAAAAATGCGTTCTGCTACATGAATATTTTCTCCAGTTTCACCAAGTATTAGGATCGCTGCTACTTTGTCACCTAAAACACGTACCATTTCTCTTCTTGAAGCATTTAAACGTTCAGCTCACAACAGTTTAACAAATTATTGAATGTACAAATATTTTAAAATTACCACAAAGTACTAAAACAGTTAAACGTTCGATCAACAATACACAAATTATTAAATGTATAAAAACTTTGACAGCTAAAAAAACATCAAATTGGAGAGACTTGCAAAAACGTCAGATTATTTACTATCCAACTATCCAGTGGCGGAGCTTGAATTTTAAATTTTATTATTAACTGATTTAATTCATCACAGCTTTGCGGTTTTTGAAAGCCAGTTGTCAAAACTGCCGTAAACAGACACAATATTAGTATCATTGAATAGGTTTTTTCGATACCTTTTAAAAGAGGTGTCGCTTGTCACAGGGTTCCATTTAAAATTATTGGTCACAATGACCTTGTGACGTCATCTTTGACGCATACGTCATCTATCATCACTAGTAGGGAAGTTTACAACCCTTAATATTCAGTTACCAAATTTCACTAGTTTATGTATAATCGTTCCAAAGATAAGAGGGGTCGAGGGGACTTTTGCAGAGCACTGTATATATATATCACATCGACCTGAATCAATTTAAACAACTTTCATTAATGAATTGAGTTTTACACATGAATCGCTATTGATCTGGTCCTCATAGAGTCATGTTGTTTATATGATACTAGCCATAATATTGTACAGAGGGATGTCCAATAATAGTTCCAAGACATTAGAGACATTACAAATCATTGTGAAAAGCTTTTAATTAATTACTTCATTTTATATGACTTTATCCTGTCGACTGGACATACCCTTTCCACAGGTTACGAGACAGTGCAGTTTTTACTATTGATTTGAAAATAGTAGTTAATGGGGCGACGTTGATCTAGATCACCAATTCTAATTTCTCGACACGAAACCATAATATTATTTTTTATTAATTTAATAAAATATGGTCATTAATAGAAATAACAAATCTAATATGGCCGAATAAAGAGAAAGAATAAGATGCTCTTATGCTAAAAAATATGATCTACACACAGAAAGCTTATTGAACATATACTCTTCACTTACATTAATATTTTGCAGGAATACGCTGCAAAATATCAGTTTTATTTATATTGAAGAATACAAAATATTGAGAGTAGTGAGATTTTTTGCTCATCTCCTCAAGATGACAAACTCGACGATTTCGAAGAAAATGTGCATTGTTAATATAATGGAGAGAGCTCAATATAAAAAAAAACAGAAGCGAAAAACAGAAACAGGTGACCAACTACAATAATTTTAAAAAGACATTTCCTATTTCCTTAAGTTAATACACGTTCATACTATTCTAAATATAAGAAAGAGAAATGAATTACATATATATTTAATGCATGAAATATGAAAACGTGACAAAATTATGATGATTACAGTTCATGACAGACACTATTAATTTACATGCTAGATATTAAGAACAGTCATAAGTAAGTATTGTTTTTTGCTGTCTACAAAATTTTAATTAAATTAAAATATGAATCTATGTAAATATCCTGATATACTCATATAGATAGGTGTATTGCTTTCTAAAGTTGACAAAAACAATATAGCGATGAGGATATTGTAGAACTTCTATCCCTGTAAGTTTATTTAAACTTCACATTACATTATTTCCTCGTGAGCATTTGTAATACGCATCAGACTGTATTAAGTGACAACTTGAAAAATAAGGACTAATTTAATTCAAACCAGTTTCACGTTCAAATAGTACATATGAATTTAAGGAATGCAACAGAGCAGAGAATCCAAATTGGTAACATTAGCTTTCTGGTCACTTCCAAATACTCGTAATAATCGTTGCCTTCACTTCCATGTTCATTCGAAAGCCGTCTGGCCTAGCATCGCCAGATGTAAACTTGTCAGTACAACGTGGCTGTGGTCTGAAGTAGTTGTGATGTTGGGGTATGTTAAAGACATTGTTTTAGTTGTGCGGGGTTAATTAATAAACAAGTACACCAGTTTTCGGAAATACAGTGGTGCACTACCAGCCACACTGTCTATATGTCTAAGATTATTATTATTATTGTCTTAACCCTATATATACTTCTAACAGGTTTTTACTTTTCCTCTTCCTATAAAACAAGAGAAAATCAAATGGCAAAATTAAATGATAAAATAATCTGAGATAAACTATTAAAAGCGTTAATCAAGATCTAAAACAGAATTCCTAATCACACGGAATAGAAAAGAAGAATGAACTAAATAATAAAATTTAAACTACAAAAATAAGGAAATTATACTCCAACCCATCTGCAAATGCCTTATATAATGACTAAACAAATTAGGTCAATACAGCTATTCTCCTGGCTATATGCCAAACGCCGAGCGCTGAATTACATGACAAAATTTGCCGTATTCTGTCTAACAGAGTTAGCACTGAAATACAGTGACTCAGATTGTTACAAAACTACAAGGAAGATGTAAGGTATCACCTATCTTAGGATATCGTTAACTGCAGACCGGTTTCGACCTTATTTTGGGTCTTGTCAGTGCAGTGTAAACCACCCAACTGTATTTTAGTACTAACTCTGTTAGACAAAATACGACAAATTTTGTCATATAATTCAGCGCTGGGCGTTTGGCATATAGCCAGGAGAATACCTGTTTTGACCTAATTTGTTTAGTCTTTATTATATGAGGCATTTGCAGATGGGTTGAGTGTAATCTCCTTATTTCTGTAGTTTGAATGTTACCCTCTGATAGTAAAACTTTGCATTATAATAATATTTAAATTAATTTAAGAAGTTATTCCATCGGTCTGACTACAACAACTCTTCGAAAAACGAAAATTCAGACACCTGTCATGGAAATACACTGTATACAAATACAAAATACATTAATACCTAAATAATACACGCTTAGATTAAATTAGTATTATAAACAAATAGAACAATAAACGAATTAAAAAAAAAGTTTATACCAATGCCTAAAATTGCTGCTGGGGTTTACTGACTGAAACTTTGTTCTAATTCTATTCCTAACTCATCCAAAGAATAGTGAAATGTAACACACATGTAGAAAATTTATAAATTCCATTGACCCGATAAATGACAAAGTGTTACCTAAGGGAAGCTATGTTGCTTCTCATTCCAGACGCACATTACTTCGTCTAACTAATGATTTAAAAGCATTTATTTCCATCTAATTGATTCACACTTGAGAACTCCAGGCTATTCCAGAACTGCAAACCACGATTTAATGCCTATAATCATCAATTTTGCACCCAGATAGCATAAAAAGTTAGCATTTACTAATTTTGTGTGCATTTTCTAATGTATTCAGAATCAGCATAGCTTCCCATAGTTATACTTTATTGTTTAGTAGGTAGATGATGTTTGCCAATGTTATAGATCCTACTATACTCGTATGTGATATGAGGACATAATATAATATGAATTACATTCTTCAAAGCTATCCCGTGATCGTCGTCCAATTCGCTGTAACGTTTCGCTGAGTATCCTATCAACATTTTCAAAATAAATCCTGAGATTTCTTCTGAAGTGAAGTTTTTGCTGAATAAGCTAATAGGATGATCAGCAATACGTCAAGATAAATTCAATGACGCCCACAGCAAAATCTGGAAGAATTAACTTGAAAACACTGGATAAGGATTGTAAAAGCCTGCATTCTAACGTGATATAATATGCATCATAACACATTCTTACAATTCAACTAAATGACAAAAATGTAGACCACAAAATTTACCTGTGGATATTACAAAAGCCATTAGTTCGTTAAGGAATTTTCAAGACGCTCTAGCAAAAGCACTGATTTACCCGACAATGCTGTTATCTGCGGGAATAACCATACACTCTGCAGTTAAAGAATACTTGTTTTTGTAGAGACTTTGAATAGTCGAATAAAGCTACCATATGCGGAACATATCTTATTAATGTATTGCCCTTTTATGTTATCTTGGGAAAGGGCTAGAATCTTCAATGCAGCCACAAAAACAGAATGCCAGTTTTTCGCAAACACAGAAAAGTTACACGTTTCTCGTCGTATATTTTGCCAACCATCTGGCGGTGATTAAAACCCATGTCGTTGAGGACCGTGTAATCTGTCGGTTTTCGTGGAAAACTGGTCTCTTGTTTTTCTTCCTGTCACTTTGAAAACCCCATTTTGGAAGTGCAAAGACCAAGCGTGGCCACATAGAAAAAATTTCCTAAATGATATCATCGCGTCTTTTATAATAATAAGTTAACTAACAGAATCGTTGGTCAACTTGACCTAATGGTCTCATTGAGATGGTCATCTATAAAAGCTATAAAAGGTAATTGGGGTGTAGTTGCTATAATATTTACCTGACTTGCTCCCTCATACTACATTCAAACATAAAATACGAAACTATTTATATAGGTATAGAAGATGAAGTCGTATGGTATTGAATCAGGATTATTCTGAAACTATCAAATAATATTTAATTTCACAAGATTATAATGCTACCAACTTTTTTATTTATATTCGATCGAACTATATAATGTGCTTACTCCAACATACAGTAGTTTTTAAGTAAAGCTATATCTTCTTTAATATTACCTAACTAGTTTTCCCTAAATAGTCCGATGTAAATTCCTGTAGCAATTTACATCGAACCGTTATTATCACTTCTATTAAGTGTATCGTTTCACATTTATATAGTGTATTTCAATAAGGATGCTCGCTTTTTAAATGTAAGTAAAGCAAGTTATGTGTGAGACACTTACTAAATTTTTTTTATTTGAAAAAAAATGTTATGGCATTAAGTATGCAATATAACGTTGTTATATTGCATACTTAATGGCTTTAGCGGCTTTACTTGGTGGCACGTATTCGGAAGGTCCAATTTTCCATGACTTTATCGCATACATCTGGCTGAATTTACTGGATGATGTTCGTTACGCTGACTCTGCGGGCATCAATTGATTGTGGTTTATTCACATTGACCTGCTATTTAAGATAGTCCCAAAGGAATAAGTTTAAAGACGTTAAATCGCACGATCTCGGTGGCCAGTTCGTCTCCCCTGCGCGATATAACCATGCCCCCAAATCGCTTGTGTAGAATGCCCATCGTAGCATGCGCTGTGTGACACATAGCGCCATCCTGTTGGAACCACATGTCGTCGGTATCCACATCATCCAATTTAGGCAACAAGAAGTTGTTTATCATCGATCCGTAGCGCTCGCCGTTGACGGTTATGGCAATGCCGGTTTAGTTTCGGAAGATGTACGGACCGATGATTCCGTCAGACCAAAATCCGCACCAAGCAGTGACTTTCTCGAGATGCATTTGGTGTCTGTGTATCTCGTGTGGATTGGTATTGTCTCAGATCCGAAAATTTTGCTTGTTCTCATATCCCTTCACCCAAAAATGGACCTCGTCGTTAAAGATGACTTTCTTGGCGATATTTGGGTCAACTTGCAACTGTTCCAGAGCCCAATCAGTGAACACATGGCATTGTCTATGGTGATTTATCTTAAGTTCCTGACTCAGTTGAATTTTATACGGGTGCAGATTCGAATCCTGACGCAAAAGTTGAAGTCGCCAAGTTGAAGTCACAGACAGGCTTTGTGAACGACGATAAATTGACTGCCTCGGTTTTCCCGTACACTCTCATGCACAGCAGTGATGCTTTCAGTAGGCCTTACATTTCTGACACCATAGCAGTCAAGAAAACCCAGAGTTGTGACATGTCACTGAACTCATCTCGTCGTGAAGAGGTCGAAGGTTGACGTTTCGAGAAGGTCAGGGAACATTCTCGAACTTTCCATAGCAGTCAAGGAAACCCACGACTGTGACATATCACTGAACACGTCTCACTCCGAAGAGGTTGAAGATTGACGTTTCGAGAAGGTCAAAGAACATTCTCAAATATTTGATAGCAGTCAAAAAACCCAGAACTGCGACATATCACTGAACTCGTATCGTCGTGAAGAGGTCGAATATTGACGTTTCGAGAAGATCAGAGAACATTCTCGAACATTCGATAGCAGCCAAGAAAACCCCTAAGTGTGACGCATCACCGGAATTGTCTCGTCAAGAACAAGACGTCTACTGGGTTTTGGGAAATTTTTAAAGAAAAGCGAATTGGATGCCAGTAGGAACTAGAAGCCAAGCCGCGGCTATGGAGGAACAAATGAATGAGCTACTAGCAATGCTAGCTGCAATGAAAGCAGGACAAGATGAAATTAAAGCGGGACGAGATGAAATGAAACAAGTAATGAAAGTAGGACAAGATGAAATGAAACAAGAAATGAAAGTTAGTTAGTTAGTTGGACTTGTGAATAGTTGAGTGTAAATAAGTGTTCGGGAAATAAAGACATTTCTAGTAAATTAGTTACATTGAGAGTTTTTCGAAGAGAGCACCGATTTTGAAAATAAAATTTAATGATTTGCACACGTTGTGGAACATTATAGCCAAAGTGATGTACCATATACTATTTAATAATTCACAGTAATTTTTATGGATGTTCTTTTAACAATGTGGCCACTATAACTAACTAACATATTTCGAGCATCTCTATCGAAACACCTTGTAGAAGTAACTTTGCAAAAATGGCTTTCTATGAGGCTCGAGTGTCCTAACGCTATTAGGGTTTGGGAACATATATATTATATATTATTTCAAATTTCTGTTTAATATACAACGCAAAATATTAGCTAAACAATACGTTCTATTTATATTATATTAAGCAGACTATTTGACCGCCGTTTTATTTTATAGTTTACGTATTATAATATTCCACCACTACATGAACATAATATAGTTTATTTATTTGTATATTTCTAATATACAAGTTAAAACCAACATACAATTGCGGTTTCAATTAAAATTTTAATCACTGTAAATCAATGCCTTTTCCTGATAAAACAGATTTCGGAATAAGCCACAATAGTGTGGCAATATACGGGCTCTTGTTTAAATAATTATATATTCATTTTTAATACTGTTTAAATTCAGTTTCAGTTGTTGTGGAGGTTTGTATATGTGACTATTTGTGGCTGTTAAATTGTTTTGTAGATTTGAAAGTAGATCGGTTCTGTTCTGAGTGACGACTTTTCCATTAAAATATTTATTTTGTATTCTTATGGTCCAGTCACTTTAGATTTAACCTTTCATCGGACACAGTCTGAATGCAAACACAGTTGGGCGTAATTCATTTAAGAAATCCCATATCAAATCTTATACAACTTGGATTTTAATGAAGGGGAGACTCAGTTAAACGCTTATTCTAATTAATACAATGCAATAATAAATATATTACACCTGTTTTTAATCGCTATATTTGAATTTACATAAAGGAACTCATTTCATGTTGTAAAACAATATTTTATTATTATTATATTATATAGGTTTGGGCCTCATCAGCAACTGATCGCATGGGTAATCCCTTGGCGATCCCCTCTTATCCGGGTCACTATCCAAAAATGCTATCCCATAAAAGGAGCAATTTAGGCACGTCCCCCGCCTTAAGCCTCGCCTCCCCTAGGATAACGGGGGTCCCTAATATAAGATACCTCTTCTCCTCCAGTCCGGGGCAGGTGTAAAGAAGATGAATCGATGCTTCCTCGTCTTCTTTACAGTATCTGCAGGCCGGGCTATCAGTCAGCCTCAGCTTGTGCTTATATGCATTCAGGCTACTATGGTGGCCCGTTATGATTCCCACCAGGCTTTGTGCCTGTTCAATTTAATGAATTCTTGGGCCCGTTTCTCAATCTCTGAGTATTCGGTGAAGAGTTTTATTTGACAACCCGTTCCTCCTTTCCATCTTTTATTGTGGTGGTCTCTTGCCCAGCCATTGATGCTGTCTCTGATCAGATTCCGACTTATTCTCACTAGAGGTTCTGGTCCATAGAGGTTTTCCCTGGTCCCTAGTCTGGCAAGGTCATCTGCAATTAGATTTTCCTTAATGCCATTATGCCCAGGTATCCATAAGAGTTTCACCGGTCCCTTCCCTGCCAAGTGGTTCAATGCTTCATAGCAATTATAGACCAGCTTCGACTTTGTCGTTGCTGAATTCAGGACTGCCAACGCCGCCCTGCTATCCGAGCAGATATTTTCTCCTGGGTCCGATTTTGGTCGGCCCCCAGAACACCGTATGTAAAACAATAAATTTGAAATATTTCTATACGAGAACCAGCTATAAGTTTTTTCTCATATAAGGACAAAACACACATATGAATTAGTATTGAACAATATTTTGAATACAGAAAACAAACCACCTACTTTCTCTTGTAAAAGTCGTAAAAGTAAAAAAAGTATTGGGCGCGAATCACAAAGATAAGTTATAAGTAACTGCCTATTTTAAGTGTAATGAATTATAAATCCTCTTCATCATTTTAGCATGTTCCAAAGAAAAATCAACGTCACATTGTTTTACATAAAAAAACGTATAGGACATTTTTATACACAATTTTATGATCTACAATTTTTATAACAATTTCTATCGACCCCCGATTAATGGGAAGTGAGATTTTTACGAAAAATTGATTTTTATAACAATTGATCTTGAATATCTTACAATTCCGGAATAATGTCACATGCCGATTTTTGACATTTTGTATCTTATAAGGCCATAATGAATATCCATTCAAAAATCTAGCTCTTTGGGAATTTTTCCACAGACTGACTTATTTTCGATATAATTTGACTGGACTATTAACAAAAAAAACTGAATACATAGAAGCCCACAAGAAGAAGATAACCCCAATTACGGAGTGGGAAAAATTGCATATAAACATAACTTATTGCATATACAAGATTGTAATACTATATAAAAAGAAAAATTACAACTACACATATACGTTGATAAATAACTAGTATATATAGCAGTAACAATTGTAATACAAGTAAACAATTAATAGATGTAGATCTAAAACTAAAGTGGAACTAAGGCTTGTATTACAAGTATAAGAACGAAGTAAATATATTTACAAAGATTTATAGATTTCTTAACTTGATCAATAGTACTACGGAATACGTCCAAGCTGTCCTCTAAAGCTGAGTAATGTTTAATCATTAGATAAATCAGGGACATTTAACTAAAACATGTCTAGTTTTGGATGAAGAACATTTGTTTTAAACAATCTACTCCAATGTGGATGCTAATATATTCTAATATTGTTTAGTTCCTTGTAAAATTGTAGGTTTAGAATAAGGCTTCCTCCCACTGAGTACAAAAATGATAATAATAATTTAGAAAAAAGTGTCCCATTAATTATTTAAATAAAAACTAGAATTCTACATTAGCGCAAGTTAGTTTACAAATACCTATATATTTTAATTGAAATGAAATATGAGAGAAAATGAATCTAAGTATTGCTAGCATCGACAGGGCAGATGTAGGAAAACGTATATTAAGAGAGGAATTTGAAATAGCACTAAGGGGGCTAAAGAACAATAAAGCGCCGGGTGTAGATAAAATACAGGCGGAAATTTTGAAATGTGCGGGACAGAAATTAGTAAATAGGATGTTTGAACTGGTAAAATACATATATACGAAACGGGTGAGATGCCGGAGGATTATAAGAGGAACATTATCGTTACTATACCGAAAAAGAGAGGAGCCGACAAATGCGAGAACTTTAGAACGATTAGCCTAACTTCCCACACGTCAAAAATCTTAACCAGAATAGTGCAGAAGAGGATGGAAAATATAGCGAAGGAAATACTAGGAGAAGACCTGGCGCTAAGAGTAATGTTAGAGAAAACGATAGAAAAAGGAAAGAACGCTTATATAGGATTTGTAGATTTAGAAAACGCTTTTGATAATGTAAGATGGGAAAAATGTTCGAGATACTAAAGAGCGCGAGAATGAAGTACATAAATAGGAGAGTAGTATACAATCTATATAAAGAACAAACTGCTGTTATAGAAGTAGAAGGGAAAAAAGAGAAGTAGGTAGTAAGAAAGGAGTAAGACAAGGATGTACGCTATCACCACTAATTTTTAATCTGTACATCGAAGAGGCGATTAATGTAGTAAAAGAGTGGATTTCGGGATTAAAGTACAGGGACAGAAACTAAAAATGCTGAGATTCGCGGATGATATAGCAGTATTAGCATCTAGTAAGGAGGAATTAGAATCAGCATTGAACGAAATGGAGGCAGTGTTGACAAAGCAATACGGAATGAGGGTGAATAAAAACAAAATTAAAGTGTTAGTGTGCAGAGGGCGTGAGAGCAGAGCAAAAACGAAAGTAAGCAATTTCTTCATTCGGAATGATTGAATTTGTCGTTTTTGCTAAAAGTCAGTTTAAAAAGAAATTATTAATTTTCTGAGGTTCAATATGTTTTTTAACAATAGTCCATATTATTTTCATCAATAAATATTAATTGTCAAAGTCAAAACTGACTTTTTTGCATCAAATGACGATAACTCAGCGAAAAGTCATCGTACGAGGCTTTTAACCACTCAAATTAAACAGGATAAAGTAATCTAAGAAAGCTTTATGATGAAATTACTGAAAAGAAATTATTGAAGTCGCGGACCTTTTGAAAAGCAGGCAAATATTTGGGAAGTTTTTTCCAATGTTTTCTGATGATTACTCAAATATTACTGGTGGTAAAAAATGTATAACACAAGATTTGGAAACTGGAAACTTGAAGCTTTAACTTACATTTTCTCTTAATTGCTCTGCGACTATTTTTCTCCAAGTTACAGCCCTTTGAAAAACAACTAAAAATTTAGAATTGTTTATATCCCTTAATTTGTGTGTATCAAACTTTATCATACTTCTTTTGGAGTACTGCTTTAATAAACTTATATTTCTTAATGCGGTCGAATTTTTCTTTTTGAGAACCGTGGCTGATATAATTCAACGTGACGTGGTATTAAATAGAAGCATCATGACACAAACCAAAATTCGATACATTTATTAGATAAAATATTTATTAATCGCGTATACGGAGGCCAGAAATCGTTTCGCCTTTCTGGAAAGGGTGGCTGGCTTTGACGCAGGCCATATTAGATGTATCAGTTATAGTCTCCCGAAACTTGTCAAAGGCAGCCGCTCTCTAAAAGTGACGTGGGGTTGTTGGGTCAAACCGACCTTTGAAGCGGGCCATCATCACACGCCAGACTGAGTTGTCACACCATAAATAAAACACGAATGCGATAAGTAATGAGATGAAAAAGCTTTGAATTCACTACGTCAAATGAAATCGATCGAATGAATGGGTTATTCAGAGGCTTGTATGTAATAGATGTATTTGGCAAATAGGGCTATAAGCCGTAGCTGGTCCTAACGAAAAGGCAAAGCATCTTCGTTTCGCCCGAAATATTATTGATGTTTGATTGCTTTCAATTTATTTCCGCTTGATGAAAGTTAATCATATTCAAGGGATAAGTTAATAAGCTTCATACATGCAATTAAATGATTTGCTTGAGCCTTAATTTAATGAAAATATTTATTCATACCAAAATAATAAGCTTCATTCGATTCTGATTTTCCTTTTATATTACCAGCTTGTTTAAATGCATTATTTTCTTTAAATTTCAGGTACAGACGCTTCAAGTTAACGAATTTCTGAGCGATTTGTTAAAATTATTATTTATTCTCGAAATCAGTCAATCATACGAGAGTGGATCAAATATGTATGTCTTGACAATATATTTTTCGTAAAAATACGTTTCTCCAACAGTATATTGATCGAATAATAATTTTCCTTTACAGTTAATAAACATATAAAACTAATTAAAAACAGGAGACCAGTTTTCCAGAGACGACTAAAACTCTAAATGCTCGGCCACACAAAACGCAATCTACCGCTGCGGGTAGCGATCGTCGCAGCGGTCAGCGATATGGCACTATCACACACAGTGCGATGTCTTTGTGAGCGATCCAGTATTGTGTTTGCTTTCGGGCGAACGGTTTCACACAGCATTGTTACTTTTTCTTCTTAATAGATTTTGGGACAAAATAAGTAGTTCTGACGAGGAGCAACTCCTTCTTTTATTAGCATTACGAAATAATAGAAAGAAAAGATGATATGCGGTACATGATATCAATGCCAGGAGAGAACAGTTTGGAGAATACCATCGCTTATGTATTGAACTGAAATCATATGAAGATCGGTTTTTTAAATATTTTCGTATGTCGATATAGTTGATCCATACCACAAGTTTTTTGATATATGGAGTCATGGACGTCATTTCGACAGCGCAATTTTTGAAAATTCTACTTTCTACCGAGAGTACATTGATGAAAAAGTTATTCTACTTTCGGAACCACTTCCGGGTACAAGCACCCCTCTTCCTCATGTGCTGGTAGGTGATGAAGGCTTTTTACTTCAACCATTTTTAATGAGACCATACTCCAAAGCAGGAATGATCAATAATGTAAAAAAGAAACAATTCAATGCACAGCTCAGCCGAACGCGTCGCGCGTCGTGTAGTTGAAAATGCGTTTGGCATATTGGCTATGAAATGACGTGTGTTCTTGAGAGCTATAGAAACTGATGTTGAAAGTGCGCAATATATTGTAAAAGCAGCTTGTTGTTTGCACAATTACATTATATCAAATAAGAATAATAAGGAATACACATCTACTGAAACTGGATAAGACTCTAGGCCTTTACGAGCATTCATGTCAACTAGATTAACCAATCGAAGGTCAATTATTGCTGCAATTCAAGTTCGTGAACAGTTTGCCGATTGCTTTGCCAGAAAATGAAGCATGCAACAGGAAATTAAATTTTGTTGGCCCTACTTTTAATAAAAGTCATGTATTCCAAGTGTGTGTCAAGTGTTATAGTAATTTTAAGGATCCCTGTTATAATAATTATTATGTATTCCTGTTATAATAATAAACATAAGCATTCCTGTTATAATAATTATTATTTTTAATTAATTATTTGCAATATAAGAACGCGAGTCAAATCTGATTGGAACTGACCGCTCAACTTGCGCGATATTTTGTAATTATGTACAACTGTATCGCTGCACGCTACGATCTAGATTGGCCCGCTGCGACAAACCGCATTCTGTGTGACATGGATGATACAATATTGCATCATACAACTAGATAGCCTGACTGATGCGGGCAGAGAACGCTGCTCGCAACGGTAGACGGGCTCTGTGTGGCCGAGGCTTAAGTGTAAATCATCCCCCGACGATGCCAATTTATTTGGCAGAACACACGTCGAGAAATACGTAATATTTCAGTATTCGTGGAAAACTTACCTCTTGGTTTTGTTCCCTTCCCAGGACATAAAATTAATTGTTTTATCTCATAGATCAGTAAAATAAAACTCTCAGTAAAATGAATATGATTCTCTAATAATTAATATAATTATTATACAGTGTAATCTACTCCCACTATGTTAATTAAGTTTTCCTGAAATTCTCAAATATCATAAACAATAGTGTTTACAATAATGTCTCTGACAAAAATAGAAAATGTTAGGGAAATATGGTAAAGACATATCATGTATCAATTCCTAAAAAAATAAATTGGGCATGGGTAAATAATTAAGCCATATTTTTATTTCCCCTAATTTATTATCGGGTACAATAGTGAGGCCTCCATGACTTTTATATTGCCTATCCCATTAATTTCATAAAAGGCGACCCGTTGGGCAGCCAGAAAGTTATAATAGACGTAGAATAAGAATGTCTGAAGCACATAATAAAAGTGGGTAGTTTATATCATTTGGTAGTGTGTCGGTATGTATAAAATTAGTAAAAGCGAACATTCGTTTTGGTACCGTATAAATGTTTTCAATCGTTATATCTCCCCTTTTTTGTATTCTAGCATGTATACGACCAACTGTGTACATAAAAATATACTCATGTGAATGTATGAAGGTATATAATATAATTTTTGTACGGTAAAGTGAGAAGAACTATAAAAATTTACCATTATTGATAGCTGTCAAAAATATATACGCATGTATTATTTATTTATGACATATTGTAAATATTTAGAGAGGAAGGTTCCAAAAATGTATGTAATATAATACTTAAATTTAATGTAATCGATGAATTGCATCCATTAGAATGATGGTAAAATATACGAATTTTTATTATCGGAAAAGTAGTATTTCTAATAATTGTGACGCAATTGAGTAAAACAACTACTAAGTATTATACCACTATATTTACACAAAATTGTGACTGCGGTTTTGAAAATTTGTTATGTTATTTTCAATGCGATGATTCAACTAAGAATAACTTACTATACTTAGTTGAATCTTATTCTTAGTTGAATCATCGCTTTGAAAATGACATAAAAAGTTCTATACTGTAGTCATGATTTTATGTAGATATAATGGTATAAAACATAGTAGTTATTTTAGTCAATTGCGTCGGAATTATGAACTACCATAGAGTACCAGCTTCCTCGATCAATTTCTAATAGTTGTGTTGCCAATTCTCCCAATTTAATAATTTATGTATATCGATATAATATGTTATATGATCTATGGTTTGGCGGATAAATAAAAAATGTAACGTGAAGTCTGTAAGTCTTTAAAAATATTATATAGTATACAAAATGATATTTCACTACCCAAATCTACACAAATTTAAGGTAAAGACCACAAAATTCTTCTACAAAATGATATTTCACTACCCAGACAGATTTACACAAACAAGTTTAAGGTAAAGACCTGGAATATAATATTGATAGAATTACGTTGATGAATTTTAACAAAGCTAAAACAACTTAATTTAAATACCCATTATTTTATAAGTAATTTAAATACCCATTATTTTTTATTTGTAATATCCATAACAACCGTTATTTGTAGAGATTTTTATTGAACAATTTGTTTACTTCAGACATAAAAGACTTGATGTTCAATAATACTTGATTAATCTAGTAATTCTTCAATTTATTACATACAATCTCTAATCTCTATATTATCCAATATCATAAAAAGTAAATATTCTACCTTGTAATAAGTTAAGTAACTTCCACTTTCTTGTTAAGTATACCACCAGTATGCACCATACATAAAAATAATGATAATCATAAGAATAATAAGAATATCCCTAATATGAGATAAATATTTATATGTTATATTTAATATGAGATAAATATTTATCTCATATTAAGGATATTCTTACTAACTTTATTAATTTGAAAACTTACCTAATTTTCTTTGTAAACAAGCTCAATTCTGCGATTTTTACACTGTGCAAATTTTTCAATTACTTTGTTGTTAAAATCTTCGATATTTGTAATAAAGTCTTTTTCAATGGAGAGTATAAGCCAAAGTCGACAGTCTTTCCTGGCACATGGTGTTGCGTAAAAATGTATTTATTCGTCTTAAAGTCGAGAAACACTTTTCGGCTTCTGCTGACGAAATAGGTACTGTAATGATGATTTTCAATAATTTAGCACTTTCTTCAAAAGTTGACTCTAGCTTATTGGAATTAATAAATGTATTTAGTGATAGAGCTCCGCTTAAATTACTAAACTCAATTCTTTGATAAATTAAGGACAACTCGGTACGTAATTTATTTATGTCCAAAAACTGGTAAGTTTTGACTGTTTGTTTTAAGTAATTTTCGGGAAATTTTTTAACATATTCCGAAAAATTTTCTAGGAGAAGTAAATTGGATGCTACCAAGTGTCCAGTAAAATTAAATCTCTCCTTAGCTTGACCTATTATAATGTCACACACTTCCTTTAGTTCTCTATTTTTGTCTTCCGTAGAAGTGTCTACTCGTCTCCTTTTTATTGGTTGTATTTTATTTGGTTCATCTTCAGTGCTTGTGGCGGTTTCGGTGCTATTTCGTATTGCAGAAATTTCACTAATAAATCAATTCTACTCATCTCAATCAATTCTACACATTCCAGAAATTCTTCTTTGTTTCCAAACACAGTATTTACTATTCTAGAATTGAAATTCCATCTTGTACGTGCTGATCGGGGTAATCGAGTTCCTACTACTTCATCAAAAACTGCGGTACATTGTGCGGAATTAAAGAAAAATGAGCAAAACCTTCCCAAATTTGCAAAGAATACTCGTATGTTCCGATTAGCAGAAGCCGCATTTGCCATGATTAAATTTAATTGATGCGCATAACAATGCATATATTGGGCAGTACAACTGAAGAATTGTAGAAACGTCTGTAGTTTCGTCTGCTATTATAGCAACAAAAGTGTATTTTTCAATTTCAATGGTTATTTCATCGTGACAAACTTCAAGCATGCACTGAAGTAGCTCGTTTTGTATTGTATTAGAAGTTCCTTTAAAAGCCGCCGCGTTTTGTAAATGATACTTCATAGCCTCGTCTAATTCGGCACTGAAATCAATCAACCCACGAAAAATGCCTGGATTGGATGATGTATCCGATTCATCGTGTCCTCTTAGGGCCAGTTCAAATTTTCCACAAAAACTAATACAGTTAATAATAATGTTTAAAACATACCTGTTTTTTGAAACCGCTTCATTGTGTGCTGTCACTGCTCGTCGATGAGCAGAATCAAGCATTGTCGCAATATTTGCAATGCCTAGCATGGCTAAATTCAAAACATTATTCATGTGTCCAGCAGAATTTGCATGTTTTTTTATTTTCTCGTTTATGTGATTTAAATCCGTTACTCCAATTTTGGACCAAGGTGTTTCCCCGCCAAACAAAACACACGGAAAACAAAACACTGCGTTCAATACATCGCATCTACTTAACCACAAATGTTTTTTAAATAAGTCATTATTAAATGTTCTTACAAATTGTTTATTTTTTCCTTTCACGGCTAATTTTAAATTAATTTGTGGAGTGGGCCTACCTAGAGTTTTAATTTGCACTTTTTCCTCCAAATTCAAACTGGAGAATGGAGTTTTTAATAAGTTTTGAATAGAATTCATTATTCCAAACTAGATTCTAACCGAAAACCCGAGTTTATATTTATAAAACATAAGCCATAAGACAGCTTACGAGACAAGCGATGTACGAAAACAATTCACAAACCAACCGATTCTCACCTCTCTCAATTTTGTGCGCTCTTAAACTCTGCACATAATATCTATAGAATTCGCCCACTACTTTTCCTAATTGTGGAGGGGCAAGCAGTAACAATACGCGTTCGCTTTTTCATATTGCACGGAAGCACGATCGCCGTGCCGCGACCGGCACGGCGATCCACGGGCGTAAATCGGCCATATAATATTTAGATGGTATTAACGCTAGGGATGCGGAAAGGCGATAAATTAAGAATGCATCCATTAATTACTAAATAAAATTATTAATGCTAAATTGTCGGTAGTGCGCCCGCACCAGCGCACCTTATAGCCCACCGCCACTGCTCTAAAGCCTCAAGCTGCTGAGGGGCTATAATCTAAAGAGGAGGACACACACTCATGTTTAAAAAAATATTCCAAACTCACCGCATTGGAACTTGAATTCAAGCATATAATAACACCCTAATGTTGGGCACTGTTCCCCACCCCTAATTGTTCAAGCATGTAGATGATAATTGTATAAAAATGAGAAGTATAGTACAGATACTTCATTTAAGCTTTAATATTTAAATCATAACAACTTCATAATATACTGATATTTATAAGTTGATTAATTATTTGTTTATTTAATTTATCAATAGTTATTTTTTATAAGAGAATAATGTAGTTACCGCTGTTGTTGGAAAAGTACCACAAGGACCACTATCGTGACCAACATTATTCTGTGTAGTAATGCTTATTTTATTAGTGTTTTACATCTAATCGACCCATTCCCGTTCTTGGAATATATAGGAGAGATTGGCACAACATCAATTGGTATTAACATGAGAAAAGTTATTACTTATTAACGTCTATCAGCAGCTGCTACTTCAGTATAGCTCCTCTATTCATTTAGGAGCTCATCTTTATACTGAGAAAGTTAATAAAATGAATACAATCTCATACTCGAACTTACTGATTTATTGAATAATTCTCTTTCAATTGGCTACCTACAGAAATTTCATCCACACTTAATCACTTCGTAATTTTCAAGAAAATAAGCCATGTGAATAAGTCAAGTTAGTTTCATTAGACTTTTCACCGTACTAAGAATGCGGTAGAAGGTTGTGTTTCCTTTTGAACAACGTTATATTTTCGATTTTCCGCTATTTCAATATTTTTATATTTAAATAATTACGCAGGTCAACATGAATTTTGACTTTGATAAGAGGGTATAAAATTTCGGTAGATTGATCGACAGTTAGACCAAAAAATATATATGACCTGGAAAAGTTTGCTTTTGTATTCAGGAGAACGGTTAAACAGTATTTTAGAAAATCCATAGTTTAAATTTTTATTCATCGATAAATCGAAACAAATATATTTATATATAATTTTTATCTTTTACTATCATATCAAATTACAAAATAGTGAAAAACATTTTAAAAGTGAACCCTTTTACTTTTTCTTTCATGTTCATAAGTACTTTCTCTCACTAAACCCAAATATAGTCCCCCATTATATTTTCGTTGTTATTGACCCTGATAACGTTGTTGATGATATCTTGATGAAAACATTCTCCTTGTTCTTCTGAGTACGCCCCCATGTTGTTTTCAAATTTATATAAATTTGAAAGCACCATATGTACTTTTAGAGAAATTCCATTGTTTTAAAGTTTTCTAAGATCCCAAAAAACAGAGTCTACTGCTTTAAAACTATTCCAACTTTTTTGTTGAGCACTAGTAAGTAATTTTGGAAATTCTTCACTGGCAAACAAAAATTTAATTTATGGACCAACAAAAATTCTAGCTGTAACCTTTGCTTCTGACAACATTGGAAAAAAGTTCCTTAAAAATATAAAAGCTTCAGATTTTTTCATCTAGTTTCTACGAATTGTTTCATAAGCCCTAACTTGATGTGTAAAGGCGGCATTAATACATTTTCAGGTTCAACAATAGATTCACACGTGTGGACAAGCCCAGGCAATATGTGGAGCCCAGGGCTTGTCTAGATTCCGAACAAGGCAGTTGAAATAGGCTTCTTAGGCTTCACAAAGTTTTTCACATGCATTTAAATAAAATTCTATATCTCGTACTTTAAAAAATATATCACATATATAACAAAATGCATCAGCATCATATTTACATTTTCTAGACGACATTTTAACCTCTTTGATTCTTTTACAAAACAGTCAATTGTTGTTTATCACCTAAGTGACATCTGTAGACACTATGTGAAAGTTACGACCCCTTTATTTTTGGGAGGTATTTTTAAATATACCAGAACTATCTAATATTTCTACGATAACTCAAAAAAATGTATTATTATCATAACTATCACAAAAGCAAACTTTATATGAAATATTAGTACTTTTCCTTTATTTTGGAGCATAATGAATAGAAAAATCGTAAAATAAATTTTAGGGCAAAGACATAAAATTGTTTTGTAGAGTTGTGTTATAAATGCCCATAATCGGTCTCGGTCCGACTACTAGTTGGCTAGAATGAGATGCTTCAGGCTCCATTCCTTTTATTTATTTGTATACAAATGATATACTGTAATGAAACTTGTAAAATAATTTGTTCTAAATTACGAATTTTTGTCTCTCTTTTAATATCTTTCATACTATACATAAAAGTTAATTCAAGTTAATACAAGAACTTGTGGACTTCTGTCAAAAAGCCAACCTGCCTTTGCTGATGGGATGTGATGCGAACTTACACCATATGGTCTGGGGTAGTATGAACACCAACAGCAGAGGTAGGGAGCTCATGGAATATCTGGTAAGTACAGAGCTAGATATTTTAAATGTGGGGAACACACCCACTTTTCATAATGCTATAAGGGAGGAAGTAATTGACATTACCTTGGGCTCCAAACACCTGGCGGGATACGTGCAGAACTGGAGAGTCTCGGATGAACCTACACTCTCTGATCACTCTGCTATTAACTTTGATCTGGGAGTGGGGGAGCATGAAGAGACGAAGTGGGTCCGCAACCCCAGATTCACAAATTGGGAACAGTATAAGTCAGATCTTCTAGTAGCAGTTCGGGGGATCCCTTCCAGAATTAGTGAGAGGGAAGTACTGGAGGAGGCAGCGTCTCGACTGAGTAGAGGATTGATAGAAGCCTATGAAGGGAACTGTACGCCTAAACGAGCTAGGCCGAAAGGCCAGGTAAGATGGTGGAACAATAAGCTGGAAAACCTTAAATGCAAGGTAAGAAACCTTCTTAAGGGAGCCAGAAAACGTAACAGCCGTACAACCTGGGAGAACTATAAAACTGCCAGGGACAGTACAGGGCTGAGGTTAGGGAAGCCCAAAGAAGTAGTTGGGCCTCTTTCTGTAATGAGATAAATAAAGGGACTGAGGCAGCACGGCTGAACAAGATCCTTGCTCGTAGCCCGGAAGCGATTTTAGGATCGCTCAAGCTACCTAACGGTAATTTCTCGGAATCGGATGAGGAAACCTTAGACCATCTCATCAAAGCACATTTTCCGGGCTTTCATAGACCGGGGACGGGAGACATTTCCGACCCACTAGTAATAGGGGCACATGGAACCTGGGCGGTAAACCGAGAGGGGGACGACAGGCAACTTGTGAAGGAGATAGTCACACCGGCTAAAATGAGGTGGGCCTTGAGGTCCTTTGATCCATATAAATCACCGGGACTGGACGGTATTTACCCGGTACTTCTGCAGAAAGCAGAAGATATAATCCTTGGTCCACTTATAATTATCATCAGGGCCAGCTTGGCACTGAAGAAGGTCCCAAAAGTGTGGCTAGGCACAAGGGTTGTTTTTATACCTAAACCGAGCAAAGTCGGTTACACGTCCCCTAAGGACTTTCGACCGATTAGCCTCACTTCATTTTTACTGAAGACGGCCGAACGACTAGTTGACAGGTACCTTCGGGATACTGTCCTAATAGAGAGACCGCTTCAAGGGAGCCAGCACGCTTATCAAGCTGGTAAGTCAACGGAGACAGCTCTGGATAAAGTTGTGTCATCGATACAAGCACAACTGGACTCCGGAGGATACATTGTCGGCACCTTCCTTGATATTGAAGGAGCCTTCAATTTCACATCCAGGGGGGTGATTAGCGGAGCACTAGGTAGATGCTATACCCCCAGAATAATCGCTGAATGGATAGACCATATGTTGGGAAACAGACAGCTTATTGCCAACAGAGGCAAGACAACCATCAAGGGCCGGGTCGACTCGGGCTGCCCTCAAGGAGGGGTATTGTCCCCCCTTCTATGGTGCCTGGTAGTGGATGAGCTGCTTGAAAGGTTAAAGGATTACCAAGTAATTGGCTATGCTGATGATTTAGTAATAATAACGAAGAGCCCTTTCCTGGAGCCGATTTTTGATATAATGCAGGGAGCATTAAACGAAGTTAGGAATTGGTGCAGGGATAAGGGACTCTCGGTCAATCCCTCTAAGACTGAGGTGATGGTGTTCACCAAGAAATATAAATGGAACAGAACATGTCCGTTGAAACTTGGTGATCAAGAACTAAGCTATAATAGCGAAGTGAAATACTTAGGAGTAATCCTGGACGGGAAACTGTCATTGGAAAAACCTCTAAGTCACATATGTTCCAAAATGACAGCAACACTTTGGCAACTGAGAAGGGCCATTGGTAATAGCTGGGGCTTGAAACCGGAGACCATGAAATGGATGTATGAGGCAATTCTCAAACCCAGACTGACTTATGGAGTACTGGTCTGGTGGGAAAGAGCCTGTCTAAAGTCAGAAGTCAAACGACTTAACAAGCTAAGAGGATTGATTCTAAGAAGTATAACCGGAGCCTTAAGATCGACACCGATTGAGGCGATGGGGATACTGACGGGAATACCACCTCTTGATGTCACCCTGAAAGAGGAAGCTGCAAAGAAAATGCACAGGATGGAAAACTTGAACAGGAAGATAGGGAACCTGAATAGACTCTCAAAAGAGCTAGCTGAGGAGGGGCTCCTATGGATGCCCTCTGACAGCACGGGTGTCCACTTCCTGTTTGACAAGAAATATAAGATCACCCTCACCAGTAAGACCGACTGGATAGAGGGTCGAGCTGGATTACCGCTCAATGGAGACATCTGGTACACGGATGGAGCCAAGAGTGAGAACACAGCGGGTGCGGGGGTTTATAGGCGACGTGATGGGACAGGTAAAACCTTCCCCCTGGGTAGATACACTACCGCACTCCAGGCCGAGCTAGTTGCAATTACATACGGTGTTCTGGGGGCTGACTAAAATCGGACCCAGGAGAGGGTATGTATCTGCTCGGACAGCAGGGCGGCGTTGATAGCCCTGAATTCAGCAACGACAAAGTCGAAGTTGGTCTATAATTGCTATGAAGCATTGAACCACTTGGCAGGGAAGGGACCGGTGGAACTCTTATGGATACCTGGGCATAATGGCATTAAGGGAAATCTAATTGGAGATGACCTTGCCAAACTAGGGACTAGGGAACACCTCTATGGACCAGAACCTGCAGTGGGAATAAGTCGGAATCTGATCAAAGACCGCATCAATGACTGGGCAAGAGACCAGCATAGAGAAAGATGGGAAAGAGTAACGGGTTGTCGAATAACCAAACTCTTCATCGAATACTCAGAGATTGAGAAATGGGCCCAAGAATTCATTAAATTGAACAGGCAAAAAGCCAGAATCCTGGTAGGAATCATAACGGGCCACCATAGTAGCCTGAATGCATATAAGCATAAGCTGGGACTGACTGACAGCCCGGCATGCAGATACTGCAGAGAAGACGAGGAAACCTCGATTCATCTTCTTTACACCTGCCCTGCACTGGAGGAGAGGAGGTGCCTTATATTAGGGACCCCTGTTATCCTAGAAGAAGCGAGGCTTAAAGCGAGGGACGTGCCCAAATTGCTCCTTTTATGGGATAGCATTTTTGGAAAATGACCCGGACAAGAGGGGATCGCCAAGGGACTACCCATGCGATCAGTGGCTGATGAGGCCCAAACTCACAGAACATAATAATAATAATAATAATACAAGCTGCACTAAAGAAATATACAGAAACAACATGAAATATAATTTCAAGAGAACACCCCCCGTATCTGATTTTAAGTCAAATGGTGACATTTCTCGCACCACATTTCCCATTTTCGTTTCAGAGTTCCCATGGAATTGTCCCACACTAGCGCACATCTAGCGGTTAATTTATTTTATCAGGTCCTTATACATTTTCATTTCAACATAGTCGTATCTGTCAAAGTTAGTAAATAGCCAAGAGTAAAGTTCATTTCAACTTTCCCTATCATCTTCTTGATTAATATTTGAATGCTCACGATACCGAGAATGAGAACGTTTTTACTGCAAATAAATATTTTCTTAGAGAAGTTTTGGAGCGTTTGCAAGATACGTCACTCTACGTTATCATATAGAAGCTTTAATGACAGATGTATAATGTATCTAATATAGAGCTGAAGCGCTTATAACGAAAATATTAAATTATAATTTAATACTATTAAATTTATATGTACTAAAGCATATCTAAGGCTTACCTAAAATACACATCCATTACGTGGATGCATTGAAGATAAAAATAATAGTTTTATCCCATTAGGAATTCCCCAATAAAGCTCTTCTTCTTGTTGATAGTAGTACTACAGGGTATGTCTTTAGAATATGTTCAGCAATATCCAGAGGCGGATTAAATGTCGAGAGCGCCCTAGGCAAGCATCTTGTCGGCGCCCCTCTAGCGCGAAAGTTCGAAAGAACGAGGAATTGTCTCATTGCATAGCTGGTAGTTGGTGATTATACTATTATATGTGAACGAGTGAAGGGCATCACTTGACACTTTGCTATATTAAAGAGGTGGCGGTTTCGGTCACTCCAAGATAATATTAGTAGGGTTAATTAGGTAGGCCAGGACACGTGTGCTTCCCCGTAGACGTGAATGAAATATGTGATGAGAGCGAAGAAAGCAAGAGGGATAGAACGAATATGGAAATCCATGATGCCTCTCTGGGAAACAAATCTGACTGTGTATGTGTGTTGACAGATGATGGTGTGTTATCATTAATTATGTAAAAGCTTAAAAAAATTTCTTAATATATGATAAATAAAAAATTATTATTATGAAGTTATGAATTATTTATTTAAAAATTGATACTAATCACATTCAATGTCAATTGTTAAAAAAAAAATTAAAAGTTTCTGCGTCTACATTTTTGTCTTGCAAAATTGTCAATAACATCGTTATAGTTTAAAGATAGAAATAAGTTTGATTCAATGTTAAGTATTGCTAACGAATTTAATCTCTTATCTGTCATAGATGAGCGAAGATAGTTTTTCACTCTCTACAGATAGGAAAAACTCTGCTCACCACAGCAATTGTTGACTGCCGTCGATACGCATATTCTTAAGGCTATATCAATGCTTGATTAAATTATTTCAAGTTCTTTATTTCTTAGAACCTGTAAAATCGCATTGATTGTTCGGGGTAGTTCTCCGTCTCGAGCTATCGTTGTTGAATAAGACCGTAGATGGATACATTCATCAACAAAGTACTTTCGTAAATAACCAGAATACATTGTTACTAACATACTTGCTCTATTTTGAACTTCTTCAGTGTTCAAATTGATCAAATTGCTTAAAAACGACAATTTACTGTAAAAATTGCTGTACGCTTCTCGTCTCTTTTGAAGTTCAACCGCAAGTTTGTCTATAATTACTAGATATACTGTCATTCTGAATGTTTCTCGACCAGGTAATGAAGAAGTAATATCTTCGGCAGATCCTGCTGTGAGCTTTCTCTTCCGTATCCTCTTTGTGTCCTTTTCATATTCTTTAACTAATGAGAGTTCCAGGGCTTGCTGTTCATATTTATTAAAATTTTTCATTTCCGCAGAAATTATGTGAAATTAGACTGTCATACATTTGAATAACTGTACAAATGTCAATATCAACGGACTGTAATTTTTTGTTGGTTTTGTTCATATGAACCAAAATAAAACCCCAAAACACGATCATGAAAGCAGTTTCTAGTCGTTCTAATTTCAATCTTATGCCTTTAGCTTCACATACAGCAGAACGTTTTTGTTCAGGAATGCTCTTGATAGCAATCAAAGCATCGTGAATTTCTGGAAATGACTTTCAAACTTTTACAAGCATGTGCTCGAGGTGACTAGCGTGTGTCAGATGGATTTTTGACACTAGTTTTTTTTTATCATTACCTAAGAGTATTTGTGCTCGTAGAGTTTCCCATCTCTGACCCGAAGCTGTAAAAAATGTATAAGTTTCTTGAAGGAGACCAAAGAACCAACAAGCTTCTTGAGCGCTTTCAGCGGCACACTCACCCACTAGGTTATGCGAATGTGCAGAACAGGGTATTCTGCTAGGGGACATAGTTCTTTTATTTTGGCCTGTAATCCATTGTAAATGCCTGACATATTTGCGGCATTATCATACGACTGGCCTCTACAGTCTAATATATTAATTTCAAACATGTCTAATGTTTTAATAATAGCATCTGCAATGTCTTGTGATTTGTGACCGACATTTGCGATAAACTTAAGAAAACGTTCAACGGGTGTACCATCGACTTGAACATATCGAATCACGAAAGTTAATTGGTCAATGTGGGAAATATCTGGTGTTGAATCCACTATTATTGAATAATATTTTGATATCTTGATTTCATCTTTTATTTATGTTAAAATTGTGTTTGCCATCAATTCAATAGGTTCGTTACATATTGTAGAACAAATCGGACCATTTATAAGTAAAGTCGACAACAAACGCTAATTTTTTTCCAGGCCGACTGGACTACTAGCAACGTCCGATGCTCGCGATCGACGGGACGAACGCGCAACATTGCAGTTGTAGTTGTATCTTACCAACTTCAACTTCTATAATGAAATCAGGCGATCTAGGAATAATCAAGAAGGTTGAGCATGCTTCGGAAGCTCTAAATCTCTATAGAATTAAAGAATCTTTTATATTGTGTAAGTAGGTGCATACTTACGGACACAATTAATTTTATGTTATTTTTTTTCTTTGTTTAAAATTTCCGCGGACGCGCCCTTTTGTAACCTCGCGCCCCTAGGTACGTGCCTAGTTTGCCTTACGGATAATCCGCCTCTGGCAATATCATTTTCCATATTGTTTCCCCGTGTCTCATCTTTGAACTAATGTTTTTAATTATTATTCCCTAATAATTGTTATGTGTTTGACACATAAGTCTCTTTATTATACGTTTGAAAACTTACTAAATGTTGTATATACAAACTCTCTCTTTTCCTCAATAAACTTTTTCCTCAATCGAACTCATAATTTGAAAACTTGAGCTACAAATTTCTTTTTTTAAAATTGCTCTGCGACTCTTTTGCTCTAAGTTACAGCCCTTTGAAAATTACCTAAGAATTTAGGATTTCTTTACATCCCTTAATTTTTGTGTCTATTTATTTTAACATAACTTTAATAAAAATTCGCTTCTATTATCTATCTGATAGTTTACCGATATCAAGCACCAACTTATAGAAATATTGACCTATATATAATATATGTTTGTTTATATTCAGTAGCAGTCCGACTTGTAGTAGTTTATATTATATTTTTCTTTCACTTTTGTACGAAATACTCATTTTTAATCCTTTTTCAATCTTATTTTTCTCTTTTTACTTTATGGATCATATATTATATGATTTTTATGTTTCTCTGTCCAATAATTGGAATTTAATCAATCTAGACACTTGTGCATGAAATAAATAAATAAATAAATATAATTGCTGTTAACTAGCTTCATCATACAAGTAGAGCATTAGTTATTAACGAAAAAATTAAACAGAAGAGATAGTCGGCTGAACATGGCACGGAATCAGAGAGCGGAACGAAATAGAACAAATAGATTTAAGATGCGACTTTCTGGCGTCGAGTTATGGACAGCGTTGTCACACTGCCAGCTCCGTATTAAAACGAGGATCAGGATTATGTTGCCCTAAATCTTCTAGACCCTACTCGAAACCAAGTATCTGCTTCTGTGGAAAGGGGATTTGAAGTTGTAAATTCTGAACTTTCAGTGGTATTGTACAGATTTTAACTGCTGAATAATTGGAAAAGTTTTGTCATATACACACTACATTTTAGGGCAACAATAATAACGTTTGTATTGTAATTATATACGGTTCTAGTGGTTATTTTACATCAATTACTGGTTTTAGAAATATAAATATAAAAATTCGTCTATATTTGGAAGGAAATATTTTCTATAATTTCGTCTTAGAGCTTAAGGTTTAATGAGATTCGAGACTCAACACATGTAAGTATTATAGAGCTTGTTTCTTTAGTATGTGCAGAATATCTATCTATGGATATTCTGCACGTCTATGGATCTTCATGGATATATGACTCAATTCTGACTGGATATATGATTCAGTGATGGATATATGACTCATTGATATATGACTTAATCCATGGATCTGCGTGGATATATGACTCAAATTAAGGTATATTTAATTATATACAAATAGCATCCTCAGGCCGCCACTTCAAGCAGGGTGTCTAAAATAAAGAAAATAAATAATTTTAATTCTTTTTTATTTTTAAACCGCTTGAGATATTTAAACAAAAATTGATATATGATTTTAGTATGTTGGTAGATATAAAATAAAGATATTCTATATAATGCAAAATCTTACTCTGCAGAGAGTAATTTTCAAACTACAGAAATAAGGAGATTATACTCCAACCCATCTGCAAATGCCTTATATACTAAAGACTAAACAAATTAGGTCAAAACAGCTATTCACTTGGCTATATACCAAACGCAGAGCACTGAATTACATGACAAAATTTGGCGTATTTTGCCGTATTTTTACTCCGATTTAAATTGTTCTCGAAACTACCAAGGGGTGGCGTTTGGTACGTTCTACTGCGGTGGAACGTAGCAACGTCTACTTGATATGAGCTTCATCTGTCTAAGGTGTACTCGTGTACACTGACGAGACCCAAGATAAGGTCGAAACCGGTCTGCAGTTAACGATATCCTGAGACAGGTGATACTTTCACTTTGCATCTTCCTTGTGGTTTTAGAATAATCTGAATCATTGTATTTTAGTGCTAACTATGTTAGACAAAATACAAAATTTTGTAATATAATTCAGCGCTCGGCGTTTGGAATATAGCCAGGAGAATAGTTGCTTTGACCTAATTTGCTTAGTCCTTATTATATAAGGCATTTGAAAATGGGTTGGAATATAATCTCCTTATTTCTGTAGTTTAAAAAAATTCTAATTTAATTTCATTAGGAAGTAACCAGTGGCGTACTATCATAAATTTGTTCACAAAGAAATTATCATTCTGTATTATCTTGCAAAATACTGTGACTTCATATTCTCCGTTATATTTGTTTAATTTTGGTATCCCTTTACATTTTCTGTATCTTTTACTTTTTAACGGATGACTTTATGTCAGGAATAGCAAGCTGAACAAATAATGAGAACATTATGTGGATCCCATTTGCTTATTTTTTGTGTCTTATTTTAACAAGTGCTGAAAGTAGTTTTAATTTAGTATATTGAGCTTTTTGTAAAAGTGAATATGCAAGTTTTAACTATTATCATGGCCACCTATACAAATCTTAAACTAGCTAATATAGTTTATGTTCATGGTCTTGCCGACAGAAAATGTTATGGAACTAGGACAAATATGTTGAAATATTTCATAATACAATAATTTAACTTCGAATTTGAAAACTATCAGAAACGTTTTTCAACGGATTTCAGAATAAATATAATTTAAAAAAGCCTTATGCTCCAGGCAATAGAGAATATTACCTGGAAAAAATAGTAGGATTTTGTTTTATAGGCTTACCTTATGTTTTTTGGGTCGCTGATTCCGAATTTTTCACTTCCCACCAAAAAATCTCACCGGAAATACCGTAAATTTTTAAAAAATGGCGCCAAAAGAAAATATTTTGAAAAATAAAACAAATTTGTTTAATAAAAAGCCATAGTCACTATAAATTTATTAAAGTGAGCCAGAAAATCTAAAAACACTTAAAAATTTACAAAAAATTTAGAAGAAAGACCGCCTAAAACTCAGAAAATAATTAAAATATTCAAAATTTAAAGTTGCAATGTTGCAAAGTCTTTCAATTAACCTAATTTTTCACAACTAAGTTTCTTCGGCGTCGTTTTACAGCTGTTGAAGGACCAGGCTCATCAAAGGCCTCACTTTCTGAGCTAAAATCACTCTTATTAGCTTCTGAAACAAGAGGAAAAACTTTCAGTTACTTAATGAAAAAGTATCCAATATACCAATTTTTTTTCTTAAAGAGACAATAAAGTCAGCCTTGGACTACTAAGTGTTGTACACTTAGGGAGAGAGAGGGTGAGGACAGAAATATAGTGTGATGCATGGAGAGAAAATGGCAGGAGAATCAAAAGCTCACCTATGAAATTTTCAGAGTTTTCTGTATCGAATATTTCTCCAGGGTGATCATCGTCGGGTTGCTCCAGCGAGTCTTCTTCCCTGTCCACCTGCTCATCTATAAATTCAAAATTTACTTCCTCAGGGTCATCTTCGTCATGCTCCAGGTCCCCGATGTCTTCGTCCGGAGCGTTTTCACAGGTGTTGTTGCATTGAAGGCACATCACCGAACATCGCAGCCCACTTTTCCGGCAGCTGCATGCTCCTCGGCAACCTTTCTTGCATTTGCAAGATATGAGATTTAAAAGCTGTGGTGGAAAGGGAGGCATAGAAGTAGTGACTGGAGTTAAGCCTTCGTGTGTTCTTTTCCAGCCACATTTTTCAGGTTTTAACTCGTTCTCCTGCCAAAGTTGTACTTGATGGTATGTACGATACGAATGCTGTTCTGCTGCGTCTTCGGTAGGAGGCAAATTTGCGATGTTATGCGTGCTATTATACGCCGTTTTAATAAAAGTTTTATGTCTAAAGGCATTTAAAGTTGAATTTGCAACACTGCAGCCATATAGGTGAAGTAGAAATTGATTGCCAGCGTTTGCAATGACTTGTGGATCTGCGTTTGGTGTGAGGAAAAGCTTGACATATGGCAGTATATCAGGATTATTAATCAATACAGTAAGACATTTTTTTTTTGCCTTTTCCAAACAAAGCAGAGACTGTGTCGCATCCGCTGAAGGCATGTAAAAATAAAATGTTTTCAGCAATTACTTTTTCTTGTACACTTGAAACTGAACAAAATTGTGGCGGTACCTTCGCTCGGCCGGGTTTTAAAAGATAAATATTTGAGGCCTTACGCAGAGCTATCAAGAGAACCAATAAGTCTACGTCCTCGCCAACAATTATCACTCCTGATTTATGTTTGACGCCTCTTCAATCACCGTTTTAATAATTAAGCAGTCCGCATCTTTTTTGGCTTGACGTACTTTTAAGTTTTTGGACTCAAATTTACTTTTTAACATCGATATAAGACGAACTTTATTCATGCTGTTTGACAAGAATTTTAAAACATTTTTTTTATTGTATATTTTCAGAATCTTAGATCATTTAAAAAAATATATAAAAAATCAGATATTTTCAAAAAAACATGCTATTTTTTCAAAAAGAAAAGTATTTCCGGTGAAATTTTTTGGTGGGAAGTGAAAAATTCGGAATCGGTGACCCAAAAAACATAAGGTAAGCTTATAAAACAAAATCCTACCATGTTTTCCAGGTGAACCCTTTATTTAGTCTCAATCGCCTAGAGTACTAAGTGCCGGATCACTTTAAACCAGCCAAACTGAAAGAAGTTCTATTGAATAAAATTGAAAAAGACCCTCATAAAAGCATCAGAAAACTTGCTATAAATTGTAACGTAAGTGATTATTATGGTCAATCCTCAAAGATTAGCAATTATACCTTTACTATCATACATACTACGATGCCTGACTGCGAAGCCTTACTGCTGCAAAAGTACCTCATTTGTTTACAATTTTGCCATTAGATTTTATAGAAAACTGCAAAAAATTAATGTGATGATGTTTCTTTTCGAGAGATGTTATGAATTTTTAATAATCACTGTGTTTAATCGAGCAAAGACCCTCACGCGATAGTATATATAATCCCGGTATCAACAGCAATCTTCTATGAATGTATGGCTGAGTATTATTGGCGATTTTTTTGATCAGGCCGCACTCCTTAACAGAAGCTGACTGCTGATTCCTACCGTCAATTTCTTGAAAAGGTTTTAGTACCTGAATTGCTCGAAAATGTTTACTCTATTTCATGGTGGGCCTCCACCACAATTTACTTTCACTGCTGATGCACTTTTAAAATAAATATTTTTGTTTGGGATTACCTCAAAACATTAGTTTACAAAGTTATTATTGTAACTGAAAAGCAAATACGACAACAAATTATAATTGGTTGCGATACGACAGGAGCTAGGTACCCCAAATATTTCTGAACGCCAGCCGCGAGCCGTTGAGGTTTAATATGAAGATGTGAAACATGTATTTTGTTTGATGGCGGTCATGTCGTACAATTTCTATAAGCGCACCATCATAATTAATTATTTGTTTCAACTTGTGATTCACAACTTTCTAAGGTTATATTAGGCTAATCATAACAAATACACTTATATAAACCAATTTCGTCGCTAATAGTAAAAGATGTGAAAACATATAAAGGGACAAAAATTAAGAGAAGACAATGTAGCATATGGAGACATAGTTTCTCCATAATACTATATAGGGTAGTGTATTATTTTTGTGGTGGTATATTAATGGTATATGATCCATAGTTTCCATATTATGAGTATCCATAGTTTCGCTACTGATTACTTTCGAAAGCTGATATGTGTTTGTTCTATTAGGTATAAAACAAACTAACATACTAAAACCATATACATTAAATACATACAAAATTAATATTAATACTGAAATTCAACTGATTTCGAGTTACAGTATTTTATTTATCGTATGGCTTAACATATGGATTCAAATTACAATAATTACAAAATACAAAATATCGTAGTTATATATATATATATTTCGCAGATCCAGGTTTTTGATCCATTCGATCGCTGGGGGTGTAAGGGATATAAAGTCGTCCGCATCTCCTGGGTATTCTCTATTTCCACAGTATTGGACAATGTGGGCTATGGTTTGGATGGGATTCCCGCAGTCACATTCAGGTGAAGCCAGCTTATCCCACTTGTTTAACATGTCTTCACACCTGCCATGTTTAGTTCGAATTCTGTTGGCAGTCTTCCATATTTTCTGTGGGAGATCGAATCCAGTGGGCTTACTCTGGACTGTCATTTTAGGAAATACATCCGGCAGTGTGGACTGTTCCCAGGTCTCCTTCCATCTCTGTTCCACGTTGAAGCCTCTTGCGCAGAGTTCTAATGCGGTCTTGATTGGTGGTCTTCGAGATTTAAGTCTGCTAGAAGTTGCTTTACCAATGTCCTCATGTATGGGGAGTTGTTGATCAGCCATTATTTTATGGTATTGGCGAGCTAGAGCATCTTGTCTTCTGAGCTGTGGCGGGGCGATGTGGCTGAGTATTGGTAGCCAGTATGTCGGGGTGGATTTGATGCATCCCGTGATGTTGCGTATCGTGTAGTTTAGTTGTGTGTCGAGTTTATGGACATGTCTACTGTTTAACCATACAGGGGCAGCGTATTCCGCAGTACTGTATACGAGGCCCAGGGCAGAGCTACGTAGGGTGTTCGCTGTTGCTGCCCAAGTTGTGCCCCAAAGTTTCTGGATGATATTATTTCTTGTACGGACTTTGGCTGAGGTGTTATGAAGGTGCTGCTTGAAGGTTAGAATGTTAACCTTCAAGCAGCACCTTCATAACACCTCAGCCAAAGTAAGCAGCACCTTGAATGGTGACTCCCAGGTATTTTGGAGTCGGAGTGTTTCTGAGCAGCGTACCTTTAAAATATATAGCTAGTTGTTGGTTTGCCAACTTATTATTTAGATAGAAGCAGGTACATTCAGTTTTATTTGGATTGGAGGTTAGCCTCCATTTCCGATAGTATTCCGCCAGGCTCTGAAGGTCGCTGATTAGGATTTGTTCTGTGGTTCTTATAGATGTTCGCTTGACCGCTAGAGCCACGTCATCGGCGTATGCGAATTTCTTTGATATGGTTTCCGGCATGTCCGCGATGTAGATGTTAAAGAGGACTGGGGCAAGGACCGGGCCCTGTGGTAGCCCATTCTGTAAGTGTCTCACCCTGCTGATTTGGTTTCCCATAACTACCTGGTATAATATGTCGCTCATCATGCTATTCAGCAGCTGAGTTAGTTTTCTGTTGGCTATGATTCCTAGGAATTTATACAGAAGTCCCTGTCTCCAAACGGTGTCATGGGCAGCCGTTAGGTCTATGAACACAGCTGATGTTTTTAGGCCTTCTTGAAATCCCGCTTCTATGAAAGTTGTCAAGCTCAGTACTTGGTCTGTGCAGTTACGTCTCGCACGGAAACCCGCTTGGTATGTTGGAATGTATTCATTCACCTTGTCTTTTATCCTTTCAATGATCAATCGAATTACAGTAAAATTCAAATTACAAAGAAGTTAAATATAACTTCAATAGATAAAAATAATAATTTTTCTGTACTTCATTCAAACCTGGTGTAGAATAACAAGAACACTGATATAAAACCGGTATAAAAAAGTATTAAACATGAAGAAAAAGCAGAAAAGTTTAGAATGGAAACAGTTGCTTATATACTAATTAAACTTTTGTTGTTCATCAACAGAAATTGAGAAGATATTGAGGACACGTTGTATATACTATACTACAAGTTTTCAATTTTACAGAAATATTAGAACCATTCGCCAGGACCATTGCAAGTTGACATTATTATCCAGCAAATGCACCAGGTCGACGGCAAAAGCTTAATAATTGGCTTAAAATCACGTCAAGCAAGTTAGTTTCCCGATGACACATATTGTTGTAATGGGTAAATTTCTAACAATGTAGTGTAGTAGTTATGTGTTGCAAAATGTAATGTGTCGAGAGTTCTGTTCATGACACGTCATCCTTTATAATCTGTCAGTGCCACGACTTCGAAACAACTGTTTATTTGCTATTGAAACTGTCTCACTTTAACCAATCCTTAATTGGCTTGTGCGCCGCTTTCTGCAGGGATTTAATTCCGAAACGGCAAGTTGCAAACTAATTCTAGCTAATAGTAATAAAAATAGAGAATTTCGATAAATATTATCGTGTGTTGGAAAATGGTATGTCGAAGATAATTCGATATGCATACACAGGTACTTCCCAAGGCTACCTCAATTAATTATAGCGGTATAATCTTCATGAATATCAAGTAATTGCTCTCACAATGACCACATTTATTAGAGGATACTCTAACTATTTTGAATTGCATATTTCTATATCTCGCATTCACCACAGAATGTATCGTAGGGCCAGGATACATTGGAAGTCAACATATTTATACTAAAAACAAAAGTTTTAAAGGAATGTCAGTTAAGAGACGTAAAATTAGTACAATGAGCGGTGGCCTCTTTTGGCATGAGTATGTGGCAAACTTTGACAGATCTTCTATTGAAAATTGTTTCTAATTAACAGATACTTCATACTGTCTTACTTATTGGTTCTAATAAATCTTTCAATCAGATTTATTGGAATATTGTGCAAATATTTGTTAAATAAAACTCTAAGATGCTATTGTAAGACGTACATAATACGATAAAAATACCCTTCCTTACAAAGTGTAGATACAGTAGATTTCACCAATTAACCTATACTTTCTTAAGTTCTTTAGAGAAATAAATACACCACTCAAGTTTATGTCAATATGTTTGGAAGAAACACGAAAGATAGCAAACTGTTCTAAACTTTTAAATTTATTAATGCAGAACAGTTTACAGAAAATTACTTTATATGCATTTTTACAATTTTGGTCAAATCTAAGACTAGCAAAGAGCCATATCTAGATGAAAATATGGTCATATATTTCTTACATGTCATATTATATAAGAAATGTCATAGTTTTTAAACTCTTTTCATATTTTCTTCTCACCTCCTTGAGAGTAAATGGGGCTAAACTCTACTGGTTAACGTATTTTCTATTGTGGCACTTATTTATGGGGGGCACTTTTAAATTAGGGTGATAAATATTTGAAGTCTACGTAAATAAATCTTGGCTTATATGCAGTACTATGAGCAACTCTGGATATAAATTGACATATAAAATACCATGTACTCCATGAAGAATTACCTGTCTTGGTTCATCATAAGGTCGGGTTAGTGTGACAACAAAGATGGTTGGATTTAAGAATGGATATATTTTATATCAGACATGGGGCTCGGTGAATTTTTATAGGCTCTATATTTCAAATGACCTCAGAGGAAAGAAGCAAGCCCCAGTTGGCTTCATTAAGATCGGGGGAATAAGGTGGCCCATCTTCGTCCTTACCGATAAACTTAGGGTAATCTAGCAATAATAAGCGTTCACCAAAATTGATTTATAGCAGTTAGGTAATCTCATCATACATTTAATTGAGGTTGAGCCACAGCATCTTTCATAAGATTGATTTTTTCTTAAAAATACGTAGAATTTGAGTGACCAAAAGATGGATATATCATTTCTAATCAATTTTGTTTTTCAAATAAGTAAATGTCTTGTCTTCTGATACCCGATATTGCTGATACAATGTAACTACTCTATAATATGTCGTTTAGAAGCAATAACATGGAGGCTTTCGCTTCCTTAGAATTTGTAATTTTGTCATCAATTTCCCTGTCCTCAAGTTTGGTGTTTATTCGAAAGCCGAAGTAAATTCTCTTTCGATGACATTATACCATCGAAATAGAGGTCGATGGACCTTGATATTATATGAATTGATGTTATCTATCATGAAACTGCAATGTGCAATACATTTTTATTTTCTTTAGTTCGAACTTCGAAAAACTCTTAGGGTTTTCAACTACAATAAAGCTGACAGATCTATCGGAAGGATTATTTTGATGGTCAAATGACACATTAGCCTCAGTCTTCTCAATTATACTATAATACATCAAAGGACTGTGGAAAAACAGGACAAAATTTTTAAAACTAATTTAACGTATTAGAAAATAAATAAATACAAATACTATAAGGTACTGTATTATAAATTAATAGTATGAGTAAGAGTATTCTTTATATCGTATACTTTAATAATACTGCCAACATTTCGAAGTATATTTTGAAGTAGATTTCGAGAGTAAGTCGTTGTTCCATTCTATCGAGATCGATATTTATAACTAACTAACGGTGATTATATGTATTAACAATAGACGGCCTAAAAATATTTCGCAATACCTTATTAAATTTTAGCAATTTTTTTTCGGTTGCTGTGTAGATATATTCCAGTAGATACACAAAAAGGAATTCTAGAGCAGAAGTAAAGTGGATAGCATATGTTCAACAATAGGTAATGCCTGAAAGATGCTGAAGAAGTACAACAAGTACCCATTAATGACTACAAGCCGCTTAAAAAGTCTTAGTGGCAATGACCAAGTGAGCTCGCTGGTGGCCCGAAAATTTCTAAAGAAGTTTTACAACAGTAATGATAGAAGGGTCAAACGGTCTGTATTGACCTATCAAAGTCTCAAAAAAAGTATGGCGTATAAAAATTATTTGCGAACAGATTTAGAATAAAAACATGGCGACAAGATGGCTTTTGACAAGGATAACATGGGGATGACTTGTAGTATTCCGAGGGGAAAAAATCAGCGTTTGACATAAAACATGACAAACATCTTTCTCTTGACATTATATCTGCAAAGCTGAATAGATTGAAAAAAGAGTTACAAATTTCCCCAAATCTTTGTTTTTCATTGGCCATGACTGACCTAATTCCAAAAGTTTTTAAAGCAAAAGACAAGAAACGGTAGATCATCGTATTCATGTACGTAATTGTACCAACTTGCTACTTACAGTTTCTTCCACAGATAATCAACTAGTCGCAATTCGAATAAACGCTAATCCGTTAGAGTGTTAAATAGAGATGCCTATTTGGTAGCTTCATAAGTAGTAGCGCAGTATATAAGTGACTCAATATAAGTTATAATAATTTATAGGTATTATTATATTTATATACTATGTAGGTATTCGAATTTAACGGCAAAGCTATATTATTTACACCAACTTATTTGTACCTACATCAACTACCTAAATCCAGTCGATACACGGCATCTCGGTACCTTAGAGTGTAAACCGTCTGATGTAGCGCCCACGCTTTAATGATTATTAACTCACTAATTTGTTTCTACATTTACAAATCAAAAATTGACTATTTATTCTATCGGCATTTAGTTTATATCTGTAATACTGTAATCTATAGTGTCCATTCCTAAGCTACTTGCTCAACAATTTCTTCTGACGGGCAATGGCTTAGGCTAACTTGGTGTACATACCATCGATATTAATTAAGTAACCGCCGCTGGTTTACCACTGGAATGGATGTCAACTATCTCGCCTATAACCTTCCAAATGTTTACATGTGAATGAATTACTACGAAAACATAAATGTACGAAATGTGTATGTAAAAGACAAGCCATCCGTCGAATAGGATGTAAAACTATATCTTCGTTGTCTGCTACATGATAGAAAAGTAAAGAGTTTTATACCACATGAGTGAGGGTTGGGCAAATTTTCAAAACTGGTAGTAGCTCGTCTCACCGAAAATAGGCTGATGTTAAATGACGGTAAGAAAACTATTATCCGGCAGGCACTCAATCAAATCAGTCTGCATTAAGCAGACGCTATACAATACAGTTTATTATGTTAATGTGTGTTATAAACAGAAACACAATTAAATGGCGACAAAAAGGACTACATTCAAATGCGATTACTTCCGGACTCTCATAAAAATCGGTCACGAATTCATCGTTAATAAAACGCGCACGAATCGTAAATATCTATATCCAGCACGCTCAACCCCGTGATCTCATTACGGTCCGTATCGCACCCCTGTGTGTCTGCTCGATTTATAAACCAGATTAGATACCATCTCACAACACCATGGAGAGATACGGTGGGGCACACGAACCACCAAAATATGTTAGTCTGCCACTTTCTGCCATCGCACAATAAACATCCGCTCACGAGACACCGTTGCGCTAAAGCGCCCCAAATAGATTGCCGCTAAACGGCCCAAACAACTCATTAATTAAATTGCTCATCTATGTAATTGTGCCTCATCTGCAATGCTAGCTTTCCGCCATCACGTAGAGATAGTAGTTGTACGGGATTAACAATAAAAAACTGCCGGTTGCTGAAAAGGCAACACAAGTATTTCAATTTGTATTTAGTCCATTATGATTTAGTGTTACTTATATGTTCCTTACGTACAGATTTCTACTAATTGTCTAAATTGCATAGTTTATGTAGATTTCGACTAAATGGCGCTGAATACACTACGTTGGAATATTAAATTATTATAACGTTCAGTTACACCGTGTCGTTGTAAGTGAATGGTGCTATTGTTGATGATATTTTGAAGCTAATCATAAACAGAGAGGATGAGATGGGCAATCGCTTTGAGAAAGTACTAAAAAATGTAATTTTTTAGTTACATATTTTCTAGAATAACTGAATTGTTACAAAAATGTATACAAAATTATATAAAAAATGTATATATTTCGAAATGTCTATATTACATTTATTTTTTATAAATAATCTGTTCGTGGGGAGGCAATATTTGTTGATGTTGTATATAAGTACCAATAGGCTTTTAGATGTTTAAAAATAGAAATTTTTTGACTAGATTGATATCTTGCTTCCAGAATGGGCCCCACAAGATGCATTGAAAATGACCTACATAGACGATGCCGACGAAATCTTCATTTAGCTTCCTAATTCTAACCGAATATTAACCCGGAGGATCAGCTCGGTTTTCGTGAAAGCTCTATAATCTGTACAACCACCGAGCAAGTACAAAGAGTACTTAAACAATATATTGAACACAAAAGTACTGTTCTGCTGTTTTATTAGACGTATCACAATCCTTCATTAAGGTGTCACTTAACTTTACTTTTTAAATTCAAATTAAATCTATCTTCGCCCTTATATTCAGTACTAACAGGGAACTCTCCGGATCGAACTAGGAGCGAGTTGGAATCGAGGCAGCCAGTTACGTACCTATCTTAAACAAAGTTCCACGTTCCTCTGTTGAAAATTTCTTGAAAACGGCTTTACAACCGGAGCCCAAGATTCGAATATACCTCATTATCATGGCCGATATTGTAACTGCATCTCTTCTTCTTCTGTGTTTCGACGTTGTGATTTATGCAGTGTTGCAATTCTTCGGTATGTTTGTTTTGTTTGCATACAGTTTAGTTATTAAGTTATCGATGACTTAGAAATATATCGTTTGGATTTAAATCTGAGGAATATAACGATCATTTAATACATCGCCTTCTGCGTATATGCTTGAGAAATATTTTGAGACATCCATAGGAAATGTAGTTGAGCTCTATCTATAGAAATCTGGAATTATTCACACACGATGTTTTTTATAATTTAACATATTATGATTCACTGGCGCATTCGCCATATTCTCGCCTCATCCCTATCAACAAACTTGGAAAAACTTTGTTGTAATATCACATTTAAAATGTGGTGGATATCGATCTATAATGATACTGTATCATTATAAAATAATAACTGTATTATTCTACGTACAGGATATTATCTATACTTTGCAATATTAGAATTTACCGGCGCATTCGCCATATCCTCGCATATGCATACATTGTTTTATCTGTACTATAAAATAAATTGCTTAATCATGTTCTATAAAGGACCTATGTATTTTTCTTTTTAATAATTCACACAAGACGCTAGTTATAGTCAAACTTGATTTATTTTCGAACCTAATACCAATATATAAAAAATATTTTGGTGAAAGGTGGTTGTAAAACGTCTGTCTTAGTTTATATCATGATATTGAAGTAATTGTGTCAAGTCCTCAAGATGTGTAATCTACTGACATCATCAGTACCATGCAAGTGTGTTAATTCTTCTGATAATTAATGTTAAGTAATTCTCGAGTATGTTAATGATAATTAACTAAGCATGAAAATTAAAATTAAAATTTCTAATTTTGTTATTAAAAAAAGGTAAATTAAAATTAAATGCACAACCTTAGACATCTCTTAATGCTATCAAGAGCATTTTGCAAAATTTATGCTGTTATGGTTGCATATTTTTTAATAAACCTTCTGCCCAAATTCTTGTAAATTGACTGAAGCATTCGGAAAGCTCGCCTAGTAGATCTACAGATCTTCCAGCATATATAATACGAGACACTACAGCCTGAATAGTTTCATTTATATTACATAAAAGTTTTATTCACGCTTTAATAAAATGCTTTCATTTGAAACTAGCTTGAATTCAATTTTAAATTAAAATAGGTACAAAAATACATGTTCGCAAAAACTGCTATGGAAACTTTGTAACAAAAAAGTGAATTTTCTATCGCGAACCCAAGCAGGAAATAAGCCAGCATACGGATTCGTTATAAAATCAGTGAGGTTTGAATGGGTGCGTTAATTCTACATGCATTCGCCTGAGCTTATGAAGTTCTATAGTAAAACTTGTGAAATAATTCAGAGAAATGTGACTCGCGGGAGATGTCGTGGCGGCGTCTCCGGAAACTCAAGGTGCTATTAGGCAAATAATGAGTTAGATAGCGATATTTACTAACTGAGACTTCTCTTCTTTAGGAAATTTTCAAACCATACCTATTTTCTAATGGTACCTTATATAGCATAAAGGAACCTAAAAAAGAACAGGGGACCAGTCTTCCATGAAAACCGAAATGTTACATATTTCTCGAAGTAATAAGGAAAATAGATTGGAATTTGATGTTTAAGTAATGGAAATTAGTACACTTCGATATATTTATCATGATTCCCATCATTATTATTAACATAAAATGGAATTTTAACCCATATGGCCCATTGTTTGATAAGTTTCTCACATAGTTATGATAGGTTCGAAAGAGAAAAGATCGTTTGAAAGAAAAAGATGTAGCTAGAAACAACGGGTCACACATAGTAAATAAATTAATTATTAAATGTCGATTGGTACCTCCTCTTCACTTCACTTTTAACTTTTGAGAAAATAAAAAAAATCGTAAAATTGTGTCAATGCCATATGAACCACAACTTACCCAAAGTCTCTAGAGAGTTTTTGAAGAATTGAGAATGATATTAGTACCTTCTTTTGAGAAAAGCCTTTTTAGAAATTCAAAAACTAAAATTGATAATAAATAAAGGTCCAGATTTATGAAATACATTGCAAAGAATCTGGTACAAAATATGTTGGACAGACAAGAAGAGCGATTGTAACTAGGGAAAGGAACACATGGCCCATTTAAAATATGGAGGATTAGAACAATTTTTCGTTCCCTAATATGATTTAGAAAACAATGAGACTAGACTTCAATAACTTAAAGTTAATAAAAATATAATAAATAACAGACGATTAGATACCATGAAGTGTATTAAGATAGTTAAGTGTGAAAACAGCACGAACAAAAATCAAAGTTTCATATCTAACAGTCCGTTTTTACTTTGCCGCACTCAACTATACTAGAGCGGAAAAGTAATGTAATCGTGTAAAGGAAAATGGAAAAAGAAAATTTTTTCTTACGTTTATTTTGGTTTTTCCGCCTAAAAACAAAAAAAAATGGTTTTTAAAATTTTTTTGTCTATGTGTGTGTCATTGTTCGTTGTCGTCATTGTCGTCGGCATTAAAATTTCTTGTTAGCACGATAACTCAACTAAATCGTGTCGGATCGATCGGGTTTTGACTGATTCTGATCGAGGACGGTTCGAGGAGACCCAGACGATGCCTACTGAATTTGAGGCGGATAGGACACACTCTACCATGTTCATGGCTCATGAGAAAACACAATGGTGGACTATTTGAGAATTTTGTTTGTTAGCACTGTCACTCCATTAAATCGTGTTGGATCGATCAGGTTTAAACTGATTCTGATTAGGGATGTCTACCAGACATCTATTGATGTTGAGGTGGATAGGACGCACCCCACCCTGTCCATGAGTCATAAGAAAGCACGATGGTAGACTATATGAAAAAAGTAAAACTGTCATATAAAACACATATTCTACATTTCTGTGTTGGTTTATTTTTTCTTGGCCACTCAATTTCGAGATGTTCTACGTGCGGAAAAGTCCGTTTTAAGATTTTAAAACTGTTTATTTTGATTGAAATGGTGAATGACGACATTAATGAATCAGTGGATAGAATATTTACCTCATTACGGTGCATTAACGATGAGTGAAAATAGTTATAAGCGATTAAGTATTATAAGGAGTAGCGTAATAAATTGCAAAAAATTATCCATTACTGACCATGAAGAAAAATAAATAAGTTGCGCGTTATAGAGATTTGTAACGGCTTACTGAAGCTGAATATAGTTTTGATATAAATAAAAATTAGAAGTAGATTTAAATTAGTTTAAATCATTTCCTGATAATAACTACTTCGTGTGTGAGAGGCACGTCGAGAGGCCGGAAATTTTCTCAGTGGTCCTGGAAAACTAATCGCTTGTTTTTGTTGCTGCATCGAATGTTCGAGCCCCTTTATATAAAGAAATGTATTAGTGTATTTTATCGAAATATAAAAATTATTTGAATCAATTTTAAAATATTTGGTATAGCTCTATTCTTGAATTTATTAGGTCTTAAATTTAACAAAAAAAATTGTTTCCTTTTTAATATTATGGAGAAATATTTAAAGATATAAATATTAATGCAAATTTAAAGAATTTAAAAAAACGATAATGATAAAATATGAGTAATGTACCACAATGGAAAAGTAAATGATAATAAAACTATATTACATCATGATTAAAATGCATTGCTTACAAATATTTTGTGACCTAAATTAATTATTTTCAATACATAATTTAGGTACTACTAATTGTTTTACTATATTTTGTTCGTTTAGTTATTATGGTTAGTTTATGAAGCTGTAAGTAATTACAGGAACATTCTTGTTCTTATCGCAACATCTTTAGGAATTACTATAATTCGCATTGTTAAAAAATATGTAATATCGAATATATAATATTAATTAAAATTATTTTTTCCATGACTCAAGTGAAATAAAATGTAACACATTTTACACATTTTTTATATTTTAAGGTACGGAAAATTTATTCGTGGATGAAATTGGAATTAGATACCAATTTGTTTTTATGTCATTTTTTGCTGTTTACAACCAAATCGTATTACAAAGGGCGCCGTACAGCCAGTTAGTTAAATTTTACCTGCCCTTAATAAGGACTGCCCTTTGGCGATTGTCGTATCATCATACTCCTTTGACTAACAAATCACGTAATAATTAAAGTTAAATCAAACATGAAGTTGGTATTTTGTTTTACCCTCGTTTTTTTAGATGCGCGCTGTGTAGTGTTTACTATAATTTCTTTGTTCCCAGCACATCAAACGTGTATCGCAAATTTAACATATTATTTTTGCGCCGTCGTTTCTTTATGTTCTGTATATTCTCCTATTCACTTTTGTACGGTGTCAGTAAATGGTCGTTTGTTACCTCCATGTACGCTTGATAGAATTATCAATTATGCACAAACGGAGAATGCGCAAAGTTATTAATTAATCAATGATCAATAAGCATTCCAACTATGCTGACGACGGGTATTGATTGCGGAAAGGCTCGACACAGCAGCAACTAGACGCCGGTGAAAACAGCCAGCGATGAGTAGATTAGCGCCATTTGAATTCGGAATAAAATTACTGGCTCTAGTGGTGAATATTCTTTTTATTACGCTCATATACAGTTTGTCAAAAGAATAGGAAAAAGTGTAAGATTCTCTATGTATGCGTAGAAGAAAGAGTGAAGCAAAATTCGGAGGGAATAGGATATACTACGCGGGGTCATAACGAACAATTAATCCACCCCTTTCACTGACTCGATACGTGTCAGTATCGTACACTCGATATTCACTCTGCAAAGATCTCCATGCGACGGATTAAAGATAAGGCTATTTACTACGCACCTCGTGGGCGGGTACGATATCGCAGTTTTGAGACTTGTCCCTATTCTTGAGAAGCTGTAAATAAATTCATTAGGACTACAACCATAACTCTTTTATTATACCAATGTTATTTAGTTTTTCTCTAATATTAGCAAGTAAGTAGCTTCTCAGTGGGGTTTATGATGGAATCATTGAAAAACTTGCAAGAATGTTTGTGAAATGTTGAAGTTCTTCAATTGATGTATTGTCGTTTTAGGTTTAGAGTCCTTCTAACTATTCTAAAGGCTTCTATAATTACTAATATATAGCTACAATGATAGAACAAAGATTTTTCAATTAATAGCAATCACAATGGTTATAATATATTTCCTTATGATATTATATTATGTATTTGATTAAGGAATATTTACGTTTTCTTTCCCTTAAACAAAAGCATTCGAAAATTGTGTATCGAAAATTGTATACTATTTTAATATTAAATTTAAATTAAATATTTATAAAATGTTTCACAGACAGGATAATATAATACAGACTATACAAATATTGGCATTGATTGACTAAATTTGATAACAATTGTTTTAAAAAACTCGGAAGTTTGTTATCGATTTTAATTGAAAATTGTAACAGACTTTAAAATATTCATTAGAATGTCTACGGTTCAGTTCAAATAGCGATTTTATCAATTAATTATGTAAACTATCGGCATTCTAAATATACCTTTTTCGGGAATATGAAGTTACAAAGAGAAGTAAAGGTCTGTCCTAAAAAACTATCTATACATATATATATATATATATATATATATATATATATATATATATATATATATATATATATATATTATATATATATATATATATATATATATATATATATATATATATATATATATAACTACTATATTGTAAAGTACACATAAAGTACACCTAAGTATTTAGTTCAACAGACTAGTACAACTCCTGACATTTTTGTATACAGATATGTATATATATATATATATATATATATATATATATATATATATATATATAGACATATCTAGTATCAACAATGATCAATTATAAACTGATGAATGTATATATAAATATGCCACATGGCAATCATTAAATTACAATAAAATTTTTTACTTGAGCTTGGGCTGCTTTCATCATTTCAAACACTTTCTACTTAATACATTATTACATTATATTATAATAATCTATTACATGTATATATATATATATATATATATATATATATATATATATATATATATATATATATATATATATATATATATATAAGGTATAAAACATATAAATATATAAGAATTAACGATATTTTATATATAAACAGTAAATATAATTAAATATACAGATAAAATAGACATATATCACAAATTTCATTATTTCAACATACAACAAACATACGTATCGGAAAACATATCTTTAGGACGTTGAGTAGGATTTAATTTCCTGTTCTTCCCTCGGATTAACCCTTCGGTTCACCACGTTTCTTCTTCCCCGTTTATTCTGAAAAGTCCCTTTTGAGTCTCCGGTTTCCTCCATAGATTCAGTCTTCTGCATCTGATTTTTAGATGTTAAAATAGTTTATGTTGCTGTTGATTCAAAAAGGAACGTACCTGCTCATAAACCAAACATTACAGGGCAAATTTTAATGGATTCTGCGTTCAGTAAATACCGTGCTGGTTAAAAATCTTGGTGAGCTCAACAGATATCAGTGCAGGTGGTGTTTGCGGTGCTTTAGCGTACATATGTGACGTTGGGGATAGACAAACTAGGAAAAGTTTATTCGCTTCCGCATAACTCATACGTTCACTGCTTCTAATGGACTGTGTTTTTCGTTTACACAGAGTAGTTCTGGGTATGTACACTTATACGAGTGTGCACACTTACAGTTATTAACATAATTAGGGGTACCCATCTGGTACTAGGTACATTAGATCTGCAGCGCTTCTGAGTTTGCTCATACTTTTGACAGCGACAGCACCATAAGAGAAGTGGACTTCCACGTACAGTCGATGGGTATCAGCAGTAACACGGAATGGGTGAATCATACATTCGAAGATAAGGATGCGGGAGGCTAATGATCGTCATGCCACCTAAAGGGCCGTTTAGACGAGCCGATCCGACCCGATAAAACGGAAGCTCCGCCCCGGAGCCGTCGACCCGAGAAAACGGAATGTTTAAACGGTGTTACCGATCCGATGTGGGCGTGGCGACGTAAACGGAAGGATGGATGGAATTTCCTTCCGTTCTCGGGTTCTCCCACCTTTTCTCCATGACAAACGCCCCATTTAAACGGACAACGGATCCGATTTACCCGCCAAATCACCTGTTTCCGGCGGGATTCTATATTTCTTGTACTTCTTGTTCTAGTAAATCTGTTTGTTATCTGCTGATTGCTTCTTGTTCTCGCGGTTGTGCTGCGATAAGTAAGTAGCTGTATATTATTTATTTAGACTGGACACTTCGCGAAAAGGTGATCGGGAACGGCAGCGGATCGTGTAAACGTACAATCGTGACCGATGGTGGGGGAAACGAGAGGAACGCCCAGTCGGATTAACGGGGCGGGACTCCCGTTTTGTCGGGTCGGATCGGTTCGTCTAAACGGCACTTAAAGAACCACACCTTGTCTCTTCATTTGTCTCTTCTTCTACTATTAAACCATAAACTATATTTGTGAAGTCTTGTTCATATAAATATTTGAACAAGTTGACAAAACATTACTGTACTATTTTCTTTGTCTACGGTTAACTTTAAATAAATCATTTACATATATAATATTGGTCGTAGTGCAGTTCTTCATAGTATTCTAAGTGGAGTCCAAATCAACCAACAGATTTCTCAAAGTTTACAGTATTCCCTATTCTGATAGATTTATTCCTTTTTGACAGGTATGTTTCATGAGATTTAATGATATTTCCTTAAAGCCAATCTTTTTCATGTTTTTAATTATTTTTTTCTATCATACCATATAAAAACCTTTGGCCAAGTCAACTATATAATTATGATTCACTATTATTTTAAGTTTTATTTATTTTATGTTCCACCACATACACTATCCCATCTACTGTTGAGTTAGTTTCTCCAAAACCAAATTGCTGTTCAGATAAGATTTTAGATTTATTTATGTAATATATTATACGCCTTTCAATGATTGTTTAAAAATTTTGGCAACTTTATTTATTAATGATATAGGTCTATAATTTTGTAGGGAATATATAGAGGCTTCTTATTTGTCATCGTTCTTCTAAATTGGTATTATTATGTAATTTTTAATGCATCTAGGGAAAAATTTTAATGCATCTGTTTTTAAGAAATTTTTAAATAGTTAATGCGTTCGAAGTGTGATCAGCTATATATTTTAAAACCTCTGGATCTAGTGATTCTCAACTTTTAAGGGTTGCGCTAGTATTCTTAATTTTATTTTCATTGGTTTTATGTTTCATCATGAATATTGAATTGGATAATATAGTAGACTGTGCTTGAGTATTATATTTAGTAAAAAGAATTTTATTTACTAAATTTTTGCCTATAGCAGTAAAATACTCGAAGACCGTTGAGATACTCAATTTTTTTTGTTATTAGTGGATGGCCTTTTGTATTTACTTATTTTATTGTATGCGGAATAGAATGATTAACATGATTGTGTTCCGAAAATATTTCTTGCAATGTAAAGTTTATCTGTGTACATTATCTTGATCTATTCCTTTATGGATGCATTTATCACATTCATTCATTCAATTAATTAGATTATTCTTAATTATCACTTTATTATTTGATATTCACTGAATTGACACATTTTGGTTTCTAAAAATAATTATTAACGTTGATAAAAAACCTTAAATGTTATAAAATTATAAAAATTGTTGTGGAATCCCAAGCGGATATACCAAAATGATTTAGCAAAAATTTTACCGCATATAAATGTATATGACGAGTGCGACTAAACAAAATAAATTTAATACATACCACTCGCCACATATTTTCTACTATATATAGTAGAAAATAAGAACAATCTGCTGAGATAATAAGCATAGAGGAATAGAGGCACTTTCAATTGCAAAGGTGCTAGCACACCAATTTAATAAAGTTCTGAATAAAGCAATGCAATTTTACACACACCCAATTTGGTATTTCTAATATATGAAACACCGTATTCGCTGTCAGCACTTCATGAAAAATAAACTCGAGTAAATGTTTTCCACTTTTATATAATCGCATCTGAGGCTTTTTCGTAAACTGGTGTTATAAATGAACAGGCATTTCTCTGAAAAGACATTCCATTTTCTACGTTTCCTGCAAGTACCTTGTGTAGACCAAATGCTGTTTATTATGTTATGTCGCAATCTTCTACAAAGCATATTCTTAAACAATTCCGCACAACACATAACACGTTAAGATTAATTTTTACGTGTCCGTATTGTTATTTAGTACAATCGGATAGTATGTTATATACAGGGTTTCTCACGGTAGCCATTCATTAGGAGTTTTTGTGGTTGGAAAAAACTTTCGGACTTCAGGATTATTCAAGATTCTCTTTTATTTTGAAATATTTTTAAGGTCATACTACTTCCGGTTATCCCGGAAGTCGCCAGTAACTTCCTTATTTTAAATAGAACACCCGGTATATTATTTCATTTTTGGATTTCCAAGAATGTTTCATGATGAGTTCCATCAGGTTTCCCTATACCTATTTTCAACCATTTCTTATATATCTTGATTCTTTTAAAAATTTTTAAAGACGTAGCCTTATTTTCAACACTGTGCCTTTTACCCATTTTTGAGTAGCGCTAAGTGCTTCTGGGGTAGACGGAAGCACAAGAATGGTACTTTCGAAATCCATATTGACAATTAATTTATCGCAAACGGGGTGTCCAAAGTTTTATCACCAATTGCATCATTTTCAAAGTTGAAAAAGTTCGTTGGTTCAAATATGACACCCTGTATATTATTGGATGATCGGATGCAGAATTTGATTCTGCATCGATTCGCCATAACTTTCTCTATACCTATTTCCAACGGTTTACTTGTTTTTCAATTTGCAACGATTAGTTGATTAGTCTTTTACATTAGATGGTCAACAATAAATAAATTGAATAATAAAGAAAAGTTCTGCAACATTTTTGTAATAAAATATTGTTTTTCCTTAATCAATTTGTATCGTTGGATTCACAGTTCAATTATCTTTGCAATACTATTTTACATACTTAAAAGTGTTTTGTTTCCATGTCTAGTGAAACTAAAAATGTTCAAGCCTCAATAATTTCTTTACATCCACAAAACAAATGTCAAATCAAAAGTATTCGGTTGCTCGATGTGCAGTATCCAGAGCAATTAAACATTTTGAGGAGATAGGTGACTTCAAAAATCCTCTTCAGAGTGGAATACTGCGCACTGCTATTAATCATACCGACCGCAATCTGATCCGACAGCGAATTCGATGAAATTTTCGTCTATCCATGATCATTTGGTGATTTATTTACCTATTTAGCTAAATAAATCGGTATTGATAAGCACAACGCTAATGATATCATCACAGAGAACCTTAAGTTGAAGCGCTGAAGCTCCAAAAAGGCCAGCACTTCCATAAAACAAACTCCACAGAAAAGTTCTCTCTTCCGACAAGAATTTTTTTCAGCGTTTAGCAGGCTCACAACATCCAAAATGGTAGAGTACTTTCTCCTGAGTCATCTGAAGTTCAGAAAAATTGGCCGATGGTTTACATACTCAGAAGCTGGCCAGAGTGATGGTTTGGGCCAGAATGTCGCTTGAAAATTTAACTAATTTTCGTCGAAGGTGGTATAAACATTAATGCAAATAACTACGTCAGCAGAATTTTTGAGGATGTAGTAATTTCCTGAGCAGAACAAAACTATCGATAATAAAAAGTTCAACTTTTAGGAAGATTCAGTACGGGCTCATTGAGCAAAAACGGCACAAGGCTTTTGCAAAGTCCATCTTCCGAAATTCATCTCCTCTCAAGAATGACCGCCTTATTTACCTGATCTAAGTCCAGTAGATATGCCGTCTGAAAAATTCTCGAGGCAAGTGCTTTTGTTGAACTATACAAATTGATAAACTTTGTGAAGCGCAATTTGGTGAAGGCATGGAACGCAATCGAAGAAAATTTAGTGGACGCCATGGTAGATTAATTTTCAAGACGTGTCAAGACCTGTGGCAAAGCATTAATTGGAGGATTTTTGAAGATTATATTATATAGGTTAAATTTTGTTATACAAACCCTTTTTGAGCAAGAGTTACTGTTTGATTATTGATAACTATAAGAGCGTTTGTTTGACAAAAAATTATTTTAGAGGAATTCTCGAATATTGTGTTTGAACATTTGAATCGTTTTGGAGCATTGTCCTTATCTTTATCATTGCCATTCCATTGAATCTAATCTTTCACATAACCTCGCAGGAAACAATCCAGTTGTGTTAAATTACATGCTCTAGGCGGATAATTGAAGTCGCCGTGACGTTAAATGACACATCCAGGAAACTGGTCACGCAAGAGACTATCCTTCCATAGCTTGTATGGCACGTAGCCCCACACTACCGAAAATAATTATCTTCTAGATCTAGTTCTTCAATTGTAGACCCAAAAAAGGCAGTAAGGATATTTTGGTATCTCAATCCATTGAACATAATGGTAGGCACAGGCTAAATTTAGTCACTAAATTTCTGTACGAGATGGCGCATTTCTGCTACCAAAACTGGCACAGATTTTACGAACTATCTTCGCATACTATTCACCGTATATGTAGCGAGTAGAGTAGTCTTTATTAATTGTGTTATTTGTACCTATCAAATGCGGCAGCTCCAGCTGTTAAAGGTAAAAAGTGACGCGAGATTTAAAATGAAACTTTTTATTTTATTTTCGTTGTTATGTGAGTTGCAAAAAATAATATTATTTTATCTCAATAAAAATTGTATTCTAGACTACTTCATGTCATTCTCTCACATGCTATTTGTAACATTCCTGTGTGTGCCGTTAGTACAAAACAGCACAGTATCAGGTGAATGCGTTTCACCAATTTGCAGTGATTTGTTCTCATGATTTATTCATAAATAGCTAAGAGTGCTCATTAAGGCAACGACTTATTTTATCATATTGGATTAGTCGTCAAAGATTGCCTTACGGTTATCCAGTCCAATTACGTGAATGCCATGAACCCCAAGGTCAGATGAAAATTTCCCTCTTCCACTAATTGCATCTAATCATTTTACAAAATAATCAGTCGAATATCTCGTGTACGCCTTATACACAATAGCTGATCGTGGAAGATGTTAATAATGGAGTTTCTCATCGCAAATTCCGAATGTCGTGGGACCTGTCTCAAGAATAAGCCAACCATCGTAGTCTTAATGAGACCTTAACCTGCGACTATTTCGCTTTTATTACAAATTTTTGTCTGCAGGAAGTGTTGTATAATACGATTTAATCATGACAATAAAAGAAAAGGTACAGACAAGCTGAGGTATATATCGAATGTTATCTTCCCTGTGATTTATTTTCATCTTGTTAAATTACAGATGCGTTTTCATTTTAACCATCTGTCGGACGCAATATAAATCCAAACACATTCGGGCGCAATGCATCTGGGAGATCCCATAAACAAATCTTACACAATTTAGATTTCAATGAGGTGAAGACTTAATTAAACGCTTATTTTAATTAATACAATGCAATAATAAATATTTCGCACTAGTTCTTAATCGCAATAATAAAATTTATATAAAGGAGCACATTTAGTGTTGTATAACAATAAATATTAAAAATTCTTATAGGAGAACCAGCTATTGACAAGTTCTTCTCTGTTTTAAGGACAAAACACAAACATAAATTAGTATTGAATAATAATTTGGATACAAGAAACAAACCACCTATTATTTCATGTAAAAGTCATAAAGTTATATATAAAAAATATTGAATTACAAAGAAAAGTAACTGGCTATTTTAAGTGTAAAGGATTATATCTAATCCTCTTCATCATTTTAGTATGTTTCAAACGAAAATAAACGTTAAATTGTTGGTAACGATATTTAGCATTAACCAATAACTTAACGATCAAATGTGTTAATTTTGAATAATAACACCACAAAGATCCATAATAAGTAACTGTAGAAATCCCAAGAAATATTATTAATTTAATCCTTTAACATGCAAAACTCGTTTCTTGTGATAACCAGTAATTTTTTGTCAAAAACTTATTTCTTGTGCTTTGTTTTGAAGACAAAATTGATTAAAAAAATATGTATGCATTTTTCTTTAAAAAATGGGTGGTTTTTATATCAACCTATGACCATCTGCAGCTTGTGATTTGATATGATATCTATAAGTTTTTATATCAACCACAAATATGAAATAAATGAATAGATGCATTTTCAGTTTTATTATGACAAAAAAGTTTTTAATGCAGCATCAACATTATGGTGTGTGGTAAACTTGCCGGACATTAGTCGGGGAAGAGTTTTGAAAGGCACTTTTTAGCATATCTAAAGAAACAAAAAAATATGCAAACCTTCAAAATGTAAATAGTTTCTCATGTCAACAATTTACCTAATCTAGATGCTGATCTAGTGATACCCAAAGATGCTTTTGGTGAAGCACAACTTGAATTTAGATGCAATGCATCATCATCGTCGCTATCCATACCAATATCACAATCGGGTATCCCATCCAACCAGTCGTGTAAATTCGTTTGTGGTAAATTTGGCCGTTTATTCAGATTTAAATCCATTATTTTTTATATTACGGATATGCTAAAAAATATGCCCCAATTACCTATATGGAACACTAGAATACATCTGCAAAAGTAGATTATTACCCCCTTTAAAAAAATGTTACGCTACTGACTATGAAGTAACAGCAATTTATGTACTGCACCTGTTTTAATAATATAATACGATTGGTACATACATGTATGCAAGAGCAAAATGTGATCAGTAGGAACAATGTCTACAGACACGTGCAAGACTTGTACGATATTTACCAAACACCTATAAGTATAATGCTATATCTCGAAAGCCGTTCATAATTTAGTGAAATAATTATTATTAGACGAAAGCCATGAGTGTACTTTAACATTTAGTAAACAAATTCGGATCTATATTCACGTGTGTAAAAAATGAAACAAATTGTTTAATAAATTCATATCTTCACCACAAATTTCCAACCAAAACTTATGTTTTTTACCTATGATTTGGTAATTTGAAAATAAAAGTGTAGTCTATATTTAATAATATTTATTAGAAATTCATTTTTCTTACCAAATGCAGTATATTTCCTTTATACACAATGAAAAACGTCAAAACACAACTTAACAATGTACAACTGCCAAACTGACACTGTATAACAGCGGTCATAGGTTTTTTAGAAAATCACTTATTTTATCATGTGCAACATATTACAAATTGGGGTTGCCTGAACGTTTTATGCACTTAAAGAGCTTGCACCAATACCATTAAGACTATTATTGTATTAAAACGTACTGAAGATTCACCGCAATGAAGGTGATCTTTTAAATAGACGTAGAACGTTAAAGGGTTAATAATAAAAGATATCTAAAGAAATATAGAAGTGAAAATAATGACGTAATCAGGCGCAATGCATCTAACATATCCGAGCGGCCCATACAAGGCCAGGGAATACTTTAAAAAGAAATAAACACCATATCGAGAAGAGTGGTTTGGAGCTAGTAAGTTACGAAGGAGTTCGAGTTAATATTCGTAAAACACACGAAAGGGCAAAGAAAAAATGACTGCCGGATCCCACAGATCGGATACGCCCGACCGAGGGTTAAATGAAGCTTTAAAAATATTAGTTTCAATTTAATCTCAAAAACCACAGCACAGAATTTGCACAGTTGTGCTGCTAATTGTATTTATGATCGTATATTATATTTTACATTGTACCATTAGATATAATATTTTATTTGTTTACTTGAACACTATATTCTCTTATATATATTATTTAGAAGTGCAAATGGTAAACTGTAGTCAATACTGCAATTTACGATATGCAGTTTTTACATAACTGCATATCATAAATTGCAGTATACTACAATTTATTATTTGTAGTTCCTCATGAAAATTCTCCTAATTTAACTTTTTAGAAACCTAGTAATATCGGAATCATCTGTTGTCAGCGAAAAAAAATTAGATTTGATTTTTTTAACATTTTCTAAATATTTTTATAGAATTAAAATAAGTTTTGTATAATTATTGTAATAGTAAGGGACAAGTAAGAATACATAATAGACAATAATTATGTAAAAAGTGCAATATTTCAAACACTGTTTAATTTAAAATAAATGAGTATTAACCTTTTTAATGATACATTAATATAGCTAAAAGCCCTGTATATTCATCTGGGTGCATTAATTTGAACAATTATTCAATAACAATTATATCCGAATAATTGGAAAATATTTAAATATGAAATATATTAAATGTGTAATCGATTTTATTATGTAAACATGTGAAACTTTTTCGTACAAATAATTCGAAATAAGTTGAAGGAGCTCAAAGTTAAAAAAATATATAAAGTTTCACTATTAAGAAAGTAAATTGTTAATGTGAAAGCAAAATTTAAATGCCCTGTATATTCTGTTATATCATCGGCTGTATATCTTGGAAAATTAAGAGGTTAGAAAATAAGTAACTTTTTTCTATATATTCAAGCATAATCAAAATATCAACCCATGTATCAGCTGGACATACTGTAGATATAACAAAAGTCGTGTATTGATGATAACTTCTGGGCAAAAGTTGAGAGTGAATATATTTATCAGTATTAATCAACCTAAACAGTTTTAAGAAAAACTGGAAATATAAAAGAATATTTTTCTGTTTCTAAACTTTCTCCTCTTCCAAGATTAGGGATGTGTAAAAATAAGAAGCATATATATGAGTAACGTGATCAATAATACCGAATATAACTTAAATGTATAGTAGATCTCTTATATCAGAAAATACACAATAGATCACTCATTTTTGAAAATATTTCAAATTACTATACTAAATGTATAGCATTTCTGAGCTTAATTTAAAACATTTACTTCGAAATTTCTCTATATTCCAGTAACTACTAAAACCAAAACATAAACAATAAGTATTTTAATACTGTCAAGCATACAGAATTAACCAAAATAAACTACAAAAATCTAATACCTTCATATTATAATCATAACATTCCCCCAAAGACGCAATGTATATTACCCACACATTTCTAGCAAAGTATCTTCGTAGATATGTTTTATTGCCCCTCTCATAAAGCACAGAGTCCTAAAATGTTCGTAATATTAAATTCAGGTGTTTTTACTGGCATCTCAACAATATCTCTAATTAGACCATCAAAGACCGCAGAATGTTTTATCATATTGCATAATTTCTCATATTTCAGATTACGTTAGTGGCAGGCATTTATATAATACGTGTATTAAAGTTGTATATTTCCTCACTCATACTATTCGTGTTTAATTAAATATGTAATCACATGAGCACTATATACATTTACAATACAGGGAAGGGGCTGGAATCTCCAATGCAAACAGAAACAGGAGACAAGTTTTCTACGAAAAACGAAAGATTACACGTTTCTTGACGAGCGTTTCGCATATCAATTTGGCATCATTGGGAGAGAAAACTGATTAATTGTAAATTAATGTTTACAATTGTATATAATTTCTGATAGGTATGCGTTTTTTCTCTATTTTTTAAACATGGTATTCTATATGTATGTGTCATTTCTTAGGTCATTATGTAATGTACAATAAATGTTTGATAAATTATTAGTTGGTACATATTTTATAAATAAAAAAAAACTGACGAGTTTCAACCTCTTGATGATCCCAACTTGGTTGGCGAAACATACGTGTAATCTTGCACGTATAAGGGACGTGTAATCTTTCGGTCTTCGTGGAAAACCCAACATATAATGATGGTCTCCTGTTTTTGTTTTTATTTATACTACATATATAACATTTATATCTTAAATTTTGCAATTGTATATAAGTCTTTAATTTTTCTGTTACATAACCTATCACAAAAAAAATTTTACCTTGTAAAAAAAACCATGTCTAGCTCGTTCGGAACCTACCTGCAAAGAAACATATTTTTATTTAATTAACAATTTTAATTATTTGTAATTATTTGGTAGATAATATTATAATACCACGAACACAATTTATTATTTTGATTGTTGGCTTTTTCAGTCACATGCTGGTATTATTTCTAACTAAATCTAAGAATTTTTTACTTACAACAAAGCCAGTCGTGACTTTTTATTCACAAAGAATGTCATTATATTTAGTTTCTATAAAATTTTATCTGCAATATCTGTATGGATATATGTATTATCCCCAATTTCAAAAAGAGTAATCCCAGTTTCGATCACACACAAATCACAAAATATATCCAGAAAATTGTTTATGAACAAACACTACATATTTCCGGTACACATATTTTCGATTTAATTAGAACACAACATCACTTGAATTGAACAAAGAAAAATTACTGGTATACTTCACCTTCATCTTTTAACGACTATTGCATAAAATAAAATGATTTAACGTTCAGATTTTTGCACATATTTTTCATACCCTATATGAAACTGGAATTGTCGGAGATCTTAATAAACTGTTACAGGTTATCGTGAGGCTTACCTATAATGTACTCGTATTAAAGAAAGCTAATTATCTACTTTAGTTTTTAATCGAGTTTTTGAAAATGGGACATATAGGTATATGACGGAAAATAATGGACAACTGATACCCTAGCGGAAAAAGCACTTGAACTATATATTCATTACATTTTCTTATCATAACTTGTGTTTAGATAACGTAGGGCTTTTGGTTGAGGAAATTATAAAATTAGTATAATTATTGTAATTATTGCCGATTAAACTATTATACTTATAGCCGGAAACAGTTAAATTTTGGAAAAAGAATTTCCATGATAATTACTTTTTCGATATGTTATACCATCGTTAATTTTTGATTTATGACAATCTAGTCTATTAATATACCATATAATATATACTAGTATATTACATAATTATGTTACAATATATATATTACAATAGAGCCAAGGTTATAATAAACATTCATAGAGATATTTTTCTAGAGTGTTACTGAGAAAAAAGCACTCACTACAATATTTTTTATCAAAGGTATAATTGGAATATCTTACTATGTTTATTATATTTATTAAAAATATAAAAGTATTCACCATTTAATTTACAATTAAGAGCACCATGAAACATTGGAATATTAAACTTGGAAAATTGCATTTTACGTCAAAATCATTATTCTTATTTTTACCAAATTTTATATATGTGACTTTGTCCAGTCATCCTCATGAAATTTATATTTGTGTCGGCTAACTGAAACATAATCTGTAAAGTGATTGCCTGAAACTGTCAGTGCCAATTCTGCTCTATATTAAGCCAATTTTAGTAAAATTGACAGGCGAGATTTAAATTGGAAATGCTATATATCCAGTTATATCCAATAAACCTTTGAGATGCCACTGTTTGTTGATATATATTTCGTATATACTACATGACATGCGCGTAAATATTTTTAGTATATAATTGCAATACATACATACATTTGTATGATTATGGTAAGTATTTTTCCAGTAGACAGGCAAGAAGGTATTACATATTAAACAAACAATGCAATTTACTATCATTTTAATCACGAGAGCCATAAGATGAATAACAAGAGCAAGTGAATATAATAGAAGCAAATGTTCTTTAATAGTTAATATATAACATTATTTTTAATAAATTTTTTTGTTTAATATTCGATAATTTCTATTCTCAATCTTAATTCATATCACCAAAAACTATTATTATTGGGCAATATAGTCCCATCTGCATATAAAAGAATTGAAGATCAAATAATTAGAAGTGGACATTCTTTATTATCATTACTGTAAGCATTGAAATTTTGAAGACTATTGTTAAAAAAAAACAGAAATAACATGATAAAACATAAAAACATGGAATTTACCTGTATCTTCCTGATATTTATGGTAATATACAATATCAATGGCAAAATTTCCCAAAGGAAAATATAAATAATTTATAATATAAAATAATTAATATAATATATAATTTAGATGGAAAATATAACTGATTACAAACATAACCTAATTAAAATACCATTGAATTTAAAAATTATATGGTCACATTTAAAAAACAGCATATCATACAACTCTGTACAAGCATTAGACATGTAGACATTTAATATTTAGTTGTCTCATTAACAATAATTCTTGATTTATACTAGTGGCGGCTGCTTACAACAGACATAGAGGCAAATGCCCACTTAAATTTTTTTATAAAAAATACTTGTTTTCTGTTAATTTGGTAATATACTACTTACAAATTTTCTAAAAAATATAATAATATTTTATGTATAAACTTTATAAATTCGTACTATAAAGGACATTTATAACATCAATTATACACGCTAGACCGATCCGATTGGACTTGCACCTTGACGAAGTTCTAGTGCAAACTAGAACGGGTGAGTCGGCTTGCGCGTTTTAATCATTCAAGGAGCCGCACCATAGGTTTAACCATAGTGGGTGGGTTCTTATTGAAAAACCAGACTAAGACAAGTCCATGAAGGAGGGCAGCAGCTCTTTCAGTAGTCATAGTGGCAGAAACCGTGGGGGTTGGTGTGGTGCTATGACACACACGACTGCGATGTGGAAGGTAAGAGGAAACCACCACATTACAATCCTTCGAACAACTAATAAAAGGCTTATCCCAAATAATGATGGCGTCTCCTGGGGCAAGAAACACAGGAGGTAAAATAGTCGGATCTCCGCGTGAGGACTGTTCCGGGAGACGTGATCGAGTGCAATAGTAGGGTTAGTAAGAAGTGTAGCATTTCACGAGTCGGAGCGTGGAATATCAGAAGTATGAGACAGGCAGGGAAGCTAGAAAATCTGAAGATAGAAATGGATAGGTTAGGATTAGATATAGTAGGTATAAGTGAGATGCGCTGGCCGGAAGTAGGAGATTTTTGGAACGGTGACTAGGGTAATACACACAGGATCGGTAAATGGAAACGCGGGAGTAGGAATCGTTATGCGAAAGAACGCAGGACAGTGTGTAGATAACTACCTACAATACAGCGAGAGAGTAATGATGGTCAGATTAGATTCGAAGCCAGTGAAAACAGTAATAGTGCAAGTATACATGCCTATTTCTAGTCATAGTGAGGAAAAGTTAGAAGCCGTTTATTCGGACACAGAGCAGGCAATAGGATTTGTGAAGGGCCATGAAAATTCAATAATAGTGGGAGATTTTAACGCAGTCGTAGGTGAGGGGAAAGAAGGAGAATTTGTAGGTCCTTATGGATTAGGAAACAGACACGAGAGAGGTAGCGGACTGATAGAATTCTGTGAGAAGCACAAGATGGTAGTCGCGCATACATTGTTCAAGAATCACGTTAGGAGGCGGTACACCTGTAAAATGCCAGGATTGATAGACAGGTATCAGACAGACTACATTCTGGTTAGGAAGAGATTTAGAAATGAAGTAAAAGACTGTAAGAGTTATCCAGCAGGAAATGTAGACAGCGACCACAACTTGGTAGTCATGAAAGCTACATTAAAATTTAAAAAACTGAAAACCCGGAACGATAAGAAACGTATAAATGTAGACATATTGAGGGATCAGAATATGTAAGATGAAATCTTAAACTTAATACAAAAGAGACGAGGCTACAAATACAGACGAGACGAGAAAGGACTGAAAACTTATAAGTCAGTAAAATGGGAAATCATTAGAAAGTGTAGAAAAGCGAAAGAACAATGGATAGAGGATAAATACAAAGAAGTAGAAGATAAGCTCCAAGTAGATAAGACTGATGAGGCTTACAAAATAATTAAGACGAACTTCAGAGATATAGGACCAATAAGTAGAAACGTTAGGAGTCAATCGGGGGATATATATATCCCCCGATTATATAATTATAATTTTCAAGTTTCCTTTAATAGATTTTTACTTGTCATTGCAAATATTGTTATTATATATTATTTTTAATCTTGTTACAATTGTTATTATATAATATTATTAAGTTTTGTAGAGTTATAATGGTTTTCTCTTCTATATTTCTATCTAATAATTGCGAATTGCGTCTTAATACTGCTGTTTACATAGCGCCAGTGGCTTATATTTGGATATAAAAACATAATGGCTCGATTACTAACATTAAAATTAGTTTCAAAGCGCCTGAGCAAAATTTCCACATATAATATATACGGAAAACAACGACAATATAGTTTTAGAGCTTCCATTAAAATTCCATTTTGCTCTAAGCTAGTTAACCAGAAAAAGTAGCACAAAATGCTTAATATAATAAGTATTCAAATAACGCACAATTCAAGTACAATCAATGAAAAATAAATAAGAGTATACAGAAGTGATACGTGCATCTGAAACATTATCTGTCTCACTCAATGATCACACGACATTATTGCTATCAATAATCTAAATAAACGCATGCCAAATTTAACAAGTTTGTATTTTAATTATAAGTTATTATTAAAGATTTTAACAATGGTTGGTCAAACTACCCAAATGGGGCCAATAACTATATAGTTTACCTTAGTAGTATAATATAATTATGATAGGTCGATAGAGGGTCGATAGAAGTTAGTAACCATAGAGCGCTACATGATACAATAATGCATCTTTATTGTTAGACATGACCATCAAAATGGTGAAAGTTTGGTTGTTATGACTTGTAAAATGTGTCCAATTTCGGTACAAATGATATTTCAAATTTATCAACTGTGAAAAAAAAAAAATCTAAATTCGAAAGTATTCGTACAGTTATTGATGTAAAACACACGACACGAGCTCATAGTAATCGTTCAGAACAAAACAGCACGATAGTTCGCGAGAGTGTGGTCGAGAGTCCAGGAACCTCGATTCGTCATCCTGTTATCCTGTACAACAATTGGATATTTCAACGGCCCCGTATTCTTACTAAAGATTTCCATCTCCATGCTTACAACGTCTAACTGACTCAACAGCTTCTGCCAACAGACCATGCACAGGGAAGAGAGTTCACCAATTGGATCATTGAACAACAAAAAGCGAATGCCGATTTTGTGGACAAAATCATCTTCAGCGACGAGGCCCATTTTCACCTTGATGGCTTTGTTAATAGACAACATTGATACATTTTGGGCTCAGAAAATCCAGGAATGGTTCATGAGATACAAACTCATCCCCAGTGTGTCCCTGCCTGGTGCGCATTGACGTCTGAAGGAATCACTAGAATATTTTTCTTTGATAGTGAGGCAGATAATGAATGCATTACGATATCGACATGATAACCCAGTCTTTTGTGTTTCAATTGGAAGATATTGCTCTTGAAGACATGGTGGATTGGCCAAGATGGTACCACTTTCCATACCACCCGTGAAACATTTACGGTCTTGCAAAAGTATTTTCCTGGTGGTGTCACTTCCTGTTTTGATGACCAAAATTGATCGTCAAGATCTTGCGATTTAACACTTATGCACTTTTTTCTGTTCAGTTTTCTGAAGTCTCAGGTTTACACCAATAAGCCCATGATCACCCAAGCATTGAATGTCGAAATTGGACGTACGTATGGAAGAGTACTCGTGTGCCACCAAACCCGTGGCGGCCATTTACCGGATGCGTTACTCTATACATCATTCCCAAATATATACATTATAAAATTCAATACTTTAATACAGATAACCAATATTTTATAAGTAGTATAAATGTTGCTAATAAACTATTTATGTATTAGCTACCAAATATGGTATAAAGTAAACTCCTTTGATCATCCATCATAGATGTCTTTCAATAGCAGACCTTCAAGTCCAGTCATGTCTTTGGTAATAATGATGATGAAATGTTCTTCGAATTTTATATATCACATGAAAATATTTAATTACGGAAATTACGGAAACTTCTAGGGGGTTTTACCTGCGTTGTCTTTTATTGGCCAATACAGGTTTTACATATTTATAGTCGGCGAGGATTTAAAACTTCTAAAGTAAAAAGTCAGACAGGATGAAACTTGACTCGTAAACTTTTATATCGGTAGGTAGCGCACGGAAAATATCGAAGAGAAAATACAAAGTAGCGCCCGGCTTACTGTGGATATTCGACTGTTACCGACTCTATAAATTTACACTTCTGGGCCATGTGCGTTGGCAAAGCAAAGCAGCGCGAGCAGCGGAATTATTACTGCCCGCTGGTTTTATATGGCAGGTCTTGGTCTTCTGTTTATCTCGATGACATTACACTGTGTACTAGATAAGCGTGGGCATCTTGGAGATTGTAGGACATAAGGACTTCAGTGAAATAGGAAAAAAGTTTCATAAATAACCTTCCGTAGGGTGCAGTCGATCTGTTAGATCCGGCAGCCACTTCTTTCTTTGCCATTTCGTGTGTATTACGGATATTAACTCGAACTCGCTCATAGCTTCCTAGCTCCAAACAACTCCTCTCGATATGGTATCGTTTTATTTTTAGTACATTCCCCGGCATTGTATAAGCCGCCCGGATCTGTTAGATGCATTGCGCCTGACTACGTCATTACTTTCACTTTTATATTTTGTTAGACTTCTTTTATTATTTAAATTAATAATATTTTTCTTGTTTCTCTACACTTACTTATCCTGGCTTTTTATGATACTATTATTCAAAATTAAGACATTTGGGTGTTTAATTGTTGGTTTATACTAAATATTGTTGCCAACAATGTGACGTTTATTTTTGTTTGAAACGGGCTAAAATTATTAAACAGGATTTATAATTCTTTACACGTAGAATAGGCAGTTAGTTAACTTTTCTTTGTAATTCACTTTCAATATTTTTTTACATATAACTTTATGACTTTTTCATGAAAAAATAGGTGGTTTGCTTCATGTATTCAACATATTGTTCAATACTAATTTACGTTTGTGGTTTGGCCTTATTAACAGAGAATAGAGAGAAACTGGTTTTCATATAATAATAATCCAAATTTATTGTTTTATAACATAAAATGAGTTCCTTTGTGTAAATTTAATTATTGCGATTCCAAACTAGTGTGAACTATTTATTATTGTGTTACATTAATTAAAATAAGCGTTTAATTAAGTCTCATTAAAATCTAAGTTATTAAGATTTGATTATGAGTTCTCTCAGGTGTATTGCGCCCGAATGTGTTCGTGAGCAATGAGCAATAAACGTGTTCCTTTAATTCTTTTCAAAACTTGGATCATTTGGAACAGAGAAACGGTTTGATGGATCAACACAGGGGCGGCTAGTGTATAGATGCTGCAGAGCTGCAGAACTGCCAAAAAATTAGATATTTGTATATCTTCCCGACATAATAATTACTAAAATTTATTAATAAAATAATTTGGTTAGTTGGTGCAGCTAACCAAATTATTGCGTTAAAGTCGCATTCTGCCCGCCGTCCTCTATTGAGTAGTAGACCAGATGAATTATCTGGGTTTCTACGCGAGCGCGTCGCGGTACATTGAACTGGGCCACACGAGGTAGTTCTCAGCACGGCTCGGCACACCCGTCCTCCCCCCCAAACCCCGGGACAATCCACATTTGGCGCTCGCAAATGCGGGAATTTACACGGTCAGTGAGCTGTATTTTTTCCAGCTAAGGCAACATCAGTGAATGTTTACTCCTTCCTACTCGGGCGGGCGTAAATCGTACCTATTTCGTATTTCGTGTTAATTTGAGATTTTATATACTGTTTTGCGAATTTGTGTAGTGATTTATTGTACTAATTATTAATATTTATATACTGTGATAGTGATAATGGATTTAGTTTATAATTTAGCTCATGTGAAGCGATTTTTTAAATACTCTTATGAAGAAGCAATGTATTTAAAAAACAATGGTAGGCCATTGCCCGATATTGTTATTGAGATTGCAGGTGTTAGCCGCGGAAAAGCATATAAACGTCAATTTAATAGACATTTATTCGAAGAACAATTGGATTTGTGGGTGCAACAAAAAATGCGTTATTTTGTTTTCTTTGTTTACATTTTGGCGGTGATAAAGCATGGACGGAGGTAGGAGTGACAGATTTGGTGCACTTAACTGAAAAAATAAAAAAGCACGACAACTCCAAAAGCCATCTACATAATACAATAGAATTAGCTTTATTAGGAACAACTAATATTAAAACGCAGCTAGATTCAGCTTATTGGATAAATGTGCAAAAGCATAATGATAATGTGACAAAAAAGAGATACGTTTTGTCGAAAATTATAAACTGCATAAAGTTTTGAGGGGCCTTTGAACTGGCGCTGCGAGGATATGACGAAGCTGAAACCTCTCAAAACCCGGGGATATTTCGTGGTTTGATAAATTTTTCTGCTGAGCTTGATGTAACTTTAAGCGAGCATCTACAAAATACTTCAGTATTTAAAGGAACCTCTAAAGAAATACAAAATGATCTTTTAGACAGTATATTAAAATTATGTCATGAAGAAATAATTAACTAAATTAACAAGCCTTTATTTTTGGCAGTTATGGCAGACGAAACAACTGATGTATCTGCAAGAACTCAGTTAGTGGTAGTTTTAAGATATATTCTCGATGGTGAACCGATTCAACGTTTTTAGACATACCTGAAACCTACAAAATATGACGCTGAAACTCTTTCGGAAAATATTTTAAGTGTTATAGACCCTCTAGTAGAAAATTCACCTTATAACCCTTAACCAAAGAATATGACGGCAAACATGAATGTTCTTCGAAAAGGTATTAAATTCCACAAATTTTTCTTGTGAAAGTCTATATTTTTGTATAAACGGATTTTACATAAAAATTCTGAAGTATCAGGAAAACACGTGACCTTGAAAATTTTCAAAATTTTTTTGCGCCCCCAACGGCGTCAGTAGTTTGGATACGTTTGAAATTTGCACACGGGCGACCAATACCCTAGGATCGGCCCTGTGCAAGACACCCATTTCATTTCATCACAATCCGGCACTGGATCAACATGTAAATTTACAGAATTATTGCGAGTACATTGAGCTGTAAAAATTACGTTCAACATTAGTCGTCTTATCAAAATCTGTAAATAAGCCGTAGATTTTCTAAAAATTTGTAAATCGTCATTTTTTTCATGTTTTCCAAATTAATGTGAAGGATAAGAAAATGTTCTCTAGAAATCATGGTAAGTCCGTCCTATTTAAGTTTTTGAAACCACCCTTTAATTTACTGTAAGATTATTAATTGCTGAGATATCGATGATCAAAGACAAAAGGACCCTTTTTCATTAAAGTCAGATACCTCAGGGAAAAATCGAAGTAGAGTGAATAAAGAAATCGAGTTAAATCTGTATAAACAAGCTAACTTCAATGTATTGGTTTAACTAAGAAAAGTTTTCCCAAATCAATGGGCCAAAAATTAAAATAAAATTGGAAAATTTATGTCTCGCAATATTTCTTATGATTGTGCGATAACTGTAGCCTACAAAAATGTTTTGCCAAAAAATCTCAAAACTATAAACTTAAGGCTTCAAAATAATATTTTTTAATCTCTATACGACCATTTTTCACTGAGATACACCATTTCAAAAATCACTAAAGCGTTTATAAAACTTTTTTGTTCCCTTAACTTTTCCAGTAGTGTATATACTTATATAGTACATTCCTTCAATATATTCTTACACGTCTATATACGTATATATTGAAGGAATTAACTATTTTGACCGAAATGTATAAATTCGAAAAAAGTTGTTTACTTGTTCCTTAGCTCTTCAACTCTTAGAAGCGATGCAGATCCCATCCCCGTTAGGAAGATACACAAAAGATATACAACATGGCGGAAGCATATATGTGAAAGAAGTGGAATAAACTGGTCGTCAAACAAACACAAAACAACTGTAACAGCGGAGCACAAGAATGTTTAGTTTCAACAAAATGGAAGCAATGTAGCGAGATTGATTTATTTCATCCAGGCGTGCTAAACATAGTAATAAAAACAGCAACGGCGGGGTGGAAGTTCCGGCCCCTACGCTGCGCAATAGGGGCAGCCAAAGAAAGGTTAAGTTAGTATTTTTCTGTAATTGAAACTGTAGCCATTATTCCTTCGCTGCTATCATAAAGCCATTAATCTATCCCGATTGAGTCTTCTTTAATTTGGGGAGATATTTGATACAGCCGGGTAAATAAGAGCACGAGTCTAGCAGGGCTGATGCTATAATTAGAGTTATTTTTCTCCTTTGGCAATCCTAATGGAATACCAAGAGATTTTCCCACGGGTATATTTATATAGGGTCTCGCGGATTTTTTTTTTTTATAAATATTATTGACGATTTCTAAGAAAACGAATCCTGAGAAGAATTGGAACTATTGATTCAGCAACAAAAAATTTATCTGAAAGAAAAAACAGAAAACCTGTTTTTTAAAAACAGCGAAAGATTTTACGTAGCTTGGTGTGAGTTTTACTAACCAAGTTGGCATTATCAGGAGATAGGTAACTATAACTCAGTTTCAAAAAAAAATGTCTTGTGATATTATTTCTCCAATCGCCTCAGGTTCGATCAAATCTTTCAGTGTTTGTGGAATTCTCCAACAAATTTATTTCTGTCGTAATAATTAATTATCTTATAATATCTCAGATGTTGAAGGACATATTTAGACACTCAAATCCACTACTAAAGTATTTTTTTGGAAATAATACACAATGTAAAAGAGATAGAAGTTATATACAATTGTATCGTTCTTTTCTATCATGGTATAAGGAAGAGAATAATATTATTGATGCACTACTTGAATGTATTACTCACCAATTCCTTTTTCCTTGGAGTCAATTAACAAAGACTTGTGAAAAAATATACAGAAGTGAGAAAAGTTAAATTAAATATGAAACTATCTAAACCAAGCAAATCCACAATTATTCACGGGTTTGCGTTTTAACGCTGGAATGCAAGCTTTATAACTGATATAGGTTTTATTTCAGTAGCGCTAATTTTGGATCTTCCTTCAGTTATGTAAAGTTTTTGTACAATACACTAAAATAATACAAACATAGATATATCTATGTGTATCTCCGATAAGATATAACCGTAAAGAAGGGAACAGTCATTCGAGATATGGTAAAATGATTAACAAATTGTGTACATTATTATTTTATCCTTATGGCGATTGTATTCATACAGGATATGATGAGCATTCAGGTCAGTTGTCTGACGCACGGCTAATGAAAGTACAGCACTTTACCCTGCAGTCAATATATGGATGGATGACCTATCTTATTTTGAAGGTACTGGAACATTGTTATTCCTGCGTAATGTGTGGTTCTGGGTGGAGGACTGGGTCCAGTATGGGAGGTATCATTGTATGCTTGGGTTCGTGTCCTAACGGGGGAAACTTGTCTATATCTAAATATATAACTTTCCTCTTCGTCGCCTAAAGCCCTCGTAGGGCTTTAGGTTAAGGAAGTTTTTTCCTATATGTGTAAACTTGTTTTCTTTACCGAATAAGCTTCTCTTCTTTGTCTCTTTTCTATATTCAGATCACTTTAAAGAAATAGTTCCAAATAATCTAACACTAGTCCAAATTGTTACTTTACACTTCACTGATATCGTCAAGGTTATCTGGAATATAATCTAAATTGGCTTTTAAAATAAATTTTTATTCTCAGGCTACAACCTAGCTTCTTAAATATATGTAACATATTTTTAATAATACTCGTATATTTCGGGACATAATAGTTCCCTAAAGACTCATTTATGACCTTTCTTAAAGCAATCCATTTTTTTTTAATTTTATTTTCCATCATTTCAGTTTCGTCGTCCATCTATTTTCTAATTTGCAGGTCAATAAAATAATCACTATTTTTTTATACTGCTATTTAAAATCGACTTGTTTTCGCCACCAAAGCCTATTTTTTATGCCAGGAGACGAGCTACCTTTAACCTGAAAAATGTTTCCGAGGCCCCACTCCTAGAGTGTGGTAAAATTGTTTTACTTACTTAAACATGACTTTACATCATATCCGAGAGACGGTATGTCTCCTACATAAACCTTCTAGCCCAGTCTGACAGTTTTTGCCCACTGACATGTAAGCCGCTATAAGTTATGGACGAGCTAGTAGTCACAAATTCCAGTGATAGCCTCAGCGATAACTGCACGACTAGTATCGCTTATCGATTATATGTGCATCAAGTCAGCCTAGATCACTGCCTATGTAAACAATCTATCATCATTTTCGCTATGACATTTGTCATAGTGAAGAAATATATTGTAACTTTTACAATATTGTTTTGGTCACGCTGTACAATAAGGCTCTTATTATTGGAAGCATGCTTCTTAGATAAAATGATTTAAACTAAATGTATCACGTATACACTTGATTTATTCTGACTCCAGAACTCAACTGTCACAGTCTTAGAGTCAAAAATTACATTATTTGCTTAACGTCGTCGAATAATAGCAATACTGTGTGACATAAGAATGGTAACAGTATATCGTCGCTTCAGAGCAGAAGTTGCCTAACTGCAAAATTGACATTTTCAGTTTTTAGTCGCGTAAGATAGTTTTTAACACCATGGATTATAAGCTCCCTTAGTATTATAGATAAAAATAGGCACAAGTAGCCTAGTCTTATCTATAATATTAAGGGAGCTTCGTTCAAACGAAAAAGTTTCCTATCTAAAAAAAATAATTTTATAAATAAAATAAATAAAAGTATCCAAATTCTTTTCAGTTAGCAATAGTAGCAAATTTTTCAGTTAGGCTACTTCTGCTCTGAAGCGACGAATATACTCTTCATAATCTGTGAGTGTTCTTGTAATTATAAAGAAACAGATAGTTATAAAAATATGTTTTGTGTACCGGAGTCAAATTTGGCACTCAAAATTAATTTATTTATCAACGCCATGTTTATACGTACCATTTCACTTTTTTTCTGCGTGCCGCAGAAACAAATTACACTTTGAATAATAATTAACAAAAAATCAGGTTAAGAAGATAAAGTGATAATTCGAACTGGAGAGTAATTACGGCTTATGGTTTATTCATGGGAAACTGAGCTATCCAGCTTGATCGCCTCGTTCCGCCGGACAAGCGCCGATCCAGGATTAGCAAGGACGATGTTTAGAATCTCTCATTTTGAAAATCTGCGCCTCTTTGAAGTGTAAATATCTCGTGTAGTTTTTAATGAATGTCGATGTTTAATAGATAGACCCACGTACAGGATTTTGATGTTCGGGGATCACTGAACTCTTATTATTAACGGATTTATTTAAGCTGAATGAAATTGATATTGTTGGGGGAAGCCGGAACATATTTATTATTAATCCAGGTTAGTTAAACTCAATTTAGTTTTAACCCTTAATCAGGTTCTGGAAACTGTATTCCATATTTGTTCCTGCAATATATCATAATAAAATCACAGATATTTTCTGTCACATGTGAGCCTACCAAAGTACATTTTGGAACATACTCCTTCATGTAACAGCTGTCGGCTGTTGAATAGCTCACAGAATAGAGTACTTTAAATTGCCGTGGTATAAAATCTATTCAAAAATGTCTTAAAAAATCGGTAAGTTCACTGTTTCGTGTAATTAAGGTAAATTGTAATATATTTATCTATTATAAGTACCCATGTTGATGTAATTTGTTTTTTTTTTTATCTAAAAGCTTTTCAAAATGATGTGGGATTTATTATGCCTTCTCTATTATTTCATTGTGGTATTTTGCACCCATGTGGGTATAATTTGATATATTGTTTCTAATTATTCTTGTAGACAGCATTCAGCAACGGTTTTCAGAATAGGGAAGGGAGGTATTTTTGGGATTAAAAGAAGTTCGCTTGGCAAAAGTTGGTATACTCACGTGTCCTCTGTATTATGTCTTCAAAACTTGCAAATTTTATAGACGAATAGAGAATCAAATATGTTTGCAATATGAGTAAAGAATTTTATCCTGTTGGAAATCTATCCATGCAACTCGGTAAAGTAATATTCATTTATTTTCTTTTATTTTGTCACATAAAGTAGAATAAACCATTTTAGAGGTACAGTCATTTATATAATTCTACAAAATATAAGAAATATAATCTCCATATAAGATTAACTTTGTCAGATTTATTTTTCAGTTAGGAAAAATAATTCCCCCACATATATATTTTTTGAAAATGAAGAAAAGTTCAAATATTGTCTTATATTTTATTTTTAACTATTTGACTGAAATAAATATTTGTACTACATTATTTTTTATACATATTTCAGAATGCTCCGATTAAGGGTGAAATAAATAATTCACGGTATCAAGAAATGTTAAAGTTAAAAAAGGTGAAAACTAATAAACTTACATTTTACGTAACACATCGTTCAATTCCCCATTACAATTTTTGCAGTTTCTTGTTATTTCTGTAATGGCGGGCATTAACCTGTAGGTATTTTGCTAAATCTTCATTGTTTATATTTTATTTATTAATATAATTAAGAAAACTCCATTTGAATTTATTGGTATTTGATTTTGATTAATGCCAAATAACGATCACACCATATTTTTCTATGATTTCATGGTAGCCTTTTTGGAAAGTGATCTTCCATTTCCGCTCCGAATATTAACTGAAGAACCAATTTCTAGAAAAATATGTAGCTAAAACGATGCCGGTGATAGTGGTTTCTAAGATAGTAGACAGAACCAACCACAAAGCAATTGTACATTTTGTGATTGAGTGATTTCCCTGTGTAAGGCCAGATTAAGGGAAAATGTATGACCGGACTAACGGATGCAGCTTTAACTGTTTTCCTCATACATATGTATAAAAGGTGGATAGTATTTATATTTGAACTAATACTTTTCTAAATATGATACACGTTAAATGTGTAGCTCACGCACTACCAAACAGCAGAAAAAATAACAGTTTTCTTTAGTTAACGATATAATAGTTTATGTAAATATTATTTTTTGTAAAAGCGCCCACTCAGAGAGATACATTTAGAGACAAACAGCCAGAACCAGGGCCAGAAAACAATACAAATCACAATAATATTTGATATCATCAACACAGTGCAAAATTTGGATAGAATTTGGATTTTTTTGGAGACTGTCGAGAGATGGCGCTTGTTACACTCTACTGTGGTAAAACTTACCTATATCTACAAGATACGAACCTGGTTTGTCAAAGGTATACTCACTTACACTTCGCTGACGAGATCCAAGATAAAGTCGAAACCGGTCTGCAGTTAATTATATTCTATGATAGAGGACGCTTTGAATCTTCCATGTGGTTTTCGAGCAATCTAAATCACTTTATTTAAGTGATAACTCTGTTAGACAAAATACGGTAAATTTCCCTATATAATTCAACGCTCCTCGTCGGCATGTAGCCAGGAGAATACATGTTTCTGCCTAATTTGTCCTTATTGTATAAGGTATTTGCAGATGGTATGGAGATATCTCTCCACTTCAGTAGACTGCAAGATGTTTACGAAAAATCCTAAATACAGCCTTCTGGAACAGATGTGTTTTGACAATTTTAAGGATACACATTAAAAGGTATCTCCTACTAAAATGTGATCCATATACAGTTAATTTTTGGTACTGTCCTTTGATAAAAGTAGACATTGGAATAATTCTTTCATTACAGAAATTACTGTTAAATGATAGCCCTCAAGGTTTTATTGCATAAAACGTAGAAAAGCACGAAACGTGGTGATAAGCTTTCATTATCGGCCTCCGTTTCCATGTAAGTCAGAACATAAAACAGATTGAGACATGTATTGGTAAGTTCTTTTATTTATACATTTCATTTCCAGTTGTTCTATTTATTCGAGTATTTGTTACTGTATCATGAGATATTTTCTATGAACCATCGCTGTGTAATAATAGTGACCTAGGTGCGACTCTGTTGCGGCTTGCTAGAATAGATGCTTTACTTGCAAAACATCTAAAGCAATATATCGCATTTTACAGTGACTAATTCAGTACATTTAAATTTCTCGGTTGCTGTCATTTCTGAAGTTGCTGCTATATAAGTATTTACCATAACCAGACAAAGGATCCATTAATGATTTCTACATTAGAAGCGATTGCTGAAAGGGAAGTCGCCTATTTTTCGCCTTTTCATGGATGTATCTATTCGATATTTAATGTAAAATAATAATAAAAACGTTATTACAGTCCATTTTTCTCTGTCTATCTCACTCAAATATTCTCGTGTAGTAATTATTATTATTATTATTGTTTTTTATCCTATTAAAATTAATCAAACTATTTAGCAGCATACTACCTATAAAATAAATGTCGAAACTATTCATTACCAACTTAAATAAGCCATAGGAATTAAATTAATAAATAAATCCTACATTGTTTCTAAATTATTTTTATTCATTATTAATATTTCGTATAGCATAAAGTTATCATTTAATACATGCAAAGAATGTCAAGTTTCATATTTCAATTATAATTCATAACCGCGTTTGAAACAAACTCTGTTCAATTAAATTTAAAAGGAAAATGCTTAATAAGTAATTACGAATCACATAAATATTACAAAATTATTTATAAAGGAGTCAGTCCATCTAAAGCGACACCGAGGATCTCTCCCTCACCATGGCTTATTGGTAAGAACTATTTTATGTTATTTATAATTATTATTTATTTACATTTCTGTCTGTCGTATCTTGGATACCTATTTGTCATGCTACATGTGTGTTAATAAATGTCTTCGTTATTTACTTTGAATAATAATTTTCCTTGTACTTCGGTACGGGAAACCTCTCCAGGCCAAGCACCCCCTTAACGGACCTGTGGTCGTGACAATATAGAAACTATAACAGTATCTAACAAGTTTGAAAATACTTTTTAACATGTATGGATAACGTAACGTGGATATTTATATAGAGTTAGTTATATATAGTTACTTTCACATTTTATATTTTTTATTAAGTAAGTTTACTTTCGGAGGAATTTTAATGGTCTTTAATTTACTTGGCATTTCCACCCACACTTGTTTATCTATTTGATGACAAAACGTCTCCGTTATAGAATCTAGAACCTTATCCAGTTTTTCTGCGTTTGACATCAATGGTCCACAATTCTTGTACCCTATTCACGTTATAAAAGGGATCCTCTCTACATTTTATTTTTAATTCACTTTTACGGGCTTCTGAACATCCATCAAGACTACACGTCAATGTCAACGAATGCTTTATATTTTTGACAGGAGGTTAACCTAAAACGGTTTTAGATTTATATATCTATAATACGTTGTACACAGTGGGCTCCGAATATTACACAGTATATGTATATATGGGCAGACCATTAATTAATTACTAAAAATATATGCAATGCATCGGGGTAGTGGGGAAGAACTTCGGTGTAAGAGGGCAATAAATTCACTGACTTGTTTCGAGTACTGCTTTTATCCAGAAAAACGTCACACAACACTTGTTACTATTACTAGTTTAACTAATAAAATTAGCAATTTATTACAATATTGCCATTTTTGAGTCCATAGGTATTGTACAGGACATTTCGAGATTTCTATTCTTCAATGGAATAAATAGTTTTATTAATGAAATTGGTTTCGGAAATCTCATTTGCTTTGATAAAAATTGATTACTTCATCAAATATGAGGTATTATATTAACGAGATTATATTATTATTTATACATTTTTGGACAAAATTAACCCATCAGCAAAACTTTTCATTATTTCTTATAATTTTTCAAAGTTTTAAATTCTTAAACTTTTCATATACATATGTGGCCTAGGATATCCACTATCACTCTCTGATAAACAATTGCAATTGCTTTTGACAGATGTAAAGTAACATTTAGTAATTATTTGTTAATAATATATTTAACGCTGTTTAAAGTGATTGGTAAAAAGCAATAAATGAAATACTTTGCCCAGACCACTTGGAATAACATAAAGTAATCGTCCACGCGACTTAAGAGAAGATAAGGCAGCGAAAGCGGTAACTCTGGTTAACGATTGACATAGCCAGCGATATGTAGCTAATTTGTTAGGAGTTAGACAATCAACACTTAGCCGAACAGTTAAACGTTTCAGTGAACTTGGAAGTTACTGTAAAACCCCAAGATAAAATCGTAAAAATACTACAGATGCAAGAGATGCGCTGTATCTGTATGCGATGTTATGTAAGTTGCCTTAAAAACAGGCATTCTGCCAGTTTAGAGCTAAGCAGAGCCCTAGCAGCAGCTCTAAATGTAGCAGTTTCTGGACGAAGAGTCAGGTGAATGCTTAATGAAGGAGAATTGGTTAGCAGAAGGTCATCTATTACACCACTACTCACCAGAGAACAAAGAGTTACTAGACTGCGTTTTGCAAGAGAATACGTAAATAGCACCATTGACTACTGGAAGCAAGTTTTGTTTTCAGACGAAACAAGAGTAAGTCTTAATTCACCAGATGCACATCAACAAGTCTATCGGGGGCCAGGAGAGCGGATTGCTGTTTACGATATCTCTCCAAGGACCCAATTTTTTGATAGATCGATCATGATCTTGGGAGGAATTCGTTTCGATGGTTGCACGCATTTGTTCCTATAGTAGGGATATCTATGAATGTACATTTCCACTTACAAATCATCGTAGAAGAACATGTAATGCCATTTATCCCGTTTGTTGGGGGCAATTTCGTTGTATTGCAGGATAACGTACTGGACTATCTTCGATTTGTGAATAATCCAACTATACACTGGCTACCAGGAAGTCCAGATATTAACCCCATAGGGCATCTATGAGATGCACTAAAACGATCAGTTAGGCGCCACGTACCTGCCCCTATGATTCTTAAGGAATTTGAACAAATCATTCTTGTCGTATGGGGGAATGTTTCTCAGGATACCAAACTACTTGGTCAAGATCATGTCCAGACGAGTCCAGAGTTCAAACCGTTCTTCGTAGCCATCGACGAAAACGGCCAACTATAATACAGATAAATTTGTATGCCACTGGGCGTTGTTTACTTTATATTCACACAAAGTTAAAGTTTTTCGCTCTTTGACAATGAAGTGCAATCTGCATCGAGGGACACTATGTATATTTTGAGCCTAATAATAATAAAAAAATAATTTGTCATTGAAAATTACTTTATCGTTTTTCTTAATTTTCTCCGTCATGATCTATACACTTTTGCATGCATTCGAACCATTTGTCAAAGCATTTTTTCCATTCCGCTTGAGATATCTCAAAAACATGGTTTTTGAACGCAACAACGGCTTCTTTTTCCGACGAAAATCGTTCATGCAATTTATTTTTGACGTTCGGGAACAAAAGGAAGTCATTGGGTGCCAAATCAGGATAGTACGGCATATGACCCATTGATTCGATGTTTTGAGTGTTCAAACATTCGGTTGTTAGACGAGATATGTTGAGCTCGCATTATCACTATGAAGAATAATCTGACGGCACCTGTTTGTTTTCTTTATTTCACCGAAGACTTCCGGAAAACAAATGGTTGTGCATCATTCAGAATTAACCGTTTTACGTTCCTCTAAAGACACTGTTGCCACATTACCAGTTTTTCCGAAAAATAATCGATTATTTGTTTGTGTGCTTCAAGCGCGAACAACTTGGATTTTGTTCATCTTGTATTGGATTTGGTTCATCTTGAAACACTCATATAGTTGACTGCTGTTTACCTTCCAGCTCATACGCATAGATTCATGAATCGTCACCTGTTACAATGTTACATACGTATTTTGAAGTACCGCGATTGTATTTCTTGAGTATTTGTTTACACCAATCGATATTAGCATCTTTTTGAGATTTTTTCAAATTATGTGGGATCCAACGAGAATAAACCTTCTTTACAGCTAAATGATCATGCAATATTTTATATATGCTAGTCTAGTCTAGCAAATACCTAAGATTGCCTCAATGTCACAGTATGTCACATGACGATCTTGCATTACCAGTTTTTGCACGGCATCGATGTTTTCTGGCACAACAGCTGATTTTAGACGACTTTGGTCGGTGTGCGAATGATGACCACGAACAAACTCATTATACTAACTTTTCATAGTGGCAAAGGATGGGGCTTTACCGCTAAAAGTAGAAATAAGTTCATCGATGTACTTTTGTCTTGATAATCCACGTCGAAAGTCGTAGTAAATTTTCACTTCACGAGTTAACTCCATTTTTTTCGCTGATACAGCTTTCAAATCACTGTAAACGACACAAATCACGCTTAGATGATAAAATGTTCTGAAGAAGGTTATAGTCAAAAATGTCAAACTTTCCATCGGAAACGTCAAATGGCGTCTGATAACACTTAGTATTTTCAAGGCTCTAAATTTAAATAGTGCTCGTATATAGTATAGATGAGTGATTTAAATATACAAATAAATATGATAATTGAAATACTCATAAACTTACTGAATACATTGAGTTTTGATGTCGACACGTACGCACAATGAAGAGTTATAAAATGTTATTAAAACCGTTAATTTATAATATAGCATTAAATTGTATTTTTGATATTTTTTAACAATTTGTACTCTATAAATAGTATCCTCATTGTCGCGTTGTAAAACCGCACTATTATTATATTCTACGCGTAATATAACGGTAATAAATACAGTATATTATGCACTATATATTAAATTCCCCTCCGTTGTTGCAGGAGAATATTTGACGTGCCCCATCCTTCACGCGCTGGATATAAGGGGTGCGTGAGGGTGTCAGATTAAACCGGGTTTACCTTGCGAGGCTCTGGGCGAGAATTCTGCCCATCACCTGTGTATCCTGTCCCGTCCTCGAGCAAACAGGGTTGTTCGTCCGGACGCTAGAATTATTTAGCTCAAAATTTCAATGGCCCTCTGTCGCAGAGGAAATTAATGCAACCGCTACAGTGACTTATATCCCTCTCTAATTGCCAGATTGCGACAATTTAATGTTCAATTATATCTGATACGTGAATTGTAATAACATCTTAAACTAATACACTAATTTTATATAGTTTGCCTTCTGAAAAATGGCGCAAGTGGGGTACATATAGGGACATACCAGTTTTGTGTGAAATGGACACCGCAAGGCCATAGTAGAATTTCATGATTCACTGATGAATTTTCATACCAGTATTGGTGTAAAATCAACACGATGTGTGATGTAAACTTCGACACCTCTTAGTGTAAGATCTAAATCAATTTTATATGTTTTACTATCCAGATTGTACAATGAAGGAAAATAAAACGCTTTTGAAATAGAATACACATTATTATTTTTTATTTTTGATATAAAAAGTTATTTCTTTATTGGATCAATGAAATGTTGCTATATATTGTATATCTGTACCCCAGAGCTAGACTATGTTAAGTCAAAATTTGCCATATTTTGACTAAGTGTGTTGTTATTTAACATTTTATGGAGCATAGTTTCGTATTTTTCGTTCTACCATATATTTAAAATCAGAAAAAATAACGCATTTTAAACTACGTTAAGTCCACAGTTTCCCTAGAGGCAAACACAGTTAAGTCGCTTTAACCTTATTAGCCTCTGGGTTTACATTCAGTTTGATCCAAAGATTTGGAAGAAAAATGTTACAAAAAAGAAGAGGTATTCAGAATTGGAATACAGAACGGACAGTGTCAGTCGTATTATGAAACCTGAATCATTAAAAGAACGTTGCGGTAATACTTGCAAACTCTTTCGTAGAAACAGAATTTTGGAAGAGCACCGTCAAATTATGCATACGAATTTTTGTAGTCCATCAAAAACGCTAGATGTCAGAAGGCAATACAATAAAAAAACAGTTGACTGTAGTCTACATGGAAATTAATGATTTTGAAGATTTTATACAACCCTTTTACGCATGCACCATATACTAACAAGCAAAAATATAGCGAGGGAAAATATTTCTTCATATCACAGGCGGCTTATATGCAAATTAGAAACAGTAATCCTGGAATTCCATACTACAAAATAGATTTCAATGATGATTTTTTAGAAGTCGACTTCAATAAGTTCAATAGAAAAGACAGGTGAAATGACTGTATTCTCATATCTATTTTACCTATTAGAGAGAAGTATAACCAATTTCAGCGAAAAAGTATAACAACTTACAAAAACTTTTAAAGTGGGTGCCAAGAAAGTTCCACGACCATTGAGATAATTTAGAGTATGGAAAAGACGAACAATATATATGTATATATATATATATATATATATATATATATATATATATATATATATATATATATATATATATATATTTATATATATATATATATATATATATATATATATATATATATATATATATATATATATATATATATATATATATATATATATATATATATATATATATATATATATATATATATATATATATATATATATTACTATACACTACCGCACTCCAGGCCGAGCTAGTTGGAATTACATACGGTGTTCTGGGAGCCGACCAAAATCGGACCCAGGAGAAGGTATGTATCTGCTCGGATAGCAGGGCGGCGTTGGCAGACCTGAATTCAGCAACGACAAAGTAGAAGCTGGTCTATAATTGCTATGAAGCATTGAACCACTTGGCAGGGAAGGAACCGGTGGAACTCTTATGGATACCTGGGCATAATGACATTAAGGGAAATCTAATTGCAGATGACCTTGCCAGACTAGGGACCAGGGAAACTTATATGGACCAGAACCTGCAGTGGGAATAAGTAGGAATCTGATCAGAAACCGCATCAATGGCTGGGCAAGAGATCAGCACAATAAAAGATGGAGAGGAGTAACCGGTTGTCGAATAACCAAACTCTTCATCGATTACTCAGAGATTGAGAAATGGGCTCAATAATTCATTAAATTGAACAGGCACAAAGCCAGATCCCTGGTGGGAATCATAACGGGCCACCATAGTAGCCTGAATGCATATAAGCACAAATTGAGGCTGACTGATAGCCCGGCCTGCAGATACTGTAAAGAAGACGAGGAAACCTCGATTTATCTTCTTTACACCTGCCCCGCACTGAAGGAGAAGAGGTATCTTATATTACGGACCCCTGTTATCCTAGAGGAGGCGAGGCTTAAGGCGGAGGACGTGCCTAAATTGCTCCTTTTATGGGATAGCATTTTTGGATAATGACCCGGATAAGAGGGGATCGCCAAGGGATTACCCATGCGATCAGTGGCTGATGAGGCCCAAACCTATATAATATAATAATAATATATATTACTGGAACAAAACTCTTATTTGTTAAATTACTTTTTATAATAATGCAGTAAATGATTTCATAAAAATATCTCTTTGTTTTCCTTTGCATTTAGTATAGATATTATGTCCATTAAAAATATGCTAAGTCCGTCTCATTGAGTTTAACATGTATGTTAAATCCTACAACTAATTCTTTTGTTCACGCAAAACTAAGTCACCAACATCAAAAATAAGACGCAAACAGCTATAACTGGCAATATGGCCTTATTTTAATGTTTAAAACTAATTCAAATGTCAACTACTGCCCGGATTGCCGCAAGCGGTATTTTACAATTTGAAAAGATCTAAAATTAATTCACTAAAACTGCTCTACTGAAAAATTGAATTCTTGAACTTAACATAGTCTGGCTCTGGGGTACAGATATAAGTGCTAGTACAGGTCTAGAAAATATATATACATGCACAACGCAAGTAAGTTCCTAAATATCATATATATAAAATCGCGAGGTGAAAACCAGAAGGTTCCAAGCGCCAACCTCTTCAAAAATGCATTTAGTGTTAGCCTTGACAGTTTGGCATAAAAATTTTGGCTATCCTCTAACCATGGCAGTATGACTCCTCGAGTAACAGAGTTCTAAATCCTTATCATGCTCAGTATAGAACCATAAGGTTTCAAACTCAAATAAACAAACAAAAGTGTGAAGTCTTGCAAACTTCCAAGTGCAATTCTTTTGTATTGCAACACTGAATCTTGATTCTAAAAATTGTTTTGAAGATTTTGAAAGCTCTGAGTGAGAGTATTTTCCCGAAAGAAACGCAGTAAAAGATATTTTAATATAAAAATTATAGATTAAATTAGTTTCTAACTTTTTATTAAAGATACTATAAATTTGTCATCTAGTGAAGAGAGTGGTAACGAGCAGCCACCGTCACCGATCCAAAAAGTTCATTAAAAGATATAAATCTATAGAAAAATGATTGTATTCAGCTATGGATTGTTTTTAATATATTCTTTAGAGCTTTTGAAATCTGCGAAAGTTCTCATTCAAATACGGAATCTTGAAATCTGGGAGTCATAATGTTGTAAGTGTTGTAATTAAATATATACAAATAATTTAGTTAATCAAATTTATTAATTTAGAGATGAACAACTAAAAAGCAATTTTTGAATGAGACAACTAGTGCCGTACTCTTCATCTAATACTGATGCTTGTGAACATACACCAATAAAAGAAAAAAAAAGAACTCTCAGTAGAATCAAAAATCCTCAACACTGGAACAAAAAGGAGGAAGCAAAAATTCCAAAGGGGCAAGGAGTAGATACTTAAATAGTAGAGGTCATGCTGTTTCCTCTAGAAAAATTAAAGAAGAAATCTACTGCAACGAAAAATGCAGATATCAATATAGAAGTGTAGTAAACTCATCAACAGTTTTAATCATCTCCAGATGATGGCAACTTTGTTGGCGAAAGGCGCGTCGGGTGTAGTGTATAGTGTTTTGGTGTTTTGTTGAAAAATATATCAGTTTTAACTTCACACCAAAGATAATGACTTTCGCGGCGTAGGAATTATACACCGTTTTCATATCATTAAGAATGGTAAAATCTTACGACAGATTTTCAACAGTGTATCTGGCACTCATATTGATTATCTTTGAACGTCAATGTCAATGGCAAATAACATTTTTGAGTAATTTAGAAGCTCTTAGTAGGTACAATTTTTTTTTCATGGAATGCTAGACAGACTGTATATCTAAACCGTTCAATAAATGTAGAGTAAGGGATTTACTCATTCTTTTCTAAAAATTTAAATAGAAACGTGTGCTCTATTCAGTGAAAATATTTTTAAAACTGCTGCATTTTTCATTATTCAAGAAATCGTTATCAAAATATGTATTTTAAATAGAATGATAGAATTCCGTTGCACATTCCTTTTTACTAATTAATTTAAGAAAATCTTCAATTACTTTTCCTATACCTAAATTTAACCGTTTGAGATATTCAAATTAAAATTAATTGATCATGGTATTCTAGATTATTTGTTGTAGCGATTTTAAAAATAAAATTTGGAATATTAACAGTATATTTAGACAAATCCTCAACTATTACGAAAAAAATTACAGTTTTACTAAATCACTTATAATATAGTTTGTTAAAATTATTTTTATTTTTGTGCTAAATTGAACCCCCATAACTTGATTTGTTCAAATGCAATGCTTTATTGTTTTCCATTTTCTGATATAGAATTGTAATCTACTTTGATCCTTAATAGTATTCCTGCGATACATATCTCTAGCAGTTTTGCTATTATAAAAGGTTTCTGTCACAGAGCAGGTTTTTGTTGTAAAAATTATATAAAGTTAATTGAATATTGTCATGGTTTTTTGCTATGTTTCTCAATAATCTTATTGGGTATTTTTATTTACATATTTTTAGTTTAAGTGACGGATATAGTGTAAGATAGAATATCAAACAGTCAATATTATAATACCATGAAGATTTTTAAATGTAAATAGGTAGTAAATAAGTAATAAACTATCAGTTTTAATTTCGCACTCGAACAATGGAACATATATTCTACTAACGAAGATGGCACTGACATCGAAATATTCACTATGATTAAGGGGAGTATAACATGTATGTTGTATGTGTAAACTATAGAAACATTGTTCCGTGCAAGAAATTTTCAGTGCGTTCTAAATACATTATTTTTATTATTAAGGAATATAGTCATATGGTTTATAATACGATGAACAATTATTAAATAATAAAGGTAGATAAACTATATTTATACTTACTATTATGGCCAGATAAATTACATATTTGATCATTGAACATTAGCACCTACTCTCCAAATCGATTCTAAGACACAAGTATAAAATAGAAGCCAGACAATTTTCCCAATCTAGTTCGATATATCTCTATTAGGTCAAGTTTAGCGTGGAAATTTTAGTTCTGCCTGGATCGAGTCACTTATTTTTGCCCATCTTATATAAGTACGAATACGGAGAAGCAGATAATCTTATCATTAATAATACACCCCAGATTCCTCTATTTATCTGGGAGATAACATGCGATTGATTTATTCCAATATAGCCGGGAGTCGGCAAAACAATATCGCTATACTTACATGATAAAATGAATTAATTACCAAAGTTTGAAGCTAAGAGGTATTGTTGTTGGTAGATACAATGATGTCCTTAATAGGAAACCATAATTAACCAGTGCAAGTATAATGCATTTCAAACGTCGATGATTAATAGTAATAATGAATGCTGGTGGGGTGGCTTCTGTTTCAGACCAATAAGGACTGGTCCTTGCTTGATTGGATCAATAATGGAACTTCATTTTTATCAACTGAATATATTTGAATAGATTATTTACTGGTAGCGTACACTATCTTGCTGAAATGCTGAAATACCAAAATATTGATCATACTAAATGTAAATAGTGCAAATAATATTTTTTGTTATACAAATTAATAAATTATTTAGATCGCTTGATATTTTTGTCATCTATAGCTTTCCATGTACAATTATTTTGGTACTTATAAATATACCAATTATGACACCTTAGAAGTATCGTCGACTCGACCCTTTCTCGTAGTGCGGATAGGGGCGTAACCTCTCCCCAGGACCACGCCCTTTGGAACCGCCCCTCGCCCCACCTCTCCCCTCATTTTCCTTATGATGGTGTTGGGAATCTCGCGGGCTGAGCCCGTGGGTTACCGTGGAGTTCCGTAGGCTTTTCAACGTTTCTAGGATCCTGCTTGTCATACTCCGTGGTAGAGTGGTCCACTGTGCCATGCCGCTCCTGCTTACTGTTCCATCCTCGTGGTTGGAGTTGCTGAATCCCGTAGTGGGAGCAGCTCGGCGATCGCTCCAGATCTCCATCCTGCTTGCACTGATTTTCTTTTGGTTTGTTGTGGGCGTTTCGCCTGGCATCCTTTTTCATCTACACTAGGGCACTATCCTGCGCTGAAAGTTTGTCGCGGTGTTGAACTAACTGCCCGTGAACACAACCTAGAAATACATAGAATATATAATATCGAGGCAAGAATACAAAAAGGAACAGACTGATCGAAACTTTTCTGCACATCGTCTGGTCGGCTTCTTTCTGGAATAGCATTGGCACTTATAACGATGGTGTCGATGCACGGCACTGGATTCCGTCCACTAATTCCCAACGTGGATGCACGTCCCCCTTACAAGTCGTCCCTAGTGTTCGGTCCTCGCTGCATCATCCGCAGATGACGCGATATAAACTACGTTTTTCCTCAGTGGTCGATGGGCGATTTTCGCTTATACCTGATATAAAATTCTCTTTAGTGACGAGTGATTGAGCAATTTTTAGGTGGGGTTCGACCACATAAAAACACTACTTTTTAAACTTGGAAATGTAATTTTAGATATTAAAAGAAGACAGGAGAGGTAGTAAAAAGTAATACTGGATATTGAAAGTAAAGTCACTGAATTAATGTATATCCTACGCTAGTGTGTACTAGTTCAATTTAATAATGAAGTTCAACTGAAGAACATACAAACAAAATCTAAAATAATTGCACGTGATATCAAACCTTAATGACTTTAAAGTGAATGGAATGAAATATAGGTTTAATGGAATGTTGTATTTCATGATATTCTCCAATCCTTTGATGAGAGTGAAGAGAATATAAGGAAGTGCAGAAAATGATCAAAAAGTTAGTCATGGAAACTATTACAACTGTTGCAACCGAAAATGAAATTTTTCAATAATATGTGGTTACATAAATTAAATTTCTGATGATGCTCTAGCACTAGAATGGCTATAGTAAATATAAATTGATTAAAATACTACTAAAAATAACTTTTATGGGTATATCTTTTTTACTTTTTCCCACGTATATTTTTCTAGATAGAGAGTTTTCAACAATGGTTTGTATAATAATTATTTGCGTATGCGTCACAGGTAACAATCGTATGAATCAATCAACTGACACTTTTGAACAGTGTCATGCCGAGAACACCTTTTATGATAACAGTTAGTACAATACAAATCCGTCAACCTATCACAGAGTAATGAAAAGGTTCTCTACAAAAACATTCAATGGAAGTGATATTTCCATCAAAATAAATGAAATAAATTCAACAAAAATCAAAATAAATGAAACAAAATTGAAATATATTTTACAGAAATATTGAGACGCCAATGAATCAAATTATACAATAAAGCTAAGACGTGACATCATAATTGCATTTTGTTCGGCAAATTATTATACCGTACGTAGTTGATTGAAACATATGTCGGTAGACATACGTACTGGTAGTTGTGGCATATTAATAATAATTGCGAGTGGTGTAGCATGTGATCCGTGCATCGTCACTAAATTGATACACGCGCAAATATCCATTATAATTGTATACCATCTATTTTGGGCTGTGAGCTTAATACATCCTCTTGAAATTTGTGCATAAGTGCATTGATAATCTATATTATTATTCGAATCTTATATGTTGATATTTAATATTATATAAAGTACTTGCAATCTAATACAGACCGTATGTATAAAAGCTATTTCAAAAATATTCCGCAAAGTAATTAAAGCTAAAATTCTATAATGGAACTAAAGTAAAATATTTTCAAAACGTTTACAGCGTCCGTGTTCATTTACTCGATATACGTAAGTATTCCGGGTGATTAAATTTCACATAAAAAGTTACATTAGGGCTAGCTCAAAGTTGGTAGGTAGGTCTAAGAAACTTCCACGCGGTCTTTGTGTTGAACTTGTACCTCGAGTCACTTAGTTAATTGTGTGGTTCAGGAATAAACTTGTAATGAAGTGTTGTGTGCATTCACTTCTTTCAATTATTTAGTTAGGTAGTACGGTTCTATCAGGAAATTAGCTTTATCGAAGATTCAAAGCCATTGTATTATGCTTTTTATTGTCTCGTTTTGTTCGGGACTTAGAGAGTTCAGTTTGTTATAGAGCCAGTAAACTAGATAATTGTAACTCATATTGAGTTACAATTTGTATATAGGTAATTATTGAATGTAAATAACAATTATTTCAGAAATCATAAATCACTTTCAGAACAATTAGTAGTATTGTAATAGGTATCATTTATTTTTTAGGTATCTCAGTTGTAAAAAATGTGAATTACTCTTTAGTGTTGAGGATATGTCTCTTGCCTTATTGATGTTGTCCATATCTCATATTTATGGCGCATACACTTACTTGCTAGTTTTAATTAGTTGTTTAAGAGAAAATGAGAAAAATAATGGAAGACTTTATTTATTTGTTTAATCAAGAGCATTTGGACTAACTGATCATCCAATTCAACATATTTTCCAATGAGTTCATTTATTTAAAGACGCCCATTGATAGACAGCAGAGTTTTAATACAACTAGCAATGTTAACTTTCAGACGTTCTTGAAATTGCGACTGACAAAATAAAGGCCTTAATTAGTATTATTCGTAAGAGATTTAGTAAAAGACCAAGGACACTTCTTGTTCCTTTATAATAGATTTATAATATGACATGAGGTAATTGATAGATTGTATGAGTATGCTAATTCCGGAAAAACATATCTATAAATATGACATCAGTGAGATTTCCAAAGGTTCTGAAACTTATACATTTAGTATGCTATACAATGGTGCTATATTTCAAAATAGATTACAACAATGGAATTAAGGATAATCCTGGATATATGTAGCCTAAAGTTACAGAAATACTGAAAAATCCTATAGCTTTATATATAGGAAATATTGGTCTGTCAGTTTTTAGAACTGGATATTTATGATTCTCTTTGTAAAATAAGCCTTCCTTAATAAAAAGCAATACATTTTTTTCTGGAATTTAGTCTTCCTATTTTAGAAAAATACCCTATTTTATTATCATGATATGTATTATTTAGTACTGAAGTTACTAGATATAATTAATAGTTTATATGGCTTGTATAATGATTTTTTGCATGTGCGTCACAGGTAACAATCGTATCAATTAATCAACTGACAGTTTCGAACAGTGTTGTGCCGAAAACACATTTTAGGATAACAGTTAGTACAATACAAATCCGTCAACCTATGACAGAGTAATGAAAAGGTTCTCCACAAAAACATTAAGATATTTCCATCAAAATAAATGAAATAAATTCAACAAACATAAAAATAAATGAAACAAAAATGAAGTAAATATTACAGAAATATTGACATGCCAATGAATCAAATTATACAATAAAGCTAAGACGTGACTCATAATTGAATTTTGTTCGGCAAATTATTAACTGTCTATGCTGTACGTAGTTGATGGAAACATATATCACTAGACATACGTGCTGATAATTCTGGCATATTAGTAACAATTGCGAGTTGTGTAGCATGTGATCCGTGCGTCGTCACTAAATTGATACACGCGCAAAGATCTATTATACAAATTTTATCTAGTAACTTACATAAATGTCAGTTCAGTGGGAATAATTAAATTTGTGGTAATTTATTTACCATTTTAAAAATCATCAGCTATTTCAAAGCTGTAATTACTACTTAAAAATAATAAATGTCTAAATCTAATACATATATCGCAAGTAGCACAGAGTAACTGATAATTAAATTGTTGTGAATATTACAATAAAATTGATGAATGTCTGTTTATTTTAGAGTTCAGATATTTTTACTTTATGCGATAAAATTTATTATTCCCAGACGGCTTTTTAGTCAGTTCGATCTGGGAACTAAATTATACCCTAAATGTTGATTACGCCCACCTGGTCTTTTGTATGCTGAAAAGGTGACAACAGATCGGCGGCAACACAAATCACCGACGACTGAATTGATTTAAATTACTACAGAGGCTCACAATATGACTCTGACAGTAAATTATTTGCCACCTTGTTTTGACCTAAAATATTTTGGGAACGCACAACGAGCACCTGGTTTATATTTGTTTCACGAATTAATTAATGTTTTAATTAAACAGGTGAAAAAGAATTATTTTTATAATACCCATATAATGAGGGTTCTTTTGACATTCACTTTAGTATTAATATGTGACATTTTATCACACCAGAGCGAAGAATGAATAAATTATAAAATACTGCAGACAACAAATATTTTTAAGCGAAGAAAATTAACTTCAAACGTACCATTTGTTTTTAGAAATGCAATAAGTATTCTTAAGATACTAGGACGTCGTAGTTAATTATACATAAATTTATTCCGAACTGATATTTTATCTAACATTTTTTTCTTTCTCTCCTTTGTTGTTTATTTCTTCTTCAGAGAGTTTTATGTGTGCCCTTTTCTTTAGTATTTCAAGTTATTTTCCGCATAGAATTACTTTATTAATAAATATTATACTTAATAATAATAATTTTTTGCAAATGTTTCTGTTTTAGAGTTTTTATGTTCTACTTGCTTCTATCAATGTACAGCAGTACCTACGCATATTTTATTTTATATTCTTTTTATAAAAACTTTTTTCGAAACGTATCCCTTTTGAATCTTTATGTTTTGCTAAATTTTATTGTTAAAATATCCATACTGACATATGAAAAGTCTTATTATTATGGTTAAGTTATTATATTGCCTTTAATGCATCTCATATTTTTGTTCTTCGGTTCTAAATTGTCCATATATTCTCTAATAAACTTTTGGTTCTCGTGTAATGAGTTTCTAAAGAAATGAAAATATATTCCTGTATAATAAAGGAATGTTTTATACAACAATAATAAAATATGTTAAGTGAACTGTGTGAATGTATATATTTTTTACATGTAACTAAATAAAACGCAGATCAAAACTGTAATTTAGACCAAAGCAGTAAGTTTGTACAATAAGAAATCATAGGATCCAATTATAGTTTAAATGGATCCTACCAATTATAGTTTAATTCGAATTTGATCCTTTAATGCATATTTTGCAAACCTAACTAACCGAAATTACATGGAAATAATGTACTATATGTCACATGGGAAAACTGATTTACTAGAATATTTCCTTTTGTACTATATATATCTACTATAATTTTATTGTGCAAGAATATCAATATTGATCACAGCTTTAAAGACTTTTGAGTATTATATTTTCTTGTCTTACTGAGACAATTAGATCTGGTATAGATTCAGTCCCTTAACATAATGTAACCTAACCTAATATACCAGTAAAATATAAGTCGGAAATCGAGGAAGGAACTATCAAACCGCCAAGCAACTATCAAAGTAGCTTCCGAATAGCAAGGCTATTACATAATCGCTATAGGAAACAACTACTCCTCGGGCTAAAGCCCCGCCAGGCATTGAATTATACCTAAAAGTAATCCTCGACCCCTTTCTCGTGTTTATGCACGATCAGATAAGGTTTTAAAAAAATAAAACCCGCCACAGGTAGGATTCGACATTTGAGAAGTTATCTTTCAAAATGCAGTATTTGATCAAAATCAGTTTTTAAGCAAATAGTGAATGTTTGCCCTGACGTTATTCATATTAGTATTTTATTTCTGCAAATGGCGACATATAGCCTTGGATGTGTAATCAATCATGCACTAAAATTGGAAAATCAGATTTGTAAAAGCTTTATGTAACAATAAAAACAAAAAATTTAATGTTACTTATCAAAAAACTGCATTTTGAAAGAAATTATGAAAAAAACTGCAATATGAAACAAACTTAATACTATTATTAATTTTATTTTGTAAGAAAATTATATGATAGTTTTTAGGAAAGCAGAAATTTAAATTGCACGACACAACAAAAACTTTAAATAATCTAAAGAAAAACCAATTTCCTGTTACAAAGAATATTAACAGTTTTTTGTTAACATTAAAATCACAGTCGTAGTCGGTGATCTTCCTCTCCGCAATCACAGCTTTCATCATTTTCTTCATCTTCTTCTACCTCGTTTCCTTGAATTGTGTTATCGCCATTGTTAGTTTTGTCAATTAGGTATTTATACTATCAACTCTTCGACGTACCTCCAATTTATTTTTTCGTTTGTAGTTATGTCCTTTTTTGAATATGCTTTGTCCAATAGACCGTCAATGTATTTTAACTTTTTTGGCTTGACCGCTCTACCGAGTTCAATTGGTTTCAATGTAATTTTAGCCAAAGACTTTCCTTTTTTCAGCAATGCTATAGGGTGTGAAATGTCATTTCTGTAAAAATTTTCCAATCTTAGAGTTATAGCAACTGCTGTATTTCTAACAAATTTTTCAATGTAAATTCGCTTTACCTCTCTTATGCCAGTGACCTTCTTCAAGGAATCTGCAAGTGCTTTAAAATCAAACAATGTTTACTCCTCTCCCAATACCTTTGTGCCCTCAACTTCTTTGAAAATATTCCAATATTTTTCCTTTGTTAGAATTTCTGATTTCTTCTTAGTAATTTTTTCGATTCTTCCGAAAACACGGTCTGCGGGTAAAAAGGAATGTCCACGTACAGGATATATCAAAAGTATGTTATTGACTTGATCTGGAGCATGATGGTAAAGCCAAAACACAAGCACAAATAAAATAAACACAGTTACCTACGACGGTTCTCTTGTTTGTGTCTGCACTGACAATCATTATGGTTAAAACTGCGTTATGAAAGTAACACGTAAAAACTGCATTTTAAAAGTGACGAGACAGCACAAACGCGGCATTTTGAAAGAAAACTTTATTTCAAGTTCAGATATTTATGACAAACGTTGCAGTTTGAATGAATTTGTATGACACATTAAATTCAGCTGCCTTTGAAGTATGTAGTGCCATTTTTTGCGCAATAGCGGAAAATAATTCAAATACTGCGGTTTGAAAGATAACTCCTCATTTGTCCCGGATTAAAACCGAACGACATACAGCTGTTTCGAACTTATTAGTTCTCATCAGTGCCGTACATGGTACACCGATCCAGGACAAATGCCGAATGAAAGTTGTGGAGTATACATGTTTATCGATTCGATCTATGTCAGTAACATATAAGTCGAAAATCGAGGAAGGAACTACCAAACCGTCAAGCAGTTATCAAAGGAGTTCCCGAATAGTAAGGCTATTACATAATCGCTATAGGAAAAGCTACTCCTCGGGCTAAAGCCCCGCCAGGCATTGAATTATACCTAAAAGCGATCCTCTATCCCTTCCTCGTGTTTCTGCACGATCAGATAAGGTTTTAAAAAATAAAACCCGGCACAGGTAGGATTCGAAATTTTTCCCGAACTGGAAACGAACGTCATACAGCTGTTTCGAACTTATTAGTTCTCATCAGTGCCGTACATGGTACGCCGATCCAGGACAAATGCCGAATGAAAGTTGTGGGGTATACATCTTTATGGGGTTTTACTAACCTAATATAATTTATTCTTTGTTAGGGCGTATCTGCCACCTATGTGACATGTTAGACAAGCCTATGAAACCTTTCCGTCGCGTAACCAATATTTCGCATGTTAATTCTTTACGGAAAGTTGTCTTCTTGTGTTATTGTTGGTCTACGTTCCCTATCTGCTTATTAATAAAAACAAAAGATTATAAGGGGTTCGGCTACGTATTCTATCTTGCTCCCCCTCTTTGCTTTCCATTATCTTGTCCAGCGTTCCTAGTACTTTCTTCCAGTTCTTGTTATTTCTTAGAGCTTTTTCCATGAGATTGCTTATGTTTATGCCACAGTGCGTAAAAGGTCTTATTGTATCCTTCCACTGTAGATAATTAAAGGTTGTGTGGTCTGATGTATCAAGTTGATCGTAATATAGGTAGTTTGGGCTCTCTACTTCTACAATGTAATATGAGTAACACATGAAGGTGCTACTTCCAGCGAAGAATTGTATCAGGAAATAGTTGGTCTCCTCATGCCTTTTGTACAACAAAAGGCACCAGGGTTTGATATTCTTTATAAGTTCTCTGATCCAGGGTCCCTTTATCCAGCTTTACCGCTCGTCCTGCCAACGTTTCAGTAAGTTTTTCCTCTCTATTCTTCTTTCCTCCTTGCCCCTTCCTTTCTGGTATGTTAAATAAGTTTATCCAAGATATGCAATTTAAAACATAAAACATGCTACTATTTAAATTATATCTAATCAAATCTATGGCATTTGTCTGTAACTTATTATAAGTCGGGAATCGGGAAAGGAACCACCAAACCGCAAAGCCGTTATCAAGTGGTTCCCGTACAGCACGGCTATTACAGAATAGCTGTAGGAAACAACTACTCCTCGGGCTAAAGCCCTGCTAAGCATTGAATTATACCTAACAGCGATCCTCGACCCCTTTCTCGTGTTTCTGCACTACCAGAGCTCTTTTTGAACAGGGACCCCGTCACGGATAGGATTCGACATTTGTCCCGTAATAGTAACAGCCGTGCTATTCGGGAACCACTTAATAACCGCTTTGCGGTTTGGTGGTTCCATTCTCGATTCCTGACTTATAAGTTACAGACATAGATCTTATAGATTCAGCTTAAAACCCTACGAATCTGTTTCGACATTTGTCCTGGATCGATGTACCGTGTAGGGCACTGATGAGAACTAATATGTTCGAAACAGCTGTCTGTTGTTCGGATTCAATCCGGAACAAATGTCGAATCCTACCCGTGACGGGGTCCCTTTTCAAAAATAGCTATGACATTTGTTTATATAAATTAGGTTTAATATGAAAAGCTATAAATATATGATGACTTAGGATGTAGTAATAAATTAGTATATGAATTGGTAATAATATTATAATAGTGTGATAAATAATAATATTTATTTGGTAAAGGTTATTATAAAGATTATTATTTATAAATATTACACATGAATATATAATTGTCATTGCAAATTCTCTACAACCTATTTCATCGTATTTTGGAATAATTGAATTCAAATTAATTTTTTTTAATATCAAATCTATTTGTTGATTATATCACGTAACATTAATGTTCCACTTGTTTTAATTTCTGTTTAGGGTACATCGATATTTGCTCATCAAAAGCTTATATAAATTTAGTGTAGTATTATTAAAATGAATATATTATAAATATTATACGCTAATAATATTAATGATGGTTGTTCGAAACATATTTGCCATATTGTGGTAGAAATTGTTATAAAATAACTACTACGAGGATATTAAATTTACAATATTATTTATTAGGTTTGAAAATTATTGACAAAACACGTAAATCACATAAAGTTTTCCTGATGGAATACCAGAATAACTAATTTTTATCTGCCATATACTATAGGGGATGTCTTCTAAAAATATCCAAAGCCATAACTGCAATACTATGTCCGATTTGGAAAAACAAAATAGTTTAATAAATACAACGGCAATGTTTCTTTTTACATCTTTTCTGTGCGGTTATACAATATGTTAGTCAAAATATCAGAATAGACAATAAATAGTATTTTGGACATTGACTTCACATGTAAAGGAACAATCCAGTGATTTATCTCTTCTAATAATAGCGTTTCGTTGTTTACAACTTATACTAAACATTAAAAACTACCATTTTTTCTTTAGTAAAGTAACTAAGTAAATCTGACACAGAGGTCTGAAGACTTGAACCATTTGAGCCGTCGCATTGTATCATTATCGTCAAAGACTGTAACTGTAAACTTATTGGTATGCACTTTCATTAGGTCACTACATTTCTTATTTTGTATCTGTATCTCTTCTTTCACTGATGATATATTTAGATATCTATATATTATTTCATTCGACACATACCGTGGAACGTTACTGATGTTGCGAAGCACCTTTCATTGAAAACGCTGAATAGTGTCTATGTTCGATTTGCTGACTAATATCTATAACTATATACTATATGTCCAAATTGATCTAATAATTGACGTATATTAGGATATTGCTTTCTAACGAAAATTTTGAGTTTCTCCCAATGAGCCAGAACATTTTACTAAACTTAATTCCCAGCTCCTTACTTTTTAGCAAATATCTGTTTTTGTCAAGTTATTCTACAACTGAGGTTAATATCAAGGTGTCTTTCACTTTCCTGTTGTGGTAGCTGTTTATTATTTACTCTTATTGGCGAATAATTATCTCTGCGCAGCGTGAACTGATTTAGCATGGACTGATTGTCTCTCGTTTACTGTAGCAAAAGCATCTGTGGTTATCAGTTGTGTGGTTGGAAGATCAACTGTGTTTAAAACGTACAGGACGGGCCCCAGTATATAGCCCTGTGGTGCCCCTATGTTTATAAGGAGTAATGATGTTTACTCATATTTCTGTTTGGCTATGACAACAATGTAGCACTGATATTACTTTTTTAATGTCAATATCAGGCAATAATGATCTTTCTTTAAACGGAACATTATATATATTTTGAAGTGATCTACTAGGGATATTTTTTCTGAAATTTTAAACACAATTAATATTTGTACCCTTTTTTGCTCATTGTTGGACAAATTCTAGAAGTATTTTACGAGTATATATTTCTGTAATTAACATATTAATAAGTATTATTAGTAGCAAACAGTTTTATGGAATGCAAGGTAGGTTAACTAATCATAGGAAGAGGCTGGAACTTTCATTGCAATAGCAAAAACTGGAGACTAGTTTTCCTTGACTACCGGATTATACGTTTTTCGGCATGCGTTTCGCCAACCGAGCGTCGGGTAATTTGGTATTCTAGGGAAATGATTAATACCATTTTTAAACTACTTTAATTTCGATTTATATCAAAATCTTGTTCAGATTCAGTAAACCGTTACGGATATTTGCCGGCCTCATGCATTGTTCCCTAATAAGCTCACTAAACTTATTTATTTTTCTCCATGCCATGGAGAATTCTAAGATAACTAAAGTAAACACAATAAACCGAAACAAGTTATTTCTTCACTGTTCATTGACCATAAAGAAAAATAGTCACGTTCAGTTCTCACCAAAATTCTTATGTAACCACAAGAATTTTTGTGAGAACTCAACCTGACTATTTTGATGCACTGTTCACAAATAATCTCATTCGATTATCTTTCTTCATCCCATGGAAATTATTAAGGTAGTTAAAGTAAAAAGAGTAAACTGAAACAAACTATTCCTTCACTGTTGACTGACCATGAAGAAAAATTGTGAAGTTGAGTATCTCACAAAAATTCGTATATAACCATAAAACTTTTTTGTCGGAAAGTAAATTTTTTAAATAGAAAATAAAATGATTTATAGAAAATTCATTGACATAAGTTATTGAATGTATTGCGAGAATATGATTCCAGCTCAGGTCAGATAATCGACATGGGTCTATAAAAGTTCAGCACGCTTCTCCATGGACACTACATGGATGGATGATCTCTCGTATTCTCTGATAGAGGTCACTGCGGTAATGTTATTTGTACTGTGGTCTGGGATGGCGGACTGGATTTAGTATTGGGATACCATTGTTTGCTTGGGTCCAAGTCTCGAGGGGGGGGAGTGGAAAGTTTGGCATCTCTCCCCGAGCATGAGTGTGCCTGTACTTATCTTTATGTGTAACCCTATCCTTTGCCGCTTGAGGCTTTATGGAAAGGAAGTCGATTTCTGTCTCCAAAGTACACAAAGTGAAATTTATTTACAGTCATGTACATTGTCAATCTCTAAATAAGGCTCATTTAGGTTAATTAATTTTCTTATTTTAAATTGTAATAATCATTACATTTTCATTTGCTTTGTCAAATTATTATTATTCAAAAAAAATGTTATATAATCAATCCCTCATTTTATTTCAATGTAGCTAAACAACGAGTCTTTTCAAATGATGCAATCGGAGCTTGAGTTTTTCACTAAAAATAATCTATGACGCCATAAGTTTTAAAAGTATGCCTCGAAAAAATTTGAGGTTATTCCGAATAGCGGCATTTCAAGTACATTTTTTATATGCCCGAGTTTTTTAAAAAAATATATATATTAGTATGAATTTTATCGAATTCATAGGTACATTATTTTCGAACTCATTGTTTACTCATAAAGTAATATTCGTATATAGACATGAAATATCAGTTTTATTTAGTTATGCATATATTTTTGCCATATTGTATTTGGTGTTATAATAGACTACATAGAACGATATCACATTTTGATGCTATTTCATATATTGCTATTTCTATTTCGCATATTATTGTGCAGAAGAAGAAACTACCAGCTACAAAAAGTAGTTGGCAGTTTGTTTACACATTTTGACATTTTTGCAGTATTTTCTGAAATTCCCTCGTTACGTTTTAATCACTCCATTTACAACGTCCATCATTATCCTTTCTCTATCCCCTATTATGTTGACTGTCTCCTACACAATACATCTTCTTTTATAATCTTGGTCATTGAAAATTTTGATCTAATGTCTACTGATGACAAGGAATAAATGTTTATGCATCTTTATGTAACTCGTGATTACACATAAAACCTTTTATTACGTGAATCTTGTCGTACAGCTTGCGTTCAATTTTATTTCCCTGTTTAAATACCGCTCCAGCGTTTAGTAGTATACATTATTTCTCATCTCTAAGATGACAATTCAAAGGAAAATTTTGATTAACATCTCTAAGATTGCGACGTTTATATTTCGTCTCTTTTGTAGTTGCGGCTTCCGATGTGGAAATTTAATTTTCTTACAGTTTTATCGCTGTAGATAACTGTGCATTAACATCGTCTGCTCCTTTTATTATATGCTATAATATTTGAGATATTTAAGAATGCCTGGCCGCTCGTCCTAAAAATGTACTACATTGTTTCGTGCTTTTATTAGACTTATGGCAGTTGATAATAAAACGTTATTACAGTATGTTTGACAAGTCATTTTACAAAAGGTTTTAAAATATCACATGTATAGTGTAATGCAACAAGATTTACCATTATTTATGTTCTGTGATATATTAAATTACAGTTATTCGCGATAATATTTCAAGGTCAGAAATAAACCCAGCTTGTTATGAAAAAGAAAATGGGTAAATTGTCAGTTGCTTAAAATGTAGTAGGCATGGTGGAACAGCATAGTGTTTATTTGTAGCTGAAACTTTCGTTTATTTTAATGATAGCTGGCATAAACAAAACCCAGAAATATGATCGAGAAGCCCCTCTCGCCACACTTTGTATACCGTAACTACTCGCTTTGAGATACCTAGGTGGAGATAATTAGGTCGGTGAAAAATTTTGCTTGTGATCAACAAATTATGCATTTTAAGGTGATAAGTACCAAACATTTGCGCCTCCTGCCTCCTTTTAAGAGCTGTGTCGTCTGCTCGATGGACTACTCTTTCGTTAGGGGATGGACCATTTTAGTATGGCGCCTCATCCTGGATTTTATTTCCTGGAGATTTCCATAAGTCCTGCGTAGATTGCATCTAGGTCCTGCGGTGGTCAAGCATTCTTCTCATGTATTACATCTAAATGTCTCCATGGTCCTTGATGGTCATCTTCTGCTTTGCTCTGTTAATACTGGACACTTCGCTGGTGCAGGGTATTGGAATTCCTGTCTTTGCGTTGCCAAGTATAACCTAGGAAAATTTCGTCTCCCGACACGTTGGTCATGTCCCTTGGAGTAATCCCTGCTCAGAATGTCTATCCCTTGGCAGCTACTACCAGATTTGGACTGCGAGATGGGGCGGAAAGAACCACTAGCTCTCTAGTTCCGCGATGCTTGGTTTTTGGCTAGATCATCACAAAGCGCTGGTACTAATGGATCAAGATTTGCCTAACTCGTGCTATATATATATATATATATATATATATATATATATATATATATATATATATATATATATATATATATATATATATATATATACCTTTCTGGAAAATAAGTGTTACCGAAGTGGCATGACTTCCAGCCAAGTTTTATAATTGGAAACAGTCACATATGGTTTACAAGATGCAATAAATTATGAATAGAGGGTTGTTCGTCGATCAAATACACTATAGTACGTGAACGATTTTCTTTTGTGGAAAATAAATTTAAAATCAATAATATTACAATGAAATGAATAGTGAATATATGTAGTAATCTTTAATGTTAGTTTGTGCCAAAACTTACAATGTAATCTAATACTCATTTACCGATAACTTGGATATTAATTGGAACTTAAGTTATGAAATGGCCCTCATCTATTAATGGATAGATAGACAAATCCTTGGAGACTTCTCCTCCAGGTTAGTAACTTATGATATTCAATAATGTCCACGGATATAAATACCGGATATATTCACGCAGTAGTCCCACTATTCCATACGTAACGGTGCTTTTAAGTGGAAGTCTTCCATTCGCGAAAAAAAGGTTCTTTTACACTTTTAAGTGAGATATCGCAAAAGTTAACTGTTTCTTTAAGGGCAATTAGAAACTTCCCCAGCTAATATCATTTTAAAAGTAAACATTAATATATTTCATGTTCTTACTTAACAATCACAAATTATACAGAAAAGTAATGTTCTCATATTCTTTAATTATATACCACAATATATCTGCATTTGCAATATAAACAAATAGAATTTGAACGCTATTAGATTCTTTGTATTATTGATTAGGTAAATACATATTTAATTTTATAAATACGTATTTACCATTAAAGTTGTAATTCAATTATAATTACTATAAGCTCATTCAGCAACAGCCAAATTATATTTTACAAATAGCCTTCATATTTATGTATCAGTCTCAGAATACGTTTTCGTTTCAATTGTAAACTTCATGACTTTCTAATACAACGTATCTTTAACTATTTGCTGAACACTAACACAGAATTACGTTAAGAAAACAACACAAAAAGAGAAATGGTTGATCAAAATGTAAATCGACAAAATTGGACAGAGCAGCACTGAATTGGGAACGAACTTGGTCAATCCCGAGGAAATGATGTTCTCATTGGGTTTCCTGGCAGATACACCCCACGAATTTAGTAGATTTATGGAAGCTAAATGATTTCTACGAGCCGAGGGATAATTGGAGAAAATTCTAGTAAATTATTTCTTTCGTGTGTACTGTATTAGACTTGTTTAATTTTATTTTCCCTTAAATATAGATTTATCATGATAAATCGTCACCTGAGAATATGTCTTCTATCTGTCATATTTATAATTTGTGGGAACTGCAATTTAAAAATTTGTGTTGATGTGCAAGTAGTTGCACAATATATTGTTTGTTGAAGCAAACTTTCAACTTTATATACTTAAAAAATACTAATAAAAAGTGTTAGTATTTTATTAAAATTTGTTGAAGAAAAGTTACAGAAAAAGAGAGGTTTGCAGATAGAACAGTTTTATAATTTTTTTTAAACAAAATACACTTTTTATAATACCTGCTTAAGCACTATTATAATAAAAGTAAGAATATGGATTACTTTTTACTACAACAATATTATTTTATACATTTTAAACTTACTTTTGCTCTTTTCTTACTTGAGGAAGCACCCTGTTGAGTGTTCTTTCGTTTTGCGATAGAATTTGCCTTTAGCTTTTTGATGTCGAAGATTCATCAATCTCATAGTCTGCTTATGTAGATTTCCAAGACTGATCTAATGTTACATCTTCGTTTTACTCTTCTCTAGTCATCTTAAGATTTAAGGACCGTTGTACTGTTTAAATAGCGTTTTAATAAATAATGTGTCAACTGGTGGCAGAAATTTAAAAAGTTTACATAAATCAATAACTTTTGCCAAAGGTAGCAAGCATTCATTTGGAGGAGCGCATACTTTTAGTGTTGACAATTTATGTGAAATATAAAGTAGCCTTATTAGGCTTTTTCATGTTGTAACAGTCGTCATATCTACTGTCAAAAAATCTGGGTCTGTATTATTTAACTTGTAGTATTCTTTCATAGGTTCTGATCTTAAATATTTAATTTGTTTTAATGAAGCGTAAGGTATATTCTTAAAATTGTAGCCTAGAGTAGTTATCTTGAATTCTTTAAACTCAGTTAATTGTAAGTGGTAAACTTTAAATCTTATTTCCGTTGTATGTAACTTGTAGGAGTAATCTAATCAAAGCTAAACGACTAAATATTTCAAGTACTTTAAATGTCCAATAAGATATTTTTCCGTTTGACTATGTATCTTATCTACTTCCTGCATAGCAGTATGGCTAGGTTCATAATATTTTTGTATTGTTTCCTCTACAGTAAGGTTCTCATCCATAATGCCATTGTCATAATAGTTTTTTATTTTATGGGACACACAAATCGGACCACAATTCAAGTTTGGTATGTCAGCTAAAATGTATTTAAAATGTTTACATAAAGCTGCGGCTAGGTCCTTTCCTATTCGCCCTTGAAGCTCCTCGGACCGTACTGAGCAGTATGCTCTTTTATTTTTGTTGCAGTAACTGATCATATTATATATATTTAGTTTCCTACTATAAGAAAGGCAGATATGTTGGTAAACCTTGGTAAAGCAAACACATTTTCTCGTAGAAGTCTGCAGAAGATGCCTGCAGTTTCAGATTCATTATTTTTGCGATCTTTTCCACGCTCTGTTTTTGTAATTTCTTTCGATGCTGAGTGTTTATTAAAGTAAACACGTTCTTCTTCTAATAAACCGTTACTTTTTTCTTTGAGCCACAAAAGTTCACAAACGTCACACCTATCCTTTTTTGGTTTCAAGAATTCTATATTAAATTTAAAATTAAATGTGTGTCTGTAGAAGCTTTCTTTAACGGGAAGAAATTTTTTTCATTACAACATTTCACATAGAGATTATATAATATTGATCAATTTAATCAACATAAAAGTATTCTTTAGCTTTAAATCTCGACACTGTTGATAAACTACACAAATTAACAATAAGTCTCAATCAATTATTGTAGCTCACCTTATACTTTCATCGATTTCTATACAAAACTAGTATTTTATTCAGTAGAAACACACACAGTTTGTAAATACTGTTTGTAAACTGACAAATTGGTGTTAAATCGTTTTATCTATAAAAATGCTGTAAATATATTGGCTGATCAGATATAACACTGTAACATCAAAAATAACCTAGGATATGTAGATGGAACATCCTAACACTGCTCATAATACCTTTAATCTGTATAATTTCTATCCCAATTATATTCAGACAGAGCAATATGCATATTTAAAATTTAATACAAGACGAAACTCAATTAAAAAAAAATCAGATAGAACAGTATGGCTGTAATTCTCAAGTGACAAAATGTACTTAAGCTGTCGTAGTCGGATTTTCATATAGAATTTCATTTTTATTAATAATAATTTTATTATTATTTTCATTGATAGTACATCATGTAGACAAAATAGACAAAGTAGATCAGGTTTTATTAATATAACTAATAATTTTATTTTATGATATAATTCTGTAGTTCTCAGTCAACATTTTCTGTTATTTTTTTTCATTTCTAGAGAAGCTATAAATGAGAAAAAATAGGATTTCTAGAGAAGCTAGGTTATTGATGAACAGTTCTTGTAAAAAAAAAATCTCTAAGTTATATACTAGATTCTCACAACTCCTCACTTGCCACAGTTTGGTATAAATAGAAATTAGAGGTAATTTAATAATAGTTTTAATAATCTTTCGATAATGTTAACTTCGTTATTGAAATAAGAAACGTATTTAAGTTTTCGTGTAAAACTGTTCCTGTTTGTTATTATCGTTCCTATGTGTTCCTAGCATTGTTTGTTATTACCGTTTGTATTGTATGCTCCCCGAGAAAGAAAATATATGTGAAATTATTGACAATAAATATTACTAAAGTAATTGAATTGAGCATTCATTCATGATATCCTTTATGTCGTACAGATTGTCCCAAATTTTATTACTTAGAGCTCTGTTAAAATTTAAAATACAATTTTCATTAATATTTCCTTTTTAAAATCATGTAATCTTATTATTTTTGTTTAGCTTAATATTATGAAATTGAAAAAGAAACATAAAAGTTATATAAGAACATACATCCGCCTTTTTTGAAATCAGTTAAAAAAATCACTTAATTTTCGTTTTTGTCTTACCGAGATAATTAATTTTAATTATATCGTCTTCAGATGAGTTATTTTCAGTTTTAAATTAATATTCTTACTTATCCCCATAGATATGCCCCTTACATATTTTCATAAAGAATAATCAATGGAGATTAAATCAAGAAATATACTGGCACTTCAATTGATCTTTCTCATTCTGTATTACTCCTATGATCATCTGAATTCTGATTATTTTGTAATTTTGTATATGTTGTTTAAGAAGGTTTTATAACTAATTTTATTTCCTACAATTCCTATTCATACATTAACGAATTTCAATGTGAATTAGTAATAGTAAATAATCACAGTTAGTTCTGTCAAGATTAGTTCTTACATAAAATATTGTTTTTAAAGATATATTTGCTATTATTTAAGAAAGATCATTTAGAATTTAAAATAATTATTAGTTTATTTTCCTCATAAATTGCTTGTTATCGGAGATAAACTCCCCACTTCAGCACCATCCTCTATAGTCCACACTGTATATTCTACATTAATTTGAAAATAACGTATCTATAGATATAAAATCTCTTTGAATAGACAACATACATCATGCTCCTAAACAATACATCCCGAGCCATTTTATCACACAGTATGTATGTAAATCTCGCGTCGAGCTGGAAGCTCAAATAAATAGACATATCTATCTGTCTGCAGAACGAAATGATCCGCAGGAATAAGAAATTACTCAGACGCGAAGACAGCGTGGAATATTTATGGACATGCCTATCTGAACTTCCCCAATACTGTACCGAACTCAGTGCACTAACTGCATCAACTAACTGCAGTTTTAACCCAGTTGCCGTAATCAAAACTTTCAGATGCGTCAAATTGTTTCAACATGCGATCATAAAGTGCTATTAACGTATTATTTCATTTGGTCGGAGCAGGCGCAGGTTTTCTGAAGGAGTTTAATTAGTTACATTTGAAATCTTTAAGTGTTCACACTTAACATTCTAATAGTAGGAAATAAATGTCTATTGTAAGTGTTCATAGCTACTTATAATATTCTGAATTGCTAAAGATAAAACCAATACAAAAAATAATTCAGGAGTACATAAGTTGACTTACCTTAAGGTATATGTAGGATAAACAGGAAGACAATGTGCGACTAGCAGAACACAGAAGGAGTTTTAATAATAACAAAAGAGATTCAACATATGCAACTCATCTAATTGAAGCAGACTATAGATTTAACGAAGAATTTAAAATTGTACATATAGAGAAGATAAGCTTAAAATTAAATTTATTAGAATCTTTAGAAATTAATAAAGCAAAGAAATCTGATATCATATTAAATTATTAAATAGAAACAAATTTGTCCCCGTTATTAAATTTACTTTAGTTCAACATGCTATCCAAAAATAGTGTTTAAAATTTACAGATAACATGCCATGAAATTTTATAACTTAATTCCAATAGTTTAATAGTAGGAAATTCCATAGTAATAAACCTAGAATTACTCTAGTTATATAAACGCAGTTCGACAATGTAAAATTTAGTATATGCACTCAACATCTGAAAAAGCCACTGTGTTGGCGAAACAATTGTTATGTTTAACAAATAAAAAGTGAAGATCTAACCGGCAAAGGTTTTAATTATGTATACTTATAATATTCTTACCCTATATACTTCTCAGTAGTAAACTGTATAGTTGTCTAATGTAATATATCGTAATGTAATGTCATGTAAATACTAAAGGTACGGAAATTGGATGGATGACTGACAGTTTTCTATAAGAGTACCGGTAATAATTTCATTCACACTATGGTCCAGGAAGGCAGCCTGAGTCCAGTATTGATGGTTTAATTGAAGAGTACAGGGAAATAATAGAATATATCTACTTAGAATAGAATAGAATATGTAAATCTGAGAAAGCCAAATTCTTAAGTTACAATATATTATATTTTTTATGGCTGCTTAAATTATTGCCCTATACAGTTTTCTGTAGTAAGGTGTATAGTTGTATAATGTAACGTATTGTAATGTAATGTGAAGTAAATGTTCATACGTACGGAAAGTGGACTGATGACTGAGACTTTTCTATAGGAGTATCTGTAATAATGTCATTCACAGTATGGCCCAGAAAAGCCTGAGTCCAGAATTGAAGACTGCAGGAGAAAAATAATATCTACTTAGGATATATGTTAGGGCTGGGAGAAATAATCTATTAATCGATAAATAATTGATTAATTGATTAATCGATTAATTGATTAATCGATTAATTGATTATCAATCGTTTATGGATTAATCGATGTAATCTATCAATCAATTATTAATCTAGGTTCGATTAATCGATCACCTATTGATTATTAATTGATCTACAAATAGTTTACAGAAGTTTTACGGTTACACATCCTTTTATTATCATTTATCAATCATAGCATTCGCTTTTACTCCACCGTATCGTAAAATTTTGCTACAGTGCCAGTTGCAACTTCGGCAGTCGGCACTAAAATAATCTAAAATAAAAAAATATTATCTGTGACATAATGACAGTTTGCTTCAGCCCACACCCCACAGTATTTTCTATCTAGAATAATGTATTAAGACTAAGTTAAGAACACTGTGGCTCCAGCTTCACCAAAGTAGTCCCTCTCTCCATGATCTCCTCCATCTCCACTATCTCTAGTGACTCAACAGCAAACAACTTTTCTTAAAAAATTTTCCTCTAAAATAAGAAATAATGCACCTTTCCTCTTTAATAATATTCATGTTTGCTTAAATTGTGAATACCCTGTACTTCAAATGTCGCATTTTTTCACTGTATTGTCATTTTTTTGACAAGTGAAATTTGTTATGAAGAAGGTTTTTTCGTAAAATCAAAAATACAAAAGATTTTCCTCTTGTAAAGTCAATCCGGTGACCGGTGACATAAGGTATATCGTATATACTATGTACTATATGAATTATAACTTATCTGAATAAAAATTTAAAAGTTAATATCTACATTATCTACAGATACGTATCTAGGGCCAGGAGAAATAATCGATTCATCGAAAAATAATTGATTAATCGATTATTTGATTATATTTTCCTAAATAATCGATTAATCGATTATCGATAATCAATTATTCGATTAATCGATTATGTGATTAATCGATTGTCGGATAATCGATTACAGATTATCAATTAATCGATTATCAATTAATGACTAATCGATTATTTTTGATAATCCATGATTGACTGTTATATTTCATAATCGGCTCAGCCCTAATATATGTAAATCTGAGAAAGCCTCCAAATTCTTCAAAATATATGATATTTTGAAGAACTAAACATAAGTTTATATATCATGTTACTAAAGCTCTATGTAGCGAGTTACAACGAAAAATTAAAGTTAATTTTCAAGAAAATGCAGTATGGAATATCTTCGGTTTATCACCCATGTAATAAAATTTCGTAGAAAACTTTTGCGTCTGGTCTGCACTATTACATTAATACTTGTAAATTTTCAGATTTCTTCTTTGGAATTGATGTGCATGTAAGAGGTTATCATACATACTTCAGAATAGTAAAACTAAATTTGCTGGAGAGGTCCTCGTTTTTTAGTCTCTGATTTATTACTAAGAATTCTATATCCCTTATAGGTAGAACTGTTACGAATAGAAGAAGTAGGCGACGTTTAATTTTTGTATAACTTTTCGCAGTTCTTGCGTTTTACTCTCAAATTTGTGTGTAATATGAACAAAATGGAAGCCTGGACTCATCGCTGAGGTACCTCATTCTGAGTATAAATTAGTCCTGGCTCTTTAAGTAGGTATCTAAAATTTACATTTATATATTGCTTCCTATTATTTAGGTATGAAGAACATAATTTCAGAACAGTGTGTCTAACTCCGCAATATCCAGTAAATATTAGTTTCAATAAAAATATTTACACACTAGCACAGTCAGAAGTCTTAGTAAGGTTATTATGCCATTAGAGTTTCGCACTCATTAAAACCTTCGACTATATTTTCAATCAGTACCAATACAGCTTTAGTAGTAAACTTGCCTTCTTAAGGGGGTATTCTAGTCTTAAATTTTGAAAAAATTTTCATATTGTTAAAGTTTGGACATTGAAGAATATATCGTCGAGAGAAAATTTTAAAATTCCAATAATTTACAGAGTTATAGCTATTTCAGAGACGCAGCATCTAAGCCGAGCAACAAGCTTCTGATGCTCTTAAGCAACCTAGAACTGCTCGTAAATTATAACAACCTTTGGAATACATATATTTTGAAGTCGAAGAAGGCACACACTATGAACTTTCAAGTTTTGTACAAACCCTCAATGTATAACATTTTATCGCCCCAACCATTTTGGTATCAAAATAATTTTTTTTTCTATTTTCAAAATCCCCCAAAATCTGAAAACCCGGAAGGATAAGAAACGTATAAATGTAGACATATTGAGGGATCAGAATATGAAAGATAAGTTCCAGGAGAAAACAGATCAATTAATAAATAAAACGAGTAAGGACGAAATCAAGAACGCAGAAACTGAGTGGGAGGGTATCAAGAATAGTCTAGCTTCCGCGGCTACGGACGTTTTAGGACACGATAAAAGGGAAGCTAGGAAGCCCTGGATAACGGACGAAATCTTAAACTTAATGCAAAAGAGACGAGGCTACAAAAACAGACGAGACGAAGAAGGACTGAAAACGTATAAGGCAATAAAGTGGGAAATCATTAGAAAATGTAGAAAAGCGAAAGAACAATGGATAGAGGAGAAATGCAAAGAAGTAGAAGATAAGTTGCAAGTAGGTAAGACCGATGAGGCTTACAAAATAATTAAGAGGAACTTCAGGGATGTAGGAACAATAAGTAGAAATGTTAGGAGTCAATCGGGGGACATACTGATAGGAAGAGAGGAGAAAGCGGATAGATGGAAGCAGTACTTAGGAAATTTATACGAGGGTCAGGAGTTAGGAGAGATATTAGAGGAAGAATCTAGCATCGATAGGGAAGATGTAGGAAAACCTATATTGAGAGAGGAATTTGAAATAGCACTAAGGGGGCTAAAGAATAATAGAGCGCCGGGTGTAGATAAAATACAGGCGGAAATTTTGAAATGTGCGGGACAGAAAGTAGTAAATAGGATGTTTGAACTGGTAAAATACATATACGAAACGGGCGAGATGCCGGAGGATTATAAGAGGAACATTATCGTTACTATACCGAAAAAGAGAGGAGCCGACAAATGCGAGAACTTTAGAACGATTAGCCTAACTTCCCATGCGTCAAAAATCTTAACTAGAATAGTGCAGAAGAGGATGGAAAATAGAGCGGAGGAAATACTAGGAGAAGACCAATTCGGGGTTAGGCGAAATAGGGGAACTCGCGAAGCTATTCTGGCGCTAAGAGTAATGTTAGAGAAAACAATAGAAAAAGGAAAGAACGCTTATATAGGATTTGTAGATTTAGAAAAAGCTTTTGATAACGTAAGATGGGAAAAAATGTTCGAGATACTAAAGAATGAAGTATGGAGATAGGAGAGTAGTACACAATCTATACATAGAGCAAACTGCTGTTATAGAAGTAGAAGGGGAGGAAAGGGAAGTAGGTATTAGGAAAGGAGTAAGACAAGGATGTACGCTATCACCACTAATTTTTAATCTGTACATCGAAGAGGCGATTAATGTGGTAAAAGATAGAGTGGATTTCGGGATTAAAGTACAGGGACAGAAACTAAAAATGCTGAGATTCGCGGATGATATAGCAGTATTAGCATCTAGTAAGGAGGAACTAGAATCAGCATTGAACGAAATGGAGGCAGTGTTGACAGAGGAATACGGAATGAGGGTGAATAAAAACAAAACTAAAGTGTTAGTGTGCAGAGGGCGCGAGAGCAGAGCAAAAACGAAAGTACAAATTAATAACGAAAGATTGGAGGAAGTTAAAGACTTCACTTATTTAGGAAGTAAAATAAATTGGGATGGAAGAAGTGATAAAGACATAAAACAAAGAATAGTCGAGTAGCTTTTAACAAAAAGAAAGCACTTTTATGCTCGGGGGTAATAAACTTAGAAACAAGGAAGAGATTTTTGAAAACATATGTATGGAGCACGGCACTTTATGGCTGCGAAATCTGGACGGTAGGGGAAGCAAGTAGGAAGAAATTAGAAGCTTTTGAGATGTGGTGTTACCGAAGAATGATGAAAATACCATGGACTGATAGGGTTAGAAACGAAGAAGTACTGGAGAAAGTCGGCGAGAAAAGGAGTATGTGGAAAAACTTAAAGAAGAGAAGAGATAGAATGGTAGGCCACTTGCTGAGACATGGGGGAATAGTCCGCGATATTTTGGAGGCAGAAATAGGAGTGAAGAAAGGCAGAGGTAGGCCTAGATTAGACTACTGCTCGCAAATAGTAAGGGATGTAGGTTGTAGCACAATTAGCGAAATGCGTAGGTTAGCACAAGATAGGAGAAGCTGAAGGTTAGCGTCCAACCAGTCTTAGGACTGATGACCTAATGATGATGATGATGATTTTCAAAAATTAGAAATTATGAAGAAAAATAGTCGAAAAGTGTCTTTTTTTTCAGACAGGCGCCATTTTGCGAAAACATTTTTTTATAACGACATATGCCGATCTACTATAACGACATTCTTACAAATCAATAATCTTTTCTTAAATTTTATTACAGGTGACCAGAAGGGTTGAAATCGTGTCAACTAACACACCCTTTTCTTTACTCTCAACTTTTCCAGCTTATAACTTATTTAATTTTCATTTTGATTTTTACAAAAAATTTTTTTGTTTTTAAAATACCAATAAATATGTTGTAAAAAAATTAATATTAAAACTTTTTTTCTTTTTTTTTATAGAGCTCGACAGAACGCCGAAAATGTATGCCTCTAGGCCAGAATACCCCTTTAATGTAACGAAGAATCAAATAAAATATGGTTGTCCTCACAATAAATTACTAATCTGTATTTAGTTATGATTCCTAATATTTTCACAACTAATAATATCGTTAGTTACTCTTGTTTTGTATTTATTATAAAATTAAACATATATATATATATATATATATATATATATATATATATATATATATATATATATATATATATATATATATATATATATATATATATATATATATATATATTGTCGCCGTTCAGTAAAATAACTTCTGTAAATACAGAATGATAAACAGTAATTTAATATGTACGATAAATTTTACATTTAGTGGCAACTTAATTTCCTACGTAAGACATTCTGAGGATTTATGGTGTACAGCAGAAGCCACATTTTACGGTATTTATCAGGTTTTTAATGGATATGGAGTTCCACCGAAAAGAAATAATATAGAACAAAACACGATCTATTGACGTTATTAAAATACGATAGAAATAATTACGCTGAAGTATTTACATGGAAATTATAGGCGTGTGTATTTTAATCTGCCTTGAAGAAAATAAAAATATAAACGTAAAATTCGTTAAAAGGAAACTGATGATAAATCAAGAATAAATCGCGTTGGACAAAGGAAGCTTCCTGAGAAATAGTTTTTAATTAATGGCGGAGATATCACCGTTATATCAATGTGTATGAATATTTTTACTTTTTGCACTCAACTATACGCGGAAAAGTAATGTAATCATGTTAAAATTTTTTCTAGCGTTTATTTTTCATTTTTCGGCCTAAAAACAGAAAAAAAGTTTTTAAACCATTTTGTGTGTGTGTCATTAATATTGTCGTCGTTGCCATTGTTGTCGGCATTAATAAAATTTCTTGTTAGCACGATAACTCAACTAAATCGTGTCGTATCGATCGAGTTTTGACTGATTCTGATCGAGGACGTCTCCCGGACGATACCTATTGATTTTGAGGTGGATAGAACACGCTCTACCATGTTCATGGGTCATGAGAAAGCACAATAGTAGACTATTTGAGAATTTTTTTTTGTTAGCACGATCACTCAATTAAATCGTGTCGGATCGATCGGGTTTCGACTGGTCCTGATTAGGGACGTCTACCAGATGACATCTATTGATTTTGGGGTAGATAGAATACACCCTACCCTGTCCATGGGTCATGAGAAAGAACGATGGTGGACTATTTGAGAAAAGTAAAACTGTCGCATAAAACACATATTCTGTATTTAAGTGTTGGTTCATTTTTTCTCGGCCACTAAATTTCGAGATAGAGATGTTCTACGTGTGGAAAAGTCCGTTTTAAGGTTTCAGAACTGTTGGCGGATATATCACCGTTATATCAATGTGTACGGATATTTTTTTGTAATCGACTTTATTTAAATATTTTTTATATTCTTTTTCCTTCCTTCCCTTTTTAATCCATAATCATTACACAAATAATAGTTATACATCGCTGAAGCGATTAGTGTTTAGGGCGCAATAAAATATATTGACAGTAAAGAAATGCATTTAAAGTGTTTTAAAACATAAACGCTGTAAATGACATTGGCGACTTCGCCATTTCTTTAAATGTAATAATTTTGAAGTCGGTGCCATACAATATTAGTAATGCGAAAATAGCAGCCCTCGACAATTTTAAATGTAAGCTCGTTGTTATAGTAGGAAGGTATACATTTTTTTATGTTTTACTTGTCAGCGACTTCAAAATAATATAAAACAATTAATAATAATTACATAATAAACAATAATTTCGTAATTACATTAAACGGAACAGCAAAGAAGTATTGTTGTAGAAAGAGTATTTACTTCTTGCTTTTTAGTTACGTTCCTGTTTTTTTGAAGTCGTTTTTTTAAACTTATTGTTTTGTGTATTAAATTGCTCCTGGCCAATGCATATTCTTAAACTGTATAGTTTCTTGCTGAATTATATCATCGTGTAATTTCTTACAAATAAATTGGCTTGTTCCTGTAGAATGTTGTTGTATGAAGGAAATATGTACTTCCATATATGCATCTATTAATGGTATTTTATAACATACTAAAATTTTTTGGTTCAATGATTGGATATTGTTTTATATCTAGCAAATGAAAAGAAGCTCTGCGAAATAAAAGATGACGCGTACCAACAAAGTTACGAGGAATTAAAGTACAACATATTTATCAAGCCAAAAACGAAGACATGGAAACTGTTAACTGGAAAGGAATTAAATATGTATGACATCAAAAGGACACACGTAATGCTTTTCAATACCCGAATGTGTACCGAAGTGACTTTAATACTATAAGTATGAAAAGACAAGGTATATAATCGACAAACTTAGCTACCAACTTAAACTTGTAGTCGCTCTATAATACTCTTTTAAAAATAAATGAAAGGGGATTAAGAAATATGTCATTCAAAAGAAGCCTTTATTTTAGATGGAATATTACGCGTTCTATAAGTCTCTGATTTTTTTTGAGAAATAATTAGAATAAGGAAGAAGCTTCGTTTGTTGGTCAATGTATACAGACATTTTTAATTTTGTAAAGTAAATTTTATGGTAGAGAACATAATCATCATCATTATTCATTGGATAAAAGCTGAAACTATATGTAGAAACTAAAGCTGAATTTAAATTAAGAAATTGTGAATATTTAGTGTTGGTCAAATTTTACTCAAAAAAATAAAGCCGTAAAAGACAATCTTTGGATGACGATACGGACAATATCTGGCATTATCATAATGCATTACTGCTCCATTCAAGAACAAAGTTGCTTCATCAAAAACAACAAACATTAGATAACTAGAATTCTCATCTCAATACAACATAATATCTTCACAAAATTATATGCAACGATCTGAACCATCCTTATTCAACTCTTGTACTAAATGTACTTAGCGACATGGTTAATGGGATCACAAATTCAGTTGCCTGAATATTCTTGAACTCCAGATATTAATGAGAAGGGGCTGGAACCATCGATGCAGCAACAATAACAGAAAACCAGTTTTCCAGGAATCCCGAAAGATTACATGTCCTTTGACAGACATTTCGCCAACTACATTGGCATTATCGGGAGATGATTATATCTAAGTTTTCAGTGCTCAGTCTTAGATCTATCACATTCTAAAAGGGAGGGGCTGAGTTTAGACGGAAGGGAGTGGTTACAATTGAGTATAGAACAGATATTACAACTACTCAAATTTAATACCATTTCAGGTATTACATTTTTTACCATTTCAAGTCTCCCGGAAATATCCACGGAAAACTGATCTCCTCTTTTTTTGCCAGGCATTTAGTATAATCCTTCATTACACGCCTTCTTAGTCATGACACACGGGATATGGAAATTTCGACAACAACGTGCTACTAACGACTGTCTGAAAGTCGAGAAAACCCAAATCCTTACCTGTGATGTTCTAAGCACAATATAAGAAGAATACCATTAGCTCTCTCTGCCTCTAGATTGGCGGTTCCCGCGTCAACTTTCGTGAAAATGCGGTCCTGGGAACCGCTTAGCCTGTAACGAAGGATTAATTTAGTATTTCACCGACTTGGAAGAATGAGCTCTACCTTATCAAGGAAGATATATTTCAACAAGGCAGGGCTTCAATCCACTCACAATTTCCGAAATTTTAGTCTACTTACCGTTGATCTTAAAACAGGTGATCTGTTGGTAGGTTCTTTATTTTTAGTTTTCAATGTCACTGTTTTCCTCAATTTTGATGTTTTCTTAAAGACATAGAGAACTGTAACTTAAAAATTATAATTATGACATAATAATTCAAACAATATATCAAAAAATTGTATGACAGGGAATGTATTTTACAATATAAGGTTCACGTCAGCATTTCAGAATATTAAAAAAAATAATGTAATAAGAAAGTTATGAAAATTTTGCAAACATTACCACACAGTTTGTGCACGCATACAATTTTGTTGAATTCATACTTACATACTCGTAAAAACAGTTTGTGCCTCTTACAATTTATCGTTGTCATATTTCATCTCGAGAATGCAAAGAATTTTTAATTACAATCAAATTAGTTTCACTTTTCCTTCTTCCGCTACGTAAATTCACTTTAAAATGTATTCTTGTCACTGAGCTGTTGCTGTTGTTAAATCGAATTTAATTTAAATAAATGTTCAACGAATTTGACGTTATATCCTCCAGTCTTTAATTACTTATTTAAAAATTTAACCTACAGTATACTTTCTTTTTATGACTTTTATGAATTTTAAGAAGATATTTTTTATAAACTTCATGCTGTGAATAATTGAGGATCATATTAGTTTTACAGAAACAGAACAATTCTTTAAATATATTGAAACGTCCTTGTACCCAAAATTATGTTAATACTATTCATTAATTATTCACATTCTGATGCAAGACGTTCTGATTATGCCAGATTCGTACATTGAAAATTAAAGTAATCTATACAATTTGATATTATACGTATATTACCATCATTATTATGTCATATAAGATGTAATGCAACATCGCACAACGATTGATGGCAATATAAATAACTTACGTTACTTACATAAAACTTTTGTAGTAAATTATTTTGTATGAGTTATAAAATAATTATAATAAATCTGATATTTAATATAATATAATTAAAATAGAATATTTACAACATTTTTAATGAACGACAACTGTATTGCATTTTTTTTAACTTTTTTATGTTAGGTTTGAGGCAATTAGATATGCATAAATAGCTAGGTACAAAAATTGTACTAAAAATTAGCGTTTCCTCTAACACAGGATACAGTTGCGTGACATCTCTCTTAATTGGCACAAAAAGGTGTATATCGAGTGAAGTTACCCCCTTACCCAATTATACGGGGTTTGCAAACAACAATTTGTAAAATTCCGCCGCTCTTCGTGTACTCCTTTTCGCACCCACCCACCTAATCGTGTAAGCCGGGTTACAAATGCCTGTGATTTACGATTTAATTTAAACGGACAAATTTAATTAATTAAGACTTATGATTAATTATATCTGTACCAGTCAGGTGCAGGTAAGACCCTCTTCTCTATCAAAGTTAATAACCCTTAATACGTTAATCGTTAACCTAATTATTACGAAGCTTTATTTTTACGTCAAAGGTATTAATCATGTAATTTTTTTTAATTTCATTGTTTCTGAGGAAGTTTTGAACAACTCAGTACATGAAAACCTCAGTTATAAAAGGAAAATTTTATTTAATATATATACTAGTAGAATGAAGAAGTCTTACTAAGGCGTTTCAAAAATAATCTATAAGGTCTACCTACGAAATTAATCGAGGAAGTTGTTACTCTGTGGTAGCTCATAATTCACAACGGAAATGAGTAAAACAACTACTAAGTTTTATACCACTATATTTTCATAGAAATGTAACTGCAGTTTAGACAAATTTTATGTCTTTTACAAACGATGATTCAACTAAGAATAGAATACAAACATTCTGTTCCTATAATATATACTATCTATTCAAATAGTCTCTATATTTGGATAGTATATATAGTCGATAGTTTTACATAAAATTTTAATAGTTATTAAGTTATTTTAGCTCTATTATATGGCTGCCTAATCAATTTTGCAACAAATTATACACAATTAATCCGGCCTTCGTGTTATACTTTTATTACGAGAGAAACTTTGGAAATAGCAAAGAGAACTCATTAATCAGTTATGACAGCTGTGTGCAAAAATTATGCTGATCACGAACTAAAACTTTCCGTTCTAAAGTTTCACAGAAGTGGTAATACAGCCTTTCGTGTTTTACTTTTTTTTACAAGAATAGTCACCGAATAAATTCCGTGGGTATAAGATGCATAGATAGAAGTATTGAGCAAGTACAGGTCAATAGGATGGCTCAAGTAGCTGATGAAATTGCAATATTTTATTAAATACAATTTGCCAATATAAGTTATTCTGTGATAATAAAAACATTGCCTTTTATAATAAAAACAAAACTTTACCTTACTGTTTAACCAACTCAATCCCAACTTAGTGTATACATTATATATTAAATTAATAAATAGTGATATAGTCATCAAAAGATGGAGTTGTAACGCCATTTTGAAAATTATGTTTAAATGAAACAGTGTGCGAGTAAAACCTCATTTTTTTAATACTTCAAATATGCGTTCAAACACTGTTCTCATTTTTATGTATGCCTTTTGTTTTTTGAAAAAAATAGAATAGTCACTTAAACGTTTTTACATATCCGAATTTTGTTTTGTTTATATTAAAAATAAATTTTAGATTAATGAAAAAGAATAAATTTAATTTACAGCTAATGAAATTATAAATATAAAAATTAGCACCAACTATCTTTAATGAATTTTTAAGTAAATGCTTAAAATGTACACCACTCTCTTGCTAGCTGTACAACATTATGTTATATAGCTCTTCTCTCGCCCATTCAAGTGCTGCTGCTAGTCCCCATTCTTCAGTAATTATCTGCCTCAAAATCTTGATGTTAGACAGTTCTCTAGTATATACCCTAAACTGAAAGCCTCTTCATAAAAAATAGTCAAAGGGTGTTAGATCTGGAGGTCAAATGGACCATTGTATTACGGCTCCCAATTGGAAATGAACTCTTTGTTAAGATTTCTATTAGTTTATGGCAGTGGGTTTATTAGGGCCATAGTAAATAGTTTCCTTCCCTTAAAAATATACTTATTATGGGAACGGTCAACTGTATTTTTTTCGGAATCTTGTCTTAGTGTGAACGACTGGTCAAATTTAACTTCCTTTAACTTTGTATTTTTTAATATTAGCCTGTTTCAGCATATTCGATGGTCAAAAAGTGACAAAAAAGTCACCCCAATGCGTCATAACCAGATTTTAGGGACAGACTATAAAACAGAAAACTGAAAGCCGAAAGCAATGCATTGCTATACCCACTACCTAATATGCAACTTAGGTATGATTCAGTTTTTATAATCATTATGCAGAACGTTTTCTTTAAAGTGTTCACCATTGTTGCTTAGTTTTAATATATCTATGTATTGAAGTAAACACCAATGTTAATTTCACAACCCTTAAGGCAATAAAAACAGATGTAATACAACAGTATGCCCTAGTGACACGAAACAAGATCACAATTAAAAACACTCTTATTGCAGCATAATAGTGCGGAGAAACTCAATCTTGTTGAAAAATTATTTCCAGTTCCCGAAATTTATCAGGAATTTCCTATAGAATTTCCAAAATTAGTGGTTCAATAGTATTACGCAACATATCCAAATACACCTCTTTCGTTACATTTCTTTTTAAAAACACAGGTACAACTATGTGATTACAGAAGATCTTTGCTCATACGTTGACTTTTTCTGAAAATTATGTATGACGCGGCATCTCGCCAAAGATAAGGGGATTGGTATCACTTCAGTATCTTACGTTCTGAGTATTCACGTCACCACTTAGGAAGAACATGGATTAATCGATAAACAAATTATCTTTGAATATCCAAGTTGACGGGATATTTTTTCTGATATCATTTCAAGATAATTCAAGTCTACGATTGGGATCATCTTCAGTGAACGGTTGAACAATTTTTAATGTAGGATTGAAATTTTTGTTTGTTTAAAACCCTTTACACAGTTTTTGGAAATACTCTAGAAACCGCTGTAATTTGAGATATAGATTGTGGGGGATTTACGACTGTTTCTACGACAATATTTATTTGTTGGTTTTATGCAATACCTGATATCAGGCTAAATTAATTTCAATCCTAATCAAATTTATAAAGATGGGATGATATTTAGAAATAAGAAAGTTGGGATGATATTTAGTATGCCATCGAAAAATAGACAATCTTTCGATTGTCAGTAACATATAATTCGGGACTCGAGAAAGAAACTACCAAACCACCAAGCGGTTATCAAGTAGTTCCCGAATAGTAAGGATATTACGTAATCGCTATAGGAAACAACTACTCCTCGGGCTAAAGCCCCACCAGACATTGAATTATACCTAAAAGCGATCCTCGACCCCTTTCTCGTATTTCTGCATGATCAGACAAGGTTTCAAAAAATAAAACCCACCACGGGTGGAATTCGACACCTGTCCCGGTTGGGAACCAAACGACAGAGAGCTGTTTCGAACTTATTAGATCTCATCAGTGCCGTACAATGTACGCCGATCCGTGCGGTATGCCGGATGCCGAATGAAATCCGTGGGGTGTACACCTATATCGATACGATCTATGTCAGTAACATATAAGTCGGGAATATAAGATGCATATTCTAAAAATGAAACACCTTCCAAAGACGACACAGAAAGAGAGACATAACATTTTTAAAACCAAATAAAAGAAGGAATTGTTTATTACTATTTTCTAGTTATGCACATAATATCAAAATATGTCCATAAGTCCCCAGCCACCCTAAAAATAATTTCTTAAAAAAATAAGTCTTTTGTGATTGAAAATAAAGAATGAATACTGGCGTATTTCTGGTTTGCGTTTTTCTATTTCAACAGTTTTTGATTATTTGATTTAATTTTTTTATATGTTTTAATTAATTTTGTATAAATCTTTGATCTGATTATTTGCTTGATTTGTTCTCTAATATCGAAAATTGTTAGTTACTGCCGCTAGCAGCTCACTACTGGCTCTGTGTATGAGTATGAATTCTATGACATTCTTTGCAACAATTAACTATTTGTAATACCCATAAAAACCTACCATAACTTTTTCGAACGGTATGTCTAATATACTTTTTATTTGTTTTCAGGTAAGCATAAGTCTCTGTTAAAAGTTTGCATTACGTTAGGTAAGTAAATTCATCACAATATATTGGTTTTCTCGATGGAAGAGATATAGAACATAAAATATTCTAGAATTAGAATTCAATAAAAACTATAGCGTAAGATTTCGAAATCGATTCTTCGTTTCGGAGAACAAAAATCAAAGTCTATTTCTTACCTTTTTCATATAGAAAGTGACAATGGTATTAATAAGTTTAGTTATAGTTAATTGTTATTTTAAAATATTTTATAAGTTTATATAAATATTTTTTATCATTTTACGTTTATTACATACCTATTACTAGAATTCTAGAATCGAACTCACATCGATAGCTCTTGCAAACTGATAAATTCAGAGGCGTAAGTAGAAAATTAAAAGTAAATATTACAAAACTAAATATGGCTTGTATAAACCAGAATGGTTAGTGATAAAAATTCGGCTTTACCTTAACAATGACCACAGCATCAAATATTAATTCTGCTTATAAAACAAATCATATTTATTCAAGAAAAACGTTTTAACAATAACTAAATATGCAAATAGTAGTGGAAAGGGAGTAATCATTCAAATTATATATATTGAATTTCATACATTCAAATATTTAATCCATATATTGAAAATTGCAACAGTTATAGAGGAGTAAGTCTGCTAGATTCGGCTTATAAAATTTACGCCAAAATTCTGAATAAAAGACTTCGAACAATAATGGAAGAATTAATAGGTGAAGAACAGATACGATTCAGAAAGGGACGCTCAACTATAGACGGAATATTTACCTTACAGCAAGTTATCGAGAAACGACAAGAGTTTAACAGAGAAACACACCTAGCCTTTATAGACCTAAAGAAGGCATTCGATAATGTAAACAGAGAAAAACTATGTTTATCATGTTAAACAAAGGGTACCCTGAACATCTAGTAAATGCAATTAGAAGTTTATACGAATGTACAGAAATTATCTTAAACACAGGTAATGAAACAACAAATAGTTTTAAAATAGATAAAGGTGTACGACAGGGCTGCTGTATCTCCCCAACCCTTTTCAATATATATATATATATATATATATATATATATATATATATATATATATATATATATATATATATATATATATATATATATATATATATATATATATATATATATATATATATATATATATATATATATATATATATATATATATATATATATATCGACGAGATAATCCAACAATGGAAAAAGAAACACAATCTAGGTATTAGACTTGACGAGAACACCCTGTTCAATTCAATATTATATGCAGACGACCTAACTCTTATAGGACAAAAGGAAGACGACCTCCAAATAGGTATATACAAGCTCGAACAAATCTGTAAAGAATTCGACATGAAAATCTCAGCAGAAAAAACAAAAGTTATGGCTTTCTGTGGAACAGAAGCAGTAAGAAGTAAGATCATAAATAATAAAACAATTGAACAAATTAAACATTTTAAATATCTAGGATGTGACATCACCTATGAACATAGTAAAGACATCGAACAAAAAATCAATAAGTTCACCAACATATGCGGAACAATTACAAAAAACTTTAAAAATAAAACTAGGAAGGAAACTCAGATGAAGTTTTATAAGACACTAGCGGTGCCAACACTCACTTACGGAAGTGAATCATGGACAACGACAAAGAAAGACGAAAACAAAATACAAGCATAAGAAATGAAGTTTCTGAGAAGAGTGAAGGGTTGTACAAGAAATGACAGAATAAGAAATGTAGATATTAGAGAAGAATTGCAGATATTTAACTTAAACGATAGAATAAAAGAAAACCGCACGAAATGGCACGAACATTTGACTAGAATGCACACAGAAAGACTACCAAATAAAGCCCTACACTACAGGTGCACCGGAAGAAGAAGCGTATGCCGCCCGAGGAAGCGATGGAAGGTACCGTAACAGGCAACAGTGCCTAATACGTGAAGCGCAGAAGAAGAAGATATTGCAAATTGTCATAAAACTTTAGACTATTATAAATTGTATTTTTCTTAAAGTGAATCATCTATCTAAATAATGTATAATTTATTAATTAGATCAAACTCGTAAATATGTTCGCCTGTATACTTTGCAATATATGACACTCGAGTTAATAGCAATGCAAGCTGTCTAATGAAAATTTTTTGCAATTTAAAAATGTACTAGGGACTAGGGTATACCGGAAAAATAGTTATTTAAAGTTCTGGTATAAATTACAGTAAAGATAATCAAGTTGGCTTACTTGGTCTACTTTAGGAGATAAATTTTCATATACCTAAGGTAAAACTAGACAAAATAATATATAAAATGGCGCTCTATTCGACCTCCAGAATTAATATTTTAAAAACATCAGAAGGTTTCGTACTGTTATCTAAATTAAATAATATGTAATTTATATTTTATTTAATAGTATTAAATCTATAATTAATTAAATCACATTGGCAGACGAACAACAAGGATTTCGGTTAGGAAGATCATGTACAGACGCTGTGTTTATATTAAGGCAAATAACCGAAAAGTCTATTGAATACAACCGACCAGCCTTCATGTGTTTCATTGATGTAGAAAAGAAATTTGATCGGATACAACTAAAAGACGTGCTACATCTTCTATGTGACAGACAAATACCACATAACGTCATTAAAACAATTGAAAACATATATTTTGCAAATACAATCCAAGCTAAAGTCAACGGCGAGCTCACCGAAAAAATATCCAGCAATAGTGGCATCCGACAAGGGGACTCTTTGAGCCCGCTCCTATTTAATATCGTCATGGATGAAGTAATAAAACAAGTACGAAAACATAAATGGCATAAAATGGGAGACAGAGAGATAACAATTTTATGCTATGCCGTTAATGCCGTATTAATAGCGGAAAACGAGGATGATCTACAGAGACTTGTTTCAATTCTACAAAACATCAAAAGCATTTAACATGACAATATCAACAGCAAAAACAAAATGCGTGACTACTTCAAAAATACCAATTAGATGTGAACTATGTATTGGTAATAAGATCATTCAAAAAGAAATGAAATTCAAATACCTCGGCATAGAAATATTTGGTTACGGAGATATTGAGGCTGAAGTAGGAAGCCAGGTGACAAAGGCTGCAAGAACGGCAGCATGTTTGAATAACATAGTATGGAGAAACAAGTACATAGGCATCGAAGCAAAATCTACGATATACAAAACAGCGATCAGACTTATTATGACATACACAGCTGAAACCAGATCCGAAATAGTTAAAACAAAAAGAATACTAGAAACAACAGAAATGAGAATAGTACGCAGCATAGCTGACGAGACATTGATGAATAGAGAAATAAGTGAGGATATCAGGAAAATGTGCATGATAGAAAACATTAATGAATGGGTATTAGGTAGAAAAACAGAATGGAGTGAACACATTAACCGAATGCCAGAGAAAAGGCTGGTAAAAGTAATTAGAGACAAGTCAACATCAGAACGCAGAAGCATCGGAAGACCTCGGAAACGATGGAGCGATAATATTCCAAATAGCCAGACTTAGGTAAGACGACGAGGAAAAACAGGAAAATGTCTATATAAAAGAAGGAAGAAGAAGCAGAAGAAATTTGTAATTAATATCTGCTATATATTCTTGGCTTAAATATGAAACTATTTTCCTGTAAGTGGTTACTGTGTTGGACAATTTAGTAAATTTCACGTTTTAATACGAATATATAAATTATTTTAAGGTTGCTGAAGCATCCTATACAAGAAAATAAACGAAAATTTCCCTTGTGTTCTGTATATCATTCACGTTTCACTGTTAAAGTAGATTGCAGAAAATATATCTTTTATTTAAGTTTCCATTATTTACTGTAATTTATTAAAAATGGAATATATTACAAATTCTCAACGGAACTAAAATATGTAGAACATACTTTTATCGACAAAATGCAAGCATTTTTTGCACGAATATTAAAGGTGTTAACTTATACGTTGTTACTGCAGTTACCTGCGCATCTGATGATTTATGAATTGTTGAAAAACTTTAGTTTAGTACAGGGATGTAGGTGTCATTCTTTTAAAATTAATATCAGGTCGTCTCATAATTTAGGGCAGTCTACGTATCATCCTACATATGGCTAGTTTATTATGCATGCGCATAATATTATTTCACTTTAGAGATGCATTATATACAACAATACAACGGGTGAATCTCTAATATGAATTAGTGTAAATATAATATTTATTATATATACAGAAAGACTATTGTCTTTAATACTCTTTTTTGAATGCAACTGAATATTTGGAGATTAGTAACATAAGAAATAGTCTTTTAATTTAGATTCTTCTTAAAATGACTAACACGGTAAAAATTAAAATTTTATTATATTCTAATTAACATTTTCGTATATAAGAAAGTGATATATCTACATTCTCCATAATATATGATTTTAAAACATTTTTAAATGGAATGATGATGGTATAACACCTCATTTGAGATGTGAAGGATTGTGCATATCCTAGTTCATGTTTCAGGATAGATTCTAGCATAACTTTATTGATACATGCCTTAGATGCTAAGCAATATAAAAAAATAATTAAAACGTCTCACGAAGTGAATAAAATTGTAACTAACATCCTCCTGCGTCTCTTCTACGTTAATGATAATATTTATATAACATAGTCAATATTATACATTATATATAACATAGTCAATATATGATTTTAAAACATTTTTAAATGGAATGATGATGGTATAACACCTCATCTGAGATGTGAAGGATTGTGCATATCCTAGTTCATGTTTCAGGATAGATTCTAGCATAACTTTATTGATACATGCCTTAGATGCTAAGCAATATAAAAAAATAATTAAAACGTCTCACGAAGTGAATAAAATTGTAACTAACATCCTCCTGCGTCTCTTCTACGTTAATGATAATATTTATATAACATAGTCAATATTATACATATATAGTTAATAAGTCATGACAATTCATTGCACGTTCATAATTGGAAGTTTAGTTCACCGCCTGTTGTGCCAACGTGGCGAAAGGACTCACATTTTTTGTATCGTATGAAGTCGCGTAGCATCGGGTCCATCCCGAATTCCTAAAATAAATCCCGAATAAAAAGTTTAGATTATCTAGAAAATTACATCTGTACATTGTCATAACGACTAAAATGGCAGGTTTTACTCACCAGGAATACGCACATATGATGTTATTTTATGGTCTATTTACTGCACCATGGAAATATACAATAATATTTTCAGGGCTAGGTTTAGTCCTAAATTAATTTAACTAGATTAATCCCGGTGTTTGAAGTATGTAATGTATTTATCTCGTCAGAATAGTATTTCTTCGTACTTTCTTCCCCTACCGTCCAGATTTCGCAACCGTATAGTGCCGTGCTCCATACATACGTTTTCAAAAATCTCTTCCTTGTTGTTAAGTTTATTACCACCGAGCATAAAAGTGCTTTTCATATACAAAGAATAGCGCAGGGTTGAGTTGATTTTAACAAAAAGAAAGCACTTTTATGTATGGAAACCGGTTTGAAAACGTATGTATGGAAACCGGCACTATACGGTTGCGAAACATGGACGGTAGGGGAAGCAAGTAGGAAGAAATTAAAAGCTTTTGAGATGTGGTGTTACCGAAGAATGATGAAAATACCGTGGACTGATAGGGTTAGAAACGAAGAAGTATTAGAGAAAGTTGGCGAGAAAAGAAGTATCTGGAAAAACATAAAGAAGAGAAGAGATAGAATGGTTGGCCACTTGTTGAGACATGGGGAAATAGTCCGCGATATTTTATAGGCAAAAATGGGAGTGAAGAAAGACAGAGGTAGGCTTAGATTAGACTACTGCTCGCAAATAGTAAGGGATGTAGGCTGTAGCACAATTAGCGAAATGCGTAGGTTAGCACAAAATAGGAGAAGCTCGAGGTTAGCGTCCAACTAGTCTTAGGACTGATAACCTCATGATGATGAGATGTTTCAGCATAAATAAACAATTACTATTATACTATTTTTTACTAAAAAAAATTTTTGTACATACTTTAAAACCTATTAAACAAGTATCAAAAAAATTGAGTTCTTTATTTACTTCCTTCCATGAAAAAAAAATTCGAGAAACTCGTGTCATTTTTGGGTCGCTAGATGAAAACCTCCCCCTAAGCGACAAAGCATCACCCACGATAAACTGTTCTAATTGCATTGATGATTTCTAATATGGCGTAAATAGCCATATGCAATTTAAGGATGGCCTGGTGTCAACTGAGAAATAATTAAATGGCAACAATTCTTTATTTCTGTCTTGTTGTATTACCTTAAAGTAAATTTTAGTTTCTTATCGCACAAAACATATTTGGGGTATTACAGTTTTATCAAAATTTGTGTTATCAAAAACATTCTTAGCATATGTACAGATATGCCTTAAAAATATAAGATACTGTAAGTTGATTAAAAACATCTATTTTATTTTCGTTCATTATTGCACCTAAGTTGTTTTTATACCTATTTTTGTCTAACGACTAAAAGAAGGAGGGCAATCCTTTTCCGCGAAACGGTAAGACGTCGGTAAGGAGCAGTGATGGGTGGTACGCATTTATTTACCAGGACGGCCCTTGTGATACACATGCAGGTCCGTAATATATGCCGTTACACGACGGGACATCTCTCATTGTTTTCGACGGGCGGTAGGCCCATTTTATCATGTGGCTATGACAATGAATCACGCGACGATTTGAGGTTATCCGTAAGTAGGCGGACAATCTACATGGACGTTTTTCTATGTACAGATCTTTATTTCGGTAAGAAACTTCTTAAGAGATTATAGTTGTATAGCGGAGTGTTACGGCAACAATTTATTAATTAGTAACGGGCGTGTAGCAACGTACACTTATCGAGATACATGGTGTCTCAATTCTAGGAGGGGCTTTAGACTTGACGCCAAAAATAAAGACGCAGAAAACTAGGCAATTGCGTAAAGCTGAAATAAATACACAGCACCAGACTAATTCTAACAAATTTGCTGCACAGCGGGAAGAATAAAGCTGATTCGATTCATTTTTTCTGAGAATAGTTAGTTGTAATCGTGACTAATAGCGACTTGAGTGGCGAAATTTACGTCAGGCGCAACATAGATTTCTTTCTTTCAAGATGGCTATCTTAGCTGTCTAAGACAAGTTAATTCAGTTCATATTTCATTAGTACGGACTAAATTAAAAGCTACATATTATTTTAACTGTATATATATATATATATATATATATATATATATATATATATATATATATATATATATATATATATATATATATATATATATATATATATATATATATACAATTCAAAATACAATACAAAATATATCGAAGTCCTTTATGGTAGTAAGTATATTTCCCTACAGGACGGGAATATCCCAGAAAGTAAAGTTTGGATACTGACTATGTGGAGTGCGAAATTATTTTTGACAAGTAGATATAAGGGACGCGGAGGATTACTGCTCTTTTCCTGATTACAATTTCGTATAGATTTTGTATATCACATTTCTCTTCTCTTAAACCACATTTCAGAAGTGATTACATTGATTCAGAATGTTCGAATTAACTTGGCATTGAAAATTCTGTCATTTAATACCCTTAGAAAATTCAGAACTATTTTTGGGAATAGTTTTCATCATTAGAACTAGTTTTTGGAGTATGTTGTTGTTTTATGTGGCTCGACAAAAACTTAGACATGTAATAAGGAAGCGTTGGTTTATACATTACATTTATGAATAAAATACGGAAATTTCTATTGACCCACTTTGGACAACAATTCAACGAAATCTATTACATAATATTTGTAGAAGTTTGCTTTATTGAAATTTTGTATAATGTTCCCAAGTACAAAGAAAAAATTCGTTTTGTTCTTAAAACTATTTTCACAATGAACACTATTTTTAAAACTAATTTGCATTTCGTGACACCCCTCTTATACGATATTGATTGAAAAATAGGAGTGAATTACTTTAATACATCGAATTTAAGCTCCATTGCAAAAACTCAGGGTAACGCTACTGAACACTAACGAAAATTTTACGCTTCAGTAATAATGTTTATCAAAAGATCAATTTTGATCAATAACACTAACTGAGTTTTCCACAAAACACTATACATTACACTCGACGCGCGTTTCGACAACAAAGTTGGCATCATCTGGAGATGATTAAAACTAGTCTTATGCTAATAATGTATCCTATTTATACTTCAATTATTGACTATGGCTCAGTGAATCCTGACCGTCACGGCTAGGGCTCACCGAACTACAACCGTCACGGTTGTGGCTCACTGAACTACGACCATCACTGCTGCGGCTCATCGAACCATGACCGTAAATGTTGCGGCTCAGTAGTTGTGAGTAACGAGCCAATAGACTGGGCTATGTGAAATAGGCCCTCTGTCACTATTCATACTATTTTTACATTTTTCAATTTCTAAACTTTCAAATGCATCTTGCTGTCTTGCATTTGTTACATTCCTAATTAATCTTAAGTTAATATCTATCTTATGGTTAATATCTTATGGTTGTTCTCGAAGGCATGTTGGGCAACACTAGACTTATCTATTCTACCATATTTGAGATGCGCCATATGCTCTTTGAACCTGGTTTAAATAGATCGTCTGGTCTGTCCAACGTACCTTTGACTACAGTCGTTACAGCTGATTTTGTAAATCCCCTACCTATCATTTGTGTTCATTTTATCTTTTGGGTAGAATTACTGTCTTAATTATTTCCCGATGATGTCAACTGGGTTAGGGAAATGCGTGTTGGTAAACGTGTAACCTTTCAGTGTTAGTGGAAAACTGGCCTCCTAGTTTTGCATCGAAGGTTTCAGCACCTTCCTAGGAATAATGTTTAACATATCAGACCATTTATCACTACTCTCGGAAAGTTTTAACCATCAACAATTATCAAGTATAAACTAATAGCAAAAATTCTACACCATTAAACTGAAGTGCCTAAAATCATTCAGGACAGTACAGTTGAATATCCTGGCTATCCGGATTTGATCATTCTGATGCGAGAGCAAAAATGACGAAACAATGGGCAAAGAAATTGTCGGAAATTGCAAAGCTGTACTGTCAAATTTATAATATACTACCCAAAATGACATCTTCGTGTGGATTTTCTGATAATAGACATTTATACGTTGATTAGCTAGTCATGGAGCGGTTAGATCATTACTATCTAAAATAAAATTAACACGCATACCTTTATGTGATTGCCACTGGAACATTGATGACATGAACCATCGGATTTTCCAATGTCGATACAATTCCATTGGAACTGTATTCCATAATTTGACCCATTTACTTTCCTTTACCCACCAGATGTATCTATCTGAAATAAAAACATTCTGACCGACACCTTGAGGTAATCACAGTATCCCCGTTTAATGTTTTGTAATTTTGGCTAGTATTTTCACCATATTATTATTTTAGTAGCTAGGATAGCGATTGTATGTTGTAATAAACTTTATGTTCTTTTAGTTGTATATGTGTATATGTGTATATGTATATGCATGCGCAGGTGAATAGGCATAACATCGCGTATATACGGAAAGATCAAATAACGTAGAGGAACTTCGAGAAAAATATGTCGGGAGATCAGAGACATGAACGGGAATGGTATCTTGGCTTACAAATGAAATTTGTTAAGGAGGTATGCTCTCTGTATTGCACAAAATGGAGGTACTATAGAACACTTATAATTTATAATTATAGTTTTTAATAAAATGTTACATTCTATCCAGAAAGTTGCTTTTTAATATAATTATAATAACATCAAAAATAAAAACCAATTTAAACTATCAAACTCTGTTTATAGCAGTTCTCGTAATTATTGTTTAAAATTTTCTATGGCGATCTTGATTTTGTTTAATATTAGATATTCAAAGGACGATACTGTGAAAACTACTTCTTCTTCTTCTTTTAGCTCATAACCCTTGGTGAGTTTTGGCTTGCTCTAGTATGTTCTTCCATCTGGTTCTATCTACCGCTATTCTCCTCCAGTTTCCTAATTTTAGAGTTTTTAGGTCTTCCTCCACATCGTCTATCCACCTTTTCTTGGGTCGCCCTTTTGGTCTTGTGTTTTGAGGTTTCCATTCAAGGATTCTCTTCACAATTCTCTCGCCCTCCATCCTGTATACATGTCCTAACCACCTTATCCTTTGACTTTTTATGCATCTTACTATATCCTCTCCTTTTATAAGTGCATCAATTTCATGATTCATTCTTATTCTCCACATACCGTTTTCTTGCACTGGGCTGTATATTCTTCTAATGAACTTTCTCTCAAATATTCTTCATTTTCATCATTGTTTGTTAGTGTCCATGTTTCACATCCATAGGTTACTACGGGTCTTATAAGTGTCTTATAGATTGTGATCTTAGATCTTCTATTTAGTATGCTGCTCCTTATTCATTTTAAATAAGCATAGTACCATTTATTTCCTTTTAGGATTCTTGCGCTTGTTTCACCTTGGACGATACCATTATTGGCAATTTTGGTGCCAAGGAAATTGAACGTCTTGACGCTTTAATCTGACCGTCGTGCAAACTACTAGAGCAAAGATATAATATGTATATATTGTTGTAATCAGAAGAGCACGTAGATTTTAAATATCAAAAATAAATAGGGTGTCCCATTTAAAAAACCATACGTTTTTCGTTCGAAACGCAAAATTCGACTGCTTTTCTAAATACATGCCTGAGATCACAGTAAAACTTCCTACAACTTTCGTATTTACCATTTTTTTGTATTTCAAAAAATGAAACAGTTAAGGGGGGTAGAATTCTATGTGGATAACCCTGTACAGTAAAATATTCGTGGTTGAATGGAAATTTTCCAAAGCCAAAAAATAATAACTTGCTAATACTTACACTATTAGTAAGTAAATTTCATAATCTATGGAAACTTAATAAAATCAAATAATCAGTAATTCAGTAAAACACAACCAAATTTTGATTACCTATATTTTTTTAATTTGCTTACGAAATTTAGTATCTTTTTTAGGTTAACTATATTTAATTTTCTTTGAACCTCCGATGCAACAACGAAAACAAGATACCAGATTCACGAAGACTGAAACACTACTATTCATTTCATCGGTATTTGCCAAATAAAAAGCTCTCTCATCTTGCCGATAAGCGGAACAGAGAACTACCTGAGCCTAGCCATAAAAGCAAGCCACCGTATGAGATAAAAGCCATTTGGGATTATTTATTTGGCAAATGGGGATGAAATAAACTATGCATATTACAACTCAGTTGACATATCATCAGGGAATAATTTAAATAAGAAAGGGAATAAAGTTTTTATTATCTGTTGATGTTGCTAACTTGTTTGGTGAAACGCACCAAACCAGTCAAGTAACGTGTAATCTTTTGGTATTCCTGGAAAATTTATCACTTCTTTTCCTAACCATACGTAGTAATATACAGGTATAGAAGTGTCTTAGCTATTGTATTCGTAACAACTTGCCGCCTCTGAATTAGTCAAAACGCCACTGCTGTGGACGCTTAAAGATATATCCGTCCAACGCATCAAAGGAATATTTTCTTTAAAATTATTTATCATCTCCTGATGTTGCTATCCTGGTTAGCGAAATGCTCGTCAAGTAATGCGTAATCTTTCGGCATTCCTGTAAAACTTATGTAGTGACGCATTAAACTGGCGCATTAGCAGGGATGATGAGTGTGCTTCGATAGCTCAGCGGTCAGAGCAACTAGCGGGAAATTGGGAGAGCCGGGTTCGATTCCCGGTCGAGGCAAAATGCACTTTTATCCTTGCTATCGCCAAAGTGGTGACCCCGACGTGGTGTGATTCATTCCAGTATATGCAACCTCCCTTACATCTCAAATTCGCGGACTCGACTCCCGTCCTATCCATCGCCCTACAGTCCGGGGGTTACCGAACAACGGTTCGTAAGAATGGCGAACGCGGTCACATTCCGTTAAATTGTATCGAGACAAACCATGTCTCTAGGGAGGGAGTACTGTAGTGACGCATTAAACTGGCGCATTAGCAGGGATGATGAGTGTGCTTCGATAGCTCAGCGGTCAGAGCAACTAACCGGAAATTGGGAGAGCCGGGTTCGATTCCCGGTCGAGGCAAAATGCACTTTTATCCTTGCTATCGCCAAACTTATTTCTTGTTTTCTTTAACCGTAGTAAAATGTAGCTATACAAGTGTTTTAGCTATAGTATTCGTAAAAATTTGCGCCAGTTTCTGCAGCGATCTATCGCCTCTGAACTTTTCAAAACGCCATTGCTGTGGACGCTTAATAATATATCCGTCCAATGCGTCAAAGAGAAGCTCTTTCGTCATGAAATACAGGGAAAGAATGCCAGCCGTAGTACGTATAATGACATTATTTACATTACACGCATGAAAACAGGGCTCTACATGTGTTTTGTCTCCAAATTTTATTATAACGGTGCTCCTACACATCCCCTGTTGTGGGCCACCTGCGACGTATAAAGAGAAATTATCGCTTCTTTTAGTAAATATTTCAGTGTAATGTTTGCGGTGTATTTTGTATGTTGGAACTTTGTTTTGTTTATACGTATTAGGTTACGATGGTTTACTTTTGACAGGAAATCAAGGGAAATTGAACGTGGGCAGTGGTTCATGTGGCGGTACTCGTCTCCTGGAAAATATAACCGCAATACTGCTTTGTTACTCTTTTTATGGAAGGTATCTTTTGTTTGAGTTTCATTATAAAAGATGAATTTTTAGTTTTGGAGAACCCTGCTTGGTTTTATATAAATATTACTTTTGTTTGCTTTGTTTTCCTCCACTCGTATTCCTTCCTGATTTAATATATTTTCGTGCGTAAGTAGATAAATCTTTTATAACTCCTTTTACAGTTTTCTTCCTGGTTCGGCGACCACTGGCTTTAAAATCCCATTTTATGTAGCTACGAAACTAAAGAAATCCAGAAGCTTCTTCATTAAAGTATTTTTTCAAAGAGTTTAATTCAAGTCACTCGATGTTGATGAAAACTCTTGAAATTGAGAGTATTAGAAACTTGCCTTTACAAATAATCAAAAGCTACATAACCAATAGAAAGAAATGTGTTACAGGGGACGAAGAAAGCCAATTTATAAACATAAGCTGCGGAGTTCCACAAGGTATCACCCTAGAGTCCATTCCTCTCATGTTACATATAAACAATCTATTTCTTATTGATATTTGTGATCGATAAACAATCTATATCTTATTGATATTTGAGAGAGTAAGTTTTGCGTATGACACTGTTATCTATTATGAAAATGATAATTAGGACAACTTAAATACAATTTCTATAAATTCAACTTCATCAAATCAGTTATTTAAAATGCAACAAACATAATGTATTGTGTAGTTCCGTTCCCTTCCATTTTTATTCCCTTTTGATCTATGTGGGTATTCCCTACAGCTACAATATGTTGTTTATTATTTAGTTATTTAAGATTACTTAAAGAAAAATAGCCTCTTATTACGCTCAGTTATTACGCTTATTACAAATTCCAGTAAAATATTGTTGAAAAAATATTAAAACTACCTAAAGACGGATTTATAAAAAAATAACATATTATCTGATAATCGATACTGGAAATAATATATTATAAACATCGGATGATATTACTTGCCTTACAAGAAGCAGATACAGCATTAGGTCAAAGTAAACCGTTGTTAGGAATCTTTTTAGATTTTGCAAAAGTTTTCGATACTGTGGCCACCTTATGTTGATGAAAACTCTTGTGATTGTCACTATTAGGAACTTAACTTTACAAATAATGCTACATAATTAATAGAAAGCAATCTGTTATAGGGGATGAAAAAGCCAATTTAGAAATATAAACTGCTGAGCTCCACAAGGTACCACCCTAGAGCCAATTCTGTTAGCATTATTTATAAATAATTTATTTCTTGATACTTGTCAGATAATACGTTTTGTGGATCACACTGTTATCTATAACGAAGACGATAACTAGGATAACTTAACAGCTAAAGTTTAGAATGAGTTTGTAAATATAATTCGATTATAAACTTTATATATTTTGATCACACATATTTTCTTCCATTCTCCTACAAGCCACAAGTACCAACGAACCGTAATCGTTGTATTATTACAAAATGAAAAAAATTATGTATTGAATACAGTGAGACTATAATATCTTGGGGTTTCATTAACCAACATCTCATGGAATGTTCATATTATTAAAGCATTACAGGAATTGCGGATTATTTAAAACCTCTCAAGATGTTTGTGATTGTAAACAATTACTAATTGTATTGTATATAAGGCTTTGTTTAAACTACAAGTGAACCACACATTTAAATTACTTAAATTTAAGAATGACCTTTCTGATGACTTATATAAACTGGTAAATATGACGAATATTTGGCAAATATTTTTTGTTGTTTTAGTTATTTAAAGTAGTTAGTATTAAAAATTTAATACTAACCAAAATGGTATTATTAGCTAAATTTCTAGGTATATAACAAGAAATTTACATAATATAAAACATTCTAGAATACAAAAGGTCATTAGACAAAGATCATGTCCATATATCGTTCCCAAAATGTACACCTCTTGTACTCTTCTTCTTTAAATTAAGAACATTAGGAATACAAAACAATTAAAATTTAAACTGTACTGCATTAAACATGTCCTAGTTTGCAATGGAAACATAATTGTGTGATTACAAAAGAAGCAAATTAACACCCAAGTAAATATCTTTCCACAAATATATATTTTACGAATATATATATATATATATATATATATATATATATATATATATATATATATATATATATATATATATATATAAAAGAAAACAAAGTCAAATGTCATGATATAATAATAATTATTTACTATACCTTTTTTATTTTCTGTACCCGATTTTAGATACTTTGTATATTTAAATATTTAACAGCAGTTGAAGTTAATTTTAAAATTAATTAAGATGGTTGTAAAATTCTTACACAAAAATAACTACAACTAACAGGATGGATAAAATAATATGAACACCATGCAACGTAATACATCTTGTCACATGTTGGCAACACTGCTTTCGTGTAAATAATGCGATGCATATATATTGCACAGTTTACGTGCCAAGTCTTTACGTAGGTTATATTTCAGTGTATTATACGATTTATATTGCGACGGTTAAAACAAGCGATCGGTCAAATGTGTGATCTTTCAGACTTCGAAAGAGGGCCAATCGTTGGTGCCCGGTTATCGGGAGCGTCTGTGACGAAAGCAACTGAAATTTTTAACGTTTCATCAACGACAGTATCCACGGTAATGACAGCATACACAAAACATGGTAAAACATCGCCAGCGAAGAGGAATAGTGGGCGAAACACAAAGTTAACTAACAGAGACCGACGAATATTAAAAAGGATTGTCGCCACACATATAAAACTACCGGCAAACGTGACAGCAAAACTCAACACTCACTTAAGTAATACTAATTCGACAAAAACAGTACAGCGGGAGCTCCACAAAAAGCTCTAACATTCATGAAGGGGCTGCAATTGCGAAACTCTTTATAACGAAAGCCAACTCTAAGCTGCGAAAGAAGTGGCGTCACGATCATAAAACTTGGACACTTGATGATCGGAAGAATGTGGTATAGTCCGATGAATCATCGTTCACATCGTTTCCTATAAACGGCCGGGTTTATGTATGGAGAACTCCAAAACAAGCCTACGATCCAAACTGCCTACTGCCTACAGTCAAGCATGTGGAAGGGTTCCGTTTTGATTTGGGTGGCTATATCGTGGTATTCAGCTGGTCCTCTCTCTCACATCACCGGCCGGATTACTACGAGTGAATCTCTTGACATCCTCAATGATAAAGTTCTTATTATGACTATCATATTGCACAGCCCAAAAGGTTCAGTTTTGGTTTGAGGAGCACCAGAATATCATCAAACATCTTCTCTGGTCACCACAGTCGCCAGACCTCAACATAATAGAACTATTGTGGGGAGTTCTAGAGCAGAGATTGAGTAGTAGATTTCCATCTCCAGCATCATTGAAGTAATTCATAATAAGCTATTCATAGACTCTACGAATATATTCTGCGAAGAATTACAGCTGTTCTACAAGCAAATGGCGGCCCAACACCTTATTAATAAATATTGTGTATATTCCAGGTGTGCATATTATTTTGTTCATCCCCTGTATATATGGAATAAGTAATTTATTTCCCACTTTTGCACAATATTATATATTCTACTACTAGCGCTCCTAGTACATTTTGCGATACATAAACAAACATGATATATTGCAAAAGAATAAACACCTTTAGCATGCAAAACACCTCTCGATGTTGATGTTTCTTGATGAAATATTACCCAAATCTGAGTGGTAATGGCCGGTCGAAGATTTTGCAACAGGGAGGATCATTTGTCAAAATACTGGCATATGTTTATAGACATTCATCATAGCGATCCTTCTGTGTACTATGTAAAGAAACGAAAATATATTGTCTGGCAAAACATTCTGTGTTGTTGATATATTGCTATAACGATTACCGCTGATTGATTATCCCCAGAATGAAAATAAAAATGGTAATGTTCATAGAAATAATAGATGTTGTCGTCAATCGAGATACGTCAAGTTACAACTAACATTTCACATAGGAAGATTCATTGATAAAATTTTGTTTGTTAATTTTTTTGTTAGTTTGTTAGTTTGTTTTGTTGTATTGTTTGTTAAGGATTCAATTAAGATATGATGATATATCCTTGCAGTTTTGTGTTTAATATTTAGTGAACAGGTGTCAAAAAGTACGTAATAGCTATAGTCATAACTTAGTTGAGTCATGGTATTCCACAGAGTTCAATGTTGGAACCATTTTTACAAGCAATAGAAACACAATCTTGGCAAATTGTTTGTACATGTAAAATAATATATGCATTTGTACAATAATAGACATGGTCAAAAAATAATTTATTTTGCCTGCATTCCTGATGAGATACAAATATTTCATATACTGCATATTAACAAACCCAAACGCAACGGGTGGAATTTGCAATGTTCCAATATTATTACTTATTAAAAAATTACTTAAATTAGAGCCTGAATATAATACAGTCTCTATCACACAATTTGTCATCATGCGAAAAACAATAAACCGAAAAAACTATAAATGGAATTTAGTAAACTTCCATTTGTTACAACCGTAAAGAATAATAGACACACAAGTAATTTATCATCGTCACTAATTTAATATTTCAAAAAATAATGTAAATAAATACGCGTTTTATAATGCTACATTAAACAACTACAATCACGAAGCACGTGCCCTCCCAGATCACGCAACGATTCATGGGACAAAGTAACAGCGCAAGTTGTTTAGCGCCACGTGTCTAATTAGTTTAAGGCAAATACAAGGCTACATAAAGATGTTACAAGTATTAGATAGCTGTATTTTTAAATATCGCGATTTGTTAAACCAATATAAGGTGGCATCACTCTCGTTAGAATTTGCAACTGTTCGTTTCTTACCATTGGCGCTAAATGTATTGGAACAGGACGAATATACCATATATGTACATGCACAGCGCAATATGTGTATACTACTAAATCTTTGATCGTTCTTTTTGGATAGGGTTATATTAGTTCGTTTTGTTAATAAAATGTGAAAATATTATTACAATATAAATAAACTTAATTTAGACGACGTATGAAAGTTGTTTTACTAGATTTGGGAATCAGTTAAGCCTGCCTGCAGAGAATATAGCAATAAGTAACTTTGATAAAATTTAACAGTTTTCGTAACAATACTAAATAGACGGCAATCTTGAATATATTTCAATGGTTCACCGATCTACCCTAACGAGTCGCCGCTGAATGTAATTTATGCCAACCTGGACAGTTAAAAATCACCCAAGTTTTAAATAATTTTATGTATCTTATTATACAAATTTTAAAATTTATGTACATACATTTGCCGATTTACATAAAGTTTGGACACACTTTAGATAACGTAATGTGAATTCGGCATTATGAAATAAATTTGGATTATTAAAAATTCAATAGCCTTAATTTATATATCATAGTGAAGTTTGCAAACGTGAAGAGAAACGAATAAATGGATAACCTGTTACACAAAGGGATCGTTATTCACTGATGGCGTGAGGTTCCTACAGAACAAGGACGGTGCGTTATTATGTAGCAGGCAATGCGTTAGATGTTATGCTGAATTTACATGCTCATGTAATTTAGGAAATAACTTGTAAACGTGCTTATGATAGGACTGAATCAGAATACATATTCTGCTCCACAAACATAATCGATCAGCAGCAATAAGGATAGGAATCGTACTCTAGAAGGAAACACCGGAACAGCTGCAATTGTCAATGTTTCCTCTGTTCTTCCTCAGTGCAGTGAAACTGAGCATTAATTTATTTGAGTGCACTATTGTATCAGTATGTGAGGTTCCATTAATTTTGTTATAATTTTGTATTCAGTATCAGATTTACACCACTATAATTGTAGGCTTTAACCTTCCATCTGGCGCAGTATGAATCCAAACACATTCGGGCGCAATGCATCTCAGGGATCCCATAATCAAATCTTACACAATTTATATTTTGGCATGGTATGAGGTGGAGACTTAATTAAACGCTTATTTTAATTAATATAATACAGTAATAAATATTCGATACTATTTTTTTAATGACGATAATTAAATTTACATAAACGAACTTATTTAATGTTGTAAAACAATAAATTTGGAAGATTTTTATGGGAGAACCAGCTATTGATAATTTTTTCTGCTTTAAAGATAAAACACAAACATAAATTAGTATTGAACAATATATTGAATGAAGAAAGTTATATATACAAGAATATTGGACATGAATTACAAAGAAAAGTTAGTTGGTAAGTAGCTTCCTATTTTAAGTGTAAGTAATTATAAATCTTCATCATTTTAGTATGTTCCAAACAACAATAAACGTCAAATTGTTGCAACGATATTTAATATAAACCAATAATTTAACACTCAAATGCATTAATTTTAAATAATAATACCATAAAATCCCAGAATAAGTAAGTGCAGAGATTCCAAAAAATATTATTAATTTAAATAATAAAAGAAATTTAACAAAATATAAAAGTAAATAATTACGTAATCAGGCGCAATGCATCTCACCGATCTGGACGACCCATACAAGACCAGGGAATACGCTAACAAAAATCGACACCATATCGAGAAGAGTTGTTTGGAGGTAGGAAGATATGATGGAGTTCAAGTTAATATTCGTAATACACACGACACAAGGACAAAGACAAAAATGACTACCGGATCGTACAGATCGTCTGCGCCCGACGAAGTATTAATATATTTTAGTTCTAAAAATAATATAAATACACCTCAGTGGCATAGATTATAATCCCCAAATGACACTGTTAAAATATATAGAGGCAATATGAGGGTTGTGGTAATTTATGGTTAAGTGTATCGGTCTAGATTATTAAAAATTATGGCCTAGCACGTTAAGCGCCACCATGCTAAAAAAAAATTAATCTTAGGGGCCACTTCTTAAAATTAATTGAACTGTATAAAAAAGCCCTCATAAATTAATTATTTTATAATTTATGTGTATGTTTTTTTCTTTTTGTAAAAAAAATGTTGTATTCAAATGGATACAGGTAGCCATTTTTTAAGAATTATCCATTTTGGATATCCACTTGTATCCATTTAGATACAGGAGTAAAGCTTGTTAGTTCCTGTCGGATTTTGTGAGTCGCACAGTAGTATTTGACCGTATTTGGCATGCACTTGCGAAGTGGCTCGCATTGTGTGTGGATTCTTGTTTACATAGAGGCCCATAGTGAGTGAAAATAATGTCGTATGAAACGGAACAAGATCATTTACAAAAATTATGGGAATTCGTGGATTTCTCAGACGATGAAGAACCTTTTAGTGCAAGTGAATCAAAGTATGAACAAGACGAGTCAGACAGCGAGAGTTCTAGCGATGATGAAATCCCAGTCAAGAGGAAAAAACTTACCAGTCTCACTAGAAATGAGAATAAGGGGGTAATAAGAAAATTCAGAATACCGTTTGTAATGTTTCTTCTGATAAGTTTACTAACCATACTTTATTTTATTTGTAGGTAGGTAAATGTTTTATGTATTTTTTAGCTTCTGATAACTATATTGACAAAACGGTTGACGAACTAGATCCGTCTAGAGTAGATACGTCACACCCCTGGTGTGACGTGCCCTCTTCTTCCGAAGATAATGCCAACAGAGTAGTTGAATGTCATCAATTCTTATTATTATTATTTTTTTATATGTGACTTTTTAGCTTCTAATAACCATATTGATGAAACTATAGAAGCTGTAATAATGTCACAAACTATAGGTGACGTGGAAGAAAGTGATACAGATAATGATGAGTCAGATCATGAAAACAGCGAAACAAACATACTTACTTGGAAAAAGTTTATGTTATCTAGGCTAAATGTGTTTGATTTCAGTGAAAGAAAGTCCGGCGTGACTGAAGAAATAATGAATACCTTCAAAGAAAGAAAAGAAGTAGATTTTTATAAAATTTTTATAACAGATGACCTAATAAACTATATGGTAACCGAAACAAAAAGATATGCTCAACCTATGAAGGCTCAGGCTAATACTTTACCTCATGCTCGCATAAAAACTTGGTATGATACTACTTATGATGAAATGAAAATTTTTCTGGCAGCACTATTGGGGATGGGAATCGTCCGGTTACCTCAAGTAAGGGATTATTGGTCAAAAAATGATATATACATAAATACAATAAGCTCAATTTTATCAAGAAACAGGTTCGAAATATTAGTAAGAACATGGCATTTCTGTGACAACTCTAATCCTCCAGAAAATGATCGATTATTCAAAATCGCACCGTTGATAAATATGCTAGTGGAACGATTTCAATACGCCTATATACTTAAAGAAGATATTTGTGTTGATGAGACACTAGTGCCCTTTCGTGGCCGTCTAAGCTTCAAGCAATATATTCCAAATAAGCGGCATAGATTTGGGATAAAATTATACAAATTGTGTCTTCAAGGCGGTTATACCTATAACCTAAAGGTATATTGTGGCAAAGAAAAAACTGGTGATAAAAATATTTCCAGTGCCACTAACACTGTTTTGGAGTTGTCGCAAAATTTACTTGACAAGGGCAGGACTATTTACACTGACAATTTTTATAGTAGCGTATGTTCAGCACATGAGCTTCAAAAAAGGAAAACACATTTAGTGATAACTTTACGCTCTAACAGGAAACATAATCCCCCAGAAGTTGTGAAAGCAAACTTGGAAAGATACCAATCTAAGAGTTTACAGGGTAATACATGTTGTATTGTTTTTAAATGGAAGGACAAGAAAGATGTCTTGACGATTTCGACAAAACACGATGATTCAATGGCTCCCGTAAAAAGACGCGGGGAAGAAATAGAGAAACCAAACATAATTTTAGATTATAATAAATGCAAAGCCTTTATAGATCTTTCTGATCAACTCAAAGCATATTCTACAAGTTTACGGAAAGGAATCAAATGGTATCGAAAATTAACAGTGAACTACTAACGGGAACTACGCTAATAAATGCCTATTGTTTACATCAGCTAGTAACAAAGAAAAAATATGCATCACTAAATTCAAAGAAATAGTTGTCACGCAGCTTTTAGAAGAAAGTTGTACTCGTCCTCCCCAGCCTAATAAAATCCACGTAAATCATGTTCTGGTTGATGGCAATAAAAAAATAGGTGTTCTATTTGCTATGAAACCCTAAAAAACAGTCATGATTGGAAATATGCCCAAGCAAAATCTTCACAAACCCGCCACAAATGTAGTGCTTGTGGAAAATTTTATTGCTTGAAATGTTTTTTTACTACCCATAAATCAGAATTAATGCAATAATATATTATAAATGTTTACTTGTTTACAAAAGCACAAAGAAAAAGATGCATAATGTATTTCAGTTAAATAAAACATATTTTTTTTGTTTCAAAAATGTCCATTATTAACAACCATAAAAAAAAATCGCTGGCCAGAAACATATTTTGGCTCGGCGGGCCATGCTCAATAAACCCCCATACACTTGTAGGCACGCTTTGTATCTGTTAGAATACACGCAGCCGATTGTTAAAGTATTCCAATGTATCCGATTGGATACAGGTGGCCTAAACATTCAAGGTCACTTGTATCCAAACGGATGCAAATGGCGCTTAACGTGCTAGATGTTGCCTTGTTCTAATCGCTGTAGGAATTCTGGTAAAATTATAATAATCACCTGTCTATCTTGAGAAGCCGCTACTATTGATGATATATTTTTTATTGTTTTCGATTTCCTAATGGAACTTGATTCTACATCATCTTAATATAGCTCTACTGATGTTGGATGATCAAATATCGACCAGCTCAGCTGGTTTATTTAGCCTCACTTTTTCTTTGTGCCACGTCGGACGTGCCAGTGTCTCCAATATAGCATCGGTCTTAACAAAGATTCTCGTTAGCTATTCTTTTTATTACATTATCCACTCCATTATACCGTTTTATATTTTCCTTTTATTAAAATTTATGCTTGCAATCCGGCAGATGAATTCTTCCGTCGGCATCTTTGTCCTAATTCAATTTATATCTAACTGAATTATCATATTTACTTAAAAAGTTCGAAGACTTTAAGCTTACAAAGTTAAGAAGCCCGGGTTTAACCTTGCAAATCAGACAGAGGGTTGGGGCAATTAAGTTTATTAGTAAGGTAAACGCTGACCTAATTAGGTTGTTTTAGCGAGTTAGAAAATATAATAACGTTATTTTCGTTACTGTCGTTCCTTCTAACGTAGATAGACAACAACAAATATTTAGAGACATGTAAGTTATTAATGTAAGGTACAATATGATCCATAAGCACTCGTCAAGTTAATTCTCTATGTCAAATAAAATTGTAGTAAAAGTATGTATGTACAGGGTGAGCGAAACTCAATGTCTTAGTTCAATTATAAGAAAAGGAAAAACGATAGGAAAAATATGAAAAGAGGTTCTTAAACCCTTTAAATAGCAAAATATAACTTTGATATTTGCTATTAATATGGAAAATTTTTGCCAAATATGGAAAAATATGTAAATTCAGCTTAAAATAGACCTTATTCATCCCATTTAAGAACCTCTTTTCATAGTTTTTCTATCGTTTTTCCTTTTCTTATAATAGAGCTGAGACATCGAGACTCGCTCACCCTGTGCTTTCTTTCACTTTAGGTGATATTATTTGAGAAAAATAAACACTAATAAAGTGACAGTTAACAATTTAAATTTTATTGAATGGAAATAGAATGAGTATATTCTTATTTGGAAGGATTCTTGATGTTGTAATCAACAATATGAGATTTTCTGAAACAACACTATTTTTTTTATGAAAAATATAATATTTCTCATGTCAGAGAATTTGATTGTAAACAATATTCTACAATAAAACTATTTAAATTGGGTTCTGGTTACTTAGTAATACTAAAGGCATTGATGGAATTCTTCTAATGCATTTAATCCTTTTCGGGGTGACTTAATTAATTTACTCTTTCTTTAGTTATCTTAAAACATACTCTATAGAAAATAATCAAGTGCGATAAAATCCAGAGGACAGAACTATTATCTCGTATATCACTCAATTTTGTTAAGCCTAAAGAAACATTTAGTGGCTCTATCATGTTCATGTCTCTATTAATTGTAATTGGGTTCTCATCAGCAATAAGCCTTCTTAACTATGGAGTCAAGAAGTTATCCAAGAAGTTAATATAAAGCCGGTTACTATGCTGTCAAATAAATATAGGCAGATAATTTGATTATATTGATGTAAATCCAGCGCAAAAGTGTATTCTCTTGGGACAAACAGATCTGCTAATATTGAAATGGTGGAATTTATGAGAAGTAAAATAAAGGAATTTATTTGTTCTACTGTCTACAATTCTGGTTATTAACTATTCCATTTAAATAATTCCTCATACTATAATGTAAGTCTTCATAAATGCACAATTAAAATTTCAAATCGATGAGAACAGTAGTGTCCTAGTAATCATGTGAAGCAACTTCAATGTCAGGTAAAAATTATGTGCCAAGAAGAACATTTCGAACAAAATTAATAAGTATTAAGCACTTCTAAATAATAGCATCAAGATATTCATTAAGATCCTATCTTTGGTATCTATGACTTGATATAGGTTTACTTTTTATCCCTGGCTTTTTCTTTAAATATTTCTTTTTCCCCAAATATCCCTCCATTGGTACTTCTAATGGAAGAACCAACTTCTAACTCCACAAATTACTATACTGTCGTTTATCGACAATATTTATTTTCAATATCTGTCCAGAATAAAACGTAGCAAATCTGCAAGGATGAAAGGACACAGAGGAGTAATCCTGCTCGAGTCTAATTCCACTCACTGTCAAACCGAAACTGTATGGCGTATATTTTTAACTATTCACAACAAGGTTGATTCAAAAATTACTAAGTGACTAATGTTGCAGCAATAAAGTTGACTTATCTCTCAAAAATAAACATTCATATAACAAAAATTTAGAGTCAAGAAAAAGTTTCAAAGAAAATTGATGAATATTAAGTACTTATAATTAACATGGACCATGGGCCTACTCTAATTCCATTCACTCTAACGCCAAAACTGGATGGCCTATATTTTTAATAATTATTTACACAAGCTTAATAAGAAAATTACTATGTGACCAATGTTTTAACAATAAAGCTGCATGATTTCTCGAAAGTATACATTCACATAGCGTTTCCAAGTGCATATTAAGTTAAGTAATTTTGACATTTCCAAGACTTAGACTCTGGACTTTTCAATTAGTTTTTTGAACTACAAAACTAGATAATAAAATAGATTATTTGATAAAATAAAATAAGCATACCGAAAAAACTGAATTGTAATAACAATAAAAGTTATACCGGTTTTTGTAGTAAAAAGTGGTCGCAAACGTATATTGAATTTGAGGATAATAAGTAAGTAATAACTCTTATACCATAACACATTTTCAAAGAGGTTTTTTACACTCTTACAATGCATTATCGAAAACGCATTTCAGGTTGCAAGTATCCCTTTGAAGAATATCCCTTTGAGCTTGTATAAACTTAAAACTATGCAAGCTATTATTACAGCAAAAGTAAATTATAAAATAAATCTCTCCTAGTCCGCTTTACAACGTTTGTGAAAATTGTATTCATATTCTAACCTTTACTATATTAAGGAAATAGAAATAATTATTCTCGGCATAGCCAGATAATTAGATGTACGGAAACTAGAAAATGTTATTTGTAAGGAAATTTCTCAGTCCCAAGAAAGGCAGATAAATTCTAAACGCGAAGAGAATATCTAAGTACCCTTAGAATAAAACTAAAAAGGATCATCCCCACTTTATTGAAGGAATAATGTTTTACCTAGTCTCATCAGTCTGCAAGTAAGGCTGATTATCTTGGCAGCGCGCTTCTCTTGATAAAAAACCCATTTAATTTTGGTTCCAAGCAGAACAGTCTGAAATTTTTCCTCGGAGATCCAATTTTATCTGTTTACACCACAATAAATATATAGACGCGTTTGAAGGGGCAGCGTTACACGAATACGAAGACGGAGCAAAGAGATTTATCAGCCGCGGCTTTTAGATAAGATTGGTTTAAGCAGCCATGTTCTTTTATCGTTCCTGACTAATCCACTTTGAATTTTATCTATTTCAAGGCTTTACTCTGATAAATGGCGCATCCAATAGAAATAAATTAAATTGTTAGAAGCCGCGGACCATCTGGTGAATTTGGTGGTGAAATAATATCTCACCCACTTCATTTATTGTACTTCGGGGAGAAAAACAATGATCTCGTTGAGGAATAACAGTAAATTCTACAGTAACACCGCAACAATATGGTTGCTGTTTATAAGATATAACTCTTTGTAAACCCTCTTTTGTATACCGTGTTTTCTTTCTAAAATGTATGTAACACAATTAGGTTAATACTTATCCACATCCTTCTCACATTTTCGAAGGAGTTACTACTACCCTACTTAAACTATAGTTATGATTATTTCATCTTACGAAATGCTTTAGTTTGTTCCAAATCATTTTAGTTGAATTAAACAACAGGACAGCGGCAGGTATAGTACAGTAGAGGCGAAAATAGACGGAACGATTCTCTTCGAATCGCCAGTCAATATAGATTGACAACTGATAGCTTCCTTATGTCTGAATTGTCACATTAAAAAAAGTGACTGATGTGTCGACCCGACGAGTATGCTACTTGTTATATCTGGAAATGATGCATCGAAGCATAATTAATACTCACGTGATGTCCATGAGATATATTGTGCCCTGATGTGTCATCGCTTATCCAGTGCAACACTGAGGCAAATGCACAAGGTATAGTTTCGAGAAATTGCGCTTCAAAAATTTCGGATTTTTTTTTGTTGTAAATTTTAAACTAACTGAAATTTCATAATTCTTCTTGCACATTTTTGTTTTTATAAATTTAACTTAACATTGCACAGTCACAAAAAATTACATTAAGTATTTTTTTTTAATTCTTGCAGATGTTTCAGTATTGCACCAAAGCAATGAAAAGTATTTTAAGATATTGCCTTGGGTTAAATAAAAAATTCCGACTTTTTATAAATATTTATTCAATATTTCTGTAGCAAAGAACATTAAAAACATTAAGTTCAAAAATAGAGAGCTGTTAATAAAGTTCACTCTGCTGTCAAGTTTCTGAAAAAATCTTGATATTCCTTCTTAATGTGATTTTCATTACAAAGAGAAAGTAGATGTTGATGTTTCAATTTTGATATTTTCGGCGAAGTTTTATAAGCTAAAGGCAAAGAGAAGTTTATATTTTATTTTTTATCTGGGATCCTTTCTAATATTCACAATTTTATATTCTATTTCTGTATAGCTTGTTTTATAAAAAATACTATTTCCACATTCCACATTTCCTTCTCCAACCGAAAAACCTTAGTCATTCCAATTGTCATCTTGTTCTTGTAACTGAAGTTAACTCCCATTTCATCAAAGACCTTCTTCCAGTCATAAATTCATCTATTGTCATTTGATATACTTTGTATGGATAGCCCGTTTTTTTGCCAATTTTGTAATCATTGCCATCTGAGATTGGGAATAAAGATGCGATTACTTCTCAACATTCTTGCTTTTTATCTTTCAATACACGAGGGCATTTGATCTCCCTCATTTTGGGTATGATCACTAATTAAATGCTTATGGGTGATGGACTTTATATCTAACGTTTTTAAACAGTACAAGTATATGCAAAGAACAAACTTATTTTTATGTTGCCCAACGCAATTATCGAACAAAAGTATGGTACTTTACCGCAACAATCATTTTAAAAAAATTGATAAATGCACGTTGCAATGTCATTGGCTCCACGCTTAACTAGAGTATCGTACCACAAATAGCAATACCCTGATTTATCGGTAATGTTGTATACAGTAAAATTTATGCAGTTAAGTTTGCTTTTATAAGAAAAAGTCGATATCTCTCCACATGGCAATGGAATTACGGCTTGTAGATCATAACAATACACAACGAGGCTTTAATTTTCTTTCATGTATAATTCTTTGTCTTTATTTTTTCCATTTCTTGAATTTTTTCTCACTTGTAAATGTGTATCTTATTTTTCTTGCATATTATTTTTTTCAATGTCATTCCCATTTTGGTACTGAGCATATATTGCGCATTGATCTTTTTAGGCGCAAGAAATCCTATACTAAATTCCTCGTTAAATATTGTTTCATAGGTACATTTTTTCGCTGCTGTCCGATTTTTTGTTTTACAATACTCAGTATATAATCTGTATATTATAGAGATATTCAGTGACCCATCCAAATATTCTATTTTTATTTGGGAAAGACAATAATGTGCTTCTATTCTTGGTAAGAAATTAATGTAGTCTCTTATATTCCCTTTTGTAGCTTCACTCACTTTCTTTTGATTATTATGCTTTCCTCTTTTTTCACTCTCTAGAAATCCTTCTGAGTTGGTCTTCTTTCTAATTGTGGATATGGTATTGTTGCATATGTCTAACGTTCTTTTGAAAAAATCTTTACTCGGATGTAAGTAAAATCTAAAACTCGGTGTATTTTCCATTTACTTCAAAAAAGAATGCATAATTAGTTCTGATCTCTCTTTTCAGATAGTACGAACAATTATCTTGGTGTTTCAGCGATTAAATTTGCCGACGCACACTTTCTGGTGCAATACTGGTCCATCTGCTTTGTTCCAGTGTTGCACTCAATATGAACGGTTCTTTCCGTTTATACAATACTGGGTTAAATTATTTTCAGCCTACTATAATTGGTTTAACACATATCCCACTGGTTCACTGAACACATACGGGATTTTGCTGGCCATAGCGATATTATCCATAATTTTGAATTATTGGCAGATGTCTCAGTATTGCACTGAGCAAGCGATATCTTCTTTATTTTAACCAACTGGACACTTATTTCTTAAACTCAACTTTACTTATACTGCACCTAATTCCATTTCGATAATTTACTTAACATGCAGGGGTCGGTATGGATAAGAAATAATATCTGTCAATTTTTAATCATTTTTCTTAAACAAAAATATTTGAAATAAAAGTTCTTTAGTCATTTAGTTCACATATTGGTGACCTTGAATTGTTTCCCAAGGTCATTGCTGAACTTTTTTTTTTACAAATAGTACTATACCTTTTTAATTTTTTTCTGAATCAGTATGTTATACTGTGATGATTTTGTTATAACATCTTATTCACTAGCTCAACAACTCAGCTCTTTTAAGGTATTTGGTCGCTCTCTGCATATTTGGCATTTTCATAACGACATAAAAAAGTCGCAGGAATAAAGAGACCGAACCGACCACCACTTCTGATTAATATAGAATTCTACCAAATATACCAAATTCTACCTAATATAGAATTCTACCAAATTCCGATCCGATAGGACTTGAACCTTGACGAAGTTCTAGTGCAAACTGGAACGGGTGGGTCGGCTTGCGCGTTTTAATGATTTAAGGAGCCGTACCATAGGTTTAACCATAGGGGGGGGGTCCTTATTGAAAAACCAGACTAAGACAAGTCCCTGAAGGAGGGCAGCAGCTCTTTCAGTAGTCATAGTGGCAGAAACCGTGGGGGTTGGTATGGTGCTATGACACACACGACTGCGATGTGGAAGGCAAGAGGAAACCACCACATTATAATCCTCAGAACAGCTAGCAGAAAGCTTATCCTAAATTAATGATGGCGTCTCCTGGGACAAAAAACTCCGGAGGTAAAATAGTCCTCCGTTCGGATCTCCGGGTGAGGACTGTTCCGGGAGACGTGATCGAGTGCAATAATAATAAGAAGTGTAGCATTTCACGAGTCGGAGCGTGGAATGTCAGAAGCATGAGACAGGCAGGGAAGATAGAAAATCTGAAGATAGAAATGGATAGGTTAGGATTAGATATAGTAGGTATAAGTGAGATGCGCTGGCCGGAAAGGAGATTTTTGGAGCGGTGACTATAGGGTAATACACACAGGATCGGTAAATGGAAACGCGGGAGTAGGGATCGTTATGCGGAAGAACGCAGGACAGTGTGTAGATAGCTACCTACAATACAGCGAGAGAGTAATGATGGTTAGGTTAGATTCGAAGCCAGTGGAAACAGTAATAGTGCAAGTATACATGCCTACTTCTAGCCACAGCGAGGAAGAGTTAGAAGCCGTTTATTCGGACATAGAGCAGGTAATAGGATTTGTGAAGGGTCATGAAAATTTAATAATAGTAGGAGATTTTAACGCAGTCGTAGGTGAGGGGAAAGAAGGAGAATTTGTAGGGCCTTATGGATTAGGAAACAGAAACGAGAGAGGTAGCAGACTGATAAAATTCTGTGAGAAGCACAAGATGGTAGTCGCGAACACATTGTTCAAGAATCACGTTAGGAGGCGGTATACATGGAAAATGCCAGGAGGGATAGACAGGTATCAGATAGACTACATTCTGGTTAGGAAGAGATTTAGAAATCAAGTAAAAAACTGTAAGAGTTATCCAGGAGCAGATGTAGACAGCGATCACAACTTGGTAGTCATGAAAGCTAGATTAAAGTTCAAAAATCTGAAAACCCGGAAGGATAAGAAACGTATAAATGTAGATATATTGAGGGATCAGAATATGAAAGATAAGTTCCAGGAGAAAACAGATCAATTAATAAATAAAACGAGTAAGGACGAAATCAAGAACGCAGAAACTGAGTGGGAGGGTATCAAGAATAGTCTAGCTTCCGCGGCTACGGACGTTTTAGGACACGATAAAAGGGAAGCTAGAAAGCCCTGGATAACGGACGAAATCTTAAACTTAATGCAAAAGAGACGAGACTACAAAAACAGACGAGACGAAGAAGGACTGAAAACGTATAAGGCTATAAAGTGGGAAATCATTAGAAAATGTAGAAAAGCGAAAGAACAATGGATAGAGGAGAAATGCAAAGAAGTAGAAGATAAGTTGCAAGTAGGTAAGACCGATGAGGCTTACAAAATAATTAAGAGGAACTTCAGGGATATAGGAACAATAAGTAGAAATGTTAGTAGTCAATCGGGGGACATACTGATAGGAAGAGAGGAAAAAGCGGATAGACGGAAGCAGTACTTAGGAAATTTATACGAGGGTCAGGAATTAGGAGAGATATTAGAGGAAGAATCTGGCATCGATAGGGAAGATGTAGGAAAACCTATATTGAGAGAGGAATTTGAAATAGCACTAAGGGGGCTAAAGAATAATAGAGCGCCGGGTGTAGATAAAATACAGGCGGAAATTTTGAAATGTGCGGGACAGAAAGTAGTAAATAGGATGTTTGAACTGGTAAAATACATATACGAAACGGGCGAGATGCCGGAGGATTATAAGAGGAACATTATCGTTTCTATACCGAAAAAGAGAGGAGCCGACAAATGCGAGAACTTTAGAACGATTAGCCTAACTTCCCATGCGTCAAAAATCCTAACTAGAATAGTACAGAAGAGGATGGAAAATAGAGCGGAGGAAATACTAGGAGAAGACCAATTCGGGTTTAGGCGAAATAGGGGAACTCGCGAAGCTATTCTGGCGCTAAGAGTAATGTTAGAGAAAACAATAGAAAAAGGAAAGAATGCTTATATAGGATTTGTAGATTTAGAAAAAGCTTTTGATAACGTAAGATGGGAAAAAATGTTCGAGATACTAAAGAGCGCTGGAATGAAGTATAGAGATAGGAGAGTAGTACACAATCTATACATAGACCAAACTGCTGTTATAGAAGTAGAAGGGGAGGAAAGGGAAGTAGGTATTAGGAAAGGAGTAAGACAAGGATGTACGCTATCACCACTAATTTTTAATCTGTACATCGAAGAGGCGATTAATGTGGTAAAAGATAGAGTGGATTTCGGGATTAAAGTACAGGGACAGAAACTAAAAATGCTGAGATTCGCGGATGATATAGCAGTATTAGCATCTAGTAAGGAGGACCTAGAATCAGCATTGAACGAAATGGAGGCAGTGTTGACAGAGGAATACGGAATGAGGGTGAATAAAAACAAAACTAAAGTGTTAGTGTGCAGAGGGCGCGAGAGCAGAGCAAAAACGAAAGTACAAATTAATAATGAAAGATTGGAGGAAGTTAAAGACTTCACTTATTTAGGAAGTAAAATAAATTGGGATGGAAGAAGCGATAAAGACATAAAACAAAGAATAGCGCAGGGTCGAGTAGCTTTTAACAAAAAGAAAGCACTTTTATGCTCGGAGGTAATAAACTTAGAAACAAGGAAGAGATTTTTGAAAACATATGTATGGAGCACGGCACTATACGGCTGCGAAACCTGGACGGTAGGGGAAGCAAGTAGGAAGAAATTAGAAGCTTTTGAGATGTGGTGTTACCGAAGAATGATGAAAATACCATGGACTGATAGGGTTAGAAACGAAGAAGTATTGGAGAAAGTCGGCGAGAAAAGGAGTATGTGGAAAAACTTAAAGAAGAGAAGAGATAGAATGGTAGGCCACTTGCTGAGACATGGGGGAATAGTCCGCGATATTTTGGAGGCAGAAATAGGAGTGAAGAAAGGCAGAGGTAGGCCTAGATTAGACTACTGTTCGCAAATAGTAAGGGATGTAGGTTGTAGCACAATTAGCAAAATGCGTAGGTTAGCACAAGATAGGAGAAGCTGGAGGTTAGCGTCCAACCAGTCTTAGGACTGATGACCTAATGATGATGACCAAATTAGAGTCCATTGCATCGTTATAGAATAAAATTTGTTCAATAAATTGTGTGTTTTGTTAGTATATTCCTCGTAATATATTTCTATTTAAATTTTCCGAATAAAGTAATTGCTAAATTAGAATTATATCTTAACTGGTAGGGTAATCAGAAGTCTACCTTTTTCCGCGTGTGATAATGGACTAAGAACATATAATCCTTTTATTATGTTTGGGTCTTCATAGCATGTATACTTCGTGTCGCTAATATCGTTTTATTAGATAACATATAAAATTTGGCTGTAGTAGATAATGAAAATGGTACACCTTTTAAAAAAAGAACGAATAGATATTTTAACTATGGTAGGTTATGGAGACCGAAACAGTGACGTCACAAGGGGTCTGTACCTTACTTAATGAAATTTATCCCAATTACCCTCTTCCTACTCAGTCTCCTGTACAAATGGAGATGTGGTTTGGCACTTGTGGTGACATATTTTTGACTAGTAAATGAAAGAGAACTCTTGGTAGGTTTCACAAAAATTGTAAACTATACTTCTAACAGCTATTTCGGCTTGCATGCCATTCTCAAAGAATGAAAGTTTGTTACTCTTTGAGAATGGCATAAAAGCCGAAACAACTGTTAGAAATATAGTTTGCAATTTTTGTGAAACCTACCAGGTGTTTTCCTTCACTTACTAGTTAATGTTCTGTTCTCAAAATTATAAAAAAATACAAAGACACGGGAAACGTGAAGTATATACCAATACCGAGACGACCAAAACATGCTACTCACGAAGATACTGTATTAAATGTGTTGTAATTGGCAGTACAGGCGAATCCAAGATTGTCTACCACCGAACTGAAACGAGATTACGGTATATCGTAAAGGTCGTATCCAGAATTCTTAAAACGGAAAAATTATAACCCTTTAGAAACATTTAGATCTGGAATTAAATGAAGATATCATCGAGAAAAGGGTTCAGTTCTGTCAAGTTATAAAGAGTATGTGCCGATAAAACCTACATTTTGTCGATAAAACGTTATTCTCCGATAAAGCCACTTACACGCTGCATGGAATTCCAAATTGTTGTTATTGAGACCCACATAATCTCCATTGAATGACCAAATCAGCACTCGGCACCCACTCAGTCTGAAATTTAGGGTTTAGGTAGACGCTATAGTAAATTATTTAATTAGGCTTTTTTAACAATGAAAAGATTAAAAGGGACATTCCTACCATAAGAGCATTGTATCTTGATGACGATAGAACAGAGTGGAACACTTTGGAGTTGGGATAAAAATTATTTGTGGATAGAACGTAGATGGGCGGTAAAGTGGCCGGCTCGGCCGCCTTATCTGAATCCATGAATGACTTACTTATTTCACATGTTTCATAAAGTGCTACGTGTATAAGAACCGATCAAACGATTTAAATTACCTTTAAGAGTTTGACTTGTTCGTGAAATGAGGTCAATGTGTTTAGCAGATGAACTATTTATAAACATAACGTGATCATAAATAGACTAGAACGCAACAGGTAGGATTCGACATTTGTCCCGGATCGGAACCGAACGACATACAGCTGTTTCGAACTTATTAGTTCTCATCAGTGCCGTACACGGTACACCGATTCAGGACAAATGCCGAATGAACTTTATGGCGTATACATCTTCATCGATACGATCTCTGTCAGTAACATATAAGTAACATATAAGCAAAGTAGATCAAAATAGACATAAACGGACACTTTGAACATTTTATGTAACCGATATGATGTAAAGTAAACTAAATGTTTAAGATTTAAATTATTGATTTTGTATAAAATTTTCTTAATGAAAGCTAATGGAGTTCCATGCCAGCGAACTCAACCGAAAAACAAATTTCAAAGTCATTAAAATATGTAAATAAATAGCTAACAAACTTGTATTCAAAACATTTTTGTACAGTATAAATAATTAAAAAGTTATAAGAATTAAATCCATATTTATACCGGACCCTGTATACATATTACAATTTTTATTCTGGAAGCTGCGACCCATTCCATGTTTTCTAGTCAGCTCATGAATTCTTAGCAGTCCCTCCGTCCCCAGCCGAATGATACAATGATACAATAGAATGAATCATAATACAAATGTCTTGGCTGCAGCAGAATCCAGAATCCAGAACCTCGCGTAACTGGAGTAGCCAGAAGGGCGCCCGCCCGCCCGCCGGCTTTACTGTCTGCCGGAATTGGAATGTAATAGTCGACAATTCATGTACTTCGCGGTGAATTGTGCATATGTAATGGCTGGTTACTCTGTGCCAAACAAGCAATGCGACATATTCGCAGTTCATTGAGGGCGCAATTCTGGTCGGTTTTATGTTCACGGAACGAGTTAATGAACGGCCCCGTCTAAAAAGCCGGGAACGACTGGAAAATTCCCGGAATTTTATGACAGTTTTAACCTATGAACAAATCGCAATTAATAAGTTTGAATTAAAATTTTTTATCCCATAGATAAACAGTTTTCTTTAATTTTATAGAACATTAGTAATACTGAATTGATTGGGCCGTTAAACATAACAATTGTTTCGCCAACACGGTGGCTTCTTCAGATGTTGAGTAGAAGCCACTGTGTTGGCGAAACAATTGTTATGTTTAACAAATGAAAAGTGAAAATCTAACCAGCAAAGCTTTTAATTTTGTATTATTAGTAATATATTGAAGCTCTAAATATGAGGTTATGTTCATTCTGCATTGATTTTAAATACACCTAAAACGTGTCTGCTATGATGTATCTTTTCCATGCATGCAACTTTGTCACTTTCTCGAACAGGAATATTTAATCTGAAATTGTGATTATTTCGTAGAAAATATTCTATTTGAGTCCAAGTCATTTCAATTGGCTCATTATAATGCAGCAAATACATTCTAACTGAATGTACCACCAGAAGGATGCCTTTAAAAGCATTGTCTCCATATGTGCCATATATTTATGTTCTTATTAACGTTCAAGGGGTATACAGCTTGTCAACAATAGGACAAAGTGTGAGATTCTCTAGGTATGCGTAGAAGGAAGAGTGAGGCACCATTCGGAGGAAAGGGGTGCACTTTACTCGCAGCCAGATCGAACTCAGTGTACATACAGTGTGGAAAAAAAGTATAGACTACCCCTAATAATTTGGTAGTCTTCAGGTTCTGTGGAAAATGCTTGAACACGTCGATTTAGTTTTCTAGTTTTCCACATTCGGTTAAAATTCATTAGTTTTTTATTGACATCTGTCAAAAATATGACGTTATCGACATTTTTCTTAAACAACAATATATGGCGGGTGATACATCATTTGAAAGGTCCTGTTTCACTCAGTATGTTTCTAGATTTTTTTTGCGACTCTGTCGTGCCATTTCAAAATAGCGACCGTTCAACTGTGAAAATTATCTTAAGTTAATCCCAGTAAAAGAATAACGTTTTCTTGTTTTATCAGAAAGAAGCAGACAATCACACTGAGACAGTCCTAAGGCTTTATCATTCAATGCCTGCCCTTACATTGAGTTTCTTGACCTGAGCTTGTTTTTAAATTCACGGTGAAAAAAAAAATCGATATCTCATTGTCGTTGCAATAGCAGGCGGTAACTAACACTGGATGTAGGAATAAGTCGCACGTCTGTGCAAACAATTTGGTACAAAGAAAAATACCACCCGTACAAAGTCTGCCTGGTACAAGAATTAAATGAGGATTATCTCGTCCGAAGACTAAAAAATATATCAATTTATATAAACTTTATAAAAAGGATTGTGGCAGTGAACGTCTCGCGAGTGAAGGGGTTTTCAGAAAAAAAAATTTAAGGGAATATTTAACATTAGCTTGCACGTTCCAAAAAAATATAAAAGTACTTTCTGCGGAAGCTTCAATAATACTCCTATCAGCAATCATAGTGATGAACTAGAAAATAAGAATAAAATTCACTTAAAGGAAGTAAGTTTTTCAAAAAAAAATATACATCTAAGGGAACAGGAAGGGGCCACGGAATGCTTTTAGTTTTAGGTCGTCTTTGCATATACCCTTGAATATATTAAACTGCCTATACAAAGGCAGAACAAATAGATTTCGTCCATAATCTTGGCTAAATGAGTACTCAAAGGGCGTAACCCACAAATATTTTCTATTAATATCTATATCCAAAAGAATATCTCTGTAAAATAGCGTAATATTTGAAAAATTCATCTATTATATAGCTATACTATTAGCGAAAAAATTAAACTTTTAAAAATTCGGATTAAAATTAATTCGGATTGAAATTAGGTTTTCGTGTCTCCTGAAAAATCTGTTATCTCTGCCCATTGACTAAAATATAATCGATATCGCTATTTTAAATCAATGCCAGAACAACTCCATCCTAGTGATATAGGCAGATATAACATTTCTGAGAGTCGTAGAAGACTATCTCAATATTGCAATATACGAATTTCATTTTCAGTTAAGAAAAATATATTTTAAAGTCTCTTCTTTCATATGTGGGATATTATAATATTTTAACTTATTAAATAGTAGGATATTTTAAATGTTCTACTATTTTGCCAGGTATGTAGATTAAACCCTTATTTTCTTTTATTTTTTATTTTATTTTTTAATAATTTTTATTTAAATAAATCGGTATATTAGCAAACAGTTACTCAATAAGTACAGAAACATATGGGCTCTGGAAACTTTTAGTAAATATTATTTTATTTATTGAACCTTATTATTTGTTTATCTACGTTTTAAGGGCGCCAATTATTTTAAAAGTTTGAAACGATTTTTAAATGTAAGAGACAAACTAATAAATTTATAAAAATGGGCAGAGTGATAATAAAAACTTTCAATCAATCAAATATAAACGGGACTTTTTTTTCATTTTCTTTATTTGAACTTGAAAAAAAAAGAATAATAGCTCATTTTTCTACATAATCTCCTGATCTGGAAACACATTTTTCCTATCGTGTAAGAAATTTTCTAATGCCCTGCTCGTAGAATGAAGTTGGTTGTGTCTCCAGCCAATTGCGCACGTAGGGCTCTACTTTCTCATCGTTGTTGAATCTCTGCCCTCCCATGGCTTCCTTGAGAGGACCAAAGATGTTAAAGTCGCAGGGTAATAGGTCGGGGCTATAGGCAGGGTGTTCAAGTATCTCCCAGTCGAATTCCTCCAATTTTTCTCTGGTTAGGGCTGCTGTATTGGGACGAGCATTATCATGGTGAAGATTCACTTCTCTCATCGGTAGGTCACGTCGTTTGTGGCGATATGCAAGTCTAACCTCGCTTAATGTGTCGCAGTAGTACGCGGCATTAATGGTTCTGCGATCATGAAAAAAATCGAGTTGCAACAAGCCACGCTCTGTTGCACAACCACGCAACAAGCCTGGTAAAAAAAAAACTAGTCAAAAACTTTCGTGCTGACAGCCTTAACTTGGCTTTGACTGGCCCAGCCTCCCCTTGGCGTCTGAACTCCTTGCTCGCTTGTTTCGACTCAGGGGTATAGTGGTTCACCCACGTTTCATCGCAGGTGATAACATGAGTGAGAAACGAGTCTTCCTCTTCCGAAATTTTGCTAGGGGCGCTCACACACCTGAAAACGATGCAATTTCCGCTCAGTTGTCAGATGGCGAGGGACGCACCTTGCGCACACCTTACGAAACACTACCTCCTCTGTGATGATCGAAAAAGTGTTTCCATAACTTATTCCAACCTTAGACGCAATCTCATTGGTGGTCAGATGCCTGTCACCCTCAAGAAGTTGTTGAACGCGGACGATAGTGTCGCTGGTGCGAGGTCGGCGGTCATAGTTCTTATTTTAAATTTTCTCACAACCCTCCACAAACTGTTTATGCTATGCAAACACTCGAGCTCGGGACAGTGTCTCTTCCTTGAACTGCGCAGTCAATCTCGTCAAGATTTCAGCTGGTTTTACACCTTCCGTAGCGAGAAACTTGATGTAAACACGCTGCGCAATTGACGAAGGCACCTCCTGCTCAAACATCGTCACGACGGGTATTGAAAGGAACGACCAAGGTCGTTCACTTGCTCTCCCTCCTCCTGACATCCCTACCCAAAACCCCAAGAAGCGGGAACCCTGACGCGTTACTATTGCATGCCCAGGACCAAAAGTGTCATTTATATTTGATTCACCATATGATAAACAATGACTAATGCATAGATAGTGCATATGAAGAGCGATGATTCTAAAACTTATTCGTCGTGATGTAATGAAAATATGTTCTTATATAAAGAGAGCTACTGCTCGATATGTAACGATGTAATATTTGCAAAATTAATATAATCTTTGACATTATGTAACGGATTTGTATCCGCATAATTACCATAAATTTGTCTTATTTATTACTGCATTAAGACAAATTTCTAAATTTCTAAAAAATTTAAGTCTTTCCTTAAAACATGATCAAACTATGCTATGACATTCTTACCTTTTGCGTTAGTTAGAGCATACTGCAGTATATGTACGACGTCCACTATTTACTAATTTGTAATTTTCTATTGCCCTCACTAGTCCATTGTAATTGTTACGAATACTTTATAAGTTTGCTTTAATATGAGCATCTGGAAATTTTTGACTGTCGTTGATGGTTGTTTCTCCTTTAGAATTAACTTGTAAAAATAGACTTTATTTTTATAATGATCAAAATAATAAAATTCTGATTATAGCCGTGTTCCCTACCATATAAGAATCGGCTCTGGTGAATCAGGAGTGCTGAGGCACTATCTCTGAAATTCCGTTGAATACATTTAGGAAATATGAGAAACACTTATTTTCTTTATGACATAAATCAATCCAAATTTATATATGGACTATATTCTCGAATTTCTTCAACCACAGAATGTAATGCATGAAGTTTAGATGTAATAGGTAAGAAATTATGATGTCTATTTTAAGCAAACAGCCTATAAAAGGCGTGGTTGTGGCGTCATCCATCACAAACATTTCTTCTTCTTCTTCTCTAGCGGGTTTCTTGCTATTTGAAATTATTCCAATGTATTTAGCACTACACTCGTAATTAATTCGATAGCACATTTTTGTAATCGCTTACGAGCTAGTAAATTCTTGTTCAGAAGTCAGCAAGATCTAAAGCAATTGAAGGAAGATGACCGCCAGGCGTAAATAGCCAGTGTGATGAGTTCGGTTGACGCCATTTAACCAAAATTTCCCTGTCGAATTAGTACTTCCATAACACTAATCACTAATTAAATATTTAAGCAATCGTAAATGAAATATTTACATATGCACAATGTTTCTGTACTCGTATTTGTCAGATTGGTAACTAAATAAGAAATGCCATAATTAGTGCTAATATCTGGAAGACAGTATATATTTCAATACCATACCATTCAGTAAATACATCTATAGGAAACTTACAAAAATATATCATGGAAACTTCCCAGTAAATCTGTTCTCAGAACGCAAAACAAAATTATTGTTCTGCTTCTATATTAACATTCCGTTCGGTTGGCTAGAAACATAACACGGTCTTTGATGAATATTTCCCATAAAGCTCTCTATACTCCTCATTTCCTTATTCGCTTCCTTCATCCGTGACTCTTATACCTAATATTGTTTTTTCCAATCTCGCTCGGAAGATTTATTACTTTAAAACTACGTCTATTTGTAAAAAAAACTTTTATATCCCTCGCTTCATTTATTTTCTCCTGGTAATCTAAACTAAATTTGGAATCCCTATCGCATTTTATAAATTAAAGTAAAGAAAAGGGAAAGCACCGAACAACGATTTTCCTTTCACGCGTGTAATGTGACTAAATGTTTTAGTATTAGCTTGAGTATTTCATTTAACTAATTTGAAATTTAGAGGTTAAATAGACATATAGGCTAGAATATAAATAGGCTAGAATAGTAAAATCTTAAAGAAACTAATAGTGAAGATCAATAATGTTATGGCCACATTGACGTCAGTTGCTGTTGTTTCTTTATGGTTTTAAGTTTAGTGAAAATTCATTCACCATAAATTTTTGGAAACACAATATATTACATATATTTATCACATGGATGGATACAACTTCATTAAATTGGGAAAATTAGAGATAAACAGGATAGATTCACAAACATAGTAGAAAGCAGAAGTAGAATTGGATTGCCAATTAATGTAGGGAACCGTGAATCCAATCCAGTAATGGAGATAGATCAATTGAAATTAAAAAATATATATAGGAGTATCTGCAAATAAAACTTTACAAGCAAACAGAATGCTATCAAAAAATAAGACAAACCCGAGAAACTAATATTAGATTATATAAAATGTTAATAAGATCCATGTTAATAAGATGCAAGTATACATGCCTACTTCTAGCCATAATGAGGAAGAGTTAGAAGCCGTTTATTCGGACATAGAGCAAGTAATAGGATTTGTGAAGGGTCATGAAAATTTAATTTGTAGGTCCTTATGGATTAGGAAACAGAAGCGAGAGAGGTAGCAGACTGATAGAATTCTGTGAGAAGCACAAAATGGTAGTCGCGAATACATTGTTCAAGAATCACGTTAGGAGGCGGTACACCTGGGAAATGCCAGGAGGGATAGACAGGTATCAGATAGACTACATTCTGGTTAGGAAGAGATATAGAAATCAAGTAAAAGACTGTAAGAGTTATCTAGGAGCAGATGTAGACAGCGACCACAACTTGGTAGTCATGAAAGCTAGAGTGAAGTTCAAAAATCTGAAAACCCGGAAGGATAAGAAACGTATCAGTGTAGACATATTGAGGGATCAGAATATGAAAGATAAGTTCCAGAAGAAAACAGATCAATTAATAAATAAAGCGAGTAACGATGAAATCAAGAACGCAGAAACTGAGTGGGAGGGTATCAAGAATAGTCTAGATTCCGCGGCTACGGACGTTTTAGGACACGAGAGAAGGGAAGCTAGGAAGCCCTGAATAACGGACGAAATCTTAAACCTAATACAAAAGAGACGAGGCTACAAAAACAGACGAGACGAGGAAGGACTGAAACTTATAAGTCAATAAAGTGGGAAATCATTAGAAAGTGTAGAAAAGCGAAAGAACAATGGATAGAGAATAAATGCATAGAAGTAGAAGATAAGCTCCAAGTAGGTAAGACCGATGAGGCTTACAAAATAATTAAGAAGAATTTCAGGGATATAGGACTAATAAGTAGAAACGTTAGGAGTCAATTGGGAGACAAGCAGTACTTAGGAAATTTATGCGAGGGGCAGGAATTAGGAGAGATATTAGAGGAAGAATCTAGCATCGATAGGAAAGATGTAGGAAAATCTATATTGAGAGAGGAAATTTTGAAATGTGCGGGACAGAAAGTAGTAAATATGATGTTTGAACTGGTAAACTACATATACGAAACGGGCGAGATGCCGGAGGATTATAAGAGGAACATTTTCGTTACTATGCCGAAAAAGAGAGGAGCCGACAAATGCGAGAACTTTAGAACGATTAGCCTAACTTCCCACGCGTCAAAAATCTTAACCAGAATAGTGCAGAAGAGGATGGAAATAGAGCGGATGAAATATTAGGAGAAGTCCAATTCAGGTTTAGGCGACATAGGGGAACTCGCGAAGCTATTCTGGCGTTAAGAGTAATGTTAGAGAAAACAATAGAAAAAGGAAAGAACGCTTATATAGGATTTGTAGATTTAGAAATAGCCTTTGATAATCTAAGATTGGAAAAAATGTTCGAGATACTAAAGAGCGCGGGAACGAAGTATAGATATAAGAGAGTAGTACACAATCTATACTAAGAGCAAACTGCTGTTATAGAAGTAGAAGGGGAAAGAAGGGAAGAAGGTATTAGGAAAGAAGTAAGACAAAGATGTACGCTATCACCACTAATTTTTAATTTGTACATCAAAGAGGCGATTAATGTGGTAAAAGATAGAGTGGATTTCGGGATTAAAGTACAGGGACAGAAACTAAAAATGCCGAGATTCGCGGATGATATTGCAGTATTAGCATCTAGTAAAGAGGAATTAGAATCAGCGTAGAACGAGATGGAAGCAGAGTTGACAGAGGAATACGGAATGAGGGTGAATAAAAACAAAACTAAAGTGTTAGTGTGCAGAGGGCGCGAGAGCAGAGCAAAAATGAAAGTACAAATTAATAATGAAAAATTGGAGGAAGTTAAAGACTTCACTTATTTAGGAAGTAAAATAAATTGGGGTGGAAGAAGCGATAAAGATATAAAACAAAGAATAGCGCAGGGTCGAGTAGCTTTTAATAAAAAGAAAACACTTTTATGCTCGGGGGTAATAAACTTAGAAACAAGGAAGAGATTTTTGAAAACGTATGTATGGAGCACGGCACTATACGGTTGCGAAACCTGGACGGTAGGGGAAGCAAGTAGGAAGAAATTAGAAGCTTTTGAGATGTGGTGTTACCGAAGAATGATGAAAATACCGTGGACTGATAGGGTTAGAAACGAAGAAGTATTAGGGAAAGTCGACGAGAAAAGAAGTATGTGGAAAAACGTAATAAAGAGAAGAGATAGAATGGTAGGCCACTTGCTGAGACATGGGGGAATAGTCCGCGATATTTTGGAGGCAGAAGTAGGAGTGAAGAAAGGTAGAGGTAGGCCTAGAAGATTAGACTGCTGCTCGCAAATAGTAAGGGATGTAGGTTGTAGCACAATTAGCGAAATGCGTAGGTTAGCACAAGATAGGAGAAGCTGGAGGTTAGCATCCAACCAGTCTTAGGACTGATGACCTCATGATGATAATATGATCCATACCTATCTTTGCAGCAGAGATAATAACCATGACAAAAGAAGAAGATTGAACAATGAAAGATGCTGAAAAGGAAATAATGGGAATAATATTAGGCCCAATACGAGCAGCAAGTGGAGAATACAGAATGAGTACAACTTTGGAAATAGACGAAGAATTAAAAAGAGAGAATATAATAGCAATAATTAAGGAACAAGGAGATGGCTGAGATATGTGTGGAGAACGAATCGGTATAATGTGATAGGTATAATAGTGGAATAGAAACTAGCAAGCAAGAGACCAAAATCAGAGAAAGAGGAGGATCAAGGTCAACTTGGATACAAGAAGTTAGAGATGACCAGAACAAGATGGGAGTAAGGAACCCAAAGAAGAAAAAAAATGAAATTATATTTACAGGAAAGTCAAAAAGTTATAGGGGTCAATGAGGATTCGTCATCCTCAAGAGATTAGATTTAGAAAGCTTTTATAATGGCTACCTCACTTGGGGTGTTAATTCAGTCATACATATACGTATATAGCTAAAGTATCTAATGCAGTTTCAGGAAGTTAATCTCTCGAACCTATTCGATATACATAACGGAACGGATAAACGGAACAGTCTACCTGAGCCTAGCCATAAGAACAAGCCACGGTATGAGATAAGAGCCGTTTAAAATTTTTTTATTTGGCAAATAGAGATGAAATAAACTATAAGTGTCGTTTTACATCTTTTGTAATTGAGTGTATTCAGTATTGAGTGTAAAAAGTAAGAATTACATTTATATATAGAATTATTTATGGAAATTTGAGATAAATTTTGGTTTGTAGTGATTGATATTTATAAACTAAGCCTAAAGTTATTAATGGAAGGAGCGCTCAAGAAGCATTCTGATTTTCTGCAGACGATTTCGCTACCGGGTTTTATGTACCAAAGGCTAGTTACGGATTGACCTTTATAACCTTACCAAAAGTAAGAGTTGATCAAGGAATCTCGCACTAAATTATAAGAAATGGTAGTCTTGAATAACTTCATCTAATACATATGAATAAGTGGGGTTTATCGTGAAATGCTCTTACTTGAAACTAAGGAAAGAAAATTGTTTCTTACCCATCACTTGCTTTTCGTTATCGGTGGTGACTGTTCTGGCTCCATATCAAAACAAATGCTTACTCGGTTCGCCTTACCTTAACTCGTTATATTAAGTTACCTCAGAAATGCTTACACTAAAGTTAACACTAGCCAATGAGAGAGAAACACCGATTTACTTAACAAGGAAAACGTTTAATTTAATAATAATACTAAATAAAGTTAACAAATATTAAAAAAAAAAAGAAAAAAAATGAGGAAAATGTAATAGTTAGTGATAAATACAAAATAATATTGAGAACTTACGGAAATTAAATAATGTAAAGTTTTATAATGTTCTATAGAGGTAACCCGAAACTGACAACAAATTTTAGAAAAAGTAATTGTAATAATTAAAATATTTACTGTAAAGACAGAAATGGAACTAACAAAAATTGAAGGGCTTAGTGCAAAAACCGGTCAGCTCCATTTTTTTAAATTTTACAGTATTAACATTAAACTGTTTTTTAAAATAGAAGAAAATTTGAAAAAATTAAAAGTTACTTTTCAATAAAGAAAAGTTCACTAGAAAATATTTTTTTATGAAAATATATGAAAATATACATATTTTTTTGCTAAAAAAATTTTTTTCAAAATGGAGCTGTCCGTTTTTTGACAAAAAATATAATAACAAGACTCAGTGTATGACAAAAAACTGATTTATTTTACAAATAACTCGAAAAAAGTACAATCATAAGTTCAAAACATCTCAACATCTACATCCTCATCATCGCTATTGGAGTTTTCTTGAGGTATTTCAGGACCAACAGCATTAAAAACAATATCGTAATACCACTGATCGTTCTTAGGTACATACTTTTCAGCCAGTGACTTAACATTCTCAAGTTTCTTTTTACTGATAGGTAGAGGATAGCTGTTATAAAATATCTCCGAAGGAAAGAATATGGTACAGATTATTTTTTGAAAGCAAATTCAGAAAACAATTGTATTCCTGTTGTTATGCTGCACTTCACTACATTATTTTTTTCATACTTGAAAACACGATATTTCGAAATAGGGAACTTGTACTTGTGACAGTTTTTTTCATAAAACTTTCATAAAAAGTATAGAAAGTGATGTATTTTTGACGTTAGCGATTTAGTTTTTAATTAATTTGAACGCGACCACTTGCCCAGAAACGATAAAAGAATTTCACTATCATCCCTTTGACTTTGAATATTTTAAGTTACATTTCTACACAAATATTAGTTAGTACTTTCTTTACACATAATTACAAATTTCACATTTCGATTAATATATAATAAAATCTCTTTAAAATTAAAAAATAAATAATGAAATATCTCCAAATATGAATTTTTATAGTTTCATAAAACGTCTATAACAAAAGTAAATTTTGTAAAGTATAATGGCTATATAATAATCTCTATATATACAAGTATGTGCATGATAAAATATAAAAATATATTCAGACAAATTGAAAATAATTTAGAATTGAGACGTTCCATCTTGATCTGCCTAAATATACTCGAAGACTAGGTTAATGTTTCGTCTAGAATCCTCTGAGGCACTTCTACTACAGTGAATTTCCTAGATGTGTTCTTGACAAAATCTCTCCAACCTTTAGGTGTATAAACTGCTTCTTTTTCATGTTTTTCTTTTTCGAATAACTCGAATAATCGATCACAGGACAAGAATCTATATCCTGGCTCCGAAAACTGATGCACGATTAGTCTAATATTTTTCACTGTGGTATTGATAAATGTGTGCAAAAAATGAACCGTCACAGAGTTCTTATTTTGAGCAAAACAGTTATCCGAGAATAGATATAGCTCAGGAACAGTCGGTAAAAGAAAATTTTCTATGTAGTGTAAAAAGAAACTTCGTTGCACCCCTTTTTAGCAGTTATTTCATCATACATATAAAATTTGCTTTCACCTGCTTTTGCTGATTGTATGCAGAAGTTGTAGACCAATAACTGTCTCTTGTAAAATTCATCTCTTGTTGAATTCATTCTTGAAGGAATGTGTGACAAGGGCGTATTTTGCTGATAGTCAAGGCAAAGTACCTCAATCGATTATTCAGCTTTAGCAAGGGCAGATTTCTTTAAGACTGGCATAAAATGACTTTGACTTTGCCAAATCCAAGGATTTCTCTAGCTGTAATTAGGCCTTTTTTTCTAGGTCTCCTTCGGTGACAATGCTGTTCTCTAACTTATCACACTTTTGGCAGGTGTCCAAATTGGGCTGTCTGAAACTTATATTGTAGTTCTACTTGAAATGTCTATAATAAAGATCATAGGAAACTTTTTGAGTACCTTCCATTTTAGTAGAGTTGATACTACTCTGGCTCGTATTTAACAAGGTACAACCTATACAATACAGCTCCATCTATGATTTGCAGTAAGAAACAGCAAGCTCAGGAAACAGAAGAACAGGAGCTGGCCGGTTCTTAACACAAGATGATAATCATACAATCTATAAAATGTTATATTTTCTATTATAAATCATGGAGTTGTCTGATTTTTATTCCAAACGATTCAGCGTCTCAAGTATACTTAAATTCATTGAAAAAGTGATTTTCGGAAAAAAATTAAGCTGACCGGCTTTTGCACCAAACCCTTCAAATGTAACTTTCTTCAAGGGTTCAACATCCCATAGGGGTGGTTTAGTCGAGCCAGGCCAGGATTGCTTGAGATCATCTTGAAGCTTCCGTACTTCGACTACTAATACTGATTTTCGGTTTCCGTCTGCACGTATGTCGAATATCGACATCTCTTTTTGTGCGAAGAAAATATGATATAACTGATTAGTGATAATTGGAGATGCAATAACATCTAAACTAACATCTAAATATATCGTTAATCTGTTCCCTCGTATCCCGCCATGTGTCGCGATATTGTTTGATCAGTTTACGATTGGTCAATATATTTTATTCAGAAAGAGAAACGCGACGAAAGCTCTCCATGGACCAATCGGCGTGTATTTAATTAAATACTGTACCATTAATTATTTTAACTTAGTTATCCCTCTATTTCAATTAATTTACAATCTAATATAATTTACTTTATTGAACTTCTGTCTCTTCAGACAACCTTGTAAATGTACGCCATATATACCTTTATCAAAATACTCATAGTCAGGCAAGCCTTAAGGCCCTTCAGGGTACAACAGAATATCGTCGCCAGCTTTCTAATAAATCTTGATGAACACAAACTTGCTTTACTAATATTAAAAAGGTTATTTAGAATATAGAACTTAATGGTAACCATACAGTGCTATTCAAAAGTCCCCTCCCCCTCTTATCTTTGGAACGATTATACATAAACTAGTGAAATTTGGTAACTAAATATTAAGGGTTGTAAACTTCCTTACTAGTGATGATATATGACGTATGCGTCAAAGATGACGTCACAAGGTCATTGTGACCAATAATTTTAAATAGAACCCTATGGCAAGCGACACCTCTTTTAAAATGTATCGAAAAAACCTATTCAATGATACTAATATTGTGTCCGTTTACGGCAGTTTTGACAACTGGCTTTCAAAAACCGCAAAGCTGTGATGAATTAAATCAGTTAATAATAAAATTTAAAATTCAAGCTCCGCCACTGGATAGTTGGATAGTAAATAATCTGACGTTTTTGCAAGTCTCCCCAATTTGATGTTTTTTTAACTGTCAAAGTTTTTATACATTTAATAATTTGTGTATTGTTGATCGAACGTTTAACTGTTTTAGTACCTTGTGGTAATTTTAAAATATTTGTACATTCAATAATTTGTTAAACTGTTGTGAGCTGAACGTTTAAGTGCTTCAAGAAGAGAAATGGTACGTGTTTTAGGTGATAAAGTAGCAGCGATCCTAATACTTGGTGAAACTGGAGAAAATATTCATGCAGCAGAACGCATTTTTAATGAAAGGTTTCGCGATCGCTCAGTTTCGAGGACTTATTTGAGAGAGCTTCTTCGTAAGTTTAAAACAACGGGTAGTATTAATGATGCAAAACGATCTGGCAGACCACAAATTTTTGATGAGAAAAAAATTGATATACCTACTGGCAGAAGTAATAGTAAATCCTACTTCTTCAACAACTCAAGTTGCATCAACCTGTGAAGTCAATCAAAGTACAGTGCACAGGGTGTTGAAAAAAAAACAAATTTCACCCATACAAATTAAAAATGGTTCATCAACTCTCAGACGACGATCCAGACCGAAGACTGCAATTTTGTGAAAATATGGAGACTAAAATTAACCAACAGCCAGACTATGTCAAAACAATTTGTTTTAGTGACGAAAGTACTTTCTATCTAAATGGAAATGTAAATACACAAAACGTGAGATATTGGAGTGACGCAAATCCTCACATGTTTCGTAAAACACATACTCAGTATCCCGAGAAGGTCAATGTTTGGGCAGGTATACTGGGAAACCACATCGTTGGGCCTGTTTTTTTAAATACCAACTTAACCGGTGAGGTGTATCTGCAGATGTTGCAAAATGCAATAGAACCGTTAATCCCTGAAATTTTGGAAGATAATCAAGATGAATTCGACATTTTGGAAATAACATTCCAACAGGATGGTACTCCTCCACACTATTACGGTGCAGTAAGACGGTATTTGGATGAAGAATATCCTGGTAGATGGATTGGACGACGAGGTTCAATGGAATGGACGCCTCGATCACCTGACCTCACACCTTTAGATTTTTTTCTGTGGGGGTATCTTAAACCGAAAGTTTACGCCACTCAGCCTGACAATATTGATGTTTTAAAACAACGTATTGTTACAGAATGTAGGGCTATTTCCGCAGACACATTTGAAAAAGTACGAGAAGAGTTTCGCAATAGGATGTTTTACTGTCAGGAAGTAGATGGAGCTCACTTCGAACAATTACTATAAGTAGGTACTGATTCTTGAATCTGTAATTAAAATTATTATCCAAGTTTACTGATTACTGATTTAATCCATCAAAACTACCATAAATACAAACAATAATAGTATCATTGAATACGTTTTTTCGATACCTTTTAAAAGAGGTGTCGCTTGCCATAGGGTTCCATTTAAAATTATTGGTCACAATGACCTTGTGACGTCATCTTTGACGCATACGTCATCTATCATCACTAGTAGGGAAGTTTACAACCCTTAATATTCAGTTACCAAATTTCACTAGTTTATGTATAATCGTTAAAAAGATAAGAGGGGGGGAGGGAACTTTTGAATAGCACTGTATATTCACAAATCTGTGAATCTGCCTGAAGGGACACTATACAGGGGGTTTCAACAATAAGAATAATGCGCAGTAGTCATCTTGTTACAAGATCAACTATGCTGTTTCCTAGAATATTTGAATATCCCCTTCTTCAAAAATATTTTACTGTTGCACTCTTATTATTAATTCAGATATTGTTGATTACATAAGATTTTACCAATAATAGCGTTATTATGATGTCCCTTGCGAAAACATTCCAGAGTCAATAACAAACATTGTGGATCAGAAAATTGGTAATATTTTGCCGACAGTTTCCGTATAAAAGTCGTCCGTCGTTGTTTTCTCAAGCGTCAGTGTATCTCCTTCTCAAATACTATATAAAAAATGTAAACGTAATTACGAGAACACACCGGAAATAAAGTAGTGAAAGGAGGTTAGCATCCGGCAGCAGATCCCATTCCATATAATGGTATTTTATTACACTTTATTGAATTGTATTTGTCGAGCAGCAGGGCGGCAGTGCGAGGATTACGAGCGGGTACGGCGCAACCGAGAATAGCCCCCGGGTGGCTGAGCCGGCCGACTTCTTCTTACCTTGCTATTTTATTAACGGCGCCAGTGCGTCTCTATTTTCCAGGTTGGTGGAGGGCGCATCTTATGGATAATAAGGGCTTTACGAACTTTTCCAGCCTCGTGCTCGGGTGCGTTCACGTGTAAATAGCCGCCAGTCGTTCGATTGTAGTTTAGCTTTAAAGTAAAGAAGTTTCGCGTATGTAAACCGTGGCAGTGCTTGTTTTATGTGCTGCTTTTTTTCGTTCGCTAAGTAAAAGGTTTTCATCTCAGTAACAACCATGGTATACGGGGTGTTAACTAAATACGTAGACATAATTTAAGAGGTATTTGGTGAGGTACTTTAAGAGATTGTGTGACTGTAAGATAACGAGTTCTAGGTTTTCGAGATAAACGATTTTAAAATGCTGGTTTTGGAATTGTAAAACTATATGAGGTTTTCTACATGGTTTCCTTTCTAAAGGTTTCAAAATTTTTCTTAGTCACTTTTCTAAATGACTAATCAAAGTTCTGCACATATAATTCCTATAACAGTACCTATAGAATAACGCTATTAACATTTGAAATTATCTACAAGTCCTGTTGAGACTCACCTCAATTATTCTAGATATATTGTAGTTAGTCTAGGTACAGTCATTTTTTGAATATGACAGCAACGCAGCATCTATTAATTTCGGTGGCTTGCTGAGAAATTAACTAGTACATGTAAAGCTTAAATCTCGAAAAGCCTCATGCAATTTGTAATATTTTTTCTAATAACTTTGGTCTACTCAAAAATTGTTTATATGTTCAATAGTGTCTACAAGTTGCAATACAATAGTTTACATTACAATTAAAAAATACTTTTACCGTATATTAATACGGTATTAGCTATTTACGTTATTAGACCGGCAGAAAATTTTTGTGGCCGTGCGAATACTGCCAATACTGCATGTTTGACAAAATGCTACCGGCTACCGGTATATCACATAAGATTTCTTAGGATACTGCACCGAATAGAAAAAAAATTTTATCCGACACGTTGGAGCAGCGCATGAAGTGGATATCACCGCATGTGTTGGTTTGTTGCTAAGGTGAAGAAAGTAAACAATAAAATTTCGACAATTTAGTTTTTGCATTAAAGTAATTAAATGGAAGTTTCGTGCCTTATAAAATGGATTTGCCCCAAAATTCTTCTCCAATTGCACTTCCGGACAAACTTCTGGATAAAGTAAACAGCACTATATCGAATCTTTTACCAGAAAAATCTTCGGAACGATATTTAAAAGAATTCAAAATGTGTTACATTTGGCGGGAGAAAAATTACATTGTTGGAGTTCATGAACGGGTGCTTGCTTCAGTTTATGCTTGCCTATTTTGAAGATAATTTTAAGAATACAAAAATCTTGTGGTCGTATTTTTCCATGATAAGGAGCTGCCTACAAATTCATGAATAGGTGGACATAAAAAGGAATATATTTATAACTGTTTCTTGCTAATAAATGACCAGAATTGACCTAGATATGGAAAACTATACCAATACATCAAGAGAAAAATGGTTGATCATACCCCAAAGAAATCAGAGGTATTGTCTCACGACGAAGTAGTAAAATTTTTGAAGGATGCCAACGATGACAACTACTTACTGATGAAGGTCATTTTAATTATTGGTATTTTTGGCAGATGCCGAAGAGAAGAAGTGGTAATTCTTCTTTAACAATAAGGTAATAATTTAACCATCGATGACGTAAGGAATTGTAGAAATTTTATAAAATTATGTCTCCCAAAGACTAAAACTGAAATAAGCCGCTTTGTCGTCATAAGTGAACAAGCAGAAAGATGTCAACTTTGTGCGTTGATTAGAAAGTAGGTATGTCTCATTGGGACCTGCTAATATGACCAATAAGCGATTCTTCGTAGCGTATAGAAATAAGAAGTGTGTGGCGTAAGTTGTCGGTATCCATGCTGTGGGTAACGTCCCGAAAAAAAAATTGCAGAATATTTAGAACTTCCAGAGAGTGAGTTTATCGAACATTGTTTCCATCGCTCAAGCGCAGCTCTTTTGGTATAAAGTGTAGGAGATGTCAGCACCCTGATGACACATGGAGGTTGGAAATCTTTGTCCGTTGCATGCAATTACATAGAAGATTCTGGCAGTGTCAAAAGAAGTATTGCTGAGAAAATCTTGGGTTCATCTAACGGAAATGAATCTTTTGCAATTACCGAGTTATCTTCAGTATCTTATTTGAATGTTTCAAGCACGAAAAAATAACAATCCAGTAAATAATCTAATTTATTACTAGCAAATTCTTGTTTTAATAATGTTAGTAATTGTACATTCAATATTTATGTAAATAAGTGAAATGGTTTGTTTAGATAATAAATTTGTAAAATTTTTGTGGTGTCTAATTAATTTTAATACGGTCGTTGTCAACCACGACTGGCCTAGGCCGGTAAATTTTACTTACCGGACTCGTTTGTAACTATGTAAACGCTAGTTACCAATGAAGTATCCTAAAAAAGTATTTTTGTCCTTGACCCTCGGAGATCCTGGGCTACTAGGAGGTAATCGTGGTTATAATTCACTTAAAAAAATAAATATGTAGACTTGACCACATCAAGCCCTATTTTTACCCTTTTTAAACACATCGAATTCCTTATTATGATGATACTGGCTAGGTTTGAGATTAAATGTTGTTCAGTACATCTAACTTAGCGTTTTATTTCTCTTCTATGTTTAATTTTCCTCTCGCTCTCTTAACGTGTTTCATTATTTTACGTTTCAGAAGTTATTCGGCAAAGAATAAATTTATACGTTCCTTATGGATAATTTAATACATTTGGCATACCTTTAACGTCGATATAACTTTTAAAATAATACAGGGTACTAATTTAAAATTTAAAGTTTAAAGTTCGTACTATCAGAAATCGACTTCCTTCCCCTAATGTCTTAGGTCACGAAAGGGAAGGCTACACATAGAGACAGGGACAACATTTTAATTATCATAATGATCACAGAGATGTTCCAAACCCTACTCTTTAGAAATATACAATGACACCCTAACACTGAACCCAGGCCACCACCATAGACGGGCGTAGAGTGCGAATGACTTTGTCGCAGCCAACTCTATAGGAAAATATCTAGTCCCGCGGTTAAGTACTGCACATTTATAGCTTCGAGTTAGATAACTGATGTGGGCCCCCATCGTATTACCTTTAAAATTATTAAAATTAAAACTAAAATGATCGTAATCTAAAGAATAATTTGATAAAAGTTCAATAGCTAAATAATAAAAATGCTTATCATTAAAATAATAAGTTAAAGCTTCGTAAATAATATTACTTTCACTCACTTAATAACAACAATAATAGTTGTTTTTTGGTAGGTCAAGTAAGAAATCTATTAAATTCACTTTTTGTTAATTTTGTTGAATTTACTCACTCCAAAATGGCAGTTTTTAAATCAAATAGTTCATATTTTGAGTCAATTTCTTTAATATGACAAGAATAATGAAAAAAAAACTCCACTTAATTTTAGTTTAGTTTAGCTGAAACTCCATTTTAATATTTTTATCTAAATTAGATGTAGCCTTTGTCATATGTATCTGATTAATTTTGCAATACCTGCACAGAACGTTATAGATTTATATAATGCTATGAAATCAGACAACATATCCTAATTAAATTTATTGGAAGTATCATTTCTGCGACTCCAGTTAGGCTTTTAAGAGAAACTCTTCTGCCGGCCCGAAAGGCGTATCCTGGGAGCGATGAAGCAGCTTGTCGCCCTTGTAATTCCGTTACACTTTGACTCGAGTCCTGCGGGACCAGCTGATCACATTCTGCTCTTTGCTCCATGCTTCATAGCGCCTTCTGATCTCGTCCCTCTGCCTTGGGGTTTCGCCAACATTGATAACACGCCTGATCTCCCCTACAAGAAAATTCAGTTTACTTACAACCAGTACACTCCATATTTCTTGGTTAACCCGAAGCTACAACGGATTTTCGATTTAATAAGTTACCGAGAATTCCCTCGTTTCCGGTATATACAAGTTATTATTCTTAAATAATTATTATAAGATTTGATGATGATGTATTGATATGATATGTATCGTTAACTATAGATTCGTTTGGGGTGGTCGACGTAATATATCAACGATATCCATCCGATATACCGGAAGGTATATCGGTAATAGAAACTAATTGTTACAAAATACAATTGGAATGGTGGTGGTTCTTAGAAAAGTATGTAAATTATAACAATTGAGGAACTACACTCTCACAGAGACATTAATATTAGTAGGAAGAAGAGGTATGGTGCTATGACCAATGTATCTATCAGAAAATTGAATATCTTTATGGTAAATTACTGTAACAGTAGCTCCAGTTCTCTGAGTAGGCAGAGCCTAGTGCTGGAAGCTATTGGGATGTCAATAGCGTTACGGATTATTACAAATAAGAAAAACAAAATTTGATCAAAAAGAAAAACTAAAATTTAGTTTTTGTTTCTTGAAGAAAGAAGTATGAAAAATTAAAAGGCAGATCTAAGACTATACTCGTACAAGTATAATAGATCAGAAATAGAGCAAGTATTTATTAATTCAGCCACTGTAACCTGTCCTTTATTTGTGAAAGCAACAGATTTAATTTTACTAGATAATTGAGTATTGTATGTAAAACCTGGATCCAAAATTCAATATATAACTATTAATATGAAAGTATCTTAGAAGACTTTAGCAAAAGTCCGAAACAATCATAATGTTGTTAAGAAATAGAACTTTGTTAAGAACTTCGGTGATTCAGTGACAAAACAACTAGGTACACAAAATGCATTAAAAAATAATTATAATTTAATTGTTGTCACATTTGTTACTTTTCCTTACTCAACTATACCAGAGCGGAAAAGTAATGTAATCGTGTAAAAAAATGGAAAAAATTTATATCTAGCGTTTATTTTTCGTTTTTCGGCCTAAAAACAAAAGACAATAATTTTTAAAAAAATTTGTCTGTGTGTGTGTCATTGCTGTTGTCGCCGTTGTCGTTGTTGTTGGTATTACAATTCCTTGTTAGCACGTTAGCTCAAATAAATCGTGTCGGATTGATCGGGTTTTGACTGATTCTGATCGGAGACGTATTCCAGACGGCACATATTGATTTTGAGGTGGCTAGAACACACTCTACCATGTTCATGGGTCACGAGAAAGCACAATGATGGACTATTTGAGAATTTTTTTTAGTACGATCGCTCAATTAAATCATGTCGGATACATCGGGTTTTGACTGTTTCTGTTTAGGGATGTCTACCAGACGAAATCTATTGATTTTGAGGTGGATAGAATACACCTCACATTGTCGATGGTTAATGAGAAAGCACGATGGTGGACTATTTGAAAAATGTAAAACTGTCGCATAAAACACAAATATTCTGCATTTATGTGCTGGTTTGTTCTTTCTCGTCCACTTAATTTTGAGATAGAGCTGTTCTATCTGTGGGAAAGTCCATTTTAAGGTTTTAAAACTATTTAGTGACAACGCTTCAGTCCAAATATTTTATTGACACTGATTATAGAATGAATTTAATTTATGTTACCACCTGCTGGATCAATAACTATTATCCAAATATTTAAGAGATTTAACATAATTTAAAAATGGCATAGACTAAGCCTTTTAAATTTATTATGCCTCACGGGGGATCGTACTGTCCTTCTTGTTTTAATTATATCATTGCGATCTGTTAAATTTGGTTTCTTTAATTACATTAACATGTTTTGCTATTAATACAGTTGTTTTATCGTGTATATAAAAATATTGTTACTTATACGTTGTGGCCTATTTGACCATGGAGGTACTGTACAGAGACTGGCCTGTAAAATAAGTAGTATCTTTTAAATAAACTGTTTTCTAAAAGACGAAATACAAAAATCTCTTACCTTTGTACAATGTACCATAGGATATTTAAAATTTTCATGTCATTCTTTGGCGTTTCTTCAGGTGCAAAAATGTTAAAAGACAGTTAGTTTGCTTTTTATACAAAAAAATTACTACACCACTATATTTGGAAGTTATAACATGGGAAGTTAAATTTTCATTAAAAATGTTTTATTTTTAACAAAGTTGTAACAAGAAATATATTTAGAGTTACATGGTCACAAAGTTTATTTAAATAAGTTGGATAGTATTTATTCTTCTGCTTCTATTTTAAATATATGTATAGGAAAGAAAGGGTATACCCCGCATTAAGATTTCAGCACTAAACAAAGATAGGGAGTATTCCAGTGCAAGGTTTACTTATCAGAGGTCTGGGTAAGGGTGGTTTTAACTTTATTTGAGCCCAGACACAGTGCCATACTTATAAGTACTATTCATTTCATCGCTATTTGCCAAATAAAACACTCTCTTATCTTACCGATAAACAGAACAGTTTACCTGAGCCTAGCCATGAAATAAAGCCACGATATGTTTTGAGATTTTTTATTTGGCAAATAGCGATGAAATAAACTATATTTGATAATGGGAGTGTGTTTTACATAATTTGTTGGTGCAATGCCAAAACCACGAATGTGTATTTTTATTATTTTAAATGAGAACTATTTGAAGATGAAACTAGTTAGTATAAATCTCATAAAACAGTCATATAATTAACTTTCTTCTTAGATATGTTAAAAAATACTACATTTTAAATAGTACAAACAAAATAAGTATACCAAGCGGCCAAAGAAAAAAAACACATTCGTTGTTTTGCTATTGTAAAAAAATGCACTGATTTAGATTCGGGTAAGTATTTATTTAACAAACTACAAATACTAAAAACTATTAGGAAGGGATATTTATAAAAAAAAATGTTTGCAAATATACAAAAAACAACTGTTACATTGCTAATAGATTAAAGTTCAAACTCCTCAGGCTCCGATTCTTCGATATCAGGTTCGGGAAGTGCGTCACGCACATTTTTATCTGTTTTTAGGGAATTATAAAAATCGTGATAAGTCTTTGTAATTGTATTATCTTTACACATTGTTTGCAAGTTTTGGTACTTTATTTCCGTAATTGGAAGGAAATTTTTGTAAGCTTTTTCTACATTAACTTCTTTCTGACGACCTCTCTTTTTTTTAATGGAAACCTCAAAAAATTCATTTTGTTTAAAATCAGTCTTGTAAGAAATTTTTGTGGGGTAACATTTTTCGTAGTGAAACCAGCATACCGATTCTATGGGTAGAAGATTTTTAGGAATGATTTCAACAGAATACGATACAGAATACGAATAAAAGTCATAAAAGTCATCAAATAACATTGTGTTAATTTCAAACGGTCTTGGATTTCTACGGGAATCTCTGATTAGTTGTGCCCATCCTTCTGGTACATAAATCGGTACAAACTTTGCCTTTTGTTCAATTTTCGAGTGAATCGAGTCACACTCCATTTCTGTGTGACCTGGTTCAAAAAACTTGTGGTCTATCGTTAGCAAGTTTGGATGCTTTGATAAAAGCTGTAAACACATTGCAATCATTATTGAGTTTTTCTGCTGCCCACCACAGCCATCAGACATCATGCGAACAGATTTCATGGTTGGGTGACTCATAACGTAATCAAAAACACATGTCGATATTTCATTAGACCCTCGTTTCCCTTGTGTCTCATCCCACAAGTAACATTTTACATTTTGCGTTGCTAAATCATAAAATGTAAAATTATATACAGATAATTTTCGCAAATAAAATATTTGTCCAGCTGGTCCCTTTGGTGTAGACAAAACTGCCTGCAAATCAGAATTAAAAGATAGAACCGTATTATCATTTTTAGCAATTTCTTTGTCTTCATATCGGCACTCTCTAGCTGCATTTTTCTTTTCAATGTGTTTGTCGTGTTTTTCTTTGTTTATCTCTTTTTCCTGTTCTGTCATTGCGTAATATGATAAACACTTCATACACTGATCCTTTTTTGGTCTAAAGAATCCCAAATTGTACTCGCTAAAAATATTCCGATATTTCTCTATACTTACAGGTTGTCGATTTTCATCTTCATATTTTTTTTATACAAACGATGCATAATAGATACATTCAAGGTCGAATCCAAATATTTTTTTTGTGATGACTGTCGGCAATAATGGGATTCCATAGACGGAAAAGACAAAATGTGTTGTCGCAAAAAAGTTTCCTTTTCCTCACTCAGTTTGTTATGTGGCATGTGCTTTCCACGCTTATCTTTCTCTAAAATACCACTTGAATTAATTTCTTTTAAAGCGCTTCTAATAAATGCGTCAGTGATATTCAATGTAGCCATAAAAAAGTTTTATGGCTACATTGAATATCACTGTTTTTATAATATTCTAGTTTTTTTCATGATTATTTCACTATCCAAGAATAATTAGTCAACACTAAACACTTCCTATTTGCGTAATAGATACGTCAACTACGAATGTAAGGTGAAAACTGAACAATTCATGTAATCTCCAACAGTAAAAACGCGAATGTACCACATTCGCGCTTCTTGCCTTGAAAACTTGGGTAAGATTTCACATGCGCGATTTTGCACTCTTTTACAGTAGACAACCCAACATACATAGCATATTCGTTTATCTTGTACTGAATTATTTGGTGGAAAATAAATATATTTACACAGAAAAGCCAAAACCGCAAAATATGCACATTCGCGATTTAGGCATGGGACCGACGAATTATGAAATAATGAGCAGTGTGGTTCCAAAAATGTTTTCGTTTAAAGAAGTATCTACCCAATATCAGTAAGGAAATGTTTAACTATGTATATGCAATTGATATGCAAAATAAAAATACATTATTTTGATACACAAATATTAAACTAGTAAGATTTATTACACAAACAAAGACACGGTGCATTGTTGTGTGAATAGTTTGCGGATTTGTTAAAGTCTACTTCTCGACATAAATTAAAAACTCTGTTTTGTTTAACTTGCAGGTAACGTGCTGGAATCCATCATGGTCTCTACAAAACAATCAAACAATGCCGGAAGTTCCTATCGAACTTTCAATAACCTCCGATGATGATTCGGAACAGGTAAGTTTCTTATCAGTTGCGATTATTAAAACGCGATCTGCTCGTTTAAAGAGAGGACTTGCTTTTATTTTACTTCCCTGTTTCTTTGGGAATGGTATGAACAATACCCCGTTTTAAAGAGTTCGTTTAAAATGTCTATTTGAAGTTTCCTAGAAACGGTAACTTTCTTTTTATAAATACAACTCTAATTTATAATGAAACAGAACCTGTCAAAGAATTCCTAGCCTATTAACAAATTATAAACCAGTAAATTTTTATGTTTCTAACTGACATTAAAACATAAGATATACAATATCTTTTAAAATACATGAATGGGTAAATTTCTGGGTTCGCAAAATCTGCTCTCTGTAACAATTATATGATGATAAACTTTTGAATGCATGGAAATAATTTACGATATTACAAAACTAAATCTATTACATTGACTTGATCGAACAGCAGTCTTATTTTTCGTAAGCTTTAATTAGAAAAATTGTCTAACAAAGTGATTTACATTTGACAAACTGAGGAATCATAAAGCAGAACATAATACTACTTTTAAATATTTAAATATTTCGTTAAGGCAATGCAAGGAATTTCTTGAATATGTGACATTAAGCATTTATTGAATTTTAAAACCATTAATGCTTGGTATACATATATCTACCCTGCAACCTACTTTAAAAGAAATAGTGGAGGTGTCACAATCGCTTTAAATTATTTATTTGTTTTTGCTGCATTTCTTTATTGCTACGATATTGTTACTTTATAATACCTTTCAACCAGGTGTCAGTAACTGTGCATTGTGGTTCTATATACAATTAACCGTTAGAAAAAGTAGTGTTAAAAGTATTCAAATTAATCTGAAAATATAATGAAATATGCATATGCATTAAAATGACAGCAGCTTCGTCATAAATTCTTTCAAAATAGTTTCCTATGTAACTAATAGTTGTTCAGTAATATATAAGTCGGGAATCGAGAAAGACACTACCAAACCTCCAAACGGTTATCAAGTAGTTCCCGAATAGCAAGGCTATTACATAATCGCTATAGGAAACAACTACCCCTCGTACTAAAGCCCCGCCAAGCATTGACTTATACCTAAAAGCAATCCTACCCACTTCTCGTGTTTATGCGCGATCAGACAAGGTTTCAGAAAATTAAACCCGCCACGGGTAGGATTCGACATCTGTCCCGGATGGGAACCGACCAACAGACAGCTGTTTCGAAATTATTAGTTCTCATCAGTGCCATACACGGTGCGTCGATCCAGGATACATGCCGAATGAAATCCGTGGGGTATACATCTACATCGATACGATCTATGTCAGTAACATCTTGAAGTAGTTCTTGGCGAAAGATATAGCGAAAATGTCATGACAATTTTAATATGTGGGTATATATATTAATATATGTGTACATTATCAAGTTGTTTTTATTTATTTTTTCTAAATCGTTGCTATTACATATACCGATTACATACCGATATCTCCCTCGGTAATCAGAGGTTAGAAAGTAGAGAATATAATGGCATCAATGAATACTTAGAGAACTCAAAACAATATTTATAAAATTACATTGGCGCATTCGCCATTTATATAAAATGTTCTAACTGGGTAGGGTTTAGTCACAATTACTCAGAAATCTGTCAATATTATCAAACCATGTTCAATCAACATTAAAAATCTTGTATTCAAATCGAATTTATAATCAACAATATTCCATATATTCACAGAGAACATTTCAAAAATATTAATTAGGTAGCTGAAAATAATCTAAAACTAACAGTCTGAATTCTAATTTGACCTCGTTTAACATATTTATTTTTCGTTTTATAAGAAACAAATTTATAAAAAGGAATAATGAGAGTAGTAATGTATATATTTACAAATAAAACTACAAAACAATAGTCCTCATAGGTCACGTGATACAAAAATTTAGGTTATTTTTTAAATATAATAACATACTTTTACATTTTCTTGTAAACAACTCGTTATGGAATACTATAAACTTATAATATATACAGTACGTTTAGAGTAAGCTGCCATCGATGAATACCGTGACTATATTATAATTGTACGACATTTTCTATTATTATTTCATCAAAATGACTTGCTTGGAAAGGATTAAAATATTTTCTTTTTGTGTACACAATATAAAAATAAAAAGTGTCAAGATCAGTATGCCTAGAATTATACCTAAATCATCAGAACTCCAGGTGGAAATATAATACTTATGGCTACGAAAGGAAATGAAAAAAAAAATCAAAGAAAAAGAACTAACTTAAGATTGAAAGAGAATGACTTAATTTTAATTAACAATAAATTCAAAGATTCTATTTGGGCATGCCTAGATTTATTTTAAAACAAAAACTGACATTGTTATAGTGGTTTTGAGATGTTTGATTATTTAAAAAATTTAAGAACTCCAAGGAATTAATTTAGGTGCATAAACATAAATCTAAAATAATGTTAAAAAAATTAAAGAATATTAACAGTAATCACTAAAGTAATTTTCAGGAAATGGCGAAGGTGCCGATGTCCTTGTACAAATGTGTTTAGATTTTCTTTAAGTATTTCTGTAATGCCGTTGTATTATGTTTCCTAGTCACTGCGACGTGTATAACTGGTATGTATAATGATTATGGGTTAAAAAGAAAGAAAGAATATAAAAACTCGAAAAACAGTAAAATATTTATAGACATTGAAATGCCTGCGGCACCTTGGCCCATTACTTAAAAATATTAGCAAAGTGTAGGCTTTCAAATTTATTACCGGTGTAGGTCATAGAATATCGAAAGCGAGAACGTGGCAGCAAGTTTATTAGAGTGCCCATTATAATATTTTTCACAGCACAGGTCTTTAGTACGGAAAATATCATTATCAATTTTTTATGTGAATACATTAAACAATTGTTAACATAAATGCACAATACGTTTAAAACAATTAGTTTAAAATCCACAACAATATTTGACCATTTTATTTCATATAAATAAATATATAAATATTCACTGTAATGATTCAAGAATTCAGGACAAACTTTGCCATCGCAAATACCTCTTTTTACCGAATGTTATCATTTCATTAGAGAAAAACCAACTTCATGGAGATACTAAATCGCCAAATTTATGTGATATTTTCGTAAGTTTTTTGCGTATATAGACATCACTTAGACTAACATTGCAACGAAAAACATAGCAGTATTAGACATTGAAAAATTCTCGGAAAACGTGGTGCTGTTTCTTTTAAGTAAATTAGAAAGTAAAATGATATCAGACAGTGATTAAATCTAAGTTTTTTTAATTAGGGATTATAAATACGTTTTTGTACAACCACTACTAATATTGTTTAATTTGATTAAAAAAAATTGACATTTTATGATATATGGCAAACAGGATTTTTGGAAAATTGTTCAACATTCACTTATTTATCTCCATTTTCTCAATGTTTCAAATATTATTGATGGTCATGACCTAGTAGATGTTGTGTACATGGATTTTGCCAAAATTTTTGATAGAATTAATCATGCAATAATTCAAAAAAGCCTAGTAAAAGTTGTCTCTTTCACGTTTAAATGGTACGATAACGTTATGTAGCGCATGATGGAATTAATTTTAAAACATTTTGTTCTACATCTGGAGTACCACAAGGGTTTAAGGTAAAACCATTACTATTTATAATATTTATTAATGATATACTAATATCCTAGAAGCATACTATGAATAATTTGCAGACGACCTTAAGGTGTATTATGCTATTGAAACTCTTGACGACTGCCTACTTACTCAAGAACAATAAAATTGTTAAAAGTGGAAAAAGTGTTCAGAAGAATATAAATCACTTACTTACTCTGAAGAAATAGCAAGTTGAATATTCGTACATCATAAATCAATTTCGTACATCAAATAACTGCGTGCCAAATTATAAAATATTTACTCGGAATTTTCAAGAACAAGTTCTTGTTTATTGAACATATTACATAAACCACATCAACACATTAGAAAACATTGGAGTGCATAAAATACGAATATATAAAAAATTTAAAATCAAAAAATCTAGTAGAATAAGTTCAGATATTTCTAAATTATTAAAATTTTAAAATATATGGAATATATCCTGAAAGAGGCTTTAATCATTAGTTACCATTTGATAATTTTCAAATATTGGTGTTACATCTGATGCCCATCTTATCTACCATTAGTTTTAGCTATAAGTTAAAATACATAATCACAATTGATTAATCTTATCTTCTTGGTCGAAATTTTTGAATGCCATAGACAATTTATCTTCAACTTACCAAAAGCCAAGGCTAATATCCTTTTGCGATCACGAAAGATATATAAAGAAATATTATTATTTAGTTAGTTCATATCCCTAATGTTAAAATAAATATACGTTTTGGTATCCTTTATTAAAAGAATCGTTGTCTTTATTGACCTACAGAAGTCAATAAAATCGCTAGCGAGAACGAAGGACATAGACATTCCTCTAATTTTTACGAGACGAGACGACGAGACATACTCGTAATATTAAGGCGTAAGGCATTCTTTCAAGTGGTGTGCTAAAATTTGCCCTCATAAAGTAAAGTCGTATCGTAGAGCTAATAAGGGTCATGTTGACAGTATCATCAGCACTTTTACAACGTAGTCTTACAAAACATAAATTCCGACATCGAATGCGGGAAGTTAATTAAAAATATACCAGTATAATTCAGTTTCACTATTTAACTGAAATTCTCGAAAATGCTTACCTATTGTGAAATAAGTTGGATAAAATTATAAATTAAATGTGATATTAATTAGTTTTTATAATTAAAACAAAACTACGTATTACATTCGTCATAAATACCGCTCGTATATATCATGTGTTTCTAAAAATTCTAGGTGACAGAGAAAATATTGCAAAACTTAAAATTATATTATTCTCAAAATACATATCGAATAATCGGGTTGAACTGAATACCGCTGGATTTCTGGAATTGGACATCTCGATCTATACCGATTGTTCAACAACAATTTTCTGAAAAACTGAAAAATTTGAGACCAGGTTTCGATCCAAGAAATATGTGTAGACAATGAAGACTTAAAATTTAGAAGTAAGATCTGTTCTCAATGTTCTTCTTTAGATAGAAGAACATTGAGAAGATATCCAAATTGAAAATAGAAAATATAAAGTAATTGCTACTTCCTTTTTTTTATTTTAAGTTTATCTACGAATTTTACAACTTTTTTGATCAACTTCCTCAATTGATTAAAGATAAAAATCGATAATATTTGTCTCTCTAAATATCGAAGCTCTTCTTTCCAAACTCAATATATCAGAATATTTCTTAACAATAATTGTTTAGGCTCCAAATTATTCTTCTTTGCTCACATTTTTCTAAGTATTTTTGACATATATATATTTTAATATTTAACTATGATAAAGCTTTAAGGATAAAGCTTTTAAATAAATGTTGCTGAATAAAAGTTGGACAGAAAAAATCCTCACATTCTCAATAATTACATCAACTTAACCTCAGCCGAATAAAATAAATATATTTTCCTTCTTCGCGACAAAATCGTGAATCGGCAAAGACTAAAACTAATAAGAAAAGCGAGATTTGAGTATGAATAATGCATTGTTGATTCGAGGAAGTGGCTTCGAAAGCGCCTCTCAAATAAGATTTTACTGGAAAATTATAATAAATTACGTATTAAAAATACCACTAGATATGAAAATGGACTTGTAAAACATTCAAACATGGCGCTCGCTCTCGCGATATGATAAAGAAGTGGAGTACATACTTTTACAATTTACGTAAATAAACTTCCGCAAATGATGATCATAAACTCAAATCCAATCACAAGAAGAAAATAAAGGCTTACAGACAAATTTATATTCATTTCACTAAAAGCAATACATTTTTAAATACATATTATAAAAATATTGTAATAATTTTCAAATTCATCTTGATGTGAATAAAATTGTCATGAGACATTAATTGCTATAATTTACTAATTCGTTTTTCTTGCACCGATTATGTACATTATTTATTACAATAGACAATTCGAATTAATACGTATATTATTTTTTTAAGTATTCGTCAACGCACATTATATCGCTATACAGTGCTTTTATTTACAAGATAGAGGGTAGTTTTGAGCAAAATGTCCTTATAAATCTAATACTGGCCGGCATGTATGCATGTAAATACTTTTTATTAGACGTTCAATAATTTTTGTGATGAGATCATTCCTTATATGTTCTCGTTGACTAAAATCCTCCAAATTATTTAATATATCAAATGAGATCCACGATTTTAGTAGTAAGTAATTCCATTAGAGGAAATCCAAGGAAGTCAAATCAGGTGACCGTAGTGACCTGTCAGATGATTGTCGTTGTTCTATCTATCTCCTAAGGTATCATCAAGCAATCACATGGCATAAAGACCAAAATGAGAAGGAGTGCCGTCTTATTAAACCCAAATTCTTTCATGGGGAACAGCATCATCAGGTTTGAATAAATAAGTTTTAATAAACGTTCTAAATATCCAGCAGCAGGCAAATATTCTTTAATGAAATAAGGCCCCAAAAGGTGACTTACTATATATACTATAATTCCTGAACATTCCTGGGTATGAATTAGTGTAGTAACTTTATTTTCAAAATTGTAAATGTAAATAAAATTATTCTGTAACTGAAAAGTAAAATTAATGTCAATTAAGTAAAATATTTGTTCGTAGACAAAATATAACAGAAAATATTCAAACTAATGAAATTGTTCAGAAAAATAGCAAAAAACATGAAAATTAGAAAAGAAATATCATATATGAAAGTAATATTTAATCAAAATGTCAATGAGATCCTAGTTGCAATTCAAATAAAGTTGCAATTTAAAAAATACAATGACGGCGCCACAACTTGAACCATATTCTGAGAAGAATAACTTATTCGGAGTTTGTTCACCAATAGGTAAAATAGAATAAAGTCCATAATTACTAAAGCATCTATTCCAGCTAGCCGCAACATAAACAGACTAACACTCGATCGCTATCGATGGCCGTTACTGTAGCAATGACATTGCCATCTCTTGTTATACAGTGGCCTGTTGTAATATACGGTGGCAATATTACAACTGGTTGTGGTTTGTTTTCATCTCATGCTGTTTTCACTATTTACGCAGCCTTACAGATCACATTGTGTGTTTTAATTTCTGCTTTTATTTATAATGTAACCTGAATATTAATATACCAGGAAACAAAAAAAAAATCCAGACTAGGATTACTGCAAACGAACCACAAGACAATTAGATTTTGTGACTAAGCACCTCTACTGTGTATGACCAGATCAAGACAGTTCCCAGAAGGTATTGGTAATGGTGACGGATGCAGCTGCATACATACGAAAAGAAGGAGGTCTGTTAGCCGGAGCTGTTCAAAATACAATACATTTTTCATACGCAGCTTATGCACTTAACCGAATAGCAGGAACAGTATGAAACAGATTTTCTTTTTAGTAAACTATGTAATGGTGAATCTGTGAAATGTGATTTTTTTTGTGAAAGCGCTTTTTTGAAGAGGCACGTTTAGAGAAGTTCTGCCAAATATACCATATCTCCTCAACCAGTTGTCACAAGACAGGACACTTGGTTAGAATCTGTATGGTTAATGTAATTGCTATTTGCCAAATAAAAAATCTCAACATACCGTTGATTGTTTTATGACTAGACTCAGGTAGACTGTTCCGTGTATCGGCAAGATAAGAGTTTTTTATTTGGCAAATAGCGATGAAATTAATAGTCATTTATTACCATACATGATTTGAGCAACTAAAACTTGTTATCTTTAAGTTTGATCTCAACAAAAGCAATGCCATATATAAAGTTACTGCAAGTACAAAATGTGCAAACTGATCCACGTTACACTAATAGTAACAAATCCATCTTAATTAATGCAACAAAGAAACTGAAAATATGTGGCTCATAGTTACAAGGACAGTTTATGGTATGATGCAAAACACGCGAAGTCAGTACTGTCATAAAATAATGCAACGTATGTTTACAAAAAATTCTAGATAAGACCGTTATATACTAAAAAATGTTCTAAAAACTTCTCGTACTATCCTTTGATGACAGTAGATGTTGAAAGGACTTTTTCATTGCGTAAACTACTGTTAATATAGTTTCTCTGAAATCCAATTTTCAATAGAATTTCATCAAATTCTAGGTACACAGAAAAAATAAACTTCCCGAAGGAAATTGCTTAAATGAAAAATTCTTGCCCGTATAATAACGGAGATATTCACCGTCAACTTTGGAACTTTTTTCATGGTTTGACTGTACCAGCTGACTAAAAATTACATATTTTACATCATAACTTCATCATAAAAATTTTGTATACATTTTCTCCAAAGGCAACTCATCTATAAATTAGTCTATTACGAGTATTTTGAATTAAAAAGAAATCGCCAAAAAAAATTTAAAATATGCCAGTTTAAGCTTTGCTCGGTAAGTCGAGGACTCACGTCTGGCAACTGGACTTACCTTAATTAGCATCTGGCGATACTGTGCATTGCCAGACGCAAACGGGAACAGGCACAGCGTGAACGACACTTATAAATTAGAGATACCATTTTAAAAGTTTAGTTTGTACTTGTAATAATAATTAATATAAATATTTTCAAAATAGTACATAAAAAATAACAACTTCCTAGTACAGTAATATAAAATTAATCAAATAAAAATCAACTTACGGACCACAGTTTTTGTTTGACGTATGAACGCTTGGTATTGTTTTTTGTGACGAACTGTGTCAGTCGCCACTTGTGTTATTACTGCACATTCATTACAAGTAACATCTAAAATTGAATTTAGTCCTAAACGACTTTTCCTTTTTACTTTTTCAAGTGGAGGAACGTTCTTACATTCGCAACATCTAAAATTTTTGCCAAGCTCGCTCAATTCAAAAATACGTCGTCCAATGCTTAGGTTAGTTACTCTAGTTACTTTTCGCCAGATTTATTTTTGAAATACAATTTAAACGTTTCTGTATTATTTTCCGCTTTGCAATTGTTTTTATAGTCTCACAACTGATCACGACAAAAAATCATTTTTAATTTTTCTATAAATTTCTCCCACGCTCCGAAAAAGCTTACACAGTCAGGTTAAGTATAAGGCATACCCAATCACAATAGATTCAAATACGATACAACGCCATATTGCCATATCCCTAGTTTCAACTAATAAACATGTAGTTGTGTGTATACGTATACCAGGTATTCAATGTCTGGGTATAGAATACAGTCTGTGAACAAGAATAATGAACAATAGACTACTGATACTCCACACACAGGTTTACGTTTGCTCGTATTTATTTTTGGACCGGACTATGCCGGAGAAACTACCTTAAGTGATAGGTATTGAGGTTTTACTGCAGAGAACTTATAAAAATACCTAGTGATGAACTTTCAGTATTGGCACCGGTCTCCGTGGGCGTCAGAAACCGATATTGATAGAGATATGTATTTGTAAGTTTGTTTATTTATATATTTTTCTCCGTTTTTTGTTGAGTAATAATATTGATTTGAAGTCGAATGTGTGGCTCACTGGAATCGACGCTTTAATAATTACTACAATGGTTTGCTTTAAAATGCTTTTATTTCTAATGTCATGTATTTAATACGCACAAGTACCACCCAATAAAAGTTTTGGTTTTATTCGGACCATCATAGATGCGCTGGGATTGTCGTGATTTCAACTATATCTTATTATTTCAACTTGATGAATTAGGCTCAAAACCAGTATAATATATTATACCCATATAGGGGAAGAAAAAGAACTGAACGTATGATACCTGCCATTCTCAAATAATATATCGTTCCTCAAAGACATTTTAATTTGCCAGAAAACTGACAAATGCGGAAAGTTAAAAATCCGTTCGCGAAACCGTTTTTCATGTTAGGTGTCAGGCAGGCATCGCTCTGATTAGTTCAGCGGCGGTAGGGCGAAATTTTACAAGACGCGGTGAGTCGAGGAAGTTGAGGCAAATTAAATAAAAGATTGCCCGGGATAAAGCCGTGTCTTGTCTAAATTCAATAACGTTCGGGGGTGAAACTGCATTATATTCGCCCTTGTAAACGATCAATAGGTCGAAGTATAACTTCGGCAAGACGAGCCACTTAACATCATTAATTTTCGCGGAGTAAGGGTGTTGAACAATTCTTTGTTTTATGTTCTGGCGTGGCTTTCTGTAAGTACCAGAGCGTGCCTACGGCGTTTTTTATGCACGGGGCATACGGAGAATATCTTCGTGATTAAGTCACTTAATTAGATTACTTTTGTGTCCTAATGAACTAATGAACTGATGGACGAATTGCGCAGGGCTTCTCCTGTTAAATATAGAGGGTTAGAATTAGGCCTTGTAATATCGAAGTTATTTAAATCAATTTTAAGATTATGAGCATTCCGTAAAAGTTGAAAAGTTCCGATAATTATATATAGAGTGTCTACAATTTTTATGAACTGACATAAAACAAGAGACAGATTATCTACAGACCGAAAGTTTATTTATACAATCAACTTAACCTCAATCCAACAAAATAAATCTTTTTCCTTATGCGCGACAATACAGTATATAGGCAAAGACTAAAAGTAATAAGAAACACAAGAATTATGAATAGAATTATGAATATACATTGTTGATTAGAGAAAGTGGCTTTGGAGGCACCTCTCAAATAAGATTCTATAGAAAAGTTATAATAAATTACGTATTAAGATATTAGATATGAAAATGGGCTTGTAAAACATTCACAAATAAGAAATAAATCATTAAAGCGGAGGATAAACTTTTTTTTATTTCACTGAAAGTAATGCGATCTTAAATATTATGTATCAAAATACTGTAATAATTTTTGAATTTGTCTTAACGTGAACAAAATCATCATGACTCATTAATTGCTTTAATTTTTTAATTCGTTTTTTGCATTAATTATGTACATTATGTATTACCGTGAATAATTAAAATTAACATGCATATAGTATTTATTTTAGATTATTCATAAGTGCACAATATATCATTATACAGTGCTTCAATTATTAAATAAAGGGTAGTTTTAACAAAAATACAAATAAAGCGCAAAAAATAAATATTGTGTATTCAATAATTTCGCAGTTAATATCATCCTTGACATATTTTCGTTGTATCAGATCCTCTAGATTGTTGGCCCTAAATATACTCACAATTTTAGTAGAAAGTAACCCCATTACAATAAATCCAAGGGGGTTAAATCAGGTATACTTGGTGGTTATTCATATGGGGCTTTTTATAAGTACCAGAGCGTGCTTGTGGTGTTTTTTTTTATGTATTAAGCATAATAGAAAATGTCTCTGTGATTGAATCGCTTAATTATATTGCTTAATATATAACATGGTTTATTTGAGTATTTACTTATTGCTACTGTAATGTTGCTTTTTACTGTGTAATCAATGACGATATATAATTATGTATAATCATAATATGGTTATAAAATAGTAAAACAAAGTATCTACATAATACATTAAAATGAGACACCTTCGCCATTTATTTAAAATGTTATGTCTGATAGTGTGTTATATAATATTTGAAAATGGTATGCTTTGTTGTTTGAAAAAAAAGTGATACACGTTTTACTTTCAATGAACTCGTGATAATATTTATAATGTAACATGTTTCACGGTTTGCTTTCAATAAAATCTTCTCATCTAACATTTTCATAAAAGTTCATGTAAATATATTAGCATAATCAAATATGGAGAAGATATGCTACAGTTTTGATTTAATGACTGTGCCACCATTATATACTGTATTGCGAAAGACATGTGAATTATTACATTTAGTTCATGAATAGTGATAGTAACAATTTATAATTGAATCGGGTTTAATATCATGGGGTGTCGTGCTGATGCTAAAATTCGACTTTAAATTTATGATTTGAGACCACTACTCTTGAGGGCAGAATGTGCATCAAATTCCAACGTTTCATTATTTAGATACATAGATAGTGTGTTCACATTTAAATAATACAATGGTGAAATGTCTTTCATGTTTTGTTATTTATTTTGTATTGAGAAGATAGAAATATTAAAATAAAATAATTCAAATAGTTCAGTTACTTACCAACTTTAGTCTAACTTTTTTAAATAAAAAAATACTATGGGCATGTTATCTATGATTTTTCTCAATGGAAAAAATCCAATGGATGTGTAGTCTTGTATTTTTGTTGCTGTATCGAAAGCTTCAGTTCTTTTCCAGAATTTGCTACAAAATTATATAAATATAGCGTCGAACTCAGGTTACCAATTTGTATCATAAAGAAAAACCTTATTTTTCTATTGCTATTATTCGCAACAATTTCTAGTTGATAAGAGTAGTTCATATTTTGATATTTAATCGAAAAGAAGCAAGGAAGGTCCGCCATATTAGTTAAGAAGTTATGTTTAACATAACACTAGTTATTAACTAGAAATATTTTGCACTAAAATACTGCCGTTTATAACTTTTAAACCAGCGCCGTCGCCATTTTATAGATTCATTTGAAACGACACACGAGTAAATATGTCGTGAATGTATGTAATGAAATAAATATAGTACCTACTTTTTTAAAATACTTTTTCTATTTTCTTCCAGGAATTGTCGTCCCAACTGGAAGAAGTGGATAATAGAGCGGGCGGCTGGTCCTCGTGGTCAGACTGGTCTGCCTGCTCCAGGTCATGCGACGGAGGAGCTTCATACCAGTTAAGGACTTGCAAAACTGGGTCGTGTCGCGGTGAACATGTGCGCTATAAAATATGCAACATGCAGGTAAGTGAAGTCTATAGAATTGCCCTCAATGTCGCGAACGGAAATGGTTTTCCGATGAACGATTCAATCAAACATAATGTCGGGCTTGTAAAATAAGTTCCAGGACCGAACAGTGAACTATCCACGGACGTGAGCGCCGTTAGAAGGTCGTGAAAGTCTTGGTCTTATTATAGGAGATTGGATGACTAACTGCTTTTCATAGGTTTCTAGTACAACTTAATAAGAACGAAATTTTAATGAAAATTAATTAAAATGGAAGCTGTGAAATTATACATTGCCTAAAAACTACCTCAAACTAATTCACACTAAACAGGGTACCCATAAGGTCATAACAAAATATTATAATTCGTGATGTCAAGTTTCATAGCAAGTACGGTGTTTATCGCAAATTCCTGGTGTAAACTTTAATTCACCGTTACACCTTTTATTATTCACATTGTAGAAGAACTAAATTAAAGTGTTTACTATGTTTTTCTTTTTACTGTTCATCCATTCCACTGATGAAGGATTGGAGTATATGTATATTGTGGCGCAAGAAATATTTATATATTAGTTAATAATGTAGACAGATTATACCAACATAATATGAATATTCTTCCGAAGTAATAAGTCATAATTGTGACTCGTTGAAGTCTGAAAGCTTCTCAGCTAATAATTCCTTTTATAATGAGAGTACATAGTTGTTACTGAAAACTAGAAAAATATCTAAACAGTTAATGTAATGTAAAGCTAATGTAAGTAAATGTATATAACATTTTTAACAAATGAGTGCATAAAGTGAGACGAGATATCAAATTTGTGACAAGCATTAATATGCTGATTAGGTGACTAATTGGTAAGTATGCAATACATAGACAAACATGTGCTAGAATACACGATATACGGGGTGTCTCCTAAAGAACTCCTCAAGCCATAACTCCGTTAATTATAATCTGATTTTAAAAAACAAAAAATCAAATGAAATGGCTCTAAATACACACTAGAGTGAACATACCGCAGTGTTTTTAAACTGTATATTTTAAAGCGATAGTCAACTTTTTTTTCAAATGACAGTATATTTTTTTTACTATCGTGCATACTTCTGTTCTGAATCCAACGATGTATAATAAATGGACTTTTGTGAAACATTTGTCACAGAAAAATGGCTAAAATATTCGCCGATACCGCAATAGGCGCCCGTTCGCTTAATTGATGACAAACGTATTTTGACTAATCATCTGTGCCGTGGAAAACAAAAAATAATACAACAAATCAAGTAAATGTCATTTCAACTTCCGCATCCCAGTTATTTACATTATTTTGCTTTTGTGTGTCATAGTGTTGTTACAGTAAGTTATTTTTTGCGAAATTAGTAAACAGTGTAGTATGGATTTATGGTTATATTAACGAATATGATTCAGGTATACTTTCAGTGTAATCAGAATCGTGGTGTAGCAGTCCGTCTTTATAGAGAGCGGTTTCCTCATCATAGAGAAGTTCCAGAACCACGTAGGTTTGGAAGACTTTAAGAAAATTTAATAAACTATGGGGCATTTAAGAATCCCAAATGAGAAGAACGCGAATTTAATGAAAACACGGAGCTCAATGTTCTTCTTAATGTTGAAGAAAACCCAAGAACCTGCATTCGGGAAATTTCAAATAATATTGGAGCCTCAAAACTAACTGTGAATTCAATATTGAAAAAACACAAATTTAAGCCATACATACCTCAAAAAGTACAGGCATTAGAGGAAAACGATAGAGAACGAAGACAACAATTTCGCCATTTGCATTTTAATTCAGTGCGACGAGACCTACTTTCTACACTAAGATTATTTGGTCAGACGAATGTATATTTAGTGTCAATGGTATTTTTAATAGAAATATCCACCGACATTGGAGCCAAAAAAACCCAACGATTATCGTCGAAACTAATTTTCAGCAAAGGTTTAATATTGATGTGCGGTGTGGCATTTTAGGTCATAGATTGATTGGACTATTTTTCATAGACGGCACCCTAAATCAAGAAAAATATTATCAAATATTAACAGAACAACTTCAGAATTTTTTAGATGAACTACCGATTGCAGAACTCAATAGAATTTATTTCCAGCAAGATGGGGATCCTCATAATGCCAGAATGAATACCTACTAATTGGTTAAATACCACATTTAATGAAAGGTGGATAGGAACTTATGGACCGATTCGATGACCTGTCCGTTCTCCAGATCTTACTCCACTAGACTCTCGGTTGTAGGGTCATCTTCAAGATCATGTCTATTTAACCCGACTAGAAAATTAAGAAATTCTGAAGCAAAGAATTATACGTGCGTGTCGCGAAATGCCCCCCAATTTTATATTGAATGCGACCAATGCAGTATTCAGAATATGCCAGGTATGTCTTGATTGTGCCGGTAACCAATTTGAGCAGAACTTGTAGGTTTGTAACTGTATTTGATTTGCTAATTTGCTTCTTTAGTTATTTCGAGTTAAATTGTTGCACTTCGTTTAATGTATTTCGTGTTTAATGCTGTTTAACTTTATTTAATCTGGTTTCGTGTTTATCTTTGCATGTATTTAATCAACTTGTTTTTAATTGATCTTCATGTAATGTTTCTTTTATAATTAAATTCTAATTTATTCTGGGTGTTATTCGCTTTGTCGTATTTTTTTTGTTTTCCCCGGCACAGACGATTAGTCAAAATACGTTTGTCATCAAGTAAGCGACTGGGCGCCTATTGCGGTATCGGCTACTATTTTCACCATTTTTCTGTGATAAGTGTCTCACAAAAGTCCATTTGCTATATATCGTTGGACTCACAAAAGATATCTACACAATAGTAAATAAAAAAAATATATTGCCATTTGAAAAGAAAACAGTTGACTATCGCTTTAAAAAACAAAGTTTAAAAACACTGCGGTATGCTCACTCTAGTGTGTATTTAGAGCCATTTCATTATATTCTTTGTTTTTTAAAATCAGATTATAAATAACGGAGTTTTGGCTTGCGGGGTTTTTTAGGAGACAGCCTATATATTTGAAAGTATATCACACTTCACAACTTGAAATTTCCGCTAATATAACAAAGCGCGTAAATTTGCAAAAGTTACCTACTTAAATATTCTCATCCCTACACATCTATAATAATTTGAAAATTTATTTTCATTCAACATTAACGGTTTATTCCTTTTACATGGAATATTACTAGCCAGTAAATAATGCGACTATTATGCACCATTTATCAAATTTATGCACTTTTAATTCTGACAATATTATAATTTACATTATACGTTATAATTATTATCACAATATAATTTATTTTATTATGAACTTCTTATTTCATAATGTTCTTTTAGCTCTTATTTACTACTATGGCTACTGCTGACTTATCTGTGTCCTAGCCTTATGTTCGTTTTATGTTCCAGAATTCTCCACTGAATGCTTTGGCTTGTTATACCAATGTAGCTATTTTCATGGAAACATCGTTTGTTAATAATTCTGGAACAATTCTTGTGTCGTAAGGATGTATCTCTTATATATTCTTAACTATTCGTAAATATGCACATAATTTTCCCGTATAATACATAGTATATCTGTTATTCTAGCAATATAAGCTGGCACTCATTGGTTGATCTTTGTTTTGACTTCTCATGTTATCCATTCCACCTTAGAATTCTTTACTACTTCTCATATATTTGGGAGAATATATAATGGGAGAAACAAATTCCGAAACAGAAAGAAAAGTAAAGTATACATCCCCATGTGGCATTAGATTTACAGACATAGCAAAATTTATACTTAAATGTACTAACCAAAGCAATTTCCAATTGGCGTAAAAATCTCGACTCGAAAAGACAATTCGAGTAACAATCTCAGCGAGCATAGAAAGTTCAATGTAGTGCAACGGTATCATCTACAAAAAAACCTTACGGAATACAGTATGCAAGTAGCTACTAATCTTCAGAAGAAACACATTTATTAATTACATCAATTGCTTTGATAGAGTGTGGACGGACGGAGCATCTATGGAACCACTAAAGTGAGAAAAAAGTTGTAAATCACCAGATATTTATTTAGTACCCACCTGAATAAACATATCTGGTATGGAGACATTAGCCAAAACACTCTTCTTGATTCATGGAATAAACAAAAAGAATGTTTGGTCATTCAAAAAACTTCCAACCGTTTACGGATTCGGATTCTATAAAGGATAGGGTAGACAGAGTTCACACGCACTCAGGTAATCATATCGGGTCCATTGTCCTGTCTGCATTAAACCTTCCACACATCGGCCTATTTCACTGCGTGAATATATCGATGCCTACAGAAACTGCATTTTTTTATATAAAATTGTACAGAGTGTTGTCAATTTCTTCATATTATTGAGTTATATTCATTTTAATACGCCATGTTTATATTATATGCAGAATTATGCTTTTCAACTAACAATTGCAAATTCTTATCAAGAATATATAGAAGTTTTCTGACAGTGTAATGCAGATATGGTAATAAGATAGGTGGACATGTGTACATTTTGTTCATTCTGGTATTACTGTAACTATATATTTTATTTTCAACTTCTTCAACAGCCTAATTTATTATAAGTATTATAAGTATAATGTGAGTTTTCATATAGTCAAATAAAATAAATGAAAATAATTAGTTAATAGAATAAAATAAATAGTTACTGTGATAATAATTATATTTATCATATATAAATACAAAATGAGGACTCCAGTTATATTTATATTTATTATACCTAAAAATAAATAATGACTCTAATTCTATGTATTTCGATTATATTTTCCTACATCCAATGTTATCAAAAGCTTTTGAAAGTTTTACTTTGCCGAATTATTTATACTATGTTAATATTTGAAAATCAGGTAGGTATTCTGTTGCTTTTATTTCAGTTAACTTTCCGAATTTATGAGAGTCTGCATACATTTAGAAAAGAACGAGCACACTTCACGACCCCCGCCATGTCAAGCCCCACAAATTTGATATTCCAACTTTTCAGAAATAATTCCGAAACTTTCTTCAGGCAAATTCTCTTAATACGCATATGAAAAATGTTCTCCTGGTGGATTTCTTTTTAACAGCTGGCTGCCTTTCCATACCGAATTACATCAAAAACACAACTTCTTTAATTGAATTCGGCTGACGAGACTTGTTCACGTCGTTCGCTATCAAATCATTTAATTTCATAAAGCGGGATCTGCTTTGAAGTCGCGTTTGTTTCTGATTTGTGAAGTTAAATCGTTGTCTCAAATAAACATGGATTAAGAAATCGAATCAGGTACAGGGTGTCCCAAATATAGTGGTCACAAAAATTTATGTTTATGCGTGTGAAATGTAATTGCATGTTTACAAAATGTTAACGTCCTGAGAAAGGGGTCTCTGAGAAGAAAAGGATACTAGTTTTTCACTAATATCGAACCATTTTATATTTCTCAGCTTTTTTTCTTGGTGTATCAGCTTAGCAGTTTTTTTAGAATATCAACGAACGCAGAATCAAATTAATTAATCTTTCATGTTCATCCCAGCTTCATGTCCAGCTTTAATATAGTCTCAATTTTTTGATACTACAAAATAAAAAATTTAATTTATCTTTAACAATTATAACAATTTACCGATAAATGTCCAAAAATTCTTTGGAAAAATTTACTGGCAAATCGACAACTTTTACCGATAATTTTGGTAAAAATATGGCGTTACGAACAGCGGTGATTCACATTCACATGCACATGCATACGTGGCTGGCATTGAGTGTTGAACGCAGGTCGCGGCGTATCAGGCATTGTAACACGTAAATTCGCACTTAACGATTTACTTTTATTTCAAATTAACATTTTAAAGAGTTGTTGTGTTGTTAATAATATTGAATTTAGTGATTGCAAAATACAGAAAGTATAGTTGTATTCGGTAATTCGATATTACTGCATAATAATAGTACTATAACACCTGTACCTAACCTATATATTGTTATAATTTATAGTGTCGAACAGTGAGTGAAGCTGCAGGTAAGGACTTATTTATTTAATTTTAGATAGGGGGAAGTGAACAAGTTTTTTTTGTCAATTCAATAGCAATGGAATTGGATACAAATTCTGTTTGGCAGCATTATAACAAGACTAAGGAAGGGGGCGTGTGCAATATATGTTCTGAACCAATTAAAGCTATTGGAGGAAGTACTAGTGGTTTGCACAGTCACTTAAAGAGTCATCATGCATTAAAGTTGCTAAAAAGAGGAAAACCTGCACCTCCATCTGACAAACAGCCTGTACAAAAAATTACTACAGTTATGTCGTATTTAAAACCAACTGCAGATAATTCATTTCCTGCAGTAATTGCACGATTGACTGACGGTTTGCCTTTTAATAAATTTTGCTCTTCAGAAAATTTAAGAAAATTATTAACAGTTAAAGGTTATAGAGATATCCCAAAATCGCCCAATACCATTAAAAAAATTGTTATAGAATACTCTGATAAAATGTTGTAAGTAGTAATAAACGAAATCAAACAGCATAAACTTCGAGGGGAGGTGTTTAGTTTAATTTTCGACGAATGGACATCGGTGAAAAAACGACGCTTCATGAACATAAATGTCCATACAAAGGATGAGTTTTGGAATCTAGGATTAGCTCGTATCCATGGATCTATGCCAGCAGAAAGATGCGTAGAAATTCTGAATAAAAAACTCAATGAATTTGAACTTGGTTTTCAAAATATCGTATCTATAACTACAGATGGTGTTTCAGTAATGAAGAAAGTTGGAAAATTGATACAACCACACCACCAATTATGTATTGTACATAGTATACAATTAGCCGTTATTAAAATATTATACAATAAAAGTGATCTACAACAAGCGGACGAACAACGTGACGAAAGTATCGATGACGACGATGGCAAGTTAGACAAAGACAATGAATCTACTGACTATGAAAATGAAATTGCAAATGACGACATTTTGGAAATTGAATACTATGCTGGAAACTTCAATCGTCAGTCTGAGCCTCAGCCAACCTTCATGCAAAATGAGCAATTAAATTGTTTAATTACGAAAATTCGGAAAGTAGTAAAAATGTTTCGTAAGTCACTGACTAAAAATGATAATATTCTACAAAAACATGTAAGAGAAGAGTTCATTAAGGAATATTCTTTAATACTGGACTGTAAAACTAGATGGAACAGTTTGTTAGCAATGTTGGAGAGATTCTAAATGTTAAGATAATGCATTAGAAAGAGCTTAATAGACATCAAATCAGATATAAACTTCACAGAAGTTGAAATTGGTTTACTTTCTAGTACAATTTTAGCATTTCAACCAATAAAAGTTGCGGTAGAGCAATTATGTTGCGAAAATGCTAATCTTTATATAGCAGATATTACTTTAAATTTTATGCTTGATGAGCTGATGAGTCAAAACACAACTTTAAGTATCGAATTACAAGAGGCATTATTAGATCGCATAAAGGAGAGACGAACAATTTATTCTGATGTTTTTCAGTACCTTCATAATCCTGTTCCTGACCCTGAGGAATGCAACGATGAAGACTACGGAATATTTAATAAAACCAGCAAATCTACAATAAGAGATACAATAGTGGAAGTAATTGAGCGGATATTGAACGAAGAAGAGAAATTACAAAATACAAATACCATAGATCCCGATGATTCCAATTCCGACTACTCTGATGAGGATGAGGTTCCTCTCAACAGTCTAAACAAACGCATTTTGGGTCCATCGACATCAGCTAATGCTGCATTGTCCATCAAATAAAAACTGCAACTGTCGATAAGAAAGAAAACCGATGTAAGCAATACCCGCCCGACTAGAAAAAAGCAGAATTCTAAAAATGTTCCACAAATGATAAAAACAGAAATGCATTATTTTCAGAAGCAGCTAATTTAGGTGAAATACTTGAGAATTGTGTTCCAATCCCTTATGACAACTCGGCCTACCAGTGTCGAGTCAGAAAGAGCCTTTTCTGCGGCTGGAACAATTTGTACTAGGATTAGGTCGTGGTTAAGTGATAACAGTATTGATAAGCTGTGTTTTCTCAGAGCATTTTTTATTAAAGAAAAACAAAGATGTCATTAGAAAACTAAGGGAAGATATTGATTTTAGTTAAAATTTCAAATGTCTTGTTTTGTGTTACTTATTTTTAATTCCATTTTTCTAAAGTTTACTTACCTAAAAGTACCTATTTTTGTTTTAAAATTTTATCTTTCTGCTTTTGTTATTTCATAAAATTAAGTGCAAGTTTGGAGAATTTTTTAAATTATTTCTTTGTTTTTTTAAGCTAAAAAACCGGTAAATACCGGTATACCGGTAAATACCGGTAATTTCTAAAAAAATTACCGAATTACCGGTAAATCCAACACTCGGTAAATTTGCAATCCCTATACAGTACATATAGTGAAATAATAATCAAATCTAGTAAAACAAATCATTCAATACAGCTCATTTTCAAAAATTAAAGTTGACATCGCAATAGTCTGAAAAAAAGTGAATTTATATAGATGATTATTATACATACACACATAGGCGTGTGTGTACATATTACACACACTATTATACAGTATACAGTACACTATTATATACTGTATACTATTATACACATATTATACACTAGGCACCAAAATTAAAGAATATAAGAAAATCCTAAATTTTTTGGTGATCTTCAGAGGACTGTAACTTAGAGAAAAGTAGTCGCAGAGCAATTAAAAAATAAAAATTTAATATCTAAGTTTCTAGTTTTCATATCTTCAGAGCGATGTATTCTATCATCAGCAAATTTAGCTGAGAGCAGCAGAGTAATTATAAGAAATCGGAATCGAACCATCGGAAATTTTTTCCCAAAATTTTGATTGCCTTTCAAAAGGTTCACGGGGTTCAATAATTTTTTTTCAGTGAAGTTCTTTTAGGTAATTTTATTTTCTTTAACTTGGATGACTAAAAGCTTTGTACGTCAGTTTTGACTTTGGTGATTAATTACTCGGGAAATAGTGATCGTACAGAAAACTAATCAGGGTTCTGAAAACTGAAAAGTATTTTTTTATAATTTTGATAAAAAAAATATTTGAAAACTGATAAAAAATCGGTGCGAGAATGTTGATTAAAAGAGAGGTAAAAAATTGCGTATTAGGGATATTCGTTTAATTTGGCATAACTTTGAAAATAATGAATAGACTAAGAATATTAACTAGGTACATATTTTAAACCTTAAAGTATCCCTAATAAACTCTGAAAATTTCAAAGCGCTGCGATTTTTTTTCATTGTGTTTGGAATGGTCAAATTTGTCGTTTTTGGTAAAAATCAATTTAAGGACAAATTATTCATTTTTTGAGGTTGAAAATGTTTCTTTTAGTAATAATCCATATTTTTTTATATCATAAAATGTTAATTATTGTAAGTAAAAATTAATTAATTAGTAAGTAATTAATTACCAAATTCAAAACTGATTTTTTTAATTTGAGCAAGGATAAAACTGATAGCATAACATCATCGTATAAGGCTTTTAAACCGCTCAAATTAAAGAGCTAGTGTATATGTATCTATAAAATAATACGACCGTTATCTAATAAAGTAAATTCTTTGAGGTTATACCAAGGTCTGGGTAAATACTAATGGTTCTCTTGTGCTCCTCGATCTCCAACTATGACTAAAGCGATATCAAATTAAAGAGCTAGTGTATATGTATTTATAAAATTATATGACCGTTAACTAATAAAGTAATTTCTTTGAGGTTATACCAAGGTCTGGATAAATACTAATGTTGTTCTCTTGTGCCCCTCGATCTCCAGGTATAACTAAAGCGATATCTGTCTTTATTTATATCTTTTCTGTTTGTTTTTAGTTTTTAGTAATCAGTTTAGGCTATCCGCGTCTCCCTATTGCCGCGCATGCGCGCGTTATAGATGTACGCGTCCAGACGTTATATATTAACAGCTGAAGCAGCACGCGTGTGTACCGAATATTTATCATTGTGTTTTGTAATTATTTACGTTATTTACATCTGTGTTCTGTGATTATTTGATAATATCCTTGAACCGTTTAACTTGTTAAAATCTAGAAGATATAATATATTTCATTCACCGCTCCCTACTGATTTACAGCCACACAGGTGGAAATGCACTTGGAAGAGGCGAAGACAAAATCCCTTTGATTCTCGGGGGAGATTTCAATGTAAGTTTCTGATCCAATGATTCGTTGACGTTGATTAACTTTCTTTGAGAAACATTTGGTCTGCTTATAAGTAACAATCCCAAAAAATCAACAACAAAATCCGGAACAACAATAGATGCAATTTTTACACGTAGAAAATATCCAATCACGAACATATATTTCATATTTTATTTATCACAAACCAATCATATCAGTATTACCAATTGAACCACCAGCCGATGATAGTGTAGATAATGAATAAACCGAATATTTTTTACACAAATTTTATATTCTTATATTTCTTTTGAAATTATCCCTCTCCCTTTCTCTCTCTCTCTCTTTCAATCTCTCACTCTTGATCTCTCTCATTCTCTATTCTAAAGAAGTATTCACTTCTATCACGTGTACTGTACTGCATATGATTTTTTTTTTAATTTCCAATGATTCTCTAATAATGCATGGATAATAATAAAAACTTCATCCCAATACCGTAGACATTAGTCTAGTCTTTATGTAAATTATGTACTACCACCAATTTATCTGTATACACTAGCTTCATGTGTCCTTTATGTCCCATAATACTGTATTGGATACTTCTGCTTATGTGACCAATATATGTAGCTCTTTCCGCTCCAGCTTGTTATATATACCTTTCGTTGATAATGTTTCAACATTATTCTTGTTGGAAGGATGTACCAGTTATAACGTATTTTATAACTATTTAGAAATGCACGTATGGTATATCTTTTTATTGTATAATACTTTCTTTAATCTAGATAGTCATGCATAATTATGATATTCCCATTGTTCCTGGCCCTTTGTATATATTTCCGTTATTATTAATTCCGTTCCGGAACCCTTTCTACGTAGGGGGCACATTATTATACTAAAGGCTAATTATTATATATTGTATTTATAAAAAAAATTATTAACAAAAATTAGTGTCTGTAGAGACTTGGCGGTAATTTTTGCTTTTAAAATCAGACAAGAAATATCAGAATGGCCTGTACGCTTTTTGTAAGACAGAATTTATAATAACTTTTCTTTCAAATCTTTGACTCAAAATAATGTTTACAATCTCGCCATCGAGAAATGCAAATATATCTTGACAATTTAGAATAAAAGATAAATTAATGTAAATTTTCCGACATTGTCGTTTCCCTCCTCCGCATCCATTATGTAACATTCCACAGAACGTTAGCTAATGGCATTATAAGGAAAATTGTCTCCGCAAATCGAGTTGCGTAATTCTAGATCTCTAACAAGGGACTATTCAATACTGACAAGAAATGAAATGTAGATTTTATTTGTAATGCAAAGTACAGACGCTAACGAATTATTCCTAGTGGAAATTTAATTTTCACACAATTCATAAGAAGTAGTTTTATGCATATATACTTTATTCCATTTACATATTATCAATTATAAATGTTTATTAATAAATATTATATTATTGATACTTCAAATATTTCTAAAAGCAACTCCTTAAACAACTCAAACACAGACAAGATTCTTAGAGGAAAATTGGGCGTCCAAAAAAGATAGTTTTTCGTCTTATATGTTAATATTGAGAGAAGCATTCTTTATAAAACGAAAGTTACACGGTTAACTTTATCGGTGACATATAAGTGGGGTCATCTATCGGCATCGCGCGAAACGCATTTTCTGGTAGTTCAAGTGTTTACCAATAGATGGCGCTCCTCAAAATATTTTTATTTAAAAAAGTAATGAATAAACCGAAAATTTGATATTTCCTGTTATAAAAACATTTACTTTTGAAAAAATATGTCGCAGTTTTGTTAAATAATAAATAGATGGATTGAGTATACGCACAAATAGAAATAATATTTACCAACTTTCATGAAATATAAATTTATCTCATATTGTACATTAGTAATTTTGAATTTTTCCATAATTTTATGATATATTTTAACAACTCTTTAACGTAAACTACCTAAAGAGGCTTACTGGGTGTCAAAAGCGTTATTATTTTAATCCTTAGAACTCTAGTAAGCCCACAAAAAAAAGTCAGTAGTTAAATTCATTCAATAGTACGTCTCCATATCTACTATTAGCATTACCATCTGGTAATTCATCACCAAGTTTGACTACTGACAGTTTTATTCAGAAAAAAACCTTGCCAAATAGAAATCATCAGCATGAACCACGATATAAATTACATCTTCCAGAAGTATTAAAGACTAGTTACACAAATAAGCTAAGATTATCTGAGCACCAAATTATATAAGATCAATAAACAATAAATACTATAAAATTATTCAATTTTAAAACTGAAGCATGGATTAAAATGAACTGTACGAATGCGTGGATTTGTGGAACTGAAAAATATTTTTTATCGTATGAAAAAGTCTGAAAACAAATAAAATAAAACAACAAAACATGTGTAACAACAATACAAGATAAAAATAATAAAATACAATTTATGGAACGAATCTCTGATCAAGTCTAATTTAAGACTTTAAAAAATATCGCCATTTCATTTAAAAACTTCCTATTTTGACTACACCTCTACAATATATTTCTTTCGTGGTATATAGCAAGTTGTTCACATGTCTGCTTTAAGATATTTATGTATATAGTTTATTTCATCGCTATTTGCTAAATAAAAAATCCCAAACGGCTGTTATCTCATACCGTGACTTGTTTTTATGGCTAGGCTCAGGCAGACTGTTCTGTGTATCGGCAAGATAAGAGAGATTTTTATTTGGCAAACAGAGATGAAATAAATAATACAATACATATATAATATCTGCCAGCGCACACGCTTCATCGCTGGTTGCCCCTTCCTCCCTGGAAGATGCAACCACTGATTGACCACTATCTTATGTGAGTGTATATCTCTGATAAGTATTGATCTATCCCAATATAATAAGTGCCTATCATTATATCGTTCTCGAGGACTAGCTGCAGCAGATATTTATAATACAGTGGTGGGTTAGATAGTAGCGTATACTATCTTTACTACCTGGTTGTTTATTCCCAGATAATATATTGTGTCTGACAGAGCTGGACATGCCACAGTTATATGGTGGATTGACTCCCCTAGTTGCTTACATATAGCTCCTAGAGCTATATAATCGGTGCCGCGTACATGTAGCTTGCGTATAGGAAGGTGTAGCGGGGACCTCGAGCACGTGTCGCGGAGTTCAATTCACGCTGATTTCATATGACTTTCCACTTTTTCACGTGCAGATGGTACATAGCTGCGCACTGTGGCCCTAGTCGGTAATGAGTACTTAGGATTGTATTCTTTCCAAAAGTCCTTAAATGCTGCTGTGTCAAGTAATGTAATTGGTAAATTATAAGTAATTAACATGAGAAGTAGATCAAAAATGAACTTCGTTTTCTATGACAGGCCCCTTTTTATATTAATACGTTCCGTATTATTTATATATCTTTTGCAGTCTCTCTTGTTTCAACACAATAAATCTTTTTCACAAACTTTACACACTATTTTCGTCCTATCATACATCAAATCTGGAAAGTCTCGAATTAACTTATTCACATTGTCGGTAAGCGACCGCTTTTTTGCCTTTGGCACTGTGGACATTTTTTTGTAACGCACGCACACTGCACCAATTATGTATGTAATTACGATCGTAAAGTGATTTAGTTCTCTCGCGGTACAGACGCACACGATCTTAATGTTAAACAGTAACTGGATACCTAGCACAAATCGAGTATTCTGTGGTACCTAGTTTGTTTACAACGGGAATTGAACTCCGCGTCACGTGCTTAAGGCCCCCACTACACCTTCCCATACGCAAGCCACATGTACCCGGCACCCATTATACAGCTCTATGAGACATCTAAGTGGATAGCTCCAGTAAAGATCAGTAAACTTTAAGTATAGTCTGAGTCCTCCTAGCAACAATAAAAATACATTTCTCTACAATATATTATGGATTAAGTGGAAACTTGTCTCCATCCATTCGGCTTATGTCTCTCTTTTTTGCGGTTATCCTTGAATCGTAAAGACGTCTAGTTTTATTTCGTCTTAAACGACCGACATCCAATGCCATTTCCTTGATTTCCTACGGTATCGCAGCAGGCGGCGGGGCGTATATCCTCGATTTTGATGTCCACGCTGTTTACAACTACGAGAATAAGGGATTATTTACCTCCCAGGGAAACGCTAGCCGCTGGTCCTTCTATTTCCACTCAATTTTGACAAATGTATTTGGCGGCTTAACGTCGTAATTGTGTTGTTGACCTTTCTCTGTCGAACTATCGGGCAGCCGTATAAAAGTCGTAAAATTATAAGTGCTCGACTTAACGGAGTCGTTACTGCATTTATAAGCTTCAGGATCATCCCACCAAATTCTCGAATTTTCTTATAGTTCTCTTTTAGTGCAAGAGGATTGTTGACGTTTATTGCAGTCAAGGAGACATACAGTGTCTTATGATAAGTGGCTTCGATTCGCAGTCACAAATATCGTTCGTGCAATGTATAATTTACGATATATAGAGTATCTCAGTTGGAACCACAGGATTTGATTTGCGCGCCATCTGTGTTCTAAAACGTGGTCCATCCAAAACGCACCATGTTAATTGCAAATAAAACAAAAAGTTTTCAGAGAATTATCTTAATATTTTTTATTATGATAGAAGGATATATGACAATTATGTGTGAAACGGAATATCGGCCAAATGCTCGCCACGGCTTCGGTGGCATCCCTCTATCCGATGGTCCATATTTTCAATGACTCTGAGACATAATTGAGGTTCAATGTCGTTAATGTGCCGAATTATCTCATCCTTTAGCTCTTGAATTGTTCTTGGCTTATTGACGTACACTTTTTCTTTTAAATATCCCCAAAGAAAGAAGTCCAACGGTGTCAAATCACATGATCGTGGCGGCCAATTAACATCGCCAAGACGTGAGATAACACAGCCATTGAATATCTCGCGCAAAAGTGCCATTGTTTCGTTGGCTGTGTGACAAATGGCACCATCTTGTTGGAACCACATATCGTCCAGGTCCATATCCTCAATTTCTGGCCACAAGAAGTCCGTTATCATCTCGCGATAGCGAACACCATTCACGGTAACTGCTTGGCCGATCTCATTTTCGAAGAAGTACGGCCCGATGACGTCGCCAGCCCATAAACCGCACCAAACAGTCACTCTTTGTGGATGCATCGGCTTCTCAACAATCGTTCTTGGATTCTCATTTGCCCAAATGCGGCAATTTTGCTTGTTAACGAAGCCACTGAGGTGAAAGTGTGCCTCGTCGCTGAAGATGATTTTCTTTGTAAAGTCGCCATTCACTTCTGTCTGTTCAACCAACCATTCGGCGTATGGTCAGTAGGCTTCAGCTCTTGAGTCAATTGAACCTTGTAAGCGTGTAAATTCAAATCTTTATTCAAAATTCGCATCAGTGATGTTCAATTGTTGGGCACGACGACGAGTCGAGGTTGACGGCTCTTCTGCTACACTATCACGAACAACAGCAATGTTTTCCGCAAAACGAACTGGGCGAGCATGCACAGGTATTTTTACATTTCCTACAGACCCGGTTTGCTGAAATTTGCGCACAATTCTCCCGATTATGGACACATTTGGTCGATTATGCTGACCAAAAAAGTCACGAAGTGCACGAAATGCATTTTAATTTGAACGCCCATTTTCGTAAAAGGCTTCAACAATCTTAACGCGCTGCTCAATTGTGTGCCTCTCCATGGTTGAATTTATCGAACACTGACATAAAGAAATGTCAAATTAAGTTGGGCAAAAAACTTGACGTTAAGGTGTGACTCACAATTAACATCGTGCATTATGGTTGGACCACCCTTTATAAAAGATGGGGCGTCAATATTTAATAACTGTCATCTACAAAGCATATGACATCAACATATCATGATAGCGTTCCCCATTTACTGTGATAGCATTATCTGCTGATACACATCAGTAATGTAAATTTTTTTTCGAATGTATTTATTTAATATTCGATAATAAAAAAACTTATTATGAACTTATTTAAATTTGCATATAAAAATTTTTTGTATGCAAATTTAGCGGTCAATCTCTCAAGACGGAAATGCTTGTAATTAGGTAAAAGCTAAAGATTGTAGATAGAATATAAGAAACATCCATTAGTCTAATGCGTTATTAGTTTTATTACGCTGCATACTTAAAAATTTATATATTTTTAATTAGCTAGCCATACACGATCGGATTTTTTGACGGGCCACGGATTGTTTCGAAGGATTCGAGAAAACCCGCAGGCCCGGACTGTTCTTTAGTGGAGAAAGAAATCTGCGAGCCAGATTGCCAGCATGACACGCGGGAAAATCCACAGGCTAAACCTGTGCGTGAGTGGAGGAAACCGCGAGGGCGAGATCGGCAGATTTAGTCCTGTCAGTAAATTTGGCGGATTGTACCATTCACGAGCGGATCTAATTAGAGGTCACTTTTATGCGTCCTAGTTTCTTTCAGATACTTATTAAATATTTATCAATAGTTTACTTATTATTAGTTTATTACTTATTAAATATTTATTAAATTATTATTATTAGTTCGTAAAAAGCAGTTCGTGAAAAGTGCGGAGAAATGGTAAAAGAGTAGAGCAACTATGGGTTTATAGACATACAAAAAAATAAAATAAATAAATACGATTACGTAACAAAATAAAACGAACTTTATTTCGCTAATTTTTGATATGGAACACGTTTTTGCGATGACCAACTTGCCGAAAATCTTTCCGTAGAAACGTTACAAGAGCGCTTCGTGAGAGTAGCACTTTTACACATAGGTATAAAATTTTTGGAGTGAAGATAATAAGAAACAAAAAGAAAAGAATTAATGTAATGGAAACAAAAGCATGTTCTATGTTATATAATTTCAGAAGGATTAAAATTAACTATTAACATTAAATAAATTAACAGACTTCCGCCGGTTTTCCCTGCTGACGAACGAATCACAACTGCTAACAGATTTTATGAAGGGATTCTGACGGGCTGGGTTCATACGTTAGTGGGCTACAACAGGCCTGAGATTGGCGGATACGGCCCGTGGGAAAATCGGCAGACAGATCCGCGGATCTGACCTGTCACAGTTTATCCGCTCGTGTATGGCTTGCTATTGTCTGGAAAATAACCAATTATATCAGTTGGCTACATTAATTTGTTTTATATAATTAAGGTGTATTATGTAATGTTCATTTCTATATAGATTAGTGATGAATATATTATCAAATAATATTAGGATATAATAATAACCCGAACAAGGAAACATCGTGTTAGAACAGTAACTACATTTTTTGTTTTTATTCAGTAGTAAAATCTACCGTATTTATTTTCGTACAATTTTAAGAATGGAATAATTTACTAATGAACATACACAGTACATGATGTAGTTTCATTACAACATTAATCAACAGTCGCAGAGACCTTTTACGATCCACTCACAGTATTCTCATTTACATTCTAGCATTCAATTGCTCAGATCATACTCAACAAATTTTCTATTCTAATTCAGAACGCTTAGAATAAGACTTATCATTATCATTATCATCTAGTTATTCTTATTACCATCGTTATTGTCATGATGTTGCTATGGTAATTATCACACTAGGAGTATTTTTGCTTTTGCTTTATAATTATCAAGAGGAAAGAGAGTTACATATTTGTTTTTTTATTTTCAATTACATTAGCTCAAAAAATTATTATTGTGCATTATTATAAGTATATTATAACATAAGTTTACGCCTCTTCAATTAGAAAAATTTCGATTACACCATAAGTAAACATCAATTAAGCCTAAACCAAGATCTACCATAAGTAGGCTCCAAGTAGACTCTTTAATTAGCAAAATAAAAATTATTTTACTAAGACTGTATAAAAAAATGTTATATTTTGTTAAATTGCAAAAATTCGATAACTCTATTATCACTAATTAGAGCGCGATTTAAGAATAAATGTTATTCCTACAGTTGGCCATAGCTACTCTTCTATTTCTACTATAGTAAGTCGGAACCTTTGATGTGAAAATAACACTGACTTAGTTTTTCGAAAAATACTAAAACACTATACACTACACTCGACGCCCGTTTCTCCAACAAAGTTGGCATCATGTGGAGATAATTGAAACTCTTTAGTAGTTTTAGTCGTCTTCAAATGATGCCAATTTTATCGACGAAATGCGCGTCGATTGTAGTGTATAGTGTTTTGGTGTTTTATGGAAAACTTAGTCAGTGTTACTCTTCTATTGTAAGGTTAATGTTCTCCTTGTATGAAAAGAAAATCTTGCTGTTAACAAATTACTTCGCAACCTCTACACAGGGCTGTAATAATCATAGCAAGAACACTCTCTTTGTTTTTGCTATAGTGATACTATACTACAACGTAAGAAATATTTCTGAATATCTGCTGATACTGGAAGTACAACAGTTATGTTGCGCAGTGTACCATTTTAATATTAGATAGATAGCGGTGACGTATTTCTTGGTTATATGGGATCTCGGTACGAATGAAGTGGTGGTGTACAACTACAGAGATCTATTTGAATATACCGCCGTCCCATTATTATGTAGATAAACACTGTTGTTGCATTTGGTGCATTTTGCTACTTAAAGGTGTATACCCTTCACCATCCTGTTGCCATTAGAATGACACATTTTTATCATTGTGTGAATATAAATATTACAGTGTTAATAAATTATTTCAATATAGTAACAAAATTCTTAAATTATTATATAAATATATACTGACTATATTAATGACTATATTGATGCTCCAATGACTAAAATACATAGTCATTATTACTAGATAAATTATGTTAACGATTAATTCATCATATTAGTGAACTTGTTTGTAATAATTATTATTCATTAATAGCATGTTTGGTATTTCTTTCTGTGCACATCGACATTCGTTCATTCAATTCGTCCAAATTGTTAGTACTAAATTGAGGAGTTTTACAAGCAAAAATCGCCACTGTTGTCTGTCTTCCTTAGAAGAATTGTACAATGATATTTTTAACCCTCACACAAATTAAAAATTATTGTAATAAGCCTATAAAATGTTAATGCATTTTCTCTTATTACAATTTTCATAGATCGAATTTGTAGACTTTTCAGGTGTTGTGAATGTTTTTAATATTAAATTAAAAATGTTAGTGTAGTCAAGCAAACTAAATACATAATTTAATAGAAAATAAATAGGTTCTTCAACGCTTACTTATGTATATAACCGAAAACATCATGTTTCTGTATACTTTATTTTCGTATTTTAATTTGCTTTTCCATGTTGATAATTTTTATTTATTAGTAAACATCATCAAATTGATGACATATACTCTATACCCATATAGAGTATATAGGCATACACTCTATAATCAACTGTGAACTCATAAAACTAATTTGTTCTTTAGGGGAAGTTTTTAGTTTTTTGTTTAGTGAAAGCTTTTGTATTCGTGATACATATCTATACATGTAAGGGTTAAAAACACACGGAGAAACAATCCGTTACTCAAACAGGCGTAAAATAGGTAACTTGTCATAAAATCAGTTCCGCAAAACTGAATGTAAAACACTCACCAGCTCACCTTGTAACAACCAAGCTCAAAACAACTCGTCCATGACAGAGGTTATTGCTAATAATATTTAGATCGTTTTTCGTCTTCACTAACGAGCTCAAACTATCTGACCTTCATCAAAATCACCTGAACATTAATCGTACACACTCAGGGCCTCGCCCCTACCCAATCAAGGCCACCCGCCAAGATCGACACTCAATCAAGGCCACCCGCCAAGATCTACACTCAATCAAGGCCACCCGCCAAGATCTACACCGTTTGTGAGCCCCGCTCGCAAACGACTCAGCTAAGGCCATTCCTCGCCAAAGCATACCCGTACGATTAAGGTCCACCCTCTATACAACACTAACAACGATCCAAATACCTCTTAGCCTCACACATCCTCAACAACCTGCATTTTCAACACATTCCGTAATTAATTGCAAGATAAGCAACTCTCTACCTAATCTAAACATGCAATTATTAGTCTAACATGGAAATAAGAACACTCAGTGAAAAAACTCACCAAATATAGAAAATATCCAAATTACTCGATAATTGCACAACGCACGCACACGTTTAAAATTTCGGAACTACACTGAATTATAACAAACAACTTTTACCGGCCCTAAAATTATTTTGGCTAACTCAAATCCGTCAGCCTCTAAGCTATATTATCTATATAATGAATCGTATCGATGCATATTCGGCTAAGGAACCTCGAGCCTCTTCTTGTACTTGACGTTTGTCTAAACATAACGGCAATAACTTTCAGACATTTGTTTACATAAACTAGGGCTGGAATTTCGTTTCAGGCCTTATCGAAGTGTGTACGTATTATATTTAGATTACTCTTAAACTGATATACAGAGTAATTCACGAAAAGGGAATAATAATATGAATATTAAAACTTACTATTACATACATTTGGTACATTTTACAGGGATTTAAATTATACGTATAGAAGAGCAATTAATTAAAATTGTCATAGTTTTAAAGACTCCCAACTCCCGACATATGTTTGCGAACCACCTTTTCCAGGAAAAAAAGTCGGCGTATAAAAATATTTTACGCTGTCACTTTCGAAAGTTCATGTTTCCTTCTTTGCAACGACAGTGAGCCGAAAGCAGAGGCGTATTGGCTTTGCCTTATCAGATTCGGAGTTCGGTAGACGTTTTCCGCTTTCATTTGTTTCTTTTCCGTCTGTATCGTATACAGTTTTACTTTAAGTTTTGTTTTTTATCGCGACACTGGAACGATGCGTAGACTCTGATTGGTTGTTTCTCTGATAACCTTTGGCAAACGGGTCATTTTATCATCTCAGTTCGCTCGGCGTTACGGCAGCGAGACGACGTTTGGGAAATTGTATTATTTTCGTCCGACCGAGATAAGAAATGACCGAATGCTGCTGTGGAATAAACAAATGTTTTAGATGTGATTTTATTTTAACATCGGGTATGCAGTCAAATTGCCGTTCTTGTGGAATACCTCGAATGGAATTACGTTCGTACTTTGAACATCTCACGGCACAAAATCGTTTGTGGATTATCCAGTCCTTGCTATATTAAAGAGATATTTAGATTTTCTTAAAAATTAAAGCTAGAAAATATTTACCAAAAATTCCATCTAGTCTCTTCTAATTACTACCCTTCTATATAATCACTTTTTAATAGCCTTAATTACAAACAGATATTTTAATGCATCCATATATGCTTGATTGTACAGAATTTATACCCAATTGAGTAAAATAACTACTAAGTTTTATACCGTATTTACATAAAAGTCGTGATTGCAGTTTCAACAGTTTTACATCATTTTCAAAACGATGATTCAACTAAGAATAAAATACAAATATTCGGTTCCTATAATATATACTATCCAATTATACAGAATAAGTGTTATGACAATAACCAGGTAATTAAAGTTTACAGGAAAACGTATTTTATAAATGGTGCAATACCGACCATCAAATTGTGGGAATTTCCAGGAATATTTTTTAAGAACTTTTATACAGGGGGTTAATTAATTTGGTAACAGTAAAAAGAGCAAAATATACTATATTTACTTTATCATTTAACAAGTTAAAATTATCACTATGGTTGTATTTATAGATTTCCATTGCTTCTAACCAATTAAGTTTTAAACCTTTGCTGGCATAGTGTTGGATTTTCATATTATTAATATCTGAGAAATTATGTCCACTTTCTAAGATATGATTAGCAAAAGTAGAATCTGTTTTCTGTAACTTGAAGGATCTATTATGATCAAGGTACCTAGTTCTAAATTTACGTCCAGTTTGTCCTATATAGGTATGTGCTATTGCACTCCGAATAGTTTAACCTATAAACTCCCGATTTTTCATGTTTATTACTTTTATCTTTGGCATTATAAACTAAATTTGATAACCTTTGTTGGGGTTTAAATGCTACTTTGATATTATGTTTTTTGACAACATTTGATATTTTTATTGACAACGTATCATAAATGTGAAGGTGGCATAAGGTATTTGCTTATCTTCTCTAATGTGTGGATAAATTAATTTAAAAGTGTACTGATTTTGTTTATTAATTTTTTTACAGTTTTTGTTAGGAAACCATTGTTTTCGGCTAAGTATGTTTTGAATTGTTGTGAGTTCCGTTTTTATCTGTGTTTCTGATAGGCGTAGTGAAAAATCTCAATATAACATTGAATTATATGCAACTATTTTATGCGAATATGGGTGGCAAGAATCAAAGGGAATAGTTGTATCGGTATATGTAGGTTTTTGAAAAACATCAAATGTGAATTTATATATTTGTCAGCAGAATATGTTGTTTTTTGTTCGAATGTGAACTTGAAACCAGTGTTAAATTGCCACTCGAAGTTTCAAAGTCGTTTTAGTTTCAAGTTCGCATTAGAATGAGAAATACTCTGCTAACTAAGATATTATTGCTATTTAAATATACATATACAGGTGCATTAAATGTCTTTAAATGTATGCACGTACAGACGCAGTAAATATTGATTGTAGTTAAAAAGAATATAATTGATGCGTTGTGAGAATATGACAAATTAGTGAAAACTGCAGAATCATTGTGCAAGTGTTTTTGAATGCTTTCTGATTTACTGTATAGAAGAATATAGTAATATCGTGCTAACAAGAATAAATGCAGACAACGACACACACATACACAAAATGGTTTTAAAACCATTTTTTTGGATTTTCGTGTGCGAAAAACCTAAATAAACCCTAGAAAAAAATTTTTTAGACGATTATATTACTTTTCCGCGTATACCTACTGGAGTGCGGAAAAGTAAAATACAGTTTCTTTTCCTCTTAATATATTCTCATAATATCACAAATGTGCAGTATTATTTTACTTTATATGTAGATTATGATCATTATTATTATCGTTATTAATTTATTGTATTCATCTGCAAGATTAAGATACATGGAATATCAGGGTACTGTGTAGTAAGCTGAGCATTTGTCTTTTTGTACTGTTCTTATTTTCTGTAAAATCTGCGTAGATTTTAACTAAAAATATAATCTATGAAATTTCTCTACTATTATTATTATTATATTGATGTCGAAAATCCCTTTTATGATCCTGGTAAGTCAGGCGGAAAAAGGAAAAGTTGCGATATAATTTGAATATATTAAACGTACCAAATACGCCCCTGACAATATTATTATTCATTATGTAATACATAAACAATAAAATATATTTCATTCTGTCCTATTTTGGTCCACGGGGCTTGTACGTAAACCGACACTGATCCCTACCCACATAGAATATTCTAGAAAAAGAGCATGCCAATATCGCTGTGCCCGCACGGTCTCCTAATGCGGTAGTGGACGAAAGACTCCGGTTTGAAAATTCTCCAGATATTGCATTACGTCACAGAGGACTGAGGTACGGTTCTGTCACAAAGAAATTCAGATTTTGTTGTCGATTGTCCCGATAATACTTAATTAAGTAGTGGCGACTACTATATTTTATTTTTGTATCAGCCACGCCCGAATATTATAATTCATTAAATATCAAGGTCGAGTGGTACTGCAAAAATAATGTGCTGCGAGAGGTATGCCGGAATTACCTTAATATTTTAACAAATCTTTGCATTGTTGTTCTTCCGTAAGTACATCGAGTTATTCCAGTTTTTGTTTATACGCCAACGGTACGGTGTGAAAGTAATTCGTCTTAATTTTTTTTTATCGGTACCAGTAAGATTTGTTGCATTACGAGAATGCAATAATATAAGAATAATAAACACTGGTGGGTGAAATATTTAGAAGAAAATTGCGTTCAAGATCCGGAGTAAATATGGAATAATAATAATAATAAAATAATGCTTTTACTTGCCAATGAAAGAAAAACATTTACAGGGCAAAAATATGAAATACAAATAAATACATATACATGTTATATAGAATCCTCTCTTATATTAGGTTAAGACTTAGAATAATACTGTATTTTATAATATTGTAATATACATTGTAACAGGCCATTAGCATACAGGATATTATGTCCAGAAAAGAGTATACCAAAGTCATTGCGGTTATCACGTAACTAAAAACCTTTTGTGCTTATCATAAACTTACATTGTATTTTATCGCAATTATTGTAACTTGCTAAAAGTCTTCAAGAAAAACACTTCTTAGAAACATTCCTGCAGCATCAGCAACAGAAATGTTTTAAATAGAGAAACAACCATTAGTAGCTTCAGTAGTCCGTAACTTCACATATCAGTAATCTTCAATTAGTCGTCGAGTAAACGCCGAACAAGTCTAAATTAAATTATAAAAGTCGGTTACTTCTTTTTTGACATGGTAAAGTGTTCAAAATCATAAATTAAAAATAAACTGTTTTTAAAAAGTTATATAAATAAAAAGTGATATAAAATACATATACAATGTATAGTTCACATAGAATAAAAAGCAATGCACGTCATAATGTATCTGATGTATCAGAGATGACCACTGTTGCCACATTGCCAAAAGTACCATAGAACTCAAGGAAATGTCATAAAACTAAGGTTATGTTATAACTTTTTTCGGCAATATGTATAAATCAGCCCAATGTATGCAATTGTCCTAATAGTTATGGTGTTTATGCTGGTTAATATCAGGTACTTCTGTTCTCGAAAGAACAGTTTTCTTATCAACTTGTGGTTAATATACAAGAGCCTAGTCTAAGTATGTGTATACCAAACATGCTTACTAGTGTGCCCTATAATATTACGAAAAAGTTTAAATAAAAATGGAAGATTAGTAAGCTTCCTGCTAGAGATAAATAACTGGATGTCTGTCATATTTTTGTAGAAGTAGAGTATGGTCGTAACTTCTTACTGGTCAATAATTATCTATGAGAAATGACAAATACTTCAAGAAACGCCTTTAAATATTTTCATGTAGATTCATATGAATTAGATACTGGGAATACCGAAATAAGGCTACAATATTGTAATATATTTTAAAAGCGAACTAATATAAAATATAAATATTTTAAGGTAATGATGTTATTAAGCGATGCGGTATTTCTCATCATAAAGCCAAGGATTTTATACGCATTAAGATTACACAGTTGATATACCCAAAGAAAGATATTTAAAAATAATTTTTAAGTCGTCGGCAAAAAGAAAATTATGCGACATAAACATTAAAGACAAACCATTAATAAATAAGATAAAGAACAATGGGCCCAAATTTGAACTTTGTGGTATTCCAGAGGACGCTAAAAAAGTCTCGAAACTAAAGCCATAATATGAAACAAATAATATACGTCTGGATAAATACGATTTGATTGAGTTTGATATAAGTATGATATACTAATTTTGAAATTAGTATATGATTCGCCTATAATAATTCCTGTAATTATTTAATTATTTACTTTATACATAAATGTTTTAGATAAAAGTTTTTAGCTATTTAGTTTATATATGATTCTGAACTCGAAAATTTTATTTTCAGCTATGAGTTCGCTGTTATAGCACTAAAATTTATTTTTTCCTAAGTAGTAACCTACACCTTTTTCTATTTTCTGAATTAATATACTATTCTGCACAGGAATGCGTTTCAGGATATCAAAAATAGTCAATAATTTCAATCATAAAGATTTAATTTACCTACACCATAAATATTCAAAATGTTTACCATTATTTTTAATATATAGTTCTTGTCTATTTATAAATAATCGGCTTATATTCAAAACCTCTTATTCTTATTTCACCAAAAACTGGATCTTAAGTTATTTTAACAGTTTGGTCATTTTTATATGACCCCCATTGAAAAATTCACAAGGTGTCAAATCAGGCGACCTAGTCGGCCCCTCCACTGCTCTTCTAATCCCTAACCACCTGTTCGAAAACCTGTATAACTTCTCACCGTAATTCTAATATGTAGACTCATGTCCGTCTATTTTTTGGAGTAAATATTATGTATATAAAACAGTAACATTCACAATGACAAATTTGTGGCGTTAAGACAAGTGAAATAAAACAATTATTTTGACTGTATTATCTGTGTGTAATATTCAAAGAGGGATAGCTAAATATCTATTTTTAGCTATCCATGTTCCGTTACATGCCTTATATAACATGTATTTAGTACTACAATTAATTTAAATAAATATGTTCAATGGACAATAACTGTACAGATACAGTTTAAAGCTAGCACAAAGAAAATTTTGCATCTTTATCCTACTGCCTCAGGCTGTGGAAGAATATGTTACACATAAAGTCCAGGACAAATACACTTATATTGAGGAGAAGAACCAAGTTCCACTTGGTGCATCTCGAACCGAAACATATGATGACACCCCGAATACTAGGTCTAGTTCGCCACCCCCGTCCACAATCCTAATGACATTGTCACAGCCATCTCTATAGGATAACACAGTAGGGCACCCATCTATGTTATGGACATGAATAAAAGTATTGCACTTTTATTCTTTATAAATTTTACTAAATAGCCCTTGATTTAACAAAATTTAATTATTACTAACAATAAATCTGAAAGTGGTAGTGGCACAGCAACAAAATCCTTTATCATCTAAGAAGAAAATATTGGGAATTAAGATCAAACTGAACTGATTAATGAGAACATTTGTAAAACTACATTTTGGTTTAGTAGAGTGTTATAGTTCTTTTGTAATTAAGCGTTTCACACTAAGCGGTAAGTACTCCAACATTCATTGAAACTATGAACCCGGCATTTTAGATGTAATAGATATATTCTATTCTTGCCCCTTTTTTATTTTTATTGTTTTTTACATAACGAAAGAAATTTTTTAATTTTGTGTTCGTATGTAATCCATGTTAATGAAATAATAATACAAAATACCAAGCAATAACAATGTTATTGCTTGGTATTTATGTAAAAATCCTAATAAAAATATGTAAAAAATCCTTACATATTTAACATTAGATACAATCCTTCAATTTTAGTGTTCTAAATTAAGATACTCAAGAGGAGGAGGAGTAAATGTACAGGAAATAACCATCTACAGCTTATCAAGAATAGGAAAAAGTGTGAGATTTCCATGTATGCGTACAAGAAAGAGTGAGGCAACATTCGGAGCGAAAAGGATACATTTTACCTGAGCCCAGATCGAACTCTGTGTACATTAATACATACTCGATATTCACTTTGAAAAGGTCTCAATGCGACTGAATAAAGGCCAGGCTATTTAGTTCATACCTCGTGGGTGGTCCGATATTGCAGTTTTGGGACTTGCTCCTATTCTTGACAAGCTGTACGTATTGACCGTGCTGTTGCCAAGCCAACTTGATGACGACTGCGAAATTTTGTGATGACTATTAATCTAAACCAATTAATAAAATAATTTGTATGCTGGTAGCGAATGTAAACGTGTTAAGACTATTATTGTTAGAAACCGCTTCGAAACAATTTGAATAATTCCAGTTGTCGTTGTAAGGGCTTAGGAAGTGCTCTCATTGTTCTCACTGATTAATTTTCGTAGGTTTATTGTCTTTAAATTAAAATGCAAATGTCTTCCTAGTGTCCAGTTTGGGCGCGGCCAACTGCGGCGTGACGTGAAGATCACGGTCAAGTATTCCGGAATTAATTTCCTGTATAAATTTTAAAGGATTGTGGAATTCCTTGCTCTTTTACATTTCGCGACTTTTATCGTGGATGAAAAAACTTTTACGTTCTTTTATTACTAGAGTGCAGCGTCGATTATAATGCATTTAAAATAAATTAAGTGCTACAGGGTGTATAAAAAAATGTGCTTTCAAATATGGAATTCCATAGCAAAACAAACTTTCGACGTGTGTTAATATACTTTCATATGAAGATACATGAATTAAAGAATATTGATATCGAACTAAGGTTAAGGTAGCAGTAAATAAAGAACGACTGTTGAGAAATTAGGAGATTTATTGTGAATGAACTTGACAGATTAAAGGTGACGAGAGCAGCACGTGAAGTTAGACAGACAAGAGAGGAATGACAAATTAGTTTAATCTACTTCCCGCTATAGTTACTGCCCCCTAAAGCAATTTCTTATAAACAAGAAAATTATACGATAATATTTGAATACTGAATACATGAGTTTTCATTTTAATATTAACAATAGAAATAAATGTTTTATCTTAAATGTTGATAAAGTATTTAAATGTATAGTGTAAGTAAAATACAGGCATAAATTTCTGCTAAATTGTACAGTATCTAAGTTACTATCTTTACATAATAAAACTATCGAAACAGAGACTTATTAAAGGAATAACCTTTTCTAGTTTTGCCATTATGGGTATAAACGATCTGTTTTCCAACAGTTTCGTGTTTTCTCTGTAGCATCGCAGAAAACACCCTGTGAACGATGCAGTAAATAAACTCCGTTCATTGTTAATATAAATATTCCCTAATCGAACATTTAGTTTATAGTTTTAGTACATATTGCAGTCTTCAAACAAAGGCGTAGAAAGTGACAAGTCGAAAATTGGTTCTAGAATAATAGACACTCTATATGATACTTAATTCAATTCTTTAACTACTTTCGCATAAAATTGTATTTTCACTATCAATGTGTACATCAATTTCTCACCAGCAAGAGATCAGATTTCCACAAATATCGATAGATTGTATGTCGCTTGATGGTAATATCATCAGGGTAACATTAAAACCAGTTTCAGACATCTACTAATGGTGCTTGATTATCGAGATAGGCAGTCGAATTATGTATAATTTTTTAATATTTCTAAAAAATTGTTGCCAATAGCAATTTGCTGTCGATATTTTTTGAAACTGAAAAAATCATTAAACAATATCACAAATTCTTAAGAAAAGTTGCAATGCCAAAAAAGAAAACATGCAATTAATCATATATGTATGTCTACTGAATATTAGGATCATCTTTTAAGGCAAATTCTAATTAAATTATTAAAATTTGTTAAAATGTAAATAGTTTCATAAAATTAGTCAATTATAGAACATACACTTTAAAACTTTTGCCATTCGGTACAGAAAATATTAAGACATAAAAGTCTTTTCTCCCATTTATTGCGCCACCAATAAGCAACTTATTGACGATATTATTAAAATATATTCTCTCCAAATTGCGTACATTTGATGGGCGAGGCCCACTTTATGAAGTTCAAGGTACATGCGTGCATGAAAGTGAAATTTCTTTCGTACAGTTAAGGTCACAAACTTGACTCTGACATTAACTGGTGTGGAATCATACTATATGTCGCGTTACTTCGTTTAAACAGGGTATTAAGGACAAATACTCAGAACAAATTCGCAGCTCACTGTTGCTGAATAATCGACATATTGAGAATGTAATCATTTATGTTTAATTTTAACTTAAATTTTTATGATGAATATTCACATACCTAAATGGTGTTAATTAACTTTGAGATAAACTAAATGAGAAACATACTAGCTAGAATAGTAACATATAAGTCGGAAATCGAGAAAGGAACCACCAAACCGCCAAGCGGTTATCAAAGTCGTTCCCGAATAGCAAAGCTATTACATAATCGCTCTAGGAGACAACTACTCATCGAGCTGAAGCCCCGCCAGGCATTGAATTATACCCGGAAGCGATCCTCGACCCCTTTCTCGTGTTTCTGCACGATAAAATAAGGTAATGTAATCAGTTTATAATATGTAATCGGTAATCAGTTTGATAATCACTTGGTGGTTTAGTGGTTCCTTTCTCGATTTCTGACTTATATGTTACTGACAGAGATCGTATCGATAAAGATGTATACCCCATAGAGTTCATTCGGCATTTGTCCTGAATCGGCGTACCGTGTACGGCACTGATGAGAACTAATAAGTTCGAAACAGCTGTATGTCGTTCGCTTCCGATCCGGTGCAAATGTCGAATCCTACCTGTGGCGGATTTTATTTTTTGAAACCTTATTTAATCGTGCAGAAACACGAGAAAAGGGTCGAGGATCGCTTCTGGGTATAATTCAATGCCTGGCGGGGCTTTATCCCGAGTAGTAGTTATTTCCTAGAGCGATTATGTAATAGCTTTGCTATTCAGGAACTACTTTGATAACCGTTTCGCAGTTTGGTGGTACCTTTCTCGATTTCTGACTCATATGTTACTGACAGAGATCGTATCGATAAAGATGTATACCCCATAGAGTTCATTCGGCATTTGTCCTGAATCGGCGTACCGTGTACGGCACTGATGAGAACTAATAAGTTCGAAACAGCTGTATGTCGTTCGGTTCCCATCCGAGACAAATGTTGAATCCTACCTGTGGCGGGTTTTATTTTTTGAAATAGCTAGAATAGGAGCAAGTCTCAAAACTGCGATAGTGGACCGTCTACGTGATGTGCAGTAAATAGCCTGGTCTTTATTCAGTCGCATTGAGACCTTTACAGCGTGTGATGTACACAGAATCCTACCTGGGCTCGCGTAAAGTGCATCCTTTTCCCTTCGAAGGCTTCTCCGCTCTTTCCTCTATGCAAACATAGAAAATTTCATACTACTTCCTATTACTGACGAAATTGTTAATGTTATATTTAAGAGCTAAATAAAAATCCTTTATATCTAAAAGATAATTACCTAAAATGAAAAATAACTTATAGGATATAAAATTAAATGAATCTACTCCAAACCACCGAGACACTACACACTATGCCGTACAATATGTGCATTTTATCAACTATGCTGGTATTATTGGAAGCTGAACGATATGATTCTTGAAGTAAGTACCCTTCAGACGTCCAAGTTTACATAATTGAAAGGCGGTTATTATCCAAGTACAGTAAAACAGTTATCATGTGTCAGCTGTAGCAACATGACTGACGGAACTGATATCAACTGTTTTGACATCTCATGGAAAGCTACTCTTCCCTTTTCCGGCTTTAGCTCTGGTAGTTGTCTAATTTATTTAGTGTGTTTCATGCTTTATATAGACAAACGAGACTATTATTGGGTATTGTTCGTATATATATATATATATATATATATATATATATATATATATATATATATATATATATATATATATATATATATATATATATATATATACCCCTCTGCAATTATATAAGGCATTTGCAGATGGGTTGGAGTATAAACTCCTTATTTCTGTAGTTTAAATGTTACCCTCTGGTAGTAAAACATTGAATTATATTGATGATTTCAAGTTTTTACTTCGATTTAGATTATTCGAAACTACCAAGAGATGGCGTTTGATACGTTCTACTGCGGTGGAACGTAGCAACGTCTAGTAGATGTGAGCTTTATCTGTCGAAGGTATACTCGCTTACACTGCACTGACGAGACCCAAGATAGAAAGGTCGAAACGGGTTTACAATTAACGATATCCTGAGATAGGTGACACTTTGCATCTTTCTTTGTGGTTTTTGAAACAATCACTGATCACTGTATTTTTAGTGTTAACTCTGTTAGACAAAAATACGACAAATTTTGTCATGTAATTCAGCGCTCAGCGTTTGGCATATAGCCAGGAGAGTAGCTGTTTTGACGTAATTTGTTTACTCCTTATTATATAAGGGTTGGAGTATAAACTCCTTATTTCTGTAGTTTGAATGTTACTCTCTGGTAGTAAAACTTTGCATTATATTGACTATCGAGTATATACTACCCGTGGCTTAAGTTTTTTCACACTTCGTCTGAATATTAATTGTGGGTAAATAATTTTAGTACATATATTCAAAAATGTAGTTATTACCATAGCGTGTGGAAAAACGCGCACTTTCATATTCCGTGATAAAAAGGGGGTTGCCATTGTATATATATATATAAATATATATATATATATATATATATATATATATATATATATATATATATATATATATATATATATATATATATATATATATATATATATATCCTACATGAATCACCCTCTATGTATTAATTATATTTAAAAAAAATACGTAACTGAAAATTAAATTTGATTGGTTCGAGAGATGTTTCCAAAAAATAGTCCTTGAATTTGTAACGAATCTATTCGTTACTGTACAAAAGTACCGTGTAGGAAATTTAACCGAAATTTTTGTATTCGACCAAATTACTAACTACAATTTTCAACAAATTTGACAGAAAATAAGGCAACATAAACCAACATTGAGAATTTTCATTTTATTTAAAGCTGTGAGTGAATATAACAATTTTCTCAACATGAAAAGAACTTGAAGGTATCTCTTACGTCAATATAAGGAACAACTATAATTTGTCTAAGGTAACTCCATCTAATATGAATTGACTACATTCATATTAATACGGTTATGATATCTTACAACTTATGTTTATGCAAATTAGCTAGAGATTAGTGAAATCGACAATCAACGGGTGCGTGAACCTTATGACGTCGGGCAAGGTTACTCCCTCGAACTTACTATAAATTCTAACCAAATTATTAATTTGACATTAGTTAATTTTGGTAGTTACACACCAATCAATCTACAATGAATACCTTCGTAAGTATATCATTCTTTAATTAATACTCAGTGTTTTAACCGTGATTATGAGACAATTAGTCCAGTGTGGTATGCCACACTGAAAATGTAACTTTTTATACAACTAGTTCAATTACAAATGAAGATTACATGGTTATAGCAAAATGTCTACAAGTTTTAATTACATTGGAATTATTTGGGTTTTAATTAATGGGCGTTATAGGGTTTCATCGCCTTCTTTGCCTTTGTGGCCGCCGCCAGCGCTGGAATCATCGCTCCAGGCGCTAGCGTGCTTCAAGGACCTAGCAGCAGGACCACCCTCGTAGGACCCGAAGGTAGCGTCATTTCATCCGTAGCTCCAGGTGGACAAGTAATCACTGACGCTGTCCCAGGGGTAGTTGCCCACACAGCACCTATTGTAGCTGCCGCTCCTGTTGTGGCTGCTTACTCTGCCCCAGTTGTATCTGCTCCAGTTGTAGCTGGAGGATGGGTTGGCGAGAGATCTGTAATCGCTGGTCCCTCCGGAACTGTCGCCACTGGCAGGACAATTGCTGCTCCAGCGGTAGCTGCCTATGGTGTGCCAGCAGTAGCTGCCTTTGGCGCCCCAGCTGTTGTAGCTGCTCGTTCAGTCTGGGTATAAGCATCATTTAAGTAACTTATTGTTGACATTAAGTAAATAAATGACTAGATTCTATAAAATTTTTGTTTGATTCGTATGGGTATCAGTTAGGTACCACATTACGTAATACACTATTATAATAAACAGTTTTAAAATCTTAAAACGGACTTTTCCGCATGTAGAACATCTCTGTCTCGAAATTAAGTGGCCAAAAAATAATAAGCCAGCATATATATGCAGAATATGTGTTTTATACGACAGTTTTACTTTTTTCAATAGTCCGCCATGTGGACTATTACACGGAAAGGGTGGGGTGTATCCTATACACTTCAAAATCAATAGATGTCGTCTGGTAGACGTGCCTTATCAGAATCAGTTGAAACCCGATCGATCTGACACGATTTAATTGAGTGATCGTGCTAACAAAAATAATTTCTCAAATAGTTCACCATTGTGATTTCTCATGACCCATGAACATGGTAGTGTGTTCTATCCACCTCAAACTCCATAGATGTCCTCTGGGAGACGTTTCTGATAAGAATCAGTCAAAACTCGATCGATCCGACACGATTTAGTTGAGTTATCGTGCTAACAAAAAATTTATGACATGGTCCACCATCGTGCTTTCTCATGACCCATGGACAAGGTGGGGTGTGTCCTATCCATCTCACAATCAATAGGTGTCGTCTGAGAGGGGACGTCTCCCAGACGACACCTATTGACACGATTTAGTTGAGTTATCGTGCTAACAAAAATAAATGCCGACAACAACGACGACAACGACGACAACGACACACACACACAAAAGAGTTTAAAAACCTTTGTCTTTGTTTTTAGGCCGAAAAACGAAAAATAAACCCTAGAAAAAAAATTTTTTACACGATTACATTACTTTTCCGCGTATAGTGGAGTAGGGAAAAGTAATAAGGTGTAACAGAGTATTATAAAATTATTACCTTCATAAGATCATCTTTATCCATTTTCTTTTACGATATTTCGAGAATACTAACGATATAATAAATATTTATATCTTCAGTGAAATATCTAGTCCGTTAATAATTCTAGTATTCCATAATTTAGTGAATACCTAATGTTAAGTGTTTTATAAAAAACAGCTATATATATATATATATATATATATATATATATATATATATATATATATATATATATATATATATATATATATAAGTTATATAAGTTAAATAAACTAAAAATTGCATGTACCTTAACATTTAAAGAGATTTATTGTAATATAATGGAAAATCTGCATTTTCACAGAATTAGTAATTATTCGATACTAAAATCATTTACGAAGATATAGCTTGATCTCTCTTGTTAACGTACAGCTTGGTGATGATTTTCAAAAACTACGGAGATACTTAACCTCAACTATAAGATACTAAACCATGAGAAAAATTGGCAGTATTTATACAAATTTTAGAAAAATACCTTGGAAATAATAACCAAAAATATTTCAAAACCATAAAATGGAATTTGAAGTATCCTACATTAACAATTTTGATGTTGCTTGGTATGTGCACAGATAGTATATCGTCCCCCCTATATTAGCCAAAGAGAAAATGAGTTACGAAAATCAGACAAGCAATAGTGATGACACAATATCCACAAGTGTTATCTCTGCTGCTGGACAATAACTGGCCACCCACCTCTCCCTCAATTTCCCCACGCCCTGAAACATAACTTGATCATTCACATTTTGAGTTTGACATTCTGTTGACAGAATGTTTGTTTGACATTTGATTTCAGTTCGAGAACTAATTGCCGCTTAGTGAAACTTTTCTCGACCATAATCCAGGGAGATAAAATCTGGAGAATAATAGGGTTGATTGCAAGGTTAACACATAAGGATTCTACAGTGAGAACTTCTACATCATTCAGATCTCTTAGAGTTTTATATTATCACGGAGAAGAAGAACGTTGTTAATAATTCTTCTGTATTCTGTAATTCTGCACTATCTTTTTAAAATTCATCGCGACTATTAAAAAGTTCTATATTTATTTTCATCCTATATACCGATGAGTTCAATTACTTGCAGCTTAGGAGAGAAGCAATTTTCATCTACTTCCAACGTTTGTCAAAAATATCATATTTTTTTTAATAAACGAACGTTCTCGAATGTCTATGAATCACATTGTGTGAAAACAGAGTACAGACTTACTATAATTTTCGCATATTGCACCGAAATAAAGTATGATATCTCGATATATCCATTTGGTTGAAAGGAACTTATTAATTCGCAAGGAAGGACTTACGGTCTCATATGTATATACATATAGGTGCAAGGACATAGCAACATGGCTGACAATTGTATTGTGAACCAACATGCCAAACAGGCGGCACTGGTAATTGGTGTTACCCAACCCAATTCCGTTCTATACTCAATTTTCGTCATATTTTCAAGCAAGATTATGTAATAAATGGCAGAAAGGGTATGTATCAAACTCAAATAACCATGTCCATAGAACTACAGCTTTGTTTAATAAAACCTACCTCATCTAAACTACTGGAGTAGGTCGGAACCTTTGGTGTGAAGATAACACTGACTTAGTTTTTCACAGAACACCAAAACACTATACACTACACACGACGCGCGTTTCGCCAACAAAGTTGGCATCATCTGGAGATGACTAAAACTTATCTGAGGTGATTAGAGGATGATTAGATGATGATCTGGAAATGATTAGAACTGAAGTTTCAATCATCTTTAGATGATGCCAATCTTGTTGGCTAAATGCGCGTCGAGTGTAGTATATAGTGTTTTGGTGTTTTGTGGAAAACTAAGTCAGTGTTGTCATCTAAACTGTAAAAAGGTAACAAGATTTTTGTCAGTAAATATTACCAGATTCAGGTTATATCATGGTGAAGTTCTAGAGCATATATCCTGAATACTCCCAACATGTGATATGACATGACATGACGCTGTCGGCGATCTTAGTTATGTGATTTTTAATTGTGGGCACTATATCTGGGTAAGCAAAGACCTTATAAAGGGAATAGTTGCTTTAAATATCCTACTTTCATCCAATTTTCAGATACTACTTTCGTTAAACAATATAGTGGTACATGGAAACTTAGTTACATTCTTAAGGAATATAAATATAGACCTATAACAGTATAGATAGGTTATAAATCATATTCCCATGTGACGTACGTATTTGCATATCTATTTGGGTTATATGGTGGTCTATCCACCTTTATATATTGTCCTAATTAACCCCAGGATAAGAAGAGTGTCATATCCATATTACTTCCCTCCCCCGATGATCATGGGTATGGTTATTAAGTTCAAAGAAAGTACGAATATAACTGCCTGTGGCAAGTGGGTTTTTTCTATAAACTCGAAACCTAAAAGATAATCCATTTGGTTTTTATTAGTAGCCTTTAAGAAAAAAAGTTAACTCATCAGTAATGAGTTACTGGTGAACGATAAATTCGTTAATGAATTTAGCATTAATATGCAACTGCCTATATCTAGTTTACTTGAAAATCGCTCACCATTGTTATAACACCATGATGTCTCCATGGTTCTCGTATATGGTTAATCAACGTGTTAGTCCAGAACTTACTGTAATTATGCATACTATTGTTTATTATGTAAGAAGGCAAGCACCTTTGTGGATTAAACTTTATGTGAAGGGTGACTGAAGATATTAGAAAACATTGAAGAATACACTTAATTAAAAAATAAGCTATTTTATTTTTGAATTAACCAAAAACAATTCACAACAAACTATCTCTATATCAAGATGGAACGGGCGGCAATGACACCTGGGGTACCAATAATTCCCGGTGCGCCAATAATACCGTGAGCTGCAAGGGTGGCCACAGCAGGAGCAGCAATGGCTCTACCAGTTGCTACTGTTCCCGAGGGACCAGCGATTAGAGCACTTTCACCAAGTACTCCTCCAGCTATCAATGGAGCTACTGCAGCAGAACGAGCCACCAATGCGGGGGCAGCAACAATAGGTGCTCCAGTTATAATGGGGGCGGTACGTGCAACAACTCCGGGTACAAAGTCAGTGATTACTTGACCCCCTGGAGCTGCAGATGAAATGATGCTCCCTTCGGGTCCTACAAGGGTGGTCCTGCTGCTAGGTCCTTGAAGTACACTAGCGCCTGGAGCGATGATTCCAGCGCTGGCGGCAGTTAAGGCAGCTAAGAAGGCGACAAAACCCTGGAATAAATACTATATTTCATACAGTTCTAATATTAATAATGAATGGTTTCACTTACGAAGATATTCATTGTGATAGTCTTGGTAGGACAGTTCAAAATTCGTAACTGATATAGAGTTAATGAACTAGGCGGAATTTATAGCAAATGTAGGTAACTAACCTTGTCTGATGTAACATGGCAAGTTCAAGTGTAATTGGTTTAGGTTGTAATCGTCTACCAATATTGGTATGCGTGGTGGCTCTTATTAATTATTTATCTTACGAGGAAATGTAAGTATACTAGATCTTTTAATCCAAATAATAAATAAATATATGATTCCTATAATATACTTATACAGAGTGATTCTAAATTATGTATCCAAAATGATATAAGAAATGATACATATTGAAATCATATTAACAAAATTCAATCTCAGAAATAACATATTAATCGTGTACTATGTAGTAGTTTTAGAGAGATAATAAGGAAGTGAAGATAGTCGCTGCTACTAGTATCGACTATATAAGTTCCAAGACGTTGTAACTATTATACTCAGCTTGAATTATAACTGATATGTTATGTCGAGAAATTAAAACTCAAATGTTGAATTTGATCCACGAGATGTTTGAAATAATCAGGCAAAAGACAATCTAATAGCATAAGGTCTGGGAACTAATTAATCAGACACCTATTGCTGATACCATCTATAACATGAAATGCGTTATTTAACTGTTCAATGACGATTTGTATGTTAAGAAAAGGAGTATAAGTTTGTTTCTAGATTCTTAAATTTCATTTTCTCAATAGAATGTTCTCCATAAATTCTTACATATGTAATATTATTGAGAAAACTATTTTAAAACTAATGCTTTTTCTAAGGAGAGTTATAGTTTCAATATTAATTGTGTTATATTTTTGTGTTCAAAATTAAGTAAGGATTCATTATCAGTAAAAGAAAGTAGGGGTAATAAAAATTAAATAAAAATAATAAATAAAGTATTTAATAAAGTAGTTCTTTGTTCATATTTTTATTTTTTGAGGCTATGGATATATTGACTGTAAATATATATTTGTGTAATAAATATAACGTTTACGATACTACAACAATTAGTACTATACAGAACGTTTCTATAATAACAGAAATTATACAAGAAAATTAAAAGTAATATTTAATAAAGTTCATAAGTATTAAACAATAAAAGTGTCACATATAATAAACTCTTCTTCCATATAGTAAAGCTTCTGAAATGAGAAAAACTGTATTACAAATCGGGCTAGTGTCATTAGATAGCTCTATACCATACTCACTATACTCACGAAGTTCCATCGCCTTTAATAACGGAGACGAGTAAGCAAATCGCAATAATATTGCACCGCTCCCTCACTCATATCGAAGGCATCTCCGGAGCTTGCCTCTAAAGGCTTCGGATCAAAAATAAAGGTTACCACGTTGTTCGCAAGCGTCATTTTAGGGCATTGATTTTGTTAAAATGCCGAAATTCGAACAAAAAGTATTTCGTACATTGACTTAAATAATTTCATGATACACACACACACGCAAACAGCCGCTTAGTAAATATGGATGTTCGTATTGATCAATTATCAATACGAACATCCATATTTACTAATCAATTATTTAATTAATGCTAAGGGAAATTAATGCTTCTGGTGGTATGAAAAGGATTTCTGATAAATTTATGAATTAGAAGATTCTAATAAATTATAATTAAATTAAATATTGAATCTTCAACAAAATTAAGTATCGATTAAGTGTTGCAATACATCGACGGTATATAAATTGACTTATTGTATATCCGACTATATTAGTTCATGATCAACTAAGTATTATGCGCTATCATTTTTCATAGTTCTTGAAAAACGTTAATTTAGAAAAATCGTTCCTCCATTTTAATATTAAAGTTTTAATCCCAATTTGTCCCGATAAGCTTTAAATTATCTACTACTACTATCACTTGATTTCGCATTATCTAGAATGATATATTATTTATCTATAATTGAAGAAAAATATGTAAAATTTTCTTTTATACATTACTAATTTCATGTAATAAAGTTTTCCATATTTAGACTTAAAAGTGATAGCTATAGTACTAAGTATAGATATGCTTCACAAAATATTGTTACTTGTTTGGTACAAGGGCATTCTATAATAAAAAAGGCACTATTTATTTAAATAATGGCAGGTAATATTAAATTTTGTTGGAATATTAGATGCCTAATCGTTGATTGATTCACAAGATACTCGTATTTATCCTTCACTCGTAAAGCTAGAATTATTGAAGAGTTTCGTAAAAATTGCGAATAAAAATGGCGAGAGGACTATTTTGTATAGAATATCTGTATCTTCTAAACTAGGTGAAACAAAACACAAATAGGATATATTTGTATCATAAACAAGATAACTAATGAAACACATAAATTTTGACTAAAATTGGTTTAAAAAAATTAGCAACTTGATTAATAGCATTATTGAAAGCTGTAGCAACGGTCTTCTTAGGAAATAATTGAGGTAATAATCCTAAATTATTGGTTGTAAATGTATAAAAATTTATGTTGCAAAATGTTACTAAAACATTACTTTTCCTGTACCTATGTATCTTTAATTTTTCCGTATAATTTTTCCCCATAAATTTTAGCATACAGTAGGGGGAATATTTTTAGCAAGAAGATAAAAAAAAATTAAGACTGCTGGCATGTAGCTTTATGGGGAGCGCATTGCTGAATTCTACTCGACCAAGTTCGACATTATCATAAACGCAAATTTTAATACATTTGATATACCTATTGTTTCATTTTATTTTACTACTCTCTCATAAAGTAAATCAGTTTATCTTTTCACATTTTAAAATTCTAAAGCAAGACGCGTTTTCTCTAATATTAATTTTCTGATTGTTTTTAATATTTTCTCAAATATTCATACAAATACCGGAGTGTTACAAAATTTTCAAAACAAGGAATTAATAGGAAAATAACCACATACTTATACAACTATATGTAATTATGTCACGAAGTGATGTTATTCAGGAGTATTCTAATATTCAGTTACAATAATATTATATTTGGTCATAATCAATTGCCGTCGTTGAATGTGTTTTATGCCAGAAGTGTCGATTTGACATCCATAAGTATTGTATATTATACAAGAAATATATTAATAAACCAAAATTTACTACTACATATGTGTTTACAAAATTGCATCATACAAGGTTGTTCGCTCAAATCTACTATAAATTCGGCGTGGTTCATTAACTCGATATCAGTTACAATTTTTGAACTGCCCTATTAACACTATCACAATGAACACTTTCGTAAGTACATTCAGTCTTCCTAGCCATTGTACATAAAATTCAAATAATACTTTTATTTCAGGCTTTTGTTGCTTTGTTCGCTGTCATCGCGGCAGCCAATGCTGGAATTCTTGCCCCAGCCGCGAATATTTTGCAAGGCCCTAGCAGCAGAACTACCCTCGTAGGACCTGAAGGAAGCGTAATTTCATCTGTAGCTCCAGGCGGTCAAGTGATTACCGACGCCGTTCCCGGAGTCGTTGCTCACACCGCCCCTATTGTAGCTGCGGCACCAATTGTGGCTTCACCTGGATTAGTAGCTCGTTCTGTCCCAATTGTAAGCGCCGCTGCTGCTCCATTGATAGCCGGAGGAGTACTCGGTGAGAGTTCTGTAGTTGCCGGCCCCTCCGGAACTATTGCCACTGGAAGGACACTCGGCGTACCTGCTCTAGCCGGTCTTGCTGCCCCAGGCATCATTGGTGCTCCAGGCATTATCGGGGCTCCAGGTGTGATCGCTGCTCGCTCCATTTTGGTCTAGATGTGGTGTGTTTTACATTATTTTCAGTTGATTTGAAAATAAAATAGTTTATTTATAATTTTGGTAGTCCTTTCACATATAACGAAATATACAGAAGTGGATTTTGCGAAGGCGTATAGTCAACATATTTGCGCTTTATAATCAACAATTCTTTTGGCGTAATTTCTTGACTCATTGTTTAAAAAATCTTGATATTATTAAACCTTAACTAAAAAGCTTCAGTCACTGTTTGAGTAATATTTTGAATATAGTGCTACCGAACGTGGTACATTATTACATCATATTAGAATAGTTATCTATTTAGTGACTTGCAATTACATACATATGTAAGTTTTAATACAGTATTACATCTGTAACTGCATCTTCTCTTGGATATCAATTTAAATTGTGACAATATCATCTATAGAAGGAGTTGCTTTAATTAAAATGAAGATATTGATATATTGCTATTAATGTTTTAAATATATGAACGCTCACTAGCTTTCTGAGTGTATATCGTGCAAATTATATTGTTATTTCTCCAGCAGTTACATAGTTCACATGTAATTATGTTTACTTCAATAGATCTCTATTAAACATAATGAAACAAAATTGACTAAAAGAAAAGGTTGGCATTTTATATATCTATGTATGTATTAATGTAAGATGCCAACAATTCACATTTATCTTAAGAAAGTGCCATAGTAGCAGAATTTTTTAAATAAAATGAGAAGATCTTTATTCGGTACATTGAATTCACCATCGGTGGTACTGCAAATCTGAGTTCCAATTCAGGTTCAGCACACTTAAGAAATTTCAGACACAAAATTTTAAGACTTGAGCTTTGAGCAAGATTAAATGTTTTGTATCATCGATTTGAATCGGCAATTCAGAATTTTGCAGGTATGTAGTAAAATTCAAGTTCAATAAGCTCAGATATCCTAAAATACTAAGCAGATAAAAAACCAACTAGTTCTTAAAATTCTGGTCCACCATGTGATTTTCCATAAATTTTGCAGTAAATTTTGCAAATCTGAGCTCAACTAATGATTCAGAAATTTTAAAAGCGTTAGAGACCAATAAATCGAATAACAATTTTGTGGAAACTGAAATACTTAATGTGAGAAAAAAAGTCAGTTCAATCTTGCCCAGAATGAAAATAATGTTAAAAAATTCTACAATATATTGTAAGGGGTCTTCAGAGAAACAATTTCTGCTCATGAAAACCAGATCCTAAATCAATTATTTGAACGTTTTTTCAATAAAATGTTTTCCATTTATACACAAATATATCCGTATTTATACATAGATATAGATAGATTTCATCTATCTATATCTAATACCTCAGCACCAAATGAATATTTTTAATATAAATTATTGCTATTAGCATCCAACAATACGACTACAGCGTTTTTATTTTGTTATATTGTATTAAACAAAGATTTATTTTAATAAATAAAATGGTATAAAATTACCAGCTTTTTCACTACGTAACTGGAGCTAGTGAAATTCCAGTATTTCAGGATATTTGTGACAATGATAATAATCTCGATATTTTTAAGACGTTAATAGAAAAATACCAATATTTTAATTTCAATACACCACATTGTTAATCACTGTTTCAACAGATAATTTTATTACAATTTACAATGATGTCCATGAAAAAGAGGAAACTGAATAAAGATAAACTGGTCATGCAATGACTGGATGGGCATAAAATGTAATGTTATACATAGTTATTATTTTAACGGTGTTAAAATATAAAAATATAATGCGAAGCATGAATTAAAAAACTATTTAAATCAAATAGAGTAAAACAACTACTAAACCACTACTATATTATTTTTTAATTAGTCATTCACTGTATTATGGTTGTAATTAGACAATTATAATACAAGCTTGATTATCCCCAAGCTTAGATATAAATATAATTGTAAAATGTCATAAAATCTGTTACTTATTTTCATCAAAAGCAAACTGACATTGAGAACATGCTTCCTCCATTTAATCTTAAAAGAGTTAACTCAAGTTATGTTAATTGCACTTGAAGCATTAAATTTTATATATCACTGCGTAGAGAAGGAAAAGAAATATTATGAATAAACTATTTTATCAAGCAATATTTCAAATCAACCAATAACATAATTTACAACAGTATAAATTTAGACCAGATGGATCGGGTAGCAATGACATCTGGAGTACCAATAGTGCCTGGAGCACCAATAATGACTGGAGCAAAAAGAACAGCTACGGCATATTCGGATATTGTTATTTCAGTGGTAATTGTTCTTAAGGGATCCGCAATTACAGAACTCTCGCCAATTGCTCCTCCAGATATAAATGGAGCAGCAGCAGCACTGACAATTGGGACGGAACGAGCTACTAATGCGGGTGCAGCTACGAAGGGTCCTACAGCTACCAGAGGGGTGGTACGAGCAACAACTCCAGGCAGGGCATCGGTAGTTACTTGACCACCTGGGGCTTCAGAAGAAATGATGCTGCAGTTAGGTTCTAGGAGAGTAGTTCTGTTGCTAGGTCCTTGCAGCACATTGGCTACTGGGGTTAGAAGCGACAGCTATGACAACGAATTAAGCAACAAAACCCTAAAAGAAATATTGTTCACATATTATAATTATTACTGTGTGTAGTTCAGTATACTTACGGTGGTATTCATTGTGGTGATATTTGTTGGGCAGTTCCATTATCCTTAACTGGTATACAGTCAACGAACCAAATCGAATTCATAGTAAATTACGTGAACAACCTGTTAAGTGAACAACCTTATACGATGCAACTTCACAACTGCACATGCGGATACATGTAGTAGTCGGTCTTTATCGGTATTATTATTTTCACATACTTATATGCCTAAATAAATCCACCTTCTGGCGCAAAATAAACTAAATAACAGTTACATCTTCATAAACAAGATGTAATTTATTGTAATTAATGAGGTGTAAATGCAAAACTAGTACCGTTAATATTTAAGGTGGATAATGATTTCTTCTGAAATTATAAATACCCTGAAACTGTTCTTAAAATTTGTTGTAAATGGATTTAGTTAAATTAAGTTCAGTTTGATAACTAACGTAACATTATAACTTGATTTTAAAAATATTAAAAGTACAGCTGTATGTTCAATATAAAGATTTTTAATCTTACATTAATTATATCTTGATGAAGTAATTGTTTGAAAAATCACTACAACTACTTCATGTTAATTTGCGAAAGTGGCTATCGGGAAATGCACGCACAAGTAAAGACAAATTTATATATAATGCTATAAACAGTTAAAATTCTATGCAAAATTCTCACAATAGTGAATTTTAGAAGTTTGAATATTGTATAATTAGAGGATTCTTTAAACCTTCTTGGCATATAGAGAATAATACCTTTCTGATAAGTGAACAGTTGGGCTGCAAATTTCATCTCATACAGGGTGTTTTGCTGTACAGAACGACGATTTTGTATGTCAAACTAAAAGAAAACATGTTAGAAGTACCAATTATCGACCAATCCAATATTAATGGTCGATAATCGACACTTATAACATGTTTTCTTTTAATTTGATATACACAGTCAAAAATTACGTATATATACCGATACAAGAAATTTCTTAAGTAACAAAGAAAATGGAAAATAAAAAAACAGAAATAAATTAAATAGAAAACGTCTTATCTTATAGCTTATATTGCCATTTTGCAATAATAGGCCAGGCGACAGGTCGAAAAAAAGCCTCAATAAGGAAATAATTAGTGGAAAGCTGGAAATTACTTTAATCGCTTTATTTGGACCCAGATGTTACTCTCCCAAGTTTTCCCCCTCGAGCGAAGTCGGCGTTGGCCTTTCTGGCCCTAAGAAGGTACCATTTTTCGCTTTTCTGCAAATATCTCCCAAACCATCAACTTTATCAACAAAATACAAAAATAAAAACAAACTTTCTTTCAAAAATAATCTAGGATAAATTTGCTACAAAAAAAGTTCTTTACCGTTTGTCCCTAAAGTGAACCGTTACGATGCTACGATCATTCAAAGTGGAGCCCTTTTTGATTCTTGCGGAAAAGTTATCGAAATCATATGCCATATCAAAGTTTCTACATGTTATAAATATTTGTCAGCATTCCAGGTGCACAAGCTGTTAACTTGTTACAAGTATAACAGCTTATCAATGTAAACAGCTATGACAAAGTACCTACGATTAGTATTAGTATACGATTAGTATAAAATCACTCTTTTCCACACAACCTGGCGGTAGAGTAAATGGCGCGTTTTTTGGTAAGTGGTGTCCCCGGGAGGCCTAATCCACTGTTCAAATGTCAAAGTTAGTCGATTCTCAACCGTTTTGATGAAGGCTGGCAGTCTTGATCGTCTCCGTTATCGCTTTCATCGTCTGCATCGGTACATTTGTCTGACGTCACAGGGCGCTCAAGATTAACATCGATGTTTCTGTCACAATCATCCATATCATCTTCCTCGGCAGCATTTGTACATGATCGTCCCATACAATTCATGCAGATTCTGGAGCATCGGAGGCCCGTTTTCCTTCAACCACACGCTGCGTTACATCCTTTCGAACATTTGCAGGACACTGTGTTTAGAAGCGTTTGTGGTGCCGGATCCCTCATCGTAGGTATGGGAGCCAAGCCACACTGAGAATTTTTCCAGCCCCAATCCAGTGTATTTGTATCATTTCCATACCATGTTTGGACTTGATGGTATGTTCTTAAAGAGTGCTCACGTGCCGCTGATTCGGTGGGAGGTAGGACTGCGAGATTAAATCGATATTTGCTGAGAGATTTTGCAAACAGTTGGAACAGCAACTCATTCAGAGTGTTTTCCGTGGTTTTGTTGTCATAAAGCCTAGCCACAACCAACTGGCCCGCTTTGTCAATTTCATCGGGGTTTGCGTTCACGTCTCGGAAAACCCTAACAGCTGTCTGCAGTTCCTTATTACTCTTCAGCAGTGTTACGAATTTCATTTTGCCCTGCCTGAAAAACGAAGACGTTGTATAGCACCCACTAAACGCATGCAAAAAGAGGATGTTTTCTTGCACACACGGCGGGAGATTGAAACTTGTTGTGCAAAATAGTTGTTGTTTGGTTAAACCTTTGCCGGGTTTCATAAAATACATTTTCGTGGAGGGTGACACACGAGCCGCCAAGATGACCAGGATATCTATATCTTCAGCCACTGGTAATGAAGTCTACTTGTAAAATGTACTGAATTTGAAATGAATGTACTTAGTGACCATTTTTTGTATTGATACCTGCATTAAAAACACCTGGAATTCTGACAAGTATTTATAACATGTAGAAACTTTGATATGGCATATGATTTCGATAACTTTTCCGCAAGAATCAAAAAGGGCTCCGCTTTGAATGGTCGTAACATCGTAACGGTTCACTTTAGAGAAAACTGTTTTGTAGCAAATTTATTCTAGATTATTTTTATAATAGGTATTTTGTTGATAAAGTTGATGGCTTGGGAGAGATTTGCAAAAAAGCGAAAAATGGTACCTTCTTAGGGCCAGAAGGGCCAACGCCGACTTCGCTCGAGGGGGAAAACTTGTGAGAGTAATATCTGGGTCCAAATAAAGCGATTAAAGCAATTTCCAGCTTTCCACTAATTATTTCCTTCTGTCAAATTATTTAATTCTGTCAATGTTTTATTCTAGATATCAATTAATAATAAACAAATTCGGAAATGGAAATACCTAAAAGGCTAATAACGTTTTTATAAAGAAATATATATCCGTCATTTCCAATTCAGATGATTATGCACATCGTCATACCCACTTCTACTAAATTCATCTTTGAAGGGTATTTACCAATATTTATTTCATAATACAAGTCATATGCTGCAAGAAAATATGAATGCTGTGACAATTCTATAAAGTACTATCAAAACAATATCCATTACACTAAAGAGTTATAGGATAGTCACCTTTATATACACGCACTTTTGAATAACATAACCTAATATCACACAAAATATATCCATGCATTCTGGAATTTCGCACCCTCACTGGTAATAGCTAAGAAGAATGTTCCTACGGAATAGACAGAATTACCGTCATTGAAATATAGCGTACCTCAAATTGTAATAAAATTTTTGTGGAGAGCTAAAAACAGCGTTGTACCACTAACTTTTAAACAAGTAAAATTTTAAGGGACTTATTACAACCCCTTCACTTCTGAAAAATGAAAAATAGTCCCTACATAGTTATTTGCAATAATAAAAAAAAATTCGATATGGTAAAACTGGAGTGCCTCTTATACATCATAATACACTTCATTCGACCTCGGTAAAGGAGAAAGAATTTGAAATTTTCTCGTATCTTTCAAACGTAAGTGAAATATATTAGACCCCACTGGACATGCCATGAATGAACCCAACCCAGTATCGACCTTCGAATGAAAGTTTCAAATTTCTCCTTAAAGCAATTTGTTTACTCCCTCACTTTGCGTATATTTTTCTTCTAGTTATAACAGTATTTTAGTTGGAAATGTTATAAATGCTTGCAAAATTATTAGCATCGAATTATTTTCTATGGAAAGCAATGAAATTCTTATTAAGACAAGTATCAATTACAATGATTCCTTCTCTGGACGCTTAGTTCAGATATGATCAGTTCTGGTGGATATTGATAGTTTATTGTTTAATAGTCTATATTACATAGGTTAGTAAAATTATTTACTTAGATTCATACTTAAAATATTTACAATATATTAAGGGGGCACGTCAGTTTTCAGCGCCGTTTTTTCAATGAATTTTAATAATATTTACTTCAGCAACGAATAAAGATAAGAACATACGGTTTATTGTACATAAAAACTTACACATCGATCTTTCAAGAACAATTTTTATCTACCTAGAACTCCCCTCTCCCCCCCCCGCCCCCCCTCAGTTCCGTGAATTCTGCCGTTCCCGATCGGACCATGCTCATGATTCGTAGGATTGGCGACCTACGGTTCATCTGAAAACAAAAATGTTTACGGCGTCTTAAAGTGTATGAGAACACGCATCGTTTGACATGGGCATTTTTTAATTTCAAATTTGTGACAAAATGGTGAACACTCAAATTTGACATTGCGTTTTACTTCAAAAAATTTCACTTTCAGGCGTGGCAAAAAAAATGGAAAAAATTGAGATATCGAAAAAAACCCATGTTAATCGATACGGAATTTAATAAGTTTTAAAATAAAAAGAAGAAATAAAATCGAATTATTCTGTGTTGATATATCTTATGAACCGCCTTGACATGTTTTTCTCGGAAACATGGTCTCCAGAAAAACGCGCTTAAAGTTTTGGAATTAATTTAAACTGTATTAAATTATACTTATTTTAACACATTTTAATACATCTTTAATCTAAAAAAAAGCCTGCACACTATACACAAACAATATGTCTACACAAAAGTCGAACGCAACTGAATTTATGAGTCTGTATTTGTCTGTGCTTCCCATTTTTATATGTGCATAACTAAGCTATTTTTGCGGATTCGGTTAAACTGATTTGGGAATATATTCTCGAGTTATTAATCTTGACTACTCACAAAAAACGGCTAAGGCTGTAGCGTCGTTATTAATGGTCCGATTTCAAAAATGAAGATACAACAAAATCACTGAAAACACATTTTAGTCTAGCATTATATAGTATAGTTTTATTGGACTTTTAATTAGTTTACAACGATAGTCATGGTTTTTTGTTTCTTTGGTCATCTCCCGATTATGCCCACGTGGTTGACGAACGGTGTGGCGGTAAACGTATGACCTTTCGGTGTTCGTGGAAAACTGTTTTGTCTTTAATTAATTACCATGACTTACCATGAAGACTATAAAAGTATTTTCATAGTAGTAATAAACCTAACTTAATAGAGACGAAATAATACGTGATCAGATAATATAATTATATTAATAATAGATACATTATGATGGTGCATTTTAATACCATAAGGCTGTTTGTTTATTATAGTACTAGAACTATAATAAAAATCATTATAGTACTAGCACTATAATGACAAAACAAATGCATATTAAATTAATGGTAGATGCTGATCTTAAACTGGTTGATTCATTTTTTTTGTGTTATTGTATTGATAGATTACATATAAGATAATAGATAAATTTAATACATGTTTCCAGCATCTCCAAGAACTGTTGATGTGACTACTTTTCTCTGAATGCAATTTTATATACAGTTTTTATTACTGGAGTAGGTCGGAACCTCTATTTTGTGAAGATAACACTGACTTAATTTTTCACAAAACACCAAAACACTACACACTACACTCGATGCGCGTTTCGCCAACAAATTTGGCATCATCTGGAGATGATTAAAACTAAGTTTTAGAGAGTTCCAATCATATCCAGATGATGCCAACTTTGTTGGTGAAACGCGCCTCGAGTGTAGTGTATCTTTTGGTGTCGAGTGTGAGTGTAGTGTATGTTTTAGTGTTGCGTGGAAAGCTAAGTCAGTGTTATATAATTTTTGACTACGGTATTATTTTTCTATCCCTGCTGCTTTACTGAAGCCAACACCATAATCTGTCAAAAATATGCCAAATATATGCCGAAAGCAATGTCCTGCATATTCTTCTGAGTGTATTAGATTCAAGGGAAGATGCCATTAGTTTGACATTTTAGTGGCATTATGAAGTCCGACTGGTCGTTTCATACTTTCATTATCTGTGTACGAAAAAGAAACATTGATGGTTTATCTGAGGCGCATCGCAGGATATTTTCTAACACGTTCCACCATTGTAACTTCTGAAATATTTCCAGATGAAATAAATCATTTTTGCCCATTTTTGCTTTTGTATTTGGTAACATAATTCGGAAGAAGCAGCTTTGGTCAGTTTCTGTCAAAAACTTTGACATTTTGTTTAGGAACAAATTAGTTTTAGATCAATATCCATCTGACTTTAAAAAATGTACGTACCTACTAATATCAACGTTTTTTTCATTGACAAAAAACTTAATATTGAATGTCCATAGAGATGTTTTTTTCTTTGGATATATATTCAAAATATTTCAGTAAGACGTCGTCATGTATATATTCGTCGTGCCTTTATTTGTTCACCATTCCTCGTAACGGATAAGCGCAGGTCATAAAGAATCCATAATTTTTTTAGTAGGAGAGATCCCACGACATTTATGTTTAATGTTCAAAATATAAACAATTATTGTATAAACAATTCGATCGTTGCCAACAAAACATCTTCTTAATTGATCTAACTGATGCAATCAGAATAAGTTATGTATGTAATTGAGATCATCAACGATCATTATACTAGGTAGAATCATCATAACTAATATGATACAAGAACCATTATACATATAATAAATTAAAATTTTAATAAAACAATTTAAATTGTTAACTAGTTATCTCCTGATTTTATGACATGATATATTATTGGATGTGTGAACAAAACAACATAAAAGTGTTCACAGCGCCGAGAAGTTGCTCACAATAACACTATAAAAAATATATATTTAATTGTGTAGCCTAATATATTGCCACAATTTTAGGTGGGACTAATGAAAAAGTGTCTGAAGAATGTCGCAATGTAAATTAGTTGTTTCGTTTAATATAGGCTGCCGGATGTCCTCTAAAGTATCGTTTTACAAATTTATTGTGAGCAGACAACACAAGAGGAGTCTTCTGTATTAAAGTGTAATACTTATTAGACTTTTATGAAATAAGATTACAAGTGAAAATATATATATTCATGACACTCTTAGACACTTAGACACTCTTGACACTCTCAATCATTAAACCATAGATAGAAAACAAATATAGAAAATAATTTTTTTCTTGGAGATATGACTCTTGGAGATATATCTCTGTTACTGTTTACTATACGATTTTTTCGAAACGTTGTAAAAGATGGTTCAACCAAGACGCACGATGTTGATTGTAAATAAAACAAAAAGTTTTCAGACAATTATCTTAATATTTTTTATTATGATAGAAGGATCTATGACAATTATGTGTGAAACAAAATATCGGCTAAATGCTCGCCACGGCTTCGGTGGCATACCTCTATCCGATGGTCCATATTTTCAATGACTCTGAGACATAATTGAGGTTCAATGTCGTTAATGTGCCAAATTATCTCATCCTTTAGCTCTTAAATTGTTCTTGGCTTATTGATGTACACTTTTTCTTTTAAATATCCCCAAAGAAAGAAGTCCAACGATGTCAAATCACATGATCATGGCGGCCAATTAACATCGCCACGACGTGAGATAACACGGCCATTGAATTTCTCGCGCTAAAGTGCCATTGTTTCGTTAGCTGTGTGGCAGGTGGCACCATTCTGTTGGAACCACATATCGTCCAGGTCCATATCCTCAATTTCTGGCCACAAGAAGTCCGTTATCATCTCGCGCTAGCGAACACCATTCACGATAACAGCTTGGCCGACCTCATTTTCGAAGAAGTACGGCCCGATGATGCCGCCAGCCCATAAACCGCACCAAACAGTCACTCTTTGTGGATGCATCGGCTATTCAACAATCACTCGTGGATTCTAATTTGCCCAAATGCAGCAATTCTGCTTGTTAACGAATCCACTGAGGTGAAACTGTGCCTCGTCGCTGAAGATGATTTTCTTTGTAAAGTCAACATTCACTTATGTCTGTTCAACCAACCATTCGGCGTATTGACGATGCTTGAAATGGTCAGTAGGCTTCAGCTCTTGAGTCAATTGAACCTTGTAACCGTGTAAATTCAAATATCTATTCAAAATTCTCATCAGTGATGTTCGTGAGATGTTCAATTGTTGGGCACGACGACGAGTCGAGGTTGACGGCTCTTCTGCTACACTATCGCGAACAACAGCAATGTTTTCCGCAGAGCAAACTGGGCGAGCATGCACAGGTGTTTTCACATTTTCTACAGACCCGGTTTGCTGAAATTTGCGCACAATTCTCCCGATTGTGGACACATTTGGTCGATTATGCTGACCAAAAAAGTCACGAAGTGCACGAAATGCATTTTGATTTGAACGCCCATTTTCGTAAAAGGCTTCAACAATCTTAACGCGCTGCTCAATTGTGTACCTCTCCATGGTTGAATTTGTCAAACACTGAAACAAAGAAATGTCAAATTAAGTTGGGCAAAAAACTTGACGTTAAGGTGTAACTCACAATTAACGTCGTGCATTATGGTTGGACCACCCGTTATATTAGAAACTATGATGACCATGTGAGCTTTTGTTGTTGTAAAATATATGCTCTTGGTATTTTAAAAAATATTATTATTTCTATTCAATACAAAGCTGGAGATATGATTAATTACCTAGAAGGTACAGATATACGATGTATATTTTATTCTGCAGATACATAATTTCAATCAGTTAATATTTAATCCAACTTTTTTCAATTAAATTTGATATATGTAGATATAGAGTCTGCGTGATGTATATTTTAATAATCAGAATATAACTATTAGAATATTTTGATTCTTATTTGACGTCATTCCTATTTAGTTAACTGAAAAATCTACATTCGATAATTGTATTCCCTTTATCGACTATTGCCTTCTCTACGTTCATTATTATACTTTGTTTAGATACGTTTCTTATGGGGCAGAATAACGGTGAAACAAAATTATTTTTTATATAAAAAGAAATAATTGTATCACATACATTAATTTTGTTTAATAAAATATCATCATCATTAGGTCATCAGTCCTAAGACTGGTTGGACGCTAACCTCCAGCTTCTCCTATCTTGTGCTAATCTAATAAAATATGACACATGTATTATTTTAAGGCAAATTGAAAGAAAAGAATAGTCTTTTTATTAACTGTCACAATTGTAAACAATTTAACGAGAAACATGCAATAAAATCAGAGTATTTAATCAATGCTACAGATTGCTCTGCTTAATGTTTAATGGGAAATAAATAAAATATTTTCGTTTTTGGACACAAAATGTAATAATCTTACGATAATTAATGTAATGTTGTTGACATTACTGGAATATCCTTGATCTTTTAAATAACTGTTAAGAAGTATATTTAACAGTATTGAACTAGAATTGTCAGGAGCAAAGCTAACTGGAATTTTATTGGCATATATGTACAGGGTTATCCACATAACATTCTATCCCCCTTAACTGTTTTATTTTTTGAAATAGAAAAAAATGGTAAATACGAAACTTTACTGCAACCTCAGACATGTATTTAGAAAAACGATCGAATTTCGCGTTTAACATCAAAAATAAGATCTAATTTATCACTATGAAACTCTGTTTATAAAAATTCTCGTAATTATTGTTTCAAATTTTCCATGGCGAGCTTGATTGTGTTTGATATTCGATATTTCAAAGGGCGAAACTGTGCAAATTACTAGAGCAAAGATATAACATGTATATAGTGCTGTAATCAGAAAATCATGTAAATTCCAAAAATCGAAAAATAAACAGGGTGTTTGTTCCATTTAAAAAAACATAAGATTGGTCTAGATCTCCGAAACGCGAGATACGATTGTTTCTCTAAGTACATGCCTAAGATCACAGTAAAATTTCCTACAACTTTCGTATTTACTACCTTATTCTATTTAAAAAATAAAACAGTTAAAGGGGGTAGAATGTTAGGTGGATACCCTGTACATACATAATAGATATTACTATCAAAATGATTATTTAAGAAACTATTACAGCTTAAAAGTCGCTTGATTTTTTATTTTTTATTCTAATTCTATATTTAAAACTTTCTCTAAAGACCAGTAGATATTTTTTTCATACATATGTTTGCATATAAATTTTTAAACTATTTATAATCAGAAATATGTAAAAATATCCCTAATCATAGGACTAAATATAAGTACAAATACTACATGGTCAAATATAATAAAGCAAAATATTGTTGAAATTGAAAGAAAATATAATCAAATGCTTGGAACCTTTAGTATTTGTATTTAATATTAAATGTTTATTTATTTGTAATTTTAATATTTAAAATATGTATAATTACCATATACATATATGTACCTATTATTAAATAATAGTAAGATATTTATTTAATAATAAATAGTATTATTAACCCTTTAAGGTGCAAAAGACCTTTTTTTTTCAAGTATTACTCCTACTTGTTAACAAAAATATTTAGGAAATTTGAAGCGTATAGCTACATGTTAGTGTTTGAAATAAGGCCCCATTGCTGAGTTTTTTGCAAAAAACAGGTGGGAAATTATTCACCCATAGATACCTAAGGCAAAAAGTCTATCTTTATTATACATTCTCACTTTTCATAAAACATGGTATAATTAGAAAATGCATTTATTCAAAAGAAACAGAAACATCTACATAGTACAAAATAAATGTCATTTATGTAAGTATACAAAATAAGAAATGTAATGTACCTAATGCTAAAAAGAACTAAAAAGAGAGAGTTCTAAACAAATAATCTACTTACTTTTATGGAAGTCACCAAAGCAATGTCTGCATAGAGCAACATTACAGGCTGGACATATAATGTTACTCCTCTTTTCTTTTGCTTTGGTGCTACATTGGGCACAACGTCTGTAGTTTTTTATGACTTCTGGCATATGCATGCCAACATTTGATAATCGTACTGTGTTCTGAACAGTCAAGATCCCAGATTTTCTTTTCTTTGCAAAACCCTTCATTGACTGGTAACCTCGCTTCCATTTAGAGGAAAGTATATAATTTGTACCCCGGAAGATAGTGAAACCCCGTATATACGATGATCCCTAGAAATGCCTTCAATTCGCTTACTTCTAGAGACAGACTGGCACCGAGTTGACTGGCATATAAGTTTGATTGGGAAACTATCTCGCACAAAAGGAATTCAGTGAAGAATAGAGAAAAAAGTCAATAGGAGTTTTTGGGTTTTCCTTATACTTAGGGCCAAAGGGCTCAGCAAAGTCGGTTGTTGAATATACTAAGGGATCTTCAGCTTGTTTGGACCAGTGAAGTTTTGTATCAAGATTTTCCTCCTCTATGTCCTCATCGCTATCTTGGGCGTTCCATATCTTTCAAACATATCGTCGCTATCAAGATTTACAGGAGGTTCAAAGTCGCTAATATTATCACCGGAGCTCGCACTATCTTCGTTTTTAGATGTTGAAGGCTTATTTCGCAACATTCTAGATAGTCCAGGTCTTTGACGAGGTAACAGAAAGCCATCTTCCGCATCAGAGTCACCGCCTATATCCGAAAATTCTGCCTGGTTTTCATTGATTGCAGCAGCACATTCATTCACAAGTAACTCCAATTCTTCATCAGAAAGTGCTGCAATGTTTTCTGGAAGTAATGTTATTATTAGTAAAGAAAAATAACATTGCATACATAAGTTTGAAGAAATTTATACTGAAAAAATGCTACAATTTCGCAGAAAATTTCAAAAATTAAGTCTGCCATAAATAGCAACCCTCATTTATTTACTTGTATTGCTAGGTGACTCTCTAAGCAATAAATATTGACATAAAACATTACATAATAATTTATTTTTCTTGTATAAATTAATTGTTGAAAAATCATAATTTGTGCAGAGTAATGTATACGTCATCTAAAAGAATATGTTTTACAGTAAAGAGCTATATTTACGTCACTAAAAGAATATATTTATAAAGCTTATATATTTACTATTCCAACTTACCTCATAAAATGCGCTAAATTTTCCACACTCTCAAAAATTCCGAAAGAAAACAGAAAAGAAACAAATTGTACACTCACTTTATATACTTTAGGTTCCTTTGGGATATTATCTTCCCACCTATCCACTTCAAACAATCTATCTCAAGACTCCGAGCACACCGAACAATATGGAGCGAATGTGGCGTTTATTCCCGCTCTATTTTTTTACTATGCGCATGCGGCACAATATATACCCAACGCAAATTAAGGTTATAACTGGGTAGGAAACTGTTATCCCAAAGATACTTAAAGGGTTAATTATTTGTAAAAATGTTTAACAAATGGCCTAATACATTACATTATAATTACTTACTACAATTATTAACTATAGAATATATATTTTATTTGTATGTATTTTATCATATTTTCAGAAATATGAAAAATGGCAGGAAAAATCTAAATAAGAAAATTCTTCAATAATTTCTGCATATAGTCTTGATGATTTTCCCAGACTTCGGATGATAAGTTTACAAATTACAAAAATTGCCCTCGATTATATTTACGTGTATTAAGAAAACAAACCTGTATGTTATTTACTCATTACAATTAAAATGCGATTGAAAATATCTAAATTATTTCGTCTTATTAGCGAATATTTCCATAATATATAACTAATCAAGGAAATGAAAATAATCGACTGGATATATACAAAGATTGTTAGTTATTTAGTTAAAACTTACGGATGTAATTTGTTGATCTCAAAGCCACTATTAGTATGCAAACTACACAACAAATAATTTCATACAAAATTAATCAGGTAGCCATAACAAAAATAAAACTAAATGTAGTTCACACAAAAACTTTTAATGCAACGCGTTTAAGCAATGCAACACACTGTTTTAAAACTCCACCAATTACAAATTACTTCACGTTAAATATAAGAAATGCATGTTAATTTAACGTGACCCTTCACTGTATGTATCTCTTTAGTTAAAAAAAATATATAGATAGCAACAGGTATCACGTACCGATTGTCTATAATAGAGTGATATAAATCAAGAAAAGTTAACATGACAAAACAATTAACAACTTTTCAAACGATGATAGAAAAAACGCGACTTGTTTTTTATAGAATCTTAGATCCATCAATAGTGGCGTGATTTTTCCAACACCCAATTCATTTTGAACTAGATATGTAAATGACTTAAAAACTACACAGGATATAGCCACCGGTTAAACGCACTGCAAATTCGTATGTGCGGTTCGTCATCGCATCAAGGTTAGTCACTACATTTTGATATAAATTGTGTGATCCACCAGCACAATGTCAGTTATCTCAGACAACTACGATACCTAACAACACCAATATGAACTCCTTCGTAAGTATAAGATTTTAATAAATAATTGTTATAATGTCGTTAATAAATAAAAAAAATTTATTAGACTGTTGCTGCTTTTGTTGCGATCTTCGCTGCCACCAATGCCTCCGGCATACTCGCCCCATCAGCGAACATTCTGCAAGGACCCAGTAGCAGAACTACCCTCGTAGGACCTGAAGGAAGTGTCATTTCATCCGTAAGTCCAGGCGGCCAAGTTATCACGGAGCAAAATCCAGGTGTAGTAGCGTACTCGGCTCCCGCTATAGCCGCCGCTCCTGTTGTGTCTACCTACACAGCTCCAGGAGTAGTATCAACTCACACCGCTCCACTTGTATCGACTTATGCCGCCCCAACAGTTAGTGCATACTCCGCTCCCACCTATGCCTATTCTGCTCCCGCCTACGCATACTCCGCTCCCACCTACGCATACTCTGCCCCAGCTATAGCTGCTTACTCCGCCCCTCTCGCCTACAGTGGCTCAGTGGCAGCCACCGGTCTTGTTGGTCAACAATCCGTAGTTGCCGGTCCATCTGGAACCATCGTTAGTGGAAGGTCTGTCGCCGCTCCCGGTCTGGCTACATACGCTGCTTCCGCCCCCGCTTGGACTACTTATGCTGCCTCCGCACCCATCATCTCTGCGTACGCTGCTCCAGCTGTAGCTACCGGAATAACGACGAGCTCTGTTGATACAGTAGTTGCTGGTCCATCTGGAACCATCACTTCTGGAAAATCTGTGACCACCCCCGGTGTTGTCGCAGCACACTCCGTCTGGGCTTAAGTCTGTTGATCGTACATTGTGATTTTGATCTATTAGTTGAATAAATAACTTATTTCTTGGTTCCAACATGTGACTAATTATTTATCGCTCATGGACTTTTAAGTCCAAATGGCAAAAGTTAGACATTAGAGATGCAGAATTTTTGAATAATATATACATATATAGTCAGATGTGACTATACACCATAGTTATAATAGTCAAAGATGAATTTCGTTACTTTCTCGTTCAGAGTTTTGTATAAAACATCATTCAGGAAAATTTTAAATTTGTGATTTTACTCCCATATAAATAATTAATTTCTAAAATCATAACAAGATATTACGAACGCAACACGCCCCCAAATTTACATATCTCCAAATGTGGCAACTGAAGTGGCAACAAGCTCTGTAGTTACAGTAGTTGCTGGTCTTTCCGAACCATCCATCACATATGGAAGACCTTTAACTGCCCCCGATCTTGCCCCGAGCAAATTTCTTCTGGGCTTAAGTTTGTTTTATGTACAGTGTGATTTTAATTTTTTAGTTAAATAACTAACTTCGTAAAACATTTTACGAGTTATTTATTACCCACAGTACCAAAGTACACAAAGTACACAAGTACAACGATAGTAAAAGTACTTATACAAAATTAAAAGATTCAGTAGTTATATTTTCACTTTTTATTTATTAAACACAACAATTGTTTCGCCAACACAGTGGTTTCGTCAGATATTGAGTACATAGACTAAATTTTACAATGTGGAATTGCGTTTATATAACTAAGATAATTCTAGGTTTATTACTATGGGGATTCCTACTATTAAACTAGTGTAATTAAATTATAAATTGTTTTCAGCAGATGGTATCTGTAAATTTTAAACAAGATTTTCAGATAGCAAATATTTACCAAAATAAATTTAATAACGGAGACGAGTTTGTTTCTATTTAATCATTTAATATGATATCACATTTCTTTGCCTTATTAATTTCTAAAGATTCTAATAAATTTAATTTTAAGCCTTTCTTCTCTACATGTACGAGTATAATTTTAAATTCTTCGTTAAAGGTATGGTCTGCTTCTATTATATTTGTATCCTAAAATTGCATATAAAAATTGACATAATTTCAAAATTATAACACAAATAGGGGAACCATCTCAAAAAATCGTTTCTTAAGAAACGAAGTAACAAAATAGCATACAAAACTAAAACTTAATATAATGAAAAGTTTTACTACGCAGAGGGTAATATTCAAACTACAGAAATAAGGAGACTATACTCCAACCCATCTGCAAATGCCTCATATAATATTTAATATAAAATGACTAAACAAATTAGGTCAAAACAGCTATTCTCCTGGCTATATGCGTTGGAGTATAATCTCCTTATTTCTGTAGTTTTAATACTTAATACTCTTTTAAAACACATAAAAAATTCTAAAGACAAAATCAATACTAAAAATAATTCAGGAGTCTATAAGCTGGCTTGCAATGCTTGCCCTAAGGTATATATGGGACAAATAGGAAGAAAGGTCAACACGCGAATATCAGAACGCAAAAGGAGTTTTAATAATGAAAAGAAAAGGTTCAAGATATGTAACATATCTAATAGAAGCAGACCATACTTCTAACGAAGAATTTAAAGTTGTGCATGTAGAGAAGAGAGGCTTAAAATTAAATTTATTAGAATCTTTAGAAATTAATAAAGCAAAGAAATCTGATATCATATTAAATGATCAAATAGAAACAAGCTCGTCTCCGCTATTAAATTTATTTTAGTACCTACTTGCTATCCAAATATCTTGTTTAAAATATCTCAACAGATACCATGTGTTGAGAAATTTTATAATTTAATTGCAATTATTTAATAGTAGGGATTCCCATAGTAATAAATCTTGAATTATCCTTGATATATAAACGCAGTCTCAACTGTCTCAACATCTGATGAGGCCACTGTGTTGGCGAAACAATTGTTATGTTTAACAAATAAAAAATTAAAGTTAAAAATATATCTCTTTAAATATCATGCGAACGTACTATCAAATGTATTATACAGCACAGTTATAGTTGTCAAAGTGAACTTCACGGTTTACTCGTTCATAATTTTAGATATTCACGACAGGTTTAGTTCGTGAATTTTATTACTTGCCTATAAATAATAAATATGGAACACCACAAAAGAAGTCCGCGCATTCAGCATATCCCAAACTTAACCACATACACCAAAATTGCATGTCTTTATCCAGCAACAGTGCAATTATGACATCATAGATCCTGATTATCACCTTAAGCAAGACCAAATCTTATCAAACTTTGCTACCAACGTGCTTTATAAATTTTTTGTGGTAGAATTAGATTGAAATAGTCTTTATTGTACAATTTTTATAATGGATCTTTGTGTGTGTATCAATTTAGTGACGACGCACGGATTACATGCTACACCACTCGCAATTGTTACTAATATGCCACAATTACCGGCACGTATGTCTAGCGACATATGTATCATTCAACTACGTACGGCATAGACAGTTAATAATTTGCCGAACAAAATGCAATTATAAAGTCACGTCTTAGCTTTATTATATAATTTGATTCATTGGCGTCTCAATATTTCTGTAAAATATATTTCACTTTTGCTTCATTTATTTTCATTTTTGTTAAATGTATTTCATTTATTTTCATGGAAACATCACTTCCATTAAATGTTTTTGTGGAGAACCTTTTCATTACTCTGTCATAGGTTGATGGATTTGTATTGTACTAACTGTTATCCTAAAATGTGTTTTCGGCACGACACTATTCAAAAATATCAGTTGATTGATTCATACGATTATTACCTGTCACGCACACGCAAAGAATCATATACATGTTACATACTTATGAATTAAGACTATTTTGGCGCAATTTTAGAGTTTTGTGTTTTGTCTTGGTGAGGTTTCGTCTATTTCTACGGCTTTTATGTGGTCAGCTTCCTTCTACTTTATATGGGTTTTACAATAATTGAATAATACTATTTTGGCATTATTTTGGAGATGTATGTGAAACTATTAAAAATGTCGAATCTGAAAGGTACGTTTTCTAAAATAATGTGAAATAAACATAGTACTATTGTAATCGCAATACAAGACAGATACTTCTTGAAATTGAGCACCCCGTATATTTTTATATATCTGATTTTTCTTCATGAACTAATTTCAGAAATCCATAATCCTAACTTATATGATTTATAGAGCTTTAAATTAGTATTAGCAAATACTGTTGCATCAACAATAATTTTTATACAAAGTTATCAAAAATGCCATTAAATTATAAAAATATATTAAACGTAATTCACAAATAAAATAATTAATGTATCACATGTAAACAATGCAAGACACTGTTTTAAAATGTGACTATGCCAACTAAATATTTTTCCTTATAAATGGAAGGAATATATCTGTTAATGTATAACGATCAATCGTTATAGATGTCAAGCTTTATAAAATCAGTAAGTAAGTAGGTATCACATACAAATTTTCTATAAAAGGGTGATATAAATTTATTAAAATTTAACACGACAAAATAATTAACAACTTAAATCAAATGAAGATATAAAAGACGACTCTCTGTTTATAGAATTCGAATCCTTCAGTAGTGGCGCTATTTTACCAACACCCAATTTATTTTAAACTAGATATGTAAATGACTTAAAAACTACACAGGATATAACCACCACTTAAACACAGTGTAAATTCACATATGCAGTTCGTCATCGCATCAAGGTTAGTTTCTACATTTTGATATAAATTCTGTGATTCACCAGCATAATGTCAGTTATCTCCGGCAACTACAATACCTAAGAACATCAATATGGACTCCTTCGTAAGTATAAGATTTTAGTAAATAACTGCTACAATGTAATTAACAAACAAATAAATGTTATTAGACTGTTGCTGCTTTTCTTGCGATCTTCGCTGCCGCCAATGCCTCTGGCATACTCGCCCCATCAGCGAACATTCTGCAAGGACCCAGTAGCAGAACTACCCTCGTAGGACCCGAAGGAAGCATCATTTCATCCGTAAGTCCAGGTGGCCAAGTCATCACGGAGCAAAATTCCGGTGTAGTAGCGTACTCTGCTCCCGCAGTAGCCGCCGCCCCTGTTGTGTCTACCTATGCAGCTCCAGCAGTAGTAGCAACTCGCACTGCTCCGCTTGTGTCTACTTATGCCGCCCCAACAGTTACAGCATACTCCGCTCCCGCCTATGCCTACTCTGCTCCCGCCTACGCATACTCCGCTCCCGCCTACGCCTACTCCGCTCCCACCTACGCATACTCTGCTCCAGCTGTAGCTGCTTACTCTGCCCCTCTCACCTACAGTGCCTCAGTAGCAGCCACCGGTCTTGTTGGTCATAAATCCGTAGTTGCCGGTCCATCTGGAACCATTGTTAGTGGAAGGTCTGTCTACGCCCCCGCTCTGACTACCTACGCTGCCTCCACCCCCGCGCTGACTACTTATGCCGCCTCCGCACCCGTCATCTCTGCGTATGCTGCTCCAGCTGTAGCTGCTGGAATAACAACGAGCTCTGTTGATACAGTAGTTGCTGGTCCATCTGGAACCATCACTTCTGGAAAATCCGTAACCACTCCCGGTGTTGTGGCAGCACACTCCGTCTGGGCCTAAGTTCGTTTCTTGTACATTGTGATTTTGATCTTTTAGTTAAATAAATAACTTATTTCAAACATTTGACTAATTATTTATGGATTTTCAATTTCTCAAAATCAACAAATAGTAAAAGTTGTTACATTATAAATGCAGCAGACTTTCTGCAGAATATATACATATATGACGACATTTAATTACTATATTATTAACTATAACGTGGTTATAGTTGTTAACACTTTATTTCAAGAGTTACTCATTCAGTTCATAGTTTTAGATTAAACGACCTTCAATAAAATTTTATTATGCGACCTTGCTGCCGTATATATAATTATTAATGTATAAGATCATCATAAAAAATTTGCGGGTCTAACACAGCCCGACGCAGCCACACCCACCAAGAGTGCATGTCACCAGATATGGCAACAGTGCACTTCTCATGTGATAGATAGTGATTAGTGCCACCAGGAAGACATTATCATATTCTATTACCCACGTGGTTTAAAATTAGTCTTTCATACCAAAAGACCATTATACCATGGTATTACAGTACTATAAGACTGTTGTTGTATTATACAAGGCGGAAATCATTTATAACATACAAAGAGTTTTGTCGTTATTTAAGAGATTTCTGAGAAATTTTCAGATAGGTCGATTTTTAATTTCTGCACTCAACCTTACCAGAGCGGAAAGGTAATGTAATCGTGTAAAGAAAAATGTAAAAAAAAATTTTTTCTAGCGTTTATTTTTTATTTTTCGGCCTAAAAACAAAAAAAAATGGTTTTAATAAGATGTTGTCTGTATGTGTCATTGTCGTTATCGCTGTCGTCGGCATTAAAATTTTTTGTTAACAAGATAACTCAACTAAATCGTGTCGGATCGATCGGGTTTTGACTGATTCTGATCGGGGACGTCTCCCAGACGACACCTATTGATTTTGAGGTGGATAAAATCACACTCTACCATGTTCATGGGTCATGAGAAAGCACAATGGTGGACTATGAGAAATGTTTTTTTTTTTTTGTTAGCACGATCACTCAATTAAATCATGTCGTATCGATCGGGCTTCGACTGATTCTGATTGGAGACGTCTACCAGACGACATCTATTGATTTTGAGGTGGATAGGACACACCCCACCCTATCAATGGGTCATTGATACGGCACTGAAGCAGTCGCCAATGAAAAAACTATGCATTTATGTGTTGGTTTATTTTTTCTCGGCCTCTCAGTTTCGAGATAGAGATATTCCACGTACAGAAAAGTCCGCTCTAAGGGTTTAAAACTGTTTATTTATTTAAAATATGACGTACCTTTTAACTAAAAGTAAAATATACACAGTATTTTTTTAAATATACAGAGGAACCATATGCAGAATAAGATATATGCTTTTTTAATATAATATCCTGTATATTTTCATATTATAAATATTCCCTTGATGAATTGATTTCAATAACCTGACCATATGGCCTAATGAATAAATGAAGAGTTAAAGTAACGTAAAACCGCAAAAGTAGGTCAAATGACCTTACCTAAAATCAATAAGATTCAATAACACTGGAGGGACCACTAAAAACTGATTAATCTAAGACATATCCATGACTTAATAATTAATAAAGAAAAGTTAGTAAATAGAGACCTATTTAGATGCCTACAGAGGTGACGTTTTAGTGAAATGTCTATCGAAAAGCCATTTTGTGATTAACAGAGAATGCGATATTTAACACAAAATCTTCAAATAGAAACAGTGGTGATTATCGGTTATGGGATATGGTGATATGTGCGGTAGTCAAGTGGAATTTTTTAATGGTTTTGCTAACGTATTAGCTCTATGTACCTTTTATTTTCATTTTTTATTTCTTATTTCATGTAATTTGGCAATTTAGGAGAAAATATATTTATATTACAATCAGCTGGTATAAAGAACTTGTTATATTTTATATCAGTCTCTTTATTGATAAATTCATTACGTTTAAATTACATTTTTAATTATATTTTTTTTAGTTTCAATAACTTATGGATAATGGATCGCCGTGGGGTATACGTATTTAGAGGCATAAAATTTTAAGCGAAACACGTACGCATTTTGTAATAGGAAGTTATTAGAAAACTGATATCATATTTGAACCGTATCACTTGTTTTACCACATACTGTTTCTGAAGAATACGACAAAGGTTAGATTTACATATTATGATTAGTTAAATATCGACTGAAGTTGCCACGGGTGTACATGAGTTTAGTTGAACATACAGTAGGTAAGTATTTAAAATATGTATATAAAAAACAATTTAATGTCCTTGTCCCGAAATTTTACTTCTTGCATGCTAGATAAATAACGAAGAAGGAATTCTTCCTCTTCTCGCGTTTTGCACGATCGAAATATCCTACAGATTTATTCACTGGAAATACAAATTTATTAACTATACAGGATGTTTTATTTTGATTGATAGCAGATAACTTTAAAGTAATAAAAATGCAAATAATACATCTCCTATAAACAAAACCAAAAAGTAATTAACGAGACGAACATACAGAAACTACATTTATTAATATGTGTTCATGTAATTTTGTACTGCGTCTTGAGCTGCAGAATTAAAAAAAAATTAAATAAAGTTTTTAAATTTGGTTTTCAAATCTAAATGCGTGTAAGTGTTACAGCATTGTAAACAATTGTTCTCTAAGGTCACAAGACATGATAATAGTATCCACTAGGAATAACTAACGATTTTGTACCCGGGTCCGTGAATACGTATATGTAAGTATGAAATATAACTTATGAAAAAATAAGTCAATTTTGCGTTTCTCGCTGACATTGAAGCAGATAACGTGGCGCCGGTAAGTAGTGTACGTTTTTGATTTCAATGTGTTAACACAATGGTATCCAAACGTAAAATACTACAATTTACGTATGATGTTGTGTCATCTATGAATCGTTTTTAGGGGTTTAATATACATACGAGTAAGCAAATCGCAATAATATTGCGCCGATATCGAAGACGCCTCCGTAGCATGCCTGTAGAGGCTTCGTATCAAAATACAAAAGTTACCACCTTGTTCCTAGGGGTCGATTTACTATATTGATTTAAAATTGTAAAAATGCCAAAATTCGAACGAAAAGCATTTCGGACATCAACCTAAAAATTTCGTGACACACACACATACACGAAAACAGCCGTTTAGTAAATATAGAAATAGTTAGTGAGAAATGTACATTTTGTAATATAGAGTTAAAAGTTTATGTATAGTGAAAGTGATATTACCAGATGTATTTAAAGGACTAAGACTAAAACTAACTGTGTGTTAAGTAATTGTAGTATTATACACACTATTGTGCAGAACTTCACATTTCAGGAATTTTCGGAAAAATATGTACCTACCAAATTCGAAATTACCAAGTAGAAGAAAACTCCGCACGCATTTACTGTAAGTGACGCATTTTACAAAAACACTATGCACAGTAAGATACAAAATAGTAAATTATGGATTTCTACATCCAAAATAACAGATAGTATAGAAAATAGTATAGTGCATATGGTTTTTCACACTTTAACACCTAACGAATCTTCATTTTCCTAACTTGTCTGCACTAAACGACTTCCAGAGACCAATCCAGAAGCTATAGTGAAATTGCTTTTAGTACGCCCATGCTTATACTCATATCAAGTAAAATTCTCAAAACATCTTTTCCATATTTCGTTCACGTCACATGTTTGAAAGAAGTATTCTGAAATGGGCAACACAGAGGATGTATTGTCAAATCTTCTAAATAGATTCGGACATTCCAGGCATATTGTCTAGGACTTCTATTACCACCTGAATCGGTATTAACCAGATGAGATTCGCGGAGTAGCAGATTGTATTATTACATTATAGCAATAGAAATTTCCAAACTACGAAATCATGCATTGTTAAACTAAAGTCGCACTGGTCTGACGCAATTAAGTGATGTCAAAACTACTTTCTGATCCCCAAGTTGAAACAAATATACTAGACATTTTTGGCACATCTTCTACTATTACAATATCTATTCAATAATTATATACAGTATATAATAATGCGACATCTATGCAGAAACATTTACTATCGTTGATAACTTAAAATGTATTTAAACAACTCAACAACTTGAACAAAAATTGCTGTAGCTCAGAAATTTATTGCTAATTTAAACAAAAATCCAGATGTATCGAGATTGCGGTTTATAAACTCATGTATAAATAACCAATAACAGGATGCGAATAAATATTTTAAATTCGCAAATATTACTTCCTCCGATGTATAGTTCTCATTCTATTAGGTACAAACACTATATTTTCACAATTAAAAAAAAAATTAAATGAGTTTTCAATGGAAAAATATACTAATGTTACATAGTGTGCATCTTTACTTTACAGTGTGATTTGCCTTCATCAGCATTCACATTTCAATATTAAATGTTAAGGGCATTTAAATAATTTTATTTATGAGTATCTTTATTGGTCCTTATATAGCTGTATTAAATATTATGTTATTACAGTTAATAAACAGTTTTGAAACCTTAAAATGGACTTCCGCACGTAGAGCATCTCTATCTCGAAATTGAGTGGTCGAGAAAAAATAAACCAACACATAAATGCAGAATATGTATTTTATGCGACAGTTTTACTTTTATCAAATAGTCCACCATCGTGTTTTCTCATGACCCATGGACAGGATGGGGTGTGTCCTATCCACCTCAAAATCAATAGATGTCGTCTGGTAGATGTCCATAATCAGAATCAGTCGAAATCCGATCGATCCGACATGATTTAATTGAGTGATCGTGCTAACAAAAAAAAATTGTCAAATAGTCCACCATTGTGTCTTCTCATGACCCGTGTACATAGTAGAGTGTGTTCTATTCACCTCAAAATCAGTAGGTGTCGTTCGAGAGATTGAGTTATGCCTGCTAACAAGAATAAATTCCGACGACGACAACGACAATGACACACACACAGCAACAAAATGTTTTGTATAGTGTATAATGTATAGTTTTTTCAATTTTTCTTTACACGATTACTTTTACGGAGTGCGGAAATGTAATATGTAGTATACCATTAAATAGAACTATTCATTAATATAATAAATAATACGTTATGTAATATGTTCCAAATTTAGAAATATCAATCGATGCCTTATCAAAAATATTGATAAATTATCGATGATATCGTATTAAAAAAAACAACTGGAGCAAACGTGGTTTTGCAGCCAACTCATATAGTAAGGTAGTAAAGTAAGGTAGAACTGCATTCTCCTCATTACCTGATACAAACTAAACAGTCATTAAAACATGTCATAACTCTGTTTTCTATAGTTTACTCAACTAATTTAAACTTTATTAACACCTAATAGTTCTAGCAGATGTCACCGATGAAACTCCAATTTAATTTTCAACTTTTTGCCTCCATTTTAAATACCCAACTTTTAAATGAAATTCTCTTCAGAATTTTTAATAATCCGTTTTCATGGCTCGTCCCGAAGTAAAATTTTTCCAGAGAGGGTCGACGAAAGGAAAACTAAGCCCTCTCCTTCGACGGGTGACAAACACACGACCTCGCAGCGGTTATCCGACGCACACCATCGATTTGCAAACTGCTTTTAAATTCCCAGCTCTTGGATCTCTTTTACGTTAATTTTCTAGCTGATACTTTTACTGTTGAAAAATCTTGATTTAATAGATTTCTCGACGCCCACAAGGATTCTGTTCATAAATAGGTTGGTCAATTTTGAACTGTGAATTCCACTCGAGTACGCCTAAAGGGTTTTGTCACAAAATTTCAATAGTTCTCCATATTAGTAATTAAACAAGGGTATTCCTAATATTACAACTATTATATGTAGGTTAACTATATATAGGTTATATTATAGGTTGACTAATTTAAAAAAATAAAAGAATAGTCATTTGATATCGAAAGAATTATATATGTAAGAAATGTGTATGTTAGTTTATCTTTAGTATCCTGTACATCTTATAGCGTCTCTTTAGTACTTCTTAGTCAAATCATATGTCAAATTATCATTCATCTTTTCCCTTTATTTGCATGATTTAACTATAAAATTTCCCGAAAATAAGGTAAGAAAGGATAGTTTTTGAGAATATTTTATTTTTATACTTCTTGCTGATCAGATTTGTTTTGTATCATTTTTTCTTATTATATATATGTTCATTGTTTTATTATTGTATTATATTAATTTGTGTATTTCTACTCTCAAACTTGAAGACTTATTTACATGGAAGGTACATGTTTTTAGTTTACTTCGTTGTTAATTTTTGGAATTGCTTCGTTAATATATTTATTTTTACTTCATTTTTTGCAAACTTTAATAAAGACTTATTTTTAAGTTATGTTAAACATTTCTGTTAATAACCATACTTCTTTTTGATCGTTGTAAAGATGTTGTAAATTTTATAGAACTAGAACACTTTTAATTGAATAATATTTCCAATTGCCATGTGGGTTATGTTATGTTTCCTCTAATAAAATATGTACATGTTTTATAAACATCTGACGGTTCACTTATAAATATAGGATATATATGTCTGTACAAATATATGACTCAGTTGAATCTACAGGGTTTAAATTACCCACCATTTGTGTTCTGTCAAACTTAGGGCGTCAATATTTAACGATTGTCATCTACAAACCAGCTTCATTATTAAAGGAGTACGGTCCAATTACTCCATTACTCCAAAATGCGGACCAGGTCGTGCAGCTCTGTGGATGCATTTCCTTTCGTGAATAGCATGTGGATGTTCAACACCACAAATTCGATAATATCGTTGCTGACGTATCCTATTTTATCTACTCAAAATGAAAATGTGCTTCATCGCTGAAAAAAATTTTGTTGCAAAAATAAGCATTACGTTCTTTGCTGTCTAACATCCAATTAACAGATGTATGACGTTGTAAATGGTCTGTGACTTTTAACTGTTTTATCAACTGAATCTTATATATCGACAGACACAGATCTTTCTTTAAAATGTGATGCGTGGTGGCTCTTGACATAGTCAGTTGTGCACGATGTCGAATTGATGTGTTTTGATACTTCCCTGGACTATCTCTCACTGCAACAATATTTTCATCTGACTAACCACGACGAGGACGTATTGGTGTTGCATTATCAATAACAGAACACGTCTCTTAATAATTTCTTTACTAAGTTACGAACTGTTAATTCTGGAGGTGCTTTATTTTGTCCTAATTTTGTGCGAATTTTTCTTAATGCAACTATAAATGGACTCCTACTTTCATAAAACAGTTGTACATAAACAATTCATTGTTGAACTGTTGTTGAACGTTGTATCATTTGTAGATGACAGCCTGCAGATAGTTTGGACGCGGCCGTGTTCTCTGTAACCAACTACAGCTTACATCGACATGATAGTCACATCGGTATTTTCGAAATTGTGCACGTATTGTAGATTTAATTCCACATTTCACACTTCTTTGTATTTTACTGTTGTGTCGATTTTTCTTTTGTGCTTTCAAACGCAATGATTGGAAACAAATACGAATTTTCTGGAAATATTTTTATTGCATTTTCGTACATATAAATTTATAATTTCACCAACGAAATAAATACATTTTACCATGCCCATGCGTTAGCGTAGGCCCTATGGGTGGGAACAATATCCGCTGCAGTCAATCCCCTGCTTGAGGCTACAGTTCCAGATGGTCCCGATATAACGGTATCCACGGATCCGTGTCCAATAATACCACGGGCTGCAACAATGGGAGCTGCAGCTGCGTAGGTGTGCGAAAGTACTGCTGGAGAGGAATGCGCTAATACAGTAGGGGCAGCATGAGCTACTACAGTAGGTGCGGAATGAGCTACAATGGTACGCGCTGAGTGCGCGAATACTGGGGAATGAGCTACAACCGCAGGAGCGGAGTGGACGACGTTGTGGATAGAATGAGCTAGAGCCACTGGAGCAGAATGAGCTACAGCAACTGGAGCACTGTGAGCTACGGCAACTGGAGCAGCACGAGCTACAGCGATGGGGGCAGCTTGTGCTACAACGGTAGTAGGACGATGGACAATACTGTGAGATGAGTGAGAGACAGCTACGGGTACAGAATGTGCCACAGCTACAGGAGCTGCACGAGCTACTGCTACAGGAGCGGCATGAGCTACTGCGACTGGACCAGCGTGGGCTACTGCTACAGGAGCGGCATGGGCAACTGCTACAGGGGCGGAGTGGGCTACTACAGCTGGGGCAGGATGTACAACGGTCTGGGCGTTGCTGGCTACTACGGCTTTGGTGGAGTGGGCTATCACAGCAGGAGCTGCATGGACAATGACTCCAGCATGTTCACCTATGACGCTGGCCTTGGTGATGGCTACTAGAGCGCAAAATGTGACAAATACCTGAAAATAGTTTTATTTTCTTTACATTACTAGAACTGATTGATTCCTTAATTTGGTATTAGTTTATAACAAGTTTTTAATTTAGGTTTGGTGAGGGGAGCAAGACGTTAATAATATTACGTTCTTTATAATAAATATTTACATAATTATTACATTAAATGGAGTATATGAACTATGACGACATAATTAATATAACACTAAATGAGTGCATATGAAGCATATATTGGAATTTTAATTTTGTACTCTAAATATCTTTTACTAAATATGAAATATATTTTGCTAAATTACCTTAAAAGAAACACTAACAAATGTTTTAAATACATTAATAATTGGGCACTTTAGAGAGAGTAATAGGTTGTATAGAAACATGTAAGTGATGAAGTTCTTCTATGAAAATGTTAAACTTTCATGAAATATCTTGAAAACAAATATGTAGTCATTAATATATATTTATTATATCAATATAAGTAATATTTCTTATATCCATTGCCCTCATTTAATACCAATTCTTTTTTATATTAACATCAATAAACATATTATACTTTATTATTGTAAATAGTAAAAAATTTACAGTGAACTTTTCCCATTCACTATTTCTTAATTGGATATTCTTATTGTATTTTCTGAAATCTACTTCTTTCTGTTTAACTTACATCACAGCTTTGTAAATAAGTTCTTAATAATTACATAAATTTGCTGCTAAATGATTACAATAACTTAAGCATAGAAAATGAGTTTTCCGATTTCTCAGCTTTAGTAACTATAATGACCTTTCGATGGTAGGATATATTGTTCTTGTGTCTTGTAAAAAAGCGATTTATGTTTTTCGAATTATGAAATACCTTACTAAAAATAAATCTTTAATATTTTCATAAGAAACAACTTTATATAACCCATTATTAAAGTTGAAATAATGATTTTATAATACTTATACTGATATAAATACTTTTTACTTTCTTACACCTCTGCTCTTTCTTTTCTTATTAATACATGATTAGTCTTGTTGTTTACTGTATTTAATTATAAAATCTAATTTTGCTGTTTAGTTGTACCTAAGTATAAAATGTGTGCATATTGTTTTTCTTTATACTCTTACTATCACTTATATGTTACGCATTATCACGTATGAAATTGTTCTTATAGTACCATATTCACTTACCGGAGTCTTCATTGTTCTTAGTTTTTTTGGTAGCGAACTGATAGTATCTAGCTATGGCGCTTAATTTATATCAAAAACCTAACCTTGCTACAGTTTATATTAGCATACTAAATCATATTTTGGTCCAAACTATTTCCTCTTAAGTTTAAATTAAATAATGCAAATGTGTTGATACAATACAAAAAATACAGGAAGTTAACATTTGCTTATTATGTTTTGCATGATATGATTTTCAGCTGCCATTGCAAAATATTTACAATTTATGTATTCTTCAGTGTCACCGGTTTTTAAAATATATTTTCTTTACACATTTTTCTTTTTTTGAAATGTATTTATTTTTTTTATATTCTCGTTTATTGAATACATTTTTTATTTCAAATTTGTCTCAAGCAAACTAAAATAATATTACATGATACTGTTTCATTAGATATTAGCAATTAGTGGCAATGTCGTTCATATTATGTTTCAAATTAAAGATATTGTGTTAATTCAAAGTTATTTTTAAAATATCAAACATGTTGATTTTGAGTTTTCAAGTTAGTGATTTAAATTATATTAATAAAAATGCATTCTAATAGAAATGTACCTATTGTTATCAGAATCTACAATTTTCTTAGGACGTTATTGAAAATGCTAATAAGATATATTAGCATTTTCATTGACAGCTTTATTCTAAATTATATAAATTATTTACTGAAATTGCAAGTGCAATTTAACAAAATTGGTTAATTTATGTTATGAATATTATATAATGATGCAAGAATAACAAATATATGTATTATACTTTAATTTTGCCATGTTAAATCAATACAGTATCCATCTAATTTCTAATATATTTTATACTTTCACTTTATGTAAAATCCATATAAAATATTTTTGCAGAAGAACTGCCTTTCATCGATGGATGATGAGGTGACTAACCTCTATTTACTAAAAGGCTGTTTTCGTGTGTGTGTCACGAACTTTTTAGGTCGATGTACGAAATGCTTTTCGTTCGAATTTTGGCACTTTGATAAAATCAATACAGTAAATCGACCCTTGCGAACAACGTGGTAACTTTTGTTTTTTGATCCGAAGCATGTAGGGGCATACTTCGGAGGTATCTTCAAAATGAGCGAAGGGGCGGCGCAATATTATTGCGATTTGCTTACTCGTATTATATTACAATTTCCCGATTTATTAATATTCATCTGGTTTAATTTTATTGGTGAAATAATTACCAGTAATTGGTTTAATAATTTGATCTATCTCTATAAGCACACACCTTTTCATAAAAACGTTTGGAACACGCAATTTCAAGAGAAATCTCTAATAACTAATTTTGAATTTACAAAAATGTTCGCCTTTACATTTTACCAATAATGATAGTTATGTTTCCTGCTTTAATGCTCTCATGTCCGTCATGTCCCATGATAATCCTAGTTACTTAGTGTATATTATGTACACTTAGTTTTCTAATTTGCAAAATGGTCAAGTAAAAATAGAAGATAATAGTTCTGTGTTGCGTCACAAGATTGAAAGGTACGGTAAATAGAAAGAAAAATATAACTATAGTAATCATACTTTGTATCATAATATTATGTGAAGCTGAAGGGTAGAAATTAGTATTTAAAAAATGTCTCTACCCCACAATTCCACAGTTAATATATATTTAGTGTTTTATATGTAACAGCGTTAGTTAATTAGAAGGACTTGGGTGATAAAATCTGAAGTAAAATAAAAGTGACACTATCAAATTAACGTCCAATGAGTTATTTGTTACACTTATCGAGATTTTTTTGATAACCATTGTTATCGACTATATTTCTTCATCATCATCATGAGGTTGTCAGACCTAAGACTGGTTGGACGCTAACCTCCAGCTTCTCCTATCTTGTGCTAACCTACGCATTTCGCTAATTGTGCTAGAACCTACATCCCTTATTATTTGCGAGCAGTAGTCTAATCTAGGCCTACCTCTGTTTTTCCACATACTTCTTTTCTCGCCGACTTTCTCTAATACTTCTTCGTTTCTAACCCTATCAGTCCACGGTATTTTCATCATTCTTCGGTAACACCACATCTTAAAAGCTTCTAATTTCTTCCTACTTGCTTCCCCTACCGTCCAGATTTCGCAAACGTATAGTGCCGTGCTCCATATATACGCTTTCAAAAATCTCTTCCTTGTTTCTAAGTTTATTACCCCCGAGCATAAAAGTGCTTTCTTTTTGTTAAAAGCTATTCGACCCTGCAATTTATTTTACTTCCTAAATAAGTGAAGTCTTTAAATTTCTCCAGTCTTTCATTAGATGAAAGAGACAAACTATATAAATGAAAAATATCCAAAATTTAACTTAAAAATAGAAAGACTCCTTCTTATGTTACCACATTTGCGTAGGTACAAAGAAAATAAAGTTAAGATAGACACTGCAATTATTCTCTGTTTTTTTTAGTGTCACCGAATTATTCCAGAAACATTTCAGCTAAGTATTTTTCTACTATTTTGTAATTCACATAACTGTTACTGTAATGAAATTATTTACTATTAAAATTTTTTTAATATGATGTATGTCCAAACGATAATAATAGCATAGTATATTAAAATATGGGATTTAAAATATCTATAAGATAACATGGGTAATTTTACATCAAGGGCGACTACATATGCGACTACAATATGACTACATCAAGGGCGAGTTCTACCACAAATTGTGATTCGCTGTCTATGTTTGGTATTCCATTAATTCATGAATAGATAGGAATGAGTATTTCAGTATGCATTACTTGTGTAATCACTTTGCGAGTTCACCTGTATTCTATACAGTAACTTTGATATATACCCATGTGAGTTATTTAATTATTCATTGGTTCGTTATTACGAGCAACTTTAAATTACTTGTCAAATAAATGAGACGACAATTAAAAACTGGAATATTTTAATATTTTCTATTTTTGTAATATATTAAATTTTTCTTAAACACATTCTACCAAGCGACGACATTTGGAGCAACAACATCTGAAGCGGTCAAAGCTCTGCTTGCAGCTACAGTTCCTGATGGACCCGCCACAACAGTGTTAACGGATCCAGCTGCAACGACAGGGGCAGCGGCATAGGCAGCGGGGGCGATGACGGGGGCGGCGGCGTAGGCAGCGGGGGCAATGACGGGGGCTGCTGCGACAACTGGAGCGGAATATGCTATAACTCCTGGGCTTGCGTCAGTAATTACTTGACCTCCAGGGGCTACAGAAGAAATAACGCTTCCTTCGGGTCCAACCAGGGTGGTCCTGCTGCTGGGTCCTTGTAAGATATTCGCTGCTGGGGCTAGTACTCCTGCATGGGCTACTGCCATGGCGGCGAAAAGAACGACTACCTGAAATATGAGAATTTTTACTTTTAAAATAATAGCTCCCTGATGGGCTTCAACAGTAAACAACATAATTAAATAGTAGTTTCTTCTTTTGTTGAAATTTATGCTGTATTGATATAGTTAATATATCTAATAATATTCAATTAAAAGCTGGTCTTACAGTATACCTACTATTGAATATATTACCACTTTTGACAAAAGCGTAGTTTCAATACTTACTGTATCATAATCAAGCTACTAAAATAAATTATCGACTAAATGATTGTACAAAATTATATAAAATTGGAGTTTAATCAACCTGAGATTAACGAATTAATGTTTTAAGAACTAATTGTAATTGTAACTTTAAAAAAGGAGAATTTCTGAGATATTTTAATCAGAAAATTACTTTTTAATAATATTTATGTTTAAATTTACTTAATTACAAATTGAAGAGTTCTAAGCATATGTAAAACCATTACCAGAAGTAATACCTTGATAATATATATCTAAAAATTATTCTGAATATTTTGAGTAACTTCTGTATTTTTAATTTGATAGCAGTTCTACAATTCTATTGCTACTTACGAATGAGTTCATGTTGTGGAGGTTTATCTTGGAAACTGGCTACGAAGCAAATGCTACAATCAGTTGGGCTTGCACCCAATTTATATGGAATAACGTCCTTGTTTAGTATTTATCTCGCGAATATTTTGGGGCACGGTTTCCGCATCTGCTCCAGTTCGGCCAATGCAAGTTTTTAATAGTAGCAAAGGAGATGACAGTTTTTGTAATTGTATATTAATGGCTGAATATATGAATAAATAATGTTTTGTACGCTAATAAAGTAGTTATTGTGTGGTAACCTATTGTTATAATTATCGAGAGCTATACCAAGTAGTCGAATTATTGTGTATGCATTTTAAACATTTCTGTTTAGAACACTCTTGAAGACATTAAATGTTACTAAATATGATATAAATTTAATAACTGTTGTACATAATTCCAAAGATGTGACTTGGTTTATTAAATAAATTGTTCAGACGTTTTGTGACCGACAACATGAAATAAATTATAATGTATTGTAATTGAATCATATAAATCCTAATTAAATCATATTTCTTGATTATTTTTTAAAAAGAAAAGTCAAAAGGTTTTTATTAAACAAACAAAAATTAGGTGTTTTTGATATTAAAATATATATATTGTGAGTATTCGTCATATTTCACAATATAATAATTTTTAGAGTTGTTACTAAATATTCTGAACACATGAAACTATATTAATTAAAAACATTAATTTTTACTTGTGTAAGTAACTTATACGTCGGAAATCGAGAAAGGAACCACCAAGCCGCCAAGCGGTTATCAAAGTAGTTCCCGAATAGCAAAGCTATTACATAATCGCTCTAGGAAACAACTACTCCTCGGGCTAAAGCCCCGCCAGGCATTGAATTATACCCAGAAGCGATCCTCGACCCCTTTCTCGTGTTTCTGCACTATCAGATAAGGTTTCAAAAAATAAAACCCGCCACAGGTAGGATTCGACATTTGTCCCGGATCGGAACCGAACGATATACAGCTGTTTCGAACTTGTTAGTTCTCATCAGTGCCGCACACGGTACGGTGATTCAGGACAAATGCCGAATGAACTTTATGGCGTATACATCTTTATCGATACGATCTCTGTCAGTAACTTATAAGTCGGAAATCGATACTTTACTTTACTTGTGTAGATAGCTTCAGAATAAATCTTAAGTCCTATGTGATCTAAATTTAAAATAAATCTAAACTTTACCTGAAAATATTACGAGACGTACGTTGTTATTTGAAACCGATTTAAACATTTTGATAATGCAATTATTCCGAAGTAATTGCAATTTATATTAACTGTAATCCCAAATATATCATACAAAAATTATTATATATTTTCCCATGTCCAAAAAATTATAAAAATAGATCAATTATTAATGCATGCACATTTTTGATTTGTAGATTTACTTCATGATGTTTCACTTGTTAAATGAATGTGTTTCATTTAACAATTCATTGCATTTAATAAAACGTTGATATCACTGCTATTTAACATGGTACATAATCAAACACATAATCTATGTTGGATATTGTATATGGATTCTTTATAAACTAGATTAGTCTCTCTATATATTAGATGCTATATTATTGGACTCTGTTTGCTATATTATTGGTTATATTGGACGCTATTTTACTGGATACTTATAAACTGGATCCTCTATACTTTGATCCCTTTTCGTTGTGAATATAAAAACAAAACTAGAGCAGAAAATAAACTTATATCTTTCGTCTTCGAATTTCAAACGATTTCAAAATTATGATAACTGAAAAATAAACAGTTTTAAAACCTGAAAATGGACTTTTCCGCACGTGGAACATCTCTATGCCGAAATTGAGTGGCCGAGAAAAAATAAATCAACACATAAATGCAGAATATGTGTTTTATGCGACAGTTTTACTTTTTTCAAATAGTCCACCATCGTGCTTTCTCATGACCCATGGACAGTGTGGGGTGCGTCCTATCCACCTTAATATCAACAGATGTCGTCTAGTAGACGTCCCTAATCAGAATCAGTCGAAACCCGATCGATACAACATGATTTAATTCAGTGATCGTGCTAACAAAAAAAATTCTCAAATAGTCTACCATTGTTCTTTCTCATAACCCATGAACGTGATAGAGTGTGTTCTATCTATCTCAAAATCAATAGGTGTCATTTGGAAGACGTCCCCGATCGGAATCAGTCAAGATCCGATCGATCCGACACGATTTAGTTGAGTTATCGTGCTAACAAGACATTTTAATGCTGACGACAACAACACGCACACAGACAAAAATTTTTTAAAATTCATTTTTTTTAGTTTCTAGGCAGAAAAGCGAAAGATAAACGCTATAAATTTTTTTTCAATTTTTCTTTGCACGATTACATTACTTTTCCACTCTTTTATAGTTGAGTGCGCAAAAGTAAAATGTTTCCTTTTCGCATCTATAAAATATTTCAAATATAATTTTCAAACGCGTTTAGTATTTTCTTGAAAGCACTAAGAAGCACCTGTACTGAACAGGATCTTTTGTAGTTTTCACACATCATTAAATTACAAAACAATGATTGGTAGCGTGATCTTTTTTGTATATTCATAAGTAAAGAAATGAAAAAACAGTTTGCTCATGTAGCATTATTAGTCAAATAATCATAAGTCATTAGGTAATTGCAACCCTAAATACTTCTTAGCCCTTTAACAGAAATAAACCGAATATAAATTAAGAAATCTAAGTTTGATTCTAGATAAAATAATTATCAGTATGATGACTGATGACAAAATAAGAATTAGGGAAAGTAACTAATGTAATAATGTGTTAGATGTTGTAATACTGGAAAGACGTTTCTCCTACACGTAACATAACTAACAAAAAGATCGGTAAACATACCGATCTTTTTGTTAATTATGTTACATGTATATATTTTTTTCATATTTAATGTGATCATATATTTAAACCCTCACAAAAAATCATTGTAAAGAAAATAATACTTACCAAACAGAACAGTTTTTGGTTTATACAATTTGGTTTATTTATTGCTTATTTTTTGAATATTTAGGAACCCACCTCTTTGATTTAAATACTCAGGCTATGAAAAATAAGGTTACACATAGAGACGGGGAAAAGCATAACCATACTTAGGAAGAGGTGTCAAGCTTCTCCCATTCTGATTTGAATCCAAGCATCAAACCAAACATATAATTCATTTTATCCTTAGTTGCCAAATAAAAAACTCTCTTATCTTGCCGATAAATTGAATAATCTACCTGAGCCTAGACATAAAAACCAGCCAGGGTTATATTTTGAGATTTTTTATTTGGCAAATAGCGATGAAATAAACTATATATTCATTCATTATTATAAATATACGGGATTTTCAACTGCGGTTAATAAACAATCTATTTGAGGCTGCTGTGAATAAAAAAATCTTTATCAGAATTTATGGTGCAATAATAGGGTGAAATTCTTAAACTAAAATAAATGCTTTAATTCGAATATGGACGATTTCAATAGAGAATCGTGAAACAGGTTGATTTTTTATTTTGGTTGCCCAAACTTAAGGGGTAATGTCTCTCCAGGACGAAAATAACCTTTCTTAGTTTTCACTTTGGGGGATATAATCGCCTCCAACTTAATTTTCTGAAGAGTATGTTGTATGATGCATCATATTAAAGGTCATATTGAAGGGAATACAACGCAGATTCAGTTTTATAAATCTTTAAAACTATTACTTGTAAAAACAACAAAAATTTACTTCTTATATTAATAATTATTTCATCATAAAAGATGTCCAAAATGGCTACTTCTTCTTTCTTAACGAAAATCTAGCCAATGATAAAACCAAGTCTTACATTTTGTAACATGTTTGGTGTGATCTACCTGAAAATATCCTCAAAATTTCTATATTTTTTCAACTATCTCAAAGAAATCCCGAAAATTTCAAAAGAATGCAATTATTTTTATTCTGTTCGGAATTATTGAATTTGTCGATTTTGCTAAAAATTAAGTTAAGGATAAATTTTTAATTTTTTATTAATATTTTGATGTTGAAAATGTTTTTTTTAGCAATAATCCATATTGTTTATCAAAAAATGTTAATTATTACAAGAAAAAAATATTCCCGAATAATATTACCGAAATTATTATTAAAAAATTATTAATGATTTTCTTTTATGATTACTCAAAAACTGCTGATGATAAAAAAATATGAACTCATGGTCTGAAAACTAGAAACTTAGAGCTTCAATTTGTTTTTTCTTAATTGTTCTGTGACTATTTCTCTCCGAGTTGTAGCCCTTTGAAGATCACCTGAAGATTTAGGATTTTCTTACATCCCTGAATTTTTGTGCCTAGTGTATAATACTTATATTGACGTATCAAGAGCTCTACAATAATCAAAAATATTTAACAGCATTCACATTAAATATATGTACACATCTTTGTCAACATCGAAATTTTTACGTCGATTATTTGCTTAAAAATTTCTGCCAGATCTTGCTATATTCATGTTACTCACATATAACCTTAACAAACAAGAAATAATGGTAGGAGCTGCAATAGATAAAAAACCTAAATAATTAATCAAGAATAAAAAAACCGTATATCATTATAAAAATCCCATACTGACCCACCTTTTGCTAATCAATAGACACACCTTGCATTAGGTGTGTCCTCTAAATAAACATTAATTTTCACTTTTTTCTTATTAAAAAAAACCAGAAAAGTGCAAGTACGTATACTTTATTTGCTCGATTTCATTCTTTGTACATAACAGACATAAATATTAACATAACTAATTAGGTTTTTACCAAGCATGAGCAACGACACCATGATGAGGACCGACAACATCAGATACTGTCAAGCTCCTGCTGGCGGCAACGGTTCCAGAGGGTCCAGCGACGACGGTGTCAACGGTTCCGTGGGCGGCTACGATTGGAGCGGCGTGAGCTACAGCTACAGGGGCGGCGTGAGCTACAACAGCTGAGTGGGCAATTGCGGGGACAGCATGAGCGGCATAGGTGGAGATTACGGGAGCGGCGTAGGCTGAGACAACGGGAGCGGAGTGGGCAGCGTAGGCGGAGACAACGGGAGCGGCATGGGCAGCGTAGGTGGAGACAACGGGAGCGGCATGGGCGGCATAGGCGGAGACAACGGGGGCGGCGTGGACTACTGGAGCGGCGTGAGCGACTACTCCTGGGTGTTCATCAGTGACAATGGAACCTCCTGGGGCGACGGAGGAGATGACGCTTCCTTCGGGTCCTACCAATGTGGTTCTGCTGCTGGGCCCTTGCACAACAGTGGCGGAGGGGGCGTGCAAAACTCCTGCATTGGCGATGGCCAAGATGGCGAAGAAGGCGGCGGCCTAAAAAAAATTGTAATATGTACAGAAGAAAATACAGGAAACCGATTTTCCACGAACACCGTTTAGCCAATCAAATTGACGTACTTAGGAAACAAGTAAAATTGATCAGTTCAGTTTTAATCATTTCTCTATGATGTCAACTTGGTTGACGAAACCGCATCGAGTGATATAACTTTTCGATATTTGAAAAAATTGCACTATATTGTATTGAAATTTCCAGTCCTTCTCCAGAATTATATACTGTGATACGAAGGCATGATGATAACTAACTTATACGAAATAATGATAATCAGTAAAATATTAAATTATTCTATTGGCAATATAAGACTAACATATAAAAAACAGTATATGATGGGTATAGTTACTTTTCTTTATAGTCTCTCTAGTTGTCTTTAGTTACTAGGTTATAACCTGTCTAGTCAGTAAATTTTATTATAGACCGCTTACTGGTTATTTCATCACATATTATCTTAAATAATTCCATAAATTTGCATTTTGAGTCCATTTTTTGAGTGAAGTATTGAGGTTAGAAAAAAGTTGAGGAAAAATTTTGGAAAAAAAGAACTATCATGCGTCCACTAAACTGTACCATCGTTCCAATTTTTACACTATCATTTAATATAATTATAACCTAGCAAAGCACGCTAACTGACTACAAATACTGTCTGTCATTCGACGAAATTTTATATCAAAATATATTATAAACGTCCTTATCTATTTAATTGGTTTATGTAGTTCGTCAAATTACATCTAAGCAATATATTTACTAGAAAACGGTACTGATACTACAGAACATAGTATTGCCGTGTATAGTTTTATTTAGTGTAATTTTCTTGCATACATTATGATTTGTTGACTGGTGGAAAAGGTCGTCATAGAAGAAAAACTAACTTATATTATTTACAATCAGGAGTACATAGGACAAACTCAAAATATTTAAAAACTATTAGAACATCAGAATATTGTTCAATATTTATAGAGGTTCTCCACAACCGAAATGATAAAATTAGGTCCTACTATTATAATAACTGATTAAATAATTATATACCTCATATATCTATGTATCATCTCATATAGTATATTTATATACTATAATTTAGTTATTAGAAGTTCACTTATAATATAACTAATTACTGTGTAGAAAAATGATAATACAGTTTTCTAATAGCTTAACAAAATTAAAAACTATAACGACTGCAATTTTATTCATACTCAAACTTAAAGATTTCCATTGAGAATTGAAAAGTAAATTAAAATTTTCCTTTTGAATTAACATCTACATTTTTCTAATATAAAAATATGGACAATGGTCAAAACTCCATTAATTACTATTTTAGTTTTGTTATGCTTCTAGTTTATATGCTTATTTAGAGACCGAGAACATAATTAACCCCAAAAATGTATTCATTAGTTTGAGGGAAAGCATTAAAAGTATCTCATTACATTTACTCTTGATACATTAATTATATAAATGCACCTAGTAGTAAATTTAATAAGTATTCTATTGCGTTTAAATCTTTTTTGTAGATTTGGAAAATTAAAACATAAGTTAATACTTTAATAATTATTAATTAATAGGGCAATAAGCAGCGTTTAATAATAATATTGATTATACCAAATATATACATGATAATATATTAAAAATAATAAATTTACCCTATATTGTAATAAAAATACAACTGTCATTTCGTTTTAAAGAAATGGTCTGAATAAAAAGTCTGTCTTTCTAATTTCAAAGGGCCACTATAATTTCCTCAATTTTTGGTTCAACTGGCAGGGAAAAGATGTACTCTAATCTTGAATTAAATGTTACATTTAAGCCCTTAATTAGTACTTACGTAAGAGTTCATGTTGTCTTGTCTGAGAATACTCTGAGTAATCGACTGATGACCATAAATTTTGGCAAATCTTTTATATGTGTATTAGCGACCTTGCGACTAGCTTTCCCCCGAATAATATATGCCATGTAAAGTTCCGTATCATATTGTGTTCACATACTCTACAAGGGCGACAAATACCTAAATAATCGTCTCAGGTATTTCCACCTCTTTCTAGGAGGTGGAATTATATTGTTCATATTGTTCAAATTAGACTATAGCAATTCCCATTTAATTTTTAAAAATTAATTACACAAATACTAATATTAATAAGGTCGATAACACGTCAAATCTATCGGAAGGAGAAAATCTATAATGTTACACCAGTTTATACAGGGTGATTGAAGGTTAAGGTACATATATTGGTTATATATATATATGAAAAAATACGCTGATGACTTTAAATCTCTCATTATTACTGACTAGTACTGTTTATATTTTGTATAACAACTCAGTACAATTATTTGATGGGCATTTTTTAATTTTGCTTAAAAAGGGCATGCTAGAATGAGTATAGCGATATGCTTCATTAGATTCGTGCTTAATGATCCTTTTTTTAATCAAAATAATTCTTAATACGAAGTTTATAGAAGAAAGTAAATTATATTCAACCGTTGTGATAGTAATATTATCATAGTTTCGATAATACTATCATAGGTGTGACTGTTGTGATTATATCAAATAATTCAGTTTTGATTAGAAAATACATTTAGCAGTCTAAGGAAGAAAATATAATAATAAATGGCAAATATTCTGAATTATTCCTGGATTACTCTGGATATCTATACTCGTATTATCATTAACTCTCTGTTATTTCTACTAATACACACACCTAGGCAAAATTAATGCATCAGTAAAACATAATTCCTTATAATTTTTCGAGATTTTAAATCCTTAAACATTTTATGCAGGTGGCCTAGGATACCCTCTATCACTACTAATAAACAATTTCAATTATTTTACAAATGCAAAGTAAGCTTTTTTAATTCTTTGTTAAGTACTAACAAATGAACGCTGTTTAAAGTAATTTGTAAAAGTCAACATATTCGTTATGTTACTGATTTTTATTTAGATTAATATCGTCTAATGAATGAAACTTTGTCCAGTACACCTAGATTAAGAAATAAATGAATCGTTCATATAACTTAAGACAAGACGAAGAAGTGGCAGTGATAACTCTGGTTAACGAGGGATGTAGCCAGCGATATCTGGCTAATTTGCTAGGGGTTAGATAATCAACAATTAATCGAATAGTTAAACTTTGAATGAACTTGGAAGTTACTGTAGAACAACACAACATGATCGTAAGAAGTCTATATGCAGATGCAAGAGATGAGCGATATCGTATGCAAGCCTCCTTAAGAAAAAGGCATTCCACCAGTTTAAAGTTAAGCAGATTCCTTGGAGCAGCTCGAAATGTAGGAATTTCTGGACGTCAACGAGTCTGGCCGAGGCCAGGAGAGAGCTTTGTTGCCTGCCATCAATAGTGTTCTGGGGAGGAATTTGTTTCGACGATTGCATGAATATGGTTCCTAGACGCTAAAATATAAAAGTAATAATGTGAAGTTTCACTGGTGCATTAAACTTATCCAAAAGTTTACATAAGTATTTCGTGTTTACCAAAAGATTGTACACAATCAAATAAAATTTGTAACAGTAAAATGGGTTGACATATCATTGGGTTTATTCCTCCCTCTTCAATCATATCTTCTTCAATCCTATAAAAAATTCTCTGTGTGTATGATATAATATTGGCTGTGTATTTATTTTCCACTCATTATGTTTTATAATTTTATTACTTGTCTATTTATCTGTATGTAACACGAAAAGAAAAAGACCTCTTGATCATCTACATATATATATATATATATATATATATATATATATATATATATATATATATATATGATACTGTTGCCCTTATACGGTGCCTTAAATTGATATCCTACTCTAGCAGTATATATGTATTGACTTTCTGTCGATATTGGCTTACACGCAGATCTTCAATCGATTTTAATAATTCATTTGTTCGTAGAAAATACAATTTTGTGGAAATCTAAATTTAAAGTACTAATATAATTATCAGGCAGCTATTTGTAATTTACATGAAAATACTCATGGTATTTTGAAATATATCAGAAATTATAATATGAATAACATAACGATCAAAATCATTTCGTCAGAGAAAATTTGTCCTTAGAATTAGTGATTGAGTTGTCAAACTGTGTACAGTTAAACTACGTTTATGTAGTGTAGTGTATAGTACGTTTATGTAGTTTAAATCTGTTTAACGATGAACAATAATTGATACCAATTTGTTGCATCTGGTGATGAAATTAGGGTTACGTAAAATAGTTAATTGATGGTAAAATAAATAGTATATTACAGCAGGCATATTCAAATATTCCCTGGAAGGGACCCATACGAAAGTTTAAAATGCTTGTTCGTTGAAAATGGCGTAAGTTTCATTCTGAGAGAATATCGCGTTTCTTATTTTGTAGATATTTCATATATTTACCTACACCATCAAATTCGTGATATACTACGTATTTATTTCCCACTCCTTCCTGTTAAAAACGTAGGCAATATAAAAGTAGGCGTTTTTTAAATATGAAATTTACACAACTGTTCCATTTATTAATTATGATATGTTAACATTATAGTATAACGTATAGATCCAATAGTAGATAAGTAAAATTAAAATAGGGGAACGTCAATGACGAGGTCACAGAATAGTATATAAGTGATTGAAAACTTCTTGAAATGTACCAGTCAGTGGTTTTACTTACGTCAATAATAATAATGTTTTCCGTGGATAATGTAATAGGATAAACTGTTTATTTTTTTAATGTAAATTCCACAATAGACTCTGCGTTCCATTACGTATTGCTTATACGGTAGCATATGGTCACGGATTATACAACATCAATTTGTTCAATGTAATTGGGAATGACGGCAACTGATTTTTTCTCAGTGTAAAAAACGACAACGTAATTTTCTTCAAATATAGAATATCCGGTATAATAAGGCAATGTTCCTTACATATAGTATGCGTATAGACATATATGGGGTTGCCATTGAATATCTTCTTCAACTGATTGGACATCATATATACTAAGGGCAACCAATACCACTGAATTATGGCTGAAACGTCTCTCTATATATAAAGATTATTTTCATCTAAAATACTGTTAAGAAAATCTATTATAACTCCAAAAAGAACTATTTAATCGCGTTTCTATTCACAGATTTTGTAAATTTTTACAATTCACAACACATTTTTACATTCCCCTCAATCATAAACAATGTTCTAATATGCATATTCAGTGTGGAAAAGAGTATGGACTACCCCTAATAATTTGGTAATCTTCAGGTTTTACGGAAAACGCTTGAATACGTCGATTTAGTTTTACAGTTTCCTACATTCTGTTAGAATTCATTTGTTTTTTTATTGATATCTGTCAAAACTATGACGTCATCGACATTTTTCTTAAATGACAATATATGGTGTGTGATACGTCACTTGAAAGCTCTTATTTCACTGAGTATGTTCCTAGATTTTTTTTGCTATTCTATCGTTCCGTTTCAATATGGCGACTGTTCAATTGTGCAAATTATTTTAAATTAATTCCCAGTAAAAGAATAACTTTTTCTTGTTTTATGAGAGACCAAATCAAACATAATCACACTAAGACAGTCCTAAGGCTTTATCATTCAATGCCTGCCCTTACATTAAGTTTTTAAATCCATGGTGGAAAAAAATTCGATATCTCAATGTCATTGCAATAGCAGTTTTCGTCATAGTAAGCTTAGACAAACCAAACACAAACAAAAATTAAGGTCAGTATTGACAAGTGGTAAGGTTGACAGTAAAGTCTTACTTAGTAAGATATTGCGTTGTAATTTGTTATTTGAAATCCCAAGTTTTTTTAAATAGACCAAGAGCTATTAATGACCTAAAGTGCCGCATAAGAACGGAATTACGAAAAATTTCACCAGAAATGATACGAAATGTTCAAGAAGAATTTGTTTCTAGACTTGGGCACTGTCGAGTTGTCAATGGTCGTCACTTTCAGCATTTACTGAAATAAGTTTCATGTGTTCTATCCTCAACACATCATTCTTTGTTTATTATTTATTTGATTGTTCTTTGTTGTGTTCTTGTTTTGTTTTATTTAATATTACGCGTTGTTAGTTTGATTTATAATAAAACTTATGATCAATAGTTTGCATTTTCTCTGATAAAATAAGAAAAAGTTATACTTTTACTGGGAATTAATTTAAGATACGAGTAATTTTCAAATTGAACGGTCGCCATTTTAAAACGGCATGACAGAATCGCAAAAAAATCTAGGAACGTACTGAGTGAAATTAGAGCTTTCAAATTATGTAGCATACGCCATATATTGTCATTTAAGAAAAATGTCAATGACGTCATATTTTTGACAGATGTCAATAAAAAAACAAATTATTTCTAACATAACGTGGTAAATTGGAAAACTAAATCGATGTGTTCAAACGTTTTCTATATAATCTAAAGACTACCAAATTATTAGGGGTAGTCCATACTTTTTTTCCACACTATATATGCATATTTACATTGCGATGATATGATCTGAAGCGGGAAATGTTTCTTGTTGGAATTTACACTGATCATGATGAGGATGATTATCGATTTCCATTTATTATTTGAACAACAAATCCTTCCTGCTGAGAGAGGTGCATAAAGTATTATTTGTGCTCGACGAGATTATAATAAAAAGAACATATATCCAGAAGAAAAACATAATTTCTCTTAAGAACAAATGTAAATATGATCAAAATTCAAAGATAAATATTAATTTGTTCACATAAAAGTAGTATCGTTTAGGATCGTCATAATTAAGGAAAATTATTGCTGTATAGAATATGAAATATATTTATGGGTCATTAGAATTATCCTATATATTTAAATCAATTAATGAATAATGAGAAGACATTTACATATTTGTAGCTTTCGTCTTATTTTTTACTTACTTTTCAGTTTGCAGTAGGTATTTTTTCTTTTATTTCTTACGTAGTTGAGTGGGTATTATTAATGGATATATGGATGGAAAATATATCTCCCTACTTACTTAATTCTACCAATAAGTTAGTGTCTGGTAGTTTCTAGTAATGACTTACATGAATATAAACTTGTTGAATATTCAAAATTTTTGTTTCACATCAGTTCTCAATTTTATAAATTTTTTTCGCAAATATGATGCCTGTTCATATAAAAGCAAGTTCATTATCAAATAATTTCTATTAATTTCGCATATTAAAAGGATGCCGATAGGAAGTTTTGTCTTCAAAGTGAAAGTAATTGTATCAATATATGTATCATCATTATGAATAAAATGATTTAATTGACATCTTCTAGCATCATCAGTAAAAATTAAGTTGTTATTTTCTCCACCAGTCTGAGAGTCTCGAAAGAAATAATAAAAACTGATTGTGAAATTATTTTTCAATTTTAATAAGTAGGTATGTAGTGATAGCATTCAGTAAAAGTAGAGGTAATTTACATATGTAAAAGATGACACCTATAATCAAAGAATTTGAAAAATTATCAAAAATATTGAGAAATTTTGTTTTGCTTTAAATATAATAAAACAAAGTATCACTAGGTTAAGTGATATCAATTATTAAAGTATAGAGAAAGTATTGAATAGTACAAAATATATCTCACAATATGGGGCAATAACATATAATCTACTACTACTCTCCTAAATGCTTCATAAAATGATACATAAATATCACAACACTATAAACAGCGACTGTCAAATATTTTTTCTACACGACAAAATTGTCTAAAAATAAAATGCACATGCGTCCAATATAGTGAAAGGTCAAATGGTTAGCAAAAATAATTTATTATTGTGTAATTGTACTTTAAAATAAAATCCCACCATCATGTATCTAATAAATTAGTCGAAAAAGAGAATGGTACTTATTCGTATTTACTAATCGTCCCATCTTTACATTTTCTTGAAACTGCGGCAGAAAATAATGTATGTAGTGTTTTCTTTAATTAACATTGAATTCATGTTCTGTTCATATTTAAATATATTATCCTACTTTTACTATTAAAGATAAAGAGTTATGCCATAAAAAATGTAAATATACCTTTTAAAATGTATAAAATATATCGAAATTTATGAATTTAAATATGGATTATTACTCTTGTGCCATATACCAACTCATATTATGTAGATTTGGTTGAATTCTTTGATACCGCATTACTTTTATTCTCCTATATATTTTATAATATTATATTCTATATTATATTCTTTATTATATTATATCTATTTATCAGTTCCTCGAGACAACAAAGTGATATATTTATCAAGAAGTATACAAAAACTATCCTCAATTGCAATTGGTATGTCGTTCATATAAATAATAAAGAGTACTAGACCTAAAACAGACCACTGCGATGCACCTCATTCCAGTGGTAATAAAGCAGATTCGATAGATTCAATGCTGACATTTTCTTAATTCATTGTCTAAACGAATACGAAAAATACAGTAACCTTCTTTTGCCATGTTTCTAAAGAGGAGGGTAAGTGATGTAATAAGGAACTCCAGTTAGGCTTTGATCATGTAACTATTCAAACCCTAATTATCAAGGCAAGCTGAATTTTTAAGTTGTAAAATAGCTCCACAGACATTTTAGTATGTAACCGGTATTAGAAAAGAGGAATAGTTTTAAAATAATAAAGAGGAATGTTTCGGTAATTTCTCTAAGTATGTAGTAGGGTATATATTTGTATCTTGTTATATATTCTTTACAATTATAGTAGATGCCATAGTCAAAAAATGTTAAACTGCTCGGAAGTAATTAGTTACAACAAGAATTAGAACTGCAAATTTATTTTGATGACTTTCTTAACTATCTATTATTAGAATCTTCTGAATCTAATTATACCATTAATTGTAATTTAATATTGGTTAAAAATTACCCTTATCGTATGATTCAGTCACTATTGGATCTTTTTAACATCTTTAGATATAGATATGTACCGGGTTAGTCACCTAAAATTGACCCTGCCTTTACTTCTCTTAATTTCAATCAAATCGAAAAATTCAAAAAAGGATTTTACATGGTTTTTTATAATTTTTTTGAATATTTAAACAAATTTTCAGAAATTGCAAATTGAAAGGGGGCGAACATTCTCTTATTTTTTTTAAATGGAACACCCTGTATTTTTTTACTTAAGAAAGTTACCCACAGTTTTTTGATCACAAAGATATATAATTGTTGTATCTTGGTAAGTATAGTTCTTGAGATATTCATACAAATATATAGTCACATCCCAGGAATAAGTTTAGCATAGACCATAAATCAGGAGAGCTATGAACCGAAATGATTTAAAGAAACAATAATGCTTCGTTTGACAGTTATGTTATGTTGGACTTATGCTTGATTGTTATATTATTAATACGCTTTAAGTTAAGTTTTAATACACTTGTTAATATATTTAATATATTGATATGGGATATTCATTAGTCGAAAGGAAAGAAATATTAGAAATTTACTTAACCAGCAATAAAAACAAATATATAGTTAAAGAGAATATGCAAGAAAATATCCTGAAAGACGCGTTCCCTCCAAGAACACTTTCTCTAATATTTATCTCAAGTTTGGGGACAGCGAATCCTTAAAAGATAAGAAACGAGAAAGAAAGAAGCCCAAAACAGGAGAAGATATGGAAATGGACGTTTTACTTTTTTTTACCGAACACCCCAATAAATCTACTAACGCTGCTGCAGAAGATTTTAATATTTCTCAAGCAAATATAAGACGTATATTAAAACGTCACAAATATAAGCCTTATAGTATTTTGCCAGTTCAGCTTTTAACTGAAAATATCTTTGCCGACAGAAGAGCTTTTTGTAGAGAGATGATTGAGAGAGCAGAAAACGACAATAACTTTTTAAAAAACTTATTTTGGACCGATGAAAGTAGCTTTTCAACGGCTGGACTTTTTGGAAAAATGCACATTATTGGGCACCCGCAAATCCACATATTATAAAAAAGATAAAAACCCAAGGATATAATACAGTAAATGTGTGGTGCGGTATTCGTCAAAATACAATTGTGGGTCCCGTATTCATTAATGGGTCCTTGAATGCAGTTCAGTATTTGAATATTCTTCGGGGTGAAGTAGAGAACTATTTAGATAATATTCCCCTTGCAACCAGAAATTCTGTTATTTGGCAACAGGATGGTGCTCCTCCACACTCTGTACGGAACGTAACGGAATATTTAAATGACAAATAACTATTTTGGATAGGAAGATACGGTCCTATACATTGACCTGCTAATAGCCCAGACTTGAGTCCTTTGGACTTCTTTTTGTGGGGAACACTAAAACAGAACATATACGAAAATTCGGTATATAATAACTCGGATGAGTTAAAGGACTGTATCAGTCAAGAAATAGAAAATTTTCGGCAAAATGTTCATTTATTTGAAAACGTTAGAAATGAATTTATTAAAAGATGCCAACTGTACCTTGATAGAAACGGAGGATACGTGGAGAACATATAAATATGTTTAATTTTAATAAAGTTCATTGGTTTTATGTTATTTATTGTTGCGCATTGTTTTTTTTTTATCATTATTTCATTATTTATGTTTTGTGTTCATTAAACTTTGTTGTTGTCATTTTAATAAAGGTTTATTTGTTTATTATAATTATTATGTGTTGCCGCATCAAAGAATTTTCATACTTTTTTTCTTAGAAAACAAGATGTCGTTATATCTCAAAAACATAGCTCTCCTGATTTATGCCAAACTTATTCCTGTGATGTAACTATATATTTGTATGAATATCTCTTGAACTATACTTACCAAGATACAACAATTATATATTTTTGTGATCAGAAAATTGTGGGTAACTTTTTTAAGTAAAAACATATAGGGTGTTCCATTTAAAAAAAAATAAAAAACCGTTCGCCCCATTCAATTTGCAGAGTTTTTGAAGATTTGTTTAAATATTCAAAAAATTTATAAAAAATCATGTAAAATCCTTGTTTTAATTTTTCGATTCGATTGAAATTAAGAGAAATAGAGGGGGGGTCAATTTTAGGTGACTAACCCTATAAAAGGATATATTATAATAAATATTATTATAATATAATAAAAGGATATATCCGATAAGGATATCCGAATTTGCTCAACATCAGTCTTACTATACTATGTTTCCATTACATGATCATATTCTTTATTTGGTGCTTCCATAGAACAGATAGGAATTGCCAGATACATCTGGTATACTTCTAGTTTGATTGTGAGTAATTTGATTACCATTATTTGTAAACTACAGAAATAAGGAGATTATACTCCAACCCATCTGCAAATGCCTTATATAATAAGGACTAAACAAATTATTCAAAACAGCTATTCCCCTGGCTATGTGCCAATCACCGAGCGCTGAATTAAATGACAAAATTTGCCGTCTTTTGTCTAACAGAGTTAGCACTAAAATACGGCATTATTTGTCTCACCTTATAGAAGAGGTGAGGTTACCCAACGTATCCGTACCCATTTAATTCATTAATCTTTTATTTAATCCACCGAGATATGCAAGGTCAACAGTTGAACTATACCAAACATTGTAGGTACCATTTTTTGCTCTTAAACAATTCTTACGTACATGCTTGTATCGTGTGACAAACACGATAGTGAACCAGTATTTTCACTAATTTATCGTCTGTCGCGGCACTTGATTAATTTAATAGTTTCTCTATTTCTATTCATGTATTCTATACAGATTTCTGAACAATCTATTGTCTACGACATTCTACAAAAACTAATAATATATTTTACGGCTATTTTATTCTTACATACGATTCTTTTTATTTTTCCGCACTCCACTATACGCGGAAAAGTAATGTAATCGTGTAAAGAAAAAATGAAAAATCAAAATTTTTTTTGGGTTGATTTTTCGTTTTTCGGCCTAAACACTAATAAAAAATGTTTGTTGTGTGTGTGTCATTATCGTTGTTGTCGGCCTTTATTCTTGTTAGCACGATAATTCAACTAAATCGTGTCGGATCGATCGGGCTTTGAATGATTCTGTTTGGGGACGTCTCCCAGACAGCACCTATTGATTTTGAGGTGGATAGAACACACTCTACCATGTACATGGGTCATGAGAAAGTACAATGGTGGACTATTTGAGAAACTTTTTTGTTAGCACGATCACTCAATTAAATCGTGTCAGATCGATCGGGTTTCGACTGATTCTGATTAGGGACGTCTACCAGACGACATCTATTAATTTTGAGGTGGATAAGACGCACCCCACCCTGTCCATGGATCATTAGAGAGCACGATGGTGGACTATTTGAAAAAAGTAAAATTGTCGCATAAAACACATATTCTGCATTTATGTGTTGGTTTATTTTTTCTCGACCGCTCATTTCGAGATACAGATTCCTACGTGCGAAAAAGTTCGCTTTACGGTTTTAAAACTGTTTATTTCATATAGTGTACGTATTTATGATTACCTGATGTAGAAAATGTTCGTTATATAGTTACAGTCTATAGAACAAACATTAAATAATATATAATAATTAAATCAAATAGTTGTTCTTAATTTATTCTTAAGAACTGTAATAAAATCTCTTCAGTCGTGTATACTTAAAGCAGAAAAATGATTTATCATAATATCCAATTCGCATCCAAATTAAAAAAGTATGATTTGGTGCCAGATATGAGAAAATGATAGTGAGTATCAAAGTAAATAGTAGTCAGTAAGAGAGTAGGTCATATATAAAATGTAAATACTGAAAATATTCAGTAAAAGTAAATGAGGAAAAGTTTTGAGGATATTTATTTCTACATCGATATAAAACATGTTCATAGCATTAGTTTAAAGACCTAGATCAGACGCTGATTATTTGATTTCAAGCAAATATGAGAAGGGACTTTACATATTGGGGAAGAAGTGTTTAAGTATTAAAGTATAGTCTTACAAGTCTGTAATAATTTGTTGTATGCTTCCAGTTACAGTTATGATTTCCTGAGTTTATTTCAAAGTTTTCTAAGTATTTTGATAAACAATATATAAATCGCATGTTTTCATAAGCTTTGTGATACATCCATTGATATCAACAGTTTACTACAACCTTTCTTTTCCGGGGCTTATTCAGGGATACTCGAACACTAGATAGTTGGAGTCAGTCACTAGTTAGTCATTTTTTTCCTTTTGATGTAGGTATCTAGAAGTATTCTCGTATTTAATCTTATTTAAACTTTTTTAATGCATTAAATCTACATCAAAGAAATCTACATAGAATCAAAGGTACCTTTAAATAACTATACATAAGTTATATAATGTTATATAATATGTTACATTATCAATAAAACTGAAATTATATATAATTCGCTAATTGCAGAAAGGAAACAAGTCATATTTTCCCATGAAAATATGACTTGTCCCCTTAACGAAGAAATTAATAAAATTATTTAACTGTTTGAAAACAAAAAAAATTAGTCATCGTTGCCGACAGCATATTGCTTATGACATTTATTATATATCAGTATAATGTGTATTCGACTTTCGCTCCTATGGTTAGTTTAAATGACAAATATGGCATATGTACATGTCACCTTTATGCAGTAAATAAAGATATTACTTGAAAGAAAGTCTAACACAAATTTTATTTCATATGTTTTAACTCTGTAATACAAAAAAGGTAAAATAATGATATTTATTCATAGTCATAATCCTTGTCTTCAGCTGGCCAAGCAATAATTTCTTGCCAAAATTCTGAATTAGGTATGAATTTTACGGTTTACATTATATGCGCCATCTTCTTTTTACTTACGGGTATCTTCTCCAAATAGGCTTTTTTGTATGAAGGGCTGATTGTTGTAAGGTATTTCCAAGTCGAAATGTGTCTGTTACCAGGCAATTTATAAATTCTCGATAGATAACTTCTTCAGCAGAAGAAGTAGCTATATGATGGTATGACGAAATAGAAAATGACATTTCTTGATTCCGTGGGAAACATTTCGGTAGGATTCGTTACGTAGACAAGTTTATTTATAAGATGAAGACCACCAACTCTTATAATCATACACTAATTCCTTGGAAACCGTCACAACTTGGAATTTTTCTGCATTTTTGATGCTTTGGAAATCAATTCGCTATATTCTCGGAGAGTGTAGAGTCTTTCGCATTTGTTAAGTGCTCTCTTCATTAGACCAATATCACGATCACATGGCATGAAGGAGTGCCTTCTCATAGGAAAATATACTTGTATTTCTTCAAATCTTTGAAATTCTATCAAGTTCATTAGAAATCGAATCATTGTGTTATTCTTATTTTGACCACAACAATTGTCACAGAAAATGTGAATTTTTTTTTGTTCAACGGCGTGATGTAATGTCTAATAAAAGAACATACATCATTTGCCCCTTTTCCGTCTTCCCCTTGGTGGTATCATAACAAATCATCTATTTTAAATTTAAATTATGTATTCCGAATGTGCACAGTGTAAGCTGCCGTAGTTAATGTAGGTCCTGTACGGGTATTTGAGGTAATGAAACATTAGCCATGTAAGCAATACAAATTGCTAGAGTGTTATTGTTTTCCTCACATAGTTGTCTTATTGAGTCCAAAATTGCATAGAATTTTTTACTACGAGGCTCATGGACGAGAAGTTCAGTAACAGCAACCCATTTCACATTTTCATTTAACGTTTCGCTATTAATTTTAGCATTTAGCTCCTCGCTAGTGCTGCAGGTATCTTTTGCAGGACGGCTAAACGGGCACACTTAGCTGGCACAACCCTTCCAGAATAATTGGTATGTTGCTCACCATGCAACTTAGCTCTTTTTATTATGTTTCTTTTATATTTTTCTGCATTTACTACACCTCTTTTGCATTTTTGTTGATGGTCAGCCTCACTTTCAGAGCTGGAACTCATTTTAGAGAATGCCAGTATGCTACTTATGCGAATAATAGAATCAAAATGTCTATAACAATATATTGTATGACATGTTGCGTGTTTACTGCAGAAAGGCGACATCTCCTGGACATACCCCGTTTCTACAGTAAACTGAAACTTAATGTTCGTGTAGTGTTCGGCTGAATCACGGGGCATGCCTCATTTTTGCAGTAAACATGCGTATAGGCGAGTAAAATAGGAATAACAAAAATGTCATTTTGGTATAAAATTGGACATGTCCCCTTTCTGTAATTAGTGATTCATAGCGATTCTTTCTGTAATTTAAAATTGAAATTATCCTGTATAATATCTATAATGAAATATAATAGAAAATTCAATCAAAACAACATTATTATTCTTAAAACTTCAAGGGAATTGTACAGATTAGATGATTATTTATTAGGTTTTCTTCATGTAGTTATGTTTAAAATAGGAGCTAAGGTATTTCCGAACAGCATGCAAGTTAAATAGCTATATGAGCATGTACAGTGTAATAAAAATACTCCGCTCAAACGAACGATAAAACTGAAGCTTTTTGTATTTGATAAACATTCCATCTATTCTGTATTCTTATGTACATATTTCGTATATGTACACAAAAAAGCACCAAATCATTGTCTCCAACTGGAATAGAGCCTATAGATTGAGAAATTCGATATACTGTATAATTCAAAATATTTACCCAATATGGAGTGTAAATGCCTCTCGACATGAAATTCATGTTTATTTATTATATTGTATACAAACACGCCTATGAGTTATTTATCTCATACACGTAGAGTTGATCGTTAATGGATTATTACCTTTAAGAGTAAATTATCGGATTTATATAATTTTATAATGACAATAACCACTAAGACATAACTTCCTCAGTAACTGGTAAGGATAAATTTAAACTTATTCTAAACGTAACATTTTGGTAGAATTAGCCAACACTGTATTATTCCTCATATTTACATAATTTTACGATTTAACATATAATAACGTGTGAAGCAATTAAAAGCAAAGCAAACTTGATTGATTTTATGTGTAAATAATCGATTCTATAAATGCATTTGAATAATTTAATGTGCATATACGGAAAACAAATAAGACTGCATTTCTTAATAAACATCAGCAATCGTGTCACAGCAATGACACAGATCATTTAGAATATTCTATATATTATCTATTTCTACTGATTGTGAGTTACTCTTCAGCTATAGATTCTCTACCCTATTTGAAATACAAAATGAGCATACCATTTGTTCGTTCAATTGCACAGCTCCATTTATCTAACGCGAGTATGTTACGAATAACATTCGAGGCATGCTACTATAAGGCTAATTTAACCGAAATTTGTTCTTTGGCAACACTTTTCAATTACAAAATTTCATTCATTTATTTTTTAGCTGTCCTCTGATTTCTATCACAATATCGTCTGCGGCTTTTCTGGAAGGTTTACGTCACTGATTTATACTTTAAGAAATGCATTGTATGAAAATGTTACTGAAATTTTACTGTTAGTGAACTTTTCATGAATATTCTCAGGCTATCGGCTATTTCAATGAATGTATAACTCGTTTGTTTTTCTTATAATTATTATATATTTCCATAATTATTTTTACCACTTTTATCTTAAAACTTCCTGCATGTACAAGTATATCAAAATAGCATATTTATTACTGTTAGTTGCTCTCGTTTATTATTTGGTTTTTTCATTCTTTTTTATTATAAACAGCAGTGTGCATATACACTGGCGAGCGAAGAATTGAAGTGACATTGATATTGAAACATTTTGTGGAGTTTTTGTTATATACGTATACTTCACAATTGTAAATTATTGTACTCTGTTTTGAAGCCGAAAGTGAATAGTAAATTGTGGATTTTAAAACATATTGAACTTTTAAGATTTCATTCTAACGAAGCAACAAATTTACATTTAAAACTGAGTTTGACTTATTGGTATTCTGGAAAATATGGAACTAAAAAAAATATCATGTGCAGCACAGTACACGTGATAGAAGTGAATACTTCTTTAGAATAGAGAATGAGAGACATCAAGAGTGAGAGATTGAAAGAGAGAGAGAGAGAACGGAGAGGGATAATTTCAAAAGAAAAATAACAATATAAAATTTGTGTAAAAAATATTCGGTTTATTCATTATCTGCACTATCATCGGCTGGTGGTTCAATTGGTAATACTGATATGATTGGTTTGTGATAACTAAAATATGAAATATATCTTCGTGATTCGATATTTTATAGATAACGTGTAAAAATTGCATCTATTGTTGTTCCGGATTTTGTTGTTGATTCTTTGGGATTGTTATTTATAAGCAGACCAAATGTTTCTCGAAGAAAGTTAATCAACGTCAAAGAATCATTGGATACGAAATTTACATTGAAATCTCCCCCGAGAATCAAAGGGATTTTGTCTTCGCCTCTTGCAAGTGCATTTGCACCTGCGTGGCTGTAAGCCAGTAGGGAGCGGTGAATGAAATATATTATATCTTCTAGATTTTGGTTCGGTGAGATATAGGTGGCTGCGATGACGATACTTTTTCATCGCTTCGTACTGAGTTTATATCTCTCTTACTCCACTCCCGTGTGGCGTCAGAGTTGTACGTACTCGCGCGCATGCGCGTCATACTATATTTTCTTCTATTGTCTAGTATTCAATGAATACGTGGCTCTCTCTCTTGCTCGTACGATGCTTCCTAAACTATTCCCCCTTCAAGCAACTTAGACCTTGGACTTAGCGTATGAGTGGGCGTTAAAAACGAAGGACCGCACAAAAGGGAGACGCGGATATCCTAAACTGATATATATATGTGATGTATAGCTCTCTTTCTCTTTCTCTCTATGTTATATATCTGTGTACTCTGTCTTGTATCGAAGCCTGTGTTTAAGGTATACCAAATATATAGCTCTCTTTCTCCTTCTCTCTACGTTATATATTTTTTCTCTCTCGTGTAACAAAATCTCGAAGCGTTACATTTTTTTCAATTTACTCTCCATTCTCGTCAAATATCAGAACGCCCCCAAAGAAGTATTCACTTCAAAAATTGGAACAAATTAATCGCTAATAACGTGTTCCTGGGCAATTCTTGGACTTGGTGTATGCCTTTGAATACTTCGTCCCAACTCATCCCAGACATGTTCGATACCATTCATGTATAGACTGCGAACTGGCCAATCAAACCACCTAATTCCGATATCATCCAGATACTCTATAGTAACTCGGGCTACGTGAGACCTAGCATTATCATGGATTAAAATGCCGCGCTCATCCATAGTAACTAGGAACGACATAGTATGGATCTCATAGAATTTCTATAATGTACCTGTCAGCTGTTAAAGAGTTATTCCTTACAAAAACCAATTATGTACGTGCTTATGAAGAGATTCCCGCTCAAACCATAACTGACCCACCGCCAAATGAAAGTCGCTCATCACTACAAACTGAAGCGTATCTATCTCCAGGTCTTCTCCATACGCGTCGACATCCGCCTGAGCCAGTTAAGCAAAAACACGACTCATCTGAGAACAGTACCCTGCTTCAATCTTTCGAATTTCATGTCAGGTGATTTCGGGTAAAAGTCAATCTTGCATCTCGGTGCCGGGGTAGAAGTGGTGGACCTGTAGCCATCCTTCTACAAGACAATTCAGCAGCACGAAGGCTTCTGCTAACGGTCCATTCACTAACATTTACATTTACAACTTCTTGAAGTTGATTTCGCAGTGAAGCCGCAGTTGCTGTTCTGTTCCGCAAAATTGTGAACACCAAGAAACAGTCATCTCTTTGGATTGTAAGTCCTTTCCGCCCGGATCCTGGTCTTCTGGTTATCAAGCTAGTCTCTTGATAGTGCTTGAATACCCTTTCTACACCACAAAAACTCACACCCACAATCTTTGCTTTTTCACGATGTCTCCGACCGTCTTCTAAAAACGCTATAATTCTAGCCACAACAACAGGTCCAAAAATCATGATGGCTTTTTAAATGAATAATACACCTTCCAACCGAGGTTTTACAGTAAGAAAAATGAACTCATCAATAAACTGTACTAAACCCTAGACACCAAAATGTGGAATAGCAGTTACTATTCTTGCACACTACTTTAATGACGTCCTTACCAAGGTGCCCCTTTATGTCAAATTAAACTAAATGACAGATAACAAGTCTTTAAAAACAAATGTTCAGCGCCTACTAGTATAACGGCATCCTTAATATTATTGCTCTGAAAATTATTTACAATTATCAATGTGACCTCAATTTTTTGCTCGCCAGTGTATATTAATAAGCTCCTTGCTATAAGAAGCTTATTACTATACTTGAAAATATTACAATAGCAAACAATAAAACTTAAAAGTATTATAAAATTATAAGTTAAATTATCTTAATAGGAGAATATAAAATAAATTTTATGCAAAACTGATTTAATAAAAAAATGTATCCGTATTTGACTTTATAAATTAAAAATGTATTTAAGCTCAAAACTCAGATGTATCGAAAGTAATTCAAAATATCTAACGGGAAATACTACTCGCAATTATACTTCAAAAATGCATTGAAATAAACTATGTAGAACTTTTTGAACATTAATTAAAAATAAACAATTTTAATACTTTAAAACGGACTTTTCCGCACGCAGAGTATTTCTATCTCTAAATTGAGTGGCCGAGAAAAAATAAACCAACACAAATATAGAATATGTGTTTTATGCGACAATTTTACTTTTTCCAATTTTTCTCAAATAGTCCACCATCGTGTTTTCTCATGACCTATGGACAGGGTGGGGTGTATCCTATCCACCTTAAAATCAACAAATGTCGTCTGATAGACGTCCCTAATCAGATTCAGTCGAAACCCGATCGATCCGAAACGATTTAATTGAGTGATCGTGTTAACAAAAAAAAATTCTGAAATAGTCCACCATTGTGCTTTCTTATAACCCATGAACACGGTAGAGTGTGTCTTATCCACCTCAAAATCCATGAGTGTCGTGTGGGAGTCGTCCCCGATCAGAATCAGTCAAGACCCGATCGATACGACACGATTTAGTTGAGATGTCGAACAAGATTTTTAAATCCCGTCAACAATGACGACAACAACACAGCCACAGCAATATATTTAGAAAACCATGTACGAAAAAATAATAACTAGACTCCGTTATGCTAATTGTATCAATTCTTATTCATTACTATTTACTATTTACATAATATTACTTGTTAACACTTCACTGCTTTATTTTGATTCACTAATAACGCGATTCATGTTATATCATGTTATATTTAATAAAAGGACAGCATATATCAGGCTATATTTAGTCAATTATGATTGAATTTCATTCAAGTCAATTACATACCGTATCAAACTAAAATATCGAATGAAGGGGAATTTAAATCTATATAATTCAGATCTTTTTGAAATCAAGAAAAAATATTTTAATATAAAATAGCCTGCCAAATGAGAAAAAAATATGTAGATTTAATATTAGCAAAGCAGAAATGCTTGTTCGTTATTATTTTATTAATTCTCTGCGTTTATGCAAAACGATGAAACGTTTCTGTTCAATTTTTTGGTATAATAAAGCCTGTGCTATTATAAATTATGTTCTAAAAATAATAGTAAATTTATATAAATAAAAATCTAAAATCTATAAAAAGAAATATACGACTATATATTTAATCCAACTCATTAACATCCGCTTTAACGTTACCAACGTAATACATTTAATCCAATTGACTAATGCATTTTTTACTTCTTTGCGTAAACCCAGATTACCTCAATGAAATTCTGACCGCTATAAATTCTCAGAAATCTAATAGTTCGTCATCATATTCGTCGAATCCTGTATTCACCTTGTAAAAAAACTCGGAATTTTCTTCTTCGATTCCTCAGCCCTCCATGCAGATAATACGGCTTGTAAAAAGAATACGAGATTAACTAATTAAAGTCGCAATTTCCCAGGATGATTTACCAAATATTACATCATCTGACACGAGCGTAATAAGTAATAAGATTCAAAGTTTACGGCTCAGTTTTTAGGTAGGCAGGAATCGGAGCAAATTAGAAATGTTATTGAACTTCACAGCTAAAATCGCAAGGTCATCAGCTTATATAAATAGTGAGAGTAAGATTTCGTTACATTAATGATTTGTTTATATTGGGCAATACGTTCAGTGAGCAACATGGACGCAAAATCAAAAGTAAGTTTTTTGCGGGAGTACCAATGCTGATCATAAATAACTGTATTTGCCTTCCAGTGCTTTAATAACAATAAATTATATATTTTAGATTGTCTTCTTGTTGACTGTTGTCGGAGTAAACGCTGGGCTAATACCAGTAGCTCCAAGAATTTTGGAAGGCCCAAGTAGTCGGACTATTCTAGTCGGACCTGATGGAAGTCAAATTTCGGCAATAATCCCCGGAGGGAGAATTCTCCTAGAAGGCAAACACGGACCGCTACTACAAGGTGCTCCGGAAGTAATCGCCATTCCTTCCGTTGCCCAGTCCATACCAGTTGTGGCAGCTGTACCCGTTGGTGCTAAAATTGTAGCTGATGTTCAGGTACAAGTCACTGAAACTCCCGCAACTACTGCTGATGCAAAGGCTGACGCTGAAAGTGTTTCAGTAGACGCAGTGGCTGTCAAGTCTATCCCTGAACAAGCTGAAGAAGTAACTGAAACTGAAGCTAACACTACTGCACCTGCCACAGAGGTTAATACCACCGCACCTGCCACTGAAGCTCCCCTAAAAGAAGTTCAAACGCAAACTGTTAACGATGAAGCTTTGCAAGTAGTAGAAAGTACAGCGACTAACTCCACTAGTAACGAATCATCAACTGAAGCGTCTACTGCTGCCCCCTCGTCAAATCCCCAAGAAGCTCCAGCTGTTGCCAAAAGTGAAGCAAGTCCAGTTGCATTATCATATATTCACGATTCTCCATTATTTGCCCCAGAGGACACTGGATTCGAAGGTCATTACATTGATGACAACTTGGAGAAACTGTTTGATGATGGTTCATATAAACCTGGTGATTTGGTACAGTGGTAATATTATTTTTTGTTTTGTTTGTTGATTTCCTAGACTGAACGATATGATTGTTTAATATTATTTATTTAGTGTGTATATTATTTACTAACACTATTGTTATGGTAAAGTACTCAAGGCCTGAAAAAACATACTTGTAAAATAACTTTAATAAAGCATGCTTTAAGGAACCTTGTTCTGTATTCAGCTGTACAATCTCTTATATTCAAGAAAACTAAGTTACTAAAGTCGAACTGTCAAGTTATTGCAAGTGTTACGTTTTCTAGTGTTGTAAAGAAGTTATTAATTATTAACAGATTTGTTATCAACAAATATATCTGGTTGTTTCACAATGTTGAAAATAGTGTAGATATGTTTAATACCACAGAATACCACTGAATATAATTATTTACAGGATAATTAAATTTGCTATCAAGTTGCTACAATCAGCACGAATGTGAATAAAATTCCTCAAATGTAAAAAAATATATGATCAAAAGAAAGAATTAAGAGAAGTTATGAAATTAAATATAGCACAAAAATATTAATTATGATTGTGATTAAATATGTAAATTTTGGGTAAAAATAACATAAATGTAATATTTAGTAGAAGCAGGAAGGATATTACTCCTATATATGCAATTTTAATTTTATAATTCATTAGAAGCTTGGATGGGCTTTGACTGAATGACAATTTTCATTAACATTGACTATGTAGATATGTTTGAATAATAACAAAACGAGGAATTACATAGGTAAGTTGAAACACTAAATAGTTTTTATAGGTATGTAGTTACATTTAAAATTTCGTAGAAAATATGAATCAACGTGAAGCTTATATATAAATATACTTATGGTAATATAATTATTTTAAATAAATTTTTTCCAAGAAAAAACAATCCGTCAAAATAAAATTACAGAATACTATTTCAGAGTGACATTTGACAGTGAAATACGTAGCAAATGTCATTACCAAATAAATACAATAATCTATTTATACCTACGTAGACAACACATCTAGAACTGCCTACCAGATATAGTCGTTTCTTTCTTTCTGGCATAATTTCCTTCTCATACGCATATCATCTAATTTTTTGCTACGTATACAAGTTTAATGAATTTATAATGGATACCTTGAGGTTATCGAAAGTAATATTGTTACATTCATTAGTTATATTTCTATGCATATCTTGAGCACATGTTGTTTTCTTTAGACAATACAATGGGCAGTGTTTACGTAAGTAGTTTTCTTCTTGTTTTGATGTAATTTTCGTATATAAGTCCTAATATATTCGCAGGGGTAGTTATTTATTATTTATTTTTGACATCACTTTTACGTTATTGTAATGATTAACGATGTATAGTTTATTTCATCGCTGTTTGCCAAATAAAGAATCTCAAAAACTTCCGGTGCCTTATTTTTATAGCTAGGCTCAGGTAGACTGTTCCGTTTATCGGCAAGATAAGGAAGTTTTTTATTTGGCAAAGAGCGATGAAATGAATAGTACGTTGGACATTAAAAAGAACATATAACTAATAATAATACGATTACACTGACAGTGACATTAAAATGTTTCAAGCTTTTAAAATATTGTAACGAAAATACTTAGAGACAGACAGAATTCTGTCGTAATTCACCTCTACTGTAGTAGTTTAGTTTATTTCTGATATTGATACATTTTTGTCATCTAGATATAGAAAATACTACGTCCGCTGCTTAGTTAAGATAAATGTCTACTGCTATAATGGCATTCTCTTCGTATAAGGATGAGCTTCCATTGTAAATGAGTTACAACACTCGAAAAGACATTTCTTTATAAATAGTTTTATCTACTTACTCAATGTTCTTCTTAAATTTAATGCAAAAAATTAAACTCATTGTATTCCATTCTCCAATACAATATTAACCTAATTTCTTATTTCGTTGTGGCATTTAAAAATCAATCGAATAAAAAATCTACAACAACTAACCAGCCAATGAGAAGAGTTTATCTAGAGTCACCAAAATTAGCAGTAATATTGTTGAAATGAATAAGAAACAACGGTGTACCGGGTGCAAACGATATTAGAGGATCACCTCGATAACTTTCTTGTTTTTTTAAGATATTAATTTCAAGTTTTAGGAGTTGTAACAACAAATCGAAAATATTAAAACTGTAAAAATTAATCTAAATCAAAGGTGGATTATGCCTAAGGTAAACTAGGCACATGCCTAGGGGCGCGAGGTTACAAAGGGGCGTGTGCGCGGAAATTTTAAACAAAGAAAGAAATAAACAACATAAAATTGTGTCAGTAAGTATGCACCTACTTACACAATATAAAAGATTCTTTAATTTTATAGAGATTTAGAGCTTCCGAATACGAATATATATAATTTATAGTTTACGAGATATTAATTATTTAAGTAAAAATTGAGGAGTGGAGCGCAGAAAGCGATAAACAAATGGCGTAACTCGGACAAAAATAAATTAATTTTTATGTTGTTTTTAAATTGTACTATAGAGAAAAAATTCAGCTAAGCTCTAAAATTTTTTTTGCAATATTTATCGCCAAAAATAAAATTTCAGTTTTTTAGACATCACGTAAATTATAAAATAAAATGTAAAAACATTTTTTTATTAATAAGAGCGATTTAAAAATTGTCTGTCTCAGTGATTAGACAAAAATGCCAGTACATAATATATGCCTGTACTCTTCTCGAACACTGCGCATGTGCGAGTCGTAGCCATATAAGCAGTGGGAAATGAGGGGAAATAATAATAATCACCAACTACCAGCTATGCAATGAGAGAATTCCTCGTTCTTTCGAACTTTCGCGCTAGAGGGGCGCCGATGAGGTGCTTGCTTAGGGCGCTCTCGACATTTAATCCGCCTCTAATCTAAACGCATTAAAGAAATTATGCTAGCACTTTCAGTGTTATCGGATCTGGTTATACCCTATGTTTTTAAATAGGAACGTCCTGTATATTTTTACACATTTGTATTTAATGAGTCATTTTGTGTGAAACAATATCAATGTGGGTATTTTCACCACAACAAAAATTTCTATGGTATTTGTGCTGGCATCTAGGCAGCCTTGACTGCTGGAAAATCTTTATTGAATCGTTAAGTAGGGGAACAATTAATTGTGATAAGAATTATAATAGTTATAAATAAGTGGGCCGATTTGTTTATAACTATTTAATCTTGGAAACGGTGTTGTTGATGTAAATAGTTTTTATGGATGTATTATGGATCATTATGCTAGTTTAATAGATTTTCCTTCCCTATATTTAGATACCCAATACTTAACGCACAAATAACTCACATTTTTATTTTATTAATTATTTAATAAACATTTTTTGCAAATGTCTAATAGAAAATTAAAGTAACAGAAAAAAAATCATGTGCAGCACAGTACACGTGATAGAAGTGAATACTTCTTTAGAATAGAGAATGAGAGAAATTAAGGGTGAGAGATTGAAAGAGAGAGAGAGAGAAAGGGAGAGGGATAATTTCAAAAGAAATATAACAATATAACATTTGTGTAAAAAATATTCGGTTTATTCATTATCTACACTATCATCGGCTGGTCGTTCAACTGGTAATACTGATATGATTCGTTTGTGATAACTAAAATATGAAATATATGTTCGTGATTCGATATTTTCTAGATAACGTGTAAAAATTGCATCTATTGTTGTTCCGGATTTTGTTGTTGATTCTTTGGGATTGTTATTTATAAGCAGACCAAATGTTTCTCGAAGAAAGTTAAAATTGTGTAATAAATGCCATTACCAAGGTCCATCTAGTGTAATTAAATAATACGGTAAAGGATGCCATAACTGGGGTTCAAAGGAGTTAGTGGGTTAGTATTCTTAGCCTCCTTTTAATGTGTGGGAAGTCTGCGATATATGTAAGAATAATCACTAAAATTTCACGACCCTGGCGCCTTCACACGTTTTAACTATGGCTGGATTTGATCATGTGGAACACTATAAACTAGAGAAATATGTATTTGTAATATTAATATGTATGTATTCAATTTAGGAAAATAATTGTAAGGGTTCTAGAAATGCATATTAAGTTTATATTATTTTAAGTGGTACAATTTTGTAATAAAAACCAATAGTATGAGTTTCATCTTAAATATAAAATTCCCATATGTTTCTTCTGAATACGGGTATATTTTAGCTGTCCGAGTCGTTGCTGTACGCTTAAATTCACTTTGCAGGAAGTTGTTCGTTGTACAACTTTAGGCGTCACATACATCTAAACTCTTAAAAGTAGGAATATGCCCTCGGTGACTGTTTTTAGCAAATTTTATTCTCTATAACTCTATTCGCGTCAGTTATTCCCATACAGTTTATAGTTCTCGTGATATTTGAATTGAAATGCTCCAGTCGCACATTTTCCAAATTTTTCTTTTCGATATATTTACCAGATGTATTAGTAAATAGCACGTTGGTAGTAAGACTTAATGCATGTTATATAATAGATAGGAATTATTAATATAATTGCATAGATGCAATGTAATTTACTACGTAGATACAAATAACGAATGAACATGAACATATACATCATATATAAAATGATTGAATTGACAATCTCTCATAGACTGAAAGCTTCCAGTAACTACTTTAATGTAGAAATATTCTTCGATTTTAGATGAATACAATCGATCTGGAACTTGATGCTAACGTTAAGTGTTTTTTTTATGCTTCTATAGTTGCTCTGGACAAATGATTGGCTGACATCGTTATGGTATTCTTAATTCATGTGGAGAAATCTACATTAGCGAAAAGGCATTTCTATTACTCCTAGGACCAAGAAACATATTACTTGTCGTATTGTATTTGATAACATAGGCAACTCGGCAGTACTTGTGTATAAGGTAGCTCGAGGTTATGAAATGCTCTTCGATCAAACCAACCTCCTTGCCCGAGTCCCTTCCGATTGTCACAATTATTCAAAAGTCAACAAAGAAAAAAATATAAATACAATCAAAGTCATATATATATAAATCAAAATAAAATCTTAAAGAACTCATTCGCAACTTCTGTATACCTTTTTGTCTACAGCACCTTCTCTTAAGTCATAGAGCGCACCAATACAAAAGGCATATTTAAAAATTCTTTAGTATCACTTCTAATAAGTCTAGAAAGAGCTCTCGAAAATTTTCTAAATATAGATGCTGACGTTAAAAATTTAATTAACTAGCGCCATCAGTTTGAAAATTAGGCTGTGACCAAGATCAATTTTGATATCTCAGTATATATTTTTTGAATAAGTTTCATATATTGAATATTTTTTCATATGAAACTCAATTTAACTCAAATTAAACCCGATTAAGAATTTTTCATTTAATCAATTTAATTTAAGGCTGGAAAAAACCTTTTTAGTTATCATCGAATACCCCGAATGGCATACTCAGTGAGCGAATGACCGAAATACCTAAGGGAATCCTAAAAGTGGAATGGACCTATATATCAGGAAACTTTCTGCTATCGTCAAAAGAAAAACTAAGAATAAGGAAACCGTTTTTTTAACTTTAAAATACTATTTATATTTGTTTATAAAATATTCAGTAACACAAAATCTCAACATTTGTTATTAAAGAGCAAAGGTAACAGAATATGTACCCATAACCTTTCCAAAATACGAATTTTGTATACCCTTAGTTACGAAATGTATAAAATTAGAAAAAAAGCATAGTTTAACTGCTAATTGATTATAATTAATAGTTGAACTGAAGGCAACCATCCATGGAAGCCGGTTGAGGAAAATTTGATGAAGTAGCTCAAGTCTCTCTAAGAAGTCTTGTTTAAATCCTTTAACAGCTTCTACTTTGGCATCAAGTTGGTACCATTGGGAGGTAAATTCAACTTGGTTCGTGAAATATGTGTCAATTGTGGAATAGTTTTGGTGTTTCATAGAGAACTGGTGTTATATTTTTCATTTATTTCTTTTTCATTTATATATATATATATATATATATATATATATATATATATATATTTTTTTTTTTTTATGGTATTTAAACATCAAAAATCAAAAATGTTTTAATTCTACTTTTAGCTTACAAAGTTATTATTCCTTGGTATAACTGTTTGCATAACCGCGGAGGAAATAAAAGTACAAAAAACAGCTCAAGAACCCTTTTTGACGAAAGTGCGGGAAGATAAACCTTCAAAACTGGAAGCGCAGGAGTCTGTGATCATGAAGGAATACAATGTGATACCTGATGGAGTGCTTTTATCGGAGTGTAGAATTTGTCCTATATGTTGCCATAGAAGATTCGGGTATAGGTTTAAAGAGATCGGTGGATTGTCGTCCTTGTACAGTCCTTTTGGAAGTAATGACTTTTTATTGTAAATAAATTATCATTTATATTTGAGACTTTTATTTGAGGAATACAATTGGCAACTGCTTTGTCTATGAGGATAGTTCGCTATTTAAAAACAACAAATAATACTGAGTATCTTAGGGAACTTATGATATATTTATGAGCATGTTCAATTTTACTACTCGCCTTACCGATAATAATACTAATGGTGATATGAACTTTGTCTATATCACTTTGTCAGACATTATCTTTGCATACAAATAGTGATATAAAAGTCAATATCTTCATCTCTGGACAAAGTCTTTATCTTTAAGCTTTCTTTATGTCCCCAATATGCGAAGAAAAAGATGGGCTAGTAAAAACGGAGATTTCTATGGCAATCCCATATAAATAAACTTTGTAAGAGGTTATATATAGATCACTGGCTATCCTCTCCATTTTCCTTCCAAATATCCACCTATTATGCCCTTAATATTATATTATGCCAACAACAAAGACATTGCGCAGCACTATAATAGTTCTCTACAATACCACTAGTTATAATGTAAAATATAATACTTCAGAATAGTTCTACTACCATTGTTTATATAGATATAGTCAGTCAATCGAGATATCGGGATAGTGGCACAGTCTGAAAACTTCGAGTATTGCAAAAAAAACGAACATCATTGTTTACTTTATTATGAATAAATTTGATAGTATAGACTTGGCATGGGCCTTATGGATAATAATTATATAAGATATTTCAATATAAATATATAATTAAAGTGTTTTAATATATTATATTCTCCTAGATATTAAAAGTTAATGAACTAAATTTGAAGCTCTAAACATCAATTCTATCATCATTAATGTATAAAATATACAGGATTCTAGGACAATGTGTGGTATAATTTTATGTATACGTACCTTAGATACCAGTAAATATAAATAAAATTAATAAAGTGTCCCACAAGGTAAAAAAAAGTATGTATTTACATATATTTGTGCAATGTGAAATTAAGCAAAGTACACCCTACCAGAATTTCTCGTACCCGAAATAAAATAATCCCGGGGTAATTGGGGTATGGTTCAGGTTTCCATAATTACATAATAAATAATTTTTAATCAAGAAAGTAAAATATCAAGAATCAACAGAAAAATAATGCAAGATGTCCTATTGATGGTCCAGTTGATAACTTCTATAGTTATATAACCCATAAAATCATGTATTGTAACTAGTCAAGCTACGGTTCAAGTTACCACAATTACATATATACAAAATTAATTGTCAATCAATACAATAACACGAAAATAATTAATAGTATAATACAGTATGGGTTGTTATAGGTAAACTAGTGTGCAAAATTAATTTTCTACCAAAAAGCAAAAATACACAAAACGTAATGTGAAATATCTTATTGACAATCCAATTAACCACTATGTTTGTGCATATTTAAAAAAAGTTATTTGTTTATATTTTATTATGTTTCATGATGATTAATTATACTTGTGCGCACTATATGATTAAATATTCCCCATTATTATAAAAATCAACTCATAAATACTTGTTTCAAATATATTATTCAAACAACTATCACGTTATATATTAGACTGTGTCAGAATAATTTGTTTCTCTTAGAGAATATAGAAGTTTAGCTTTCTGACTTGCTATGATCTAATTTACGTTAGTACCTATTTGCCCATCTGTTGGTAGAAGATTTTATTAAATAACGAACTGATGAAATAGTTTCAGGTTTGTCACTAGAAGTGATACTTCCGAAAGGTAAGAGAAAATAAGAGAACAGAGTATGTGCGGCCATCTATGAAGTGTTATGACATTAAATCTCTTCATCCCCATTCTAAGTCACATTTACTGCTGAACATTTAGACAGTACTGGAGATTTAGACAACACAGCATTACTGGATAATCGTAAACGAAGAAAAATTAACATTGTAAAAACGGTATACGATAAATTATTTAGTTTGCAACAGTAGTTTCAGTGGTCGAAAATTACATTAAATTATACAGAATCTTTTAATTGGAAATGTTTACATGAATTTTGTACTACACACTAACGTCATTTTCCAATATATAAAAATAAGCCTGTTTATAGATGTTTAAAATCGTGGTTGTTTATAGATGACAAAATCGTGGTTGTTGGGGAACCAAAGCAGGCCTTGTTTTTTTTTCCTTATAATATTTTATAAAGATGTGAAAATATAAATAATTTACTTCTACAAATATAACGTGCATGTTTAAAATACTTTTATTTTAATAATAGTTAATATATCAGTCAATTTCATGATTTACTTAGAGAAATTGGTAATGTATATTTAATTAAATTTACTAATGAACTAGTATTTTAAAATAATACATTCAGTTATACCACCAACATTATTTCCATTAATAATTAGGAATTAATCACAATAAAACATATAAACAACGTATAAACAACAATAAAACGTAAAAACATTATAAAATATATAAACAATTTTTTTCTCAATATTATATAACAAATATTTATTACAAGTTATAGAATATTACATGGCATAAGAAGGTGGTCAGGGAACTATGTCTGCCACGCCTTTTTGCAGAAATAAAACTTAGTTTCATTTAAACATTTCCTATTTCTAAAATTACTAAGATAACAAGTTTATTTTAAAGTTCATATTTTAATGAGGCCATTTCGATACCAAGAGGCAGGTGTATCCACCTACAATATATATAGTTTAACTGCAGATACGCCCTTTTTGATTGACTAACACTGCTGAAAGTATCCAAGGTATTTATTAACGCACGTTAGGATACACAGACAGGAAATTAATACTTTCTATCGAAGACTCACTATTAGCTTTTATGAATAAGAAAAGAACTGTATAAAAGTATAAGAAATATGGCAAGGAATGTAACTGATTTGTAACCATTATAACACTATATCGGTAGTGAAAACATTTTGAAAGAATTTATTTTTTACTTCTGAGCATTTACATCTTCAAAATAAAGTACGATAAGATAAAAAAAATTGGGGAAATCTTTGCAAACCGTTTTCAACTAAAAGCTTCAATACATTGATAAATGCATAATTCATCGACGTATTGAAGCTTTTCAAATTTACTTTAAATGCCAATTTTTGACATAGTTCTCAATTAATTGCGATATATTTCCTAAAATTTACTATTTGATTGATATAGTCTTTAGATAGTAATACAAATCGAAAATAAACTTTCGGAATTATATTGTATATTTTACAGAAAATCATTAATTAATTCCTTAAATATAGACCACATTTTGTAGACCACAAATATTCTGTGTAAACCCACTTATTAGAATATTGGATTGACCTTAATTTTCAAATTGACTATAAAAATCAAGAAAATGATTCAGCAAGATACTCCCCTGGTGTCTTCCGTTTGATCACAGTAATTAAAAATAAGCCTAATTAATTTTCAACGCTGATTGTATTGTAAAGAGAAATATCGTTTATTTAAGACAAAAAATCCCATGAATCATCATCAAACCGTCTATCAAACAACAATACTACCAACTCGATTATTATGTGTCATTTTCTTACACAAATAAGAAAATTTTCCTTATGTTGTTATGCTTTTGTTAAATTTTTCCGAGAAAATCAATTTTGATTTTTTAAATTCCAAGGGAATAAATCAAGAGGAGGTATATCCGAAGATCTCGATGGCTATTCCAGAGTGCCTATTCTTCCAACACATTACTCGGAAAGCGTTAAATCCAGCCATTGTCGAACATGTAATGCGTAGTGTGGTGGTGCGCCATACTGTTGACAGTCTGGCGAGAGGGTCGACTTCATTTATCAATAAATTATAGTATAATTCACCTGCTAAATTTCAATAAAAATATGTTCTATCATTTCATTTCCCAGAATTTCAGCCCAGAAGTTGATTTTTTGAAGATAGTAAATATGATTTCAATATATATGTGGATCCTCATTGTTCCAGTATCTACATTTATGTTATTACTTTACAAATTATATTATTTACAAAACCGTTAAGAGAGAATGTTGTTTCTTCCCAGAAACAAATATTGTTTATCAAATTCGAGTACATCTACATTAACGTAGTTGCTGAAAATATAATTAGCCCTAATTTGAGAAAATTTTATTTTTGTGGCTGCAACAATACCATTCATTCTATGATCTGTCATTGTATGCTTGGATTCTAGTTGCATCTCTACTTGAGTATAGATATTAATAAACAATCAATTTTAATCATCTTTTGATAACCACTTAGTTAACGAAATGCGCGTCGAGTAACGTGTTATATATTGTGTTCGTGGAAAACTTGTCCTTAGCTTGTTAATTCATCGAAGAAGAAGAAGTTCCAGTGCCTTCCCATGATGGGTCTATTTGTCCTCGTCTCTACGTGTAATCTTCTACTCCGCAGGCTGTGGATTTAGGGACAGGAGATCAATTTATATGTATAAAGACTTCTTTTTTCTCTAAGAAAACAGGTTTATTTGCCTTTAATTTATTTATTGTAAATATGGTTAATTATAGCTAATTTATTGTTTTAGCCTAATCGCAAGATTATTCACCAATATATAATATTTATTTCGAAGTATCTATTAAAATTTAAATCCATCATAACGGGCATTGTTCTATATTGTTCTGAAATGAAGTAACTGAACATTGGTATAATTTATTTGGAGTTATGATAAATATCTTAGTGTACTCGTAGATGATATATAAAATATCTTCAATATGTATTCCCGTTTACAATATCTATATTTTTTAATGCCACATATTATAATTGCATGCTATACCTTTCGTTTTACTTTAAACCAGTTAGTTAAAAGCAAATAATAAGAAAAATCCTATTTTCGGTAAGTAGTTTCATTAGCACTGGAACAACAAAAAAAGTTTTGAAACACCCACCTGAGTTTCTTATTTTATTCTTATCAAAGATTATTCACCGTCTTCAAGGAAATTTGCGAAAGCTTCTTTAACAAGTGTACTTGACTATATATCAAACAAGGTCGTTAAGTATCCTATAAATTGATCTCCGCCGAATTATTTTTTATCAACAGTCGAGTCGACTTCACAGCAGATACGAACTGTCCAAACATGAACGCTATCGTAAGTACTAAACTTTATGTGCACGTTTTTAACAAAAACAAGCGTAGAAATAACACTATTTTTATTCGAAATTAATAGATTGTACTCACTGTGTATCTTTCAACAAAAACTTCACAAATTATTTCATACCTACATTATCTCATTTAATGTTTAGTTTATTCAAGATCTTCATATTACTAGTACCTTTTTGAAGTTTTATCATATATTTCATTCGTTTTGGGTTTTCGACTAATTAAATATAGCATATACAAATATATTATAAAATACATACCTAAGGTCAAGAGAACCGATATATATATATATATATATATATATATATATATATATATATATATATATATATATATATATATATATATATATATATATATATATATTTTTTTTTTTTTTTGAACTTAATTTATTTCACCAGTTCTCACTTCTATCTTCTTCTCATTCTTTTATTCATCGTACTGAATCATGAATATACGGATATTTTTATACTCGTACATATTATTGACTTATTCAGTTTCCTCCATTTCTAAATGTACTTAAGGCCTTAAATTTCGTATCAATATCCCCCTCTCTGTTCTACCAAATTTCTATGATTAAGCATGGAAAATTCTCTTACGTTTATTCGTTCCCACTTTTATTGCATTGATTGTTCCATTTTACTTACATAATATTATGCTCTCTCTTATTAGTACTACCTCTTTGTCAGATTATGGTATATCTTGCAAATTTTATATTTATCCCAAATTATCTTATCAGAAAATTTTTAATTTGGATTTATTTCCCCTTAACTACAACCAGTATTTTAATACTGATACACTTATTTCGATAACGACGATAATAACAAAGCTGTCCTGTTTTCAGTGCTAGCTTATTTTGTATTAGTATGTCAAATTAGTTAATTTAAGTAGTTTATGTTATGGACGTGTTATACTATCAATTATGCAATTGTACATCTACATAAATTACCTAATGTTATAATTAACCAATTAACCAATAATGTTATAACTATTTGCAGTATGACTTATACACAAAAAGATAGAATATTACTAAATGGATGATGATCGACTGGATATATTTTGTTCTGCAATTGAATATATTAAGAGTGTTTGAATGATATCCATATGTCTAATTTCTAATCATTTACCTACAGAAACTTATTTCTTTTTAGTTGTCATTAATTTCCGTTTATATGTATAATGTTTTTCCCTGTCCTATAACTATGATTTATTAGATCATTGGATATGTAATTATAAATAAATAAATTCTATAATTATCACCACCTCTTGCAATTATGATTGATTTCATAAAACCAATAAATTGTAATGTTAAAAAATATATTGTCAAACATACAAAAAGAAAATTGTAAACCAGCCTGTTTATTTTGGTCGTAGTCATCAAAGGTTTGGTTGATAATATTGGTTTAATATGATTCCCGTCTTTACAGCATCGGTATGTGGTCGATTTGGGGATATCAATAATATAATTATTATGAGAAGTGTGTTTTTCATAATCATACTATTCACATTTTCTGAGTAGTCCTGGTACTTTCAATCACATTATTTATACTTGATAACAGTACTTAACAGAAATTTTCTCTTCATTGAATTGGTGTTTCATCTTCTGTTAAACTAAACAAGAACATTTTAATGTACTCGCAACTTCATGTATATCCATCACGTTGCTCTTGTTTTATATTCGTTTAAAGAAACAGTACAGTAATCCATTCCTCTATCATCAGTTAACAGCTTTGATTTAACGTTTCTCCTTCGAAAGTTGGAATTTTCGGAATCATATTCTCTTTATTTGAAACGCAACAGATTTCACTTAATTGTCAATACTTTTGGACAATATTAAAATTAAACTAAACATAATACACGTAAAGCTATCTACAAATTAATAATAGCACTTAATTTTGATAAATTTGCACCTATCGATACCTACTATTTTAAATAAATATGCATAATGAAAGCGGCTTTATAGAAATGTATATATGTATATCATAATTTACGACATAGAAAATATTTAAAATTTTTTGTACTGTTAAAAATAATGAGAGTATGTTTATTGAAAATTTCGTATAAATTCTAATACTTTAAGATAAGGATGATCTTGTCTTGTTTATAAAATTAATCAATAAATTAAATTAACATTCTTGAGATATATGTATCGTCAGTTATTCACTTTTACATTATTTACAAAATGGTATTAATCTGATTATTGTTTATTATATCCATATTAACTTTCATATCATATTAATGATAAATGTGATCTATAGTACTATTTCCTTTGCGTATTGTGATATTGGTTTGTAAAAATAGGTATAAAGAACTTTAAATAAAATTAACATTTTTCTGTCAATATATTTAATAACGCCCATGGAAACCTTTAATATTTAGTAAACATTACTGTCTTTTAATGCTTTATTTATTATTTCATTTTGTTATTTTAATTCCTAACGTTTTGGACCTAAAATATTCTTTATTGTTATAAAAGGTTAATTTCAAAGTTTCCATTACTCGCTGTTATTATTACTGAAGTAGGTTGGAACCTTTGGTATGAAAATAATACTGACTTTGAAGTTTTCCACAAAACACTAAAACACTATACACTACACTCGATGCGCGTTTCGCCAACAAAGTTGGTATCATCTGGAGAGGATTAAAACTGTTTTAATCATCTCCAGGTGATGCCAATTTTGTTGACGAAAAGCGCGTCGAGTGTAGTATATCGGTTTTTGGTGTTTAGTGGAAAACTAAGTCAGTCTTGTTTCGCTGTTATTGATAATTATTTTTTAATTACAACAATACTATACCTGCGACAAAGTCAAAGATTTAACTATTAAATTTGATAATCGCCATATTATATTTCATAATATAATCCATTTGACAATTAAAATCTTTAATGTGTTTAACACGTTTAAAATTCTGCCATATTTTTGAATAATTGTGACTTAGGCGCAAGTACATTTTTAATAGTAGACTGCGACACAATTATAATATTAATTGGAAACTACTGAAATAATAAAATACTCGTATATATTATACAGATCACCGTAAAATATTTTAAACACTGTCACGAATTATTTTGTAACTACAAAATAACATCAATGTGGAAAAAGAGAAATATTCTAGTAAATAAACTCTAATTCAACTGTACTGTTATTTTACAATATATGAAAATATTTGCTGTACCTACACTAATGCATATCAGCATTCATTTCTGGTTCTTTTATAGGCAATTATTGTCTTCCTTGCTGCTTTAGTAACCACTTACGCTGGTATTATTGTCCCTTCCGAGACAATCTTACAAGGACCTAGCAGCAGGACTACGCTAGTAGGTCCAGATGGAAGTGTTATCTCTTCCCTAGCCCCAGGAGGTCAAATTGTTGCTGGCGAAAGCTCAGGAGCAATAGCCCGGGCCGGTGGAGCTCCATTTGTGTCCATCCAAGCGGCCCCTGTTGTTGCTGCTCCAGTAGCAGCTGTTGTTGCTGTAGGTAAATCTGTAGAAGTTCCCGCCTTACCTGCTAATGTTGAAGGTCAATACGTTCATGACTATACAGAAACTTTGTACGACGATGGATCTTACAAGGCTCATTTATATTAATTTTTTTAATAGAAATGTTATTGTATGCCAAATATGTAGCAATTAATTTTTAGTAATAAATTATTGACAAAAATCGTTCATTGTATTTATTTAATAATAGTAATAATGTGCATTTACAATTGTTTAAATAATTCAATTTAAATAAAACAATAAATAATAAATATTAAATAGTAAACGACAATAAATATAAAGTGTAGAACATAGAAGTAAAAACTCACAGAAAAAATAGTAAAACCAACAGTTTATTTGTGATGTAAACGTACATCTAATAGTGTAGGATATTAGATTAAAATATAATACAATACATACACTACACTACATACGAGTCAGGTAAGTTGTGTCATTATCAGGTATATTATATTTGATTGAAGATTTTGTATTTCTTTTGTTATTTATTAATTAATTACTTAAAAAAATAAACTTACAGGAAACAATACAGTGAGTGCAGATTCTTCCAACTAATTAAATGTAATCGTGAAATGATTTAACTTAACTAGATTAAATTAACTGAAAGGTATAAGTTGACTAGGTGGATGAAGAATATGTTGAATACAGTATAGTACTGTTTCGTTTTGTAAACTTTTTTTATTTTCTCTTCACATAAAATGATGTATACTTTTGTACGATATTCAAAATTATTTTGATAGAACCGTATGACGTTTAATAATTTGTATGCATAAGAATGAATACGTGCTTAATTAAAGTAAATCATAATTTAGGGATGAAAGCTATAACTTACTTATTTATTTATAAATAAAGAAACATACAAAAATAAATTCTTTATTTGTATAACACGAGATCCTACTTACAGAACAAATACAATACAGGAAAGAAAACAAGAAAAGGTATTGTATACCTAGGCATTTTCTATTAATAAAAAAGTGTGGCACTATTTGTGTGAATATATTTACAAATATTATTAAAATACAGTTACATCTTATATAAACTGCTGATTTCCGTGACTCATTACTTCTGAGTGTCAAACAGTAAATAGTTGACTTGTTCCTTGTCCCAAATGATCATTTATTTTGGATAACGTATCAGATTATGCAAAAAATTATAGATAAATGTAATAATAATTCTCTGCTAATGTTAATTCAGCTTTACTATCTTCTAAGCCACAGTTGCTCATTGTATATACCTCTAAGAAGAAATATTGCATTGTGTTTGTAGGTTAAAGATTTTAAAAACATTTGAACACCTATATATGTCCTCACCCGATTCTGATGTAGATAATGTACAATATTATCAAGCCTTCATTTGGTAGACTATATACAATTTCTGAGAATAACGTTTAAAGTCATTAAAGCCAAAGTAAAGTTATCCTATCATATGATCAGTGAAAATAAATCTCAAATCTGATCATCAAAATCAACATTTAAATACTTGTGGGACATACTTGAGTTAGAATAATAATTATATAGAGAAAATGAATAGCCATTCATTCTACAAACAGTATTTTTTGTAAAATGAATTTTTGTTGAAAACTGACTTTTTACAATTAAGTCAATTTAATTCTACAATAGTAACTCAAACTCATTTGCGACGTTGAATAATATGAAATAGTAATGAAGTAGTTCAATCAGTTTGGAAACAAAAACTCTCAGCCAATAACAGAATGAAAAAGAAATATATTTTGTGTAATTTGAAATTATCCATATGTAATAAAATTGTATAAATTCTGTATCAAGTTCTGTATAAAACACATACAACATCTATCCATGTTACATTCTCGCCTAAGTATAACAGAGAAATATCATAAACTGGTCTTTTGTATACCTCCACTAGTCTTGATATAATTCCAGAAAACTTATATGAACTGACAGACTGTCAATTTAAAGTCGTTTGATATTATGGTTTACAAAAGACTGAGGAGATTGGGTCAATTATTACAATATATGAAATATTTGTAAATATTACATTATTATCTATATTAATGTAACTGAAAATTCTGTTGATGTATTCGAACTTGAAGTTTATTTTTTCAGACTTCGTCATGAATATATATTCACTATTTTACTCTGACAATTATATTCCCTTATGCTAATCTGCAGTAAACTTAGCCTACCATAGCTGGCGTCAGTCAACTCGGTTGGACAAAAACAGTGAATTACCAAAAACCTTAATTGCTTGGACATATAGAAATTGACTTCCTTCCCTACAACTTAAATCTGCGGAAGGTTACACACAAAGACAAGGACAATTAATATGTATTACTCTTATTATTTCATAAATAATGTCTTAAATATTGTTTCTTTGTTTCAGGTAAGAGACGAGGGCAATGTGGTCATTTCTGTGTAAGTGTTTATTGGTATTACTATTTTATTACATAGCTTTACTTTGATGTAATGAACTTCATGATGGTCCAAAATTAAAATCTTGGAAGATTTTCAATACGTCACGAAATTTACGTAGCACTTTATACGAGACAAAAACAAAATTTGACAGGTCTGAGTGTTTCTCACAAAAGTTTTTCCTTGAATTTTTAACGAATTCAGTAGTTACTTTAAGGAAACACTATATAAAGACATTTGATATATGATATCAGTAAATATAGAACAAATGTTGCTGCAAAAATATTCAAAATCTAAGAGTATAATATACCTACCTTATTGATTAGTGTCTATAGAATATTGATCATTACTATTATTTTACTAATTTCTTCATGTGCACAGTTTTAAACCGTTGAAAATAATAACAGCATTATCATATATGACCAGTTATGTATACGCATATAAACGGGATTTTTTTTATATCTGAAAGGTACTGCTACACTTTTTTCATCTAGATAACATGCAGTTGACCTCTAAACTAGGCACAGTGATACAAAATATGCTGGTTATACTGATTTTTATGTGCGGGTTAACTTGTTTCAGTTTTATCATTGAAAATACATAATGAGCAATCGGTTTAATTGTAGCGAAACCTTGATTAACTTTAGATAAAGAACTTATTACAATAACAGTTTAACGCCGATCGATGCAAGTAAAGTAAATCATGTGGAATGGGCATGACAGGTTACGTTAAAAATTTATATTACGGTTTACGGGCTAGACAATAAATGGTATAAATAAATTTCGTTCAAAATAAGTAGACAGATGTTATCAAAAGTAAATAATAGTAGAGAATTCCACGAATAAACAAACTACCATAATAATTGTTACGCTCTGTGGCGTACTTTGCATGACATACTTTGTACAATTTTCAGTTAATATTTTACCAGATATTCCAGGTTTTTATAGTTTATATTAAGTACCTTGACCAGTAGATGCGACTGCACCAATTAATAACATGTACTTGAGATTATTTAAGTAGAAATAAGCATATTCTTTATATTTATGTTTTTGGCTAAGCGACGGTCGGATATTTAAAAATGAAAGATGAATAAGCCATTAAATCCATTCGTTTAATGGTTATGTTTATGAAGGTAAATCATTGAGAAAACACCACCTGCCTCTCCTCAACGATACATTTCACAAACTGCAACTATAAGACGATTCGTTGCTTTATTTACACAATAAAGTATGTAACCTAGAAGTCGGGAATCGAGAAAGGAACTACCGAACCTCAAAGCGGTTATCAAATGGTTCCCGTATAGCAAGGCTATTGCATAATCGCTGTAGGAAACACCTACTCTTCGGGCAAAAGCCCCGTCAGGCATTGAATTATACCTAACAGCGATCTTCTACCACTTTCTCGTGTCTCTGCATGACCCAGAGCTTTTTAGAAAAAGAAACCCCGCCACGGGTAGGATTCGACATTTGTCCCGGATGGAATCCGAACGACAGACAGCTGTTTCGAACTTATTAGTTCTCATCAGTGCCGTACGAATTTGTTTCGGCATTTGTCCTGGATCGGCGTACCGTGTACAGCACTGATGAGAACTAATAAGTTCGAAGCAGCTGTCTGTCGTTCGAATTCCATCCGGGACAAATGTCGAATCCTACCCGTGGCGGGGTCCCTTTTTTTTACAATGAAGTATGATTAAATGATTAAAGATATCTAGAAGATTATAACTTCATTGCCTTTTAATTTCGACACGCTTAATTTTAAAGTAAATTTTTGAAAAACCACCACCTGTCTTTCCTCAGCACTATGTTCCTCATATTGAAATCATCAAGCCAAATCTTTGGTTTATTACGCAAATAAAATATGATAAAATGACTACTAGTATCGGAAAAATAATAAACTCTTTACGTTTCACTTACGACGGGCTCTATTTCAAGGTAATATTTTGAGAAAACACCGCCTGCATCTTCTCAGCGTTAAGTTTTACAAATTACAACTATCAAGCCGATTCTTTGATTTTTCATACGCGACAATTTGATGAAATGATTAATGATATCGCGTAGACTATAAATTCTCTGCTTTTCAATTTCGATACACTTAATTTTAAAGTAATCTTTTGAGAAAACATCATATGTCTCTTCTCCAGTGGCGGTTTTATGGTAGGTGCATTTGTGCAGTGAGCTCCCTTAAAAATTCCTAAAAATACCTATTAGGTGGTTACCAGTGGCGGATCTAGAATTTTACCATGGGGGGTTTTGGATTTTGAAATGTTACTTTTTTTAGAATATCGCGATTATCATTTTATGGTGTCAAAAATAATAAAATATTGTTGAAAATTATTTTTTATTACATGTACAATGTTAAAATCTATATTGTTATATAGTTTTCTCAAAATATACAAGAATATGCAAATTATTAATTAACAGTACCACGATCCTCACGGGGGGGTTTGAACCCGAACCCCCCCCACCCCCCCCGTAGATCCGCCACTGGTGGTTACTATACATTACATTATAACTATACATAGAATGTTCCGAGAATATCTAATAGTCTCGCTTATAGCTTATTAGATGTCGCGAGAGTTGCTAGCCGTAGAATTTATCAGACTTATCTACGGGATATTAAATCTGCAGGTCTAAATGCATAGCGCGTTAAGTTTTCATCTAGCACACATCAGAGGACCGTTTAACCATGTGTTAGAAAGAGAGGTCTCGGGCGCGTGAAACAGGAGATTTCTATACGCATGTATAATGATATTTGCGTGCATTTGTAATGTACGTAGCATGTATAATGATTGTGCACGGCCCCGCAGAGCACAGTTTATTCTATAAGCTTTGACGTAAGTGTATTGCATCAGGTTGTCTATTGTATTGTCCTGTATTGTATTGTCTTGTATTGCATTATATAGAATTGTATTGTCTGTTGAATCTGGGCTGTTTATGTTGTCACGTGTTGTTTGTATCTTTATAACCACAACGAGAGGGAAAAGATCGCAATGGAGGCACATTAGGTGGAATATATAGCGGAATTAATACGTGAACTGTACGAACCGTTCCTAAAAATGCTGAACTTTTAAAATAATGCTAAGGTAATGTATTTTTGACACTGCGGGAAATTATTACAATACAAAAAATCAGGCTCAAATGTTATTGGGTTATTTAAATAACGATAACTTTAAATACTGGCTAGCGTTTTTCGCCAAGGTCATGCCTCATTGTGAAATCCTTTTTAAAGTGTTTCAGTCTCGATCATTGGATGCTGTTAAGATGATCATTTATTTGAATAATTTTAAAGACACAATTATAAAAATCCAGACAACTAATTCCTCAAATTCGCCTGAAAAAAAAATACGATCCCATAATGACATATCATTTTTTGCGCAAACTAAGCAAGTGTGTGATATATTAATTACCCAAACTAAAGACAGATTTGAGTTTAGAGAACACCTGTTAGCGTCGAAACTATTTTCCTCCAATAAATTTAGTGACTAAGAGAAACAGAAAGATTTTGACAATGTAACGAAAACTTATGAATATTTGGACAAAGTTAAATTGAAAAGTGAATTAACGGTTATACACAGCAGAGAAGATTTTCGTGAAGTAACAAATTGCTTAGAAATCTTGCAATTATTTATAGATCGAAACCTGATGGACTGTTTTAGTGATACTGTTTTATTATTAAAATTAATTTGTACCATACCCATGACAAGTGTTGAGAATGAACGCTGTTTTTCGACGCTTAAAAGAATTAAAAACTTTTTGAGAAATACAATGGCGCAAGACAGACTAAAATTCACTTTGCGTGATAAGTATGGAGAAAGTGCTAATTGCAGCGATTCCAGATTATTAAAATCTGGATTTTAATGATCTTGTAATTGACGTTTTTGCGAATTACAAGAACAGACGAATGGATTTTCTATATAAATAACCTCAGGCTTTGTCATAGGTAAGTTTATTTTCATTTTTCGTTTGTTATTATTTTACCGATTGCACCCCCAGACAAAAATTACACCGGACGCAACTGCTCTTTCAGCGACACGTTTGGCAGATAGTAAATATCAAAGCGATTTGTCGATTTTAAGTCGCAGCTTATGCACACCTCATGCTATCACAAGCATTTGCAGCACATCTAGCATTATAGTTGCACATTCTTTAACAATATTTTGTTCCAGTTCTGGAAAAGCAGCTATAGAAGTTCTAATAATACTTTTTTAATCAAGGAAATACAAAATCATCCGCAATGATCAAATAAGGATAAGTCGGAAGATAATCAACTTGTATATGCAAACGTATCATTCTGTTATCAAAAACTCACTGAGAGAAGCTATCTAGGTCTTTTGCTGTGGCTATTAGACCGTGTTGTTGAAAATAACCATACTAAAATTCATTACGGCATAGTTGTTGAACAAATTCAGTCAAAATATTTCTGTGTCGCTCTACTCGTATATCTCAATATAGAGTTTTCTTTACTGCTATGCCCATTATGGTATTAAAAGCAGCAGGCAAAATTATTCTTCGACGCAAAACTGTCATAAACACTAATTCTGTGACCATGTAATGAAGATTCAACAAAAGCATGTGGACTATCAGTGCTCCTTATTCACATATTTTGTACATAATTTTTTGGGGTACATAGTTGTACCCCGAAAGATGAAACCACCTTTCGTCAGATTAAGTGTTACATTTAGTAAATCGTCCAATATGTGTGGTACAGAATTTTCTTTTTCTGGAAGAATTGAGACGATAAAAAGTAAAATATTTATAAAATCGTAGTGAAACTTCACATGTACACATCAAATATTAAAGAACAGGAACTATAAAGCAAACCCGTATGGAGTATGATGGCATATAGATAGCTATAATATTAAGACATGGGCCACATTTACATGGGCAATGATGTTATATAGCAACAGAAAGTTTTTCGCCTTTGTTTTAATGGGAGCGAGGGATTTAGCTCAAAGCTATTCTTTCACAACATTCCTGGATAGTCACAGGGATACATACATATACAACCATCCGACTTATTTGGGAATCGAACCCACTCCCGGATTATTCCGAGACAATAATTTAGGCCAGCTCCAAGCGATTAGCATAATTGCCCCAAATTAATCCAGGGAACTTGGAGATCTTTTGAGGAGTAATAATGAGATTGTTTGCCTTCAGAAGATCTGACCATATCATATACATTTAATTGAAAAGTATTTAGAATTTGATTTTCATATCATAAAAAGTTTAAATTAAAACTAAAAATGCTAATAACAACTATATGGCTACTGTATCAAATTTAAATTATGGTTAATTAATTAACGTTAATAAAAATATATTTTTCATAATAGGTAATTTATTCCTCAAAGCTTTATTCTGAAATACTTGAACAAAGGCAAACGGTTTCATAATACATCAAGACATAAACGTACGTACCTATAAAGTCGTGATGAAAATGAAATTAATTTTGTTGCCTTAAAAGCACTTTCTTTCAATATTTTATAAATTATTGGAAAAATTCGGTTTTCATTTTTGTTTACCAATGGAAATATTTTACTAAGAACGAATAATTTATATTACGTTTGATACGCAACATTAAAATGAAATTCTTAACTCACTTTTCTAATAACTGTTGCCAAATATCGCCAAAAGTACTTTGTGAAATTTCGTTACATTTTAAAACTTTCGCCTGCTCGACAGATACGTAATATTGAAATTATTTATTAAATTTCATCAACACTTATCAGTGGTATGTGTCTTATACAAAGCTTTAAATTAACGTGAAGTTCACTGTAAAGATATACATTATATATAGGAATTTTGTTACGATATTTTATTCTAAATAATTATTTATGAAATTGATATATAATTAAAGAAAGTAAAGTTTCAAGTGGAATAAAAACAACATTAACTAACTGTGATTATACGATATGAATTTCAGTTAACTATTTCATTTAAATAATTAATTTTCAATTTAATTTCTTTTCATTATTCTCCTCCATTCATGTTGCGAATCTTATTCCATGCTGACAAATTTATATTTATTTGTTACAATAAATATAGTGAATAATATAAAATTAATGTGTTAAAACATTTTTATCGTAATTAATATTGTATATGGATACGAAGCTAATTTCTTATTATAACAGAATTTAATAATATTTTTGCAGTAAATACCTCTGTGTAAATAACTGCATGCAAACAATTCCAAAAAGAAATGCACTACACTTTTACAACATTCTTACATTTAACTATTTTAAAGATTTAAAATAGTTAAATTTTTAAATAATTTATTGCGTATAATATTTAAAACCTTTCTAGAAAAAACCTTACATCTGCTTTTATAAGTTACGAAAACATATTCTTTTTAGCATAATTACCTGTTTAACCTCATATTTAAGAGATTACATGGAGTACATCTTATCCGTTTATTTGAAGTAACTTAGCGATTCGATACTTACTTCAAATATACAGTGAGTACATAAAGATTGGACCAATTTGATAAAATTTTTGTAGAGTAAGTAAGAAACAAACAGATCTATTTTGATAAACATTTTTTGATATACCTATTTTTTATGTATGAACATATTACTTAAGAGAGAATATTTTTATGATGAATAATTTCTTTAGCAAAATATACAGAGCAATGTTGTAAAAAATACCAAATTAATTAATAAATAAAAAAAATTATTGTGTACTCAAATTGTCTCCAATTGACCTCCTGGCAATGTGTGAGTTGAAACTGGAATTTGTTTATTATATTTCAGCATTAATGTATCTTACTTCGTTCCAAATTCTGTCTTTCAATGCTTCCATAGTACTTGGTCTATTAAGATATACATCTTGTCCTTAAGGTGAATTCCACAAAAGAAATATTAAGTGTAATTAGAACCAAAAATATAGCTCCACTCCTATACCACTCCACTATAGGACACTCAATAGTTTCTCTTCGGCCCCTCCACTTCTACTACACCGGTGTTTAAAAACGTCGTTAATCATCGTTTTGTTGGAACTACATTGACTGTTCTGGTATTTGGGGATTTTCATTTTGAATTCAGGGGTGTACTATAAAAGAGTGAACACTGATATGATAGATACATAAGGCTAATTAACATAGACAAGCAAAATTGTTGTGTAGCCCTAATAAAAGCATGTAACGTAAGAAAATGCCAAATTTTAGACAAAGTATAAGAATTTTTGAAGAACGTCACGTCAATTAACTGAAAACCGATAACGAAATTGTAACAGCAAAAAATAGGATTCTGGGAAAAGAAGACACTGACTTAGTTTTTCACTAAACTGCAAAACTAAGTCAGTGTTATCTTCACAACAAAGGTTCCAATCTACTCCAGTAATAGAAAAAGAAGATACAAAGAATACTGATAATGAGAGTGCCACTAGTAACTAGTGTCGGAACAAAATTATGAAAAAAGTATCAATTTACTCAAACCTTTCTAAACGAGTTAATAAAGGCGCCCTCCCGTCTGTTGAAAATCATACAGAGGTAACTTAGAATCAAGAATTGACTTGTTTTAGGGTTTATCCAAAAAACCATGAATTATAAAAGAAAAGTTTATTTATTTTTAGAGTTTTTGTGGAATACCTTAAGACGGAATAAGACAGTGCATACAATTTGATACACATAGGGAGAAAAGTAAGCCAAAATTCTTTTATTGTGTTTGTTAACAATCATATACTGCAAATTACTTTTAGCAGGTACACCGACTATTTCGTGAAATAAAACTTTATTGTTTACGTTATTGATCACATGTAATAAATATTTTTTAAAAGATGTTGCTGTTACATTTTTGATCACTTGTAATTCTTAAATGATAATTTTCATTTCAGTACAAAAACCTTAAAAAAATATTTCGAGATGTTGCCAATTTTAAATCAATTAGTGAACCCCATTACCCACCAACGTCGATTTTATTTTTTTAGGTGATATTCTAAATACGATAATGGTCTAATAAATATCAAGGTTTTTGAAAGGTATTAATAATAAACAAATATAGAACTGACAAACGACAATATGTTGCAAATCCTTCAGTGATAGTATTATTTAAGAAAAAAGCAAGGCTACCCAATAACTATATTACTGACAATTATCTATTTATAAGAATATTTATATATTTTTGTATTTGTTCTTTATCAATTAAAAATATAAAAACGAATTAAGAAGCAGTATCTTGTAAACTATTTAAGACGTAAGAACAAAAATGTCGCGAAGAGATTCTTTAATAAACATCTATCATTTAGGTTTCTTTAGGTTTCCAATATACTATAAAAGAAGGTCTATTACATATAGTACCCGATACACCTGAGAAATATAACATCCAGTACATGATTTTCAACTGCAACGATAGAATATGTTCAGATAGATTCTGTTATATGTATATTGTCACGTAATGATCTCATTCCTTGCAAAATATATTATACAAATAATCTAAAAATAATAAAAATTCAACACCCTGTATTTCCCTGGAAAAAATTAGATGGAGGGTATGTCTATAGTTATTTTTTTGTCTTAAAATAATGGTATTGTCTACTATTAATTACAGTCCTACTACAAAGGATTGACTCTCCCTGTATGTTAAAGACCACGAAAAAAATAAATATGCGGTGAAAAATGTTTACCGCAAATGCAACTGAATGCAAGAATATTCACCGTACTAACAATATTCAGCATAAAGCAGTTTAGTATATAGATGAATATGAAGTGAAACATTTTGGGAAAACTGACTATATGGTTTTAAAAAAAAAAAATTATATGAATACTGTGAATCAATACTATCGAATAATACGTCCAATATTGATATTAAACACAGATATCAACAGAAAAAATTAATTTAACAGTCCATCTGGTGTTTAGTATTGAAAGAATTTTAACGTCTTTGAGGCATTTATAGCATAAGCATTACACAAATTCCTTACCGCAAAACTTGATGAGACATTCAACCAGATCGACCTTTTACATTTCTTTCATGTTTTCGTAGGTATACTTTAAAGAACACTGAAATATAAATGCGCCGATCTAGTTTTATACAGTCAAAGAGGTGTGACGTAAAGAGCAATGTCGGAGTTGTTTGTTATTAACTGGTTTTCTTTCTACCAATTGCAATATTATTCTCGCTTGAATATGAAAGGAGAAAATATATTTTAAGAAAATTGCGTTAGGATATTTATACTTTATACTATTAATATATATATAATATACATGAAAAAAGTATTTTTAAACCTGAGCTCATTTTATCACCAAATTAGATTTGGGAAAAAAGCATGCTAACAAAAATTATACAAAAGTACACAGGAATTTATCTGACATTAAGTGCTTTATTTTTAGTAGTTACAGGAAATTTCAGTTTAGGTAAGCTAAAGGTAATAAAGATATAATCTAATGGAAGAGAATTGCATTTATTTGCCACTTATGTACTTCAAATATAGGGTGTCTCAATTGGAAAAATAGGATGTGATTTGTGAACAAAACTAATTATATTTAACAAACTGGTTCTTTTTATTCTTCAACATAAAATGAAGACGACACGGTTACAAATGGAAAAAGATATCGTCCGTATGGCCACCTCGACTCATCTGGCATGATATCATTCGTTTAATAAAATTGTCGATAACAGAGGCAGATAAAACTGGCTCTATTTACCAAATAAAACGTTGCATGTTTGCCATGAGGTCATTAATTGCCCCTGGCTGGGTGGTGTATACTTTTCCCTTGACATAACCTCGAGGAAAAGGTCCAGTAGTGTTAAATCACATAATCTTACAGGAAAACGGAATGATGTCAGCATTCTGGGAGACAACATGATCAGGAAATTCGTTATGCAACAGAGTTATGGTTGCAAGTGCTGTGTGACACGTTGCACCATCTTGCTGAAATCATACGTTTTTCAAATCCAAATCATCAATTTGGTGGAAAACGAAATTATTTAAAGATAACGTTCTCCATTTACTGTGATAGAATTAAAAGCTTCATTTTTGAAGAAGTTTGATGCAGTTCAAAATTTCAAAATGAATGGGCAGCAAACCGTGTATCTTTGTGGATGCATTTCTTTTTCATGAACAGCATGTGAATTTTCAACACCCCAAATTCGACAATTTTCTTTTCTGTTGTATCCGTCAAGACGAAAATGTGCTTCATCGCTGAAAACATTTTTGTTGCAAAAATCAACATTACCAACTTTTAATTGCTGACTGACCGACTACGACTAGGACGAATTGCTGTTGACTTATTAGTAACAGAATCCGCCTCTTCAAATTTTTAGATAGAATTTACCAACTGTTAACTCTATAGGCTCTATAGACTAACTTTTGTCCTAATTTCGTGCGAATTTTTCTTAAAGCAACTATAACTGATCGCTCGCTTTCATAAAATAGTTGTATACAATCAATTCGTTGTTGAACTGTTAATCGCAGCATTTTGACGTCGTATGGTTTGTGGATGACAGTGTTAAATATTGACGCCTTATCTTTCACATAACATAAATGGCACACAATGCAAATCCTATAATTTCAACTGAGACACTATTGTGCGAGTGTACATTAAAATTTATTGGTAATTTATTAGAAAATGTTTGTTATATTATCAGAAGTGACTCCAGTAGGTATTGATATATTAGTAGTGAAACCATATATTTTTTAAACATTTCTCTATTCTGATATGAGAATGTAATATATTTCTTTGTGTAATTCGGAACACAGTGAATAGCGTGAAATTAATTTTAAAATTTGAGATTTTTATAGGACTTTAATATATCCACAGGAAACCGAGAGAAATAACTTCATATACTTCACTTTTTGTGAAAAATATTTAATTTTAATTTTGTTTTTCTTTTACGATCGAAGTATCTAATAAATTAGAATATATGCACGCTATTCATAAAAAACTCAGAACTGACTTAAAAACAGAGTACGTTTTAAAAACTGATTTCAAATTATTCGTTGCTGTCTTTTTTCCTTGAAGTTTGGTTTAGTTCACTGGACGAAGTTAAAAAGCTGTGTGTGAATGATAATGAATTTTATTAAACGTCAAATTTATGTTATTTTAGTAAAAACATATCCAACAATTCAACTTATATTGAATAAATTTTTTTATTGTTTATGCAATAAGTTAATATATTTGCAGCATAATCAGTAATTCAAAAACGTATTTTTGTAATATAAAAAATATACAAACTATATATAAACATTCTAAAGTGTTCATACAACTGCTTTTACTTTGTATCTCTTCCTTGTTCAAATTTCGTGCAATATTTAGCTCGGGAAATTATGCTAAATGGGAAATATAGATGCTAGTATCACTAGATGAGATCTACATATACTATGGCTCATTATAGTTCATTAGTTATGTAACTATAAAAAAATAAAATCCCTTAGTGAAAGGGAGAAGAAGATATGGAGAGTCTTATGGGCGACAGGCAGGCTGTGAAGATGAAAATATCACACATTTTTTAGTATTTCAAACAGTGCTATATAATGCTTACATCATTGATGATGTAAGCACTAACGGCCGCGAGTAACTCGTACATGACGTAAAAATCAGAGGCGGATCCAGAACATCGCGCTGACATACACATATAATTTTATGATAAACAATATATTACTTCTCAATAGTGGACTTTGTGATATCCAAAACAATAGGAGCAATACATATCACTGAACATATAACATTGAACGTTAATCAATCTTAGAGTTTCAGGATATTAGCATCTGTTCTAATTGTTCAGGAGTGTATCTGTATCTGTATCTCCTACATTACACCGTAATTCGGTGCTGTTAAAGTGCTATTCGGAAAACTTACTCACCCATTTTTCCACTGTAGCACGCGAAGAAAGTTTACGCGACATTTTGCAGCCTAATAACAATTTTTATTCAATTTAAAATAAAGTACGCGTGAGCGAGCACTCGTTACATCTCATAATGAAAGTGTGCAACTACTAATAGAAATCGTTTCCTCCTATCTGAGGTAGTCGATAGGATCCTGATCCTTTCCAATGTCGTATGTGGAAAATAGTTTTGATTATTATCGATACAACTATTAATTTTATGTTGTTATTGACAATATGAAGTTTGATAATCATATCCACATTTATGTAGAACGTACGATTTATTTTCAGATGTTTAGTAGTTTAAGATCCTATTCCTTGAAAATAAAAAGAATAGTTCTTTCTCTAGTTCTACTTATGGACACAACTACCTCCATGCAAATTCTTAACTATAAAAAGTAATTGGAATTATGAAAAACTAATTATATCTCGAAGAAATCCTTTTCAAGAGAATGGTTCATATAAAATGTGCTCTTACCTCTTAGTTGTAACTTTTATACACATTTAGAAACACATGACAATTTTTTAAATGAGGAAGTCAATAAAAATGTACGCAGTTTGTTGCAGTAATTGTTTAATTATCATTTTGCAGATAATATGCCATTTTATTAATGGCATTCGCATGTTACTAACGGTACAGATTGAAAAGGAAAATCCGGGAACATGTGTTTCTTTATAACATGGTGTAATGTGAGATATTATCATAGTAATAATTACTATTATTTGTCATATTGCATTTATGAATATTGATTATTGAATAATAAGAGTAGAATATATGGTATAAACAGGTAATGGAGTTTATTTTTCACAACATGACTAATAATATTATTGCAACATCAATAACGCGTGACAATATTTTTTGTAATGACTTGAATTCAGTTTAATTCAGACCTAGATCTAATTTTCTTATTAAAGTACATGCACATAACCAGCTGAAGATAAAAGAGCATAATTGCATAATTTATAATATTGGATAATATACAAGATGGCCTCCCCCCCCCCAAAATTAAACCGAAATATTTTACGACGATCCTGTTTTATGTATGTTTTTCCTATGTGTATTGTTCTGTTCCGCCTATTTAACGAAAAACAGCAGATAAAACGTCATAATGAAGTGGTAAAGGAGATCTAGTTAAAAATTGTCAAACATCTTGCGAGGCTTAAATAACCAGGAAAACCACTGAATTTACTACTGTAGTACAGTCCTGGGAAGAGGCTGAATCTTTCGATGCAGCAAAAAAACCAAGAGACCAGCTTTCCATAAACAATAAAAGATTACACGTTTCTTGATGCGTATTTTGACAACCATGTTGACATCGTCGGGAGATGGGTAAAACTAATTTTACAAAAGTAAAATTAATCTGTCGAAGAATATCCCAATGTAAACATTCCTTACACCCAGGACCACTCTGTTTTATGTTCGGTCAACCCCTTATTATATACATTGAAAATTACGTTACTACATGATACTCCTGTATATAATCCTACTACCCTGTGTTCTTTTAGACGTATCTGAATCTATAATCTGTATTTGAGTGAGGACTCTTAATTGTCTGTATTATATCCCAAATTATTCCTATATTAGTATTAACATAATATATTTGTTATACAGCGATATTCAAATATATAACCATAATTTTCCCATAGCTGTTATCCAAAATGTTTAGAAGTAAAAGGGTTTTACATTACATTTCCACTATACGCGGAAATGTAATGTAATCGTGTAAAAAAGTTTTTTTCTAGCCTTTATTTGTCTTTTTTCGGTATAAAAACCATGTTTTTTAAACCATTTTGTGTTTGTGTTATTATCGTTGTCGTCGGCATTAATAAAATTTCTTGTTAGTACAATAACTCAACTAAATCGTGTCGAATCGATCGGGTTTTGACTGATTTTGATCGGAGACGTCTCCCAGACGACACATATTGATTTTGAGGTGGATAGAACACACTCTATCATGTACATGGGTCATGAAAAAGCACAATTGTGGATTATTTGAGAAATTTTTTTGTTAGCACGATCACTCAACTAAATCGTGTCGGATCGATCGGGTTTCGACTGACTCTGATTAGGGACGTCTCCCAGACGACATCTAATGATTTTGAGGTGGATAGGACACACCTCACCCTGTCCATGGGTCATGAGAAAGCACGATGGTGAACTATTTGAAAAAAATAAAACTGTCGCATAAAACACATATTCTGCATTTATGTGTTGGTTTATTTTTTCTCGGCCACTTAATGTCAAGATAGAAATGTTTTGTATGCGGAAAAGTCCGTTTTAAGGTTTTAAAACTGTTTATTTATAATAAAATTCATATAATTAGTATAATACTATACACAAAGGCAGTCGATTATAATAAAGAAAAGAAAAGTGGTTCGTAGAAAAACAATATTGAATTTAAAGGAACTTTAGTGAATACATGAAAAAAGGATAATTTAAACGAAATAAGTATTGGGGACATGAACATAAGTATATGAATTTCTTAACAAAAAAGCTATTTTCACCTTATATGGCACGTTTCTTGCACTTTTTTTTCAGTCTATTATTAAAAATATTCGTAAAATTCCATTTTTAAATAAAACTGGTGCAAGGTCGAAAAATCGAGGATAAATTCATACTTCATTGTGTTAGTTAAATAATCTTCTATTAATATCAGTTTATAATCGGTGATATTTATGAGGATGCTACCAAAATATTGATTGTAAAAAAAGTAACCTAAATATTAATCTCGAAATTTAACCTTTACAACAGCATAGTACACAGCGAAGGTATAACACCAATGGTTAACAAAGAACTGAATGCGAATTTTCCTTAATAATGCATATTAAAGTAGCATCAATAGAACCAGAACTATTTTTATTTTGTTTAACTTTGTGCCGTTAATGGACGTGTAATGTCTCTATAATGTTGATACCTAATTGTCAAATCAATTCTAAATGTCCAAAACAACTAATGGTTTATAGTTTTTACTTTTTGAATTAAAAATTCCAATTTTACTTTACAAACGCTTTTAGAACAGCTTTCAATTATGTTCAAACTGCTTATTCTTTTTGGCTACATCTTAATTGCAAATTAGGGTACAGAAACTTGACTTGGTACCGTAAACCGGGGCTATTTAGACAAAGTTTGAGAGATTCTTCTTGGTTTTACAAAAAATTAAGACGTTCGAGCTTATTATAGTTTGTCAAACCTAAAGATCCTTTGGCTTTAAAATCTGTGAGAAACGGCGCCCCTTGGACCCCCAGTGTTTTTATTTTTTTTTATTTAAAAAGGTGTCAAAGTAACCTCTAGTCCGGGGTTACGTTGACATGGCATTATTTTTGAATAGAAGTCAATGTTAAAAATAGTACGGGTTTATTTGACACCTTTTAAACAAAACATATCTATGATTTCACGTTTTTATAATTATTAGAATGGTAAAACATAATAAAGAAAAGTCTTTGAATAAGAAAAATCAGATATCTATTTAAACAATTTCTTACTCATTAATAGGACTTTGGTTACAACCTTATAATCAGTCTTCTGTCAAAATCAGTCATTACAAATAATTGCCAATGTTATTATTATTATTAACAATCTCTTAGAAACATTTAAATTAATCAACGTTTACAATAATAAAAAGTAGAAAATTAGCCCGAATCTTCACATTGCTCACACTCGTAAGTAAATTTATTAGACCACAGATGCCACATACCCACTGGAGACAGGTACGCAGTAGATCCAGTCTTTTGTTGAATTATAGTGATTGTAATCACATTTGCAAATTGTGCATAAGTTAACCTCGTCTCTATTTTTCTTCATGTGGAATGTTTTCATCTTCAGATGAACTAGGACTGTCATAAAGTTTTTTCGCCTTGCATCTTATTCTTTTCTTTGAATTGGTTATAGATCCAGCAGGTCTTCGGGAAAGTCCAGAAGTTGACGCAGTTGTTGGAATATTCTCTTTATTTTACTCAGCAATAGCTTCCTCTTCGTTTTGCACCGAAATGGATTCCTCCTCGCTTTGCTCAGAAACTGCTCCCTCTTGATCTTGCCCAATAGTCACTTCAGTTTGTGTTGCCTCAAAAGCCTATGCTTCAATAATAATCAATTGAGTTTCTGGTCTGTGGAGGATTTGTTTACCTCTTCTGTGGCGCAGTCTCTCTGAATTGTAACTCCTCGTTTCTTTGAGGAATTCGAGTAAGCTATTGTCGAGAACTCTTCCTGATTCTTGTGTCTGCTCCAACGGAATCTTTCGTAGCATAGCTTAGGGATCAAAAGGATAGAGTCCACAAGATCTGAAAGAGCTTTGCAAATTATTTTTTAATTTGGGAGTAATAGCATCTATTAACTTTTTCAATAACAATAGAAACTGCTCTTTTGGTATCGACTTCTTTCTTCTAGACACTTACCTCCATTTATCAAGAACTATATGCCATTGTTTTTTCATGGCAGCGAATATCCCAACATCTAGGGGCTGTAGCCCCTAGAGTTGGATTTGGTGCAAGAGTTGTGAAATAAATGTTATTAGCGAGTACAACTTGTATGACTTCGGGCGCAAAGTGAGGGGCTACCGCCCCTCCCGCCATCCCTGCGTTCTTGTCTCGCGCAAAATTGGAGGTCAAATACACAAAAATATTCTGTGTCAATGTATCCCCAAAAACTGTCAAAATTACCCGCAAAGTCAATGTAACCCCGATTTACTGTAATGTCTACATCCATAAATCTTATAGATCTGCTTGATGTGGTGTAATATTTGTAAATTCTTTTCGCCAGCTATACCAGTGAAATAATAAATATTATGTGTTTGAATGCGTATTTACAAAGGACATTAAGTAAGGCTAAAGTTATTACAACATATGAATATTCTGTAATAAATTCTATGGGCTATTTAAAAAAAACTATATGTACACCAAAAAACTATTCTATTTTACTAACAAAGTTTATTAAAATGAACAGAGATAGGACATTAATAGAGTAATAATATAACATTACATACTGTGAAAGTATATGAAATAATAAACATAACATTAATATTTTCAATTTTTCACCATAAATTTTGTTAATTGGATGTCCTTGTAATGTCTTCTAAATTCAATTATTTATCTTATTTACGTATAAGGAAGGGATTTGTGAATATAAGTGGCACATATATAAAGGACATAACTATATTTGGAAATATTGACTTCGACTGTGGTTCGCAGTCAAAGTCAAAGGTTCACAAGTTTCCGCGATTTAGGCTTATGTTAAAATTTGCGCCCTTCTCTTTTTAAATTCTATATTTTAAAATAGCTTCGGCTTGAATATATATCTCGATGGGATAGACTCCACGATATATATAATTGGTGCCACCAATAGATTTTTTGTTTGAGTGAAATTATTTATTTCTTACTGTTTTCTATTTCAATCCATATTTCGCTAACAGTACACACTTCTGAATTAAGAATTTAGTAAAAGTTGTAGTTACTATCTGATAAGTATCCTTTAAAATAGAGGATTATATAAACGTTTCATTAAATATTAATTACAAAAACATTACATATTATCCAGTTTGTCTCATCGAGCCTAGATACCTCCATATCTTAGCATATGCTCAATTTATTCTTATATTGGCGCATTTTTCTTGTAAGTTTATCCAAATACATTACTTTACTCTTTTTATTTTTGTAGTTAAATAGTTAGTTAAAGAAACACATCATAAATAAAACGATTTAATACTTTTACTTCATCTAAATTTATTACGTCTTATATATCCTTTATAAGAAAAACAATAAAGGAAGAGATACTCATCTCTAAATAACAAAATCGTTGTAAAGCATGTTCCGGACAGACTTCACCGTTCTTGAAGCAAAATTAACTGAAGCTCAGGTATTATATTTACTTTCCTGTTTTCCTAAAGTAGGTTAATGAAAATACCAAAGGAAATATTTTAAGATAATTCTCTACTATGGCAGGATACAGTTTATAACCCCGTCGTTCCTTTACATAAAAGACAACATATAAAAATCGATGTAGAAATTATTAGTAGTGCTTTGTGCTGGTACACAGTATATTGTATGGAAATACAGCAATTAATATTATACTTGTGAAACTTTTGTATAGGGTCTTGTACATTTCTTATACATTAATTATGTATTATGCCACAACCATGATGTATTATACCACAACTTGACATAAAATACTACAGACTACTGTAACATATGCAATACTGTAAAATATTAGACGGCATTATAAGAATGAACTGATAAACAATTTTGAATATACTTAGAATTACAAAAGTATATTATATAAAAGTTTACACAGCATCATGGTGCATCAGGTAATTGCATTGACTAATTAACAATACAAAATTGTGTACATAACAGGAGAGGGATATTAAAACGTACCTCCAAGATCCCTATAATACACTCCACCATAAAGTAGTCCAAGTTAACTGAGGATATACTACACACTCAAACTGAATGAATAAAACGTCGATATAGCGCCACTAAGATCACCACCTGGCATGAAAAGCTTATACATGGCAAATATTCCAACCTAGGGGACGAACATCGGCGGGCATTGGCAAGTATAGCTGGACGTACTAATTAAATGCAGGAAATGTGTACTTTGGAATGGAAAGTTTCGTGATAGCAATCGAAGATAGTGTGATATCTGCTCGCAATTATGAGAAGTATATATTAAAAAAAGGATGGAAAACAAATGCTGTAAATGCAAAAAACTAAGAGACACAATCGACCATATCATTGGGGAATATCCGGCTCTGACAGACTCAGCATAAGTAGTTATTGCGACGGTCGAGGGTGGGAAAATTTTCATGAGCGTGGGAACTTTTTGAATATTTGTTGGAATACATAAAAAAAATCACCAAGCAAGTGTTAATTAGATAATTCTCAGGTGTGTCAACAGATTTCTAGCCATTGGCCGTGCAAGTCTTCAGCCTCCAGCTCCTGACTATTGTTTATGCACGTCTTTTGCCCCCCGTCTCCCCGCAGCAGCACCCCCGATCATGTCTACACCAACAGTCTCTGATTATTGTCTCCCGGCCATTATTCATGCACATCTTCAACTCCACCCTAGTTCAGCCCTCCCAGCCTCTGGTTCCCTGATGCGTATCTTCAGGAACCTCTGATCACTGAGATTACCCCCCAGATGTAGAGAGAGCAGAGTCTAGTGTCTGCAGAACCTTCTGGTCATTGTCTTTATCTCAGAGCGTCTGGTTATTATCATGTCTTCAGCTCCCGTGGTCACTACCGATGGGCCAAATGGATTCAAAGTGCGTCAAAACGAACATAGCATCAGTACTAACTTATGTAGGAAAACACAACCATATAGCGAGAATTGTACATACGAAGATGACATGAAAATACAACCGGGTAAGACCACCACCATCCTACAAATTTCATCCATAACTAGTCCATGATACAGATAACCATCTGCTATATTGATATAGGCCAATAATCATTGATAGTAGAGTAGATTACAATAGGTCAAATATCGTCCTCATTGATAAAGAGCAGCAAAAGAGTAAATGTCCTTTTCTACAATTATTCTACATGAATGTGTTGAATTACCATCTTTCTAACAATTAATATTTATGTAACTCTATAGGTAACTCGTTTTGAGTGACCCTAAACAAAATAGTTTAAAGATGCATATATTGTGAATATAATAGCGATTTAACATATTGCTTAATTTTTTCTTAGTGTCACCGATTTGCTGAAAAATGCATTTTTAACCTTTTACTTAAAAAAAGACACATCAGAAGTTCGTGATGATAAAAACGCTTATGAAATGTTATGTTTATTGAAAAAATAAATCCACGACAGGTTTGTAATTTTTCTGTTTACTGTAACTAATAATTTTTAAGGTTAAAACATGGTTTCTAACCTTCTAGTGATTTCTCTTTATAAGGCGATACATTTATAAGTGATATCCTATCGAGTAATGTTCCCAATATAAAGAAGAGTTTCCTTATTGTAAAGAAATCCTATATGAACACCATATGTTCACACATTTCTCGATAGGCATTACGTGAACTAAGTTGGCATAATCGGAATATGTTTAAAACTCTTTTTTTAAGTTACATTATCATTACATATTATATATATATATATATATATATATATATATATATATATATATATATATATATATATATATATATATATATATATATATATATATATACAGTTTTACTTTACTAAATTTGCACTTACTATTCCAGTTCTATTTTTAAGTCAATTTCATTAATTTGCGCCTCACAAACAATGAAGAATAAATTTGTATCATCTGCTGATAGTGTCAACATGGTTGACGAAACGTACATCGAATAATAAGTACTCATTCTGTATTTGTGGAAGGCCTCTCGTAGGAAAAAACTCACTCAAATACTACAGAATTATATATCCTCTTTTAATAAGATCGTAACAATGTCTATGGATTACATAATGTAGAAAGAACGGACATTCTTAAAAAGTAACTGAAAATGTGAGAGAGCAATATAGCCAATTCATTCTATTGTAATATTTGTAAGTATTGCATAATTGTATGCAGAATAAAACCTAAGCAAAAATTAAATATCAGAAATATTTATTTTAAATCGTCATACTACTGAGCACAGTGAATCATGTCACCAACAAAAAAAAACAGACCTAATTTACAACTCATAAATAATTCAAATATATTTTCGAACTTGTCAACCACGCATAATTGAACCGGTTTTAAAATTTTGCGTGAACCACATACTAAATTTGGGGGACGCCCGACCATGTCGACTTCATGAGGACTGCCTCCCAAATTACGCGATGATGTTTGCAGAAAAATAGATGCAATTTTTGCAATTTTGCAATTTTTCTACAATTACTATCTAGTTCATATACGCGGAAAAGGCGCATAGAAGTTGGTGGCCGATTTGGGTGTGGGCAAGGTTATCGGTCGGCATATAAATATACAGAGTAATTCCATTAAACGGTATCACTTGTTCACAATCAACAGAGCAAAATGAACTCCTTGGTAAGTATTATTGCATTTATTATATTTAATAACTGTTAGAATTTAGCGAGATAAATCGGATGGCATTTCAGGCGGCTTTGCTTTCGCGTTTAAAGTCCAGGGCTTGTTCTCGCCTCATTTGAATTGTTAAGACGTGACTGGAATGTTATGGTCAGCGGTTTTCAGTTTCACCGGCGCATTCGGTATTTTTTTAAAGCCGGTTAATATTCATAACATGCTTGCATAGTTTCTGTCTATTTTTCCCTAATCGTAACATAACTATTGTGATATCTCAAATAAATGGCATTACACCCATCAGGGCAATTGCTTTAGATTTTTCAATAAAGTGTGAGGAAATTGTGCGCATCTTCATAATCAATCTCCTTTTAATTTTATGAAAGTTTTTAACTCTTGCTGTAACTGATTTTTTATATATAAATTTAAATCGATCTCGAAATGTGTATAATTTATATTACTTATATATAAAGTTAAAATTAATATTAACTGACCCTAAATGAACTGTTACTTTTACTTTAAGTCGGTCGACAATAAATGACATTTTTCTTGTTTTACGTTTATAGAAATCATAAATTATTTACCTATTGTCGAATGATTATAAATTTACTTATATAAGTAGATAATGGTTACGATTATCAGAACATATCATCTTCTTCACTTGATCTTCATTTTAGTTTCAAAAACACATATTCGTGTTTCATTTTTAAGTTTGACTTTACTGGAAAAATATTTCGTTATGCTAAGGACTTAAATACTTAAATTAAGACTAAATGTTTTAATAAACAGAGTTAGTTACTTTTGTTTAATTAATTGAATAACTGTTCAATTAATTCATAATAAATGAATGCATCAAAATATAGTTATAATTTTTTATAACTATAATTGATATACATCATCTTTATCAAAAAAAAAAGATGATAGACCACCAGTAATTGAAACAGAAAGTAGGCAACTTTAGTGTTTCGAAAATAGGTTTTCTTCTTACCCCTTTCATTTCATGTCAATAACAATCATTTTAATTATCCTTCTAAATTATATATACATTGAGGATATGTTGTCTTAACCTCTTATTTCTCAGAATATCAGTCAGAAAAATTATATATTTAATATGATAGAAGAGCTGATTGACTGCTACACCATGCTGCTCATTTTTTGCGTTGGAAGATACATTCAAAATTTTTAAAAACAGAATATATATATATTTTTAAAGTAGTCTGAAAAGAAATATTTAATTACAAACCAATAAATAAGTATACATAGTTAAGCCATTTAAGTTATATACATTGGTTAAATCTTAAAATATCGTTATATTCTTGACGTCTCTTTCTTTATGCCGGCTGTATCTCTCTCATTATAACGTTCCTCAATGATCTCACTAACTGAGGAATAAAATAGACATGCCACCTAACTTTTATCTACTTTCTATATAATATAATTTCTAGTGTGAAATTGTCATTTGTCGTGTAATCTATTTAGTACCCCCTCGGCTAAGATCATGGGAAATAAAATAAGCAAGTACAATTTTGTATTTTCCATTGACATGTAAACTTGGTGATATTATTTTCTATTCAATAAAGTTACCTTAGTTAGCCTTAGATGCATTGTTACTATTACCTCGTAATTTATAGTATATATTTTCTTTAGATTCCTTTAAATTTTGTTCTCATTGTGGGCCAATTATCGTAAATTAGTACTTCATATCTATATAGGAAAATAGGGAATTTTTGACTGTTATGTTGAAATTTAAAACTATACTAAAGAAAACTAAAGAGAAATATGTCATTCGTTAATTTGTTCAATAATTTTCAATAAAAGTCCAGTATTTAATATGCAGAATGTATTGCATAAAATATATTCTTTTGGTATATCTGATGAAGTTCTTAATTTTATTTTTGGACACGTCAGAATTCTACGTTCTAATTCTTCTTAAATCTATGAACGCAACATATTTGATTATTAGGTACTAGATACTAAATAAAGGTATACTAAAGATACTTTTTATTTACTTAAATCTAAGGTTCTAAATTTAAAAATAATTATCTCAGCCCTAAAGCTTCAAAAAAGCCCTAAGCCTAAAGCTTCATTAACTAATAGAAATATATTATTATCGTACTAAAATAAATTCTTATACCACTCTGGCGTCCTACTCCACGTGACCTGTACAATTTCATAATTTTCACAGGCTGTAGCAATCCTCTTCGTCGCCGTAGCTTACACAAGCGCAAGTGGCATCCTTGCCCCTGGTTTGGGGCTTGCCAGTGCCAGAGGAGCTCTCGAAGGTGCTCTAGGAGGACAATGGATCCCTGATGTTCCAGTCGCCGGCCACGGTGCTGCCCTCATCGCTCCCGGCGCGGCCGCCATCGCCGCCGGACCCCTCGGTCTTGGACTCGGTGCACCTCTCGGTCTTGGTCTAGGTCTCGGCCTTGGCGCCCATGGGGTAGTATCCAAAGGCGCTCTCGAAGGCGCCCTAGGAGGTCAATGGATCCCTGACACCCATGGAAAGTAATATGTTAGTGTTGATGTGTGATCGAAATTTCGGTGTGCCTATTTTTCCCCTTCTGTAAAATATGGTATATATTTTGATAAATAAATTTCTTCTAAATTTTTTCGGTGTTCATGTATTCTTCCTCTGCCATATCTCTCTCAGCCTTTGTTTTCTTGCTTTTGTAGTATTTAATAGGATAAAATTGACTGTATAGCTCTATGTCTGTACCTTAAATTATAAATAAACTTTATAAAACATAGTCTTGTCTCTGACGTTATACATTAAAAAACAATGCATCTAGTAAAGATGTTTAGTATTCATTTATAGTAAGTAATGCCATATATAAGTGTCTCTAATTTAATTACAAATAACTAACAGTTATAAAAGTTAAAACAGTGAGTACATTAAATAACAGAGAAGTCTACATAATCCTAACGTCTGGGCTCAGAAAATGAATTTTTCTAAAAATAATAAACCAATACCTACTTGTAACTTTGTAATATCTAATATACTCCAAACATTAGCTTTTTTATTACATTTAAGGGATACTGGCCATGAGCCTTACTGCAAGAATTAACAATTAGAAGTTGTTCAAATAAAAAACTAAACCGCATTAAAACAATGAGTTAAGTCAGGTCAGAACTATATAGATTATTAGTGTACCACTTAAGCATATTTAAAGAATTAACATAATCCGAAAGATGAAAAGTCTAAATTTACTAATAAACCATCAGCAGTACTTAAAGAAACTTAAAACATCTACTGGTGAAACTACTTGTGAATATGATAGCATTTCCAATAATGCGTGTCCAAATCCTTCTACCTTCTAACAGAATCGTTCGACATCTACAAAAAAAAATATTTCCAAATGTTGACTAATGCCATTAATAACTGCTTCTGTACGAATAATTAGTCTAGTACCAATTTTTTCCTGACAGTATTATTTTTGGATTGATGCAATGACTCAGCAGAGATTCTAAGGTTATATTTGAGGGATGTACAGGTTTCAGAGGGCCTATTTTTTTATATTTTCTTTACTGTAGGATAAAACCTTGTACTTTGTTCATTAATATATTCGGAGCGTCTGTAAAAAAATCTCAGGGTCGTCTTATCTTTAGGGTGACTTAGTAGTAGACATTATGAGGGTGTCTGTGGTAAGGGTCGAGGTTTCAGAGAAATAAAAGTAGTTGAATTACCTTCTATATAATTATTTGATAAATTATTTCGGTGACTTAAAATAAATTTAATTCATTGTAAATAAAGGCCTACGGCTTCTTATCTATTACTCCATTAATTTTTACCTCAAATAAATACTAAATATACAGCTTGTATAAAATTAGGATGGAATAAATCAAATAAGAAATTTAGAAAAATATTGTTTCATTGCATTCTGTATAAAAACTATACGACGCAAATTACATGTTTTGGACTATAGAGGGTGTAAGAGATTTAACCACCATTTTTTCAAAAGTTGATAGATTGAACCTAAATAAACATAACACTATTACACATAGGGTGGTCAACCCTATCATTTACAAGAAAAGAAACATGTGTAAATCTACGTATGAAAGTAGATGTATATACCTATAGTGTTATACAGTTTTGTGGTTTTTAATATATTTTATAATGAATTTTGTTTTTGACATAAAAACAAGTCACAAGACACTGAATATTATTTTTTTTTGAGAGAAAATGGGTGTTTAAGAATAAGTACTTCAAATAAATTGTGACTGATATTTATTTTTTAAATGGATGTAAGAAGCATAGATAAATGATATGCTAATAAAAAATAAAGGCTGTACTATTCTCATGATAATAGATAGTTCAGTTATTGTACACGTAGGTATTATAGTCATTACTCCAGTAATTGTGCCGAATGCATCCCATAAGTTAATAAAACACTATCGGTTCCACCCTTTCTTGCTCAAATTCTTCCGGTATTATAAAGTTTATTCAAGAGAATATGTTCGTACAACACAGAAACCAATCAATAGAGTAGTAAACTTCATAGATTTGATCTAAACAAACAAAACACTTTTTCGTTTTCTATAAATATGTTATTGATTATTAAAATGATGAGAATTATAATTCTTTCATCCATCAAAGAATAAGTATTGGTCTTGTCTGATAAATTTTAGAAGTAATTTTGTTTGAAGTAATCTTATTCTCCATAAATAAACATTCTATATTTTTGAACGTTTTCTTTAGATCAAATATAATGCTAGGCATACACAAACTGAATCACATATACTCATATACAGGGTGAGTCGGGAGGAACGAAACAAACTCCAGGAGTGTATTGTTCGTATAAAAATAATGCAAAAAAACTCAAATGTTGTTATCAGATTTTTATTTGCTTTCAAGTTATAGCGTAATTAAAAATGAACAAAACTTCATACATTAACGTTTTGGTCATCATAGCGTTATATATGTTCAAAAATACCGCCATTCACCTCTAAACATCTTCTGCTTCTTCTACCAAGGGTGCCTGTAGCTCTCCTGATTGAGTCACGTCTTTATTTAATATTGGCTGCAGCATTTCTAGTACGTTGAATTAGTGCATCCCGCGTGTCTACTTTTACTTTATATACTTCATCTTTGAAACAGCCTCATAAGCAATAGTCTAGTGCTGTGAGGTCTGGAGATCTTGGAGGCCAACTTATAGGACCACCGCGACCAATCCAACGCTCTGGAAATCTTTCGTCTAAATTTTCCTTTATCTGACGAGCGAAATGTGTAGGAACTTCATCGTTCTGGTAGTACATTTACATTCTGATGTTCAAACGAACATCATCTAGTAGTCCGTGTAATTCATTTTGTGAAAAAATTAAGTAGTTGTCTCCTGTGAGGCGATTCTCCGAAATGAAAGGGTCATTTAAGTAACCATCGACCATACCACACTACACGTTTACCGAAAACTTATGTTGAAAGTTGCTTTCGACTGTTGAGTGGGGATTTTCCCCACGCAACAGTCGAACACGATGAAAATTCCCATAGTTGTGAGTATTATTAATACTCACAATTAGTGTTGTTAGTATTATTAATGCCGTCATGGGTAAATGTTGCTTCATCTGTAAAAAGTATGCGCGATACAACACAAGGATTCTTATTTATCCATCGAAAATTCCTTACGTTTATGATAATCTTCCGGTTGTAGGTGCTGTACATGGTATGGATGTAAGTCTTGTTGGTGGAGTGTGTTTATTACTCTTGTTTGTGGAATGCCCAATTGAATACTAATTCTCTGTGAGTTGGTCGTTGCATATTCTGCTACTACATCCAAAATATCTTCTACCTCTTCTAAATCTTGCCGAGTAGCTCGTTCAGATGTTACGCTAACACTGGGAAGCGTTCTTTGTTGAAAATTCTGATAAATACATTTTTATTAGGATGTCTGTGATGTGGAAACCGTTGACGATATTCTTCAACAGCAGCTTTAGCATTGCCAATACAAAAACCATAAACAAACACCATATTTGCATATTTTAAATTTGAATACGTATGTGGCATTTTGTAATACTTTAGTCGTTCAAACTCCAAAATAAACCTTAAATCACTGTCATAATACACTGACACATTGTCAAAACAACAAAGTTATCAAACATTTTTAAACTTCGAACATGGCATACTAGATAACCATTTTTAATTACGCTATAACTTGAAAACAAATAAAAATCGTATAACAACATTTGAGTATTTTTACATTATTTTCACGCGTACAATACATTCTTGAAGTTTGGTCCGTTCCTCCCGACTCACCCTGTATATATCCAGTTATAAGTTGCAAAGAAAAGTTAGCTGCATACAATATGCAGCTGAAAGCAACCCTAAATTTACATTATATTTTCAGAATACATTATGTATGTATCTATAGATGTATTTGCTTACATATTTTGTATACGTCAATGCATTTTATGTTAGGCTAGGTTAGGGTTCACACTCGACAAACATTCAGGATTGTGACACGAAATGCATACCTCTCGTACAGAATCAGTTATCGAATTTTCAATCTGCCTTTTGTCGAGTTCAGCCGTCGGCTATAATATATCTTTAAACTAGTTTAACTAGAATCGTAAGTATGATTCTTCTATATGACTTAACTGATTCAAAGCAAAGATTATGAAATCATAAAATTGTTAATAACAGCACGCAAACCTAACGATACGTTGTTGTCACATGCAGTCAACGATTCGACCTTGACATTTTATTAATAATTGTATCAAAATCATGGCATTCTTACTATTGATTTAGTGGATGCCAATAGTAAATGCAGTAATTTTTTTATAAGAAATGTGCTTTAATATACACGCCTACTTAATCATTTAAGGAATGCGAGGTTGGTTAATTAATCATATTGTTCTGGGTAAGCAAGTTGCCGATCAATGAAGTCAATAAAAATTGTTATATTTTTATTATTTATAGAACAGCACTTTCGTTACGGATATACCTATAAGTTTACCCTCGGTATATAAAGTAGGTATCAGCGGCGGCTCGCGGGTTAGAAAATAGGCGAAGAATTAAGTTGTGTCAACAGTTAGAAAAAAAAGTAGATGAATTTTTCTTAAGACTTACTTAGAGCCAAGCTTATAGCTATCTAATTTTTGTACACTAAAATCTAAATCAATTCTTTGATCTTTAAGTGAGGCGTAGTTATCTATTATATTTTCATAAAATTGCTAGTTCTTTTTTAGTTCTAGCAATAATTCTTTCTCGTTAGAAACAATTGCTAAAGATTTCTTCTTGGTAAATGATATTTCTTGAATACGTCTTTATACCTTTAAGACACGAAAAGCTTTTTTCCACTGACGCACTTGTTGATCGAATAGATAAAATTGTACAAAACAATTTGTTAGCCTCTGTAAAAATGTCTTCGTATTCATTCCGTTTTTTCAGTATTTCATGCAGCGGTATAGTTCTCTAAGTTTCATCACTATATAATCGGCAAAGTTCGTTGTTTAAGTCGATGATATTTGGTAAATATATTTCCATAAAATTGCTCCAAATTTTTCAAATAGAAGGGAAACACGAGCTATATTGTTCAAATTTTGCAGTATCAGCGAGACAAACAAACAAGTTTTTGCAGTCTTGAAACCTGACGTCTATTTCCATTAAAATATGGTCCAATGTTTCACAAAAGGGTGCTTTATATTTTGTACTAATGGCTTCGTTAGAAAGACCAGCGTACTGTCGTTTTATAATTTCTAATTCCATGATTTTACTTGTTTTATTAAAAATTATTTTAAAAAGTTATCATTTCTCTTTTTGTTCAACATTTCACGTGTCTGTTTTATTTGATGCATGCAAAAATTAATATCTAATGATTCTTTTTGTATGATATCATATAGAATATCTGGGTAGAATCGGTATGTTTATATAATGCCCTCGTAATATTTAAAATATCTACAAATCCATTCATGTTCCAAACCAATTGTTTATTAGGAAATAGTTAACAGGGCCAGCAATATAGTTCTTTAACATTAGGCTACTACATAACCATTTATAATTTGTGAATCAAGCAGATTTGAAATTTACGTTAAGAAATCTGGTAAATAAGATTTACCGGATTTCTTAATCTCTTTTTTTGGCGAATTCAATATTCGCCAAAACACAGTATAAAACAGTCGTAGATCTTCCTTCCACTAAAACGTCTCTTTTATATCTTCGTCTTTCCAGCGATAGAACGGCGGTGTTTCCAACAAATTGCAAATAATATCGTTAACTGGATTCATTATAAATAATGTAAATTATTGTTTCATTTAATATTGTCACTATCAAAGTTGAAAAATCACTAATTATACGATCACTCAGTTGGTCAATCAACACATTAATATCAAAAAAGCAAGTCTAAAAATTTGAAAACAACGCAAATTCAAAAATCACTCAAATTCAAAAACAGACCGTGCTTCAGTACATTAAATAGATGCAAGTCCACTATGGAGATACCCTATAAAATCTCAGGAAACTCTTCACCTAGGTGGAGGGAGAAGACGGAGTAAATGGACGTGGGCTATTGCGTGACGTCACGTTACCATGTCAACCCGCTGTAACACTGCACATTTGAGGACACTTAATTTTCATCTCTGCACCTGGGAGTTATTTATATTATCGATAACGCGCGCATGGACTATTGAAGACTTAAATGACATTCCAATGTAAACACAGTGTTTTTAGTAGCATAGCAGCATATTATGTTTGACACAAAAATATAATAGGTTTTTCATAACAAAATTTATTTGAATGTACATATTAAAGACATGATTATATATCCCAAAAATATAAAAAAAAGAAATCCCAGTCTCAATTTTATTGATGAAGGGGCACTTCACCTACTTTTGCTACTAAATAACCGCCACTGGTAGGTACTCATGAATAGACATTCTTGCATGGTTTCATTATGACTACATGACGAAAGGCACATATTCGCTATATTCTTTAGATTTAATGTTCGAGTTCGATGACAATTTGCAAAATTTGTTTGCATATGATACAGGAAATTATATTCAATTCTGGTTTTTCCGGAAGTGCTATCAACTTTGTGATTTTAAATTCAGAACCTTTATCCGACAATGCTATGTCGAAGAGAACAAGCCTCGCTGCTCTATTAAATTCTAAATTTGATAAGAATCAATCTAATCTCAACAAAAGTATACCATATGATGAGGTTCATTTTTTAGCTTAGGGGTATGTCAACCGTCAGAATTATAGAATCAGGGGAAGCAAAAATCTTTAGGCCGTTGCTTCTAAACCCTCAAAACACAGTTAGAGAAACGACATTGGACCGTTACAAGGTAATTTCTTTTATGGAAGACAATATCGATCATTAAAAAATACTTTTGAACACTAAAATTCTAAATCAAAAGAAAGAGATCAGTTTTCCACGAAAACCAAAATATTACATATTTCTCAATGCTCTTTTCACCAAGCAAGTTGGTATTATTGAGAGACAATTAAAACTACTTTTAAACATCAGCTTTAAAGTCAGAATTAAAAGCAGTTTTAATCATCTTCCAATTATGCTAGCTTGGTTGGCGATACACGCATAGAGAGACGTATATTTTCGGTGTTGGGGGAAATCTGTTTTTTGTTGCTGCATCAAATGTTTCAGCATTTTCCCAAAACTAGAATTCTGTCCATGCTTCGACGAAGCGACACTTTAAGACGTGGTTTATGCTAGATGATACTCTACCATAACCTAAAAATTTCTACTAGAGAGGCATTTTGGTGGTGGAATAATAGCGGTAGATTACCCTACATTTATCTGGGAGTGTGTAGGTTGACCACCTTCTTCTATGTCATTAGATATAAGAGGTTCACACACAACACCGTGTGTGTGCAGTAATATGTGGGCACAGTAATATGTAGGCAAGTATGTGATTATCTACAATCGAATTGTGGGACATTATTTCATTAAGGGAAAGCCAAACAGTCCTCCCTAGTAAGTTCCTCAGTGGAGTATCTTCAAAATATTCGAGGATATTCGATTAGTTTCACCAGTAATGACAGAGAAGTTTCAATAATAAAGAATTATGCATAAATGCATTTATATAAATGAAAACCACATTGGACAACTGTTATAACTTATAAATAATTGTTTATTATTTCTGTCAATTAGTCCCATATCTTTTTGTAATTTATTGTAAAAAAATTTCGTAATAGAAATATGATATTTTCTGGAGATGATAAATATTATTTATCATATACGAGTATTTCAATCTATAGAAAAATACAGGATATTTCAGAATATGTAACAACTAAAGATGATAATATATACAGTAAAAATAGAAGTAAAATTAAGTTACTATATAACTTGAATTTAAATTTAAGTCATATAGCAACCCTACTTAAATACCAAATTTAATTTTGTTATTTAAATAGACCCTATTTAAATAGCAAATCGAAATATCCAAACGTTTCTTACAAAAACTGATTTTTAAAATTATTATGTTATTTATGGAGATAGTGTTTGTGCTTGTCCTATTACACAATTTATTGTAATTCACATTAACTAAAATTTCACGGGAATTCAGTCCGCAGTTTCAGATGATAGTTGGATATGTATTTTAGTAACACTGGTAGTAATTCGTTACAAACCAAGTATCCGGAATTAACCAAAATTGGCCGATAGTCGTCGGCTACCACCGAATGAACTTCTTCAATACATTCACGCAGCGGGATGGCAGAGCAAATGGGGTAGATGTTTGACATCAAATTAGTATGTCTGATGAAAACAGCACAGTAAGCCCAGTATGTGATAGCCTGAGTGCATGTAGACTTTGCCTACCCTCTCCTTTGTAGAATCCAGATCCAAAATAAAATTATCATTTTCATTTATTTAATTGCTAAAAACTTAATCGCTTTACTTAAACTTAATCGCTCTAGGAAACAACTACTCCTCGGGCTAAAGCCCCGCCAGGCATTGAATTATACCTAGAAGCGATCCTCGACCCCTTTCTCGTGTTTCTGCACGATCAGATAAGGTTTCAAAAAATAAAACCCGCCACAGGTAGGATTCGACATTTGTCCCGGATCGGAACCGAACGACATACAGCTGTTTCGAACTTGTTAGTGCTCATCAGTGCCGCATACGGTACGCCGATTCAGGACAAATGCCGAATGAACTTTATGGCCTATACATCTTTATCTCAATTATATCTAAATGATTAATTGATTAAGTTTGTCCTGCTAAAGTAGACATCTTGAATACATTTATGTGTTTAATGTGTTAATTAAAATGACATTTTGACTTGACGACGTAGTATTCCTGACATATTTGATACAATATTTTTTAATAATTTCGTAATCCGGATTTAATACAAAATTCCTACTTATTTATGAAAATGTTACTTGTCCTAGTCCTATGCTTCAAAATTGTAATCATTTTTTATTATTATATTTTTATAGTCATATTAATTTTACTTGAGCAATAGTTTTAATGAAAGAGGAAATACGGTGGGCATCCAATTTACCAAATACTTGCCAAAAGATACCTATTTATCCAAACACTTGCACTTACGTCCTAAAAACTGGATGAGAAATATTTAGAAAGCATATTTTCCAGTTTTCTGATAAGCTCTAAAATTATGAAAGAAGTAATAGATATATTAGTTACTATTAATAGACCATAATTGACATTAATACCAATATGTAAGTTTCTGACACAGATCTTATCGATTTAGATGAAAACCCCACGGATTTCCTTCGGCATTTGTCCTGAATCGGCGTACCGTGTACGGCACTGATGAGAACTAATGAGTTCGAAACAGCTATCTGTCGTTCGGATTACATCCGGGACAAATGTCGAATTCTACCCGTGGCGGGATCCTTTTTCAAAAAAAAATTAGCACCGATTGTATATCAAGTACTATTATTTTTCTGAAACAATACATTAAATATATCAAAATGCAGAAATTTGCAATTAAATAAAAATACGAATATAAATGGAAGGAACAGATAATGCAACCTGTTCTTTGCAAATATTCAAGTTATCACCGGAGACGCACTGTATATTTAAAAGAATTTGTCATCGCGCAATTCATTAACAAATCAAATGACCTTACTTTTCCAGACAACCGGCGGTAGATAGATTATTTGAAATTATGAATGACTGAACTTCACCTAAATTTCTTCTCGGTTCTCTTGCAAGACAACACAATTTTATTCTTATTTATTTTTTATTCGTTTTCATCAGCTGCTCAAAAACAGATTCTGAATTTTTTTTATTGTGTAAGACCTTTTATACCGCGCAACACTTGTTCTTTAGTTAAATTTTCTAATTGTTCATTCATTTATGAAAATAAAGTATACCTGAAAAATATAATATAATAGTTCTTTTTAGAAAGTGTAAATCGACAAAAGGGACTGGAACCCAACTGGTAGGTAATTGAAATGTAGACTAAATTTATATAGATATACTTGAAATAAAAAAGTATTAAAAAAATATGAATGCATTTAATCCTTGGCTGCAGTCTGCTTAAGGTTAAAGGCAGGTGAAATGGTAATTAACCTAAAATTTAATGGTGTGTGTCGTACCAGTTTATTCACTGCATACCAGTCAAATTTTAAATAAACTGAAAGGTACTTATTAATAACATAAAAAGTGCACCCTATTTTCATATTTTATAAAATATAAAAAAGATAACTTATCTTTTTTATATTTTATGATGTCGTAAAAATCGATTTACCTCCATTTAACTAAGTATTTAATCACAATGCATAATAAGATTACGTTTCTTCTTTGGTTAAAAAAGTAGCTGAAATTAAAGATTAATTTCTAAAATAATATATACATTCAAAAAAGAATCCCCGAACATTTATTTATAAATTAGAGTAGTTAACTTCTTCTTGATCAAAACGTTCTACTGGATTGACTAAATTCAATATGAACGCGATAAATTGTTTACCATTCTATTTTTAGAATGCAAGATGTAAAGGCAGTATCTCAACAGGAACAATGAGCTAATGTGAGATTATGGGTTTGGAGTACCACAGGGTGTAGTTGTAGGCCCTGTTGCACTTTCCGATTTATATAAATACGTGGTGAATTTAAAGAGTATACATTCAAAGACAGAAGCGAACATACAAACAGCTTAAACGATGTAGTTTATTTCATCGTTATTTGCCAAATAAAAAATTCCAAACGGCTCTTATCGCATATCATTGCTTATTTTTATGGCTAGGCTCAGGTAGACTGTTCCGTTTATCGGCAAGGCAAGGGAGTTTTTTATTTGACAAATAGCAACGAAATGAGTAGTACAAAATTCACTGTGATAACAAAATTACATTAACTGAATGTTTCGCTTTTATATATAATACTTCATTTTTTAATGAAATAGCAATTGATGACAAAAATAAACAGTTTTAAAACATTAAAATGGACTTTTCCGCATATAGCATCTCTATCTCGAAATTGAGTGGCCCAAAAAAATAATCCAACACATAAATGCAGAATATGAGTTTTATTTGTTTTTTTTTTTTTTAATAGTCTACAATGGTGCTTTCTCATGACCCACAGATAGGGTGGAGTATATCCTATCCACCTCAAAATTAATAGATGGCATCTGGGAGATGTTCCTAATCAGAATATGTCGACATCCGATCGATCTGACACGATTTAGTTGAGTTATCATGCTAATAAAGAAATTTCTCAAATAGTCCACCATTGTGCTTTCTCATGGCCCATAAACATGGTAGAGTGTGTTCTATCTACCTCAAAATCAATAGATGTCGTCTGGAAGACGTCCCTGATCAGAATCAGTCAAAACCCGATCAATCTGACACGATTTAGTTGAGTTATCGTGCTAAAAAAAAATGTATTAATACCGACGACAACGACAACGATAATAGTGACAACGACACACATACACAGAAAATGGTTTTAGAATGTCTCTGTCGAAATAAATAATATTTTCTGTGGAAGAATAAGAAAGACTTTTGTAAGTTCTGTCATAGCTGTAAATTATGAATCGAATATAAATGGACTAAAAAACACACAAATTGAAATAACATACTGGAAAAAAGGGACAGGTGGTAATAAACATATCTTCCAAAATAAAAAACCAATGCAGCGTAAAATACCTGTTACCGAAAATAGTAATTTAATATTCAAACTCAACTCAAACTCAAAATTTATTTCATATCATATTTCATGTTGGTCAAGTAAATATGTAAAAATTATGTGGAGGAAGCTGTACCATAGATATAAAACCAAATACTCTAATAAATTCAGAGAAGGTGCTGGAACCTTCAATGCGACAATAAGAACAGGAGACCAGTTTTCCACGAACTCCGAAAGATTACACATTTGTTGCTGTGCGATTCGCCAACCAAGTTGACATTATCGGAAGATGAATAAAACCGATTTTAGAGAGGCATAACAGGTTTAACAGAGAAATGGTTTCAATAATATCTTACAGGGGATGATGAGGGTGATGATGCCAACTTAGTTTGCGAATTGCGCATCGAGAAACGTGAAATGTTTTAATCTTTCGATGTTCGTAGAAAACTAGTATTCTGTCTTTGTTTATGGTAAATTCAAATAGATTTAACTCTTTGTATATTAACAGAGAACTATAAAGAAGTGCAATATGAAATTTAACTACATCTATTTTATTTAGTCTTATTACTTATTACTTATAATATTTCTGGTACAAGTTCAGGACAAGTACAGTTATATATATATATATATATATATATATATATATATATATATCATAGTTTCTAAATGATGTTAACAGAAAGTCAGTCATAAAAAGAATGAGCAGTTGTGCAAGAGAAAACTAATTGTCACTTGTAAAGGGCTGGTGGCACTCGCTATGTTAACAATAAAAATTAGTGAGCTTTTCAGAAAAAATTCATCTTTTCAAAGTTATCTCTTTATTCTTCATCTTCAAGTCATTTATCTGCATCCCATCTACTTAGTGCGAAAAGTTTTCATTTATTGAAGATCTAGGTCTTTAGTTTACTATGACAACAAAAAAAGGTTTACTTTATAGTGTTTATAGAAATCCATTGCATCAGCTTTGTTCAAATGGGCAAATAACGTTTTGATCCGACAAAGCCAAGACAAACTTAAAATGTTATGGTAGTAAACTACTTATACCTTGTAATATTTATTTCATTGAAGCCATGCCACATGCTTAAGTTCCTTCTAAGAAAACACGGTCACATGGAAATAGACCATATCCATACTCTTATTGAATACTGTGAAGACAACCTACAATAACAGTAGCTATACTATGGGATTTGCAACAGTTGGTTAGATCTAGAAGAACTATAAGTTTATAAGTTTGCAACATGCAATTAAATGTCTATAATAATTTTGACATACTATATACATATAGCTTTTGGTGTCCAATGTGTTAGCTGAAAAATTATACACACAAAGAGATTTTTTATTAGTATGGCTAAATGCGTATCGCCCCAACTTGGGGTTTAGTTTATTACAAAACATGGACACACAGACAAATAACTTAAAAGTGTTGATTTAAAAGATGCTAGTGTGTTAAAAAGGTATATTCTATTCCACATAGTTTCCATTTATCCACAAAACTATAGGTATGCTAATAATAAATAATTACCAATATTTTTTCTATTTATTTTAGTGAATACTTTCCACGTCTGTCTTACTTTTGATAGAACTATGAGACCATATAATCAGAAAGTGGGAGTTTCTGCTACGGAACGAAATTTTAGAATCATCTATTAAACCTTCTTCTTTCTAATATTTCGTATCTTGATTTAAAGTTACTATTTATGTTGTTATTGTTTACTTGATTTTTCCATTAAAGGTAAACAATCGCAAGTATTTTAATTTTGGCCATTTAAAGGATATTATTGAGAGCTGTTATATAAAATATGTCAGTTAAATTACTTAGTTAAGAATTTCAAAAATTAAATTGCTATTTTTATTCAATGTTTAAATACATTCAAAACATTCCCATTATTTTAAATCTCGAAATCTTTCCTCGAAAAGCTATAGTATTATATAGCTAAATACAATTCTTTACATCTCAAGTATATAAATAGAACGACAAATATGTCTTCCAAGAACGAGGAAGCGGTTAAGAATACGCGCAATCGAAAATATTATAAAGAAAATACATAACTACATAAAAATATATAACTAAAGTATATATGATATCTTGTAACGAAAACTAAAACTTATTTATTTTATAATTTCCTGAACACTACATTATGTACATAAATTCGATAGGTTAGTTTTAATCACCCCACGATAATATCAACTTGGTTGACGAAACACGCATCGAGGAACGTATAATATTCCAAAGTTCATGCAGAATTGGTATCCTCTTCTTAATTATATTGTTGTTTATAATCATCCTTGTGGCTGTAAACAGAGTAAGAAGATACTTTGTATTTATTAATGACCTTTTATTAATGGCTTTAAATTGTAATTCAATATTCTATCAGTAATTATCCCATAAAATATGGGGTTTACTGTAAAAATTTGTAAAAAACAGTATGCAACAATAATTTTAATTTTATTATAGTTCAATTAAACTATAGTCGATACCCATTAATTAAGTAATATTAAATTTATTCAACTTTGTCCACCACTTCGAAATTATAATTTCTATATATTATTTTCTTAATTAAAAAAAATACTTCGATCAATAAGATCTAATTCCCCCATGAAGATACAGGTGTGTATATTGGTACGCCTTGTACCTATTACTCTTAATAAAACAGGAAAAAACAAAGAATGCGTGCATAATATGCACACTCTATCTGTCTCTATCGCACTCGTCTGTACATTCTAAATATCTAAAGGGGAAAAATTAACTGCCGGTCGATCGTAGAAATGCACAATTTCGGCTCTTTTTAATGCACATAAACTGAAATGTGTCGACTCTTTTCTGCGATTGGTACAATTTTTGGGCGTGGGCAAGGTTGTTATCAAGATATAAAATGAACTGTCCACAGGATTTGGATAGCACTTGTTCGGGTTCGAGTACAGCCACATTATCACACACAATGAACGCTTTCGTAAGTATTATAAATATTTTATTCAGTAGCATCGTTTGCCCGAATATTTAGAAGTTTTACTGTATATGTTAATGTAGTGAATTTCAAATCAGTCTATGAGAGTTTTAAGTCAATTAATGCAATGTATATGAGCATCCTAAAATTATTTGGAAATGTATGTACTTATTAATATGAAATGATAGGCTAACAAAATTTTCTTTCGCTTTCTGCAGGCCGTTGTATTTGCTCTTGGAGTTATCGCCTGCACTAACGCAGGATTCGTTGCTCCAGGCTATGGCTATGCCGCTCATGGATTAGTGGCCGCTCATGGTGCAGTAATCGCCCCTGGTCATGGATTCGAGGGCCAGTACGTCCCAAGCGGCCTAGAGAAATTGTACGACGACGGTTCCTACAAGCCAGAAATCAGCCCTGTCCCCCTCAGTCCATCCCCTTACGGTTTGACAATCGCTGGATCTGGCCTTGAAGGTCAGTACGTTCCCAGTGGACTCGAGAAATTCCACGACGATGGTTCCTACAAACCTGAAATCGGCCATCTGCCATTGAGCGTCAGCCCCTATGGAATTGTGCCTGCTGGATCCGGACTGGAAGGTGCCTACGTTCACGACATTACCGAACATCTCTATGACGATGGCTCTTACAAACCTGGACTACATCATTAGGTTTAGAATTTTATTTAAATAAATTAAAATATATATTATTTTATTGTAAAATGTGTTTTCTTTAATAATGCAGCTCTATAACTTGTTGCAGTTGTTTATGCAATTTGTCTTTTTTAATGTCAATTGGATTATAAGAAGTTGTTTTGGGGTGGCTCTCTGACATGAAAAATGTTTTGAAACATGCCTTAAATCAAAATTTAAAGGCTGTCGGTATATCCCTATTTGAAAGTAAAATTCTTATGTCTCTTTTTTTGCGCAAATGAGAAATATATCGTGTCACGCATGAACGGGAATAAGCCAAGGTAATGGCAATAATTTACTTTTTTTGTGGTACGTGTGATATAGTTTGATAAATAGTGAATTGCAGTATAATTAATGTAACGTTTAGGTCTATATTGTACTGGGTTATTTATTTTTTTATATTTAGGAGTAGTGGCTGACACACCTCCATATGTATGAGGTAATTTGATTATGTAATACTAGACAAAAAATAGTCTGGGATGTTAAACTACCTTTCAAAAGAAGCAGATTAGGTATGTTAAATATTTATGTTCTTATACAATTTAAGAATATAATATATGTTCTCGGTGGTATAAACCATTGTAAGCTTATGCATAAATAAATGGATCGTATTTTAAATTTCAAGTTGTAATAATAAATAACGTTTATTTCAGTATAATTTTTGTTTATATATGTTGTCAACATGTATGTTGACATATGTACTACGTAGTGAAAATATTAAATATTCATTAGCTTTTTTTATTAAATGTTCTATATTCTGCTTATGCTAGGTATTCAGTTATAGTTTTCTAACAATTTTTCCTTAATATTATTTAAAATAATGGCTAGAATAACTTAAACTAAAAACACTAAAATATAATGATGGTTGAATATAGAGACAAATGTTTACAAGACAATGTCAATCTTTTGATCCTGTTTCCGTAGAGATAAATAATATAACCCAGTCTGTTGTTCCAAAGTAGGTTAGAAAATTTTAGAGTACCGAATAGCTAAAAGATGTTCCTAAACTAGGAAGTCTTAAATTGGGGACACATCAAGATACATAAATAAATATAAAGCATGAAATTAAGGGTAAACCAATTACATTAACTATGCAACTTACATTAGACAATAACATAAATCAAATTACTGAAAACTAAAAATAACAATGTCTTCAAAGAAAAGTCCTAAAATGACCTAGCCAAAAGAATGAATTTTGTGGCATATCGATAATATGGTAATGATAACAAACAATTTACTACTATCAAGGATATTGTTACCAATACCTTCTCTGGATATGGTCATATGTTTAAAGGTCTTTTGTCTCTTTTTTTCAAAATGTTCTTCACGAGTTAAGCGAATGTGGTCTTAGACAAAGGAGTGCAGTTTTATGGAACAATGATGGACATTTCAAATGATAGGAATAAATCATCAAGGATATTATTACTAATAATACATACTTTCTTTAGCAATACAGTCTATTGCTTTATAATGCCTACTTAGAAGGGTTTCAATTAAAGAAGAGAAATGTTTTAGCAAGATCTCTTACATGAGTTAACCAAAAATAGCCTAAATAAAGCAATACAATTTTGTGAAATAATGATGGATATGACGTGACAAAGTATCAGAATATATTTTTTTATTAACGATTTTATTACTAATAAAACATACATTCCTTTAATATTATAATCCTTTATAAAACATATTTAAAAGATTTAAGTCCATCCCTCCTCTTCAATATATTCTGCAAAAGCTAAGCAAAGATGGATGGAACATAGTTTTATAGAATACCGCCGGACATTGCAAATGATACAAATTCCTATCAAAAGAATCATCAAATATATATTACTGATTATACATATCTTTGATTTCTAGAATTTTAATTTTATAAAACTACTTAAATGGCTTTAGTGCATCCTTCTTCATACATTATAGATATTTATTTACTTCTCTACAAAACTAAACAAATCGCTTATTTTCTTTGTTTTTATGTTTGCATACATAGAAATTGACCTCCTTTTTAAATATTTAGGAAGAAGCTAAAACCTAAGGCTACAAAGAAAAAGGTTATACGTAGATACGAGGACAAACACACCCATAATCTGAGAGAGGCGTCAGACTCTCCTCGTTAGGATTCGAATCCAAACAGACAATGACACCTCCAATCTAAACTCAGTTCGTTACCCCAAGCCATAGTGTAAGTGACACTGTTGTAGCCACCGATACGTCACCCATCCATGGAGTATCTGCACAACAAAATGTCGCATTCTTATAGCTCCATATCGAGCAACTGACCTAAATGCCCATCCATATGTGGACATTTCTGTAATATTGTCACAAAAAAGGAACGTTGAATCGAAGCATAACTACATATTTGTTTAAACTGGTTTAAAGATTGATTTTTATGTTATTAATTAATGTCAGGCAGATTTGTAGTTCCGTAGACGTCTTTTTACAAAACCATACGTACCACACCCTATACGTACAGATTTGTTATCTAAGCACGACCTTGCTATAGGCGTCTATATATGTTTATTTCCGAACTATGATCTCATTGGCTACAAAATGGAACACCCGTTTTAAATAAGAAGCATGACCTTACCTTGTACTTTATATTTCTTAGTTATTGGACAAGATAACTAGGGTAAATACGTGTACTTTTTTAACTTTAGATATCAGATACTGTGACAGCAAGTAAGTGGGAAGGAAAGTTGTTAATCATCTGTCAGTTAAAATTGTAGGTTCTCTGATAAGTCTCATGACTTTCAGTTTCTTACATGACAAGTATTGTAACTTTTTTTGTAAAAATTATACTGTATACAGAATGTTTGACATTGTATTTTGTATCAGAGAACTCATGAACGCAATAACGGTGTACATAATCTACATACCTGAAATAAAATGAACATACGCCATTAAATTGATATATATTTTATACTCTAATGCAATAACAACGAGCACATTTGCTGCATAAAAAATCATCATTCAACATGAGAAAGTTAGGAACGGCCTTGCAAATTGCAGATTTAAATAAAAAAGGGTAAAATAAAAACTGGATCGCATTACCCACGGAGACCTTGCAGGCGAGTAGTTTACTCCTCCAACACAGGGCGTGGTGCTCAGCTATGAGAACAATTTTGCTATTATGATACAAATCGCTGTTCTCGGTAAATATGTTAAGTTATTACAAGTCAGTCAGCATGTACATGATAACTTAGGTCCATTAAAGTAAATATCTGCAGCATTACAACAATGCACAACAAATGAATGAAAATATAAATGTATTATTCTTCGTATATTCCTCATTCTATTATGTATTTCATGTATATTAAGGGTAATATCAAATGTAAATTGTATACATTAAATTTACAAATGTTTGTATGTCTATGCATATCAATGTCGTAACAATGCAAGCACTTAATCCAAAATTCAATATTCTATATTTGTATACAGAGCAATCCAAGATGATGAAAGACGTCCCTTCCTAAAGAGTTTTATGTGCTGTTCACATGTTGTGACATCGTCTAACATTTACAAATCATACAATCTGATGTTAAAGAAAAACAATCCAAAGACACATTTTATATTCATTCGGTAATATTAATAAGAATAATGCTTTTATTGTAAAGATTTGTTTAGAGTTTGTCAACCAAATTAATTTTGATAAAAATTGCATTTATTTTATGTAGTACAAATATTTTGTGCAAAAGATCATCACTATAATTAAATATTATTGAACCAGTGGCAGTAGTTCTATCACTTATAGCGTCAAGGTGTATTACTTCTTGCACTAAAATTACTTTATGTGGATGAAAATGCTACTGCTTTACCATTCTGTGCATGGAATTATATTATGATATTCATAAAAATATTGGTTTTTCTTTTAATTTTAAGGGCACGTTAGATAAATACTCATTTACCCGTATGTTCAGTAATCTAACGTAAACTGTCAGTTGAAATAGCAGCTAAATGTTCGCGGATATCTCCCAGAGATTGTTCCGATAAGATCTGATAAAATTGTTTTTCTTCTAGGTGATTTACCTTTGCAAACAGACAAGGAATTCTAAGATCTAATCATTAAATATTATAGTATTGGAAACAAAATTTATAATCGATTTCTTCACGATTTGGAAACTCCTTTCGAAATTGTATGAATGGACAGAGTTTGCAATTATTTTCATCTCATTTACCACTTGTAAAGTATGCCTCGAGTATAATTTTATCGCCTTTTTAAACAGATAATCATTATCTGACCGTAAACATTGTGAGGTCACAGTATCCATATAAAATGCAAGTTATTCTCTAAATAGAAGTTTAATGAAAAAAATGTAATCCGAAATTGAAAACTATTGAGTTGAATTGGCACCACCAGTATTTACTACTAACATACCATATAAGAGGCTACGCTATTGTTCCACAAACTTACAGTTTATAACTATCCCTTGGGATAACGCAAGTTAACACTTTAAGTTTTGAGAAATTTGTACTGAAAGACTAACGTGTCTGCTTTAAGTAAAAAAGTACAATGCATTTTCAAACTACTTAAATTCCAGAGCTAAAGTCATCACATTAGTGACACCGATGAAAGATCTAACTACTAATACATGACAGTAGTTTTAACAGAATATATTACTGTACAAACTAATTACTGTGTCTTCCGTGTGACGTTACCTTCAGTCGTATTTTTTTGGAAATTTGGATTAATGTATTTTAATAATGATATAAGCAGCATAACGTTATCTATAGGTTGGTTACTATAAATGAAATGAAAGTGGCCCGTGAAAAAAATTATTCATTTCAAAGTCTAATGAAATAATGGGATCTCTTGAGGCTTAGTCTGGGCCTTATGCTTCGCAAAGATTATGTTCTACAGAACATATAGACCATCTCTAGTTTCATCACTGATGATCCCTTGAATTCTGCCATTTTACACGAATCTTTTTGATTGAAATTTAAACAAATTACCACAATGCTTTCAACATATTGTCCAATCGAGATATGCATACGACTAGATTTGATAAACCAATGTTTAACCTAGTGTTTAATCCTCAAGTGTAGTCAAAACCTCTAGAGGATATTTTCAATTCCACTTGAGGATTTTCGACTCTACAAATTCAACTTTTCATCCGATCATCAATATTTGTTAATACCTTGGTATATTTTCCACTTAAACATCTTATTCTAGAGAAATCTGAATTTCCGTTGTGCTACTTTTTATGACACTATAGTAGGTTGGAACCTTTGGTGTGAAGATAATTTGGTGTGACTTAGTTTTTCACAAAACACCAAAACACTATACACTACACGCGACGCACGTTTCACCAACAAAGTTGACATCATCTGAAGATACTTAAAACTGTCAGATCTCAATTTTCAGTTTTAATCATCTCCAGATGATGGTTTGATTGGGCGAAGCGCGCGTCGAGTGTAGTGTATAGTGTTTTGGTGTTTTGTGGAAAACTAAGTCAGTGTTACTTTTTATGATGTTCTGTTGCTCATTAGCTTTATCCAATACAAGAGTATAATGGCTCCTGGTCGCCAAAATTAGTTATTTAGTACCAATGTTTATACTATGAACAAGAAGTATTACTTAAATAGTATTTTTGGGCCTAGCTTTTTGCTAAGGTACTTGAACGAAACTGAAAATGATTTATATAGGACACCAGTTAACTCTGCCGTATTCAACCTATTCTTTAAGTACATGGTACTTTATTATTGAAATTTATATAGATAGTGGTTTGAGTTGACATGACAATGAATCCACAATAATTGCGAAATGTAGTTAAGTAGAAATACAATACATCCGCTATTCATACAGTGTTAGCGAACGTAGTAAACTGGACGTCCTTTTAAACAAAAATATGAAATTTAAAGACTAGGTTTCTCATTCCTTAAGAATAGGGAAAGATTGGATGAACAAAATCCGGAACCACAAGACGAACACTATATATATATTATGAACGTCTAGGGTTTAGGGCGTAGATTAAGACAATCTTGTAGAGCAACGATGAGACTCAATTGTCGTTGAAAATTGTTCTTTGATTGGACATTCTAATTACAACAGTACATCAAATTTTAACACCTCAATATGCGAAGTTGTTGACTTAGTGGGTATCTTGCTTTTTCAAAGAATTCATAATGGAACAATGCGCAATGCGGCTTTCTACAACTTTGTGTTTATTGTGTCTATAGAGAAAGCAATGCAATGATATTGGGTGTTTCTTTATCAGTGCTCCGTAGGAAATCGAGACAAATTTTGGCGATCAGAGAGATCAAATTCCTGATTGGGTAGGACATAAACACGTGTTAATAGGCGCGATAGAATTTGATGGATGAGGATTTGTGTCGCATACTGGCATCTGTAAGAGTGTGTAGTGATGGGGTCAAAGTATTACAGTGGATATCTTCAACAACTGGCTGACGTGGTGCAAGATTTCGAATTATAGAAGAGTATCATCAACGTTAAGCTCCTTCTTTCCATGACTATGTTGAGCTCCATAAAGTCTGCATAGAATTTTTCTAAGGAATCCTATTTGAATCAACTCCCATAGTCTCCCGAGTTATGGATGTTTGCATACCAGGCAGCAGAAGCAACTATAGCAGATAGCTGTATCTAGTTATTTGTTTGTAGGCATATAGATCGTTTTTAGTAATAAAGATTATTTATTATTACTGAACTCCAAATTCAACTGTTACATTAACTTCAGTAATTGGTATCAACAAAAAGAATTTCCCGATTTTACACCTGCAATGGATACAAATACAGTATACTAAATAAAGAGAAATATGTATATCAGATTAATGCTTTTTATAAATAACAAGGTTTTGGTTACATCCATAGACAATATACAGAACTCATGTTCCTGTGAATATTTGGAAACCAAACTAGTAAGCGGGAGAGATTTCTCGGTACACTGGCCTCCTGACACACCTCCGCCATCTGGGATGTGGTTAACGCTCGCTTTTGTATGATCCATCGTCGTACAACTGTTCCGTGTTATCTGGAACGTAGGCTCCCTCGTTGCTTTCGTTGTCTTCCGGAAGGTCGGTATTTGTGGCGAGAGGTGATTCTGTGTCAGCAGGAGCCGATACGACTGCAGCAGGAATAACTGCGGGTCCTGCGAGGGTGTTACTAGTGATAATCGAACCAGCGGGCCCAGCTATAATCACTTCAGGACCTAAGAGAATAATAATTATGGGAAAAGAATTACAGTGCCTTCATTCATGGAGTTCCTTTTAGATAGTTGCTTTATTGTTCCTAGATTGATTGCATTTTATCTAGTAAGTTTTTGAACACGTTCACAAAATCCTAACCTTAGTTTTTGTTTTATCAAAAGAGTAGTTCAGTTAACTACTGTGCTCTAATTGGCTACGAGTATAAGAATCGTGATATGATGTTCTGTTGGCGTAGAAACAATATTGAGAACGCACGATTACTTGAATGATGAACACTACTTATTTGACACTGTTGTCGTTACTCATTGAAGTCTCTTGCATTTTCCGTCGGTTCCGTTGATTTTATTTTATTGATTATTTATATAATCTGTTATTTAATAATTTGTTACTTATTTACAAGACTAAATAGTATACATTATTTTATTTCTGTGGTAAGTTGAAGTAGTTACATATTCGACCTAACATCGTCAATTTACCTGTAAGAAGTCCGACAGGTATTCCTGCTACTAAGCCAGTTCCTTGGGATCCAGTCACAAGTGTACCCCCTGGTGCGGCTGCTGAAAGAGTACTACCATCGGGTCCCACTAACGTAGTCTTGCTACTTGGTCCCTGCAGGACCTCTACAGCAGGAATTAGACCAGCTGTGGTCATTCCGGAAATAGAAACGATTAACACTACAATCTGAAATTTACAAACTATATAATTTTTCATATTACCAACAGATGATTATTTGACAAGTATATTTCTGAGAACTTTGCTTGTTAATTTGTGGTACTTTGTACGGTACATTGTGTGTATTGTAGTATGTGGTATGTATTTCTTCATTTTTCTATTAAAGAACCTACTAAGAGAATACGTCTTTTCTTGAATACATATATTGGGAAGGAACGAAAAAATTCAAGTAATATGAATTGTTATATGCAGAATATGAGTTTTAAGGGAATTTTACAATCCTGACATTTTTTATGGCACTGTATCACCCTGTGGCTATTCAGACAAAGTTATTGACGTGAAATTTCAAATATATTATTTTTGTTATTTTAATGTGAAACAAGAAAAATTTTTATTTTCTGTGGTTTCTTGAGATAAGTTTGTAATGACAAATTGTGTATATAATTATGAATTGATTAGATTTCGAAGATTATTGCTCTTTAGTACAATGTAAACAATCAAATGAAATGAATGTATTTTTGTTTGTTTTATATTATTTTTATAGATTTTTAGATATTTATTTAATGTTAGATAATGCATCCTTCTGATAATTTGTTGTTTGCATGCCAAAAAAAAATTCTGGCCCTTTTGAGGCAAACCATTCGTCGAGCCATTTTCGTAAGAAGTGAGCCCAGTACGTATCCCATCGATACAAATAAATAGTAATCGGATGGATCCAAATCTGATGAGTAAGTCACATGCGAAATTATTTCCCAACTAAACGCCTCAATCGTTCCTTCACCGACTTTGCTGTGTGTGATGGCGCATTATCATAAAGCAAAATCACCTTTTATTGCCTTTTTTGATATTCTGGTCGGTTTTTTTTTTCACGGAAAGCTCGATTCAAATCGATCACTTGTCATCGGTAGCGTTCAGTATTAATGGTTTGGTCAGGTTATAGCAGCTCATAATTGATCACATGATTTCGCAACTAGTTTTTTTGGTATTCCTGCTGTCTTTCATTCAGTTCATATGGAACCCATTTTCCCATTTTCTGGATCTTTCCCATGAGTTTCAAATGTATAGAGACGGCTTCTCGTGCAACATTTAATTGATCCGCGAGTTCTTGTTGCATTTGAGTGTCATTCTCATCCAATAATGCTTGCAGCGCTATCTTCAAACTTTTTCGGTGGTCTTGCATGTTCTTCGTTTCTCACGTCAATATTGCCACTTTTGAATTTCTCAAACCACTTAAAGCACTCTGATTTACCAAGAACATGCTCAGCGTAGTCTTCGACAAGCATTCGATGTGACTCTGCAGCAGTTTTCTTCAATCAAATGGTAACAAAAATTCCGCAAATCGTAGTTTCTAGGTACAAAATTCGACATGTTCAACGATATTAAAAACGATATTGTGGTATGAAACTTGTATTATTGTGAGATAAAAACCTTTCTTAGATCTCAAAACAAGAAAATGGCCGTCTATGGGCAAATTCTGGTTTCATATTTACATACCTGGTATATAGTTCAGTGTATATTCATTTAAAGGAAATTATTAATTCTAAAACGATATTGTTTGTACAAACTTGTATACGTCCCATTTAATTTCCATCGACGTGACAGGCATCTACCCTTTTAAAATACTTAAGTAGAACGAGGGTGTGTGAGATTCCTTATTGGAAAGCGACTTTAATTATCTATTCATCAATAAGATTTTTCGTGAATTCCTCGGCTTTCTATTAAGCGGGGAAAATTATTTTCTGTTATTCAATTTTATTATATAAAAACTAACATGAAATTGGAGTAGCTAAAATTAACTGACTTGCATAATAACTTTATCTGAAGGTTCAAATTCTTCACAATGTTATGTCGATAGAATCAGAAGATATATTTCCAATTTTAAATTACTAAAATTCAAATACGATCTGTCTACCAGTTTATCTATCAAGAAAATTGGATTGAGACAAACTCTTACTCTAATTTACTAAATGTGGTTCAGGTATATCTACTGTCAAGGAAATATGGGCTGATAATTTGTCTGAATGTTAACCTTATTAAAATAATAAGCTGTTCAATATATGTCAATTTTATTTGTTGAGTTTTTAGTTAAAATATTTGGTAAGTATGCAAAACAGTTTAGGATCCTTTGCCTTTAGAATATACTCAATTTCGTACAAGTATGGTTTAAAATTGTTTTTATAATAAATAAACAGAATTCGAATCGCCTCATATTGCTGAACAGAATATCTTTTATGATGTACATACGCATTTTCATTGCAATAAAATATTTGAAATTATTTTATTCCAATACGGCTAAAGATGGAGACATAATATTGCATCAAATGTATATAATATAAGTAATATAAAATACTATCATCAGTATTATTTGGACTACTGAAAGTATTTAAAAAAATACTAAATTCTATCATATTTAAATTTAACAATATTATTGATATTTTCTATATTTTGTTTTGTTTAAAATTTAGTTTAGGTGGCCCTACTTTATTATACGTCTATTTTAATTAGCTTATATACCAATTTTACTTACAATTGAATATTTTCAACTCAATTTCTAGTAAGTAATTTCTTATTTCCTTAATCCAATTTGTTATAGTGGCTCATCTATCACTTCTATTAAAAATGTTATATTTTATAACATAATGATAACATATATGATGTTAGGGAAAACATGGATGTTAGTATATTAGATTTGAAATAGTGTAAACACGAAAACGTGTCGAATATCTTCACAAAGAGATTGCAATTTCTCTATTTTTCAGTGTTGGTTATTAAAACAAACATAATAGGGTTTATCTAAACAACTTCCTGGTCCAATTAAATATATATATATATATATATATATATATATATATATATATATATATATATATATATATATATATATATATATATATATATAATCTACTTATGTTAATACCGATTTGTGATAATTGATGTATCATTATATTAAAATATATTATCCAAAAAAAACGTACATTAATTACGTATACTAATTAAATTTTACTTACAATTGAATAATTTCAACTCAATTTCTAGTAAATAATTTCATTCATTTTCTTAATTCAATATGTTATTACGTTGTTATTACGTTAATTTGTTATTACGTATAGTAATATTACGTATAGTAATTAAATTAATTTGTTCTGCAGATGGAACAATAAAATCGAAATATTCACTACTGAGACACGAGTTCGAGAAACATTTAACTAAATATTTATTAAGATAAGCTGTATTAATATTATCTATAAACTTAATGTTATGCAGGTGGGTTGACAAAAATAACAAGGGGTAAATTTACTATTGCAATAGGTTGCCTTTTCCTCATTTCACCTACTTATACTACATAATATGCATACTGGAGTAATATACACTAGTAGGCACATTTTATTAATTACTTAATACCATCCATCAATGAAAGATAATATGTTATCCTGAATACATAACATAGCATATAAATAATAATGATCTCCTGTTTACTGAAAACAATTCATTTCGCCCATAATTCATTATCACATTAATATTTATTAGACAGCCATTGATCAATTAGACTGCAATCTGTAATAATGATGTATGGGACCTAGAGGACTACGCTAATAACAGACTTTAAAATAGAACACATACCTTGAGGGCCATTTTTGTACGTTTGTAAAACTATGACACAAACTAATGCCGTCGTTATTCAGTTACAGTTTTATATCGAGACGCAGCCTTGTTCAGGATGCCAAGCCTGGCATAAATGCATACGAATATTGGATATCTGCATTATTAGCAACATGAAAAAACGGTTCTGGTATGGGCTATAGAATTAATCTAATTAGCACATCTTTGCATTTTCCCGCCTTAGCACGGGAGATGGATGCAAGATTATTAAGACCAGTACATTTAAAGATTCATAAAATAGATTAAGATAAATTGATCTACGAAGTATGATAAAAAATACGGTAACGAATTTTTGTAGCAAAAGCTGGTGATGACATATCTGTGTGAAATAATGCGTCCGATAGCTTGGTCCTTTGAGATAGTCAATGTCAAATTTGAACAAGTTATTTGTTAATTGGCTTCCAGAGCCGGACGTGTTTACCGTGTCTGTCGCGCATCATGGATTTCGAGCATGTTCGAAACATCATGTTGTTAATGCATTTTTCATTTTAAGTTGCAAAATATTGTCTAGTAGACTCATGATATATTAAAATCAGTATATGGTGATAAAATAGTGACTGTGAAGACTGTCTACAAGTAGTATGAGCGATTTAAAGTGGAAGTGAGTCGGTTGAAGACGAGCAACAGTCGGGACGTTCTTCGACCTCAAATACAGACGAAAACATTGCAATAGTCAAAAAAAATTATTTGTTCAAACAGGCAATTGACTGTTCGAGAGATGGAGAGAATGATGTACGGCGAAAAGGACCAGAAAATGGGCCAATGGCTTCCTCCTTGATCACGACAACGCGCCGTGCCGCATCTTCTGATCTGTGAGTTTTTGGCTGAAAAGGCGTTCCTGCCTGTCCACGTGCGCCTTACTCTCGGATTTAGCACCATGTGACTTGTGGATCCTTCCAAAAATTAAAGCCGTGCTAGAAGGAAAAAGTTTTGACACCACCCCGGACTTTGAAAGCGCGACGACAGAGCGGCTGCAGGCCCCTTCGAAAGAGGTCTTCCAGAAATGCTTACAATCATGGAGCATGCAATCATTACATCGCTAGCCAAGGACAGTACTTTGAAGGAGATTAGTTCAAATTTAAAGTAAGCTTATTACTTTGTTCATAATAAAATTATTCACCGTATTTTTTTATCAGACCTCGTATTTACCAATTTTTTGAAACAATGCCAAGTTGTAACTCAAATACATATACATAAATTACTGGTTCACATATCAAATTTGATTTTCCTACTTTACAAAAATTTACATTAACTGTTACTGTAATGACGAAAAGCGGAATAGAATAAACGTGAGAGAAGTGTACGAGTCATCACTTGAAAATATGCATAAAGAAGAATAAAAATGTTGCGAAAGATATCAATGTAACGGCGATGAAATTTTAATCAAAATAATTTTCTACAGAAAAAACTCGAGCATAATACAGGTTCTATGAGGTGTGTTTTGGGAGAGGAGAATATTGCTGATGCTGTTCTATGTAGTGAATCTTCGCACTAGAAACCAATGATATAATTTTTCGGAGCTTGTCCGCAACGTCATCAAAATCCATTATCAAGATTAACATGCACTTAATCTCTATTCTTCGTAGGTTAGAAATTTGTAAGAGTTTCTTCACAGCTTTATAACTAACTAAAACCGGGACCAGCCTTGCTCCATAATCACATTTGTCTTGGCCACTTCATCCAATCCTGCAGTATTTTTAGAAAATACGAATATCCTTCTAATTTGTTGTGAATAGTAGATACACACGTACCAAATAACTTACCAAGCTTTATATAATGCATTGATTAGTGCCACTAATTTAATTTCTCAATACTTATCGACTTATGTTTGTCAAACCGAAACAATATAGGGGTATTATAATACGAAGGACTCACACTACTACCCACTCCATTAGTGATATTAAACAAAAGCCAAGAATTTTATTAAATTATTAAATAGTTAATAAGGGTGAAGTAGATGTGGTGTATATTAATTTTTCGAAAGTCTTTAACAAGGTGAATCATAATATACTAATATCAAAACTAGAATATAATATGGATTCAATAGTAATCTTTTTCACTTAATAAAATCGTATTTATCCAGACCTACATTATTTGTTTCATATAATATATTTAAATACGAGACATACTTAGCATCTTCTAAAGCACCCCAAGGCTCTGATTTGGGACCATTATTCTTTATCTTTATTTATTATTTCCATTCTCTATTTGTCTCTAATCCTTTATATATTTTTCTCTAACTTCTATTCTCTACCTCTCTTTAGTATCTTTGTATATACTTTGATGATAAACTATAGTTTTCTGGGCATATCTACTATGTGATTTTTAATGCACATAAAACCCATGGTTTTGTGAAACATAGAAACCTAGGAGCATGACCACTTAATAACACTACTACCTTAAAATGTTTATATTTGACATTAGTTCGTTCGAAATTAGAATACTATAGACTTATTTGACATCCTTGTTTCTGAGTCTTGTAATTAGCACTTGTAATTCGAAGAATTTTACTCATAATGAGCTACTATTTTTAGTAAAATAATAGCTGTTTACTGTAGTGTAAGTTATATGTTACTGAAGCATTCCATCGTATATTTATGTTAAAGTTATTTAGGGGTTACCTTTCTTACCTAGAGAAAAATATCAAGAGATCAAAATTGTAGATATAGAAATTTTCGACACATTTTGTTGTTCTGTTTTTTTTTAATGTCACACGGACTTGCCACTAGAGGGCGAAAACCGTTTCCTTTTTTTTTGTAATACTCTTGTGTAACTGAAAAAAACACTCTAGAGCATTATTTTTGATTTATAGGCAAAAACTATGCATTTTTTAGAAAAGTTCAATCACAAAAAGTTGGATAGCAAAAAACTTCCCACAAATTGTTTTACACTTTTTTTTTACAAAAAATGTGCTTTCCTACAGCTAAGCGACCTATACAGAAAGTTGTGTTGAGGTTGTGTCAACCCCAACACAACTTTCAACACAAAATGCATAGTTTTGCCTATAAATCAAAAATAATGCGCTAGAGTGTTTTTTTAATTTGCACAAGAGTATTACAAAAAAAAATAAAACGGTTTTCGCCCTCTAGTGGCAAAACCGTGCGACTTTAAAAAAAATAAAACGACAAAATGTGTCGTAAATTTTTATATCTACAACTTTGATCTCTTCATATGTTTCTCTACAATGCATAGTTTTGGCTTAAAATCGAAAAACAGCTCAAAAATATTTCAGCGCGCTCTAGCGGCGCAACTAAGCAGGATTTCGAAAAATGAAAACAACAAAAATTGTGGATAATCGCATAATCTACAATATCAAACCAGATCATGTTTTCCCACAAATGCATAGTTTTTCAGAAAAACGAAAAACACCGAAAAAACGGCCAAAATCGCGTATATATATATATATATATATATATATATATATATATATATATATATATATATATATATATATATATATATATATATATATATATATATATATATATGTCTATATCTAAAAACAACCCTTTCTTTATCATACGCTAGGTGAAAAATATGTTGACACAACCCCAACACAACTTTCTGTATAGGTCGCTTAGCTGTAGGAAAAATTTCCCTCAATTTTCCTAATTTGAAGGGACTAATAGCGATAAATAAAATTTCAATTTTGCATATTTGAAAATTTTTAACTTCATAATAATTTTCGTTAAAACTTTCAGACCATTTGTTGAATTAAAGAGGTTTATTAAGAAAAGGTTCTTTAAGTTCTCTTCTCAACTAATAGTTGTAAAATATTTAACTGTATCTTAAAAATTATCATGTACATATATTACAATTCTCTATATCACCCATTTTACTGACCGTGGCTTCTAAGACAAAAGACTGTTATGAGTTATGAGATAGGTGTGTGCCTTATATATTCTCCTTAATGCTTGATAATAATTATAGAAACTTGGAATCGTATCCGCTTCCATTTTCACGCGAATTTATTGCCGTTTAATGGTCTCTAAGTGCTACCATTAACTGCTTAATTAGTTAGATTGACTGCGCACAAATAAAAATTCGCCCGTGAACTTGCTTTTATACGTTACAGTTGCCGATTAAGTGAAAGTCTTCCGTAGGATTACTATTTCAAGAGCAAGGATTATTAAATTCCGTCTCGAGCGTAGTCCACTGGCAGTTTATATTGCCGCCATAGGCGTGCGAATACTCTATTTAACGTATTTCGTATCGTTTTGCTTCACCCATTATTTTGAAAATATTTTCAATTCTTGTTGGTATATATATATATATATATATATATATATATATATATATATATATATATATATATATATATATATATATATATATATATGGGGCGTTCCACGCCAAATCGGATGGTTTGAAAAATTTGGATTTTTGATTTCCTTAATTTTTTGATATTCTTTAGTACCCCTCAAAACAGTCTTTCTGGTTAATTTTGAGATTCTTTTGATTACTTGTTCAAAAGATATCAAATTTTCAAAAAAAATCGCTCTTTTGTTGGTTTCTCCCAATCCGATTGAATGAACCCAAAATGTTCATTCAATCATTCCAAAGAGCAACGGAAATATATTAGCTAAGGAGTATTCTAGTTCACAAAATAATCGTTTATATAAAATTTTTAAAAGAACACGAAAATAAATAAAAACTTTTGCTATAATTGTTTATAAATAGACTTAACGTTTACTTATTGATTTTAAACACCTATTAACAATTAAAAAGTATTAAAATTAATTTGAAATAAGTAAAAAAAGAGTATACAGTAACAAACATCGGTACTTATAGTGATTTATAGAGAAAAGAAAAATTCTAATATTTTCAAAAATAAAAAAATAGTGTTTATGGAGGGCCCACAACCGGACTGGTTTTAAAAGTTGTTAAAAGAATAGTAGTTTGAAATAAAAAATTTTCAAAAAAATCGAAAGATACACTCACTTTCAAAAACACGATTTAAAATTTCAAACTCAAAAATCTTAATCAAAAACACTTTGAATATTTTGTTTTGTATTTTTTCCTGTATAGGCCATCTAAAAACAATGATTTAACAAAAAAATCTTTAGTTTGGACTATTATTAAGAAAGTTATGAACAAAAAATAAAAAAAAGTGCGATTTTTTTAAAAATTTGATATCTTAAACAAGTAATCAAAAAAATCTCAAAATTTACCACAAAGATTTTTTTGAGGGGTACTAAAAATATCAAAAAATTACAGAAATCAAAAATTTTCAAACTATCCCATTTAACAAATGTATATACAACATTGTTGAATGGTCTTCAACTTTTAGTTGTATGCTGAATTTTGTATGCTGATAGTTGCAGATATTTCTTTAAAATGTTATGCTTAGTGGCTCCTAACAGATTCAATTATTGTACATGACGTCGATTGTGATGTGTTTGGATATTCCCTTACACTTTCTTTCACTGCAGTAATATTTCCATCTGGCCGACTACGACGAAGACGTATTGATGTTTCGTTATCAATAACAAAACCCATCTCTTCAAATTTCTTTGATTAAGTTACGATGCGCTAACTCTATAGGTGCTTTATTTTATCCTAATTTTGTGTGAATTTTCTTAATGCAACTATAAATGATAGCTCACTTTCATAAAATAGTTATACAGAAACTATTCGTTGTTGAACTGTTAGTCGCGGCATGTTGACGTCAAATGGTTTGTAGATGGCCGTCGTTAAACATTGACGCCCTATCTTTGACAGAACACAAATGGCGCGCAATTCAAATCCTATAATTACACCTGAGACACCTTATAGATTAGTATTGTGTTTAGTCTATAATTTTTTTTCTATATAGAGAAAATATATATAAATATGTAATAATCAACAAATGTATATAAGAAATATTAAACCTGAAACTATAAGAAAATTCAAGAATTAAATTATTATATCATTATTAAATCTTCTTAAAAATATACTTGTTTCTCTAACGATGAATATAAAATTGATAGTAAACTCATGTCAGTAGCTTAGAAATGGAGTATATAGTTTTTAGCACAAACTATGTAGATGTTCCTACGCCTATATTCATGCTAAACTAATGGGAGTATTTTAAATTAGTTGATGGCCTTGCTGCAGGCGATGTTATTATTTCATTGCTTCAGTCACGTTGACCATATCATACCAAATGGTATCACCAATGGCAATATACGCAGCTTACCAAATGTTTCATGATACCAGATGAATTTTAGTTAGAGTAGAGATTTTGAGAAAGCATATACGTTGACAGCAGTTTAACATATAAAAAATAAGTCATATGCACATTAATCATTATATTTTCACATATATTATTTGTTTTTTTGTAATGTGAATGCTTTTTCTTTATTTTGATACTTAAATATTCTAAATACGGTTGATGTATTTAGTAAATAATATAAAACTTATTTATTTTACAATATACGAATCTCTGTATACAGATTATACAACAAGATCCTGTGTGCTATCTGAAAGCCTTTTGTTTCTTTTTTTATTTGATTATGGCATATTATTTCACCCGGAACACTTCAGGTAACTATTACCACCATTATTATACAGATCCTTAAAAAAAGTTAGAAGACGATAAGTCTTCAAATTCTACCTCTTCTGCAATTTTATCTTCCCATTCTTATCAAATGACTTTTTATGATGTTCCTATTAAAAATATATTGATTATGTTGCTAGTGTGATAACGATCACAAGAGGCAAATTATAAATATATTGGCGAATGTGGACTTAAAAATATAAATTTGTTCCATATATAAATTTGCTCCATGCTGTATACCTTAACATAAAAATATCTAGGTAGGTAAATTTATCTGGGTAGATAAAACATGTTTTACAAGCATGTGTTTGTCTTAACTGATTATTATGAGCTTAGGGTTTTCTCTAAATAAATATTTTTATATTTATCTCTAAGGCTCAAAAATCATATACGTTTTCTAGAAAAGAGAATTATTATATTCATTCATCATTTCATTAAAATATTAAGTCAAAAATATGTGCAATTTTATTTCGTTTTACTAGAATGTATTATACTAGATTTCCGACTTATAAGTTACTGACAGAGATCGTATCGATAAAGATGTATACGCCATAAAGTTCATTCGGCATTTGTCCTGAATCGGCGTACCGTGTGCGGCACTGATGAGAACTAACAAGTTCGAAACAGCTGTATGTCGTTCGGTTCCGATCCGGGACAAATGTCGAATCCTACCTGTGGCGGGTTTTATTTTTGGAGAGATAGATAATAACAACATTAAATTTGAAATATTAAATCAGGTTTGTTAGGAAGCTATAATGCCCACAGCATAATGATAAATGCAGACTTAAGATTCATCACGTACATTTGTGTCGATATAGGTGCAAGCAATTCAGTTTAGTTTTGCTGCTATGTTTGACTACAACTTATTTTATTCCTTTTGACAATACATATATCAACTTGTACGCAATTGATTATATACAGTGTCACCACTGATGAGGCATCTAATTAAACAATTTATCATAAATATCTTCTTATAAACAGTCTTCAGAAATATCAAATTTTAGTACGATACACTCTGAAGTAATTTATTGAAAGTAAAGCTAGATTATATCCATCGTTCTTCGAGAATTTAATTAAAATATTTAACCAATCCGCCAAAACGTATCATCATTTCCTTTATGATGATAATAGTTTGACCTTTTACCTCGTTTTTGCTTTTCCGTTAGTAGCGACTACTGTTGCTTGCCTTTTGACCTTTAACTTTGTCAAGGTCAAATACATTCTTTATATATTTACTATAGTTTCACATGGACCAACATAGGAGGGACTCGTGGTCTCAAGGGATATTGATCAGTATCATCATTCTGGGAAAGTATCTCATAACAAATATCTCAACATTTATGTTACTTTTGAATTTCGTAAATTATGTCACGAAAAAATAAACTGGGAAGAAACTTAACTGCTAGAAACAGATTTTGATTAGGTATGTTCTTTATAATGATATTGCGTAAACATAGAAATTGGTTGAAATAGTGCTATGTAGCAAAGATATGTATTATAATTTTTAATTATGGCATTTTAATGATATCTCATTTCTCCACTAATTACAAATTTAATGTAAAGTATTTGTAAGTAAATGTATTTTTACAAAGATTATCCCATTATCATATACTGATTACTTAGCTAAATTACTTAGCTTGATACTCCTAAATAAGACAGTAGTATTAACAAGAAAACTAAAATAAACAGTGGTTTTCATAGAAATATTCTTCTCGTTCGATATTCCAATTCTATACATAAGTTGATCCAGTTTTATATTTGTTTCGTTACTTTATATAAAATCAACAATATTCCAATCGCGCCTTTGTTTACCTTAAAATAAAACATTGTCTCCAGATTCAGTAGTACACCTTTCACTGAGGACAAATATCTCGCAAAGTTAAACACGAGCATGAATTTTATAAATTCGAAGGCATGTAGTGTATTAAACGCTTAATCCGGTTCACTGAATATCTGGAGCTGGACCGCGTCATATCGTATATGTGTCACACCCAACTTTTGCAGAAAAAAGACATGTTCGATGCGGAACATAAACGAATCGACCGACGTAAAATACCTGCTGACGCCTAAGTCTGGGCGTCTACACCGTATTGAGGTAGACTACATATATAATAATTGAATTATGATACTGTTATACTTATTATGTCATCTATAAATAGAAAACTAAAAGTTTAATTGACTTGTGCTATGTGTGAAACGGATAGATCGTCGTTTGTACGAAATTGCTGGAAAAACCTACTTCGGCCTTGATAAAATATCAGATCATTGTGTCAAAAAATTAAGTTAAAGTTAATTTAATTAAACTGTTAAATTATTATAAATATATCCGGGGTTACAATGTGAACTCATGATTGATTGACCAATAGAAATCACTTATTTGACCAGTTACGTGTGCTTACCTATTTTTACACAGATTTTGAAATATTTTTAATAAAACCTAAACATTACTTGTTGACAGACACCATAGACATTAATTTTTGCATAGTTCATTTACTGTATAATATTTACATTCTCAATTAATCTGGACAAAGTGAATTACGTTTACAAGATTTAAAAAACAGGTACATACCTATTAACTAATAACTTAATCCTCGTAGGATACTTAGGATAAAGGTTCAATTCTCTTGATCGTGAAACCCTTTCGGTATTGGGAGGGAATAACAATTGTCGATGCGGCAACAAAAAAAAAAACGATCAATTTTCAAGAGAGGAGGAGAATAATAATTCCTCATTGAATAAATAATATTGGAGTATTTTATGTTATTTAATATGATAATATTGAAATTTATCTATTATATATCTGAGCCGATAACATTTCGACGTAAACTGGAGAGCAAAACTGGAGATAACCCCCAAATTCACGAGACTATCTATATTAACATATGTGGAATAATTTCGATTTCCATTATACTAAAATTATCATTATAGTATACAAAATAAACCATTTCATCTTCAGATAATATTGAATTTTTTTTTTTTAATAATTTCCGGAGAAAAGTATATAAATTATCGTGGACAACACTCTATCATCTGTTTCTTTTTTGCAGCCTTGCCCCGATTCTCACGAGTTCAGAGAAGACCAGTGTGCATCATTCAACTCTAACCCCTTCGAAGGAATTATCTACGAATGGGAACCACACTACGATGACGATGAGCCCTGTGCTCTTACTTGTAAAGGGCGACCAAGTTCTGGTGAATTAAGCGAGGACTATGTCTTTGTCGTTGCGAAATTAGCGGACAAAGTGCAAGATGGGACTAGGTGTCGGCCTGGTAGTTTGGATATGTGTATCGATGGAAAATGTGAGGTAAAGATTTTTTATTTATTTATTTATGTTTATAGGAGTTGTTTCTAGGTTTATTAAAAATCATTGTGTTCTTGTTGATGTTGAGTAATATTGGCAGTACAGCCTTTGTGCTGTTGACTAATATTGTAATACTGCCAGTATTTAATTAAATGTGGACTATAAATCATAATTAGATTAGGTGATATTCCTTGATGGTACTAGCCCGGAATTCTCAATTTAGACTTAAATATACCCTCCTTCGATTCCTTCATGGAAAACTTCTGCTGTCTCTAGACAACAATGAAAGAAATGTATTGACAAACATTCTCACCCAAATAAATCGTCATAATTCTAGTCATTAGTAGAACCAATGGAGCAGCGAGACATTGCCGCTATATATGTGTGCACACATGGGGATGGTGAGTCGGTGAATCTGTTAGTGATTAGCTGTGTATATATTTGACATAAATAATTTTCTGTTGCAAATTGATAATTAATTATCTCTAATGTATGTAGGGTTAAAAAATGATCATTTGCTGACGAAGTAAATAAGTTTGTATTTATAAACCTTAGAGAGGTAAACTTTCAGTTTACTAATTAATTAATGTCGTGATCACTTGAATTTCAAAAGATTTACTGTATTAACTAAAACAACAACTGTTAGATATAGCGTTTTGGTTTCAAATATTTGGATACTTTCAAAGGGATTCAGGAGTCTACTACTAGTTATACTTTTAACTCACTTTATGTTATTAGAATTTATTTTATTATCGTTTTATTGAATTACGATTACTCTTTTTATGTCCCCTATATACTTAGCTACAATGTCGATATCAGATTTCATAAATATTTGATCTTCTTTATTTATAATTCTCTCTTTTGAGTTGACTTACAGTCTGTTACAATTTCTTGCCAGAGGAGCGCACTGGTATTACTCAAATATTTAAAAACTTTTTTAGTCTTCTGGTACATTGTTGATGAACCAGTTTGCAATTCTTAAGTCTGAAGTGCGCGGCAGAGTTCGAACTCGCTGCGCGTAAAGTGCATCCTTTTCCCTTCGAATGATGCCTCACTCTTTCTTTTACGCAACACAAATAATCTCACACCTTTTCCTATTACTGACAAGCTGTAGATGCCACTGATCTCATTTACGGCATGTACAATAATAGGCTATGCAAACTTGCAGGCAAAGTTATGTTACAAAAAGCAGTTACGTAACTAGGGGCGATATGATAGACTAATAGACGTCCTATTAGTCTATCACATGTTTTATTTTAGCTTTTAATGTTAAACGCATGGAAGATAGGGAAACCTAGCTTGTTTGAGTACTGATTATAACTTAATGAATGTTTTAAGGTGTTAAAATAGTACCAGCATGGGAGGCTAATATCTGGAAAATAAGATGGTTGATTCCAAGTCAAAGTATAGTTCTGTAATAAAAACTCCTATATATATATGAGCTTTCGAAGACTAGCATTATCATAGAAAAAAATGACGTTGCTGATGTTCTGTTCTCTGATATTCTGCGCCATGTTAGCCAGAATCTGTAGAAACACATGCAATTGCTCCGGCGTAACACTTTTCTCATCATCGTAGAGATGTCAGTAACAAACTCCATCAAAGTCCATCGCGACAGCTAACATGCGCTAGGTTCTACCCTTTGACAATCACGAATTTGTGGAGGTTGCTCCTCTATCGCTAGCCAAATTCTATCCTAGTCACATTCAGTGGTTGGATACCGAAACATGCATCTTTAATTCACCGCCAATATTTACCATATATATGGTGGACGTTTTCTTAGCAAATACAGATTCTGGTAAACTACATTATAGCTATAGAGAGAAGCATATTATGCAAATTAATAACTTCTCTATATTGTAATGCTCTTTAAAATGTGTAAAATTGCAATTTGAATATCCAGTTGGAGGGAAATCGTCTTTCCGTTAGTCTGTAACATATTTCACTAGAGTAGTGCCTTCTTTATATTCCGCCACCATATTATATGAACTCTAGTACCAAGTCAAAGTATACCCTACCCTTACCCAATCTTGCGCTATTCTTAATAAATACTAACACTAATACTTTCAATAATTCTTTGTGAATCAAATTTTTCCTTCTAAGAGGTTAGGTTTACTAGGTTTTTACCTAGTAGCCTAACCTCTCTCATTCTCAAGCAGACCTAATAAACCTAGATTTATTAGAGATTAAACCTAAGAAGACTAAACTCAATCTCTGGTTAAATGGTACCTCATCTCAAACATTTGAGATAGAAAATCTTTTGAGAATTAAAATGTCTAAATAAATAAATTAAAGCCATATCCATTAGGAACATTATTAGGCTTAAGGTTTTAATTAGATAGGAAATGTGGTTTTTTAGTAAATAAGATTTGGGGGTATTAGGTACTTTAAGTCGACGTTTACTCGCTGTCTGGTTCAACCCACAACGTCGTTTTTTAGTGAACCAAATTTCTCTTGCCCTTGTGCTAATTAAGTCATAAATAATTCAAGATAGTTTGGTATTGTATAACAATGGTATTGCGTAACGCTAATTCATAATTTACCTGAGTTACAGTTGATGAATTTTTAATCCCGTCGAGTTGCATTAAATCCCATTAATGTATAATAACTAGAACAAAAATATTCAACGAGTTCTTCTCTTATGATCGATAATGATTATGAAAATACTACAGCAAGGTATTGTACATATGCGATATAACTTATCGGTATATCATCGGTATATTTTGAGCAATTCGTTGCGAATTTTATTACGAAATGTTAATACCAAGACAAAATTGCATATGGGTTAAGTAGATAATTAAATAGTTTTACTGAAACTTCGGAAACAAGCACACAGTACAAAATTGGGAAAACTTAGTAGCTCTCGTTGAAAAAACATTGCAAACAGTAATTAAGTGTCTGGATAGTAATTAAAAGTGAATTATACTTTACTAAGCTGACTGATAAACTATATCATAAATTTTAGATGCAATGGAGCGATCTGGTGGGATAAGTTATTACAGATTTTATTGTATTTTATTTTGATACGTTACATTTATTAGGCAAATATTAGCACTAACCAAATTCTACATACTTTCTTTTATAGGTAGTATAATTTCTTATATTAGTTTTATTTATTATATAGTTTTTATTAGTATTGCCGTCTGAGACAAAAATTTATAACAAGCTACAAAATTGGTAACCTGAAGAAATTCAAGACCTTGTCGATGAGGAGTTTGTGGAGGTGCTCTTTTATTGCTAGCCAACATTAATCCTGATCATATTCATTGGGTGGGTACCGAAACATCCAATGTTTATTAACCGCCAATGACAGTAACCGCCAAGTATTCTGTGGAAAACTGTCTATGTATCTAATTAAAATTATGTATTTTCATTATAATTTATATACAGGGTGGACCAGGTTTTTCGTGACAAACTTTAACAGTCGATAGGAAATATTTTTGTATGAAAAAAAAATCCATATAAACAAATTTCCTAAATTGATTTGTTTTCGATATACGAGGTGTTAAAATTTAATTTTTTTAACAGTGTATTAACAATCTTTATATTATATTAAGTATATCGTGGGGCGGGTAAAGAAGGACTCATCAGTCCACAATATGTTGTTCAAAAAAATCCCTATTTTCTTGAACTGAGTAACCAGTGACAAAAATTAATTCTTTTCTCTTCGTCTCCTGGATGTAAACCTTGAACAGGTTGTAGGTGACATGGACGCCTGCGATCTCGTCTTAGAGTATGAAGTATATTGTATTTAGAGGTGCGGAGAATACGAGGAGCTATACGGGAATTCGTTGGATCTCTGTCAAACTCATTTAGTATCCGTCGAAAAATTCTTCTTTGTGGTTGGTTTTGGTTAGCATTATTTCGATCCCCATGTAAATTTCCTAAACCTTTCTTTATTAATTGCTGGTGAACTCTTGTGAACACATAACAACTAGAATGTGTCCTCTACAGATATATCTATCTTTCTGTATTCTCTAATGGCCGCCCTTGAGTTTCCATTGGCATGTCCATACACAAAATGGATATCCGCTATTTTTCGATTTGAAAATCTAAACAGCATTTTGACACTACTGGACAAGTCTTGTGTTAAAATTGTCAAAGGTTGTCATGAAAACCAATGCCAACCAGGCGTGCAAATATTGATTATCTCGAGAAGTGACAGAAGAAAAAATTAGAAGCTAAGAAAAAATTCAACTTTAATACCTTATATGTCGAAAATAAAACAATTTAGGAAATTTGTTTATATGGATTTTTTTGATAAAAAAACGTTTCCCATCGACTGTCAGAGTTTGTCACCAAAGACCTAGTCCACCCTGTATAATCGCAAAAGTATTATAAAATTAGTGGTACTCTCCTTTTATATAGATTATTACTACAGTATACTAGTGTACCGAATACAAATACTTGTCTACATCCTCAATATAACAATAGGTCGGTGGTAACAGCCAGAACAAAATTAAATAGAGATATACTTTCCATAAATTAGTAACATTTTAATACAGGCCTATTTTAAGTTTGTCATGTATAGATTTTTATAATCAATTAAATGTATTAATTATATATTATACATTATGTATGCTTAGAAAATGCTGTAAAGCAGCTTTGATACACTTTCCTGTCGCAAAGAAATTGCACATGTACTTTTTTTCAATAAATACTTTATTATTATTATTTTCAGCTGTCTATTTAAATACTACGTTATGTTAATATCAACAATTGGATACCATTTTTAATTATATCAAAAGGAACTACATTAGAAGCTTTCCATTACATTACATTATGTTATATGGATTTGAGACTCATCAGCCACTGATCGCATCGTTAATCCCTTGGCGATCCCCTCTTATCCGGGTCATTATCCCAAAATGCTATCCCATAAAAGGAGCAATTTAGGCACGTCCCCCACCTTAAGCCTCGCCTTCTCTAGGATAACAGGGGTCCCTAACATAAGGTACCTCTTCTTCTCCAGTGCGGGGCAGGTGTAAAGAAGGTGGTAAAGATGAATCGAGGTTTCCTCGTCTTCTTTACAGTATCTGCAGACCGAGCTGTCAGTTAGCCTCAGCTTGTGCTTATATGCATTCAGACTACTATGGTGGCCCGTTATGGTTCCCACCAGGGTTCTCGCTTTGTGTCTGTTCAATTTAATGAATTCTTGGGCCCATTTCTCAATCTCTGAGTATTCGATGAAAAGTTTGGTTATTCGAGAACCCGTTACTCCTCTCCATCTTTTATTGTGCTGGTCTCTTGCCCAGCCATTGATGAGGTCTCTGATCAGATTCCAAATTATTCCCACTGCAGGTTCTGGTCCATAGAGGTTTTCCCTGGTCCCTAGTCTGGCAAGGTCATCTTCAATTAGATTTCCCTTAATGACATTATGCCCAGGTATCCACAAGAGTTCCACCGGTCCCTTTCCTGCCAAGTGGTTCAATGCTTCATAGCAATTATAGACCAGCTTCGACTTTGTCGTTGCTGAATTCAGAGCTGCCAACGCCACCCTGCTATCCGACCAGATACATACCTTCCCCTGGGTCTTATTTTGGTCGGCCCCCAGAACACCATATGTAATTGCAACTAGCTCGGACTGGAGTGCGATAGTGTATTTGCCAAGAGAAAAGGTTTTACCGATCCCATTGCGTCCCCTATACATCTCCGCACCAGCTCTGTTCCCGCTCTTCGCTCCATCCGTGTACCAGATATCTCCATTGAGCGGTAATCCACTCTCCATCTAGTCGGTCTTACTGATGAGGGTGATCTTATATTTCTTGTCAAACAGGAAGTGGACACTCGTACTGTCAGAGGGCATCCATTGGAGCCTCTCCTCAGCTAGCTCTCTTGAGAGTCTATTCAGGTCCCGTACATTCCTATTCATATTTCCCACACTGTGAATTGCCTTTACGGCTTCCACTTTAAACAGACTCTCTCCCACCAGATCAGTGCTGCATACGTCAGTCTGAGTTTGAGAATTGCCTCATACATCCATTTCATGGTCTCCGGTTTCAAGTCCCAGCTATTACCAATGGCCCTTCTTAGTGGCCAAAGTGTTGCTGTGATCTTGGAATATATGTGACTTAGATGTTTTTCCCATGACAGCTTCCCGTCCAAGATTACTCCTAAGTGTTTCACTTCGGTATTATAGCTTAGTTCTTGGCCACCAACTTTCAGCGGACATGTTCTATTCCACTTATATTTCTTGGTGAACACCATCACCTCAGTCTTAGAGGGATTGACCAAGAGTCCCCTACTACCTGCACCAATTCCCAACCTTCTTTAATGCTTTAAAGCTTTCCATTACTGTTCATAAACTTGCTCTCAATATCCTCTTATTGTTAGTAGAATTCATTCAAAGCTAATATAATCGTTTAGATTAAACTCTATTTGACCGTCGATTTTTTTTAAATTACAGCGTAAACTGGAATAATTTAAAACTCATTGATAAATGAAGGTAGTGTATATATACATTTTTGAATATGACTATTGTGATATTCAAAATGGTTAAGCTAACTTTTTGAATACCTAATAAAATCAATATCCTAGTGTATTCTTTTAAATATAACCTGCTCAATCGAATGCAAAATGTACTTTATTTCCAAATAATGATTCAGTCTTCTGCGAAACTAATCGTTAATTGATTAAATAAGTTACAATCAATAACAAAATTGTATTTTTCTATGCCTCACTAATGACTTTGAAATCTCATCGCATTATTTTCTAATCACCTTAAGTGTACAAGTGGATATTCTAGTATCTACACGCTTCTGGGGATAATCTAGCTGCTTAAATGAAGCTCTTTTTAATGTAAATCCTTCAGCCTACTTATAAAACTTTGTGAATCGTATTTTGTTTCAATGTTTATTTAAACGAGTATGTGGGCTTGGAAACTAATTATATTATGGATTTAGAAAATAATTCGATTTTTTAATTGAAATTTAAATTGGCACATTTATTAAAATTTAGGCAGAATACTTTGGAAACATATTGAAGAAAAATAAATAATTCACGAATAATAAAGTTCCATAAATGTATATTGTTCATAATTCCATAAATTCATTTTCTACCTATTGATTTTTAATTAAGTAAAATATTAAAACACATCTATTTTAAATCTAAAATACTTCTAGCATTTAAGTAGTATTCTCACTCAATTATCCTTCAAAATAATTGATGTGACAGTTAATCCTTTATATTTTAAGTAATTGTGATTAGTGGTGGTAAGGGTAATTGTGATTTATTATTATGGGGATTATTTTTTCATAGTGGCGTCGACATCTATGACCATTGGCCACTAGTTTTTTGTAAAATATTTTCTTCATATTCTGTACAGTAGGTTTGTATCTTTATATAATAAACTGTATTACTTCTAATATACTGCTATTGTCTAATCCGCATCCCTTTGATGTGTTCGGTAACTCGTTTCTATTGAGCGCGTTTTCCCTACGTTTTAATAATATATGATTTACAGTTAACTTAGCTTGATATTTCAATTATCTGGGCACATCTATTCCTTGTAATAGATGGGAATGTGTTATCCTAGTATGTCCTACTTTAATATTATAATTGCAATTTTTTCTCTTTGAGATACCAGACAAGGAAAATTTCATCGTTCTAGAGATTAATCACTGTATATTTCATATTCCCTCTTAACACTCACGTCAATTCTTTCTTTTCGTATTTCTCTCCTATCAGTTACATAACCGATTACAGATTGTTCTCCACAGTTAGTTTCCCCTCCTATAAATTTGTATATTCTCTTATGTTCGTATATTATATAGTAGTATTTTGCCATTGTTGGTTCTAGTTGTTTCCCATGTCATCCTTTTATACTGACATACTTTTGGTATTTTTCCAATTCTTTCACTAAAATGTCCCTTCATATAGATCTTTCTTATAGCTTCATCTACCATCAAGTTCAATTCGTTCCAAAACATAACTTTCTTCCGTGTCCTACCATCTTCATTCGTGCCGTATTCTACTACTATTGTTGTGTCTTCTATTATAATTCTATACTCGTTACTCTTTCGGATATCGCGTCCCATTTGTTTACTTTATTTTTAATGTCTTTGTGCAATATACAGCCCATACCTGCCCGTTTATCTACATCAAACAAACTAGCAAGTGTCCATTTGTCAATTTTACATGCTATCTTTTTCTTCCATCTTTGTCTCCCTTTTAAGTAGTACTTCCATCTATGGTCTTTTGTATTCATTCGCAAACTACAACTCTATTCCATATATTACCCTAATATTTCACGTACTCCATTTAATATCATCGTCATTTTTAAAGTGAAACTTTTTTTCCATCGCCTCAAATTTTTTCGTCCATCTATCGCATGTCGCATTACGGTCGGCCGCGGAGTAGGGGTAAAGTGAAAGGCGCTCAGCAGAGCAGCTAAGGCCAATATGGAGGCGCCCATGGCTCGCATCAGCTGAACGTGTAGCATTTATATTCTCACTCATTCGTGCAAGAGCTCCGCGGTATTTGTGTGTTTTGATCAGTGTATAGATGTAAATATTGTTGTTCACTTGATCGTAATGGACAACGATACAGCTAGTGAGTCAAATATACCGGTCAACGAGGGAAGAACCAAGAATAGTGCGAAAATATTCGACGATGAATTAATTTTATGCCGTAAGAGACAGAATGCCGAGAGAGTTCATGCTTGTAGGGAAAGGAAAAAGGCTCTTGGTGAGTTAATTTAATTTTTATAGTGAATTTATAAGAATTATTAGAACTTTCTGCTGGTGCATATCGTTGTTTATGTATTAATTTTAATTTTGAGTGTTTGAATTTATTTTTACTCATTTCATATGAATATTTGATGAAGTATTTTAATTTATATCCGGTCCATTCAATATATTTAATTTTATTTAGGCCTCCAGTCATTTTCACAAGCCGAAGTAAACTCTGAGCTACCGGAAAAAAATTAGTAGACTGATGACAGATGCCATGCCGAGTATTAGTATTAGTACTAGTATTAGTACTATTGCCGATGCAATCTCGAATGTTATTATGAGCCGACGGAGTTTCTCGATGATAACATTCGACGTACAAAGTTTACGAGCTCATTCAGAAGATGTTTCTACAATACTGACAAAATCAATCAACACCCTTGTTTTATCCGAAATTAATTTAAGAAATACTGAGCAGATAAATATTCCCAATTTCCATTGTGTGAGTCGACAAAAACATATTAATTCTCGATATGGTGGAGTAGCTATATTACAAAACAATGACAGTTCATTGAGAGTTCAGTCGGAAATGCAAGCATACATAAATAACATGAGTATTGGTCAAGCAACTACTTCCGAATCTGCTGTGGGAAATTTAGTGCAGCTATATGTCAACTTGTTGAAATGACAACAGAAAACTTGTAATCGCGTCAATTTATATTAAAGTCAATCAAAGAATAGATGCCATCATTGATTTTCTAGGTTTTCATCTAGATCCATTTGCTACGTCTGCGGCACAAATTTTCCGTTCTCGAGAAATATATTCACGAATGCCTGTTATTTTATCTGGTGATTTCAATACAGATTTTAAGAAAGAGGAATCTGCTCCACTTACTGAATACTTGAGAGAAGTATTTAATATTGAAATGAAAAATGATAGAAATATACCAACCACGCGATATGGTACTACGATCGATGCGGTTTTTTCTAGATACATTGAAAAAATAGAATGTAAGTCATTGTTTACTTATTTTAGTTACCATAAAATATTAGTTACATTTATAGACTGTGAGACTCAAGGCGAAGATAAAGTTATTGATAGAATAGTTGAAGTTCAAAATGATTCAATGATTTAAATAAATATTGGTCTTAGTTTTTAACATGCGTCTATCATCTGAATGATTGTATTTATTATGTATTCCGTACTCTAATACGCAGATTGAAATTAAAATTTATAGTTGGATATCATTTATAATTGGATATAATTTACACTGGGAAATAAAGTGGGAAAGTGGGAAATCATTAGAAAATGTAGAAAAGCGAAAGAATAATGGATAGAGGATAAATGCAAATAAGTAGAAGATAAGTTGCAAGTAGGTAAGACCGATGAGGCTTACAAAATAATTAAGAGGAACTTCAGGGATATAGGAACAATAAGTAGAAACGTTAGGAGTCAATCGGGGGACATACTGATCGGAAGAGAGGAGAAAGCGGACAGATGGAAGCAGTACTTAAGAAATTTATACGAGGGTCACGAATTAGGAGAGGTATTAGAGGAAGAATCTAGCATCGATAGGGAAGATGTAGGAAAACCTATATTGAGAGAGGAATTTGAAATAGCACTAAGGGGGCTAAAGAATAATAGAGCGCCGGGTGTAGATAAAATACAGGCGGAAATTTTTAAATGTGCGGGACAGAAAGTAGTAAATAGGATGTTTGAACTGGTAAAATACATATACGAAACGGGCGAGATGCCGGAGGATTATAAGAGGAACATTATCGTTACTATACCGAAAAAGAGAGGAGCCGACAATTGCGAGAACTTTAGAACGATCAGCATAACTTCCCATGCGTCAAAAATCTTAACCAGAATAGTGCAGAAGAGAATGGAAAATAGAGCGGAGGAAATACTAGAAGAAGACCAATTCGGGTTTAGGCGAAATAGGGGAACTCGCGAAGCTATTCTGGCGCTAAGAGTAATGTTAGAGAAAACAACAGAAAAAGGAAAGAACGCTTATATAGGATATGTAGATTTAGAAAAAGCTTTTGATAACGTAAGATGGGAAAAAATGTTCGAGATACTAAAGAGCGCGGGAATGAAGTATAGAGATAGGAGAGTAGTACACAATCTATACAAAGAGCAAACTGCTGTTATAGAAGTAAAAGGGGAAAAAAGGGAAGTAGGTATTAGGAAAGGAGTAAGACAAGGATTTACGCTATCACCACTAATTTTTAATCTGTACATCGAAGAGGCGATTAATGTGGTAAAAGATAGAGTGGATTTCGGGATTGAAGTACAGGGACAGAAACTAAAAATGCTGAGATTCGCGGATGATATAGCAGTATTAGCATCTAGTAAGGAGGAATTAGAATCAGCATTGAACGAAATGGAGACAGTGTTGACAGAGGAATACGGAATGAGGGTGAATGAAAACAAAACTAAAGTGTTAGTGTGCAGAGGGCACGAGAGCAGAGCAAAAACGAAAGTACAAATTAATAATGAAAGATTGGAGGAAGTTAAAGACTTCACTTATTTAGGAAGTAAAATAAATTGGGATGGAAGAAGCTATAAAGACATAAAACGACATAATAAGAATAGCGCAGGGTCGAGTAGCTTTTAACAAAAAGGAAGCACTTTTATGCTCGGGGGTAATAAACTTAGAAACAAGGAAGAGATTTTTGAAAGCATATGTATGGAGCACGGCACTATATGGTTGCGAAACCTGGACGGTAGGGGAAGTAAGTAGGAAGAAATTAGAAGCTTTTGAGATGTGGTGTTACCGAAGAATGATGAAAATACCATGGACTGATAGGGTTAGAAACGAAGAAGTATTGGAGAAAGTCGGCGAGAAAAGAAGTATGTGGAAAAACATAAAGAAGAGAAGAGATAGAATGGTAGGCCACTTGCTGAGACATGGGGGAATAGTCCGCGATATTTTGGAGGCAAAAATAGAAGTGAAGAAAGGCAGAGGTAGGCCTAGATTAGACTACTGCTCGCAAATAGTAAGGGATGTAGGTTGTAGCACAATTAGAGAAATGCGTAGGTTAGCACAAGATAGGAGAAGCTCGAGGTTAGCGTCCAACCAGTCTTAGGACTGATGACCTAATGATGATGTTGAGTTGGATATCTTGTCTACTATTGATTTCTCATTTTCCAATTATTAACTTAAGATTAAAAGCGCGATTTTAATACCCTAAATTGAATAATTTTCCGAAAATTTTCAGTTAAATGCCTACAATCCGAAAGAAAATTTCACTTGCATCGTGGTTTCATAAAACCACAAAATGTTTTTTGTATTATTCCTTTTATTTATATGTTGGATTTCCTTTTTCTATATTCATAATTACATCTGTTGTCGTATTATTCATTATATCTTATGTGTCCGTCGCTGCCTTCCTAACTAATGTTTTCTTTATTTCTTCCCTCCCTTTCCTTCTTTCAGTTTTAGCTCCTTTTCCTTTCAAAACCACTCGAACCAAGCACACTACAAGTTATCTGATGATGAGTACAACTGTACAGGTAAGGAGAAGTAAGAGTATTGTTTAACACCTTAATGCCCATCATCCAAAGGATACTACTAAGCCTGTTAGTATATTGACGCGCCAATTTATATTACATTTAAAATCAATAGGTATGTTTGATGTTGGTGTATTAATGAATAAAGTAGCGTAGTCGAGTTAAAAGCTTGCTACTCAGACATCATGTATTCGTGCACTTAAAAATGTCACGAAAAACCGATACAAAAGACCGAACGATTTTTTGCCACAACCAGACAGTGAATAGCTGTAAAACCTCGCGGATGATAAAGTGAGTATGGGGATGCATAACAGGCAATACGTTTTTACTATCAGCTGCCTAAATGTGGAGAGCTCAAAGCCATCTTGTCTGGTTTTGAAAATAAATACGCTGCTTTATGTAGACGTCGTAAATCCGACAGCGAAGAGTGACAAATTTTTACAACTGAATAAAATACATACAAAACTCATATAAGATGTCACAGCGGGTAATTCGTTTTCACCGGCGTTTTTTTTTAAATACGCCCTTAAAAAATTGGCGAAAATGCGACTGTGTCATTTTTTATTATAGGTCAACAATATATCAGACATAACTGTAACGGAGTGACAGAAAATAAAAATAAAATATTACATTAAACATTAATTATATAAGAATTTGTTTATAGAGCTTGAAATATTGGACAATTTTCTATTCAAATAGCTAAATTAACAGAGAAATGAATTACCAAATGGGGTCGGATGGGATCTTAATCTAACTTAAGTGCACATTTTATTGATATTCAATGTTAAGGAACAGCTGTAGCATCCATTACTTAGATGGCTAGTGGATAATACCCATCTTGTCTACTTGACTATTATACATTAAACAGGTACAATATCGTTGTTTCATTATAAGAGTGGAAGTTTTCAAATATCAAAAAGTTTCAAATAATTAGTCTTTTTTTAATGATATTTTGAGAAAATATAACATGTTTCAAAAAACTTTGTAACTTTCCACAAATGATTTTATTTTCATTCAATTTTGAAATATACAACAACTTTGTTTCACAAAACTAAGAGATTATTCTATATTTTGTAAGGAAAACACGAAATATAATGTGGAATTCAAAATAATTCTTAACAAATTAAAAATATACTAATTTAGTTTCTGTAGTATTCGATCTTTCCCAGTGCTATTTTGTACGGTCTCTGGAAGTACGGCTTCATAAAACTCCCTATCGACTTTAGGCATCCATGAAAACATGAACTTTAGCGCTTACACTTTTTGCTGAGGTAAAGAAGTTCTTTCCTTGCATCCCTTTAGTTCATAAGGTTTGTCACTTTGTAATTTTCTTAGTTTTTGTTGTCTTATATTTGCGATCTGGTCACTTTTTAAGAGCAACGATGTTTTATATTTTATTTCATACATATTTTTGGATAAACTAGGATATTCGGGTATTTCCATAGATACTACCCTAGAAAACAGAATATTACTATAATTAAAACCCTTAGTGGAATTCTGACAGTTATTAAAATTCTTTGTTTACATTTGTATAACCTTGTACGCGTTACCCCACTTATATATTTTAAAATTCTCATTAATGATATAAGGGAATAGTACTGAACTACTCGCAGAAACCTTTCAAATCAGCTATGTCCCGTATCTACCTTCTGAATTGCTGAATCTCCAGGTATATAAAACTTCATGTATATTTTCTCAAGAGTATCATGTTCTTGAAGAAAATGACTGATGGCCAAAGTAATAATGCTATTGCGATTTTGTGGCACACAGCTATTATTCCAAAATATCAAGATTCTGCTTTCTGGATAATCCTTTATAACTTGCGACAGAATTTTATAAATGGCACTATAATTTTATAAATGGCACTTTTTCTGGAACTTATTCTTTGTCCCTGTCCAAATCGTATCCATCCCAAAATATCGAGTACTCATTACAATCTTCAGAATCACTCATTTTTTTACTTAGACACGGGTACAAGCTAACAGCGTATGTGACAATTATAACAATAGTGTTACAAAGTTGTGTGTTCATTCATACAACCCTGTTGCTAATGCTAAACGCTAAAATGGCATGCACCTATGTAATTTTATTTTCCTATATCCGTTAATATTGATACTGAAATCATTTTCGGTAGCAAAATGAGGCCAGAAATCCATAGGTACAACCTTTTACACTAATAAATCGGAAAGTGAAAAAAATTCCAAATACAATAGGGCGTAGCGAAAATAGACGTAAAACATTAAGATTTTGGAAAATGAAAATGCCTGTATATGCAATAGGTCTTATGAGATACTTAGCAAGAGAAAAAAATCTGGCTGTCCTACGACCATTTCTTTGGCTGCCAAAATGACCTTGAAAGTTTAATAAAGAGGATTTTTTCAAAAAAAATTAATAAAAAAAAATAAAAAATGAAGCTCTTCTCTGATTGTGCTCGCCACGTGAAGCTGGCTGCATAACGAGTTCCACCCTAACTCTCCTGCCCCTACAGAAATTTATTTTTTTTTTTTGGTCTAAAACTTTCAAAAATTGTTGTTTTTTTTTGTTTCACATTGTGGCAAAATTTCTCTTGATTCAATACGAGCTATTATAAACCAATCTCGCACTTCAGACCCAAAAACTGCTATAAGAGCTTCTGTTATTAATTTTATACATCTTTCAACCGCCTGCGAATGCAGAGAAGTTTTAATAGGGGTATTTTATCCGAAACCATAGAAATCATACTAGTTAATTCTTCGTCTGCTATTCCCATTGTCAAAAGGGATTCGCTTATACTGACATTCTGCCAATTAATTAAGTTCACATAACCTTCACAATCAAAATTTAGTTCATTCAATTGAAATATTCTAATGTCCTCTGTTCTCGTCGGTGATTTTTTGCATTTTAGAATCCTCCTTAAATCCAACTCTCTAATGAATTTTCTGTCATCGGCTAACATTGCTATTAAAAGGTTTCCTGAATGGACAAAATACTCGTTCCTTTTTATTACAGGATCTATCACTTCTTTAAGTTCATCAGGAAGGTATCGAGATTTTCTAATTATGTTGAAAAGGTGCCTAACACCACCTTTACAAGACCAATTACATTTAATTTCAAACCAACTTACGGCATGTACTTTAACTACAAATTCAGTTAATATTTCAAGGTTTTGAGATGGTTCCTTAGTAGCAATATACATATAACCTTAGAACTCTGTTGGCTGTTGTAATCCATCTGGCGTGGTACATTTTTCGAGGTGCTTTTTAAGCTAAATCATCTCCCAAAATTCCGTTAGAGATTCCCTGATACATTTCAAACATGTATTTTTGATCTGTACTTAGCGTTTTCACATCTATTGAAAGTAACATAGTCTCAACTTTTTAAAACTCTACCACTGGTAAGTTCTCGCATTATTCTAGGGCGTTGCCAATTTGCCCCGGAAACCCGTTTGGTCTGGAAGTTTTTCCGTCCAAATAGTTCATTAAGTGACGCAGTGGTAATTCCTTCGTGTGAAGCAAACAAACTAACTACTGTAACGGCTTCGTTATATCCCATTCTAGACCTCGAATTACTCCATTTTTTGAACCAGTATTTACCACAGTTCCGTCACAACCTATAGCCACAATTGTGTTTATATCAGTATTTTTTTCTAAAAACTCAAGTATTAATTACCTTTGCATTTCTAGATGTTTTTGCACTCCCAGGCTTACATGTCTTTTACAGATCTTACGAGATATTTTGATCTGGGCTCAGAAACTAAAGCATAATGTTCTTCGGATAACAGTTATTTGATAGCACTTATTCCCTTTCTTTTCTTGGGCCAAGGTTTTGTCCCTCCGCCCATCAAAATTAATTGCCTGCACTTCTAGCGTATGATTACCAAATTTTGTTGTTAGATTAGAGCGACTTTTAATTATTTCTCTATGTATCTTCAAATATAAATCACGTGCAACGTACGACACACTTGCTCTAAGATTAAACACAAACGAGTGTCAGTTTAGGCAATAGACAGTACTGTTTATGACCACTGGCGCAGTAATTATAAATATATATTTACTTATTAATGATATGGATGCACTAAAAACTGTTTGAAAGAATTAATAAATGTCTACAATTTAATTTATTGGCACATAGTAACAAAAAATTAAAATAAAACAAAATTCTAAATTTAAAATGGTTTCGGCAGCCGAAGATATTATTTTTGGGAACTCGAATTTTTGTTCACTGATTCTAGCATGTAATAGGCATATCTTAAGCATATAGGGTGATTAAGTTTCAAAAGTTGAAAAATTCACTCCGCCCTAATATGCAATCTTGTAATTTTATAATGACGTATTTGCAATCCACGTTTATACTTATTTATATATGGGTCACCTGTTCAATACAGGTCAAAGGAAAAAATAAACTAAATTATAGAAACCTTGAAACTCAGTTCCACATTTTATTTCACCTTCCTTTCAAATGTCTCTATATAAAATAGAAAGACGCCGACGATATTTTACGTTTTCATACGAACCTGTCATAAAAAAGATGTGTACGATGTAGATGGAAGGATATCTGAATACATTCTAATAATGCGACGATAGCAATATCGGAGGAACAGAAGATTCATTTCTGCGAAGATTTATTTTCCGCCTGAAATGGAGGCTGGATTGACGAAGACGGGCTTTGAGTACTTTGGGTGATAAATGCGTAGCAGTTCCAAATATTCCGCGACAACTTAGGGGGACTTTATCAAAATTTAAAATGTTTAGTAGAATAGATCGTAGGTTGAGTGGAGTGCATGGCGAAGTTTAAATAATTAAATACCCTTTGAGGGTATTAATTATGCAAAATGTGACAGAAAATAAGTATATTTGAACACACTTTTATTTCGTCAATGTTGTGCAAACGAATTTTTACATTTTACATTTTTTATATTTGATACAGAGATGACGATAACAACTTTTTATAAATATGTATATCATTCATTATACAGGTTGTCCCCAAAATTTTAAATAAAATTCATCAAATTATATTGAACGTATTTTGCATATCTTTCGAACATGTAGATTTTTATTTTCAACGAAACACATATAGCAGTTCAATGCAATGTTTCACTACGCAGAAGGTAGTTTTCAAACTACAGAAATAAGGAGATTATACTCCAACCGATGTGCAAATGCCTTATATAATAAGGACTAAATAAATTAGGGCAAAACTGCTATTCTCTGGACTATATGCCAAACGCCGAGCGCTTAATTACGTGACAAAATTTGCCGTATTTTGTCTAATAGAGTTAGCACTAAAACACAGTGATTCAGATTGTTTCAAAGCCACAATGAAAATGCAAGGTGTCACCTATCTCAGGATATCGTTAACTGCAGACCGGTTTCGGCCTTATCTTGGGTCTCGTCAGTGCAGTGTAAACGAGTATACCTTTGACAGATGAAGCTCACATCTAGTAGACGTTGCTACGTTCCACCGTAGTAGAACGTACCAAACGCCACATACATTAGAGAAAATACGGCAAATTTTGTCATGTAATTCAGGTCTCGGCGTTTGGCATATAGCCAGGAGAATAGCAGCTTTGACCTAATTTGTTTGATCTTTATTATATAAGGCATTTGCAGGTGGGTTGGAGTATAATCTTCTTATTTCTGTAGTTTGAATATTACCCTCTGCGTAGTAAAACTTTGTATTATATGATGATCTCAAGTTTTTATCCGATTTAGATCGTTCTCGAAACTACCAAGAGATGACGTTTGGTACGTTCTGAACTATTCTATGGTGAACAGCACTTATAAAAGAACTAATTACATGAAATGAAATTTCATAAATAATTTCCCCTTCTATTATATCTTCTCTTCCTTAATGATTCGCCGATTCTTCTTCTGGACGATTCACGTAAACCCGACTTTATAGACAACCTTACAAATGAAAATCCAACGAGATTATCTATGACATCTTGAGGGCCCTTCTACTGCTTCCCGCCTGCCTATACATAGATTTAGAAAAGTTTCGTTTAAAGTACTTCTAATATTTGCGCATAACATGTAGAAGGACCACCTTACTGGAATTAAATCAGGTTCGTTATTATTTGGGAAGAAAATAACTAAGAACGGCAATAATTCAAATATAAATTCATATCTCCGTTCATATTTGTCGCAAATTTCCCCGTCAATTATTTCAATGAAATGATCACGTTTTGTAGTCCCTGCAAATGGATTTCTTGTACCCAGTGAATTTATGTCATTTTCACGTTACCGTTTATTTGCTCATGCTGCTATTAAGGTAAAATTATGCATTATCTAAAGGAAATCAGTCCATGCGAAATATTTTGTTACATAGTTTTCCTGCGAACTAGAGTCATAGAGAAATAATATGCTGAAGTATATTCGTATCCGGAATTCAGTGTGTATAAAGTGATCATCACGAGATCTCCTCGTGACTCGCTGAAATATATAATGCTCTTGATCAAATAGCCATAATATGTCAAAAGAACTCATGTTTGTTTTGATACAGGTGCCTGCTGTTAGTGCAAGCACCTTGTTGTGTTTCATTGCATTATTTGTTGGACATTTTGTACAACAGTATGTTTGATCCTTGACCATGCCAAGACTTTGATTTGAAGATTTATTGATAAATGTTTTGAAATAATAGTCTCCCTTCAATGCAGCCCTGGTAATAAGTGCCATTCACGTATATTTGTATATGTTTACTGAACCTCGAATTCGAACCGAATATTTACTTTTATATCGTTCTGTTTTAAACGGCTTGTAAAATTACTACGATATTTTAGTAAATAATTTAATATCCAAAAGATTACAGAAAATGACATTCTACAATATATTAATAAACAAAAAAACGCTGTGGCTTGTGAGAAAAATCAGTTCCCTAGTTTTATTGTGAAGAATTGCGCTGGGGTCGTATCAAATACTTCAAAAAAGGTCTTCGAAATTTCCTTGTATATATTAGTTTATAAGTATTAAATATATCCTCATCCTAATATGAATTTATGAAAAAGCATTGGACTGTTACGAATATATAATAATTCACACAATAAGTGAACTTGCGGTATACACTACATCTCTCAAGTCGATGTAGTGTGTACCGATTTTTCGGAAGCATTTGACAAAATGAATCCCAATATTTTGTAGTCTATAATGCGACTCTCGGAATGGCAATTTTTTCACATAAAGGTTTTAATCGAAAACATTTATCGTCAGTTTTGGTATGCCTCAACGCTCGAATTTGGGACTACTATTTTTCATCATTATGTTCATTCATAACTCAAATTATTTTTTCCTGCTGACTTTAAAATTGTTCTTGAACATTACTTAAATTGATAAGTGTTTACAAAGACGTATCTTTAGTGTGGCGAGTTAGAGTGTACATAAAATAAGCTTTTAATAGGTATAACTATGTACAAAGTTTTTTTCATTTTTTTAATTAACGTTAAAATACTCTAACGTTAAAATAATCTTTACGTACTGTTAATGTTAAAGATCTAAGCGTGCTTTCTGATGACAAATTTTTATTCTCTAACCACATTCATCAAATAGCTATAAATGCATATAAAATACTAGGCTTTGTAATGAGGAATACATCTTTTTATAATATTGCAACTGTAAGAAACCTGAGTTTCTCATCAGTTTGTTCTAAGATAGAAGACTGTAGCATTTTTTGGTATTAATGATATCGAATACATACCCAGTCATTATGTAACGCGTAGCAGAAGGCCTCTCACGCCTTCATCCAGGATTCAACGCCAAGTGGCGGCAACAATTAGTCGGGGTGTTTTTGTTGATTTTTAGTTCGAATTGGAATTGACATGGATTTTTATAGGTGTGGCCAAACTATTGGACGGTACATTTTCCCTTAATTACATCAGTAACTCTAACGTGGATACGATTTCCACATGAATGGATATCTGTGTGTATCCGTGTGTAAATGTTTGAGAGTGTGGAGGTGGAGGAATCAGACTAATTCTCGCCCCTATGAAAATAAAGGCGCAATGAAAATGTCGGACAATTTTTACCGAGCATCCAAATTTGTGATTTAAACAACTATAAATAATTTTTTTTCTTTACGGGAAACAACATTTTAATTCACATTATTTGATACTGTCATTATTTCATACTTTCTTTACATGCCCTATTGTTTAATTTCCATTTATTTATCCTATAACCGGAATTAATTCTGTTTGGCAATAAATTCATAATTATTATTATCATAAATATGGGAGACACACAAATACGTTACGATCTTACTAAAAAAACATTCCAGATTACGTTCGATAAAGAAATCGGGATGTGTTTATGAAATAAGGAGGTGGCGCGTAAAATATTCACTACCAAGTATGTAGCAATAATGACGTACGGTTCACAAAACCATTTGGTTTCGGTTTGAAAGTGTCACTCGAGACGAGGGTGATGAATAAATGAAAGGTTTGAAGTGTATCGAGCGTGAATCCGAGATGCTGCTTCCCTGCACACTTTCTCTCCTGCCGATGCCGTGTCACTTCACTTTTATTTCTCTAGTGAACGGATGAGATTGTATAAAATAAAATGGGAAACCGGAGGCCGGAACAGAAAGGGCTAGAAAGTAATTGACAAAATTATTGTGGAAGACGCAGATTTCCCAGCGTTGCGATTTACCTCTGGATCTAGTAAAGTTTAGTTTATACGCCTAGTGTGGAAGTAGAAAAGTTGCTTAATTTATATCTATGCTAAGTAGCTAAGAAGTCATTTCCATAAAGCGTACCGGTAAATATAATGCTGAAAAGGGTGTAAAATTTACCTTAAAAGTTATTTGTACAGAGCGGGGCATAGGAACCTGACAGTTTTATTAATTGAACTTCATCGTTTTTCACTTTTTATTGATATGTTATGTTATAGTTTATTTCATCTCTATTTTCCAAATACAAAATCCCAAACGGCTCTTATCTCATACCGTGGCTTGTTTTCATGGGTAGGCTCAGGTATAATTTTCTGTTTATCGGTAAGACAAGAGAGTTTTTATTTGGCAAATAGCGATGAAATGAATAGTACTTTAAGCCAACTATTATAGCATTTCATATTTTAAGAAGGACATCAGTGAATTGTGTTTCACTGTCCTGCAAACATTCGGTTAGTCGGCTTGGAAGATTTCTTTTTATTTGCTCGATCATTGCTTCAGGAATTGCCATAATTTCGTCCCGAATTCGTTGTTTTAAGTTTCCAATATTAGCATGTAACAGAGAGTACACTTCTCTTTTAAGGTAACCCCAAAACCAGAAATCGCAAAAAGTTAAATCGGGCAGGGTAAGGAACATCGGCAGTATAGGCCAATCGACAACCATCAAGTTGCTATGCCCCACCTTGTATACAATTAGTCTACATCTGATTTTATTTGATGTAGCATACCGACAACATAATTCTAGAACTAAGTGAAGGATTCACTTTACTGCAACTAGGCTTATTGTGATCTTTTTCATCAAACATATACACTTTCATCCATTTCATCCACCATTTCGGAATTCCATAAAACCATATAAGTGGTTCTTTAATAGAAAATCTGATCGCACTCTTACAATCAACACCACTTATATTTTACCTTTCTAACGTGTAAAAAGAAATTCAATATTAGCGTTTTTGTGAAAAACTACATTTATAAAATTATTAAAGTAAAAGTCTAGCATTTCACAAGTAGTAGTAAAGATAATAGGAAGCACATTATACTTATTAACTTATGTATGTAGTTACATCACGTTTTAACTACAATACTATTAAATTTTAACCTCCCTTTTTGAAAAAGTAAAAGCATACAAACAAGGAAATAATTTGGCCATACAGAAATTAAACACACAGACTTCCTTCCCCAATTGGCAATCGAGTCCCAGTGAGGCCCCTCATTATTACTCGAACCATACAAAGACGTTCCTAATACTAAGCCAAGTTTGTTAGCACGAATCACAGTACAAATGACATTATCGAAGCCACCTTTATAGAAGAATACGATAGGAAACCAATCCATGTTACGGATGCTAAGAAACGTGCTGCACTCTTATTAGCCCCACAATACCCCAGGTATCTCAGGTTTCCACAGTACTCCACAGTCAGTTGTCCTAGTCAGTTAACTGCCCTGAATGCTCACCATTTTCTCTAATATGTATTTTCTCCACCCAATGATTATGTAGAAAAACAAACTTGAAAACAAACTAACCTTATAGAACACAGACAAAACACGGTCTGCCTCTCCCCAGAATTATGTTTCTCCCACTGCAACTGTCGAGGCGCGTCTTTGTTTTTTGTACAACAATATGTTGTGAAATGACTAAACACATGGAGATCATAACTCCTTTGCTTTTCATTTGGCGATACATCAAGTTTAAAGGTCAATTTTTGAGAAAACACGGCTTGTTCCTTCTCAGCGCTACGCTTCTCCCACTATTACTATCGAAGCGCGTTCTTGTCTTCTTGTACTATGAGATATGGTGATTTAAGTAAAATCGAGAAGATTATACCTTTTCTGATTTTTATTTGGCAATACGCTAAATTTAAAGGTACATTTTTGAGAAAACTCGTCCTGTCTCTCCTCAGCGCTACGTTTTATATGTTTACATATGTTTACAATATGGCATCGATAACAAAATAAAAGCAGTTTTTATACATATATTATGTTTGTTCATCTATTCAAAATTGTTATAATACCCAACTATTTTTAGTTAAATTCAACCAAGGATTTTGAGAATGGAGTATCTCAAAGGTCTATGCGTGGACCTATATTTATTATACAAATCTTTCTGACCACTTAATAATATTTCGTTTAAATAAGGAGAACACTCAAAAGCTGATATAAAATAAAAATCTTTATACAAAAGCCGATTAAGTTAATTGGCTGGAAATTATTTAGACTATTTTTACATTAATTAATTATTAAATAGTCTTATCAGTAACATATAAGTCGGGAATCGAGAAAGGAACTACCAAACCGTCAAACGGTTATCAGGTAATTCTCAAATAGCAAGGCTATTATATTAAGTTCGAAACAGCTATCTGTCGTTCGGTTCCCATCCGGGACAGATGTCAAATCCTACCCGTGGCGGGTTTTATATTTTGAAACATTGTCTTATCGTGCAGAAACACGAGAAAGGGTCGAGGATTGCTTTTAGATATAATTCAATGCCTAGCGGAGCTTTAGCCCGAGGAGTAGTTGTTTCCTATAGCGATTATGTAATAGCCTTGCTATTCGGGAACTACTTAATAACCGCTTGGCGGTTTGGTAGTTCCTTTCTCGATTCCCGACTTATATGTTACTGACATAGATCGTATTCGGGACATATGTTGAATCCTACCCGGAGCGGGTTTTAGTTTTTGAAATAGTCTTATATTAAAAATGTTAACAAAATCACCAAAAATTAAAATCTAAAATCATTCAATTCGCGCACATGTATTTTTGACCAACTATTAAAGAATTGGTCAGTACTATTAAACTAATGTGGTTAATACTTTTTTTTTGTTTGTAGAGAGTTGGTTGCGATCTCAGGATAGGATCGACAAAACAAGTAGACGAATGTGGAGTATGCGGAGGAGATGGATCCTCGTGCTCAAAACCGTTATACCATTGGAACCTAGCCTATGCCTCTTTGTGTTCAGCAACATGTGGAGGAGGTATGTAAAGTGTTTAGATATAGTGCATATAGTGTTAATTTTTATATTAAAAACTTAACCATCCTTAATTGGTAATAGAAGCTGATACTACTAAATTACAGATTTGTAATGCTTGCTGGTCATTCTATCGAATTTAATTGTGAAATAAAGAGTTCCTATAAATAATCAACAATGTTTGTGTCCTATTTTCACCGATACACTTTCAGTCCATATCAATGCAATAATAGTATTGAGTAGGTGCAAGATGGTCAGCAAGTGGGGACAGCTGATATGCAGCGCGAGTAGTGGCAAAATTCAGAAACATTTGTAGGTAAATTTACACTGATTATACTGGGTTATACACGTGGTTGTATAGAACAATTATTAAAAACCGATAAATAATGTCGTTATCACCGATAAAACAGAACAGGTTATTGTTAATCTTCAGTCAGTGTTAAGATAATGTATCATCACATAAATATGTTTACATTTGTGGTCTTATTTAGACACACAAGTACAATACGCTTGTACAACGTTTCGATCATTAGTTATCTATATAAAATGAAGTAAAAAATCCGTTACATACTAATTGATAGCCGCATAAAATGATGAGAAAACACATTTCGTACTAACAAGAAGGTCAACTTGATAGAGTGGTGAAGTTACGGACGTTTGTCGGATGACATAACCTCTAATCATACCCAGGTCCAGCTCAAGTGATTGTCGTTCTTTTACTCTCACGACATGAGAGTTTGCAAGGGCGATTCCTTTTTGTATTTCTTGAGGATTGGAATTTATTTATTGCACTTACATTTTCCTCACAACTGCACTATTAATTACATTTTTAGACTTTGCTCGGCCGATTTAGCATTTACAGCAGGATAAACAACATAAACGTACCCTTCGTTGGGGACTGCATTCTCTGCTAGTGGCGCTAGAAGCCAGCTCACACATACTCAATAATAATGTCTATATTGCGGCTATGAATTTTGTGGATATCGATTTTATGATGTTTGACACATCACACAAGTGTTTATCCATGAGAGTTAAAATCATAAAACTTTTGAAGAAATCAATTCACTCAGAATATGCTTTCTTTAGAAGATTGCTGTGCGTTCGAGGAACATATTTTGAATATTTTTTAGTGAGTGTAGATGTTCTAAAATGTGATGCTTTCTCTGTAATTCTTTAAAATTTTCAGTTACTGAACGTCAAATAAATGTATAATGCCAGTTTATTGTTGTTGTTTCAATATTCTTTGTTGTTTTAATAATTTTTCCAAATAAGTATTTCCGTATTTTGTTGAAACGAGGACCTTCTTATCAGATGTTAACTACAAAGAAAATTATTTATAGTGACTAATATAAAATGTGGAAAAGAAGTCTAGAATACCTGAAGCAACTCAAGCAAAATATTTTTTTCTTCAAAAAGGGATCAATAGGTACTTTAAATTTGCCATATTTTGAACACCTTACTGATTTGGACAGTGGCATATGTTTAGAGTGTCAAAGAGAGCGCATTGTTTTTAAATGATGACCCCATTTTTTGTTACAAAAAAGAAGTTTCCAGAAAAATGAAAATATTGTTTTAATTGTGAAAATTGATTTATTTGTAAACAAAACAAAATAAATACATTAACTAATAATACGTTCAATTCGTTACCCATTAACTATTTGACAATGTTCTAGTCTCAAAATAAATTTATTCTGCACTCTGTGAATTATTTCTGGAAGGATATTGCGTATCTCCTGTCGAATCCGTTCCTTTAAATCATCTATGTTTTGGAGTTTATTGACATAGATTTTGGTATTTAAATGACTCCATAATAAAAATCAAGGGGTGCATGATCTGGGGAATGAAATGACCATTAAATAGGTCCACGTTGCCCTACCCATCACCATACACAAAATTGCATTAGACGATTAAAATTGTCTTCTGATAATTCTTCAGTCAATGTACATTAAGCACTATGATATGACTCAAACTCATATTGAAGGCAGTCTGGCGGAACCTGGTTTGTATATTTTTACCAACTCTTACTAAAATATCAAGTTGAGTTGTGTATCTGCATTTATTGCTTGACAACCAGCTTTGGGTAAATGGCATGCATGTCCATATTTTCTGTATTTACTTACAATTTTATTGACAGTAGATCGTAGTATAGACGAACGATCTTGGTGAACATTATGAAAGAAAGCGCACACTTCCAATGTAATTCTTCTCTTATCTCCATAGCTATATCTCATAAGAATTTCAATGCGATCTTTTTCCGAAAGAAACATTGTTACTAAGATTTTTGACTTCAGATAATAGAAATTTGTTTATTTATGACCACTATATTAAGAAGATTTAATAGGTCTGTTTTCCGTGGATTAGAGGCCTTCCAATACACTACTGGATTAAAATTCATAATACCACGCTTCGATTTTATATAATTTTATTTAGAATTATTATTAATATTAACATTAACATTTACCTCAAGAATAATTTTGTCATTTTGACAGGAATTATTCAAATTTACTCCAGAAGGAATTTTTGAAGGACTGGAAGGGCCCACAACTTCGCCAACATTAGGTAGGACCTGGATTCTTTCAGCAATTGCCATCTTGCTGGACAGTGATTCTTCACTATAACTTTCCGCTACCGTAGTCGATTTTCAACCACCATGACGCTTGACAGTAGTAAGATTGCCCCCAGCATTGCCCAATACTGTTGCCGAAGAACGCCTTATTCCATGTCCGGTATAATTTTCCAGCTCAGGGAGCCCAAGAAATGAAGCCACTTTTGAAAATGTTTTCGAAATTGTGTTGATGCCCACATGTTGTGTAGTACATTTTCCAGCCACATATCGCAAGAAAAATCTCCCACAGGTAGTATTAGGTCGCAGAATAATGTTTTTCGACACATTTCTACAGCATTGACTGAAGAAGCTTCTTCCAAGATTGTGATACTTCTTAAAATGTTTGTTTTCGTATCCGGAATTAGTACGTACAAGTAACTGCCTTTGACGTAACTGCTTTGAAGTAACTTGGACATGGCTGATATCCAATAAAGTTAATTCATTGCATCGACAAGCATCGGCGACTCCTATGATCGTTGCAACCTGTAAAGAGTTCAATATAAAAATATTTCCTACCTTAACTTGTAAATATTCCTTGTCCGGTGCTTCTTCCAAAATTCTTCGATTTGGTTTTCTCTCGAGTATCTTTGCCTTCTTTGCTTTATAATTTCTTGATCCGGCTTTCAAATATGAAGTAAGTTTACCATACTTCGAAATATCAATACCTTTGTGTACTTTCAATATTGATTTTAGCATCAAATACTTTGTCCACATGGAAGAGACAGCAAACCGTTTCTCCACATTGAAAAAGTAGGATAGTACATCTTCTGTAATTGCTCCTTCTCCTATGCCCCTTTTTTTTTCGCCAGTTGTCGAATTCCACCAATTCCTTCTCGTATATACTTTTGTTTTTCGCTGGTGATAGATGTAATATTGCTTCTTGAGCTTCTTGCTGGATTTCAGTCAGAATGAAGAAATTATCAGCATTGTCACTCATTGATAGTATCGATTTTGCAAATGTCGGTCTTGTTGATAAATAAACAAACGCATGTCCTAGAAACGATTCTAAGACTTTCTAGTTTTCAGCTCAAAATCAATATTCTTGACAAAAATAAATCTGTCATATCTGACGTTTTCCAAAACCATAAATTTTCACTACCTAACTGACCGGTTTTGTCCGTGGTTGTGGATAAAATGTTGAATTACGAGGCTTGTTTCAAAAGTAAGGTTCCCATTGCGATAGCTCCGCAAGGAGAAGTACTAGATGAAATCAGACAACACTGTCGTACGCACCGTTCCTCCGTCTCTCGGTTCTCACCTTCGCTGTTAAGCTACGCTGCGCAGTGTTGGCCTGACAGCCGTCTGCGATGGACCTCCCGATTTCCGTCACCGGCAGGTGCGAAACACGCGCAGTGATCCAATTTTTGAACGCAAAAAAGGTTCCAACCATAGACAGTCATCGTCAGTTGTATGAAGTTTATGGTGAAAAGTGTATCACCGTTTAACATATCCGAAAATGGTGTAGGGAGTACTCGGGTCGTCGTACAAATATCCATGACGAAGACCGAAGCGGACGACCGTCGATTTCCGACGAGACTGTCGCAAAAGTCGAGAGTCTACTGCTCTCGGAAAATCGGAGGAGTAAAATCGGAGGATAACCATCCGTCATCACATTTATAAGATACCTGTCAGCTCAATTGACAGAATTGTGTCCGATAAATTGCAGTACCATAAGGGTGTCCGCGCGGTGGGTCCGACGAATGTTCACAGATGCGCACAAGTAGCAACGCGTCGACTGTGCTCGCCAACTTCTTCAACAATGTGGCAACAATAGGGAGGAATTGTTGGACTTCAACGCCACAGGCGACGAAACGTGGGTGTTTCATTTCACTCCCGAAAAAAAGAAACAATCACGCGAATGGCGCCACTCAAGTTCGCCTAAACCGAAAAAGTTCAAGCAAACGCAATCTGAGGGGAAAATTATGGCAACTGTGTTTTGGGACCGTAAGGGTATATTGATCATCGACAATATGGTTATGGGACAACAATAAACTCAGAGAGGTATTGTGAGACGCTAAATAAACTCAGGCGGGCCATCCAGAACCGTCGGAGAGGAAAACTGAGCAAAGGTGTGAAGCTGTTGCATGACAACGCTCGTCCCCATGTTTCTCGGCAAACCCAGTATCTCCTGGCAAATGACAGTCCAGCAAATTTGGCTGTACTGTCATTCCCCACCCTCCCTATAGTCCAGGCTGATTACCACCTGTTCCCAACATTGAAGGAACACTTGGGTGGCTTGCGCTTCCGGAGCGACGATGAAGTTAAAGAAGAGGTTAACCGCTATCTCAGTGGGTTGGCGGTGGAATTTTAGGATATTAACGTCTACAAAAATCCATCAAAAAAAAATGGCGATTATGTAGAAAAATAGGTTAATTTTCAAGCTTTCCAACCATATGAATAACTTTGATAATAAGTAATGCTGTCTATTAAAAAAAAATGTGGGAACCTTATTTTTGAGACAATCCTCGTACATTCAGGAATTAACAGCCTTTAATCCGCTCGACAAAATGGGCGCTCTGGGCTGCGCCTTGAGTGCCCATTTTTTCTCGTGTATTAAAAGCTTATTAACTCCCTTATATAATTAATAACTATTTGACACCTTCTAGGCAACATATTAACTAAATCAATATTCCCAATTATTATTTTATTTGCATTTTTCTCGAAACTTTCTTAATGCAACTTAATAAAATTTATATAACAATACTCAGTGGACTCAATTTCGCTAGATGGAACCAAAAATAGGGGTTGCCTTTAAAACAATATTGCGTCCCCTTTGACCCTGCAAATGTATGCCACTATACATAGAGCCAAAATAGTTAAAGAGACGGCAAATTTATAATACCTTTTAGCCCCTTCGAGGATTTTGGTAAGGAAAAAATATTTTGGGTGATTTCTCTGGTGTTCCACACGTCTTTTCCACACTGTAATGGCATTATTACTCGTATTTTCAGTTATAACTACAGGAAATAACTAACTAAGGGGTACTAACATGGAATATTCTACACTAACTTAACGAGATATATTTGTTTTTAAATTTAGCATTACTTTTTCTGTACCAATTTACTTCTTATTCTATTTTTAAGATTTTCTGTGATGGTATAATATAGTATGCTACCTAGGTGGAAATATTTTCTTTCCTAACAAATCAAATTACTGCGATGATATCCATTTACATATTGTACGTATTAGAATAATAGTACGTGAATATCCTCTCTTAATTACAACTGCACTAATTTACACACCTAAATTGTAGTAGCATTATTAGCAATATTGTCGGTTAATCTAGATCTGTATCTAATGTATAGTTATATCACGGCAGTAGATATAATGGAGCATATTGCAGATTGCCCGTCCATAAATAATTGTCATTTTGTTGATGAACCGATATTTTAAATTAATGCATCTATGTGTCATTGTAGGGAGATACGTATCATATTATTTTTCATAACTATTTCGAAATATTAGGAAAGAAAAAATTAAATTTATAGTTTGATAGTTTGATATATATATATATATATATATATATATATATATATATATATATATATATATATATATATATATATATATATATATATATATATATATAATAACTTTAACGGGTCTCTTTAACTATGACTCAATTCGAGTCTGTTTAATTTTAAAACTTTTATCATATGAAAAGATCTAAAATGTCTACTCTTTCAGTGCAATTTCATTAAATACTCTATTTTAGTATTTTGGCCCGTTGCTAAGCAACTATCAGAAAACAGTACCAGAAAGCTACTTTTCTGACCTATGCCGGGAAAATGACTTCCATATCGATTTTTATCTATATTTTGGATAGTAAATAAAAACACACAAACAAACTAAATCACATAAAAAATGCATTTTTTAGTAAATAAGACATTTATTGAACAGGTTGCACATATTAGAGGTTTATTATAACCATTTCTTATATTTATAGTTATGTTGCAGTTTGTACAATTATGAAACATTGGTTGAACTTTACTTGAAAGGTCAACGACATTATTGCTATTAATTGTTATTTCTGCTTCAACAATGTTTATTACCAAATTATAAGCAATTTTCCTTTTATCTCTTTTTCTTCTAAACATTGTGTCTGCCATCTATAAAAAAGATTCTCTACATATTCTTCGGCAATATTTTGGCATTTACATCTCCCAAATCTCTTTAACTCATTGAAATCTGTCTCAGAATTAACAAAAATTATCTCAGAGGAACGACAAAATCAATATACTGTTTATTTATCTGCATTTGGCAAATTAAAAATGCTGCGACAATTTGGTACCTGACCACTTACAATGACCTAATTGAAGACAAATATGTCACTGGGAGCCAGTCACATGATGGGACGCTATCACCCTCTATCACAATAAATGTAAATCTTAAGCCTCGGTCATTATGAAATTACCGATGTTCTGGCCAGAGAGCTAAATACTCAAAATGACTGCCTTCGTTTTATAAACTGATGTCTTTTAATATTATTAAAAATGCTTGTAATTCACTTACATACTAATTTTGAATATCCAGTAAGAGATACATACCTCTAACGTATTGTACGTAACTTGTTCTCGGGTATGGCGCCAATACAAAACTCCAAACACACAAGTTGCCGAAGAGCGACAGATAACGAATATGCTAAGTTGCATGCTTATTATAATTATTATTGCAGGGTACAAGATGTCACGTCCTGTGTGCCAGAACCGTGTGACGGGTGAGGAAGTGGAAGAGGAACTTTGCAACGACTCACAAAAGCCAGACTCCACGGTGGCCGAATGTAACGTTCACAATTGCCCTCCGAAGTAGGTTGCTGATATCTATATAGAATTTGCTACTACTAATTGAAAACAAAATTACCTAATACTAATTTACGACATATTACAACAATAATTGACACTAATCATAGTAACATTAATAAGATTATTAATGTTTTCAATATTTAATATTTAATACCACGGGCTGTATCTGTATGTCGAGAATGTTGACGAAAAACTGTGTAAGAATTAGGAAAAATTTCATAGCTAGATATGTCTTCCTTTAACCAAGTTTAACAAGAACAGTACAATCATAGTTAATATCACAAACTGATGTATAAACTTCTTGACTTTTTGTGTTGAACCCTCTAATATTTTGAAAATACGATATAAGTTCGGTGTTTCTGTTTGGCATTATTGGTTTTATATGGTAATACGTCGTTGAAAATTATGTCGTGAAATATCGTCTCTTATGGAGGTTGGTTAACACTTACGAGTATATTGTTTAAAGAAGTAGTTATATAAGAGTTTATGTTGCTAAACTTAAAAATGATCAGACGATGTATACTTAATTTTCCGTCTCTAGTTTTCAATGTTCTTTAAATAAACGGAACATTATATTGTTATATACTGGGTCTTTCAATAGCGACGCTCGAAATTTGTTAGGTTATATCAGCCATTTTGTTAAAACAATATGTTCTGTTGTAAAGCAACATCTGTCAAATTTATTGTGAATTTTCAGTAGTGTATGGCAAATCATCATGGAAGGTTATTATAGCGTTCAGCCATGTGAGAATATCATCAAATTTTATTTCCAAAATCAATGCTTCGTTCGAGAAACATTCCGCGGATTACGTGATTTCTATCCTCGCCACAATCATCCCGTCGAGTCGACTATTCGACACTGGTGGCCAAACTCGAGTGAACCGGTTTAATAACGAATCAGTCAACACCCGTATGTCAACAAAATGCAAGGTCCGCTGAAAACATCTCTGCTGTGCGTAACAGTGTATGGGAAAACCCGAGGCAATCAATTTTTCGTCGTTCACAAGAACATATCCTTTCTGCGACTTTCAATTGGCAAATTTTGCATGGGGAATTGGTATGCACCCGTATAAAATCCAACTGATCTAGTAACTTAAGGTAAACGACCATAGGCAATGCCGTGCGTCCACTGATTGAGCTCTTGAGCAGTTGGAAGTTGACCCAAATTTCGCCAAAAGAATCATCTTTAACGATGATGTCCATTTTTAGATGAATGGATATGTGAACAAGCAAAATTGTCGGATTTAGGACCATACCAATCCACACAAGATACACCAGCATCAAATACATCCCGAAAAAGTCACTGATGCGGATTTTGCTCTGGCGAAATCATCGGTCCGTACTTCTTCCAAGACAAAGCTGCCATAACCATCAACAGTGAGCAATACAAACTGATGATAAGCAACTTTGTGATGCCTAATCTGGATGATATAGATATCGACGGTATGTGACTTCAATAGGACGACGCTACGTGCCACACAGCACATGCCACGATGGACATTCTGCACGAGCGATTTGAGGGCATGGTTATCTCGCGCAGCGGGATCCTGCGATTTAACGCCTTTATACTTCTTCCTTTGAGGCTTAAATCGCAGGTCTATGCGAATAAGCCGTAAACAATTGATGCCCCCAAAGTCAACATAACGAACGCCATCCAGCAAACTCAGCCAAATTTATGCGACAAAGTCATCGAAAATTGAACCTCCCGAATACGTGCCACCAAGCAAAGCCGCGACGGACATTTGAACAACATTATATTCTATACGTAATGAAATAAAATATTATTTCAAACAAAAAAAAATTGAATGAATATCTCACACACAACTTATTCTATTTACATTTAAAGATCGAGCGTTCTTTTTGAAAGACTCTTTATAACATGATTTACATCAATATCTATTTTTAATGTTTGTTTTCTTTACATACAATTTCAACATTTATAATTATTATAGTATTTATTAATCAATAGCATGACCTAAATAATATTTCTTAAAGAATAATTAGCACACCACAAAATTTTCTTCGAAACGCCACGTTCATCAAAACCAAAGGGCATTGCGCGGCCTATCGAAAACCCTCTCTTGCAAGAGTCTCTCGTTTCACAAACGCCAATTGTGACTTTTGTTGTCCTTTAATTACAAGATGGCGTAAACAGCCATCAAACGGGTGAAGTGTGTTAGTTACCTTCTAATTAAAATCATGATAAATGCCTGACGCACCCGCCAACGCTTGAAACCCTCCAAAGGTAACAAAGACAAAGAATACATACGGATACGTCTCCTACACTCTGAGATTTAATGTCGTTTGTGTACCTTGTTGCTTTGTTAGAGTTATTGCAGGGAGTCATGTTTATGTCTGCGAAGTTCGAGAACTGAATTTATACTAGCTAATCCTTCTGGGGGTTGTTGGCTTCATTTGGTATAAAATGTTACATTAGTATTCTAAATTATATGCACTTAAAAGTTTGTCTGTTATTAGAGCTGCTACCCGTATACTAATGGGCATGCGGTTGAAGATAGATCAGAAACTTTCGCGGTTGATTTAACTTTAATAGATTATTGTACACTCTACTAGGCCTCTCCAAACTTGTTCCATGCTTTGGTGATGGCAATCTTGATTATCATTCTAAATTAACTGTAGATCAAAGTTGCTTTGCTATAATATCTTCCGCTTTTATATATATTTATGTTACATACGACAGTTATCATATTGTTTGTTGACGATCAAGTGTCAAAGTTCAGTTATTTTTACAAAAACAACGTAGTGATTTAAAATTTTGTGAAATTATATATTTAATTCAGATATTCACATGCAATACTCACTCACATATCACCAACTTTGTTGGCGATATATTAAGTGATGGTTGAATTTAAACAAAATTTGTATATTCAAAAAATTGAATTATATGAAATACTTCAGACACAAAACCATCTGATATACCATGTATTATTAGTCATAAATAATATTGTTTTGACAACACACATAGCGCTTATGAAGAATAGTATTTAGTAATAACGATTCTACTACCACTTCTAGAAGTACTCCTACAAACTCATAATTTCTGTTGAAAGAGAAGTAAAATTATTATGAAATATTAAAAATGCAAATTTTAACTTTATTTTATAAAATATTGTTCTACAATGAAGCTTAAATATTCATATCATACTAGATATTTTCTACATTCAATCATTGTGCCAAATATTATATTATTTGTAATCAAGATGACGTTTCCCACTATCCGTTTGTCAAACAATGTCATATATTTAATATCATATAGAGTACCTTCATTAATGCTCATAAACCATGTCAGCATGTGACCTATTGGTTATTTTCAAATCATTATCTTGTTGTTTCTAGATACATTACATTTTGTCTAGTAATTTTTACTTTTCCGCACTCCATTATACGCGGAAAAGTAATGTAATCGTGTAAAGAAAAATTGAAAAAACAAAATTTGTTTTGGATTTATTTTTCGTTTTTCGGCCTAAAAAGAAAAAAAAATTTTACTGTGTATGTGTCGTTGTCGTTGTCGTTGTCGTTGTCGTTATCGTTGTCGTTGTCGTTGTCGTTGTCGTCGTTGTCGGCATTTATTCTTGTTAGCACGATAACTCAACTAAATCGTGTCAGATCGATCGGGTTTTGACTGATTCTGATTGGGGACGACACCTATTTATTTTGAGGTGGATAGGATACACCCCACCCTGTCTATGTGTCATGAGAAAGCACGATGGTGTACTATTTGAAAAAAGTACAACTGTCGCATGAAACACATATTCTGCATTTATGTGTTGGTTTATTTTTTCTCGGCCACTCAATTTCGAGATAGAGATGTTTTACGTGCGGAAAAGTTCGTTTTAAGGTTTTAAAACTGTTTATTTGTAACTAAATTAACATTTTCGCAATATCATAACTTGCATTAGTGTGGTTAATTAATGTGGCTTTGATTGGATCTAAGAATCGTGACATATTCAGAACGCAATATAATATTTGACTTATCATTGCTGTCATTCTTCGTTGGCGTCTCTTACATCGGGATAATGGATTTTGTGGATAATTATCTACTTTTTGGCAAACAAATCATCGAAAATAGCCAAAAATTTCTTTAGGGAAGCCTACTATAGCTAATTACATTTTACGCAATGATTGTCAAAGTGACCAGGTGTACCAACTTCAACTGTTCCTAATAATCCATTCAAGGAAATGCGAGGGGATACTTTATTATGAGCTAATAGTGATGTAGGAATTAAATACATTCGAATAACATTCCTAAATAATAAGAATGTAGACATCTGAAACTATTGCTGATAACAGATTTATTTGTATTAACAAATTATAGAAAGATACTTTGACAATTAATATCATTTAGATACACTGACACATTCTCAGTGATCATGTACAGCATCTGCCAGTAATCGAGTGAAAGATCTCTGAAAACAATAAGCGGTATTCTGTTTAGGCATCGACAATATTTTTAGCTGTCTTAATGTCAACATATCAGTCCTATCGGGTAATGATATTCAATATCATCAATTTCATCAACTCTGTGCAATATACATAGATTAATAATGTCACATTTATGAAAACTATAAAGTCTACCAAAGTTGCAACAAGAAAAGGCGATACAGAAAATATATTGTAATAATTATAATACACAATATATAGGACAATCAAAGGAATATCTACAGAAAATGGTATATGCATATAAACACAATATTGTATAAAAACATAAAGTCTCAATTTAAAGTACAAAGCATGCTGTAGGACAATATCATATCTTTAAATATGACAATATACATATTTCAGAAAAAAATCAAACCAGTATAGTCAAGTAATGCTACAAATCTAAACAATATAATAATGCAGTAGCTCTAACATAGATAACTAAAATAAAACATATTTTATTCTGTTAAAATATTTCTTAAAGAGCTCACCTAATATTTACATCTATCTGTGCATTACCCAATCAAAATATCTAAAACGCCTTTCCCATTAATCACACTACTAAAATGGAATATCAGTTAAATAAATGCATAAACGACTCTTATCATCCATAACATAAAAAAACGTACACCACACCAGGCGGAAATATATTTCAATTTAGTTACGCTAAAACCTTCATTCATAGTGGACTAGAAAATGTAGATATATTTATATTCATGTGACCTAAATTATAAAATTAATTATAATATACACTATTTTTATCGATTGTAAACAATGTAGTTCTCTGAAGATGTTCATATGAAATTTAAACGTAAAAACAAAGATATTCTTTATTAACTTAAGTTACCGATCATTGACCGACACGACTGGCAGATGGTATAAGTATTGAGATACAGTTATATAGAGAATTATATTCGTAAATTGTATTCATTTAAAATACTATGTTCGTCCAAGAATATCAAACCCAGCATTTCCCCTCTTCTCAGGAGTGACCGCTGAAGTAAAGCAGTTATCAATCTTATAATCAAACTACCTTTTTATACATTTGAGTAACATTAATGATTAATATTCCATATTAGAGTTCGAATTAACTACTTCATTTAAATACCTCACTCGAGGCTTACTTGACAGAAAAGTTAGCGGCTATGTAACTCTATAAGTTTTTTTATTTGTAGGTGGTATACGGGCGAATGGGGGCCTTGTTCAGTCAGCTGTGGAGGTGGTTCGAAACTTCGACAAGTTCACTGTGTAGAAGAGACAAATAATACGAAAATACGGGTAAGAATACCACTCGAGACTTAATTTAAAATGCTCCTACAGCTCATTAACGATGAACGCATTAAATATTAACCCGTTCTAAAAGCGATGTGTCGTAGTGCATAGATTTTAGTTTAAAATGTCGTTCTAGGTCGTCGCTATAAAGAATTAAAAGCTTCAGATTTATATTTAACATTTAGCATTTCAAGGATAAATAATTTACCTGTGACTATTGTGCTCTTATGCAATTAGAAGTAGTTGCATTAATTATGGTTTATCGTGAAAAGAAATATCTTCAGTATTCTCTACAACCATAGTGTAGATGTTCCGCATTAGATTAGCATGTTTTGTAGATTATTCTAAAATACAAAATATTTTGGATAAAGCAACATACACATAATACGAGTATATCGTATTAGTAAGTCTCAAAACGTTTTGACAAGCGTAAAATGTAACAACGTTTTAAAAGTCATTCTCGGTGATTTTGACAATTTTCTAAAGGCATTTTAATAAAGACTATGAAACGTCCTTTCCAAATCATCGAACATAAAGTGCAAGATAAGAAAATATTAAAACGAAGAAGAAACACTAAAATACACGCAATGAAGATAACAAAATTAAATGAAGAATTTCAATAGAGTGCGAAAAATCTTTAATAAAGGAGAAATAAACGACAAAAGTTAATATTGGACAAAAATGCAAGAAATAACAGATTACTCTAAGAAGAATAAAGCAGTGTTATAATTATATATTTATAAAAGAACTACCTATGGTAAGATTAGATTTGGGTGTACAGTAGACATACCTTAGACAGGTTTTACAGCGAGAAAGTAGTAAATTACATTACTGACAAATGAATGCTGTTTTTGGATATATTGAAAAAATATAAGTTTCTCTTAAATAGTAAATTTAAGTATATTTTGCGTAAACATATTTGATGCTAAATGCTATCTTAGAATAATGAGGAAGTGTTGGAACCTTCTAGATGCATTAAATCGTGTAAGAAATAAAGAATCCTAATGTTTTGGTACAACTGAGAAAAGGATAACTGGGAAAATGGAATTTAGGAAAAGAAAATGTAGTAAAAATATGTACCAACCTGCAATATTTAACTAGTAAAATAAACAATTAACTACAAATTACAACAGTATGTGCCTGAATTAATATAAAAGCATCACGCAGCTCAAGTAACCCATATTGTTACAATTTAGCATATTTATGTTCAAGGAATCATCCAGGAAATGATCAAATGAACCTTATGACCAAATTTTCTTATCGGGAATATACGGTTCTCTTGGTGTAAGAAAGACGTGTACCAGGAAACTCGGATTATAAAGAACTGTGCGTTCTTTAATACCTAATATTACTTTATGAAATAGCTTAATAATAATGATAATAATGATTGCTCCATTTTAGTTCAGACAAATTTATTGACTGTGTGGAAAATGTCCTTATTGTCAATTCATGCCATGAAGATGTAGTCTTATTTATAAATCGTTTATATGAAAACAAGAACAATAGGATACAAGACAATAGAACAATAGAAGATAATAGAACAAGACATTCTAGGATAGACAGAACTGTGTATCAATAACAAAGATTAGTCGATAACCAACCAATGAAAATGTATATGAAATTAAAACTACATTCATCAACTATCGTATAGATGAGTATATGTACGTACATCTTACAACATAATATGGAAACAGCATGGACACTTGCACTAACTGTTTTGGCATTTATTTTGTGTTTGAGACTCACAACAGGTTTTGTGATAACCAGTTTTGAAAAAACTAAAGTTTTATGGTACAGGAATTGTGGCTAAAGACTAAGTAACTAATAAGGTACATTGAATACGTATTCTGTATTAGTAAAAATTTAATCGGTTTAAACGAGGAGATGGTTGGGTGTTAAATGATAACTCATATATGTGAGAAACTATTAAATAGTAGGAAATTCTATCCTACTATTTAGGATAGATAGTAGGAAAATGGTATCCTGTTGTTCAGTGTTTGCATTCGGTAGTCTGTTCTAACAAAAACAGTCAGTATATTGAGGTACAATTTGATATTAAGTATTATCAGTAATATGTAATGTAATCAAATAAGTGAAACCCTCTGGTACGTCTAAAATTTCTTATATTGACCTACTTTATTATGATAAGGACATATTTCTTTTCAATTACTGAGACTTCCCAACTTTTCCAAAGTCATCATTTTCTGATATTTTTCCAAATAAAAATTTCGACAGACTGACAAACCGATTCACACGTTTTTAAATCGCCATACTTAAAAGTGGTGACATGTAAGACAAAATTATACACATTTAATTTACAAAGTTTCAAGAATACATAATCTTAAAATATCAAATTAATTTTCTAATAATTTCACAACAATAAAGAGTCAATTCTTCGTTCTAAACATTCAAATGTGTGTCAGATGTACTACTCTATTCGGTGTTTTGAGGAAATACTGATCTATGTATTTTTATACCCTTTTGCGTAAATGTCAGTCTGACCCAATTCACGTGTTATTAAGAACTGCATCATAGTACTTCTATCTTTTGTAAATCGAACGTTAATATTAAGAACCCAGTAATTTTAAAGTTTACTGAATTTCATAACTTAAAAGAGTATAGCTTTGTTGAGATTACCGGATTATTTTAACAAGCTAAATTGCATTAATATCGATAATATCGTCAAAACGTGCCCGATCTTGGATTTACCGATTCCAACAACTCACTTAGTGCACTTCCTGCTTCTCAGGAAAATTGAATTACGAAAGCCTTAAAGCTTAACTGAATTAATATCGTCGTTTTGCGAAAAACTTACTACTTAAACTTTTTAAAATATTTCCAATTAATTGCTAATATGAAAGTTCAAATTTCTTGAATTCAAATTACATAACATATGAAGCTGGAATGCAGAAGGCTAACATAGTTTATTACAACGTTCTTATGCGCTTATTTTCTTTCATTACTGATTAGTGTAGTGGTGTAAGTAAAATGTAGTCTAAATGTGTTTTAGGTAGACGACGTGAAATGTGGTGGTCACAAACCTTGGTTCCAAGAGGCTTGCAATCAACTGGAATGCCCCACGTGGACAGCAGCAAAATGGTCTGGTGTAAGTAATTTATTTTTATCGCCATCAGGTGTTTTCGTTTTATCAATGAATCAATTTAGTTAGTAATTTTATGTTCATTATAATTTATGAACAATTTAATATGTATATTACAATGGGTACAGTGGCATTATGAATCGATTTTTGAATGTTTATTGCAAACATACGGGGTGTCTCACCAGGAACTGCTTTGATCGATATAGGGAAAAGTACGCACCAAAGAATTTTGAAAGTTTGGGAAGATACTAACGGCAGTATGTCCAATCTAATTAAAATAATTACAAGCATCTGGCACTTCCGGTTATACCGAAAGTCGATACCAACTTGCTTATTTTAAATAGAACACCTTATATATTTTAGGGTTTTAGAAAATATCATAAAATTATGAGCAAAAAACATGTAAAATATCCTATGCCTAAATCCAGCCGTTTTAGAGATATTTGACATTTAAGACAAATTTTGACAGTTGTAATGGTTTACAGTAACCTTTATAACTTTCTTCGTGTAAAAGATACTGACTTGCCTATTAGCGTGTAGAAAGAACATAAGGAGATCTGCACCCTACAAATGTATTACCTTCAATAATAGTATACCAAGTGTTCCATTTTTGACGTTACATTTTGAAAACTTCAAAAAAAAAGTTATAAAGGTTACTGTAAACCATTACACCTGTCAAAATTTTTCTTTAATTTCAAATACCTCTAAAACGGCTGGGTTTAGGCATAGGGTATCCTACATGTTTTTGATTCAGAATTTTATGATATTGTCGAAAACCCTAAAATATATAGGATATTCTATTTAAAATAAGCAAATTGGTATCGACGAAATGCCAGATGCTTGTAATTATTTTAGTTAAATTGACCATACTGCCATTAGTATCTCTCCAAATTTTCAAAATTCTCTGGTGCGTATTTTTTCCTACATCGATCGATGCAGTTCTTGGTGAGACACCCCGTATAGGTCTATTTATTGAGCAGCCAGTGACGTGCGACATTCGCTTTTTCTATCGATTCTAAAACGCTCTAAAATCAACAGAAAACCATATTTTTATCAATTTTTAAAGATCGACACGATAATAACTTATTTAAAAAGGATATTTTGGGAAAAAAACAGTGAACATTCAATTGCGGTTCTGCCAATGCCATCCCTCAGAATTCAATGTTAAAGAAGAGAATGTTTTAAGATTATAAATCAGTCCTTTTTTATTTAACTATGGGTACTAAATTTCCTCTATAAATATTAATTTGAACATTAAAAGGCACCAAAACTGATGCGTCCTTAATAATATTGAGTTCTAATGAGTAAGGCGTCTATTCTGATGAACCACAACAGAGACGGACTAACAATCGGTACGCTGCCGATTCCCGGTTCAATAACAATGATGCTGCCACCGCATGTTATACCGAAGCCCTTTATGGACTTGTTTCCATCTTATTACTGTTTTCACTGTTTCCGCGATTTTGTGGTGTTAACGAATTGTTAATTCGTCTAAAAAAAGTATTGTAACAAAACATGTGAAAATACACGTTTCGTCTAGTAATCACGAAAGCGGTGACACTATATTTTTCTATGATCTCATGGCTTTTTTGACAAGTGATATTCCGTTATATAAACTGAAGAATTACGCCAGTTTCTAGAATGATATATGGCCGGAAAACTTTCTAATCTAACTAGACTAATGAAAAGATATGTTGACTAGATATACGATAACGTATTACAGAATATTCGCAACCATGTTGGCGAAAATTTTGTGTACTTCATTATATACAATGCAATTAACGCCATGCGGAATTTCAGTGGTAATTTTTTTTAAATGGTATATTAAAACCTAACAGTACTAGCGACAGCCATTTAGTGATAGACTTTTAAAATATCATACAGAACAATACAATTGCAGATTTTATAACTAATTGTAAGTGATTTTATTCTGTATGCCCAGATCAAAACAATTCTCTTAATGTATTAATAATGCTAATGAATGCAGCTGCGTACAAAATTTACTTGTGCAGCTCATACACTTAACTGAATAGCAGAAACATTAGTAGGTAGTCTCCCTTCAGTTAACGGGGTAATAGCGAGTGTGAATACAAAAAAATTGTAAAAGCACCTACTCGGGGAGACATGTTTAGGCAAACTATGCCAGACATACATTTACCTCCTGAACCAGTCGTCACAAGACGGAGTACTTGCTTAGAAGCTATAGCTTATTATGATAGGGACTTTTGAGAAACCAAAATATGTTATCTTGTGTTTTGATAACGAAAGCAATATCCTACATAATTCAGAGTTTACTACAAGTACAAAGTATACGAGATGATGTCTATTACATTAATAGTAACTATTATTTAATCAATTACTACAATAATGAAATTGTAAACATGGCCTATCGTTACTAGAACCGTTGCTATTAGATGCCGTTAAACAAAAAATAATCAACCACAACACACGTGAAGTCAGTACTGTTATTGAAAAAAAAATGTTCAATGTATGTTAACGAAATCCTGGATGTAGCTGTTTGGAACGCGCGTGTTCATTTCTGAAGGATACAAGTCTTACTGAAACATAGGCGACATATAGTTAACTTTCCCTATTATCCTTTGGTGGCAATACAAAGGAGTTTCTCATTGCGTAGACTGCTGCTAAGCGACATACATCGAGATTTTATTGCAGACAATTTAGAAAATTATTAGTACTAGCTAAAAGTACGAAGCCGAGACCGACTGAGACATATGTTGAGGTATACATTTCTTTTCCTGCTTTTATGTTTACCTATTTGAGTATCCATTAATATTCATTATTGAGTTCTGATGCATTTTCAGTGAACTATCACTGTGTGTAACAATGACCTTAGTTTGACAATAACTAATATTGCCGCTCGCCAGAAAATCGCTTTATTAATCAGTCTTAATTATTTATGTTACTCTCGGCTTTTGATTACCAGGTATCTAAATATGAAACCGGAATTTGCCCATAGATGGCCTAGCTGTTAATGTAGTTACTATAATACCGCATCATTGGCGCCATTTTCTTGTTTTTACATCTGATAAAGGTTTTTATCTTACAACAATACATGTTTGATGCAAAAACACCGTTTCTAATCGAGTGAACATGTCGAATTTTATATCTGGAATCTACGATTTGCGGTCAGCATTGACTTTTTGTTACGATTTGAAGAAAACTGCTGCAGAATTGCATTGAATGCTTGCTGAAGCCTACTGTGAGCATGTTCTTGGTAAATCACAGTGCTTTGAGTGGTTTAAATAATTCAAAAGTGGCAGTTTTGACGTGAGAAGCGAAGAACGTGGAACACCACCGAAAAAGTTCGAAGATAGCGAATTGCAAGTATTGTTGGATGAGAATAACACTCAAACGCAATAAGAACTCGCTGATAAATTAAATGTGATACGAGAAGCCGTTTCTATACGTTTGAAAGCCATGGGATAGATCCAGAAGATGGGGAAATGGGTTCCACATGAACTGAATGAAAGATAGCAGGAAAGCCAAAAAACCATTTCCGAAATGCTGCTCGCCAGGTACAAAAGAAAGTCATTATTTTTTCATTGAGTTATGACTGGCAATGAAGAGTGGATATATTTCGAGAATCTTAAGCGTAAAAGATCATGGGTAACTCCAGGCGAACCATCGACATCGACTGCAAGGCCAAATCTCTATGAACGGAAGACAACGCTCTGTATTTGGTGGGATCAGTAGGATGTGATCTATTATGAGCTACTAAAATCTGGCCAAACCGTTAATACTGAACAAATGACCGATTTGAATCAAACTTTACATGAAAAACGGCGAAAATATGAAAAAAGACAAAGTGATTTTGCTTCATGATAATGCACCATCACACAGAGCAAAACCGGTCAAATAAACAATTGGGATGTTTATTTGGGAAATACTTTCGCATGCGGCTTACTCACCAGACTTGGCTCCGTCTGATCATAAGTACTTATTTGCATTAATTGGACACGCACTTGCTGAACAGAGCTTCATTTCTTACGAAAATGGTTCGATGACTGGTTTGCTTTAAAAGAGCAAGATCATTTTTAGCATGGAATCCACAAATTGTCAGAGAGATGGGAAAAATGCTAGCAATGGGCAATACTTTGAATTTATCATTTTCATACAATAAACATATATTTTCTATACAAAAAATTCCTGTTTCATATTTACATACCTGATATATCATTACCTTGAGCACTACCTTAATGAACCATTTATTGTATCCTTCAAATATTTTCCAGTGTTCTGTTTCCTGTGGAAAAGGCGTGCAAGTTAGGGAAGTTGACTGCAAAGACTCAACCGACAAATCAAGCACGCTATGTTCCATAGACACCAAACCAGCAACGAAGAAGCCCTGTTCAACGGGCATTCAGTGTCCCTTCAGCGTGGAAACAAGCGAAGAACTGATGCCGGGCCTGTATCACACCCAACCGTTGGTACAACCTTACCCACCTCCACCGTCGCCGGAAAGACTGATCGGGGAGCAAGTTGTCCCTTCGGAAAGCACGTAAGGATGATTATTTCAACATTTCGTCATTGTCGTCGCTTCCAATCACTGCCTTCACATCTGATGGTTTCTATAATGCTTTATGTGTGTTGTTTTCCCGATTTGTGATCAGTTGCTTTTAATGTGTCACTCAGGAAACAGTACATACTTACACTACCCCACGATTTTTTTTATGGATTATGTTCGTTTTTTAGTTACCTTTCAGTTCGTTTCAGTGATGTTATCAAAATTAATTTTATATAGAACATAAGAAATGAAGCATGTTTGTATGTGTTTTGACAAACACAGTTCCTTGGGCCATGGCACAATTGCTCGGAGAATGTTAGTCTGCAATTCATATCTCAAAAAATAGTTTACAGTTGAATAAGGTATTTAGGTTGTATAAGGTATTCTGAAGATATCAAATAGAACATCAGTATCAGCGTAGATACTAATGTTCTATTTGATATATTCAGAATACCTTATACATTTTCTAATAAATATATCAATATATCTATTTTTATGATCAAGAGACAACATGATCGGGAAATTTGATATGCAACAGAGTTATGATTGCAAGTGCTATATGACACGTTACTGAAACCTTATTTTGTTCAAATCCAAATCATCAATTTGGTGGAAGAAAAATTAACACGTCACGATAGCGTTCATTACCTTTTTACTGTTATTGTACCAGCTTCATTTTCAAACAGGTATGGTCCAATTACTCCGCCACTCCAAAACCACTACATCTTTGTGAGCATCCCAAATTCTACAGTTTTGTTTGTTGACGTATCTGTCAAGATGAAAATGTTCTCCAGCGCTGAACAAAATTTTGTTACAAAAATTAGCATTAACTTCTATCTTTTCTAACACCCAGTTAACAAATATACGACGTTGTAAATGCTCTGTAACTTTTAATTGTCGTGTTAACTAAATTTTATATGCTAACAGGTGTAGATCTTTCTTTAGAATTCGATACGTGGTGGCTCTTCGCAGATTCAATTGTTGTGCGCACCGTCGAATTGATTTGTTTGGATACTTCCGTACATTTTCTCTCGTTGCTGCAATAAGTTTATTTGACCGACCACGATGAGGACATATTGGTGTTGCTTTATTAATAACAGATCCCTTATATTTAAATTTCTTGATTAAATTATAAACTGTTAACTCTATAGGCGCTCAATTTTGTTCTAATGTTGTTGCAAACTTTTCTTACACAACTGTAAATGCTCGCTCACTTTCATAAAACAGTTGTACACATACTATTCGTTATTGAGCTGTTAGTCGCAGCACGTTGACGTCGTTTAGTTTGTAGATAACAGTCGTTGAATATTGACAACCTATTCTTGACTGAACACAAATGGCACGCAATTCAAATCCTATAGTTCAACTGAGACACCCTATATATAAGATATCTTAAAATATCTTAAATACCCGACAGATGAAGTGACGAGGGTTTTGACATGTAAATTTTATTTTTTAATTAGATAAAATGTTATAATCTCGAAAACTTGAGGCGGCAAGGAAATATTTTGTATTCAAATTAATAAATTAGTTAAATATATTGTTAATTATAGTAGACTGTTACGCTGTACTTATTCCCTCATCATATAAAATATTTATAACTACACTTTTGGTAACATCACTGCTTTTTTACATACTAATCGGCTTTCGGCATAAACGTTAATTCCGTCGCTATTCGTGCAGTCCAGATAACTCACATATTTATTGGTAAATCTGTTCAAATTCGTATGAAATCCTATTTTGATTAGTTATCTGCACTGTACGTGATGTTTGCACCATGCAGCGCTTCTGTGGAGCCCCCATTACTCACTATTGTTCCATTCATCATTCATGTATACTAATTCCAATTCCACTTGTGACTCCGACTACATTTCCATGTGTGTGCATTGTCTTTTCAGCGATTACAAAGTGTACTTTGCCTGCGGTTGGGTATATGTGAGGTACTCAAATACAATTTTAGACTTTATTATTCCAGTTCATTTCTGCCCACCTTGCACTTGACACTTACCTCTTTTCTGTAGTCCGGATTTGCTGCCTGCTCCGTGAAACGCGAAAGTCAGTAAGTTGATATCCAATGAGATACTCAAGACATAGCCTGGGACGATTCAATGCTTTATAATATTTTTGCAATTTGAGGCATTCAAAAACACTCCTGCAAAATTTCTTAGCGCTTAACCAATAACGTCGATTATTTCAATGACATCTTCACTAAAGACTGATGTAATACCAGCCCAGACTCATAATAATTCGGTCAAGCATGTTTTTACAACTTATAACTTAAATCAAAGTAATAACTCTCAAAACTATTTTATTAAAGAAAAATATTGGTAACAGAAGCAAGGTATAAACTTGATGATGTGTCAATGACATGTTTGTTAACAAGAAACATTAATATTTGCGATTCAGATTAGTTCGGCCAACTGCTGAAATATTTCAGAGCCCGTAGGCTAAACGTTTGTAACGTTTCAAAACAAAATAGAATCTTAACTGTTGTCAAAGTGAAACGGATACTATGTGTGTTTTGGACGCGTCCGTTAAAATTTTTTAAAGAAAATATGGCACGTGGCGTGACATTAAGTGACGATATGTGAATATAAATTGTTAATTCTCATAAATAGGCAATTTCGGCTCAGTGTGTATCTGCTACGTATTCGATGCCTAAATCTATAGTGCAAGGCATTATCCACTTGTATAAAAAAAACCGAATGAACAGGCTAAAGGGAGAAAACTGGTCAACGATCCCAAATTTCACGCTTAAATAAACATGCTCTGAAGTGGATTGTAACAACAAACCGACGATCCAGTGCAAGAAAAATTATGGTACTATGGAAGCAAGCCATTGGAAAAATGTTTCTGTGTCCACAAACGCTCAATATAGAAAATAGGATACAAATAAGATAAGGTTGAAACCGGTCTGCAGTTAACGATATCCTCAAATAGGTGATACTTTGCATCTTCCTTGTGGTTTTGGAACAATTTGAATCACTGTATTTTAGTGCTAATTCTGTTAGACAAAATACGGCAAATTTTGTCACGTAATTCAGCGCTCGGCATTTGGCATATAGCTGTGTTGACCTAATTTGTTTAATCCTTATTATATAAGGCATTTGCAGATGGGTTGGAGTATAATCTCCCTATTTCTGTAGTTAGGATACAAATTCTTCAATGTAAAGTTTGATTCTTTACCTCTTACTTTTAAACTTACCGGTTTCTTCTTCAGGCAAAAGAAAAGCCGTTATTAACCAAACGACAGAAAATCAATCGGTTACGGTAGGCCAGAGAACATAGGCAGTAGAGTTGACAACAATGGCATCAGGGAATGATTCATCAGGAGTGATGAATACAAATTTGAAATCTATTTGGGTGATACCAGAAAACGTGTACTAAGAAGCCCAGAGGAAACTTATCATCCTGACTGTTTGGTTAGGAAAATTAAGTTATCTGCATCTCTTATGATCTAGGGGTGTATAAGTGGTATGGGCGTAGGAAAATTGCATTTCGTAGATGGTACTGTGAGAGCAGAAATATATATATATATATATACAAATTTTGACAAACAGTTTATTACCATCAATACCAATGTATGAAGGCACTGACGTCCACTACATTTTCCAGCAGGATGATGCTGCGTGCTATACCACCAAAACTGTCAAAACTTGTTCTTGTTACGGAATTACCCTCTAGAAGTCCACTCGCCAATAGAAACATTGTAGCATAAAATGAAGAAATAATTGTGCAAACATCCAGCCCGTTCAGTTAACGATCTACATACCAAATTGCAAGAAATTTCGAACAGCACGCTTCCTACAGAATGCTCTAAGCTGGTAGATATAATGACTGTCAGAATTAAAGCTGTTATTATTAATAAAGGTGATGTAACATAGTTTTGATGAAGTACCCGAACTATTTTGAACCGCGAATCTTAATGTTTTTTATTAACTAACTTGGTACTAACATATCAGAACGTAGTAATATTTCATCGTATTTAACTCTATGATACGCGACTGTTTTGCCAAACGTAATTAGAGGACTTACGTAAATTTTACTAATTTACGATAAAATATAAAATAATATAAAATGGTTTTATTTATTTCAAACTTTAGTTTTAAACAAATACAAGAAAAACATAATGTTTTTTATTATCAGAATCGACTTTCCAGATTATAAAACAATTTTTTTTTATTAATATTCATAACATACTGTGCAAATATCTCCTCGATGTTCTCCGCAAATCGGATTATTGCACTCCTTATAATAATTTGTTGTCATACGCCTTTTTTTTCCTTGGACAGTAGAAGCAAGTTTTCCTTTTCTTTTCTTGGGATGTGTTGACAACATCTTCATTTGATAAACCCAATATGTCAGCTATATCTTGACAGATGTCTCGACATAGTGTTAGGCTGTTATATCTATGCAGCATCCATGGTTTCGCAAGACAAAAACTTGAACTAATCATATATTGGTGCCTTGAAATAGGTTTTTGGGATTTTTTAACGCATAAATAACATAAATAACGTAAGAGTCTATGCTTACCATATTTATCATACCATAGAACATACATCGTAGCCATCTACGTGTTTTTCTGCTCGAACTCATATTGCAACACATTTGGTCGAATGTGTCCACACTTGCTTTGGTCTCATTATAGTTATGAATTATTGCTGGCTTCCCGGTTTCTTCATTGATTTCTGCTCCCTCATGCAATGTTGAAAATAACAGAACTAATTTGTTTGTCTTTGGCATGTAAAATAATAATATCTTCTTTTGATCGAAATAAAACATTAAAGTACTGTCCTCTTCTGCCAATGTCTTCAAATGGCTCTGGAGCACGTTCATCCCCACGCATGATAAGCGCGGCTTCCTCCTCGAGTCATTGCTGGGTCAAAAATTTTTGATTTGACATCTTGAAAAATATTACTATAAATATATATCTAAACTAGAAGAATATGAAATGATCTTACCTCAAATGTCTTTTATTAAACACTGAAAAACAATAATACAAAAACAAAAATCAGTGAAATTTAAAAAACTATTTAGGTACACACGGGACTTTACGAATCTATTGCCAAAAAATCGCCTTTTAAGTCGGAAATCAGAACGACCACATAACACACTCTCTAGCTTAATACTAGACTGGAAGGTACTCAGATGGGCGATTGGATAGAATAACCGAAAATGGGGGAAAAACCCGAAGTTCTACAAGCGTCGTAAAATTTACGAATGACCCGTGGTCTAGGGTTAAGTTAAAAATTTATATTTTGTTTCTATTACCAATATTTTTCTGTGTTAAAATAGTTTTGAGAGATTATTACTTTTATTTAAATACATTAGTTGTAAAATTATGCCTGGCTACTATTATGAGCTTGAGCTCGTAGATCTAAAAGCGAATTAACGTGAAGGAACGCCGAAAAACTCTCAAGCATGAATTAACGTTGATTTTGGAACACCCCGTTCTTTTTAACCAAAAATTCAAAGTTCATTGAAAATACGACGCGATGCATATTTGTGGAATGATATATACATTTTTAACAACCGTGCACTTTTCGTACGGGAAGTGAAGAAACTTAAATTTAAAGGACAATAAAATATGAACCAAGATATGCTTAATGAAATGCTATGGTTTTAAAAATGATTGCATTTATTGACTAACTAATAAACTAACCCCATTTGTTGAGTTATTAGTGGCGTATCATTTTTGCACAATGTTATAGACATATTCAGTTATAGCCATAAATTTAACGCCGCTTTGCTAATATCAGATAGCAACAGCTATCGTAAAGAAACTCACTGCGACAAATTTAATAGCAACATTTGTATTACGTCGTTCGGCCAGTCAGCTACGCGCATTACGAATGTGATACTGGTCGCCCGTCGAATAAAGTGCGATTAACAATGTATGGTATACAGAAATATATCATTTCGCAATTTAGTAGTAATCACTGAAGTTGCATATTTATTTTTTTATATATATTAACAACAATTTGGGGCTTCTAGTTAGAGGAAAATGCTATTGGACGCGATTAATCAAGAAAATTTTGACGCACAATTTACACATGAGCAGGCAGGAAATTTCCAAAACTAACACGAGTATAAATAGGTGATAAGCTTGTTTAATAAAGCACCAGCTGTTTCAAGCACGATCTCACTTTATCCAAGATTTAAAAGCTTCATAAAAATGTTTTCTTTCATGGTTCATTACCACTCTAACGCAGTTCCGACTTCTTTGCTTTACTTAATAATTTTTAGGAGAGCGTATATTTTTGCACACTTCAGCTCTTTTAATTTTTTATTTAATCTAATGGTTTGTATACTAAAATATGTATTCTAAGGAAAAAAGTTGTAATTCTGCTTAACTTGGGTATGTTTTATACTTGCTAATTTACTCCAGTAACATAATTATATCCAGTAACAAGAAAGTTTAGGTAAACGAAAAAATAAGGGGTTCTGAGTAGCCGGATGATTAACCTGCGCATTTCTTCTCATTTTATACAGTGTAGAATTAAAATATGAGTAGGGATAACTATTCATTTTTAGTTATGTCCTTGTTTTTATGTTTTTCAAAAGATACGTGTTATAAAAAAAATAAGGTAAATTTTCAATAATCAATTTATATACAATTGTCTGTAATTCAAACTCTCGAGTAACTTTATTAGCAACTTTATTAACTAATACAAAATCTGTCAGTAACTAAAGAGGAAATATCATTTAAAAAGCCGCCGGTATATATTATTACAGAAAAATAAATGTTGGTCTAAAATCTATCTTTCATGTCGTCCCAAAATTCTGTTTATATGCAGCTATCACATACTATCGAGGTTAAAATTAGTCGATTTTATTATTTATACTTCTATGCCACTCTATACCTCTGTAGAGGTACGAGGTATATATTGTCACTTGATTAAGCTGCTAGAGGGCATCAACTTTTTATCGTAATGATAACTCATTTCTCAAATTGATTTCTCTGTTGTAACATTTCATTAAACAAAACAGTTTTAGTTTAATTAACGGTTTTATTATTACCAATAATACATTTCCATATTTTAACAGCTCACTGTATATACATACATATAATTTTTCTAAATATTTTTAATATTACTATTTTTTTATGAATGAAACTGGATAAACATAGAGTTACTGAAGAATATTAAATGCATAACAGATAAATAGAAAGACATAGATATACCTTAATGGCATACTTTTATCTAAATTTATTACAATAAAGATAAATTATGTATTGCAATATATATATATATATATATATATATATATATATATATATATATATATATATACAACGTGAATATATAACGTGAATATATAATGATATTTCATTAAAATCAGATTAACAAAAAACAATATCTGAATATAAGTGTTAAGTATAAAGTTTATTTTCATAATATTAGTACAATACGTACTATGCCTGATTTTAATGTAAAATAATATATATAATAATATATATAAGGATAAATAGACTTTTTATACATCATAAAATATAAGTTGTATAACAATATTACGCTAGAGTAATGTAGAGTGAGAATTTTATTTTAATATTTATACAGTTTTAAACATAATTGATAATTCTTAAAGCATGTTGTGCATTTTGAAAACATGATCAATTTCTACCACTATTAATTGACTATAAACTCTGATTATTTACAGGTTTATTCCAGACGAATGGGGACCATGTAGTGTGACCTGCGGCGAAGGTGTGCGCAAGCGCGAAGTTCACTGCAAAATATTTCTAGAATTTTCTAGAACAATAGCGAAACTGCCTGATAAACAATGCACCGGCAAAAAACCAATAGAAATAGAGAAGTGCTTCATGGAGCCCTGCTCGTCAGAGAAAATAGGTGTCGATATTAAAGACGATCCCTACAGGTCAGATATTAAGGTGGTACCCGGGTCTCCTGCAAAATCCTATTCCTGGAAAGAACAGGGGTACACGCATTGCAGCGCAACGTGCCTTGGCGGCGTGCAAGAACTCATCGTCAACTGCGTACGAGATGATACGCAAAAGGTCACATCCCCTTACATGTGCCCAATAGAACTCAAACCGGAGGTCCTCATGAGGACCTGCAATGACCACCCTTGCCCACCCAGATGGAACTATTCGGATTTTTCGCCTTGCTCGCAAAGTTGCGGTATCGGAATACAGACTAGAGAAGTAAACTGCATCCACGAAGTAACCCAAGGGGGCGGTAATACCGTCATAGTTCCAAACAATATGTGTCCCCAACCACCTCCACCCGATAGGCAATACTGCAACGTACTAGATTGTCCTGTTAGATGGAAGGTCTACGAATGGTCCAGGTGCTCGAAAAGTTGTGGAGGCGGCGAAAAAACGAGGAAAGTCGAATGCAAGCAAGTAATGGCACAGAACCACTCTGTGGACAGGCCTCCCACGATGTGTCCGTCTCCTAAACCGGCCGAAACTAAACCCTGTAACACTAAAAGTTGCATTGTCGAAAGTGATAAACCGCACATAGACGTGTCCAATAGTACGTTCATACAGCACGATCCCAAAAAGAAAAAAATCTCATTAAAGGTAGGAGGGGCAGCCACAGTTTTCCTAGGAACCACAATAAAAATCAAGTGTCCCGTGAAGAGGTTCAACCGAACGAAAATCCAATGGGTCAAGGATAGAAACATCCTCCCGAAGGCGAAGAAATACAAGACGTCCAAGAAGGGAGCTCTGAGGGTGTCCAACCTTACGTTAAGGGATAGCGGACTGTACACGTGTATAGCTGGCAAGTCCACGGCTAGTATACATATTTCGGTTCGGCCGAAACCCGGGGAGTTCCCGACATCCGAGGAGATTCAGAAGCAAGGGTTTAAGCCCGATCGGGTGGACTTAATAGACGTAAACGTCAACAGGGATGACAGTAATCCGATATATAGCGATGATCATTCCCACGAGCAGAGGCCAGATGGCATTAGAAAGAAACCAACCTCTAAGATTAGGTTATTCACACCGACGTTGCCTTCTTCAAGATTAGACGCTAATGTTGATGGGACTACTGATAGACCCAACATTGATCAAGTAAGTTTTAGAGTGAGGTTAGATTATACCTAATGATATATAGGAAATGATAAATATATATTATTAAATGTAATTAATACTTTCTATAGTTTGCGTTGAATTTCCAAATAGACTATAACCTCTGATAAAACGCAACTTACAAACAAGATTTCTTCTTATCCTAAAATACTCTCTGATACAACGTGATCATAAATGAATGGTGACAAATTTAGTTATGGCCATTTCGGCCTATTTAGTTCTTTCGGGAGTTATTTTGCACCTCTGTCAAATGAAATTTTAAAATTTTTTGCATATTTTTCGTACTTTATTATTTTTTTAATTCAAGTTGAAATCGATCTAGGAAGCCGTTGGTTACTTTGTGATAGTTCATAGTTCCAACGTAATTGACTAAAACACTCAATTACGTTTGTTTTATGTTTGACAATTAATGTCAAACAAAAACTCACAAGTTTTATATTTGCACAAAAATCGTGACTACAGTTTCAATACTGACATAATATGTGACAACTATGACATAAAGTGTTGAAACTGCGGTTACAATTTTTGTGTAAATATAGTGGCATAAAATTTAATAGTGTTTTACTCAATTACGTTGGATTTTTTAATTATTGATTATTTGCATTCTTTCTTTATTTAGTTTCCTTTATTAATTTACTTTCCTTTATTTATGTTATCTCATATAAATACTTATTCATAGAATACGAGTATTTTCATCATTTACTTAATGAATACTGGTTTAATTTCACGCTATTGGCTAAACACTGATATAAAACGCAGTTGTTTTTAGTTATTACACTAGTTCTAAAAAGTGAATCACATAACTTACTTCACGTGAATTTTAATTATATATATATATATATATATATATATATATATATATATATATATATATATATATATATATATATATATATATATATATATATATATATATATATATATTAGGAATAAGTATAACAGAAAAAGTACTACATCTCACAACTTTTTAAAGTATACTAAGTATCCTAGAGGGGGGAAGTTACTGATAGTAAGGGTATTTCGTAGGAAGGGCTAGTCCTACTCTGGGCCAATTACAAAATATAAGTGAAATAAACATACTTACTAATCTCAACCATGCATTTATCTAGTGACGACTTTCCACGTTGTAGATTTAATTCATAACATATATCGCATTTAGGTATATAATTCGAATCTTCATAGACTTGTGAAAGTACAATAAACTTGGCATCGTCGTCTTATGGTCGGCTCGTGTCGCATACCTACACTGGTTTAATATTTCTTTCTGCCACGCATAAAAAGTTGCCAGGTGTAATGAGACAAGATACATATTCGAGCATCTGATTGCACTATTAATTTATGATCACGTTATGTATTGCCACTGTGACAAAATACTAACATCTTACTACTGTTTCTTATTTTAGTTATTAACATTGTTAAATTTTAACCTTCCGTCGGACGAACTATGAATCCAAACACATTCGGGCGCAATGCATCTGAGAAATCCCATACTAAAATTTTACACAATTTAGATTTTAATGAGGTGGATTCTTAATTAAGCTTAATTTAATTAATACAATACAGTAATAAATATTTCACACTAATTTTTAATCGCAATAATTAAAAATGTACATAAAGGAGCTCATTTAATGTTGTAAGACAATAAATTTTCAAGATTTTTATAGAATAACCAGTTATTGACAGGTTTTTTTCTGTTTTAAGGACAAACACAAGCATAAATTGAAGAGTGGAAGTACCAAAGGCACTAAGTGCCAAGTTTAGAAATTGGAGATATTTAATAAAACATTCCTACAGAACTCGTTTTTTAATTTTTTTTATTCAAAAACATAACATAACATTTTCTAATAAGTAAAAACAATAGCTTGTGAAATATAAATCAAAAGTTATAACTCCACCAAAAAAATATTTGTTATTTTGTTTAACCAAAACTGAAAAGACATAAATGCCAAAATAGGTATCCCTCAAAGGTTATAAATTAATGAAATTAAATTTTAGCGATAAGTACCACATGATGCAATATAGCCATTGCATCATGTGGTACTTATCAATTACAACTAAGTTAAGCTGCTACTTGGCCCTGAATTTTCCTCGTTCAAATTTAGAAGTTCTTTATAAAAAGATTTATGAGCAGTGTCTTCAAGGTAAGGAATCATGGACGACAGAGCTTTTTTTTATTTATGGATATCTTATTTTCAAGAGGCAAATGTATTATTTTTGTAGATTTTAAATCTCTGACAGTTTTTCCTTTTTTCGATATTCCTACAGGTTTCCATTCTCCGATATCAGAAAATCGGTTTCTTTTACCAGAAGAACTGTTGAAGTTTCACTGTAAATTTTTATCCTGACAGCTTTACTAATATTTAAGTTCTTAGTATTTAGAAAAGTATCGGCAGCCTCTTTTATATTCCAAAATCCATTTTCTGACATGTCAATAACTTGGAATGAAGGATCATATTTTGCAGACGTTATGTGTGTAAATCACTGGGAATCATTGCCTTCATATCACGCTTTCTTTTTCTATAAGTGTGAAATCTCTGTCACAAGACATACACAAACTGTGGCCACTCATAAATAAGTTATACTCTACAGATTCAAAAACTTGATGAAGCACAAGGAATACCAAAACAAATATTATCATTCTATTCTTGTTTTGCTCTGCACAGTTGTCACTCCATAATAGTAAATATTTTTTTGGTGTGATACCGGAATTTAAAACTTTAAGCAGGGTTGAGGCTACTTCATTACCTCCACGTCCACTAACACCTTGGTGCCACGTGCATATGAAAGCACGATTCGTGTCGGGTAAATGAATTCCCAAATTATAACAAGATAATTGAGACAGGTAAAACATGTCCGAATGGGTCAGAGTTGGCACAGAAAGGACTTCTTGTAAATCGAATGAAATACAGCATTTGTTGCTACTAGGAAGTTGAGAATCAGTAATTTTATTTTTCATATATCCTATAGACTTCTCCACTTTTCGGTGACGAATTTCCAATAAAACTTTTGTTTTGCTGCCGGCACTATTATTATGTTTTGACTCACAGTTTAACCTGTCACGTGTGTGGCATATAACAACTCTAGGTCGACGAAAGCTTAGCTTGGAAAATCTTTCTTGAATATTGCACTATAAAATTTGTAGGTCACCAAAGAATCTCTGTTTTTTTTTCCAAAAATGCTTTATGTAGACGATGAACGCTTAGATCAGGGCTCAAAAACTCCTTATCTGATTTGGCACGGGAATAATGTGATAAATCTCTAAGGATTTAATTTATATATTGATGAATCAGTTGTCGATTTTTTCCGTGAATTTTCCTGGTTTGTTATTAGAACGTTTGTCGATAAAAGTAGTATCCCCCATTTTCTTCTTTTTTTTATTAGGCAAACTAAATGTTTTTCAGTAACATCAAAAATCTTCATGAATGTTTTTCTACATACTTGCAGAAATTTTCCATCTTGATTTGGAACTGTATATCTCTAACTCTAGCACACAAACAACTCACGTAAACGTGACAAAAATTGGCGCATGGCACTTGTAACCTTTCTAAGTAAAATCTGTTAGGATATAGAGTTTGGCGCCATCTAATTTTATTTTTGAGAAGCTTATAGTTTATGTATGGTACTTATAACCCTTGTGGGAATGTTGCTGATGGCATTCAGAACCTGTTTTAGCAAAGAACTTAAAAAAGTAGTTTTTGGCACTTTATATATAGGTATAACTTTATGACTTTTACATAAAAAATAGGTGGTTTGTTTTCTGTATTCAAAATATTGTTTAATACTAATTGAAGAGTGGAAGTACCAAAGGCTTAGTGCCTTTGGTACTTCCACAAATATTATTAATTTAAATAATAAAAAAATCTAACAAAATATAAAAGTGAAAATAATGAGGTAATTAGGCGCAATGCATCTAACAGATCCGGGTGGCCCATACAAGGCCAAGGAATACACCTAAATAAAATCGACATCATATCGAGAAGAGTGGTTTGGAACTAGAAAGCTATGACGGAGTTCGAGTTAATATTCGTAATACACACGAATGACTGATAAAAAAAAATGACTGCTGGATCTCACAAATCGACTGCGCCCGACGGAGGGTTAACGATTATAATCCATTAAATGTTTTACTGTTTTAAACAACACCTATCAAAATAATATATGTTTAACGGCAATTACAAGTCCCATTGTTAGTACTAATTTAACATTTTGCTGCTTCTCTTAATGCCACAAAGGATCGAATTTCTCACTTGCCTTCAAGTTCTTCCGAATACTTGAATCCTCCAACTTACGGGGATTCGACTAGTTCTGCGAGTCGTATAATGCCAAATTTTCAGAGACTAATACTCAACTTGCAGGTTAGAAGTTTACGATTTATACGTTCTGTGTTTGAGATCATATGTAAAAAATGTGACTGTTGTGCTTGAAATTATGACAGTTATAACTGTGCCTTATTATAGTATAACTTACAATAATTGTCATATTTTAAAATATTAATGTGTTTGAGTAAAGTAGTTCTGTAACGCTCTGTAGGATAATATAAATGGTTTATTAGATAATAATTTCTTGAAATTTAAACAGAAGTACAGAAATTACAATTACTGAAGAATTGGTTTCAAATATTTTGAATCGAACTATTATTCTAAAATCTTTCGAACAGTTGTTTATTACATTTTATATATATATATATATATATATATATATATATATATATATATATATATATATATATATATATATATATATATAAAATTTTATCGTAAAAATTATGAAATACCTAATAATAGTTCATTATTTGTCTTTGTATAATTTTGTAAAGACAAATAAAGTTGTAAATAGATTATGGTTATCTCCTAAACTATGGTTCTGATTTTAAAGAAACAATTTTAACTGATGCTTAAAAGGTTTTTATTAAATACTTTAGGGGTCATGGTATCATTCTTAGAATGGTATATTCTTAGCAATATGCTAAATCCAGGAGACTTAAGGATATGTGTGATGGGCGTGACGTTATGGCACCTGCAATCTCGTATCCAAATTTATCCGAGAAAAATTAGATTCTCTAGACAGAGAGTACCTAAACTTAAGATATTGAAACAGAAATCTAAAACCTGCAATCTGAAAAATTGGAGTTTGTCATTGCATCTTGTAATACATTTTTACAAATGTCTTAAAAACTCACTTTAGAAAACTGATGTCGATTGATATGTTCTCATAACAGAAGCACAAATAAAATAATGTAAATAAAACACAAAATAGATTAATAAAATATTCTAATGACTCTATCTATTCTAATGATATCTATTAGATGATATCACGAAGCGTGATTTCATATTTTATCAACATATCGAATGTAATGCAAAATGACATATTTCAGAGCGTTTTTGCCAGTTTATTTTCCGAAATATCAAGGTTGGGTCTTTTTGAAAAAATTTAGATATTCAATTGCTTGTAACTCCAAAACTAATTACGAGGGTGGATCAAATATAAACGAGATTTTTGTTTCTGAGCATCTACGGTTGTTAGAATCGAGTTCGAGGTTCTGGTATGCTTGGATGGGGTCATTACAAATAGGAAGACCCAGCCATTACCCATTTTCAACCAGTTTGTCAAAGCGCTCATGTTGTCGAAGCGAGAGGTGCACCCCGCTGTTGCGCAACGCATTTTTATACAATGTTTTGTTCATGAACGAGTTCAAGCGGCGGAAATTTTTCGTAGATTGACTACATAGTTCAGGGAGCAAGGCACTGTCAAGGACTCGCGTGCTTACCTGGCATAAATTGTTCAAGGAAGGGCGAGAATGAGTGGAAAATCAGACGACACGATCGTCGTCCTCGAACCAGCACTACCGACGAACACATTCGTGCGACAAATGCATGAAGAATATCGACGAGTGACCGTATTCGAAATTCCATAAAAGGTCGGAATAAGTTATGAGAGCTGTGAAGCTATCAAAAACGACTTGGAGTTCCGTAAAGTATGTTCCTGGTGGGTCCCTCGCCTTTTGACTGTAGATCAGAAGTTGACACGTTTAGAGGTCTGTCAGAGGCGTACAGAAAGGTTTGCCAAAGAAGGTGATGCATTTTTGAGTCAGATTGTCACCTGCGACGAAACGTGGGTCCACCACTATACGCCCGAATCCAAATAAGCCAGTATCGAGTGACGGAGGAAGACGGAGACAGCCCTAGCGAAAGCCAATACTCTACTGTCAGCTGGCAAGGTTTTTTCAACTGTTTTCTTTCGACCGGCGAGGCATTTTACTCATTGATTTTTGCATTAGCGACGCATAATCAATGCTATTTATTACTACGACCTATTGAATGTGAGGGCTGCATATCGCTACAAAAGGCGCAACCAGCCGATTCGACAGGCAATTCTCCTTCACGACAACGCAGGTTCCATACCGCAGCTCTAATGATCGAAAAACTGAAATAAATTCACTGGACTTGGATGTTCACTGGAGGATGTTCAAGTATATCCTCCCAATAGGCCGGACTTATCTCTCTGCGATTTAGATTTATTTGGGTAGCTAAAAGAAACTCTAGGAGGGCAACGATTTGAAGATAACCAAGGTGTAGAGGAATTCGTACTCAATTGACTCCTGACGCAACCAGCTGCATTCTAAGATACTGGGATAAATAACCTTCCTCCTCTCTGGGAAAAATGAATTTCTAAATTAGGGGACTATGTAGAAAAATAAAATATTTTTGCCTTTTGTTTTTCAATAAACTTTTTTCTTTTTAAATTTCTTTTTAAATAAACTTCCGTTTATATTTGATCCGCCTTCGTAATCTAAACCCCAAATATTGGGTATATTTACATAGAGAGTTAAATGCCTGCAATGTGAGATTTCCCCCCGATGATCCCGATTTTTATTCAGTATAATAGTTCATGGAGGGTCGATCATCTCGATCAGGAGGAAAAATTTTACATCTGAATTTGTCTCCCTGTTGACCTGTTTCAGAGATTTGCCTTTAAAAAACAAGAACCAAGCCAGAATTCATTGGTGATTGTAACAACGAGTCTTACAAATGCTATTTTGTTAGCCATCATTTTAAAACGTGTCATAAATTTAAGCACAACTAGTCACTCATGATACGTATAATTTTAATTTTGCATGATTAGGATAACTATGGTTATTTTTAAGTTTCTTTTTAATAATAAATCTTCTAATTTGTTACTTTTCACCTTAATCTGCACCACACCTGATTACACCGACACTATTCTAGGTAAACAATTATACACACAATACGTTGCATGACTGATTATTTGTAGAAGTGTCTAGGAAGTAGTAACTAGAATATGTTCTAATGTTCGGATCCAGAACGAAAATAAGACGCTTAAAAATCTTTATATAAGTATTTTATTAGGATACAATATTGCACGGAGATAAATATTACAATCATGTGGCGAGGGTATGCTTTTCTTCCATGGATGGACTGCTATAGTGGTTTATCGAGATTAAACGAATGAACGCGTTATCTGGTGAACAGTGCTCTTATTTAAATAAGGGTCAAACTATCTGTCTAGATCTTTACGAATCACTGAAACTCTTAGATTTATTAGGAAGCTGTGATGGGAAATTTAATGGATTGTGCGAAAGATTATATCAAATTATGCTGGTGTATTCTTCGAGAATATACCATTAAATAAAATTTACTCCAACTTAGTCGTACAGGATGATACAGAAGGAAAGATGTCAGAAGGAAATTATTTTAAAGATGTGTTAAGGGATCAATATAAGGTAATGTATTGAAAGTCCAATTTTTATCAGGCACAGAATTATTTAGGTCCACATTATTTACTTTTGATGACTCATATTTGGAGTAATTTAAATTTCAAAAACTAAATTTGTAAATTGACACATTCTCCAGTTAGTTGTGGTTGTATTAAAAAAAATACTTCACTGCACTTATTTTTAAATAACATTGTACCAATGCCTCGCAATTTCAGTCTCGACACAAACTTTATTTATGGTTTCTGTAACGGTTGCGCTATTCCTTCTACAGACGAAGATCATCGTTAATTTCCAAGCTGAAGGATTCTTAATAGAAATATATTTCAAAGAATTGTTTTTGCCAGTATTAAAGAAGATAAGCTAGTTATTGTTTCTAAAACAGAAGATGGACTTGGGTAGGACCTTTTGGGAACTGTTGTCAATATAAAAGAAGATGACACATATACATCTACAGATACAAGCTACTGTTTTATCGGTAGATTTGAGAGAATAGATGATTCTAATTCAAATATATTTTACTTAGAGATAAAACTCCTATTATGCTTGATGGAGTCAATAATGGACATGCTGATCATCAATTGTCAGATGAGAATATCCATACACATTAGAACGCAATTTTCAACATCGATTTAGTATTGTGAGTATAGGGCGGCATATCCGAAGATCTGTTACATATTTGGTCCGTTTTTATTTGATGGGTGACACTGGGGAAGGATAATTATACTTCGAAGTGGAATATGGAGATTTTTTTACAAAAGACCAATTGCTGAGAGTTTTGGAAAAAGTATCTTTAATTATTTCCCAACGATTGTATTTTTAATATGATGATGCTCCTCCATAATCTTCTAAAGTTATACGAAATTATTATATAAATCATTTTGGTGACCGTTGGTCTGGCAGAGGTGGGCCGCAGACTTGGCCACCGAGATCGCCGGATGTCATCCTCGCGACTTCTTTTTCAGGACACTTAACACGTATTTAGAATGTTTCTCTTTCCTCTCGAATCATCCTGCATATTAATGTGCTGTTTTATACATTGTTTTTAATATATGAAGTGCTTTATTTAAGTATATTTTGGAAAATAGATGTTTAGAGGAATAGTCATGTACTTTTGTCTTTCCTTTAAGGAAACATCTCTGCCACTGTATGACAATAAAGGTCTAGTGATGCATCATTAAAAATATCCTTTAGTTGTATTAAGCTACTTTTATTTCTGCCTATTTATTGGTATGTTCTCGAGATATTTGGCACAAATTGTTTGGCATTTTTATGTTCATCTGGGTAATATACTGGATACGATTAATTATACATTATATTAATTTAGTTATGCATACTTTTGTTCCTATACTATAGTAAATATTGCTATTACACGGATGTCACAGGAAACATAGTAAATTAATTCCAGAAATAGTAAAATGTACAACTTTTTATTAGGGTAACATACAAAGCTTCATAAGATTATATCGTGCTTATATATTCTCCTTAATATATCGATAATACAATGCAATTAATTTACAATGAAATGATAAATACCAATTTAAATTATAACGGTGCTTATAGGGAAAGAAGAGATAAGTGTTACTGTTTAAAAGATATATTGACGCACAACGATCAGAAAAAAAATTATTTGCATTTTTTTCAAAGAATTTCATTATAATACATTTTTTCTTCAATATTTATCCATCATGAAAAATACCAGCAATCACTTAAATTCACCAAATTACCAGGTTATAAACAAAGTTCTATATCGAGCTCGATGGATTTTATCTAAACATTCCTTTTCGTACAGAATATGTACAATCGATGAATTAATTAACAAAACAACGTAATTTTTCAGTGCTCCTTAAAAAACGACGTATACAACAGATAAATAAAGAAACTAAGGACAGTATGGACGTGATTACTTTTATGTCAAGCAGTTAAATGTTTTCCATAAGGTTCGCATTCTATTGGTGACTCTAAAAAGGAGGTTAATGGGTTAAAAGCAAGATAAATTCAAAATAGGAGTTGGTTATGCAAGATCTACATCATTTGTAAAAGTGGTATTATTTTTTTCTTCACGGTATTTCGTAAAAAATATACCTTCATGCTAAATTAAAATTTTAATACACATAATTTAAACAGAAAGTAAATTGTTTTGTAAAAATTGTGATGTTGATGAATTGGTCCTTAGTTTATAAGAAGTTTAATTGTAATTAACAGCATTCTAATAATTTTAATATACTTAGGTACAAGTTGATAATGCCTTTTTGTAATACTTTTTTGAAAACTTCATCTTGTGTCAAGGAGTATCTAAATTTGATTATTATTTAATTTCTTACTTTTCCGCACTCCACTACACGCGGAAAAGTAATGTAATCGTGTAAATTTTTTTTCTAAAGGTTTATGTTTCGTTTTTCAGTCTGAAAACCAAAAAAAAGGTTTTCAAACCATTTTGTGTGTGTGTGTGTGTGTGTGTGTGTGTGTGTGTGTGTGTGTGTGTGTGTGTGTGTGTGTGTGTGTGTGTGTGTGTCTGTGTGTGTATGTGTGTGTGTCGCTGTCGTCGTTGTCGTCGCTTGCGTCGGCATTTATTCTTATTAGCACGATAACTCAACTAAATCGTGTCGAATCGATTAGGTTTGGACTGATTCTGATCGGGAATGTCTCCCAGACAACACCTATTGATTTTGAGGTGGATAGAACACACTCCACCTTGTCCATGGGTCATGAGAAAGCACGATGGTGGACTACTTATTTTTTTTTTTTGTTAACACGACAACTTAACTAAATTGTATCCGATCGATCGGGTTTTGACTGATTCTGATCGGAAACGTCTCCCAAACGACACCAGTTGATTTTGAGGTCGATAGAACACATTCGATAATGTTCGTGGGTCATGAGAATGGTGGACTATTTGAGAAATTGTTTTTGTTGGCACGATCACTCAATTAAACATAAAACTGTCGCATAAAACACATATTCTACATTTATGTGTTGGTTTATTTTTTCTCGGTCACTCAATTTCGAAATAGATATGTTCTATGTGCGGAAAAGTCCGTTTTAAGATTTTAAAACTGTTTATTTTTGATATGCTATGAGATAAATATAAAAACCTATATCAGTATTTTACTACGCGTTATGTATCTTACTTTCAGAATATCTAAATGCATTGTCATAATTTAATACGTTAGTGTTTAGTTATGATTAGCAAATAAAAATTTTTAATTACTTTTATATATAATGTGGCCAACGACATTGATAAACAAGTTCAAAGTTTCAGTAGTTCAGAAGTGTCTTTCTGTTATTCATATTAGTACACTTGTTTACTCGACTTACTTATTCAACGTTTGTAAACCTCATTAAGTGTCTTAAGATGATCATATATGACAGATCCAGAAGAAGCTGCAAAATATATCATATCATTTTGTTCATCAGTTACATATTGTGCATTCACTTAAGCATTATTTGTGTACTATTTTTCTCATATTTAATTACGTATGCAACCCGAAACGTATTATTTATGCACAGGTTCATCAGAAGGCGTTTGGGTCTAGTTTTGTTGACAACCGTCTGACCATTTTTTTTTGCATATAATTCACGACATATTAAAATTCACAGCCACATCGTAATATTTATTTAAGTGCAATATTTGGTAGTATTTGTGCTCTACAATTATCTCAAGCAACTACATTATTAATAAGAAACGTAGCAATTGTGGCCTTTCCAGACATTCAGCAACTCCCGTGGACACAGGATGATAGCCTTCCCAGATGACCAGGAGCGATGGAAGGACAGCTCGACAATGCCGGAATTTCCGAACACGTTGGAAGAGGAAGAGGACGAGGAAGAGACCACGGACGAGGATGGAAATATCGTAGTGCTTGGAAAGGGGACGAAAGAAAATTTGATATTCGAATGGAAGACATCCGCGTGGTCTAAATGTTCGGAAACTTGTGGTAATGGGTTTAAGATCAGGACGGCCCGTTGTGTGGTGACGTGAGTATTTCATTTTATAATTAAGTTGTGCATTTAGAAGACGCCCTTTCCACATTAGTTCTCACAAAATTCGATTGAAATATCTTTGAGGTAACTTAATTAAAAATACCGAGCAGTTAAGTACAAGTAAATAACAACAGAAAATATACTTCATTTATTATTAAAACCTTATAAAGTCTACTAGCTAATATTTTACCTATGGTAGAGTTATTTTATGAAAAGCAAGTCGGCAATAAACCGTGCGACAAAGAGCAATGTATAGCTTATCTTCTCCCACGCGAATGCAGTAAAAATATTACTTAGGCGCGCGCGCGCAAATGATTCATAGGCAGGTCTGTGTCTCTTATCAGATTGGATTCGTATGGAAGAAAGTCAGATATGCATCTGTCTTTGTCAGTAACATATAAGTCGGAAATCCAGAAAGGAACCACTAAACCGCGAAGCGGTTATCAAAGTAGTTCCCGAATAGCAAAGCTATTACATAATCGCTCTAGGAAACAACTATTCCTCGGACTAAAGCCCCGCCAGGCATTGAATTATACCCAGAAGCGATCCTCGAACCCTTTCTCGTGTTTCTGCACGATCAGATAAGGTTTCAAAAAATAAAACCCGCCACAGGTAGGATTCGACATTTGTCCCTGATCGGAACCGAACGACATAAAGCTGTTTCGAACTTATTAGTTCTCATCAGTGCCGTACACGGTACGCCGATTCAGGACAAATGCCGAATGAACTTTATGGCGTATACATCTTCATCGATACGATCTCTGTCAGTAACATATAAGTCGGAAATCGAGTCTTTGTCGCACGATTTATTGCCTACTTGGTCTTCATAAAATAATTCTACTATAGTACTTGACAATAATTAATGTCATGAATAAGTAATTTAACTTGATGGTTATATTAGAATTAAATTAGAATATTTTATAGGGGTTCAAATCAGAAATATACAGATCGTTTTCTTTCTTCAGGACTACGATCTCTTAAAATTAGTGTTATCGATGACTCAAATAAGTTATACGAAAGTCGCAACAATGAACAATTGGTAGTAGCAATGATGAAGATGGATATCAAACCAGAATCTAATGTGTCTGACGTTGTAGTTCTATAAATGTATTCCATGTTTTGAACAACGATAAGCTATCTGTTTATAAGCAAATAAACTAATTGATAATAATATAATGTAATATTTACTGATATAGTCAATAAATATATACCATCTTCTTTCTTAGGGACTACAATATCTTAAAATTAGTGTTTTCAAACTGGCAATAGCAATCGTGAAAGTAAATTTCAAACCATTACCTTACATTTCCGGCACTACAGCTCTATTTTCTACCATAGTAATATTAATTTTACTTGGTATTTCATATATATAGTAACTACACGTCTCAGACACATAAAAATACTTGAACCCTTCAATAACGACGGTTTGTTTAAATGCAGCGATAAACTAATTGATGATATACTATTTGTGTTCTTTTAGACTACACAATACCACGCAACGGGTAGACGACAATCTATGCGACGACGCCGGACTGGACAAACCAGAAACTAGAAAGAAATGTGGATTTGACGAATGTCCCCAATGGACTATCTACAAATGGTCACCATGTGAAAGATCTAAGTGTTTTACGTGGCATAAAGGTATATAAATTTTTTTGTGATTGTCCTACACCTGTATAATAAGTAATGCAACAGGCGACTAAACAATATAAATAGCAAAAATGGGATACCACAAAAACTTTACTAAACAAGAACTTTATTGAAATTTTTAAATGTTTTTCCATGATGTATTAATAATTCTCACAGTAACTTTAATTAGTCTCTATTATTACATACATTGTCGCCATTTTCTAGTATTTATCTATATTCCTTTTCTAAATATCAGAATTCATTGTTTTTAAATTATACTTAATTTACATTTCTGAATACATTTCTGATTACTTGTCTGATTATTTTAGTTTTTGTTGATATCGCACACATGTCTTAAAACTAAATATAACTTTCATATTTGCTAAGCGGTTGTTTCCGTGTGTCACGAAATTTTTAGGTCGATGTACGAAATGCTTTTCGTTCGAATTTCCGCATTTTGACAAAATCAAAATAGTAAATCGATCCTTGCGAACAACCTGGTAACTTTTGTTTTTTGATTCGAAGCCTCTAGAGGCATGCTCCAGAGGTGCTTTGGATATGAGCAAGGGAGCGTGGCGGCGCAATATTATTGTGATTGTCAAAATCGTACTGTTAATAAGTATACAAAATATGCTATATATTTTCTACAAAAATATTTGTGATGAATGCGGTGATTAGTGTTTTCATAAACTCTTGTAAATCTGTTCACTATCAACAATGAAATTAAGCCAGTTAACACTATTTCATTCTTCCAAATTAAGTTGTTAAAGATTTACTATTTTCTGAAAACTTGGATACAGGGAGATCCAGACAGATGGAACGTATCTCTTCCTAAAAATTTGTTATATGCTGATTATATGCTTTGTATATATTAACAAATAAAAAAAAAACAATCTACATTTTATATTCATGTGGTGTAATTCTTATTTTACTGTAATGACTTGAATCGGAATTTCAATGGAAATTAATTTTGTTTTTGTAAGTAATCAAGTAATATTTTTTTAACATGTGGGTAACAAACATGAAAACTGTACTTTCTTTAACAAAGTTTTTTTATCTTCAAATACCAGTACATTATGCATTACATTTTCTGTAGTGTCTCTAATTTTGTTGAAAACACAAATAGTCCAATCAACCTCAATTACTATCCTTAGATATCCAACAGGTTATTTTAATTTTTGAGAAATTTGCAAAAAAAATTACGTAAACAGGATAGACATATTTTTTTGCTAAGTGTATGTACGTCGTGTGTCGTCAAGAATTTTTAATATATCTATTTTAAGAAAAATGTTTAAAATGCGGAAATACTTATTATACTTAGTATACACGAAAGCAGTTTTAATACTATAGCAATCGTTTCAACAACTTTTGTTTTAATCAGTCCGGATTTGTCTGTATATATTTTGATATTAGAGGTATCAGGAAAGCTTTCTAAAACATATGTTCATTATACCACTTCTTTTCTGCATTAAAATTGGACTTAATGTTTTATTCGGAATAAATTCTTCCACAAATATTTTTGTGTGATAACAACATACATTTTACACCTACATAGAAAATAATCATAAATATATATCTCTCTTCTATTATTTTAAATTAATCGATCAGACCTGAAATCCGATTTTGATTTACAGTTGATTAGAAATATTCAGATTGTTTGTTATGTAAAGCCACTGCGCCTTAAAATATATAAAATAACGTATGTTCTTTTACAGCAATGCAGAGAAGAGTTGTGAAATGCGAGATTTTAGCCAATTTAACATTAGAATTTTCAAAATGTGATCCAGATCAAAGGCCCACAGATAGACAAGAATGTTACAATGAGAAATGTATTGGAAAGTGGAGAGTGGGCGCTTGGTCAGAGGTAGTATATATTCAATACGAGTGTAACAAATAATTAAATTTAGCAGTTCAGTTTATACACACTTCCTTCCTAGCACGATCAAAATTTTCTTGGTACCCCATAATTTTGAATTAAATCGTCTCAAACTAAATCACGTTTCAAATGTTTCTACTTAGTGGCAAATAAATTAACATATCTGATATATTAAGATAGTTGAAATAAGAAAAAAGAAACACAGATTTATATGTTCCTCGAAATTTTGTTAATAATTTTTCATTACATAATACAATACACAAAATAACATTCATTGAGATGAAGTAAACCTTACTAAATGAATGTAAAATAAGCTATTTTCATCATACGCAATACACTTTAACAAAACACGTTTCTTAAAATCAAGAAGTCAATTTAATGAGGATATTTTTTTAGTTAGTTCATATGTATATACTAGAAAGCAGTTATTTATCATATACATCAGTAATACACAATAATTGAACTATCTATATATATATATATATATATATATATATATATATATATATATATATATATATATATATATATATATATATATATATATATATATATACTGCAAACTGTCTTATTTTAAAGACTTGAAGGAAACCAAAAAAATATTAACATAATTAGAACTTGTTGTCATGTTCGGACATCTTTCGACTATTTGACTACTTGGTACTTATCCGTTGTTCCTTTAGTGTGCCGCAGCCTGTGAAATGCAAGGTGTGAAATACAGAATATTACAGTGTGTTTGGTATGGGACTAAGAAATCAGCAGGTACAGCCTGTAAGGACCTCATGAGACCTCCTGTAATGAAGTCTTGCAAAGGACCTCCTTGTTCGCTCGAAGGTAAATAAGTAGTTATCAGAAGTAATGTGTTTTCTAAAAGGTGGTCCAACCAAAACGCACGATGTTAATTGTAAATAAAACAAAAAGTTTTCAGAGAATTATCTTAATATTTTTTATTATGATAGAAAGATCTATGACAATTATGTGTGAAACAAAATATCGGCCAAATGCTCGCCACGGCTTCAGTGGCATCTATACTACTTCAGTGGCTCTATCCGATGGTCCATATTTTCAATGACTCTGAGAAATAATTGAGGTTCAATGTCATTAATGTGACGAATTATCTATTATATCCCAAAGAAAGAAGTCCAACGGTGTCAAATCACATGATCGTGGCGGCCAATTAACATCGCCACGACATGAGATAACACGGCCATTGAATTTCTCGCGCAAAAGTGCCATTGTTTCGTTGGATGTGTGGTAAGTGGCACCATCCTGTTGAAACCACATATCGTCCAGGTCCATATCCTCAATTTCTGGCCACAAGAAGTCCTTACCATCTCGCGATAGCGAACACCATTCACGGTAACTGCTTGGCCGACCTCATTTTCGATGAAGTACGGCCCCATGACGCCGCCAGCCCATAAACCGCACCAAACAGTCACTCTTTGTGGATGCATCGGCTTTTCAACAATCAGTCGTGGATTCTCATTTGCCCAAATGCGGCAATTCTGCTTGTTAACGAATCCACTGAGGTGAAAGTGTGCCTCGTCGCTGAAGATGATTTTCTTTGTAAAGTCACCATTCACTTCTGTCTGTTCAACCAACCATTCGACGTATTGACAACGCTTGAAATGGTCAGTAGGCTTCAGCTCTTGAGTCAATTGAACCTTGTAAGCGTGTAAATTCAAATCTTTATTCAAAATTCGCATCAGTGATGTTCGTGAGATGTTCAATTGTTGGGCACAACGACGAGTCGAGGTTGACGGCTCTTCTGCTATACTATCACGAACAACAGCAATGTTTTCCACAGAACGAACTGGGCGAGCATGCACAGGTGTTTTCACATTTCCTACAGACCCGGTTTGCTGAAATTTGCGCACAATTCTCCCGATTGTGGATACATTTGGTCGATTATGCTGACCAAAAAAGTCACGAAGTGCACGAAATGCATTTTGATTTGAACGCCCATTTTCGTAAAAGGCTTCAACAATCTTAACGCGCTGCTCAACTGTGTACCTCTCCATGGTTGAATTTGTCAAAAACTGAAACAAAGAAATGTCAAATTAAGTTGGGTAGAAAACTTAACGTTAAGGTGTGACTCACAATTAACATCGTGCATTATGGTTGGACCACCCTTTATAAGCGATGGTTTTTTAAAGGGCTCCTTGATACGTTAACATTTTCTGTCAAAGGTGGCATAAGTATGTCATGAAGGCATAAGTAGGTGCTTTATGGAAAGCATAACTATGCAATGAGCTAATATGGGTTAAGGGGAGCATAAGTACGTCAAATTCAGATACAATTAAACTGTCTTTATCAAACGCTTTCACAGCTCTGCTAAAGCTAACTAACTAAATACAACTATCAGTATTTCTAGTAGGTATATAGAATATTGTTCAAAACACTTCTTTCTAGCATACTTATTGAATGAAAAATGGAAAAGAAATAAAATAAAAACAAAAAAGAAAGAATTTTATTATTAGAAATAAAACCGAGTATTATGTTATATTGTTCACGAGTACAACATTGTAGTTACTTGCCTCTCTCAGTTTATCAAAAACATATTTTAATACTTAATAGTGCAGTAAACTAAGGGGTATTTACTTCATGATTTACTAACCACGAGGAAAAAATATTTCAGATTAGGAAACGCTTTTATGTAACCTTAATTTATTCAAGGTAAAATGCTAAACTGTAATTACTATAGTACATATTACACATATATTTTACTTACGTTGCTTTCTGTAAATAAAAAGTCAGCATTTGTTTTATCATAAATCATAAACGTAATCCATTAACAATAAATTATTCTCTTAGTGTAATAGTGCATTAAACCCGAAGTTTTAGTTTTAATCATCTGATGAACATACAACCCGTCCATTGACTATAGTATAATATTTTGTGGAAACCTACTTTTCTGAATGTTATTTTATTACTGAATATTATTATATTACAAATACAAGTATATTATAAATACACTAATATATTATACTTAATATTTTAATTAGGTTTCTGTATTGTAGAAAAAAATAAAGCACCATTTGCTTTCAACCTCTTTCAGGATATTGTATTTAAAAATAAGCGCTTTAATTAATTAGGATAGTAACAGATTAACTAAAAATTATAATGAATAGAATATAGAAATCCATTTAAAAAAGAAATTACTAGTAAGTAACAAAAATAAGAAATGTAACCCTTCGGAATAAATAGCTTTACGCACAAAAATGTATTAGAAACGTAAAACAATGAGAAACCTCCCAATGGAAACTTAGTTCCAGTGTTTATGTCGAACACTAAAATATCTCATGTTTACAGAGTCGATATGCAGAGATCACTCCATGTTCTGTCCAAACGTGAAAGCCATGAATATGTGCAAGATAATGAGGTACCAGGAGCAGTGCTGCCAAACCTGCAAAGGGTAAAATAAAGAATTCCTATATTGGGTATAGACAATTGTTAGTAAATTGTTGTTGGTGAAGAGTGTGAGAAATGTGTGTTCAATAAAAAACTGCAAAGTGACTTATATCAGCTATAAATCATGTTTATTGTATTATAAGAATGCTGCACGTATAGCAATAGCCGTAGACTTGAAGGCATTTACTGATCTGGCCTAGCTGGTCTTATTATAGTTTTCCCTCCTTCATAAGAAAATATATCAAATTAAAATGTTACAGTGTGTTAATAGTTCATGAGGTGGCAGCTGGTTTGAAAAAAAAAACGTCCCAAATATATACGTATGTTATATACAAAGAAAATAGTATATTTTATTCGTAGTCTTAGGTAAATATTATGAGATAGGTTTTAAAATTATTTTAAAATATAGATCTGCACTTCAGAAGCTAGGCTTTACAAATGTGACTCACGTTGTCTTTCTCTCTAATGCCGTTTAAGCGATATACAATTATTATCAAGTTTGAGAATATCCAGTGACCAGGAAGTCTTACAAGAAGCTTAATGTAAGCTCAAAAATGAACGGCTTACTAAATCTGTAAGGTTGTAACAGTTCAAAAACATATTGATGAAATTAAAAAACGCTATTTTTATATTAAAATAAACATTGGTATTCCTTTGTTTGTGATAAAGTTATCGTTATTGAAAAGAAAGCTAGAGACTAGATGGCATATGATCAAGACAATAAAAATAAATAACTAAAGTTTATGAAAATATATATAGCCATAATAAAAACAATTCAAATATTGGCTTATTGATATATTATGTATTTGCATAATATATCAATAATAATATTGCACAAAGAGCAATTTTATATTTAATTTGTGGCTATTATTAACTCAGTATTTAATGTTTATTTTCAAATAATATTTACATACATTCATGAAATTATGTATAAGGTTATGTAAATATATTTAAATATCTCGACTTCAGTTTGAGTTTTACAGTCAGTCATTCAACTGTTTTATGGTCGGTTTTTCACGTTATGTTAATCAAAACTGAAGCACATGTGTCTGATATATGTTTTATACATCATGTACATCTACTTGATGAAGATATTTTGGAATGTACGGCACTAATCAGATTTAAATAATTAGACTTAAAGGATAGTATCTTGAAAAGTTGTATACAAAAATCAAAATTTGTGAACCTTCCAGTTTTGTTTATTGTTTATTTCATTTAACAATTGGTGTTATTACAATCGTAAGTCATATTTCCGCTTGACATCTTCGAAAGCAGTTTCCAAGAATGTGATGGTTTGCTTAAACATATAGAATGAGAGAAAATTGTAACGTTGGTAAATGCTTAAGAAATGTTTTCACTTCAAAAACAACAGATGTGTTTTCCACCAAGAAAACACAGATATAATGGTCATTTGGTTCGAATGAGACGATGACGATAATGTATATATTTACTTCTATCTTTCGATACTGCAGTAGGTTGTGTTGTTTTCTATCTCTTGAATAAAACAGTTATTGAGCATAGAATCGTGGGGAAAAAATTACTTAAAAAGAAGACATTTTATTTATAAAAAAAATAGAAATATACGTAATCTTCTTACAGTCAGCCTTACTACACCAAAGTGTGAAATAGAAAAAGTACTAATATTATGGTATCAATAAATGTGAAATGACCCAAATTTAAGGTACCTAACTGAAACCACATATTTTTTCTGCCAAGTTGTCTCAAAATTTGATAACTTAGCATTTTAATGGACGATTGTACGAACATGAACCATGCAGTCATATTATACGAGTATATATACATTATAATAAATAAATAAATTTTTTATACTGCCAACAAATATTATTCTGAAGTCAAATTTAGTATATACCTTTCTACACTTTTCTTTTTGGCCCTTGAAAGTTCATTGTTTCATTATTCATTAATTTCATTAATTCTTCTGACTACCAAATGAATGCAAATTTCCTAAATATTCATCTATAAAGATAGTTCAATACAATTGTAGAGTGAAAAATATAGGTTTCACTATTGTCTATAACATAGCAGTCATTATAATACACTAATACAGTTGTCGTAAGCAACACGTTTCCAGCTTGACTTTATCCATAAGTCTTGCAGAAATATACAAAACTATTGACAATATATAGTTTACTTTATCCGTAAGACACAAATAAATGTATAAGGTAAATAAGTACCATGTACTATTTATACAGGAAAATATTACTGGAATAGATCGGAATCTTTGGTGTAAGATAATACTAACTTAATTTTCCACATAACGCAAAAATACTATACATTAAACTGGACGTGCGTTTCGTCAACGAAATTGGCATTATCTGGAAATCATCTTCATATGACGCCAACTTCGTTGGTGAAACGCGTGTTGGTACTTTGTTAAAAACGAAGTCAGGGTTAGGGGAATGTTAGTTCGAGAATTTCTTTGATCGTCTCTAAGTGTATTACATTTTTTCGTTGTGGTATGCTGAATTTTACTAAAAAAAAATCCATTTTTGTTAGCAATATTACCAAGGATTAATCAAAACCAATTCGGTCCATTTCAACGGGTGATCTTTATCCTGATATCCTCTGAAATAGAACGAACATTCTGAATGTGGAATAATGTAACCAAATAATGGCAGTAATGTAAGAAAATGAAATTATATTATTTCCTTCTTTCAAAACTCTGTATCCTAATTATTTGATAAAATTTGTTGGAAACGGTCTCTAGATAAAAATCTCTGGAAAACATTGTTCATGTAATATTTTCTACAAAATGTGTAAAGTAAGCACTTTATAATTTACTTATCGTTTCACCAGCTACTAAAATATTTTCAATTTTCATGTAACACTAAATTTTGCAGTATAGTACCCCCACCTCACGATATATATTATAAGCAATATTACCATCTACAAACTTTTCAGATGTTTGGTAATAAAGAAATATACTATACAAGATTTGTATGTGCCACTAACGTTTTTTATTGTTTCGAGTTACTTGTGTTACTTGACATGTAAATGTCAAAATAGAAGTGTTCAAATTAATTAATTAATCAGGTACCGTATTTTCATTTTGTGTGTCTAAACAACTATCATAAATTCAAATCTTGGGTTTCGATACTCAATCTAAAAATAAAAAAATTATTTCAATAGTTCTGATCATTAGAAAATATGTTTATTCATCATGTAACTGCTTGTGATACATATTGTCAACTTTTTACCAAATCCAAATTGATCTGATGATGGTATAAAAAACAAGACGAGTTATAGTTCTTCGCTTCCGCAAGTGAAGTCTAGAGTTCCTTAAGTGAAGACTAGCATTCCTTAAGTGAAGGGTAGTGTTCTCTCTTACAGATTTAGTAGCGAAGCATAATATTGCAAAATTAATTAACACTGGATCAGCCATAGCTTGCTAAAAAATATCTGTTTTTTTAATTTGTTGTTAACCTACTTTATTAATTCATTTTGCCTAATCCATCAAAAATTTCATACAATTATAACTGCTTATAATTAAATGACAAAAAATTTATTAATTGGTATATATGTAGATAAAACATAATGTTAATATATTGTTAATACGTTATTATCCGCATTGAAACGAGATGGTAAAACTATGCTGCCATTTTCAATTACTCTCTCCTCTCTTTCCATAAAATGACTTAAACAATACAGTTAATTATTTGCGCACAACTTTGATTATTGGTAGTTTTCTTATGTAGAAGCGATACAGATTCAAGACTGACGATTTGTTTTCCTTATTTTATAACGTTAGTTTAAGTGCCCATGACATTCCAACAAATATGTAAGTCGAACGGCGACATAAATAATCCAAAGTTACTGTTAAGTTCGTTCAGTAAGTTTTAAGAGTCAATAATAGAGTTAAAATAGTAATCATACTATTATTATTTCGTTTAGTATGTAAAACAAGACGCTGAAGTTACCCCCGTAAATTTTTATGACCCCATACAAATGTGAAGATTCGTTATAAAGTATGCATAATAATCTACCACAGTTTATTCAAAGGCAAATGAAACATCGACATGTACTGTATTGAACATAGTCGATTTTTAAAATGCCTCTAATATTCCTTGCTTGTAACGATGGCCTGTGGAGTAGAGTGTAGCGTGGCGAGCAAAACTATTTTCTTTACTCGTTCATTGTAAAAGCCATCGATGCTTTTACAGTATGAAAAACTATGGCTATCAATGTATCAATTGACTTTGGATAAGCTGCATAATGCCTTGTGTCTTGTTTTGTTTATATTCGTATATTATATCCGTATTGAAACTTCCATTGAATGGCGCGTATTTACGCTTCCATTTGTAATTAAGAATGATTCAAATAACATCTCATTAAAATAAATGCTATACATCTGAGTGATAAAGTGAACGAAATAGGTTATTAATATTATTTAATGGTGGATGTTTATAAAACGATTTTTTGTATAGACGTCTCCATTTATGTAAAAGTAAGAAGATATAAATGATATTTAGTATCTAAACAACTGAATTTTAATGTGTATAATTAAAATTGGACTCCAAATAAGTTGTTATAAGAGCAGAGCCTCTCTCAATAACAGGAACTACAAACTATGAGTAAAAAGTAAAGTAAATTATTTTTTAACGCTAATGAAATGTAATATTTTATGTTGTATCATATAAACTGAATCAATTGATAATTAAGTCCATGTGTCAACAATCTTTAGCACAAGCAGTGCCTTTGAAATTCGGTTAATTGAGAAATGATAATAGTTTCAATATATTTATTAATAATATGTTTTTTTTCATTTTTTTCTGATTATTTTAAAAATATTAGTGTCAATATTGCTCTCACGTCAAAAACCTCTACCTCAAGCTACCGAGAGAATCAAAGACTATGTTTAAAAAGGCATAGATAACGTTATGGAAGACGTACATGATACTTAAAACCATCGAGAAACAATATAGTGAGACACTTTATGCAACTTCTGTTCAAATTTAGGCAATAATACGCGCCCTTGGTTAATAGAAGACGCTATCTATCTCAACCCTGAAACGTAATAAATTCCAAAATTAGTTCATTCTTGCCTATATTGCAGGTATTTCAAGCATCTCATTACAATCTCGATTATGAGTATTTTATATTACATTGACGTTTCGACTTGTATGAAATCATAATCAGAATATCACAGAAATTTTAGTTATTTGAAATCATAGCGTGTGTGATTAATTACGTTTAATTATACTACAAAATATTTAATTAAACTGCTAAATATAAATTACGACAAATGTCATACCTATATATTATGCTTTAGAAGCATTTACTTATAGTTATAATTTATACGATAGCCTCCAATATAACGTACGTATTTGGCCTATGTTTTTTCTGATATGTGAATATGATAAAATTATTCAAATACTTCACAATCGGTGAAGACATTTACAAATATGTAAATTTATTTATAGAAAAATAAATTACTTTACTGGGACAAAGATCGGTTAACTCTAATATGTTATTATTATGAGATTTCTATTATTTTAATATGACATTACATCATGTAAGTTTTACTAATGACCCTGGAAAAAGCTGGAGCCTTCGAAGCAGCAAAGAAAAACAGGAAATCAGTTTTCAAACAAACACCAAAAAGTTATATGTTCCTCGATGCGCGTCTGGTTTCGTCAATCAAGTTGGAAGATTATATTTTAATCATCTACCGATGATGCCAACATGGTTGGCGAACGCGCGTCGAGAAACGTGTAATATTCTTGTGTTGGTGGAATACTGATCTCCTTCTTATATTAATGACGTTTTAAAGCTTGATGGTAACATTATAAACTTCCATAATTAAAAAACCTAATCAACATACAATGACTGTATAAACAATTATACAACAATCGATAGTACCGTACTTCATAGTGTTTCGAACATTAACAAGGCATAAGGCATATTATGGAATCTAATATTTCGTTCTGGTTGGTAATGTAATCGTTGACGAAGAATTGGAATTATGCCCTTTTATGTATGCGTTATTTCATAGTATTTAGTATATGCGCAATAATAGATATAGAGTAAAGTGAAAATTACCTAGAATGTGACATAAATTTCCCTGGAAGAGAAAATTGTGTCTATTCGAATATTGATACAGTTTTATATTGATATACAGGCAGTTTGTATGTAAAGTCTGAAACTAATGGTAAGTTATCAAAAAAATAAGTTGTACATTATTCTTCATTATATGCAAATTTGTAAATATATTCTTAAGTATAATAAAAAATATAATTTTTAACTATTGTAAAAATATATATAATTTATGTTATATTTATTTGAAAGAGTAACCAAACGTATTTTTAGTTTAGAGTAACACTATTTTATTAGACCAGAGTTATCTATTCTTTAATCAATTAATTGTATTGCTTTCTGAGCATTCAATTGATTACTCACACTTATAGTAGTTAAAATAATGTACATAAAAACTTAATTCTTTATATTTTTACAAATATAAAATATACGGATCGTCTCTTAAATGCATATACAAACATAGAAATTGCATCTCTCATATACTAAGAAATATATATATATATATATATATATATATATATATATATATATATATATATATATATATATATATATATATATATATATGGGTTAAAAATTTATAATTAATTTATTCATATTTTATACTTACTTTAAACCTTTGAGATTCGTACTCGTAGTTATCTGGCAGTTTGATTGTTTGTCAGGGTGAAATTTTGAGAACCAACATATTTGTCGAGAAATACTTAAATTGTGTATTAAGTCAGCCTTCTTTGGTAAATATGAACTGTATTTTGGTATTATTTTCTTCCCAAAGCCAACTTTATATTGTCTGTTTAGTATATCTGAACTTTAGGAATACAAAGAAATTACCCTAATCAAGAAAATACTGCGACATTTCTCTATTCCGATTTATAGTTCTGATAATAAATCCAATCTAGCCCAACATCCCATGTGTAAATGGTTTCGAAAAAGTTTCGCACATCTAACGAAAAGGGATGGAAAAAGTTCAGAAAAAAGAATTTCCAAAATACAAACTCTTCAAAAACTCTTGAAACTGAGATATATATTTCCAATCTTTTTAAACGCCACATTTCCTAATAACTGAATTACTACCTGGTATGAGAATCTAAGAAGTCTACCATATATATAATTTAAGAATATCATAATAATTCTATAATAATTTTATTAAAAGAAAAATTTTAAAGATATTAAATAACTTAAACCACAATCTGAACAGTTTCCTTTGATGGGTATTGATGAGCAATCACATTGACATTAAAATTTGTCAAGATTTGTTGAATATTAACAAAAGCGATGGATCCGTATATTTATGAATATGGTAGCACCGGTATAATTTCCATCACCACATTATTTCGACGAATTACTTTTGGGTTATGTTCGGCAGTTCGGCCTCTTATTATTTGCGTTTATTTTTGTATTCCTATTACCTTAATGTATGGAGAAAACTATTTTTCAGAATGGCGCCACACATTCAAAACACAGAACTAAATACTTTATCATTTTCTTCTCTGATAGAATACGATATAAACCAAATAAATTGTATCGAAGAGGAGTAAGATATTAATTCCAGATTATCTACTGTACATAATAATCTAGCAACGATTACACTTGATGGTTAGTAAATTGTCAAAGCAATATTCTTAATATTTATTATAAATCTATTGATTGGTGTGTAGAATGGAGAACAATTTCGTTAAATTAAAATGTTGATAATGACGATGACGTATCTCTGTCTTTTATAATTTGATTTGTACTTTAATGAAAAACAATGATTCTATGTGTAAAACAACAACTCAATTACATTTTGACTCGATAATTTCGTAATCAACTCCTTAGCACATGCAGTTCTTCTTCTTCGCCATTTTCTGCTTCTTCTTCTTTGTCTTGTTCTTCGCATTCTTATGTAAGAAAATTAAATGTAAGAACATTACTTTACTTGATCTTATTATAATAATTTTTTTACAAAAAAAGATAAAGAAATTTTCATCTAGTACTATTCATTTCATCGCTATTTGCCAAATAAAATACTCTCTTATCTTGCCGATAAACGCAACAGTCTACCTGCGGCTAGCTATAAAAGCCAAGCCACGGTATGTTCTGAGATTTTTTATTTGGCAAATAGCGATGATATAAACTATACATAATTAGTGTCATTAATTAGGTATGTTATTATACAGATAAATACATACACATACAGCATACATTTTATTGAACCTGTGACAAATTATACAAATTTTCAAAGCTGTTTAAATGAAACACTGTTTATCTATTGCCATAAGTAATTAGCACAATGAAAATTGTAACTTTTTATTGTTTCAATAGGTTTCCTCTTTATTCAATTGATCGTTTTCATTTGGGACCATAATACTTGAAATTCTCACGATCCTACCCGTTTTCAATAAAAGTTACTTGTTTGCTGTGTCTTATTCTTTCCATTTATTTTGGAAATTACTTTCAGTTTCTAGATTTTATATTTCCCTTTTCAATTAGTTCATCTTGAGCAGTAGTAATTCGGTTTAACACTGGTTTTTTTTTTTTTAATTTTCTAATGGCATTCATTTTCACGAGGTCACTATCGAAATACAATCTCTTGAAAAATATTCATATTTTTCAAGAGGTTTTATGTCGATACGATAATTAAACTTACAAGAATATTTTAGATAATGTTTTATTTGAAAGTTCATTTTCTTCTACAAGCGTTTTATCTATTTTAACGTTTTACTGTAAATATCTGATATTAGAGTCAAAAGTAAAAAACAAATGAATATTTTCATCTAGATTCTAGAAGATTACGTCTGAGATATTTCCATAATAGCAAGTAAATTTATACAAAATGTGGTTTCCATTCTACTACACTGTCAATTTTTCTATCCGTTTCCTTGTACTAGAATGGAAAGATAGTTAACACAATATTAGTTATTTTGTTAAACTGATGGATCGCCTAATCGTGCGTCCCTTAATTTTCTAATAGTTGCTTCGATTATGTAAAAATTGAACATATAAATGTAAATTGTATAAAACGAATTATTTAATAAATGAATATAGTCGAATATTGTTACTTATTGCTTACAAATATACAGCTTATGTTAAAGAATTATATAAACATGTGTCAGTAATAAAAATGATACTAGCAAAGAAAAAGTTTTTATTAAAGTTTAAGATGCCATATTCTGCTAGTGTTATTTTAAATATTACATTCCAAGGACGGAGTCCGCTGGGACTTGTTTTTTTATGAAATGTTAAATGTTTTCAGTTGTATAAGTAGATAATTTAGGTTAGTTATTTAATTGCCGTATTCCCGTTAGGATTAACCTATTGTAAATTCTTAATTCCAACATTATAATTCTGTTACATTTTTCATTGTTTTAATAAACACGAGAAAAGAACTTTATAACTTGGGTTATTTTATTTATACATGTTTTGTACCCCTACGCCTACGTCGAAAAAAATTGTCCAAAGAGCTTTACTAAGATAATTTACATTAAGTTATTATTGTTTTATTACGAATACATTACACTAGAAAACTATTTTTTGTCGTTTGCTGTTGCAAGAGCTTTTTAAAATAAGTTTAGTAATATTTTTATCGCTGACTTGATTCTATCTACAAATCTAAAATTGATTTTTTACTGCATGCTCTAGTTTTCATGCAATTTGGTGTTGAATATTGCGTGTATCATATTAAGTTAATATACAGGCTGTCTCCTAAAAAACGCCGAAAGCCATAACTCCGTTATTTATAATCTGATTTTAAAAAACAAAAAATCAAATTTAATGGCTACTACATACACAGTGAGCATAGCGCAGTGTTTTTAAACTTTTTTTTTTTTTTCAAATGGCAATATAGTTTTTTTATTTACTATTGTGCAGATTTCTTCTCTGAATCCAACGATGTATAACAAATGGACTTTTGTGAAACATTTGTCACAGGAAAATGGTGAAAATATTCGCCGATACAGCAATAGGCGCCCCGTCGCTTAATTGATGACAAACGTATTTTGACTAATCGTCTGTGCCGTGGAAAACAAAAAAAAAATACAACAAAGCGAATAAAACCTAGAACAGAATTAGAATTTAATTATAAAAGAAACATTACATGAAGATCAATTAAAAACAAGTTGATTAAATACATGAAAAAATTTACACGAAACTATACATTAAATAAAGTTAAACAGCATTAAACACGTGCATTATACGAATACATTAAAAGTGCAACAAAGTTTAACTCGAAATAACTAAAGAAATAAATTAGCAAATCAAATCCATTACAAACCTATAAGTGCTGCTCAAATTGGTTACCGACACAATCAAGACATACCTGGCATCTTCTGAATACTGCATTGATCGCATTCAATATAAAATTGAGGGGTATTTCGCGTCACGCACGTATATTTCTTTGCCTTAGAATTTCTTCATTTTCTGGTCGGGTTAAATAGGCATGATCTTGAAGATAACCCCATAATCAAAAATCAAGTAGAGTAAGATCTGGAGAACGGGCAGGCCATCGAGTCGGTCCATAAGTTCCTATCCACCTTTCATTAAATGTGGTGTTTAACCAATTAGTATATATTCTGGCATTATGAGGGGTAGCCCCATCTTACTGGAAATAAAGTATATTGAGTTCTACAATAGGTAGTTCATCTAAAAAATTCTGAAGTTATTCTATTAATATTTGATAATGTTTTTCTTGATTTAGGGTGCCGTCTATGAAAAATGGTCCTATCAATCTATTACCCAAATTTCCACACCACACATTAATACTAAACCTTCGCTGAAAATTAGTTTCGACGATAATCCTTGGGTTTTCTTGACTCCAATGTCGGTGGATATTTCTATTAAAAATACCATTGACACTAAATGTACATTCGTCTGACCAAATAATCTTAGTGTGGAAAAGTGGGTGTCGTCGCACCGAATTTAAATATAAATGGCAAAATTGTTGTCTTCGTTCTCCATCGTTTTCCTCTAATGCCTGTACTTTTTGAGGTATGTATGGCTTAAATTTGTGCTTTTTCAATATTGAATTCACAGTTTGTTTTGAAGCTCCAATATTATTTGAAATTTCCCGAATGGAGATTCTTGGGTTTTCTTCAACATTAAGAAGAACATTGTACTCCGTGTTTTCATTAAATTCGCGTTCTTCTCGTTTCGGTTTCTTAAATGTCCCATAGTTTCTTAAATTTTCTTCAAATCTTCCAAATTTACGTGGTTTTGGAACTTCTCTATGAGGAAACCCCTTTCTATAAAGGCGGTCTGCTGCACCACGATTCTGATTACACTGAAAGTATACCTGAATCATATCCGTCAATATTTGATTATTATCCATACTGCGCTGTTGACTAATTTCGCAAAAAATAACTTACTGTAATGACACTATGACACACAAAAGCAAAATAATGTAAAAAACTGGGATGCGGAAGTTGAAATGACATTTACTCGATTTGTTGTATTATTTTTTGTTTTCCACGGCACAGATGATTAGTCAAAATATGTTTGTCATCAGTTAAGCGACCGGGCGCCTATTGCGGTATCGGCGAATATTTTCACCATTTTTCTGTGACAAATATTTATTTAATAATAGTGAAACGTTAACTTTAATACAGTATCGATAGTGGGCCATGAGCAGGTTTCAATGCTCCTGCACAACAACAGAGAATAAATATTAAAACTGGATTTACATTATAATAACAGTTTAAATATCAAAAAATTTAGCCGAATCACAAACAAAACAAGAATGCCCTGATATATTTGCATAGGAACGAGGCGGGTATATCATGAAAACAGAGAAATAGAGACTATTTGACAAAGGGTCTATAACATCGATCAGGTGACCTATTACCTCGCTTTATTACGTTTCAGGAACGAGGAAGCTAATATAATACATATGTTAACCCGTGAATTGTCAAGTAATTCTATGTAAGCAACATCATCATCATGAAGTTATCAGTCCTAAGACTGGTTGGCCGCTAACCTCCAACTTCTCCTATCTTGTGCTAACCTACACATTTCGCTAATTGTGCTACAACCTACATCCCTTATTATTTGCGAGCAGTAGTCTAATCTAGGCCTACCTCTCCCTTTTTTCACTCCTATTTCTGCCTCCAAAATATCGCAGACTATTTCCCCATGTCTCAGCAAGTGGTCTACCATTCTACCTCTTCTCTTCTTTTTGTTTTTCCATATACTTCTTTTCTCGCCGACTTTCTCTAATACTTCGTTTCTAACCCTATTAGTCGACGGTATTTTCATCATTCTTCGGTAGCACCACATCTCAAAAGCTTCTAATTTCTTTCTACTGGCTTCCCCTACCGTCCAGGATTCGCAACCGTATAATGCCGTGCTCCATACATACGTTTTCAAAAATCTCTTACTTGTTTCTAAGTTTATTATACCCGAGCATAAAAGTGCTTTCTTTTTGTTAAAAGCTACTCGACTCTGCGCTATTCTTTGTTTTATATATTTATCGCTTCCTCCATCCCAATTTATTTTACTTCCTAAATAAGTGAAGTCGTTAACTTCCTCCAATTTTTTATTATTAATTTGTACGTTCGTTTTTGCTCTCGTACATCCTTGTCTTACTCCTTTCCTAATACCTTCTTCCCTTCTTTCCCATTCTACTTCTATAACAGCGGTTTGCTCTTTGTAAACAACAAGCTAGTCAAAAAATAAAGAGATTTTAAATTGAAAAATTGGTAGTGGGGAACAATCGCTGGCGATAGTCATAGTTTTCTAACGGAGGCTTTACGGTTAATCTAAATTTATGGCAGTGTTGGTAGACCTGTGTAGTTACGTGGCATATTTAATCTAGTATCCTACGAGGCCTATTATGTTGTCATCTCTGACATAGGGAGAGTCTAAATTTTGTCGTTTCCTATTATCCAAACTACAAATGAAATATATAGCTTCAGTTATGGCTGATTATATTAAACCGCTTATCAAGGTCAGTGGCAAAAGCGACGCTTTAAAGGATAAAGTCGATCCCAAGATAGAGGAAGAAAAACAAAATGTGATAGCCGGGATGGGAGACTTTGACTACGAAAGGGTACCGGTGGTGCCGGTCATGGATGGTCTGTCAGAATGTGATCAATATAACTTAATCTCCAACAAAACCAAAACTCTATTAATCACTATCGAGAATGAAATTGCCGAGACCGTTCAAGAAAAGAAATGCTTAGATAACAGATTAGATTCGTACGAAAAGTCTTTACAAGAAAGGAAAGAATTGTTCGACATTTGTACAGCGATGAATAACGAGGAATCGATAGAAATAGAAAAGTATTCCAAGAAAAATGAAAATATAAAATCCTTCTTAATCAAGCTAGAGCAAATGCTCGACTCCTGGCAGTGCCTTATAGATGAATTTCGAAAAATTCCCGATGAAAGTGATTCCGTCTAGGCCGCCAAATTTCTGTAAAGTATCTCAAAGATATATTACAATAAAAATCCAGTATAATGTTGTATATTATTTTTCACAAAAATACTCGTATCTTATAATAACTATAGAAAAATATTTTATTCGTGTTATAAAATAATTGGTTTTGACACCATTCATATTGTGTTAAAGTTTGAAATTTACCTAATTAATGTGCAAATCCTTTCATATTTAATGATACCAGAATGTTGAATTAGCTAACAAATAATACTGACGATTTTTAATTATTGTTTACCAGTCATTGCATGAACTAATAATATCCATCGTGAGGGAGGAAAGCGCTCTAACCTAACCTAACCTAACATTTTTTTTTGTGAAGGGGAAATCCTCATGGACACTCCCCACTTCTATCGTGACGAGTAGTGTAGCAAACGCTTGGTTGCCTCGCAACCAGAGAGTCTTCGTTACTACGAGTTTCCATCTAGGCTTCTACCTATTACACAAATTCCTTTCTTTTTCTGATATTATCCTTTCTATACCCCTCCTAATAGCGCTCCAATTCCTGTTGCTCTCCAATATTCAGTCACATAGTTGGGATGCTCCTTCACGAGCATTTTCACGACTTCTGGAGGTATCCTATCTGGCCCCGGGGTTTTTCCCACTTTTATCCTCTCCGCCGCTTTCTTGAGCTCCTCCTCACTAATATTCTCACTGATAAGAGGAGGAAAAGAGGTCCGCTTCCAAGGAAACAATACTTTTGCTACCTCTGCCATCCTTTCTTCCGTTATGTCCAGTTTCGGAGCCTTATTCCGTAGGATGTTTTTTACTAACCTATACCCCTCGCCCCAAATGTCTACCTGCAGACGACCTATCAAATCCTGTCAACACATCTTCTTCATCTCCTCTATCGCTTTCTTTAGCTTTCTCCTCCTCCGACGATATTCCATCTCGACAGCCTCGAATTGCTGTCTTCTTTCGTCGCTACTTGGACATCCCCTCTACCTAGTTAAGAGCCTCCTATTAGAGACGAGATCCCTCCTTATCTCGGCTATGCTTTGGTTCCACCAGTAAACGGAACTTCCCTTCCCGCCTACCCTGATATTCATAGTGGCATCTCTAATGGTCCTCTTTAAGGCCCGTACACACTGGTCCGCGCCATTAAAATTTCTTCTGAAAATGGGATCGTCTCTAATAAGATCTCTGCATTTCTTTTGATCCAGAGGTCCCTGTCTCCACGTAAAATTTTGGAAGTCGTTTCTCTCCATCCACACGGAACTCTATATATTTATGAAGACTCATCGTCTCTTCATCCATAACACTCCACCCCGAGATTCGTCCCGCTATCCTTTCCGTAGCTATCGCAACGTCGATTATCGATGAACTCTCCTTTCATACGAAGGTAGGTTTATCTCCTCTATTTAGAAACGTCAGTTACCAACTGGCTGTCCATTCGGCCAAGATTTACCCCTCCCATCCTCCTTCGGCGATCCGCATTCAGGAGACTTCGCGTTGAAGTCCCCCCCCCCTAACAGGATCATGTTCCCCTTATCTTTCATGTCCTCCCCGAGTTCATGTAAGAACATCTCGAATTCCTCCAGTGGGACGTTCGGTAAGATATAACACGAGTATATGTAGAGGCCTTGAACCTCTACCATATACATATCCTCTTCCTTCACCCCAGCCTAATATTTTAGGCCGGGTACTCCTTTTTGCTATACTTGCGTCTCCTCTCTCATCAGTGAATTATCCCGGTTTTTTGTTCAGGTTCTTGTTCGGCTCTCTAATTAGACTTATGTCTGCCCCGATGTCAACGGCTCTTTGAAACAAAAGATCGTGGGCCGCGTAGCACCGGCCTACGTTGACCTGCAGAATCCTTAAGAGATCTTGCTGCTTTTGTAGCCGACGGGGGGAGGGGAGGATAATTAACAAACTCTTCATTTCGCGCCTTCTTCCCAACCTAACTCAACTTAACTCAACACAACACAGCACAATACAACACAATAACACAATACAACACTATAACACAACACTATAGCACAACACTATAGCATAACACTATAACATAACACTATAACAGAACCCTATAACAGAACACTATAACAGAACACTATAAGACAACACTATAGTAGAACACTATATCAGAACACTATAACAGAACACTATAACAGAACATATACCAGAACATGTAACAGAACACTATAACAGAAAACTGTAACAGCACACTATAACAGAACACTGTCACAGAACATTATAACAGAACATTATAACAGTACACTATAACAGAACTTTGCAACAGAAAACTATAAGAGAACACTATAACAGAACCCTACAACAGAACACTATAAGAGATCACTGCATTAGAACACTATAAAAGAACACTATAACAGAACACTATGACAGACCACTATAACAGAGCACTATAAAAGAACATAATAACAGAATACCATAACAGAACACTATAACAGAGCACTATAACAGAACCCTATAACAGAACACTATGACAGACCACTATAACAGAGCACTATAACAGAACATTATAACAGAATCCCATAACAGAACACTATAACAGAACCCTATAACAGAACACTGTAATGGAACACTATAACAGAACAGTATAACATAACACTATAACACAACAATATAACATAACACTATAACACAACACTATAACATAACATTATAACACAACACTATAACATAACATTATAACACAACATCATAATATAACATTAAAGCATAACATTGTAGCATAACATTATAACACAATATTATAGTATAACATTGTAGCATAACATTATAACATAACCTAACCTAACCTAACCTTTTTTTTTGTCCAGGGGAAAATCTTCCAAAGACACCTGGCCTCTGGTGTTCTGTTGTTGTTGGGCCAGGTAGTGTCGGATTCGTGTGTACGCCTACCGACTAAAAACCCCCCGCTATCCTATCGGTGTAATGCCGAAGAGGAACCGCTTTCGCTTTACTTCTCCTCGACATATCAATCAGGATATTTACCCGTTTCCCACTTCCCTTTCCTCTTTCTCCTTTTCTTTCATGATGGCCGTTACCATCTGCTCCACCGCTGTCCATCCGTCTCTGGTCTCGAGCATGATTGGGATCATGTTATCTGCTGTGATAACATGTCCTATCTTTTGCTCCGCAACTCCCCTTTCGCCTATCTACCTTTTGCAGCTGAACACTGTGTGAGCGGCGTCGTCGGCCTCCCCACAGGACCAGCACTCTCTGCACTCACGTTTGCCTATTACCAGTAGGTATTCCGCGAAGCAGCCGTGTCCGGTAAGGGCCTGGGTTAAATAATACCCGACATCTCCGTGTGCCCTCTCGCACCATGGTCTTATGTTCGGGATTAATACCCTGGTCCATCTCCCTCGGGACTCCGCGTCCCATCTCTCCTGCCAGCGTTCCCATAGGCTCTCCCTTGCTGTACCTCTGTTGGCGCCTCTGTACACCTCTCGTCTTTTTCTCTCGCCAAAAGATCGATAGGTGGTATACCAGCTATCACCAGCGTGGCCGCTGTCGATACCGTCCTATATGCGCTACAGACCCTCAGCGCTGCTCTTCTCTGGACTTTGGTGAGCTCTCTACTCCACTTGTCCGTTCTCAGGATCTCCGCCCACACCGGGGCTGCGTACAGTAAAATCCACTGTACCACCCCGCTGAGGACTCTCCTCTTTGCCGCCCTGGGACCCTTTACGTTTGGCATCAAACGACCCAGGGCCGAGACAGTTTTGCCCGCCTTTTCCAGAGTCTGTTTCATATGTTCCCTAAATGACAGGGAACTATCGATCCAGACTCCCAGGTACCCAGGCACGATTTCGGTATCTCCTACACGAAACGTGATATACAGAGGCGTTCTCTTCCTTTTCAGGAGAACTGCCTCCGTTTTATCCTAAGCCAGAGTCAATTCCCTCTTCGAGATCCAGCTCCTGATCCTATCGACGGTGAGGTTGGCGTTCTCCCTCACGTCGATACCGGTTCTTCCTGTAACGACCACCGCCACATCATCAGCATAGCCCAGGACCGTCACTCCTTCAGGCACTCTGAGTCTAAATACCCCATCGAACATGATGTTCTATAGGGTAGAACCCATGACCGAACCCTGTGGCACTCCACACGAGATTCTCTTTCTCTCGCTACCGTCCCCGGCAGACAATATCAGTCGCCTGCAGGACAGGTAGCTGGCTATCATGTTTACGACATACGGGGTTATTTCTGGCTCCCGCAGTCTCCACATGATCTTACCTCACGAGGCTAAATTGAACGCGTTTTTCACATCTAAAGTGATCAACGCGCACAATTTCTTGGACTCCCACGCCTCCTGCGCTATGGTTTTTATAACCATAACGGCATCCACCGTGCCGTGCGGCGGGAAGATGCCGTGCATAACGGCATTTTAAACTATGGACTGGGCAGTATTCTGCGTGCGTGATGGAAGTTTTTTTTAACAGTGAATCAAGCTATCGAAACTCAGCGATAATTTCATATACATTACAAAACTCCTTCTTATTCCTAGCCGTAACACCATAAAGTTATGGGTGCACAAATTTGAAGTCGAAGCTTTCATAAAATTTTACGTTTTAACTTTCACCCCTATAAAATAGTGGTCGTCCACAAGCTAAGCCTTTGATTAATCGTGTGAATTTTGTAGAATAATTTATTATAATTCTGTCAGACGAAGGTATGGATAATTCTCTCCTTATGACAGACGTAGCACACTTCCGGATCTGACGTTTTGTAATTACTGATCATGGGATTACCTCAACAGCAATCAGAGATGAGGTTGCACCGATTCCTCATGCAATGATACAGAGTAATAGGCAATATCCGAAGTTAATTAGATTATTGTGTATGCAGTAACGGAGATAATCTCACAAGTGTTCTATTTAAAAAATAAAATAGCATGAAATTACCTTTGCCGTGATAGAAAACGCCGAACAAAAACTTTCATATTTTCAACGTTATTTCATTTCATAAATTAGGTTACACACATAATACACATGGCAGGTATTATGTGTGTACCTACTGACCGATTCGATTCAAATATTGATATATATATATATATATATATATATATATATATATATATATATATATATATATATATATATATATATATATATATATATATATTTATTTAGACATGCAGAAATAGACTCCCTAAAGGCCCCTCTAAAACCTCATAGTATTACACATACAGACGAGGACAAACACACCCATACCTAGAGCGTGATGCCAAACTCTCGAACGAAACAATTTAAACAAAACTTCTACTGATAGGTATTCCTTCATCAGTTCCTGGGGAAAATAGTAGCCGTAGCTTCCTTCTTGATTTATGGAACAGATACAATTAAAAGATAGGCTAGAGAACGCAAAATTGAATAAATATTTAACAAAATGGACATGTCTACATCTGTCTTACGAACCTGGTTGTTGCATATCACGAATAGTAATGCACCAAAACTTCCAAATTCGCTCCATACCAAATATTTATTTCCTTTTTGGATCCTCGTTGAAGTGATTGTCATCGTCTTCGTATTTGTCCAGATTTATCGATATCTGAAATATTTTTTAACGGAATACTTGTCTATCTAAACACGTGAATTGAAAAAATAGATTGACGAATTTTCTATTTATATTTATAACTTCAGTTTCCCCCGATGTATTGTAGTATTTCATGAAACAGAACTTTAAATAATATGACCAATCTTTCTGCATCTAGTTATATATAACTAATAATAACCATCTTCACAAATTCATTCAGATAAACTACTGAGCCATTAAAGACCGAATAGGCAGATGCGGGTAATTGGACCCCTGGGGTAAGTGGGCCATCCTACTACTACTTCAATAGTATGTCTGTTTTAGTTTATTTCTGTGTTATTCGTTATTTATGGTGTCGCCATCCATCCAAAACAAATCAAACTATTCCAAATTTCGATCTGTGGTAATATGCAAATGGCGGTCAACCACCTGATGTTCATTCTGTGATCTGCAAAGTGTGCCAGTTGTGTTTGTTTTCTATTGCCCAAATTGTATATGAAAATTGCAAAAACCCTTTAAAATATTTTACCCTAAAGTTAAAAAGTTGTAAAACTAGGACCCAATTATCCCACCTTGCTTGAATACTTATCATTACAGTAATAGAGTTTTCTTCCCTAAGCTATTAATATTACACAAATAAAAAATATACAAAATTTATTTATCATTAAAATGAGTTACAAATTCTCGGAAACGCGTCTCCATCTTGCTAATAACTTTTCTTCTGATTCTTTCCAAATGTTCTGTAGCAACATCCATCCATGAGCTGATGTAACCAATACATAAGAATTATTTGGATCTTGTAAGTGTGTATACGCCCCTAATACCAATGACTGGCACAGTCGGGAAGCTATACATATCTAAAAATGAAAATTATTTTTAGTAAGGCAACATATTAGCCACAGTAGTTCACGTGTGTATGCAATTCAGTAAATAGTTTACTAGATATATTTTATCTTTTCTATTTACTAAACGGCTGTTTTCGTATGTGTGTCTCGAATTTCGGCATCGCGACAAAATCAACAAAGTGAATCGACCCTTGCGAACAACGTGGTAACTTTTGTTTTTTGATCCGAAGCGTCTAGAGGCATGCTCCGGAGGTATGAACGAGGGGGCGGCGCAATATTATTGCGATTTGCTTACTCGTTATTATTATTATATTTACGTAGATAATTGTATATATTGCAATTATTTCATTTGCTTCTTATTAAACAAAAATATTGACATCGGCTTTTTTGCAATATCCTTGTACGTTCTAGATATTAACACATAAAAGTACACTAACCTTCAATAGAGAATATTCTTTTTCTGACAATGCCCGAATCGATGAGTAGCCAGCTAGAACACGTCCACCAGCATCAATATCTCTCGCTTGTATCATCATGTAAGTCATCGTTATCGCTACCTCATACAAATAGCATCCCATGTGACAATCGCCGAAATCTATAACAGCCTTGATGCTCCAGTCGTCGCCATCATTCTCCACAATGATATTCTGTTCGTTAAAGTCTCCGTGTATGATGCCCTTCTCAAGGCTATTCGAGATGCTCAAAACTCTGTCTTCGAATTGCTTCACGACGGCGAGAACTAAGGCTCTTCGACCTTCGTCGGATACAGCGTGGATAAACTGTCGTAGTTTGGGTACTGACTCTAGCATCCAGAAAGGTTTGTGTCTCTCGTAAACAGGATTGGTGAAATTCTGTAAACAAAACCGTCTATCAATATTTAGATGATATGTTTCTAAACAGATGGGTTGAACGCCGAAGTCCAATTGAGTCTGCCAAGATCGCCAGACCGTACCTACTTCGATTTTTTCTTAAGAATAAGACAATAAATCTACTAAAGAATGTAAGAGGTGGATTTTGTCATTGACTAGGTTTCTATCATTTAATAAAAAGATGATACACATTTAGAACATAATTTACAATATGACTAATAATATAGAATTTTTTTTATTATTTTTACAAGTAATAATTTGAAAAAATGTTAAAGCAAAGTGTGCGTTGTATTCCTCTTGATGCAACCTTTCAAATGATGAGTCACCTAATATACCCTTACACCGAAAAAAAGTTGGGGAAGATTATATCCCCAGGGTAAAGGTCACGCCTAGATGTGGACAAGCAAAATAAAAAATTGAACTGTTGAATTTTTAATGAAATCCTCCGTATTTAAGTTATATAATTTATTCCAGTTAAAGTTTCCACCCTGTATTATATTTATAATATAAAAATAATATGTATCTGAGTCGTATCTGAATTTCTAAGATAACCAAGAAACCAGTTTGGTTTAATTCTGACTTATTTTAGTCCCTGCTTTAAGAATTACTGGATATTTATTCTATTTTCTTTGATAGTGCTTATTTATGATTATTTATCTAAGTAACGCCATTGGTTTCTTGATTAAATGGCCAATATTTATTGGAACGCTATGCATAAAGTTATAACAGAATATCGTCTTATTGACCCTATTAACCTTCATTTAATCATTATTATTAATTATATGCTATTGATTTCTGATGTTTTCGAAATTATTCATCGAAGTCAATTGTAACAATTTAACTTGCAAACGAATTTTATTGGATGCTTATGATACGTGAAATGATTTATGGACCAATTTGGAGTATAAAAGAATCATGAAAATAAATAGTGACAATAAAATAAAACATACCTTTAACGCTTCGTCTAGCCTGGCGACGAATTCTCCCGCTCTATGTAAAAGAGTTGGAGTACACGGCACATTGTAAAGAATTGTTCCTTTAATGTATTCTAGAAGTCTCACGATGTGCTCACCACTAGTTAACTTGATTTTTGTGAAATATAGTTGCTGCTTCGTTGGAATTGGTCTAGGACACGGTATACCATTATCTCCTACAAACAATAAAAAGTTTGCTGATGTTTTATGAATATAATGTTTTCTTAAAGTCCACAATAAATCCTACGAATAGGCTTAAAATTTGCGATGCAGCAACAAAGATAGGAGACCAATTGTTCACAAACAGCGAAAGATTACAGGTTTCACGACATGCATTTCACCAACCTAAATCAACCAAAATTAACCAAAACTAAAACGGCATCATCAGGTGATGTTTAAAACTGATGATCTTCTGGAATCATCTCCTGATGGTGAAGAGTTGGTTGGCGAAAAGTACATCGAAAAACGTATAATCTTTCAGTGTTTGTGGAAAACTAGTCTCCTGTTTTTCGACAATAAATAACTACAATCTACAATTAGCCCAAACTAAGGAATTAAAGAATCTCAAGGATGTCAGTAAATGAGTATAAACTGAAATCCCAAGTATTACAAATAATAAATACTGTATCTCTAGTCCTTTCAAATTAGGAAAATTGAGGGAAAATTTGCCTACAGCTAAGTAACCTATACAGAAAGTTGTGTTGGGGTTGTGTCAACATATTTTTCCCTTAGCATGGGGAAAAAGGATTGTGCGTTTTTCTGAAAAACTGCATTTTTGGGAAAACAGGACCTGATTTGATGTCGTAGATTTTGCGATTCTCCACAATTTTTGTTCTTTTCATTTTTTCGAAATTCTGCTTAGTTGCGCCGCTAGAGCGCGATGAAGTATTTTTGAGCTCTTTTTCGATTTTAAGCCAAAACTATGCATTGTAGAGGAAACTATCAAGAGATCAAAGTTGTAAATATAAAAACTTCCGACACATTTTGCTCTTTTATTGTTTTTTTAAAGTCGCACGGTTTTGACACTAGAGGGCGAAAACCGTTTTATTTTATTTGTAATACTCTTGTGCGAATGAAAAAGACACTCTAGCGCATTGTTTTTGATTTATAGGTAAAACTATGCATTTTGTGTTGAAAGTTGTGTTGGGGTTGACACAACCTCAACACAACTTTCTGTATAGGTCGCTTAGCTGTAGGAAAAATTTCCCAAAATCAGTGATTGTCTGTCTAATGTGAAGGGACTAATCCCTATTATTTATACATGATAAGTTAAATTTAAACAAGTTTAATAACGTCGTGATTATAATGCTGAAGATAATTTAATAACATATGTTCACTCTCCAACAACATTTAAAAAAACACATTTATACGAGTACACTTTATTAATAATGCATATCTAATTATTGAATTACTATTCCTAATTGTATCACTGTTGCCGAAAATAGCAATATTAATAACATGAAGTATAAAATTAACTATTTAAACAATTGCCTATAACAATTCTAAGAACAAAACCTATAAAACAGTTGCTTACAATAATTTAATCAATAAAACCATTCAGCAATAAGTTCACACTTCTTAATTATAAGAAGTAGTTTGCAAATTGCAATTTTTTTCAATGCATAAGTAGCACCTTCGTAACCTCACTTATGACATTTTAAACAACACAAAATTAATAAAATTCGAATATTTAAAATCATCGAAATGGCTGTTTGCGTAATTTCTGCCAAAGGAAACTGACACTTAGCTTCTACAAGAATTCACTACCTGAACAGTTTGTGTAATTCCGAAATTAATTTTAATAATTTTTCAAAATGATTTTCAAAATGAGGGAGCGAAGAGATTTTCCAAACGAACTGTATAGTGTATAGGGATTATTCCTATTTTCTAAATTGAATAAAAGAATATTTACTCACTCAAATATAGCAGCAAACTTGTCTGTGCATCAAAAAGTTCAGAGTTCTTAGAATCCAAGGAATTTATAATCTTTAAAACAAATTCACTACCACGACTGTGAAGACTTTCAGTCGTCTCAAAACTACTTTCTACTACAATATGATAATTTCGATCATCGTAACCATTAAGTTCGACTATTTTAGATACTTTGAAGCCGTATAAATTAAAAGCTATACCCTTAACATCTTGAAAATTCACATTCGGTTTTATAGATACGCCTGGTTGTAATTCCGAGTCGTTTTCCATTTCATACAATACTAATATATCAAACAATCTTAATATTACTGTTATGCTATTAAGTAAATTAAAACGGTGATAACAGGGTCGCAATCAGAAACAATATACAATCATAGAAAAGATAATATATGTAAATAGCCGAATTTCAATAGTTATTTTCTAACTCTGATGGAAATTCCATATTAGACCAATTTTGTTTTGTAAAAATAATTATAAATGGCTCACAGGGTCATTAATCATGATGTAGATTAAATTAAAACTAATATAAGAGAATTATTATTGTGATGCCAAGTTTTACTTTATTTTATGAGCTCAGTAATCAATCGACACTATTGACTTTATCGACACTGGACATAACTGTCTTCAATATGGTTTGCTACATAAGTATGTACTTACGTCCATTCGTTGTTTTATGAATTCGTATTTGGAATTCGTATTTTAAGATAAATATGGAAATAAATATCGCAAAAACCAAAACCATGATAGAAGAATTGAATTAATTTATCAATTCTGATTTGATATAGATTTAATATCAGGAAATGTTATCTATTTATATAAACATATTATAAGAATATTATAAATACGGACCTGTCCGACAACATTGATTCTTATTATTGGACAAAATTAAAGATATTTACTGTCTGCTGATAAAATCTCTAAATAATGTAATATCTTAAATAGGTAATCTTCCTTTCGTTAAACGCATTTAAACTAAAAACATTCTTCTATGACATTCTATTTTCATCATAATTTCTATTCATAATTCTCTGTAAATAATTACAAAGTAACTGTAAACAAACAGAGATTAATTGATGGAATTAGAGTCGTTAAATATTAATGTGATATATTAAACGTTTATAAGTATTGTAAATATTGAATTTAGCCACAATTCTTTTGTAGGCGATAAATAAAATCCAAAATGAAAACCAAGATAGATAATCTCGTACACAGATACCAAGTTAATGAAAATGTTGGTTCGTGCAGGTGTATTTTCCATAACTAAAATCTTCTGAATTATTTGAGGATATCAATGATTTAATTACTTTACATTATAAGATATAAAAATAATAAATACTGAAAATGGGATTTAAGTACGGAAGATTTTCATTATCGTCTCCCATTTTTATTGTTTTAAAGTTTATATAATTAATATAATTATAATCAATGTTTTTAATAACCAATTTCAGTATTCGTGTTTCAACGCGTTTTCAATTCAAGGTTTTGAATTAGACTAAACGTTTTTAATAAAATTTTGTAATGAAAAGTTTTATTGTGGCCTTTAGCGAGAGTCTGTGAGTCCTTTTCAACGAAAATTACTTATTACAACTATTATTATACGACTGTTAGTTAACAATTATTGGACCGAATATTTCCCAAAGAGATATTTTCGAACCCACTCCAACTAGGAGAGCAGAAGAGAGAGAAGAAGAAGACGGAAAATTAACCTGTTGGTTGATATTTAATTATTAAAGTTCTCTGTCAACATGACAATTTCAAATACAAACATATATTTTGAAAATGAACTTCACTGTTCCACTTCAATTGAGCACAGAAGTGAAGAAAACCTTATTCAAATTAAAACCTATAAGACGAGATGGGTAAGAAACACAATTAATATAAATGTATTTAATTATGTATGCAATTATTATTTAATTTGCAGATTACTTTTGAACATTCACCATTCAAAAGTAAACAGGAAAATCAGATTTGTCCACTGCTGTTTTCATCAAACAGGACATATTGTAGCACTAGCAGATAATGATGGGCATTTCTATATCATCGATTTTTTATCGTGTAAGTTTTGGGGCCTACCAAAACTGGACTCGTGTACTTTTTTTAAGTTTTCCTCATTTAATAAAAGTGAAATATTGTCTGGGCGGAACAGTGGTGATATACATCTGATTGATTGCGAATCAGGAAACGTAACGGGTAAATTAATAGGGCATAAATATCCTGTCAAGGATGTATCCTTTGCAGAGAACATTTATTGCTTATCCGCATCTGACTATGAAGCTATAGTTTGGAACCTTGAAAGTAATACTAAAATACAAATACTTACTTTGGAAAGAGGTAGCTCACTGAAGAAGGTGACGAAGATTATATAAATAATAAAATAATTTGATTCCCATAAAGTATATTTTAGGTAACTTATATGCCAGTTTCTTACAATATTTTGGCATGTTTTAAAGATGATTTGATACAAATTTGGAACAACAACACATTCGCGTCAATAAAACAGTTTTTACCTATCAATTGGAATAATTTTACAGTAAAGAGTATAGCATTTTCAAGGTATTGATTTAGTTTTCTTTAATTTATTATGGTAATCAATTTCACAAAAAAATATACAGTTAACATATACCTATTGTGAGATTATCGGTTTCCTTTTACAGAAATGGGCAAGTTATGATTATTGCTGGCTATTTACCTACGCTAGCAATATTTCTTTTGGACAAATGGAAGTTGTCGAAACTTATAACTTTGCCTGATTATATTCATACAATAAGAAACATAGAATTTATTCCTCAGGTCTTCGACGGTGGTTGTAACAAAATACTTGCAATACTGGCAGGTCAAGGCATTATTTATTTTTATGATATCGAGCAAAACATTATTTTAAGCGAGCTCTCATCAAACTGTGAAATTACTAGGATTGAATGTTGCCCAAATGGGACATATGTAGCCTGTATTCTCTGCTCTGGAGAAGTAGAAATATACAATTTAAATCAGTATATATTGCCCCCTGTTGATTTGAAAGTTGAAAAAGTAAGCAGTTCTGGTGGGAAAATTAAATTTAGAAGATGTACAGAGAAAATTGGAGCTATTAAAAATCAAGTAGGTACTTGTTTCCTTAAATATATGTACTTTGTATAGTCCATTTAATGTTAATAATTAAACTAAACACAAGCTTACCATATTCACTTTCATTTTGAAGACGGTGGGGATTATACAAAATTAATTGTACTCAATTCTAAAATTAGGAATGTCAGTTTACTTTCATATCAGAGGTAGATATATAAAATGTAAGTTTTCTTTTTAGATTGATACTGTTTTGGAGATCGACAAATTAAAGGCCATATTGAGGGAATATGGTGAATACCCTGAAATGCATAGAATAAAAATATGGGAAAAACTTCTTCAGTTGCCGAATAATATCCAACAATACAACTGCATCATAAACCATGTGACAATTTTAGCATTCAAAGACCTTTATGCTAAATATCCCCTGGAGAGCATAATAACAATTAAAAGCTTAAAAAAACTGTTGAACAATCTTGTAACTTGGTGTCCATTTTTTGCCCACGTGGATTGCTTGCCCGTTTTTGCATTTCCATTTGTAAAGGTCTTCCAAAACAAGCCTATCACCTGTTTCGAAGCCATGTGTACAATAATTTGTAAGTACTATTCATTTCATTGCTATTCGCCAAATAAAAAATTCTTATCTTGCCGATAAACAGAACAGTACCTGAGCCTAGCTATAAAAACAAGCCACGGTATGAGATAAGAGCCGTTTAGGATTTTTTATTTGGCAAATAGCGATGAAATAAACTATACATATTTTTATAATTACTCCAACACTCAATGAATACATATGCTCTAAAACTGTTAATACAGTCAGCCTTAATATAAACTTAGTTTAACATTCCTTTTAGTAAATTGGTGCCAGTATTGGTTTGAATATTTCCCACTACCGCCAATGAATATCTTGGCAATAATAGAAAATATGCTAATGGAACACGATCCTGAACTAATTAACCATCTCTCTTTTCATAAAATAACAGCCAATTTATATGCCTGGACATTATTAGAGACAGCCTTTTCAGAAATCTTAACCGCCGCTGAATGGTTGATGTTCTGGGACCATATCCTGACAAATGAACCATCATTCTTATTGTGTGCAGTGGTATCCTACAATATTACCCATAGAAATATATTGATGTGTTTAAAGAACATAGAGGAATTTGAATTATTCTACCACAACCAGAATCCAAATGACATGAAAAAATTTCTTAGTAAAACATACTATGTTTTGAACAATACAAGTGAGAAGATTCATCCCAGGATATATTTGAAACCATTTAAGAATATTGAGATGGGTAACTATCCACTTTTTATAGAATACCCTAAAACCATATTAGATCTACATAATGGCCAAGTTAAGAATATAAATACAGAGTTATTGGATTTGAATAAATATGAGGCGCGGTTACTTGAAGAAGCAAAAAGCAAGTGGGACGAATTAAATGTATCGGAAGTTGAAAAGGAAGAAGAGCGTAGACAGAAAGGTAATAACTTAACATTGTTTTAAATTTTACACAATGTACAGCATTGCACTCTTCTGGGACATTCCATCATTATTATATAAACAGCTAGACCCTTCAACTAACTTTTTTTTGTGGCCATAAATAGGAATTAAATATATTCATGTATCAGGGTGTCACCTGGTATAAGGGTACCAGGTGACACCCTAGCACCATCTTCATGTTAAATCAAAAACAATTTTATAATTCACAACCTATACAATACAACAAAGAATACTGCCTAAGAACTATTATTTTTTTTTTAATTCAAATATGTTCTAGAAAGTTAATAGAAAAAGATTCAAGTCAATCAGGAAAAATGAGAAAAGGAATATCCTTAGAAAAAATAAATACGTTTTTTGATAACCAAGATGACATGATATTAGGATGTAATTTCATGTAGAGAATTTTTATGTAAAAATATACTGGGGGGTTGTTGCATCATCAAAATCATTCTTACATCAATGAATTCAGAATGTGCAAAATATTGTGCATCCCGAAGATAAGAACCTTTCCTAGTGGACAGTCGAGTATAACTAACTACACAAATATACTCATTAACAAAATATTGTTTCTGAAATATGACTCAAATATTGCATGTTGAATTGCCTGGGTTAAAATAGATATATTAAAGAAATAATACTGAAAATATAATATAGGAATATTTAGTTTTGTCTTTTATAGTAATTCACATTATTTCTATTTTGGCCAGTTCATTTCAACATTACTTATACCATTTTATGATTCTTATTTACCACCTGCATGAGAATTCACATTACATTTTTGTTCCTTGAGAGATGAGTAAGGCTAATTCTCAGAATATAAGGAGGGAACAAGAAAAAGTAAAATTAAGGCAGGCAGAACTTCAGTGGTTCAGGCATGCTTTGGAAAAACAGCAACAGAAAATTTTTGAGAACGTACCCAAAAGATCGTCTAAGGCTACTAGGAAGAGGTCTTCTAGAAAATCTGATAATGCCCACCCAATTTCACATTCAGAATATGAGCAGGATACTTCAAAACTACAGGAGAAATTCATCAAACGCTATACAGAACTTCTAAAATGTAGGTATAGGGTTAATGAACTTCTGGGAAAGAATAAGGAATTACCTGAATCTGAAGGTAACCCTAATAGAAAATATGAAAGAAAATTGAAGGATCAAACTGTTAAGGTAAGTAAACCTAAATTAATCCTAGTGTATATAGAGGTCTTTCATTTCAAAACTACCCACACCCATTATTTCTTTTAACATGGAAAATTACCTCTAGGCCAAAAATATGTAAATTTAGATATTGAAGGGGCAGTTTAAAGCCAATATTCATTTCAATTTAGGTTACCTCATTTTTTAGGTTACTTCTTTAAGCCCAGCTACTCTCACAAATTTCAAATGACACCTTGTATCTTGTAATACATTCTTTTAAACGTTTTAATTAATTAGATATTAATTAATTCTCATTCAACTTCATTTAAGAAACTGAAATTGGTTGATCCATAATACAAACAAGAATAAAATAATTTAAAGAAAATACGAAATAAATTAATAGAATAAATTTACTTTTATTTACTAACATGCTTTGAATCTTTTCACATTATATTAGTAAACAATTTACACTTTTTCTTCACATCAAGCATGCCAACTACATACCATTGAAGAAGAATGTAATGAGACACTTTGACACATTCCCCTCAAGTAATTAATTAATCTTAGAGTTACATATACTCTTGGCCAATAGAGGGTGTAACCATTTTGATACTGAGAGCATAATCCATTATAACATGAATACATTGTTGCCTATATATTATAAGAACATATTGAGTAAGTGTCTCATTATTTCATTTCTCCATGGTACATATAATTCTATTTGAAACTGCCTGTATGTTATGGTTATTCTGGATCCTGTTTATTAATATAGTATTCATTTTAGTTTGTAGCATATTAAGAGTGGTTGTTATTTAAATAAAAAATAAATATACATTAACTTGATTTAGTGCAGCCTACATCATATTTCGTGATATTTTTGTGGGGACAGAGAATGAGCTTTAGTATAATGCATTTTCAAAATGTACATTATTTGAAATTAAATATTATATCATACAAGTTTTACTTATGACGCAGGCCCCTTAAATACAGGAGCGGACCGTGAGTTTGTGGGTCTTGGGCTAATACAACTTGGAGGCCTGCCTAATTAATCATTTAATTGCCATTTTGTCAAAAAACTTTTCGATAATGATGTTCTAGGTACACGGTACAGGAAAAAAGAAGAGGACAACAAAATATTTTATTTATTTAATATGACTGAGACAAACAGCAACTGACATTATTGCAAAATAAATCAACAGGTTATGTGTAGTTATGTTATGTAAATTATAAGGCAACCTTTCTGCATTTTTGTGCTGCAAATTCCTTTATTTGCTCATCAAATTGTTAGTCCTTTGTTAAATTACAATTTATGAGAAGAACTGATAAACGATTTAGTCGATAGTTTGACATTGTTGTCCTATATTTGTTTTCTATATATGGCATCCTGGAGAAAGAGCGCTCCGCTTCACAGCTAGTGATTGGCAACGTTAAAGAAATCTTTAAGATAGTATAGCAATTTGGGAAAACATCAACAAGTTTCTTTTCATAAATTAGCATAAAAATTTCACTGCAAGGGATGTAAGACTCTGGCTTAGACTGTAGTAGGATTTTAACCAAATGCACTCATTCACTAAATGTTCGTCTATGTCATCTGAATAATAATCAATAATATTACGTACACTTTCCAGATCTATGTTTTCCATATTTTTGCAAATCGCGTTTGCGAGAGAATACATGGCGGGGAGTCCCGAATCCCCCGTAATAGACGCGAGAAAATACAACCAAAACAAGCGACGGGGAATCCCCCGTTCCGCTCGATAGGCGCGCACACGGTTTAATTGATCTCAGGATTGCCAACCTTATATGAATTTTTAAATTTTTAGTTTTTTTTTAAATTCACAATATTGTTCATTGTCTTCAATGGGGGCTGGGGGCCTTTTATATCCACAGGGCCCTGGGCTGCAGCCCAAATAGCCCTTATATAGATCCACCCCTGGAACACCATAGTCATGTATCAACAACAACAAAAAATAGAACAAGCTAGATATTTCACATCAAGTCTTTATTCCTGCCACAATTTTATTATTATTCTGATTTTTCTTAATATTTTCTAATAATACATCTTATTGTTAATACAAATATATGATCCATACTCTTGCAATAATTATAAAATGCTAGATGGTTTTGGTTATCAAATTTATGTAGTAATTAACATATTTTTGGCATGCTGATACTGGACAATTTTTTTAAAACACCAAAATTAATTTCATTATAAATTGCGTAAGGTCAAATTGGCTGTATTGAAAGTTGTATAAAACTCTACAAGTTTCATGATTTAAAAAATTATAACCATTGTTATGAAGTAAGAATTTGTAGTTTTGCTAATTGTGATAAAAGTATTCTAAAGTTGTCCATATTCTTGGGATATTCATTATAACAGGTATCATAATTTAAATATCAAATCAAATCTTTGTTATTTATATAAACATAAAATAAAATCGATTCTGCACTGCTTAAATGATGTTCTTGTGCAAAAATGTTAAAATTATTTAACCTAAAAGAAAAAGTCTTATAAAATAGTTTTATATGGCTGAAAACGTTTTGGTTTATTTTTTAAAGTTTTTATAATAGACTAACAATGACATGAATTTTTAAACTGAATAATAACAGTCAGTTTTTGTAGCTTAAAAGAGCTGTAGCTTCAACAGAGAGTTTGAAAAAGCTAAACATTGCTACAAGTATGGTATTATTGGAAAAGTTGATACAGAATATTGAACATGAATTACAGGAACCTGACTTTTTACATCTTTCTGATGATGCTTCAAATGCGAAGGTTAGTAAATAAATCAGGTAGATTAGGTAGATTTTTTAGAACAGTTGTAGTAAGTAGTTTATAAAACATTCCTTGGTTCATTTTTCAAAGTAAACTTTTAAATTTCAGTTTAAAAAACTGCAAATGGAAACACGAAGCCTTGAAAAAGAGGTATCAAAATTACTACAACTAATATCCAAAAGTGATAGTCGAACAGAGATACCAGGTGTTAGGGACAAAACAATTTGGTATTGTGGAGATTCTTGTCCAAAGGTTGTTAGATTTAGTAAATCGGCAAGTAGTCTGTCGGAGTAATAATTGTGTTCTTCTTTTAAAGGCATTCTAACATTCTATTTAAATATTGTGATTTAACTTTAATGAAAACCCTCATTAATTCCCTTATGATGGACAGATTTTGGTTTTCTCACCCAATTTTTATGTTTTAACACAAGAGGAAAATAGTGATGGACAAATATAGTTGCAAGATGTATATTCAGTATAAGTTCTGTCGATGTTTGAAGAAATATTAAATGGCCAATAAAAAGAAAGTAATAAAGTGATTGTCTTGATAAAAAACTAATTGATCAAAATTGGAACAAAATTAGAACAAGAAAAGTACTTATACCAAATTGTATGCAATATTGGAATTACAGGGAATTTGAAGGAGGAAACAAAATACGTTGCGTCTTTGGAAAAATAATCTTAGTAATGTAGAATATATTATGTATTTATACTTTTTTTTACTCCTATATAAAGTACAAATTTTAATTGTTAATAAACAGCTTTCAATTTAATGGTGTATTGTTTCTCTTGTGTATGAAAATTTTTTCTAATAAAGTTTATAAAATAAAATAACCAACTTAAGAAAATTACAAGTTATAGTAATATTAAATAGATACTTGTATTCATTTTTACCAGTTACAAATAATTTTTTTCTTTAATTTTTCGATGTCATAAATACCGAGTCGATGTCATAAATACCGCTATTTTTGAAGATAGTGCTGTTTTATAACAAAATGGATCCTGTATACAAAAGCTACTAAATAATGATTCAAAAACAGGTAAAGTTATTATGAACAAACGTTTTGTTTCTTTATGTTTTGCGTTGTGTATCAGAGGTGGTTATTAAGAAAAAAATGTTTTAATTGGTGTTCTATTTAAGTATATAAAGTTTTTATTTTAGGTAAACAAAAAGCTACCTCTGTAAACATACCATTCAATTAAATTAATAAGTGGTACGTAGATAACCTTATAAATACTAAGTATTGAAATATAGAAAAACATTTTGTAAGTGAAATGTTTTTGTGACAAGTTAATTAAAAAATATTTAGCTTAGATTCAGGTTGGCACAGAAACGGAAATCATAGAATAAAACCATTTTGTTTTTTAATTTAATTGACTCACAATCCAAGAACAGAAAAAAGTGAAATATAACCCTTGGCAAGAAATTTAAAAGTAACCATATATATTTACCAGTATAATAATTTTTATTGCTTCCGTCTTTGTAGAATTGTCACTTACATCCAGCCTGTATTAGAATCTATTTGCCCTTATGTCTTTAGAATTTGTTATGTATACTTGTTTGTTTCCTCCTTGTTTTTTTAACACCAGAATCCATAATCATAATTATGAATTTTATTAACATAAAAAAAATCCGAAAATTTTAGCTTTTGCAGAAAATTTTAACTGGTTATTACAATAATTGTATACATTACGGGAAAAAAATTTCACTGTAAAGGATATAAATTCACTAATCTTTGTACAATTGAAATAGATGTAATGGCCAAAAATGTCAATTTTAGTCCGGAGATATAAGATACTCTCATTGAAAATCGTCCCATCGTAAAAATATGAAAAAAAAAAAATGAGCAAATAAAACTTTTACTAAATGTTTTATTTAAAACAATACCACTTTAAATACAGCCGAATTATAAGACTTGATTCACTTTTTACTGTGGTTATTTGGAGTGCACCAATATTTTTGAGGTTACTGCTCTTATAAGCGAAGCAGGGCTACAGAGCAGTCTCTTTACATACTCAGATTATATATCATTTTAGTTATAGAGCTAGAACGAATTTTTATGTAATAGAGAATAGGAAAAATAGTAAAAAACTTTTAAGTTAATTATTGCACTTGAGTCATAGAAATTCTACCAAAAATACAAATATTTGACGAATAATATAGTTTCTTTCCTGGACACATCTTTAGATATATAATTCAATATTTTTAGCATTCATTATCTGGAACCTTAAAATTATATTGAAGATTCTTTGTGACCTGGAACTTTGTATGATTTTGGATATATACGGTACTTTGGAACTTTGTATGGTATGGATAAATAAAGTAGTATAGTATACAAATTTTATTTATAAAAATATGGTTCAACCATGACAACACATCACCTCAAATTGTACACAAATGGTTAAAAATTGGTATTTGGGTGAACTACCTTGTCATAGATTAGGTACTAACTCTATTAAACAATACTGTATCAAATCTGGTAGTGCTATACAAAGAAAAAAATCTATATTCCGGGTAGAAGACCCTTTACCAACATTGGCATACAAGATTGATTTTAAAGATATGACATTTCTAAATTGTTCCATCTACCATATAGGTATTGAATAAATGAACCATTACTCATCATATTATAAATGGTACTAACAAAATCATACAATGTTAAAGCTTTATCAAAGAAGTCACACATGTGGGTATATTCTTTCGACCTTTCAGTTCCTCCAATTCTATAACAACAAGGCACATTGCTATTTCTCCTTCTAGCTGCTTTATTAGTTCACAGGCTGCTTTTAGACTACCTCCAGTGGCTAGTAAATCATCAATGATTAGCACTCTATTGCCTTTTTGTATGCTACCAAGTTGCATCTCTACAGTATCCTAAAAATAAGTATGCAAAATAAACTGCAATCATAAAATGATATGCGAAAACGTCAATTTCAATAAGCGACATAATTGGTATTATATAGGAAAAAGCGACCTCTACCAATCTTGTAAAGCCTCTTTGGAGATAACGTAAATTTGGTTTACCATTTCATACACACAATGCCTGTAGGTATGTTTATATTGCTATTATATGTATTTTAAACACATTTTTATATATTTTGTGGAACCAATGATACATTGGTATATGCTGTTTTACAAAGTTTACAAAATGTGTACAACAAAATGCACATTAGCAACAATTAAAATTAGTACCAGTAAATAGAACAAGCATACAATGTAAGTACGATAACAAAATTATATAAGTATGTGTACGTATATATAATTCAATTACAATGTCTGAATTTTCATTTTATATGGAAAAAAATCACAATTTGATGAACTTTGGATTATTATTTACCATAGCAGTTCATGATATTCTAGTAACGGTCTAATTTTGTATTATATAGTGGTATATAGTATCATACCGTAGGGTATCAGTCCACGTATTAATTTCAGACAATCTTCGTACAACACACAAGTCACAAAATAAACGTAGTAATCTTTTAATATTGAAGTTTACATGCATCTGAAGGTAAAGAATCAGCATATAACTGTACCATAAGGGTAATTGTATACAAGAAGTGTTCCTGGGCAAATGCTTACGAAACTTTTCCTACCCCCCTATTTTCGAGGGTGCTGGAGACGAATCTGGCTTGTTTCATCCGCTCGGACACGGTTTTCGAGAAAATGAATTTTCCACTTTTCCGCATGAGGCCATTTTCTCAATCAAATAACTTCCACTTCACACTACATAGATAACTAACATTAATACCAATAGATGCTACAACACTTCCTTTACACATATCATATATTAAACCGTATAAAACCTATTAGAAACTTTCGATGTTCAGTTACTTCAAATGTATACAATGACTTGCAGTTGACGTCGTCCATTGTAACCGTACGCCCTCCGTGTCGTTCGATGAAACTACATACATACAGAGAGGCTCCAGAAGATAACTTTGAATATTAACAACTAAATACGCTGTTATTTTGAAGGATACTAACCTCACCTAACCTAACAATAATAAGTAGACAGTCAGGTTAGGTTAGGTTAGTATCCTTCAAAATAACAGCGTATTTAGTTGTTATTATTCAAAGTTACCTTTTGGAGCCTCTCTGTATGTATGTAGTTACATCAAACGACACGGAGGGCGTACGCTTACAATGGACGACGCCAACTACAAGTCATTGTATACATTTGAAGGAACTAAACATCGAAAGTCTATAATAGGTTTTATAACGGTTTAATATATATGTGTAAAGGAAGTGTTGTAGCATCTATTGGTATTAATATTAGCTATCTATGTAGTGTGAAGTTATTTAATACAGAAAATGGCCTCATGCGGAAAAGTGGAAAATTCATTTTCTCGAAAACCGTGTCGGAGCGGATGAAACTGAAGCCAGATTCGTCTCCAGCACCCTCGAAAATAGGGGGGGGGGGGGGGGTAGGAAAAGTTTCGTAAGCATTTACCCAGGAACACTTTTTGTATACAATTACCGAATGACTACAGTTAATGAAGTAATACTCGCGAATTTGTAGTATTCCTTCACGTAATTTTTATATTCTTGGTTGTTACGTATATACTGACTTATAATCCGGATTCCGGATAAGGAGCTATGTCTCCTTACTCTCTAGCAAGAAGACTAGATCTTGGTTTCCTTCATTTACCCGTTCATCGAGATGACGAACGTCAACCATAGAGCTTATAACATAGAATTAATAGCATATACACAAACACTTCAGGACAATATGTCGAAAAGAAATTTAAAATTACCTGATTATCAAGTTTTCCATCATATAAAGTGATACACTATGCAAAAAAAACATTTTAATTTCGGTGTTGTAATATTATACAGTATTTTACAAAAATACTGTATAATATTTTTACTGTGTTGCAGCGTGAACAAGGCTACACTTGTGAAGTTGCGTCTATTGTGTGCCGAAGGTAGCTACATTTCTGTTTTGACGCTAACTTCATAACAGTCTTTTTGTGTATAATAATTTATGTTAATGATAGTGATAAATTAATGAAATTTTGTATTGTTTCACACAAAATAATTAACGGTATGGTTCAAAAAGAAAATGCAAGCATCCTATACATGCAATAATTTTGTAAGTATGATATACATACATATGTATAGTAACTCGCGTACCTATATAGTTAACGTTGAAGATGAGGATACTTCATCAAATTCACCTTACCTGTCCGTATTCCAAAGTATACGTATAAGAAATTATTTTTCCTGGCAACTTTCCTTTTTTTCTTATCGGTACAAACGGTATTTTTAAATCCAAAGCTATAAGCGGCCCAACTAAAAATCCTCGTGCATCTAAGGCCGTAACACAATCCACAGGTGGTTCTATTCCTTTGACGGTTTCAATTAAAACGTCTTTTAACACTTGGAATATGTCCGGTTTTTGCAGTACGGAAAATATATCCCTAGAAGTTATTTTCAAATATAGTAAATATTTTATAATTAAGTATATGTAAGTATACATATAAAATTGATTATAAAACGTACCAAAACAAGATCCCTTTCTTCGGAAAATCCGGATAACTTTTGATGTGCTTTTTTATTAATTCTATTTTATCTTCTATATTGGACATATTACGTACAATTACTTATATAGGATACTGTATAGTTGCTAAATATGAAATGTAAATCTATAAATAATTAGGTAATATACTTAAGTATACCTAATAAAATCTAGAAGTACCACTCAATTATAATTTAAGCACAGTTATCATAAAAGATAGTATATTCTATTAGGTACTCGAATTATCCAGCTAATGTAATTGCAAAGTATTCTTCTGCATAAGCGGTTATAAGTAAAATGTTTTTATAAACTAAATACAGAACGGACTTATCTCTTATCTGAGGAACTGGCACAGAATAAGTGTTCCTTATTCTGTGGCACTGGTATTGACACTGACCTTGACCACAAAATAAACAAAGTACACAGTTAAGCACGATAAATGTCGCATAATCCACATTTAATAAAATTGGAGATACATAATCTCCTACATTTTGGCAAACTATGAATGTGTACAAGCGTACACCCATTTTTACTGTTTCGTCTAATCAATAGGGAATGACCCGGTCACTATTTGTAAACAGCAAAAAAAAAATTTGAGCATATAGAAAATAAAATTTCAAGAAACTTTTTTGCTCTCAAAGTGGCGGCTGCTAACATAACCTAAAAAATTCGCAAAAGTAAAAAAATCGGTTTTTCGCGAATAAAAAAGAAAGTTGTACTCGGATTGGAAAAAGTTAAATGAGAAAGTTGTAGATAATGAAAAAATCTTTGTACTCAATTTTTGTGAGCTCGAATCGATTCATTACTTTTCGAGATATATCGAAAAAACCGTTGAAAATTGCGTTGACTTTTGTGAATTTTTTAGGTTATGTTAGCGGCCGCCATTTTGAGAGCAAAAAATTGTAAGTTTCTTGAAATGTTATTCTCTATATGCTCAAATTTTTGTTTTGCTGTTTGCAATTAGTGACCATTTAATATATGGGCTCAGACAGATTGATTGGACTAGTTGATAAGAGTGGACAAAATTTTATGTTGTCACCCTATGCACGTATCCCGCCATGGAATTAATTATAATTTTTTTGTGAGTAAAAATAATATAGTAAGTTAAAACCATTTGCATTAAATGTATGCCACCATTTTTATACTAGACATAATTCTTTTGAAAAATATTTTAACAAATAGGAAAAAATTGGTTGACACGTTAGTTGTGTGAAATATGTATTTACTTCTACATTTTTAATTAATTACTATAAATAGGTACATAGTGGAATACCTTATAGAAAGGTCTCACGGTCTCACGTATTTTAATATCTAGGTACTACAGAGTTTGTATATCTTGACGTTTACAAAACTATGTTTACAAATATTTTACATATGAGATTCAGGATTTTGTCAACACAGCAAGATTTTACGTCGAAAATAGTAAAATTTGGTAAAAAATAAAAAGTTTATACAAAATAGGGAATGTTTGAGATATAAAATTCATAAAGATTATTTGATTTTTTAAGTGTTACATTAATTTTTTTTTTGTAAAATTCTCTCGAATGGGTGTAACAAGTTTTTATTGAACTGACATTATCACGACTGCTATAAAATGGTAATGATTCATTTTGACATGATTTTAATTTGTTTCATATTTTCCGGAAGCTAAACTATGATCGATATATCATTTAAATAGCTAAGTAATATATTTATTTAATAATTTTGTATGTATTCACCAAGTATTATAATAATTAGATGAATGGATTTGTTGTTTTGGGGTAGCATTGAAAATAAATAATTCACTTAAGTAAAAATAACAGAATTAAAATACTGATGATGATTGACCATAGCAAAAGTCCAATGGTCATTTTCAAATCCAGTTATCGCCGTTCTAAGAGTTTCCTCCAAGTTTGTGATCTTACGACAACGAAGAAACATGCATCATATTACAACAGGAATAGTTATATAAACGTATAATCAACGGAATAGAAACACATATTTTCCTCAATCAAAAAATTAATTATGATGGCGACAAACTAAATAAAGAAAATAGGAGAACTAGCATAGAAAAATCTACAACAGCAGAAGAAAATAAATACATTGAGATAAATTATATTTTATGTAATTGTAAAACAATTACATAAATTATATTTAATGTAATTGTTTTACAATTACAACTTTAATTTTCCATCCAAAAAATCCTTGATTTAAAGTATTTTTTATTTGCCATTAAACATTCTTTTTATTATTATTTTATATCGATTAGAAAGTATAATATAGATCAGTAGTTTATATGGAACTATTTGTTTTTAGGTAATACAATTTATTTTTGCTTGAATTTAAGTATAATTCATTTATCGTGTTTGTGCTTATTGTTTCATATGACTTAACACATTATCCAAATTGTCTATATCATTCTTCTATTATATCTCTAACGTAATTTTTTTTACTAACGTTATTTCTTCACATTATACTTTATCATCCAAATGTTTTGTATTTTCTATTATCTATAAGTAAGTAACTACATTAAAATAAACCTGTAAACTATATTTAAAGTTGATTATAGTAAACTTAACTGAAGTTTACTTGAAATACATTAGTCATTAATCATCATCAATCTGAAATAATCAAGATTTTACTGGACTATTTACACAATAACTCTCTTCTACACTACTATAATAGGTAACTCCTCTCCGTTATAAATATTATTCGATAATAATTGACGGTTTTTTTTACCTTGCTGGGCATTATACTATTTGATAACATAACTATCACAAAAACAGTTTAGTTTATAGTCCTAAGATGTGTTATAACGAAAAATGTCCCAAATCCCAAACTATGGGACATATTTTCCATGGTCGTGACCACGGAATTATGAGAAGGAAAATAATAGGCACTATCGATTTTGTATTCAAAATCATTATTCTTGTTTTCAATGTCAAGACATGACCGTATTTTTTATAAAACAATACGTACAACATTCAGCAAGTGTGTGAAACATCAATGCGTCTAGGTACTATCAAATAACGTATTTGTTTAGCATAAGAGAGAACACAAAAATCAACTAATACTTATTGAATCAACCTAGTCAAGGAATGAAGCAGTCCACAGAGGACGAACGAGCAGTCTGCAGTATACAGAGAATCACATGCTGCTCATGCGCAACTTCTATAAAACGAACGTCTCAATCGATTCTTCTTGTTACGATAATATGCCAATTCCTAATTACAGATTTCTAACAGGAACTTACAGGACCAGGTGTCAATGATAAATAATGAGTGACATACAACTGTCTTTTTAGGTGTTGAACTTTACTACTATGGAGGTAGGTACCTGCCTACATATTTGGCATATAGAATATAAATTATGATGAAGATACTACACTATTCCGAAGTTTTTTCTTTTTAGGAGTTTCTCTTTGTTATAACAATTTTAATGTATGTTTAGTTTTATTTAAGTTTAGTTTTAATTAGGTATAGTCTATTGTCAATTTATAACTTTCTAATGTCAACTAGATCAAGGCTTAGGCAAAGAAATAGTTTCAGATCATACATTACATCTGGGAATAAAATACAACAGTGTTTAGTTAGAACAGTTGATTACATATGAAGTAGAAGTTCTCACTTTATTAAAACTTCGAATGTACTATCAAGAGGCAATCACGATCGAAGCGTCAGTATCAATCTGCGGACTTATCATCAATCACTCGTAGAAAATTCTTAAAATACTCATGAACACTGTAATATACATACAAAATTAATATAACTTCACAGCGCCATCTAATGAGAATTAATATAAATGAATGTCATATAAATGATGTCCTATTGTAATTTTTCCGGTTTCAGAATGAGCTGAAATTGACAAATTTAATGTCGGTGTAGATCAGCCAACTATAGTGGCAGTGAATTTAAGTTGGCCATTCTCCTGTTGTATTACCTCCAGTCCAGTTATAAAAATACAATTTTTGTTTTCAAGATGAACTGAAATAAGCATTTCCTCTATTGGATACCATTGGAATACATTAAAAGCCTCACTGTACTGTACACGTTACGTATGTAAAAGAAAAACGAAATAGTGAAAAACACATAGTTACCTGTGGATGTTATACCCATAAGTCATATCATAACTTTAGAGAGAGCAGGGGTGTTCCAGAAAAATGTTCAGTGACAGCCTATAAAATAAGGAGTAGTCGATAAAGATAAGAAAAATTATCTCTATTTATTATGTAACACATAATAATTTAGATTAAATTGGCATTAAAAGCAACATATATTTATAAAATATGATTTATCTATTTCAATGAATCTGGCATCAAATCGATAGCGTTATAATTATATAGAATTCTACTTATATAGAACTTTGCTCGACTATTTCGGGTTGTAGACATCACTAGGAAAAATGTTCATATACTACAGCATTTCAAACAAATTAATGTTTGCTCAGTAGTCACTAGGTGACAGCACTTCATCATGAAATAATGAAGATATAACACAATACAACTTACAATAATACTTTTTAGTAGAATCCAACTGAACAAGGAGTCAGACGCCTTCTTTTTATGTGAGTAAAGTACTGAATGATGCAATCTTCTCAAAGTTGCTGCTATTACCATATTGATTACAATATAATTACCCATTTGCCTTGTAGTTTTGGAAATTTGATTTTAGACATTTATGTTAATAGGTGAAGTAGAAAACATCTTTCAAATATTCCCGCAAAAAATCCAGCGGGCTTAAATCTGGACAATATTCTGGCCTTATAATGGACTCATTATCATTAATCTATATATGAGGAAATAGGTAATGTATATGGTTTGTAACTATATGGTAGGGGACCACTATCCTGTTGCCATCGCATTGTGATATACTTACATATATCGCTAGTAGAATTTGAATTGATTATTCTGTAAAAAGGTTACATAATGTTCTATAGTTCATGATTTTTAAAATGGGAAGAGACCAGTAATGCATTCAGAGCTTGAATGAAATTTTTGATGTCAAATAATGGCTCTTAATGCAATTCACTACTACATTATTTCAGAGTCTTATTCAATCGTTTAATAATTTGTGATGCACTACACCAAAAATAGTTTGATTATACTGTTTATACAGAATTATTTATACTTCCCTTGTATATAGGTATGTAAATGAGATGTTATTTAAAATATCAAACTTGGCGGCTGTTTCTGGTGTTATTTGTAGTCGCTTGAAATGTATACCAATAAAGATGGTGTACAATATCTTAAGGATATTGTACACCATCTTTATTGGTTCATTTATATCTATAAATGAGGGAGATATATTATCTAATCTTGAATCTTTAACGCCCAGTATATGTATTTCTTGGTGTACCTATACTCATTAGAGGCAACTCAGTACGTTTTTAGTCATCTCAATGTTGAGCACTGCAACATTGCATATTTATGAGTATTAGCAACACTAATACACTTGAATATACGTCAATATTGTATAATTAAAACAAAATATAATAGAAATACACGTTTTGGTCTAGAAATTCTCTGCCAATGTTCTATTTTGGCTAAATCGTTTGGCTTCACCCACCATTGTATACCAAGAGTTAAATCAATTCCTAGGTTTACAATTCAATTCCTAAAGATTGCCATCTATCTATTATCAATCAATTTGGATTCGATATGATCTTGGTTTAATTTTTTTTTTGTATTTTGATTTATTTTTTTTACCGATGTGTTACCTCTAAAGAGAAAACAGTTTTTATGAGTTTAAACCCTTCAAGCAGATTTAAAGTTTTCTATAGTTCCAAAATAGTTTCCAATGTGCTAGAAGTATTCTATGGTTATATAATACAATATATCACCTTATATGTATAAGAAATGTGTGGCTGATAGCAGTCATGTACCAATTAACTGAACTACAAGTATTATCTCTACTACTGAAGGACACTTTGCCACCAGTCCTCCAATTTTCGCACTCTGCGGCATATTTTGGTTATTCAAAAATCTCAAGAATTTCGTGCACTACTAAGTTAATCAAAGTCGAGCCTTTTAATAATTAACACCCAATTTCTATTTATCCCAAAGTTTGCGATATATATCGTAGATACTTTGTTAAATAGCACTGAATCTGGGAAGCCTTATTCTCATTACATGTCCAGTCAACCACGTCTTCCATGATGGAACAGGAATGCTCAATAATTTTTGCATATTGTGGATTTCCCTTAAAATGCAGTGTACGGTGATAGTAGGAATATCGTTTACTGCAACAATACGTAGTTACATATGTTCCATCGTCACCTTATATAGGCCACTTCGCCCTTCACTATGGTCCGGAATTTTTAACTGTACTGATGGGTAATGTAAATTGATGCGTACTTAAAAGGTAAGTCCTTTAAATTCATCCTTTACGGGTAGGAACCCTTTGTATTATGTATATTTGAATAAAAAGACTATTAAGAATAATTAATTAAGTGTTCAATGTAACTACAGTATTACACAACAATGAAATGATTTTAGACTCTTATAAGAATTGAAAAATCAGATTTGATTAAATTGGGTATTAACTGTAAATTTTCTTTGAAAACTTGTAAGAAGACATGTATTACAATAATCAAAAATTTAATACCATAAAAGAAAGAATTCAATGAATATCAGGTTATCTGGTCTACGTTCAAAGAAAGGAACGTCTAATTTATAGTAAACAAATATAACACAAATTTATTCCATATTTATGTCATACTCGTGTAAACTTCAGAATGTTTTATCCGTGTCTAGAAAATATTTTAGTTACGAGGTCTTCTACTAATTTCGTAAATGGTGGACTGAATTTGGTAGCTAAACATAAATAAACTAGGAAAACGTGTACGACATAACAAAAAGGTTCATCGGATTACCTATCCTATTTGTGTCGTTTATTAATCCCAATGTAGGCGACTTGGCTTATATCGTTAAGCGCTAAATGAATGTATATGTACCGCCAAGAAATAATATAGTGATACTCGATACGTTTCCCTGAAATATAGGCAATAATTAATTAATGGTTTGAACTAATTGCTTTTGGGCTCAAAATAATCTCACACTCTGTTCATTAACCCTGTATGGCCCGAATTAAAAAAAAAATGTTTAATATTTTGTTTCTTTTCGATTTTGCATATAAAATGTTTAAAACTAATATTTTTCCTAGAAATTACTAGTAATTTACCACCTAATTTTTTTCTGGCGGGGGGGGGGAGGGGGCATATGACTTTCAAGTAACATTGGACATCAAATATTGTCAGTATATTATTCAGTATGAAATTTTGTTATATCTACAAACTTTTCAAAGTAACCCAGAGGGCTACCTGATGTGTCTGGTTGAGTTTCTGGCAAGCTATTTTTTCAAGCAAAAACTAGTCTCATCAGCCGAGTACTAGTCTTTCAATTTAGTCAGGTTTTCCTTTCTTTTTCGCTGATGGGTTCATTTAATTTCTGTGAATTTTTATTTTATTAATTTTGCCGTGGATATATTGGGCTAGAGGGATGTCATTCTCTGGGTCCCAAAGATCCTCACTGTTCTGAGGATAATTCTCTTTATTTTGTGATACAAGCCAACATCCACTGAATAACAAGGCCTTAGTGCTTGTCGTGTGACGTCATCAATGTAGGCTGTGCAATTTTAATCATATAAGGAGATACATACACTAATATTTATGAAAACTATCAATAGTTAACTTATTTTAAAGAACGCTAGTTATATCACAGTCTTCTTGACAAATCCCAAAAATTATGTTTGAGTTTTGGTTTAATACTAGGTGTAGTATTAAGTGCAGGCTCCCAACTCCCCTACACCTGCGCCAAAATTCAGGATATGTATTTATGTATAATAAACATTTTTCACACTACTGAAAAGAGGTTATTACACATAAATACATATACTGAACTATTCCACACCTTCTCTTAATTATTATTACTTAGTAGGTATAATATAGGTATGCATGTTCATGATATGCAGTTTCAAATTTCATTTACCTACCTAACATCGTGCATAACTTGTTGAGGTGAGAGTTTAGGTATAAAAAATATATTATAGAACACAAGCCATAAAAATACATTAATTAAACTTTTAAAGAAATAGGTCCCAAATTATATACGTTTAGTTATAAAAAATATTTATGCATGTATAGGTAGGTATATGGCCTACTTCGTTAATGTATCGAGTTTTCTTTTTTTATTTCCTTTTTTTTAAATGGTCGCTATTTTTAGCGCAATAATTTTTTAAGAGGGTATTGGAAATACTTTTGAGAATAATTTTTAAAATATCTTTTACATTATGGTTAGCGCATCCATCGAAATGTGAGACATGTTTCTTTTCAATACAATATTCCAAAATTAAATGAACCATGAACGATCTTTTATTATAGATTTCTAGAAATGTGTCTTCAAATTCATTTATTAATTTATTGAAGATTATATAAGTCACAGATACAACATTTATAACTTGTCCTTGGGGATATAAGTCCTCCACGATTTAATTTATTAATGAGATCAAAATTGTCCTCAACAATAAATTGCTCGTCATATACTAATTTTTTTTTTTACAGCTGGCACATTTTAATTTTTTTAACGTAATATAGCAACAATAACCACCTAAATATGTAATTAACGGCAATACATCGTTGATATCGTGAAAGTGATCATCATTTATTAAAATTTGGGACAATAACGTTTTAATTTGAGAAAAGTCTTGTTGAGAGCAATTTTCATCTGGGTCATAATCAGGTAGCTCATAGAACTTATTAACATTAATAGGGTCAAAACTGCGAGACTGAAGAGTTAATATAGATTGAATTGTAAGTATTTTCTCTGTCTCATATAACTGGCGCACAGAAATATGATAATGACCACCTGCCATTTGCCTGTATTTACGAAATCTATCTTCAAGAGGATCTGTTTGAAATTTCCCTAAGAGAACATAATTCATATCAAGTTCATTAAAACAGTATTTGGTAATTTCAAGCAGCCCATGAAAGGTATGACTTAAAGCAGTTCGGGTCTGTCTAGTAAGAGTCTTTGAAAAACTACTAGGTTGCTAAGTATCGAGCCAGCTTAACATTTTTTCTAAGAACTCTATCTTAGGATCCAACTCAATGTCCGTGAGTTGTTTCTTTACGATAGGTTCCTGAAATATGTCACGTTTATGTTTGCCTTTGAATGGGGTTTTTACATTTACTATTTTCCACCATATCGTTATGATGTTTAGTATGGCAACGTTGCAAACATCTGTGGTGTCTCGATCGTGTTTATGCTACCTGTAAGCTGGCTTCCTACATCTTCGTTCCATATCGGAAAGGCCTACATTCATGACGTCACGAGCTAAAATTTTGTGAGTGCTATGTCTTTTTGTAGAGGTGTTGTTGTACAAGCACATCTTCAACTCCTGAATGTTCTTCTTCGTCTGTGCTGCTTTGAATTTCTAACTTCAGTAACCCTGTATTGTGGCTAACCTCATTACACAAACATATCTGCTAATAACTCCCCTCGTCTTCACTAGTATCACTTAAAGTCGAATCTTCAGAATCTTCAACATCTCTATTTACTAAACGGCTGTTTTTGTGTATGTGCGAAATTTCTAAGTCGATGTACGAAATGCTTTTCATTAGAATTTCGGCATTTTGACAAAATCAATACAGTAAATCGACCCTTGTGGACAACGTGGTAACTCTTGCTTTTCGATCCGAAGCCTCTAGAGGCATGCTCCAGAGGTACTTTCGATATGAGCGAGAGGGCGACGCAATATTATTGCGATTTGCTTACTCGTTTTTTATTATCCTGTTAAGTATATCAGGATATTTCTGCTTGGTCTTTCTCCCATAAAATATACAATTCATTTGTATGGCTGCAATTCAAAATCATTTTCATACATCTTACAGCCCGCCATAATTTAGAAGTAACATACCTGTTTTCTAAAGAAAATGCCTTTATATTTACGATTTCTATAGGAGTGCTACAAAATTTAAAGTCTGTAAACCTTACACAACACAATAACAATTTTGTTTACACAATATTTTAAGTTTTTGTATATTGTACGCCATCTTGGTAGCTAACAAATCTAGAAATGAGATTATTTTCAACATAAATCTTCAGATGGCGGTGGAATACTATTAATTGCAGTTCCATATCATTACTTTCAAGCAACAGTGAGCTATAAAGGGGGAATGTACCATAATTTCAATATTTTAAGTAAAATGTATTATGTTACTTTGAAGTTACATACGACCGTAGAGGGTTAAAAGCATAATCAGCTGAAAAATTCGGTATTGTCTACATTTCAGCGTAATATATCGAAAGAGTTTCATTACATCCTTTCTTGATAGTACATACATGATCTGCTTACGTTGTAGTTATGTCATTAGAAAAATGAATGAATCAAAAACGTTACTACAAAATTAATTTTATTTAACATTATAACTTTACAAGTTTAAAAACCATAATAACACACTATGTACAATATACAATTATACATGTAAGTATGCTATAACACCATAAATACACACAATATGGGAATACAGTAGAGAAAGATTAACATCTTAACATTATAATATACAAAAACCTATTTCCAGGTACAAGTAGCAAATTAGAAGTCAAACATGTTACTCTGTAACAACTACATATGTATGAAAAGGTGATGTAGACGAGAGGAAAAAGGAACACAGCATAAATTATTTTTGTATCGCTCTTAAATACGAACATCAGCTTCAGGCCTCAATATGAAAAACATTGTCTGTATAATATAGATTTGTGTATCGTAATTAACCTATTGAATATTTGTTTTAAGAGTTTTCATTAAGTATTTACCGTTATTTTCCATCATTTGCACAATTTTTCGTTCAATATATCTATTGGGACGTGAAAGAATCGAAATTTAAGCCCCTTATGTAGTAAATTTGACTTAAATGTAACTTAAAGTCATTTAAATCCTTTGGCATTTTTTTCACATCATCCTGCAAGGATGGAATGATTTTTGATGCAGTGCATTTATGTAAGAGTTAAAGGAATATAGCACAGTTATTTGTACGCCTCTTGTGCAATTTTAATATAAGTCTGATATCAACAGGAAATCGAAAAAATGCGATAATATAAATATGCTGAAGAAGTGAACGTCGAAGAAAGCACATTCGTAGGCAGCAAATATAAAATTAGTCTACGAATAATTATGCAAAATATAAGCGAAGTACAGAATTTCCTCAGATTATATGATAGCAGTAAATTCATTAGTTGGTTGAATGGATAAATGCTCGGCAGACATTGGTGGGGTGAATCTATTGGATTGAATACCAATTTTCGCCCAGCAATTGTTCAGAAATCAAGTCTCAAGAAGTTACCTGCAGTAGATGTTCAAGCATTGGAAACTAATTCCAGTGTAACTTGGGACATATCAGAGAACAAAAAAGAAATAAGGGCAGCACACTTGGCAGACTAATTTACTAGTTTCTCTATTATTAATGACATCTTTGAAAACTTATATAGGTATAATTCTAAGCAGTGATAGGTTCTAAGTAAGTACGTAGTTCACTAAAATATATTTTTTATGTTTAGTGAGTTACAACTTAAGCTGCCAGTTGAGTTGCAAAGTTGAGCAGGAAAATGCCGGGTTCTGTGTTTTTAAGACTTTAAATTTATTATTCTTAAAAAATAGGTAAACATCGTCATCCTCCCCGACTGAAGTCAGTTCCATAAAAATTATTAATTGTCGAATAGACAATTGTATAGGAGAGAAGTGTCATTAATGGGTCAATTCCTTTAAATAGTTAATGCACTATGTTTTTAACGATATTAAAATATATACTGATTTCCCCTATTTGACTTTAACTTGAGTTTTGGTGAGATTAGCACATATTTTCAAAATATATATGCCTCAACTTTGAAACATATTATTTAATACTGAGAAAGGATTGAAACGTTGAAAATGAGTTTTCCAAGAAACAATTATACCCTCATCACCCGACTCGTCATTCGCCCACCAGGTTTCTTTAGGAGATTATTAAAACTGACTGATGATTTAAAGGGACAATATAACCAATAAAATTTATTTTATTATTAATATTTATCCAAATACTAAAAAAATTAACATTACTTGTGTGAAGCCATACATCCATCCATCATTTTTGTGGCTATTGAAATTTTATTAAGGATTCAATCTTTGAGTATTACAAGTGACATTAAAAACGACATTCAACAACATGGTTGTCGATACGCACGTTGAGTGACGTAGATATAACCTTTCCCCAGTGTTTGTGGAAAACTGGTTTACTTTCTTTAATCCCTATATATATGTAGATTATAATTCACCTTGTACACTGGATAGTATCCCATAGTTAGTATTTTTTTAAGGTGACATATTTTTTTTAAATCTCGTTTAATTTAGAATTCTCCTTTCTCACAACGCCAGCTACCGCCCTCAGTTATTTTATGTTTAATTTTATAATTATCATATATAGATAGCTGTAATATGATTTCTTACTAGTGAGAATATTTTTCGAGGACTAGTCCACAAAGAAATTTCAATTAAATACAAAAATAAATTTTGATAAAATTATCTGGACAATACAATACAATCAACACAATTTGTTTCATACAATAAAAGAAAATTTATACACACTAATTAGAAAAACAATTTCTAAAATTTTAGACAAAAATAAAATAATTTATAAAAAAAATTGAATTAATTCCCTATATTAGCGTTTTTCCACTATGTGAATTACTTATTTCCAAAAATTAGTTTTATTTCAAGACTAATATAAATATTTTCATGGCGATTTACTGTTTCATAAGATATTCAATAGGTAATTAGACAATTTATATCATACACTTCATTGCCAGTGTATATACATAACATGACCTCCTGGAAATATAACGATTTTCAACTTTTTCGGGGCACTAGCGCTATTAAGAAAAGGAAGTACGTCAACGCCCAATTCATATTCGTTCTAACAGCTTTCATACAATCTAAATTTTTCATGAGTACGTTTACAATTATCGGCATCGAATTAGAAACATCTGAGATTCAAAAGAAATATTAGAATAACCTAGATAATATTGTACATTATCATTATTTAATTTTAGCTTAATTTTTATTTACATTTAATATTATAATAAAATAATAATAAATCTATATACTAATTCAATGATCCAGATCAAAAATGTCTATATTTTTTTCCATTACCTTTTCCCGTCACAGCCTTTGGACATTTCCATTACAAGTTAGGCAACTTTATTATTTATTTATTACAAAAATCACCATTAACTAAGTATAAATAACTTGTTTAAGTTATAAAATATATTCGTTATAGGAATTTGATACTTACTGCTCAATTACTGAATTTGATGATTAATACTACATAACTTAAGTAAGAATTACAATTAAATTGCGTTTACCTGTCTCAGTATTAATTGTATATTATAGCCCAATTATAAGATAATCGAAATATTAAATATAAACCAAAGTTGCGTACACAATTCCTGTAGGAAGGCATATTTCCTTGCAACATGTTATTTACGTCGCTCCATATCAACTTAGAATATTTAAGTTACGTCTAATTTTATAATAAATAATCATTTCATAATAGAAGTTCGATTGCACCATTTAGTTGACCTGAGCAATATGTAGTGCTTTATCGCCTGAACTCTCCTATTTGTATCACAAAGTTCATCTACGGCGAGACATCAGAAGTGTCTACGACATATAGTACATTTATATAAAATATCAATGTGAGGAGTTCCTAAAATTCATGATAATCTCTCAATTTTTTTATGAAACAAAATTCACTACTTCAGTGGTTACATTACATTTCCACGATTTAGATGTGCATTTCTGGGTAAATAGGTATAATGCATTGAAACTGGTCTAAGATCTATTATCAAAATCAATGTCCTATGTTTTATTCAACGTTTCATCACCAAAAATTTATTATATACAATTTTTCGATGATACAATTTGAAGTCACACAAATAAGTAACAATGTTTTTTCAATATAACTTATTATACTTTGTTTTTAATATGAACTTATTTTGAAGGTCATTTTCTATTATTTCGTCTTCGGTAGAGTAAATGAATATCAAGTAATAATATTCGGTAACAATTAACAAAGCATTAATGCTTTGCAGAATATTAGTGAACCAAAAAGTTATAATCGTAGTATAAATATAAGTGAAAAATTAAGCACAGTCACAGAGAAAATGAACAAAGACAACAGTGTAAGATACTTTGTAAAATAAAGTAGTAAAATATATAGAGATGGATTAAATTCGTCTACTTTCAAGGTTTATTTCAGATTATCCCAAAAGGAATTCAAAATGTATTATCATCAGTCAGTGGCGACTGATAATAAAGGAAAGAGAAAAAAATACTTGGCTTCTGTTAATATTTTAATACATTGTAAAATTTCTAAAAAATATTACATGCGTAATATTTCTGTATATTATCTGTAAAATAAAACATTTTATATATAAACTTTACACCATTATTCTATAAAGGATTTTTATGTCAATTGTACACGATAGACTCTTCATCAGGCCACCGTAGTCTGAAATGCCCCCGTTCAGTTGCGTATCGCGATACGGCGGCTACGGGCACATGAATGGACCGGGCTCGGTTAGATCTTAGTCGTGCCCAGTGTACATTCTCGTTGAGCGTGTAGCGTACGCTTTTTTCGCAGTTGGATAGCAGAGGTATTTCAGTAAATCCCATGGTCACATTTTAGTAGGTGACCATCTCTCGTGGTTGACTGTTCTGTTCGGTTGTGTTGTGATCAGTGGCGGATTACGAGTTTTGGATGCCCTGAGCATAGAGGCCGTGTAGGCCCTCGGTTGCTTAGATTTGCAAGGTAGCAATTAAGAAATAAAATGCGCAAAAGAACGTCAACAGAGGAGAGGAGGCCCCTGGAGAACAGAGGTCTCAAGCACGTGCTTGTAATGCTTATACGTTAATCCGCCACTGGTTGTGATCATCAGTCGTAACTTGAAACATTTAAAAATGAACTGAATTGATTTCCTACTATGAAATTAAATGGTTAGGTAGGTCAACAGGTGATTTAAGTAATTTAAAAATCGACATTGATAAATCTGTAGGCAAGTAGTTAGATAAATTTGGAACTTTAATGGAAAGATTATCAGCATTTTTATAAATGGCGAGGACAGGTGAGCTGATATCTTTTACAAGTAACGGCATAGGCGTAGTTGGGGGGTGCATGGGGGTGATAAGCACCCCCAAAGTTCAGGTTAGCACTCCCAGAAATATTCCAATATTAACCAATTGTTTCCTGTGCTCCCTATTTACAGCATTATAATAAATTTAAAAAAGGATAATGAAAACAAAGAAAATTGAAAACTACAATAAATATCAATTTGTAATAAAAAATAATGTTATATTGTAAATCTGGCAACACTGGAAGTTGTATTTGTCGATCTGTCATTTATGCAATACGCCTCGCGGTTTGTGTTTGCATAGATAGCTTCTCGTATCCAGAATATCCAGCAGCCAGAATATCCAGCAGCAAAGTTCATAAATCTCCAGAAAACACTTAATATAAAAGTGATTGAACTAACTCGGCTAAGCGATACCCGATGGAATTGTAGGGCTGAAAACAGTAGCGCTGTAAAGAAAAATTATTTTTCTATCATTCAGTTGCTGAAGGAGGAAATCGAATTTAATGAAAATACATAGAGGGGCTGTTGAGGCAGCAGGTCTGTTAAATTGCATTACAAAAATAAAATTTTTGACATTATTGTGTATTATGACTGATATTTTGAGTGATATCAATATACTGAGCAAACAACTTCAGAAAAAGCAAGGAACTCTAGCAGAATCTACATAAATTGTGAATGGTGTCACCAAAACACTGGAACGAAAACGAAGTCCAGATGATATTTCCGTTTTCTGGAAGAATATTGAAGCAGCTTCTAAAAATAATGGAATTGCTGTCGACCCTAAGAGGGATTCCAAGAGGAAGAGAAATGAATTAAAGTTGCTCAAAGATTACGTTGTCCTGTCTACTGTAGGAGGATCCAGCCTAAATTCAAATACGGATACTGATTGTGCTACCAATTCACTCACACCTATGAAAGATAGTTTCCGAAACAATGCTTATAATCGCATTTTTGATAAAATGGCGGGACATATGAAAATCCGATTTTCCCCGGAAAGCCAGGAATTGGCAAAGACTATGAACAATTTTCTAAAACTTGATTTTCAAGGAAGTTGTAAATTTATTGAATAATATGCCATGACTTTTTCCATTGACAAAGAAATTTTAAAAGCTGAAATGCTTATTCTAAAAAATTGTGTTAATTACAGCGAAGAAAACAAAACTTCTGAATTTGGCAGTATGGAAATTAAGCAAATTCTTGATAAGAATACATTCAATAATTATTAACAACTTTTTAAGGTTGCTCTTATCTTGACAGCAAACACAGCATCTTATGAAAGATCATTTTCGACTATGAGAACAATTAAGAACTGGCTGAAAACTACGATGACGCAAAGTCGATTTATCATTATTGAATATCGAAAATGGAATAGCAAAAACAATTAACCTCGAAGAAATTATGCATGAGTTTATTACCCGACCAGGAATTCAAACATTACCGCTGAAGTTCTGAGCTAAGAATGAGTGACCTGTCCTGTACGTTTTATATATTTCTATTTTTATTTGTTTTGGAATAGAGTTTTTTGTTGATGTGAAATAAAAACAAATATATAAATACATAAATACAATAAATAAAGTAAGTCCCCAAAATTTGTGAATTCCAAGTTTTGTTCCCATTTTTCATCCTATTGTATATTGGTAGAACCCTTGGGACTTCAGAACCCCCCATATCTGAGAGTATAACTACGCCTACGAGTAACGGTATATGTATTTTGAAAGAAAATACTTATTTAAAGAATATTTATTGATATCTTCCATATTCGAATTACATAATTGATTCCAATTGATGAATCAATGAACTTCCACCATATACACTTATGAAGGGGTTATTTATATTGTTGTTTGAGTTTCAGAATAAGAGTCACTTAGCTCAATTAGCGTTTGTTTCAGAAGTTTAATAGAATTATTTAGAGATAATGGAAAGAGTAATTCTGTGAGAAGCACTAAAGAGTAAGGGGCACTAAAGAGTAAGAGTAAGCACTAAAGAGGAAATAGTAATTCTGTGAGAAGCACAAGATGGTAGTCGCGAACACATTGTTCAAGAATCACGTTAGGAGGCGGTACACATGGAAAATGCCAGGAGGGATAGACAGGTATCAGATAGACTACATTCTGGTTAGGAAGAGATTTAGAAATCAAGTAAAAGACTGTAAGACTTATCCAGGAGCAGATGTAGACAGCGACCACAACTTGGTAGTCATGAAAGCTAGATTAAAGTTCAAAAATCTGAAAATCCGGAAGGATAAGAAACGTATAAATGTAGACATATTGAGGGATCAGAATATGAAAGATAAGTTCCAGGATAAAATAGATCAATTAATAAATAAAACGAGTAAGGACGAAATCAAGAACGCAGAAACTGAGTGGGAGGGTATCAAGAATAGTCTAGCTTCCGCGGCTACGGACGTTTTAGGACACGATAAAAGGGAAGCTAGGAAGCCCTGGATAACGGACGAAATCTTAAACTTAATGCAAAAGAGACGAGGCTACAAAAACAGACGAGACGAAGAAGGACTGAAAACTTATAAGTCAATAAAGTGGGAAATCATTAGAAAATGTAGAAAAGTGAAAGAACAATGGATAGAGGATAAATGCAAAGAAGTAGAAGATAAGTTGCAAGTAGGTAAGACCGATGAGGCTTACAAAATAATTAAGAGGAACTTCAGGGATATAGGAACAATAAGTAGAAACGTTAGGAGTCAATCGGGGGACATACTGATCGGAAGAGAGGAGAAAGCGGATAGATGGAAGCAGTACTTAGGAAATTTATACGAGGGTCAGGAATTAGGAGAGATATTAGAGGAAGAATCTAGCATCGATAGGGAAGATGTAGGAAAACCTATATTGAGAGAGGAATTTGAAATAGCACTAAGGGGGCTAAAGAATAATAGAGCGCCGGGTGTAGATAAAATACAGGCGGAAATTTTGAAATGTGCGGGACAGAAAGTAGTAAATAGGATGTTTGAACTGGTAAAATACATATATGAAACGGGCGAGATGCCGGAGGATTATAAGAGGAACATTATCGTTACTATACCGAAAAAGAAAGGAGCCGACAAATGCGAGAACTTTAGAACGATTAGCCTAACTTCCCATGCGTCAAAAATCTTAACTAGAATAGTGCAGAAGAGGATGGAAAATAGAGCGGAGGAAATACTAGGAGAAGACCAATTCGGCTTTAGGCGAAATAGGGGAACTCGCGAAGCTATTCTGGCGCTAAGAGTAATGTTAGAGAAAACAATAGAAAAAGGAAAGAACGCTTATATAGGATTTGTAGATTTAGAAAAAGCTTTTGATAACGTAAGATGGGAAAAAATGTTCGATATACTAAAGAGCGCGGGAATGAAGTATAGAGATAGGAGAGTAGTACACAATCTATACAAAGAGCAAACTGCTGTTATAGAAGTAGAAGGGGAAAAAAGGGAAGTAGGTATTAGGAAAGGAGTAAGACAAGGATGTACGCTATCACCACTAATTTTTAATCTGTACATCGAAGAGGCGATTAATGTGGTAAAAGATAGAGTGGATTTCGGGATTAAAGTACAGGGACAGAAACTAAAAATGCTGAGATTCGCGGATGATATAGCAGTATTATCATCTAGTAAGGAGGAATTAGAATCAGCATTGAACGAAATGGAGGCAGTGTTGACAGAGGAATACGGAATGAGGGTGAATAAAAACAAAACTAAAGTGTTAGTGTGCAGAGGGCGCGAGAGCAGAGCAAAAAACGAAAGTACAAATTAATAATGAAAGGTTGGAGGAAGTTAAAGACTTCACTTATTTAGGAAGTAAAATAAATTGGGATGGAAGAAGCGATAAAGACATAAAACAAAGAATAGCGCAGGGTCGAGTAGCTTTTAACAAAAAGAAAGCACTTTTATGCTCGGGGGTAATAAACTTAGAAACAAGGAAGAGATTTTTGAAAACATATGTATGGAGCACGGCACTATACGGCTGCGAAACCTGGACGGTAGGGGAAGCAAGTAGGAAGAAATTAGAAGCTTTTGAGATGTGGTGTTACCGAAGAATGATGAAAATACCATGGACTGATAGGGTTAGAAACGAAGAAGTATTAGAGAAAGTCGGCGAGAAAAGAAGTATGTGGAAAAACTTAAAGAAGAGAAGAGATAGAATGGTAGGCCACTTGCTGAGACATGGGGGAATAGTCCGGGATATTTTGGAGGCAGAAATAGGAGTGAAGAAAGGCAGAGGTAGGCCGAGATTAGACTACTGCTCGCAAATAGTAAGAGATGTAGGTTGTAGCACAATTAGCGAAATGCGTAGGTTAGCACAAGATAGGAGAAGCTGGAGGTTAGCGTCCAACCAGTCTTAGGACTGATGACCTAATGATGATGAATGGAAAGAGTAATATACCCCTCACAGTTCAGTAACAAAAGTAGTATACTTAATTGATTACATGACAGTCCATTGCTAGAGTCAATTTACACTATTTTCTATGTCAAGAAATTGTAATAAATGCATACTTAGTTTTTTTACGAAACACCTATATACTTTTTCCTTAAACACTTCTGATACCTCATACTTAATACTATTCAGATCTAGTGAAGGAGTTTGCTAAATAACTTATTTTCCCCTCAAATTTCTTATACACATTACGATTTATCGTACATAAAAAAATAGTCTAATAGTATCCAATTCAAAGCAACCCTCTCCCACTATAATTTGACTCCTAATCGACATTGCCTTATAATCTAGATCACAGACTCGTTAATTTCCACGTCGGTAAGTTCGGTGGTCAGTTCGCTGAGCTCCACGAGAGATGAGCCGGATATATCATCGTTGTCGATCGTAGGCCGGTGGTAGAACCCACCGTTCTCCAAATTTCAGGTGGCCGTCGTCACTATCCATCTACGTGAGTTGTAGTGAGCGACGTGCGTGCGATAAGGGAAACGGGTCGGGTATTTGTGGAGGCGGGTGCTGGCGCAGCGCGACCACCTGGAAAAGGGTCGCAATGATGTGGTCTGGACTTCCCCCGACGAGTTGCTGGGGCTCTGGCCTGAAACACAAAACGGGTCGTTTAGACCATTCATTCGAGTTTATTTGCGAATACAAAGTTGTACAATGTTGTATTAATGAGCAGAACATAAATATACAATATTATTACAGTTAGAATATGAAGTATTAGTTTCCACCTAAGCGTGGAGTCCAAAATCACAAAAAATATGTTAAAAACTATGATGGTAATTATGTTTATGTAAGTTGAGCTATATTATATTTTATAATAGGGCATTAAGTAAACCATTGTTTTTTCATTTTTACGCCATATTTACTGCCATAAGCGTACTACTTTATTGTACATTTTATGAAAATATTGTATATATTGAAATTATTGTTGTGAAATAATTTACATAATAATTTCACAACACTATATAGAAATTGAATAGTTTATAAAATATTTTAAGAACACGATAACACTATAAATATAATGCTAAATAGGATTTTAAAGTTTATTTTATAGTTTAGCTATTCGTGCGGAGAGGGCGACTACAGATTATTTGTTATATGCGCAAGGCCAGTTTCACAATATTTTAAGCACATTAATTTATAATAACATGGATATACTACACTATCTATACCAGAACTATACTTCAGTAGTAAAACGCACCAGCATTTATACTTCAATAGTAAAATGCATATATAGTAATGATTTGTCCTTGTACGCTACTGAGGCGCGATGATATGTACAGGCGTAGTCATTAGTCTAAAATTCTATGAAATAATTACTTAAGTGACCTTTTTTTATCGTAAAATATCACACAAAGAACAATAATAATCGGCGGACAACTGATGAACAATTAGTAGAGATGTAATTAAACACGAAATTGTTAAAACGCTAGAAAATTATACTAATGAATGAATAAAAATAAAACCCGCTTTCGCATTTCTCCTTCGTTTCATTTCTTCAACGTCCGTTAAGAACGAACGATAAAAGTATTCCGTGAAAATCCTTCCTGTAATTCGGGAAAAGTAAGAAAACTGATAAAATAAGTAAAGGAAGATTATTTAATTAAACTAATTAGGGAATTCTTCGGTTGAATAAAAGATTTAACTCCAACTTAATATTTGATATAATTATTAATGGTGTTATAACCATTCAAAAACAGTCGATATAGCAGGTGGCAATGAAATAACTCCCATCCGAATAATTTTATATTTGAGAGATGTTAGGCCTTAGATTTATACAAGAATCATAATAGTCATGATAACAACTTTCAATCCCAATATAGATTTTTTTTAACGTTAAACTAGAAGTAACAATTTGCTTTCAATTTACGGCACACTATCAAAAACAGCAAACTCTAAATTATCTATGATTACATTATGTTGTCATACAATTTAGATAAACATGAATTCGATTTATAAAAAAGTTATTTTAAATGAAAATAGTGTTTGATTTTTGATAATCTTAATGATTTACATTATGTTCTTTTACAGATACAGATAATGTCCTTGAAAGTATTGAGGTATCAAAATATACATTTTGATATTTCAGTACATTCAGTCTTAGTCGATCTAGGTATAATGTTTCGAATTGTGGAATCGTGGAATGTCAGATGTATAAACTATCTACACGATGAAGATTCTTTTAATATCTCAAACCAAGAGGCGCAAATACGAATTGTTGAAAATACGATGGACATTCAGAGAACTTGTCCGACGTGGAACTAATAACATACTAAATATTAAAAGTACAACATTTCTCTCCGCGTCCATAACATGGAGTCTGACTTGTCGTATTTTTCTATACAGGTGGCTGTGAAAAAGTCATTCGTACTGTGATCCTGGGTGACGGATTAAGGGTGTCATTACATTCTTTGGTTTGAGTCCCAACAGGGGCAGATTAGAATCTCTCTTTGATACATGATATCTGATATAGTGATTGTCCTTGTCTCTATGTATTATCTACCCCTCCGCAGCTTGGGGTTTAAGGGGAAGGAAGTTTGTGTTTTCAAGTGTGTCTGTTTTAACCATCACCAATTATTGCATTGCTTCAAAATCCATAAGCACAAAGTATCTACAGTGACTACTAAGATTAAAGTGGTTTTTAAGAAGAATGGTAGCGTAGAGTTAACGCAATATGTCGATTCCTTCACGAATACACCAGAAACAGAATTAATAACAAATTAGATTGGTTAGACTGTCTGCAATAACTATGTGGTCCTTTAATGCCACTATAAAAAATGTAGGTTATCATTTAAATAATTGTCGATGTCATCATAACTGCAGAAAATATGCAGTACTATGATTAACATAATATGTTGTCTCTAAATATCTGGAATAATGTAACATATTTTTAGTTTTAGAGAGAATTTGTCTTGTACACCGAAGAGATTTTAAGGACCACTGTTACATAAATAAAGTAATATTAAATTCTGGTATTCTGGAATATGTAATACATATTTAGGTACAAAAACGAAGGTAGAGAAAATACTAGAATTCGATGTAATTAATTTAACGTGAAACATAGAAATGAAGCCATTTAGTTAGCAACGAAATTACTTAATACACGTTAATTGGTAAAGAAAGGAACCCTTGTAATTCTGTTCTAGTTCTACTTTATTAATATTACATTCGCAGGAATTGTGTATACCGATGGACATGAAGGATTTTGTAAACTAACGATATGTTGTTTGCTACAGATTCTTTTATGATGTCAAACTATTTTTTGTATATTTTCTACGTGTGATGGCCTTTGTATCATTTTTACAATCGTTAATATTGTGAGTTTGACGTAAGATCGCAATAGGATTTCCTGAGTATACCAAGATGTTTACATTTCTCAATATTTCTCTGAATTTGATTCAGTGCCAAACGTCTAACTAAATGTTAAGAATTACAGTATTGGAATCTGTTATACCGAATGACAAATAATATACAAATATATACGAAAATAACTTCTAAGTTTCATACTAACATCAAAAACATATTAAATATATAGAATTACATATAAACAGATCAATCTTCAACCTTCCGTCGGGCGCAGTCTGAATCCAAACATCTTCAGGCGCAATGCATCTGAGAAATCCCATATCAAATCTTACACAATTTAGATATTAATGAGGTGAAGACTCAATTAAATGCTTATTTTAATTAATACAATACAATAATAAATATTTCATGCTAGTTTTTAATCGCAATAATGAAATTTACATAAAGGAACTCATTTCATCTTGTAAAATAATGAATTTGCAATATTTTTATAGAAGAACCAGCTGCTGAGAAGTTTTTTCTATTTTAAGGATAAAACACACACATAAATTAGTATTGAATAATATTTTGAATACAAAAAACAAACCAACTATGTTTCCATATAAAAGTCTAAAGTTATATATAAAAAAATATTGGACATGAATTACAAAGAAAAATTTTAAATGTAAAAAATTATAAATCCTCTTCATCCATTTTAGAATGTTCCAAACAAAAATAAACGTCACATTGTTGGTAACGACATTTAGTATAAACCACTAATTTAACACCCAAATGTGTTAATTTTGAATAATAATACCATAAAAAGCCAGAATAAGTAAGTGTAGAGATCCCAAAAATATTATTAACTTAAATAATAAAAGAAATCTAAGAAAATAAAGAAGTAAAAGTGATGACGTAATTAGGCGCGATTGATCTGATAGATCTAGGCGACCCATACAAGACCAGATAATGCACTAAAAAGAAATCGACGCCATATCGAGAAGAGTGGTTTGGAGCAAAGAAGCTATGAGGGAGTTCGAGTTAATATTCATAATAAACACGAAAGGGCAAAAAAAAGTGACCACCGGATCTCACAGATCGGCTGCGCCCGACGGAAGGTTAACCTAGAAGGTACTTCTAAATGAAATCTTAAATATTCTAAGGGATTCATGTGAGCGCAATACAAAGGATATGCTTTTTAAATGTAACAGTCTATATTTTTATGCTATTAAATTATCCTTGATGAATTTATATAAAAAACCAATAACGCTTACGACGGAAATAAATAAACAAGGCATTAAATTTATTTTCTTAAAACCAAGATAATATTTCTGCAGCACTCGTCGCGCCCTTTAAATGCAGACCAGACTCTTTGAGTACAGAATTTAAAACATTTATAACATGTGCTTTTATAAAACTTGTATTTTGCACAAGAGTTTACATGAAATTGATGAGTAATGCATAGTTATGGCTAATACATGGACTAACCTTATTTTAAGCAGCTTCGTATTAAACATGCGGCGTAGATAACTTTAAAGATCATTAAACAGGAACATTAACCAACCCTATGAACTAAAATAAGTTCAAAAATCTGCGAGACGGTTGCAGAATACAATTCTTGTTAGGACGCATAACCTTTCTAATGTCCGATGTCAATCACTCACCCTATATACTTCAAGTAATTATATACTTTTCATATGATTGTGCAGCTGCAACTTAGATGAGGTTTGTGAGAAGAAACCGTCCGTCGGATAGGATGTAAAATCGGCTTCTTGTCTATTACATGTTAGGTAAGGAAAAGATCCCTATCCAACTGCAAGAGTGGAGATTCGACAAAGTTTCTAACATTAAATAACAGTATACATAAATAGTATAATATAAAATCAAAACATAAAACTAATTTTTTCATATCGATGAAGTTCTGTATTTAATTCACATAGCTACTTTTGGTAACAAATTTTGTTTACATAAAATTATTTATTAGTACACGAAACCACTTAATATACTGTATATACTCGTATGAATATATGTGCTTTATAAAAAGAGTTATATGTATATTAACCCTAGAATGCTGGCGCATATGTAAAATTTACCCAGACTTTTTTGTTTGGTCTGTATTTAGTTGAAGCGCGCGCATACACGTCTCCCGCGCATAGTAGCTACTCAAAACACATTATTCGTCAGTATTATATTGGTGACCGTCGAAGGCACACGTTTGTAAATTCGTTGTCGTAATTTGTTTCTGTCTGGGTAATATTTACTCACAGCGCGTGCGTTTTAAGGTCCCCATTTTGTGTGAATTATTGCCAACGGGTTATTATTACTTTTTTCATATTTAGCTCGTGTGTACTAGGGAATACATGTTGTAGGCATAAAAATCTTTAAAATGGATAAAAGACTGGAGGAGACAGATGAAGAAGATGATCTAAATATTAGTCATCATGATTCAGCTTCAGAGGATGAACCTTTCGAAGAAAATGAAGAAATGGAGACCATACGTGATGAAATTTTTCTTTCGTTTTTTGTGCAGAATTATGTCGGTCGGGATGGATTCACTAAATGGAACAAAAATCGCCCAAGACAAACTATGCGTACACAAATTAGGTGTGCACATCTGGAGCGAGCAGCGCAAAGACACCTCAAGAAGCACTTGCCCTTTTTGATGAAATGAAGGGATCTTATAGTGTTGCCCGGAAAACGAGTCGCTGGCACCTCGTAATATTTTTTTCAATATTGAATATTACGGGAATCAATGCGCAAGTGATTTGTGCAGAAAATACTGGAAACAAAATAGCCAGGAGAATACTTTTGAAGGAATTGGTGCTGTCATTATCCCAAGAACACATGGAAAACCGAGGAAAAATTCCTACGTTACCAAGAGAGTTACTCCAAAAAATAAAAAAATATGCTGACATCGAAATTAAAAATAACGTTCAAATTGCAAGTAATACCAGAGGAAGATTCGCCATTTGCACAAACAATTTGCACAAAAAGACAGAAAAACCACAATTTGTTGTGCTAGTTGCAAAATTTACATTTGCCGTGAACATCAATTTTTTTCTGTGAAAATTGCGCAAAACAAATGTCTTAGACTCTTGAAATACATATACATACACACCAAATGTTAACTCTAAAACGCTTTTTTTGTATAATACTACTGCCAATCAATAAATGATATTAAGAAAACATTTTTGTTTGAATATGGGTAAATTTTACCCATTGCGAGCATTTGTGTTTCAAAAATAGCGTGAGCTTTGTCGGGTTAATGTAGACGTATAATATGAAACTTTATTCTCGCCCTCTAGATATTTTAGAAAATTTATTCCCGTTCAACTTTTCCATGCTTACTGTGCACATATGAAAAATATTTGTGTAAACATTTATTAAGCTCTCACATTTTCTTTTACACACAAAATAAAATTTGCACGCAATTTCTATATTATATAGTTAGCCGTCAAAGGAAAATGAACGTAGGCTATCCAATATTCTCGTAATTATAAAACTTTCACATAAAATTTTCTTCAAACGAAATCAAATGAGGATCATACATTAAAACGTGGCTGGATCCCAAAATAGGGTTTTCATTGCCACGTATAAGTGAATAAATTTAATTTAGATAATAAATAACAGGCAACACTTCTTGTTAATCTACGTCACGCCTTGCCTTTGTTTAAAGTACCTAATTACGATTCCTCTTTCCAAAATCTGTCCTTGTATTCGCGTCTTTTGTTTGGCAATTCTCATATTTTCTCCAGAATCCGAATCAGTGGAAATTCTCTTTTCCATTTGCTTATGCCATATCGTGTCTACTTATTCTCATAAATAGTATTAGAAGAATATTTAACTATGATGATAGAAATTAAAGATATCTTTTTCGATTCACTTAAAACCCTTTCAGGGCAGATTTTTTTGTTTTGTAACATTTCATGTGTACACTTATAAAATACACTTTAAGTAACTCATTAAATATCAAAAAGAGTGCAGATATATAATGAGTTATATATCTGCACTGTACTATCTGATATATTTTTGTATAAGGAAAAAATTATGAGGTGGTATCACCACTGTACCACAAAGCAGCAAAAAATATTGTATTGTTGTCACTTATCATTACAATAAAGTATTACAAAAGTTAATCATTTTTTTTATGAAATTTTTCAAAACAGTTTTTTTATCAGTCAAATAGAGACCTACTTCACAATTACAACAACTCCGTCTGGATCTGTGCTACTCCGATCTCGAACTACACAGAGCACATCTTCGGGATGTACCATGCACAGGCATGTGTTCTGCCTTATCCACCTTTTTTCCAGTGAAACATTTTTTTTAAATTGCTCACCGGAACTTCCGCACTGGGTTAACCCCTTCTTGGCAACTCAGCGGAAGCCCCTAAGTCCATTTACAATTGAGGGTCGAAAGGTTTTTAGGTCCATGGCCTTCAGTCCAGATCTCTCTGTGAAAATAACGAAATGGTTGACAACTGCCACGTCTACACAGTGCCAGATAATTCTATGCCACTTTTCTTCTTACTTTTTCTGCTGGTTTCGTAGGTACTTTTCAGCTTGTCAACATACCCCATGCAGGAGTTGTAATCTTTCATCATATGAGGGCACCCAATGGTCTCTTTTTCTCCATCTTTCTTCTTCTGATCTATCGTTTCAACAAGGTCAGGTTTATGGAAATTACTAGCGAACATCACAGTCTTCCTATCCATCCATTTCATAAAGGAAATTCCATCATCTGTCATTCGCCAGTAACCATCTTTACTTGACTTTGCTGCTTTGTGGCATCGATTGAAACCACCAAATTTATAGCTATAACTATATGTACTGACTTTATTTGTCGTTGCTGCTTTGTGGTATCGATTGAAACCACCAAATTTATAGCTATAACTATATGTACAAAAGAATCAGTACATATATAATACAAAACATAATTGGTTGTGGCTATAAATTACAGATATACCTTAATTACAAATATAACTTAACAGCTATTTTCTCAAAACTTTGCAAAATTAATTAACACCAAACTTATTGTACTAAAATCACAGCTGATACAATGCAATTCATTCTCAGATGCGTACTTACAGGATTCTGTAGAGTTGAATGCTTACAATGTATTTTTTACCGCGAGATGGCACTACTAAAGATGTATTAAATGGGTGGCATAAAAACCACACCGCCGCATGAATGTAAATTTCTATATTTGTGGTATCACTTTGATACCACGAAGCTTGAAGGGTTAAAACAATTATAGTAATCGTGTGTTTTAAAATAATTGTAATGTATTTACGTCAATCATATTTTTATTGTCAAAATGTGTCAAGAAGATGGGGAAGCTTTCTTACTATTATAATTCTAAGCAGTTTTTGAATGATGGGTTTGATCACAGAACACTTAACAAGCTTAAAGCCGATTAAAGTTTGTTTGAAATGGCGTGTTAGATAATGGAATTTGGGAATATGATTAGGATGTATATTTGGCACATCTTTGAAAGCATATCTTATGTAGATGCGTTTCGCGAAACTGATTCTATATGTCATAAAATAGGTGTTGGTAGACCATCCTTTGACACTGGTCTCAAGAAAGAAGACATTCCTATGAAATTTTCCTTACGATTGTAAAGAGAACTATAGATATGCATCGTTATAAGATGCAATCAATGCATTAATTTCTTTAGCAGGCAGCATACCCCCAGATGTCCTGCGTCCTGCCGCTGGTTTGTTAACAATTTAATGAACGACAATCTGGTAAACGTATTTTTTTCTTGTGGCAAACTGTGGCTTCATCATTCAATTGTCAAAATATGCGAATATAGAACACTGATAATTTCCAAATTTTTGTTGAAATTCCATAAATCTTCATGAAATTGGTATTGAGATGGCACTTCCTTGCAAAAGAATAATGGGGTCTATTTTTTGTGTTATCGTCAAATCATCGTTTTGTCAGATCAGTAACAGTTTAACTGAAATGATTTATCAACTACATAAGGATGAAGTTCATTATATTTATTTTCACAATGCAATAATACATATGACTATAATAATAATACACTATAGCTATCTCTGTGAGTTTTCTTATAATCGTTTGATAAGTTGGCATACAAACAAATACAATTTGAGTTTCCTTCGAGAGCCATTATGTACTTCATTTTGCATTGTGTTCTTTATGCTCCCTTACTCAATAAATAGCATTGTCGATATTGTAACCCCTGTAGCTAATTTACAAGAACTAGAACAGACAATTATTAAAAAAATATGCAACAACCATAATGCTAGAAATGCGACAAAATGCTTCTCATGACACGAGGAGGTACAAATACTTGGGAATTAAACAAGAGTGGGCATTCTCAAAAGTTACTTTAATTTGGCTTTTCTGTTAATAAATACGTTTCGACGTTAGTTTTACATTTTAATTTCTTTCATTTTATATTATTATTATACACTTTTGTAAATACGCTTCTAGGGCTACGTGTCCGAAATTTAAGTTTATGAAACAATTTATTTGTGTTAATGAGTACATAATTAACAAAAAATATGATTAAAAAGTGATTGCTTACGAAATTAATTATATACATTATTTAAGGGTATTTTGTTATTCCTATGTAATCGAAAGTTTAAATATACAGGCGCTTCTTTCCACAAGGAAACGGTTTTTTATTTACTTATTTATTAATGTAATTTATTATAAATTTATAATTTTCTCTGCATTAAGTAGACAAGTTCGTTCTGTAATTCGAAGTTTTCGAGCAATTTTTCCCGTATGGAATGTTTCGATGCCAATATTTTTTTTTAGTCCTTATAATGATTGTTTTTATAAACTAATGACATTCTGTTCTCATTGACTAGTATTTTATTTAAGTTCCTGGAATTGTTACTATGAGTCCCTTTAAAAACTCTTTGTTATAACTGAAACAACTATGACACTACAGTGAAAATATATGTCAATATATGTTAACTTACAAACTAAAAAATTTTTGCATCATCTAAAATGAGATGAAAACAATTTACTTTGAAGTTTAAATATCCCTTCAAATCAATGTAAAATTTTGTATCAGAACTTTTGCGTATATTTTTCTTGAATTAATATTTTTAGGTTGTTCAGTTAAGCTAATGAAAATTTTTAGTTAATATTTCAATATAACCGATATATATATATATATATATATATATATATATATATATATATATATATATATATATATATATATATATATATATATATATATATACAGTGTGACCACCGGGAACCGGATGTTTTTAGAACGCGTAGTACGGAGCTTAGCGCAGTTGGAGTGGGGCAAATATGGTGTTACCACCTGCGCAATGTTGTGCCATTTCAATAACTATGGAGCAATGGACAGCAGTGCATCACGTGTTTGCATACGACACGTTTATTCGCAATGGCGAGTCAGTAATAACTACACAGCGGCTTTTTCGCATTCACTTCACTGTTGGTCGGCGGGGAGCTGTTCCGTCTCGCAACACCATCCTAAGATAGGTCAACAATTTGAGAACAACTGGCAGCATAATGAAGAGAAAGTCACAAGGTCCACAGAAGACCGTTAGAGCTCCTGAAAACATCGAGCGAGTGAGAGAGGCGTTCATCAGAAGTCCTACACGGTCCGCCCGAAAACATGCTATGGCATTGAACCTGCATCGCGAATCGGTTAGGAAAATCTTGCATAAGGACTTAAAATTCCACCCCTACAAACTACAGATTGTTTAGCAGTTAAAGGAAAGAGACTTTTAAACACGTGAGGATTTCGCTACCAGAGTGCAAGTGATTTTGGAAGATAACTTAGGTCTACAGCTTTTAATGAGCGACGAAACTCATTTTCATTTAGATGGAACGGTTAATAAACATAACTTCATGTACTGGGCTCCTTAAAATCCACGAACTATCCATAAACGACCCCTTCATTCCGAAAAAGTTACAGTGTGGTGTACCATTGGTCCTACTTGCATTATTGGTCCCTATTTTTTTGAAGAGGCCGAGCGTACCGTCACCGTTAACTCTAACCGCTACGTTGAGATGCTCTAAATTTTTCTTTATGCCAGAACTTCGCAGAAAGCGGATAAATTTAAGGAATGTGTGGTTCCAGCAAGATGGTGCCACGGCATATACTGCTAACGCATCAATGAATGTTGCCCGGCACATGTTCCTAGGAAGACTAATTTCACGATTTGGAGATGTGCCGTGGCCCCCAAGGTCTCCAGACTTTTCAATCTCTGATTATTTTCTATGGGGGTACTTGAAGAGCCGGGTATACGCTAACAAACCGCAGAATTTGATCGACTTGAAGAATTCTATTCGTGAGGAAATTATGAGTATCGATCGAGCGATGTTGGAGCGTGTCATGCACGATTTCGTGAAGAGGGTCGAAAACTGCATTCGACGTGATGGACACCATCTCGGTGACATATTCTTCCACACATGATACACATCGTAAATCGCATTGTGTACGCTTCATTCTCATGTTAATAAAACCTTATTATCTTGCGAATTCCTTGTGTAACAGTTATTTCAAAATCGTCCGGTTCCCAGTGGTCACCCGGTATATATATATATATATATATATATATATATATATATATATATATATATATATATATATATCTATGTATATACATACATACATATCGTTATTAGTTATAACCTACTTTCTTTTACTTATTTTACTTTTTTTTACCAAAAAATCTTCTACGAAATTGCATAGTTTGATTTTACTGTAAATCTGGGAGAGACATTATAAAAAGAAATGAAATGTGATTTTCACTTCAGAATGTGCAATATACTGAAGTTATTATACTTATTGTATATTATATTCTAATTATAAAAGGCCTATTGTGAGTTTTTTTTGTACATTAAACATGGAGGACCATATCTTTGAGGCATTTACACACGTAGACTTTTGTCATTATTCAGAACTCAATAGAAAACAATAATATTTAATGTTTTAATCATTGGAATAGTTCTAGTGATACACCAAATAGGTATCGATATGGATAGTCCGTCAATAGTAGGAAAGATGTATGTATGAAAGCTATTTATTGCGCACCACGTGGGCGAACCAATATCCCAGTTTTGAGACTTGTTCCTATTCTTGACGACTTGTAGTTTTAGAATCCAATACGGTCAATGAGAATCGAGAACATCATATCAAAGTTCGTGACGTTAGACAAAAAAACAGTTTATTTCAAGCATGCATAAAAATGTTCCCAACAGACCAATATCAAGTTTAGAAAATGGACTCTCCTCTTGAAACCAAGTATTATTTAAATTTGTTATATGTGTAGATAGTATACTCGATATGTGTGTAGATAGTATTTTTAACAGCCGCTCAAGATTTAAAGTAATAATTTTATTGAATGCGTTTCAGTCGTGTAAGTCCTAAATAAAAAGTGCTGCGAGGTTCTCAGATCTAATCAACTTCAGATTGTTTATTAAGCGTATGTTTAAAGTAATTGCATTCTACTTCATCCACATTGTATGTATTTTGTTTGGACTCGTATTAACTATGAACTGTTGTATTTTTTTGGATTCTTTATCAGCGTCTTTGACCCCCATTTGTACGGAAGTACGCATTCACATCTTGTTTTCAAAGCTTTGGGATTTTCAGCCCAAAAAGGATTGGGAAATATGCGACATCTTAACATCTAGCCCAGCTTTACTTTGTTAGTATTAATAACATTTGAATAATTTTTATAGTTGATATGAATATTATGAATACATTAACGTCGGGCAATGACTATTGGAAACGCCTTAAATTATATACTAAAACAATATGGGAGTACTTCCGTATTCTACAACTAGCTGTGACGCCTAGATCTGGTCTAGGTAGTTCAGTGGTAAACCAGATTTGCTTTCGATTATAATCCATTAGTGAAATGCCGTGACATAAATTAAATATGTCAATGAAGCATTATCATCATTTAATAACCTTCGTACCATGTTCTCATATTTTCAGCTGATCTTAATTTGCATATATTATTGTTGCATTCGCCAATGTCTTAACAAAGATCGTTATCTACTTCTTATAAAGAGAGGCTGTTATTTTATAATTTCCTATTCAGGTTTTTTTACCCAATTACTGTTATTTTTCCTACTCAACTGCTATTATTTTTCATTACTGTTTTCTAACACATATTTGGACATTTCAGGCTATATTTGCAAATACAAGGTGTACCACGGGAGTGGGAAGTTTTGAAAATGTTGTTATTTCGTAATTATTCATAGGTTGCTGTGGATTTTCTTGTCACCTTATCTGTCATTTTATGCCATTTAGTAATCATGGAACAGTGGTCCGGTGAACAACGTTCGTTTACGATTAAATATTACTACAAGAATCATGACTATTACTACAAGACTACATCACTGTGTAGTCGCAGTGCAGCGTCAATTTCGAATTCATCTCAATATTCCTCGTTACGGAACAGTTCCATCTACCCACGCCATAAAGGAATGGATTCGCAAATTTGAAGAAACTGGATCAGCTAAAGATGTCAGACATAAGCGACCAAACAGAAGCGCCAGAAGCCTTGATAACATTGATCGCGTTACAGCAGCTATAGAGCGCAGTCCAAAACGTTCAAGTCGAAAACAAAGCCAAGCTTTGGGTTTAACTAGGACCACTTTTCTTCGAATTTTGCACAAGGATCTCCATTTCCATCCTTACAAAATCCAGATTGTCTAAGCAATGAAACAAATAGATCCCCCTGTTCGCCTGCATTTTGCTGAAACGATGTTAGAGCAAGAAATTGATGTCCACAATTTATGGATGTCTGATGAAGCACATTTCCATTTATCCGGCTATACCAACAAACAAAACTGCCATTATTGGGCTTTGGAAAATCCACAGGAACTTCACCAACAGCCGTTACATAGCCTGAAGGTAACAATATGGTGTACAATGTCTTCAATGGGAATTATCGGTCCTTACTTTTTTGAAGACCAGAATGGAAATTCCTTGACAGTCAATTCTGCGCGCTATACTGAAATGATTAACCAATTTCTGACACAGCGATTGAACATTTTTCCACAGAACAACCCAAACAGTTGATGCCAGCAAGATGGCGCTACTTCTCATACCGCAAGAACATCAATGGATGCTCTGTGAATATAGTTTCCAGGTCGCGTTATTTCCAAACGCGGGGACATTCAGTGGCCCCCAAGATCCCCAGATCTCACAGCATGCGACTACTTTTTGTGGGGTTACCTAAAAAAGTAAGATTTTTATTGATAAACCACGAGATATTCGGGAGCTCAAAATGAAAATTAGTGAAGAAATTGCTAACATACCACTGAATATGTTGCGTCGCGTTATGCAGAATTTCAACGTTCGACTTCAAGAGTGTGTAGAGAGAAGAGGACGCCATTTGTCCGGCATAATATTTAAGAAACAAAAATGGCACACAATTATCTTTTTATAGTTATACTTTGTTTTAATTAAATACAGTTACTTTCTGGATTACATTGTCTTCAAATCTTCCCGCTCCCATGGTCCACTTTGTATGTACATATAATTGTTTCTTACAACAGATACCTAATACAATAATATTTCGAATATATTTCTCATGATATTATTCAGGTAATTTTGAAGAAAAACATTTTCTATATAAGGGAAACTCGAAATGCGGTTTCCAATAAGAATATTATACGTCAAAGTATGACTACTAATACTATCGAAACTATTATATTGGGTTTATATGGAAACCGGTAACGTTTAAATTACAAGGTAATATAAATGTATTATTTATGCATACAACTCGTCAAGAATAGAACATGTCTTAAAACTGCGATGTCGGACCGCCCACGAGATGAGCAGTAAAAAGCCTGGTCTTTACCCAGTTGCGTTGAGACATTTTCAGAGTGAATATCTATGAATATACAGTGTGGAAAAAAGTTTGGACTACCCCTAATATTTTGGTAGTCTTCAGGTTTTGTGGAAAACGCTTGAACACGTCGATTTAGCTTTCCAGTTTCCCATACTCTATTAGAATTCATTTGTTTTTTTATTGACATCTGTCAAAAATATGACGTCATCGACATTTTTCTTAAATAACAATATATGGCGTGTGATACATCGTTTGAAAGCCCTTGTTTCACTCAGTACGTTTCTAGATTTGTTTGCGATTCTGTCGTGCAGTTTAATAATGGCAACCGTTCAATTGTGAAAATTATCTTAAATAAATTCCCAGTAAAAGAGTAACTTTTTCTTGTTTTATCAGACACAAAAAGCAAACATAATCACACTAAGACAGTTCTAAGGCTCTATAATTCAATGCCTGCCCTTACTTTAAGTATTTTGACCTCAGCTTGGTTGTAAATCCACGGTGGGGAAAAATTAGATATCTCAATGTCGTTGCAATAGCAGTTTTGGTCATAGTAAACTTAGACAAACCAAAATTAACGTCAGTATTGACAAGTGATAAGGTTGAACATTAGTAAGATTTTACTGTGATTGTGTTGTAATTAAAAAAAATCCTTTTTTAATAAACCAAAAATGTCGCTCAGCGAAAAAGATCGTATTAAAATTCTTATAATGGTTGGTTACTTATCTTACTAATGTTCAACCTTATCAGTTGTCAATACTGATGTTAATTTTTGTTTGTGTTTGGTTTGTCTAAGCTTACTATGACCAAAACTGCTATTGCAGCGACACTGAGATATCGAATTTTTTTCCCACCATGGATTTAAAAACAAGCTCAAGTCAAGGAACTTAATGTAAGGACAGGCATTGAATGTTAAAGCCTTAGGACTGTCTTAGTGTGATTTTGTTTGCTTTTTTTTTGATAAAACAAGAAAAAGTTATTCTTTTACTGGGAATTAATTTAAGATAATTTTCACAATTGAACGGTCGCCATTTTGAGACGGCATGACAGAATCGCAAAAAGATCTAATAACATAATGAGTGAAACAAGAGCTATCAAATGATGTATCACACGTCATATATTATCATTTAAGAAAAATGTCGATGACGTCATATTTTTAACAGATGTCAATAAAAAAACAAATGAATTTTAACAGAATGTGGGAAACTGGAAATCTAAATTGACATGTTCAAGCGTTTTCCATAAAACCTGAAGACTACCAAATTATTAGGGGTAGTCCATACATTTGTTCCACACTGTATATGTACACAGAGTTTGATCTAGCCGCGCGTAAAGTGCATCCTTTTTCCTTCAAATGCTGTCTCACCCTTTCTTCTACGCATACCTAGAAAATCTCACACTTTTTCCTATTCTATGACGAACAGTATATTTCGATATAGTCAGAATTTACAGCATAATATCTTAAGGTTAGTTTAATATAGAACTGTGCACTAAATATTAAATAAATATGCACTAAGTACTGAACAACAATTCAATTTTATTTAGGAAAGAAAATGCGTTTCTTAGGATAGCCAATAACAAAGTTTAGTTATTTTCCAAAAATAAAAAAACATCCATCTAAAAATAACAATAACACTATTTCTCTAAAATACTCTAAAATAGTATTTTAGAGAAATAGTTCTCTAAAATACTATCTGCAGATAATTGCAACTTTATAAAGTGCAATTAGTTAGTGCAATTGATAGATTCAATTTGCAGTTGATCATAAAAAAAATTCTTGTAAATAAACGGATTATTATAGCTTCAAAGAAGATGACTCCAACAAGCAATTACTTACAAAATTATTTTATTCTATAGTGAATTTTATAAGGAAGGTTATAAATTGTACACCAATTGTTCCAAGTTCTCTGCAAACCCTATAAGACTATACTCCCACAGATCCCTTTGAACAGCCCGTTCTTGAACTAGTTCACCAGCTACAATGTAAAAGTGAAACGTAGTATTTATTTGGATGTCAAGCATGTAGAAATCCAGGGAAATGAACTTGCGGATAAAGCGGCGAAAAAAGGGATTGGTTTGGTCCACCAGAGGATAGCCCTCTTTACAGCAAGGACTTAAAAATAAAATCGAGGCAATATTTTACGGATAATACGGCAAGAAGTATAGGATACACTAAATGCGAAACAACAGGTAAGAGCCTATGTTAGTAAATATAATTCTATACCACTAGCAGGAATAAATAGGTCACATGCATTTAACATCCAGCTACGTGTTAACAGGACCAATCACGAAATTGCGACAATTGTAATGTCACTTTAATAGTAACCCTCATAACTAGAGTAGGTATTCAGTCTATGAATACTATAGACTGGACCATTGACAGGTAACAAATCTATCAAATACGTTTAAATTACGCAAAAGTCGTGAATATAAAAAGTTAAAGAATACGCTAAAATTTAAAAAAAAATTAAATTTATTTAAGAAAAATTTATGAAGAAATGTTCAATGAACATGATTATGTTGGGAAGAAGTGCTAATTACTTTTGCGATCGATGTCCACGAAAAATAATTATGATTCATAACTATTTATAATTTATCTGACAATAATTTATTTAAAGAATATTTAACACTCGGAAGTTGTAGCCAATTCCATACCGTTGATTCGAACCGATTTTGCTACAAATTTTGTTTTTACTTTTACTTATATATCCCTAAAGTCCACTACTTCTTTTCTAACCATAATTTCTCTTAAGGATAATAATAAGGAGTCCATTGTCAGTCAATAATGTAATCGAATACCTCACAAATAAGAGTTAGTATATCTCTCAGCCAAGGTAATTTAAAATAACGCTTTTTTGGAATTGTTTCAAAAGTATTAATATTAATATTTTGTTAATAGAAGGTTGTTATTAATGTCAATAGAATATGTTTCTTAAGTAATTAAAAACATTTATTAATGGCAAGTTTTTGTTGTAAAGTGGCATATTTTTGAAATATATCCATTTCATTTATACCGACTGTGGTAACTGTCTCGAGAGTGTTGGTTTTATATTGTATTAATTTATTAAGAAACTTTTATAAGAAATCTCATAAGAATCTTTGAAATTGTCAGCAATATTAAGCAAAAAGCCATTTAGGTATGTTCTTAAGCCTTGGTTATGATTCTTCGCTGCAAAGGAACTATTGCTTGAATACATTTTAATGAGTAGTTGACAACCGGATTTTTGTCAACTTTTGGCAATTTTAACTGAAAGATTTGCACGTATTTCATTTTTGTTTATTTAAATATACTCAACATCATAATGAAATAAATGTGGCTATTTAGGTTATCAAATGGGAATGACCTCGCACCATCAAAATGTGGGTCTAGTCGTCTCGTCCAATGCAACAGAACTTTTTTAATATTATTTCACTCCCAAGTTTTCACACTTTGAATTATTGGGTAATATCCATATTTACATATTTTTCATTTTAGACAAATGTCGACTAAGTTACCTACGAAAACCTGGTAACAGAGGTTACCAAAATGATAGCAATGAAACCCTGGAAGCCTGCCTTAAAGACGTTAAATCGGGGTTTATAGGCCAATGGAATGCTCAGCTGTGAAGCACAAGAATGCTTGCAGAACTATAAATTATAAATTAAAAGAGCAACATGGAAAGGAACCAGGAGGTCAATCTGTATATATTGAATGGGAGGAAAGGCCCCTTTAAACTTTACCCTCTTATTACCAGTTCTAACAAATGTTCCTCGTGGTTGTGCAAATACCATGTAAAATATTTCATTTTTTGCTTAGAAACAAAACAAATAATTATTTAAATTGCATTTGCTTTCCTTAGAAAAACCCTTTTTAACTAAGAAAACATATTATTTTTGTCAGTAATTCTCAGTTTTCTATCAGGATGAACTGCAAAATCTACTGAACAAGGTAAAAAATAATATGTTTTAACTTTGCATCACAATCAGTTTCCTATGTATTTTAAATGAAAAACAACTGGTGGTGGAATGTCAGATGATTTAGATTAATTTTGCATCAAAAAAAAAAAAATATATAAGAAATCTGGCAAATATTTTTTCGCAATGAATGGATTTTGAATTTATAGGATTTCGATATGTAATCATATAAGTATGAAAATTTTAGGACGTTAGATATAAAAACTATAAACAATGAATCCATTATTGTCAACAAGACTGGTGCAAAGTCCGGCCGATTTGTTACTATTAAGAATCCCTATATTACTATTTATTTAACGAGTACTACATCAAATGCTTGGCGGGTCACTGACTGTTAAGAATGAACAAAGTTTTAAGCTACATCAATTCTTTGTGATAAATCTCTTTACAGAGAAAACAAAGTTTTTCAACATATTTACTACTACACTAAACACTAAAATACTATACACTACACCCGACGCGCGTTTCGCTAACAAAGCTTGCATCATCTGGAGATGATTCAAACTCTAGTTTTATAAACACTATACACTAAAATACTATACACTACACTCGCCGCGCATTTCACAAACAAAGTTGGCATGATCTGGAAATGATTAAAACTCTAGTTTTAATCATCTCCAGATGATGCCAACTTTGTTTGCGAAACTCGAATGTAGTGTGTATCTAATGTTTTGGTGTTTTAAGAAAAAATAGGTCAGAATTCTTCTTAATGTTGTTTTAAAAAATAAAACCCGCCACAGGTAAGATTCCACATTTGTCCCGGATTGAAACTGAACGGCATATAGCTGTTTCGAAGTTATTAGTTCTCATCAGTGCCGTACACGGTACGCCGATCCAGGATAAATGCCGAATGAATGTTGTGGGGTATACATCTTTATCGATTCGATTTATGTCAGTAACATCGGAAATCGAGGAAGGAACTACCAAACCGCCAAGCAGTTATCAAAGTAGTTCCCGAATAGCAAGGCTATTATATAATCGCTATAGGAAACAACTACTCCTCGGACTAAAGCCCCGCCCAGGCATTGAATTATACCTAAAAGTGATCTTCGACCTCTTTCTCGTGTTTCTGCACGATCTGCACGTTTCTGCAGAAACACGAGAAAGGGATCGAGGATCGCTTTTAGGTATAAATCAATGCCTGGCGGGGCTTTAGCCCGAGGAGTAGTTGTATCCTATAGCGATTATGTAATAGCCTTGCTATTCGGGAACTACTTAGATAACTCTTCAGCGGCTTGGCAGTTCTCTCCTGGACTTCCGTCTTATATGTTACTTAATGTTGTTTGTATATTTACAGACAAAAAGACTCTTTCCATGAATGGGTACTCTTTCATTCATTAACATATTGGTGTCACAGTAAAGTAAATATATGGACTAGAATGATAGAATCTCATCTTCTTATCCTACTTCTTTCAAGAAAATTTGACTGCTACTACTTAGATATCTAGAATGTCTATGTATCGATTTATCGACGGTAGTTCCAGCTTTAACAGTTCTTTATTCAAACCACGAGGATGATGATCTTCCCACCCAAATAATTTGGTTTCAACAAGACGGAGTTCCCATTTATTTTGGTGTTGATGTTATTTCTTGTCACAAGTTTTCCTGGTAGATTAATAGAGCTGGATAAAGTCGAACTGAATGGTCACGTCGTTTACGTGCTTCCTTCTCCTTGATATATTTCTTATCTTCGTGTGGGATTACTTAAAATCGCGACTCCATTTTAATACACCACATAACTTAGATCTGCCATAAAGCGACGAATCCCGATCAAAATTGGAAATATCAGCCCGAAAATTATTGATCAGTCAATATAAAGTGATTACACGCGCGTCAGTCAATATCATATTGTTAATGGAATTAATGGAACATTAAAATGTCTGCCAAAAATAAAGTCACACTATTAATAAAAATTTAACTATTAATGAGGATACACTTTAGCGAAGACTTATCGATAGAAAATGTATATTACAAGAATTTTATATTTCTTGAAGTTCTAGCTAGCAATTCAATTTAAATTTTGATATAATAAATTAGTTTCTAGGCAAAATACGTGAAAATTGATTTTAAAAATTATATACGAGAGTTAGACGAATGTAGATTAAATCTTGTATATACTAAAGTATGTATATTGATCTTTATTCAAGAGTGAAATTAAATTTTATTATACTCATATTTACCTTAATTTATACACATTGATATCAATAAATTCCGATTAGGTTAAAAAATAGTATAAAATCGCAGTATAAAACACCAATTAAAAATTTCAAACATACAGACACAGGATATATGCACATATATTCTAGCGAAAACGTAAATATGTATATGAAGGTCGGTGATAACGTTCTTATTTTTTGGCTGATTTAGCCGATCAACGACAGTTTAAGGTCGGAGTCGAAACCAGTTTATTTTTAGCTTATTTGTATGTATGGCGTATTAATTTCAATTGTTAATTCATTTAGATTTGAAATAATGATACCGGTAGCCAGCCTCCTGTTGCTTTGTATGTCTTAAAAGTGTGGAACAGAAGTCATATTGTATCCTGGAGAATCATGTTAGACGTTGCTTAATATATCACATGGCCTTTCATGTGATATATATCCTATCACATCAGCATTAGCAAAAATTCTGAAACATACAATGCTTGTGTAAAACAATGAATAAATTCGTTAAAATTTCAAGGAATTTTTGGGAAAAACTCTCGAATTGGTCTTTAGTTGAGCATTTTTTAAAATATAATTAATACATACAGGGTGATTTGTGTAGAAGGTTTGACATCATCAATGTTTTATTAACGGGAACCTCCTTTTTTATTGCTGGATATAAAAGAGCGCATTATTTACATACGATATGATAATAATTACATGTGTATAGGTTAGATAACAAAAATTATGAAAAACAAGTGTGCAATTTCAAAATACCAAACTTAATGTCAATGATTATTTAAAAAATAAACTAAGTGAAATGCTGAAATTATGCACCTTTGACTGCCTGATAGTAGCCGTAGCGACCGACAATTTTTTTTATTGCTGTCTCATCAAAATTTTCAATTATGTTTTTTTTTGGTAATTTATTTAAAGCATGAATTTCTAATACTTTGTCAAAAGCAGTGTGTTTGAAATGTCTATTGAGTAGTAACTTTGTTATTTTGTAAAAAATGGTTAAATTAAGTGAACAAGAAATAATTATTTCTTTGCATAATCCAATTTGGAGATATGTTGCGTATCCAAACAGAAGTACCTACTTGAATTGTTAAATTCAGCTCTTCCTGATTTGCAACCCAGTAACCAAAACCAATTCGACGAATTTGGCCATATTAATGATTTTTCTAGATTTTTCTCGACCTTCACCATCAAAAGATGATCAGCTCAAAGTTTTGTTGGCAATGCAACAAAACAATCACTCTATACTTAACCAATAATTGGCTTCTAATTTCAATATGGAAGCGTCTACGGTACATAAAATTCTGAAAAAACAAAGCAGCATCCTTACGATGTTTGTAAGGATTCTATAGAGAATCAGTTTCGGCTGCTTTGACATTTCTTAAAACAGAATTTGTGAGGTATATAAATGTCCTTATTTTATTTACAATCTACAGATCAATTTATAAGTAAATACTATTATATATCTAGGATAGTTGTCCAAAGTATTTAGTACTAGTTATAATATTCTTCTGGGTATAATCAGTCTGAATATTGAAATTTATTTTATTGTTCATGTATTAACCTAGAAATTTTACACTTGTCTGTGATACGAATGCGCATAGTTAATATTGGCGAGCTTCTTGATCGCACATGATAAAATAGAATAACGTGAGATTACGTGGGTGGGTGTGGGGGAGGCTTTAGTTAGCTTAGTTGGGGTTTCAGTTTATACATAACTTATCGTCATCAGTCTATACATAACTTAAAATATTCATGTTATATTAGTGCTATGCCATCACCATATTATATTGAGTGTTTTTCTTCTGCAAATAAAAACCATGATTTGCATAATATGTTGCAAAGTAAAGGCGAGAATGATGATTTTTGTGATAGTGTGGTAGTCCATGAGAGTATTTAGTTTTCAATTATACACGACGCTATTAACAAGTCGATGATTATTTATGACAGACTAGTTGATTGGGATCAAGGATATAGATTAACCCTACGTGTCATATAATATAAAATGATTTGATGATGTGAATAAAATATGCTATTATTAATGTACTATTCTATTACCAATTATTTCTACGTTTCTTCTGACTAACTTCTACGAGTAACTACTACTACTTGTTGGTAACTACTGTTACTTGTACTTGAGAGATTTGAAATCAAATTGATAATCGATAATAGTATGGATGTATAGCATCTACAAGTGTGTGGCTCATACTATTCTTTATAGTTTGATCTAATAAGCTTCTATTATTGTTAGGATAATAACGGATTTGCAATTACTTACTTGTAATAAATTATATATTTTTACAAGTCCATAAAGTTATTTTAAATACAATTAATAAATCTTGGTTTATATGAGTTTGAGTTGTGTTTCATCTACAACAAATGTATGTACGAAAAAACCAGCACGAAAGGGAATATCAAGAATGGCTTAGCACAAAATAAGGAAAAACATTTAATTATAAAATTTTATTGATATGTTACAGAAAAGAAAAATAGGTACACCTCAAGTTTTTTCACATCTCAACACTAACATTTACTTTCCAAGGACGTCTGGGATCCACTGACCGCCAAGAGCACCTTCAACGGCGCCTTTGGATAAGACGGGAGCGACACCTACACCGTAGGGTGCAGCGACACCTACAGTGTAGGGTGCGGCGAGTCCTAGGGGAGCGTGAACGGCGGGGGCGGCGACTACAGCGCTGTGAGCGACTGGTACATCAGGGATCCATTGTCCTCCGAGAGCACCCTCAAGAGCTCCTCTGGCACTGACGAGCCCAAGAGCTGGGGCGACGATACCGCCTGCGCTGGCGGACACGACGGCGATGAGGAGGACGGCTACGGCCTGCGAGCGGGATGGATTAAGTAAGCGATTTTTGGGACGTATAAAGGGGTGATATGAAGGTAAGGTTAGTTAGAATGACCTTTAGAAACTTGTCGCGACTTTTTCTATACCATATCCTACAAATTTTGCCTTTTTGGGTATGTAGATGAGGGAATTTATGAAAACATGTTATAATATAGGTAATTTAGTTGCATCTAGAAGCATTTTAGGTATTTCTGTATTATTTTGGACACACTGACTGATGTCTCTTATTCTTCCTAACTTTATCTGTTGGTTTTTTCGTCGATGCATTCAAAAATATAATTCTGGTTTAAAATTAAAATATAACTAAAATTTTTAATTCAGATTCCAATGGAATTAAGGTAATATTCATATATCATATTCATTCACAATTAGACTAAATGTATAACAAAATAATATTCCAGAAATTAATTTTTGGTTGGTACTTAAAGCGATTTCTGAATAATCGTGATTAAATATTTTAGTTTGAAATGAATAAAAAATATTGTTTGTTAAAATGTTGATTTAAATAAACACTTGAGATTGTCAAGACTTACAAAAAATAGTAAGTAAATCATAAACTAGATACTAAAAAAGTTATTAAAAAATCAGTAATTCTAAATGATCTGAATTAAAAACATGTTATTGAAAATATAATTTTATCTGGTACACATTTTTCTGCATGGACATCACTTGGATTAAATTTAGTTTAGTTATATAATTTCCAAATTATTTCTGCATTTAGGAAACCATTCGATTTAAAAATTATGTGCTTACTGTATAACACAATTTATGGGCAAATCTATGTAAATTCAGACAAGGGGAATATTTTGACTTATGAAACGCATACCTGCGTTTCATAAGTCAAAATATTTATTTTAAAACTCAAAATAAATATTATTTTTTAGAATGCTGATAAAAATAAAGACTTGAGATTGATTAGACTAAAATATAACAATTTAATGTTTTATAAACTACATCCTAAAAAAGTAACCTCGTATAAATATTGAGTATTTTCTTTCAAGTGAAGTATTTATTTATATTTATTTTGATAAAGTATGGTAGAACCTTAGATGAATTTTTGTTATAAAATTATTTTTGCATTAAATTAAAAATGTATGAACCCTTTCAACTATTTATAAAGCATATGAAAGAAGTAGTTAATATGAAAAGATCGTTCATGCATTTAGTTGAATTGATTTGAAGTTTAAATGTAAATATTAAAAACATTACTACTTACCAAGGAGTTCATTTTGTTCTGTTGATTGTGAGTAAGTGACACAGTTTGACGGAATTACTATGTATATTTATATAGGACCGATAACCTTGTCCACACCCAAAATCAGACAACAACGTACGTACCTTGTTTTCCGTGTGTATAATCCAGATCATTACAAAAAAATGATGGAATTAAAAAAAGTCCTGTTCACTCGTTTTTATCATTAAATGATAGGATGATTATAATGGTAAAAGGAATAGCGAATTCGCTAGGTGGCTCGCTCAGTTACTGGGATTTATGATAGATTATAACTGAGTTATTTAGTGAGTTAATTATTTTTTTTTTGCTAATTATACATTAATGTTTTAGCAAAATAGTATTTATTTTAATGATTAGTTTTTTCTGTAGTTTTGCGTATCAACAATTCTGGACAATCATGTATGTATTTCTTATTGTATTTAGTATATTATGTATTTTATTTCTTGTGTATAATATATGCAATATTTTCGAGTATTACGTTAGGTAGATACATGGAGTATATGGCAGGGTCACATTTTTGACTTACAAGTACTTTTTTTACGAGCGCCTGTTTTCTCTAGGATATCCACTTTCATCCAAATCGGTTTTATTCATTCATAAACATACCATTTTAATTATAATTGTAATTGATCTGCAACTTGTTCTGATACATACACAAATAATTATTATGGAGCATATTTCATCTTAAAAGAGCCATTAAAATAGATTTGTTAATATTTTAATATATTTTATTGTTATTACAGATTTTTTAACAGCAAATTGTACCGTCAAAATTACAGGATCCTTGCAAATATACAACATATATGTAAATAATATTTTCCTTGATTTTACATTTCGCTTTTATGTAAATATGCATACATTAAGATCAAAGATATAAGACACATACAAAGTGGCATAATAAAGACTTAGCAGTAATAGCTTATATGAGAAATATAGCCGGACTCAGTTTAATCGTTAATGGGTATCTTCACATATTTAGTTAGGTGATGACTTTAAATTTATATATTTATTCAGTTATTAACTATGACGAATTATGAATTATAGATGTATTTATTAAGAGCTAAGATGTATTAATTTAAATAGTTTTATACGGGAGTAAAATTCTAGCTGGAATAATTTATACAACTCAAATATGGAGGATTTAAATAGAAATTCCTAAAACAGGTCGATCTTGATTTTGGTCGCCCAGACTTAAGGGGCAATAACTATTAGTTATCTTCCACCTGGGAGATGTAAACAACTTTTATTTTATGTAAAGGTATATCGATAGCCACATCAAGAGAAATAAACGTATATTTTGTATTACAGTTTTTTCAACTTAATGTTTGTAAACATAATAAAAACTTAATTCCTATATTAATTATGATGACATTGAAAAACATTTTCAAAATGCGTACTATTTATTTCTTGACAAGAATCTAATCGATGACAAAGCTCAATCCTTTCTTTCTGTAGCACCTATTGTTCAAGTATTCCCTCCTCCGGTCCAAATCAAGTGGGGCAAGGTCCAGAGGTCTTGCCGGTCACTCAAATGACCCTCGTTCAATCCACCCATTTGGAAATATTCAAATATAAAATATTGACGGACAGTTGCGACATATTGTCATCAAGCTCCATCTTATTGGAACCCTATTCTGACTTCACATAGATCTAGATCTACTCTTTGGGAAAGAAAAATTGTGAAATATGAAATAATATATTTTTGAAGGAAATTTAGATATGTTGGACCATCAAGGTTATTATTGAAAAATAACCGTCGAAGAACCGTATCATCGATTACGCCAACCTAGACATTTATTTCTTTTTGGACGTTGGGTATGACTTTCTCGCATCCGGTGGGGGTAATTGTCAGCCAAGTAATGATAATTGTGTCGATTAACTTCACCACTTAGAGTAATTAATATACTTTCATCAGAAAAACTATCCATTCTAAATATATTTGATTACTATATCATAAACTTTTAACTAACTAAACTTTCCAAACAGGCCATCTTTAATGAGTCTTGAATCTTGTAAGGGTGTATTTATACTTCTACCAATAATTTCAGAATTGTGATATGACTAATATTAAATTCACAAGTGATTTATCGTGGGACTAGAGTTCTGGGTCTTTTTTGAAGAGCTGACAATTTAATTTGGTTTCATCTTCAACAATGCTTTACTTTTTTTAGATACATATCTCCCATGAGCAAACTTTCGGTAACGAGATAAAAATTTACTGATTATACCTTGGTTAATGGGTAGAAGATTTGGATGATGGTCCCTAAATAATTGACCAAGTCAATTGAGTTCAGCGTCTTTTGTAATACCCGATCATCATTATAATTTCACAAACAAGTATAATTAGTACTGTTCACAATACAGAATATTATTTTTAATAGTCATCAGAAATTTCATTTAATATAATGCCTTCCAATGTTCCATATATAAATATGGCGTATATTTTGAAAATAATTACAGTAATCTGTTGTGTAGTGATTCGGCAAAGTCATTTTAAGGATTTTCTATGAGTTATGCAAACGTGAATTTTACTTTAAACTATTACTGCATAGTTGATAGTGATAACTTTACAGGATCACGTAAAATGCTTGTAAAGCAACTGCTACTTTGAAACTTCTTTAAAGATTCTCAAAACTTCATTTGTTACTCAACAGTAACAAATAGTACAACATCACACGATTGTTGGACACTATGGATTGTTGGACACTGTGGTACACTACTTCATTGTTATAACAACATTAAGGTAATTTGATTTGGTAACGATATACCTACATTCAGTAGATTTCAGTAAAAAAGTTGCTTAGGAGTAATAAGACTATGTGGTTCCAATAGGCAGTGAGATGAAGAATATAACAATTGCAATATTTTGGATTAAGGTGAGTTCAACTGTAATGTCATATATTTGGTACAAATCACGTAATAACTACTGGTAGTTCCGATCTCAGTTGAAGCAACTTGGGTATTTCTAGAGTTGGTTCTTATTTTTAATAAAAAAAACATCAAATTAGTATGTATTACTGTAAATATTACTATACTGTTGCCGTTTCGTCTTATATTTGACGCTTTTTAAAAATTGTAAAAAAACACATTTTCCCTAAATATTTGCAACTTAAAAAAATTACATTAACAATAATGTTAGTACTGAATCCACATACATAAATATGTACACCAATTTTATATTTTCAGTAATAGTAAGAACTGATAATCCAAAATTAAATAATTTCCAAATAATTCATAGTTCAAGAAAACAAAAATTTAATTTAGGAAAAAATGCATTTAATGTCCAAGATACAAATATATTTTCCGAATTGACAAAATTAAAAAACTTTTCTGTTTGACAAAAATGCCGACGTTACGGCCCGAACTAAATTAAATTGTGAAAATACCCATTTAACATGTCCTGTTAATTATAACAAACAATTAAATAAATATATTTTACAATATCCACCACTGATTTTTACTAAACTAAATGATAAAGAAGGATAGTATCTGTAATAGATTTCATTGTTACTGAAAATATTTCTAAGAATTTATGTATTCCTTCATTATTACCGTTAGCAAGCAACAATTTTCTTTTTAATTTCATCATTTTCTGGCATATTATTATTTAGATCATACACACGATAAAAGCATATACGTTGGTGTCAGATTTCGAGGTAGGCAAGGTTTTCTATTCGTATATAAGCATGTAGAGTACGTCCCGAACTGTATCACTAATTCACAGTCAACAGAACAATGAACACCTTGGTAAGAAATATCTAATTAGACAGAAACCAGCGCGTCAGTTTCTTGCTACAATTATTTAACTCCTCTAAAAGATAAAGTATATTATTGTTTAATAGTTCTGGAGATATCAGTTATATTTAGTTTTCCATTTTACAACCCCATATTTATAAAGTGTATTAAAGCAACTAACTGTATTAAATATATTATATCTCTTTCACAGGCCGTCGCTATCCTCCTCGTCGCCGTTGCCTCCGCCAGCGCAGGTGGCATCATCGCTCCAGCTCTTGGGCTCGCCAGCGCCAGAGGAGCTCTCGAGGGTGCTCTTGGAGGACAATGGATCCCTGACGCAGCCGTTCCCCAAACAGTAGTCGCCGCTCCCGCTATCGCCCCACTAGGACTTGCCGCTCCTCTTGGTTTAGGAATCGCTGCACCCTCTGTTGTCTCCAGAGGTGCCGTTGAAGGCGCCCTTGGAGGTCAATGGATCCCTGACGCTCTTGGCAAATAAATGTTAGTGTTGAAGTGTGAATAAAGTTGAGATGTACCTACCATTTTTTCTTGTTTTTGTAGAATATGACATATTTGTAAATAAACTTGAACGATTTACACACTTTAAAATGTGCTAATATATATATCTGGTTGACCGAATCTTTACCATTCCATTGAGATGTATATTATGTAAATTCAAATTGCATTTAGTAAATAGAGAAGAAAGAAAAGAAGAAGAAAGAGAGGATTATCAAGATCACAAAGAAAGACAAAAGCAGAGAAGATTCGAATTCTTGCTGCGTATACTAACCTATATACTAACTAAAAATAAACAATTTTAAAACCTTAAAACGGACTTTTCCGCACGTAGAACATCTCTATCTCGAAATTGAGATGCTGAGAAAAAATAAACCATCACATAAATGCAGAATATGTGTTTCATGAGACAGTTTTACTTTTTTTAAATAGTCCACCATCGTGCTATCTCATAACCCATGGATAGCGTGGAGTGTGTCCTATCCACCTCAAATTCAATAGATGTCGTCTGGTAGACGACATCTAATCAGATTCAGTCGAGACCCGATCGATCCGACACGATTTAATTGAGTGATCGTAATAACAAAAATAAAATTCTCAAATAGTCCACCATCGTGTTTTCTCATGATCCATGGACAGAGTGGGGTGTGTCTTATCCACCTCAAAATCACTAGGTGTCGTCTGGGAGACGTCTCCAATCAGAATCAGTCAAAACCTGATCGATCAGACACGATTTAGTTGAGTTATCGTGCTAACAAGAATAAGTGTCGACAACAACGATGACAACGACACACACACAAACAAAATGGTTTAAAAACCATTTTTCTTTTAGTTTTTAAGCCGAAAAACGAAAATTGAACCCTAAAAAAATTTTTTTTACAAGATTACATTACTTTTCCGTGTATAGTGGAGTGCGGAAAAGTAAAAGGCTTGTAAATCAAGTGGTACGTGCTTCTTCGGCTTGTGAGTACAACGTCGCAGGTCACTGTCAACGTTTTGTCATCCTTTGAATTTGTCTTCATTAGGGCTAGTATTTCTATTATTATATATATTAGCTAGGGTTTCAAGATAATTGTAGTACCGTGACTAATATACTCGATGATATATATTCGTAAATTAAAAAATAAAAATTTTGTGAAAGTTTTCAGTCCATGAAAGCGGCACATGATTCCCATATTCCGGTCATCTAAATTTATACCTTTTAACTTCTCAAATCCTTTTGGCGGGACTTAGAACCTTCGGTGCAGCAAATATAGGTGACCAGATTTTAGAAACACCGAAATTATACGTTGCTCGGCGTAAATTTCGTCAAGTTATCACCATCAGAATTTAAAATTGAGTTTTGATAATCTGGCAGACGATTCATAACTAAAATGAACTCATAAATGAATCGAATAAGCAAATCTTAGAACATATATGCATTAGATAAACAATTTTAATAAAATTAAGTAAGTGTTTAACATATTTTTCGATCAATCCTCATATTAAGAAAATATTTTAGTGAAATATGTAGTGAACTAAGTCAAATCAAAATGAAAGTCAATGTTGTTCTATTTGTAAAATAACACATAATAATCAGCTTCATATCGAAATTAAGCTCGTGATTTGGAAATTCCAGATTACAAGTAATTGAGTTGTGCTGAGGAGGTACGAATACGAAACAATTCTTTATAGATGGTTATCCAATATATTATTTAAATTATGTGATTTGGATGCAGTTTTGATTTGATTCATTTGTTATTCATAATTATAATAACACAACTATACAGGTTATCCACAGGGCCTTGAAATAATGCCATCAATCTACCGACTCAACTGTTTTTATCTGTTCAGTCTCAGTTTAATGTCAATAAATAATAAAGTAAACTCAGTTATTCTCATACTAAAAATACTAACATCACTGTACACGTGATAGAAGTGAATACTTCTTTAGAATAAAGAATGAGAGAGATTAAGAGTGAGAGATTGAAAGAGAGAGAGAGAGAGATAGAAAGGAAGAGGGATAATTTTAAAAAATATATAACAATATAAAATTTGTGTAAAAAATATTCGGTTTATTCATTATCTACACTATCATCGGCTGGTGGTTCAGTTGGTAATACTGATATGATTGGTTTGTGATAACTAAAATATGAAATATATGTTCGTGATACGATATTTTGTAGATAACGTGTAAAAATTGCATCTATTGTTATTCCGATATTGTTGTTGATTCTTTGGGATTGTTATTTATAAGCAGACCAAATGTTTCTCGAAGAAGTTAATCAAATTTCTCGAAGAAATTTACATTGAAATCTCCCCCGAGAATCAAAGGGATTTTGTCTTCGCCTCTTCCAAGTGCATTTGCATCTGTGTGGCTGTAAACCAGTAGAGAGCGGTGAATGAAATATATTATATCTTTTAGATTTTAACAAGTTAAACGGTTCAAGGATATTATCAAATAATCACAGAACACAGATGTAAGTAACGTAAATAATTACAAAACACAATGATAAATATTCGGTACACACGCGTGCTGCTTCAGCTGTTAATATATAGCGTCTGGACACGTACATCTATAACGCGCGCATGCGCGACAATAGGGAGACGCGGATAGCCTAAACTGATATATATGATGTATAGCTCTCTTTCTCTTTCTCTCTATGTTATATATCTGTGTACTCTGTCTTGTAACGAAGCCTGTGTCTTAGGTATACCAAATGTATATAGCTCTCTTTCTCCTTCTCTCTACGTTATATCTTTTTTCTCTCTCGTGTAACGAAATCTGGAAACGTTACATTTTTTCCAATTCACTCTCCATTATCGTCAAATATCAGAACGCCGCCAAAGAAGTATTTACTTCAAAAATACTTTTATACTGATACCAAGTTATGTAGACATTCAAGGGAATTAATGAACAGGTTGATCATGAAGTGAGACAAGCTATTGATCTCGAAACGTAATCCGAAAGGAAAATTCGAACTGATCAATTTATTAATAAGGTAGAAAAAAGGTAGCTTCTAGAAACGCAGAGCATATGAGATAGAGAACAAACTGCACTAAAGAGAATTAAATCATCTGTAACTCCCTCGAAAGTACCTCAATGTTTATATAAGCGTGAACAAGCTGCTTTAAATAGGTTAAGAATAGGACACACTATTGATATCCATACACCATCCACGAAGTCAGTGGTGCAACGAACCACTAACCGTGGTACATTTTCTTTTACTCTATCCCAAATTTACAATAGAGAGATATGGACTGAATTCAAAAAGGAACAATACAATTTTAAAATATATCTTAAAAATAATATTAAGCAACACGGAAATTAAAAAATCACCTACCTTAAAATTTGCAACGGATTATATAAAGTATAGCAGTTGACTATCCATATGATGATAAGTAATTAAATTGTGATAATGTCACATAAACACGGCTAATTACTTTTACAGATGATGTAAAGGAAAAAAAAAGAGGCAAAAAAAAATTAATAAGTAATATAATTTTCAATGATATTAATTGTGATGGTGATTGTATACGTATTTTTTTTTCTATAATTCGTAAATACACATCTAGAATTCTTCATGTAAAATTCCATCGAAATGGTATATAGTTGTAATTTCTCGATTTTAAGGTTACATATCACTAAAAATATGTCGCTTTCACATTTTGAAGAAATAATTACTAAGATATGTTTTTAAAATTAACTTATATGAAGACATGACTTCTATTAAAAGAATAAATAAACAGTTTTAAAACCTTAAAGCGAAATTTTCCGCACGTAGAACATCTCTATATCGAAATTGAGTGTCCGAGAAAAAATAAACCAACACACAAATGCAGTATATGTGTTTTATGCGACAGTTTTACTTTTTTCAAATAGGCCGTCATAGTGCTCTCTCATGGCATGACCCATAGATAGGGTGGGGTGTGTACTATCCACCTCAAAATCAATAGATGTCGTCTGGTAGACATCCCTAATCAGAATCAGTTGAAACCTGATCGATCCGATACGATTTAGTTAAGTTATCGTGCTAACAAAAAAACTTCTCAAATATTCCACTATTGTGCTTTTTCATGACCGATGAACATGGTAGAGTGTAGTCTATCTACCTCAAAATCAATAGGTGTCGTCTGGGAGACGTCCCCGATCAGAATCACTCAAGACTCGATGGAGATCGATCCGACACGATTTAGTTAAGTTATCGTGCTAGCAAAAAATTTTATTAAATCCGACGACAACGACAATCACACACACATACAAACATACACACACAAAATTGTTTAAAAACCATTTTTATTTTGGGTTTTAGGCCGAAAAATGAAAAATAAACGCTAGAAAATAATTATTTTTTTTTAACACGATTACATTACTTTTCCGCGTATAGTGGAGTACGGAAAAGTAAAATATATAAATTTCACACAACTTATATGAAGTCATAAAATTCAAATGTGGCAATGTTTACAGAACAGTGGCGATTCGTGGTGATTTGTCATGGGTGGGCAACAACTAACTATTAGTAGGTTATATAGTGCAAAATAATGAAGTAAAACATAATAAAAAAAAAATTGTCTTATCACTCTATGTTAGTCACTGTACAAGTATATATTAAGATTTAAAATTCTTTCAGCTTTCAAGTTGAAAATGCATAGCACTAAAATTGGATAAAACTAGTACAGACTTATGAATGCCACACAATTTTATATTTGCACATTTTCTAATACATTAATAACCAAAATAATTTTACTTAATAATATAACAAATACAGTGTCTACAGAGTACAGACCTCGCTGAGAGAAACAACGTTCTACAACGTCTCTGAAAACTGTACTCGGAAATACAGAAATCGGACTGATCGGAGATTCTCGATTCCGTCCCCGCTTTGCCGAAGGCTTCTTCAGCAGGGTGGTCTAGCCCACCCGTGTCACAGCTTACTCGAGACTTGAGTAAGCTGTGCCCATGTTTCAAATTGTTTGATGTAGTTTACACGTGTATAATTTTGTTTTTGTCTTCAAATTATTCGTAATTCTATTAATTAATTAATTCTATTCATGTGTTTACTGTTTATTTAATTTTATGTTCCAGATTCCCATATTTCTATATTGCGAAATAATTTAAACTTTCAAGGGATGTTGAAAGTATACCTATATCAATAATATCAATATTAATTTTAAAACTAATCTTGGCAAACACTTATTTACTTGTATTTATTTATTAAAGCAATAAATATAATTTTTATTTGTGCGAGGCGCTTGCGCTGTCTCGTATGTACAAAGCCAGAAAGGCAAAAGGCGTGGCTGCGCCCGGCACCCACCACGCTAGGCATAACCACGATAACTGTTAGTTCCACAGTTAGAAGAGTCAATTGCTGCACTTACTTGTACTGCAATTTTCCACCACGGTTGCGCTGTTAGTATTAGTATATATAATCAGAACTTTTCACTGTATTATTGTTGTTATGTAATATATAATGTATTTAATTAATTCATCATCATCATCATTAGGTCATCAGTCCTAAGACTGGTTGGACGCTAACCTCCAGCTTCTCCTATCTTGTGCTAACCTACGCATTTCGCTAATTGTGCTACAACCTACATCCCTTACTATTTGCGAGCAGTAGTCCAATCTAGGCCTACCTCTGCCTTTCTTCACTCCTATTTCTGTCTCCAAAATATCGCGGACTATTCCCCCATGTCTCAGCAAGTGGCCTACCATTCTATCTCTTCTCTTCTTTAAGTTTTTCCACATACTCCTTTTCTCGCCGACTTTCTCCAATACTTCTTCGTTTCTAACCCTATCAGTCCATGGTATTTTCATCATTCTTCGGTAACACCACATCTCAAAAGCTTCTAATTTCTTCCTACTTGCTTCCCCTACCGTCCAGGTTTCGCAGCCGTAAAGTGCCGTGCTCCATACATATGTTTTCAAAAATCTCTTCCTTGTTTCTAAGTTTATTACCCCCGAGCATAAAAGTGCTTTCTTTTTGTTAAAAGCTACTCGACCCTGCGCTATTCTTTGTTTTATGTCTTTATCGCTTCTTCCATCCCAATTTATTTTACTTCCTAAATAAGTGAAGTCTTTAACTTCCTCCAATCTTTCATTATTAATTTGTACTTTCGTTTTTGCTCTGCTCTCGCGCCCTCTGCACACTAACACTTTAGTTTTGTTTTTATTCACCCTCATTCTGTATTCCTCTGTCAACACTGCCTCCATTTCGTTCAATGCTGATTCTAGTTCCTCCTTACTAGATGCTAATACTGCTATATCATCCGCGAATCTCAGCATTTTTAGTTTCTGTCCCTGTACTTTAATCCCGAAATCCACTCTATCTTTTACCACATTAATCGCCTCTTCGATGTACAGATTAAAAATTAGTGGTGATAGGTACATCCTTGTCTTACTCCTTTCCTAATACCTACTTCCCTTTCCTCCCCTTCTACTTCTATAACAGCAGTTTGCTCTAAGTATAGATTGTGTACTACTCTCCTATCTCTATACTTCATTCCCGCGCTCTTTAGTATCTCGAACATTTTTTCCCATCTTACGTTATCAAAAGCTTTTTCTAAATCTACAAATCCTATATAAGCGTTCTTTCCTTTTTCTATTGTTTTCTCTAACATTACTCTTAGCGCCAGAATAGCTTCGCGAGTTCCCCTATTTCGCCTGAACCCGAATTGGTCTTCTCCTAGTATTTCCTCCGCTCTATTTTCCATCCTCTTCTGCACTATTCTAGTTAGGATTTTTGACGCATGGGAAGTTAGGCTAATCGTTCTAAAGTTCTCGCATTTGTCAGCTCCTCTCTTTTTCGGTATAGTAACGATAATGTTCCTCTTATAATCCTCCGGCATCTCGCCCGTTTCGTATATGTATTTTACCAGTTCAAACATCCTATTTACTACTTTCTGTCCCGCACATTTCAAAATTTCCGCCTGTATTTTATCTACACCCGGCGCTCTATTATTCTTTAGCCCCCTTAGTGCTATTTCAAATTCCTCTCTCAATATAGGTTTTCCTAAATCTTCCCTATCGATGCTAGATTCTTCCTCTAATATCTCTCCTAATTCCTGACCCTCGTATAAATTTCCTAAGTACTGCTTCCATCTATCCGCTTTCTCCTCTCTTCCTATCAGTATGTCCCCCGATTGACTCCTAACATTTCTACTTATTGTTCCTATATCCCTGAAGTTCCTCTTAATTATTTTGTAAGCCTCATCGGTCTTACCTACTTGCAACTTATGTTCTACTTCTTTGCATTTCTCCTCTATCCATTGTTCTTTCGCTTTTCTACATTTTCTAATGATTTCCCACTTTATTGCCTTATACGTTTTCAGTCCTTCTTCGTCTCGTCTGTTTTTGATTTAATTAATCTGTCTTAAACTAGTCTGATTTAATTAATTACATATTACATAATTATATCTTCACTAATTTCTATAAACGATAAATAACGAACTTTGTGTTCCGGAACTGTATGTTCGTCAGTTGGGTGGGCACTGCCCACCCTGCCATCCCTGACCAGCCGCCACTGTTACAGAACACTCTGTAATTCCTATCTTATGGAGGATAATCCAGATTATGTAAAGAATAATTCTAATAGAACTAACACTGCCATGAAAGAGAGAATTCATCATATAATGTCATAATTCAAAGACAAATTTCTTTCTTCCTCAACGATACAGTTCGATAAGAAATTACGTAATCCCTACAAATTTTTTACAAGAATTCCAAATTAACTCGAAAGCATTTTGTCATCAACGAAAGTTTTGTAATATTTTTTCGGCGAATGACGGGCCTTTAGTAAACTTGCTAACTTTATAAATATAGTTGAAGCAAAACAACATAATTTTTCTTATTTCATCATTCATCTGGATCGTGCACGCGGAAACAGGTATAGGTTGGTGTCTGATTTGGAGGCAGGCAAGGTTGACGATATACATATAAATACATGGAAAAAGTTCGTACTTTTATCACTAATTCACAATTAACAGAACACAATGAACACCTTGGTAAGTTGTAAATTTTATCGATAATATAAGTATCTGCAAAATATTCTTATCAAAATAATTACTTGTGTATAAATGTTCATTAATTAGATGTTAATTAATTTGTCATAAATTATAACATTGGTTGAATCCTCCTACATTGATCGATGCCCTAACATTAAATGTATTTGACATGCAATTTATTTGAATTGCAATGTACATTTATTGGAAGAGCAAATAAACACAAGTAATTAATTCTATGTTGACTATATCATACTTTTAATGAGGATGATGTGAATTCAACATTACAATATATATTCTAAAATATCATTCCATTAATTCCTCTTAACTTTAATGGTTGATATATAGAAAGATATAATTTTCATAAGACTTTATAGCACGCCATTCCGTCAGTTTCTTAAATATCCTGATAAAGGGCTAAACATCCAATTTATATAGTTCATTACATTCTGTATACGTAGTTTTATAAGCAATTTCATTTACCCACAGAACATAATGTTCAGGTAACATATTTTAATACCATAATTTTTTCAATCTTCGAATGAACGCCATTAGAGATATCAGTCGTATCATACAGACGATACAGGATGTGTTCAAAATTCCTATGCCTTCAAGTGTGCATCTTTGGCGCAAGTTTATTCAACCAAATTTTATTATCACAGGCCGTAGCTGTCCTCATCGTCGCCGTCGCTTCCGCCAGCGCAGGTGGCATCATCGCTCCAGCTCTTGGGCTCGCCAGCGCCAAAGGAGCTCTCGAGGGTGCTCTCGGAGGACAATGGATCCCTGACGCAGCCGTTCCCCAAACAGTAGTTGCCGCGCCTGCTCTCGCTCCCCTTGGACTTGCTGCCCCTCTCAGTTTAGGAATCGCCGCCCCAGCCGTCCTATCCAGGGGCGCCGTTGAAGGCGCTCTTGGTGGTCAGTGGATCCCTGATACGCTCGGCAAATAATTTGTTAGTGTTGAAGTGTGAGTTATGTTAAGATGTGTCGGCCATTTCGTTTTAGTTTTTGTAAAATACGCCAAATTTGGAAATAAATGTGAATTATTTACACACCTTAATTTGTTGCCCTGTTCATATTGTTAAACATTTACCACCTTTACTATTTATTATTATAACTTACATCTACAAATCTGTGGGGAAAATCTGAAACACAGATTATGCTAAAACTAGTATTACGTTTAAATATAATTTAAAACTAAGGACTAAGCTGCACTTATCATCCTACCAGTTTTCTTTAGAAGAAATGAAATCCATCTCACTGCGCAAGATACAGTAAGGCAATCGCGCAATCTATTTAAAGTCTCGTGCCTGTTGGTTCCAGACAAAGGCGAAGCTGCCTCAAGATTTTACAAATTTTATTGCTGTCTCACACGGGCAAATATTAGATAGATATATTTTCAAATTTCACGATCTGTATACAAGTAGTACACGTAGCTTTGTGTATCGTTCATCATCGGAACCAGTCGTTTCTTACCACTGACGCTACATGCACTTAAATAGCGCGAATACATATTCGAATATGAATTTAAAATGTGCGCTATAGTTAAATTCATACTACTGAATCGTTGGTCGTTTTCTCCGTATTAGATGGTGTCAGTTTGGAGTATGAAGTAATATATTAAATAGTGGATGTTAATTATGGAAATCAAAATTGCGATTACAAGTAAATAAAACTAGATATTAAACAAACTAAGAGAAAGAAATGCCTTACTTTGTTTTCTCTGTTTGTTTTTTCTCTTTTTTGTTTACTATGCTATCTGTTACAACATAATAATAGGCATATTTGCTAACAGGTAAAATGACGTCAGAGGGTTGTGTCAGACTACACATATCCCCATATAGTTTACACTAAATATATCTTATGACTATTTTACACACCTAAAGGTTAATTCATATTTTACTTATTAATTAAATGGTAAACTCAGTGGAGTCTCTCATGTTAACCACTTAGTTTGTTCACTGTTGTCAAATAGATTTATTATAAGTACATTCGAGTGGCTTTCTAACCTCCAGTATAGCTTATACTACACTTGACAATCACTTCAGCGACTGTCAGCACCTTCAGATCATTGTATATGTCTCTGATTGTCATGAGTCATGGAGCGTCCATTGTTTCACGTAATACCTTTGATTAATACCTCTCGATGATGGATGTAGTCGATTCTGATGCTGTACCCCAGTGCTGCAGTCCATATGCGTAGACTGGATTGATAATTGCATTGTATACTAACAATTAGTTCGGGGTGGGAAATTTTGATTTGCGACCTAAGAGCCAGCAATGTTTTTATAATTTAAGACCAAGTTGCTTATGTCTGCTCCATATATGATTTGGTTATGCCAATTTCCGATCCAAGTGCATGCTCAAATACCTTACACATGCTGCTCTAATAACTTGTTTATCATTAAGTCTAATACTATGTGATTCGATTTTGAGTCGTTTATTCTTATATGCCATGTCATGTCTTTGTCCAGTTCTTAATATGATTCAGGATCTCGATGTACTGTCATGTTTGATGTATCACCTGCAAGCGTTGAAGTGGTTATTCTGTTATTTGTGGGTAGGTCTGCAGTATATCAAATATAATATTGGTCTCCATACACTGCCTTGTGGCACGCCTGATCTTATCGGATATGCTGTGTGTTCAGTGTCACATCTTACTCGAAAATGTCCCTGTGTTAAGTATGATTATAAGGTATTGTAAATTGCTTCAGGTAAACTTTCTTTGAATTGATAGTAATAAGTAATCCCTGATGTCAGACTTTATCAAAAACCTGACTGACATCAAGGAAAACAGCGACGCATTATTCTCTTCCCTCAAAAGTCTTATTTATTGTGTCAACCACTTTATGTACCTGCTCTGTGGTTGAGTGGTGTATTCTAAATCCAAACTAGTGATCAGAGATCAGGGTTTTCTCCGTTATTATGTTTAATATCCTCTTTCCTCTTTTTTTTTTTTTTTTAGTGAGAAAATTTGCTTGCCCTCACGAGCCGCCTCTGAAACCATCAATCAAACTCACGTAGAATCTATTATAAAGATATGATTTATGCAACCCTGATATAAATTTAATTCATAATAAAATATTGAATATAAATTAATTTTAGTAAATGATTAAAACATATTATTATATCGGTCAAGTTTAGGAGTTACTTTAAGTTAATATGTTATATCAATGTTAAAAACGATTTTACTAAACAAAGTTATTTTATAATTTTTGCTATTATGATTTGGTCAAGTTGTAAAAAAATTAATACAAAGCAATGTATATTTGTACTTATAGATTTATAACTTAAAAAAAAACAACACGAGGTTTCTATGAACTCCGGGGGATTACACGCGTTTTAAGGCAAAGAAGTTGACATCATCAGGAGATGATTAAAATTGTTTTTGTGATTAAACTCAGTTTTAATCAACTAAAATGAGGTTAACTTGGTTGTCAAATACATTATGTAATCTGACGGGTAATAAAACATGATATTGTTGTTATATAGTTTTATTTGATTTTATATCATCTACGGTGTTAATAAAATACTTAAATCAATCTAAATGAAAACGTTAAGATAAAAAATCGTTTAGATTGTCAAAAAGAAATTGTTTAAAATTAAAATTATTTATTAGACATTAAGTAATTAGTTTGCCTTAAGTGATCTCGTTTATTTATACAAACGATTATGAAAATTAGAATGCGAATAAAAAAAGCATATTGTTGTGGGATGAAAAAAACGTTTAAATGTAGTATCACGTAACTCTCATCATTCCGCCGGTTTAACAATGTCTTTGATGGGATCTTACTTTCAATAGGATTGACGTCAATGTCGCAAACTGATCAAATATGTTAAAACGTCAGAGTTTAAAGTCAGTGACCTATAGGCCCAAGAAATTATTTCCACACCAAGGGACGAATTTAATATTAATGAATTTTGTAAATAGGAAATATAATAGACAACACATATTTCTTTAAAAATAAATTTATATGCTGTTCTTTGAGAAATTTTTCCTCAAGTAAGTAGTACATAAATTTAAAATATATTCTCACGTATAGAACAGTGTTTATTTTAGTCAAGAAGTAAAAAGTATTTAACTATAATCATGTCTCAGTCTGGACAGAGAATAGCAAAAACGTAACTGCACACAGAAAAACAGACATTTCAATTACAATTAAATTGAATGTGGGTGCAGAAAACCAATAAAATAAATAAAACAATTTTATCGTTGAACTACGCAATCTACTGTTAGTTTTTCGTGACCCTTAACAGTTGGTATGTGAAATATTGTATAGTTTATTTCATCGCTATTTGCCAAATAAAAAATCTCAAACATACCGTGGCTTGTTTTTATATCTAGGCTCAGGTAGACTGTTCCGTTTATCGGTAAGATAAGAGAGTTTATTTGGCAAGTAGCGATGAAATGAATAGTATAGTTTATTTCACCTCTATTTGCCAAATAAAAGATCCCAAACGGCTCTTATTTCATACCGTGGCTTGTTTTTATGGCTAGACTCAGGTAGACTGCTGTCTCTGGTAGATTCTCTTATCGGCAAGATAAGAGAGTTTTTTATTTGACAAATAGCGATGAAATAAATAGTATGTATATAGTGCTATTGTAATACAATGTATAAATCTTTTGGAAAAAACTCTCGGACCTGTCAAATTATATTTTTGTTGCGTATTTTTTAAATATGATTGATATGAAAAATTTAATAAATTAAATATCGTGAATCGTTCTCTATCTAACAGTAGCCAAGAAGAATAATAACACAGGCCTACAAATTTTGACATCTCGAAAGTTCATTTGGGTTTAATAAGCGAGTTATTTATGTTGATTTCATATGTACCTTCCGTATTTGCCCCTCACGTAAAGTTTTTAATCAACTGAATAATGAGAATAAGTTAAAACCTAAAGGAAAAATTACAGTTTACTACAGTTTAATAAACAGTTTACATACAGTTTACAGTTTAATAAACATTATATTTAATAATCATTAGAGAACATAGTAAAAAGCAATAACACAAATAGTTTTGAGTCCCTAATTTATTGTTTTCTTTGAAAATCTCTCCCTTTTTAACAAAAGCTTTCGTTTTGTAATTTTTATTGTGTAATCATTCGTTGGATGTTCTCTTTTCAGCATCCAGACTTAATCTGCCATCGTCGCCACGTCCTATTGACCCTGGTATCTCTTTTCCATCTCCATTATGTTTTAATAGACTCTTTCACCTTGCTCCGCACTAACAGCACTAAGATTTTCTGGAAAATAATCCAAATAAGCATGCATAAAATGAATTTTTATGCTCATATTACATCCAAGTTACTTAAATTTATCCAGAATTTTGTTGACAATTTTCTCATACTGCGGATTTTTCTAATTTCCAAAAAATTCTGCTACATTTTTAAAGCATTTCCAAAATTATTTTTCAATTTCTGTCATTGTTTCTTCAAATTGTTGGTCCTGCATTAATTTTCTTATTTGTGGTCCTACGAAAATGTATATACGTATATATAAACAAACTTACGTATATATGTAACTAATAAAAACAATTCCCATATTTATCTATAGCTTTTACGTATTGCTTCAATAATCCTAATTTAATATGAAGTGACGGCAAAAGAATTTTTTGCAGATCAACCAAATTTACATAAATAACGTTTTTTGAACCCGGTGTAAAGTTTATAAAATATATTTGATGTGTTTTTATAACTTGTAGGTATTTTTAAAACAAAATAAAAACACATGACGCGATGTCACGTGTAAACAGCGGCGCCGCAGATATTGAGGCAAAATTAAATTTTATAAAACCTCGGTTTTAAGAACTACAAATTATTGTACAATGTACATTTACAAATACTGATGAGTGATGGTATGTACCCAAGTCAAAAAGTCAAAGAAAGTCCGATCACAAAATCTTTGTTGGCCTATGTAATTTTTTTTGAACATTGTCAATAACTTCAGGAGGTATACGTTATATTTCATACCAAATTATTGCTTTTAAATTTTCAAAATTCTCCGACCTGATAACGTATACTTTTCTCTTTAGATATCCTCACAAAAAGTAATTTAGCACTGCCAAATCTTAATGATTAAGTTACTACTCAATAAACAATTCCAACCCACTGTTTCTGCCGAACAACTAAAAAATTTATTCATTAAATTAATAACTCCAAACACCTGAAAAACTATTTAACGAAGTGCAAATTTAAGTTTTTATTTGACAGCAATAAAAAACCATTATGGGTCACTAAGACTACTATGACGCAGCCAACGGTGCATAATTTTAATATTTCAGTTACATTACTTTTTAAATAATTATTGCCATTAAATTTAGTGTTTTGAAATTGCACAATCGTTTTCCTCCATTTGTTTTATCTCACTTATACTCACACTAATGCAGTTATTACCGTAGTGTAGGTAAAAAAAAAAACGTGTTTTTTCACATTCTGTAAAAAGTGGGTTGCTATTAAAAAAAAATATCGATAACGTCGATATTTTTAATATCGACGAGAAAATATCGATATCGTTATAGCTCCAATTAAAAACAATTAAAAAGTTATTCCTTTTATTTTTAATTAATTTATTCATTACTTTACAAAAGTACTGAATACAGTAATAGGTAGTGTGGTACAAGAAGCACAAATACAAAATACTATATAGTCCCTTCAAATTAGGAAAATCGAGGGAAATTTTTCCAACAGCTAAGCGACCTGCACAGAAAGTTGTGTTGGGGTTGTGTCAACATATTTTTCACCTAGCGCATGATAAAAAAGGGTTGTCTTTAGATATATATATATATATATATATATATATATATATATATATATATATATATATATATATATATATATATATATATATATATATATATATATTGAGCGTTTTTTCGGTTTTTTCGGTTTTTTGCGTTTTTCTGAAAAACTATGCATTTTTGGGAAAACATTGTCTCATTTTATGTTGCAGATTTTGCGATTGTCCACAATTTTTGTTCTTTTAATTTTTTCGAAATTCTGCTTAGTTGCGCCGCTAGAGCGCGCTGAAGTATTTTTGAGCTGCTTTTTCGATTTTAAGCCAAAACTATGCATTGTAGAGAAACATATCAATAGATCAAAGTTGTAGATATATAAATTTACGACACATTTTGTTCTCTAGTTCTTTTAAAGTCGCACGGTTTTGCCACTAGAGGGCGAAAACCGTTTTATTTTTTTTTTAATACTCTTGTGCGAATGAAAAAACACTCTAGCGCATTATTTTTGATTTATAGGCAAAACTATGCATATTTTGTAAAGAAAAGTGTAAGACAATTTGTAGGAAGTTTATTGCTCTCCAACTTTTTATGTGATTGAACTTTTCTAAAGATGCATAGTTTTGCCTATAAATAAAAAATAATTTTCTAGACTGTTTTTTTTTTCATTTTCATAAGAGTATTACAATCACGTAAATATAAGTTATTGTTTTTGGGGCATCATTTTCTGAATCATATTTAATATTTAGATTTAGTGTGTATACTAAACTATTCTGATTTAATTACTTGCCATCAAAGGATAGCAATAATTAGATGCAGATGCAATTCTACTTTTATGTTTCACATTTATGTAAATGTGAATGCAATTTTGCATTTATGTAAAAAAAGGAAAAGTATAATGACGTGAATATAATTCTATAATAAAGTTACTACTTTTCATCAAAATAATTTTTAAAATTCACATCATTAAAGCGAGGTTCTAAACGAAATCAAGAAGTTGACTTCCTAAAATAATTAAAATTTGCATTAAAATTAATTTCTCAACGAACTACATATATAGATATATGTTAACAGTAGATACTATTTAATTATTTTAATTTGAATCTTTTTCCTGAAGCTTTAGATTGATTTATTTTGAACATAAGCTGGCATCAACATAATAGTAGTAATATATCTAAAATACATGCCACTATTGTATTTATGAATTGTAATATATCTAAAATACATGCTGCTATTGTATGTCTGAATTAATGTATAATAAAATTGTATTTACTTGAAATTTTTGGGGCAATACTATATAAAGTATGACATTTGCTATTTAACTTGTACATGTATTATATAAAGTAGATCATCGAATGCAACACCGAAGGAACATATATTGTAGATCCAATATTACACATGCAAAAATGTGAATCAACAGATTTTGAATTAAAAAGCAATTCACGTTGTTGAAGTAAAACGGTCATTTGTAAACTATTCAATTATCTTGAATATATAGGAAAAAGTCTTTAAATAATTTATTTATACTTATACTATTCTTATCATTATGCAGTATTAATATCGGATATTGGGTTTTGCTAAGATGTATATTAGATTATGAAATAGCCTCGAACAGTAGTTTCTATATTTTAAGTCAATAACTGACTATCTTTAAGTGACTATTAATTTTATTATTATTATGATAATAAAATTAAAATATTAGCTGCTTAGATTTTCACTTTTTATCTGTTAAACATAACAAATGTTTCGCCAATACAGTGGCTTCTTCAGATGTTGAGTACATATACTGATTCAATATCTGAAACGATTGTTATGTTTAACAAATAAAAAGTGAAAATCTAACCAGTGAATGTTTTAATTTTGTATAAATATGGATTTTCATCAAGTATCGGCCCAATCAATTCAGATTATAATAAATAATAATATATATTTTTTCAATTGTTCATTATAATAGTATAAAATGAATTGTAATATTATAATTTTCCGACAATCGTCGTCACTCAGGTTACAGTCCAATTTCTTATATTGCAAATTTAAGCCAGTGAACCAGGGTTTTTGTGTTTCAATGCTTCTAATATTGAACATGCCACATTCACGAAGAAGAAGTAATCGATATGTGTGATAATAACTTGCATTTTATCAGTGAGTATAAGTCGAATGGCAATTCATGAACACTACGACATGATAGATGAGCTCGTTTATAAAATTTATCGAAAACATTCAGTGTCATCTGAAATAGAGTCCTTATCGTAAATGTAACCTACCCTAGCTCTTTCGTAGGACAAGGGAAATATTAGGTAAGTAAAAAGCTGATTCCAGTCAATTCTACAAATTAAAATGCAAATAATGTGTAAGTGATATTAATCCAGGATGTAGGAAATAAGAAACAAAAAGTAAATAAACAACACCATTAACTTTTGTAAAAAGAAAGAGGCCAATAATTTGATTGCTAGGAATACCCTCCCAATGTTTACTTTTTTGGAAAACTGTTAACAATTTTCTCAGTTTTAATGTCGAAAATTCTGTATACTTAACAGAGTTTGTTATGAATTTTACTTAGAAACTGAAAATATTCGTGGCTGAAGAAGAAAGAAGAACTGAAAATCTTCGAGAACAGAAACTGAACAATCTTTTGTTGATCATTAGTTTACAAAATTATAGTTTCTCATTACTTAGAATAATTATCATGTAATTCTTGAATCGACTGAGCTTTATACGGGTGCTATATTTTTTAATGACCAGAATCCATGTTTACTTATACCGTCTTCGACAGCAAGTTATATAGTGCCATACAATGTCTTTGCTATAGTAGTTGTGACATATAGTATGAATAGTATTAGTAATTATTTAAAGCTATCAAAAATCGCATTAGATCAATCGCTGTCTTATACTCATTTCATATTATTTTAATCTTTAATTAGTAGAGCAATCCTTGACTGAAACTGTTTAAGTATTCCTAGTTATCAAAATAAACAAAGGTTAAAGTGGTGTTTTGTTGTGTTCTTTAAATAATTGTCAAATAAAAGTGAATGATTATATAATAGATCCTGGTACTAACAGTGTTCCAGAAAAAATATATACGATGCTACAATACCCATTATAATAGGTTTCTTAAGTGATGTTCTGACAATTATTCTGAAACTATATTAGTGGCATCAACGACAGTTCAAAGGAAATGAAAATCGCAACAATATGATCACACCAATCCATATTAATGGGGATGTTGGCAATCAGAGGAAATCATTATATCACAAAGTTTCCGAAGTTTCTTGAATTTATTAAACGACAAGGTGACGGATATAAATCAAATGAAAAGGGAACTACCGACTTTCTTTAGAGATGCATTAGATCATATGTTTCCTTTGGAGAAGGAAAGCAATTTATTCTGATATGAATAATTAATGCGGTGACAAAAATTGGTAATTGAATTCTTCAAGATTGTCGCAACATTTGGCATTAGGGTAGCCTGTCAAAGGATGAGCTAATGGAACTCACCTTTGATAATATTCAAGATATTGGCGACATTATACGTATTTACCAAAATACGTATTCTCTTATGCCGATTTTAAGAAAATATATTGAGTTAGGGCCTTGACGTGATCACCCTCGTTTATTTGTTAATTATATAGCTGGAAAATGTATTAAGAAATAAGCTGGTATGAACAAAAATGGTAAAAGGGTTTAAGATTGCTATGTTTCTAAAAATGCTAAACGCAGCGAAGTCTACAGGCCATTCATTCAGAAAAACATCAGCACCGTTAATGCTCGATACGGGTGGCGATATAACGACCGTAAAACGCCACGGGGGTTGCAAATCTACACAGCTTGCCGGATGATATATTGAATATTCTATTCAAAGTAAAATGACTATTGATAAAAAATGTTGGGAAAACAAACAAAACAGGAAACAATTCAAGAAATATTCAATCTCTGCTCCACGCTCCTTTTCACAAAGATTCTACCAGCGTGGGGGCAAATTCGAAAGCTTTATAGTCTGCCTTGTAATCCCATTCTTTGTCGCTTCAGAAATACATATTTCAATCACTACAAATTATGGAATTAATTTATATGAGTAAAGTTTATCTTCAATGTTTACAATGTTTAATATTTGCCGATGATTATTTTAGATTCTAGTGTAATAAAGTCTCGCTTTACGTATTATCGACGGTGTATAAAATAGATTAGCTTTTATTAGCTACCACTTTATATACTCTGTGATTCCACATTATATCAGAAAATCGCTTAATATTATTGTTGTATCATAATGGTTTTTTCCGTTCAGAACGAGAAATTTAATTATTTAAAATGATTTACCAAATCATCGATTTTGTAAACTAGTTACCTACATATTCAAACTACTAAAGTAAGGAGATTATTGTACTCCACCCCATCTGTAAATGCCTTGTAGAGTAAGGACTAACAAATTAGGCCAAAACAGCTATTTTTCTAGCTATAGACCATCGACGAGCGCTGAATTAAATGGCGAAATTTACCGTATATGGTCTAACAGAGTTAGCTCTAGAATACAGTGGTTCATATTGTTCGAAAACCACAAAGAACGAATACTTTGCAATATATTGATGATCAATCCTTACTTCGATTTAGATTGTTTTCGAAAGTACCGAGAGATGGCGCTTGCTACGTTCTACTGCTGTAGAACGTAACAGCATCTACAAGATGTGAGCCTTATCTGTCAAAGGTATACTCGCTTACACTGTACTGATGAGACCCAAGATAAGGTCGAAACTGTTCTGCAGTTAGCGGTGTCCCGAGATAGGTGACACCTCTTTGTGGTTTTCAAACAATTTGAGTCGCTGTATTTTAGTGCTAATTCTAAACAAACAAAGACAAATTAAGACAAAATAAGACAAATTTCGCCATTTAGTTAGTTCAGCGGTCGTCGATGTCGTATAGCCAGAAGAATAACTGTTTCGGCCTAATTTGTTAGTCCTTATTATATGAGGCACTTGCAGATGGGGTGTAGTATAATAATCTCCTTACTTCAGCAGTTTGGAAATTACCTTCTGCCAAGTAAAACTTTGCATTATACTTATAGTTACATATCTTCTCCTATCTTCTATATGAAATATTGATTTGTCTTTCTGTAATTCTATTTATGTTCATGTATTCTATTAGATAAGATGTATTGCATAATTTCAAATAAAAGTTATAGACGAAATCTATTACACGATACATAAGGCTTTCCAAAGAGATGAAATAAAGAAAAAGAGATGGCAATCTAAAAAGCAAAGGTTTGATTAATAACTATTATAAGTTATAAGAAAAGTTTTACTTGATGTTTCTTTCGTCTCTAAATAAAGACGTTTCAATTATATCAGCAACAAAATAAGTAACTCTATAAATCTGAAACTAATCACTACATTCGGAACATTCTTCCGCCTACCAAACTCATCTTGAAATATTATCGCCATAGCAACTTTAAATACGAAACTTCATAAGTCTTTAGGCGACTCAGAAATTCAGCGAACTTGCTAATTTGCACGTATATGTGGAACAAAACAACATCATTGTTGCTATTTCGTCATTAATTTGGATCATATATGCGGAACAGGTTAGTTTCTGATTTGTAGGCAGGCAAGGTTGTTGGTTCGCATATAAATATAAGGGGCAAGAGCGTTTCGTTATCACTAATTCACAATCAACAGAACAAAATGAACACCTTGGTAAGTCATTTAAATCCATATAAAAGTAACGACAAACAACTTTTAATTAACGAAACCGTTTATTGTAATAATACTTAATGATAATTGTGCCCTAAAATAAATTGACACCTTAACAGTACGACACCTTGATAATTTTATATGAAAATAAATGTTTTTAAAGAGGGTCATACATAAATTCGCAGTTAATTCATTTAGAAAGCTTTCAAATATAGTTATACAAATACTATATACAACTAACATGATTTTCAGACTATTATTATTTACAAAAAATAAAAAAACACAGAATAGTTATACGACAGTCGACGTGCGTATCTCCAACTAAATTTGCAATTAAAACTAAACAAGGTCTTATCTTGTAACTTTTAATTATCTCCCGATGTCGCAAACTTGGTTTGTGAACGAGTGTATAATGTTTGTGAAAGACCAGTCTCCCGTTTTATTATTGCAACCCTATATCAGGATTACTATTAATATTATTATTATTAGACAGATAATAACTGCTAGATATCACAACCAATTATTGTTGACTATATATTCTAATCTAATGAAAAACAAGTACTGATTTACTTCTTTAATTTTAATATTGATTGATTATATTATGGCTTTGGAAACAATTAATTATTAGTAATTAGTACGAAGTATAACTAAAATTATTTATATATTTTAATTGTAATTGATTTACATTTTTAATCATTTATATTTCTCAGTATAATTTCATTAATGTTCTTTGTTAATATATCATATATTTATTTATGAAGCATGATGGTAGAATACAAAGCAATTATGTGAAAATAGACTTATTTTAATATACATATTATCAATACCAATGCCACTGTCACTAAAAGTGCTATCAATTTAAAATGTTTAAATTAAACACCCTGTATATTTCAGCATATGCCGATTAGGTATACAATTATTCTTTTCTCCATTTTTGACATTTTCCTCAAATATACTCATTTAATTTTTTTATAAAAATGGTAATTTATAATTGAAAATCCATCTATGTAATAATTTTTTTAAGTAAACATTAGAAGTGGTAATGTTTGACTGCAATTATGAAATATGAAAATGAAAAAAATAAAAAAAAATGAAATAAGGAAACGAATTTATATTTTTTTAAATTGAGTTTTGTTTTCAAATAGTAACTCGTTTCGTGGGAAGTACATTAGTCAAGAACATTAATAAAATTTGAAAATAAACTAAGTTGCCTCTTTCTAAATTTCTTTTACAATGAAATCCATTTTATATAAATCAATTGAAATCTTACGTCATAGGGACTTCTATAGGGAAAGAACAAATAGGGCTATTTGAGAAGAAAGAGGGATAAAATTTACTTTTCATTTTTTCAAATAGTTTCATTATAATAAATATTCTCTTGAATATATGAATGAAACTACGAACTATATTATTATTTCCAATGCCTATATGGACAATTTCTATCATTCAAAGATATTTAATAATTAATAATTTAAAAAAATAAATCATTTTTATTAAATGTCCACCACGTTTGAGAGAAATGTAATAAGTTTAAATTCATTAAATTGCAAATTTCATGCAAAATTAGAATATGTTATAATATATGGGGTATTCCATAATAGTACTTGTTGGTCAACATAAGTGCATTTATTTCTCTTGTGAAAGTTTTAAATTGCAATATTTTATTCCAATAGAAAAATGCTAGCTGATATATGATCTGGTTCGTATAAATAACTTCTTGCCTATGCCTTTAAGAAACCATGTTTGCATAATTCCTATTTTTACAGGCCATTGCTGTTCTCCTTGTCGCCGTCGCTTCCGCCAGCGCAGGCGGCATCATCGCTCCAGCTCTTGGGCTCGCTAGTGCCAGAGGAGCTCTCGAAGGTGCTCTTGGAGGACAATGGATCCCTGACGCAACTGTTCCTCAAGCAGTCGTTGCTGCTCCTGCTGTCGCCCCACTAGGACTTTCCGCACCTCTAGGTCTAGGACTCGCCGCCCCTGCCGTTCTATCCAGAGGTGCCGTCGAAGGCGCTATTGGAGGACAATGGATTCCCGACGCAGCCATTCCTCAAACAGTGGCTGCTGCTCCTGCTGTTGCCCCATTAGGACTAGCTGCACCGCTCGGTTTAAGACTCGCATCTCCAGCCGTCCTATCCAAAGGTGCCGTTGAAGGCGCTCTTGGAGGTCAATGGATCCCTGACGTTCTTGGCAAATAAATGTTAGTGTTGAAGTGTGAATAAAGTTGAGATATTTTTCTTATTTACCTTTATTCTTTTGTATCTGTAAGATATGACGTATTTGCAGATAAACCTGAACATTGGTTCATAGAAGCCAGTTTTAATCATTTCTTGGTGATGATAACTTGACTGACGAAACGCATGTCGAGTAACGTGTAAAATTTTGGTTTTCATGGAAAACTGGTCACCTGCTTTTCTTGTTGCATCGAAGGTTGCAACCGTTGGTTCATTTTTCTATGAAGTACGATGATAATAGATTGAAAACTGAGTGAATGTAGACTGATGTTACATATAGATTTATCATCTATATGTAACAACAGTCTACATTCACCCACTTTTCAATCTATTATCATCATACTTCATAGAAATATAGTACAATACTTTTTAAATGTACAAAATAAAAAAAAGAATAACGATATAAGTTCTACTGCGACATAGGTACCGACAGCCCCCAAGAAACTACCACCATAAGAAACTATTTTTTAAATAGCAGTACCTATTCATAGCAGTACATAATTCTTAATGTCTTAAGAAAATGGGATTTGAAAATAATGACCTACTTTTGAAAATAGTTAAAAAATTTTAGAATTAGAATTTCAGATCGTATATTAGGTACATTTGGAAATATAATAAAAAAGAAAGAGGTAATGAGTTTTAATAAAGTAAACTTTTACAAACTTTATATTATAGATCGTGTTGAAAGGACTTCAGTACCTATATTGGTAACCAGAAACAAATCGTGAAAATGTGGTAATGTGAAACGTCTTAGGCGAAGTATATTTTCTATGTTTAATTTTTGAATTTGGAGTTCACTCTGTAACTACGATAATTACAAATATAGAGGACTTAGGAAAGATGAAAGATTAACAAAAAAATTTTTATTAAATACCCGCATTGCCAAATACATATTTACTTTTATTTTTATTGGGTTGTTAATCAATTAAATCATCAAAACATATTTTCGTTTTTCTATTTCGGCTTGATATAACGATCATCGTCAAAGAAATATAATAATAATTATAACCCAGGGTGTTCTCTAACGAATGAATTATAACTTATTTATGTAAAAGTAGAATCATTTAGACTAAATTACTATTTTGCATGGTTACATATTAGATGTTCTTTATTCGGTATATAGAGGTTTTTGAGCTAACATGGTTGTCTATTTCTGACGTACGAAGTTGATAAAGTTGTTATGATCTTTAAAACTTATAGTCTTTTTTACATCGTTTCAATTTTTTTAATTTTTCGTCAATCGTATTGCGATTTATGGGACTTGGAATTATTATCGATCTAAAACACAGCTACACTGATCATTAACAAAAATGCAATATAAAGTGTTGCAGAAATTCCTCCCAGAACGTCAATAATTTTATGTACAAAATCCTGGAGAAGCTAAGTTAATTCCTGGAGAAGATAAATTTCTGTTATCATTAACAGCATTCATATAGTAAAATACTATTAAGATATATTAAATTGCATATGAGATACCATGTTTTAGTTCGTTGTACCACAATACAATGAACTAAGACTTATGTGCTAAAACATTTGTGAATTTATCTATGAGGAAAAAAGTTATAAGGAATAATTTTTGCAATCGTTTGTTCACCAACTGTAGTCGGTGAAAAATAGAATTTTTATCTTATCTAATGTGGCACGCCTTTAATGAAATTGGAAAAGTGAATTCGACTGTTCGCAGCTGTTTCCGAGGCAGAAAAAACATGAATGGAACAGTAAAATTAGAATTGCCAAAAGTCGAATTTGTATTGGTTAAAGTAACTCTATCGACGTACTCGTTGCGTTAGTGTGAACTAAATTATGTAATACAGATTTTTCAAATAATGTGTACATAACCTTACCACATTACTGATATACAAAAATGTATACACAGTAAAAAATAAAATACATGACTTATGTTTTCATATAATTCGTTGCCAGATAAAGGTATTGTATTAGGTCTATTACAGTAATATATTGTAATATGGCGCCTTTTATTGATATTTATGGAAAAAATATTAAGAAAAGCAACTATTAAAAATATTACACAGTCTACTGCACTGTTAAAGACTCCTCAGCGACTCTGTCCTACTACTCAAACTAGCGTCGATAAGAAACTGATGTATACTTAAAAGACAGGTTACCTTTATACATTCGTATATTTCAACGAGATGATCCATTATGTAATTAAAAATACTGAAGGTATAGTTTATTTCATGGCTATTTGCCAAATAAAAAATCTCAAAACATACCGCGGTTTGTATTTATGGTTGGAATCAGGTAGACTATTCCGTTTATCGACAAGACAAGAGAGTTTCTTATTTAGCAAATAGCGATGAAATGAGTGGAATGTAATCTATTTTTCGATTCAATTTAATTCAATGTAATTTTCAAGTAATTATTAATATATCATCATTTAGCGACATTGATTACTTCAAAGACCTATTTTTTCTAAAAATAAAACCCGCCACAGGTAGGATTCGACATTTGTCCCGGATCGGAACCGAACGACATACAGCTGTTTCGAACTTATTAGTTTTCAATTCATTTTTTGAAACCTTATCTGATCGTGCAGAAACACGAGAAAGGGGTCGAGGATTGCTTTTAGGTATAACTCAATGCCTGGCGGGGCTCTAGCCCGAGGAGTAGTTGTTTCCTATAGCGATCATGTAATAGTCTTGCTATTCGGGAACTATTTAGATAACCATTTGGCGGTTTGATAGTTCCTTTCTCGATTTCCGACTTATATGCTACTGACAGATCGTATCGATAAAGATGTATACGCCACAAATTTCATTTGGTATTTGTCCTAGATCGGCGTACCGTGTACGGCACTGATGAGAACTAATAAGTTGTAAACAGCTGTGTGTCGTTCGGTTCCGATCCGGGGCAAATGTCGAATCCTACCTGTGACGGGGTTTATTTTTGAAACTTTATCTGATCGTGCAGAAACACGAGAATGGGGTCGAGCATCGCTTTTAGGTATAATTCAATGCCTGGCGGGGCTTTAGCCCGAGGAGTAGTTGTTTCCTATAGCGATTATGTAATAGCCTTGCTGTTCGGGAACTGCTCTGATAACCGCTTGGCGGTTTAGTAGTTCCTTTCTCGATTTCCGACTTATATGTTACTTTAAAGACCTACTTTATCCAATTTCTTATAAATGTGTTTCCTGTAAGCAATGTAACAAATATATTTTTTTATATGTTTATATTTCTTTTCTCTATTTCTAAAATATTTCTCTATGTGGATAGCTGTAGAGCAATCTAAAAATTTTTGTTTGTTTGGGTTTATTTCTATTGTAATTCATAATTTGAACATTTTCTTAAACGATTTCGCGTCCGCGTCTCTACAGTTAACTGCTCTAAAACATAAATCAAGTATGAACGCTGCTGTAAGCGAACTTCCATTTTATACGGAATACGGTTAGAACTTTACGGTTGTCGGAAGAGTGTTGCATAATTTAAATTTACAGCTTGTGATAACTCCGCGCAAGGGTAGTTCCTTGAGAAAAGTACGTTTAACCCAAAAAAATTAATGCAGTTCATTAGAATAATACGGCTTTAAAATTAATTTTTACCTCTTCAAAACTACAGCATAGACTTTTCTCTATACAAAAATCGAATAACTTAAACAAAACAAAATCACTTAAAAGTTCTAATTTAATCACAGATATACTCATATGGAGGAAAGTTTGCTATAAAATGTATCCCTAGTTGGCACGCAACTCTAGTTTGTAGAATATTTCCATGTTGAATAAAGTTTATAAATAAATGCGATAAATAATATAATATGTATATAATTAATGGGTTGGGGAAAAAGTAATTTCGGTTTTTCCCAATAGATTACTTTAAAGTCGCATATCTCTAGGAAGGCTTATTGAATGCAGCCATACCATATAGCGCGTATGAAAGGTCCACTGAATAGTCTGGATATAAAGATAGCGTCATTCGTTTACGCAATCAAATGTTATTGCGCGTTGAAAATGGAGATTAAAGAAGGTTAGTTTCGGCATATTTTGCTTTTTTACTTCTGAAAAGGGAAAAATGCAGCGCAAGCTCATCGAAAATTGTGTGGTGTAGGTATATGGCGATGAGTGTTTAAGTGAACACCAGTGTCAGAATTAGTTTGCTCGTTTTCGTTCCGGAAATTTCGATGTCAAAGATGAACCTCGCCCTGGCCGGCCGATCGTTCAAACAAATCAAGTTCAAACAGATGAAATTTTAGAAAAAATCGAGGTAGACCGACGATATTTCATCTCGTGACATCGCTACGGAACTAAACATCGACTATAAAACAGTTTTGAACAATTTACATAAGGCTGGATTTACATTTCTATTTGTGAATCGCTGCTGAAACGGAACGAAACCGAGCCATTTTTGAAACGAATGATTGCGGGCGATGAAATGTGGATCGCGTACGACAATAATGTACAAAAAAGATCGTGGTCGAAGCCCGGAGAAGCTTTGCAAATAGTTGCAAAACCCGTATTGAGGCCAAGGAATGTGATGTTGAGTGTGTGGTGGGATTGGAAAGGAATTTTCATCATAAGCTGCTCGAACCTGGCCAAACCATTAATTCGACTCTCTACTATCAATAACTAATGCGATTGAAACAGGCGATAAAAAACGGCCAGAATTGATCAATAGGAATTCCATAACGACAACGCTAGACCACACATATCTTTAGCGACTCGGCAAAAATTGAGAGACCTTGGCTAAGAAGCTTTAATGCATCCACTGTATAGCCCGGACTTTGCCCCGTCCGGCTACCATTTGTTTCGGTCTCTGCAGAACTCTCCTAATGGTGTCAAGCTGGCTTCAAAAGAGGATCGTGAAAATAATTTCAGAAGTTCTACAGTGGCGGAATTTTGGTTTTACCAGAGAGGTGGCAAAAGGTCATCGATAGAAGCGGCACATATATTAGTGATTAGTGTGTGAAATTTACATAAATAAATTCCCTATGAAAAATATGAAAAAACCGAAATTACTTTTTCCCCAACCTTATTTTTATACTATGTATATCATATCATGGTATATCATACAGTGCTATTCAAAAGTCCCCTCCCCCCCTCTTATCTTTGGAACGATTATACATAAACTAGTGAAATTTGGTAACTGAATATTAAGGGTTGTAAACTTCCCTACTAGTGATGATAGATGACGTATGCGTCAAAGATGACGTCACAAGATCATTGTGACCAATAATTTTAAATGGAACCCTATGGCAAGCGACACCTCTTTTAAAAGGTATCGAAAAAACCTATTCAATGATATTAATATTGTGTCTGTTTACGGCAGTTTTGACAACTGGCTTTCAAAAATCGCAAAGCTGTGATGAATTAAATCAGTTAACAATAAAATTTAGAATTCAAGCTCCGCCACTGGATAGTTGGATAGTGAATAATTTGACGTTTTTGCAAGTCTCCCCAATTTGATGTTTTTTTAGCTGTCAAAGTTTTTATACATTTAATAATTTGTGTATTGTTGATCGAACGTTTAACTGTTTTAGTACCTTGTGGTAATTTTAAAATATTTGTATATTCAATAATTTGTTAAATTGTTTGAGCTGAACGTTTAAGTGCTTCAAGAAGAGAAATGGTACGTGTTTTAGATGATAAAGTAGCAGCGATCCTAATACTTGGTGAAACTGGAGAAAATATTCATGCAGCAGAACGCATTTTTAATGAAAGGTTTCCCGATCGCCCAGTTTCGAGGACTTATTTGAGAGAGCTTCTTCGTAAGTTTAAAACAACGGGTAGTATTAATGATGCAAAACGATCTGGCAGACCACAAATTTCTGATGAGAAAAAAATTGATATACTGGCAGAAGTAATAGTAAATCCTATTTCTTCAACAACTCAAGTTGCATCAACCTGTGAAGTCAGTCAAAGTACAGTACACAGGGTGTTGAAAAAAAAAACAAATTTCACCCATACAAATTAAAAATGGTTCATCAACTCTCAGACGACGATCCAGACCGAAGACTGCAATTTTGTGAAAATATGGAGACTAAAATTAACCAACAGCCAGACTATGTCAAAACAATTTGTTTTAGTGACGAAAGTACTTTCTATCTAAATGAAAATGTAAATACACAAAACGTGAGATATTGGAGTGACGCAAATCCTCACATGTTTCGTGAAACACATACTCAGTATCCCGAGAAGGTCAATGTTTGGGCAGGTATACTGGGAAACCACATCGTTGGGCCTGTTTTTTTAAATACCAACTTAACCGGTGAGGTGTATGTGCAGATGTTGCAAAATGCAATAGAACCGTTAATCCTTGAAATTTTGGAAGATAATCAAGATGAATTCGACATGTTGGAAATAACATTCCAACAGGATGGTGCTCCTCCACACTATTACGGTGCAGTAAGACGGTATTTGGATGAAGAATATCCTGGTAGATGGATTGGACGACGAGGTTCATTGGTATGGTCGCCTCGATCACCGGACCTCACACCTTTAGATTTTTTTCTGTGGGGGTATCTTAAGTCGAAGGTTTACGCCACTCAGCCTGACAATATTGATGTTTTAAAACAACGTATTGTTTCAGAATGCAGGGCTATTTCCGCAGACACATTTGAAAAAGTACGAGAAGAGTTTCGCAATAGGATGATTTACTGTCAGGAAGTAGATGGAGCTCACTTCGAACAATTACTATAAGTAGGTACTGATTCTTGAATCTGTAATTAAAATTATTATCCAAGTTTACTGATTACTGATTTAATCCATCAAAAATACCATAAATACAAAAAATATTAGTATCATTGAATACGTTTTTTCGATACCTTTTAAAAGAGGTGTCGCTTGCCATAGGGTTCCATTTAAAATTATTGGTCACAATGACCTTGTGGCGTCATCTTTGACGCATACGTCATCTATCATCACTAGTAGGGAAGTTTACAACCCTTAATCTTCAGTTACCAAATTTCACTAGTTTATGTATAATCGTTAAAAAGATAAGAGGGGGGGAGGGGACTTTTGAATAGCACTGTATGTATATTATATTCAGTTTTTAATAAAATAATTTTATTTATAAATTGCTATTAGCTGTATCATTTATGATGATTATGAAATTAAATAAATTCTATATCAAACGGTTCAACGATCCGGGGAGTCAATTGAAGCTTAATAAAATTCGTATTTTAAATGCAGACCGTAACGAGTTTGCTAAACATTCATATGCAAAATGCAACATACTTTTTTTATGAATTTCATCATTTCCTCACAACTGTTATCTAGATTATATATGCGGAAATACGTACGGGTTGTCTGATTTGGAGGCAGACAAGGTTGTTTGTACGCATATAAATATACAGAGTAGCTCCCTAATTGTATCACTAATTCACAATCAACAGAACAATATGAACACCTTGGTAAGATGTATAATTTATTAGAACAACCTTAATATTAAACACAAATTATCCATACCGAACTTTTAAATAAATATTTAATCATAAGTGATCATTATTTTTAACGTAAAATCAATCCGTTAGAATAAAAAATATTTGCAGAATATAAATCTTTACTTAATATTATAAAATAGTCATACTAAGAATAAGTCTTCACAATGATTTTATTTTAAAGTACTGGTACAATATTGTTTCAAAATAAGATCTCCTTCAAAAATTTGAATAACTCAATACTGAGTACATTTAATAATTATGTTTGTATTTTAATAACATATTAATTAAATCAAATGTATTTTATGTGTAATGACTATTTTAACCCTCCATCAGGCACAGCCGATCTGTGAGATTCAGCGGTCACTATTTTCTTTACTCTTTCGCTCACAGCTTCCTAGCTTTAAACCACTCCTCTCGATATGGTGCCGATTTCCTTCAGTGCATCCCCTGACCGTGTATAGGCCGCTCGGATCTGTCAAATACAGTGCGCCTGATTATGCCATTATTTTCACATTTATATTTTGTTAGATATCTTTTATTATTTAAACTAATAATATTTTTTGGGATCTCTATACTTACTTATTCTGGCTTTTATTGTATCATTATTCAAAATTAACACATTTGGATGTTAAATTATTGGTTTATACTAAATATCGTTACCAACAATGTGACGTTTATTTTTATTTGGAACATGCTAAAATGATGAAGAGGATTTATAATTCTTTACACTTAAAATTGGCAGTTACTTATAACTTTTCTTTGTAATTCACGTCCAATATTTTTGTATATATAACTTTATGACGTGAAGAAATAGGTGGTTTATTTTCTGTATTCAAAATATTGTTCAATACTAGTTTATTTTCGTGTTTTGTTAAAACAGAAAAAAAAACTTTTCAATAGCTGTTTCTCCTATATAAATCTTCCAAATTAATTGTATTACAACATTAAATGAGTTCTTTTATATAAACTTAATTATTGCGATTAAAAACTTGTGTGAACTATTTATTATTGTATTGTATTAATTAAAATAAGCGTTTAATTAAGTCTCCACCTCATTAAAATCTAAATTGTGTAAGATTTTATTAGGGACCTCTCAGATGCATTGCGCCCGAACGTGTTTGGATTCATACTGCGCCCGACGTAAGGTTGAAGATTTATCAGAAGATAATTACAACTGTAGACATCACTTATTGTATCTGACCAATAGAAATGGATCGATCTCTAGGTCTATTACATCAATCTGAATATTTCGATGGAACGATAACCAATAATTTTATATGATTCATAAAGGTTTTCCTTTATCATGAATGTAATTTATTATGATCAAATATGCTCTATAAGACACCTCACGTTTCCAGGAACTTCAGAACAGCTTCTAATAGAAGAAAATTTGAAAATTTTATAATAATATGATCATCTAAACAGGTTACCCCACTTCCGGAGATATTAATTGCATTTTGTATACTTAATTATGTAACATCTCATTCCAACAACTTAAAGTATTTAAAGTATAAATTTCATGTTCCCCACAGGCCGCAGTCGTCCTCCTCGTCGCCGTCGCTTCCGCCAGCGCAGGCGGCATAATCGCCCCAGCTCTTGGGCTCGCCAGCACCAGAGGAGCTCTCGAGGGTGCTCTCGGAGGACAATGGATACCTGACGCAGCTGTTCCCCAAACAGTAGTTGCCGCTCCAGCAGTCGTCCCATTAGGCCTTGCCGCACCCCTCGGCCTAGGAATCGCCGCCCCCGCCGTTCTCTCCAGAGGTGCCGTTGAAGGTGCTCTTGGTGGTCAGTGGATCCCAGACGTTCTTGGCAAATAAATGTTAGTGTTGAAGAGTGAATGTGGTCTGAATGAACGGTTTTTGTAATGTGTGACAAATTGTGATAATTAAATTTGGAAAATCTATATTCTTATGTATACTTTTTTTTTTCTAAATATCCCTTACCCAGTGAAATAATCCTACGATGTAACACTAAAACTTATGGATCATTAAAGCAACAATTTGGATAAAACTATTAAAATTCATGGATTATTGAAACAACGACTTGAATTTTTGAGACTTTTTCGTTTTCAGGTAAATATGTATGTTATTATATAAATAACATATGTACATATTTACATGGAAACAAGTAGGTCTCACCAATTTGTTTAAAATTTGCTTTCTATACGTTTATGTTTACAATACGGTCACGTTCAAAACATCATCCATCATCAACATGCAATAACATTAAGTATTTTTTTAATTCTATTGATCAGAAGTTATTGAACATTTAATTTAAAATTAAAGAATCATCGTGGCTTAAGTATGAATCAGTGAATAATGTAGAAATAATCTGTAGACATAAATCAGGCTTCAGCTTGACCATGTTAACAGAGACGGTAATAATTTAGATCGTTAAATTAAATTTGAAGATATGGAAATAGAACTAGTACTTGTAAATTATAAAAAAGACATGTAAATTCTAAACGGCGGTAATTAAAATGATAAAAACACTGTTAACTATATAACAACCTGTTATAAAATAGGTATAAACTTAAAGGAAAATAAGTTTCTCCATTCCAAATTTCTTGAAACAACTTGACTAACATACTTTACTTTAACAGGTTTAAGAAAAGCAATTCAGATGAGTTAAATCGGGAGACTAAGGTGGCTATACAATGTCACGTAATGACTAATGTATATATTATTAAACATTTAATCACATACTTTCTTCTGAATTATTGTTTTATTGTCACATCCAATCTTAATTAATACATATTCTTTGTTTCAACAAATATTAGAAAAACTTAATAAAAACCTTATTAAAAATATTTATATTTTTGACAAGTAACTTATTAATATAGTCAAATTAATTGAAATTCATGTTTAATGATAACCTATTCCGTAAGGTTTTGAATAATTTTTTTTAGTTATTTATTCACCCATGTGAAACACTATATGTTGTTGAATAGGTCACCCAACCCCTTTAAAAGAGGTATCGCGCAACCTTCTTTGGTATTTAAATTTTCGGGGTTTAGACTTAATTGAGATAGTACTAAAGTGGGGGTAATTTTTAATTTCAAAAAATTAAACTAAAAAAAGGATCTGCTTTGCTTGTACTATTATGTACGATCTGTATTGCAGCATAATTTGAATGTTACAAGGTAAATAAGTGCAACTATAGAACAATAGTAAAATTATTTCTTTCCAGTTTTCTATAGGGTAACAGACACCAGCTTCTGAATACGTTAAAATACTGGCAATATTTAGGTTACCATTGCTGTTTACTAAAATGAACACATTTGAAGTCGTTTTTCTTATTTCTTTCCTAATTTTAGGTTAACTAATTTTCTGTCTCCCACTATTTAAAATCAACTACTTACTCAATGTGGAAAAATATGTATATGGTGTTAGTTATCATTTTCTTTTAAGAAAAATTATAATAATACATATAGCTTAACAGTTTTCTGTCACGTGTACATGAACGCATACAATACACATGATCAGTGAACATATTGATAATGTGTTAAGTCGTGAGATTAGTCATCTTGGAATTAATCAATTGCAGAATGCACTATATTAGGCAAACACTACTATATACCTCCACCGTAGTATATTCCACCTCATCGTATAGATGCCACTATGCAACTAAGTCAAAATCAATCACGATAATTCACTTGTGTTTATAGTTTACTCATTGTTGATCAAGAATATGTGACGATTGCTCTCCGATTACTAGCCAATAGTGAACCAGATTTCATTTGGAGGACTGGTATTTCATGCAACGTTAATCAATAACAGAATTTTAGTCAATCTTCACAAGCGCCGGTCTTGCCTTGACGGCATTATTCACCCAACCCTACACTACACCTTCTTAAGGAATCTTACCGAATACGCAAACATGCCTATTACTTCCATACCCTCACCAAGAGCGCACTAAGTATTATATTGATCTAATCTTCGCCACTCAGCTGATTCACTTCTCACGATGCCAAAGTAATATATGGTGTGCTATAATATGGAAGACTCGCACTATGACCCACATCAAGACAGAGTGACTTTAAAAGGATTACCTTTATAGATACTCATGTTTGAATGAAACTACGTATTACTTTCTCAACTAAACTAACTGAATTGGGAGATAATTCGAACTAACTTATTGGTAACAATGATCTCAAAATGATGTCGCGCGTAAGACAAGCGATAAGTCAAGAGTATTCTCCTTATATGTTTTTTTATGTCCTGTATTTCACAGAAATGTTTCAGCTCCACTTGTATACATCTATGCCATTCTGTTGGTATTTATTGCAGATAGAAGCAATTTATGCTATCTCAGGTACTTGAATTTACGAAATTTAAATAGCTTTTTTGCTTGACAGGTTAACGACGAACTTGGAGAAAATACTATAAAAATTAGACCTAATTTTTGTCGCATTAATCTTATTCACGAGACATTACTGCCTTTGTTTGCCAAAGATGGGAATCAAAAATGTATTTTTTGCTGCCTTTATATAGGAAATTGTTAGTAGCTTTTATGATTACGGTGATGTAACTGTCTCGGCCTATTTCGCAAGCTTGAAAGTATAAAATTGTAGCAAGCTCTCTGAGAACAAAAGGAATTTGCTAGAGGTTTTTAATTAGAGCACAAATTACGACAGATTGATTTCACTTTTGAGTTGTTCCTTGTGACTTATTTATATTGGTAAACTGCCCTCATTGGTTTTATTTTTATAACTATTCTAATACTACTACAAATAGTAATGTTTCTCATAAAATAACAAATGGAACAAATTCACGAGAAGAAAAATAAACAACGATATTTTTGAAATGATTGATATTGGTACGTATTTATTGTGTTTTATAGTTTGTGACTAAATTTTCATTGAATACCGTAGACGCACTCTGCTCTTGTAATTAATAATGATAATAATATCTTGGGTCACAAGTAATAAATACAGGTTCAACAAACTAGAGCTTTCTGAAATATATGGCTGATGCCCTCTGTTCTGGTTTAAAGACTTTTAATAAATATTTATCATAAGATAGATAACAGACTATTTTAGTAATATTACAACAATAGTCAATGGTTTTAGGTAATTTAACTTCACATTATTCTTAATTTGCGAATATCTGGATTATTGGGGATATCATATACATATATTCACACCTATACCATTTGAACAACTCAAATTTCTAAAATATTTCGTATAAAATTAAACGAAATAATAAAAAATAAACCTCTTTTAATACTAGAATGCCACTTGATCACATTTTCATCTGCCCTAATATACCCAATTTCTTAATTCAGCTTTTCCTCTAACATTTAATTTAGAATTTAGTAGATGATCTGTATGTAGTTACCCTTATTTTCTGAAAATTTTATTTAATTTCCTGTTATACCTCATCAATTCTGTTACGCCATGTAATCGGATTTTCATTCGCTTCAAATAACATCGTCTTTTTTTTTAAAGACCTCTTTCATTTTATTGTGCCTCTCGTGTTTTGTCTTCATTATAAGTATAAAATAGCACGCCGATAAAGGTTGAAAATACTTTTTTTTACAGTATATGATATGTTGTATACATATCATAAATTTATACTTAGATGCAATTTCCTTAGATTTGTTTCCTTGATTAAATTTCTTAATTAAAGAAATCCTAATTTCTTTATTCTGTATCTTTCCTGTTATATTTTCTGTAAATCCATAAAGTATTTACATTCCTATAATTTTCTTATTAACTTACACCGTCTAATATCAATTACTTATGTGTACATAGACTATAAACCAAAATATACCTATACTATGTTACTAAAATGTAATAAGTTATAAATGTACTCTCACTCGGTATAATTTGAAGATAATAAAATTAGCAGTAAATTAAATTTATAGTTATTAAATTTACCAAGAGCAAACTATTTTTAAAGTTAGTAAAAAATTGATTCTAGGCCAACCAAGAAAAAGCAATTATATACTTGTACAATCGTTAATTCCATGCCATAATATATAATATCAAGTTTTCAAATAATATAACAATAACGTCAAATAATTTGAGATATACAGGGTGTTTTAAATGAAGCAGTAAAAATAATTTTAGTGAATAGAGTCAAAAGTAAGGCGACTGAAGTAACAATACCTTAGGTGAAAGGTACATCTCTGAGAAGATAAATCCATGTAACAGTGAGGAATAAAATCCACGTTTTATTTATTTTTGTATAAAATGGAGCACGCTGGAGAGACAAAATTAAATATGAACACCTTAATAATGTAGAAACATCGTGTTGTTATTTTTCTTAGCTATTCTCTCAGTTTAGAAAGGGATGAAATAGTCAACATCTTTCCAATGTATCATCAGAAGAAGGAAATTCTTTAATTAAAATTTACATTAGAAAGACTTATTTATTGCGTACCTTCTTGTATCTTGTAATATTGAGATTAAACAAACTATTTTCCAGTAAAAAATAAGATACATCATCCCTCACTAAGGGGTAATTGCGAAAGTTTGTGAATAATGTATATTATTAATAAGTCGAAGCATTTTGTTATCAATAATTAGTAGCAGTTAATTAGTTTACTGTCAGAGAAATATTACTTCTGTTGAATTATATTTACTAGCTTGCTTTATTAGTTTAGTTAGTTTGTATGGGGGTCTACATTATCTGTATAGAAAATTATAGTAAACGTCCTAGATTCACGATAAAAGTCCCTGCTTATACATCAAGGAAAATTTAATAAGAAACATTATGCAAGGTGTTCCATAAACAGTCAATGTATATTTAAAATTTATTTTAGAAAATACATTTTATTTATCAAATTTTCTTTATATAGCGGCATAAAGTTTTATATCAGGCTACAAAATACTTAAAGATAATACTCAAGAATATATTATCCCATATTTAATACATATGGGGTATTTTTCTATATATCTCATACTTCACTTCATTTTTGGATTTGCGATATGTAGTTAGTTAATATATTGCATATTGCAATTTTATATGCAATGGCTCAGGGTAGAGTGGGTACAAATGCTTCGAAATAAAAGAAATATATATGATGTTGTCTTAATTAATTACTATATTGGAATAAATGATCGATTTTATATTAGATATTACCGCCGAAAAATGCGATGTAAATTTATAGCTGTATAAAATTGCTGCAAGGGATCATATCAAACATCAAAAGATAAAACCATTCAGTTACCTGTCTGGATGAAAACCTAAAACGCCGTTCAAATAAAAAGCCGGCCTGTCAGAGCATTCGTCATAAATCTCTAAAATTAAGCCAGACACAATTTATTCTATTGGATAATACAATGGTTTCCACCCGGTATGGAGTATACCGCATGCAAATCAATGCATTCCTGTCAAAATCTTTAAAGAAATGGCGAAGACGCCAATATAATGATAATTCTGTTATACCTACAATTTATATATTATATTATGTAAATGCTTTTTCCAAGAATATGGTAGCAATAACTTATATTATTGCAACAATGCATATAAATAATCCAATATTACTCTTTGTCACATTTTTTTAAATCGATAACTGGGCATCATACGAGTTAGCATGAATATGATGATGAGATGTTCCTATATCTCTTTAAATTTCTTGGATTTTACAGTATATACTGCGCCTAGTTTGCCTCCACATAACACTAAATATAACTAGATGTTGGTATAATATTGTAAATAATTGATATAGATGATTTACTATATGTAAGGTCTTATATATATATATATATATATATATATATATATATATATATATATATATATATATATATATATATATATATATATATATATATATCATCATCATGAGGTCATCAATCCTAAGACTGGTTGGCTATAAGACGCTAACTTCCAGCTTCTCCTATCTGTGATAACCTACGCATTTCGCTAATTGTGCTACAACCTACATCCCTTACTATTTGCGAGCAGTAGTATAATCTAGGCTTACCTCTGCCTTTCTTCACTCCTATTCCTGCCTCCAAAATATCGCAGACTATTCTCCCATGTCTCAGCAAGTGGCCTACCATTCTATCTCTTCTCTTCTTTATGTTTTTCCACATAGTTCTTTCCTCGCTGACTTTCTCTAATACTTCTTCGTTTCTAACCCTATCAGTCCACGGTATTTTCATTATTCTTCGGTAACACCACATCTCAAAAGCTTCTAATTTCTTCCTACTTGCTTCCCCTACCGTCCAGGTTTTGCAACCGTATAGTGCCGTGCTCCATACATACGTTTTCAAAAGTCTCTTCTCCTTGTTTCTAAGTTTATTACCCCCGAGCATAAAAGTGCTTTCTTTTTGTTAAAAGCTACTCGACCCTGCGCTATTCTTTGTTTTATATCTTTATCGCTTCTTCCATCCCAATTTATTTTACTTCCTAAATAAGTGAACTCTTTAACTTCCTCCAATCTTTCATTATTAATTTGTACTTTCGTTTTTGCTCTGCTCTCGCGCCCTCTGCACACTAATATTTTAGTTTTGTTTTTATTCACCCTCATTCCGTATTCCTCTGTCAACATTGCCTCCACTTCATTCAACGCTGATTCTAATTCCTCCTTACTAGATGCTAATACTGCTATATCATCCGTGAATCTCAGCATTTTTAGTTTCTGTCCCTGTACTTTAATCCCGAAATCCACTCTATATTTTACCACATTAATCGCCTCTTCGATGTACAGATTAAAAATAGTGGTGATAGCGTACATCCTTGTCTTACTCCTTTCCTAATACCTACTTCCCTTCTTTCCCCTTCTACTTCTATAACAGCAGTTTGCTCTTTGTATAGATTGTGTTCTACTCTCCTATCTCTATACTTAATTCCCGCGCTCTTTAGTACCTCGAACATTTTTTTCCCATCTTACATTATCAAAAGCTTTTTCTAAATCTACAAATCCTATATAAGCGTTCTTTCCTTTTTTTTATTGTTTTCTCTTTACATTACTCTTAGCGCCGGAATAGCTTCGCGAGTTCCCGTATTTCGCCTAAACCCGAATTGGTATATATATATATATATATATATATATATATATATATATATATATATATATATATATATATATATATATATATATATATATATATATATATATATATATATATATATATAATGATTAGAATAGGTCAGGAATAATTGTCTTAGTGATAACTCCGCATAAAAATATATATGAAAATATGCATAGCAAAAATATTGCTTAATTGATTTACAATGGAAAAAATAAAAAGTTTTGATGTGGACTACGAAATAAACCAGGGAATCCATGCATCTACACAATAGATATATTATAACGCATAATAGTAAGGCAGTTAAGATGATGATAACAAATAATCATAATAATAAATTTCTGAAATCATTTGTCTTTGGAGAAATTGGACCTATGAAAGGTATACGTATTTCAGGCGATATAACAGAGGTCAGGACCATTCACGAATACATTACAGACTAACACGAAAAGATGAATATCGTGTGTATAGTTTAATTAGGGACATATTAATACAGGCAGCAAAAGATACACCAGTACTGAAAATACGACATACCTAACAACTAAAAGTTTTTGCGTAGGTATTGGTTTCAAAAGAAGAGAGAATTACCGAAGTAGCCACGACAGATAAGAAAAGAAGCTATTTGTATCTAAAGACTGGGCTTTAGTCTCAAATAGGACCATGTATAGTCCTTATAGATGGAATATTTTTCATATAAATACATCTGGTAGAAATGAGAGGTGTATAAATCTTCAACCAAGTAGTACTAGTGATAGCTAGGGTAGCTCTATACTTGTAATGGTAATCGCAATTGTTATTACTACCTATTAATGTGTGGATAATTTGTTCCACTCCAGAGTTAACCATTTATATTCATTATTCCTTGTTTATCTACCTATTGCTATCCCATGTAATAGTTTCATATGTTTATCTTCCTGAAAGTATTGGAGGTTACTACTTAAGTAGAGTCTATTGCAACAATAAAATATATTTATATTTTAATAACCGCCGCCATTTCTAAAAAAATTGCGAAATATAAAATCTTTAGCTATTATTTTGTTAGAGTTGTTGTGATATAGTGCATGGTAACAATATTGTCTATTGCGATATTGCAATAGTCTAACAATATATCTATTTTAATATTACATTGGCACCTTCGCCATTTCTCACAAAATGCGAAGGGTCAAATCTTTAGCTGTTCTTTTATTCAGAATATGGCACATGGTCCAGCCGAATAGAAGGTATCTATTCTATGATAACTACTTATAGTCTAACCATTAAATAGAAAGAGTGCAATGACCGATAGAAGATAGGGATTTTGTCTGGAACAGAGGCGTAGATGTTTTTATGTTTTGGCGGGGTCAGTGACAAGTACTGCTACAATTATTGATATGACGGAAATTTAAAAAAATTGTTAAATCACATAAGGCACAATATTGTGAGTAAAATCAAGTTTCCACACCACTTATGAAATATTGCTAATGGCCCGTTACCATTTCTTTAGTGGGTGGTTCGCCAGGAGCACTACTCCCACATTAATAACAATTCTATATAAAATAAAGAAAATTCTATAACAAAAACAAAATTCTGTAACAAAAACAAAAGAAAATTTTCTTCTATAGAAAATAAACGAAATTCTACTACAGAAATAAAAAAAAATGTTCGAAAAACAATCTTGCCCTTTCCAATTTTCGAGTCATCACTATCACTTTCACTATCACTTTTACGGACACTAATAATAATGGGATCGAGGGTTTCATCAGTAATATTCTCTATATCCCACAGTTTCTCCTCTTCTCTTTGCACATGACCAATACACTTTCTCCAGTTTTCTTCTGTAACGTTTTCTAATGCTTTGTGAAGATGGCGTTGGACATTAGCTACTTTGAATGTTCTATTTTCTCTGGCCACATCCCCTTTAATTTGTGTCTAAATTAACACAATTGAGTTCAATTCACAATGATATGGGGGTAATCGTAGAACAGTAGTTCCACGGCTCAATCTTCTACAGCAAGTTTATTATATTTACTTGCATGTATCTAACTGACAATGATTATATGAATGAATATATAAAACAAAAATTAATGAAGCGCAAGACGTATACTGACTATTGCAGAAACTCGATGGTGTTCCAATTTGAAATAAGTTTATATAATAACTCAGGACTGGGATAAACTGAAAGAAGTGTTTTAATTTATTATAACTTCTTGGGAATCGAACCAGAAATCCATTCAGCTTGCTAGAGGATTTTTAAATGATATGAATGATTTTGATCTTATGTTTTTGGTAGTACTATTTCATGATATTTTTAGTGCTATAGATATTTTACGACATCCTACAGTAAGAATCATTAGATATTAATTTTTGTGTGCATCAAATAAAACAGACACGTGAAATATTGAAGAAAAGAGAAATTACTTTTTTTAAGACAATTTTTTATAAAGCAAGTAGAATAACAGAATTAGAAATTATAAAACGACAATACGCTGGTCTTCCTAACGAAGCCATTAGTACAAGATATAGGCACTTTTATATGAAATATTAAACCACATTTTAATGCAAATAGACGTCAGTTTTCAGGGGTGTGAAAAGTTGCAACTTCTTTGTCTAGCTGATACTGCAAAATTTTGTTTCCCTTCTAATGCTTTTGAAAATTTGGAATAATTTTATGGAGACATATTTACCAAACATCAACGACTTAAAAACGAACTTTGCCTGTTATACAGTGATGAAAGTTACAGAAATATACCGTTGCATGATTTGCTCAAAAAAACTGAATGAATACAGACATTTTTACAAAACTTACAAACTGTTTTGTATAATTTTAACTATTCCGTCAAGAAGTCCGTCAACTTTTCGTGTCTTAAACGTATAAAGGCTTATTCAAGGAATACCATTTCCCAAGAAATATTTTCATCTTTAGAAACTATTTCTATCGAGAAAGAATTGTTGCTCGAACTAAAGAAGAATACAGCCATTTTATGAAGATATATAGATAACTACGCCTCACTAAGAGATCAAATAATTGATTTCGTATACAAAAATTACATAGCTATAAGCTCGGCTATAGATAAGAAAAATCAATCTACTTTTTTCTTAACTATTTACACATTTACAATCTTCACCTGTTCTCTAACCCGCGAGCCGCCAGTGTCGTCCAATTGCCGTCAGCTCTTGACGGCGCCTGCATCTAAGATAGGCTAAATGAGTGAAATAAATAATATTCTTCAAATGAGAGAAACAAAGAGGGCGACAACACCTGCAAAAATTGGAGTACGACGTTGCCATTTTTTTTGCAGAATATCTTTGTAATGAGGACTTAATACAACAAAATTTATTCATCTTTTTATATTTGACAAACATTACACAAATTTATATGCGATATGTCGCAGATAGGCATTATGCAATTGAATTCTAACATTTGTTGTTTAATTTTGATTATAAATTGCAATTAAATTTAATATTACCGAATTAATGTAGAACATATAAGAAATTTAGTAATTAAATATGACAATAGCGCCTATCAGCTTTTTAGGTCATTGCACTCTTTGCACTATGTTTTTCATTATAAATAGTCTATTACAATTTATTTAAATATATAAAATTATAGTGGTACCTTCGCCATTTCTTTAAATGTTGGGGTTATGTAATGGTGTTAACGACACTATTTTCTATACCGCCCCATATTGTTCATATTTATGATAAAATGTATTACTCCTATAAGCAATGGGTTACCCCACCAATAAAGATTTATACAGAAAAAATCAACTCTGACGAATAGGATAGTTTTCTCATAATACATTTAAGAAGTATTATATAAGGAAAAACAAGGAGGTTAGGTTAGGTTAGGTTAGGTTAGGTTAGGTTCCGATCGATCGTCTTCATAAATCCATTAACTTTAAAAGACCACGAAAGAGGAATAGAATCATCTTCCATCATGGCAACATGCCTCCCCGTAGTGTATGGAGAAATTCATTGCCAATAGAGATGGGAATTGCTTAATATTTTAATATCGAGGCACCTATAGACTGCCACATTATCCTTCAAAATCTAGCAAGTCTATGACGATCTAGATGAATTAGTGAAGACTGAAGTTAAAGCGTGCATAGCTTCCAATGATAAGAATTTTTTGCTTGTGAAATCATATGTTGTCAAATAAATGGGAAGCTAGTGACTACTCTGTAGAATAATAACATAAACAGGTTTTGTTGATTTTTGTACGTGATTAAATTAAATTAAAAAACAATTCACCAACCCAAATAATTTCTCCTGAAACAAATATTCTAGTCAGGTCTCCAATCTAGATTATTTTCGATTTATATAATAATATTATGCATATATAATGATAATATAAGTTCTAAGCTGACTGTTAATTATGTAGGCTGTGCAAATAATATCATTAGCATCGTTTATTCTCAATTATGTAGGTTAGTTCTGGACGTTACTTGTGTATTACATCACATGATCCTTCCTGTTATATTAAATTTATTCCCGTAATTGAGTATTAATGCCATTAACGGACATTAAAGTCGTCAGCGTTATTACACTAATTTGATTTAATTATTCACACAATTAACAGGGAACTGGTAGTATAAATCCTGTTTTATGACGTTTTAATGTTGTCTACATAAAATTAGCTAACATATTTGTAATGACCACTTGCATCCTTAGTTATGCATTGCATACCGAATGTTATTTTTTTAATTTAACGAATTACTTTATGTTTTATTCTGATTACGAAAGGCATATGTTAAAGTACTTTTTCAGATCATTATTATAACTTACTTACATCTTCTAATCCTCTAAACTGAACTTAATTGCGTCATCAACTAGCAACATTTGCAACATTTTATTAGCTTTTATAGCGAAGAATGTCAGTTAAAGACATTTAGAGTTATCCTTCCTTCAACGACAAGAGTTATTAAAAGTTCCGCCCAATCTAATGGATTTATTTCACGAAGAAATTCGTTGAGCTTTAATTAGTGTCTACAAACTATTTGCATTTAAGCTTATTTAATCTGTGTTAATGAACAATATAATTAGAGATGCTGCAAAGTTGTGTTTAGTTTGAACCTCATTACGAGTATACACAAAAAAATAAGTGGTTGGTTTGGAAACAATAATTCTTGTTAATTGACAGTGACAGTTGTAGACATACGACAAATAAACCTGGAATATATTTTAATTACATAACTGTCCATGGCAAATCCGATGTTGGTATTGGTAGTTATGCGAGTCTTCCGAATTATAGTAGACTGTGCATTGTTACAACATTGTCAAATGTAAGTCGGTAAGAATTGCGAAATGGAGTCAACATACAAAAATTATGTACCATAAATTATATAAAACTTGATGCACCCCTCGGTACGATGGATTTGATATTAACAATGAGTTAATGAAAGCGTTAGACATGTTTGAGCATTCTTTAAGAACAATGCATGATTAGATAACAGATTCCATGCAGGCAGGACTGATATTAATGAGGGTGGAGGTAGTCCAGACAATAAGGTGGCTGAACATAGTGCAGGTATTGCTGTAGTGAACTGTCTGGAGCAACAAGGAGACTGTTACTGAATTTTTTCTCCAACTATAAATTCCAATCGAAACCGTACACTATGTTTTAATGGAACACTTCAATATGTAGAAGCTATTGACTAGGTGGACACTCTGTTTCCTCATCACATGTGATTCAACTAAAACCTGTGTGTCTGTGAAGAATGAGTTGGACGTACCTTTGATCATCTTTCAAATGAGCCCAGGTTCTTGTTAGTGATCGGACACCAACTACCACAACTTGCGCATCAAGAAATAGTTGATAGAACATATATATGTGCATATTACTTATCTTGATGGATTTTGGTACTCCGGCAAACTGATATCTGTATGATGAAGGTAAAAGTCTCGGATCAACGACTGAGACACTATCCATCCAGATTCTATACGATCGCGTTTAATACGAGTCGACTAGTAGTGGAACTGTAAATGATGGTGTATGGAATAAATCTAATTAAATGGACATTACAAAGAGCGTAGAAGGCTAGCATTACTAGTTTTGATCAAGCAATAGCAGACGGCTTCAATGAACAATTGATAGCCCAGTCACTTTAGATCCAAAATAGGCCTATCCGATAATTTTTTGCAACGAAGGCGGTTGGTTTTACAAAATAAAAACGTATAAAACCTTTCTGTAGACAATGTTATGTTTTACAATTTTTACAACAAACTTCAAAGACTCCCGATCGATAGGAAACGAGATTTTCATGTAAACCTGATTTTCGAGACCTCTGACCTTGGGCATCTCACAACGCCAGCGCGATATCAATGTCGATTTTTGACATGATTGTTTCTAATAATATAACGAAGGTCTATGTAAAAATCCAGATCATTGGGAAGTTTTCCCTAGTCAAATAAAAATTTACTAAACGGCTGTATTCGTGTGTGTGTCACGAAGTTTTTAGGTCGATGTACGAAATACTTTTCGTTCGAGTTTCGACATTTTGACAAAATCAATATAGCAGATCGACTCTTGCGAACAACATGGTAACTGTTGTTTTTTGATTTGACGCCTCCAGAAGCATGCTCCGGACGTATCTTCGATATGAGCGACAGGGCGGCGCAATATTATTGCGATTTGCTTACTCGTCTAATATGACTGCGCTATGAAGGTAAAAGTTTGCACTTGCACCATATTTCCTTACATAATTTAAAGCTCTATAGTCATTCAAAATAAAGGTTGGAAGTAGAGACGTTCTTATATTTAATATCCCTAGTAATTATAGATTAGAGTATTATTAAATGTTGGCCCCTGGGCACTTCGAAACTTCCAAAAGTTCCTTTAAGTATTCTTGACGTTGGCCTAGTCATGAAGACGAGTTATTTTTGTGGATTGGCTTTCGTTATTAAGTTACTTACGACATCTGATATTATTTATAGAACGAAGTTGATTCCGCACGTGCTTCACGTTAAAGTGTAATTTCATTTCGCTAATAAAATTCTCCTATACAACTTTAATATAAAGATATGACGAGGGTCAGACTGATCGATCAAGTTTTGATTCGATTAAAGATTGAGGTGCTTGAGCAGTAATCGCTGTTCAAAAACCTCAATCTGCGTTTGAAGGCACATATATTTACGTATGGGGTTAACGTTTCTTTACGTATGGGGGTAACTTTTATGTATCCTATATACACACTTTTAGATGAGACAGATGTTTTCCTAACAAAATTACATCCAGTTTCTTTGTATGCGTTTTGTTAAAGGAATACCTTGTTGAGAGACGTAGAAGCAATATAATGCAGGTGACATATTAGTGCGATACTTTCTACCTGACGTTTTAATTTCACTGAATCAAAGCGGGACGATATTTTACGTCACAAATGGAACGGCAATGAATGAAAAAGATATGTGTCTAAGAGACATGTCAAAGGGAAATGTAGAACGTTGTATTATTCGTAAAGAAATATACGTAAAAAATATACGTATATACGTATATAATACGTAAACAGTAATGTAAAGTGTTATACACCTTATAGTGTTATTGAAGTCAAATGCGCTATAAGTGATCTCTTTACATACAAATTACTTTCGGTGTTTTGTGAATGAGGGGTCTAGACGAACATTCTCTAGTGAAATGTATTTGTATGTACAGCATGGTAATAAAGGCTGGCATAATATTCATAGTTTTGTTATAATATGACTTCTTGAAAATTCTGAAGCATGTTAACTTTGCTTTTTATTTTGTTATGAACTTAACCCTTAGTTGATGTACCAGGGTCAAGTTGACCCGGGCAAAATTTCAATTGGTAACTGCATTGTGCATTTACGCTATAGCGCGCCAGCGGTCTCGGTACCTTCAAGTTAGTTGAGACTGCGCTCTGAAGTGTATCAATCGCTTGCTTGCTGTCATGGCTTATATCAGTACTAGGTATCGAAGGGTAAAATTGACCCTGGTTCACTAAATGCGTTGTAATTCGGTGAGTACATCGCGGAGTAATTCTTCAGGATAAAACTAAAATTATGGATAAAGGTACTCGTTTTGGCGATTCTAAATTTGAAACTACCATATTAAAATGTTTAGCCGAAGATGGTGATGCAAATAGTTATGTGAGCACTGATGCAGATGATGAAACTGTCATTGAAAGCGAACACATTTCTGAGAGTTTGCAATCCGCATCTAACTTAGATGAATCAAATAAGGAACATCCTGGACCAAGTCGCTCTGTGTAAGAAAACTTCGTTTTTATGTTTATTGTGCGAAAAACCAATTTGTAATGACTGCAGCAAGCACATTTGCAAAGAATGTCAATAATTAAGAATGCATTATCCACATTAAGTTTTACCTTACGTCAGAGTTTCATTATAGAAATAAATTTCATTCATATGTTTATATTTTCTTAAAATTACGTTGTTATTGTTATTATTAAGACTTTCAGGGGGTCAATTAATAATTAATTTGTTATTGTAAAACACTAATTAAACAAATGTATCAAAATTAATCAATAATTTATATTTTTCTTGTATCAGAAGTTTTGTTTATTTTCTTATAATGTCATTTGACTATTTTTATTTTAAAATATATTACTGAGCCATTTAATTGTACTAAGTTATAATATTTTGTCAAAATTCGCATTTTAAATGACAGGGTCACTTTGACCCTGGTTCACTAGGTATGTTGCTAAAAACAGGCTTATCAACTAAGGGTTAACTTGGTTCGAAAAACGTTATTTTTGCAAATTTGGTTGATTCACAAAAAAATCTTTTGCCGCCACTTCATATTAAATTAAAATTAATGAACAATATGTAAAAGCCATAGATAAAAATTGGTATTGTACTTACGAGGCCAATATTCAACTCTCTCTAAAGCAAAATTAAAGGAAGGCATTTTTGTAGGACCACAAGTAAGAAACTTAGTGCAGGACAATTTGATGAAGAAAGAATGACAGAAATTCAAAAATAATCTTTAATATGCTGTAAAAATATAACATTGCAAGGGAATTGCAAACATCGGCAGTTGGAGAAAATTCTCAACAAAATGCTGGATAAGTTTAAGCAACTTGGTTGTAATATGAGCATAAAAATTCATTTTCTGCCTGCTCATCTGGACTGCTTTCCAGAAAATCTTGATGCTGTTAATGAGGAGCAAGGTGAAAGACTGGATGCTGAAAAGGGAACATACAAAGAATGATTACACAAGAAGAAATGCTAAGTTATTTGTTAAAAAAGGAGAGATTTTCAAAGAAAAAAAAGGAGTCAGAGACTGAAAACTATTTACGTTGTTGGTTTTTACTATGTTTTTATCGTTTATTAAACATAATGTATATTAAAATCTAATTTCTCTTTTAGTTTTTTATTCTTATCATTCAGTTGATAAAAAACCATACGTAAGAGTCAAGAAAGGAAGACAGATATGAAATCGGCATAAATAAATCACTTATAAACACATATAAAACCCAAATCAACTTTTAAAATGTCAAAATTTGTAGGCCTGTTTTATTTATATACCAAGTAAATATTTCTTCGATATTTAGTATATAATCTTTATACACCCAAAAAAATTTTCTGACTTAAAACAAGGAACAATGCTCCTAACAAGATTTTTCGGGAACGTTGTATATAAATAAAAACTGTACACTTGACATTTTCTTGATGTACGACGAATGGAGAAAATATCTTAGCGTTGACAACGAGCCAATTTATTTTATAGACTACACTTTCCTGATTACTTTCAGCTCTATCGCCTTACTAGAGACCTCTTATGTGAGTAGTTGAACTGACCCATCGAGAAATTCACCACAATGTACGAAATCCTGAGATATGTGTACTCAATAGGTCATAGCCAAGGTCGTACATGTAAATGTTTGTATAACACTTATATTTGGGGGAAATTGCACGCCGGCCAACTTAATTGTATTTCCAAAGCCTCCTGCTACAGCCATGCCTAGAGCTATTATTGTATTGTATAGCTTACCTCCATTTGCCGCTCTGTAACTCTTAGTGGAGGCAGTGTAATGCCTGAGGAGCAGTCGCGGCAATTCCCTGTTGAATGCTAGATAAATCCATGGATTTACGCAACTGTTCAGACTATACAGCAATACGAGGATCGTAAAAACGGGACCTGAAAGAAACACATAGCTTTAGAATCATTCATTGCTTTCATTCGGAAAGTGTTTCTTAATATTAATTAAAACCAGACAGTAAATAGTACTCGTATAACAATAACACAAATATGTTTACATGAATTATGATAATATAGTAATAATAATAAGTTTATCCATAATAAATACAGACAAAATTAATTACTAAATAAAGGCTAAAACATGAGATCCTATTGGTTTCAAAGGCATTGGTGGCTCAATTTAAACGCCTACGAAAGAACTGAACGTCTGAATTAGAATACTCTTAGAAGTTCCCTTATTTAAACCATTTTCTTTAAGATAAGAGATAAGAGAACTAATAGTTCTCTTATCTAAAGTTTTATGAAGACATGGTATCTAATTTTTTTATGAATAGTATAATAGTATCCTACAGTTTCCTATAGGATTCAGAGACACTCTATATTATTTAAAAGAAAGAGGTTATCATGGAATAAAGCATAATAACATTCAGCTATCTGCTGTATATCATGTTCGTACAAATCTTTCTTATAATTTTTATACTGAAACTAACTAATAAAATGTCTTCAAAGTTTAATGCGTTCTTAAACAAGCTTTTCTTTATATGAGTGAATTCTTTTAGCCCTCAGAAAAATAACTTGGTCGTAATTTTACTGCTCGTGTTTTTCATGGTTCCTTAGAAACGGACTACAATAAAAAAAAAACTAGAATCGGGTATTTTGTATTCTGAAATTGTGCCGAGAAAGTAGATATTCTTGACCGATTTCAGAAAGATAATGTTGCACATTAAACATTTTTTCACACACATATACCAAAATCCCATTATTTGAACTACCGGTTTTGCCTACCGGTATTTGTTCAATTAATAATGACTCACTTTAATAACACTTTCTCTTAGTATGAAAAATAAAACAGGAGCTATTACTCCAAACATTTCACAACTTCCATACATAATGTTTTGTAATCAATACGATGTATTAATGATAAGCATAAGGAAATAGTAGAAGCAAGCCGCATCCTCCATTAAAGCCATTTATGAACTTATCTACATCACTCTAAGGGAATTTCCTTCAAACCAATATAAGATTACTTAGTTCCCAAGTACACTCAATTCATGGCTATACGACTCGCCTCCGACATAGAGTTAGGTCGATAAGAAGAGGAATTACTTACTGAATATATGTGGGATTGCTAGAAAATCCAGTAATGTAAAGATGGTCGAGGTTAAGAATTACATTATTGACAATGCTACGAGAAATTGAAAGATCAGAAAAGCTTCTCTAGTGAACAGATTTATAAACACAGATTAATTACATCAGTTCCATTCCGTAATATATTAGTGAATGTTTAGCATATTTAGTTTATGGGTAATGTATAGACTGCTTTGGCGCTTATAGAATTAAAAACAATTAAGATTGTTGTCGTAATATTGAATTTACGAAAATATGATTATGTGTCAAGAGTTTGTAATATAAGTGGCTGTCTATGCCTAATCGTCGTTTTTCTTAATTTAATATTACTGTATTTCATAAAATCATAATAAGTCATCCTCTTTCCTGTGTAGTTAAAAAATACAAGTAGGTAGAATATTATCAATATTGATTGGTTATAGATAATTAATATTCCAGTTTTTTTTAATTCATGTATTAAAACAGAAATCAAATAATACAACCTATAGGCTATTCTGTTGTTTAGGGAACTTTAAGGTTGTTTCTCCTGTCCTGACATGATGAGGTTCCTCCAATGATAAAAGCCTCTAGAATCCTATTTCAGGTCTGATAGCCAGCACCTTTTGAATCTTCTGATGTTGTGTTCCTACACAGGTGGTTGTAATAGTGATTGTTCTAAAACTGTATCACTGTATTTTTAGTGCTAACTCTGTTAGACAAAAATACTTCTTACTTCTGTAGTTTCATTAATTTTGATTTTCCATTCCTTAAGCCACTCTTCTAGGTGAATAAGTTGATCTTGGTGGTTTGAGGAGGCAGTTATTGGGTTTTCGTTTGTAGACAAGAATGTTGTGTCAATTTATTGGTGTTGTATGAAACGAGCCAGTAATAATTAAGTCAGATCTTCAGATGCTAGGAGATTTGAAGTGTAGATTATATATAAAATGGAACGTCCCAGAACGCTTCCCTGCGGAACACATCGGCCGAAATTTCTCAACTCACTCTTGTCCTAAATTGTCAATTTGATAGTGCGATCTGAAAATATTAATATTCCTAAGCCTTCAATTAATAACTTTAAATGTTTTTTTACATATCAAATTTATAACCTTTACAACACTGTATCTGATAGCTGAAATCAGTGAATGCCTATTTATTTATTTAACATAGTATTAAAAGTAGGTATATTCAAAGATAGTTTACTACTAAATTAGGATAAGATAAATGCGTTTTCTTATTATTAATACATTATTTTCTTAGTATATGTAATGCACATTACAGAAGGTCATGTAATTTCATAATACATGAAAGATAACCTCAAACAAACTTAGATTACATCCTGCTAAGATTTGTAAAGCAAAGATACCTTAAGTAGGATCGTAAACTAAAAAGAAACATTACATTTGTTCCGTATTTAATGGTGACACCCTATACTTTTTAGAAGTCTTTAATAAACGCTATTCAAATTATATATCTGTATTAGTTATCATGATTTCTGGATTCGTAAGTATTGGATAAACAATATATTAAACAATAACCCAAATAAGATTTTAATACTAATACGAAATTATTTTTTTTGTCAACGAAATTCCTTGAACCCTGAAATACCTCTGGGATGCCATCAGATAAGACGTAAACCGCAAACACAATAACGTTGAGTACGTTTGCATAATACCTCGAGAGAACTACCAATTTTCATACAAATGCCTCCTTATTATCAAGGTAAAATATAATATTTCTCAGAAAATACCCTTATTGGAACACTTTCATCTTTAAATGTACGTTCAAACATGAATTGAAAATGAATCCGTTCATATAATTATGTTGATAAATAAACATGATAAATAAAAACGTAAACAAGCAGTAATGAATGAAAAGTAGGTATATGTATAAGTATTTGGAGTATATTTAACTGGTAATTTTCGCTCCACTTAATTACAAATATTTTGTTTTGTATTGAAATTTTCCATTGGGACTCCACTCCCATTCATAAGACACCCCCACTTAATCTATGCTTTTCCATTAAGATAACATTTGTGAATTGGCTGGCGAGTGAAAATTTTGTTTGAAATTGTATTCATATAATTTCCTTTTAGGCCCTTCAAATTAAGAAAATTGAGGGAAATTTTTCCTACAGCTAAGCGACCTATACAAAAAGTTGTGCTGGGGTTGTGTCAATATATATTTTGCACTCAGCGCATGATAAAAAAAAGGGTTGTTTCTTAGATATAGACATATATATGTGCGTTTTTGGCCGTTTTTTCGGTTTTTTGCGTTTCTCTGAAAAACTACGCATTTTTTGGGAAAACATAACCTGATTTGATGTTGTAGATTTTACGATTCTCCATAATTTTTCTTCTTTTTCATTTTTTCAAAATTCTGCTTAGTTGCGCCGCTAGAGCGCACTGAAGTATTTTTGAGCTCTTTTTCGATTTTAAACCAAAACTATGCACTGTAGAGAAAAATATCGAGAAATCAAAGTTGTAGATATAAAAATTTCCGACACATTTTGTTGTTTTGTTTTTTTTCAAAGTCTCACGGTTTTGCCACTAGAGGGCAAAAACCGTTTTATTTTTTTTTTGTAATACTCTTGCGCGAATGAAAAAGATACTCTAGCGCATTATTTTTATTTATAGGCAAAACAATGCATTTTTTGTAAAAAAAAGTATAAGACAATTTGTAGGAAGTTTTTTGCTCTCCAACTTTTTGTCATTGAAATTTTCTAAAAATGCATAGTTTTGCCTATAAATCAAAAATAATGATTTAGAGTATTTTTTCATTTGCACAAGAGTATTACAAAAAAAAAAAAGAAAACGGTTTTCTCCCTCTAGTGGCAAAACCGTGCGACTTTGAAACAAACAAAGGAATAAAATGTGTTGGAAATTTTTATATCTATAACTTTGATCTCTTGATATTTTTCTCTACAATGCATAGTTTTGCCTTAAAATCGAAAAACAGCTCAAAAATACTTCAGCGCGCTCTAGCGGCGCAACTAGAATTTCGAAAAGTGAAAACAAGAAGAATTGTGGAGAATCGCAAAATATACATCAAATCAGGTAATATTTTCCCAAAAATGCATAGTTTTTCAGAAAAACGCAAAAAACTGAAAAGCGGCCAAAAACGCATATATATATATATATATATATATAGATATATATATATATATATATATATATATATATATATATAGATATATATATATATATATATATATATATATATATATATATATATAGATATATATATATATATATATATATATATATATATATATATATATATATAGATATATATATATAATATATATATATATTATATATATATATATATATATATATATATATAGATATATATATATATATATATATATATATATATATAGATATATATATATATAGATATATATATATATATATATATATATATATATATATATATATATATATATACATATATAGATATATATATATATAGATATATATATATATATATATATATATATATGTATATATATATATATATATATATATTATATATATATATATATATATATATAGATATATATATATAGATATATATATATATATATATATATATATATATATATATATATATATATATATATATATATATATATATAGATATATATATATATATAGATATATATATATATACTAAATTTTAATATAATGCCTTCTTAACTACCAATGCTATAGGATGTTATATGGCTCCTGTATCACCCGGTATATCGGCACACTTCACTACCAAGACCATTCACCAACGTCAACAGATGACCTATGTCTGGTCTAACAAATTTTTTTCTCCACTTTGTCTGCTGTAGAAGTAACAGAACATTTGGTGTTACTTCTTACCTCCTAAGTTTCGATTAACCTGTAAGTTACTAGAAGTTTCAGTCTAACTAGCCTGGTCTCCTTTGGATGACACGACCATCTACATCTAAAGAATCACCACTTTTCAATTAGAATTAATTATTTGCGTATTACCCTACATATTCTATATGTTATTAGATACCTGTTTTGCTCTGAATCTTCATCTTGACGATAGCCGCGACCATTCGAGAATGCTAGACTAAGTATACAAAGTGCCGAAAACAAGTAATTAGGCTTAATATTGATGAATATATTAGATAAGAATTGTATCTGACAGATATGAGTAAAAAGTTGATAAGTTAGAAGTGTCATAGCAGAGTTTAATGTTAAGTGTTAATGAGAAACATGTAACCACTTGAAGTCAGAAGCGGTACTTTTCTTGAAGCAAAAAGGTTTCCTGAAGACATATAGCTGAAGAAAAAAGTTCACGTTCATAAGCATCAGATCTAAAACTTATTGTGAGAGCAATGGAACAAAACCAAGGGATGAAAGTATGCCAAGCATAGATGAAAGTAAGCCACTACGATCTGTGGAAACCACTATGATTTACCTTATCAATTATTTAAGATAGAACTCACTCAACAGGATATGAAGGACAATATGAAAATAATTAAAACTTATTTAAGAATAAATTAATGAGGAATTCAAGAAATTTCATGATAATGTTAAAAATACCCAGGAAGACCTTACAAAGAATGTGATTAAACTGTTTATTTACAAATAAGTGGTGAAATTAAACATAAAAATCGAAATGCAAAGAAAAGTTATGTTGAGAACGTATTAAATGAAATAGCAGATCATTTCAAGAAGGAAATGAGTATAGAAATTACAGATATAAGAAAAGAAGTAATAAAGAGCAGATAATGTAATAGAAGAAACTGTAAATTGTTTTAAGAAGAAAATGAGTTGAGAAATTACAAATATAAGAAAAGAAGTCGACATTCAACGAACAAACGAACCTCAAAATCAATTACTACAACCTGACAAAAATTAAACGCACCTATGATGGTTCAGCTTCATGGCAAACTTACATGACGCAGATTGATGTAACTGTCAGTGGCAACAACCGAAGTAACTCCGAAAAAGCAACAGCATTAATAGTGGATATACGAGATGAAGCCTTGAAACGTTAACTGAAGACAAGCATAAATATATTTCGATGAGATAATTCTTCACCTGGAAGAGAGGTTTGACGAAAAAGATCTGTAATAGGTTTATCAGGCACAATCAAGCGACAGGATTCATTACCAAATTAAGTTTCCAGCCGTATAAAGCCGATATAGCCTGTCTGGTATACCTGGCGGACAGCTGTAGAAGACTTGGTCGCATAACCAATCATACAAATATTTATTTATAGTATCGAAGACAGTAAATGGCAACAAGCATTAAGGTTTACAGATGTAAGAATATCAATGAAGCTTTGGAGTATGCGCTGGAATTCAACTCCGCAAGACATCTGTTAATCTCAAAGTGATGTAGTGGAAAAAGGTCCGGTTCATTTCATTCCGGGGGTCCAGCGTTCCATATCTAGCGGCGGTAGAAATTGGTCAGGGTTTTCTCGCATGACTACTTGATTTTCTCTTCGAAACAGAATTGATATGAATGGTCATAGGTATGGCGATTTGGAGTAATGATGCCAATCGCTTGAACCTGGCCTAGATTGTTGGTTTTATGGCCTGGATTGCTGCGGAGTAATTCGCATATGGGTTCGATTCCCGTATAAGTCGATTGAGTGTATCTCTCTGCGTCTGTGTAAATGTTGGAGGTTAGGTGGCAGACAGCTCTGAGCTAAAGCTAATGGAATAAACATTGCCTCCATAAAACAAGAGCAATAAAATATTTATATAAAATTTAGGTAAACTATAATATAAATAAAATGCATATATAGCCATTTCACTTTAACGTAGGTAGAATATTTCATACGCGGTAGGCAGGAATTTTAGATTTTTCTTATTTTAATTATTATACTAATGAAAATTACATATTTATACCAGTTATATTAATATTACTTTTAACTGTAACATATCTATACATATCATATCTACAGACTTCTCTATACTCCAAATATTTGAGAACTTATTTATAATTAAAAACTAATCATGGGAAATGTAAAAGTAGTTGTCAGTGCCTTAGTAATCTCTAATAGCGCCTTTCCAGTAAGTTTATTTGCACCCAGTTAATAGACTCGTGTCTCTCTAAGGGTTTATTTTATCACTCTGTATAGGCAAAGCTATAGGGAAACACTTAGGGTCCTCAGGCACTTATTCGTATTAGAATTGTTATCTATACATATTCGAGAAAACCGTTTTGCAAATCCCCGCTTTGATATACTTGAGTAAGGGTTATATTATGCATGGAATTAATTCGGATTAAATGGGTTTCGGAGAAGTCTTCCTTAAACAATTATTTTCGATTTGTGTTGCTACCATTTAGAAGCTTACGGACATGTTTCATAAACTTAAAGCCGGAGGATTCGACAAAGTGAGATATATCTGGATTTATGTTTTGGCAATGTATTATGGGGATTTTAAAAACCATTTAATTTAAAAAAAATGAAATGATACGAGAGGAAAAAACGGTCATATTTTAAATAGTCTTGCAAACAGTTTCAATAATTGTACATTAATTGAAGATAATGTAAAATGTGTCTGGTCATTAGATTAGATACCGCCATTAAACTAGATGTAAGTTGTGTCTATTATGAAATCCATTGGAATATTATTATAGCTAGAGTTAGTATACCTAGTGATATATTAGAAAATTTCTTAGTTTTCTACTATAATATGTATCTCATTAAGAAAAACAAACGCCAAACTGCAAGTAAAAATTATAACAATGTAACTAAAGGGTGGTCCAACCAAAACGCACGATGTTAATTGTAAATAAAACAAAAAGTTTTCAGAGAATTATCTTAATATTTTTTATTATAATAGAAGAATCTATGACAATTATGCGTGAAATAAAATATCGGCCAAATGCTCGCCACGGCTTCGGTGGCATACCTCTATCCGATGGTCCATATTTTCAATGACTCTGGGACATAATGGAGGTTCAATGTCGTTAATGTGCCGAATTATCTCATCCTTTAGCTCTTGAATTGTTCTTGGCTTATTGACGTACACTTTTTCTTTTAAATATCCCCAAAGAAAGAAGTCCAACGGTGTCAAATCACATGATCGTGGCGGCCAATTAACATCGCCACAACGTGAGATAACACGGCCATTGAATTTCTCGCGCAAAAGTGCCATTGTTTCGTTGGCTGTGTGGCAAGTGGCACCATCCTGTTGGAACCACATATTGTCCAGGTCCATATCCTCAATTTCTGGCCACAAGAAGTCCGTAATCATCTCGCGATAGCGAACACCATTCACGGTAACTGCTTGGCCGACCTCATTTTCGAAGAAGTACGGCCCAATGACGCCGCCAGCCCATAAACCGCACCAAACAGTCACTCTTTGTGGATGCATCGGCTTTTCAACAATCACTCGTGGATTCTCATTTGCCCAAATGCGGCAATTCTGCTTGTTAACGAATCCACTGAGGTGAACGTGTGCCTCGTCGCTGAAGATGATTTTCTTTGTAAAGTCACCATTCACTTCTGTCTGTTCAACCAACCATTCGGCGTATTGACGATGCTTGAAATGGTCAGAAGGCTTCAGCTCTTGAGTCAATTGAACTTTGTAAGAGTGTAAATTCAAATCTTTATTCAAAATTCGCATCAGTGATATTCGTGAGATGTTCAATTGTTGGGCATGACGACGAGTCGAGGTTGACGGCTCATCTGTTACACTATCGCGAACAACAGCAATGTTTCGCAGAACGAACTGGGCGGGCATGCACAGGTGTTTTAACATTTCCTACAGACCCTGTTCGCTGAAATTTGCGCACAATTCTCCCGATTGTGGACACATTTGGTCGATTATGCTGACCAAAAAAGTCACGAAGTGCACGAAATGCATTTTGATTTGAACGCCCATTTTCGTAAAAGGCTTCAACAATCTTAATGCGCTGCTCAATTGTGTACCTCTCCATGGTTGAATTTGTCAAACACTGAAACAAAGAAATGTCAAATTAAGTTGGGCAAAATACTTGACGTTAAGGTGTGACTCACAATTAACATCGTGCATTATGGTTGGACCACCCTTTATTTATTGGCATATTTCTTAAAAATAGCTTACAACTTCTTAATACTATCTTGATACCTATTACCTGATAAGTATTGAATCAAGGTATATTACAAGATGTACCATATTCCTCTATTATTATTATATTATGTGGGTTTGGGCCTCATCAGCCACTTATCGCATGGGTAGTCCCTTGGCGGTCCCCTCTTATACGGGTCATTACCCAAAAATGCTATCCCATAAGAGGGGCAATTTAAGCACGTCCCCTGCCCTAAGCCTCGCTTCCTCTTGGATAGCAGGTATCCCTAATATAAGGTACCTCTTCTCCTCCGGCGCGGGGCAGGTGTAAAGAAGATGAATCGAGGTTTCCTCGTCTTATTTACAGTATCTGCATGTCTGGCTATCAGTCAGACTCAGCTTGTGCTTATATGCATTCAGACTACTATGGTGGCCCGTAATGATTCCCACCAGATTCCTGGCTTTGTGTCTGTTCAATTTAATGACTTATTGGGCTCATTTCTCAATCGAATATTCGATGAAGAATTTGGTTATTCGACAACCCGTTACTCATCTCCATCTTTTATTGTGTTGTATACATTCCTCTAGAGATTACACAGTTCTTCTTAAAAGGTTTGATGATGGTTTACTATTCTAACTTGGAACGGTTTTGTTGAATATTTTTTCCTTTCCATATCTTTTTAACAGCTAATTGGTCAAGACTATCAACAAAAGGATTTTAGTGATAATCCAAAGGATATTTTACAGTATATTTTAAGTATTAAACGGTTGAAGAACCTTCTAGGTTCATCATAGATGGCATTTACATTTCTATTCCTAGTTATATTTTTAATGATTGTGTTTATGCTTTTGCAGAACTATTACAAACAATCCTTCTTCAACTTTATGAAAAGAAGCTTAGGTGTACTGAAAAAATGGGAAGCAGAATAACATAACAAATTCCCTATGCAATCTTCATTATTCAATTTTGCTAAAGTTTGACAAAGAACCTTACATTTATTACTCCACTAAACAGCTGATATCGTCCAATCTATATAGATTTATGAGAAAAAAAAAACAACTGTGACGAATCTGGTAGTTTTTTCATAACACGTTTCTGAATTTTTGTACAAAAGTTATCAATTTGTCAGATATAAATACTTTACGTCTAGATCCTACTCTTATTCTTCAGACCTCCCGCAAGACTCTAATTTAGGCCTTCTCTCTTTCCTCTTGTTCATCAACGATTTTCTTGATGTTAACTTCATCTGCATAACTGCTATTTGCAGATGACGTCTATGACTCTCTGTTCAAAGTATGATCATGGTGTGAGAAAAATTATGATGACGATGAACATTTCTAAATATATATAAAGTAATGTTATATTCTTGAAAATATACTCAAAATTGTGTAATTAATATTTTTCAGTAAATTTATATTTACTAATCATATTAATAATGTTGCATCAGATACGTTAAATATTTGTGGAAAAATAACTGACTTCTCTAATACAAGAACGTTCAAAGTTTTATTTTGTTTTCTTATAATAATTAAATTGGTATATAATTCTATTGCCTGTAACTTACAAGTCCGGAATCGAGAAAGGAACCACCAAACCGCAAAACGGTTATCGAGTGGTTATTTCATAATCGCTGTAGGAAACACCTACCCCTCGGACTAAAGCCCCGCCAAGCATTGAATTATACCTAACAGCGATCCTCGACCCCTTTCCTGTGTTTCTGCACGACCAGAGCTTTTTTAAAAAGGAACTCCGCCACGGGTAGGATTCGATATTTGTCCCGGATGGAATTCAATAGCCTGGCGGGACTTTAACCCGAGTAGATATTTCCTACAGCGATTATGTAATAGTCTTGCTATTCGGGAACCGCTTGATAACCTCTTCGCGGTTTGGTGGTTCCTTTCTCGATTCCCGACTTGTAAATTACAGACATAGATCTCATCGATTTAGATGAAAATCCCACGGATTTGTTTCGACATTTGTCCTGGATCGGCGTACCGTGTACGGCACGCACCGATGAGAACTAATGAGTTCGAAACAGCTGTCTGTCATTCGGATTCCATCCGGGACAAATGCCGAATCCTACCTGTCGAGGGCTCCCTTTTAAAAAAAATATAATTCTATTCTTTGGTAACCAAACTCATTTTAAATTATCTAAATAAGTTCAAAGGCAATTTCTAAAATATACTTATGTCATTTACATAGGATGGTAATTGATCATTTTGACGATAAATTGATCATTTTGAACCCTTTAGTTGACTGAACTTGGAGATACTGAGTTGTTAATATATTATAAATATGGTATCTGCTTAACTTCATAAATAACTGAGTTAATTTAAATAAACTTTATTCCACGTTCTAATTAGAGACAGCAAATGTTCTTTTAATGTGATTCTCTTATAACATATATTCTAGCCAGAACTTCAATCTTGCTTATAAGTTAACAATAGGTAATCAAAATAGGAACCTCTGATGTAACTGTGACGCCTATACACTACGTACAAACTTTTCCCAAGTTGAACAATTCTCAACACTCCCACGCTTACGGTAACTACTAAAACGAAGATACGATTGCAGCTTCCATTTGCTTCTGTAGCTTTTAACCAGAACAACAGTAAGAAATGATAAATTTATGGAGTAAAAGCCCTCTTGAAAGATAATAGCGAAAGTTTTATCATTTCGTGTCTATGAACTGCTTCAGCGAGCTGAAAGTGCCTGAAAACGTTTCGCGACGAGGAAAGTGACAAGCTAGGACCGCATAAAGGAGGGATTATTTATAATCGAGTGTTTGGAAAATTCGCTGGAAATAGGTTAGTGGAAATAGATGGTTGGCTGAAAAGAAAAGTTCTCAATCGATCTGGCATACAGTACAGGGCCACTGAGTGTTGCATAATACGGATGTGGGTTCCCGAATTAGATGAATACAAGATTGCGTTGGCTCATGGTATCCAGGAGGATCTTCATAAATCAATCTGAGTTAGAATAGTATTATTAACTTAAATATACAGCATGGCTCATTGTTATCTTGGGTATTACCAGAGACAGAGAGACCGTGAAATGGGGAAAGTTTAAAGAATCTTATTTGTATTTTCACTGAATGAGTAAACTTCAGCTAAGAGGTGCTAATTGAGCAATATTCTCTGATTAATAAATATCAGCTGCGTTCTGAAATTTAGAGAAATCTCTGCAAATGTCACTATAGTTATATTTTTTTCTTTATTGCTGTTCTTGCTTTGCTAAATAGATTCATTATGTTAGTTTCTTATGAAAATCTATTTCACTCAAAACTTTAGTTTTCAACCAAGCCTAAAAAAATTAAATTAGTTCGGTTACCATTATTTTATATTTGTTATAAAAACAAATATAAAGCAATGAGGCAAAATGAACACTTCTGTTTCATTTTAAGTAATTGATGGTTGATAACGGCCTGATATAATTGGGTTTAGCTCCAGCAGTACAACTGGTATTTTTCCATTTTGTCATTGTAAACCTAGATCGCCTCGTTTAGGGATAAACCTGTCATTTCTCCCGCCAATTTCTCTCTCTCTCTCTCTCTCTCGAGAGAGAGAGAGAGAGAGAGAGCTATGACAAAGAGCGGTGAATCTGGGCTGGCCAGCCTCGACCATTCGATATTAATTTTCCAGAAGAACCCTATTCACTAACTATAGTACTGTAGTATAGCGGCAATCGTACTATAAATGTTCAACCATAAACATAACTCTGAGAAGCGGCTAAAACCTTCGATGCAGCGGCAGAAGCTGGAGACTAATTTTTCACGAACTCGAAAGATTACACGTTTCTGGATGCGCGTTTTACCAATCAAGCTGGTATGATCGACAGATAATTGTTGAGTTTGAACCATCTCCTCATTTGGAGTTGTGATCCTTCGGTTGAACGTGTGATCCTTCGGTGTCGGTGAAAAACCGGTCTGGCGTTAGCGTTTTTAAACATTATTAACAATATTAATAAATTTCATGCACCTAGTTGACTAGATTTTGAAGTGAAACTTACTTGAGTATAATTTTTAGACGTGTATTTAACTCGTTTTCCCTGCCGTGTGGAAATATTTATATACTGTTATTTTAACCTCACTGATTTCGACTGATATTAATGGTGTATATTATATTTAGGTCAATTTTACCTTCACCCTTACATTTTTGTTTCACTAATTGCTAATTACTGTCTCTTTTGCCATCATTTCATCCAATTAATTTTTAAAGGAAAACTATTCAGCTTAGCTATAGAGAAAACGTATAGACTTTTCAGTGGCGCCTGTGACCATCTACTAATATACAGCGCGTCCCATTAAAAGGAAGATTTTTTACATCGTATTCTATAATGTTTGGTGAGATGGTTGTCTTCTTCTTCTTCCTCCCTCTATAATAGGTCTATGACATGTTCCTTCTTCGATTTAGTCCTCATCTTGGATCTAAATTGTCATCCCATCTTTTTCATAGTCGGCCTCTGCAGCGTGTACCACTAGGAGATTTATCTCTTGCGATTTTTAGCAATTTATCTTCTATCATTAGGCTTATGTATTGGTTCCATTGTCTCTTGCGTTGCAGGACCCATTCATTAATGTTGTCTATGTTTGATGATGGCCTGATGTTTTCACTTCTTTCCTTATCTAGTAACGTTTTTCGTGATATGCGTTGAAGTATTTTGATTTCTATTTCAGAGACGGTTGTGTCGTATCTTACATCTATTACAGGTATATTTTTGATAAAAAAGTCGTCACTGTTAAAAATGGTCAAAAATTAATTAATCTCACTAGGGCTTGGCATAACCTAGGAATTTTACCTATTACGAATGATGAAAATCGAAAAGAAAAACTTATAAAGCGAAATATCTCAATTGACGTACATATTTTCATGAGAGTATAAATGTAACATACCCTTTGTCTTTTATGTAAAAATGGAGAAATTAGTAAAAAAAAATAGATTGCTATTTGAAAACACAAATTTAGTAACTGCCCACAAAAAGTGAAACATTATATAATAATTTTTATATTGTACCTGAAGAACTATGTATTTTGGTAAGAATGTATACATTTATCTCATTTTTACTTTTATGCGCTCAACTATACCAGAGCGGAAAAGTAATGTAACCATGTAAAAAAAAATGTAAAAATTTTTTTTCTAGCGTTTATTTTTCATTTTTCGGCATAAAAACAAAAAAAATAGTTTTTACAAAATTTGTGTCCATGTGTGTGTTGTTGTCGTCGGCATTAAGATTTCTTGTTAACACGATATTTTTAACACACGTTTTATGCTGTTGTTTTTTTTTGATTAATTTTTTGATTTTTAATCAACTAAATCGTGTCGGATCGATAGGGTTTTGACTGATTCTGATCGGGGACGTCTCCCAGGCGACACCTATTGATTTTGAGGTGGATAGAATACACTTTACCATGTTCATGGGTCATGAGAAAGAACAATGGTGGACTATTTGAGAATTTTATTTTGTTAGCACGATCACTCAATTAAATCGTGTCGGATCCATCGGGTTTCAACTGATTCTGATCAGGAACGTCTACAGGACGGCATTTATTGATTTGGAGGTGGATAGGATACACCCCACCCTGTCCATGGGCCATGAGGAAGCACGATGTAAATGTTTATATTCATTCAAAATGGTTATGTTCATTCGAGATTTTAAACATAAACATATAACGCGTTGCTGATTTTGCATTGAACGAGAAAAGATATATTCGGCCTGTATCATATACGAATGAATGAGAAAAAAAATAATTTCGTTCGATCATAAACGTATTGATACGACACTGAAGCAGTCGCCAATGAAAATAGTAAAACTGTCGCATAAAACACATATTCTGCATTTATGTGTTGGTTTATTTTTTCTCCGGCCACTCAAGTTCGAGATAGAGATGTTCTACATGCGGATAAGTCCGTTTTAAGGTTTTAAAACTGTTTATTTAACGGAGATATTGGACTCATACGCGGACGAGTTTGACACACTGTATAGTATCATGCCAAAACTATTTGACGCATCTAATCCACCCTATAAGTGTGTTGTAAGTTCTAAATTAAAACTAAATTAATGGCACTCTATAATTACCACCGCTGAGCTTCCTTAGTAAAATAATGCTTAATGAAATTTATATATAATACGATTATGAATAGAGTTCGGCTTTCCAAGTCTTATATTCTCAAGAGCATTATTAGAATAATACTAGAGATGTTATGGTATAAATAATATTCAAACTCTGAGAACACCAGATAATTACATTTAGGAGGTTCAAAATGTTATAATTTTATTAGAAGACATAAAACTTTTTAAATAACAAAAATATTCAGCATAGAATTTAGACTTTCGATGAGGGTAAAACATTTAGTTTTATCGCAATAATTCCTAACTTTATATATATCTAGTCTTACTGGCTCCACAGTTATTTTACACGTAGCTCTCTACATAATTTTAAAAGTAGGCTGTTGGGTGCGCTTTTGATTAATTTTAACGTATCAGCTTAAAATAACGTTAAGAATATGCCTCTACCTGACTCACTATTTCCTATGATGTATATGTTTCTTTACGTGAATTATGTCTTTTGGGACAGAAATTTTAAAACTATTGTAGCTTTATTTTGAAAATTCCCCTTTAAAATTAAATACTTACCATCTATTTAATCTCCACCCAATTTACTGCTACCAATCATAGAACCTAACTGGAAATCAAGCCACTTCGATGACGTCATAATTTTCTAACGGTCATTTTCCAGAAATGTGTAAATATAATAGGGCTTGGGAGAGTCTGGTCAGTTAGCACCAGCACTAACTAGCATCTAACTAGCATGGGAAATAGTTATACCGAACTCTGGATTTTTTATGTGGCTGAGCTCCATACAAATAGGTAATTCAGCAGAATTTATTCTTACGAATAAACCACCACCAAGGGACCTAATCTAGTCTAGCCTAGCCTAACTGAGAATCCTACGGTTTTCATCACTCCATCTGACTTGATACCTGGTAGCGATCAATCAAATAAAGTTGCCCATCATGAGGTTTCCAAATAGATAACTCTAATAATGACTAAGATGATTGTCAACAATCATTATGAATGAGGACATTCATCCCCCTTAATATGATAACAAAGGTTGAGTAGCAAATGCCTTATTCCTCCAAAAAGTTATTGTTTGGTGCACTGTGTATTTTGAAAAGGATTGGGCCTTATTGATTTGAGAATTGCAATTAAGATTTAGTGATTATGAAATGTGAAAAAATCACCAGGGGCGTAGAGTGAGAAAAGAATCTAGGGAGGTGATAAACATATTATGGGAAGAGGTATAGTCGGATGTACGATAGTACGGATTACTGTGCCGAGGTATATATCCTAATTTTTAAAATGAAGATCAATTCCTCGGTATTTGTTTGTCCAGCGAAAACGTCTATCATTGTTTCCTCAAATGTTGTAGACGATCTCATATCTTCTAACAAAGGCACTTTCAATATTTGTTAATGCTAAAGCTGACAATCTTTCTTGCTTTTGAGAATTTCGCAGATAAGTCTTTATTCTCTTTAAACATGAAAATGATTTTTCCGCGGAACTGCTTGTGGCAGGAATAAACGTCAAAATTAAACGACACAATTCTGATGACTCCGAGAAATAAAAGATAATTGAAGGGACATAATATATTGGTGAAGCACAAACACAGTGCTCTTTTTCATATCAGGATCACATTAAATCATTGAAATTTCACTTTTTAAACGATTGGCGTCAAAGAATATTCAACATGTATTTACTAAAGAAGAAAAAACTTTGTCAGGAAAACGTTCCACGAATGAAGTAAACTGTGTGAAATCTAAATTTAAGCATTTCAGTTTAAAAATTTCACTGAACCGTTCACTAATATTCAAAGTAATAACCTCCAAAATTTCATAAAAAAATCGTGCGTGGGTGCTTTTCTTACCTTCTTTAGGAGTTAAATCCAAACGCATTCTCTTACTTGGTGGTTGATTTTCTAACACAAATCTGTCCATACGGTCGCAAATGTCACTAAACTCGTTTCTTATTTTTTGAATATGTGATTTGAAATTGGCGATCTTTTTATTGCAGTAACTAATATCTGATACTTTTGTCTGTAGAATTTTAAATAGACTCTCGGAATGTGAGAATATTGCAGAAAACACTGTTGAGAAAAAATTAAAATCAAAGCCGCGCAATAAAGTTAAAAGGCCTCTGGCACAAATAATGGCTTCTCGATCCCATTCCTCATTTTTATTTACCACAATTACCTAAAACAGCGCTTCCAAATCTTCCTTATGTTATGGCGACAGTCGCCAAGATGCGTTTACATAATCGCATAACTGAGTCCGGAAATAACGACTCGACTGCGTACGATCACTGACCTTTTCGTCTATCTAACGCGTAGCTTGGATGTAACGTGGACCATCGCATTTCAGCACTGCAGTAAGTAACGCGGGAGTCTAGTAATTCGGGCGCCTTCACGACCAATTTGAAATAAAAAAGTTGATGGTAGTGTTTAAAGTAAATAATGTATGTTTGCGGTCGGTTTAAAATATAATAATTGAATAAATTGATTGCTCTTTTAAATAACACTAATTTGACAATTTTTTAAGGGATGCGACGCATCATTCGCATCTATGTACGCTACGCTCCTGAAAATCACGATCTCTTGTGACGGATGTCTTTACAAGACATCCTTAAAAATGTGATGAAAAATAGACCTAGCTGTAATGGGAAAATACTTGACCCAATAAAGCATCAAATTGGGTTAATATCAATCTGTGTCACTTTATAGTTTTTTCATCGTACGGTGTCTTTTCTTCTAACAGCTTATAAAATTCGCAATAAGATACATCTCATTTATTTATCTTTTTTGTATCGTATTCCTCTATATATCTTTTGTTTGTTCAGCATCGAAGGGTCTTTTGTAATTTTTTTTTCATTTCCGTTGTACGTTGAGAGGAATCAATAGTTACAAGTTTTATCCATATGTCATTATCTATTGTGTGGGAGAAGCTGCGTAGTGAAAATGTTATTATGCGAAAATAAAATACATCATTTTTGATGTATTGATCGTTTTTTTTTTCGATACGGAATGCAAAAAATTTTAATATCAAAGTGATAATTAACTTTCCAATTACTATATTCAAATTAGCTTTAAATATACGTCAAGAATTTAAATGTAAAAGATTTGTACAAAGTGAAACACTTAACAATAATAAAAATATATACATATATAGATGCAATATTGGAAGCAACAACCCACGTGTTTGTTATTATTGTAATATACGTTGAGTACTTGCAAACTACTGCGGAGAGATACACAGCACAATATACTGTGTATTTTCTGAATATATATTGTGTTAAAAATATATGAAAAATAAATCTGAAGGTGTTGAATCCGGAGATCGACTATACCATTCTATTATATTCCGATGTGTAATCCACCTATTGAGATACTATTAATTGAGATAAACTCTAATAAGCCATAATGGTGGGTTCAAAAGTCTCAAATTTAAAAGATGACGAGGTTTTAGTCGCGAACTGTATAGATTTGCTTCACAATTCCGGCAAATAATTATGCATTATATGTGAAGCTGAAGCAAATACTTTTGTTTATCTTTGCAGTTTTATTCCATGTCGATTTACATGTCAAGTAAATGTTTTGTTTAGTTGAGATGTTATAACGTGTTTACAGTAGCATAATTTAGCTATTTATAACAAGGCGTGTACTATAAAGATCGCTTATTATCAGAATTATATACATAATTTTATCTCTTAAGATCAATTAATATTCTTAAAAATTTTAAATTAAATATATGCAATGCAATGACACTGACATATTTTATTTTTTACAGGAAACAATGATTTAACTAGTTTAAAGTCAAAATCTACCATTAATTAAAAGAACTGCAGTAACAGCGTCTTTAATACTTATAATAAATAGTTTTGAATAAAATTTCAACAAATTTGCATTTTTTATCATTAGTGTACTAGTACTATAATGAATTTGATTACAGTCGTAGTACTTTAATTTAATATTATGATATTAAAATACAGTATCACAATATGTGTATTATAATATGCTTGCAAATAAATGGAGTTTATAAGTGAAAACGTAAATGCTTCTTAGCCCAGGTAGAGTATTAATTCATTAGAGAGGCAATACACTTACTCGGGCTACGAATTTTATCAGACTTTAACTTTTTGCAAAAAATCCTTTAAGACGATGTTCTCGAATTAATAATTCGCAAGAAAATGTACGATAAATCTTAATGCAATTTATTATATCTCTAATATTTTCTAAGTACCATTTTGCAAGAAACATCTTTGCACACTTTAAACAGTAAGGTTCACATCTCTCGGAATCTGAACTTTTGCGAGGTATTGATTAATTTATTTTAATAAGTAAGAGATTAAAAAGGTAGTCCAAAGAATTTTCAGGGTTTTTAACCTATACGTGTTAGGAAGACTTATTAATTTTTTATATAATTATTCCATATTGAAGTCTCTATATTTTGGGAATCATAAAAGAAGAACGCGTGGCTTGATTGCGTTATTTAATATTATAAATTAAATAATTCATTCAATTATATAGACAAAGTTTGGATTACGATTCTCTGATGTCTCTTTGGAGATATATTACACTTTTTCCTAAGCTTCTTGAAGATATTTTGCGATGGCCTGTAATAATGATGAATTTTTGCCATGACTTTATTTTAGCTTTTAAGTTTAAGTGTATACTCCTTAAAGCAATTCAAGTAGACGAATAACTGGTGGATAAATAAACCAATAAATTCACTTAAATGACTTTGAATATGATACATCCAGGTATCGAAATAATGATATAATAGTAGCGTTAGGCCACAATAGATATCCGTGGTATAACTGAAATAACCTGTTTTATTTATTTTAAAAGATATATTGTGTCTTGCGCAACTGACTGAAAGGGAATAATTTTTTTTAAATATTCCAAAGATGTTTAAAGAAATATCAAAATATTTTTAGTTAAAACATATTTTAGATAAACTGTGGTTTTCTACCTAATCTAATAAGGTATGGTTGTATAGTTTTAGCTATATCATCTATATCAGAAAATGTTTTACTGCTTTTCACTTGAGTTGGTACCAAGCCAACTTAAGTGAATCATACTTTAAATAATGTAATTTAACCAGTGTTGAGCAGGAGTTAACCATTACCGTTCCAAAAGTTTGCGTTTCTCAAATTAAGATTTTTTGTTTGTTTTGTGTTCAGTGTATCAGAAAATCAACAACCTCCACTCGTGGTGTTTATAAATATAAACACCAGTGCAGTGTACTAATTGTAGTAAATACTACAATTAGTACACTGCATAAGACGAATGGTATCTTTGGCGCTCTCCGCAGAAAGAGAGAGAGAGAGAGAAAGATAGTGAGAGATACTGGACTTTCTGGTTCCTAAGTGGTTGGCTCGTTTTTGTATTATTTATCATGAGATTAGGAATTTGATTTAGTAATATGCAGTGCTATGTCTGACATTTTATCGGGAATAAATTGGATGATTCTTTTGTAGAATTTGTTGTAGAGACAAACTTATCCCTTTAAATTTATGGTCATGCTGTGGGATGTCATTGGATGCATAAACATTCTACAATAAGGAACTAAGGAATCATTATGGCCTTCGAATATATCGTTTAGTATCTAGCGACTATCAGTGTACAGTGCGACGTAAATGGAATAGAACCACGATGTATAACAAGGGGTTGAAGACATCAACATTACTTTTTGGTTGTTTTCTGAACAAGCTAATAGGATGACCAGCGAAACGTCAAATAAAATGCCCACAAAGCATAACAGGAAATAATTTTAAAGATTTTATATATTATATATGACTTGAGACCAACGAGGAATACAGATGGTGCGAAAGAAAGATGAAGACCTCTGAACGTATGCTGTGCCAGTGTCTGCCTCTACCATGGCGTAGAACCCACTTCGCGATTAGGTTCCTTTTCTTGAAACCAAGCGAGCTGAGGAAGACAGGTCGGAGGGAGATATTGAGCTTTTGAAAGAAGGCCAAGTTCGTACTCCAGCTCTGACTGCTTTACGGGGGATATAATAGGCAGTAACATAAGGATTTCAGGGCTTCGCGGCCTTCCCCAGAAAACTAGACCTAAACCTATACATATCCATCGGTAATATCTAAATCTGAAATCGAGAAAGGAACTACCAAGCCGCCATGTGGTTATCAAGTAGTTCCCGAATAGCAGGGGCGGCTGGTGTATAGGTGCTGCAGAGCTGCAGAGCTGCAAAAAAAATTAGATATTTGTATATTTTCGCGACATAATAATTACTAAAATTTATTAATAAAATAATTTGGTTAGTTGGTGCAGCTAACCAAATTATTGCGTTAAACTCACATTCTGCCCGCCGTCCTCTATTGAGTAGTAGACCAGATGAATTATCTGGGTCTCTACGCGAGCGCGTCGCGGTACATTGAACTGGGCCACACGAGGTAGTTCTCAGCACGGCTCGGCACACCCGTCCTCCCCCTCAACTCCCGCGACGATCCACACTTGGAGCTCGTAAATGCGCGAATTTACACGGTCAGTGAGCTGTATTTTTTCCTTACTTTAAAAGTGTCTTTATTCTATTGACTTTAGTTTGTTGACAATCGTTATATACAGTCATTGTTTATATTTGTGTATGTATGTATTTTTTCCAGTTAAGGCAACATCAGTGAATGTTTACTCCTTTCTACTCGGGCGGGCGTAAATCGTACCTATTTCGTATTTCGTGTTAATTTGAGATTTTAAATACTGTTTTGTGAATTTGTGTAGTGATTTATTGTACTAATTATTAATATTTATATACTGTGATAGTGACAATAGATTTAGTTTATAATTTAGTTCATGTAAGCGATTTTTTAAATACTCTTATGAAGAAAAAAATTGATTTAAAAAACAATGGTAGGCCATTACCCGATATTGTTATTGAGACTGCAGGTGTTAGCCGCGGAAAAGCATATAAACGTCAATTTAATAGAGACAAAAAATAAAACCCACCACGAGTAGGATTCGACATCTGTCCCGTGTACGGCACTGATGAGAACTAATAAGTTCGAAACAGCTGTCTGTCGTTCGGTTCTCATCCGGGACAGATGTCGAATCCTACCCGTGGCGGAATTTATTTTTTGATACACACATCCTTGTTATTAACAAAAAGATATGGTAAGAAAATAGTCACGTATCGTAACGGAAAATAGAAACTATTTTCTGACTATTTTCCGTAGTTGGCATGTGGCAATATCTAAAAACGCCACAGGGGCATTACTTCTACATCACAATTGAGGCTTTTAGAAAAATATATTCTTTGAAACAATTATAGATCTTGATTTTTCAAAATGAAGTCGTGTACAATTAACATTTCTTTTTTTTGTTATAATTTTAATGATTCTGCATACATTAGTTGTACTGTCATATAGTGTCATATAGCTAGTGTGGTAATGTCATATAGGTAGTAATAAAATATTATGTATTTTGTGACTACTTTGTGTTATCTTATAGTACCATTAATGCCCTTTAATTACTATAAATATATTAATAATAAAGTACTTATATGTTGTATATGATTATAAATGTATCATAAAGTTTGTTTTACGACAACCTAGATAAATGACAATATTGATGATGTTTGCCCTCCATTTATTTTTGAAAATGATTAATCATATTTTAAATACGAAGAGAATCATCCATTAGAGGTAGAACTCAGTTTTAATCCTAAAGGGCTACAAAAAAACTGTTTAATTTCAGTCACTTACGGCGACCCGTATGGTAAATGAACGTTTGTATATATGTATGTGTATTTTTTTCTTTTTGTTTATTTGCGTAACAGATGAGAATACATTCGAGACTGGTTCCTTCATCACATTTCTCTAGTGAATAATACATTCTACTCTTATTGTTAATCTAACCCACGTACGGTCATGGGCTCTAAATAGTAGTTCATTTTCTCGCGTGCTGGCTTCGCATAATTACGTGCCACTACTTTGGCATTTGTGATTAAAATTGCATGCAAATAATCTGACCCAAACTTTATTTTTGCTGTAGTGTAAAGTTTAAGTAGCATTTATCATTTAGATTTATTATTAGGAAAAGTAGCTTGTATGTAATATTTTTAGCAGAAGCTGTACATGAACCTATTTACGTATATTTATTTTTGATTATTTATTTATTTATAATGAATACTGTGCAAATGAATTTTATTTAACAGAGCCCTAACTACCATCCTACACTTCAAATATGTTAGTACATAATCAATGTAATATGTACACTATAACTATGATTTTATATCAATAACATAAGCAATTAAAATTAAATATAGGCAAGGAACTTTTAAGGAAGTTGTGCTACGAAAGAGCCAATATTAATTGGCAAGCGTAATGGCCTTGATAGGGTTTGTCGGCAAGTTGAACGAGATTACTGCTCTTTACTCGCCCAACATGTAGACCGAGTCCGTCACACAAAGGTAGGCCAAGATTTGCTTCCGCTTTCGCGGGTCTCTACGCGAGAGGCAAGTGCCACCCGCAAACAAGACCAGCGCGACTGGCAGCGGCTCGCTTCCTTCGACCTCCTTTCGTCCTGACGGCTTTAAGTCCCGCTGCTAGGGACTTCTTCTCGGCTTTTTCTTAATCTTTGGTCACTTTGTTTTACCGCATCGCTTCGCCAGCTGCTATGACAGCGAAAGCTGTCAATTTGTAAAGGAACTCTTAAGACACCGTAGTAGAAATACAGTACTGAATTTCTTGACAATGTCTAGACAGAAATTGTCTCTTATTGCAGAAATTCAACTAAACATCGTCAGATGAAGGAGAATCTTCAAAATATGAAGTTGAAGATGTAAATGAGTGGATGAATCTATACAGTATGTACGATGTAACTGGTCGGTCTTTTTTACTAGAGAGAGAGAGAAAGAGAATCATTGGTCAATCAATTCTTTATCATTACCAAGTTTGGAAGTTTTTCATCCAGCAAAACATACAAAATTTCGGATCCAAGTGGACAACTACCTAAAGTCCCTTTCTTCGTCTAGAAGTAAGAAACGGCCATGCCATTAGATCGAAGTTCAATAATGATAATATGTTATTTAAAAGGAAATGAATATAAAAGTAAATTTCTTCGTATTCAACAAAGCATACCCTATGGAACATAGTATAATTTACCAAAACACAAAATGAAATTTTGATTAACAAAACTTTAGAAGAAAAAGTTCTATTCCAGTTATTAGCGAGACTGGAAGAAGTCTACATGAGTACATGCACTTAAAAGAATTTTCATTAAAAAAACTCGATCGACCTGTATTCTAGAACATACTTATGATACTGGCTGTAGAAGTTTCAGAGAATAGGCAGTATTCATGATAAAAGGAAACATGAATAGCCAGTTACTGCAAGAAACCGACAAATACCAATATTACCGCTCAATCTGTCATGAATTATGTACAATCTACAACTGGAGCTGCAGTTGCTTGTAAAGTATATGCAAAAACTGTGAAAACGATTTTAATTAAATAAAAATTTTACCTCTAACAATAAAATTACAAATGGCTTATCAAGTCACAGAAGATTAGTTGGTAGACTTAAATTTTATGAAATAATATCAGAAAAAATAGGCCGTGAACTTGAGTATTTAAAAGCAATTACTTTTGACTATGAATCCCCGTTTATCCTAAATAGGAATGTATAAAGCACTAGAGTAACACGAATTTTCATGCCATTCATGACAGCGATGCACGATTTCCAGAATAAACTAATATATGAGTAGAGATCTTGGGTAATAATATATTTTAATTTTTTTTCTTAATTGAAATATAATTGGAGAGGTGCATTTGGACATGTTACAGGATGATATTGTGCCGCAAATTTTAGATGTTCTTGAGGAAAATTGTGTTAAATTTGTATATCTGGAAACAACTTTTCAACAATATGGTGATCCTGCTCACTGATATGACGCAGTAAGAGTTTATCTCAGTGAACACTATCTCAATAGGTGTATTGGCCGAGGTACAAGTACAAGAGTAGCCTGCTCGGTTTCCAAATCTAACGTCCTTAGATTTACTTTTGTGGGGCTATGTAAAATTTGGGCTATCTAAAATTGAAAAATGAATTTTAGACGTGCATTGTATATAGCACAAATATACTTGGTGTCCAAAAGGTCTGGAAACGGTCAAATATCTCGAAAAATACACACTGAATCCAAAAAAGAAACAACACTTCCTTAATAATTTAAAAAGCGCTAGCCAATGACATAAAATGCGACTCCCCCACCTGCAACCCTTGCGATGGGGCGGGGGGAAACTTTAAAATCTTAAATAGGTGCCCCTACTTTTTACTGCAGAATCGGATTCTGCAGCAAGAACTACATCAAGTTTATCTGAAATGTTTTTTTCGATTCGTGACAAATGGCGCAGTAATCGCAAAAATATTTTTCTTCTTAATTTCTAAACAACTCTACGGAAGAATGAGAAATAATATAGTACGAGTTCATTTACGTAAAAACAGTCATTCAATAGTGTTAAATTTAATACCTTCTGACCACCGTGGGGAGGGAAAGTGGAGGGCAATTTTCAAATGCTAAATGGAAACCCTCATTTTTTATTAACACTAACTTAGATTTCCACAAAACACTATACAGTATACTCAATGAGCGTTTCGCCAAGAAAGTTGGCATCATCTGGAGATGATTAAAACTGTTTTACTAAGAGTCAAAAGTACGTCGATTTATTGAACAATCAGATAATATCGGAAATCCAACACATTGCTGGAATAGCGTTAGACATGTTTGGTTTCATCAGGATGGAGCTCAATGTCATTTTAAGTTCATTGTACGCAGTGTATTAAACACCACCTTCCCTGGGCGCTGGATTGGTAGAAGAGGTGCGATTGAGTGGCCACCAGGATCACCTGATCTAACTCCTCTAAATTATTACTATTGTCGCTATTTGAAAAACAATGTGTACAAAACAATACCGGCAGATGTCGATGAATTAAGGGAAAGGATAATATAGTGTTCTAATACGATAACAGCAGAAACTTTACAGAAAGTAATTGATAACATGTACGCACGATTGGGACACTGTCAAATAGCTGAAGGTCATCAATTTGAACATCTCATTCAGTAGGGGATTTTGCTGTTATAGCCTCGGCGGTGAAAGGCAGGGGAATTCACTTAAAACAAGCACCCCGATGCGCGATGGTGAGAGGCATATTATGAAAAAAATATTTTTGTGATTACAGCACCATCTGTCGCAAATCGAAAAAAACGTTTCAGATAAACACGACGTAATTTTTGCCGTAGAATCCGATTCTGCAATAAAAAGTATTTACCCATTTAAGATTTTAAATTTGCCCTTGGCCGCACCCCAAGGGATGGGGGTGGGGGTTTTGTTTGGTATCATTGGATAACGATTTTAAAGTTATTAAGGATGTGTTTTATTATTCTTTGGATCAAATGTGTACTTCTCGAGATATTTGACCGTTTCCAGACCTTTTTGGACCTCCCGGTATAATCATGAAGTACCACTCTCCATCGGAGATTTTGTTGAAAAATACACACGTTAAAGTTAGAACATCATTATATTTGGACGTGAACGATTTTCTTTTGATGCCCGCACTTTCTGTGACTTCGTTCCGACGTCATTCATAAATATGTAAGTAGAAGTGTTATTTGATTTTTCATTTGGATATATCCGTCGTGAATACGGTTAGATATAAAAAGTCACATAATATTTATGTCTATTTTTAGAAAGGACGAGAGAAAACTTCAATCGCTCCGTCAATGTCGTACTTGCGGTTTACGGCGTGAAATTCAAAAAAATTTGTTCTTTTTGTGGGCCTTCGTTGAAAGGCGGTTTTTCAAGATTGACACAATTTTTCTGCTTCGTTTAATCACTCGCCGCATTGTGCCTGTAAACGGAGGATTATTAGCAGCACCCTTATTTACGCCCTAGATCTTTGATTAGAATAGTATAGAATATATTTCATATAATTAGTCTAGCAATAGTTCTTCATTGTTTCATGATAACGTCATGTCACAACATGTAAATTTACATAAGGAGACGCCACGATGGCCCATTTTCGAAGCTCTATATGCGATGTACCGGGTTAGTCACCTAAAATTAACCCCCCCCCCCCCCTTTATTTCTCCTAATTTCAATCGAATCGAAAAATTCAAACAAGGATTTTACATGGATTTTTATAAATTTTTTGAATATTTAAACAAATTTTCAAAAACTCTGCAAACTGAAAGGGGGCGAACATTTTTTAATTTTTTTTAAATTGAACAAACTGTATTTTTTACTTAAAAAAGTTACCCACAGTTTTCTGATATATATATATAATTGTTGTATCTTGGTAAGTATAGTTCTTGAGATATTCATACAAATATATAGTCACATCACAGGAATAAGTTTGGCATAAGACCATAAATCAGGAGAGCTATGAATCGAAATGATTTAAAGAAACAATAATGCTTCGTTTGACAGTTATGTTATGTTTGACTTATGTTTGATTGATTGATTATATATAATTAATACGCTTTAAGTTAAGTTTTAATACACTTGTTAATATATCTAATATATTGATATGGAATATTCATTAGTCGAAAGGAAAGAAATATTAGAAATTTATGTAACCAGCAATAAAAACAAATATATAGCTAAAAGAGAATATGCAAGAAAATATCCTGAAAGACGCGTTCCCTCTAAGAACACTTTCTCTAATATTTATCTCAAGTTTGGGGACAGCGAATCCGTAAAAGATAAGAAACGAGAAAGAAAGAAGCCCAAAACAGGAGAAGATATGGAGATGGGCGTTTTACTTTTTTTTACCGAACACCCCAATAAATCTACTAACGCTGCTGCAGAAGAACTTAATATTTCTCAAGCAAGTATAAGACGTATATTAAAACGTCACAAATATAAGCCTTATAGTATTTTGCCAGTTCAGCTTTTAACTGAACATAACTTTGCCGATAGAAGAGCTTTTTGTAGAGTGATGATTGAGAGAGCAGAAAACGACAATAACTTTTTAAAAAACTTATTTTGGACCGATGAAAGTAGCTTCTCAACGGCTGGACTATTTAATAGGAAAAATGCACATTATTGGGGTGCCCGCAAATCCACATATTATAAAAAAGATTGTGGAAGAAATTTGTGGGTCCCGTATTCATTAATGGGTCCTTGAATGCAGTTCAGTATTTGAATATTTTTCGGGGTGAAGTAGAGGACTATTTAGATAATATTCCCCTTGCAATCAGGATTTCTGTTATTTGGCAACAGAATGGTGCTCCTCCACACTCTATACGGAACGTAACGGAATTATTTAAATGACAAATATCTATTTTGGATAGGAAGATACGGTCCTATACATTGGCCTGCTAATAGCGCAGACTTGAGTCTTTTGGACTTTGTGGGGAACACTCAAACAAAACATATACGAAAATTCGGTATATAATAACTCGGATGAGTTGAAGGACTGTATCAGTCAAGAAATAGAGAATTTGCGGCAAAATGTTCATTTATTTGAAAACGTTAGAAATGAATTTATTAAAAGATGCCAACTGTGCCTTGATAGAAACGGAGGATACGTGGAGAACATATAGATATGTTTAATTTTAATAAAGTTCATTGGTTTTATGTTATTTATTGTTGCGCATTGTTTTTTTTTATCATTATTTCGTTATTTATGTTTTGTGTTCATTAAACTTTGTTGTTGTCATTTTAATAAAGGTTTATGTGTTTATTATAATTATTATGTGTTGCCGCATCAAAGAATTTTCATACTTTTTTTCGTAAAAAACAAGATGTGTCGTTATATCTCAAAAACATAGCTCTCCTGATTTATGGTCTTATGCCAAACTTATTCCTGTGATGTGACTATATATTTGTATGAATATCTCAAGAACTATACTTACCAAGATATAACAATTACATATTTTTGTGATCATAAAATTGTGGGTAACTATTTTAAGTAAAAAAATACAGGGTGTTCCATTTAAAAAAAAATAAAAAATTGTTCGCCCCCTTTCAATTTGCAGAGTTTTTGAAAATTTGTTTAAATATTCAAAAAATTTATAAGAAATAATGCAAAATCCTTTGAATTTTTCGATTCGATTGAAATTCGAAGAGAAATAAAGGGGGTCAATTTTAGGTAACTAACCCTGTACAGGTTTATCCACATAATATTTTACCTCCCTTAACTGTTATTTTTTGAAATAGAAAAGAATGGTAAATATAAAAGTTGTAGGAAATTTTACTGCGATTTCGGACGTGTATTTAGAAAAACAATAGAATCTCGCGTTTCGATAATCTAGATCAAACTTATGTTTCTTTAAATGGAACACCCTGTTTATTTTTCGATTTTCTAAATCTACGTGCCTTTCGGATTACAACAATATATACATGTTATATATTTTCTCTAGTAGTTTGGAAAGTATCGCCCTTTGAAATATCAAACAAAATCAAGATCGCCATGGAAAATTTGAAATAATTATTATGAGAATTGTTATAAACAGAGTTTGATAGTTTAAATTAGATTTGATTTTTGATGTTGTCAGTTATATTGAAAAGCATATTTGTGGATGGAACGTAAGATTTTATTAAAAACTATAGTTATAAATTATAGAAGATGTTCTATAATACCTCCATTTTGTGCAATGCAGAAAGCAGACCTCCTTAACAAATTTTGTTTGTAAGGCAAGATACCAGTCTCATTCGTGTCTCTGATTTCCCGACACATTTTTTCTCTAAGTTCTTCTACGTTATTTGACTTTTCCGTATATACCCGACCTTTTAAAGTGTCCAAAAAAATAAATCCAGTGGGGTCAGGTTAGGACTTCTGACCGGTCATAAAACAGTTCCATTTGAACCTATCTACTCTATAAAAGTATTATCTAAATGTCGCTTGACAACATTTTATTTATGTTCTGGAGCACCATCTTGTTGCCAAAAAATATTCGGTTCATTTAATTAGATTATTAAATCAGAAATAACTCGTCTTAAAAGATCTAAACGTTTTTGTCCAGTTAAGCCGCCTTAAAAAAATACTGGTCCAATAATTGAGTTTCGAAAAATACTACACAAATCTTGATTTTGTTTCATATTTCAAAGGGCGATAGTGTGTAAACTACTAGGGCAAAGATATAACATGTATATATTGTTGTAATCGGAAAAGCACGTAGATTTCAAAATCGAAAATAAACAGGGTGTTCCGTTAAAAGAAAATACTTATTTCTACACTTGATAGCTGTACACTCGTGATTATTTTTGATAGAAGAGCACCAATGACATCTATCTATATTAGAGGATGGAATATCAATATCTACAGGGGTTGTCTCAAAAATAAGGTTCCCACATTTTTTTTAAATAGACAGCATTATTTATTATCAAAGTTATTTGCATGGTTGGAAAGCTTGAACATTAACCTATTTTTTTATATAATCGCCATTTCTTTCGATGCATTTTTGTAGACGTTCCTCCAACTTTTGTATCCTCGTGTCATAGAACTCCAACGCCAACCCGTTGAGGTAGCGATTAACCTCTTCTTTGACTTCATCGTCGGTCCGAAAACGCAAGCTACCCAAGTGTTCCTTCAATTTTAGGAACAGATGGTAGTCACTAGGGACTAGGTCTGGGCTGTAGGGAGAGTGGAGAATGACAGTCCAGCCAAATTTGCTAAGGAGATCCTGGGTTTGCCGAGAGACATGCGGACGGGCCTTGTCGTGCAACAGCTTCACACCTTTGTTCAGTTTTCCTCTCTGATGGTTCTGGATGGCTCGTATGAGTTTCTTTGGTGTTTCCCATAACCTCTCTGAGTTTATTGTTATCCCAGGACGCATAAAGTCGATGAGCAATATTCCCTTACGGTCCCAAAACACAGTTGCCATGATCTTTTCGGCAGATTGCGTTTGCTTGAACTTTTTCGGTTTAGGTGAACTTGACTGGCGCCATTCGCGTGATTGTTCCTTTTTTTCCGGGAGTGAAATGAAACACCCACGTTTAGTCGCATGTGACAATGGAGTCCAACAATTCCTCCCTATTGTTGCCACATTGTTGAAAAAGTTGATGATGGCGATGGCGATACAACTGACGATGAATGTCTATGGGTGGAACCTTTTTTGCGTTAAAATATCGGATCACTGCGCGTATTTCGCATCTGGCGGTGACGGAAATTAGGAGGTCCACCGTAGGCGGCTGTTAGTCCAACACTGCGTAGCTTGGCAGTGAAGAGTGAAGATGAGGACTGAGAGAGGGAGAAATGGCGCACACGACAGTGTTGTCAGATTTCACCTAATACTTCTCATTGCGGAGCTATCGCGATGGGAACCTTACTTTTGAAACAAGCCTCGTATATCACAAATAATTTAAAATGAGACTAATATTCAATAACTCATCAATAAATAAACACAAAGATGCTACTTTCACACTTTAGAAACATTGTTTGGTAAAATATAAACAAATCGATCGTTGTTGATTAAAATATGTCAGTGTCATTCAATATGTCTCGCTCGATTATTCACAGTTAGTGAATAATAATCGTTATTATAATTCTCATAACATAAATAATTATTCTATATGACTCGATAGTAAAATAATTTTTTTTGAGGTATATCGCAAACATATTTGCACTTTAACTGCGAAAAATGATCTGTGGGTTCCTTAAATTTTTATGAACGAGAATCTGTCTACATTATTATGGTATGTTGCTAACTTCATTCCATTTCATAAGCGTAAGGAGGTACTACCTGGGCTTAGTACCTTCGATTACAAAAATTCCATCCGAACAGAGTAACACAAACACAAATATTTTCGCCCGGCATGTGGGATATAGGATATAGTACATAAAAAATATCTATCATTCTCGGTGGAGGATTACTGATTTTGATTACGCCTTTAACGAAGCGTACTTGATTAATGAACGTATATAACGTTGCCTCAATAGGATAAATTGTGTTGATTAAATGTAATCCAGTCTGTAAGTAGTTGCAGTGATACAGTAAATAGTAAGTGAATGACAAATGGTGTTATAACATAGAATACCATGTTTTCACAATTAGTAAATATGCAAGCAAGACATAGTTTAAATTAATATACTGTTAATTTAATTAAATATGTAAATTTTAGTATTAGTATTTAATGGTTTATTTGATAATTACTTTACAAAAAAGAGCAACTTATAAAAAAGTAGCTTAATTAAAAAGAAAGAAATAAATGTTTTCTACAACAATTTAATACTTACTTGTTGTTCCATTTAATGTAATTAAGAAATTATTGTTAATTATGTAATTATTATTAATTGATTTATATAATTTTTAAGTCGGTACCATACAATAATTGTATAGTTTATTTCATCGCTATCTGCCAAATAAAAAATCTCAAAACATATACCTTCGTCTGTTTTTATGGCTAGGCTCAGGTAGACTGTTCCGTGAATCGACAAGATAAGAGAGTTTTTTATTTGGCGAATACCGATGAAATGAATAGTAATGCGAATGCCGGCCCTCGTCTATTTTAAAAGTAAACTCGTTGTTATAATAGCAAGGTATATATTTTTTATGTTTTACCGACTTCAAAATAGGTTCTACTAAGTTACTATTTTTGAAGTCGTTTTTTTTACACTTATATAGAAAATACATCGTTATTATAATGTTTATTTAATCTACAGAAAGTTATACCTTTTTCCCTAGGACAGGGTCAATAGCTAAACTCTGTTTTCACTGAGATAGAATCAATAGCATGAAGGGATTCGAACTCTCCATGGCAAAAATTTATAGATTTCTATTACGATGTCAGATTAACATAATAATAGTAATTTAGAATAGTAATTTGGAAATAAGGACGAGTATTTCTGAATTTCTATATTACCCCCAAAAGTTAAAATAAAATAGTGACGCCAAGTTGACTATATGAAATAAGGACTATGTGCTTATAGTTGCTTGTTAAGTAAGAAAATATTAGTTTTGACGTCATTCTAAATTAAATATCTGAGGAATAGTTCTTTAATATTGAACTGCGATTTAAAATTATTTACATCCCCTCTGCTCAACAGAGCCTGCGTAAAATGTTTACACAATTCACGTTTGACCTGTGTACACAAATCAATGAGTGATCCGGATTAAAGAAAAATCAACTTAGTCGAAGCGACCAACGAGACCCTTGGGAGGCAAGAAGGCATGGAAAGTAATTGACTTGGTGGGAGTTTGTCTCACCGGAGCTCTTACGTTTATGTTTATTCAACTTCTTAGGTCTGAGAGAAAAAATATTATTTGTTATGCTTGGGTAACCCTCTCGGTATACTAATGTAAAGCGAATTTAAAATTGTAGCATGTCAATATGGAAGTTATATAATATCTTCTCCTGTTGTTATGTTAGACTTAGAATAATACCACACTTTATAATATTATAATTCAGGCCATTCGCATACAGAATGTTATGTTTAAGAAAGAGTATACCTAAAGTAATTGCTGTTATATCATTTAATTATATCCCTTCGCGCTTTATCTTGAAACTACATTGTATTTTATGACATTTAAAGCAACTCGCAAAACTTAGAGAAGAATACTTCTTAAAACATTCCTGCAGCCTCAACAACAGAAATGTTTTAGATAGAGAAATATTCAAGTAGTCCTTAGTAATTCTCACGTAATCGTCAAGTATATATTAAGCAATCATGAAATAATAAATATTACTCATTTTTCGACAAAGCAAGTCGAAATTATAAATTAAAATAAAAATAGGTTTTAAAAAGTGAATTTAATAAAAAGTGATATAAAATGCATGATGACGCAGAAGAGCCATGCGATATGATGTAATCATGTCTTATTCAGAATTTCTATCTCATAGATCATCATCATCATTAGGTCATCAGTCCTAAGACTGGTTGGACGCTAACCTCCAGCTTCTCCTATCTTGTGCTAACCTACGCATTTCGCTAATTGTGCTACAACCTACATCCCTTACTATTTGCGAGCAGTAGTCTAATCTAGGCCTACCTCTGCCTTTCTTCACTCCTATTTCTGCCTCCAAAATATCGCGGACTATTCCCCCATGTCTCAGCAAGTGGCCTACCATTCTATCTCTTCTCTTCTTTAAGTTTTTCCACATACTCCTCTTCTCGCCGACTTTCTCCAATACTTCTTCGTTTCTAACCCTATCAGTCCATGGTATTTTCATCATTCTTCGGTAACACCACATCTCAAAAGCTTCTAATTTCTTTCTACTTGCTTCCCCTACCGTCCAGGTTTCGCAGCCGTAAAGTGCCGTGCTCCATACATATGTTTTCAAAAATCTCTTCCTTGTTTCTAAGTTTATTACCCCCGAGCATAAAAGTGCTTTCTTTTTGTTAAAAGCTACTCGACCCTGCGCTATTCTTTGTTTTATGTCTTTATCGCTTCTTCCATCCCAATTTATTTTACTTCCTAAATAAGTGAAGTCTTTAACTTCCTCCAATCTTTCATTATTAATTTGTACTTTCGTTTTTGCTCTGCTCTCGCGCCCTCTGCACACTATCACTTTAGTTTTGTTTTTATTCACCCTCATTCCGTATTCCTCTGTCAACACTGCCTCCATTTCGTTCAATGCTGATTCTAGTTCCTCCTTACTAGATGCTAATACTGCTATATCATCCGCGAATCTCAGCATTTTTAGTTTCTGTCCCTGTACTTTAATCCCGAAATCTACTCTATCTTTTACCACATTAATCGCCTCTTCGATGTACAGATTAAAAATTAGTGGTGATAGCGTACATCCTTGTCTTACTCCTTTCCTAATACCTACTTCCCTTTCTTCCCCTTCTACTTCTATAACAGCAGTTTGCTCTATGTATAGATTGTGTACTACTCTCCTATCTCTATACTTCATTCCCGCGCTCTTTAGTATCTCGAACATTTTTTCCCATCTTACGTTATCAAAAGCTTTTTCTAAATCTACAAATCCTATATAAGCGTTCTTTCCTTTTTCTATTGTTTTCTCTAACATTACTCTTAGCGCCAGAATAGCTTCGCGAGTTCCCCTATTTCGCCTAAACCCGAATTGGTCTTCTCCTAGTATTTCCTCCGCTCTATTTTCCATCCTCTTCTGCACTATTCTAGTTAAGATTTTTGACGCATGGGAAGTTAGGCTAATCGTTCTAAAGTTCTCGCATTTGTCGGCTCCTCTCTTTTTCGGTATAGTAACGATAATGTTCCTCTTATAATCCTCCGGCATCTCGCCCGTTTCGTATATGTATTTTACCAGTTCAAACATCCTATTTACTACTTTCTGTCCCGCACATTTCAAAATTTCCGCCTGTATTTTATCTACACCCGGCGCTCTATTATTCTTTAGCCCCCTTAGTGCTATTTCAAATTCCTCTCTCAATATAGGTTTTCCTACATCTTCCCTATCGATGCTAGATTCTTCCTCTAATATCTCTCCTAATTCCTGGCCCTCGTATAAATTTCCTAAGTACTGCTTCCATCTATCCGCTTTCTCCTCTCTTCCTATCAGTATGTCCCCCGATTGACTCCTAACATTTCTACTTATTGTTCCTACATCCCTGAAGTTCCTCTTAATTATTTTGTAAGCCTCATCGGTCTTACCTACTTGCAACTTATCTTCTACTTCTTTGCATTTCTCCTCTATCCATTGTTCTTTCGCTTTTCTACATTTTCTAATGATTTCCCACTTTATTGCCTTATACGTTTTCAGTCCTTCTTCGTCTCGTCTGTTTTTGTAGCCTCGTCTCTTTTGCATTAAGTTTAAGATTTCGTCCGTTATCCAGGGCTTCCTAGCTTCCCTTTTATCGTGTCCTAAAACGTCCGTAGCCGCGGAAGCTAGACTATTCTTGATACCCTCCCACTCAGTTTCTGCGTTCTTGATTTCGTCCTTACTCGTTTTATTTATTAATTGATCTGTTTTCTCCTGGAACTTATCTTTCATATTCTGATCCCTCAATATGTCTACATTTATACGTTTCTTATCCTTCCGGGTTTTCAGATTTTTGAACTTTAATCTAGCTTTCATGACTACCAAGTCGTGATCGCTGTCTACATCTGCTCCTGGATAACTCTTACAGTCTTTTACTTGATTTCTAAATCTCTTCCTAACCAGAATGTAGTCTATCTGATACCTGTCTATCCCTCCTGGCATTTTCCATGTGTACCGCCTCCTAACGTGATTCTTGAACAATGTGTTCGCGACTACCATCTTGTGCTTCTCACAGAATTCTATCAGTCTGCTACCTCTCTCGTTTCTGTTTCCTAATCCATAAGGCCCTACAAATTCTCCTAGAGACCTATCTCATAGAGACCTACAATATTTAATAGTCAACGAATGTAGCAATAGACACCTGTATATCAAATATATCGAATCATTCGAAGTCCATTAAACATAAATAAATATTTTTTCGCAGTTTTTAGTTACAAGCCATAGCGAATATGTTTTTATGTAGGTAGTGGAAGTTCCTACAAATATATTTTATGTAATAACATTTAAAGACATTCTCTCATGAAACTAATTAAAGATTGTTTACGAATTGACGACCTGTTTTGCTGTATATATTCATTTTAGTCTATATCGTGAATTTATGGAAAGCAAATTTACCCTCGAAAATAATAAGGTAATTGTCAGAATTGTATTGCTTTTTATTAGTTCCTGTAAAACACGTGGTATTAATTAGTTTATATTTTCTTAATTTTATTCTAAATTATCTGCCATTCTTAATGTAAAGCCGAATTCAAATTGTAAAGAAGAGGGAACATTAATAAATTCTTAATGTAACAAAACTGATGCTAGTTATTTTATCTAATTTTGTATTAAATGTAACAGCTTTTCAAACTTACATCTGATAGACAATTGAAATAGAGTTGTAGAATAAGTATAAGCTTCTATATGAAATCGCAAAAACTATTTTTATTTTCTGATATGTCGTTATTTGAATTCGATCTATTTCCGCCATAAAGGCGGTGTCACACCAGGAGATGAGCTACCCAAATCTGGGAGTTTGACAACCTTTACCAACCCCCCACTCTGTATTAATGGGGTGGGGATATTTTACTTGTTTAATATGGAATAAGAAACGACGCTTTTGCTTCCTATCTGAGGAATGCTATGTCTTCCATACAAGTTCAGCTAAGTTTGTGTAGCTTCTGCGAGTTCACTGACATCATCAAGCTACTAGAAGTGACAGTCGAGCCGGTTGCTAGAATTTACAGTCGAGTCGCCCATTCCAGTGGTGTCCGCAGCGGTGGTTGCTCAACTAATGTCAAGTCAGCTTAGGCCGCTAATCGCCCACAACATATTTTGTGTAGTGTACTAAATGGACTCTATGAAGTTAAATGATATTGGACAAGTGATCCACAGATTTATTTGTGTTGAGCAAGTCTGTGAAGTATATCTGCCAATTGGTAATTTTACAACTACCGTAAATAAACAGAAAATAAACTGAAAATCACATTCGTCATGTTTGTACCACGTATGCAGGTTCCTCATCTGCATTCCTCACCGATTCCTCAATATACAATACACGCAATATATGCTACAAAATACAACAAATTTAGAGGACCACTAGAGGATTACCTCTAGTGGTCCATATTAATAATAATAACAGTCTCGTATTAACAAACTATTTTGATAGGAAGATTGGTTTATTAAAGCCGTGAATTTTGCAAACTGTCTTGATAGTTTTCATACATTATTTATAACCACCTGTCAGTAGTTATTGTAATATAACTAACAACAATAACTTGAATTGTATTGCTTTTAAATAATATTACAGTGTCTATTTAATTATTTAGATACTTCGATTTATTACGTATGTAATATGAATTATTTAAATGTAGTGCACCTTATAATAATATATGAATATATTTCATAAAACTTAATGTAGTTAATGTGTACTTTCAATTCAGTTAATGGTGTGGTGCTCAAGTTATCACTATTATCTATGTCGTGTTCATTAAAAATCCAGACTTAGTGCAACAGTGTCCAAGTAATGGACATAAGTGAACTTAAAAAATGTATATTAGAAATCTACGGTCATCGAACGTGTATTTTCAAAATATAAGAAATTATTTAGAGACAGGGTCCGGCAATAGGTACTGACAGTTTTTATCGTGTGATTGTCAGCTTACTAATTGAAACACAGAGATTAAAATGAAACATTTTATTCTATACATAATGCAGTTTTCAAATATGCTTACTTTTTAAAAATTACATTAGATAAATGTAGTTCTTCTTGTCTCTCGCATTCTTGCAGCCGGCTGTGAAAGTTAAATCCGAAGATCTCGCAGGCCAATTAACATCACCATTTCGAGATACGAGTCATGCCGGAAACATTCGTCTTAAAAGAGTCATACACATTCGAGCTGTATGACTTGTTGCTCCATCTTGGAACCATAACTCATTATTGTCTATGCCCCTTCCTAAGCGATGCAATTCAGCAGATAAAAAATGTTCAATCATAGCCAAATAGCGTTGCGAATTGACAGTGTGGTACACTACACTGTGACTTTCGTGGAATGCAAAGGTTGCTCATGCATTTCGTGAGGCTGTTCTACCACCACAGTACCAGATGTTTTTGACATAACCTGTTAAATAAAAATGTGCCTCATCGGACATGATTAGATTATTAAAAACATCTGGATTATCACCAAGAAGAGCAAGGAAGTTCTGCAAAATCTTACGGATGAAGCTCTTGAACAATCTGAATTTTGTCCGAAATCAACATGTAAAATTCGCTGGATGCTTCTGTCTGAAACATTTAATGCTGCTGATTGACGCACTGCTGAACGCCGTGGACTTCGCACTACCGCTTGTCGAACCCTTTAAATTTTTTCTGGCGTACGCACACTTCTTTGGGTTCCGCGGAAAACGTTGTTCATATTTCCACTTTCATTAAACCGTCGATGCCATTGCAAAATTGTGTTTCGTGTAGGGATCCTACCACGCCTAGGAATATCACATTCTCCACGAAATTGCCGCTGAACCTCGACTGTGGATCCCATTCGAATGAACACCGTAACACAAAAAATTCGTTGCTATACGGGCCAAGCAGTGGAACGGAAGAGGCAAGTTATTAAAGGACAATTAAGATTGAATTACACTAATTTGGCGAATTTGAAACCAGTGCAAGATCCTAGGGAACGCGTATTAAAAACCAAGAAAAAATTGCCGCATAAGTTATCACGTAGTAAATAGTAATAGTAAATATCAGTAACCGTATATAAGTTACATTCAAAAACTAAACATATGTATGTAAATTCAAAAGCTAAAGTTGTATGCACGTACACCAATAATAGGAAAAACTGTGAGATTTCTCTATGTATACGTAGAAGAAATAGCGAGGGCAGCATTCGATTATTACTTGCTTAGATAAGGCTATTTATTGCGCATCTCGTGAACGGTCCGATAGAGTCTTATTCCTATTCTTGATGAGCAGTACATACAAAACACATTTCTCTAACATACTATTACACTCTCACTCTATAACACAGAAATAATTACTCATTATCAGTTTAGAGAAAACGTTTTAGCACTTACCTTCTAAAAAGGGATTATTGGGGTCTATCGTCGCCCACAGTTGAGCCACGATAAACGGCGCTGAACATACTATATACATGACGATCACTGCGATCGTTTGTTTAACGGTATTAATTTTCGCTCGAGAAATGAACGGCGTCCTTCTGTTTCCAGTGTTTCTGTGAGAGCTTCTTGGTCGAAGGCTAGACTCGGAACTCTGCCAGATCTCCCTGCAGATACAACTGTACGTGTAGACCAATACCAGGAGGGGTATTATAAAGATGGAAATGCTGTACCTGGAATAGGATGAGAATTTATATAATACTGGTCAAGATTTTGCTAAGATGTTTTTCTTCAAATCTACCTTCTGTAACTCCATAAGCAGGTTGTTTACTTGAGGATTTATTTTTAATGGAAACTGAAACTCGACAAAATTAACTATATGCAAATAAATGATCTTACTAATAGTTTTTTATTTTGAAGGTTTATTCTGAAACAATGTGAAGTGAATCATACGTAATGCCAGACCACAAACAGAATTATTCAGCGTTTTAATTACTAGAGCTGTATAATCGGTGTCACGTACATGTGGCTTCCATATGGGAAGGTGTAGCGGGGGCCCTTTTTTTTGTAACGCACGCAGGCTGTACAAATTATGTATGTAATTACGATCGCAAAGTGATTTAGTTCTTCCGCGAAGCAGACTCACGCGGTCTCTCAATGTTAAACGTCTATATACCTAGCACATGTATACCTAGCACAAATCGAGTGTTTTGTGATACCTAGTTTGTTTACAACGTGAATTGAACTCCGCGTCACGAGCTCGAGGCCCCGCTACGCTTTCAAGCGTACATACAATTAAATATAAATTACAAGCGTAATAAAGATAATTGAGTTCAGCGAATAACAATCTACAGCGAGCCTTCAAAGGAGAATATTGTTCTTCTACGACTACTAATCTTTGTCGTTCTCGTTTTTCAGTTTCGATATAATATAGTTGTAATGTGTACTATACTCGTATATGGAACTTTAATGAACGTTCTAAATGTGTATTTCATTAAAGGATGTACTAAGTTTAAATAGAAATTTAATCAGACTAAAACTCAAACGTTATTGTTTATCAGCAAAAGATTATATCGTAGCTTATTAATTAAATCTGTACCTATTAGGAACAAGGAATGGAGAATGGATACAGCCGTGTGGAATAACAATGATTTATAATAATTTAGACTGGTTTAGTTGGTTTAATAATGAATCTACATATGAAAGTTTAGATAATTTGATAGCTTTGATTATTTGTACCCTTTAATGCGCATAAAGTCTACTATTACCTAGGAAGTTTAATCTTCTATCAAATATAATTGACGTATTTTGTTGAGGAAATTCTACTCGAATTCAAACATTTTATTAAATAAGAATAGCATTATTAGGGTAATGGCACATTTGAGTCTCGTAATGAGTCATGCAGAAATATTTTCCTTCATTTTATATATTTATTCTGCTAGTTATACAGTGCCTTCACTGTATAACCAGCAGTCGACTAGATCAACTTCAAGGAATGATTTTTGGGAAAAAATATTGGACCCGTCAAATTTTATTTTTGTTTGTGCATTTTTTAAAATACATCGAATACATATAGAGTGATTCGTGTAGGAGGTATGTATTGAGGTAAAATTTTGGGTTGAGAAATAAGTTCGTAGAGTTTGTATCAAAGAGTTTCATTGGAATAAAAAGCGATAATTATAACAATAAATTAATCAATAATGTATTCGCCGTTACTGTTTACGACCTTTTGCCCAATCTGTTGATCCCGTTTGGCCAAAAATCGCCCGGTCTGGTGTCGAAGAAGTTGGTGAGCCAGTTTTTGAGGTGCTCTTCGTCGTCGAAGGTAACACTCCTGATATGGTGCGACAAGGAGCGGAAAAGATGGTAGTTGGTCGGTGTAGGGTCCGGAGAATACGATGTTGAAGGACCTCCCATTCGAGCTCTTGGATTTGATGACTTGTGCTACGTGTGGTCTGGCGTTGTAGATCGGGTCTTTTCAATCGAATAGCCTCATTTATGCGACGCAGCTGGGCAACATAGAGTTCCTTGTTGACTGTGGCGTTTTTCTCGAGAATTTTTCAATGCACCATGCTTTTCCAGTCCACTAAACGCAGATCATGGTCTTCCTTGGGTGGAGGTCCGGCTTGATTCTCGGCTTTGGCGTATCTGCTGGAGCCACCCACTCCTTTCTTTGCTTCATATTGGCGTATTGGTACAATTTTTCATCTCCTGTGACGATCCGGTACAGAAAGCGCTGTTTATGACCGCGTGTTGTTGGATGGCGGGCGAGATGTTGAGAAGCAATTTGAAGCCGATTTTCTTTGTTATTTTCGTTATGCTCGTGAGGCACCGAAGCTCCCAAATTTTGGGCAAATCCCATCGAGTGAATACAGTTATGTACTTTCATATGACTGTAGTTAATTTCATCGGTCAATTCCGGACTTGTTTGGGGACCATCCTTCTTCAAAAGTGCCTTGAGATACTTCTTCTCGAATTCTGAAGGTCACCTGTCGCGAGGCGTGTCGTCGAGGTCAATGTCGCCGTTTATGAATTTCGCAACCTATTTCCATGCTGCAGACTCGTCTATGACACCTCCGTATACGTCGCAAATGTCCCCAGCGGCTGTAGCAGCTTTTTGGCCTTGATGAAAAGCGAAGAAGAGCAGGTATTGAAAATGCTGATTTTTGCCGCTTGGATATTCCATTTCTTAGCCCGAAAAATAATGAAAAATTAAATAACTCAAAAAAAAAATGATTAGCATGATCTTGTAGAGCAGAAAGAGCTCTTTTGAATAAATATAAACATATTGCCAAACAATAATGAAAATCGTTGTAAAATAAAAGAAAACAAAAACTCAACGAACTTATTCCTCAACCCTATATATATATATATATATATATATATATATATATATATATATATATATATATATATATATATATATATATATATATATATATATATATATATATATCTATTTATATATATATTAATCGTAACGCTCGTTTTTATTACAGATTGTGAAAAGGCACATTTTTATATATCTACGCTACGATAATAATTACGTTAGCGTTAGATTATTAAAAAAAAATAAGACTGTAGTATTTTAAAATGCTAAATTTACTGACAATGATTATGTAAAAAAATCACCTAAATTAAATTTTAAAATTATGAACCTTTGATTGTACATCAGTGTTAATACAAAAAAGTAAAATGTTCATAAGACGTAACCAAATATAGATATTGTATTAAATTTATAACAAATGATCTCAATAGTCTTTCAGTTCGCTGGTGTCTTTCTCGTCGCTAGAAATGATCTACGTATGCTATAACTTTGCTCGATTCCAAACAATAATAATAGAAATATATAGAACTTCTACTATACTATTGTATGTATTTTTACTGACATTAATATTGATACAGGTATTTTGTTCTTCAGCGTAACAACTATATATTTCAAATATCACAATGGATAAAAGCGGAGAAACATTTTTAGCTTTAACAAAAGCAATGATGATTATAATCAAATAAGTTATAATAAAGCTCCCCTTAAGCATTTTCCAAAAATGTTAAATATTAAAATATGGCATCCATAATATATTTAAAGTTGAGGTACCTAACCCCAAAATTTTCTTTTTCATCAATGGACCTTTCGTCCATAAGTGAGATTCCAATACATCCAGCTCAAATTGTGGATACACTGTATATTACATACATTATGTACTTCAATCGGCAATGAGCTATAGCCAGTGGCGGCGCTAGCATTATTTTGCGGTTAGGCGAAAATAGGCAGGAAATATCTAGGGTGGGCGAGGGCGTTAAATATATAATTTTATGTTCGAATGTGATATAGTGGTGTTATAAGAGGTTGGGCGACTGGTTTGGTAAAAAGGATTTTTCTGTGTGCTCGCCCACCCCTGGCGATGTCACTGGCTATAGCTCAAGAATTTGACTATGTAATGAAAATGTAGGAAATTTTATTTAATTTCCTTCAGACAGTCAAGCAATATAGTCAAGCAAGTTTTATTTGTTTCATATAGTCAAGTATAGTCAAGTAACTTATTGCTGATATAAAATAAAATCATACATTATTGAAAACAATTTTTATTATTACATTGTGACAAAATTTTTAATGTACGAGTGATTTGAGTGTACGTATATGTAGTTAGCGAAAACTGATTAGTATAGATCTTTTACGTTTGCAAACTGTTGAGTATCCTATACTAAACTGGAATCGGATATCTACATGGTTATATAAGTTTAGGGTTGTACTCGTATAAAGTTTATAAACTAGACCGAGATAACTCCCATAACGGCCTAATGCAGTAGTGCGTATCCAAGATACAAATAATGGCAATAATCGTAAATAGCCCTCGTCACGTAACTCTGCATTTTGTAATCCCAATAGGGCGTTCTGTAGTAAACGAGAACATGAAATGGTAAGATAAAGTTCATTAGCATTCTTCCTCTCATCTTAATTATTAACGTTAATATACACAATAGATACTTTATTAGTTTTTGATACTATACTTTTCGCGTTTTGTCGATTATATTTATTCAACTTCTTAAAAAGGATCCTTTTAAGAAGTTGAATAAAATATTGGTCCCGAAATAAAAACAATCTAGGCAACTACAGTAAAAGAAAGTAAGTAGCTGTATGTTGACATAGGCAGTGATATTGTTTCTTTCAAAAATGATAGTGATAGTAAACTGTTTCTTTCGAAAACGTCATTTTGTTCTTATCAAATTATGGGGTATTTAACAGAAACTCATCAAATATAGACTCTTATCGGTTACGGGGGTATATGCAAGTCCAACTGATTTGCCCAATACCTCACAAAGAATCGTGTCTAACATTTATGCACATCTTAAATCATTAAAAAGAAACCCTAATTTCATAGAAGGGGATGTGAAACGGGATCACATTTTATTAATCGCTTAAGATAATCTAATATCAAATTAACGGCAAATTTCCCTGGAATAAAACGTCAAACGTACAACTTTAGAGTGTCTCTAAAAATCTCTCTATAAATCTTTATCTTAACTTTTTAAAACAACAGTTACCTAAGAACAAACAAAAGGTGATCCAAGGCATAAAATTTATTTCTGTCAGGAAATAAAAAGAGATAGATGGAAATGAGACAGCCTTCAATTTCATTATTTTTGAAGTGAGTAAACTTTCACCTAGAACAGGGAGGTAAACAAACATAGTTGTAGGTGCTACTTAGTGAGAATCCTCATTAAATACCTCAAATATATACGCAGTATCCTCAAGTGGTTAATTTTTGGATGGCATCATCGACAAGCATATTATTGGTATAATTCTTATTGAAAGGAATGCTGAAACTTATTTAAATTTCTTCGAACATGAAGCTCCTGTTTTGGAAAACTAATACCCAAATATAATCCTACCCTAGGGGGTGGAACTGTTTGGTTTCAAGAAAGCGCAGCCATTATGCTTCAATTCTAAGAGAATACTTGAAAGGAATCCTTCTTAATAAATGGATTGCGATAGCATGAAGATGTGCTATTGAATGGCCACCTAGATTACCAGGCTTCATGTTGTTAGGTTTTCCATGGAATTATATCAAGGATAAAGTATACACCAAAAATCAAGACAACATTGATGATTTCAAAGACATATATAAACGGTGATATGGAATATATGATCTCAAGTTTTAGAGAAAGTGAGATGGCAATTTTATTACACCCCAGATTATACCAACAAGCAAATGAAGAACATTTTGAATATTTATTCTCAGTTAACATATTTACTAGTTATTGCATTGCTATTTGCCAAATAAAAAACTCTCTTATCTTGACGATAAACGGAACAGTCTACCTGAGCCTACCCATAAAAACAAGCCACGGTATGAGATAAGAGCCGTTTGGGATTTTTTATTTGGCAAATGGAGATGAAATAAACTATATATTAATAATAACATTCAAATAAATACTTGATAATTACTAACTTATCAATTAGATGATAGATATAAAATGTTGTTAAATACAGCTTATCAATGATATTTAATATAAAACTATAAGAGTATTCCATTACTCACAGAACTTAAGAAAAAATTCACATCGCTTGCATTGAATTCAAAAATACTGAATATTGAAAATAACATAAAAAATAATGTTCTTAAACTATAAATGATTCCCACCCTGTATTGTGTGGTCAACTTTACTGCCTCCTCCAAACGCTAATTCTAAGATCATTCTCTTTTCCACTATTATGATTATTAAGCTATTTATGATTTTGTTATTCAGATAAAAATCAGAATAAATATTTATTTAGTATTTAAACTATCTGCATATTTAAAATTGTTACATTTCAAAGCAAGGATTGGATAAAAAGTAACACTTTTTTTCATTAAAATGTTAATTAGTACGAGAGAAGTAATATTACAGTCAGCTGCTAATGGAAATGTAAAATCTGCTTAAATGAATTTGCATCAGTTTAATCTAGCTTTACGCTTTATCTCATTCTCTCACTGCTTCCTGCATTACTATTAATTTATTTTTTAGTTAATTTTATTTGTACCAAATACTAAACAGTATTATAATAGCCATCTGCTAATAGAAATCTTATAGTAACTTGTATTAATATAGTCGAGTTACACATACACCATAACTAACTTAAGATGTATCCCATTCCAGGCACTTACCAAGCTCAGACTAGGCACGAACATATAACGAAAATTATATGTTAATTTAGTCGTCTAGGTAGATTTTATATGACCTATCTGAAGAAGCAATTAAACTTTGTTTTAATTTAATTAAAATTTGAAGCAATGGGTTTTATGTTTTAATATTAACTGGAGTTAGCTTACTTGTTAGTTATTCCTACTAAGATAGTTTTTAGTTTCCTTAAGAAATACGTTAGATGTTTTATCATTCACTTTTAATAAAGAATCAAGCAATAGAAAAATAGTACTAAAGCATTATTTGACGTTATCATTTTTACATACCATATAACATAAGCCTGCTCTCCCCAGTCCTCTTCGAACGTTGCCCAACAATCATCTACTCCCGGAGCAACTTCCTGGAACGAGAATATCGTGACCTGGAAAAAAATAACCTGTTGAAGTTCTTTCCATTATAACATTATATTCGATATAACTTTCTCTATAGTATAAGTTGCGTGTCACCCAAAGGTATAAAATCTAGGTAATTAACGGTACTGTGTTATTTTAGTAGAATCGACTGCGAGTTGTAATGGCTTTGTAAATGAGAGATATGCTAGTAACTTACAAGTCGAGAATCGGGAAAGGAACCACCAAACCGCAAAGCGGTTATCAAGTGGTTGCCGAATAGCAAGGCTATTACATAATCGCTGTAGGAAACAACTACTCTTCGGGCTAAAGCCTCGCCAGGCATTGAATTATACTTAACAGCCGTCCTCGACTCCTTTCTCGTGTTTCTGCATGATCAATTTTTCTTTGAAAAGAGACCCCGCCACGGGTAGGTTTCGACATATGTCCCGGATGGAATCCGAACGACAGACAGATGTTTCGAACTCATCAGTCCTCATCAGTGCCGTACACGGTACGTCGATCTACTGGAAAAAAATTCGGCATTTGTCCTAGATTGGCGTACCATATACAGCACTGATGAGAACTAATAAGTTCGAACTGTTGTTCGGATTCTATCCGGTACAAATGTCAAATCTTAAACGTGGCAAGATCTCCTTGAAAGAAAAAGAGAGATATGCTAGTAAATTACGTCATTAAACAAATGAACACATATAAGGAGTTTCTTGTTTTTAATTTATTCTGTTTAATTTCTGCAGGAACCATATTGTTATGATGTCTGAATCAAGATTAATCGTATACATCAAAATATCATGAGTGATTTTTAACTTTAATGATGTCGTTGCCAGTCAACTGTGGGCTCCATGCACATTTGTGTAGTTAGAATCATAACTGTTCTAGGGTTTTAACTAATTGATATAAAATAGAGTTAGTTAGAGTTATGGAGTATAGAGAATTATAGCCATAGAACAAATTCTGATTGAACTGAATTTGATGATAACTTTGGTCAACTCTCGATAATATCTACAGCAGAGAAATATTGAAATTTGTTAGGAAATCATACAATTCCGGCTGCTTCAATGATAGATACTGATCTCTGACTGATTTGATATTAGCAGGAAGCGTTTTTAGATAGTATACATTTCAATGGCATTATAAATAAATGAAAGAGGTACAATTAAATGACCTCCAGGATCCCATAACTTAGCTCTAAATGATTTATTTTTATGGGGCTACACGAAAACGAAAATTTATGAATACGAACGTCAAAGAGCTCGTAACCTTGACAAATTGCATGTTAAATTTATAGCTGCTCTAGAAAATGTGACCGAAATGTCCGCAAACGTTAGAAGATAATTCCTTAATCATTGAGGGTATGAGGGTATTGTCTAGCACAACAAGGATATATTTTTGAGCCTCTTATAAAATAATATGTGAAGAGTTGCATATTTTTGTAGTTTACTGTTTTTAATTATTGTGTATTTACATGCTTTTCTCATTAGAACATTTTATATTATTTGATATATTTACCTACTGATTTCTTTTACCTATTAAATACTAGTTTAATTTCACGCTAAAGAAAACTTTCGTAGTAGGGACTAGTACTGTGGTCTACTTACAAGATAAAATAAATGTATTCATCAATGTAAAATAAACATACCTACTATTCTCAAACATTCATGTATTTAATAACGCTTTGTCACTTTAGAAATTCATAACGTATTAGAGTTTTAAATACATGATCTGTATCTTCAAAGAATTGTAAAAACACAATAAACTTGGCAAAGTAGTCATATGATCGGCTTGTGTTTGGTACATAGGTATGCTATTTCTCCTCTTTTCTACCACAAATAAGTACTCTACTCAAGATTTGTAATTGCCGTCTCTGTATAAGGGTAAAATAAATTCTAGTCAACAGAATCAATGAAACCTTTTTCTGAAATATTATTTGTATAATGTTTTATAGTATTAAGTCCAAATAACAGGATTTTTTTAGTTTTTAGTTATTAGAAAAACATATTTAAAAATTTTAAGTATATACGTTATTTAATTATTCACTTTATTTTGAAATACCATTAGCTTTATTAATATTAAAATTGAACTAAGAATTACTAATCTCCCTATTTTTATATTTCTATTCCCTCTTCCTCTATTTGAATAACTTGTTTATCAAAACGTTGTTGACAGTTTGCGACGTCAATATTTACCCCCTTGTGTCTATATGAATTATTTTAATATTATCTACGCGAAACATCGTAAATAATTTTGGCTGATTTACCGCATTTTGATTACCCACATTAAGTTATCAATTTATCATGGAAAAGTTAGATGTAAAAATAGTTTTGTAACATTATGTATAACATACGATTTTATGTTCCAAATATCTGGAAAACATATTAATCCAATAATAATAATTAATTTGAAATGACAATATAATGTCTAATTCCATATCATAATTTATAACCCATTTTATGTTTGTTGAAACTTGAAACATTCGAAAGCGTAATATAGAATAAAGAGTAATAAAATATGGTCCAATTCTGAAGTTAAAGGCACTATATTTTTATGGGATCCTATTGGGTATAATTCAATTTTAAGGATAATAAATCTCGATTACACAAGACTTTTAGTACAGATTACCGGCGACAATTGTAAACGTAAACTAAATATTACCCACACACTTCCTGGTGGATTTTATATACGATTCCCAACATAATATTAATAGGCATACAACCATAAATTTTTAATATTCTATTGACTTCCAATCGTTACTTACAATTAGTGTACTATCCTTATCTTTATCATGATTTATTTATGTTGGGTGGGTAGAAAACAGTAAGAAAAACAAGTCTAGACAGAGTATTGTCATTTTTTAATTAAATACAGTCTACCTTATAACCTATAAGTTAAAAATAAAAGGCACTGGTATATAATTCCTAAAATAAACTTATAAAGGGTGGTCCAACCATAATGCACGATGTTAATTGTGAGTCACACCTTAACGTCAAGTTTTTTGCCCAACTTAATTTGACATTTCTTTGTTTCAGTGTTTGACAAATTCAACCATGGAGAGGTACACAATTGAGCAGCGCGTTAAGATTGTTGAAGCCTTTTACGAAAATGGGCGTTCAAATCAAAATGCATTTCGTGCACTTCGTGACTTTTTTGGTCAGCATAATCGACCAAATGTGTCCACAATCGGGAGAATTGTGCGCAAATTTCAGCAAACCGGGTCTGTAGGAAATGTGAAAACACCTGTGCATGCTCGCCCAGTTCGTTCTGCGGAAAACATTGCTGTTGTTCGCGATAGTGTAGCAGAAGAGCCGTCAACCTCGACTCGTCGTCGTGCCCAACAATTGAACATCTCACGAACATCACTGATGCGAATTTTGAATAAAGATTTGCCTGGACGATATGTGGTTCCAACAGGATGGTGCCACTTGCCACACAGCCAACGAAACAATGGCATTTTTGCGCGAGAAATTCAATGGCCGTGTTATCTCACGTCGTGGCGATGTTAATTGGCCGCCACGATCATGTGATTTGACACTGTTGGACTTCTTTCTTTGGAGATATTTAAAAGAAAAAGTGTACGTCAATAAGCCAAGAACAATTAAATAGCTAAAGGATGAGATAATTCGGCACATTAACGACATTGAACCTCAATTATGTCTCAGAGGCATTGAAAATATGGACCATCGGATAGAGGTATGCCACCGAAGCCGTGGCGAGCATTTGGTCGATATTTTGTTTCACACATAATTGTCATAGATCCTTCTATCATAGTAGAAAATATTCAGATAATTCTCTAAAAACTTTTTGTTTTATTTACAATTAACATCGTGCGTTTTGGTTGGACCACCTTTTAGATACCGTAATTGAAACCCCTACGTCAAATGCGTAAGTCTCTTCAAATTTCTCCTTCTGAAATTGATTAGGAATGGTCACTTTCTCAGTGCAATTTCTGATATTAAAATACCTTATTCTCGTACGAGTATTTTTGTCTTTTATTTTATTAAAAAGCTGTCAGAAACCAGTACGAGAAAGTTATTTTCCGACCTAAGCTCGGAAAGTAAATGGTCTTTCAATAAAGACGTTTGATTTTTAAATGTAAATGAAATAATAAACACACAATTTTTTTTATTTGAAAGAATATATTATTTCATTATGTATGGGATGTAAAGCCGTTCAAGTATCCTCCGCAGCTTTGCTTGGTGGCACATAATCCGGAGGTCCAATATTCGATGACTTTGTCGTATAAATCTAGCTGAATTTGCTGGGTAACGTTCGTTATGTTGACATTGAGGGCATCAATTGTTGGTGGTTTATTCGCATGGACATGCGATTTAAGATAGCTCTAAAGGAAAAAGTCTAACGTCATGTCGTATCTGAGCGCCGCTATTGCGATGCGGTGCGTGCATTGCGAGGAACCTTCAGGATAAAACAACTACAATTAAATGAATCAGTCCAGCGTAAACACGTGGTGCGTTGAATTCGCACGCAGTTGTTTTTAATTTAGAATTTGTTTTATTTTCACCGCAGTTTGTATTTGTAGCTTTACCAACATGGCCGCTATAACCTATCAAATTTCGAGCATCCCTGTTAAAAGACCCTATGATTCCCCCGTACCGATCTTTTTATCCATATTTTAAACAGTAAATTAATACACACAGACAAATCGCCTCATATTCACAATGAATTTTTTAATAAATAGAGGTTTTATTAGACATATACTGCACACACTGAATGTTGATTATAACCATTTGTTTGTATTTATAGTTAGGTACTTTGAAGTTTGTACAACTGTGACACATTGGCTGAACTTTACTAAAAAGTTAGTGACATTATTGGTGTTAATTGTTATTTCTTCTTCGACTATATTACTACTATTATTAGCAGGTTTGTTTTTCCACCTTCTCTAAATGTGTTATGTAATATTCTTACATTTTAAATGTTTTTAATTTTCTCTGGATTTATTTGGCAATAAATCTAAAGTCACATTTTTTTACAGCTGCTACTAATTCTGATGTCCTGGACACCTGGACATCATCATTGTCTATTTGTTTTAATATTTTTTGTTTTTTAATTAAAATTTACATCGTCATCTGAAAATGAATTAGTTTTGGTACTAAATAAACAATTTACTATTTCTTCTACTTTTATTCCGTGGTTTGCTACAGAACTTGTGTGCAACTGGTTGGCAAAGTAATGGACTTATGAAAATACAATTTTAGTTATCGCTAGGAAAGTGGCAACCCTTCCAATTAACAGATAAACGGGTAAAGAACAGTAGTTATACCGAGCCTGCATCACGCATTTAAAGGCCATTACACCTGTCAATCCATTGTCACGAACACCTTGTATCTGTCTATATAATACAAGTACTTTGAATAAAAACAAAAATTAAAAACAATACTTCAAAAGTAAAAGTGAAAACAGCAAGTAAATAAATTATAAATACTAACCAAATAATGTCTATCGTTATCTTATACGTTACCGATTACCTTATTGTTGTCATCTACCGTTTACCGTATCATTACCATATAATGTGCGTATGTGTATGGTTAATATATTCTTCTTCTTCTTTCTGATTCTTTGTGAGAAATTTACATACTTACCGCTTAATGAATATCAAAGACGATAAACAGCAGACTTACTGTTTACATACTAGAAATAAGGATGTAAATATATCTTGGAGTCAAAACGTAGAGTCTTCCTTTGATTGTGAAACAACGTAGAAATTATTATTCAGTTTGGACATGTTTCAGACCTCAGGCGTATTAAACTTCTGGAGTTTAATAGTGCCTAGTCTAGTGTCTCTCACAAAGCAAAAGGAACAGAGCCTGACTTCAATTAATTCAATAGATGACTATATTAGACATTTTTATGATCAAAAGAACGTCGTTTACTAAAGGCTCAAGAATTATACTGAATATGTCTGACACAAGAAATTAATCGAGGAAGCCGTTACTTTGTGGTAGTTCACAATTCACAACGGAAATAAGTAAAACAAGTGCTACGTTTTTATACCACTATATTTTCACAGAAACGTGACTGCAGTTTCGACAATTATGTCATTTTCAAACAATGATTCAACTAAGAATAAAGAATTCTTATTCTTAGTTGAATCATCGTTTGAAAATGACATAATTGTCGATACCGCAGTCACGTTTCTGTGAAAATATAGTGGTATAAAAGCGTAGTAAGTTGTTTTACTCATTTCCGTTGTGAATGTCTGACACACACAAAATAAATAGAAAACAGTAGAAGATATAGTGTTTTTTGGCAAAAAAAAGTAATACATTTACCCCACCTTCAAAAACTTAAAGAATATTTAAAATGAGAAGGACCTATAGTCACTCTGTGCAATTTGTTAAGTTATCTTGTACGAAATTCTATGATTGCACTTGAATTTTATTACATTAAAAGTTTTTTCGCCTGAAAGATCTACAACCAAGAATGTGCTATGTGTTACTCATTATCTTTCAATAACTCATTATTTTAAGGCGAAGTAAGTAGACGCAATGTACGTTTATCTATCGCAAATGTATTAAAAATCTTTGATATAGTGTATCCATGGATTATTATCGTAATTATCTAGTTTCTTCAGAATATCTCTGGGAAGGGGCTAGAACCATCGATTCAGCAACAAAAGCAGGAGACCAATTTTACACGAACATCGAAAGATTACATATTTCTCGATATGCGCGTTTCGCTAAATAAGATGGCATTCTCGGGCGATGATTGAAAGTTTTAATCATCTCGGTGTTTGTAGAAGCCTCCTGTTTATTGTATGTTCAGAACCTTTGCCTTAATAGTTTTTGTATGCGAATGTTTTCAAATTATTTGCATATATAAACTGTATTAAAGATTATATACAGCTGTACTAAGATCCCAAAATTAATAAATGACAAAACAATAAGCTACCACTGAATATGTTAAATGCAGTGCTGTGAAACTTCAAGCAGAACTGTTTCTATTGTGTTCTCATATAAAATGAGATACAGATTTAAACTGTTAATCGATGTAATTAATTTCACAATTTATATGTTAATTTTAACCCACAATGGAAAAATAAATTCTCTGACTCTGTAATCTTAGTTTATTTGACTATTACTTCACCTTGTTTAACTCGCTATTTCTTCTGAAAATGGATTTGTGGGAATACTTTCGTTGGAAACACTCATTATTTCGATTGAAAATCGATGGGTGGTTTTGTGACGTCATCTATATTTTTGTATCGGATTCCTATAGGTATTTTATAGTTTTTGTGAAATTTTTCGATTGATATAAAAGTATACTATATATAGCCTTATTTAGTTCAGAACATATATTATCGGTTAAATCTAATATAGCATCTGGGGGTCGACATTTAAACCGTGTAAAACCGTGTAAAACCGTGTTGTTTTCGGAAAATGACAAAAAGAGGGGGACCCAGATTTCGTCGAACACCTTTATTAAAACACTTTTAGAAAATTACCTATATTTTGTATCAATATAATATCAACAAAATTAAGGCAATGCAAGCTACTATTCTTTACTACTGCTTACACATTTTTTCATCTTATTGTTCATCTTATTGATATAAATATTGATATATTGATAAAAATTTTCAATATAATATAAACAGAACTAATACGCCCTTTCTTATGTCTAGTGATAATATACTATGACTGCGATAATTTCTTAGTATTCTAACAAAAGTATTTTATTGAAAACGTATACTGCACATAAAAAACGTTTTACTATTGAACAGTTACTTTTGAATAAATACTACACACTAAGAGCAATCAGGTGATCAAGTTTCCATGAACACCGAAATATTACATGATATTTTTATGCAGATTTTCTCCAGTTAAGTTGGTAGCTCAGAAGATGGCTGAAGCAATTTTTGAGACCTTTTAATTTTTTAAATATGTGCTAGTGAATCTGGGTCTCCGTTTTCTGTATCGAATATTCTAGCTCTTTCGCAGATTCTTGAAAGTAGTTTATATTTGTTAAGGTAGGATATATGTTGTTGAATAATTCTTTTTGGTCTAATATATTACTGAAACTAGTAATTATAAAAATTTATCTATCATTATTGCTATAACTATAATGAGTGATTTAGCTGTGTAGCATTATAATCTCCTATATTTATTAAATATACATGCCTATGGATCTAAAACAAAATAGAAATTTTATTACTTTAGGAATACACAATATAGTATAAGACTAGAAAGATAAAATATTTCTTCATTTCTGAATTACATAATCCCTTCTAAGGCGAATTTGATTGCATAATGCACTAATTACTTATATATTTCAATAACCGATACAAAAGCCCAGTCGATTTTTGTTAAAAATGTCGCTGCGTTATTAACTGCAGAGGGCGTATTCGATAAAATTGTAAATTGTCAGGATATAGCTTATAAATAATTTATGGCGCTGCGACACCTTCCATGTTATTGTCCCCTGTTCGCACCCAGAAGCTGCCAAGAATTGGTCGGGTCGATGTTATTTTGCTTCCTATCGAGTCGGATGTCGGATTAAGCATGGATATTAAGAGATATGATCCGATCTTTTTGGGATAAACTAGCCCTTAATTATGCTGTAGCAGGTTTTCTACGCTTACTAGATTGATTTAGGATAAGGAGGCCAGTCGCTTGAAGCAGCTCTAGATTGTCGGATTTAAGGTAATCCTGGAGAGAGTTCAGTTCCCACGTATATCGGCAGAATATTACCAGCCATATTACCAACGGACAACTATTAGTATTGTAAGAGTTAGATCATAATTAATCAGAGTTAGGTAGATATATCACAATATAGGAATTATAAAAATATCATTGTCCCCTCAACTACTGGGATCCAAAAGAGAGTGAGTATTCACGAAGTATTCTTCCCCTTTTTCTATTTCCAAATTTCCAAGGCAAAGTAGACTTACTCATAAATAAGTATCAAAGAAATCGATTTTGTGTTCAAATCATATTTCGATTGAATATGTTTGACAAACTAAATAAAAATTTTAAGACGAAATTCTCAATAATATAGTTGTTTTACGTAAGAAAATGGACCGAAGGGCATACCAAAAACTAGAAATATGTATTTTTATGACAGAATAATGCTCGAGTCATAACTGAATGTTGTCCAATAATGGAGAATGTGAGTTTCATATCTTTTAGGTAATAGCCAACTATGTAATTGTTTCTCAATTCTGATCAAATGGGTAAAATGTCAACTATGTAACTATTTATTCTTCTTTTGAATAGATTCCGCGTCAAACTTTCGCGTTCTTCAACAGCTGGCGGCGACTTCTTTGGAGCTGCTGTCTAAAAGATTATTGGGCAGAGATTGTGATGTATTTTATAGTAAATATAATGTTACAAAACCTCTTCGTAGGAAATTTGACAATACAGAAAAATATTCATTTTAAAGACAATATAAATAACAAATTCGAATTTACACTTTTGCATTTTCAAGATTGTATTTTGTGTTATTGATAATGAGAAATAACAGCTCTCTTAAATACACATAATAATATGCATTTGAAGTAATGAGGCTGTTCTGAAAGGCGATGATTTATTCTCGAAATAATCAGAAAAATGAGAAATCCCAGTTAAAAAAAATCTTAAATAAATATCGATAATTATACACCAGAACTGCATATCGCGATGTGATGTCCTCAGAAAATTATATAGCAGGTTTGCCAGTCTGGAAGTGTTAGACACTGTTTTTGTAACTGCATTAAATACAGTGATTATTAGCAAATATCCATATTCAGTTGTTTCATTTATTTATATAAGTTTTGTTAAAAGGGCTCCAGATTTCAGAAATATCAACAGTTCTTAAATATCTACTGCAACATGTCTTTATATTCAATTTAATTTTGCTATTATTACGGTGTTCATCATTACTTATTATTATATTCGACTGTTATCATTTTTCTACAATTAGGGTATCTTATGACTCCAATGATCTTTTATTAAATATCTCCTTATCTGCATCATTACATAGTCCTTAAATATAATGAAATTAATAAAAGCAGTTGCATAATGAAATAAGTATTATAAAATTGGATGAATGTTTTAAGTATATTCGCCTAATTGAATCTATTCAACCATAGACTATTTTGCTCTAGGAGTATTCGGAATTAAACTTTATAAAACTGAGTCTGTATCTACGGATGAATAAAGAAAGTAGAATACCATATAGTTGCTTAATATATCAGTCCAGAAATATTTTAAATTGTAAAGGTAATTATATTATATATAGTAATGCTTAATTATATTTTCTTCTCAAACTTGTGTTTATTAGAAAGATAATAAATAAGTTTAGCTCTGAAATTGTTATATTAAGATAAATTAAATCAATCATCCTGTATATTTTCCTTTACATTAGTCAGTATATCAGATAATGAATGTAATACACTGTAGTTGTAAATAGTGGGAAATAATGTAAAGCTTATATTATAAATCACAATAAATAATAATAAGTTTAATTTATCACCGCAATTTATATATAGTAGAATTATTTTATCAAGAGCAAGTTGGCAATAAACCGTGCGACAAAGAGCAATGTATAGCTTACCTTCTACCACGCGAATGCAGTAAAAGAATTTGCGCCCACAAATGATTTGTAGACAGGTGCAATTAGTTAAAATCCTAAAACAGTTATGATTCTAACTACACAAATGTGCATGGAGCCCACAGTTGACTGGTAACGACATCATTAAAGTTAAAAGATCACATATGATATTTTGACGTATACGATTAATCTTGATTCAGACATCATAACAATATGGTTCATGCACAGATTAAATAGAATAAATTAAAAACGAGCAAGTCTGTGTTTCTTATTCAGATTGGATTGGTATGGAAGAAAGTCAGACATGCATCTGTCTTTGTCGTACGATTTATTGCCGACTTGGTATTCATAAAATAATTCTACTATATATTATTCTATTGATGTCAAATAAACTAAACGCATTTAACGTAATTTCTTAATAAAATCGTATACAGCTTTTTAAATGAATTCTGAAATCTACTTCAATATCTTTTATCAGATTGGAAAATGTACTTACCAAAACTAGTTCGAATAATTCACTTTATCCACGTAAACATTCAATAAATATCATTGGTAATAATTCAATACTAGTTCACAATAACAGTACTTTTACTTATACAGTTATTAAATATAAATATTTCATTTAAAGAAACATGAGTTCATGAATATTGCCCTTCCTTGATTACAATATTTTTCTTGTACTGATTATCCCTCCAATACTTTGACAATTTCCGTTATAATTAACGCAGCCGATTCATAAAACAGCTTTAATTAAGGACCAAATAAAACAGGAACTGGGTCACCAACAAACTTGACAAAACAACATCAGAAACGTTCTTACTGTGCTGTGATAGTATTACTGTGAGTTTTAATTTTGTAATATAGGAAGAGCTAAGGAAACTTTAATTTGTTTGTAATTAAATTTTGGAAAGTTTGTTGATCCTGGCAAGAGCTCAGTTGGCTTTGGAGTTAATAATACATTATATCAACTTAAGTCTTTTTGGGATTTCTGAATGTAGAAGTACAGTACAAAAAAAATGAATCGCCTGGTATAAGAAGAGATACTAGAGAATATATATGTTCCTTAATTGTCAGTTATATGGAATACGGGGAAGGAAGCCCCACAGAAAACTGCATAATGTGCATGGCATTGATATAAATGGTGTAAATATCGTTAAAGTTTTAATTTTTTGGAATACATACTCCTAACTCAGTAACATATAAGTCGGAAATCGAGAAAGGAACCACCAAACCGCCAAGCGGTTACCAAAGTAGTTCCCGAATAGCAAAGCTATTACATAATCGCTCTAGGAAACAACTACTCCTCGGGCTAACGCCCCGCCAGGCATTGAATTATACCTAGCAGCGATTCTCGACCCCTTTCTTGTGACTCTGCACGATCAGATAAGGTTTCAAAAAATAAAACCCATATTTTTCATATATATAAAACAGGTTTTATTTTTTTAAATCTTATCTGATCGTGCTGAAACACGAGAAAGGGGTCGAGTATCGCTTCTAGGTATAATTCAATGCCTGGCGGCGCTTTAGCCTGAGGAGTAGTTGTTTCCTAGAGCGATTATGTAATAGCTTTGCTATTCGGGAACTAATTTGATAACCGCTCGGCGGTTTGGTGGTTCCTTTCTCGGTTTCCGACTTATATGTTACTAACAGAGATCGTATCGATAAAGATGTATACCCCATAGAGTTTATTCGGCATTTGTTCTGGATTGGCGTGCCGTAAACGGCACTGATGAGAACTAATAACTTCGAAACAGCTGTATGTCATTCGGTTCCAATCCGGGACAGATGTCGAATCCTACCGGTGGCGGGTTTTATTTTTTGAAAAGATATTCCTAATTGTTAAGAATTATTGATGTTATTTTAATTTTATGTTACTAGTTTATCTCAGGCTCAATAAGTCGTAAGTGTTATTATAACCTGCTATTTTCAGTAGAAATCTTCAGTCTTAGCAGGTGCAGGCGTTTCTGGAGCCTTGGTGTTTGGCTGTGGATTTCCAGATTCTGATTGAAAGTTTCCGCAACGTGGACGTGGTGGACTACGCCTGCGGTAGCGTGGGCCTGGTGGTCCACGGGGTCCATCCTCACCAACCTATTCTTCAGCCTGGCCCCGGCTGTCTTGAGATCGCGGTCTTCCTCCACCTTTACCGCCACGGAAGTTTCTGCGGAAAAATCTTCTTGGAGGTCCGCGACCGCGTTGCTACTAAGTCCAAACTATTATATTAAATGAAAGATTTCATAAAAAAAACATGAGAATAAATTGTGCGCAGTAATATACGGTTACGTCTATAACAAATTATTTTTTGCCAAGCTGTAACTGAAATATATATTCAGTGCATTTTTAGTGCCTCTTTCCTCTCCCGGCACTGACGGTGGCTTTCTGCCAAAATATTTATATTCATATTTATATAACGCACATTTTAAAAAATATATGCAAAAGGAATAATAATTAAATAATTTTGAGAATGACTACCAGTAAACATGTAAAATTTGGCAGTAATGTATTATTACTGGCGCCTTCACCATTTCTTTTAAAATATAATTGGACTATTCGTTTTGGGTATTTTTACATAACAGATTTTGTCGTAGCAAGGTAATAGTTTTCCAGCAAAAAGATACAATGATAGCTACATGATAAAGAGCATCGTTTCTTTTTCGTACTTTACATCAAGTTAGGTTGCCAACATTCAATAGCTACCCTGATTTTTCTTCATTTGGATGACCAGATTATCATTTTTATTTATTAGAGGTATCATAAATTTAAATAAAAACGAACTTCAACAACTTCTTCATTCTTGAAACATTGATGTAATGAGAATTGTAAAAATTAAATTGTAAGAATAATGTTTTCATTAAAGATAACGATATAATCATCAAAAATGGCAATAATTGAAAATAGTTTTTAAGAGACAGTGTACGAGTAACAATGTATGAGTAGCACCTTATCACTGCTTGAAGTATATTTATATCCAAACAATTGATTAAATTTAATATTGGCATATCATGAAACTTTTTAGGTACTGAATCTCTGTAGAAACTATTTGTCAGTTTCTTTTTCTGACAGATATCACGCAAAAAGTTACTAAAACGTTTTTAAACAAATATCCCCATTTTATTTTGTGTTTATATTTAGAAGCCCACTTTAGTGTATTGTTGATGGACGATTATAACATGGCTTAGACTTTAGTAGAAAACAATGAGTTACAAAAAACCGACTTCAAAAAAACCGAAAAAAGTAACTTAACTAGGACGCAAGAAATAAATCTTTTCTACAACAATGTAATACTCATTTGTTGTTCTGTTTAATGTAATTAAGAAATTATTGTTTATTATGTGATTATTATTAATTGTTTTATATAATTTTGAAGTCGGTGCCATACAATATTAGTAATGCCAATGCCGGCCTTCGGAAATTTTAAATGTAAACTGGTTATAGTAGCAATGTATATATTTTTTCATGCTTTACTTGGCACCTACTTCAAAATTATATAAAACAATTAATAACAATTATATAATCAACAATAATCTCTTGATTACATTTAACGAAACAACAAATAAGTATCAAATTGTTGTAGAAAACATTTATTTCCTGCTTTTTAGTTGTTACTTTGTTTTTGAAGAAGTCGGTTTTTTTTTTAAACTTATCATTTTACAATATTATGTGATGGGTAGGCGTACTAAGAATGCATTGCGAATGAGAAAACGACACTGCCACTTGAATAAGGAGTTCCGTTGTGCATCTTCTTAGTCCTAGGTCCAATACTAATGAAATTATGATGGGACCACTCTGGAGCTATACTGAACTCAACGCAATTAAGATCGGTTAATAAACACAAAATTTATACCCGAACATACATAAAAATATATTTATAATATAACTTAAAAAAAATTTTAGATGCAGACGAATAGAGAACCTCCTCTTTTTTCTTTGAAGTTGATTAAAAAATAGTGGGAATCTAATTATTGGCGACACGGGGAAAAATCTACATGCAACTGAGTTAGATTTTAACGAGAGGTATTCCGATCGCCCTATCTATGTAGCAGGTAAGTATGGCAGAAACTGCAGAGGTAGCACCCCTACAAATTACAAATGATTCACAAGCTCACAGACGATGATTCCCATCGCAGGCTTCCATTGTGCGAGAAGATATCAGAAAAAATAACACGGGACTCTGGATATTATATATGAAAAATAACTCGCGTTATCGATTAATTTATATTTTTCCTAAATGGTAATGTGAATAGAATGTAAGACACTGGGGTGATATGAATCCACATTTTTCTTAAGAACCATACATCATTTCCAGAAAAAGTTAACGAATATGTTGGGACCTTGGGTAGTTACATAGTTAGAGATGTGTTTTCAAATCGAAGTTTAATTGGAGACGTATATTTGGACATGTTGCATAATGGTACTGTGTGTGGAGTCTCTCGAGAAAAATCCTTCGAATTTCGAGATCTCGAACTAAGTTTTTAACAGGATTGTACTCCCCCATATTATTACGATGCAATAATAGCTTATCTTAGTGAACGGTTCCACTAGGTTGACTGGGTTCCTGGGTGTAATAGAGTGTCCTGCTTGGTCTCCAGATCTAATGCTCTTAGATTTATATTTATGGGCTACTTAAAATATAAAATCTACGTAACCCGCTAACATCGAAGTTTAGAAGCAGAGATTTATTGAAGAATATAAATTAAGTGTCACAGAGACATTTGAATGGGTGGGGGAAAAGTTTGTTAAATAGGAGAGACGGACTTTAGACGCGAACTGTATATATTTTAGAATCCACTTTTGTATCGCATCTTTAACTTCCTTCCCGAAAAATAATACCATACCTGAGCTGATATTCTGCAAGAACATAGTATAATGTTAGTAGATATTTCATGTCTATGATTTGTTTTGAATATATAAATTTTTATAGTAGATTTTTATTTTATATATTAATTATTTATGAATCTGCATATTCTAACTCCTAAATATTTAACTTCATCAAATTGTGGCATTAGAGGTTAAAACTATAAATATTGCATTTATTTATTTATTGGCTATGATAATTAATTATGATCAAGGAACTATTACAGTGTTAATATTGAATTTCTTCATATGGACGAAGAATTATTTATGGAATTTTGTCTATAAATACGGACAAAAAATCATGAATTATTTAAGCGAACATCAATGAAGTAAACTAGTGACGTCAGTCTACTAAATGTTATAAATATTATTAGTAATTGTCAATGTAAATAATTCCACTGAAGTCGAACGAAAATGTCGAGGGAATTAAGTTAATAATTTTACGGTCGCTCATATTTAGGAACAGATATTTATTGACTTAAAACGTCACTCGTAGTCCAGTAGGCGCTAGGGAAACTGGATTCGAAGGACATAGGGGAGGTTTATTAGATTTATGTTATTGAAATGTATACTTAGTGGAATTATGAATGACATATAATCAAATTTGAGCTAGTTCCAAAATACGTTGGGAAATATAGAAGTGTAGTATTATTACAAATATCAAATTAGTATTTGATGTCTGTAATACGTATCGGTATAGTTATAAAGGGTGGTCCAACCATAATGCACGATGTTAATTGTGAGTCACACCTTAACGTCAAGTTTTCTGCCCAACTTAATTTGACATTTCTTTGTTTCAGTGTTTGACAAATTCAACCATGGAGAGGTACACAATTTAGCAACGCGTTAAGATTGTTGAAGCCTTTTACGAAAATGGGCGTTCAAATCAAAATGCATTTCGTGCACTTCGTGACTTTTTGGTCAGCATAATCGACCAAATGTGTCCACAATCGGGAGAATTGTGCGCAAATTTCAGCAAACCGGGTCTATAGGAAATGTGAAAACACCTGTGCATGCTCGCCCAGTTCGTTCTGCGGAGAACATTGCTATTGTTCGCGATAGTGTAGCAGAAGAGCCGTCAACCTCGACTCGTCGTCGTGCCCAACAATTGAACATCTCACGAACATCACTGATGCGAATTTTGAATAAAGATTTGAATTTTCACGCTTACAAAGTTCAATTGACTCAAGAGCTGAAGCCTACTGACCATTTCAAGCGTCGTCAATACGCCGAATGGTTGGTTGAACAGACAGAAGTGAATGGTGACTTTACAAAGAAAATCATCTTCAGCGACAAGGCACACTTTTACCTCAGTGGATTCGTTAACAAGCAGAATTGCCGCATTTGAGCAAATAAGAATCCACGAGTGATTGTTGAAAAGCCGATGCATCCACACAGAGTGACTGCTTGGTGCGGTTTATGGGCTGACGGCGTCATCGGGCCGTACTTCTTCGAAAATGAGGTCGGTCAAGCAGTTACCGTGAATGGTGTTTGCTATCTCGAGGTGATAACGGACTTCTTGTGGAAACAATGGCACTTTTGCGCGAGAAATTCAATGGCCGCGTTATCTCACGCCGTGGCGATGTTAATTGGCCGCCACGATCATGTGATTTGACACCGTTGGACTTCTTTCTTTGGGGATATATAAAAGAAAAAGTGTACGTCAATAAGCCAAGGACAATTCAAGAGCTAAAGGATGAGATAATTCGGCACATTAACGACATTGAACCTCAATTATGTCTCAGAGTCATTGAAAATATGGACCATCGGATAGAGGTATGCCACCGAAGTCGTGGCGAGTTTTCGGCCGATATTTTGTTTCACACAGAATTGTTATAGATCCTTCTATCATAATAAAAAATATTAAGATAATTCTCTGAAAACTTTTTGTTTTATTTACAATTAACATCGTGCGTTTTGGTTGCACCACTTTATAGAAGAGTTTAATATGGATAAAATATTGTTTCTTGAATATTTTATTAAATACTATTTTATATATTTTGTTAAATACAAATAGCAAAAGGATTATTGGTTTATTGATTAAATTTAAGATACTACACAATGGTGAAGATGATTATGGTAGTAGATGTCCTGGGAGCGTAAACACATTGTTTACCATGGTACAGCGAACTGTCCTTCTGTATCGCAGTAAACAATGCAACTGAAAAACGCGCGTTCAATAATTTCATAGTTTACCACGGTACAGCGGGCTCTACTTCTGTATCGTAGTAAGCAATGCAATTGGATAAATGGGACGTACACAAATTCATAGTTTACTGCGATGCAGCATCAACGCACCATTCGCAAGGTCTAGGATAACTTGGCCAATAGTAGGTACCACAGCTTACTCAAGTAAGCTGTGGCAGGTACAAACTCCGAGCAATCACTAGTGTCACGTAATACGAGCTGTAAGAAAGCTGTCAACTCTAGTCAATGATGTCGAAAGAAACAGTTTTAAATAAAATAAAATCATTGTGTAACGAAGAAAATCTGATTATAGAATACCATTACAAAGATATTAATAATTTTCATGCTATAATACGAACTAACATGAGAAAAACAGTAGATCACAATACATATAGTAAATGGTGTGATAATTGGATGAAATTGTTTAGTGCTGCTACCACGTCAAACTGGAGCGTAAGATATACATATCCATCAGCTAAAAAGTACCTTTATCGCAAAATTTATTCAAATGCCAACATAACAGTTTTGATAAAGTAAAAATCAGAAAGACACGATTCTCGTGTTCGCGATAATGACTGCAAAGCAACTGTCAACATTTTGATTAAAAAGATTAATTCAGATACCATAAAGAATGGTCATTATATAAAGAACAACTTAAATATTGTAATTACGGTAAGTTAATATTAGTTGTTTTTACAAAGTAATTTATTCTATTAGCAACTTTATTTTTAGGTCGATTTCATTTATAATCATAACCTTATGGTTGCCGAAACTTTTAGTTATTTACGAATGGCAACAGACACTCAAAATATTTTTTTTAAATACTTTGACAACGGAACGACTCCAGCAAACGCTAGAACATACCATGAAATGTTCCTTGAAACTGAGTATGAAGGCAATGACTTTTTTGAGCATTTGGCAAACGCGCAAGTCAACTTCACCGAGTGACAAGTCAATCAGTCACTTATATAATAAATGGAGGTAAGAATTCAACTATTATTGATCCAATTTTCCATTAAGCTAAATTGCATGAAATTTATTTTTAGGACTATTAATTTTTGTACTTGTGAGGTAAAGAGCATTTCGGACGTTTTAAAGCAAGAAGAAACATTTTTAAATAAAGCGGGAGTTAAAATAATTATTAAAGAAAATCTACTAATAATAGCGATTCTTACACCTATCATTTTAAGGGCACATAAGCGCAACTTCGCTCATGACATCGTATTCATAGATTCCAGCGGATCTTGCGATTGAACAAATATATGCATTACGTTTTTGTTTGGTGCTTCAAAAGTTGGGGCTGTGCCCTTAGCATGTCTCTTACATACCGAACAGAGTGAATCAAAGTATACGTTAGCATTTAATTTACTATATGAAACATTTGGAACTGAAGGATTTGGTGGTTATAGTTTTCCGAAAGTTATTATGACAGATGATTCTTCTGCAGAGAGAAATTCTTTAAAGACGGTATTCCCTGAATCAAGCTTGTTGCTTTGTATATTTCATATGTCTCAAGTATTTTGGAGATGGTTATGGGATAGCCAACACGTGATTTATATAAACCACAGAAAATTGATAATGATTGAATTTCAGCGCTTACTCTAGTTCGTTTTCGAAGAAGACGCCGTAGAAATTTATTATGAATTCGTACAAAATAAGACACATTTATTATATGACAATTTAATAGATCACATTGGAAACTTGTGGAAACGCCGAAATGCATGGATTGTATGTTTTAGAAGTCAACTGTTTACAAGAGGAAACAATACTAATAACTTTGTAGAAGCTTCTATCAGAATCTTTAAAGACATCGTTTTACAGGGATATAAAGCCTTTTATGTAGTGCATGAGTTGACTTTTTGGTTGATGTTTTTGAATCATATTATAGGAGATGTCTTCTGACGTTCGCTAACAGTAGAAAAATTAAAACCATCAATAATCAAATGCTTCGAAAGTGTAAAGACGTCTTAGTACACAAAATAGACGACAACACATACAAAGTGTCTTCAAGTACCGACAAACGTCTTTTTTATACCACTTATTTGGACTTCTTTTTTTGTTATTGCATTAGCGGCCAAGGTGGTCGCTTTTGCAAGCATTTATGTACCGTACAACAAAAATCGGTATCGTACTGAGATGTCCGCCCTGTCTAACATTAGATGATAAGAAAGATATTGCTAAAATTGCACTCGGAGAAAATATTTCGACAACATTTTTTGATATCATGGATTCGAATAATGATTTGAATGAAAATATTGAACACGTAGTATCAGATACAATCGAGTTTGTAAATAGCAATATTCCTGTTTCAAAGATTACCAATCTACCTGAAACTGAGAGTATCCTAGAAGACGAGGAGCACTCGCTGGCAGTTTCTGAAATGTCTCAAGAATTTAGACGAATAGAGAATAATGCCATGAGCTGCAGTTCTGTTGATATGACTAATACCGTATTAAAATTAACAAAAGCTTTAAAGACCGTAAACACGCCGGCTCAGTTGTTACATTTCTTTAATTCATTACCTTTAAGAAGAGGAACTAAAATAGGTGTTCAACCTACTTCAATTTCTAGGAGAAAACTAAGACCTGATCTAACTTTAGGAGCCAGAAGGATGCAAGCAGGACGACCTTTACAACAAGAAGTGGCACTGAGGAGAAAAAGGCCGAGATGTTTGCAAGCAAATACAAATACAAACAAGCCGAACTCTAAATCACATTAATTATACAGTTAAATGTAAAAGGTAGTAAGAGTAAAATAATAGACTTTTACGTTTTTACGATATTTCTCTTTTTAAGATTCTCTTTACCAAATATTTGTAATACTTATTGTAATAAATTTATTACAAGTTAAGGTGTTATTATCTAATTATGAATGAATCACGTAGTAGAATAAATTTTGCATAGTAGAGTGTGTAGAAGTAGTAGAGTCCGCTGTACCATAGTAAACTATGAAATTATTGAACGGGCGTTATTCAGTTGCATTGTTTACTGCGACACAGAAGGACAGTGTGCTGTACCATGGTAAGCAATATATTTACGCGTCCTGGGAGTTAATTCTGATTATTGAAAAAAATTTAACTAATATGATATTTCATACGGAATATTTTAATAGTGTTCTCTGTTTTACGTTTTGGTAAAAGATGACATTATATTAGTTTTTGTTCAGAAGAATATTAATTCAAGAACTGATGTCCTGTATTTAATTTCCCTGAATGCTTTTATATATTTAAGTATATATAAATTCAGAACTGTTATTGTAGACTCTAGTCTTAATAAATGTAGGCCAGTGGTGGCTCGTGATTATATACATAGGTGGGTGCAGTAGTGACGTGATAGTGTGGGTGGCAAAGCGATGAAAATATACATCTTACAGTTATTTGTAGAGAAAATCAATTCACCTTTCTTTGACACTTACAGGTGTTGATTACCTTTTCGTTAAAGTCGCGAGTTTGTTTAAGCGTTTTAATTAACCACCATTATGAAGTAAACGAAGCAAAATAGTTTATTTGTTTTACGAAACCCACATAACCACTTAAATTTATCGTATACATTACTATCGAGCTTTAATACGAGATTTCCGACTTATAAGTTACTGACAGATATCGTATCGATAAAAATGTATAGGCCATAAAGTTCATTCGGCATTTGTCCTGAATCGGCGTACCGTATGCGGCACTGATGAGAACTAACAAGTTCGAAACAGCTGTATGTCGTTCGGTTCAGATCCGGGACAAATGTCGAATCCTACCTGTGGCTGGTTTTATTTTTTGAAACCTTATCTGATCGTGCAGAAACACGAGAAAGGGGTCGAGGATCGCTTCTGGGTATAATTCAATGCCTGCCGGGGCTTTAGCCCGAGTAGTAGTTGTTTCCTAGAGCGATTATGTAATAGCTTTGCTATTCGGGAACTACTTTGATAGCCGCTTGGCGGCTTGGTGGTTCCTTTCTCGATTTCCGACTTATAAGTTACTGACAGAGATCGTATCGATAAAGATGTATAGGCCATAAAGTTCATTCGGCATTTGTCCTGAATCGGCGTACCCTATGCGGCACTGATGAGAACTAACAAGTTCGAAACAGCTATATGTCGTTCGGTTCCGATCCGGGACAAATGTCGAATCCTACCTGTGGCTGGTTTTATTTTTTGAAACCTTATCTGATCGTGCAGAAACACGAGAAAGGGGACGAGGATCGCTTCTGGGTATAATTCAATGCCTGCCGGGGTTTTAGCCCGAGGAGTAGTTGTTTCCTAGAGCGATTATGTAATAGCTTTGCTATTCGGGAACTACTTTGATAGCCGCTTGGCGGCTTGGTGGTTCCTTTCTCGATTTCCGATTTATAAGTTACTGACAGAGATCGTATCGATAAAGATGTATAGGCCATAAAGTTCATTCGGCATTTGTCCTGAATCGGCGTACCGTATGCGGCACTGATGAGAACTAACAAGTTCGAAACAGCTGTATGTCGTTCGGTTCCGATCCGGGACAAATGTCGAATCCTACCTGTGGCTGGTTTTATTTTTTGAAACATTATAAAGGTATACAAATATTATACTCGAAAATAATAGCAGCTCATAATCTCCATAATTATCATTAGAAATAGGCGATTTTCTTCGAAATTATTTTTTCTCTCTATTAACGTCCTAGAACAACTTTTTTCTTTGTTTTTTTCGATGTAGAATAACCTCTCATCTCCTTAAATTGATCAAAAAAGTACGCCATATTGAATTTTAAAGAAGGTATAAACATTGAAATAAATAGATTTTTATATCAGAAAATCGGTATTTATTTTTATTTCAATAAGGCGTAACTTTTTGATCAATTTAAAGATTTGGCAGGTTATTCTACATCGAAAAATACGTAAGAAAAGTTAGCTTCAAAATTGTTCCAGAACGTTATCATAAAAAAATAATTTTGGAAAAAATGTTATGAAGATTATGAGCTATTACGGTATAGCCTTTATGTATCTCTATAACGTGTCCAAATTTCGTTCAAATCGGTTATACCGTTTTTAAGAAAAAAATTATGCTATGATTTTTGGTATTATTCGATTTATCCAAAAACCAAAATAGATAGAGTTCTGAAACTTACAGGATCAACGTATCTAATTAGTACCAACATACTCTCAAAGATGATCCAGATATCCCTCTGGGACCGATTCACTATGTCTATTATTCTATGGAATTTAAAAACTTTCCAACGTCGATTTTTGAAGTATTTAAATCGGACACCAGCCTAACTAACCATATAATTTCAATCCTTTATCTATAAGTTATTATTTCATTGGTCAATAAAAAATCAACTGAATTCGTTTATAAACGCTTAAAGTTATAATTGACGATCATATGTTATTCGGTAAACAGAACAATCAACCACGAGGGACGGTCACCTACTGAAATATGCCCATTCTCAACAGAATCTCATTGATTTTAATTAAGTGCCTTTGCTGCAACTGCCAACAATGCGAACTTCAATTCTCGCTCAATAAACGAAGTAGTACGAGTACGATAGTATTGCACGAGGATGACCTAAACTTGTGTCCCTAGTCGCTGTGTTCTGATACCCAAGTCGTCTAAAATGTTGGACTACGGTGGTTCGATGAAGAGTCTAGTGTGGAGAATTGACATAAAAATCCTCTATAGTATAAAGGTATAAAGTTTATAATTATTATATAATTTTTGAGTTTTATTTCATGTTAAGAAAAAATATTATTCAGCTTCATTATAAGTAAAAATTAGCAAAGGGAAAGTAAATGTCAACGATAATTTTTTGTTCAGTAATTGAATACTTTTTTTTTAAAGATAACTTTAAATGTTTATAATAAAGATTTTGCGAGGGTAGATAATATTGAAAATTTGTGTACCTGAATATTTAGAGGATGATATTAACATGATTTAAGGGACGCAAGAAATAATACTGTTATTGTAAATCCTGACACTGTTTAAAAATACTAATTTAGGTACTCGTGAGGTAAAGAGCATTTTGGACGTTTTAAAGCAAAAATAAACATTTTTAAATAAAGCGGAATTTTAAATAATTATTAAAGAAAATCCACTAATAATTTTGATTCTTACAACTATCATATTAAGGGCACATAAACGCAACTTCGCTCATAACATCGTATTCATAGATTCCAGCGGATCTTGCGATGAAATAAATTACGTTTTTGTTGGGTGCTTCAAAAATTGGGGCTGTGCCCTTAGCATGTCTTTTACATACCGAATAGAGTGAATCAAAATATACGTTAGCATTTAAGTTACTACGTGAAACATTGGGAACCGAAGGATTTGGTGGTTATAGTTGTCCGAAAGTCATTATGACAGATGATTCTTCTGCAGAAAGAAATTTTTTAAAGACGGTATTCCCTGAATCAAGCTCGTTGCTTTATATATTGCATATGTCTCAAGCATTTTGGAGATTGTTATGGGATAGCCAACACGCGATTTATAAAAACCACAGAAAATTGATAATGATAGAATTTCAGCACGTACTCTATTCCGTTTGCGAAGAAGACGCCGCAGAAATTTATGTTCAGATTTTGCCAGCTTAAAAATTTGCCAGATTAGATGTATAGGGTTTTCGTGACTAAAGATCTGTTATATAACTGCAAGAATCATTTTAACTATACTAATATTCCATCATCAGATACCAGTTCAACAGTCGTTCTCTTCATATAAAAATTATTTTCACTACATCGTATTCACTCGCTGAAACAATTACAGTAACATACCAATAGAGTTCATCGAGGCGACTCAAAAGGACGCGAAGACGCCGTCGGGAGATCCAGAAAGACTTTTCTTTTGTTAATAAGCGTTCGACTTCCATTAAACTCTCTAGTAGGATGATCTGGTTTCGAACGCGAAGAGCGCCGCAGTTGTAGTGTTGTACGGATTTTCTCCTCGGATCTTGAAAATTCGGGAAAGGGTCACGTGGAGGTGTCGCACCGGTTCATATCCATATTCTCAGTAGGTCTCTAAAGTGAAGAGCAAATAGTCGATAGACTAGAGTGCTGCAGATGTGTAACTAAGCTAATCCACTATAATATATAACCAGGTGCTTATTATTATTGTTTTACTTAGCATTACTTAATTTATTTTATTTGAATTATTAGATGCATGAAGGCAACGCCTCTGCTACGCCTCTGGAAACGAGCGGGCACCATTATACTAAAATACAGTTTTTAAAAATCCATTATACTAACTATTGCAATTAAATCTCGCGTTTAGAATCTCCATTAATTAAAATCCAGATAGTTATCATTCGGTTCGGAATTTTCTAGTGTTTTCAGATGGAATGATTGATAACGTAAACTCTGCGGTTATAAATTTTACCCTTTTTCAAACGGGAGGCACCGAGTTGGTTGAATTTTCCATTTAATTTCGGCACTATTAATTACTTTCGTTAATTGTAAAATTTCCCTAAAGAAAAAAAGAATCTCGAATTCTCAATTCAACCCCTTTGAATGTTTTTGTAGGCTAAACGTTTAAATTGTAGATGGAAGTTAAAGAGGGCCCCCTAATTCAATTATTGTTGACGTCAAAAAATCGTTTTGTTATTTTCTTCTTATACAGAGGGATGTTTCAAAAGTATTTATATATTCTATGATTCAGTATATTTTGTGGGTACCAATTTAATGAATCAACAATACCATACCATGCATGTAATTAATAATAACAATAATAATAATAATATTAATAATATTGTGCCTTTATTTACTTCTAGTGCATAATAGAAATACTCATTTATGGAACCAAAATATGGCATATAAATAAATACATACATATATATATATGTGTGTGTGTGTGTGTGTGTGTGTGTGTGTGTGTGTGTGTACAGTATATAAAAATAAATAAATAAAAAAAATGGTAACCTCTAAATATCTTTAACATATTATGTAACTTGTTGTTAGACAGTAAACAAATTTTGTTCCCTAAAAATAGTAACTCGTTGAGTACAATCGTTGAGTGCAAATGACAAGTGCTAGGATTGAGTCTTTTAGGATTAGTGAATGCAGAGGATCAACAGAAAAAAAAATAGCCTGGTACAAGATATATACCAGAAAATATATACGTTTCTCATTCCTCAGTTAGATGGAATAGGGGGATAAAAAATACATAGAAAAGTGCATAACCTGCACTGCATTGATACAATTCATGCATTGGTGAAATAAAGCAATGTTTCAAAAGTATTTACATATTTTATGATTCAGTATATTTTGTGGGTATCAATTTAAGCAACAATAACAAATAATGGATCATGTATAAAATTAATAATAACAATAATAATGCCTTTATTGCCTAATAAAAAAATCCATTTATAGGACAAGAATGTGGAATATAATATATATATATATATATATATATATATATATATATATATATATATATATATATATATATATATATATATATATATATATATGTACAGTATATAAAAAATAAATAGAAAAAAATGGTAACCTCTGAATATCTTTAACATAAATAAATAGTGCAATACGTCATTAATACTTATAACTTAGTAAAAAATTGTTGTTTGCCTCAAAAAAGTAACGTTGAATACAATCAAATAAAAAGTGCTAGTTTACATTATTTTTTTACACTACAAATACTCGTGATCTTAACATCACGTTAGTCCTGGCAATCTGGCATTAAAACATACTTTTCTCTTGAGAGCCTGGTTTAGGTATACGCATACAATCACAGGCTACTAAAGACCCTTTTAGTGTTCAATCACTCGATATCAAATTTTTGTAACAGCAAAGTACGATCATAACCCTCCATGACTAGATATCGGCGATACCAAATAAGGCTAGACCATTCTAATTTCGAACGAACCACCGTCGTGTTTTTAATCACTCAACCAAAAATTTTATACACATTAGATCCACATGGCTGATATGCCCAGAGAACGATAGTTTATCATCAAAGTACACGCCAAGATTCTTAATACTTTCATAACATGTTAAAACAGTACCACCAACAGAATAACTGTTATTAGTAGTTGTTTATCTGCCCGACCAATATGCGTAATGGATGCTCTCTCCAAGGTGTTGGAGTATTTGGTGCTGGGAAGGTTGGAGGAGCTAATACATCGAGCGGGTGGCCTATCACAAGCACAGTATGGGTTTCGGCAGGGAAGGTCGACGACGGATGCCATTGAGTGTGTGGCGGTAAAAGTGGATGAAGCCCTGAGGGAGAAGAGGGTGACAGCGATTGTCACCCTAGATATAAAAAACGCCTTTAACTCGGCGGGGTGGAGGCTTTCGTCGGTATGGGGGCACCAACGTGGCTGGTGAGGGCCCTCATGGACTATATGACGAATAGGGAGATCGTATGGGAGGCTGGACTCGTCTGGCTCGTCTAAAGGGAGGTGCACTAGAGAGCCCATACCGGAAGTAAGGCGATGGGTGGAGAGGAACCATGGTGAGGTGGGGTACTATCTCACGCAGGCGTTGACGGGGTATGGCTGCTTCGGTAGCTACGTAGCTGCGTGGGATAGGCAAGGCAAATGGGGACGAGTGAGTCTACTGCGGCGAAAGGGATGCCCGGGGTACACTCTGCTCTGGTGTCCGAGGTAGGTGAGAGAGAGAGAGGGAGAGATATATGGATGTAGCTGGACGGCCGGGGAGATTGAGGGAGTTGGTGAATCGAATGGTTGGATGTGCGCCGCTTATCCAGCGAGCGAAAGATAGAGAACACTCTGAGAAAGAAAGAAGAGGAGAGATGGGAGTATGGCCCAAATCCCTAATCGTGTAAACGGAGGGGGGATGTAGGGCAGAAGAGAAAACTTTATATATATATATATATATATATATATATATATATATATATATATATATATATATATATATATATATATATATATATATACCAACTATGCACAAGAATGACCCCTACCTTGAAGAGAAGCGAGAGCGGTACCGAGGTAGGCGGAGCACAGATTCTGGAGGGCCTCTAGGTTAGCGCAAGCGCCGGCTACGTCCTCACAAAAAAAAGTTGTTTATTTAAGATACGAACAAGATCTATACTTAGCTATGTTTACTGACAGTCTATTCTCTGAACACAACGAACGATACAACAAGGTCGATGAGATTTTGCAACCTCAAGTGATCATATAAACGGGTTATATTTAAAAATAATTATTAGATATAAGCATTAGGGACAAATCGTTAATAAATTATATAAATAACAATGTAATGAATGATTCCAAATTTAATCCTTGAAGTACTCCAGAGGACGCTAAGAAGGTCTCAGGTTTAAAGAATTTCTCAGGTTTAAAGAAACACTTTCGATGACGTCATATCTCGAAGAATAGGACAGTTGTTGAAAACCAGTAAGTCACTGAATACATCAAGATAACAACGAAAACTTCCATTAAGGGTATGTTTTAATCCAACATATAGTTTTGCCAGAAATCAGGTGTCCGGAAACATAACTAAACCCTGTATTAGGTAGAATATTTAGAAAATATTTATATAATTTCCACATTTGTTAGCTAGTAGCGATTTAATTGTTTTCTGACCTGAATATCTACACATATTGGTGGGCGTTGGAATATTGGGAACTCGTATATATTTAATACATCAAAGTTCAGCACAGTTATCCAAATAAGCATTAGACGTGACTGTATTTCCTAAATTTGGGTTAAATTCGGTTAACCATAGTTTCCGGAATTCGCGGATGATCAGAATACGTATCGTTATATAAATTTGTTAGTCTGTTAAATATTCCTCAAATGTTGTATAAATATTTATTAAAGTCTGTTAAATATTTCCTAACCGTTATATACCGGGTGTAATAGGATCATTGTATACCCCCCTTTTTTCTCCTTTAGTTTTGAAGATAACTGATTGAAATTTGGGATATCCTATATACATAATAAGCGGGACTTTTGACATACAATTGATTTTTATTTCACTTTCAGTTTCGCCGGAAGTGACATTAACTTTCAATTTTTAAATCAAATAGGCTATATATTATTGCATTTTTGAATTCTGCATAATTTTATGAATTCAACGGTACCAAATAAGTGACATTTCAAAAGTCAACATTTTTTATAATCTAAGTTTTCCATTTAAGTGTGCCATGACGGTTCCGATTTATTCTAAATGATCTGTGTAATGCTACAAAAATCGAAATCCTGTCAAAAATACTAAATCACGTGATTTATGAACAAATAAAGTTCATTAAACTGTTTTTGGGGTAAAACTCAATTTTTTCCAAATAGAACCATATTGGTACGTTGGAACCATTTATTAGTACTGTTAATAAGGATTTTTTTCATATGTCGTACTAAAGTGTGCAATAAATACAAACAAAATTACAGCTAAAAGAAAATAATAAAATACTGTTGTAATTAAATATTAAGAAGTAACTAAGGTGGCTTTGAAAATAACGAAGTATTTAACTTGTCAAACATTTACTGGTTTAATGGTGTTTTTCTTGTCTTTAAAAATTGTTTAAAATTCTTGTTAATTGTGTTTAAAATGCCGTAAATTTATACAAGAGATGAAAAAGTGGACATGTTAATTATTTATGGGGAATGTAGAAAACATGCCGTAGCGGCTACACACCTTTATGCCAGACGATATCCTGATAGACAATGTCCAGCGGAAAATTATTTTAAACGTGTTGAAAACCAATTGCGAAGAGAGCCCAACAATGATCCCGAAGAAAACTTCATTATTGACGAAGGAACGGAAATTAATGTTTTGGCTCGAATAGAAGTTGATAAGACTGTTTCTTTAAGACAAGTTGAGCTTGACTTAGATATTAGTCAAACAATAAACCGAATTTTGCACAAATACCACTATACATATTTTAAATACCAATTGCACCAGCATTTGTACGAAAGTGATTACGATCGTAGAATGGAATATTGCAATTGGATTTTGTACAATAACGTGCAGCCAAACAATGATTTTTTGGGAATTATTTTATTTTTGGACGAATGTAGGTTTACAAAGTTGGGATTAGTTAACCGACAAAATACAAAAAATTGGTCACAACAAAATCAACATTTATTACGGGAGGGTAACTTTCAAGTTCGGCTTGGTTTCAATGTTTGGCTTGAAATAATCGGTAGTAGAATCATTGGTCCAATAATATTTGAAGAACCTCTGACTGGTGCCAGATACTTGAGATTCCTGGAGAATGAGATCGAGGATATTTTAGATGAGTTAGTATTTAATTATCTTCAACGGAGATTCGGAGAAAACGTAATTTCGACGAATGGTCCTGTGAGGTGGTCTCCAAGGTCACCTGATTTAACGCCCCTTGATTTCTTTGTTTGGGGTCATTTAAAAAATATTGTATATGCAACCGCCGCTACCACCCGTGAAGATCTGGAGCTACGAGTAAGACGCGCAATTAATAGCATAACGGTCGAGCAATTGGTGAACGTTCTCCAAGAAACAGCTATGCGAGTTCAGAAGTGCATAGACGTTAATGGACAGCATTTTGAACAATTGTAATGTTTTGTGTTAATTTTTTGTATTCCACAGCCACCTTATGTGTAACAAGGTAATTAGAATAAAATTGTATTTTCTTATTTTCTCTTAGCTGTAATTTTGTTTGTATTTATTGCACATTTTAATACGACATATGAATAAATTCCTTATAACAGTACTAATAAATAGTATAACGGTACCAATATGGTTCCATTTGAAAAAATTGAGTTTTGCCCCAAAACCAATTTTGATGAACTTTATTTGTTCATAAATCACGTGATTTAGTATTTTTGACGGGATTTCGATTTTTGTAGCATTACACGGGTCATTTAGTATTCTAAATGACGACTTGGAACCGACATGGCCCACTTAAATGGAAAACTAAAAATTAGATTATAAAAAATTTTGACTTTTGAAATGTCACTTATTTGATATCGTTGGATTCAGAAAATCATGCAAAATTCAAAAATGCAATAATATACAGGGTATTCTATTTAAAAATCAAAAGTTATTGTCACTTCCTGCGAAGTCGGAAGTGAAAAAAAATTAGTTGTATGTCAAATTGTGCCGCCTATTACGTATATAGGATATCCCAAATTTCAATCAATTATCTTCAAAACTAAAGGAGCAAAGGTATACCATGATTCTATTACACCCGGTATATTAGTCATTCTTCATGACTCTAAGGCCAATAAGTACTGAGATAGATAGATAGTTAGACTGACACTATACATATTGGTATGTTATTCCACTAGACTAGTAGGTTTGAATAGGTTTTTAAATATTTACAGTACTTTAATTTACAAGAGAATTGAATATCTGTACTAGTCAATTAGTTATTTAATAATTCGAGGTCAATATACTCTATACATTTAATATTCATATCAGTTAGCTCTTCACATCAAGGCGCTGATTATTGTAAAACTTACGAGATGTGAATCTTTCATAGAAGGCATTAGAATAGTATTTATTTGTAAAAAAATAATTGCCTAATATAAATTTTTGTAACAAAATTAATGAATTTATTCATGTTTGGTAGTTTTAACCTCTTTGTTCCCTAATTGCCGCTTTCTATCTCTTCGTTTTTAGTACACTATTTTTCTGCGGACTCAGTTCTGGGTTACTAATGGTAGTCTTCCTGTATTACTCTTTTAGATTCTCTGTTCATATATTGCTTTAATGACTGTAAGATATTTATTGCACTACATAATTAGCATGTTGGTTAAATTTGGATACAAAGAAATCGACAAAGTAGTACCTGTAGAGGAGAAGAACAAGAAGGCAAAGACCAACATATCTATACTGAAGTGAAAGGTGGCAAAATGAATCAAATTTCTACAACACGTTAGCAATAGTCAATAATGAAAAGTTTTGTCAGCTTCATCAAGAAAATGGAAGACCGAGAAATTTCCTAATTGTTTAAAAATAAACTTCCAGCCTATTGTCCGAAAAATCGGGCAGCGCTATAGAGAGGATTACGAATATTTTTGTGCAATAGTGTTCCTCAAGAAACATACACCTATGTCAAGACGGTAAATGGAGATGTGGTACTTGCATATTTTGAAGACCGATTCAAAGAAAATAAGTCCCTTTGGTCAAACGCTTGCAAGAGTCGTTTGTTAAAGTCAGTGCTTTTGATGAAAAATAATATTTGCATTGACAAGTTTCCCAGACTAAATGCATATTTGAAGTAATTTCCGGTTAATATGAATTTGGAGTGAATTCGAAGTGAATGTTTGAGGTGAATAGTTGGAAAAAACCAAAAAATTCGATGTTTTCACCTATGAATTTATTCCTAAATGAAGTCTCAGATTAGTATTGTTTGTTAAGGAAGACAAATACTATACTGAAGAAATTTTAAAATTGCATAATGTTTAGTAAATCTTGATAAAATTTATTTTTTATTATATTTAGAAGTACTTTTTTGTTGTTTCAGGTTGCCCTTGGCATTAGAATTGCAGGGGCTCGTATAAACACGATTATTATTAGTAGCAAGAATCATACCAGAAGGAAATTTGTTCACTATGAAAAAAACGAGAACTCTACAAAAGGTAGGCCAACTTGCAACCTGACAGCATGTCACACAGTAAGCTATTAATTTTTTGAACTAAAATGTAAGAAATGCGCCAGTCAATCCGTAGGCATTAATACAATTGCAAAATTCCTTGTAAAATGTCCTCTTCTTCTTCCTCCTTCTTCTAAGTAGGTCTCGTTGCTTGACTTCGGTGATTGGACGAGGGTCTTTACTTACTTTAAAACTTTCTCTTTCTATTAACTACAAAGCTATTTTTATCCTACATGCTAGTATTTACAGGTTTACTTTTTCAGATTGTTATCATATGTACATTATAATATGCTTATTCTAAAACATACATCATACAATACACTATATACATATATACTTATATAAATATACATGTTATACAATACAATCGTATGCTCTCCAACAGCATTTACTCCGCACGCACAGTAACTACCCTTAGTTAATTTTGTGGAGTCTTTCTCCTCTATTAAAAGAGGTAACAACCCCGCCCAATCAATGTTCTGATCTCTGTATGTCTGTAAGCAGAATTTATTTGTTGTCGGTTCTCTCACTGTTCCTTTGTTACAATGACTTTATTTATGTCTTGCTGTATAGCTTTATTTTTAGTTGGTTACGTTGTTATATTTTGCTTACTGTGGATTTTTATCTTATTATAAATAGGAAATTCTAGATTCTAGATTCCGCGGCTACGGACGTTTTAGGACACGAGAGAAGGGAAGCTAAGAAGCCCTGGATAACGGACGAAATCTTAAACTTAATACAAAAGAGACGAGGCTACAAAAACAGACGAGACGGGGAAGGACTGAAAGTCAATAAAGTGGGAAATCATTAGAAAGTGTAGAAAAGCGAAAGAACAATGGATAGAGGATAAATGCAAAGAAGTAGAAGATAAGCTCCAAGTAGGTAAGACCAATGAAGCTTACAAAATAATTAAGAGGAACTTCACGGATATAGGACCAAAAAGTAGAAACGTTAGGAGTCAATCGGGGGACATACTGATCGGAAGAGAGGAGAAAGCGGATAGATGGAAGCAGTACTTAGGAAATTTATACGAGGGTCGAGAATTAGGAGAGATATTAGAGGAAGAATCTAGCATCGATAGGGAAGATGTAGGAAAACCTATATTGAGAGAGGAATTTGAAATAGCACTAAGGGGGCTAAAGAACAATAAAGCGCCGGGTGTAGATAAAATACAGGCGGAAATTTTGAAATGTGCGGGACAGAAAGTAGTAAATAGGATGTTTGAACTGGTAAAATACATATACGAAACGGGCGAGATGCCGGAGGATTATAAGAGAAACATTATCGCTACTATACCGAAAAAGAGAGGAGCCGACAAATGCGAGAACTTTAGAATGATTAGCTTAACTTCCCACGCGTCAAAAATCTTAACCAGAATAGTGCAGAAGAGGACAAAAAATAGAGCGGCGGAAATACTAGGAGAAGACCAATTCGGGTTTAGACGAAATAGGGGAACTCGCGAAGCTATTCTGGCGCTAAGAGTAATGTTAGAGAAAACAATAGAAAAAAGAAAGAACGCTTATATAGGATTTGTAGATTTAGAAAAAGTTTTTGATAATGTAAGATGGGAAAAAAATGTTCGAGATACTAAAGAGCGCGGGAATGAACTATAGAGATAGGAGAGTAGTACACAATCTATGCAAAGAGCAAACTGCTGTCATAGAAGTAGAAGAGGAAAAAATTGAAGTAGGTATTAGGAAAGGAGTAAGACAAGGATGTACGCTATCACCACTAATTTTTAATTCGTACATCGAAGAGGCGATTGATGTGGTAAAAGATAGAATGGATTTCGGGATTAAAGTACGGGGACAGAAACTAAAAATGCTGAAATTCGCGGATGATATAGCAGTATTAGCATCTAGTAAGGAGGAATTAGAAGAATCAGCGTTGAACGAAATTCAGGCAGTGTTGACAGAGGAATACGGAATGAGGGTGAATAAGTAGGAAGAAATTAGAAGCTTTTAAGATGTGGTGTTACCGAAGAATGATGAAAATACCGTGGACTGACAGGGTTAGAAACGAAGAAGTATTAGAGAAAGTCGGCGAGAAAAGAAGTATGCGGAGAAACATAAAGAAGAGAAGAGATAGAATGGTAGGCCATTTTCTGAGACATTGGGGAATAGTCCGCGATATTTCGGAGGCAGAAATAGGAGTGAGGAAAGGCAGAGGTAGGCCTAGATTAGACTACTGCTCGCAAATAGTAAGGGATGTAGGTTGTAGCACAATTAGCAAAATGCGTAGGTTAGCACAAGATAGGAGAAGCTGTAGGTTAGCGTCCAACCAGTCTTAGGACTGATGACCTCATGATGATGATAAATAGGAGAAATGAAAAAAAAAACCTATTCTAAAGAATTATTCGCTATTTCTGTGTTTAATCGTTATTATTTTCAGTTTAGGATGAGGGTCGATGTTCAACGTGCTATGGCAGTGGCCCTCTGTAAAATTTATGAATATTTAAAATTAAAAGACCTGAACAATTTGATGTCACATTGCTTCCGCAGAACCTTGATAACATTGTTATATGATACAGGAGGCGATATTCTGGCCCTGAATTGCCGTGGAGGGTGAGGATCCTTCAGAGTGGCAAAATAATACGGCGAGGATTTGATATAAAAAAAAAGTTTCTTGCTAAAAAATTATCACCAACAGGAATTTTAGTATTAGACTGGAAATTACCAAGTAGAAAGAATGTTCAAAATAGCGGCAGAAGATACACATTCAAAAGAAATTATCATTCAGTTCAATAAAAATTCACATAGGGAATGTGAACAACTACAATATTATTATCAAATTTTAGTGAGAAATATTTTAAAAACGTAAGAAATTCGGAAATAAATTGGTAATTTTTAGTAAAATTTGGGATATTTATTTTACGTTACTAATGTGGAAAAGTAACATTTACAACAGTTAAAGATAGTACGTGCATCCTTAGTCACCGCATGGCTGTAGTAGATAAAAATATTTACAAGATAAGATACTCTTGCATGAATTTCTTAATAACTGAAACACCGTTTACTATATGTCATATCATTAAATTACCCTAATGCTAATGATTAGACTCTCTTAAAAAAACTACTACTGTCTCATTCTAACATAGAATATTTACCAAAAAATCATTTTTCAAACATCGCACATTCATGCTTGCAGATTAATTTTAACGGCACCCTGTGTATATAGAAGTAATATTAGCAAATAAAGCCCACATGGCGAGGGACTTTAATGCGTAGAATCACAAAGTTCGGCAATATAATTCTAGCGTGTGTGGCCCTTTGTTCGCACTTTCCTTTTTTCCGACTTCTTTCTCCATAGCGTGAATCGAGAAGTTTAACTTTCAATCAAAAAATAATGTTATAAATCACGAGTTTCGAAACTCTATAAATTATAACGTGTAACGCTGATGACATATTATTTTTCCATTTCGTTTCTGTCTGGATTCTATTCAATGTATACATGGAAGGATTGCGACAGTGACCTTCCCGTGACAATAAATAATTGTGCCGCAAAATAAGTTGGGGGATTTGTATAACTGAACAGCAACATAGGCTAAGATGCAAATGTTATCGACATCTGAAATTACAATGCAGCTGGTATAATGCAATAAAATGATTAATTGAAAGAAAGCCTTGACATCTATACATCTTTTTGTTATATTTAAATAGAAACACTGTTCTGTTTACTACATACAGGGTGACCACGAGACGACGCTAGCCCCTATATCTTCTTGGTCTTTCAAGATATAAATCTCAAATTTGGACATGTGAAATAACAGCTAAATATGGATTAATTTGACCGATTTATCTATTTCTCTCGCTTCCGGTTTCGCCGGAAATGATGCCAACTTATGATGGATTTTTAAATAGAATACCCTGTATATTTTTACATTTTTGGATTCAGGAGGTCACTTTGCATACAATTACGGCATATTGAGATAAGAATATTAATGACTAACATTTTTATAAGCAAATTTAATTTTTCATCTAGGCGGCGGTCACCCCAAAAAATGTTTTGTTTTGCTTCAATAAATAATCAGAAAATACAATTATGACATTATGCCATATGACATTTGTGTTATAGGCTCCTAAACATTTCAGATATTGCTTTTCCAGAATAACTCATTTCTTTTAAATGCCACCGTGGTGGCTCATTACGTTATTTCAATAAAGCATTTTATTACCGATAACTTGGTACCAAACACTTCACTATTTATTCATATTATAATACATAAAAATACATAATAATGATATCCAACAAGGTATAAATGAAAATAAGCTCATAATATTTAACACTGGATCTCTATCAAGTAGGTGCCTTTGAAATGTAACAAAAGAAACAAATGAATTAATCTGACAGCTCAAATGATATTTAGTTCTATGAGAATCCGATACTATTGTGGTGTGTATTAAAAAATCTTGTTTATTCAAAAAGTGACAAAGTGGATATGCTGATGATATATGGGGAATGTCGCAGAAATAGCCGGGCAGCCCGTGATTTATATGCAGAGCGCTATCCACTAAGAAATCATCCTGGCAGACATTATTTTCTTAGAGTAGAACGAAAGCTGAGACAGGAGAGAGCAGCTCAAGAACACCAAAGGCTAATTATCAATGAAGACACCGAAATTAATGTATTAGCGTCAGTGGAAATCAATCCTAGTGCCTCAATACGAGAAATTTCAAGGGAGTTAAACATAGGAAGAGAAAGTGTAAGAAACATTCTTAAAAAACACAACTTTAAGAGTTACAAATATCAGCTTCACCAAGCATTATATGAAAACGATTTCATGCGGAGGTTTCAGTATTGCAGATGGCTTTTAGACAATGAAATTAGATCTCCAAACTTTCATTATAATATATTATTTTCTGACGAATCCCGTTTTACAAATAATGGTATGTTTAACAGAAACAATTTGAGGTACTGGGCGCAAAAAAATCCAAGACTTTTGAGGCAAGGCAATTTTCAAGAACGGTTTGGTTTTAACGTTTGGGCAAGCATTATGGGTAACAGGATCATATGTCCCATATTTTTTGATGGTCCACTGACAGGAAGAAGATAATTAAGTTTTCTGAAAAATGAAATTGAAGAGTTTTTGGAACATTTACCCTTAAATCAGTACCAGCTGTAATTAATTAAATGTAAAAATATATAGGGTGTTCTATTAAAAAATCCAAAGTTGGCATAATTTTCGGTGAAACCGGAAGCGAGAGAAATAGATAAATTGGTCTAATTAATCCATGTTTAGCCGCTATTTGACGTGTCCAAATTTGAGATTTAGATCTTGAAAGACCAAGAAGATATAGGGGCGAGCGTCATCTCGTGGTCACCCGGTATATATGAAATTTTGAATCTTGATATTTATTATAATGCAAGCTGACATATTTTAATTATTATTTTAACATTGCTTATCAAAAAATTCCAAAGGACTTTATTTTAATGTCATTAAAATATGGCGATACAACAATAATACAAAAGATAACATGCGGAATATTCAATTGCATTATTCGCATATTTAATTTCGTTGCTTGTAGATAGGGCTGTTAGCAGATGCAGAGCATATTAATAACGACAGAGTTTTAATTACAAGTTTGCACAAGATATACTTTATATAGGCTGTAGCTATTTTCATTGTAAAAATACTTCACAATCACAGATCTCCGGCTTACATCATTGTTTAGTCCAACCTGAGTAGTTGAAGTATGAGAATTTTATTGAAACGAAAGTAAAATATTTAAACCTTATCTTAATTGGTTGCAGCATTGGGACGACCACATTTTATAATAGCCTTTACATGTCCAGTTTTTCTAAATTTTGCAACTATCTTGACCACTATAGACTTCACAATAGAGTATCCAATTCAGGTGAGCCCCAGCAAATAAAAGGTAAACGCTTCCATAACTAACCTCCAAGTTGGAGATCTCCACAACCAACCATTGATAAAATTTCAGTGCGTTCAGTTTCACTTAATTTGACCATGATTTCCAAGTGTTTAAAAGAACCTTCTTATTTTATTTAGCTTAGATTACTTGTTGCCAAAAAATTACATAAAACAATCGAAACACAAGTACAATCAACAAAAACTGAAAATTTTTATCGTACAGAATCTCTTGTGCTGTTTACGATGAAAATGCAATATACAGGATGTTTGATTTAAAATAATAAATGTAACATAAGTTATGAAAAAGTAAAGACGTCGCGACATTGCCTATATCATTGTTAAGCCGGAATTGCTTTGTTACTCCTGTATACCACATTTCATTAAAATCTGATCAGCAGTTCCAGATATTTCCATTTCCTTAGGAACGTCCACTTTGGCGAACCGCCCCTCGCCCCTAGCCCCTTGCACCAAGTCCATAGCACCGACCATAGCACTGGCCGTAGCACCGATCCTAACCTTGCACCTAGTGGGCCACGTTGGGGCCTCGACCCTCAAGCTACCTAAGCGCGGGAGTAGGATTTGGTGTCGTAAAAGAATAGAATATCCTTTTCTTTAGTATGATTTTAAACTCCACAAGATGGATATGTCTTCCTCTAGCGATGAAAGAATTACGCTATGTTCCTCTGTGAATCAATTTTATTTGGAGAATATATCAATATGGGGAATTTCATCACCTATTTGCAGATTTGAAATAGGATTCGAATAAGTTTTTTGAATGTACGAGGCTAAATATTATTACCTTTGATTATATACTAAGCTGTATCGAAACACATATTAAAAGAAAAGTGGACGAACTGTCATTCTCAGCCTATATCTTTCGAGGAATGCCTGATTATAATAAGATAAATTAACATTGTTCTTTTTAGTAATTTTACTTTTATTTATTTTAGAACAGTTTAATTTAGAGTTAACAATTTATACTAACATTTTTAAAATGTAAATAAAAAACAATACCTATCAATAATTGATAGGTGTGAAACCAGTAGATGTAGTTGGATCTTGGTATCCCTCAAAAATGTTACTTTCTGATGCAGTGCCATGGGGGAGATGATTGAGTTTGAAAGTAGGATGTAGTGCCAGTAGGTATCATAGATGTAGGATGGTCAGAATTGTCAGGAGTCATGTTCGCCAAAAATTATAAAACATGAATTCCAGAATTTAGTTTCTTTTTCTTTGAAAGTGTACGTACATGGGTAAAGATTCTGTCAAAAAACGAAGCATTTTTATCCTTCTGCTCCATTGCCCTGTTCTCACTTTTCCTTATTCTGATTTCCTCCTTTCTCTTTAGGTATTTAACTGTTTCTTGTCTGAACATATGTTCATCAATTATATCTCTTTTCTGGCCTCTTCCTCCTCTAAAATCAGGACACATTTTATTTGATGAGGCTGATGAAGATGACCGAGTAAGTGTTGTTGTAGGTGGGTGACCGTGTAGTGTAGTAGCCCAGTTGTTCGGCAGCAGACGGAAGAGATGCTTCTTCATCCAGCGAGATATCATCGAATATCCCTGGATGCTTGTGTACTGAGGCTTTCATGTTCATTATCCTCATCATAGTTTCCTCCTGACATCCCGGTAGTAAATGGGTCTTTGAGGAACAGAAACGAGGTGAAATGTGACTAATCTATGGTCTTCATACTTCATTTGTCACCTGACTTAAGGGTAGTTTCCTACTACTGTTAATTTTTTTGCAAACGTCTCTCTCGTCTCAGCGAGAGAACATGACAGCTATTAATTTCTCTTGGTCCATGTTTGATGAAGTATGGCAAACGACTGGCAGGTGCGCGGGTCGAGGCTACGAAAAATTCTCAGCTCCATTCCTTGGGTTGGTGCAAGGCGAAGTGCGAGTATGGTGAGAGGGATAGGGTCAGTGTCGAAGCGCCACGATGACCAAATCCATGCTTCTCGCTTGTTAATTTTTTTTTGGGGTGCGAGATAAGATGCAGTGCTAGGCGAGGGGCGGTGCGCCAATGTGTACGTGGCCTTTACTTGTAACCAACCCTGTATGTACGATATATGCTTGTTTTCCTTTTAAACTAAAAATCGTTCCATATATTTAATACATATTCATTTTAGAGATTCACACATTATTAGCATGCAAGAAAAACCTCCAATATTTATGGTCCCTTGGATAAATATTTCAGAATATTTATGTGCATTCAAACATCTCGGCGATCACTGCATATGGCTACTATACACTTATTGCACGATATAGTAAACTTATTAAACTAGAAAGGGTCTTCCATCTCTGCATAGTTTACTGTCGAAATCTGGTAACACAAGTTGTGGAATAAAGCCCGGAGCTAGCTATAAAATAAATTTTCAGCTACATATTTTAAATTCCAGTACCCTAGTCTCTTCCGCGCTTATACGCTTCGTCCTTTAATCTCTGTTTCCCAGCTGTGACCTTAGGCGGCAAAACATGCAGAGCACTGGTCATACATAATAAGATGTCATTGCGTAACATAATCGGGGTTGGTTTGGCAGAAATTATGAAATACTGCTACGCCTCATACTCTTACAGTGAATTACAGTGAATACAGATTATGTGACTTGCGATAAAACCATTTTGTGAATATGAGGGGTGAAATGTAACACAGATATCTTACCTACATTATAATTTTGGTTTATAAAGTGTTGTAATAATAGAAGAGTAAGTTGACGTTAAATATTTAGAGAAGGTTGTTTCTCTATAATAGCTATTGTTTTTACACCAGAATAAATAGCTATTTGGCGTCGCATATCTATACAAACAGTATAATATTAAATATATGAAAATAAGCTTTAGTTGCTTAGAAACTATAATTTAAAAAATATTCAATGAATATTAATTACTAGTTACTAAAACAACTGGTTCATAGTTACAGAATGCCCAGTTGACGTTCATTATTTATCTAAAAGCAGAGCAACTTATATCAATATATAAATTTTCCCGAAATAGAGGCAATACTAAATGCAGGTTATATTATTACAAATAAAACTGCTTGCGTGAAGTTAAGCCTAGCAATTGTGATATTAGATATTATATAAAGTTGGTTTGGTAACAAGGAGCAATGTTTTAAATTAAATATGTATAAATAAATACTATTATGACTTTCTGCGATATTTTATATTTAGCTAGTATTTTTTTTAGAAATGGCCTTAACGGATTTAAGAAATAACTTCAAATCCTCGCGATGATTGTAAGTTAAAGAATAGGAATATATTAGCAGTAGAGAAATATTTAAATAAGATAGTATTACAGTAATAATAATATAACTATGTACTATTTATTTCATCGCTATTTGCCAAATAAGATCTGTCTTATCTTGCCGATAAACGGAACAGTCTACCTGAGCTTAATCATAAACACAAGCGACGGTATGTTGTGAGATTTTTTATTTGGCAAATAGCGATGAAATAAATAAACTATATATTATGCTTTAAAATAACCGCGACGCCTTCGCCATTTATTAAAAACTGTGAACAGGCAGTTTTTCATTGTTTCAGGCATATTTATTTTAAAATAAATTGAGTTTGGTATTTTTTACAACGTAGCTCACAATGAAAATACCACGCACGAAATTTACAATAAGTAACTAGAACTCTAAAACATATCTTATCTTTGTATTTCACAATATTAATTTTCATTTTCTTGACAAAAATCGGAATGATTTTGTTTGACCTTCAGTAAATATATCATACTGATCGCCTCGAAACCCTACTCGAGATATTACTGACTACCTTCGAAATATCTTTCAATGTACAAATTTATAAGTAGAACGCAAATTCGCTATATTAGAACCAATTGATGGTGTATAAAGTATATAAATAGAATGGGTAATGTTAGGCGTATGCAATCAAATTAATCTCCCTTTTAACATTGTACTTTACAGCGCTCGATAGCTCATCGAAAATAATGGAATGTCGAGAATTTACTGTGATAGTTCAATCAAAAATATATTGAGCAAGATTAATATGAATTAAATTGAAGAACGTCTTAAATATGGTACGATATTTTGATAGCAAGACAAAGCAAACGTTATAATGTACCTAACGAAACTTGACAGTTTAAGGTGAATTGAAAGTACAACGTTATTTTTGGCAGATAAAAATCGTGCCTCATATTGTAAACAACATAATAAAGATTATGGAAATTAAACTTGACAAAGTTGAATATGTCAATGAAGTATACTGCAAAAGGAAGGATCGGAAAATATATTTAATAGAGATGAGGAACTTGTGGAAGGATATTACCGAGGAATTTAAAGAAACAATTATAAACAGATAAGAGATACCATGTCTAACCAACAAGTAAAACCTAAAATGTTAACTCGAAACTTAGTAGTCATTCATTCGAGCACATATAATAATAATCCTTTTATTGGAAGAAGAACAATACAAGTAAGGATTTTTTGCAAAAGGAGGGTGTATCAACGAAATTGATTTACAACACTCTCTAAGCATATAAATATATAACTAATATATTTAATTGATTATAAACATATGTATACGACTATATAACATAAACAAACTCAAGAATAAAAATGGAACTTAAAAGAGACGTATATTAAAATGTTGAATTTGATGATAGTATATCTCTTCTTAATTTACTTCTAACTATTGCCACAACATAATATCTGGATGACACGAATGAGATAAAACCATGGTTTTATCTACGATTTATTTAATGATATTTGAAGAATTACTCGAACCGATATTATTTCCTATATCTAACAGCATTCACGGATAAATTCTAAATTTTCGGCTGCAGCTTATGTGTACCGAAAACCTACAACAAAATATGTTGTGCAATAAACTTGTGATAATTTAAACCGATGGAACAATTGCCTTATTGTTACATTATTATTATAAAATACGAGCATAATTATTAATTTTGAACGTAGTTAAATAAATTTCGAATCACCTTGAATAAATAGTAATTTAAAGTATTTAACAATTGTGATACATGCAAATATATTAGATACGATATAAACTGCATATATACTAAGTATAATATTCATCATGGAGATGGAAATCAATAACTCTATTCCATCCCTTGTTATCTTCATAACAAAATGCCAAAATAACACATTCTCGTATACAGTATATCGTAAATCGACCCATACAACAGACAACGACAACATACCACAAGAATTATATACCCTAACTAACATTCTGTAGCAAAACTGCTACGAGTCAAGACTTATTAGTCAACAAATGGACCACACGAACAACAAAACTCCAACAATAACATGGAGACTTTAACGCAAACAGTCTCTCCTCCTTACATCCAAGGTGTAACTGACAAAATCAGTAGGTTTCTTAAAAAAAAAACAGGACACAAATACCATTTTCACAGCCAAAAAGTTCCAGTTTCCTCCGCTCTGCTAACAATCTCCAACGAATCCCATGGAGTATATGCAAGTCCCTGCACCTAATATTCCCGCAGCTACATCGGTCAAACCTACAAACGTATATCTAATAGAGTTTATGAACACAACCTTGCTGTTCGCAAGGCGGAACCTATACTCGACACTGTCTCAACACTACCAACAGACTGGAGACATACTTGACCTTCAGAAGGCTAAAACAAACGCTACAATAAAAATATATAGCAGAATAATCCAGAAACCATTGAGATAGAAACGACCAGACTACTTGAACAAACATGACGATAGCCAAAGGTTACCCAACACCTGGAAACCACTAATTACACGTCTCCGCTCTACCGTGCCCATAAATGCATCATCAACTAACTGACCGTGATACTGCACACGACCGTAATGATCGTGAACGTAACAACCCTCAATGAAATAACCGTAAATGTAACAACCGCGAAGGTAACGCCCCTGAACGTAAAGACCACGAACGTAACAAGCCGGAACATAAAAATTCTGCACAACGACCGCGACCGAAACAACCACGACACTTCACGCGCACCATTAACCTTCTATGACGCATCCTCCAATATTAATCATACTCACAGTGGCACCACATCAGAGTTCGGCTAAAGGAGTAGGCAGATTAAAACCTCGGCAAGAACTAGTAACGAACTCTGGGAAGTAGGTAGGTTGAAACCCTGGCGGCAAGTTACATACCATTCCTGAACACGGTTTTTTCCTAAAAGTTCGAATCAAGGAGTAGACAGATTGAAGCCTCGGCAAAAACTGATACCTTAATATTCCTTCATCCCTTATTTCTTGAAAATGGCTCCAAAAAGGGGAGACTAAACGTCGAAAAACAATAATTACAGACGCGGTTCAACCCAGACTTTCGATTCTTGTATTTCTTCCTTTGACCGCGGAAATCTTTCGGGACATTTTAAAAATATGGCGAAGGCGCCACTGTACATTTTAAGTTTATGCATGATTATATTGAAGTAAGTGTATAAATATTGTTTATTCCTTGTTTAAGATTATAATTTTAGATTACAAAATTAGTTGTCAGTGGTAATTAGATATTAGTAAGTTACATTATAGTAGCAGTAAATAAATTATTAAATAAAGTTTATTACAGCAATATACCAAGTATTTAAAAATTACAGTGAAATCTCTGTAATTAATGGGTCAATATAATATGTATTTTAAAATTAGAATGGCGCCTTCGTCATTTCATTAAAAATTGTAGCTGCTTCCTTTACTTGTGAAATATTTGACACACTTGAACTGTTAAGTATTTATATATTAAATATTTTATATGTCAAACAGCAATACATAAATAAATGTATTTATGCAATTTATATTCTAAGAACTAATGTAATTTTCATTCTAAATTTCTACACCATAGTTGAGAAATTTAAGGGATCAGGTAGAGTTCCTGATACTTCTGAAGCAACGTACTTTGAAACTAGTTCGAAATTATAAAAGTTTCTAAGTAACACCACACGGTTATTGGCACTGTTCAATACCAATTCATACATCAATAACTCTAACATAGTTGGATTTGATGACGACACTACCATTCAATGTATTTCAAAAATTACTTAGATGTAAAAACTATATAATTCCAATAGGTTATCATAAAACTGTATGACGACTAGAATGTTTTGAAATTAAGTAATGTAAAATGTAACATTACATATCTATTAAAATTAACATAATAATATCCAGTGGCTTTTCCGGCCTCAGTTGGAGCAATTTAGATGCCACTGGAGTAAATCGTTAGCAAGTTTGATTATAATTCGCTACGACCTGTAGGTCAATAAAAACTATCCTATATCATAAAATATCAAATGTATTATATTAACCAGGATCCTATAATAGGGGGATGAAACTATTAAGTGATAAATAAAAATAGTTAACCCAAGTACAAATAAAATTAGGTCGGAAAAAATTTTCTCACCAATACATTAGAGTCAAATAATTATAAAACAAAATAAAGATGCACGGTGTTTTACTGAGGAGAGTCAACAATGAACTATGATTCATATAGGGTTCATATCGAATATCTGGTGGTATAGGACATTTAAGAATAGATTATATAAAACAAGAAGCAACAAAATTTGTAAATGTCAATAGAAGATAGATAAAGTTGTATATTATTATATAGAGATTATAATAGGCTATAGCTTTATAATGAACAAATATATATTGCGTATTAAAAAAAATAAATAACAAAAAAAAGGATACGTTACTGATCAAGCAATAAAGAAATGACATCCTTTCGTGGACACATTCCTATTGTGCTACCTAAAATATTCATATGATTATATCAGAAATATATACATATAATTAAATATTTAATTTATTTGGGGAAAAGTAAAGGCAGTTTTGTGTTTTAGAAAGTACTCTTTTAGAAAACGTTTGCAGTGGGCAGTATTTCTGCAGTATTTACAAATTTAAAATATTTATTAAACTTCTATTAACTACAAACAATACATGGTCTTTAATATTAAACATTAGTTTAACAAATTAAGTTAAATTTACACTACAACAAGATATATCGAAGTATTAATATTAAATGGCACTTGTGGTTGCTGGGAATATAATAAATGTGTTTTGATTTATTTTCCTAAATAAACCGTATTTCCTTGTATCCTTGTCAAGTTTCGACAAATTTCAGTTGTATCGTCCAAATACAGTAGCTTAAAGGGATACAACATGAAAGGCGAAGTTTTGCGCTTACTCACGTGTATTTATTGTTGACACGGAAGCTTTAGTTGAAACGTGGTAATCCGAAACTGTCGCCTGCATTACAATGATACAGACAGGCTCTATCCGCTTTCTTCTGATTTCTTACCTTTAAAGAAAAAGCGATAAATTCTATCAAGAAAAGTTCCCGGTGTACACGTTAAACCCTGCGTTTAATTGAAAATTGTTGCCCTCGCTGCGTTCCCCCTAAATATTCCTACATCCATTTTATCCGGAAATAACGAGGACCAAGGGTTCATTCACAACGGTGATTATCCTCATTTTTGGATAAACGTAGGGTGTGTACAAGTAATTTTAATCTTTGCTAAACATTCGCCTTTAAACATTTCAACTTATCGAAATTGATAAATTCTGGGGTTGGTTTTGTTGCCTCATGGCATGAAACAATATTCCGTTAGGTAAATGTGTATAAAATATGAGAGATGTGTATGGTATCTAGCTATCAAGAAATATATTGGTGAAACGTCCTTTAGTGAGTTTGTATCACCTTTTATAGATAATTATGTAAACATTTGTTAAATTATTTGCAATATCAACATAATCAATAACGAGCAAAACAAAAGAAAAGGAAAACAGAAGTTTTGGCCACTATATTTAAACAAGAATTTGGACTTCACCCTCGACTACTAGGCCATTAACAAAGAATAATTCAGGACAGAATTTGTTAAAGAGAAAAATGCGTTGTACATATACTATTGATATATGGTCTTTCAATTGCAATTTTTTGGATTATAGCGGACATGTTGTTAAAGCAACATCTGTCAAAATTATCGTGAATTATTCAGTAGTGTATGGCAAATTACCATGGAAGGTTATAGCGTTTAACAACGTGGGCAAGTTATCAAACTTTATTTTCAAAAATGAGTGCAACGTTTACGAAACGTTCGCGCAATTCGTAATTTTTATCCTCGCCACAACCGTCCCGCCGAGTCGACTGTTCCATGTTTGAGGGCCATATTCGAGTCAACCGGTTTGATAAATAATCAGCCACCATCCATACGTCACCGAAACGCAAGGTCTGTTGAAAACATCGCTGTTGTGCTAGAAAGTGTACGGGAAAACCCGAGTCAATTTCTCGTCGTTTACGAGAACTTGGCGAATTTTGCGTCGGGACTTGGTCTACACCCGTATAAAATGCAACTGACCCAGGAACTTAAGGTAAACGACCATAGACAACGTCTTGTGTTCGCTGGTTGGGCTATGGAGTAGTTGGAAATTGACTCAAATTTCGCCAAAGAAAAATTATGTTTAGTGACGAGGCCCATTTTTGGATGAATAGATATGTGAACAAGCAAAATTGTCAGATTTTGGACGATACCAATTCACACAAGATACACGAGCACCAAATGAATCCCGAGAAAGTCACTGTTTCTTACGGATCTTAGTCTGGCGGAATCATCGATCCATGCTTCTTACAAAACGTAACTGGCATTGCCATAACCGTCGCGAGTGCTACAGGTCGATGATAAGCAACTTCCTATAGCCTAAACTGGATGATATGGATACCGACAATATGTGACTCCAATAAGGCGGGGCTACGTGCTATACAGCGCATGCCACGGTGGACATTCACGAACGATTTGAGGGCTTGGTTATCACGTGCAGTGGAGACGTGAACTGGTCACCGAGATCGCGCGATTTAACACTTTTAGACTTCTTTCTTTGGAGCTATTTTAAATCGCAGTTCTATGAGAATAAACCGAAATCAATTGATGCCCTCATACTCAACATAACAAACGCCATCCAGCAAATTCAACCAAATTTATGAGACAAAGTCATAGAAAATTGGACTTCCCGAATACATGCCATACTGTAGTTATTCTTTGTCCGTAATTGTCCAAAAGGGCTCTAAAAGAGAAGAGTGGATAGACAATTACATGGAGTTTTGTATCAGTAAAATAGGGTGTCGTGCGTGAATGGGGCACAGATCGATAGTTACGTATGTAATGAGTAATGCCTCATTATTTATTTAATGTACAACTACCCAGCCACTTAAAATATTCTAACTATTGAGCAAGAAAATATATAATAGATTACTATTCAAAAATAAGATTAAGAGATTAAAAAATGAGTATTTCGGACGACATAGAATAATATAGTAGAAACAGTTAATTTATAGCAGAGAACATTAAATAGAAAAACCTTAATTACCTAAAATGCGTTTTGGAACATTACGAACACTACAATTTATAATATCTAAGTTAGACTGATACTGAATATAATTCGAATACATTATAAATAGATGAATATTTCATAAAGTTCTTGAGTGGTGTCGATAAATAAAACAAAAAATAAAAGCGAATTTGAACTGAATTAAAGTTTCTCATTATTTACATTTTGTGGTAATACTTACCAAATATTAATTGACATGTTTCATTTTTAATTACAAGTGTTTACGAATTTTCAATTTCATGGACATGTTTTTTGTATTCTAATTATTATTATATAGCAGGGTTCTAGTGTTTTTTCTGTAATCACAGAATCTTCATCCTAAGGTATTTACATTTATTTTAGTCGTTATTTGCAAACTAAATATGTTGGCGACAATTTCGACTCGACCGTCTCTGTGTGCTAGGAAATTCGATCGCCGGACTGGGGCCTCAATAGCGGCATTATGTTAAAACAAAATAATATAAACAATCTCGAATGTCGAGATTTAAACTGTAATATTGATTCATTCTTTTGTTAGCTAAGTGTGGATAGAGGCGTAGTTTTTCTTTGTATTAAATACAGTTTGTAATAAACTTCTTTTTACATTGATTCGTTCTAACAAAGACAGCGGTGGGATATACTCCAAGTGTCGCCCTTTGATGTGCGTGTGACTGCGGTTAATAGATAGGACAGTGCCCGTAGCTATTAAATAATTGCTAAAGTGACAATAATTGTTATCGAATTATAAGTACCTACACTAGTGATGGACCGGTCTCGGAAACGCCAACGGAGCGAGCGACGGGGAAAATCAAAGACGTCCAGACGAAGCAGTTCATCCTCGTCTGGTAGGATGCCGCCCCCAAAGGACAAGGAGACCCGGAAGAAAATAAGATCGTTAAAAAAGGAAATTGAGGCCCTCAAGGAAACTGTAAGTACTCGCTCTAATATTAATATCCAAATTGAGGAGAGCGTTATCCCACAATTTGAACCTGGCGGCGATAACGCTCAGAATGCTGTTGAGTGGGTAAAGAAGTTTGAAGATCTACGAAAATTCTATAAGTGGGGCGATGAACTTACCTTAAACCTAGCAACAAAACGTTTGACGGGTAATGCGCGAAAATGGTATGATTCATTGCCAAATACCTGCTTAAAGTGGCGTGAATTTACAAGTCAGTTAGTAAAAAATTTTCCGACACAGTTGAAGTTCTGAAAACTTCTCGTTGAAGCAGCATGCTATCGTCCTTCTGCTGGTCAAAACTTAGGCACCTACTGTTATGAAAAAGTTGCGAAACTTAACTCATTAAACCTAGTTATTCCTGAAGATTACGTTGTAGATAGTGTTATCGAGGGTATTAAAGACGATAAAATTTGTTTGGCTGCAAGAGCTGCTAACTTCAAGACGGTAGGTGCTTTGGCTAGTTACTTAAGTAATTTGACGGCTCCTAGAACGCAAAGTGACTTTAATCCTAAGCCGGGTCCTAGTGCAAGAAATATAGACAATAGACATTTTAAAACGCACGAAAAAACTTTAGCAGGAGTGATAAAACGGGCTATAAAGTATCACAAAAGATTGCTTGTTTTAATTGTGGAGGAAACCACCGGGCACGGGATTGTCCTCAACCGCGAGTCCAGTGTAAACAATGTCGGCGTCTTGGCCATACGCAATCTCAGTGTAATGTAAACAAAAACAGTCGTGCCGTAAACGAAGTTGTGCTAGCTGATATTGTTGAAAATATGTTTATTAAAACCGCTCTTATTAATAATCATAAAATAAAATGCCTAATTGACAGTGGTAGCGACTGCAAAATTATGAAGTTATCAGTAGCGGCGAAAATAAAGTTAACGTTACGGGAAGAAGGGCATGTCTCCTTAAAATGCTTTTTGGGGAATACAGTTACAACTAATTTAAAATGTCATACAACCGTTATAATTGAAGAAGCCGCGGTTGATGTTACAATATTAATTTTAGATGACCAATTTGTACGACACGATTTAATAGTAGGAAGAAATTTCCTATCCAATGAAAATGTCATACTTATGAAATCTAAAGATAGGGTCTCAGTACGAATGCTTCCTCCTTTACATATAAATTATATAGAAGAAGGGGAAGGCGATACTACCAAATTTAGTGTAGATAAAATAAATTGTGGAGATACAATACCAAAAGATTTACGATTGAAAGTAGGTCACTTACTGCATGAGTATCGCGATCGTTTAGCATTTTCATTAAGCGAGTTGGGAAAAACGAATAGTATTGAGATGCACATAAAATGTATGTCAGATGAGCCCGTTGTTTATAGGCCTTATCGAATGGCCCCACAAGAAAAAGCTATCCTAAACTCACTTATAGACGATCTTTTAGCAAACGATATTATTAGGGAGTCAAGTTCGCCATATGCGAGTCCGATACTTCTTGTTAAGAAAAAAACTGGAGATTATCGGATGTGCGTTGACTATAGGCGACTCAACGCAATCACAGTCAAAGACAAATATCCCCTGCCCTTAATTGAAGAACAGTTCGATAAGTTAGGAGGTAGTAACAAGTTTTATAGCACGCTTGACCTTGCTCCTGGTTTTTATCAAGTTCCGATGGCAGAAGATTCGATTGAAAAGACGGCATTTGTCACGCCGGACTCGCACTACGTATTCTTACGTATGCCGTTTGGCTTGTCAAATTCGCCCAGTGTTTTTCAGAAATTGATCAATAATGTTTTGGGTCCTCTGAAGAACAGCATTGCATTTCCATATATTGACGACATCATTATTCCTAGCACTTCGGCGGAGGAAGGGCTAGAGCGGCTCAAGATGGTTCTGGACAAGTTCCGTGAACATAATTTAACACTGAAGTTGAACAAGTGTGCATTTCTCAAAGATAAAATCGAGTACTTAGGTCGAGAAATAAGTGCAGGTGGTGTAAGACCTAGCATTAGGAAAATTGAAGCCGTACTTAATATGAAAACTCCACGGAACGTGAGAGAAATACGTCAATTTTTGGGTCTTTCAGGGTATTTCCGAAAATTTGTGAAAGATTATTCACGCATCGTTGAGCCATTAACACGCCTTACCAAAAAGAGTGTACCTTGGAATTAGTCATCAGAGCAAGATACTGCTGTACAAAATGTTAAGTCACTTTTGACAACTAGGCCCATTTTGAGTATATTTAATGAGTTGTTAGTCACAGAACTGCACACGGATGCGAGTGCCCTTGGCTTCGGTGCTATGCTTTTACAAACAGATAAAGACGGCAAGCGTCGTGTTGTTGCGTACTTTAGCAAGCAGACATCCCTTGAACAAAGAAAGTACCACTCTTACGAATTAAAAACTTTAGCGGTGGTGCTGGCCCTACGTCATTTTCGGACCTATTTGTTGGGCATTACTTTTAAGGTCGTGACGGATTGCAGCGCCTTAAGAGCGGCTTTTACTAAAAGGGACCTTGTACCACGTATTGGTCGGTGGTGGCTGGAAGTCCAAGACTACAACTTCTCTATTGAATACCGCCCCGGCGCACAGATGAGTCACGTAGATGCACTAAGTAGAAACTTAATACAGGATGTTCCCGACGTACTCCAAATTGATGTGACTGAATGCGAATGGTTACTTGCAGTGCAATTACAAGATGACCAAATAAAAGTCATAAGGGATATCCTGAAAGAAAATAATCGAACGCCCGAAACTAAACATTACTTCGCTAATTATGAATTACGAAGGGGGATAGTCCATAGAAAATTAGAAAATGGAAAAAAACCTTGGTTAGTACCACGTAACGTACGTTGGCAAATTTGTCGCTTATGCCACGATGAGATGGGTCATTTAGGAGAGGAGAAAACCTTACGGAAAATACGAGAGAGTTACTGGTTCGCAGGTATGCGTTGATATGTTGAAAAGTATATTAAGTCGTGCTTAAAATGCCAGTACTATAAGCAAAAAGGAGGCAAGAAGGAGGGTATGCTGCACCCTATCGACAAAATTGCTGTCCCATTTCATACGTTGCACATGGACTACGTCGGTCCCTTTGTGACGAGTAGACGTGGCAAAAAGTTTCTGTTAGTGATAGGCGATGCCTTTACTAAGTTTATCATAATAGAACCTGTTAAAGATACCTCTACCCGATACGTAACAAAAGTTTTAATGAATTTTATGTGCAACGGCTGCTGGGTACCCCGAAGATCAATGGGATAACCATGTAAAACAAGTTCAAAGTGCTTTAAACTGCACATACAATAAAGCCATTGGAGTGACGCCACTGGAAGCCTTAGCTGGGTATAAGCCACGTCACGTGGCAGAATCTAAAGTACTAAGCGAAGTACAAGATAACCTGGGTCGGGTCGATCTAAATGAATTAAGAGATCTAAAACAGAGGGTAGATGACGATCAAAGATTACAAAAGTCAAGGTTTGATAAGGCTCGAAAAGTTGCTCAAAAATACGCCGTGCAGGACCTAGTGATGGTGTCGAACGCGCCACCTGCTACTGGGGCTAGCAAGAAACTGTTGCCGAAATTCAAAGGACCCTTTAGGGTCAGAAAAGTATTACCTAATGATAGGTATGAAGTCGAAGATCTTGGCGACGGTCATAAACGTATGACAACCGTAATGGCAGTGGACCATATGAAACCATGGATAATCTTGAAAGGTGAGAGCACACCTTTGCGACTGGTATACGACCAGACACCTTTGCGACTGGTATACGACCAGACACCTTTGCGACTGGTATACGACCAGACACCTTTGCGACTGGTATACGACCAGACATTTTTGCGACTGGTATACGACCAGACCCCTTTGCGACTGGTATACGACCAGACATTTTTGCGACTGGTATACGACCAGACCCCTTTGCGACTGGTATACGACCAGACACCTTTGCGACTGGTATACGACCAGACACCTTTGCGACTGGTATATGACCAGACACCTTTGCGACTGGTATACGACCAGACACCTTTGCGACTGGTATACGACCAGACACCTTTGCGACTGGTATACGACCAGACATTTTTGCGACTGGTATATGACCAGACCTTTTTACGGCTGGCATACGGCTAGGCAGTATCACGATTAGATGAAATTGATTGGTATAAGATCACTTACTCGAGTACCAATACTAATCCCTGACAAGACAAGTGCATGTACGAATGTTCATTTATGAATGCTAGAATGCTTCAAAAAAAAAAAACTAAGAATATTCACTAAAATGGTTTATTTTCCAGATTAAAGGTAACTTCTGGGGACAGAAGCATAGACAGGATGGCCGAATGTTGGCGACAATTTCGACTCTGTCTGCTAGGAAATTCGATCGCCGGACTGGGGCCTCAATAGCGGCATTATGTTAAAACAAAATAATATAAACAATCTCGAATGTCGAGATTTAAACTGTAATATTGATTCATTATTTTGTTAGCTAAGTGTGGATAGAGGCGTAGTTTTTCTTTGTATTAAATACAGTTTGTAATAAACTTCTTTTTACATTAATTCGTTCTAACAAATATAAACAGGATATATTTATTTATGTGTATATCAAAATATACTCGAGGTGTCGAAGGCAAATTTTTTCCGGGCTTATCTAACGCATTATATATTATTCAAGTCAAACATACCATTTTCATGTGTCAATAACATCAAGGGGAATTTCCGGTATTGTTTTTCGAAAAGGTAAAATGTATTATAGTAACTCCTCCACACACCTGCATATGTATATGCATCTGGTCGTGACATACTTTAAATGGCATTAAAAACGGCCATGTTACGATACATATAACATAATCCATGTCCATCATATTCCTCCCTTTACGCACCGAATAGAAATTACATCTGGAAGGTTCAAAGGTTAGGGCGGTACTTTTATATTTCGCTTACAAAGGCATTGCCGCCATGCAGCTGTTGAACGGCGGCACCGAACTACGAGTAGGATATGCTGGATAATTCCTATGATCCTATACATGCGCCGCGTCCTAGTTAGCTTATATTCACCGATTGACGAACGGGGTAAGGAGGGAATCTCAGCGGGCGGAGGTTGGAGTAAACTTTCTATACTCTGGTTTCAAAATTGTAGGCTGTAAGTAATTCGCTCTTTGTTTGTCTGGTATAATAGGCAAACAAGAGAGACAAGGCGCGTGCCAACTGTCTGCGTGCGACTAAAGTTAGCAGGAATCACAAAGTGCAGGGAGCGGTATTTACAATTTACACGAAAAACACACACGAGAATTGTTGAATCGTATTACCAGCTCATAAAAATAGTGTTCTATATCCTATTGCCTACTACTTTGAAACCGGAGTATAGTTGTAATTTCTGTTCGGTGCTTTAGAATCTAAAGCACCGAACAGAAATTACACTGAAATCTAAACTGAGTTTAGATCACCCGAAGGTATAATATTGACCAAAAATTCAATTGCCATTGTTGCTCTGGATATTTCCGTTTTATTTCTCTTGTATTTCTTCCAGGATCTTAGAGCAATAAAACTTGATATGTTTATACTTTCATTGGATTTCACTCTCCTTTCTTACGTTGTGGATAGTAACGTAGATATATTTCATAGATATATTTCCTTGCTTTGGCAATAAAGTAAACTTCTGCATTGAAAATATTTGTATATTATTATAGAGAGTGGTCATTAAATGGACCTGCTTATTCTACTCTCCATATATGTACAGCGTTTGTTATGAAAGCCTTTACTAGTTTATCCCCTATCAGTTTCATCCGAGTGGAATCAAATTTGACATTCGGTTATTTGAACATTGAGTTGAAATAAGGGAAAAAGAAAACAATATGTGCCAAATACTTAAGTAGAATAGTTTTCATTATCGATCGTTTCCTATATTAGGTATCATAATGAAGGTGTAAATCCTGAATTAACTAGGGAAAAAGAAATAAAAGGCTTCATTAAATGCGTGACTACCAAAAATATTTCTATTAATTTGAAATTAAATTTGAGATTATTCGTTGCATTTACAGGTTACAGTAAACGAATTACCCAATAAGCAATATAAAGAATTACAATATAGTAAACCAACCACATGTGAATTGTTTGAAAATGGCACGCTAAATGCCGAAACTGCAGTAACGTTTTTGTTACAATAAACAGTGGTAAAAACAAAAACAAAGTAATTTATGTGTTTTACTGTATCGTGATGATTAATTACCGCAAAATAACAACTTCCACCATCAAGAATTTTGGAGATTCATAACATTGATTCATAACCTATATAAGTATGTTGCAACGGTTATTACCCAGTGCTTTCGTAAGGTAATGAATAAATTCATGAAAAATTGAAGAAATAATTTTTGGGAAAAAATCTTACACTCCAGAAATTTTATCTTTAGTTGTGCATTTTTTTAAATATATTTAATACATACAGGGTGATTCGTATGGTAGTTATAACGTCATCTATATTTTGTTTTAATGGCGACCCCTTTTTTTATTACAGAATCTGGAAGAGATCTACATTTTTTTACATGCTCTATGATAATAATTACATGAGTTGACTATAGGTTAGATAAATAAAATGAAGGAAAATTATTGTGAAGTTCTAAAATACTAAATTTAAATAGCAATGATTATTTAAAATATCAACTATATTTAATGACAATGATTACACAGCCGCACAAAGAAAACAATTTTCTGATTTTTTTATGTCTAACCATGTTTAGTATATGTTTTTGGGGTCGCTGAATCCAAATCCGAGCTCTACTTAACCCCATCACGTCAGAACTTTGCCACAACCTCGAGAAACCTATAATTTCAGCTATTATTCAGAAATCCTTTGCATAGGTCTTTTGAAGAGAAAAGAACTCGATACAGCTCGAACAATTAAAATATATGCCTTTTATCCACAGCTTTACCAAACAGCCCGTTTAAGGGCTAGAAGATGTACAAATCTCGATGGTGCAATCTACCCGCGGTGTACATCGGGTAACGCCAATGCCAACGGTACAATGATTTGAAAAAGTAACATTAGTTGAATAAATGTAAAAATATAGAGTTTTAAAGTGAAGGTGTTATTAGGACACGACAGTATGTTGCGGGTGCTTGGTTATGGGGTTCAAGAGCTTGGTTTTTCAGATTACAACTTCATTCTTAAGGTTATATGAGTTTGACAGCTTATATTATGCGTTTTTTGAGGTTATGGCAAAATTATGATATGATGACAGAATTATGAGGACTTCTGAGCCGGATTCAGCGACTCCAGAAACATGTGGTAAACATGGTCAGAACCCCAGATAAGAAACATTTTTAGTGTGGCTGTGTTATTTAAAAAATCAACCGAATTAAATGTTAAAATTGTATACCGTTTACTGCCTCATAGTAGCCTTAGCGATCAATAATAATTTTTTTATTGTTGCGACATAAATAAGGTTAAAAAAAAGCATTAAAATAAATCATATCTAGATTCTTAGTATTTATTAGGTTGTATAATATCTAGTAGGTATAAAAAATATAGAAGAAAATTCTTTATAACACGCATCAACGATTAAACTTCATGGAGAGTTCTTGAGAAATGAAGTCGATCCGTGGAAGCCGTGATCTAATTCGAATCATGTTATAAGCATCAGCGACCTAATTTTAATGATGTTTTCTTAATCGGAATAATCGAGCAGAGCTTAATTTGGTGAACTTTTCACGGCAGTTTTCATGGTGCAATGCTGTAGTAAATTGCTTTTGGCCGTCCCTAGTTTCTTAAATCTATTACTTGAGAGGTGTTATTTTCACTAGCATCAGTAACTTTGTTAATTAAATGTCTAATAAATCAAAGACTATTCACATTGAACAATTATAAAGTTCACGATTAGTTAGAGAAATATTCTCTAAATAATGTTTTTAATCCTCACATTTCATATCCTAATAGTTTTATGCTAATGAGTCCTTATAACATTTATATTTTCTGTTTGAAGACAACATTTTGTAAGATAGTATAGTGTATGTCTGCATGGATGCATCGTGATACCAGAAAGCCTTTTATAAACTCAATAGGAAAAAAGTAAGCAAACCTATCACTGAAAATACCTCAATATGGAAATATAATTATTTTACAAGTGTCTAACGTATAGAATACATCAAGCTGATTCACCTTGACTCATTTGATTAGCTGCATGGCTAACAGTATTCATACCATTAAATATTTTAATGGTTGAAATTATAATAGTAATAGACCATTTAATTCAATCATGTCTATGGATGACGTCACCTTTCATGTCAACAGCATAAATTATGCTACTAAGGGCCTGGATACACAGTGTGAGCTGCTGGCGTTATAGTAGATAGCTACTGTCACTGTGTACTCGCATGACAGTAGCTCGACTTGCCTCCACCGGTCACATGATGAGAGTAGCTGCCGTCACACAAGTAAGTAGATGTACATATGCCTGAGACACTGTAGGTAAGTGTGCATTTCGTTGTGTGCAAATATCTATGTCGGACTTCAAGTGTATCGTAAAATGATGTTGCAAAATATACAAAAAATGACAGTCCACGATAAGAGCGGTTACAAAAATACTTTGCGCTAAAATACTTCGCGCTGAAAGCACTGTACAAAAAAAGAGGAAAAAAAGAAATACTTGGGTTAGCCATTGGTTGCAAAGGAAATATTTAGAGGCTAAAAATGAAGATCCTATATATGAAGCTAGAGATCTATATAATGAAGATCCCCTAGAATATAAAGCAGTTATGAGAGTGATACCTACACAAGTGAAAATACTCATAAATTTAATTGCTCCAAAAAACACGTGCACGCAGTCGGCGTGGTTCCGAGTATACCAGCTACTGACGTTTCGCAAAATCGTGCGAGTTGACGTCCGAGTCACATACGTCAGTAGCTGCTGCCTTGTGGCGTGATGGGGGAAGGCGACTGGGGAGTAAAAACAAAAAATGTTGAAGTAACTCGGATGCGAGCTGCTGACCGACTCGCACATGACAGTAACTCGTATGATGCGGTCACACGGTGCGAGTAGCTGCACTGCAGTAACTGACTAGGCCAGCTCGCATGCTAACTTGCACTGTGTATCCAGGCCTTAAGGCTAATGGTGCAAGTCTCCGAGATAGCAAAATTATTCTAAATTGTGGAATCAGAATCGACGATACAGTCTAACCCTGTTATATTAAAATTAGTACGACAAAACCGATGTTCATAAAGAATTGCTGAAAATATTAAACAAGTGTGTATGTTTCTTATAAATAATGCAGGACTGGGTTAAATAGCCCTTGTGGGCGTAACCAACATTCTTAGGGAGTGAAAGTGGTCCGCAAACTTTGGCGACACAACATAATGAATGCTATGAGAGCAAATAGAGTAACGAAAAGACTGAACTTTTGCTGAAATTTTCCTCTAGCTGGACTGCCCACTGCAATTGTAAATGGAAATACCTTAATATTTTAATATACTTTGACAAGTCATGGAGTAGATACATTGTTTCCTCACGGAATACGTAATTTACAATAGATCAGATGTGGTATGTTTTGTAACAAATTAAACTTTAGGATTAAATTGCATACTAAATTTGTTCGGGAAATACTTATTTTATAATCCTATTAAAAGTTGTAAACCAAACAATAGCTTGTATTTACATCCAGAATAGACTACCCTATTGTGGATGTAGATCTGACGTATCATGAGTTAATCATCAATTATTAAAACGAGCTGGTGCAAATGATCTTAATCGCACCATTACAATTGGCATGTGACAAAAACTGCAGTGGATTTTGTTATGGATCTAAAGTTATTATTAAAAACATGTTTAAAAAATAGATTGAATTTAAATATAATCTTTTTAACACATCCTTTCTCTATTTTACTTAGTGCCAAACTACCGCGTCAAGTTCTAACATCATTTACGTATTTGTTTATTTTTAATTTTCCTGAAAGAATTTCAGTGCAGTCACTTTTCCTCAAGATAAAGCAATTAGTAGAGAAGCCTTTACACGTATTTTTATAACTAGGATTAAATTAACAGTGTTTTTAAAATTGACTATATAATTCTGTAAAAATAATGTTACTGAATTATATATTAAATTCAAATGTAATACAAAATAAGTTAATACATAGTCGTTCAAATACTGCATTCATTTATAAATGAACAGATGAATAAAAATTGTTTGAATTTTTGAAAATTTTAATATTTTTATTATGATTACCTTGAAGTGGATTGCAATAACTTAGCAATTAATAATGAAATACTATTACTAGTTATATCGATAAGCTTACAGCTAATTGACTTTAAAAATTGACTAAGTTAAATCGAAGACAATTTAGACAAGAATGTTATAGAAACACTATCAAGATTATTATGTACAATATTAAGTGTAAATATTGTATAATAAACAGTTTTAAAACCTTAAAACGGACTTTTTCGAACTTACAACATCTCTATCTCGAAATTGAGTGGCCGATAAAAAATAAACCAACACGAAAATGCAGAATATGTGTTTTATGCAACAGTTTAAATTTTTTCAAATAGTCCACCATCGTGCTTTCTCATGACCCACGGATAGGGTGAGGTGTGTTCTATCCACCTCAAAATCAATAGATGTCGTCTAATAGACGTCTCTAATCAGAATCAGTCAAAATCTGATCGATCCGACACGATTTAATTGAGTAATCGTGCTAACAAAAAAAAATTCTCAAATAGTCCACCATTGTGCTTTCTCATGATCCATGAACATGGTAGAGTGTGTTCTATCCACCCCAAAATCAATAGGTGTCATCTGGGAGACGTCCCCGATCAGAATCAGTCGATCGATACGACACGATTTAGTTGAGTTATCGTGCTGACAAGAAATTTTAATGCCGACGACAACGGCGACAACGACAACGACACACGGACAAATTTTTTTTAAAAATCATTTTTTTTTGGTTTTTAGGTCGACAAACGAAAATTAAACGCTAGAAAAAAAATTTCTTTCCACATTTCTTTACACGATTACGTTACTTTTCCGCTTTGGTATAGTTGAGTACGAAAAAGTAATAATTACAAATACATGACGATACCAATGGACCAATATTAGAACAACCTACAACAGAATGATTAATAGTCGAATTTTAGAGTAGTTAAAAGATGTAACAGAAGTTTTGTCAAGTCAAATGCAATGTGTTTCCTTCACATCCCTGTTTGTAATACATATTGTTGTGGGTTGTTTATATATTATTGAAAATTAACAGAATCCGTGGTTGTAGGTTACAGTGTTCTGCTTTTATGGCGCTCAGCATGAATACTGTCAACTAGATAATCTACTGAAGATAATCAAGTACATCTAGTTAGTAAAGAGAGGATTATAATACGATACAATTAATTCAAATCGTACCTCGCGAATAATTTTAAATTAGCAGACTATTAGCTGAGTTAATCCTTAGAATTAGTGAACTCCAAGTATACTTTATTTAAATATTCAATATGCCTCCCACAGATTGTTAGCAATATACTAAAATGCGGCTTGGAATGTATGTAATACATCGTGTAGCGTCTGTCTCTGGTCGAATATATCATATAAAATATTTCATTTTTTTTTAATCGGTTTAAGTAGGCAGATTTGTTCGGGTCTACGTTTAACGTACTTGTATGTCTCCGTAGAAATTAATCAAGTGAAGTCAGATCAGCCATATGCACACGCCAATCTGTAGTACCTCCTCGAGGGATCTACTAATTAGGAAATATATTTATACAATCGCTGGCAGGACTTCCAAAAAGCGTAACACCTCTGATACTACAAAATGCTAGGGACATTAGGATTATCGGGAGTTTTAAACGATAGTCAAGAGAAGAACTGATTTATTTTGAAGAACTTCTAAACGCAATGATTCCAGTAAGATGCCGTCAAGAAATTGTTGTTGCAAAATTTTATCACAAACATGGAATATGATACTAAAATTGTCCTTAATGTAATGTAATAAAATGGAAAATAAAAGAACCAAGAGAATCTTGGCTTACAGAGTTGTCCTTAATGTAATTCCTTCCTATCCATACATTATTTTTTCGTGATTCGGCTTAATCTTCTCAAAAGCTATACGGGCTTCCTGGAGCCTAATACTTGCAGTTGAATTTACTGATAGAACCGTTTAGATAGAGTGCCACTTCTATAGAAAAACAAATATTCTATTTAGATCATGAGATTTATGTAAGTAAATATCTGATCTTTGTATCTATATTGTTAGTTGCAACAAAACACAGTATACTTCTAAAATTTGGAAACAAAATTTAATGACTGCCTTTATATCTATAATTTGTGAACCTGACAGAAGATAACCTAGTAAAACACGTTCCCAATCACCACATCCCAATATTTAAGAAATTTAATGTCTTCTCCGATTAACAATTACAACAAATTATTAACCAAATTGGCAATATATTGAATTAAGGAGTAGCGACGCGCGTCTCTCTCCCCTGGTATTGACTCGTTGGATGCACTCATTGGCGTCAGCTCGTTCTCCCGAAATGTGTATAATGACGGTTTGGATGGATCTTTGTTGATCCCCTAAAAATCTAAGAGAGATTAGGTTTTTGTGTTGTTGGGCTTAGTCTTTTTGTTAAACTAGATAGAGTAGACAAACAGAATATAAATTCTGAGAGACAAAAGGTTTACAACCTAGACAGCTTAAGAAACGAATCCACCAGCTTCCTCTACAAATTACGTTTGGCTCAGAAGATAAAAGACGAAATAACTGGAACGGTACAACAAATATATGAAGAGCTAAAACAGAAACTACATGAAGCAGCGCCAGAGGCATTAGGAACAAAAGAGAAAAGACCCAAAAACTTCTGGTGGAGTGACGCACTAAACGAATTGGTAGAAGAGAAGAAGAAGCTATATATCAAATGGTTATCTAGCAACAATGAGGAAGATCGTAAACAGTACAACAGATACAAATATATAGTTAAAAAAGAAATAAAAGAGAAGACAAACTTGGCATGGGACAATAAATGCACGGAAATAAGCTCAATGATAGGAGGATCTAGGTCCAGGCAAGCATGGAAAACGATAAACAACTTTAAAAAAACTCTAACGAAGTGAAAAAGATAAACCCTATAAGAACAGAAACATGGAAATACTATTACAGTGATCTGTTGATAGAAAATAGAAGAGAATATCTGGACACTGGCTTAACCAATAGAGAAATAGAAGATAACACAATAGAAGAAATTACTCTAGAAGAAGTGAAGACGGAACTAAAAAAAATGAAGAATAGCAAAGCGCCGGGACCAGGAGATCTACCTATCGAGCTACTGAAACATGCTACAACAAAAGTACTAGAAACGATCTGTACTATATTTAATAAGTGTTTGAGGGGAGAACCGATACCAACGGACTGGAAAGTATCCATTATAAATCCGATATATAAGAAGGGAGACAGAAGGAAGTGCGATAACTACAGAGGTATAAGTATAACTTCATCAACCGGAAGACTATATGGAAGAATCCTTAAGACAAGAATAGAGAAAGACATTGAGGAAATGGAGGAACAAAGCGGTTTTAGACCAGGAAGATCCGGTACAGATAATATATTTACCCTGAGACATTTAGCGGAAAAGTATCAGTCAAAAGGAATGGAACTCCATGTAACTTATATAGACCTAAAAAAAGCATTCGACTCTGTCCCGCTCCAGAAATTGTGGACTGCACTAGAAGAATCGGACATCGACACGGTATATATAAACGCAATTAAGACCATTTATAGAGAAAATCAAGCTGTTGTCAAGGTTGGAAAACATACCTCGGCCTCTTTCTCACCAACAAAGGGCGTGAAGCAGGGATGTTGCCTCTCCCCCACCCTGTTTAAAATTTACTTAAATGCTGCTCTAAAACAATGGACTAGAAAGTGCAGCCCGATGGGAATACGCTTAGAAAACAGTCACCTATACACCATCCTCTTTGCAGATGACCAGATAGTAGTCGCAGAGGATCAGCAAGATATGTCATACATGCTCAACAAACTTATAGAAGAATATAATAAATGGGGCCTAGAGGTAAATACAGAGAAAACACAGTATATGGTTATAGGAGGTAAAGGAGAAGACATAGTACTGGACAGCGGGATGATAAAAAATGTGACCGAATATAAATACCTTGGGGTTACAATTTGTGAAAATGGGAGAGACGACAAGGACATCAGGGAGAAGATGGCTAAAGGAAGGAACTTGATAAAAACACTACATCCCATCCTGTGGAAAAGTAATATTACAATTAAAACAAAAAAGAATATTTTTAAATCAATAATAGAACCAGTCATGACGTACGGATCAGAGGTGTGGGTTACAGGCAAAAATATGAACCAGAAAATACTTGCAGCTGAGATGTCGTATTGGAGAAGATGTTGCAGGTTAACTTCATTAGATCATGTCAGAAACGAAGATATTAGAGAAAGAATGACAGTTACAGACACTATTATAAATACAATAAACGAAAAACAACTAAAATGGTACGGACATCTAAGACGCATGAACACAGAAAGAATACCACAGAAAATCTGGAATTGGACCCCATACAAACGAAATAAAAGAGGAAGACCACGCAAGAAGTGGATAATGAATATTCACAAAGGAATGGAAGAACGAGGACTACAGGAAGGAGACTGGAATGATAAAGAGAGATGGCGCTTAGGATGCGAGAAGCGGCGATGATGCTGTAAAACCTCGCTATATATATATATATATATATATATATATATATATATATATATATATATATATATAGATAGAGTAGACTGCATTTAGTGGCGAAGCGTCCATAAAGGCTGTAAGGCGCAGCCTACCCTATATATTTTAGATGGTAGACTCCGTTTTTATATTGCCGCATGCCTTTACCAGAATGATGAACATGTTCTATTCATATATTATGATCATACCTATTTCCATTTAAATTTAAGCGCCGAGATGCCGACAACCTGCAGTATGCAAGCCTTGGCACGCCTACGCACTGAGAATCTGGGCTGACTATTTACCGCCTTGGATTTAATAGACTTTATAGAGATCCATGGTGCATGGGGGGGGGGGGGGGCAGCATGCGAAAAATGATATGCAATTTAGCTAGCCTGATCGATCAGTTTGCACGATGCAGTGGCTTTAATATTGACCTGCCGTTAGTCGTAGTGATTAGTGTTATTTTTAAGGATAATGGAGGCTCTAAACACTGCCGATTTAGTAGACCTTTTGATTAATAAGAGTGGCTATGTTAATAATTTATCTTTAGAAGGTAAACTGAAAAATTAAAGCGGCAAAACCTACCAATTTATTTCAAGAACTATATATGTTTTTGCAGAAAAGAAAACGCGGCGAATGGAATTGATATACAAAAAATATAGGTAAGTTGTTTTTGCGATTCAACTATTCACAACAGCCTACCTTCAGCTGGAATCGACGCTTCGCCACTGACTGTATTCGATCATTGTTAATAGGTCGAAGCCAATATATGTGCATAATATATCATCGTGAAGGTTTTATGAAGAAACTAAATTCAAATTATGAATATAGGGACGTAAATATAGGAGCTCCACAGGGTTCAATCTTAGGACCTATATTACTCTATTATATACTAATGAAGTTGATACTTTAATATCTGAAACATTATTCACTTTATATACCGACGATTATAATAATATCAGAGAAGCTAATGATTACGTCTTAAACTCTTCAAGAAAGTCGTATTAATTAACACTATGCTGGCATTTGACTATTCAATAAAATATAATATTTTTAAAATAAAGGTATTTTAATACCTTCTTATTCTTGTAGTACCATATCCCCATTGGACGTTGATTATCACTAAGACTCATCTGACCTCATTAACTGTCGCTCTGAATAATTCAGCTGAAGTTTTGCCAGTCCATTGTCTGCAGTTTTTGAGCCATGATATGTGTTGTCTTTCTGGTCCCCTTCTGCCGTTCATTTTTCCTTGCAAAATCTTCACATGTTTTTGCAGATAGTTTCTTGGCTATTGGAATAAACACTGAAATCAGCCAACCCTTTGGTATAGCTCCGGTTTGATACATTTTATTAAATAACTTGTAAAGTATGTCTATACTATTTTCTTCCAATAATTTCAGAATTTCTCCATGTACTCTGTCGGGACTTGGGGCTTTACTGTTTTTAATTCTTTGAATGGCTTTCGTTATCTCATTTTTCGTGATAATCGATGATTATTCTTCTACTGATATTTCCTCTTGTCTTGAATCTTCATTTTTATATAACTCTTCGATGTACCCTTTCCATCTTGCGATCTTGTCATCTAATATCCAAATGGCGTCTCCATGCTTGTCTGTTATAGCTCCTGACGTATTACGATTATTTCTAAATAGGTCTACTGTTTCCTTTATCTTTTTATGTATGTTAAACGTGTCATGGTTTTCTTCAAGTCATAGGCATATTTCTGTAAGCCAAGATTCTCTTGCTTTTTTTATTTTCCTTTTTATTACATTATGTTTTTGTATATACGTCAGTTAATTCCTGTTTTTACATTATCTTCGTTGCTCCATTAGGTTTATTATTTCGTCTGTCATCTACGGTTTGGTTTTTCTCTGTGTGTTTGAAGATAGGTTCTCATTGACTGTTGATGTATCTCTTTAACTTCGTCCCATATTGTATTGATGTCATTTGTTGTTTCTATTGTGTTCTCTTAAAGCTTCCGACGTAGATCTAGTTTAACTTTTTCTTGTACAGATTGGTCTTTCAATTTTGATAAAATTATCGTTTCCGGTCTTACTTATCTGTTACTTTTTTAAACTTAGTTTTATTACTGAGAGTAGAAGAACGTGGTCCGAATATATATCTGCACCAGGATATTCTAATACCAACATGACTGAATTGTTAAGAAGAAATGCAATTACTCATAATTGATATGTCTTTAGTGCAATCTAGTAAATTTAATTTTTTTGGTCTCATAGTAGACGAATGTTTAAACTGAAAGGAACATTGCCATTTTATAATATCAAAATTACATTCGCTTGCCCACCTATTCATGAATTTTAAAAAATGTAATTTTTCATGTGCATGTTAAGTACTCCTTGTCAAGAATAAAAAAAAAGTGTGAGATTCTCTAGGTATGCGTAGAAGAAAGAGTGAGACAGCATTCGTAGGAAAATGATGCACTTTACCCGCAGCCAGATCGAACTCTGTGTACATTTACATTCAATATATATTCATCGATATTCACTCTGCGAAGGTCTCAATGTGACTGCCTAAAGACCAGGCTATTTAATGCGCACCTCGTGGGCGATTCAATATCGTAGTTTGAGACTTGTTCCCATTCTTCACGAGCGTAGTTACTAGCTACTAAAAATCCATATAAAACAATTGTTAAGAAATATAATCTCATATATTATTTATTACGTTTGCTATATATTTATGAACTATACGTATGTACTTATACAAATATGAACTCCTTTTCTACCAATCATTAATATATTAATTTTCATGTTATTAATACAAGAAATGAGAAGGACTTTCACATACCTTTTTCAAATATAAAGTAAGCTCTGATTCTCTCAAGAATATGGCCTTTAATGAATATAATAAATTACCTAAAAAAATTATAACAATTAAAAAAATACTAAAATTATTTCTTGTTGATAAATCTTTTTACGATTTTAATGACTATTAGAATATTTAGTTTTGTACCTATTATGACGATTCTTATACCATTTGTATAATGGATCTTTGCGCCTGTATCAATTCAGTGACGACGCACGGATCACATGCTACACCACCCGCAGTTGTGACTAATATGCCACAATTACCAAAACGTATATAACTACGTACGGCATAGACAGTTAATAATTTGCCGAACAAAATGCAATTATGAAGTCACGTCTTAGCTTTATTGTATAATTTGATTCATTGGCGTCTCAATATTTGTGTAAAATTTATTTCAGTTTTGTTTCATTTATTTTGATTCTCGTTGAATTTATTTCATTTATTATGATGGAAATATGACTTTCATTGATTGTTTTTGTGGAGAACCTTTTCATCACTCTGTCATAGGTTGACGGATTTGTATTGTACTAACTATTATCCTAAAATGTGTTTTCGGCACGACGCTGTTCAAAAATGTCAGTTGATTAATTCATACGATTATTACCTGTGACACACACGCAAAGAATCATTATACAAGCCATATATATAGTTGTGTATTTCTGTATTCTAAGAAATAAATTCTTAAAACGGTGTCACGTAGTTGTCTCCACTGTCTCGCACAATTTTTCGCCTGATCTACAAAGGTTAATTCGCGCAGTCTACCGTCGAACCATTTCCTATGATACGTATCATGATTAGGACATTTTGATCGTCCACACAAAAGAATTCCAGGGCACGTATATTATACCCATAGAGATTCCCTTAGGTAACAACAAGAAACTCCCGAAATAACGGGAAGGAAGTGACAAATTGTATAAACGTGTGCGTTATGAAAATACTGTGACGCGACTTTTCTTACATTTTTCCTGTAAAATGTGTCACAATTAAGTATTCAGTTGAAGGTAGCTACGCAAAAATATTTACTACACGTTGTCAGATATTGTGATAAAATGTAATTCACGATGGCGCAAAAGAACGAAGTCCTACGTTATCTGGGAAAATTAAAATATTCTCTGACATGAAGGACTCCTGTTTTTATATTTAAGAATATCGTAAATAAGAAATTAATCGAGGACGCCATTACTCCGTGATAGTTCATAATTCACAACGGAAATGAGTAAAACAACTACTAAGTTATATACCACTATATTTACACAGAAACGTGACTGCTGTTTCGACAATTTTTATGTCATTTTCAACTAAAAATCTTAGTTGAATCATTCATTTCGTTGTGAATATCGTAAATGTTCTTTCCATTGTCACCGTTAATTCTAAATGTACATAACCAATTAATTAGTATATACTTGTCTGGTATTATTTCTCTGTTTTCCTTTTTTATTTATGTTCTTCTACTCTTTTGGTACATAGACAGCACAATCGTTATCAATGTCTCAGTTAACTATGAATAAGGCATCTGTTTCGGCGAACTGCAATAGAGACGACCTATCAATCGACATGCTATCGATGTCCGTTTCTATAGCAATGACATTGCCACCACGTGTTACACAGAAATCTGTTATGGGTCTATAGTTACACTGTATACTGTAAAAAAGACTATAACAAGTGAGAAATAAAGAAAGTGGAAGACCACCGAAAAAGTTTGAAGATAGCGAATTGCTTGTTGGATGAGAATGACGCTCAAATGCAACAAGAACTCTCGGATCAATAAAATGTGACACGAGAAGCCGTCTCCATATCTTTGAAAACAATGGGAAAGATCCAGGAGATGGGAAAATGGGTTCTACATGAACTGAATGAAAACCGAAAAACCACTTGCGAAATGCTGCTCGCCAGATACAAGGGAAAGTTATTTCTCCATTGAATTGTAACTGGCGATGAAAAGTGGATATATTTCGAGAATCTTAAGTGTAAAAGGTCATGGGTAACTCCAGGCGAATCATCGACATGACTGCAAGGCCAAATCGCTATGGACGGAAGACAGTGCTCTGTGTTTGGTGGGATCAGAAGGGTGTGATCTATTATGAACTGCTAAAACCTGGCCAAACTGTTAATACTGAACGCTACCAACAACAAATGAGCGATTCGAATCTAGTTTTGCGCGAAGAACGACCCAACACAAAGTGATTTTTCTTCATGATAATGCACCATCACACACAGCAAAACAGTGCCAAGGAAACGATTGGGAAATATTTTTGCATGCGGCCTATTCACCAGATTTGGGCCCGTCCGATTACTACTTATTTGCATCGATAAATGGGAAACGCACTTGCTGAGCAGGGCTTCAGGACTTCTTACGAAAATGTAGGAAAATTGCTTGATGACAGTTTGCCTCAAAAGAGTAAGAATTCTTTGGCATGGAATCTACAACTTGTCAGAGAGATGGGAAGAAGGTATAGCTAGTAATAGGAAATACTTCGAATACAATATTTTTTTATCATTTTGATACAATAAACGTGTATTTCCTACACAAAAAAACCCTGCTTCATATTTACATACCTGGTAGCAAACTATTTTGTGTTACATTATACTATCGAATTTTCTCTGTTGCAGTTTCACTAATGGTAACAATTCGTCAAATACTGTTATTTGCATTGGTAATACACATTTAGAGTAATTTATCAAACCTAAAACTGTATTATATCCTTAAACTGCGACAGGCGATTTCCCTCTGAATTTTAAACTGTCATTATAATCAAAAATCATTTCAAAAGTCACTGAGTAATAATATTTGGATGAACCAAACAACTTCATACCACGGGCGTAGTGAAGAAACTAAATATATTTCTAAAATTTAAACGTGCCTTATTTAAAATTTTTAAAACTCCAGTTTTCCATTAACGCGTTGGTTATTGTGATTGAAAACGACTGGATATGTCTTCTATAAATCGAGGTAATAACATTTTATATAGAAAAACAATTCTAAAATAAATTATATTCCTTTGAAAAAAGATTAATCGTTTGTTAATTATGGGAAATTTAATATCAGAGCAGTAATGCAGTAATTCTCTGCTGGCGAGGGAACCACTAAGACCTTGAGCCACGTTCCCTCTCCCGTATTAAAAATCAGCGCCACGAATTTCTACAGCGCAAATTCCATTATATTTTTTAAATCGACCTTATTTTTAAAGAGTCCAACAGGATGTGATATACATTTTTAGCAGGGTTACACAAGACCGGATATAATTATGGAAGAGGGTCAAGTGGAATAGCTACATAACAATTTGCATATTTTTGATTTTATTTTGAAGGATCGTGGTAACTAGATAGAAGTGCCTTGCATAATATATACATATATGATAATATTTCATAGATAAATATGTGCTCTACTGAATAATATATTTGTTTTTTAAACTTTATAAAACTATAGTTACAGGGATCGGTAATTTTGTCGATAAAGTATGGGAGTAAGTAAATTTTAACATTTTTAATAATTATTTTAGTCAAATAAGGAAAGATACGTAATAATATAAAACATTTAAGTTTTCTGTTATTTCAGATTATTTTGAGGGTAAATAAGTTATTAGAAATTATCCTCATATACAAAGGTGAAACAATATTTGATTTCATTTCAGAATCCAATACCTTCTTTCTAAACCTGACTAATTTTCTAAACTAACTAAGTCATATTTAACAGACTATGTTCTAGAACAAATACTATAAAATCTCAACTGGAGTTCCACACCAATCTGGAGTTCCACAAGGTAGTATTTTAGGGCCATTGTTGTATGCAATATACACATCGGATATTCCAATCTCCAATTATACTGTAACAATTCTGGCAATCCATGAAGACACAACAATTTATTGATTATATTTTTCATTTAAAAGAATGGTTAAACCCATGGAGAGTTAAAATCAATGAAAGCTAATTTCAATATGACGTCTACCTTCAGAAAATATCATCGTCCTTCTACTTTTATGAATAAGATAATAATATTATACGTGAAATATTTAAGACTTCATTTTGGGTCCAAACTTAACTAAAGAGAACACATCTTAGATATATGAAGCCAGATAGATTTAAAAATGAAAAAAGAACCACGGATATTGCTAGAAAATAACATATTAATTTATACAACTAAAATTCCCATATACAGATAGATTTCACCCAAACGAACTAGAGAATGCAAGATTGAATAGAATGGAACGAATAGATTATTGGTCATGTAACAGTATATGCTGCATGGTACCTCACTATATAGATGATACATCATGATCTTCAAGAATAGTACGAGAGATAGTCTAAGCCAATAACCAGAAACATCACAGAAACTTCATCCGCAAAGTATTCAACCGTCTTCTAAAATCACTAGTACAAAAGAGAAACTGCAGAAGACTTAAGATGAACTGGCCAATTGACCTTACTTAAACAAGTGTTACGAGGCCTCCTTTTTGGAGAAGCCTCATTAGGACAGCAATGACACTAGTATATTAATTAGTAAAATAACCTATACAGTAAATAAAAGACAATTAGCGAAGTATAGTTTCACGTGTACGGGAAACAAATAAATCTAAAATCTTACTCTGTATGTTGAGAGTTAAAAGGGGAGGTAAAATGAATTTTAAATGTTCATTAATGCCACGACGCAACTGTAAGTTTAGTATAGCTATATCTATATACTCTTATCATACAGTGCTATTCAAAAGTCCCCTCCCCCCCTCTTATCTTTTTAACGATTATACATAAATGTTTTTATACATTTAATAATGTAACAAATTATTAAATGTATAAAAACTTTGACAGCTAAAAAAACATCAAATTGGGGAGACTTGCAAAAACGTCAGATTATTTACTATCCAACTATCCAGTGGCGGAGCTTAAATTTTAAATTTTATTATTAACTGATTTAATTCATCACAGCTCTGCGGTTTTTGAAAGCCAGTTGTCAAAACTGCCGTAAACAGACACAATATTAGTATCATTGAATAGTTTTTTTCGATACCTTTTAAAAGAGGTGTCGCTTGCCATAGGGTTCTATTTAAAATTATTGGTCACAATGACCTTGTGACGTCATCTTTGACGCATACGTCATCTATCATCACTAGTAGGGAAGTTTACAACCCTTAATATTCAGTTACCAAATTTCACTAGTTTATGTATAATCGTTAAAAAGATAAGAGGGGGGAAAGGACTTTTGAATAGCACTGTATATCGATATCTTATCATCTACCCTAGATATGTTATTATCTACTCGATTTGGTTACTGTGATTACTTGCAATTATGGCCTTGACCAAACAATAATACCGCTATGGTTTGCTTCATTGTAAACAGTTTAGTACTGAACATTAAGAAATACTGGTTTATTATCAGCTCTGATGTGCTCATATAAGAATTTTATTGAATGTTTATCAAGGTGATTACTTGAGCATCATGTGAGCTTTTGGACGATCAGCTCTAGAGTGCTTGGACTCAATATTTATTTTAAATATTACTGTGTATCGTAGACTAAATAGTATTTAATCGGATTCTTTCGATATTTTCTCGAAAGAAGAAGATTATCTAATATTTTGCTCTAGTTTTGTTACACGCTGATATTTATTTATGACACGCTTAATATGAATCATCAACCTAAATAAACTGTAATTGTTCCTATAAATTATATTTTCTCTCCAGGACAGTATATCACCAGAAAGTTTTTGTACGCGTGTTTGTTACGCTGTGAATCTAGAACAAATGATCGTCGAAGTTTTTTGTTTATTCAGCAAGCTTGGAAGCTAAAGTTGCTTTTGTCGCAGTATACGTAATAGAATATTTGCAAAGGTTGTTAGATAGGCTGACAGCAAGGCCTGTTCACTTGTAATTAAAGTTAGCGTACGCAATGCGTTAATGCAAAGACCTTCATGTAACAGGATTATGAGTAAAACACGACTAAGTTTTACGCCACTATATTTATAGAAATATTTTTTGTGACGAGTTTAGACTATAGGTCATTAGCAAACGATTATTCAAGAGGAAATAACAGGAGGGATTTATACTAGCTTAAATAGATTACTGAGTAATATCCTTATGAATTACAGTTAATATTAAAGGATATTGTTGGAGAGTAAGCACATATCACTTATTGTCGTGAATTCAAAAACATCAGTCAGGTCGGTTTATCCACGAAGGTGATTATAGAAACGTTATCAAATTAAATGACGGTGAACAGAAGCGAATCATTAGAAATACATTACGTCTAGTTGATCGTTACAAGTTACAATTTTCTTTATGATTATGTTTATTATGTTTATTAAGTTTTCTGTGCCTTTAGTAAATTAAATTCTAAAGTGTTGAAAAAATGTAACATTTCCATATTACTGATATCTGGAAAATAAAATTTGTACTATATTTTTCAAATTATACTGAGGTTTAAATGCTATGTTATTATTATGTGTAGCAATGCTAATTGAAACTTTCATTGATAATAGATCACAATACGTAATTCTAATTACTTCATATCTTTGGCCTATTTATTTACTTTTCGAATATTTGTCGTTAGTCTATAATTTAAATTTTACGTATAACTGTAAATTTCTCTCAGTTTCATATTTCCCAAAGTCATATTTTCATATTTTTTGGAATTTATGAGCATGAGCGGTATATGACGAGATTCTTGTTACCAAATATTTAGAAAAATGAATATGCAGCTATATATTTTGTGATAAAGGATTATCTACATCTCGTACATCCTCAGGACACTACATAATGCTAACGGTTTTTATTCATCTAGCAAGCAGTATCCAGAAAAGAAAATAATCAATTTTTTTCGTAGTGTATTCTTATGTAAAAATATACTTTTATATATAATAGATTCCTCTTTAATACACATGCAGTATTTTACAATTTTTTGCAATTTTTTTGAGTAACGTTTTCACAAAAATAAAGTAGTTAGTTTTATGTTATTCTAGCTCCTAATTAGGTATGGTTTGCATAATGATTCTTTGCGTGTGCGTCATAGGTAACAATCGCATGAATCAATCAATTGACATTTTTGAACAGTGTCGTTCCGAAAATACATTTTAGGATAACAATTAGTACAATACAAATCCGCTAACCTATGACAGAGTAATGAAGAGGTTCTCCACGAAAACATTCAATGGAAGTGATATTTCCATCAAAATAAATGAAATAAATTCAACTGAAATCAAAACAAATGAAACAAATATGAAATAAATATTATAGGAATATTGAGACGCTAATGAATCAAATTATACAATAAAGCTAAGACATGACTTCATAATTACATTTTGTTCGGCAAATTATTAATTGTCTATGCCGTGCGTAGTTGATTGAAACATATGTCGCTAGATATACGTGCTGGTCATTGTAGCATATTAGTAACAATTGCGAGTGGTGTAGCATGTGGTCCGTGAGTCGGTGTCGTCACTAAATTGATACACGCGCAAAGATTCATTATACAAATTGTATACTTACTACTTTAATATACAATAAAAACATACAATAAAAGCATACAATAAAAAAATAGCGCGACATATATTATTATTTTTACCACATTCTGTTAATTTATCATTATAGTTTCTCATACGTACTATCTGTATTAGTTGTTAGGTACTGGAGTAGGTCGGAACCTTTGGTGTGAAGATAACACAGACTTACTTTTCCACAAAACACCATACACTACACTGGACGTACATTTCGCGAACAAAGTTGGCATCATCTGGAGACGATTAAAACGGGTTTTGATCATCTGAAGATGATGCCAACTTTCTTGGCAAAACGCGCATCGAGTGTAGTATATAGTGTCTTGGTATTTTTTGTGGAAATTAAGTCAAAGTTATATTAGTTGTAGTTGATCTAACTTGTTTGACCTATATTTATATTTTCCTTATTTAACTGATAGAAACTTAATAAATATTTAATATATGTACATAGTTTTAACTGTACAAAATTTGTGTTCTTGAATTTAACTCTAACTTATTGATACTTGCCTCAATTAGATAAATTTGCTAATTGTTTTACTAAGTTTCAAACTCGTAGTAGTTCTAAGCTCTTTCAACTAATTGATGCAAGTAGAAAGTGGATAAATAATACTAGATATTATATTTAATAATTCTTTGTCCTCATCTTTATGTATAACCTTCACCTACCCAGTCTGGGGCTTTAGAAGAAGGAAGTATATATTTGTATGCTTTACTTTAAAACAAAAAGTAGAAACGCATGTGTATATTAAAAATACCAACGACCATAAGCTTTCATATATCCTGACAAAGGGTCTCCCAAATAGTTACTATATCTTCACATAAGCCCAAAAATAAAGGCATATATACGAGGGTTTCACTTAAGTGAGGATGTTGCAAAAATATACAATGTGTCTTATTTTCGAAAATGAACTATTGTTCTGAAGAATTTCAGGAAATTAGTATAGTTTCCTTTCAAGAATATTAGATCGACAGTTATCCTTTTAAAATATATTTAAAATTTTTAAATATATTTATTAAGTATTTTATAGACCCAAGGGAAGATATAGAGCAAATATCTGTGAAATCAGCTAACCTATTAAATTTAGTGCCACGTTTGAAAAAATATTTTTTTGTGGTACTTAACATTACATTTTTTTTTATTCACTATTAACATGTTCGCATATTTTGATCTTAACATTAATAATGTATATCTTGACAACGTTAAAATAAATAATTTGCTATTATTATTACGTGGTGATAAAGAATGATCACTAACAGTGTTAGAGACAGGAGACGGAGGGAGATAAAATTACAAAAAAAAATAGATCTGTTAAATTTGGAGGAAACTAATTTAATAAATTAGATAGTGAAGAAAATTCACATGACTTTACAAGGAAAGTTGTCGCCGATAATGATATTAATATAAATAGTACTGCTTTTTTAAACTTAAACTTAAACATCATGAATATGAATAAAAAGCACTATATTTCTGATAAACTAACATTTGTCTTAAATGAAAGAGTATACAAACAGAACTGTGGATTGTGGAATATTTACAATTCTCCAATATCCTAAGATACTGAGGGCTTGATATAGAACTACAAATAATCAAATTCAAAGTTCCAGGATATTGCTTAAAAACCTTAAATTATATATGAAATAAATTTGTCCATTACTATTGTGCACAGCGTGTAATTATAATTACATATTTCAGTTTCAATAAGTGTGTTCATGCTTAACTGAATACATCCATAATTTCTGCAAATTTCAATAAAATGCCTATATTTCTCCTAAAATAGCATGTCACCGTGCTACCATTAATTGGAAGAATTAAGGTCAGATTATCAGACACAAATTGTCCATTTTCATCTGAAAATTTAGGTCAGCTCGATTTCGGTCAATTTTCCAGTAAACATTTAAGCTAAGGTAATTGATTATCGTTCTAAGTATGTCCCGATCCGTTTAGTCCAAATATTGTTTTCGCGTTGATAAATACTTAAATAAACTACTCTATGTATCTGTACATTCTTATGTTATTTTTGCGAACAAGTACTTTTATGAATGAATACACCTATTTTGTTCTTAATATTTATTTTTTATGACTGATCTAATCGATAATAAACAATAAAATATCGTAAAGATGACAATAATACAAGTGAAAACAGCTAATGATATGAGAAATTGGACAATCTTCTTATATTTACTAACTAAAATTATTTACTAATTTATTGTAAAGTGTTACATTGATTTTATGAGTCTTTGTATTATTGAGTACTTTTTAAATAAATTGTAACAACTTAAGATCATTATAAAAATTTTCTACATTTAATGTATGTAATAGTGATAGTTAGCAATTGTGAACGTATTTAATTCACGATGTACATCTGATATATATGATTATATGAATAGTTGACTTCATATTTTCTTAAAATATGAAGTAATGTTCTATTCCATTTCTACTTTGATTCTACTTTGCAATAATCACCTAAATAGTACAGCGCCATAAAAATATGACTAGATCAGTACAAAATTCAGTGTTGTCAATTTATTTATCTGAAAATTTTTAAAGAAGAAGGCTTTTCTTTAAAAATTATCGAGTTACATTTTTTTATTTTTCTGTTAGCTCGTATAATAAGAAAACTTGGAAACGATTAACTTTAGATACAGGAAAGTTTAATATGGATTGTTCAGAATTGATGCGTAAAATTTGAAAATAACCACAGGATTGCTAATATTTCAGGTAGATAGAACGCATTGACTTGTCTTCAAATTTAAAATTATTTTGAAATTTTCAAAACGACAGCAAATGTCAAAGAAACAGAAACACTAAAAATATGTAGTGAAGTGATTACGTCAATACAGTTGCGATATTTGCAGCAGGTGTAATAGTTGTGATAGTTGTAATAGTTATATAGTAATTATTACAATAATATAATAATATATTTATTTACACCAAATCAGTGTAATGTGATATATTAATTAACTTCAGAAATATAATCCTTAAATAAATATTTCTAAAAATGTAATTATTTTAAGTTTTCTAAGAAAACATAAAGATACGTTACATATACAGGGTGTTTACTAAATATACGGCAAAAGTTCAAGGAGTGATTCCTTGAACTATTTTAGAAATATTTTGTCCTTTGATGATTTTCGGAAAATCACTGTTTCGAAAATACAGGGCCATAAAGATTTTTTGACAATAAATAACAATATTGATATTTTAAAGTTAGTAACACACGAACGCGCTCACGCGACAATTAACATTTGACTTTTATGACTGTTTTTTTTTTAGATTCGACATGTTTGCGAGCTGAACGTTTCTCAGTGAAGTCCTCTATCATGGATCACTACACGAATGCTGAGATGACTGACATGCATTTCATGTATGGATTTGCAAATGGGAACTCATTACAGGCTAGGCGGTTGTACAGTGAACGATTTCCGAACCGTCATATTCCTGATAGAAAAACCTTTCAAAGTATTCATCAACGCCTTCATGAAACAGGCACAATTCGAAAAAATGAAGGGCCAGGAAGGTCAATAACAGTAAGAATGGTAGAACTGGAAGAAAATGTGTTGAACATGGTAGAGAAAGAGGTACCTCTACTAGAAAAATTGCAAATGCTTTGAATGTAAGTAATGGAACTGTGTGGAAATTTTTGAGGCAGCAGTTTTTGTACCCATACCACATGCAACGAATTCAAGCTCTTATTCCTGCTGATTTTCCTCCACGTATTGCATTTTGTCAATGGTTTCTCTAAACATTGGTTCAAATCCCACAACTACTGTCGCTGATTCTCTTTACTGATAAAGCAAAGTTCTCGAGAAGTGCAATCAACAGATAGTTTCAAAATCGTTTTCAACAACTGTTTTCATTAAACGTTTGGATTGGAATTGTGGGTGACTTCCTAATTGGACCGGTATTTTTACCAAGAAGACTTACCGGCGAGGTGTATCGAAATTTTTTAGAACACCCACTATCTGGATTTCTAGAGGATATTCCATTGACAACGAGAAATGCTATGTGGTTTATGCATGATGGTGCACCAGCGCATTTAAGTTTGGTTGCTCGTGAGTTTTTAACAGCAACATATGGAGATCGTTGGATTGGACGAGGTGGACCCCACTTATGGCCTGCTCGATCCCCGGATTTAAATCCCTTGGATTTCTTTCTACAGGGCCATCTGAAGTCATTAGTTTACACTACCTCAGTAGAAAATGAAGATTTGAGAAATCGAATAACTGAGGGATGTAATTTAATAAAATACAACTTTCGTGTTTTTGAAAGAGTTCGGGAATCAATGAGGAGAAGATTGGATGCATGCATCCTAGCTGGTGGTAGTCATTTTGAATAGTTCTTGTAAATTAAGAAGCTTTAAATATCATATTTATGTAATAAATATTGTTATTGTTGAAAAACCTTTATCTGCCTGTATCTTCGAAACAAAGTGATTTCCCGAAAAAGGACAAAGTATTTTTAAAATAACTCAAGGAATTACCTCTTCAATTGTTGCCTTATGTTTAATAAACACCTTGTATATGCTTCTAAATATATTATGTTTAGAAACATATATAAAAGTAGAAAATTAGGAGCAATGATAGGTAACAACAAATAATAAGTGAAAACAAAAACAAATATTAAAAGGGGCATATAAGGTGGTCATTGACATGTGAATATGCGCTACTAAATAGTAGCTAGATAGTATAATTGTCAGGTAGTGAATATTATTAATTATTGAATCAGTTGAATTAGTAGAATGTGTTTTGTCTATGTATAAAGGCACGTAACTACGCACACATACACATGCACACAATATAATGTTTAAAATGGTTTCTATTTGTCAATATCACAGATGGTAGGTATATTTTGTATCAATTATATGATCTATATCATGTCTAGCGGTGTTCATTATCCACTTTTTTATGTGTTACTTTTTCATGTGTTTTAAAAACAATGAATAGCAGTTTGTAGCTTTATATGCCATGGTAGTTTGCTGTACATTGTTATGGTCAAGACTAATTTCCAAATGTTTGCATTTTATGCTGCCTGATTTTATGAAAATAATTAGCGGACACCAAAAAGTTTTGTTTCTGTGAACAGAATTTCTGAAGGAAAAGTCCAGTCATTTTCGAAAATTATTTTTAGAATTTCCATGTAGTATTTGCAGACTTCTTAGGTGAACATTTATGGCCCTTCTCCATACTGTGAGCCCATAGTTAAGGAGTTTTTCAAAAAGTTCTGATTATTTCCAATCCGAAGTATCTGAGAAAGGTATTTCAATTCATTCAAGTAATGATCTTAGTTTCTGTACAACATAATTTATATGTGTGTCCCATTTAAGGTTATTATCTATGTATTCTCCAAATATTCTGCATTTTCAGCAGAGGAAATTTGCACTTACTTTTCGTTTATTAAGATATTTAGTTTATTGTAGGGCGGTAAATATTTTTTATACATAGTAGCTGTAGTAATTAAAATAATATCTTATTTTTTTTTATTAATATTTCAACAGATTATAATAACCTGGAAATGTATTTGCAATTCGAAATACAATTGAATGTTCAGAAATATCGCACTTTACTATTATAGAAAACGTTTACAGAGAAGCATTCCGAATTGATTAATTGATTGATAAACTAACAGATGTCTCCCTTTGTTGTTAATTAATCTTCCCTTTAGAGTATATTATAGTACATTTGTAACTAAATAAGTGTCTATTAATTTATAGATAAGTATTTATTAATTAAAAGTAAATATTCCACCCATTATAAATTACATACTAGGTCGTTTAGAGCAATGCACTAAAATGAGATATATCAACATGTCATAAAAGGTATTACACTCGTAATTGTAATACGTATTTTTGGTAAACCGTGTACTGTCTATAGACTAAGTACGCATATAACTTTTCCTCTCCAATTTAACCCTAGTCAAACATACTTAAACGGAAATTCATTAACATGGCGAAGAAATATGCCATTCCTAATGAGGCAAAACATCTCAATTTAATTTACATTATCCTACGGACTCACCTGGGGAATACAAAAGAGCAGACTGACCGCCCATGCTACGTAGACCATAACCTTTGACCTCCTCGACGTCCACGAGCAGTACGTGAGCGGGTAGCATATCGCTTGATGTCTGTCAATGGCCGTGGCCATCAGAACGTAGGAACTCAGATACGGCCCCAGGGTCTGTCCGTATTTCACTATTTTGCAAAGGAAATAACCCCCGTGGAAGCGGTAGGTCACTTCCCACGCGAGCTGCGGCAAGACGCTGAGGAAAGCCGTTATTAAGTCCGCTATGCTGAGGTGCAGGATGAAGAAGTACATCCGGGAGAGTTTTTTTCGGCCTGCGTACCTGGAATAATGAACCCGAGTATTAATTTTAATCCTGTATCAGGAAGATACATTTTTACTCTGCTATATGCGGTTTTTTGGTTAAATTTGGCTGTACAGGATCATTGATTGAGGTCGACCGTTGGATAGACTTAATTTCCTAGTGATAATGTATGTAAATGTGTCCGTCTTCGATTTTATTAGTTTTTGGAAATATAGAAAATAAGAGTCACGTATTTTTTCTGTCTGTTATAAAATGGTTTGAGGGAGTGAAAATACCTTCACAAATATATCCAAGGGTAGTTTTGTAATTTTGCATAGAGATACTCATTTCTTTTAATAATAATTTATTAAACAGTAATCAGAATTTAAAATTATATGAGCTATTTTGTTAATTAAAAGACTTGGAATGTAGTCTCATATCCTGATGGTTTCTACAGCGAGGTTTCCTACACATTATTTAAGTAACACAATTCCACAGTTCAATGCCGTAAGTTCAAATGGAAACGATGAGAGTTTTGTAAATTAAAATTTAGTTTTCTGGGCACATTTGTGATTTTCCTCCGTTTTACGTCATTTTCATGTATATCTGTTTACATTTTTTTAAATACGTTCTTCCTAATTGAATTTGGACTCAAGATGGAGAAGAAAGTACTCACAAAAAGCTTTTTTATTCAAATTGAGTATTTGTGTTTTGTTTTTTATTTTTGATAAAAAATCGTTCAAGGTGGTAATAATCCTAGTTAAGATTTTTCTGTGTACAAAATTGTTTAACTAAATTTAGGATTGATTTAGTTTTTGTTAAATTAGATATTATGTTATTAACGGAAGGAATGTTGTTAGCATTCTGTTGTTAGAGAATTCTGTTGTTAGGTTAGGGGTTGTCTTCGATATCGGAACTTGAATTTGTCATTTTTTATAATACCTAATAGATTGGGTCCAGTCTCTGCTCACGATGAATAGAAGTCACTTTGCTTCATGTTCATCCATTTCTTGGGTTTTCTGTTGAATTTCTTTTATGTATGGCTTACTCCACAGGAATAAAATAAGTTCAAAATTATATTGATATAACTTTTAAAATCTTACTACTTCATGTTAGTACCGGCTATTGATAAACTTAATACATGGAAATTTTGCAAGTATCGATAGCATCAGCAGTCACCAACGGTGGTTATTTTCTTCTTTGGCATTGAACTTTGAATGCATAACATCTAATTTCTTCTTCTGCTTTTATTTACGAGAGCACTTATCTTATTGCTCAAGGACATACATTTATATTACGAATTTTATGAATTTCTAAGTTCATTGAAGGGTTAGTCGATGATCTAGGGGTAAAGATCATGGATAAACCTGATAGTGGATACAGTTTATACATAAAACGTATGCTTGAGTACCTTGCCACGTCGATCCTAATTAAAGGAGTTGTTATCTCGCTGGAGGATCTATTTATCCAAAGAAAAAATACATCGTCCCTGTGTTTCACGTTTCTATAAAATAGTAGTACACTTGATTAAATATATTAATTATTTTGTTGTAAGGGAGATATGAGTGGCTATATGGATAAATAATGAATTAAATCTAGTTAATAGGTCCATTGATTTGAAGCGTTTTATTTGGTGCATTTCACCGATTCATTATTCACCGATTCACCGATTATAAATAACTCACTCGCGAGCACATTTGGATGTCAATTAATATTGTCTCTATATATTTATCACTGTAGCGTTTTACATCAATTTTGATAGTGGGGATGTGTGGATCTTTTTATTACGATATTTGACATTTACCAGGGAGTTTTAATTAAAATTCTCAGGACCTTATTTTGAAACCTCTGGATTATCTCTATGTGGGACTAGGAGGAAGATTCCCTTAACTACCATATATGCCGTATATCCAGATGGGCTTTATGAAGGTTTTATATACAAGAATTTTATTTTGTAACGTCAATTGTGATTTTTCACCAATTACTCAATAAATCATTTGTAATCCGATTGGAATCCGTTGCTTTCTTCTATTGAATACATTTATTCTCCAGATTAGTAGTTTGTGTAGATGAATGCTCAGGTACTTAACTTAACTTTCGAGGGTAATTTTACTTACAAAACAACTTACAACAGATAAAAAGAAGCGGCTCTCAGTTTCTATGATACTACGTATTATTAAAAAAATAATGATTTGACATTGTACATAAAATTCCGCCATTTTTAAGGTGAGTAAGATTAAACTGAGTTTGTGAATACAAGATATATTAGCATGTATATTATAGTTTTTAAACTTAGTGTATTATTTATAGGGTAACCAGAAGTTACTTTTATTTAGCGAGCCTCCAGATCATTAAAATTCCTATCCATATACTCTGATGCAATAAATTTTACATGAAAATATATGAGAATTCCCTCCATCTATCTAGATCAACATTGAGTAAGAATTGTAAAATTTTCATAGTAAGTTACGAAGATAACACAACACACAATTATCAATAACCGTCAATATGTTTTGAAGTTGTTTTCATTTACTTTATTAGGAATGTGTTAAGGATACTATAAGATTTTTAATTAACTGATGATGAGAGTTATATGATATGAATGAATTGATAGTGACAGTAAGAGTGAAGTCTTCATTGATATGAGATTGATAAACCTGAATACCATTTATCTTAATTTAAGAAATTTGTGTAGTATGGTATCATGTTCAAATACAAAAACATGGTAAACAAAATGAAATATATAAATAAGATAGGTTGTGGATATTATGGAAATTTAATACTTGAAATACCATTCTAACATGATTGCTCCATTTCTTCCTTGTCCGCAGTGGAGTGATGTACACTTGACATTAATGTACACTCGAGCGGGTCTCATTGTTAAATCAGACCTCTTCATGAGATCTTACAGGCCCTCACCATGATAAATTATAGCTTATTCTATGATTATCTGTTTGAGTTATTTTATGTCATGAGTAGAATGAGGAAAAGCTTCGTACACCTACTAACAATATCTTAAAATATAAAAAAACAATTTCGACATATTTCTCTCAGGTAACGTAATAATTATGAATTAAGAATGAGCTTTTGTAATCTACCGCTGAACTAAAATCATATTGGACACCTTGTATACAATACATAGAGTCTGAAAACTGTAACACTTCTGGGTGTAAAATTGAAAAGTATGTTGAGAAAATGTACTCTCAGCTTAAAATGAAAAAAAAAACCAATAACGTCTTTGTATATTTTTCGCCTTCTTAATAATATATTTATCATATATATCTTATACACCCTCTAATTGCGTGCCACTTATATAACTCGGATGCTCTCTGGATGCTCAATCTTGAGAGAATAGAAATCAAGTGGTGATAGTAAAATAACAAACATTTTTGCTAAACCATTGTAGCCGTTGGGACTAATAAACATATTTTAAATTAAGTAAAGTAAGTGCAATAAATAACCACTGTTGTAATTAGATCAATTTCGTAATGTTTACATAAATCTTAAATGTTATTTTTTATGCTGCGTCAAATGTTGTCATCATTTGAAATCGATTTTATGTAATATTTACCTCACTTTTAGATAGTTATTACTATATTTTATATATCAAATTGAGGCCAAGAGAAATACAAATACAAGATACAGTAACCCAAATGTATTTTTTCTTGAAATTAAGCATGTGTCTTTAAATACGTAAGAAAATAAATTCTTAATTTCAGTCGATTTTAATATGGCCAGTATGGCGAGAATAATTATTATAAAACTGTATTTGTAATTATTCCAAATCTTTCTAAATCTGGTAGGAACCCATTCTAGGCGATGAAGCAAAATTGGATATAATACTGACGAGAATCCATATAAATTTACAAGATAAGTCAAAGAGATTATAAAAAAGTGAAAGAAGTTTAGCTGGAATTATAAATATTCAAATTATAGAGTATACTTCTATGATGGTATAATAAGTGGCGACTGTCACTTGAACTTCTTGTATTTATTTGGAGAGCTCTTTGGGTTTATTTAATTTTGGAATTTCAATTTTCACTGATGATGGTGATTTCTCTAATCAAATTAATGTAAGCTGAATAGCCGATAACTAGCTTTCACTTGGTTCGAGAGATGTAGTACTAAGCAGCATTAATTTATCTCTAGCCATGAAGGAAATCCAGCAAAAGAACGTCGTTTGGATCCCAGAGAAGCATCGCGAGAACAAACGTATTTTAGCTTTCTTCGTGGCGGACTTTTTTGTTTTTGCCATTTTTGCTTTCCTAGTATAACGATCCTACTATACCGAAAAAGAGAGGAGCCGACAAATGCGAGAACTTTAGAACGATTAGCCTAACTTCCCATGCGTCAAAAATCTTAACTAGAATAGTGCAGAAGAGGATGGAAAATAGAGCGGAGGAAATACTAGGAGAAGACCAATTCGGGTTTAGGCGAAATAGGGGAACTCGCGAAGCTATTCTGGCGCTAAGAGTAATGTTAGAGAAAACAATAGAAAAAGGAAAGAACGCTTATATAGGATTTGTAGATTTAGAAAAAGCTTTTGATAACGTAAGATGGGAAAAAATGTTCGAGATACTAAAGAGCGCGGGAATGAAGTATAGAGATAGGAGAGTAGTACACAATCTATACATAGAGCAAACTGCTGTTATAGAAGTAGAAGGGGAAGAAAGGGAAGTAGGTATTAGGAAAGGAGTAAGACAAGGATGTACGCTATCACCACTAATTTTTAATCTGTACATCGAAGAGGCGATTAATGTGGTAAAAGATAGAGTAGATTTCGGGATTAAAGTACAGGGACAGAAACTAAAAATGCTGAGATTCGCGGATGATATAGCAGTATTAGCATCTAGTAAGGAGGAACTAGAATCAGCATTGAACGAAATGGAGGCAGTGTTGACAGAGGAATACGGAATGAGGGTGAATAAAAACAAAACTAAAGTGTTAGTGTGCAGAGGGCGCGAGAGCAGAGCAAAAACGAAAGTACAAATTAATAATGAAAGATTGGAGGAAGTTAAAGACTTCACTTATTTAGGAAGTAAAATAAATTGGGATGGAAGAAGCGATAAAGACATAAAACAAAGAATAGCGCAGGGTCGAGTAGCTTTTAACAAAAAGAAAGCACTTTTATGCTCGGGGGTAATAAACTTAGAAACAAGGAAGAGATTTTTGAAAACATATGTATGGAGCACGGCACTTTACGGCTGCGAAACCTGGACGGTAGGGGAAGCAAGTAGGAAGAAATTAGAAGCTTTTGAGATGTGGTGTTACCGAAGAATGATGAAAATACCATGGACTGATAGGGTTAGAAACGAAGAAGTATTGGAGAAAGTCGGCGAGAAAAGGAGTATGTGGAAAAACTTAAAGAAGAGAAGAGATAGAATGGTAGGCCACTTGCTGAGACATGGGGGAATAGTCCGTGATATTTTGGAGGCAGAAATAGGAGTGAAGAAAGGCAGAGGTAGGCCTAGATTAGACTACTGCTCGCAAATAGTAAGGGATGTAGGTTGTAGCACAATTAGCGAAATGCGTAGGTTAGCACAAGATAGGAGAAGCTGGAGGTTAGCGTCCAACCAGTCTTAGGACTGATGACCTAATGATGATGAGTATAACGATGAATCCAACATTCATCACAGGTTACAGTTCGACTAAGGAAAAGCTCTTCCACAGTCCGATAACCTGAAAGAAGTCCATAATAGATGTTAAGTTGAACGTTTTTTTGCTCCCCTGAAAGAACCCGTGGCACTTAGCAAGCCGAAATCTTGCTGAAACAGAGCTCATCATGGATAATAGACGACCCTTATTAATAATAATAAGGTGACGACCCGCTTGAATGTGTTGTTCTGCTAAACTCGTCCTGGGACGGTGATCATAGGATTATTTTTGGACTTTCTCTCACCATTTAGAGAATATTCTTATAAAGCGCTAGTAACTATGAAAGGGTGTTTTCACCAAACTATTCTAGGAATGTGAGCAATTTCAATGGGACACGCCTGCTCTCGTGTCAAAAATTCAATGATAGTGCGTTGGGCAGCAGACGGATATATATTGTTTTCGCTCATTTTTGCTATTGCCACATTAACATTCTCAAGGCTGCATCGGTTACAATTCTCGCCTCCCATTGTCTCTTTCTATAATTCTCACCAGTAATCAACCCAACCCTGCTTATTCCAAAATTGCCCGCCATAAGGTCTCGTTTATATTGAGCGACCCTCGTATATTACAGAATGTTGTAGAACCATGACTATTGTCATAGATACACATTTGAAATATATAATAAACAATATAAATATTACACTAACTCTTTTAATTTATATGTATGTACATAAAACTGTTGGTTTATATAGACTTAAATATGTTCACCATAAAAACATGATAAGGTAGATTCTTTTAACTATTGAAGTAATTGAAGTAATTTTAAATAAATAGATAATTCCTTAGTTAATAAAACGTTACTTTTAAGTAACGAAGAAACCCTTAACTCCAAGAATTAAATAATTGTTAGAACTGCGTAGGCATAGGAAAAGTGACATTTAATATAAACAGATGCCTTAAAGAGCTTCTGGCCTTTCATTTATCTGTCTGAACCGACAACTTCGTAACGCAAACTAAGGAATTTAACGTGTTTTTGTTTGAGGGGATGGTTTAAGTGCGTAGGCATTATATTTGTTCATATCCTGACATCACGACAACCTGCGCTTATATTGACTATGTTACGTCTAAGATTTTTGTATACAATGTTTCATGTTATTTGATATTCACATAGAGAAGCAAGTAGGCCTGTGATGTATTTCGTGATAGACAATAATTTATAAAATAACTGACTTACTTTAGATTTAGTTTTGCATACGAATTTTACATATCAAAGACTAGTGGGTGAATGAAGATATTTTCATTTTGTTGAGAACTTTTTATCGAAAAGTTTTAACAAGGAAAAAGTCGCCCTTTTACCTCAAACGTTTGTTACATTGTCAACAATAAATTTCTTGTAAGATCCTTTATTTACTACCTAGATCAATTCATACGAAACCTAAATCCTTTTAAATTTTTTATATCAGATGATCCAGCACAGATCAATCTTGCACACCGCCAAGCGCATTCAACAAAGATGTATATGGAAAATAGTTGCTGTGTTTACATTTCTCAATATTTTTAATGAAAAAAAAATGATGAACCCTTCTTCGAAATATATGTATTATTATAGAGAATTGATAAATTAACAGTTAAATACATAACAGTATACCGATTGATGACTAGGTGTAACTACTTAAGTCCTAAAATATGGTATGGGGTTCCATATGCCATTACCTCATATGTATCTTATATCTTATATATTAAAATAAATATTACTTCAAAATGTTTATTTTCTATACATATATCATTCAAATGTCTTATATTTCGCGGAATACTCTGTACATCAAAGAAGGTACGTGTTCGTAGCCCGTCATTATTTATCCTTCAGTCAATCACTTTTCAACCAATTCACTTTTCCTATCTTCTACAGAATACAAAATATTACCTGCAGGATGTAAAATATAAATCATCTGAAATGTTCCCTACATTATTCAGTTTCTAATGTCATTTGCTACGCCATTATCTGACGTAAGAAGACCCCGTCTATAAAATATATCCAAGACGGAAAATATACTACAAATACCACACACATATTTTATGTATGATGCAATAATGTCAAGGCTCAGAAATGTTACGGCGAGAGTTGGAGGAATGGACAATTTAGCTTAGTGTTATGTGAACGTAAAACTCCTTTTGTTTTATTTAAGTACTTGTCAATATTTACCATACCTATCGATAGGTTGCAAAGTTGCAGCAGAGTGATGCAAGTTGCAGAGTGGAAGGTTACACATAAGGATGAGGACAAATACACTCATGTTCAGAGAGAGGTGTCAAATTCTTCTCATTGCATTGGGATTTGAACCCAAACATACAATGAAAGTTTAATACTGAACCCAGTTCGCCACCCCAGGTCTCAATACGAATAATATGGTCACAGCCACTCCTGTGGGAGAACAAACCTATCGTTCATCCATATGTTGGCCGTGGAATAATGTGCCGCACTTATATAGCTCCGCATTGAATCATATTAAATCCTTTATTTTCTATTTATAAATATAATGCTATTTTGTACTTACATATATATAGAGTACTTAAATTTAAATCAAACATAGAAGTACAACATATAAATACATATTTCCTGCCGAAGGTGTTCCTGTACCTGAAACACACATAAGAAGGTAGTAGGGCCGGAGGGCAAAAATACAAGTGGTTCTAGATTTGATCCTTGTGGCACACCAGTGTTAGCTATAAGTTCCGCTTTTATATTCAGCATACAGTACACGATTATTTAATAAAGAATTAAATAGGTTTAATAAGTTATTTGCAACACCAAAGCCACCCGATATTTTAAGTAACTTCTGATGTTATAAACGATTAAATGCTTTGCCGAAATCAGTATATAAAAAGTATATTCTTGAATTAAAAGAACTTAAAGAATCTGAATTATGACATATACACAGACATATGCTGTGTTACATGACTTCACAAAACCTTGTCGGCGTTTTACCTCGGCATAAAAGATATTATTCCAAATAATTTATAGCATATCGAGATAATTCTACATTTATAATTGTTTATTTCTGATTATGAACTAAATTTAAGATTTAATATGTAAGTGATTCCCATAAAACTGGTAAACATTGGATACAGTCTATTACAGCAAAAGAGAGCATTTTGATATTTAGTTTTTAATTTTCCAGCTGTATAGCTATCCAGCTAAGACATTATCTTCAGATATTTCAGCAATTATGAAAAACTGCTTACCTGGTGAATCTGTATGGAGAAAATTAATACCTATTAGACCGTTAGATGGAAGAAAAGTATTTTTAAAATGACTAGAAATACATTAATAAATAAATTTGAAGAAGATGGTCTAGAAGAAGAAGAAAAACAAGAAGAAAAATCAGAAAGAGAATGAGGAGGAGGAGAAGAAGGAGGAGGAAGAATATATTTTTATTTTTTGGAAATACATTTATCAGCAGCAAAATTGTCAGCTCCGTTAAGTAAGAAACAGAAATTCTATAATTTTTAAGGAAGATCTATATAAAAATATTTTCCACTAGGATAATCTTTATTCTACATGATGCCGGTCTACGTTGTTAGAATAGCAGTATGTATATTGATATTTTACTTCACAGCAGCTTTGCTAAAATAAAATCTTTGCTAAAGTAAAAAAGTGTTACTGCTTAAACCAGAGTAGTGTTCACAAATTCTTATTCAACAGCATGCGTCTGAAAATATTTGAAATAATACTATGTTATTTACAGTTAAATAATGTTAATAGTTATATCGCAGTCAGTCAAATTTGAAAGAAATATATGGTGGTACAGAGGGTTTACATTTTAAGGGACAGAACAGAAATATGGTGTAAAAACTTTTTGCTAGATTTTATCATCATAGCCAAGTTATTAATATCCATCTATTGATTAGCTTGTATTTAAAATATAGTTCTAATCAAAATATCTGAGATAACTCTAGTTCAGACAGGGGATGATATTCAGAGTTCCCTTAACCTGATGAATAGAATTTGAATGTAGTATATTCGGTCGAGAAGTGTAGTGGACTACTCTCTGCCATTACTTCGGCAGATCTTCTAAAGATAAATTGTCTCGCAATTATTTTGCAGAAGATCTCCAAATCTCCTGAAATAATCCGGGAATATTGATACCAATCGCTTGCATCTGAATGAGATTGCCGACTCGAAATAAATCCGGGCGTGGGTTCGATTCCCACATCAATGGAATGAGTGCGTCTGTCTGAGGTCGTGATATATATCTCGTGATATACTCGTATACCTCGCGTACAAACACACAAATATGCAGTCAAGATAAATGTGATTAATTCATAGTTTCTCAAATTACATTACAAATTCTTGTTTATAAACATGCCTGTGGTTGTGTTATGAAAATTACAATCGTTTCATAATACACAAAATGTGCAAAAATAAATCAATTTTGTTCCACTAAAGTAAAGACAATTAATAGCCCGACCATAGCTAGTTATATTCTCCAGCCCACTATATGCTCGTACACCAGAATAATGTATTATAAATTGCGTATGAAATCGGATATGATGTATTTGATTTTGTGAAAAGATAAATATAATTTATGGGATCCGCTTTTCCTAATTTAAAGAAAAATACTTCACATTACAAGAAAGTTCATTGTACTTTTAACTAACTTTAATTTATTTCTTTATAATAGGGTCACACATAACCACTCTTCAGTGAAAGTAAACGGAATTCAGTGTTACTTTTTTGTCCTTATGTGCACGTACGTTTTATCAAATTGATTTATAATACCAAAGCAGTAGTTCTCGTCTTTATTAACAGGTACGTTTTAAGTGTAATAATATATAAAAATCGCGGAGCTCGAACATCAGTTGTATTTCTATCGATATCTATAAAAGCTGAAATAACTGGAATGAGTGGTTTTATTACAACTGTAAGCAATAGAATCCCATATGATTTAAAGTAAATCGATGTTCTAATGTTCGATATAACAGCTATACAAAGTACGGGCACTAATGTTCTTTTTTAGACCCTTTCACGGTTATCAGAGCAATTTTTTTGTATTCTTATCACGGCCACAAATTCAGTGCGTAGGCAATATAGCATGGAAACATGATCGTTATTCCCATTGCTATACGGTTTTGAAAGAAACTAACGAAGAGAATAATTCCCTCGGGCACTATGAACATAAAAGGGAGTACCAATAAATGTATATTTAGCACATTTTTGCAATATTAATTCCGTCAAAATTCCAGTACAATATTTTTCGCTCTTGTGTCTAATATTTGATAACAAGTTAGTGGCGTGAAAATGTTATTTATATTTGGATTTCTGGCGTTCTTGTGAAAATAAATGTTGAATACAGCTATCGGCGAATGAAGTAAATTATTCCGGGTTTAAAATAAAATTTATAGAATACTTGCTTACTACAATTGTCAATACAGTAATTATTTCATTAAGAATTCACGAACTATTAATTAATAGTTCAGGAATTCTTAAACTTCGAAAGATAACTGAAGAAGTAACTAAAGTTACTTGACTAATTGTAGTTACTTAGTGGATATACTTAGTGTTTCGTAAGATGTCATTTAAGACTCCATTTGTGTGATATGGACAGAGAATAATCTAAATTATTTTAATTCTCGAGGACTATATGACTATTGTATTAAGTACCTTTTAGTAATTTCAGGTATATAATATACTTTATACAATATTTAACTTAAAATTAAGTAGCTAAATTATAATATTTATTAACAAACAAAATTATTATGTGAGGAATAAAATAATTTATTTATATATTGATAAAAACTAGAGATTAAAATAATTAATGACGTATACAAAGAATTACTGATGTGATACTTAAGAACAGTATAAACCCCAAATTTTAAATTATACATGGCGTCAGTATTTCTTATTTGTCGAATGAATTTATTATTTAAATGCCGCTCCCCAATGAACTATTGTATGTTTTCTATATAAGTGATTTATTTTCCTCGAATGAAGCCTAACGAGTGTCAGAACTGTGACAATATATACAGAATGGCTTCTTATAAGTCTCAATATTTTCTTAAGATTATTAAAAAAAAACTAAATAAATACTTGGGAAAGTATCCTACTTCTCTGTTTCATCATTTTATTGAATATTTCTAAAATCGTTAGCCACACTCTGCAAATCCCTTATGAGCGTAGTTTTTGAGAAAAATCTGATAACGAAAAATAAAAACATTGTTATCCTTAAAGAGTGACTGAAAAATTATGTTTACATATCCGAATATCTTAAAGATTATCTGAAGAAGGTATATACAAATTTTGCATATAAAAATAAAAGTATTTATTGTACATCCTTGTTGATGCATATTTTAGGATGTTAAACTCACATACATTATGCTATAATGGGGAAGAGCCTTACTACAGTTCATTCCAGAGTTGAGGGTAAACTATTACATACATATCTAAAGGCTGGTCACGTTTTACATGCATTTTTGAACGAGTTGGTGTGTGAATTTGGCTGTAAAACTCTTCTAAAGAATATAAAAGTAATATATGACTACACTCTTTATTTTTTCATTACATATTATGAGTTATCGAAGTCTTAAATCCTTAAACATATTATGTAGGTGACTTAGAATATGATCTGCCATTACGGATAAACAATTGCAATTATTACATATGCGTAAAGTAACATTTTGTACTTGTTTGTTAATAATACATTTAATGCCGAATAAAGTAAATTGTAAAAGGCAATAAATTCAGTTAGATTAGTGATTTTCTGTTAAATTTAATGCCATCAAGTGAATTAAATATTTTGTTCAGAACACTTAGAGTAGAAGAAATGAGTTTTTCACACAACTTGAGCAGTTGATATAGTGAAAGTGGTAATTCCGGTTAACGAGGGACGTAGTCAGCGATATGTGACTAATTTATTAGAAGTTAAACAATCGATAGTTAATGCAACAGTTAAAGGTTTGAATGAACATGGAAGTTAGTGTCGTACCCAGAACAAAACCGTAAGAAGTCTACGGATGCAAGAGATGGCGTTATCTTAGCCTTAAGAATCAGGTATTCTACCAGTTTAGAGCTAAGCAGAGCCCTAGCAGCAGCTCTAATTATGGTAACTTCTGGACGAACGGTCAGGAAAAGGCTTAGTGGAGGAGGATTGGAGAGTAGAGGAACAGGTATTAAACCGCTGCTCACTAGAGAACGTAGAGTTACTAGACCACGTCTTGCAAGAGAACACCTAAAGTGGGCCATTAACTATTGGAAGCGAGTATCGTTTTCAGACGAAACAAAAGTAAGTCTTAATTTACCAGATGGGCGCCAACGAGTCTAAGGGAGGCCACAAGAGAGATTTGCTGCCTGCGATATCTCTTCGAGGATTCCATTTTTTAGTAGATCGATAATGTTCTCAGGAGGAATTTGTTTAGATGGCCGCATGGATTTATTTCCCATACAAGGCATATCCATGAATGCATATGTCTAAGTAAAAAATATCGCAAAAGAACATGTAATGTCATTTGTTCTGTTTGTAGGGAACGACTTCATTTTTATGCAAGCTAACACTCGGCCCCATTTTACTAGAGAGGCACTAACTGGACTACTTTCAATTTGTGAATATTCCAACTATGGGCTGGCCACCAAGAAGCCTAGATCTGAACTCCACAGAGCAGCTATGGGATGCACTAAAACGATGAACTAGGCGCCACATACCTGACACCCAGACGACTCGGAGCAGTGACAAGAGATGGAGGAGGATATATACGCTACTGAATTCAAATTCTTACGATTTAAGTTTACCTCCGATTGTTTTTCATTACCACTATTTTCATTGCATTCGACGTTATTAGTTATACCTGTTATTAGTTAATGTTTTCCCGATGATACCATTTTAACGTTACATTAGTTGAAATAATTTAATTATAATATCACGTAGGTAATACGATTTAAATCTCCGAAAAAAGAATAAGTTTCACTGGTGCGTTAATTTTGCCCAAAAAAGGTTTAGGTTTAATTGTAAACAAAAAATAAACGGTTTTAAAACCTTAAAACGGAGTTTTCCTCACTTAGAATATCTCTAACTCGAAATTGAGTGGCCGATAAAAAATAAACCAACACATAAATGCAGAATATGTGTTTTATGCGACAATATTACTTTTTTCAATTTTTGTCAAATAGTCCACCGTCGTGCTTTCTCATGACCCATGGACAGGGTGGGGTGTGTCCTATCCACCTCAAAATCAATAGATGTTGTCTGGTAGACGTCCTTAATCAGAATCAGTCGAAACTAACAAAAAAATAAATTGGAATAGTCCACCATTGTGCTTTCTCATGACCCGTGAACTTGGTAGAGTGTGTCCTATCCACCTCAAAATCAAAAGGTGTCGTCTGGGAGACGTCCCTGATCAGAATCAGTCACAACCCGATCGATCCGACACGATTTAGTTGAGTTATCGTGCTAACAAGATTCTTAAATTCCAACGACAACGACGAAAACGATGAAAACGACACACACAGCTAAATTTAAAATTTTTTTTTTTGATTTTGGCTCAAAGACAAAAAATAAACGCTAAAGAAATTATTTTCTTGACTTTTCTTTACACGATTACTTTTCCGGGGTGCGGAAAAGTAAAAACACTATCGATTCTTAACACTTTTCATTTCGGACAAGAAGTGCTCTACATGTAGCAAGATAGGTTCCCATATACTACTTCACTTAAATAAATACTCCTAAAGGGCTTATATGATGCTTACTCTCAAACCGATGTACAGCACTTTACGCGAATGGTTTCAAAAAGAGTTTTGTCACAGGACCTGATGGGATGTAAAAAGGGGATTTAGCTGATTACTTATTTATAACCTTCACACATGATTTACGGGTCGGACCCGATTAGATTTCCGAGCGTAAAAGAATTAAGTTTTGGCGGATTTATGGGACAGAAAACCCAATTTATCCTCTTCGTAGTCTCGTTATAGCATACGGTAAGGTACGAACACAAAATATACATTGTCCCTATTATCACACTGGCATTAATCGCTAAGGAATTTGAAAATTAGGACAATGGGTTGTAAATGTACCGAAATATATTGAGAACTTAATTGATTTAATTGATTATTCTAGAAGGCATACAAATTTATGTATACACTGAATCAATACATAATCATTTATTGTATTGTAATTATATATATATATATATATATATATATATATATATATATATATATATATATATATATATATATATATACGGACTTCTACGGCTGTCGCCGTCTCTCCGTCCTCAGTTTCCACATTTTTCTTTCATGACACATTTCCTCGGTTAAGTCTCTTGATCTCATTGCATCATCTACGTCATTTCTCCAGCTTCTTCTAGGTCTTCCCCTCTTTCTTTTTTCTGGCGGAGTCCACTCTAGTATTTTTCTTGGCCACCTATGTTGCCCCATTCTTTTTGTATGTCCGAACCATACCAATTGTTTCTTTTCGACCTCATCTATAATATCTTTTTCAATGCCAATATTCTGCCGCCTAATTATTTCATTTCTAATTCTTTCTGTTCTGGATATCCTACAACTTCTTCTTAGATAGTCCATTTCTGTGGCCAACATTTTTCTTTTGTTTGCTTTATTTAAATCCCACACTTCCGCTCCATACATAATTACGCTTTGTACGATGCTTTTGTAGATGCGTAGCTTGGTGTCTTTCCTTATATTCTTTTCCCACAATATTGAGTTTAATGCTCCAATAAATTTTCTACCTTTATTAATTCTTTCCCTCACTTCATCATTGCTGTTTCCCTGTTTATTAAAGGTAACTCCTAAATACTTGCACAATTGCACTCCTCTAATTACACCGTTTTCTAGTTCCAGATCATTACATTCGCCACAGCCGGCTGCCAGATATTCACACTTGTTTAAATTTATTGTAAGTCCAGCTCGTTCATACTCTTCTCTTAGCTTTCTCGTCATGTAGCTCAGATCTTGTTCATCTTCCGCTATCACTACCTGGTCATCTGCAAAAAATAGGCTGTAAAGTGTGCCGTCTCCCACTTTAAGACCCATGTTTCTGCATTTTCTTATCCACCCTTGTATCGATCTGTCAAGATATACATTAAATAGAGTGGGAGACAGACAACATCCTTGTCTTAAACCTTTCGATGTTCGGAAATATTCTGTATGCCTGTTATTCCCAGTTTTTATTGCGGCACAATTATCTTTATAATAGAGTTGTGTAGCTTTCATTAAATATTGGTTTATTTCCAGGTTTCGCATTTCTGTCCATAGTTGTAATATGGGGACACTGTCATAGGCTTTCTCTAAGTCTATTAGGGCTATATGTGTTTCTCTGTTATGTTGGGTACGTTTTTCCATGGCAAGTTTCAGTGTGAAAAGGTTATCAATTGTCGATCTGCCCGCTCTAAATCCTGACTGCTCTTCCGGTTGTTTATCTTTTATGTCTTCTTCTATCAAGTTCTTAAGAACTCGTGAATATATCCTTCCTATTGTTGGTATCACCGCTATACCTCTGTAATTTTTCGGATCATCTTTAGGCCCCTTCTTATATATAGGTGTTATATAGGAAGTTCTCCATTCCTTTGGGGCTTCCTCTCCATTTAAGCACCTTTCATATAGATTTTTCAGCATTTGTGTTAGTTTCAATGATCCGTATCTTATAAGTTCAGGATATATTCCGCCAGATCCGGGTGATTTTCTTATTTTTGTGGATTTTATCGCCTCTTGTACTTGCGATATCTCGAGATGTATGTGATCAGCATTGAGTGGTTCTTGATCTTCTCTCATATATTGCGGTCTCTGCTCTTCTAACAGGTGTTTAAAATGTTGTGTCCACTTTGAATTTGTTATACCGTTTAGACTAGTTCCTTGTTTGTTATTTGTTCTCATTAATTTTATTGTCTTCCAGGCTTCTGAACTTCGTGTACCTCCTATCTGTTGATCTATGTAGTCGCATCTTTTAATCCAAGATTGGTTCTTCTTCTTTAATACTTCTGCCTTTATTTTTCTATTTGTTTGCTTATATTGTCTATTGTCACTTATATTTTCTAATTGTCTTGTAATTACCTTTGCTAATTTATCTAAAATACACCGCAGAAAAGTGTCAAGGTGCAGTTGTACAAGGAATTATTTTTATAATAAATGGTGCTTGTAAAAAGGAAGAGGAATTTTAATGGACAGAAAAAGTCCATAGGTGTTAAATCGCAAGATCGTGGAGGCCATTTGTGGTCAAGAAAACGGGAGATACTCGTGCAAAACCGTGAATGTTTCACGGGTGCTATGCATCGTCCTGCACGGTGGCACCGTCCTCCTCAAACCACATGTCTTCAAGAGCAATATGTTCCAATTGAGGCACAAGGAATTGGGTTATCATATCATAATAATATTTACCATATACAAGTTAATGCATTATATGCCTCGTTTTTAAATGAAAATGGTCGAAATTATTCAAATCACAATGCATACCAAGAAATTATATGTTAAGGATGCATTTGTTTCTCATCTTTCAATTATTCGTGGATTTTCTGAGCTCCAAATGCAGCAATTTTGCCTATTAACGAAACGACTAAGATGAAAAAGGGCCTCGTCGCTGAAGATGAAGATGAGCGACAGATTTTCTCTACCAAATCGGCGTTCACTTCTTGTTGTTCAATCATCCAATTAGTGAACTCTCTTCGTTGTGCATGATCTGTTGACATAAATTGTTGAGTCAATTGTATTTGTAAGCATGGAGATGCAAATCTCTAATGAGAATACAGTGAAGAGTGGCTGTTGAAATGTACAGTTCTTATGCATGATGACGAATCGAGGTCCCTGGACTCTCGGGTACACTGTCGCGGATGTTTTGTTGTCAACGATCACTACGAGCCTATGTCGTGTGTTTCACATCAATAATCGAATCAGTACTTTATAATTTTTCCGTTATTCTTTTCACAGTTAATAAATGTGGAGCTTTATTTCTACCAAAAATTGGATGCCCTTTACGAATCGTAGCAATCAAACTTTCACCATTTTGATAGTTATTTAACAATAAGAACGCGTTATTGTATCATACGGAGCTCCATGTTTACTAACTCCTATCTGTCCCCTATCAACCCGTCATAATTATTGATCTATCGAATCAAGACAACCAAATTGGCGCGCAATTTAAATATTGTGCCCTTATTGTAACATCCTCGTACTTATTTTGAATTGAACTAGGTCCAACAGCGTGGCTTGACGTAGAATAACAATCAATCTAAACTTAACATTTTATACGATGAAGCGTGGTTTCATTTGTGAATATGTAGAACGCTGACAAGCATATTTTTGTTGACTCTCCATTATACCCTTACAAGATTGGCGTTTGAATGGCAACTTCTCGCAGAAAAATACCTGGGCCCGTTTTTTCAATTTTATCAGCTGTATAGAAACTTGCACTTAATTTGTTTAATAACTACATGACTGTGATCTTAGGTATCGTTATTTTCAGCAAGATAGTGCAACAGTACATATAGCTTTCTTCAGAAACTTCTCTGATGATTGGCTGCTAAGTTTAGATACACAAAATACGTTTTTTCCCTGATTTCTTTGTTTGATTACGGACAATTTTGTGTTCCCATACTTAAAATAGATGGGATTTTCAGAGCTCCGGTAGCGAACTTCAAAGAATTTTTGAAGTGCGTGTAACCATAAAGGTTGACATGTCTTTGCATCCATAAATGACTTAAGAGTATGTCTGGGATATCATGAAAAATGTCGGTCAAGGGTAAATGATCAAAAAATTCGAGATACTACTCATAGGGTTGGATAAAAATAGAACGGTCATTATTGTAGTGGCGTAAAGATTTTTGAAATTAAGTAGGTGGTAGAAAATCAGAATCACGTTGGCATTTCAATAAGGAGCAACATATCATACTAATGAAGATTAGATTTCTATCGAAATTTGCATACACACGTACATTACTATATTGGTTACTGTTAAGGAGAATATAATAAACGTGTTGTATTCTACAGCTAGTTCGTTTATCTTCAACTGACATAATTCTCTAAAGACCCTTTCAGAAATACACAAAAACAGTTACCTAAACTATAAAGCATACAGGCCTTATTAATTCTTACGGTAAAAAGTAATGGTGTTGTCATACTGACACTACGGCACTGTTTTTTATTTGTCAACTTGCACTTTGCGTACCATTGAAAGACAATGTCATGAGACGCTTTAATGTCTATTGACCAAGATGACTTTTCAATTCTTAGTTAATTCAGTACTGCATATATTTTAGGGGAATCTATAGTAAGACGGAACTATTAATTAACAAAATTAGCAAGATAATATATAACTATATATATGTTGATGATTGCACACGCCTTGTGTATTTCCTATTAATTTCAACACACTTTCTAAAATCTTATATACTTATTCTCACATACTATAGTGTTATATCTTTGATTGCAGAAGAATGTAGATAAAATGCGTTGCGTGTTTTATTTAAATGAGAAATGAACGGAATTTTTAAATTACTGGGTGAAAGAATAGGTCACGTGATGTAAACTTTTATGACTAAGAAAATGTGTTTCGAAGGACAAGGAAGGTCGTGGTTTAGAAAACACAATTAACATACTCTTATATTCGATTTATTATCCATGAGGAATATCTGGCGGGTGTTCTTTGATTGCTAGCCAAAATTAAGTCTGGTGTCATTGGAAAATTTTCAGTATTTATGCATGCTTGCATATTTAGTGCAATTCGTTAGTAATATTATGATTCAAGACATATTAATTTTGATAATTTTAGTTCTTAGAATAAACATTATTTTCTAAAAGTCATATTTAGAAACATAACGTAGTCTGGCGCTAATCCTTACTAACCCTATATAATTAATAATAGTTAGTAACCCTATACAATAATAACTGCATGCTAGACAGTATTTCTTGCATATTGTTACATAAAATGTATTATTTTAATAAGTAATAATATATGTCAGCGATGTTATGCCAAGTGATTTATGTTTAGAGTTTTTAGTTTTTAATAAACTAAATATACACAAACGTTTTTATTTGAAGTTAACTTGAGAAAATATTTTTTTACAGCGATCTTTTTAGCAAAGGGCATAATTTGCTTATCTATAGCGATTCCTAGATATCGTCTTGTGTTGACTATTGAACAAAAATATATTTATATACTTTTTCCTTATTTTGAAAATATGAATATTCAAGAAATTAATCGAGGAAGCCGTTACTCTGTGGTAGTTCATAATTCACAACGGAAATGAGTTAAACAACTATTAAGTTTTATACCACTATATTTTCACAGAAACGTGACTGCAGTTTCGACAATTATGTCATTTTCAAACGATGATTCAACTAAGAATAAAATACAAACATTCTGTTAGTATAATATATACTATCCAAATGCAGGGACTAAGTGTTATGACAATAAACAGGTAGTTAAGGTTATATGAAACGTGTTTTCCAAATGGTGGAATCCCGACCATCAAATTGTGGGAATTTTCATGAATATTATTAAGAACTATTATACAAAGGGTCTATTAATTTGGGTGATACTAAAAAGAGCAGAATATAGTATATCCACTTGATCATTTAACAAGCTAAAATTATCACTATGGTTGTATTTATAGATTTCTATTGCTTCTAACCAATTAAGTTTTAAACCTTTGCTGGCATAGTGTTGGATTAATAACCCCCCTGTATAATAGTTGTTAATAATATTCATGGAAATTCCCACAATTTGATGGTCGGGATTCCACCATTTGGAAAACACGTTTCATATAACCTTAACTACCTGTTTATTGTCATAACACTTAGTCCCTGCATTTGGATAGTATCTATTAAAGGAACAGAATGTTTGTATTTTATTCTTAGTTGAATCATCGTTTGAAAATGACATAATTGCCGAAATTGCAGTCACGTTTCTGTGAAAATATAGTGGTATAAAAACGTAGTAGTTGTTTTACTCATTTCCGTTGTGGATATGAATATTATTAAGCCACTACATAAGGAAACTTTTACGCGCAACTGTGTAAAATGTTTCTTGAAGGTATATGCCTTTCCTTTAAAAATGGAAAACAGAAACTGCCTCCTCAAATTTGTTACCAGGAATATCCAGAAACATTGATTCGAAAAATACGAGAAATTCTAAACGACTTAGGAAAGCAGGAGGTGTGAAGGTTTCTATCCGCTTTCACCGTTACTGACATGACAAGAACTGATATAAATACGGTACGTATTTACATAAAATATGCAGCAGGCAGACACAAATATATCGCCTAAATAGTACAAGGGGGCTTAGTTATAATGGAACTAAGATTGGCGTTGAAATTCCTGAATGAGGTTTCTAACAATATAAAATTAAAATTTAAGTTGTGAATAAAATAAAAAAAAATCAGCTTTATCTAGAGAGGGATGAATAAAAAAGTATATTGTTTTCAATGGTTCGATCGTATGCCAGTAAATGTGATAAATTTTTTAATCAAGAAAAATTTGTGTATATATTTAATACTTGATGTTAAAATAAGTTAAATTTTATTTTGTTATTCAAATTCCACTGATAATAATGAACTTGAATTGATTTAAATCAATGCCTGTTATAAGGAAATTACTTCTTCAAATTATTTCCGAAATTATTTTAGAAATTATTTGTTCAGTTTTTAAATATGTCTTGATAAGTTTCAAATTGGCATATTGACTATACTGTTATATTTAATTGATTTCACAATGCTGTAATTGCAGTGAATTATAAGTTGGCTGTAAGTCGAATGACCATGGATTACGGAAAATTATGCTGGATGTAGTAGACCTATATGTGTAGAGAAATTTAGTGTACTACCTAGTATGGCAAAAAGAAAATATTGTAGGTATCAGTCAGTATACATTAAATATCCCTAATTGCAATGATGTAAGCCAGCTTTATATAATTAAATTTGAGATCAACAAATAAGTGACCTGAAAAAGCAAGAAGCGGGTAACGAGCAGTAGCATTGCTCGCCTGGCATCCCCTTATTTAATGGCCCTTAAATAAATACTACACATTAGCGGTTCTGGAATAAAACTACGGTCAATTGTACTGATAGAATTGTAATCTAAAACCGCAAGAGAAAATTATGAGCTGCAAGTTATACGACAAAATACTGTAAGTGCTTTAAGCGAACCCTTAATTGTATTATAGTCTGGTTTATATCAAATATGCCAAATAATCAATTACGGTTTTCCGAACGTTGAATAATATTTATCTACGTACCTCCTTCTTGTCCAGAGGGCCAGCAAAACCGTGCTATTGCCAATAACCGTGACGAGAAATATAATCGCCAGGGTGGCGATCTCCACGCGAGCCAGATTCTCATCCCTATCTATGAGTGAATTCTCCACCCCGATGGCTATATTAACTTCTTCATTCTTCGACAAGTTTTCCGATGTAAAATTCATGACGAGTTCTCTTCCGGCAAACATGTGAGGGTCAGGTTGTGGTGCGATCTGTAACAATAGAAGGAAAATTGATAATCGATTACGTATATTATAGGGAGAAACAACAGTGAAGTGGATTAATATTACAAGCACAGGTGACACGACGTCGTAGAGATACAGCTGTAAACAATTTTTTTTTCTCCAATTTTTCCTATTTCACATGATATAGACCTACGTTGAAACAAAGACAGTAATATAGATAAATATAATAATAGTAGTGTATTTTCACTTTAGCCATTCCAAAAAAAAAACAAATGTGGCCGTCAAAATAAATATACAATAAAGGAGATACTATATGTATAAAATAAACACATTAAAAGTTAATATAAAAACAAAATGCGTCTTTCAGTTTAAAAAGCTTTCACTGAGTAAAAATATTCGTCAATTAGAAATTTATAAATTATTTTAGGAGGTTCTTAAAGTTTTTTTCTGTTTACGCTTCATTAACTTAACTTGTGATACTTAGTGTCCCTTATAAAATATTATCAGGGGTGATCCATAATCGAATAACACCCGACTCAGAAGAAATACCAGGCGAATACCAATGTGGATTCAGGAAAAATAGATCAATTAAGACAAATACAGGAGAAATGCTATGAATATAACATAGATATGCATTATGTGTTTATAGACTTCAAACAGGCATTCGACAAAGTACGTACGAAGAAAATGCTACAAAGTTTAACCCTCCTAAGAATACCCCGAAAATTAGTAAAAATGGTAGAAATCACCATGGCAGACTCGACAGCAACTATAAGAGTACCACAGCAGCTCAGCGAAAAATTTAAGGTGAAAGCCGAGGTAAGACAAGGAGACGCTCTCTCGGCAGTGCTTTTCAACTTAGTACTAGAAGCAGCTACCAGAAAAGTGAATAGAGCTGGAAGCATCATAAATAAATCCACACAAATACTTGGGTATGCGGACAATATTGCGATAATTGCACGTGACCTTGCCTCCTTGAATCAAACTGCCATAGATTTTGAGCCACAGGTAAATAAAAGAGACCTACAAGTGAACAAAGACAAAACGAAATATATGTATTGCTGCAGGAATGCGTGAGAATAGACGGCGGTCAGATTGAAAGCGTCAAGACGTTCAATTTCCTTGGCACCAAAATTGCCAATAATGGTTACGTCCAAGGTGAAATAAGCGCAAGAATCCTAAAAGGAAATAAATGCTACTATGCTTATTTAAAATTAATAAGGAGCAGCATACTAAATAGAAGATTTAAGATCACAATCTGTAAGACACTTATAAGATCCGTAGTAACCTATGGATGTGAAACATGGACACAAACAATGATGAAAATCAATTAATAATATTTGAGAGAAAGATCATTAGAAGAATATACGGCCTAGTGCAAGAAAACGGTATGCGGAGAATAAGAATGAACCACGAAATTGATGCACTTATAAAAGGAGAGGATATAGTAAGATGCATAAAAAGTCAAAGGAAAAGGTGGTTAGGACATGTATACAGGATGGAGGGCGAGAGAATTGTGAAGAGAATCCTTGAATGGAAACCTCAAAACACAAGACCAAAAGGGCGACCCAAGGAAAGGTGGATAGACGATGTGGAGGAAGACCTAAAAACTCTAAGATTAGGAAACTGGAGGAGAATAGCGGTAGATAGAACCAGATGGAGGAACATAGTAGAGCAAGGCAAAACCCACCAAGGGTTATGAGCTAAAAGAAGAAGAAGTAATAAGGTGAATTTTCATAAAATATACTGTTATGTCGAAGGATGTTTAGCATTTCGCCGTAACATCTATCGTCTTGATGGTAGTAGCCATTAAGTATAAGTTTTGCCAAACTTTGTCTAATAAATTTTCCGAAATTACATATACACAGGACGAAGCTAAAATTTTATGAAATAAATAATTTATGTACGTTCTTCGAGGATGTATGTTAAAAGATGAGCACCACTAACCGCGTTCGAAGAATAAAAACTCTATTTGTTGAGATAGCTCTACCTCATAGTAAGATATTATATGACATTGTGTATATGCGAAAACATGTTTATATATATTTAATAAGGAAATCAGATCAAGGATTTGTTATAAAATGTTCATAGCAAAAAAAGTACTATTAAGCTTCTTACATATATAGGTATAATTTATGTGAATTTTACTATCAATAACCATCTCTATCAACTTCTTCGGATATTTTTAAACTATGTTGTAAATTAAGGTTGTAATTAATTGACTTTTTCTACGTCAAATGTTAAATAATTTTCAAGATTGAGTGCTGAAGCTCCACAGGGTTTAATTTGAATACCACTACAGATGTGTCAGCTACGCACATTGATTTACTTCCAAATAAGGTTCATCTGGTAAGTTTATTGATGTAGCGAAAATATTAATGTCTCAAGGACCGTACTTCATTATACGGTCATAAGTATTTCATTTAATTTCACTTTATCTGAATACCTTTATTAGTCTTAAAACAGTACAAGTCAGTTGTGGGTTATAGATCATAATGAAATATGCCACATGGACATATTGTATATAGTTTTATTTGCTGAACAATTACTCATTGGCATATACACTATTTAAGAGTATTAAGAAAACTTTTCTTATTTCCGATAAGAGTAAAATATTGTCAGTAATACACAAGGAATACAAAACGCATAAAGAGACTACTTAGTCTTCAAAATTAAACATGCGAGAAAACATTAAAAAGTTATCCGTTTTAATGAAGATAATTTATTCAGTTTGATTTTCCATTACGATTATTTATACAAATTCTCAATCATATCGATGACGTGGAGAGGGAAGATAATGTGGAAAGGGAAGGTGACGTAGAAGGAATGTTTAAGGAGTTTTAATTACTTCTATTAGTATCATAAAAAGGTTCTTCCAACTATCTTCAGAAATTTTTTATATGAATTGGAACTACTTGTTGAATTTTATTGTTTTTATTTTAATTCTATTAATCAATGCTTCTTCGAAATTATATCAGTTTCCTAGAAGTTTCCTATTTGATATCGGAAAAGTAACTTAATTTTTCGATCTGTGATTAATAGAACTTTTCAGTTTTCAGAAATTGGACTTTATTCTTGAAAACACCGAATGACTGTAAAAAACTTAAACGTACGACCATGTCAGATGCAATCAAGGCCTATTATTGGCGGACTATTCCAGATGTGTTGCGTACTGTCACTGATTTGATACTAATTTAGTGAAAGTCGATGTGCCAAATATATTTATCTGGTGTCCTCTTTCGGGGTGTGTTAATTTCGATAATATGTGAAGCTCTGATATAACGTATATTTTGGTTAAATCTCCACTATATCCTCGCAAAATTGGTGTCTGAATGGCAGTTTTTCGTAAAAGAACAATTGCGCCTATTCTTTTAAATATCACCGTCAATACATAAGGGTATAAAGACCATATTTTAATTGAATCTATTTAACAATTACACAGTGATGAACTTCAGCATGGATATTTTTAGCAAGATCGTGTGACAGCACATACAACAAGAAATTATTACTTTTCTTCGCGAGTTCGTTCATGACAAGCTGATAAGTTTACACACACCAGATGAATCTTATTCGAGATCCCCTTGCTTGACCATTGTGGACTATTCTGAATTACCTTTACCTATTACAGGAACATAAGATATTTAGAACTTCTGTATCTAATTTGCAAAAACTAAAATAAAGTACTGTTGAAGAATATGCAATCATAACGATAGAAGCAAGAGGAAAAGGATCTCACAAAGATGAATATTTTTCATTTCTTGACCACATTTGATGTATTTGGAGGTGATATGTAGATATTTAATATTACGGTATTTAACTTTTAGACATAGAAAAAGGAAGAGGTGAAAGTACCATAAAAAATAGGCGTCTAAAAGTGTTAGGAGAGCTATACAACTCATCAAAAATGTATTTCAAAATAAATATTCAAAAGGAGTATTTAAAAATATTTGAAATGCTCCAAGCGAAGCTAGTTGAAGCAATTTCATGAATAGTTCTTTCCAATAAAATGCCTTACTAAAATATGTTGCTTGCTAACCTACTTTTTCTATTTGGATGTAACTTATACTATTCTTTTTCTTTTAAGATAAACAGAGATGTTGCAAGCTGAGAATATTGAATATTTAAATTGAATGGAGTTAACCATTACTTTGTGATAGTTGATCATCTGATAAAATTTTTTAGTAACAAAGTTAAGTGTTTTACGGTATCATAATTTAAATTCATACTTTTTAGTATAAAACCTGTCACTTTTGATATCTATCCTATCACGAGAAGAACTCTTTAGTAACTTTATCGATATAAAATAATTAGAAAGAGTAGCTCATTGTTAACATAAAGTGGAATTATTAAACAACAATACTGGTATTTATTGAATAGAGTGAGTAATACTATATATAAATATTTATTGAAGGTAATACTACAGAAGTGATATAGTGTTGAAAATGCTTACCAAATTTTTTCAACCCACCTATTTTCGAGGATGCTGAACACGAATCTGGTTTCAGTTTCATCCGCTCGAACACAGTCTTCGAGAAAATGGATTTTCCACTTTTCCAAAATACATGTCACTTTCTTTACCAATAATCTTCACTTCACACTACGTAGGTAGCTGATATTAATACCAGTAGATGCTACAACACTTCCTTTATACATATCATATATTAAACCGTCATAAAACCTATTATTCATTACGATTTTCTTAATTTCCTTCAAATACTTACAATTCCGATACAATTGTCGGCCGTTGTAATATTTTAAATTGTACGCCCTCTATGTGAAACCATATGTACTGATTAGTATACGGGGAGCTCCAAAAGTTAATTAAGAATATTAACAACTAAATACGATATTATTTTGAAGGAACCTAACATAACCGAGCCTAACATAATCTAACTGTCTACTTGTTATGGTTAGGTTAGGTTAGGTTGAGTTAGGTGAGGTTCCTTCAAAATAACAGTGTATTTAGTTCAGTTAATATTCATAGTTAACTTTTGGAGCTCCCTGTATATTAATTACTACATGTGGTTCCGTATAGAGGGCGTGCGATTAAAAATATTATAATGGACGACAATTGTATCGGAATTGTTAATATTTGAAGGATATTAAGAAATGCCTAATGAATAATAGGTTTTATGACGGCTTAATATATGGTATGTATAAAGAAAGTGTTGTAGCATCTACTCGTATTAATATAAGTTATCTACGTAGTGTGAAGTGAAAATTATTTGATAAGGAAAGTGGCATGTATTGCGGAAAAGTGGAAAATCCATTTTCTCCAAAAATTGTGTCCGAACGGATAAAACTGAAACCAGATTCGTGTTCGAACCTCGAAAATAGGGCAGTAGGAAAAATTTGGTAAGCATTTTCAGGACTTTATCACTTCTGTATAATTACCTTATTGAAGGATATCTTATATAAGAAAACCGAACAGAAATGGCAAATAAACAATACAATAATAGTTAACTAAGAGCAGATAATAGGTACAAGTAGATATGAGGTGAAAACTGAAACTTCATAGTTCTCGCTCATTGTCCGCTACTTAGTAATGAATGAGGATTTAAAAAGGTCAAGAAAAGGAGGTTGGAACGAATGATTACTTGAACTAATTTGTGCATGCAATAACTTACATCAATCATTATAGATATGTATCACAAATACCATTATTTCGTCTCTTTGATCTACGAAAACAAAAATTAAAATGCAGAACCAAGTTACGCGAATTATTCTTATGTGTCTAATTAAAACAGAGAACATGAACACGTTGTTAATTTTTGTAGTGTAAACGTGCCACACATATACAATAACGGCTTTACCTCTGAGTTTAATTTCTATTTTAATTTTTATAACGTCACATGCATATACTTGATATAATATATATTCTTTGGCACGAAAGTAAACGAAATTACTTTAATTAAAACATGAGGTTAATGTCTGTAGTATGCACGTAATGTGATCTGTTCGTGTCACAGTTTCTAAACATTATGAAATAAATCTTCCAACGCCGTAAATTTGCAAAGAAAAGATCAAATGAGCCTTTCTATAGAGATTACACATCATTAGGTTTGATTATTTATTGATCAAATAAATCAGGTGCATAGTAGGATAAAGCAGGTCATTTAACCAATATTTAGATTAAGAAAATAAATGTTTTAATTGAAATAGCTGGCATATTTCCACAGATCTATCATCACTGCTTGTCTACACGCTATATCTTGCCCAATCGTTATCTATATTGGAAGTTATGGTGAATAAGGAAAGAGTCGAGTAAGGTATAACATGTATTGCAATTAAAGGGCCATTATCTTTTATATTTACATAAAAAATAATGCACGTAAGAATCTGTGGTATGTAATAACTCACTACGGGAATAATTGAGAAACGCCATCTGCCAGTTAACCTTTCGTCGGGCGCAGCCGATCCGTGAGATTCGGCAGGCACTTTTTTCACTGGCGTTTAAACATAGGAATGCGATCCTGCTATTGCGCGTGTGCACCTTTATTAAGTGGCGTCTAAACAAAAGAGCGCATGTGCATCTATACAGCACCAAATTTAAAATATGGAACCAACTTTTTAATTATTATTGCAAGCATAGGTATATTTTGTTTTTATGAATTGTACAAAATATTCGTACAATCATATTTCTTTCATGTTTAAGATTTTTTTAAATATATTAGATTTTAATTTTTTCACGGTATCAATGACATTCCTCAAAATGTTATTTAAATCTTAATTTATGCATGGTGAGAAGTAGACAATTTTGTTATATGAGTCAGTTATGAGTCATTTAGGATGTGAAAACTTGAAAGCATTTGTATAAAATTTGGGGATAGTAATCTTACTGTTTCAGTAAGGTTAAGTAAACACTAATTCTAACCAGAAAAATTGTATTTTTAAGTACCTACGTTAAACTACAACAATTAATTCATCAGCTATCATTGGAAACTACCTCTGAACCTGTAAGTGTTTCCTTGATTATTTGGTGCTCCTTTGGATTTTGTTTTTTATTATTAGAACTGCTTCTTCTTTTTCTAGTAGAATAAAATGATCGTTTTGTTATATTCTTATTTGATGGTTCTTGTTTCCTGCTTGTATTTTTGACAATTAAGAAATTATCATTTCCAATGTTCATTACACTTTTCATACTTTTGGATTTCTCTAATATGAATAGCAATTGTTCCTTCGAATGGTTTTCAGTTTTTATTTTGGAGATTACTTCTAATAAATTGGATTCTATACCATTTATGAAATTTTCTTTGGAATACTTCGATGGCAAACATAAGGTAGAATCTCTAGCCAGCATTTTCAACTCAGTGTCATCTTCAATTTTATTTTTTGCTTCATAAGTCCCACCTGAATACTTTTTAAGGCGAATATAATGTATATGCCTACATATACTATTTTTAATATTGAATATCCAAAATCATAAACTAGAAAACATGAACAAAAAACACTTTACATAACCATTAACCTCAAATAAATTTCTACGGACGGTCTACGTTGTAGAACGCAGCGAGATACCCAGTGCGCGTGCGCACTAAAAAGTTCGCATTCCTATGTTTAGACGCCAGTCTTTTTTCTTTGCCCTTTCGTGTGTATTACGAATTTTAACTCGAACTCCCTCATAGCTTCCTAGCTTTAAACCACTCTTCTCGATATGGTGTAAATTTTTTTAATGCATTCCATGGCCATGTATGGTCCGCCTGAATCTGTCAGATGCATTGCGCCTGATTACGTTATTATTGTCACATATATTTTGTTAGATTTCTTTTATTATTTAAATTAATAATTTTTAGGATCTCTACACTTATTCTAGATTTTTATGGTATTATTATTCAAAATTAAGACATTTGGGTGTTAACTCACTGGTTTGTACTAAATATCGTTACAAACAATGTGACGTTTATTTTTGTTTGGAACATGGTAAAATAGTGAAGAGGATTTATAATTCTTTACACTTAAAATAGGCAGTTACTTATAACTTTTATTTGTAATTGACGTTCAATATTTTCTATATCTAACTTTATGACTTTTACATGAAAAAATAGGTGGCTTGTTATCTGTATTCACAATATTGTTCAATACTAATTTATGTGTGTTTTTTTCCTTAAAACAGAAAAAAACTTGTCAATAGCTGGTTCTCCTATAAAAATATTATAAATTTATTGTTTTACAGCATAAAATGAGTTTTATTGTGTAAATTTAATTATTGCGATTAAATACTAGTGTGAAATATTTATTATTGTATTATATTAATTAAAATAAGCATTTAATTGAGTTTTCACGTCATTAAAATCTAAACTGTGTAGGACATGATATGGGATCTCTCAGGTGCATTGCGCCCGAATGTGTTTGGGTTCAGACTGCGCCCGACGGAAGGTTAAACGTCAAACATGATACAAGACCCATCTAATATTCTTAGAGCGGCAGTCATAGCCCGGAACATTTGCACTGATGATTTCTAGTAAGGATGAAATCACGATATGCAGTTCCGGAATAGTTCGGTTTAAGTGAGAATTAATTAAAAGGAAGTCCCCAATTATGTCACTATTCCTGGGCGTAAAAGGTATTCAGTATTTAACAACTAGCTGGTTATAATGTATTAGAATAAATTGTTAATACAGATTGGCTTAAGTCATCAAGACTCAATCTTTCAAAGAACTATTGAAAGCTTTGTATGCAACTGGGACTATTTTCGGAAGGTTTTGACAGATTAGATTTAACATTTGATTTACTTGAGCTAGACTTCTGCATAGTTACGGTAAATACTGTATATTAATTTCAACCAATTGGATGGGCAAGTTAGTTAGGTACGACTGACGGAATATCAGTTATGAAATATATTGTACAGATACCCTAATAAAAAGGAGGAAATCATATTTTTATTGAGATTATTGAAACCGAATTTTAGTCATCTCCTGATGATGCCAACTTTGAGAACGTAACGTGCGTCGAGTACCATGTAATATTTCGGTTTTCGTGGAAAACTGATCTCCTGTTCTTGCTACATCGAAGGTTCCATTTCCATCTCAGAATGTGATGATTTCTTTCATAAATCGTCACAAAAAGCGTATGTATTTATAGCGTCGCAGGTGAAGATTGATTGATCTTTGTGTATACCATCAATATTATCTCCATCTTCGATATAATCCAGGGGCGTACTCAAGACTTGTATAACTAATTTTAAATGAGGTTTTCGTGATGTTGAAAATAACAGCAATAAATATTTCACCCTGACATTACATACTTATCATTTGTAAAGCTAAAGTCAGTTAGTAGCAACTGTTTGGTTTAAATGAATGCCCTGACAGATAATGGTAAATAAACTTCTGTATGTCGAGGATAATGCTTAGTGGCTTAATTCTTGTATGTGCAGGCGAAGTCCTTGTGGTGTCTGGCCTTTTTATTAACAAACATTATTTTAAATATTTTCTAAGTTTTTCTGAACTGTTGTGGTGTTGGGAAAGTGCTAATATTATAAAACACTGAGAGCCTCGTTTGAACTTGAGTGTATCGATTACATCCTTTACACCATCAAATTTAATATATGCTGCCTTAATATGCTGTCACCCTTAATACGTTACAGTCTGCTGTGACGTGTTTAAATTATTTTTTTATCTTTGTCTACGATATGCTCTGAAATGTTCGTTTTTGTACGCCACGTGAACATCGATTCATATACCTCGTTCTAAACTGTTGCAGGAACCGAAGTTTATGAAAGGCATAATATCAAATAAATTAAATTTACGTCTCAAATATTTACTAGAACAACATGCTCGATACGTTAGAACCATACGATACATCTGAGTCGCTGCTGTGTCGTATGTCACCTGTTTTTGAAACCGATTTCAGAGTTACAGTTACGGATGGTTCGGATGGAGTAATGGCACGTGTATTTTAAGCGTGTGTTAAAAATCGATTATCTACATGTTTAAAATTAAACTCCACAAGAATGTCTATTTGTCACCATATTGTATGGCAATAAAAATACGAAGTTCGAGTGTTCGAGCTGCCAGAACTGCTAGTTTACTCACGCTGCACAGTGGACGAAAACGCCGAAAAGCTGGCCAAAATTCAGAAAATGAAGGTTCCAGTTTAAGAATTTTTTGTCTCAAAATGTTTAGTAGGGTATCCTAAGTTTAATAAAAACCGGTTCCGAGGGGTCGCCGACGGCCCTACACTTTGTAAGGGCATTCTGAGTTTAACCGTTGCAGCAAGCGCTTCATGTATCTCGCATCGCACGTTTCGTACGCCTTTTGAAAAGTACAATAAAAAATGAGCTATAAGTGCTAGAACAGTTTTGCAAACTGGATTATTCTCTGCAAGGTATGTATAATTAACAAGTGAAAACCGAATTTGTCAATTCTTAATATGAAAAAAATTATTAACAATGCAATGGAGGTGGTTTTTTGAAAAACAAAATTTGTTTTCTTTAGTATATCGTGAAAAAAGTTTAACACTCGTTCACACTCGTTTAATAATCTTTATTCTGTGATACATCCTGAGTGTTTATCTTGATTAAATTGAAGAATTGTCTGCGGCCATCTGTGGCTGTGCCTGTAATGCTACTTATTGTTACGCGGTGTCAAATGCAGCAACCCGTAAAATTCGATTTATAACATTACTTTTACATATATTCATTATTAAATTCCATTGCATTATACAAATAAACAATTTCTTTTGTTATTAACAATTTTACATAAAACAATGAATTTTTTTATGAAATAAAATAATTTTTTTATGATACCTATTTATTGCAAGTAAATAGCGACGATTTTTATTTTTGCTTTTATTAACATTTATATTATTCGAAAAATAATATATTCGTACGTATTTCCTCTGTTTCAGATGTTGTGAGCAGTAGAGAAGCAATTTCTATAACGTGAAAGGAATTCTTCTTCTTATTGAAAACACATTTGAATGATGAGTTGCAAATTACAGTAGACATAGTGATGTCATAATAATGAGTTTTGGGCCGATTAAAAAATGTTTCTGCCTCCAATTTTTTCAATACAATATTTTCTGTATTTTTATTATTGTATGTAATAAAATGTAGATTTTAATGAATGCTATTTTATTTTTCTCCCACTATACATCCGATAACAAATTGTCAGTACTAACGATCAATTTTTTAATTTTGTGGTCTCCATATTGGAGCCGCCATCTTGTTTTGGAAAACCGTTGTCAAATTCGTACTCAGCGGCCTCGAAAACCCCCGAGGACTAATTTATTCTAAGAGTAATAAGCTTTTGAATAATTTAAGTCCCCATATTTGAGCCGCCATTTTGTTCTTTGAAAAACCATTATCATATTTGTACTCAGACACATCGAAAACCCCTGGGCATCAATTTTCACTAAGAATAATAAGCTTTTGAATAATTTCGGTCAACATCTTGGAGCTGACATTTTGTTTTTTGAAAAGCCGTTATTAAATTCGTAGTCAACGACGTCGAGAACCGCCGAGTACTAACTTTCATTAAGAATAATAAGCTTTTGAATAATTTCCGGTCGCCATATTAGAGCCGCCATTTTGTTTTTTGAAAAACCATTATCAGATTCTTAATTAGCGACCTTAAAAATCCTCAATTACCAATTTTTGATTGGATTATATGGGTTTTCTAATTTTGGCCAGCTTTTCGGCGTTTTTGTCCACTGTGCGCTGTAGCCACCGAGAAGAAACTATGACAAGAAAGTTCGCTTTAATTTCCGCCCGCTAAGTTTCCCTCCTTATCCCGTCCCGTCTTCCAGCGAGAATTAGCTAACTAGCACGTGGCGCATGTATACCGTTAGTCTCAACACTTATTTTTGTCCCTCTATACTAGAGTGCGTCTTTATTATACAATAAAATTCGCAAATCGCTATAGGTATAAAAAACAAAGAATAACAAAAACCAAATGTTAAGCTAACTACTCGTATATTGAAAAATTTGTGAGAACATTTGTTTATTAGCTTGACAGTCCAGTTAATAAGTAATGCGATATTATTGTTAATATATTCGCACTATTAATATTTCTTCTTTTAAATAATATCATTTGTATGCACTGTTTACCTCTATTAAATGTTAACAATTTATGTAATAAACGTTAGTAAGTCATAGCTACTATTTTACATCAACAAAATATTTCCGTTATGAAACGGCTCTATATCTAATTTATCGAAGTATATCCTATTAGCCCTCGTAACAAATGCACACGATGAAATAAGCAATTGTAACACGAAGTATCCCCCGTATACTTAAGAAGGCCGCCGTTCAACAGCTACGTGGTGGCATGCCTTTGTAAGCGCACGATTAAAGTTCCGACGGAGAGTGAACCTTCTTGTCTTATAATAACAGTAAAATCTGCGACAAACTTATTCCCGTACATAACCTATTAAATAACAGAATTTTAACTGAATAATACGTCTCATATATTATAGCCCATTTCCGACTGAGGTGTATGTGCTATTTATGAGTCTAATATATATTGCGATATACTTAAATAGTTTTGCTTTGTAATTTACTACTGTCTCCATAAAAAAGTAAATTAAGGTTATCGGGAAAACATCTCAGTGGTTATAAAAATCACAAAAGCTCTTGAAACGCATTAAAAATAATATCAAGTCTATATAAAATTCTACTAAAGCTGCCATGAAAAATATGTGTAATCGAATTCCAACCACGAAATTCACGGTTGACAATAAAAAAACATATAAAAAGTTGTTGTTATTGATAGAATTTTGAATATCGTTGGCGCTGAAATGCAAAATAAAGGGCGATGTGCTTTGAATTAGGAACAGCGATATGAAAATATTCATTTATAATTAAATTACCACAGCTATTAATCGGTTGGATAATCATCATCTAAACTGATATCTATAGGGTCTCCAAGATAAAAAAGCACGTGTTGTACTTTACATGTACACGTTGAAAACATTATACTACTTGCGTATTGATATGCTTAAATTATAAATATATTTGTCAAATAACAAATAGTCATCATCATCATGAGGTCATCAGTCCTGAGACTGGTTGGACGCTAACCTCCAGCTTCTCCTATCTTGTGCTAACCTACGCATTTCGCTAATTGTGCCACAACATACATCCCTTACTATTTGCGAGCTGCAGTCTAATCTAGGCCTACCTCTGCCTTTCTTCACTCCTATTTTTGCCTCCAAAATATCGCGGACTATTCCCCCATGTCTCAGCAAGTGGCCTACCTTTCTATCTCGTCTCTTCTTTATGTTTTTCCACATACTTCTTTTCTCGCCGACTTTCTCTAATACGTCTTCGTTTCTAACCCTATCAGTCCATGGTATTTTCATCATTCTTCGGTAACACCACATCCCAAAAACATACGTTTTCAAAAATCCCTTCTTTGTTTCTAAGTTCATTACCCCCGAGCATAAAAGTGCTTTCTTTTTGTTAAAAGCTACTCGACCCTGCGCTATTCTTTGTTTTATGTCTTTATCGCTTCTTCCATCCCAATTTATTTTACTTCCTAAATAAGTGAAGTCTTTAACTTCCTCCACTCTTTCATTATTAATTTGTACTTTCGTTTTTGCTCTGCTCTCGCGCCCTCTGCACACTAACACTTTAGTTTTGTTTTTATTCACCCTCATTCCGTAGTCTTCTGTTAACACTGCCTTCATTTCGTTCGACGCTGATTCTAATTCCTCTTTACTAGATGCTAATGCTGCTATATCATCCGCGAATCTCAGCATTTTTAGTTTCTGCCCCTGTACTTTAATCCCGAACTCCACTTTTACCATCTTTTACCACATTAATCGCCTCTTCGATGTACACATTAAAAATTAGTGGTGATAGCGTACATCCTTGTCTTACTCCTTTCCTAATACCTACTTCCCCTTCTACTTCTATAACAGCAGTTTCCTCTTTGTATAGATTGTGTACTACTCTCCTATCTCTATACTTTATTCCCGCGCTCTTTAGTTTCTCGAACGTTTTTTCCCATCTTACATTATCAAAAGCTTTTTCTAAATCTACGAATCCTATATAAGCGTTCTTTCTTCCTTCTATTGTTTTCTCTAACATTACTCTTAGCGCCAGAATAGCTTGGCGAGTTCCCCTATTTCGCCTAAACCGGAATTGGTCTTCTCCTAATATTTCCTCCGCTTTATTTTCCATCCTCTTCTGCATTATTCTGGTTAAGATTTTTAACGCGTCGGAAGTTAGGCTAATCGTTCTAGAGCTCTCACATTTGTCGGCTCCTCTCTTTTTCGGTATAGTAACTATAATGTTCCTGTTATAATCCTCCGGCATCTCGCCCATTTCGTATATGTATTTTATCAGTTCAAACTAATAGTAACAGCGATTTATTGATTTTAGTAGAATTTATCAGGAACTGAACAGAGAAGTAGATCATGTAGATCAAGAATTTTTATTTTATTTGCTTACCAGTATTTTCCTGACATACCATATTAGGTGTCATTTTTCTATAATACGATATTATTGTGGCAGCCTAAGCCCACTTCATCAGCCTTTATACTCTCTGACAATTTTACATAATGCCACAAATACAATACTCGAGTAGATCGGTTAAACGGCCTTTTATATTCTTCCAGTAGCAGTATTTTCATGTTTCTGATCTTGAATAGGTATCTTTTTTTTAGTATAATGATGGCGACCTGACTTGACCTATTTTCATATTTTTTGACATTACAGTGGTCAAATAAATCACCTAAGGGACCGTCTACATTATTTTATTAGAAATATTTTAATTTTTGTAATTTTGAATACAGTGTCTATCCCTACGCTAGATGGTATCCTGAGATAAGTAGATGTAGACAGCAGTATTACTGCGTTTCTCCGATCTTATCGCTGTAGATAAAAACCGACTCACTTATTGATAGACCCGTCGTTTTCGCCAGTAGTCACGCCCCCTCACAAAAGAAATAAGTTTTTTAAATTGTAGGGGCCATGATAAATAGTAGTGAGTCAGGGTGGACCTCCCTTAGCCCTAGTTCAGTGGACCCCGCTGGCTGGGGCCTCTTCATACTGGCTTCTTTTCGTTTTGCTTTTTACGGGCTGTCTGATTTTAGTTTTTGCATTTATCCTAAATCTACCATCACTTGGAGTTTGACTCGTTTGAGTGGTCTAATTTCGTCTGGATAATGGTCTGTGGTTCTCTTTATTAGCGAGATTGGATGATTCACTACTTCTACGGATGTCTACTTCATCTGCGTTTCTTACACATCATGGGATGTCCACGGTTTGTCACAATGCTATGTTCTCTTCAGCCTGTAACTTCTGGAGGTGATTTATGGCAGCATATCCCAATACTGTGCAGGCATACATCAGCTGCGACTGGATAATTGGCTTAATCAAAAGTAGCTTCCTCCTCGTATTGACAGAGGTTTGTTCTCTTAGCATAGGGTTTATTCTGACTAGGGTCTCTTTGGCTCATTTTGTCATTTTCCTACCTGATATGGTACTGCTATGTCGTCAATAACTTACCCAGACTGGCTCCAGATATTTCTTGGCGTCATTCCAGTCAGTCCTGTCGCCGTTCCTTTCCATATGTCTCAAGGATCTTTATTTGGCCTTTTTGAATAGGCTGCATTTAATAACAACGGGATTTATAGTAACTAAGGGAGTTAAACAAGGATGCTGCCTATCTCCTACACTATTTAAGATATATCTAGAACGCGCATTGATGACTTGGAAAAGAAAATGTCACAATATGGGCATACCAATAGATGATACATCAACACTATACACATTATCCTTTGCGGATGACCAAGTTGTTATTGCGCAAGATATCAATGACATGGAATATATAACACGCAAACTTATCGAGAAGTATGAAAAATGGGGTTTAGAAGTTAATGTGAAGAAAACGGAATACATGTGTATTGGAGGACAACAACAAGATCTACTTCTGTTAACCGGGCAAAACATCAAACACTGCAATGAATATAAGTATCTAGGCATGAAAATATCAAACGACGGGACACTTGATGAAGCGATTTCGGAAAGAAACACTCAAAGAAGAAGAGCAATTACAATGTTGAACAGCATTCTATGGGATAAACAAATAACAAAAGAAAATAAAAGAAGAATATATAATTCAATAATTAAAAGTATAGTAACCTATAGTTGTGAAGTATGGCCAATAAAAGAAGGAACAGAAAGAATGATAAGAACCACAGAAATGGACTTTTGGAGGAGGTTAGTTGGAAAATCAAAGAGAGAAAGAGTAACAAATGAGAGAATAAGAAATATGATGGGAATAACACATGACATTGTAGATGATATAAGAACCAAACAACTCGTATGGTACGGGCATGTTCAGCGAATGCCAAATGACAGAATACCCAAAAAAATTCTAAACTGGAAACCACAAGGAAGAAGAAGGCGAGGAAGGCCACGAAAAAGCTGGAGAGAGGGCATTAATAATGAAATTCGGGAGAGAGGTCTAGACGAGGACATGTGAAGAAACAGAGAGGAATGGAGATTAGGAATCGGAAGACGGCGAAGGACGTTATAAACCGATATGATGATGATGATGAATAGGCTGCCCTTGCTTCTTAGAAGTATATGGCCATCTTTCATAGTTTGAACCGATTTCCCAAACTCATATGTATATTTTTTATGTGAAGGATCTTACGCAGGCGTCATTTATTTCACTTCTATGCTATAATACAAGTTTTACTCGAGCGGAATATGGAATTCCTTTGTAATTTTTAAGACCTTGAAAATGTATACTAGTTACTTATGTTAAAAACAGGTAGTATAAGAACAAAGACCTAATTATTGTTTACGGTAATTAAACAAGTAATCGTTATTTGCACCTCTTTAACTTCATCTCTAGAAATACTGAAACTGAAAGTTTTCTAATAAAAAACAGAGAATACTTGTTATAAAAAGTATTGAATGTATTTCTGTAATTAGTGAACATCAACAAGGACTTAATTATCGTTTACAATGATTACATAAATCGCTTGGATTCCTCTGACTTTAGAGATAAAAGGAAATATTTGTTATCAATTAATACTGAATATATATTATATTTAAATAAATATACCACAACCAAACTTGCTTCATTTGCCAAACACTACAACAAATTAAATTAAGATACTTAACAGATATTATATGATAGCATATGGCCATCAAAGTACCAATAAAATGGCGTACGTAACAACAGTCACAACAAAATACACTGTAAAATTCGGATATCAATATAAATCATATTCTATATAAGCCTATCATACTCTACTAGTTAAAAAATGCATATGTTTTAGATGTATACGTTTTCCCCAGATGCATAGATTGCGATCTGGGGTTTCAAAAAAAGAAAATACTTTTATTCACTTGAGTCACTGACCGAACTTGAAGCCTAGGTTACTATGCACATCATTCTTTATATTCTTTAAAATCATTGATATGCCAAATTTCATTTTGACTTATATACAGTATATTATTCACAATATATAATAATCATTAATAATACTGATATCTTCTATTGGATCAGCATTTTCAGTATGTCACTTTCAATGACGTAATTATATAAGATCCAATACCCTAAATAGAGCTAACAAACACAAAAGAACCTACCAATACTTTCGATTGATTTTTGACCTTGCTATAAATATTTATCAAAATAATATTTTCACTTCGTGTTAAGTGGCATAAATTTTACTAATATATGAAATACAATAAGTACCAACTGCTATTTATTGCCATCACCAACTGTATTAAAAAACTACAAATCAGAATACCTTTAAGCGCGCACAGTTCAGATTCGTTTCTCTCCACAGTTTTGATAACACAATATTCCTTGCCATTACTTATTCCATTAGCTTCTGACTTTGTACATATAAATTTACGTTAATCCTCTTGCCTATGAACATTATCTGATTTAACTGCTAAACAATATATCACTTTCTTCTACTTATGACAGTCTTTGTATATCTATTATGGTTAAATGTATGTACTACATTTAACCATAAAATTTACCCCTTTTGTTGCTTACTCAAAGTCTAATATCTAAATGCTATGACACCAGTTGCAAAGTAAAGCCTCGGTTTGTGCGTTTATAATTAATGAAGCGTAGACATGCCCTATATACCTTGTCAATGACCTCATGTAAAGTCAACACGAAAGCTGATTTGATAGCATTTGATTTACATGCTATATGTAACATGAAATGTGTGTCTAAATAAAGATTTGTACTGAAAAATTGATGTAGTAGAATTACATAAGGATTTGTTCTGCAGTTATTTAGTTTATTATTAGAAATAAACGCACTGTGAAACGCTGGTATAACGAGTTTAATCGTGGCCGCCATTCTCTCACCGACGAAAGTCGTGAAGGTTGTCCAAAATCAGTTTTTGTGTCAGGAAACATTGATACTGTACAAAGACTGATAATGCAAGATCGTCATGTGACATACTGTGAGATTAAGGAAATCCTTGGCATTAGTTCGACCAGCATACACATATATAAAATATTACTTGATCATTTAGCTGTAAAAAAGGTTTCATCTCGTTGGATCCCACATAATCCCAAAAGAAATCTCAAAAAAATGCTCGTGTGGATTAGTGCAAACAGATGCTCAAGAAATACAACGACGGTGCTTCAAAAGACGTATATAATATTGCAATATGTGACGAATCATGGAACTATGCGTATGAGCCGAAAAGAAAACAGCAGTTGACTGTAACAAAAGTTGTTCGCGTCTATATTTTCGAAAAAACTGGTCATGTGGCAACAGTGCCTTTAGAGGAACGTAAAATAGTCAATTCTCTAGTACGCAACTATTTGTTTGCCGGTCTTCGGTGAAATAAAGAAAACAAACAAGCGCCGTCGGATCATTATTCATCATGACAATGCTAGCTTTCACACATCTCGTCTAACAACCGAATGTTTGAACACTCAAGAATTCGAAATAATGGGTCATCCGACGTACAGTCGTGATTCCCAATGACTTCTTCAAGTCCCGAATAGTTCCCGAACGTCAAAAATAAATTGCGTGGACAGCGATTTTCGTCGGCAGAAGAAGCCGTTGATGCGTTCAAAAGCCACGTCTTGGAGATATCTCAATCGGAATGGAAAAAATGTTTTGACAAATGGTTCTAAAGCATGCAAAAGTGTATAGATCATGAAGGAAAGTATTTTGAAAAACGATAAAGTAATTTTCAAAGACAAATTAATGTTTTCTTATCATTAGGCTCAAAATATAAATACTGTACCTCGTACGTTAAACAGTTTTAGATACTTCTCTTCTTATTAGAACTTCATAGTAACAACAATAATTGTGTAATTGCGTGCCTAATCTCTATTCCTTACAAGAGTAGTTTTTTAACTACCCTGATTAATAATCTAATGAATGATGTGCAGCAAGTACCTCTACGAGTGGTCTGCAAGGTGAATGTCTATCATATAATTCTTGTATTACAACTAATTGAATGAAATCAATGAAAACCTCTATTTATATACCCCCAAATATCATGTTACGCCAAAACAGAAAAGGAAAACAAGAAAATCATTCAGTTTGATAATTCCCTAGTAAAAAAAGTATGAAATTCAGAAGAAAAGATTATCCGAAAGGTATTAGTACATGTAGTACTTCAAGTACATGATAGTAATATACACCTTGTTCAATATGAATAAGTACGAAACAGTTTTTTAAACAAAATTATATTATAAAACTTCACATTATAAGAGTACAATGAGGACGTTACAGCTTTGTTTATAAGAGTTAGGGGAAAATCCAATGGAGCAATTCTCATGGAGGCGATGGTCGAGAGCATGGACTGATGTGTAGACTCGATAAGCTTGCCCGTTTTGTAGGATAATCATGTGTGCAAGCGGCTGCTATGGCAGATGAAGAACCACCAAAGACAATGTGTTTGGGTTAATTTGAGTAGACAATGTGATACGTCGAATCGACAATAGATGCCAATCCATAATAAAATACGTTTCTATTTTCAACTTCCTAGAAAGTGTCGTTAAATGGCTGATAAATCAATATTAATTATCCTGTTGAAATTTTCATAATGTTTGTATTTCTTTTATCTAAAAATGTCCTTGTTCTAATAACCAGATCTTGCAGCTATTAGTCGGGTCTATAACATAATTTTTGATTACGTATGGGCCTTAATCATTATATCATCCAAATTGGCCTTTAAAAGTATTTAAGTTTATATCATCAAAATTGTCATTTGGTGTTATAGGGTATGTTTACAAAACTTCGCGACACCCCTCGCTATTTCTCTGTCTGTAATTACGTCAAATCTCGTAGTAAACTCATAAAAAAAACAACCAATATTCAAAAATCGCGTACCTAAATAATCAGAACGCATGAAATTCATGGCTATTATAAAATAATTTTACATTTAAACATAAATTTTCAAGCAGCTAAGCCAAAGTAAATATATAAAGACGACAAAAATATAAATGAAAAACACTTTATTATCTCCCTAGATTTACGGTATTCTAAATATTAGATCTTGAAGACTATTGTAAAGAAACCGTTTGACTTTTTATGAGGGTATTATGCTACCCTTAAAAATATTTTATATAACTGAATGCTAACTCGAAGCAATGCCTCTGATCCTTATATTTTCCTCGTTTCGTTATCTTGAGAGTAGATGTGGGCTTTCTATAGGTGTCATCTCAATTTTTTATAGTTCGCCTCTTCAAGACGAATGATAGCCCCCTTTTCACTTTTCAGTGTTCAAAGTACAACTATTTTTGTTTACGGGTTTCTCTTTTTCATTATCTGGTACCATAAGATGCCATAATCAATTAAACTATTTCAAATTGTCAATCTGGGTATATATATATACCATAAATTCACTTAGAATATAAACATTCATGATTTGAGAGTTTCTTTATATGAAATATGGCAGGTATTTAACAACGGTAGTTCGTGAAAGTAAAAATCATAGTCGTGATCTACTAGTGTGTGTGTGGTCAATTATATGATGTTCTTTTGATGCTAGAGTTAATAAAGTTTATTGGATAAATTACAAATCTTAGATCACTAGGTATATCAAAATTAGAAACTTTTCCACAAACGTCGAAAGTTTATACATCATTTGATGCTTGTTTCGTCAACCAAGATGGCATCATCAGATGATTATTTATTTATTCATTTATTGAAGTGAATACTTCTTTGGCGGCGTTCTGATATTTGACGAGAATGGAGAGTGAATTGGAAAAAATGTAACGTTTCGAGATTTCGTTACACGAGAGAGAAAAAAGATATAACGTAGAGATAAAGAGAAAGAGAGCTATACATCATATAAGGCTATCCGCGTCTCCCTATTGTGCGGTCGTTCGTCTTTAACGCCCACCCATATGCTAAGTCCAAGGTCTAAGTTGCTTGAAGGGGGAATAGTTTAGGAACCATCGTACGAGCAAGAGAGAGAGCCACGTATTCATTGAATACTAGGCAATAGAAGAAAATATAGTATGACGCCCATGCGCGCGGGTACGTACAACTCTGACGCCACACGGGAGTGGAGCAAGAGAGAGCGATATAAACTCAGCGATGAAAAAGTATCGTCACCGCAGCCATCTATATCTCACCGAACCAAAATCTAGAAGATATAATATATTTCATTCACCGCTCCCTACTGGTTTACAGCCACACGGGTGCAATTGCACTTGGAAGAGGCGAAGACAAAATCCAGTTGATTCTCGGGGGAGATTTCAATGTACATTTCAGATCCAATGATTCTTTGACGTTGATTAACTTTTTTCGAGAAACATTTGGTCTACTTATAAATAACAATCCCAAAGAGTCAACAACAAAATTCGGAACAACAATAGATACAATTTTTACATGTTATCTAGAAAATATCGAATCACGAACATATATTACATATTTTAGTTATCACAAACCAATCATATCAGTATTACCAATTGAACCAGTCGATGATAGTGTAGTTAATGAATAAACCGAATATTTTTTACACAAATTTTATATTGTTATATTTCTTTTGAAATTATCCCTCCCCTTTCTCTCTCTATCTCTCTCTCTCTTTCAATATCTCACTCTTAATCTCTCTCATTTTCTATTCGAAAGAAGAGTACACTTCTATCACGTGTACTGTGCTGCACAATATATTTTTTTATTAATATATCATCTAACAGCACAGACCTATTATAAAATGAGAAGAACTAAAAATGTATATACTTGTATATATATATATATATATATATATATATATATATATATATATATATATATATATATATATATATATATATATATATATATATATATATATCAAGTAATAGTAAAACCTAAAATAGAACTATTTTACTTAAATATTACACAATATAGCATTACATATGTTTGTATGACTAGAATTGCAAATATCTACCCTATTTGTATTGTTTGGAAATCTATACAAATTTTATATATTGGTGTATTTAAAAAATTGCCTCTGAATTCTTTCTAGATTACCTATAAGAACATTATAACCTAAATTCCATACAACGGATCCACATTCCATCTTAGATCTTACAAAAGGATTAAAGAATACGCATTGTAATCCATTTAGAATTTCTTATAGTGAATCCAAACATTTTCTAACCATTCAAGCTTACATTATTTGCAGCTTGTCAATAATGGGAAAAAGTATGAGATTCTCTAAGTATACGTAGAAGAAAGAGGGAGCTTTTGGAGGGAAAACGATGCACTTCACGCGCGGCCAGGTTGAACTTTGTGTACATTCACATGCAATATATATTCATCGATATTCACTCTGTACAGGTTTCAATGCGATTGACCAAAGACCGGGCTATTTACTGCGTACCTCGTATGTGGTTCGATATCGCAGTTTTGAGATTTGCTCCTTTTATTAACAGGCTGTACGTGATTTACAAAAGTCAGTCTGAACTCAAAGATGACTTGGAAGCCTATAAACTCACTAACTTTGTTTATATTGATGTTATTAATATTGTAATAAAAAGTAATAAGAGATCTTTCGAGTAAAGATTCCTTAAGAATATAAATATTGAATTACATTTACTGATATTGAGTGCTAACAGACCTTAATATTATTTTGAAGCAATGTGCAGTCTCATACACGTGTTATCAGACGATATAGTTTACAGTGGTTCGTATCTAACAACATTGTTGACACCATGGCAGATATAATATATAAATGCGATAAGTAGAAGAGGCGCCAAAATAGAACCTTGTGGAATACCCGAAATTGCAAGTATTTTGACAGAACTAAAATCATGATACTGAATCGTTAGTCTTCTGCTATATAAATATCATTTTTAAAAAGAAAAACAACAAAATTGTCTGACAACATGAAGTTGTTTGGCTTTTTGAAAAGCTGGCGTAAATTATATCTATCTGGGAAACTTTATGCAGTGCAGAAACACCAAACTGTATAATACAGACAAAATTTATTGCAGTGGATCTATCCTTAATAAATCCGTGTTGGCACTCAATAATTTGATACCTTGTTTGATAGAACTGTTTTTCATTTAAAAAATATGCATTTTTCGGTTTTATTTTCCCGAAACTACAGCCATTTCAGGATTGATTTATGTTAGTCCTAGTGCTCCAAACATTTTTTGGGAGTAGCGAAATGGCTCATTTTTAGACATCGCATCGTGGCAAAGTTGATGATCAAGTTTACATTAAGATTACGACATAGAGGAATGGGAAGATTCCGAATTAGACTTATTTGAAGGAGTTACAGTCTTGTAAATATGAAATAAGAGTAATTCTAATGAAAACCATATCAATAGAAAACATAATATCAGTGGGATCGTATCCTTCGTCTACATTCTCTTGTGAAACTTTTGACATCTTCTTCCTTCCCTAACCTTTCCTTTTCGAAGTTTTTATTATATCAAGTCATCTGTAGAACACAAATACAACTCTATACGTAGAAGTTATAATATAAATTAAGGTCTAAGAAGAGATTAGAAAGTAGTACGGTAAAATGACCTAAGCAACTTCCCCATGAGGAACGCCATGGGGAACGCCATGGGGAAAATGCTGGGTCTTTCCCTTGGACAGATAGTTTTAGGCTAATAAACACTCAGGTATACCGGATATGAAATCAAAATTCAATTCCGGGTGAAAACCGGATATTAATGCAGGGTATATATGAACTGTTTCAGAAAAACACTTTTCCTGAAAATTTTCTTAGCCTTTTTTATTTTCAAAATATATTTCTTACAAGTGATTGATTGTATTATAGTTTATTTCATCGCCATTTTCCAAATAAAAAATCCCAAACGGCTCTTATCTTATACAGCGGCATGTTTTATGGCTAGGCTCAGGTAGACTGTTCCGTTTATCGGCAAGATAAGAGAGTTTTTTATTTGGCAAATAGCGATGAAATGAATAGTACCTTGAAATTTATACAGCTTTTGTAATAAAGAATAAAAATTCATACCCTGTGATTTTTTGAAAATATTATTCAAGGACTGAGAAAAAAAAACGTTGAGCATGCAAAATATGGAGTACTTTTACAATTATCTATTAGAAGTCACTAACAATTACCAAAACTTTATAGGTTGTGATTTTACAATATGCTGTACAGGATGAAAAAGAATCAAGCACAAATATTAATTAGAAGTTTTTAGAAGAAGTAGGTATTTAAAACTATTTCAAAAGGGGAGCACTTTTCCCATAAGGATAAAAACGATCACCACCTACAGATTATATAAAAAAAAAAAAAATATCCATAATAAAAAGACAACTTGTCTTCAAAATAATTTACTAATCATAATGATGAATATTAATAGCTTTAGAAGGACACAGGTATGTAGATCAACATCTCAATTGTCTCCTTTGGTTTAAGGAGATTATGCTAAAATTAGTAAGGCGACAAAGGTCTCTAATGAATCTTTGTTACGCCACCGCGGCGTCGTTTAACTTTGTTGTGGTTTGACAGTAAGTCTGCCTTCCTCGATAATCCCGCCAGACGTGGCATTTCGACAGTTATTTATAACCTGAAAACACTCGCAAAATATATCGACCTGACCTACATTGAAATATAACTTCAATATGCTTATTGGAATGATACCTGTTTGGAACGATTTGTAACAATCGATGACATGCTCCTTCATTGATTGACAGCTAAAGTAATATGTGGTGAGACATACGTACCATGTAATAGAGCTAATCATACCTACAGTGAATGGCAAATATAACAGTGGCGGCTCGCGGGTTAGAAAATAGGTGAAGAATTAGGATGTGTAAACAGTTAGGAAAAAGTATATTAATTTTTCTTATGACTTACTTATAGCCAAGCTTATAGCTATCTAATTTTTGTACACCAAGTCAATTCTTCGAATTCTTAGTGAGGCGTAGTTATCTATTATATCTTCATAAACTGGCTGATCCTTCTTTAATTCTAGCAGCAATTTTCTCTCGATAGAAACAGTTGCTAAATATTTCTAATTAGGAAATGGTATTTCTTGAATACGTCTTTATACATTTAAGACATGAAAAGCCTCTTTCCACTAACACACTTGCTGATGGAATAGATAGAATTATACAAAACAGGTTTTAACTTTTTGTAAAAATGTCTTTGTATCCATTCCGTTTTTTTGAGCAGTTCATGTAACATTCATCACTATATAACAGGCAAAGTTCATTTTTTAAGCCGCTGATGTTTGGTAACTATATTTCCATAAAGTTGTTCCAAATTTTCAAAAGCATTAGAAGGAAGCCACGAGTTATATTGTTAAAATTTTGCAGTATCAGCGAGACAAACAAATTTCAACTTTTCGCAGTCCTGAAACCTGACGTCTATTTCCATTAAAATATGGTCCAATATTTCATAAAAAGGTGCTTTATATAGTATATCTTGTAATAATGGCTTCGTTAGAAAGACCAGCGTATTGTCGTTTCGTAATTTCTAATTCCATCATTCTACTTGCTTTATTAAAAATTGTCTTAAAAAAAGTTGTTATTTCTCTTTTTGTTCAATATTTCACGTGTCTATTTTATTTGATGAACACAAAAACTAATATATAATGATTCTTTTTGTAGGATATCATATAGAGTATCTGGGCAGAATCGGTATGTTTATATAATGCCCTCGTAATATTTAAAATATCTACAAATCCATTCCTATTCCAAACCAATTGTTTATTAGGAATTAGTAAACAGGGTCAGCATTGTAGTTTTTTAATATTGGGCTGCTACATAACCATTTATAATTTGTGAACCAAGCAGTTTTGAAATTTACGTTATAAGATTTACCAGATTTCTTAATCTCTTTGGTGAATATTGATAAAACAGTCGTAGGTCTTCCTTCCAGTAAAGCGTCTCTTTTATCTTCGTCTTTCCAGCGACAGAACGGTATTTCCAACAAATTACAAATAATATCGTTAATTGGATTCATTATAAATAATGTAAATTATTGTTTCATTTAATATTGTCAGTAATAAAGTTGAAAAATCACTATTTATACGATCACTCAGTTGGTCAAGCAACACATTAAAATAAAAAAAGCAAGTCTAAAGATGATAAAAACACAACGCAAATTCAATAAATCGCTCAAATTCAAAAACAGGCCACGCTTTAGTCCATTAAATAGATGCAAGTCCACTGTGGAGATACCCTATAAAATCTCGGGAAACTCTTCACCTAGGTGGAGGGAGAAGGCGAACTAAACGGACGTAGGCTATTGCGTGACGTCACGTTACCATGGCAACCCGCTGTAACAGTGCATTTTTGAGAGCACTTGATTTTCATCTCTGCACCTGCGATTCATTTTTATTATAGATAGCGCGCGCATGGACTATTGAAGATTTATAGGACGTTCCAATGTAAACACAGTGTTTTAGTAGCAACTTATATACTTCGTCGCCGATTTCCGGTTTTTAAAAAAACAAAACTTTCACAATTTGAATTTTGGTTTAATTAAAATATTTGTTGTAAGTATGTGTTTACAATTTCAATGTTATATCCTGACTGACTGTATGGATGCAGAACAAAGCATAGGTCTCAAGATGTTGCTGTCAGCACTTTTCCAAGAATTGAGATAAGGACTGCTAGCGCAGTTGCAAGGCGGCTGACATAATTCCTCCATCCCTAAATTGAGGTATATTTCAAGGGGTGAAAAATGCCGAAGTGCTGGGTTGCGGTTGGTCACTATCGGGTTCGTTGGTAGTCCTTCTTCTTCTTCGGATAAATGCATATGTGAAATATAGGCCAGTAAAAATTAAAATAATATATATTGGGATTGTCCAAAAAATATTGGTCCATGTAATTCGATTTGGAGTGAGATCGATAGGTGTCAGACTTCGTTTGTTTCTGTAGCTCATGAATTTTGTCAAGTTCGACGTTTTCTAAATTTATTTTGGTTGGAGAAGGTACAGGTGAATTATGTTGAATAATGATTTCTGGTAGAAGCATTGGATGGCCTTCACTGATTGATTTTTCATTAACATAAATCGATTCATTTGTTTGGAACTGACATCCAAAAGGTAGGTTGATAAGATAGTTCCCTTGTAGTGTTGTAAGGTCCGTACGTTGGCATACCGTTCGTATTTTAGTGGGTTTTGGGAAAACTGTTATGTAATGTGATTCGTCGATTTGTTGCACCACAGTATCGGCGATTTGTATGGGTGTAACTACACAATTTTCGTGGGTGGACTCCAATCGTAATAATTCAAAGATGCAATCTTCTTTATTGATCCCGTTGATTAAATTATTTTCAGGGCAATAGTAGTCAGGGTGTAACTTGATACAAGGTATCGATGTATACTCGTAGAGGTTTTCGTTCATAACCAGATAGGTATTTTTTGGAACAATTGTTGTGAGGTTTTGGGTAGGAATCGAGTAAAGATGATAATAGGAAAATATTTGGGGGTAAATAATTGGGAAATGAACCACGAAAACAATTTTTGTACCTGAGTAGTAAGCCTCAGTGTCAACTAAATTATAATACCTATGAGTATTTTTTGAATTGCGTGGAAAAATTAATTGATTGACTGTATTATATTTTATAATAGTATCTAAAATTGATTCTAGTTCATCGATTTTCAAAATGCTAGGATGCAATGTACCTAATCTGGCGAAAGTGACTGAATTTTCAACATCACTTAATAATTGCAAAATTAGATTTAATGTCGAACTAATTTGATCTAAGGTATTTTTGATTTCCAGATAATGATTAAAGTCAAAAATAAATTTATTTAATTCTTTTCTCATTTTATTTAAAGCGGAAGTAATTACAATTTGATTATTTCTAATTAATGTCATTGTTTTATTGAAATTATCAATCATTTGAGTGGTAAGAGAAATTTGTCTGTTTAATTTTTGAGTGATTTCTTTTTGATTATTTTGCAGATCGGAAATTGCTTGATCGTAACGAGCAGCATCATTTGCATCTAAGTTTCCAGAAATACTTTTGATTATGGTGCCTAATCCATCAATAAGACCACGTTTAACTCTACCTGTAGGGCTTAGAGAATTGAATTTTTGTTCAGCTAATGTTAATTGATATTGCAGAGCTCTATCAAAATTACTTAATTCAAAATAGTATGATTGATTGAAGGTTTCGTTTATTGTAATAGTTATATTTATATATAGCTGTTTTAGTATTCTTATCTCATTTTTGATAGGGTCTAAGTCAAAATAGTGGATAAAGGTGTGTGTATTGGATTTAACTTTGGCTGTACCTAATTTATACGGGAGAATCCCAGGATTCTTATTTAGGTTAGTTATCGTTACTTCCTGAAGCATGATCTTGGATATCACCAGGATCAGGATGAACAGTTGGTTCCTGTAACAATTTCTTTTTATTAGACCGGGCTCTTCTTAGATTTTGTTTATGTAATATATTACCAATAGTTTTTATTTTTATTTTCCTGTTTTGAATAACTTTGTCTCTAGAAAATTTTGGATTTAATTTATTACGATTTTTTGTGGTAATTTTCCTGTATGCGTCAGTGTCTGGTTCATATGTCAAAGGGTCATGACGATTCTGTCGTTCATTATGACTTTCAATAACATGTTCTTTTTGTTGAGATAATTGTTCATTTAATTTTTTGTAAATTTCCTTAGTGGTTTCGCGATGTTCTTGCATATAATTATTCATTAATTGTTGATTTAAATTGATGTCAAAGGGGTCTTTAGTATTTAAATGTCCGTTAATAATGTCAATAGGTTTCTGTTTGGTAATTGAATGTATGGAATTATTATAACCTAATACAGCATATGGCATTTGATTTAAAATATCGATTTTACCTTTATTTTTTGCTCGTATTACTCTTAAGTGTTCAATGATGGTAGAGTGAAATCTTTCGATTGGTCCATTAGATTGGGGATTATTGACTGTAATATAATGAGTTTCAATTTTATGAATTTTAAAAAATTCTTGTACTACGGAATTTTTTAATTCAGTTCCGTTATCCATAATTACAAGTGATGGTAAGCCATGATGGGTCATGAAAATTAGAAAAGCTTTAACAACTTCTGTACCCAACATACCTGCTAGGGGGTAAGCTTGAGCATATTTAGAGAAAGTATCGATAAGTGTCAAAAATTTTTGTCCTTGTGCCTGAAAGGTATCAATATGAACAATTTCGAAAGGTCTTGATGGTGTAGGAGTTATCATTAATTTTTGTTTAGGTGGATTTCTGTCATATTTATTGGATTGGCAAATTTCGCAATTATTGATATAATTTGTAACATCACTTTTTAAACCGGGCCAGTAATATGATCGTCTTATGCGAGTTTCAGTTTCTAAAATCCCTCTGTGATTGGTTTTACCTTCGTGATAATTTTTTATTGTATCTTTCTGTAAGTCTTTTTCTATAACATCCTGTAAAATGCTATTACACTTAATTATTTTGTATGCTGAATTTTTAAACGTTTTTTGTAAAATTTCGCAAAGTTGCGGTACGAATGTCTCATCTTTAAAATAAATACCGTACGTAAATTTTGGGTCTAAATAATTTTTGAAAAAATCAATTACATCTTTTTCTAATTCGAATACAGACAACTGGGCGGAAATTCGTTTTTTATTTGGAAATATTTGTCTAATTTCTGGTTTTGCGGGTGAATGTAAGACAAAAGTTATATCTAGTTGAAAATCGAATAAATTTAGTGCTTTTTCTGATATTGGAAGTTCCTGTATTGGATTTTCGTGACTTGTATGCACAGTGTCGTTTCCTTCTGGTTCCTCTGCAGAGATTGTCTCTTCGGAGTCTCTTCTTTCTGGTTCGTCTGCAGATATAGTTCCTTCGGTATCTGTAGTAGGTCTTCTTAATGCTGGTGGGCATGGTTCTTCAGTGACGTCTTCCATTCTTGGTTGTTCGCTGGCATTTGCGATTATTGACAGATTATCGGTATTATTTGGTTCTGGTCCTATTGTGCTCAGGGATCGATTATATTGATCCATAAATTCCAAGAATTCTTTTGTGTGTATTTCAATGCGAGAAAGGGCATCAGCGTTGGTGTTGCATTTACCTTTTTTATATTCTACTTCATAGTCGAATTCCTCCAATTTGAGCCGCCATCGAACTAATCTCGAGTTTGGCTCTTTTAATGACATTAGCCATTTGAGGGGTTTGTGATCTGTTACAATTTTGAACCTACGACCGAATAAATAAGGCCGAAAATATTTTGTCGCCCATACAATGGCCAAAAGTTCTTTCTCTATAGTACTAAAATTTTGTTCCGAATCGTTCAATGTTCGAGAAGCGAACGCTACCGGTTTATCGCTTCCAATAGTCCCTTGCGATAAGATTGCGCCAATTGCGACATTGCTCGCGTCTGTCGTTAAAATAAAATCTTTAGAAAAATCAGGGTATTGTAGAATTGGTTCATTAGTTAGTAATTTTTTACAATCTTCGAAACATTTTATAAATTGGGGGGTATGTTCAATTTTTGAATTCTTTTTTAAACAAACAGTTAATGGTTTCGTAATTCGCGCGAAATCTTTAATAAATTTGCGGTAATATCCGAGTAAACCGAGAAAGCCTTTGATCTCCTTCGTTGTTTTTGGTAATGGATATTTCTCTATTGCTATAATTTTGTCCGGGTTGGGCTTAACCCCATCTGGTGTCACGATGTGACCAAGATAAGCCACTTCTTTTTGCAAAAATTCGGACTTGTCCAATTGGATCTTAAAATTAGTTTCTCTCAGTCTTTGGAATATTTTTGATAGGTTGACAAGATGTTCTTGTAATGATGTCGAGTAAATGATGATATCATCTAGATAAACCAAACATATCTCATTTTGTAGTCCTCTTAGTATGTTGTCCATGACCCGTTGAAACGTCGCTGGGGCGTTCTTTAGGCCGAATGGCATCCTGACGTACTCATAGTGGCCATTTTCCACATTGAAGGCTGTTTTGGGGATGTCTTCTGGATTCATCTCAATCTGATGGAATCCACTTGCCAAATCCAGCGTTGAAAAATAATTGCACTTCCCTAACTTGTCTAGGACATCTGAAATGTTGGGCAGGGGGTACCTGTCATCGATGGTCTTCTCGTTGAGTTTTCGGTAATCCACAACGATACGCCATTTCTTCCTTCCGGAGGCGTCTGCCTTTTTCGGCACAATCCATATTGGTGAACTGTAGGCTGAGTTACTCGGGCGTATAATACCTTGTTCTAACATTGATTTTATTTGGCGTTCGACCTCAGGTTTATGTACAAATGGGTACCTATATGATTTAATATACACCGGATCATCGTCTTTAGTTTTTATGCAATGTTTAATTTGATTGGTAAAAGTTAGTGATTGATTTTCAGTATGAAAGATGTCCGCATATTTTCTACATAATTTAAGTAGTTGTTCGCGTTCCTCGGGATTCATATGGGATGTGCGAATTAATTTATTAACGTCTAAATTATTTTTTTTGTCACTTGTGGTAGTCATGTCTACATAATATAGTTCATAATTATTTTCCGAAAATGGTATGGTTTTAATTGGATCTGTTAAGGGCAATATAATTTCTTTATCTGTTTTATTGGATATTTCTACTAAAGCAAAGCCATTTTCTGCCACGGATAGAGTTTCAGGTATTTCACAATTTTTAATTTGTTGATGGGGTATAATTATTTCACCTTGTTTTTGAGTAACAGGAATTTTGGTTACCGTTCGAGTATGTGGACTAATTTTTAAATTTAATAAAACTTGTTGACCTGATTGCTGATAATGAATAGGAATAGAACAATTAGGTGTTACTAATTTTGAATTTACAAAATCTAATTGGGCATTTAAAAGTTTTAAATTATCAAGTCCAATAAGTCCGTCATAAACGTTATGAAAATTAAAAAGATAAAATTTTAAATTTTCTTTTTGTTTAAATTCTGGAAAAATAGGAATTTCTGCGCAATATTTATGAGATGATGTTTGAAATAGTGCAGATACAGTAAAAGGTTCATAAGAAATTTTGTCATAATAATATTTTGAGGCAATTTCGGGATTTAAAAATGATTTAGTACTGCCTGTATCTAAAAGAAGTTTTAGGGGTGGTTTTGAAATTTGAATATATGGCAGTTCTTTTTTATTGGTCGAAATATGATATTCTACTATGTTTCGTCGATTGAGTACAGGTCCTCTTGAAAATTTTCGGATTGTTCCTCAGCAGGATGTGAATATTCATATGTCTGTTCTTCGTCATAAGAATATTCAGGGTTATCAATTGGTTGGTTATCTAAATCCGCATTAAATAATTCTTCCGAAATAAATTTAGGCTTTTGACTATTATTTTGGAAAAAATTATTTTGTGTTTGTCGTCTTAATTGGGGTGTCGTATTTCTAGTCGATACACTCATTGGCGTTGGTTTATTTTGTTGATTGTTATTATCACTTGATGGTTTCCAGACATTTTGTGGTCTGCCAAAAACTCGTGAATTAGTCAAAAATCTATTAGGATTAGGATGTCTTTGAATATTTATTGGACCGCGTGGAAAGTTAGAACTCGTTGGTTGTTGTTGGTACATTATTGGTCTAGAAGGGCCACTCATTTGTGAAAGTGAGGGGTTATAAAAATTTTGTGAGTGATTTACAACAGGTTTCTTAACTAAAACATTAGAATTTGGAATAGATTTTTGAAAATATTTAACGTTATCTTCCTCAGAAATAAATTGTAAAGCTTGGGCAAGAGTTGTGGGTCTCATTGCACGAATTATAGGTCCTAAAGGCTCTCTTAATCCTGCCAAAAATGTTTTTAAAGCTTGTTTTGTAAAAAAACTACGTTTACATTGCCTTTCTGCAATATCGCAATGAAGGTCAATATAATTACAAATTGTATTTAGCAAATGAATAACCTTTTCGTGAAATTGATACGGTGTTTCATTTGGTTTTTGTCTTAAATTTACTAAATCTTGATTCAAGCAATTTTCGTCTCTTTGATCGCCAAAATTTTGAAGCAAAGCAGTTTTTATATCGTCCCAATTTGATGTGCCGTTTATTGCGACAATTTCTTCTGCTCTTCCCTCTAATTTATTTAAAATACCATTCATTAAAAGTGTATTTTGGAAATTATTAGCATTTTGTCTATCATAATAATGATTTAATATTGATTCCGAAGCACTAATAAATCTATGTAATTTATTTGGATTGCCATCAAAATTTGGAATAATTGATAGATTTTTAATATCTAAAATTGGTACTTGATCGTTCGGCATATTTAAATTATTTTCTAAAAAATTACTTTCACTACTCTTACTACTTTCACTAGAATTACTTATCGTTTTGATTTTTAATTGACTGAAAAACTTAACTAAGGTGTTCTCTAAATCCTGATTGTTTTCGCTTAAGGAATCAATGGATAAAGAGGAGTCTGACATGAACAAAAAAGACTACTTACAACATCGATGCCTGTGTTCTCGACGGCGGTTGCTGTCCTTAGGTTTTCCTCGATGGAGTCCTTGCGGTTAGCACTCAGTATATTGTTCTTTTTTTGTGTAAGTCCGTTTTTTCGTTTAAGAGTTGAAACTCACAGGTTTTTCACGATGAAAGTCCCACGAAAAATCCGTTCCCGACTGCGCCACTTATATACTTCGTCGCCGATTTCCGGTTTTTAAAAAAACAAAACTTTCACAATTTGAATTTTGGTTTAATTAAAATATTTGTTGTAAGTATGTGTTTACAATTTCAATGTTATATCCTGACTGACTGTATGGATGCAGAACAAAGCATAGGTCTCAAGATGTTGCTGTCAGCACTTTTCCAAGAATTGAGATAAGGACTGCTAGCGCAGTTGCAAGGCGGCTGACATAATTAGCATAACGGCATATTATGCTTGACATACAAATATAATAGATTTTTTATAACAAAATAGATTCTTTGGTGAAGAGGCACTTCACCTACTTCACCTGAATAGCCGCCATTGAAACACAATTCAAGTTTTCAGTACTATAGCCTTCTGCTTCTACTATTTGTCTTCTATTATAGACAATAATGACTGAGCTGATGCCTCTTTTGTTTTCACTTTTAAATTATAATCGAGTTTCTTCTCAGAAACTCTGAATTTTACATAACATAATTTTGAACATACTTATTCGAAACTTAAGGGTTTATCATTATTTTCATCCATCTTTTATTATCAAATAAATTCATTCAAGTCTAGATCTACGTGTAAAGGAAAGAATGTTTAGTATAGCAATCAGCGGTTATATGTAACTTGACTGTCCGGCAATAAAGTCTTTATCTTATCAAACAATATTTAATTAAAGTACACTTTTCTATAGCTGGACTCTTCCGCATACAAAATGAGTGGTAGTATTTTATAAGAAATTAATCGAGGAAGCCGTTACTCTGTGGTATTTCATAATTCACAACCGAAATGAGTAAAACAACTACTAAGTTTTTCATATAAAATAGCTGCATATAATTCAATGTTACATAGAGTTTTTTCACTACCTTTATCAGAAACACAGATAGAAACAGAACTTACAACAATTCAAAATATAACCAAACAATGGTGCCCCAACAAAAACTATTACCAAATTAATAATCAAAAAACAAAATCAGTATACTTTTAAATAAATATATCCAAATATTAGAGAAGATAAACAAATACCTTATGCCACCATTACATATTATGATACATTGTCAATAAGAATATAAATTATTCTCAAAGAACATTGAAACCCCAATAAAGGTTATCAAATTTAGTTTATAACGCCAAAGATAAATGAATATGAAAAATCGGGAGTTTATAGGTTAAATTGCTCGGAGTGCAATAGCACATACATAGGACAAACGGGACGTAAGTTTAGAACTAGGTACCTTGATCACAATAGATCCTTCAGGTTACAGAAAACAGATTATACTGTTGCTAATCATATCTTAGAAAGTGCACATAATTTCCCAGATATTAATAATATGAAAATCTTACACAATGCCAGCAAAGGTTTAAAACTAAATTGGTTAGAAGCAATAGAAATCTATAAATATAACCATAGTGATAATTTTAGCTTGTTAAATGATCAAGTATATATACTATATTCTCCTCTTTTTACTGTTACCCAAATTAATTAACCCCCTGTATAATAGTTCTTAATAATATTCATGGAAATTCTCATAATTTTATGGTGGGGGTTGCACTATTTATGAAACACATTTTCTTGTAAATCTTAATTACCTGTTTATTGTCATAACACTTAGTCTCTGTATTTGGATAGTATATATTATAGGAACAGAATTTTTGTATTTTATTCTTAGTTGATTCATCGTTTGAAATTGACATAAAAATTGTCGAAACTGCAGTCACGTTTCTGTGTAAATACAGTGGTATAGTATTTTATTTTGCTTTTTTTCAAAATTTGTCAAATTAATAGAAAAAACATGTCACTAGTTCAAAAACTTGATGTTCAGGGTACTTAAATACTTTGCGTAAATAAATAGTGTTACCAATTGTCATTAATATGAACATATTGTGACACAGTGTTGTATGCATCTAAGTGATGTCCCCTTATCTAACACTGAATATGATTTCTATTATTTCGATGATGAAAATATCTATAGCGCATACTTAGTACTCTATATTGATATATTATCTGTATTTCAGAAGATAAAATTGATACGTACGACAAAAAATAACCGTACAATATCACATTCAAAACGTCCCGCACATTGTTTTCAGAACTATGGAGCAAAGCGTTGTTACTATGATTGGAATAATCGTATTAATATCGATATTTTCGGGTGTATTTTCCGGAAACTGCATGACGAGAGGTTATCCGGATGGCTACGTGTGCGTGTGTGACTCGTCGTACTGCGACACGGTTCCCGATTTAGAGGTGTCTTCCGGAAACTATCAAATATATTACACGAGCAAAGATTGGCCAGGATTTTACAGCAAGACGGGACCGCTGTCAAACGGAACCGAAGAGGGAGTTGTTACTGTGCGAGTGGACCGGACGATAAAATATCAAACAATAATCGGATTTGGAGGTGCCTTCACCGATTCAACAGGTATAAACATAGATTTGCTGCCAAAGGGAGCGCAGGAGAAGTTATTGGAGACATACTTTTCTGAAAGTGGTATTCAATATAGTTTGTGTAGGGTGCCTATAGGAGGAACGGACTTTTCCACAAGGGGATACTCGTATGACGATGTAGATGGAGATGTGACTCTAGGGCATTTCGAATTACAATCTGATGACTATAACTACAAGGTGAGAGTTTAGAATTCGAACTTAGAATGATTTCTTTCAGTCACAATAGATCTAAAGCCAAGATTTTTAAACGTCAAAACTGTCCATTCATTAACTAGATAAGTAGAAAGTTGAGATACAACTATTCACCCAATCAATGCTTGGCATGACCCAACATATTAATTTATTCGTTAATTTATTTTAGATAGATATACAAGATACAACTATGGCCATGAATCTTTATTTCATTAATATTTTAACATGACCTCTAAATTTTTAAATAACTATACAAATTTCATTAAGGTAAAGCTTAAAAGTTCTATGTAAAAATAGTCTGCGTCATAGTTCGATGAAAGTAAAATATGTGGGTTTTAAATGATCTGATCAAACTGAAGTTATGAATTCTTTTTAAAGCAATCCCCAAAGTATAATAAAGTAAACGCGAAAAAAGAAATTGCAGCAGGCCGTGGATTAGTAAATGCTCTTCGTAATAGGTTCAAGATGTATGTAGAAGTCTACAGTAAATTCAATACTTTTAACCGTATTTATTGTGGATCAATATTCCCGGACACATCGATTTAATATTTTTCTTGTGAACATCTTGATATACAAGTAATGTAAAGGGCAATATTTAAATCCCGAATGTGCCATCATTGATTATTTTTTTAGATAGCAAATATTTTCCTGATAAGCTTAGAATGTATTCGAAAAATAATTTTACACAAAGGTAGAAATACATACATACATATTTAATGATGAAAATTTCGTTACATGAAAAATGTTAGAAATGTTAAAACTGCCAAAAATGACAAAAGATGGCATTTATATTTAATTTAAAAATTCCAAAATTCTAAAGCCAAAAATTCTAAAATGCTAAAAATGTCAAGCACTCTAAAAATGTAAAAATACCAAAAATTCTAAACATGTTAAAAATTCTAAAATTATAAAAATGCTTAGAAATTCTAAAAATGCCAAAGAATAAAATGCTAAAGATATTAAAAATTATGAAGATGCTAAAAATGATAAGAATTGTAAAATGCTAAATACTGTAGAAATGTCAAAATGTTAAAAATTCTAAAATTCTAAAAATTCAAGAAATTATAAAAATTCTGAAAATAATAAATATTCTAAAAATTTTAAAAATTCTAAATATCCTAAAAATTCTAAAATAAAAAAAATAAAAATTGGAAAAATTCTAAATATTCGATAGATTCTAGAAATTATAAAAATACTAGAGATGTTTAAAATGCTAAAAACGCTATAAAGAGGAAAATAGCTTAAAATGAATGCATGGTGTTAAAATATTTAATATATTTCAGACTTTTCTAATGTGCTGTACAGAAAAAAAATAAAACACGTTCCAATCGTGCGCCCGAAATATTTTTAAGAGGGGTGCGCTGGATCTTATTGGGCCACACTGTATATTAATATGAAATACATAAGATTATTAAAAACGGGTATTATTATAGCTGGGGGTAATACAACCAATTTATAAATTAGTGCTCCAATAAACAATGAAAGTTTGCAATTATTGGGTTGCATTTTTCAGTGATACAAATAAAACAGCAAATAAATTTTGAATTATTTGTTGTATATTCTTATAGAATAAATTATCCAAAAATGATCTAATCCCTATTATGAATTAATCTATCGTGCAAATCATGTAGATTGTGTGGACTGTTTTTATACACCTGCTACTTCAATTCTTCGAGATAATATCTATAGGTGATAGGCAGTCGACTGCGCAGGTTATTCACTTTTTCTTTTTGTTAAATCTAATATCGATATTCTGAATTGATTGGGCCGTTACTTGATGAAAATCCATATCTATACAAAATTAAAACCTCTGCTGGTTAAATTTTCACTTTTTATTTGTTAAATATAACAATTGTTTCGCCAACACAGTGACTTCCTCAGATGTTGAGTACATAGACTAAATTTTAAATTATGGAACTGGACTTACATAACTAGGGTAATTCTAGGTTTATTACTATGGGATGTTCTACTATTAAACTATTGGAATTAAGTTATAAAATTTCAACGGATGTTATCTGTAAATTTTAAACACGATTTATTTATAATATATATTTCACGATAGCATTTATGGATAATTTTCTTTTAAGGAAAATAAAATTTTTAAATTCACAATGGTTTCTCGGTCACGCCATACATGAATATATCATAAGAGTCATCACTCTTGATTACGTTACTATTATCAACAAATGTGATTAAAAACTTCCATTATTAACACCTGTTACCCTTCACATTATTAACACCTGTTAATGAATATCATTTTGTGATAAATTAATGATAATTTTTTTGTAGATCCCATACATACAGAGGGCGATAGAATTAACCGGTGACTTAAAATTATTCGCCTCGCCCTGGACAGCACCGTCATGGATGAAGACCAACAACGGCTGGGCAGGTTTCGGCGTCCTAAAGAAGGAAAATTATCAACTTTGGGCAGATTATATAGTGAAGTTCTTTGACGCATATGAAAAACATAACATAACGTATTGGGGAATGACTTTACAGAACGAGTTTGTTAATGGATTCGTTCCCGAGTTTTTGTCAAAAATAAATGGTATGGGTTGGGTACCATCGCAATTGGTGAGTAATAGCGATCATGGTGAGAAGTTCTGAAATTAATATAGGCATTATCTCTTATATCATGCACCGAGGGAATAATTTATATGGTGGTAATGAATTACGTTAGTTACCTGTTACAAAAACAAGTACATATGAAACTAACTATTTCGTGAACTGAGTATTTCGTGCTTAACATTCTTCTATTCATTCAGAAGATCAACCTCATCAAGTTGGCACCATACAGTGCTTTGTTGGCAAAACTACTCATCCTCTATATTTATTTTGACAAGGAAAGTGACCTGTAAACAAAAAGCACGTTAATTTACAAATAGAAGAAGTTTTAAGCGAGTGTCCGTTGAAGACTAAGTTTCACCCCCTTACTCTTAGCTACCCCTACTTAAAAATTTAATATGACACACGCTATTTCATAATACATACTTTTAAATACCTTAAAAATTCTGATGCAACTCCGTTTAGGAGACGTGAATCGGATAATCCTACTTCGTAATAAAAACAAATATATCGCTGCCGCAGATTCAACACCGATAAGTCTCTTGGCGAAGTTGTTTTAATAAGTATCTCTTAATAAGGAAGTAATACATCTGAATATATTTACCAAGCCCTGATAAATGCAAACATGCTATAAGAGATTTAATAGTCTCATTTATTAGATAAGAGACATATGAAATAAATGTTACTTTTGATAGAAAACATTTGCTTAATACTTAACGTAAATTTAAATTCTTTATGTGTACTTTATCTTTACCATAAAATACGTATATTTGTATTAAACAAGTATAGTTACGATACATCAAATTAATACTATATACCTACCTATTTCTATTCCATTGGAAACTTCTCGTTGAAAGCACAAAATAACAATAGAAGAAACAATGGAATACATTTTAAAATATCGTTTTCTAAATTACTATATTTTCTATTCCACCAGGGCGAGGAATATAAATTTTAAACTGTCATTTTCAGTATTACAGTAAGATAAATAAAAATACGTAGGCTGTAATGGTTACCTACTGAAAAAGCAAGTAAGTACACAGTAGTCCAAATAAGCACCGGATTGAATTTTGGGGACAAAGAAATTCTAGTAAAACTGTGTAAAACAACATGCTACAATCAATACTATACTGTACTATAACTAGATACTACTATATTGTATAAGTATATTCGTATATACATTTTAGACCAGTAGTTATGGTGAGCCGTAATTTCACAACGAATAAATATATTTCTGATAATCTGCCTTTATAAGGTATATGTATATGTACTGATTACATTTATAATAGTTTTACCATAATGTATGGAAAAATACATTACATTAACTAGTTTATTTACATTGAACAAATAAATGTCAAATAAAGGTATTTTCTTATCAGGCATGAACTCTTCTCTCGGTGGGTGACTATCATAAAAGCTGTCTTCCTTAATCTTCTAATGCTCTTTAGAATGCTGTAGAATCGCGTCGATCGCAATATCACCATAATAAAATGTATCGGACAAATTCTTCGTACCACACAAAAAGATTTTCCCAAAAAATTACCTTGATAATAATAATCCAATTCACTCTCCATTCTCGTCAAATATCAAAACGCCGCCAAAGAAGTATTCACTTCAAAAATTCAGTTTTGTGAAATAATTACTGCAAGAATTCCAAGTGACTCAAATTTAATAACGAATATTTATTTTAACCAACACTTTTAGTGATTTAGAAGGTCACCATTTGTAGTGTTATTTAAAACTTTTAAGTGGATGTAGCTGGAATAAGTTTGTCAAACTGCAATGGGTACTGGCTTTAATCTTTTCGTTAAACCCCTTCGATATATATCAATTTAAGTGTCTAGAGGTCATTTCTTTGCTCAAGGAAATATTTGTTGTGGGTAGTATTGAAATGAAAGTACTGTATAAGACCCTGCTTATAATTAATCTTGTTATGATGCAATTGAAGTTAGTTTGTATAATGTGCACCTCGTCCGATTTTGTTACGTTTAACATTTTTTTGTCACATCGTTCTTGATTCTCTGTTACCAAAAAATCAGTTATTAAATATTTAACAACATATATAATATCTTCTGTAACTCCCAACCATACATTTTTGTTTCTATCATACTTATAAATAAGATAAACATAAAAATATCGATATAGACTGTAAAACTTTAGAAGATAAAATCACATGTAAAGTATTGTATTTGTTTTCAGAATGAATGGATTGAAGAGAATATTGGTCCTGCTATTAGGAATTCGTCCCACAAGGATTTAAAAATTATGCTTTTTGATGACAATAGAGAGACAATACCTCTATTAATACCTGTAAGTATTATCACGAGCCTGACTTTGCACTAGGCTTTAATGAGGTGAAGAAATCATTTATATGCAGAACACACAACAAATTCAGTAGGGAATGATTATTAAAGCATTAATTGAGACAAAAAAATCAAATTTAATAACAAATAAAATAAGACCTAGATGGCCGGTACAGTTAAATTAGTAAAATTATAATATCAAAGGATTCTAAGAACATGATTATGTAGGGGTAACATAAATCGGACGTTGGTTATAAACAAATGAGTTATGAGGAGGATGTTGTCAGTAAACAACTTTTGAGGATTAATTAGTGTGTCAGACTTCAAAGAGAGAAAATCAAATAGCCTCTACGAGTATTTATAGCTTACAAAACTCTGTTTGTCCGAAATGAAACAGCTTTTGCCCCAATTTTATTCATAGGATATAGGATGAATTGATATATATATATATATATATATATATATATATATATATATATATATATATATATATATATATATATATATATATATATATATATATATATATATATATATATATATATATATATAGAAGTAATAATAATAATGATTTATCTTTATTTACTTATAAATTCATACATGTATACAAAATATATTAAATATAAATATAAATTAAGTAACGGGTGAAATGGGAATATGAAGCTGTTCTTCAACTTAGCCCCATAATAAAAGTTTGTATACAAAAATAATAAAACTCTAAAACAAAAATAATCTTAATTATAGTCAAGTGTATATATGTAGATAAAATCTCTATGAAAACTGTATATCCACTTGTAATATAGGATATCTCAGTTGCAACTATAGTAGTGCGCCAGTATTTAACGACCACTATCTATAAATCACACGAATATATCATGATAACATTGCCATTTACTGTAGTAACATTACCAGCTTCATTTTCGGAGAAGTATAGTCCAACTACTCTATCACTCTAAAATTCACACCAAACCATGCATCTCGGTGGATGCATTTCCTTTTCGTGAACAGTATGTGAATTTTCAGTACCGGAAATTCGACTTTGTTTGATTACGTATCCGTCAAGATAAAAATGTGATTCATCGATAAACAAATTTTTGTTGCAAAAATAGAATTACCTTCTTTCTTTTCTAACACCCAGTTATCAAATGTACGAGGTTGTAAATGATCTGTACCTTTTAACTGTTGTGTAAACTGAGTTGAATGCTGACAGGTGTAGAACTTTCTTTTAAAGCCGATTCGTGGTGGCTCTTGACAAATTTAATTATACACGACGTCGAAATAATGTATTTGGATACTATTGTATACATTCTCTCACAGCAATATTTTCCTGTTACCGATCACGACGAGGACGTATTGGTGTTGCCTTATCGATAACAGAACCCGTCTCTTCAAGTTTCTTGATTAAGTTACGAACTGTTAACTTTGTAGGTGCTTCATTTTGTCCTAATTTTGTGCGAATGCAACTTTAAATGAAATGCAACACTCACTTTCATAATAGTGGACAGCCTATCTTTGACAGAGAATAAAGGGCGCACAATTCAAATCCTACAGTTCAAACTGAAACACCCTATACATTAGTTAAAAGTCTATTTTGAGTGAAACATTACTGTTTATATTCTATACCTATTGTTAACTTATATCGTTCCTGAGATGTGACTATTTCACATTCTTGTGTGGTGATTTCGGGTGTTGATTTCACCCCCCTTAAACCGTATATGATCAAGTACATAAATAAGTGTCTCTTATTTTTCAATGCTCTATCTGCATACAAGATTGTAACGGGTGTCCAGAAAGGGTAGGGGGTATTTGTAGATTCAATAAAAAAAAAGTCAGAAAAAATAAATTTTTTTGTTAATTTTTAGACAAGGTTTTGGAAAATTAAGTACCAAAGATTATGTTCTCCAAATGTTGACCCTCACGCTGCTGGCACTCCTCTAACCGTAAACGGAAATTAGCCACCACGCGTCTACACATCTCTCTAGAAACGGCGGCCATTTCGGTGTGAATGTTGTGCTTTAATTGCATTAAAGTTCGTGGTTTGTTTACATACACTTTCTCTTTAAGGTATCCCCGTAAGAAATAATCAAGAGGTGTAACATCAGAAAATGGATTCGAATGTTTGAGAATACCGGTTCGACTGTAAAAATTCGCAATCCAGGTCGCCCGTGCTCTGTTTGAACCCCACAAACGATTGAAGAAGTGAGAGTTTGCGAATTGATTGAGAAGGATTTTCACGCACTGAAACTCTCACTTCTTCAATACCCAGAGTTCTATTCTATATGTTTGACTGCATTATATACTAGAACTTTGCTTACTAATGAAAGATCCGATTTTCTCCCGAGTAGCCAGTACAAGTTTCATTTAACTTTTTACTGAGGCCAACTATTTAGAAATACTGAAAGACTATATACCATTTGACGTGGATTCGTTAACCTAGTTTCCATTATCAAATAGTTAAAACTATAGTATAAATTGTCTCCAATCAAGCTTAATATTGTGTTGAGAAAACTATATCTAACAGTTGAATACTATTACCCCTTTTGGTGATTTTGAAGACAATTTTCACAAACCTTTATTGCTCCATAATAATTACTTCACTATATAACTTTTTGGACACTCCTTTAGGAAATTAGGTTATGTTATCATAAATAGGTTGTCTTAAGCCTACTTATAAGAACTTAATATAATTTGTACCATTACAATACCAGTGCCCACTTTCAAGCACACGCCACTAATAGGTCCACTATAAATACGAGATCATTATTTGTTCTTCCAAAAGCTGGTGTCCAAACAATATGGAAACATTTAGATGGTTAGCCAAATGTAGCAGCAGCAATTTTGCAACAAAATGTCGACCAAATAGAAAAATGGGCCAACACCTGGCATATTAATATAAACGAAGATAAATTAAATCATAACCAAACCATTCACAAAATGCCACCGAAATTCACCTTAAATAAAACGTAAGAATTGTACCTACCTTTTTATACCTATGGTTTAACAGAATTTGTTAAATATTTAGGGCTACACTTAGATCAGAAACTAATCTGGAAAGTGAACATAAAGAAAAAATTTAAACAACTAGGAACACATTTCTGAGTCTTTATTGGTTCCTCGGAAATAGAAATGGAATAGAAATTCCACCTCTCAATTATAATTAATCTTTAGGCATTTAATGTCATCTCTAAACAACAAATGCGATGCAATTATGAGGTACAACAGCCAAATCTAATACTGCAATCATATAGAGATTTTAAGCAAAACAGTGCGTGTAATGATTAATGTTCCCTATTTTGTTACAAATAACAATACAATTTGATCTAGATGTTCTTATAGTAGACAAGACAATCAGGGAATACAATACACGTTATCTGAAACAACTTAAACGACATCTTAAGTCCACTAACTTTGAACTTTCTAAATAGCAGCGAAGATATTAGAAGACTGAAACTTAAAAAACCATATTTGCATTAAAAAATGCATTGCAGATATTATGCTATAAACTCATCGCCATCACTCATCAACACTTATCATGTCATATAGTGCTGGAATGGAGCTCTCTGACACGTCATTTTTGTCTTAAGTCATATATACTTATTTTTTTATAAAGACATATTGCATAATAAACGTTAAAGAAGAAAACTAGATGGTAGCGTAGGTAGAAATAATAGATGATGTTCATGTTATTAGTCGATATCAATTAATTTACACTAAATAGGGCCTATCAAAAAGTTCCTTAAATCAGGTTCTTTAAAATACTTATTCAAGCTTGTATTTATACAGCAGTCAAGCAAGCCATACGAACAGCTGATATATAACATGTAGATGGATTTTTTAATTTATTTATTTTAATCTTAATACATTTTTCAGACCCTTGAACATGAAGGCGCAATGAAATACGCAGATGGAGTTGCTATTCATTGGTATTGGAACGACAAATTTCCAATAACAACCCTAGATATTATAAAGTCTTATATTAAAAAATACAATATGTTTCTTTTACCGTCAGAGGCATGTAACGGTAAGTACTATTCTATTATATTTTGTTAGTTCAATAAACATACCGTATCGCTCTAACGACGTAAATTCCAATCTGCAATATCTATGTGACCGTTGAGGAGTTAGTTCTTTATTCTGGGCGACAGTTGAGATTCCATACATTTTTGTGTACGAGATACTCAATTTTGTATATATAACAATTTTGATGTACAGGATGTGCAACATAATTGTCTACAGGACGCTTAATATAATTGTACCGCCTTTTCACTTTTATTATCCTGTAATAAATGACATAGTTGATGGAGTAACTTTTTTTAATGATATACTTTATTATATTTGTGAATATGAAATTTCTCTTCTGAGCGTATTAAAGTTAATTAGATAATGACTTTCTGATCATGTGAACGCAGCTAGTGAAATTTCTATTGTTATATCGAATATTCCAATCCGCTGCTACGATATACAATATATCTAAATGAATTACATAATTCAAATATGTACAGGGTGATGTAAATTTGTCTGCTTTAAAGAATTCGTGTACAGAAAATTTTACATATGGATACAGATATAAATTGAGTCTAGCCTATCACCTTCATTTGTAACATCACTAGCCTATCACCTCAACTTTATGTCTTGAAATAAAACAACTTAGACAATTACGTGCAATGAAGGAAGACCAATAAATACATTTCTGAGAGATAGTTGACATTTGTACATAACCAAGCGTTGGATTAGTTAAGAAAATTTCGAAATTTTTAATTAATTCAGAAACATAATAATTTTCATAATATTTCAAAAGGGAACCATGTCTAAAATTTATGCACAGCTCAGCAAATTAGGACATGAATAAGATGGGGAAATACCCCGGCAAGCTATAATTGGAAAAGACCACTCGAATAGGAGGGCTGGATAAAGAAACTTGCTAATATGGCCATCAAGGTAACCAGGCCTTATGCAATGGATTTTTTTGAAATTATTTCAAGAATAAAGTATATTTAATAAAATGACACAATATTGATCTCAAAGCAAGAATACATTATAGTTGAGTGGTACAGCAAATGTTATAGGGGCGTATATGTACATATATTACTAAATTCCAGTACAGGCTAAAATTTATAGTGAATATCTAGAAACGTATTAATGAATTATTCAGTTTTTTTACGGAATAAAAACGCATTCAAGTAATAACTAACAAAATATATAGTGATATACAATATATAAGTAATATAATTATAAGTAATTAACCCTAATATATTACAATATAAAGGAATACAGCTATCCATAAGAATAAATCTATCTTGTACACCGCTTACATTAGTCATTCTGTATACTTAAACACTGTTCTTAAAAAACTGTTCTCTCTAAAATAGCGAAACAATAATTTTATTTCATAAGTGGATCCACACTGTATTGTTTTTTTATTTAAGAATATCTGTAAAAATAGAGAATTAAATTTTGACTTTAATATTCAAACTATTACGATTTTTTACTCCATGGAAACAAAAAAAAATTGGACCTATTTTTGTTAGTATCTCAAAGAAATTATAAGTAAGAAATTTAATCTTTCAAGTGTTGTTCTAAAAACGAACTCTATTTTCGCCAGTCTGACGTATCGAGGAAATTTGTAGTAAATAGTGGGGCCATTAAATGAATTAAAATTAATTTTCCCTTCCATATCTCAGATACTGAATTAGTAGTATTTCATATAATAATCGGTCGTTGTCTAAAAGAAAGGTTGCTGTAATTAATGATGTGAAATTAATACTGCACAGCTGTAGAAGCGACTGGATGTTTTGTAGAAGCGTGAAGAGTGCCGTCAACTAAGAACAACCCTTAGAACAAATTACTTCCTATATCTTTGTCCCCTTACTTCAGATTTTTATAATATAGAGGAGATATTATATTAAAGGAAGCAAATGGGGTTTAACGCCCTGCTATTAGTCATAACAAATGATACCGTATAACAAAGGCACAAAACGAAGAGTAAAAAGACGCAGAAGCGTATTATTACTAGTGGGAAATATAAGCTAATTATGTAATAATATATAGGAGTAATTCTTTCCCCGGAGTAGTAATATTCTTATAGTTACTATACAGAGTTTAACTCCGTATATAGTTACAATATTTTTTTGAGATCAGATTTGACTTCGTACATTATCTCTCTCCTACCCCTCTCCCTCTCGCTCTCTCCTTCCTTACATATTCTCATACCTTATCTATTATACGTTATCGTTATTTACTTACCTATTACTCTTATTACTTACTGTTATTCTTACTCATATTTACCAATTCATACGTTACCTATTCTCATAATACAGTTACAATTTGAAAGCAAGCTATGAACTTCATTGTATGGAATTGATTTGGTATAAATATAGTCCTTAAGCGAATTATATTTTCTTTTTCGATGTCGACAATATTTCTTCTATATAGTCTTGAGATGTGCCACAGATGTATAATTATTATTTAACTATTTATTTGAAGGGACCGTGATTGAGGTGATATTGAGGAAAATTAAGTTTTGAAACAAATTCTGACAATATCAGAAATGACATTCTCGTCTCATAATATACTTCCGTATATATAATAGCCGTCTTCTAATATACCGGAATACATATTTAAAATTTTACATTTAACTATTCTTTTAATTTATAACGAATTTTTTTATAGAACTATAGTATCATAATATAATTATTAGTTCTAGTTTTGTACAATATTCGAATTTCTACCAATATTAACTTAGTTCGAGGATAATGCAGTCTAATCTTGACCAATTTAATGCCAAAAGCTATACATTTCTTTTATTATGATACACTTTCTTTACTATTAGAATATCTCTACAAACAGATAATTAAAAGATTAATGAGATATGTGCTGCAGATTTGTAAAATAATGTATTCCACTAAATGGAATATTAGTAAAATAAATTTTTCTTTATGGTATATTCTTATTACTAATTTATTCCTGTAAGTATGAGATTTTAACGGTGGCCAAGAAGTCACAGTGTATTGAATTACCGACCCGGCACTAATACTTTGTTTCATTGCTTCTTCAAGAAACGTACCACTCTATATTCCTATACAATATCACCTACATCATTATAGTCTATGGCGATTTATTATCAATTATTTTATTTGCATGTTTGTCCAACCGTATTGCATTCTCTGTTTAAATAAACAGAAAATGAGTGGGTTAAAACACAAATAGATAATTTTCATCAAATTACATGTTAAGTCGGAATAGCACCCCATGAACTTAATAGAAAATTGTCTATTTATGAAAATGAGGCATATCTAATCAGTGGCAGGCATTAAAAATTTCGTGACGAAAGAGATTCAAAAACTAGGAGGCTAGAAGCTAGGCATATCTTCGGAAATGTTTCCAATGGTAGCAGGAGATGTAACGCACATGTATTATTTTAGAGAGTATTGTATATATATATATATATATATATATATATATATATATATATATATATATATATATATATATTTATATTATACGTATACATTATATGTATGTAACATATAGTATTATTTTATTGTTGCACTTTTGTAAGTCAAAGTACTTTCAAACTGAAATTAGATATTAATAGTATTTATTCAGAAGTTGTAGATATTAACTGACATAATATGATTAATATCACAATAATGAGTATACTTTTGTTTCCAATTTTAATTCTCTCTCATGATAACTACCTATATATCCAACAGTGTATAGTTAAAAAATATAACTAAAATGAAGTAATGGTGTTGTGCTATTGCCGTCTATCTATGTATCAAATATTAGTCTTTAATGTTTTTAATCCTACATTATGCACTGCACTTATTTCCTCTAATTTTCTACCATTCCAAACCAAACACCCATTTCTCTGTTCAATTTAACTTACATCTCCTGGTATTACGTATATGAAAGAAACGGCTTCATTGAACAATGATTGTGATAGCCTGTAATATATGCAGTGTTGTAAATATTAGCCGTAATTAATTTCATTTCAGTTAATTTTACTAGAACTTAGAAACTACTGCCTTCTTTGAAACCCAATATTATTACTGAATGCAATTTTATCTGAAACAGGATCTACCGATGAGGACAGAGGAGTGCGAAAGGGGAGTTGGGAACGTGGACTAATGTACTTCGATGACATAATTGAGGTAAGTGTAGTATTCTTTATCATTAATGGTAATGTAACTTATGTTATGTATAAATTCTTAAATTAATGTTTATAATTTAGCATGTGCATGCATGTGATGATATTATAACTATAAATAAAATAAGCAAACGTACCCCAGTCGATAACGTGCCCAGTTGCGACACTATCAGATGCATTTTGAATTTGGCGCTAATTTGATCCGAACGGGTCAGTGAGACAAGTATGGCTACGATGTACAACACAGTGCCGATTTTTATTTGTTTTAAGTGAGAAAAACTGATTAAAAGGTACGTACGACATTGTAAATTTGTTTCGTATCTGTTTTTACGTCAAGTTAAAGCAGTCTTGTTTCATATTTTTTTACATGTTTAAAGCTTAAATCTAAATCTAACCCCTTTTGACTTATGTATGCTTACAATTACGATCCGTTGTTCGTGAATATTTTTTGACATATTCAAGTGGGGCACATTACCCTGAACATTGGCTAATGTGCTCTGATTTGTTTCGAGTAATATTCCCCATCTGTGAATTATTTTTAAATTATTATTTTTATGAATTTCTAATTTAATTATTATATTTCAGGAAATGGGAAAGGTTAAAGCTATAGACCCAAGAAAATGGACGGATGAAAATATGATTAAAGCGATAGAAGATGTGATAAGCAAGAAAATGGGAGTAAATGAGACGAGCCGGACATATGACATACCATCACGAACCTTACATAGACACATCCTCAGGGGCTAGAAAATGGTAGACCTTCCGAATTATGACATGAATATGGAGTTGAGACTTGTTGAACACATTAAAAGTCTCGAATCTATCTGATTTCCACTGGACCAATCGAGTAACTGCAGTATATTGCTTACGACTTTGCAGATAAACTAGGATTGCCACATTGATTAAATAATGGAAAAAGACAAGCAGGATGCGATTGGTTTCAAGGGTTTATGAAGAGGCACCCAGATCTAAGTAAAAGAAAAGCGGAAGACTTGTCACAGGCGAGAGCTAATGGTATGAATTGACAGGATGTCAATAAATATTTTGAAATGTTGTTGAAAGTACTAACTGATAATTATTTGATTGGTAAACCGGAAAGAATTTGCAACATGAATGAGAGCGGTATTCAGGTTAACAATAAAACTGTACGCGTACTAGCCAGCAAGGCTAGGCAAGGGAAACATGTGAACATATTTCTTTGATTGCGTGTTGCAATGTCGAAGGCACCTTTTTTCGTCTGTTTTTATACTTAAGGAAAATATAAAAAACCTGAATTTTCTGAGAGCCTACCACCTGGCTCAGATGTGATTATGAATCAAAAATCGTCTCACATCAACGCTGAAAATTTTTCAACTGGATGAGAAATCATTTGATTTCACGAAAGCCAGATGGAAAAGTTCATCTGATTCTAGATGGCCATTTCTCTCATTCCAGTTCATGTAAAAGGCTACATTTGTCTACCCAGCCATACTACCCAAGCTCGCCAACCATTGGACAGAAGTCTTTTAAGCCACTCAAAAGCTACCTATCTAAAGAAGTCACCATTCGTTTATTAACAACAAGGAAAGGCCTTTAAGTTGATACCACATTTCAAAAATGATTGGTGATGCCTCGTACAAGTTTACAATACCAGCAATTTGCGTTTCAGGATTTAAAGCAACAGGGATATATCCCTTTGATCCTAATGCTATTCCTGAATACTTTTTCAGCATTTCTGGTGATTCAGTTAGAAACAGTGATGAAAATGCAACCAATAAATAATAATACGCAGTAAATTCAGAATATAAATAACCCTTCTTTGCCAAGTACCTCCGTATCTTCTATGAATGAAAATGTCCAGATGTTTACACCACATGCTTATGTTGTTTCACAAGAAGAAACACCAACTAAGGCCCTACAAATAGTTAGTCCATTGCCTGTTGTACATCATAAATTAAGTAACAGAAAGCAAAACGTTAAGGTTTTGACATCAAAAAGTCATTTAGTAACTCGTAAACTGTTTGAAGAAAAAAATAAGTCGCAAGAGAAAAAGTTGATTACTGTACCATCAAAACGTAAGAAGAATTTTTCAGAAACGTCTTCTTCTTCATCGGAAATGTAAGAAGAGTTACAGCTCCGTATCTAGTGAAGAACGTTCCGATGAAAACAACAACATTTGTGTAGAATGTCACGAGTCTTACTACCATATGAAGAAGAAAAGTGACTGGATTCAGTGTTTGCAGTGTTCCGGCTGGTTACATGAAGATTGCACAAACTTTTCAAAGAAATGCAACAATTACGGTGGCAAAAATAAAGGGCAACGAGAAAAAACAAAAAACTGAGAGGCTTTACTGGGGCACATAAGACTGATGTATCCGTGAAATGTGCTCCACCCTAGATTTTAAGAAATGATCTCAGATGTTCTAATTACATTTTAGAAGATTTTTCTAGTTTTTATTATGCAAATTGAGTCAGAGGTTAAGAATAATTACTTTAATCCTTAAATCGGTCTCTCAGACCTATGGTATAAATCTATAATACATTCTGGCAACACTGTTTAACTGACTTGTCTCCCGCCCACAGTACCTTCATATCTTTTAGTTGGTTACATTTTGCCCATATTACAAATTAGTCGTGAGCTGCCAGTTGAGAGGAAAACATCACTGTTTGAAATTCTGCCGGTCCTGCCGACCGGATGTTTCGTTTCGCGAGTAATATGATAGGAGGTATGTAAGACCGTATGTTTCGTATTGTGACTATCTGTAATTTATGTAAGCTGATTTTGTTGATAAACTACAGTTACTTTTTTATTTTATTTTAGGAAATAATAACAAATGATGGATGTCCCAACAACAAGCAGTGGCAGGCCTTCTAGGGCGTCTCGAAATGGAGGGGTACGTGTAGGTGATAAAAATTTTGAGGAAAGAATTTTACAGTGGTATTTGGAAAGTGATAGTGAATTCGAAGAAGAAGTCGATGATTCTGATATGGGCCCGGATTATGTCATAATTGATATGAATGAAAATACGGAAATTGGAAAATTTTCTGGGAATATTCTGGGAAATACTGCAGTTACCAAAGATTCTGAAGAAGATACCGTTGAAGATAATGTTTTAGAAGCAGACAATGAAATTATTATTACTGAGAATAATGAAAAAGAAGGATCAGGATTCTTTGTCGGGAAAGAAAATAAAAAAGATTTTTTATGGCGAAAACAAGCACTACCTGTCACAAGAAGAGTTCCAAGTCATAATATAATTAGACAAAGGCTTGGATTAACACGAATGTTTTTACGTACGAATGAGATGTTATCGTCAGTCAGAAATAAACTCAAACCAGGAACCAATTTTTCAAACTATCGAAATACTGATGCAATGAAAATACATGCATTAACCGGTTTGCTTATGTACACCTCAATTTTCAAATCGGGTCACTTTTTTCAAAAAACTTGACTGGAAGACCCATATTTAGGATCACGATGTCTGCCAAACGTTTTGAAATACTAAACATCTGCCTTCGATTCGACGATGCCACAACTCGGGAAGAAAGGAAACAGGCTAACCGTGATGCAGCAATTTTAGAAGTATTTCAATCCTTTATACATAACTCACAAAAAATGTATTGCCTTAGTGATAATGTAATGTTAATGAAATGCTTGTCCCTTTTAGAGGAAAGTGTGGCTTCCGCATGTATATGCCGAAAAAACCTGCCAAATATGGCATAAAAATTCAATGCATGGCAGATTCATTCAGTTCCTATCTTTACTATATATATATTTATACGGGCAAGGACAGTGATGGAATAGGACTATCTGAAGAAGAGCCAAAACTATCTAAACCTACCCAATCAGTCATACGCTTATGTAAGCCAATCGAGGGATCACATCGCAACGTCACAGCAGATAATTGGTTTACTTCTTTAGAATTGGTGAAAGAACTTAGGAACAGATCTCTGACATTCGTAGGTACGATGAAAAAAAAAATAAAACCGTTATTCCACCAGAGTTCAAGTGTGATAAAACGAGGCCAGTCGAGTCAGCTCTATATGGACTTGCCAACGATCAACCAACTACACTGTTACCTATCGTTCCGAAGATAAATAAAACTGTTACTTTAATATCTTTCATGCATCGTAATATTGAAATAGATCCCAATAAACCGGAAATTGTTAGTTATTATAACAAAACAAAAAGCGGTGTTGACTTGTTAGATATGAAAAGTGCATTATATTCATCTAACATAAGAACCAGAAGATGGCCTTTAATAGTATTTTACACCCTTGTAAATGTAAGCTGTATAAATGCTTTCATAATATATTTGTGTTATCAGCAAAATTCTACTCTCAAAAGGTTTGAATTTATTAAAAGATTGGCTAATTCCCTCATAGACCCACATCTTCGAAGGCGGCTAACTAACCTTCCTAGAGATATTAGGGTACTAATAAGTCAGCATCTATCTGATGACAAGAGAAATACTGCTGTTGAAGATCAAGTCCCATGCGATAGGCTTGAAAAAGGCAAAACAGGTTCTAAGTGTCCATCTTCAAAATGCAGAAAAACTGCGTATAAATGTATTAAATGTGTAAATGTATAAATGTAATAAATGTATTAAATCTGATCTGTTTGGAATGCAGTAGAAAATTGTGCGTTACTTGTGCCATTCTAAAACACTAAGATTTATAAATTACTTTTTACTGTTTAAGAATTACATATTATTTTGTACTGTTCTTTATACCTCTTATTTCATTAATACATTTACAGTTTAAGTAACTTGTCTGTTCTTTATTAATAAATAATTAGTTTGGCTGTCACTGTTACTGTAAATAAATGATAATCACTAATCAGGTTGTTTTCAGTTCCAGGTCTCTTAGACCGTATGTTTCGTATTATGTAATATTAGGGTATGTTTCTGTTTAAGGGTTAATAAACATATTCCAAATAATACCGTTTTTTATTTTAATTCTTCGAATGGTAGGGCACGATTGCTTTACCATTTTCATCCAGGTTTACCCTATTAAAAATTTCTTCGCTATATTCATTACCATTATTAGTTCTATCGCCATCAATTTTTCTTTAAGATTATATTACTATAAGAGAAGTAAGCTACACACTTTGTTGGATAATATGATATAAAAATAAAGTGAACGAGAAACCCATTATAGCGTGACATCTGGAGGATCCAAAGGCTTTTATATATAATATAATACATGAATAAAGAGTCTCTCATATTCTTGAAAAATTTGTAATATAAAAATTCTCTACCTACTATTGTCTTGAATATATTAATAATACGAAGTGAAATAAGGCATTTTCATGAAATTTTCTCATGAGCGGTCGTTTTTTCAGGATTTCTGTAGTCTGTCTATAACATGGATGCCTTATACCTCACTGGTGGTTCGCTAATCACTTATAAAGTCTGGTCTGCTGAAGCAACTTTATTTTAACCTTATTGCTAATCTGTTATATCTCAACAAGGATTAATATATTATCAATTCAATATTAAACTAGTTCCAAGATCTTAACTGAATGTGGTTATATATTTGGCGATATAAAGAAAGATATATATGGTATCTTGAATAACCAATGGACACCTTTAAATCAATATTCCTAGTGTGGCTGATGGGTGCGTTAAGATGTACGATTGTATGAAGTGTTGGCATATAACTGATAGCTAAAGCCAGAATAAGTATTATCCAGACCATTTATTAGACCGCTTCTCTCTAGTTTATCTATTGCATTACATTATAAAGGTATGTCAATGTGCAGTCTTTAGTTATTTGCTATGCAACTTTGGTTTTATGTGTGAATTCGTGAATATGGTATGTTTTATAACATTGTCACCTTTTTGTCCAATATGTCTCTCATGGATTATACCAGTTAGAAAGATCCGACCTTAATGTTTCAGACCTAGTAAACTTCCTTTCTAATTAAGACTTGCAGCTTGACTACGCTGTGACTTGATACAGCGATTTATACCGTTCATTACCTTTCATCCAATATTTCAAAGATTTTCTAGGTACTTGACACAACGTTTTTAATTCCTATGTATCCGAGTATTTAGTGAATCCTTAGTTACTTTAGTAAATGCAAAAACCGAATAGAAAAGTTTGATAATGTATCAAGCTAGGACCAAAGATCTGCTTGAGCCCATTATTGTTAGATCTCACTCCAATGAGCGCAGGGAGTATTTTGGACCTCATCAATTATTATTATTAATAAATTATAATTGATCCATCAGGTCTTTAAAAACAGTACAATTCATACTATGTACTGTTTTTAACAAATATGTCCTCATTTTAATACATTCGATATAAAATTATTAACATTACTTTCTATGTTCTTCTAGAATATACAATATGGAGCAAGTGGATGGGTAGACTGGAACATGGTATTGGATGAAGGCGGCGGTCCCACTTACATCGACAATTTTGTCGATGCACCTATAATAGTCAATACAACCTTAGAGGAATTTTACAAGCAACCGACTTTTTATGCACTAGGGCACTTTTCAAAATTCGCCAGGCCCGAATCGGTGAGAATAGAGAGTTCCATATCTGACAAAACAGACGTTCTTAAAGTGGTAGCGTTCCTAAGACCTGATAATTTGACAGCCGTGGTGCTCTCTAATATGTAAGTATAAGTGAATTTGTTTAAATAAAAATATACAAACCGTATAAGATCTAGAAAGAATTCAGAATTACAAACGTCTAAGACTGAAAATTTAAACAAATTCGTGTTTTATGTAAGATAATTACATTACAAAGATCTGAAAACGATTCGGACTATCGTCAGCTGAAGAATAGGAGCCACTAATATTTTCAAGCGTGCATTTTAATGTTCAAACATAAACTATTGAAAATATCTTAAAGGCCTTCGCAATTGTTTTCATATATATAACTTTAATTCATGTTAAAATTACGATGTAATAGAAAACTTTGATCACGGTACTGTTAATTTACGAGGGGGCACCCAAAATAAACCGAAATAATTTTTTTAAATTCGTCTTCTGTGATGTCTGACAGCGCTTTCCTCGATTTTTTTTTCACCTCAGCAACGTCGGCAAAATGCTTTTCTTTCACGTGTCTTTTCATTCGGGGAAGTAAAAAAAAAGTCGCAGGTGGAAAGGTCGGGTGAATAGGGAGGATAGGGCAGAGGTATCATGCCACCTTTGGTAAAGAATTGGCGCACATATAGGGCTGTGTGAGGCATGAATTTAGCAGCCACCCTTTTCGTCCCCAAATCTTCCGTTAAAATTCCCTGAACTGAACTCCAAGTCACTATAGACAGCTCCACAACTTTACCAATGGTCGGTCGTTGATCCTACAGGATGATTTCGTGATTTTTTTATTCTCATCGGTTCGAACCGTGGCAGGACGACCAGAGCGAGGTTTGTCATCAATTGACATTTCACCTCTTGAGAAACGGGAAAACCACTCAAACACTTTTTCTTCGGGAGTTCTCCCAATAGCATCAGTTCTCCCATAGCACAAACATTTAATACCGGGCAAAAACGACGAGCACACAATACAACTCTCATTAATAAAATTACACACGTCGAATGGAGCCCTTAGCGAAGACGCTTGGCTTATTGACTCGGAAATGGTAGCTCTATACATTCTTAGTAGAACGCGGTATTACAAAAATTCCGCCCACCACAACATCATTCGGTTTCTTTTGGATACGCCCTTGTAAATATACATATTAGAGCTTTATTTAAACAGGGCAAATACAAAATGAACTCAAAATGACGTCTGGACTAAATGGCATTTCAAAATTTCTTGTTACGGATTATGCTCAAAAATATTATTAATGTTATTAACCTATCTCTTAGTACCTATTCTTTATCTAATATCCAATTGACAAAAAGTGGAATGAACTTAATATATCCGATTTTAGCCCAATTCCAGTTTTTTTATTATTCTAAACTATTCGAAAATTTATTATATGCTAAAATTTATGTAAGCATTAGAGGGAAACTTATATCATATTAACATCACTTCATGAAAGAACATTCAAAAACTACTAACTCAATATGCATTGCTAAATTTATAGAAAAATATTTAGATGGCCTCAAATTAATATAATATTTATGAATTTCTTTAGAGTCTACTACAAAATTTTTGCGTAAACTAAATAAAATAGAGGTTCCATATTCACTTCAATACTTATTATTATCAGATCGAGTACTATTTGATATAAATGATGATATTAAGTCTGTGGATTTCCGTGCTACTTCTGGAGTCTCTCAGGGTTCTGTTTGAGGGCTTTTATTATTTAATCTATTTATTAATGACGTAAGAGACATATGTCTCAGATAAATGAGAAGTACGCCTCAGGTATTTTCTACCTGAGGCGTACGCAGATGGTCTGAATACGCAGATGGTCTGAAAATTTCTATGGAGATTTGAAAGCATCTGAAAAAGTTTTTCATCGACAACAATATAACCTTGATATTATTCAGAATTTATATTACAATATTTGAAGCATTAGTCAGAATTTCATAGTCATTGACTATTTTTTTATTATTTTTTACTATTGTAATATGTCTTTTCTTGTGATCTTGAACTGTAATTGGCTATGGTGATAATTAGGTTGGGTATGGAATATACGTATTTTTTTAAACAGTTTTTGGTTTACCATATAAAATATATTCATTTATTCTTTTTTGTTACAGTGGAGACTCAAAGGTCAAAATTCAAATAGTTACCGACAATTCTCAAACATCTGTGGTGGAAATTGATGCAAATTCGATAAACACTATTCTACTTCAGTAAATTATGAGTTATGTACGTTTGATATTGTTATGCCCTGTTGATTTTAAAATAAACGTGCTCTATGCACGTGTTTCCTTGTTCTCGTTTGAGTTACTATAACATATGGACTATTATATAAAAAATAAGAATTTGGCATAGTTCTTAAAAAAATATTGCATCATTTCATCTACATTGTAGCAGTTATTAATACTTCATATAATAAAAATCTCTGTTCTTTCAAATATTTATTCAGCAAGGAGCAAAATCTACTGTATAAGTAGAACAATATATAGTCACATGACATATTTATAAGATTTTGCAAAAAAAATGTCATTGCAATATCGGACAAAATAAGAAGTAAGTGGAGCTCTTAAACAAATAACGGGTGTCCAGAAAGGGTAGGGGGTATTTGTAGATTCAGTAAAAAAAAACTAGAAGTCAGAAAAAATAAATTTTTTTGTGAATTTTTAGACAAGATTTTGGAAAATTAAGTACTAAAGATTATGCTCTCCAAATGTTGATCCTCACGCTGCTGGCACTCCTCTAATCGTAAACGGAAATTAGCCACCACGCGTCTACACATCTCTCTGGAAACGGCGGCCATTTCGGTGCGAATGTTGTGCTTTAATTGCACTAAAGTTCGTGGTTTGTTTACATATACTTTCTCTTTAAGGTCGCCCGTGCTCTGTTCGAACCCCACAAGCGATTGAAGAAGTGAGAGTTTCAGTGCGTGAAAATCCTTCTCAATCAATTCGCAAACGCAGTCAAGAACTTGACATTAAAAAAGCGTCGTTGCAATAGATTCTGAAACGAGATTTACATCTTACAGCCTACAAAATTCAGTTCGTTCAAAAACTGAACGTTACCGACTACCCTCTCTGACTGCATTTTGCAAATGAACTACTTCAACGCTTCCCAACGTTTGAAAACATTCTGTTTAGTGATTAAGCGAACTTTCACTTAAATGGCCACTTAAATAAACAAAACTGCCGCTACTGGGCCAACGATAATCCAAGACAGAAACATGAACAACCACTACATAGTCCAAAAGTTGTTGTGTGGGCTGCCATGTCTGCTGAAGGCATCATTGGGCCTTATTTTTTTGAAGACTGGCGAGGGCGAGCACTTACGGTAAACAGTGAACGGTATTGCGATTTGTTAAGAAACTTTTTGGTTCCACAACTGCAGGAGTTTGAAGGATTTAATGTGGAAACATGGTTTCAACAAGATGGGGCCACTTGCCACACCTCAAACTAATCGCTTGCGGTTGTCAATGAACTTTTTCCAGGAAAAGTGATCTCTCGTCGAGGCACCATCAACTGGCCTCCGAGAAGCCCCGATCTTACACCTCTTGATTATTTCTTATGGGGATACCTTAAAGAGAAAGTGTATGTAAACAAACCAGGAACTTTAGTGCAACTAAAGCACAACATTCGCACAAACATGGCTGTTGTTTCCAGAGAGATGTGTAGACGCGTGGTGGCTAATTTCCGTTTACGGTTAGAGGAGTGCCAGCAGCGTGAGGGTCAATATTTGGAGAACATAATCTTTAGTACTTAATTTTCCAAAACCTTGTCTAAAAATTAACAAAAAAGAATTATTTTTTCTGACTTTTAGTTTTTTTTTATTGAATCTACAAATACCCCCTACCCTTTCTGGACACCCGATATAACAAAATTGTATTTCACTTGGAGCCATATTCGAATGAGCTCAATTTGACCAAAATTTTACAGGGGAACACTTTATCTTGTTCAGAATATCCACATGAAACGAGATGACTCGCTTCTGTATTGCAAATTGCCATTAAATTTACCATTAACAAACATCACCAGTATTTCATAAATACTGAAGATGATCGTGACTTGACATACGTTTTATCAACCAAATAGACATCACCAGAAGATGATTAAAACTTAAAGACTTAAAAGTTAATCACATTGCCTGATCTCTGCTCTTGCCACTCTCTTATCTCTATACTTCATTCCCGCGCTCTTTAGTATCTCGAACATTTTTTCCCATCTTACATTATCAAAAGCTTTTTCTAAATCTACAAATCCTATATAAACGTTCCTTCCTTTTTCTATTGTTTTCTGCTAACATTACTCTTAGCGCCAGAATAGCTTCGCGAGTTCCCCTATTTCGCCTAAACCCGAATTGGTCTTCTCCTAGTATTTCCTCCGCTCTATTTTCCATCCTCTTCTGCACTATTTTGGTTAAGATTTTTGACGCGTGGGAAGTTAGACTAATCGTTCTAAAGTTCTCGCATTTGTCGGCTTCTCTCTTTTTCGGTATGGTAACGATAATGTTCCTCTTATAATCCTGCGGCATCTCGCTTCTTTCGTATATGTATTTTACCAGTTCAAACATCCTATTTACTACTTTCTACCCCCGCACATTTCAAAATTTCCGCTTGTATTTTATCTACACCCGGCGCTTTATTGTTCTTTAGTCCCCTTAGAGCTATTTCAAATTCCTCTCTCAATATAGGTTTTCCTACATCTTCCCTATCGATGCCAGATTCTTCCTCTAATATCTCTCCTAATTCGTGATCCTCGTATAAATTTCCTAAATACTGCTTCCATCTATCCGCTTTCTCTTCTCTTCCGATCAGTATGTCCCCCGATTGACTCCTAACGTTTCTACTTATTGGTTCTATATCCCTGAAGTTTCTCTTAATTACTTTGTAAGCTTCATCCGTCTTACCTACTTGGATCTTATCTTTTACTTCTTTGCATTTATCCTCTATCCATTGTTCTTTCGCTTTTCTACACTTTCTATTTTTTTTTGAGTTTAACAAACAAAATTAATTTACAATAACCACCGGCTCCAGGAATTTCCTTAACGCCCACGTGACAAGATTCGATTATCAATAAATTGCTGGTTCTATACGTTTAATCAGTGGCAGTTGATAATAAGGGGCACATGACAACATGCCCACTTCAATTTTTTAGAACAAAACCTCGCTGTCTGTTAATTTTGTAATACATTTATTATTAACATTCTAAAAAAATAGAGCGAATTCCGACAAAATGGAGCGAAGGCCGACATGGGGACCCTGGGGCGAAGGGACCGGGCCTGTCAGAGGGGGCGAAGGCCTGCATGGGGGCTCTGGGGCGAAGGCCTAAGGAGCCCTGGAGCGGGAGCCCTGCGGCTCACCTGTAATTAACACCTGTCTGGCGGCATCCTTTGATCTCAATATAACGCGTGCCGGCGCCTCAAATTTTTGTAAATTAGGTAGAAACTTAAGTTTCAATTTTCCCACGGTCTTCAAAAAGTTTCCAGGCTCAACCGTCTCCATAACTACTACTTCGCAATGGTCTCGATGCGACTGAGTAAAGACTAGGCTATTTATTGCTCATCTCGTGGGCGGTCCCATATCGCAGTTTTGAGACTTATTCCTATTCTTGGCAAGTACGTTTTCTTTGAGTGAGTAAATACGCTTCGTTGACTGTTAAGCAGAAAAGACGTTTAAGTAAATTTAATGAAATTACGTCGTATTTTGCTTTGTTTGCCTTTATAGACGAGTAAGATTGTTTGTTGAAAACAACGGAATAGATGTTTTTCATTATTTCGTCTCACCCACGAGCCGCCACTGCTTTAATATGATTTGATTAAAATTAAAAAATGCATTAAATAATACATTCCTACTCATTTTTATCAGTCATTCATAACTTATAGAGAATATAGTATTTGGTATGGGCTTTTGGTATAAGTAAGTTGGTATGGAAAATCATACTGTAGGTATCATTATTTTGTCAACTTCACAATGTAAATATTTCTGATAAGATAACTTGGATAACTGATAAAGTACTTGAACGTAATTGTTTCACAGAAGCGTTATACTGTTAAATAATTCATTCATAACTTTGTTCACCAATATTATATCTGTAATAATTTGATTTGGAGTAGTTATTAATAATAAATTAATAAAAATCCATCTCAATATGAATTAATCACAAGTTCACTGCTCACCTTAGGCTATTGAAGCTAGTTTATTTATGGAAGTATAACTGCATTTTGTACATGAACTGACCATGTCAATAACTATTTGTCTCTATAATTGTTAACGTGTTTGTTAAATGCTAATCATCTTAAAACAACTTATTATGTAGAGTGTTCTACATTATTAAATAAGCAGCTTTAAAACTTTAATACGGACTTTTCCGCACGTAGACCATCTCTATCTCGAAATTGAGTGGCCGAGAAAAAATAATCCAACACATAAATGCAGAATATATGTATATGTTTTATGCGACAGTCTTACTTTTTCAATTTTTCTCAAATCCGTTCCGCCATCGTGCTTTCTCATGGCCCGTGGACAGTGTGGGGTGTGTACTATTCACCTCAAAATCAATAGGCGTCATCTGGGAGACGTACCCGATCAGAATCAGTCAAAACCCGATAGATCCGACACGATTTGGTTGAGCTATCGTGCTAACAAGAATAAATGACGACGACAACGACAACGAAAACGGCAACGACACACACACACAGAAAATGGTTTAAAAACCATTTTTTTTTGTTTTAGGTTTTTTGTTTATTTATTTTTGTTTCTTGTTTAACCGAAAAACGAAAAATAAACCTTAAAGAATATTATTTTTACACGATTACATTACTTTTCCGCCTATAGTGGAGTACGGAAAAGTAAAAATAATTTAGAAAGTTTATATCTAAATATAATAAAAATAAATAATAAATTTGCATCATATTGCAAAATTAAATTGCTGCTTATATATTACATTTCTTCATAAAGCACTAATATATATTTCAGATATTTGTTAACTCTCCTTTGACATAGAAAACTAAACTCTAGGTGGCTAATTATAGCAGATATTAAAAATACAATGGAATTAGTTTTGACGATACTATAGATTAAATGTGTACAGATGGTCAATCTCAGCTTATTTTGTGTGACGCGTTCACAGCCGTTCATGGGATTCTGATTTCTCGGATTCTGTAAAAGAGAGAGTAAACTGAATTCACATGCACTCAGGACATCACATGGGACCCATTTTGCTGCCTCCATCAGAGCTGTCAATTTGCTGCCAAACATCGACCTCGCTCCCTCAGCTACCACCCTGCATGAATGTGTATGAAACAATATTTTGCTAGTTTCGTATTACGTGTAGTTAATAGTACTTTTTTCCTCGTCTACAACTGTTGGCTTTTATCTATCTGTCTTTATGATGCTTGAGCGTGTAGTGTCTTATGTTGGAACTTCAAGTCGGTTTGCTAAGTGCTATTGCTGGGTCCGGTCTCAACAGAAGTTCCTAGAATCCCGGCATATCCAGGTATCCTCCTCCTCCTCCTCCTCGTTTGCACCATTCCCTACGTGTCCACTGACCCAACGTCAAGTGGCCTCGCTTGTTCGCCCTAGCACATTCGGTGCCTCTTTACATGGTAGAATCAGACCATAGTTAGTTGATGGGACTAGAGAATCGACAGAAAGTGCGAATTTTTCGTTATAGTATTATGTTACAGAATTTTCTGATAGAATGGTGAAAAACTATCTATTATGCGCCTATATTGAAACCAATTAAGTGAATTATTTGACTAGTTATTAAATTGAATAACCGTTATTCAATAAAAATATGTAAACAGTATCCTAGCAATTCAAAAGTTATGCCATATTGTATATCAAAATGATCGAATTTTTTACTCTCCTAAAATAAAGAAAAAAAACCGAATTTTATTAATTTATATTATTTGGTTACCCATGGAAAAATAAAAAGTTGAAGATGCAGTCCTATTAAAAATATTAATGGTCATATCATTTGTTATAAGTATGATTACTTGAAAAAAATTATCGGAGACTAGATAAAGATTAGACTCGAAACTACAAGCGTTGTTTAATAAATTATTAGCAACCAGCTCTACAAAGGTTAAGTTTATATGTTTACTTTGGCGATAACATACAATATTTTCAAGTACCTGCGTTGAATGTATTCTTTTATAATATAACAGGTGCAGCTAATCAAGAATAGGAAAGTCTCAAAACTGCGATGTCGGACCGCTCACGAGGTGCGCAGTAAATAGTCTGGTCTTTACCCAGATACCCAGTCTCATTGAGGCCTTTGAGTGAATACCGATAGATATATATGTATATGTATATGTATACATATATCGATCTGGCCGCGCATAGAATGTGTCCTTTTCCCTCCTACTGCTACCTCACCCTTTTTTCTAGGTATAGCTAGAGAATCTCATACATTTTTCTATTCTTGATTAGCACTACTACTTCTTTTCTGAATTCTAAATATTTGTAGTCGCGGAAGTGGTAGTTTTGAATTATTTCTAAAATATAAAATACTGCTTGAATAGAGTAAGCAAGCATAGATCAAGAAAATAAGTTACTTATGGTTGCATATTATACACAGTAAAATTTTAAAATATTTTTGAATTAAAATCGGTGTAATATTTTTCCGTACTATTATATAAATTCGTAGATCATTCCGGATTAATTTTTCACTCCTCATTAACCAAGAAAACGCTAATAAATGTAATTTATTTTAACTTTAGCAAGGCTTTTGACAAAACTAACCATGCTATCGCCTTGAGTGAAAAAACAGACATGTTGAGAAAATTGTTCTTCATCCTATCCTTTTACTAAGTCCGATATATACATGTTGACGTATTATCTTCTTTGATGTTATAACTTCCACAGTTAAAACACCAAAGGTCACTGAAGGCTTATACCTAGAGCCTTCTGGTATTTATCATGTATGTTAAATACTTATATCAAGATATTATACAGTGCTATTCAAAAGTCCCCTCCCCCCTCTTATCTTTGAAAAGATTATACATAAACTAGTGAAATTTGGTAACTGAATATTAAGGGTTGTAAACTTCCCTACTAGTGATGATAGATGACGTATGCGTCAAGGATGACGTCACAAGGTCATTGTGACCAATAATTTTAAATGGAACCCTATGGCAAGCGACACCTCTTTTAAAAGGTATCGAAAAAACCTATTCAATGATACTAATATTGTGTCTGTTTACGGCAGTTTTGACAACTGGCTTTCAAAAACCGCAAAGCTGTGATGAATTAAATCAGTTAATAATAAAATTTAAAATTCAAGCTCCGCCACTGGATAGTTGGATAGTAAATAATCTGACGTTTTTGCAAGTCTCCCCAATTTGATGTTTTTTTAGCTGTCAAAGTTTTTATACATTTAATAATTTGTGTATTGTTGATCGAACGTTTAACTGTTTTAGTACTTTGTGGTAATTTTAAAATATTTGTATATTCAATAATTTGTTAAACTATTGTGAACTGAACGTTTAAGTGCTTCAAGAAGAGAAATGGTACGTGTTTTAGGTGATAAAGTAGCAGCGATCCTAATACTTGGTGAAACTGGAGAAAATATTCATGCAGCAGAATGCATTTTTAATGAAAGGTTTCCCGATAATTGGAAGATAATCAAGATGAATTCGACATTTTGGAAATAACATTCCAACAGGATGGTGCTCCTCCACACTATTACGGTGCAGTAAGACGGTATTTGGATGAAGAATATCCTGGTAGATGGATTGGACGACGAGGTTCAATGGAATGGCCGCCTCGATCAACGGATCTCACACCTTTAAATTTTTTTCTGTGGGGGTATCTTAAATCGAAGGTTTACGCCACTCAGCCTGACAATATTGATGTTTTAAAACAACGTATTTTTACAGAATGTAGGGCTATTTCCGCAGACACATTTGCAAAGGTACGAGAAGAGTTTCGCGATAGGATGTTTTACTGTCAGGAAGTAGATGGAGCTCACTTCGAACAATTACTATAAGTAGGTACTGATTCTTGAATCTGTAATTAAAATTATTATCCAAGTTTACTGATTACTGATTTAATCCATCAAAACTACCATAAATACAAACAATATTAGTATCATTGAATACGTTTCTTCGATACCTTTTAAAAGAGGTGTCGCTTGCCATAGGGTTCCATTTAAAATTATTGGTCACAATGACCTTGTGACGTCATATTTGACGCATACGTCATCTATCATCACTAGTAGGGAAGTTTACAACCCTTAATATTCAGTCACCAATTTTCACTAGTTTATGTATAATCGTTAAAAAGATAAGAGGGGGGGAGGGGACTTTTGAATAGCACTGTATACAGAGTACTTTTTCAGAAACCTTGATATCTGAGATCCGTGAGAAATCAAGATAAAGCATGTAAATGTATTGTATGTATGGAGTTATTAGTACGTAACTACTCCTATCTAATACACAGCTGCATCAACAACGTAGCTTGTCTTGGAAGATAATATCAGTCAGTCATTTATTGTTCAAATAATGATGTAGAAAACTAACAAATACAAACTCTTGAAAATGTATATTCTACATAAGTTAAGCGAGAATGACCAAGATAGATGAATGCTGTTTTATGGCATAATGATCTATATAGCAAATGATCATCAATATCTTCAATCATACTCTTTGGCGACGAACAAACGCATTGCCTAATCGCATTGGTAGGCATAAGTCATGAGGTAAACAACACACGTTTAAAGCATACCAATGAACATAATTCGTACAACATTATAGTGTGTATTTGTCGTCAGCAAAAGTAAAGTTTTCCGGGATAACTTCAAATACTCATTGTATTATAGGAAAATACTTACTAAACATACAAAAATAATACGTATAAATAAATTTGGGAGAATTTTAAAAGGTTTTTATTATAGATATAAATTATTTATAGTAGATAACATTGTTTCTAAAATGCTGTACAGTTTTTGCTTTTGTTGATATTGTTCTTCTTTTAGTTATTAATACAGGAAACAAAAGGCTTTGAATAATTAAGATTTGACATTAATACCTTAAATATTATATAAAGGATCGAACATACTGTACTTTCTCTGTAATAGAATTTAGTTAATGGATGATTTTTCAAACACCAAAAATTTTAAATACTCTGAGGACAAAACAAAGTTCAGAAAAAATATGCATCAAGTTATCTCATCAAGATATAAAATTTTCAGGCGTCAGTTGTTGTTGCACACAACAAAATAATAATATATGGTTTCTTCTATACAGAGTTCGAAAAATCAATCTGAAATGTACGTTGGCGTTAAACATATTATCTCAACGGTACTTTTCTAAAAATAGTATATTATGTAGCGTTCATTATCATTTTGGAGTGGAATACGTATCTGATAGACATATATAAAAGAAAAATTATTAGAGTGAGAATTTTTCATGTTTTAAATTTTATATTTCTGTTACTAACAAGTTCTCAAGTTGTATTTTGTAGTAACGTGCACAGATTTTCTCAAAAATGTCCACTAATCTCTAAAAAGCATGAAAACTCATATAAAATTAAGTTCATCAATATAATGCAAAGTTTCACTACGTAGAGTGTAATATTCAAACTATAGAAATAAGGAGTTTTTTTAGTCTGACCCATCTGCAAATGCCTTATGTAATAAGGACAAAACAAATTAGGGCAAAACAGCTATTCTCCTATATGCCAAACGCCGAGCGCTGAATTACATGACAAAATTTGCCGTATTTTTGTCTTTTGTAACAGAGTTAGCACCAAAATACAGTGATTGTTCCAAAACCGCAAGAAAGATGCAAAAGTGTCACCTATCTCAGGATATCGTTAACTGAAGACCGGTTTCGACCTTTCTATCTTGGGTCTCGTCAGTGCAGTGTAAACGTGTATACCTTTGACAAATGAAACTCACATCTAGTAGACGTTGCTGCGTTGCACCGCAGTAGAACGTAACAAACGCTATTTCTTGGTAGTTTCGAACAATCTAAATCGAAGTAAAAACTTAAAATCATCAATATAATGCAAAGTTTTACTACTGTACTGGGTTTTAGTAAAAAACTCCTTATTTCTGTAGTTTGAATATTACCCTCTGCCTAGAGGGTTTTGCCCTAATTTGTTTAGTCCTCATTATATAAGGCATTTGCAGATGGGTTGGAGTAAAAACTCCTTATTTCTGTAGTTAAAATTAAGTCATTCAGATTAAGACTCGAATTATAATATATTTGTTTAATAAAATCCTAAAAATAGCTAACAATATGCACCTTTCTAAAACCTCTAAATACTATATTTAATCTCTTGTTCTAATTAGTGTAATCTTCATTGTTGAATCTTTATTTACCGATAATTATAGTATACCTGGCGTATTAGTTGTGAAAAGAAGTTACAACATAGTTACCTGTATTGTGGTGGTAAATAATAACAAAGATTATAGATTAAACATTTCTATTTGCTGTGCTGTAATCTCTTGATTACTCAGTCGTTGATTGTAAAATATATTTAAGATAATTTCATATATAGTGAGAATAAATAAGGAAATTTATTTGTCTTTCAAGATATTTAAAAACATTGAAAGAATATTAATATTTTTTAATAAGTAGTACTGATATTCTGTCACCACGAAATAGAGAATAAACCATACCAATTTACTACATTTAAAAATTTCTGTGCAGTAAATATTCACTGCATATAGTAAGATGTGAAATAAATGCATTTGAACATTTCGTTACATAAAATCTAGAGCTATCAGTTCAACTATATTAACAGTGATTAGATATGATAAAGCGTGTACGTATTGTATTAATTAATTAACAGGTTCACATTTGAAACTCTTGAGATTGAGAATCATAAAATTAATTAAACTGCCGAAGATAAAAAATATTCCTTAGTATTACGCTGACTACCAGATAGATACGTTAGTTCTATAAAATGCTTCTCAGATTCTTAGTTTTAATAACGTTCATATCATCGACTTACGGTGATGGTTGCAAAAGTCAGACCACTAAGGATGGTATAGTTTGTGTCTGCGATTCCACTTACTGCGATTCCGTCCCCGAATTAGACGTTTCCCCGGGAAACTACCAGATATACTATACTAGCGAAACTACACCGGGTCTCAACAGTAAAACAGCATCGTTTGGCAATTATTCAGTTACAGCTAAAGTTACAATTGAGGTGGATCCAAAGGTCACCTTTCAAACTATTATTGGATTTGGAGGGGCCTTTACTGACTCAACTGGAATTAATATGAACTCTTTGCCTTTAAAAGCGCAGGAGAATCTATTGAAGAGTTACTTCTCTTTCTCCGGCTTGGAATACACTTTGTGTAGGGTTCCGGTGGGAGGCACGGACTTTTCGACGAGGCCATATTCGTACGATGATGTAGATGGAGACGTTACTTTGGAACACTTCAGTTTAGCTGAAGATGATTTAAATTACAAGGTAAGTTACATGAGGGTGAACATTAAATGCGTTACTTCTGTGTAGAATCAAAACGACAACGGTATGTGTTCAGTTTTGCATGAGCAGAAGAAGTGAAGATTTTTAGAACGTCTTTAGGCAAATACTGAATTGAAAGTTTTGTGTCATGTAGACATAAATTAATTTTTCCTGTATAACGTGTGTAATTGTAGACGAACATCAGTTTACCATAATTTGGTATACAAGGCAAAAAGGCATTGCGGACTGAAAATTCATATAGGTAATATTGCCACATATTTACTTTATTCAGAAATGATTAGTGGCGGCTATTCAGGTGAAGTAGGTGAAGTGCCTTTTCACCAAAGAAATTGAGTCTGGAATTTCTTTATATTTTTGGGATATTTTATTATGTCTTTAATATGTACATTCAAATAAATTTTGTTATGAAAAACCTATTATATTTTTCTGTCAAACATAATATGCCGTTATGCTACTAAAATACTGTGTTTACATTGGAACGTTCTTTAAATCTTCAATAGTCCATACGCGTTATCTACTCGTATAATATAAATAACCCGCAGGTGCAGAGTTGAAGATCGAGTGCCTTCAAGTATGCACTGTTACAGCGGGTTACCATGGTAACATGACGTCACGCAATAGCTACGTTCATTTAGTCCGTCTTCTTCCACCACCTGATTCCACTCGATTTCCGACTTATATATTACTGACAGAGATCGTATCGATAAGATGTATACCTCATAGAGTTCATTCGGCATCTCTCCCGGATCGGAACCGAACGACATACAGCTGTTTCGAACTTATTAGTTCTCATCAGTGCCGTACACGGTACGCCGATCCAGGACAAATGCCGAATGAACTCTATGAGGTATACATCTTTATCGATATGATCTCTGTCAGTAATATATAAGTCGGAAATCGAGAAAGGAACCACCAAACCGCCAAGCGGTTATCAAATTAGTTCCCGAATAGCAAAGCTATTACATAATCGCTCTAGGAAACAACTACTCCTCGGGCTAAAGCCCCGCCAGGCATTGAATTATACCCAGAAGCGAGACTTTAAACGATGTTAGTTTAAAGTTATTAAAAATTTAATGACGTTGATGCTAAAATGTCATTAAAATAATAATTTCTTTTCCTCCATAATTTTTGGCACCATTTGCAAGAACAATGCTTCCATCATAAATAAAATAGATCGAATGTTTTACTGGAATGTTACTATATTAGGGTATAATTAAATTATTGGTTTACATTAACAATAAGGCAACATTAGAAATGTCGTAGATGTAAATGTGAATATGACATAAAGTATTCATACAAAGTAAACAATGATTTAATTAAATAGGATTTAAGTTTCACTATGTTAAGTTTTAAGGTATTAATGCTTTTTTATGTATTTTTTAAATTTACCCTACTCGGCATTTTTATAATATTAAAATAATATAAATGAGACTAATAATTAATTATGTCCATCGATATGAAAACATTTTTATTAGTGTTGACCTTATTTAATCATAATTTAAGTATTTCTTACAAATAATATGTTTTAAATTTATAATTAGCTATGAAAATGAAGTTCCTTCAAATCAAAAATGGTTAATTTTATCACGAGGTGATTTACTACCATGATAATATTATTACTGTACAGTGGTACTTGGTAATTCAATATGGTTGTCGAAGGTGGTTGGGCTAAGTACAAATTTTGTATTTCTAGATTCCTTATATACAGAGAGCTCAGGAACTAACAAATAACCAACTGAAACTGTTCTCCTCACCGTGGACTGCTCCAAAATGGATGAAGTCTAACAACGACTGGGCTGGCGTGGGGTGGCTGAGGGAGATTTACTATCAAGTCTTCGCTGATTATCTTGTGAAATTCTTTGATGAATACGAAAAGCATAATATTACATTTTGGGGAATGACTCCCCAAAATGAACCTATTGACGGCTTCTTCCCTACTATACTTTCCAAAATAAATTCTATGGCCTGGATACCCACCACGATGGTAAGTGTTCTTGGTATTAATATGACGAATAAAAATTAATCTAGTGGATGCGCATACCTTTGTTTAAGTATGGATTAAATTTAACTAAAATAATTGAGTTACCTTAATTAAAGCTTTAATTATGCACTTTCCGAGGAATAGTAATTAATTTTACTTTTCTGATACATCCATTAAAAGCGATGTTTTGCATATCTTATGGATGAATTAAATTTAATATTCTTTGAAGTGTGGTGAAGAAATATTTTGAATTCTCTCAATACTTCACAATATTTAGTAGCGCGCCTGTTTTAACCCTATTTTTATGGAATTAAGTTATAATATATAATTAATATACTTAATTGAATTTTATTGTATTTTTCTATAAATTACTTCCTAGTGATTCATCGTATTTTCCTAGAGATATCTGCCATTCATAGTGTGGTTCGAGTGAGTCCAGTATTAAAAATGTCATCGTATGCTTGAGGTCGATTCCAAACCTTCCCTATATAAGAAGATTGATGTCAGTACATCCAAACTTACCAAAACTGAGTTCAGATTTTTCTATTCTGAATGCATACGAGATGGAGTTGCAAAAAAGAAAATACATATGGTAGCTTATTGATATAAGTGGACTAATGGTCAAACAAATAATATTTTAAGGAAACTCTAAGATATGGATTAACGTGTATGGAAAACTGAAGGTTTTATATGTTAAAATGGTGAAAGTAAAAGATCTTTCAGAAAGCTGACAAAAATATTTTATTATCAAGTACATAGTCGGTTTAATAATATGGAAATTTGCAAATAGATAATTTGCAAATTCACTATTTCCTAAATTGAAGAAGTTCTTATTTCACATTGGATTTTAAGGAAAATTTGTTGTGAATGATATTTTGGCAAGACTTACAAATTAGAGTAATTATTATGAAAATTCAGAAATGAGAAAAAAATGTTTCGCTTTAAACAATTCATAAGTGTGTACCTCCTCTGAAGTATGTACGTTACTTTTGTCAGTCTTGTCAGCAATGAACATTAGTTTAGAAGATGATATGAAGCTTCTATTTAAATTTAACTGGCCTACTAAGTTTTTCGATTTAACCACAATAGATATTTGCTTTCGATGTTACAATCAATCAACATAACTTACAAGAAGCTAACAGAAACATACCTTCACAATAATACGTGTACAATTCAAATGCAAAAATCTAAAATGAATCTAATCCGTTCAGTTTTTCAATTTTATCACAATTGCTTGTATAAACAACAAACAAACTTATTGTTTATAACAATAAGTTTATAACAATATTTTAGTAGAGACACAAAGATAATCAGTAAAAGAAATTTTAAAAGTAATTTTAAAAAGGACAGGAGGGAGGTAGTAGTTTCTTATTCTTGAGTTGGTAGGTGATGTGTTAAAGAAGAATAACTATGTTATTGTTTAATCTATGTCAACGTTTCAAACAGTTCTAATTTGATACCCCTAAAATATCATAAATGGTCGTGTCCTGAAGGTTGTGTTGAATATAACAAGACTATTTGATGCACGCCATAAATAATGAAAATATATGAAAAATGTGATTGCTGCATTTGTATTATATCAAGGGAGTAATTCAGAAATATGGATGCTGAAATGGCTGTCCAAAATTAACTGAGAGAGAGTTGCTTCTATCCATTGAAGAAATTGTCTTCAATGATTGTAGTACCCTTCCAGAGTTTTACTTTATTTTGTTTTTTTACCTCTCTTTTTAGAACATCAACTAACATGTTTATTTACATCTTATTTGTAGCAGCCTTTGTGCTAAACACTAAAATAGCAATTTTAATATATATATATATATATATATATATATATATATATATATATATATATGTATATATATATATATATATATATATATATATATATATATATATATATATATATATATATATATATTAAAATACACAGTATATATTAATATACATAGTATATTGCATAGTATTTCATTTCACTTTTTAATGCAAGAAAAAATTATATTCTTGATTGACCTTGAAGTTATGTTACGATATTCTCAATAATACTTTTAAAAAAAATTGAAAAACAAGTATACTAAAATATTTGTTTGTCTTTAGAATCAGTGGATCGGGGAAAATTTGGGTCCCACCATAAGAAATTCAAATCATAAAGATATAAAGATTATAATACACGACGACAACAGGGTTCTTGCATCTGCACTCACCGAGGTAAGTAAAATATTATTTTTAGAAGACATTTTCAGAACAGTTAACGCTATTAACATATGAAAGGACCTACATGTATTGCACAATGCAGAAGAACTCTGTATTTAGTTTTGTTTCATGAGTATACTACTTTGCTAAGTTTCACAATTTTCAGTCACTTTATTGTAGAAAAGATTTCAAAATTATGAGTTATTTCGATATAATCATTAAATTATTAGTATGTAAATCTCGAGAGAAAATTGTACAACCCTATATAAATTTATGAGTACGGTTTACTCCGTAGAATTTCATCATAATATTTTATATAAACTGTTATATTATATGAGTTTAATTAACTTGTGAAAGCTCTATCTTGCACGAAAAAGTTATTATATGTTATAATTTTTATTGATTTCAATTGGCTGTATCAAATAAGAAATCAATAAACAGTTTTAAAACCTGAAAATGGAGTTTTACGCACGTAGAATATCTCTATCTCGAATTTGAGTGGCCGAGAAAAAATAAACCAACACATAAATGCAGAATATGTGTTTTATGCGACAGTTTGACTTTTTTCATATAGTAGATAGACCACCATCGCATTTTCTAATGACCCATGAATAGGGTATGGTGTTTCCTATCCACCTCAAAATCAATAGATTTCGCCTGGGAGACGTCTCCGATCGATCCGACACGATTTAGTTGAATTTTCGTGCTAACAAGAAATTTTTAAAATGTCGACGATGACAACGACATACACACAAAATGGTTTAAAAACCTTTTTTTTTGTTTTTAGGCCAAAAAACGAAAAATAAACGCTAGAAAAAATTTTTTTTACACGATTACATTACTTTTCCGCGTATAGTGGAGTGTGGAAAAGTAAAAACTCCAAATCAAAATGTGTTGACAGCTAAAATATATAATCCATATTCTACTTTCCTCTTTACGGCAATGATAAAGTATTTAAACTAAACACCTTTAACCTAAATATACGTTTCCTTGGTAATTTTGTAAAAATCGTAATATTTAATTGTTTACCCACGATCACTATATTAGGAAGGTTTAATACGTCTGTTTTCCGTGGATTGGAGGCTTTCTAATACACTAGTGGATTAAAATTTATAATACCATGCTTGATCAAAGTTCTTGATCAAAATAAATCTGTCAAATCTGTGCGCCTCGAGTGACAATTTTTTTTCGTGGATTAAAAGCTTGTTAATTTCCTTATATAATTAATAACTATTATATTTAAAATAAATATGTATTGTACTGTATCCCATGTGTGTATTCCACTGTATCATCAATCACTCACATGGATTGGAGACATTGTAACATAAGAAATATATTAATTGTAATCATATATCTACGCCAGAGGTAACATTACTTATTGTGGAGGTTAAACCAAGAGAAAACATACCTATACATATAATAGGTTCTGAACTGATATCTATTTGTCAAAATAACAGAAACTATTAGTATTTGATAAACTGTGGTAAAACCAAGACTAATAATTGCCTACTTAGCAATTAAGTCACTAAAATCGTTGACATTTTCAGTTACTCTCGAATCCAGTCACGCTCAGTTATGCAGATGGGGTTGCATTTCACTGGTACACGGATATGTTCGTCTCACCAGCGTCGACCGATGCAAGTATGATCAAGGCATACAAAGACGATTTATTTGTAATATCTAGTGAAGCATGTGGTGGTAAGAAAGTTATAAATTCTGTGACACATTTTCTACAATTTTGTGAGGCTTACGGTAATGTGTTTTCACCTTCCTAAATATTAAAAATTCGATTTAACCTCAATATATAGAATATCCATCAAGTAAAGGCTATTTGTGATAATGATCTCGCTATTTTCCCTTGCCATCATCTCATACGATAAAGTATATTAATTTATACAGCTCTAAATGAGTCTAAGTTAGGCGCCCTGACTATTTTTCGCGATGTTTTAAGTCCCAGAATATGCTGAAATTTCAAACAGCGAAATGCCACTGTTATCCCTATCACAATTTTACTCTCAGAATTATATATATGCGATAACAACGGAAGTTTAAAATGTCAATTTCCAGTTTTCATGAAAATAGCTATTTACTATGATACGTATTATGAATGCTGACAGAGAGAATAGTTCAGAGGCCACTTATACTCTAAATTATAAAATTATTCCCGAGTATCTAACAATATTGAGAATAGCAATACGATCTACAACATCAGTGTTTGGTACATTTTATCATTCTGCTTTAACTGATACTAAAATTAATTCGATTGTAATATATATCGCCACCAGAATATAATTCAAGATAGCATTTACAGGATCTGTATTAGTATCGATGCAAATAATTCTCTTATCTCGCCCATAAAAAATACCTTTACTGCCACTTTATCTTTAAAATATCGGGATATAAGGGTGTCTCATTTTTGAATTCGAAACAACTGTTTAAATTCATTAATTAATTTTAGAAACAGTCAGTAACTCTTTGTATAGTTTATTGCATCTCTATTTGCTAAATAAAAAATCCCAAGCGGCTCTTATCTCATACCGTGGCTTGTTTTTATGGCTAGGCTCAAGTAGACTGTTCCGTTTATCGGTAAGATAAGAGTTTTTTATTTGGCAAATAGCGATGAAATGAATACCTAGTATTTACATCTAAGACCAACTTAATACTACGTATTAAAAAGGTTAGTTTCTTTACTTTTTTCAATGCATTTAAGCATGCAAAAAACATGTATTTAATATAAAAATGATTTGTGGTTATTTTATCCTGAGAAAGGGTTGGAACCGTCGATATAGCAACAAAAAGAGGAAACCAGGTTTGTTCAGCCTGGCCCATACTCAGAATAAAATAAAAAGGATATATTTTTTACATTAAATACATGTTTTTTTTTAAGATTAGTCTCCGGTTTTTTTATTTGTCTATTTCATGTTTGTTCTATTATCATATAAAATACTTTTGTGAAATGGTGAATATTCATCGCTTGGATAATAGTAGGAAATCTAATACAAGAAAATTGGCATACTAAACACAATGTCGTTTATTAGTTACTTTTATCGAGACTAGTGAGAATGTAGGCACTAGAATATGGTGAATTTGACCATGAATTGGACAAATATTCAAAAAAGGCGAATTGAACACATAAGCTCCTTTTTTTTCCACCACAAACCATTATAAATCCATCAATACTATCAATCGAGGACTTTCTTAATTATAAATTGACAAAACTGAATTAATAAACAGTTCTAAATATTGTCTGTATAAGAAATAAATCTGTCAATCTAGGAGAAGGAATTAAATAAATTATTGAAGAGACTATTTTCCAGTAACTTGAAATCTAAATCTATTGACAAATATAATAATAATGTGCAAGACAGGAAAGCTTTTTATAAAGACAGTTGATGCAGATGATATAGACTTGTATATTTACTTTTTATACCCGAATGAACTTTCTATAACAACACGCTATAGAAACAAACCTATTTAGCTTTTGATACTATGGCGCATGCTGTAATTCTTGCAAAGCTTAAATATTATAGGTCTCATGAAAATTCCGTACACAAAACCGGTGTAACAAAATTGCCTTGGTGGGCGATCGCAAATAGTTTATATAAATCACAGTGTTCTCGCAAGGTACAAAGTGTACCGCAAGGATACATTGTTGGACCACTGCTATTATCTGTATGCATATCTTATTTTCATACATTTCATAGATCAAAATTGTTAAGTAAAGCATTATACTAATGACACAAATATATTTACTATTTAACCTACAACAACAAATATACTACTTCCTTGATTAATATATATTTACAAAATTCACTGGGTATATTAACATATCACAATATGAAATTAAATGCTAATTACTCGTCTGTAATTTTGTTTTTGATACAAAATATAAAACACACAGCATGCTCTCCATAGATATGTATCAATGGAGAAACGTTATCAATCAAAACGGAGATTAAAGATTTTGGTCTGTGGGTGAATTCTAATTTAAGATTTGTTACTCACGGTAATCACCCAAGTCAATTTTCCTATAATGGATTTAATAATGAGCTGATCTTTAAAATTACATTTTTGTGAATCATTAATTATTTCAAAGCTTCCGTATTTCTAAATTATAACAGGGAATATCTTTCTGGGCATAGAAGGTACGAAATGTCTTTCTCGTATTTTCATTCAAACTTTCTCCTAACAAACTTTAAAAATAATTCAACTATCTCGGTGGTCGTAGTAATCTCGACACACGGTAGTGTGTCAGCCATGTTCGGAAAAGAAAACGGCGATGCGCTAGCAGTGTGTAATGTAATATTACATGAACCATTACGAGCTACTGTGTTATATCGTCAAAAACAGAAATGTGGAAAGGGGGCCAAGATCCATACAAACGACGTTCGGAGTTGTCAACTTCGCCGATAAAAGAGTTGAGTTCTGAGAGGATGCCAAGTTCGATTGGAACTTTCAACAGTATGTGTGTGTGTGTGGGTGCGTGCGTGTGTGTGTGTGTGTCTCTGTCTGTCTTGTCATGTCTTGTCTTGTCTTGTTCTTGTCCTGTCCTGTCCTGTCCTGTCCTGTCCTGTCCTGTCCTGTCCTGTCCTGTCCTGTTCTGTCCTGTCCTGTCCTGTCCTGTCCTGTCCTGACATGACAGGACATGACAGGACATGACAGGACATGACAGGACATGACAGGACATGACAGGACATGACAGGACATGACAGGACATGACAGGACATGACAGGACATGACAGGACATGACAGGACATGACAGGACATGACAGGACATAACAGGATATCACAGGACATGACAGGACTTGACAGGAAATATGATCATTTTTGCGAAATATGTTTATAATCTATGCCCAATCTAAAAGTGATCACAATTTCTAAATAAGTATTGGGGACCTAAAGTGCTACATTGCTGATAGGTATTTCTCGTCTCTATAGTCTCTAAAGCGCGTACAAGAACGTGGTTGTGGATGTACAGGCACAATAATGGCAAATAGAATAGAAAAGTGTCCATCCCGGAGTAGGTTGGAACCTTTGGTGTGAAGACAACACTAACTGAGTTTTCCACAAAACACCAAAACACTATACACTATACTCGACGCGCGTTTCGCCAACAAAGTTGGCATCATCTGCAGATGATTAAAACTAATCTTATTCTAACAATGTATCCTATTTATACCTAAATTACTGACTATAGCTCAGTGAACCCTGACCGTCACGTTGCGGCTCACCGAACTATAACCGTCACGGTTGTGGCTCACTGAACTACGACCGTCACGGCTGTGGCTCATCAACCACGACCGTCACGGCCGCGGCTCAGTGAGTCGTGAGTAACTAGACAATAAAATGTCCAATAAAGTGTCCAATAACAACGGTTAGAACTTTAGAAAAGAGGGAGAGGGGAGCTTATGACTACCAAACAGATGCAAGTACAGGTACTGCTGTCACAGCTTGGAACGGGAACAGAGTGGTTTTAACTGCCAGTTCTTGTGATACTGTTGAACAGATTGGCCAAGTGAATAGATGGGCATCCAGCGAAAAAAAGAAGATTCCTGTAAATCAGCCCAATGTAATTGGCAAGTATAATAAGTAGATCGGTGGCGTTGATCGGATGGACCGGAAGTATGGTACTGCTATAGTTGGTGGAGGATGACCAGAATTATTAGAGCAAATAAAAAGCAGGGTATTAGAAGAAATAAGATTTGATCATACGGATCACTGGATGATACCTGCCGCAAAGCAAAATAAATGCGCAGTGTGTAAAGAAAACTCGACCAAGCAATGCGAAAACTATGGGGTACATTTACACGAATGGTGCTTTAAAGACTTCCATGTCCGTTAATTTTATTGTTTATCAAATTATTAGAAATAAATCATTATTCCATATATGTTTCCATATATGACTTTCTTTTCATAGAAATGAATGCAGTATTACTGTCGTATTTAAATACGACAGTAATAATAGGCTTAAGCCTTCGGTAGGCTCGCTGTTCCATTACTGGAACATACTATAACACAAAGACAATAAAAAAATGTTCGACTAAAATGCTTTAACAGGTTTGTATTAACTCTAAATAGGCAGAATATCACAAAAATTTAAAAAACCAACAGAAAATAATGCGAGCAAAAATGGGTTAATTTTCAACTGGAACATCCCGTATATTGCGGAAGTGAAATATTATTCATGTACTTTCGAGCGAATTTCAATATCCTATAAAGGAACTGACAGATTGTGAATCAGTGAATTCTAAAGTTCGCTAAAGTTCGAGGACCCAGCCCACACCCGGAAGTTTGTTGCATAACAATCAAGGAAGCGATACGCGATCCTTTATCGAAGAGACATAGCTTGGTAAATTGGAACAATTGAAGCAAACATAAAGTACTGCGGCATCTGTTAGGTATCCACAATCTTCCTTATAAAGTTTACGATATACGATCATTCAAACAGTTCGGATTTAATTAAAAATAATTTTAAGAAGAGTATGTTTAATACATGATTCTTAGAAAGGATTTCTGACTATATGACTAAACTTAGTATTCGAGAAATAATAAGTAGTAGTTGTAGAATAAATAGTTAATAGTAATGAAGCATATTTATTCACCCATTCTACGAAATGTACATAAAACGAGAAGAGAGAAAGGAAGATTGTTTATAATGGGGACGAAAAGTTATACTACAAGAATTTACAAAGCCAAATTATGCCTAACTACTCTATGCCAAATTATGCCTAGCTCATTTATAGTTCAACCTTACTTTCAAACTTTTCTATTAATTACTTACGTTCAAACTTTTCTATTAATGGAAAATAGTTGTAATAGACTTAAATTGTACCTAACTGTTACTTTGTTTAAAATTTTATTTTTATTTATTTTATATTATTTATTTCTTTATATATAGATGACGCAATGAGATCAAGAAATTTAACCGAGGAAATGTGTCATGAAAGAAAAATGTGGAAACTGGGGACGGAGAGACGGCGACAGCCGTAGAAATCCGTATATATATATATATATATATATATATATATATATATATATATATATATATATATATATATATATATATATTTCTTTATAAAAAGATGTATTTAATAAAAGAAAGTAGTTCCGTATACACAAGTGAGCTAGTTCGTCATCCATGTTATTACAATCTCAGCAAAAACATACAAAATATGAAAAGGGAGCCAAGTTTGGTACAAACGACGTTCGGAGTTGTCAACTTCGCCCATAAAAGAGTTGAGTTCTGAACGGATGCCAAGTTCCATTGGAACTTCCAACAGGAACTACAATAGGAACACGCGACACGACCCGACACGACACGACACGACACGACACGACAGGACACGACAGGACACGACAGGACACGACAGGACACGACAGGACACGACAAGACACGACAGGACACGACAGGACACGACAGGACACGACAGGACACGACAGGACACGACAGAACACGACATGATACGACACGACACGACAGGACACGACAGGACACGACAGGATACGACACGACACGACACGACAGGACACGACACGACACGACACGACACGACACGACACGACACGACACGACACGACACGACACGACAGGACAGGACAGGACAGGACAGGACAGGACAGGACAGGACAGGACAGGACAGGACAGGACAGGACAGGACAGGACAGGACAGGACAGGACAGGACAGGACAGGACAGGACAGGACAGGACAGGACAGGACAGGACAGGACAGGACAGGACAGGACAGGACAGGACAGGACAGGACAGGACAGGACAGGACAGGACAGGACAGGACAGGACAGGACAGGACAGGACAGGACAGGACAGGACAGGACAGGACAGGACAGGACAGGACAGGACAGGACAGGACAGGACAGGACAGGACAGGACAGGACAGGACAGGACAGGACAGGACAGGACAGGACAGGACAGGACAGGACAGGACAGGACAGGACAGGACAGGACAGGACAGGACAGGACAGGACAGGACAGGACAGGACAGGACAGGACAGGACAGGACAGGACAGGACAGGACAGGACAGGACAGGACAGGACAGGACAGGACAGGACAGGACAGGACAGGACAGGACAGGACAGGACAGGACAGGACAGGACAGGACAGGACAGGACAGGACAGGACAGGACAGGACAGGACAGGACAGGACAGGACAGGACATGACAGGACAGGACAGGACAGGACATGTCCTGTCCTGTCCTGTCCTGTCATATGTCCTGTCATGTCCTGTCATGACAGGACATGACAGGACATGACAGGACATTACAGGACATGTCAGGACAGGACAGGACAGGACAGGACATGACAGGACAGGACAGGACATGACAGGACATGACAGGACATGACAGGACATGACAGGACATGACAGGACATGACAGGACATGACAGGACATGACAGGACATGACAGGACATGACAGGACATGACAGGACATGACAGGACATGACAGGACATGACAGGACATGACAGGACATGACAGGACATGACAGGACATGACAGGACATGACAGGACATGACAGGACATGACAGGACATGACAGGACATGACAGGACATGACAGGACATGACAGGACATGACAGGACATGACAGGACATGACAGGACATGACAGGACATGACAGGACATGACAGGACATGACAGGACATGACAGGACATGACAGGACATGACAGGACATGACAGGACATGACAGGACATGACAGGACATGACAGGACATGACAGGACATGACAGGACATGACAGGACATGACAGGACATGACAGGACATGACAGGACATGACAGGACATGACAGGACATGACAGGACATGACAGGACATGACAGGACATGACAGGACATGACAGGACATGACAGGACATGACAGGACATGACAGGACATGACAGGACATGACAGGACATGACAGGACATGACAGGACATGACAGGACATGACAGGACATGACAGGACATGACAGGACATGACAGGACATGACAGGACAAGACAGGACAAGACAGGACATGACAGGACATGACAGGACATGACAGGACATGACAGGACATGACAGGACATGACAGGACATGACAGGACATGACAGGACAGGACATGTTCTGTCATGTCCTGTCATGTCCTGTCATGTCCTGTCATGTCCTGTCATGTCCTGTCATGTCCTGTCATGTCCTGTCTTGTCCTGTCATGTCCTGTCATGTCCTGTCATGTCCTGTCATGTCCTGTCATGTCCTGTCATGTCCTGTCATGTCCTGTCATGTCCTGTCATGTCCTGTCATGTCCTGTCATGTCCTGTCATGTCCTGTCATGTCCTGTCATGTCCTGTCATGTCCTGTCATGTCCTGTCATGTCCTGTCATGTCCTGTCATGTCCTGTCATGTCCTGTCATGTCCTGTCATGTCCTGTCATGTCCTGTCATGTCCTGTCATGTCCTGTCATGTCCTGTCATGTCCTGTCATGTCCTGTCATGTCCTGTCATGTCCTGTCATGTCCTGTCATGTCCTGTCATGTCCTGTCATGTCCTGTCATGTCCTGTCATGTCCTGTCATGTCCTGTCATGTCCTGTCATGTCCTGTCATGTCCTGTCATGTCCTGTCATGTCCTGTCATGTCCTGTCATGTCCTGTCATGTCCTGTCATGTCCTGTCCTGTCATGTCCTGTCATGTCCTGTCATGTCCTGTCATGTCCTGTCATGTCCTGTCATGTCCTGTCCTGTCCTGTCCTGTCCTGTCCTGTCCTGTCCTGTCCTGTCCTGTCCTGTCCTGTCCTGTCCTGTCCTGTCCTGTCCTGTCCTGTCGTGTCGTGTCGTGTCGTGTCGTGTCGTGTCGTGTCGTGTCGTGTCGTGTCCTGTCGTGTCCTGTCGTGTCGTGTCGTGTCGTATCGTGTCGTGTTCTGTCGTGTCCTGTCGTGTCCTGTCGTGTCCTGTCGTGTCCTGTCGTGTCGTGTCGTGTCGTGTCGTGTCGTGTCGTGTCGTGTCGTGTCGGGTCGTGTCGCGTGTTCCTATTGTAGTTCCTGTTGGAAGTTCCAATGGAACTTGGCATCCGTTCAGAACTCAACTCTTTTATGGGCGAAGTTGACAACTCCGAACGTCGTTTGTACCAAACTTGGCTCCCTTTTCATATTTTGTATGTTTTTGCTGAGATTGTAATAACATGGATGACGAACTAGCTCACTTGTGTATACGAACTACTTTCTTTTATTAAATACATCTTTTTATAAAGAAATATATATATATATATATATATATATATATATATATATATATATATATATATATATATATATATATACGGATTTCTACGGCTGTCGCCGTCTCTCCGTCCCAGTCGTGTCCTGTCGTGTCCTGTCGTTTCCTGTCCTGTCCTGTCCTGTCCTGTCCTGTCGTGTCCTGTCGTGTCCTGTCGTGTCCTGTCATGTCCTGTCGTGTCGTGTCGTGTCGTGTTCTGTCGTGTCCTGTCGTATCGTGTCGTGTTCTGTCGTGTCCTGTCGTGTCCTGTCGTGTCCTGTCGTGTCTTGTCGTGTCCTGTCGTGTCCTGTCGTGTCGTGTCGTGTCGTGTCGTGTCGGGTCGTGTCGCGTGTTCCTATTGTAGTTCCTGTTGGAAGTTCCAATGGAACTTGGCATCCGTTCAGAACTCAACTCTTTTATCGGCGAAGTTGACAACTCCGAACGTCGTTTGTACCAAACTTGGCTCCCTTTTCATATTTTGTATGTTTTTGATGAGATTGTAATAACATGGATGACGAACTAGCTCACCTGTGTATACGAACTACATTTTCTATATATATATATTTCTTATATATATATATATATATATATATATATATATATATATATATATATATATATATATATATATATATATATATATATATATATATATATATATATATATACGGATTTCTACGGCTGTCGCCGTCTCTCCGTCCCCAGTTTCCATATTTTTCTTTCATGACACATTTCCTCGGTTAAATTTCTTGATCTCATTGCGTCATCTATATATAAAGAAATAAATAATATAAAATAAATAAAAATAAAATTTTAAACAAAGTAACAGTTAGGTACAATTTAAGTCTATTACAACTATTTTCCATTAATAGAAAAGTTTGAACGTAAGTAATTAATAGAAAAGTTTGAAAGTAAGGTTGAACTATAAATGAGCTAGTAGTTAGGCATAATTTGGCTTTGTAAATTCTTGTAGTATAACTTTTCGTCCCCATTATAAACAATCTTCCTTTCTCTCTTCTCGTTTTATGTACATTTCGTCGAATGGGTGAATAAATATGCTTCATTACTATTAACTATTTATTCTACAACTACTACTTATTATTTCTCGAATACTAAGTTTAGTCATATAGTAAGAAATCCTTTCTAAGAATCATGTATTAAACATACTCTTCTTAAAATTATTTTTAATTAAGTCCGAACTATTTGAATGATCGTATATCGTAAACTTTATAAGGAAGAGTGTGGATACCTAACAGATGCCGCAGTACTTTATGTTTGCTTCAATTGTTCCAATTTACCAACCTATGTCTCTTCGATAAAGGATCGCGTATCGCTTCCTTGATTGTTATGCAACAAACTTCCGGGTGTGGGCTGGGTCCTCGAACTTTAGAATTCACTGATTCACAATCTGTCAGTTCCTTTATACGATATTGAAATTCGCTCGAAAGTACATGAATAATATTTCACTTCCGCAATATACGGGATGTTCCAGTTGAAAATTAACCCATTTTTGCTCGCATTATTTTCTGTTGGTTTTTTAAATTTTTGTGATATTCTGCCTATTTAGAGTTAATACAAACCTGTTAAAGCATTTTAGTCGAACATTTTTTGATTGTCTTTGTGTTATAGTATGTTCCAGTAATGGAACAGTGAGCCTACCGAAGGCTTAAATACGACAGTAATACTGCATTCATTTCTATGAAAAGAAAATCATATATGGAAACATATATGGAATAGTGATTTATTTCTAATAATTTGATAAACAATAAAATTAACGGACATGGAAGTCTTTAAAGCACCATTCGTGTAAATGTACCCCATAGTTTTCGCATTGCTTGGTCGAGTTTTCTTTACACACTGCGCATTTATTTTGCTTTGCGGCAGGTATCATCCAGTGATCCGTATGATCAAATCTTATTTCTTCTAATACCCTGCTTTTTATTTGCTCTAATAATTCTGGTCATCCTCCACCAACTATAGCAGTACCATACTTCCGGTCCATCCGATCAACGCCACCGATCTACTTATTATACTTGCCAATTACATTGGGCTGACTTACAGGAATCTTCTTTTTTTCGCTGGATGCCCATCTATTCACTTGGCCAATCTGTTCAACAGTATCACAAGAACTGGCAGTTAAAACCACTCTGTTCCCGTTCCAAGCTGTGACAGCAATACCTGTACTTGCATCTGTTTGGTAGTCATAAGCTCCCCTCTCCCTCTTTTCTAAAGTTCTAACCGTTGTAATTGGACACTTTATTGGACATTTTATTGTCTAGTTACTCACGACTCACTGAGCCGCGGCCGTGACGGTCGTGGTTGATGAGCCACAGCCGTGACGGTCGTAGTTCAGTGAGCCACAACCGTGACGGTTATAGTTCGGTGAGCCGCAACCGTGACGGTCAGGGTTCACTGAGCTATAGTCAGTAATTTAGGTATAAATAGGATACATTGTTAGAATAAGATTAGTTATAATCATCTGCAGATGATGCCAACTTTGTTGGCGAAACGCGCGTCGAGTATAGTGTATAGTGTTTTGGTGTTTTGTGGAAAACTCAGTTAGTGTTGTCTTCACACCAAAGGTTCCAACCTACTCCGGGATGGACACTTTTCTATTCTATTTGCCATTATTGTGCCTGTACATCCACAACCACGTTCTTGTACGCGCTTTAGAGACTATAGAGACGAGAAATACCTATCAGCAATGTAGCACTTTAGGTCCCCAATACTTATTTAGAAATTGTGATCACTTTTAGATTGGGCATAGATTATAAACATATTTCGCAAAAATGATCATATTTCATCATAAAAAAATAATTCGAAAAATCTTAGTGGGTCAGATGTTGACATACTTTGTCTTTTGGGACAAATAAATGCTGCAAAGTTGGGTGTAATATTCTTTTTTGTCCACTGCTTTTTCACAACTCTATTCTTTTGAATTTTCTTCCTTAGCTCTGAAATTGTATTCTTAAATACAATGTATATTGTGTTCTTCATCTTCATTTTCCTCTTCACCCCAAGCATTGTTACCATATCTGCAATTAATTGTTCCAGTAGCTTCTGTTTGGAGCTGGCGTCTACTAAGATGATCTGTATGCCGATTTTCATCTTCATCTCCACTATACTCTTCACTATCATCCCCGTCATTTGAAGGAGTTATAAAGATATCAGTCTGCTCAATTTCGGACCAAAACTCTTCGTCTTCTACAATATCTAATAGCTCTGCGGTCGTTAATGCCTTAAAATTAGAAATGTAATTAATTACATATGACTGCCCGGTGTTCCAATAAGGGAACAAATTAATTTTATTTTGAATAAAATTTTTGTTTTAGTTTCATTTGAATATACAATGCGTTTTACATAATTCACATATACATAAGAATAATTTCTATTGCACATAAATGAAAGATATTATAAAATTATATTGTACGAGGCTTACCGTTTTGATGGCATTATGGTAGTTAATAAGCACAAAATTAAATAGATCACAAACTGAAATTGAATTGAATAGAGACTTCCTAGACTACCCTCTAACAAGTCGTAACTTGAAGAGTGGGCGTGGTTTACTCATCTTAAAATCACAATCAATTATTGACAATGTTCCAATATAGGAACACTGGGCAAAAATGGGTTAATAGCAAATGTTCCAAAATTCATCGCTTTTGATACATAAAACATTTTATTAATAAACTAGAACCACATAAATATGATTAAGTGGGGTGATAAGCTTAGCGTCAAGGTAATTGAAAATAGATAGTCCTCATAAGACAGCTTAAATCTCTGGTTGTCTTTAATATATGTACGTGGGGCGTTCATTAGAATGTATGGCGCAGGAAATATATTTTGACCGGCATCGGCATGTACTTTTAGTTTGTTTCACAAACCATAACTGACCTTATATTGGGTGGTCCAAGTTAAACGGCATTAATTTTAATAGGTGATAGAACAACAAGAAAAAAGTAGACTTTCATAAGAAAACTTTGTTCAAAAATGTTTCCTAACAAAGATCCAGGGTGCCAAAGTTGGAAAAGAAAATGTGGTTTTCTCATCATAACTTCTAAACCACTCTATCGATTGTCATCAAATATCTCACACAGACTACTCTAGTACATCTCTAAGTAATGATTGAAATCATTTAAAGAAATTCTCCAGTGGTGCAGATAATGGGGGTCGGCAGCCCCTTTTCCCCTCCCAGTCTTCGGCGCCACTGAATATTTTACAAAGAAAATTCAATTTTTGGATTCTCTGTTTAATTTAGAAAAAAAAATTAACCTTGCAAATTTTTGATTTATGGCTTCGTTTGTGAGATACTTATTTTAATTTTAAGTGCTGCAAGCAGGCCAAAACTTATGAGTGAACTACCAAGAAAATACGATATGAGATCCCAACATTTTTTTAAACATTTTATTACATACTAGACATAATCTACATCAAAGATACAAAAAAAATCAAATAAACAAATAATTACACTAATAAGTTCTCATTTCAATATCGTATATTCTTGGTAGGTCAGTCATAAGGTTTGGCCTGCTTGCAACACTTTAAATTAAAATAAATATATCAAAAACGAAGCCATAAATCAAAAACTTGCGACAGTAATTTTTTTTCTAAATTAAACAGGAAATCCAAAAATTGAATCTTCTTTGTTAAATATTTAGTGGCGCCGAATATTAGGGAGGGGAGAAGGGGGTGCCGACCCCCCAGTATCTACGCCACTGAAGAGATCGACTGGTTTAGAAATTATGATGAGAAAACCAGTTTTTTTTACAACTTTGACACCCTGTATCTTTGTTAGGAAATATTTTTGAACAACATTTTACAAAAAATACGAAAGTCTACTTTCTTCTTGTTGTTCTATCACCTATCAAAATTAATGACGTTTAATCTGGACCACCCTGTATATGACTTTAGATTTTCTAACACTTATTTGGTTCTTACCAATTGCGCCATATTCTTTAAGTTAAATAATTGTTCTACTTATTTAATAATAAACTAGGCACAAAAATTGAGGAATGTAAAAAAATGCAAAATATTGAAGTGATTTTCAAAGGGTTGTAACTTGAAGAAAAATAGTCGCAAAAGTATTTTAGAAAAATCAAATCGGAGCTTAAAATTTCCAGTTTTCAAATCTTGAGTTCAACATTTTTTACTTTCAGCAGTTTTTGAGTAATCATAAGAAAACCATCGGAAAAATGTCCAATTTCTTGCTTGTTTTTCAAAAGCTTCACGTACTTTAATACATCTTTTTCAGTGACTTCATCACAAAGCTTTATTAGATAGTTTTATCCTCCCTAATTTAAATAGTCCAAAAGCCTTGTATAATGATTTTCACTGAGTTATTGTTCTTCAAAGCAAAAAATCAGTTTTAATTTTGATAAATAAATACTCCGGAAATAATGATCATATAGAATTTTTTTTCTTACAATAATTAATAATTTTTCAACGCATTTTCTCTTAATTATAGGTTTTATGACAAGTTTTGGAGTCGAGGATCCAGTTTCAAAGGGTAGTTGGAAGCGAGGAGCTAAGTATGCTGATGATATAATCGAGGTAACTACAATAAGTATAAACATATTATTAACTTTCCGTCGGGCGCAGTATGAATCCAAACTGCAGCGCATCTGAGAGATCCTATAATTAAATATTATACAATTTACATTTGAGTGAGGTGAAGACAAAGTTAAAAGCTTATTTTAATTAAAACAATACAATAATAAATCCTTGACACTAGTTTTAATAACATTAATTAAATTTACATAAATGAACTCATTTAATGTTGTAGAACAATATATTTGGAAGATTTTTACAAGGCAACCAACTATTGACAAGTTTTTTCTGTTTTAAGGACAAAACACAAACATGAACTAGTATTGAACAATATTTTGAATACAGGAAACAAACCACCTATTTTTTTTCATGTAAAAGTCATAAAGTTAAATATCGGACGTGTATTACGAAGAAAAGTTACAAGTAACTGCCTATTTTAAGTGTAAAGAATTATAAATCCTCTTTATCATTTTACCCTGTTCCAAACAGAAATAAACGTCTCATAGTTGGTAACGATATTTAGTATAAACCAATAATTTAACACCCAAATGTGTTAATTTTGAATAATAATACCATAAAGAGCCACAGAATGTAAGTGTAGAGATCCCAAAAAATATTATTAAATAATAAAAAAATCAAACAAAATATAAAAGTGTAAATAATGACGTAATCAGGCGCAATGCATCTGACAGATGCGGGCTGCCCACCCAAGGCCAGAGAATGTACTAAAATAAAATTGCACCATATCAAGAAGAATGGTTTAGAGCTAAAGAGCTATAAGGGAATTCGGGTTAATATTCGTAATACACATGAAAGGGCAAAAATAGAAGTGACTGCCGGATCTCATAGATCGGCTGCGCCCGACGGCTGCGGTTAGAGAAATATCACAAGAATTCGTGGATGAGAATATCGACCCATGCAAAACATACTCTCATGTACTTAGAACGTATTGGTACAGTCTAATGTTGGAATGTACGAGTATAGGAACTATTTGAAAATGCATCAAGGTAGAATAGTAATGATATAAAAAATGTTAGGCTCTGTATTTTATGATACATATAATTTAAATTACTTTTTGTACCCGTAATTTCATTCTTATTTGTATTGAGATTGAAAAAGCTTCGAAAAATCGAAATCTGCGTGTTGTTTACCGAAGAAAATGTAGAAATTATGTAAAGAATATAATCACATCGACAAATAAGAGTCCTTTTTGCAACGAAATGAAAATCAACATCAACAAATTTAAAAGAAAATAGAAACTGTTTTAAAAATAAAAATTCGGAACAGTCATGTCAGCAAACGCATAAAATGTTAACTGCTTTAAAATTAATTTATCATCGCTGTGGATGTCGCATATTCAAATCGTTATTTTACGTTGGAAATATATGAATACTGTATAAATAAATGCTACACTTGTTTCTTAGACAAAATGATTTTCTGCAAAGAATCACCTAAAATACCTGAAATAGGTTAATGTTTGTTTCACAAGAGGATATGTACGTATAGAAAATGTGGTTGCATAACTTTACCCCTCTGATTCAAGAGGCCAACCTTTCACAAAGTATTGTAGGGAAGAAGAGTCGAGAGATACCTCAAATTGGAAGGCTTTTTATCATATTTGTAAAAATATACAGTGCTATTCAAAAGTCCCCTCCCCCCCTCTTATCTTTTTAACGATTATACATAAACTAGTGAAATTTGGTAACTGAATATTAAGGGTTGTAAACTTCCCTACTAGTGATGATAGATGACGTATGCGTCAAAGATGACGTCACAAGGTCATTGTGACCCATAATTTTACATGAAACCCTATGGCAAGCGACACCTCTTTTAAAAGGTATCGAAAAAACGTATTCAATGATACTAATATTATTTGTATTTATGGTAGTTTTGATGGATTAAATCAGTAATCAGTAAACTTGGATAATAATTTTAATTACAGATTCAAGAATCAGTACCTACTTATAGTAATTGTTCGAAGTGAGCTCCATCTACTTTCTGACAGTAAAACATCCTATTGCGAAACTCTTCTCGTACTTTTTCAAATGTGTCTGCGGAAATAGCCCTACATTCTGTATAAATAGGTTGTTTTAAAACATCAATATTGTCAGGCTGAGTGGCGTAAACCTTCGATTTAAGATACCCCCACAGAAAAAAATCTAAAGGTGTGAGGTCCGGTGATCGAGGCGGCCATTCCATTGAACCTCGTCGTCCAATCCATCTACCAGGATATTCTTCACCCAAATATCGTCTTACTGCACCGTAATAGTGTGGAGGAGCACCATCCTGTTGGAATGTTATTTCCAAAATATCGAATTCATCTTGATTATCTTCCAAAATTTCAAGGATTAACGGTTCTATTACATTTTGCAACATCTGCAGATACACCTCACCGGTTAAGTTGGTATTTAAAAAAACAGGCCCAACGATGTGGTTTCCCAGTATACCTACCCAAACATTGACCTTCTCGGGATACTGAGTATGTGTTTCACGAAACATGTGAGGATTTGCGTCACTCCAATATCTCACGTTTTGTGTATTTACATTTCCATTTAGATAGAAAGTACTTTCGTCACTAACACAAATTGTTTTGACATAGTCTGTCTGGCTGTTGGTTAATTTTAGTCTCCATATTTTCACAAAATTGCAGTCTTCGGTCTGGATCGTCGTGTGAGAGTTGATGAACCATTGTTAATTTGTATGGGTGAAATTTGTTTTTTTTTTCAATGCCCTGTGCACTGTACTTTGACTGACTTCACAGGTTGATGCAACTTGAGTTGTTGAAGAAGTAGGATTTACTATTACTTCTGCCAGTATATCAATTTTTTTCTCATTAGAAATTTGTGGTCTGCCAGATCGTTTTGCATCAATAATACTACCTGTTGTTTTAAACTTACGAAGAAGCTCTCTCAAATAAGTCCTCGAAACTGGGCGATCGGGAAACCTTTCATTAAAAATGCGTTCTGCTGCATGAATATTTTCTCCAGTTTCACCAAGTATTAGGATCGCTGCTACTTTATCACCTAAAACACGTACCATTTCTCTTCTTGAAGCACTTAAGCGTTCAGCTCACAACAGTTTAACAAATTATTGAATGTACAAATATTTTAAAATTACCACAAGGTACTAAAACAGTTAAACGTTCGATCAACAATACACAAATTATTAAATGTATAAAAACTTTGATAGCTAAAAAAACATCAAATTGGGGAGACTTGCAAAAACGTCAGATTATTTACTATCCAACTATCAAGTGGCGGAGCTTGAATTTTAAATCTTATTATTAACTGATTTAATTCATCACAGCTTTGCGGTTTTTGAAAGCCAGTTGTCAAAACTGCCGTAAACAGACACAATATTAGTATCATTGAATAGGTTTTTTCGATACCTTTTAAAAGAGGTGTCGCTTGCCATAGGGTTCCATTTAAAATTATTGGTCACAATGACCTTGTGCCGTTATCTTTGACGCATACGTCATCTATCATCACTAGTAGAGAAGTTTACAACCCTTAATATTCAGTTACCAAATTTCACTAGTTTATATATAATCGTTCCAAAGATAAGAGGGGGGGAGGGGACTTTTGAATAGCACTGTATAATACTTGAAGTCTAACGAAGTTTGAAAATATAAGGAATTGAAATTTAATAATTTTTCAAAATAAATATTTCGTCCTTTCGAAAAATGAATCTTTAGAAATAAAACGTCAACATTATTCAAAATACGTCCATTACTAGAATTTTTGAATTTCTTCCTCCTGATATGGATTTAATGGAGAATGCATAATCGATGAATGTAGAAGGATCTATAGAAAAACATTTGAACTAGGAAGGCAGGAACTTCAAAACTACTTGTACTACTCCATGGAGGCGTTTTTCTCTATGCAGTAGTCTCCAATAAATAGGTAGTCTCCATATTACTTTCATCATCCTTGTGATTCTGGTCTGCTTCACTTTGATGTTTTTTCGTGCACACTTTTTGGTACTGTTTCTTCCGGCATTCTTTATTTAGTGATTCAGGCATAAATCAAAATATGTCAGGCTTTAATTTTCTAATTTGCAAAAAATCAAAAAGTCTCTAAATTTCCTCGCGCATTGTAACTTTTAAGTGAAACAAACTCTTAGAAACACCAATGTTCATATTAGATTTCAAATAACTTCTTAAGAATAAATACATCGGCGTTAAATAAAGACTTCTGAGTGGTCAATTAATCTATTGGAATCACATTACCAGGAAACGTCGCTCTAACGGCTTTCATTGATAAAGTTGCAGTATGGGCTGTAGCTATATCTTGTCTGGTGCATATCAGTTACAGGCGCGTGTATATTTACCACTGCCACTTTCCGAGATGTTCGTCAAGTAAACGAGGAAAACATTTCAAGACACCTTTTTTATACTTTGACGTATATATGTCCATTCTTGTTCATTTAGGTATATTAGTTTAAAGGGGTGGAAAGGAGTTTAAGATGCGCAATGTATTAACGTTTAACTAATTGAAAATCTTATTTGCTGGATTTAATTGTTGTTGACCTGTTACAAAATTTTCATGTCAAAAGTTGGACAAGTAAAATTAATTTCATAACTCACTTAATTTTTTTAAACATTGGTATGCTGTATGAAGTACGTTGGAAGTGCTTCACTTTATGGTTAGATAGATTAGATAAACATTTCTCCTAGTAATTTAAACGATTTTGTGACTCAAAAACCTATGATAAAATAAGTGATCCTTAAACATTCGATATTTAACTAATTGAAAACACTAATTGTTGTTTCCCTGCGCAGCTACTAAATTTTCCTCTGGAAAGCCAGAAAAGCGAAATTTATCATGAATTCATCTAAACACTTCTTTTTAAATATTAGTATTGTGTATGCAAGATGCCGTAAAGTGCTTTACGTCATGGTTAGATGGAACAGATAAACATCTCCCGTAGTAGTTTAAATATTATTGGCAACTTTTAATTTCTAAAAGATATTAATGCTAATTAATTTTTTGATTTTCAGAATTTAAAGGCCGGAACGAACGCATGGGTAGACTGGAACATGGTACTAGACGAAACTGGCGGTCCCACTTACATTGACAACTTCGTAGATTCGCCGATTCTGGTAAATTCAGACCTTCAGGAATTTTATAAACAGCCAATGTTTTACGTTCTTGGCCATTTCTCGAAGTTTCTGCGGCCTGGATCGGTAAGGTTAGGAACTGCGGTAACCGGTGATAACCAAGATTTGAGGGCACTGGCATTTCTGAGACCGGATAATTTAACAGCTCTGATAATTTTCAATAGGTAAGCGCCTATAATAGTCATTAGCTATCTTATACATTAAAGAACATTTTATCTAAAAATAAATGAAGATGTTATTAACCGAATTTCGACAATATGTACAAATTTGGACTTCATACCTATATTATCACACCTATATTATCATACAAAATTGTAAATTTCAGTAAAATTAACCAAAAATATTTTTCTATATAGTTACCCCCTTTGTTTACATATTTTCCCCAGCAAATTGGGAAGCTTTTATGTCATTATTGTACGAACGCCTCCATCCCGGCATCATCGTTGAAACGCTGCCCTCCTACATTTCATGAAAGAAATATAATGTAAAAGTAGTGCTATTTTGAAATGTTGCAGAACTTAAATATGTAATGATTCTAAGTATGATATATTTTTAAGTATATTGTAACGAATTTACTATAAAGTTCTTTATTTCTCGAATACTTATTTACAACTCAACTATTCGCAAGTCAAACTAACTAACTAACTTTCTTTCTACTTTAACTTTATAAACTAATTTTCGCACTGTATATCACTTTCGCACTGTATATCGCTCACTATCGCGGTCCAAATTCAACTAACGCCTGGCCGGACGGCACAATTCTTATATAGGCAGTGAAACGTCTCTCCAGGCATTTCTAAATAAAGAATTTTGGCCAACCTTCTAGTATAGAATGCACTGGAAATCCGAGCCCCGCACGTTCTCGAGGTTTCAAATATTCCTGGCGTTTGTCGCTCGAGGCGTTCGTGACAATATAATCTAGTAATCTAACTATTAAATTACTTATATGATTCTTGATACTGTTACTCATTTTTGATAGATCTGTGATGACGACTCCGATCTGGTAGAACTATTAATAATTTACATAATCTTTCAGATCTCTACATTTCATTTCTTTGACGAAAATAATTCAGAGGAAAAATGTTTTATTCTAAAACGACAGTTTGACATCACTTTTTAGGTTCAAATCCATAAAATGGAGGCATTAAACTTATCAGAACTTCATTTTGTCAGAAGATATATAAGAAGACCTGTTCCTTTAAACATCTTTTCAACAGTACTAATTCATCAAATTTAAAATGGTCTGGTTATATGTTAAACAGGACACGAACTATTAGGGCCGTGTAAGAGTCATTAATTAAAAAAAAAAAACCTGAACCAAAGTTCAGGATTTTCCAAATATAACTGAACGAGGTTGCCCAGGAATCTCCGAAACTTGTACAAATATTTGTGAAATATTGATTCCTTAATCTAGGGAGCAACATAAATCTAGGATTTTTTTTTTTTTCTATTAGGAGTACATTTTTATTTTGACGTGTTTATTTATTTTTTGGCTTACACCGAACCTTTACATGTTTTATTTTCTCAAATTTTAAAACTCTGTTGTTTATGTATTAAACACCCTGTTCTATACTTATAATAATTAACAGTATTAACTATTAATGCCTGAGGCAAAATGAATATTAAAAATATAATGCATCTTGTTCCGTCATTAATAATTATACTAATATTTAGAATGTATAAAAGAGCGTATATCACTGCTAATTTATAAAGTTTATTAACAGATTAATAAACCAATTATTGATCTAATAAGCTAATTAACAGTTGATTTATAAAAGTTTCATTACAAACAGTTAATTTATTAAAAAAATTGTAATAATTGATTTTCATCATTTTTAATGTTTTAGTGGATCATCCAGCGTTAATGTCCAAATAAGAGACAACGAAGGAAATGCTGCTCTGGTAAATATAGCAGCGAATTCCCTGAACACAATATTATACAACTAAGAGAAATGCTACAATAGAATAAATAATGTAAAGCAAGTAATTGATTATATAATGGTAAAGTTTGATATGAATTAATGTTGTGGTATTATATTATGCAAATAACATATTTTGACAATAAATCAAGGTGTATTTTAATGAACAACATTGTAACAAGTATAATCAGGGGAGTGCCAAATCTTGGGGAAAAACATAGCTTGTTTAGATAGTCTTGTTATTAGACCTTGTAAATTGTTAGTCTAGAATTTTAAATTTTCCTAAATAAAATTAAATAACGTCTCCTTATTGGTACACTTGCTAAACAATAATTTAGGTTATGATGTATATACATATCTTCATTAGGCTATGATGGTACTAGAGCAAGAGTTTTCACACTGACTACCTATGTTTAAGTATTCATGCTATCGTACCAATCATTGGTGAAAATTAGTATATTTACAACATTATTGTATCATTCGCAATCCTAATCCTCTTTCCATAGGTGTGGAGCCTCACACTAGACATGCCTTCTTTATTATCAGCAACAACTGATTCACCTGTACCTACAGTCTTATACAAATTAGCTTTTTTTAGGTTTTGTAAAATTGACAGTTTCTTTGGCAATAATTTCACAGCACTTTCATTGTCAGTATGAATGTTCTCTTTCGAAAGTTGGTTGTCGGATACATTGACTGAGATCATGTTAGGAGACAAGAAAACACCTAACATATTATTTCTGTTTTCTTCATGGTAGCTCCTGAAATCTCTTCATATGCAGGAGAAGTAACATCGTCCCAGCTGCTAGTAGAAGAATTACAAGGGGTTTATGAAATACGTCCGCGAGAAACAGTCGAAGGTTTAGAACTGAAAAGATCGAAATTCGTGCCCGGACTGACACAGTTACTAACACCTTTCTTCAATAAAATGGATTCACTCAATATTTCATCTAAATTAAATGTTTCTTCCAATTGGTTCCATCTCAGTCTATGGAACTATGGTCTTGTCATATTCAGCTTCATCAGTGGCTGTAGTTCTTTTGTGACTCAGCTGTGTGGTGGGTGCAACATAATCACATTTTTATTTCAACACCTGTTCTATAACCTCCAATTGTACATGCCCTGAGTTCTTTAAGGAACTGGATATATCACTGCCAGTAAACATCATTCGTCATATTCATTATTCATGAATATCTATATTTATTAAAAGGCTGTTTTCGTGTGTGTGTCACGAAATTTTTAGGTCGATGTACCAAATGCTTCTCGTTCGAATCTCAGCATTTTGACAAAATTAATAGAGTAAGGCGACCCTATCCAACAACGTAATAACTTTTGTTTTTTGGTCCGAAGCCTCTAGAGGTATGCTGCGGAGGTGCTTTCGACATGGGCGAGGGGGCGGCGCAATATTATTGCGATTTGCTTATACGTATTTATATTACTCTAGAAAAATTTGATCGTGACAATTCACGACCAATTTACGTCGCCACACTGACTTCGCTAGGCATTATTGAGGAAGACAAACAATTTCTATAGAAAACATGTAGCAACTTTATTGGGGGAAATAATTATTTCAAGCATAAACGAAAATAACCAAATAAGGCCTAGATGATCGCTACGTTATTAATGGTAAATGTGTCTGTCATGGTGGTATAGGTGACGACGATGGGCCGTGGACAGTATTTTTGAATGACTATTGGCCTAATATCTCGTTCAATTTGTTATACTGTTTATAAATTCCCCATGAGCAGTTCTTCTTATTGTTATTATTATTAGTGCATCAAGTATATATAAGTCAAAAATTGCATTCCTGAAATTGCAATTTTGATACTTTTGTTTGTTAATGAAGAATTTGCTTTACCTATTTAATTTTGAGAGAATTGATAATGGATACTTAATAAAATAATGACTTTTAGTCCCACAAAGTAATTATTTTCTATCAATGTGGCAATATTTGTACCTATTTGGTAGATCAATGAGAATTAATTAATAAAATCCCATAATTTCATTTGCTATGCAATTAACATAACATCTGACGCCATCTTCATGTAATTTTAACGTAAATTTTTACGATACAACAAATATTTGGAAAACTTTCGTTTTTACTAAATATATATTAGTTTAGCTGAATACATTTCAGTGCCGATTATTGATAACATAATGAATTACTAAAATTACTGTATATGTTAATATAGCGTTATGGAACTAACTATTAGTATATTATATTTTTCTTCTCCATTGTTATGTATATGTATTGCTAAAGAAGAAATTAATGAAATGTTAGGGACAGTTTCGTGAATATATGCAGATAATATGTAACAACTTAATTAATAAGAGAACTTAACTTTCTTCTAAAAAGTAAATTTTTATACTCCTAAACTAAGTAAAATATTTCGTTTTCCTCTCATCAAGTTTTTTCTATTTTATATAATTCAATGCCAGTGTTCTCCAAACAAGTAGGCTACAGTTGTTCTTTTTTATCGTGACAACTATAACTTACCCGAACACAACTAGAATGTAGTCTGAACCCAAGTCGCTGGCTATTACACTTTACCAGCTAGACAGGTCTTCTTGAATTGAAAGGGACGACTAACTCCTTGTAAGCCTTTGAAAACTATTTCACCACCTGCGATTGAGTTAATTGCTCTCTGGAGACTGTTTAAATATAAAAAATAGCAGACATTCATACAAATGAATATCGGAATATATACGACTTAAATGGGAGGCATTTTCATTCAGTGTGGGAAATTGCTAATAACCAAATGCTATACGTATTCACAAATACAATACATTTAATACGGCAGACAACTTTGTTAGCAGAATTTGATATTTCTTGTTCGAATGCGAACTTGACAGACATGAATTTTTATTAATGGGATTAACCGGAATGTTATTTTACGAACATATTGCCAACGAAGTAGGGGTGTAGTGTGAAAAAATAATCTAGGGATGTGATATAAATTTTATAAGGGGAAGAGGTATAGTCGGATGTATGGTAGGCCATATGAAAATGGTAAAAATAAAAAAAGACACTAACCTAAAACGACTATGCCGAGGTATATATCCTAATTTTTAAAATGAAGATCAATTCTTCGGTTTTCGTTTGTCCAGCAAAAATGTCTATCACTGTTTCTGCAAATGTTGGAGACGTCTCATATATTCTAACAAGGCACTTCCAATATTTACTAATGCTAAAGCTGACAGTCTTTCTTACTTTTGAGAATTTCGCAGATAAGTCTTTATTCTTTTTACACATGAAAATGATCTTTCCGCGAAACTGCTTGTGGCAGGAATAGTCAAAATTATACGACACAATTTTTATAACCCCGGGAAAATAGAAGATAATTGAAGAGACATAATCGGGGCCGATTGGTGGAGCTTAAAGGTAGTGTTCTCTTTCATATCGAGATCACTATAAGAAAGTTAACTTTTTAAACGATTTGCGTCAAAGAATGTTCCATATGTATCTATTAAAGAAGAAAAAAGTTCGTCAGAAAAACGTTTCACAAATGAAGTAAATTATGTGGAATCTTGATTTAAGAATTTCAGTTTATAAATTTCACTAAATCGTTCACTAATGTTCAAACTAATAACATCCAAAATTTCATAAAACAATCGTGGCTAAGTACTTTTCTTATCTTCTTCAGGAATTAAATCCAAACGCATTCTTTTACTTGGTACTTGATTTTCTAATATAGGTCTGTCCATACGGTCCTAAATGTAACTAAACTCGTTTCTCATTTTTTGAATATGTGATTTGAAATTGGCGATCTTTTTATTGCAGTAACTAATATCTGATATTTTTGTCTGTAGAATTTCATAGAATTTCAAACAGACTCTCGGAATATAGGAATATGGCAGAAAACACTGCTAAGAAAAAATTAAAATCATAGTCGCGCAATAAAGTTAAAAGACCTCTAGCACAACTAACGGTATCTCGATCCCATTTCTCATTTTCATTTTCCACAATTACCTGAAAGAGCGCTTCCAAAACTTCCTCATATTACGGCGACAGTCGCCACGATACGTTCACATAATCGAATGACTGAGTCCGGAAATAACGACAACACCCACTCGAGGTTCCACTGTTGACTGCGTAAGATCACTGACCTTTTCGTCCATCTAACGCATAGCTTGGATGTAACGTGGACCATCGCAGGACTGCAGCAAGTAACGCGTGAGTCCAATAATTTCGGGCGCCTCCACGGCCGATTTGAAATAGAAAAGTTGATGGTAGCGTTTAAAGTAAATAATGTATGTTTGCGGTCGGTTTAAAATAATTAAAAAACTGTATTAATTGAATAAATCGATTGAACTTTTAAATAACACTAATTTGCCAATTTTTTAAAGGATGCGACGCATCACTCGCATCTATGTACGCTACGCCACTGCAATGAAGCTAAAATTTTATCCAATAATCATCAGGGAGTCCATCAAAGAAGAAAAGAATGAAGTTAGAGGTTCAAAATAAGCTTAAAAATCTTGAAATATAGAATTTACTGGCAAACAAAGCCATTGCAAATCTAAAAACATTCAGGGAGACAAGTCTTTTGTAACTCAAACTGCTGTCTGAGATTAGGTATTATCTTTAAAATGCAATGTGAATTCGGCTGTTAATTTCTGATACTCTAAACTAAGCAATAAACAACAAGATGACAAACACTTCAGTATTCTCTATTTTTCTATTCCATAAATTATTTAAATACACAGTTACAATTTAATTAACTTTATATGCTAGGAATGTAAATCAGTTATAAATGAATATTTCACGACTGAGGCATTTTTATGAATATCTATTGAAACATGTAGGTACCATTAAGTCTGTATAGGATGACAATTTCACTTCTACTGTTTAGTATTTATTTCGGCGATGTTGACAACAATAACATAGAAAGACAAGAATTCATTGAGGAATATAATTCGGTTTAAGCTCATTGAGAACTAAACTGTAATATTATTCGATGTAATATCACAACTAATTTAATACTCTATACCACTATATAGGATCCATTGATTAATATCAAGTAATGAGCGACTTCAAAGTTCACAAGCATAATTTAATTTCATTCCTAATTTCGCGGAATGTAATACAATTAACTTTGAATTTATAATTTGGAAGATGTGAAATACATTACATAATAATAAGTTTAAAAAAACCGACTTAAAAAAAGTAGCAACTAAAAAGCAAGGAATAAATGTTTTCTAAAATAATTTACTTATTTGTTGTTCCATTTAATGTAATTAAGAAATTCTTGATTATTATGTAATTATTATTAACTGTTTTATATAACTTTGAAGTCGGTGCCATGCAGTATTAGTAATGCGAACGCCGACCCTCGGCAATTTTAAATGTAAACTCGTTGTTATAGTAGCAAGGTATATATTTTTTATATCTTACTTGGCACCAACTTCAAAATTATATAAAACAATAATTAATAATAATTACATAATAAACAATAGTTCCTTAATTACATTAAATGGAACAACAAATAAGTATTAAACTGTTGTAGAAAACATTTATTTCTTGCTTTTTAGTCAGGTTCCTTTTTTCTTTGAAGTCGGTTTTCTTTAAACTTACTATTTAACAATTTTAAGTGATGGGTAGACTCCTACTAAGGATGCTTTGTGAATGAGAAAAAAATGTTATAAAAGTTAGTGCGCGACAGTGATAAAATATTATCAATTTTTGTGGTATGAAAACGGTATACCATTAAGTATAAATCTACTATTTCTAGTGTAAAATAATAAGTATAGTGCTAAATAATGATTGTAATTCCAAAATAACCAGTATTTTGGATAATTATGAATAATTAAAGTCTACTTTAATTATTTCCTCATAGGACATTACACATGAAATTTGCATACAGCTGTTTCCACAGCATGTTCGAGGACTTGATGTCTTGAGTTAAATGGATACTATGTGACTGTAAATATTCATATATTATGGGCCATATGAGTCGTAAAAATCGATGGTATAATATGTAATTAATCTACTGAAACACCTATGAAAAAAATATTTCTCGTTACGTGTATGTTTTCAGATACCTTTCAGCTCCTTGTATTTGGTGTCTTGTATTTCTAGTACAATAAATTGGAAGGTTGTTTCATTGTAAACAGTTTTAAAATTGGAATGGGTGTTACATGTAATAGAGACATTTGACTGAAATCCTTGTTACAGATAGTATGACTAATGTTAAAACGAAATAATCGTCGGTGAATCTAAAGTACTCGTACGTATATGTACAAGTTAATGAAGGTAAACAAAGTTTAGTAACTTGTTATATGACTATCTGAAAAATATGCAGGTGCTTGGTATAGAACGTGAGTTGACTAGAGTATCCAATTCAGCTCAATTATAATGTAGTTTGTAGGCAAGGATTGTATAGGGAGTAGGATAGCTGGATCGGCCGAATTCTTCGTCCGCGGTAGTAGAGATAGTGACGTCACCGCGGACTACGGGTTATAATATTCATATGGTTTTATTGACGTTTCCTTCTGTTTTAATCTATTTCAATTAGATTTTGAAATAATATAAGTATAATTAAAATATATATTAGTTCTACATTAGGTAGAGTATTGTAATTTTAATTATGTACAGCCCTTTTGAAACTGCTATTAAAATTAGAAGCAAGTGTATACTCACGAGAAACAAAATGTTTTATGGGCTGTATACATATTACACTGCCATTAAGTACTTATTACGTACTTATAGGTATTTTATTTTTGTACCTATATCAGTATATCATACTTGTACATATCATTTACCTACACAGAACAAATAAATCATCTAATTAATTAAATATTTAAATGTATTTAAGGTATCTACTCTACCCATATACCTACCTCCATATTTTTACTACTGAAAAGTACCTATATAAAAGCTATTATACCTTATTAGGTAGATATAAGTCAAATAACAGATCTATTGTTAATCTATTAAGCACTATTAGTATCCTCTATCTCTACTTTTAGCCTTATTTTTTTTAATTATTTCTCGAAACCCCACCGAATATTTCGTCAGATGGAACAAGTTTTTAGTCATTAAATAACATTCTGCTATTTACTTAAACTTAAATCAATACTTACGCAAACAATAACGTTCCCTTTAATATCACTTCACCACTCGAATGCACGAAAAATATTAAATATTATCCAAATTGCCTGAATTTACACAGCACTTCTGAATACGTTTAATAACGTTTTAACGGTTATAGTCCGCGATGACGTCAAAACATGTTTTAAAGGAGTGGGGCGCTGTCTACATTGAAAGATAGAGATCGAGCAATCCTATTCCCTATACAGTCCTTGGTTTGTAGGTACTAAACTTTGCAACTAGTGCGAGATATTTTATCTTCATGGAGGAAACTGCGAACTGCTGATGCAACTATATTGATTTCTTTTGGTAATAACAAACAGCTTGGCTTTATTTAAGACGGTTGGAACGAAACTAATATTTAATGATATGGGATTTAGTAGAATAATGTCCAGGACTCCTTCAATTAGATACAATAAACTTTTGTGAAGGGTGAATATTTATTCGTTGACTTTCAATGCAAGTAATATTCATTTTTAAAGAGCCAATTAATATGCTATTACTAAAGACTTTAACTACTTCATATAATAATACAGGTGGGTCCACGGATACTCGCAAGTGGCAACAGAGTAGTAGAATATTTTTGGATTATTTACAAATATTTTTGTTGGGTATGCATTATTTTATAATCTAAAGAGTGGAGATGGTCTTTAAAACCCTAGTTTAATTTTACTGTTTTAAATGTATTTAAAAAAATTATTTTCTCCATTGTCTTTCTTTGTATATACGTACATTAATAATAATAAGAAAATAATTTAGTAAGGTGGTTTAAATTTATGTAATATAACAATAGTATCAAGTGAAAGCCTTAGGGTATACCGGATGTAATATTTACCAGATATGTAAAAACAGGAATATGTTGTATAGAAAATACACGTTTATTGTATGAAAATGATAAACAATATTTTATTTTATATATTTCCCATTGCTAGCTATACATTTTTCTCATCTCTCTGATAATTTTTTTAGAGCAAACTGCTATTATAGAAGTAGAAGGGAAAAGAAGGGAAGTAGGTATTAGGAAAGGAGTAAGACAAGGATGTACTATCGCCACTAATTTTTAATCTGTACATGGAGGACGCGATTAATGTGGTAAAAGATAGAGTGGATTTCGGGATTAAAGTACAGGGACAGAAACTAAAAATGCTGAGATTCGCGGATAATATAGCAGTATTAGCATCTAGTAAAGAGGAATTGGAATCAGCGTTGAACGTAATGGAGGCAGTGTTGACAGAGGAATACGGAATGAGGGCGAATAAAAACAAAACTAAAGTGTTAGTGTGCAGAGGGCGCGAGAGCAGAGTAAAAACGAAAGTACAAATTAATAATGAAAGATTGGAGGAAGTTAAAGACTTCACTTATTTAGGAAGTAAAATAAATTGGGATGGAAGAAGCAATAAAGATATAAAAGAAATAATAGCGCAGGGTCGAGTAGCTTTTAACAAAAAGAAAGCACTTTTATGCTCGGGGGTAATAAACTTAGAAACAAGGAAGATATTTTTGAAAACGTATGTACGGAGCACTATACGGTTGCGAAACCTGGACGGTAGGGGAAGCAAGTAGGAAGAAATTAGAAGCTTTTGAGATGTGGTGTTACCGAAGAATGATGAAAATACCGTTTACTGACAGGGTTAAAAACGAAGAAGTATTAGAGAAAGTCGGCGAGAAAAGAAGTATGTGGAAAAACATAAAAAAGAGAAAAGATAGAGTGGTAAGCTATTTGCTGAGGCATGGGGGAATAGTCCGCGATATTTTGGAGGCAGAAATAGAAGTGAGGAAAGGCAGAGCTAGGCCTAGATTAGACTACTGCTCGCAAATAGTAAGGGATGTGGGTTGTGGCACTATTGTGGCGAAATGCGTAGGTTAGCACAATATAGGAGAAGCTGGAGGTTAGCGTCCAACCAGTCTTAGGACTGATGACCTAATGATGATCTGATAATTTGTAGATTCCATGCCAAAAAAATTATTGCTGTTTTGAGGTAAACCAGTCTTCGAGTCATTTTCGTAAGAAGTGAAGTCCTGCTCAGAAAGTGCGTGTCCCATCGATGCAAATAAGTAGTAATCGGAAAGAGACAAGTCTGGTGAGTAAGCCGCATGAGAATGTATTTCTCAACTAAATGCCTCAATCGTTTCCTTGACCGGTTTTGCTGTGTGTGATGGCAAATTATCATAAAGCGAAATCCCTTTGTGTTGCCTTTTTGATATTGTGGTCATTATCACGTAAAGCTTGATTCAAATCGATTATTTGTTATCAGTAGCATTCAATATTAACGGTTTGGCCAGGTTTTAGTAGCTCATAATATATCACACGCTTCTGATCCCACCAAACACAGAGCATTGTCTTCCCGTCCACAGCGATTTGGCCTTGCAGATGTCGATGGTTCGCCTGGAGTTACCTATGATCGTGTATGCTTAGGATTCTCGAAATATATCCATTTTTCATCGCCGTCATAATTTGATGTAGAAATTACTTTTTTTTTGTACCTGTCGAGCAGCATTTCGCAAATGGTGTCTCAGTTTTCCTGCTGCCTTTCATTCGGTTCATGTGGAACCCATCTTCCCATCTTCCTGATGTTTTCCATGGCTTTCAAACGTATGCAGACGGCTTGTCGTGTTACATTTAATTGATCCGCGAGTTATTGTTTCATTTGAATGTCATTATCATCTAACAATGCTTTCAATTCGCTATCTTCAAACTTTTTCGGTGGTCTTCCACGTTCTTCGTTTTTCACATCAAAATTGCCACTTTAGAATTTCTTAAACCACTCACAGTACTGTGCATTTGATGCGATTCTGCAGCAGTTTTCTTCAAATGGTAACAGAAAATCAATGCTGTCCATAAATCGTAGCTTCCAGGCATACAATTCGACATGTTCAACACTACTAAAGACGATGTTGTTGAATGAAACTTGTATTATGGTGAGATAAAAACCTTTATGAGATGGAAAACCTTTATCAAGAAAATAGCGCCAATGACGTGGTATAACTGACGGTAACTATATTGGCAACTAGGCCATCTATGGGCAAATTCCGGTTTCATGTTTTCATACCTGGTACATTAACCCGGGAACGGTCGGTCACATTGTTAGATTTCACCTAACATCTTTGGTTTTTTGCCTATAAAATATTAATTAATCATTCGATTTTGGCTGCAGCCTAGGAATGCCTTAGGCAGCTACCCCCGTGAAGTACTAATGTAGGTGGAAGGGGAAGGCTTGACGTTTATTTGTGTTACAGACATTTGTTAGTCTAAATCTAACACGCGACTGATAGTGTATGCGTGGTGTGTTAGGCGAGATCTAACGACGCGACCATTTGCGTAGGTCCTTTTTTCGTGTACGGTTATTCAAAAAGGAGTGTTTTTCAAACTGTTCATAAAAGTTTTGCAAAGTATAGTGTCCAAAATGGATCCCAAATAAGCACAACAATTATTAAAACGGTATGAAGAGTTAGAATCCGATGATGAGATAGAGGCTACTGATAGTTACCAAGAAAACAGTGACGTTCGTTCTGAATACAGTGAACACAATACAGATACAGAACAATCGAACTCGGAGGGTGATGAAACACCTGTTGCTGACTTGGATGTGCCCTTACCTGTAATTAGACAACATAGAGTGCCTAATTTTTTTAGAAGAAAATAAGACTGAATGGTTAAAACATAAACCCGATTTACCTCGAACCAAGACACGTGTTCATCATTTAATTACTCAACTTCCAGGTATAAATAGGGTTGCTAAAGATGCCCGAACTCCACTAGACTGCTGGAAATTGTTTTTTCCTGACGATGTCATCCATGAAATTGTGCATTTTACCAACCAAAAGCTTACCCAAAAGCTTACTACGGGAGTGTTACCAGCGTGATAGAGACTGTCTACCAACAAATTTTGTGGAAATGCACGCTTTTTTAGGACTATTGTATATGGCAGAAGTTATGAAAAGCCAAAATGTCAACACTACTGACCTATGGAATACTGACGGAACAGCTCCTGATTATTTTTCCGCCGTTATGTCCCAAAACAGATTTCACTTGCTTATGAGAAGTTTGAGACTTGATGATGCAACTACAAGACAAGAAAGCGGTAAATATGACAATTTGGCGCCAATTAGAAAATTTTTTTAAGAATTCGTTAAGAGATGCTCCAATAATTACAGTGTTGGCGAATATGTAACAATGGACGAAATGCTTGAATCTTTCCGCGGAAAATGTCGTTTCAGGCAATATATTGCCAACAAGCCGGCAAAATACAACATCAAAATCTACAGTCTAGTCGATTCGAGAATGTTTTACACTCATAACATGGAAATTTATCCCGGAAAATAACCTGCTGGACCTTTTTATTTACCCAATGATGCTGCTAGTATCGTGAAGAGGCTAATATCTACTATAGATAAATCTGGTAAGAATATTACTGTCGACAATTATTTTACTTCCATACCGCTTGCCAATGATCTACTTGTCAATCATAAACTTATACTGGTGGGCACTTTACGCAAAATAAACGGGAAATTCCAGGAGAATTTCTAAATGTCAAAGACCGGCCAACCTGTTCTACTATGTTTGCTTTCGGTAAAGATGATAACAATTGTCTTCTTGTTTCATACATTCCAAAAAAGAACAAGAACGTTTTAATGCTCTCAACCCTTCACAATAAGGGCATAATTGATCTAACTAGTATTGATGTAAAAAAACCTGTAGTTTTCACATTCTACAACAAAACTAAAGGTGGCGTGGTGGATCGATTAAAGTCCGAATATTGTGTCACACGAAAAAGCAATCGCTGGCCATTGACTGTGTTTTCCACATTATTGAACATAGCTCCAATAAACAGGCAAATCATTTATGATGCTAATACAAACATTACAATATCAAGAAGAGAGTTTATAATGGATCTCTAGAAACAGCTAACTCTTCCCCACTTAATACTCCGTGCGTCAATCCCAACCTTATCTCTGAGACTTCGAGGAAAAATAGCCGCCGTCACTGGTATAAATACAAACATGATTGCCTCAGCGCCACAAAATGAGCACCTTAAAATGCGATGCAGATACTGCCCCATCAGAAAAAACCGTTTTACTATGCAACGCTGTGAAACATGTAAATTTCCTATTTGCAAAGAGCATACATACCATGACATCCATATCAACATGCACCTCTTGCGCCGCCCATGGAGAAGATTCCAATTAGTAAATATTAATTTATGCAAGCTACTATATTGGTCAGTTTAATTGTTTAAAGTAAAAATAAAAAAATATATTAACTAAAGTAAAAGTTATTTTACTTTAAATCTAACACGCGACCTTTAGGGTAATTTTTCTAACGCGACTGTTCCCGGATTAATTAACACTATTCTGCCTAAAGCTACGTCTTGAGCAATATTCATACAATGTATACATTTTTATTTTTTATACCCCTCTGTATATCTGTATATACCTTTATAATGTCGACAGAATACAATAAGCATATTAAGATGAACATCATAGCATAATGTAAAAATTGGTGAAATAAATAACTTACATTTTTTACTTCCGGATATTCACTAATCTAAGTGAATATCCGGAAGTAGTCTGATATATTATAGTCATATAGATATAGAGCCAGTTGAATATACGAACAATTGACATATTAATGAACTGAAATTAACGTACCTAAAATATATATAACTGTAAAAGTAAATCACCCGCCACTGATTAAAATGTAAAATATAAGATAGCCAGATAGATTCCTATAAAAAACAATGATGTGCGTGTAAGATATATAAAAAATGTCCCTCCCTGGTTTTATTTCTTACGCATCAGGTAAATATTTACTAATTATGATATTTCTGTGAGTAAATCATGTAGACTATATCAAATTGTTTAACTCACAGAGCGACTGCGGATATAGAAATTATTCTGCTGCGTGTGGGAAACGTTTGATACGTATTATTTTCGCCTTTAAATCTGCTTCTTGCTTTTCTAAAAGCAATATTTATACAATATTCCTTACCTGAACATCCTAAACTGCCACGAGGCAAAGGGGAATGATGCTTAATTTTGTATATACCTATAATACAAACCTCAAAAGAACAAAATAAACGTGATATGCTAATAGGTCAAAAGAAATTTATATTTGCTTTTGAACAAAATTGTTTATTCTTGAGCCTGAATAATTTTCGTTTAATGTATTTATATGTATATTTATAATAAATATAAGCGCCCTTTTGCTTTCGGCATATTCTCGTATAGGTTTTCAAAGTTCTGAATGAAACATATTTTAATCCATGAAACAGATGGAAAGTTAAGAAGAATAAAATATCCTAATTTATCGTAGTAGCCCAAATCTGTGGCATTTAAAACGATGTTTTCAATGTTTACATTATCATAACGCTTAATTTTGCATATATGCTTTTTTATTGTTATAATCAATTCATAAAGAGAATGTTTCTTTAAACTTTAAATCTGAATAATTTTATTAGCTAAATTTTCAGATCAGTAGTGGCCATGTGATCGTAATATTTTTCTCGTTCTTCAGTATTTGTTGACGGTAACTGGATTAGGCACACCTCCTTGATCTTAGATTAATAGTTGGTTTATATATGTATATTACCAACTACGTCATATGCGAAAAAAGTTTCTGCAGGTTCTGGTTGATATCTCAGTTGGCTTGCTCTTAAAGAATATTGAATTCATTCAAGTATTGTCACTAATTTTATATTTTATACACTAATATCATGTTTATGCAACCGATGCATTATATAACTATGTAGCTGTAAATGCGATGACACTCTTGTATCTACTTTCTTTTCTATGTGTCCTTCTTTTGACCATGGTCTGGTCTCTTGATCATGGATGAGTGTTAGACCGAGTGGTGTAAACCACTCTTTACGCAACTCACCGCAATAGACCTAGACCACCTTGTGCTGTGTGGAACCATCTTTTCCCCCACTAGTTTCGTCCCCTCATCAAAAAACAAATATGCCCTTCATACCGCGAGACAGAAATAAATAGCGAAGGATACGGACTGACCTCCCCTGGTATTTTCTCACATTGGTGACCACTTTAAAATTACTGATTAACTATAAAAATAACTAATTGGGGCTGTTTCAATTAAAACCGGCACGACTTCCTATAATAGGACATCTAACATGAAGAAAACGTGAAGATTTCACTCTCTCAAATCACCCAAAACCTAGGGGATGGTTCCTCAGGATGGGCAGTGTGGGCGGTGTGGGCAGTTCCTGTTCAAGAATTTAATGCAACAAAGCTTATTTTACATAAAATTAATCATTATATAGTTAAGTATTTATAATAATAAATATAATACGGTTACAAATAACATAAGGATATCCATAATATACTTGTATACATCGTGCTCTTTGCAACGATATGCAAAACATTGCAACGATATGCAAATGTATTGTAGCAACAACCAGCTGTAAATATCTTCCTTCAATCTCCCATACGAGACAATTTACTGCAAATCAATTGGTGGCATACCTCTCAAACTGTTCATCATCTTGCTTCACGTTTTAATCTGATGAGGCTTAAGGAATGGTGAACGCCAAGTCCTAAGTAATTTGACAACAAATTCTTATCCATGAATAAAATTCCTAGGAGTAAAATAACAAAGCAAAGCAACAAAATCGGGCTTCACACAATGTTGTGTGAGTAAGAAATTACCTTTATATGGAAGGTATTACCAGCAAATTGAATAATAAATGACGGAACAATAACTGGATCCGCTAATAACCCACTGATACATTAATTTCTTTAGACACAAACAATGTTGTGCATAAAACTTCATATTATGACTCTTAAGAACTTAAAGAAAATATGTAAAACGTTATTCAAGAATTAGGGGACCAGAAGTCCTATACATTCAAGAAATTTCGTTTTAAAGGTGTGTAAGGTACCTGGTAAGATATAATGATGATAATAATAATAAGGGTTTTATTGCGCCATAAAAACAAAAATTCTATAACCTCCAAATAAATTTAACGATGAAATACCTCCGTAACATATATATTACACAATAGTAAAGAGTTGTTGTTTCTTTAAATAGTAACTCATTATGAGTACGTTGGCTCAAGTCACAAGTGCTTACAATGTTACATTAAAGTTTTGTGATATAAAATTTGACGATTTTAATAGTACGTTAGTTTTTGCAGTCTGACAAAAAAATAAATGGTTCTTAGAGCCAATCCACGCTTTGACGTCTTCCACCAACTCATCCCGATTCTCGTAGACTTTGTTTGCCGGCCAGTTTTTTAACGAGCTATTGATAGTCTATGGGAGCTTCGATCAGTGAGTATGGCAGATATGGGAGTAGATCCCATCCCTTATTGGCGATAGATTCGACGACACGAAACTCAACACGTGGGTGTGCATTATCTTGGTGGAAGACCATTTTGTTTTTTTTTGCGCTGTCTTTTCACCTCGATTGCAGCATGAAGGCAGTCGATTTGAACCAAGTAGATGTTACTGTTGATGTTGAATTACCGTCTGCTATTTTTGTTCGAAATTCGCCACTGTTGAAGTTTCTCATCTTCATTTCCACGAATAACAAATGCCATTTGAAATGATGTTCTAATGGATAATTCCAGTTCTGTCCCACTATACGTATCACTTTGCTTTCTTACAGTAGATATCTTTTGGTATTCATTTTGGTGTTTCATCTGGCGAAATAAAAACCTTCTTGCTTTTGACGATTTTGAAGAGTAGCTATGATTCGTCTTCAATGACAAGATTCTTTAAGAACGGCGTTTGCTTGTTTCGCTGCAGCTATTCGGTGAAAATTTGAACATGATCGACATTGTTGATATCAGAGAGTTCGTAAGGGATTCATCTAGCCAATTTTCATACATTTCCGAGCTTCTTGAGGCGACGGACGATGGTGGATTATCCGACATTGAAATATTCGACCAAAACTCGAGCTGTCATGCTTTTGTCCTCATTCTCCCCTGTCAAAAATGCGTGATTGTCGAAATCTGATGGTCGACGTCTTCTTGGATTGTCCTCCAATCTAATATCACCTGATTTGAAGCGGACAAACTATTCTCAACATCGACTTTCGCTGATTGTTCCTTCGCCAAAAGTTCGTTGAGATCGTGAAATGACTGTACTACCTTCCATCCTTTCTCGAAGTAGTAAAGCATAATATGACGATATGAGTACGGTTTCCGACACGTATTTTTAACAACTACACAGAGAAGAATATTTTTATGAAAAAAAAATGTGATGCCAATTTTCACAAAGAGAGAATGCACCAATATAAACGCCTGATAATTATGAATCATCCTATAAGATAAAACAATGAATTAAGAACGTTTTTGAACTTACTTGAGCTATGATAAAACATGCTCTCAGTGAACAGAAATATCATCTAAAAATTGTCAGAAATATGAAGCGTCGATTTTAAGGACGCGCTGTTGTGCCCTTATCAACGAACATGCTCTTCGCGCGTCATGAACTTTTAAACGCAGTTCGATGAGGATCTAACAGTCCGTGGAAATACATCAAAGACACTGGAAATAATGAATGTTTACCGTTTCTTGTTCCAGTGAGAAAACTCATTGGAGCAGCTATATGTAAATACCATTTTTGTCGTCGCAATAAATTTTTAGTACAATTTGCAAAATTCAACCTTTGTCAGATAGAGGTCAAACAGTAATTGGTATTTATACTCCAAACGTATTTCCCTCTATATTGTAAATAAATGGCTTCTTTAAATATGATTACTTAAGCCAGAATTTTAAAATAAGAACATTTTGAAATTTTAATTTTGAAATTTTAAAATAAGAACAAGAGATAGATTCTATTCACCGTCTCCACCTTCTCTATTATCAAGAAAGTAAATTATATACTAACAAGAAAATTTTATTCTAAATGACTGCTTTCGACTTAGATGCAACTTTATGGGGTACTATAGGGGTCGCAAATAAACGACAAATATTTTTTATCTGCTGAAGTCGTTCATGTGGGTGTGAAATGGGGTGTCAACGTTTACACCCTTAATAATATATTAGTCCATATATTGAATACTATAAAAATTAGCAAAACATTATAAATATAATACACATATTACCTTGGTCTATTAAAAAGGTATGAGAAATTGACTCTCTTGTAATAGAGGGTACTCCGCAATTTGGAATTAAAGAGAATTTAATAAAAGGAAGATTAATTTTCTCTCATCGTAAGAATAAGTGTTAATATTAAATAAACATATAAATATAACACACTGTCTGAATCAATACAGCTGTAATAATAAAAGGTTGTTAGTTATACTATATTATTTTAGTTTCATCATCATCATGAGGTCATCAGTCCTAAGACTGGTTGGACGCTAACCTCCAGCTTCTCCTATCTTGTGCTAACCTACGCATTTCCCTAATTGTGCTACAACCTACATCCCTTACTATTTGCGAGCAGTAGTCTAATCTAGGCCCACCTCTGCCTTTCTTCACTCCTATTTCTGCCTTCAAAATATCGCGGACTATTCCCCCATGTCTCAGCAAGTGGCCTACCATTCTATCTCTTCTCTTCTTTATGTTTTTCCACATACTTCTTTTTTCGCCGACTTTCTCTAATACTTCTTCGTTTCTAACCCTATCAATCCACGGCACTTTCATCATTCTTCGGTAACACCACATCTCAAAAGCTTCTAATTTCTTCCTACTGGCTTCCCCTACCGTCCAGGTTTCGCAACCGTATAGTGCCGTACTCCATTCATACGTTTTCAAAAATCTCTTCCTTGTTTCTAAGTTTATTACCCCCGAGCATAAAAGTGCTTTCTTTTTGTTAAAAGCTACTTGACCCTGCGCTGTTCTTTGTTTTATATCTTTATCGCTTCTTCCATCCCAATTTATTTTACTTCCTAAATAAGTGAAGACTTTAACTTCCTCCAATCTGTTATTATTAATATGTATTTTCGTTCTTGCTCTGCTCTCGCGCCCTCTGCACACTAACACTTTAGTTTTGTTTTTGTTCACTTTCATTTCGTATTCCTCTGTCAACACTGTCTCCATTTCGTTCAACGCTGATTCCAATTCCTCTTTAGTAAATGCTAATACTGCTATGTCATCCGCGAATCTCAGCATTTTTAGTTTCTGTCCCTGTACTTTAATCTCGAAATCTAATTAATCTTTTACGACATTAATCGCCTCTTCGATGTACAGATTAAAAATTAGTGGTGATAGCGTACATCCTTGTCTTACTCCTTTCCTAATACCTACTTCCCTTCTTTCCCCTTCTACTTCTGTAACAGCAGTTTTCTCTTTATATACATTGTATACTGCTCTCCTATCTCTATACTTCATTCCCGCGCTCTTTAGTATGTCTAACATTTTTTCCCATCTTACATTATCAAAAGCTTTTTCTAAATCTACAAATCCTATATAAGCGTTCTTTCCTTTTTCTATTGTTTTCTCTAACATTACTGTTAGCGCCAGAATAGCTTCGCGAGTTCCCCTATTTCGCCTAAACCCGAATTGGTCTTCTACTAGTATTTCCTCCGCTCTATGTTCCATCCTCTTCTGCACTATTCTGGTTAAGATTTTTGACGCGTGGGAAGTTAAGGCTAATCGTTCTAAAGTTCTCGCATTTGTCGGCTCTATTTTAGTTTATCCGAAGAATTATAATTTAAATTAGGGATGATAGTTTAATATGTTAAGTTGTAAGTATTTAAATTTAAAGCGCTTCAGTTAATTTAAAATCGTTTTCTTTGCCATCTTAAATCATAACAAGAGGAAGACAGGGAAGAAAATAACATCATATTGAATACTATAAACATTTTGAACAAAAAATAAGAAATCAAGTTGAATAAAAACGGTCGAATGTACTGTCCATTAACTGGAAAAAATATCCTTCGTCATACCATAATAAAACAGAATTTCAAGTTCTCATTCAGAAAATAATTTAAATAAATATGGTCATTTTTCGTACTGTCTGGTAGTTACATTATTCTCAAAGGAGTAATAACCCCGGACACTGACTGTATCAAGCAGTAGACTAGATACTCGTAATATTTCTTTGTCGGTAGAAAAAAGAAACTAGCTCATTCATCAGACAGTGCCTGTGGGTGCCTAATAGAAGTTAACAGTTTATGCTTTAAAATTTTGTGAATGTGAACACATATTTTATTTCGTGAAATATTGCTGTTGCAGAACGAAAATCATAAATCTTACTAGAATGGAGATTATAAAGTGAATATAAATCTATTTAAACTACGACCATTTTTTACATTTCTTTTTCTATGATGCATCATTTTTGTATATAAAGTACTTATGCTAGCAATAATTCCAGTATTATATGGAAAAACTTCAAATTGTCCAGGCCCAGCAGGTTCTTAGTATTCCCTCTTTCATTTCGAGTACAGAATAGGCTAAAGACATGTTTCTGATGAGCATCTAATAGAATTAACCCATTAATGCAAAGAATTATTATTTTTTCAATTTTTGTGTAATTTTTTGACATGATCTTTACACTACGGTACTATTTCATGGAAAAATAGTTAAATAAGTTAAAAAACAATTTTAGTGCCTTTTTTCTGAGGTATGATATGTCATACGTTGGGCAATACGGGATGAAATAAATATATACAAATAAAAAAATACATATATTACAAAATTCTTAACATTAAAAAATGGCACAAGTTACGACATATAAAAGTTACTTTTGGTGATATTGGCGAAAACAAAAATCTGGGTGCAATCGTACATTGCATTTAAGACAAGAAAATCTCGTACTTCTTCCACATTTTCCACAACGGCGTTGTGTTTCTTGTTTATCTATCCAATGTTCTTTTCCAACAAAACGAATTTCTGACAATACATTAGACAGCAATTTTGTTTTAGGGCCAGTGTTTAATGCCGAAGGTGGTAAGGATAAAATTGCAAGCACTATTCTGCGTCGAAATTCAAGTAATGAAATAGATTCATTGAGGGTCTGCAAGGTTCGACGATACAAATACCACATGTTGACAACAGATCCATCTAGAGAAAATCGGATCAGGGGTCAGTACCATTTTTTTGATCGAATTTTTGACCTGTATAGACCTCTAACTTGATAAAATCGATACACAGCTCTCCTTCCTTTATTATACAGATTTATAATAGATGGTTGATCAAGTTGCATCGTTGATTTTTCTTTTTTAGACCAGCGTCTGCAGAAACCTTTTGTCTTATATACGGTTTCATCTTGTATATTTGAAATCACAGTTACTTGGCTATTTTCGTGCTATCGGGTCAGTGATATGTTATGGATTTTCTCGTGAATGGCATAATGCGACCCCCTTTTTTCTTTTTTTAAATCTTTGAGGGGAGATTTCTATATTCGGTCGAACCATACAGTGCCCATACAAAAAAGCTTGTTATCTGTTACAGACTAATAAAGAGACGGAAGTCTAATAATTGTCCAGGAAAATAACACTTTCTTCTTGGAGAAAGTTGAACCACATTTTTTCGGTTACACTTGAACCTAAAGTTTTTCCTTCTATTTTATCACCAGCGCCAGTATACGTATCAAATTTTACGAGATAACCGTCAAACATACATAAGCACCAAAATTTAAATTCGAACCGGATAGGTTTGCCCCTAATAAATTGTTTCATACTATGTCTACCATAGCAAGGCTCCATTGCTTCATCTATTGAAAAATACTTTCCAATGGGTCGGATGCATTCCTTCGATACTTTATTTAAATTATCTACTAAAGGCCTAATCTTAAAGATGCCTTGTTGGTATCAGGACGAGTTTCCCAATAAGAGCGTCTTGAAGGAACTGGACTATATCCAGATAATAACAGAAGTATTACAAGATATTCATATATACATATATGTATATATATATATATATATATATATATATATATATATATATATATATATATATATATATATATATATATATATATACTATTTCTCTCAAAATAGTGGGCATTGTTTCTTCAACTAAATCAATTTTTTGTTCCCGTGTCGTAAAATTTATTTCTTCCCAGTTCTTTGGTTTTATAATTCTCTTTACTTTTATTTTGGGTTTATCGCGTTTTAGACTTTTTTGTTGTTGGCCAATGTTTCGTTGTCACTTTCGTCCTCGCTTTCATCCGATATTTCATTGCATGTATCATTTTCAATACTCTGAGGATGTATTATCATTACATTTTTTTCCTTTTCTTTGTTATGTAAATAATTTGTTTGTTTTGCCCTTTTTTGTTTGTTGGCCAATGTTTCCTTGTCGCTTTCATCCGATTCGTTACATGTGTCATTATGAATACTCTGGGGGTGTTTTCTTATCACATTTTTCTCATTTTTTTTTTTTGATGGTGAATATTTCAACCTGCTGAGACAGTAATCCTCTTCCAAGGTCTCTAATAGTTGGGACAAATTCTTCATCACTTGCAGCATCATCCTGGTCGCTATCTCTTCCATCACTCGGTGGAACTAAAGCAATTTCAAATAGTTCTGGGTCCAAAAATTGCTCACAGCATTCATAATCAGATTCTATGCTTTCTAAATAATTGAGAAGCTCTTCTGCGTCTTTTGGATCCTCAGGATTGTATAACTTCTTTCTGCGGAAAATTAGAATATTACACTGGTATCAGCCCAACGTATGATATATCACACACAACATTTACTCATGAACATATATAACATCGAACAATTATTTTCACATATATATATATATATATATATATATATATATATATATATATATATATATATATATATATATATATATATATATACAATAATTGTGAAAATATATCATATAGAATACTATAATATCATTTATAACATTTGTTTTTAATTCAGTATTGAAATATACAATCTAAAACTTACCTCAAACTCATTTCCGGCTATACTTCGGCTACCCTCAACTTCAAGTCTCTTGCACAACAGTAAATAATGCATTAACTAAGTTCTCCCGTTCTGCTACTAAGTAACAAACTATTATTTTCAAAATAACAAGGGAAACAATACTGCACGTGTTGACACGTAAAAATAACCTAACCTTAAAAGCGGTCTTATTTTGCGCATGATATATCATCATACGCTGGGCATTAATGGGTTAAGGTCGTTCCTCCGAAAGCCCACTTTTCTATTGAATTTCATCAAATTTCGGGTATGCATAAAGAATAAATTTCCCGAAAGAAATTGCTAAAATGAAAAATTTTTGCCTGTACTGTAAAGGGGATATTTACCATCAAGTTTTGAGCTTTTGCATGGCTTCAATGTACCAGTTGACTGAAAGTTACACATTTTATATCATAACTTTTTTATAGATTTTTTCCAAAAACAACTCAGCTATGCATTAGTTTATTACGAATATTTTGAATTAAGAAAATCGGTTGTTGCCCGATTTGTTGTAAAGATAAACATTTTTAAAATGTCAGTTTAAGCTTTGCTCGGTAAGTCGAGAATATGTCAATTATCGCTTGGCAACGCAGAGATTGGTCGCCACATATATTATTTATTACTGCACATTCATCACAAACGATATCTAGAATTGAATTTGGTCCTAAACGATTTACCTTTTTCATTTTGTTCAAGTGAAGAACGTTCTTACCTTCACAACATCTTAAATTTTTGACAAGCTCGCTCAATTCAACAATACGTCGTCCAATGCTTAGGCTAGTTACTCGGTTTACTTTTCGCAAGATTCACTTTTGCAATACAATTTAAACATTTCTGTATTACTTTACGCTTTGCAAATTATCCTTTATTGTCCTGCAACTGATCACGATAGAAATTCATTTTCAATTTTTCTATAAATTTTCTTTTACTCTCCGAAAAGTTAAGGTTAGCTTAAGTATCACACAATTCAACGTTGCCATGTCTTTAGTTTCAACGAATAAACATGTAATTGTGCATATATATGCAGTATCTGGGTATAGTACAGTCTCCGAACAAAAATAATGAACACTAGACTACTGAAATTCCATATATTTTACGTTTACCTGTGCATTTATTTTTGGACAGGACGGTACCGGAGAAACTACCTTAAATAGTTTTGGACATTCGTGTAAGAAATTAACTTGGGCTTTATAATATAACTTTTAATAACACTAGTTAATAAAGTTTTTATCTTATTATTTTTGCTCAAATGGACATAAATGCTGAGATTTTATTTTATCGAATTATTATAAATTTAACACATTTCTGCCCAAATTAATAAAAATTAAAATTGTTGGTGCCACCGTCATTCTTGTGAGTTTATATAAGACCGTTTTCATAAAAATACGTAGTTTTTATATATTTTTTTAATAGAGTCTGTGGAGGCTGTGACCGTATGGTAACACAGTGCATATATAAGGGGTAATTATTTGTTAAAATTTATTTATTACAAAAACTGAACTAAACATAAAACATATGCATAGTACTGAAATTAACAATAGTGTTAATTATTTAGTATGGAATATTAAAAAGCAATCTACACATAATGCGACGTCACATTTACTACACTGGGTACGACCAACCGACGAACAACCTTCACCAGCACATCTTCTTCTTTATTTGTTGGGAACAGGTACTACTAAGTGGTCGATGTCATAATACCTCAAATCATCAGATATTCTGTTGTCTGTAATACTATTCACGTTGGTGGCTGGCCTTCTAGGACGAATTGTAGGATTTGAAAGCCTTCTGAGTAGTCTGTGCTATTTCTCTACGAAATACTATATTCGGCATGACTTTTCTATCTGGAGGCGATTCTCTGTACAAGACTCATGCGTTATGGAGACTTACATCTATCAACCAAGTGAAGATGTACCAATACTATTTTTTACCTCTGATACCTATCTTGTATCTTCCAATGTCCTCATCCATTCCGTCTGTTCCATCCATATTATTTATTATATACGCCAATTAAATTAGGTCGTGGAACTTTGATTGCCTTTTTCTGGGCTTGGGAGTATCTCTTAACTGAAGTATCTGGTTGAACTTCATAACTTGTTGAAGCTATTGTTACAACAGCATTATCTACCCATCTTACTACAAGTATGACTTCATCTTTGGAGATGGCAGATTCAGAAGTGTCTCTATCTTTCTCTGCCGTTACTTTTTTATCCGATATTGGACAGTCTTTAGAAATTCCATTTTCCCTCAAAGTCCCCGTGACATTATATCCCTTCTGCTTGAGATCAGTGAATAGAGTAAAGCCTGTAAATAGATTGTCTATAAAAAGTTGATATGGAAGAGTCACATCTGGATGCTCATCAAGCATAATTCTCAAGGGGGCAGTTGCACGTCCATATTTAACGCTGTACTCATCTGATTTAGTATGACACCTTTTCCCTTGGTAGATTTCAAAATTTATTAGATAGCCATTTTCTGCATTCAGACACAAAGACCTGTAGCCAAACCTTATAGGTTTGCAACTGTGCCTTCCATAATAGCAAATTATTGATTCATCATAATTGAGGTGCTCAGTTGGTTGAAAGTACTTCAGAAAATTTTTTTTCTCCTTCCATCAGCGAGCGTAATTTCCACATTTCATAGTTAGGATCTATTTGTGTGTTATTAGCAAAATGAATAAATCTTATTATTTGTTCGAAACTATTTCTGCGCATAGCATTTTTTACTATATTCACCGCCATATCATCTTGCTGATACAAGAAGTACCTTCTACGAGGAAGAGAATGGTAACCGGAAACAATGAGGATGCCAAAAAACATTTTAATTCTTTCAAGGAAATGTTTGGATCGGGGCAGTTTTTATAGAGTGCATAGTTTCTTGATTCACTCAAAATATATTCGAAGATTTCATCATCAAAGAATAAATCAAATAGCTCTATAGGTGATTTATCTTGAAACGAAGAATAGTTTGGTTTTACAAATTCTTTATGATTTTCAAGATCTCCTCTCATGCAGATTCTGTTAGCAGCAGCTTTTTTTTATTACAGGCTTTGATCTAGGCGTAGGGTGCTATTCAGGATACTGTTTACGAAACACCTGTGGGTTCTTTGTCATCTCTTTGTTTCATTCGAACCTCTACAAGAGCTACAAGCTGCCTACCAGTAAAATTTTCTACCAACCTCCTTTCTACCATCGTTTTCTGTGGCAGAGTCTCCTTCTGTATCAGCGTTGATATCTGGTGGGCATAAATATATATCAGGTGCAACGTCACGTGCATCTTCATTGTTATAAATCATATCGAGAGCTTCTTGTAATGAAAGTCAGCCCTGGAACAATTCACACAAAAATTACTTTTTGTATCACAAATCAGCCCCGTGTAACCAAATGGTTACGGGAGCCGTGAAGTCATAAAATTACCAACAACATGACCTTATCTAAAGAGATATATAAGTAAATTTAACATTTTACACTACAATTTACTATAAAACTGACATAAACATTTAAAAACATAAATATAATTATAATACATGTCCACAGATAAATATTACTTTACACACAAAATAAACCGTCAACAAAATGTTTGATAAATTATTAGGTTTCCTTGGACCATCTAGTAGACAATAGGATAAATAAAGTAGCTGTTGGTTCAGTTATTGGTAGATAAATGCTAATTTTGTAGATACCTGTCTCCATTACCATATGGTGACACAGGGCAAAAATGGGTTAACGTTAAAAATATTAACATTTTTAAATGTACACAAAAGTTATTATATTATACGCTTGCAGACTACTCAATGTAACCCTTCTGGGAAAGAATGGTAGGTTTCTGTCCTTTCCTTACCCACTTACATAATTTTTATACATAGGAACATTTGTTTTCGTGAAAATTATGAACAGAATGAAGAAAAACTAGTACAAACGTATGTGTTTCTATAAGATTTTTCAGTATGTAAATATGGAGAAATAAATCGAAGGGACGTAAGTGTGAGAGAAAAAAATTACTCCTAGATTTTTCAAGTGGAACTAAAAGGCAAACATTTTATACTTTGCATATATTGTATTTTTTAGGAATATTCATTGGCTTTTCTGTGAATACAATTACAGGAGTGCAATGTTTTAATAGTTATCGTTTTTATTATTTAACTTCGTTTATTTTCAGGTTCTTATTGAATCTGATTTAATCTATAATTGTAGTTAAGTAAAATGTGAATAAAATTATTTATGACATGAGCGCTAATAAATCGAATGAATAGTGTAATGTTAATGTATTTGTTGCGAAGTTTCGTCCACTATTTATAGAAACTGTTAGAAAAACAAATTTTTTAATCTAAATACAAAAACATGTTTTGACAATATAATTTTTATGCTTACTGAACCTCTTATTAAACATTATTTTATGTATATTTTAATTTTCTTATTTTATTTCAACACAGTACGTTTTTCGGTTTTTTTCACTATTGCTACTTTATTATGTATATATTACATATGTATATATTACATACATGTATTTATGCTACCTTATTATTATCATCTATTTTATCTATCACTATCACATTAGATTATAGTTTTTTTAATTGGACCATTTTAACGTCAATATTTTCCTTTTCCGCACTCCACTATAAGCAGAAAAGTAATGTAATCGTGTAAAGAAAAAGTGAAAAAACAATTTTCTTTTTGGTTTATTTTTCGATTTTCAGCCTAAAAGCAAAAAAATGGTTTTTAAAAATGTTTTGCTGTGTGTGTCGTCGTCGTCGTTATCATCGTTGTCGTCGGCATTTATTCTTGTTAGCACGATAAATCAACTAAATCGTATCGAATCGATCGGGTTTTGACTGATTCTGATCGGGGACGTCTCCCAGACGACACCTATTGACTTTGAGGTGGATAGCACACACCACCCCTCCCTTGGGTCTATTTGAGAAATTTGTCTTGTTAGCACGATAACTCAACTAAATCGTGTTGGATCGATCGGGTTTTGACTATTTCTGATCGGGGAGGCTCCCAGATGACACCAATTGATTTTGAAGTGGATAAGACACACCCCACCCTGTCCATGGGTCATGAGAAAGCACGATTGTAGACTATGATACCCAAAAATTTATTTTGTTAATACGATAACTCAACTAAATCGTGTCGGATCGATCGGGTTTTGACTGATTTTGATTGGGAATGTCTCCCAAACGACGCCTATTGATTCTGAGGTGGATAGGACATACCCCACATTGTCTATGGGTCATGAGAAAGCACGGCGGTGGACTATTTGAGAATTTTTTTTATTAACACGATAACTCAACTAAGTCATATCGGATCGATTGGGTTTTGACTGATTCGGATTGGGGACGTCTCTTAGATGACACCTATTGATTTTGAGATGGATAGAACACACTCTACCATTTTCATGGGTCATGAGAAAGCACAATGGTTGACTATTTGAGAAGTTTGTTTGTTAGCACGATCACTCAATTAAATCCTGTCGGATCGATCGGGTCTCAATTGATTCTGATTAGGGACGTCTACCAGATGACATCTATTGATTTTGAGGTAGATAATATACACCCCACCCTGTCCATGGGTCATGTGAAAGCACGACGGTGGACTATTTGAAAAAAGTAAAACTGTCGCATAAGACACATATTCTGCATTTATGTGCTGGTTTATTTTTTCTTGGCCACTCAGTTTCGAGATAGATATGTTCTACGTGCGGAAAAGTCCGTTTTAAGGTTTTAAAACTGTTTATTTAATATAGACTGAGCTTTATCTTTGAAATATATGCACCTTAAATTATTTATAACAGTTCTTAGAAATTACTTATAACAAGTCTAGAAACGTTTATTGTTTATCAATTATATATCTGTTATTTTGAAAATTAATGACAACTTTTCCTTAATCTTCATAAATATTTGTTTATAGATGTGATTCAATTTTTGGTACACGTGTATCGAATCTATTAAGTTTAATGTATCAGTTATTGAAAATAGATTGTGCTATAGTAGTTATCAATAAAGACTTGTATCTATAGTGTAAAATTTAATTGTTTTAATAGATCAAAAATAAATATTACAATATTTTATTTTATTTTAAAGTCAAACTAATTTTCCAATAACAAAGTCATACACGTTAATATCCATTTATGATTCTCCAAGAGTTTCAATTAAATTATATATTTACAGATATTTTATTGACTTTATTCGATCTTGTGATACATTTTGTCACATGAAATGACATTTAAAAATGCAATAATAGAAATAAGATTAGATGTGTATGCACAATTGAAAACCTTGAAATACATTACACAAAAATCATTAAATGAGAAGTTCTGGGAAAAGTTACTACTTAAGAAGATTCACCTCTATTTAGAAACGTGACATAACCTTGGGCAAATTTTCATTACATCCTAAGCAGTAATTATTTTGTAAACACGGTAACCTTGGAGTTTTTTGTGTCGTAAATTTCATGTAGCGTATAGCAAAAACGTCTGAATGTATTAAAATTCACTTGAGACAACTCGAGATTTATTTATGTGATATTTATAATTACTCTCAAGAGCGTAGAAGATTGAATAAAATAATATCCTAATCTAATCTAGAGAAAACTATCTAATTAATTATGTTGAATGTTGAACATTTACTCCACGAAACGAATTTGCATATGTAGATTGTATTTTTGTACAGGGTTACCCACAAAATTTGAAAATTAATCATGATGACATTCTGAATGGAACATACATGGGCAGGTATACTGGGAAACCACATCGTTGGGCCTGTTTTTTTAAATACCAACTTAACCGGTGAGGTGTATCTGCAGATGTTGCAAAATGCAATAGAACCGTTAATTCTTGAAATTTTGGAAGATAATCAGGATGAATTCGACATTTTGGAAATAACATTGCAACAGGATGGTGCTCCTCCACACTATTACGGTGCAGTAAGACGGTATTTGGATGAAGAATATCCTGGTAGATGGATTGGACGACGAGGATCAATGGAATGGCCGCCTCGATCACCGGACCTCACACCTTTAGATTTCTTTCTGTGGGGGTATCTTAAATCGAAGGTTTACGCCACTCAGCCTGACAATATTGATGTTTTAACGTATTGTTACACAGTGTAGGGCTATTTCCGCAGACACATTTGAAAAAGTACGAGAAGAGTTTCGCAATAGAATGTTTTACTGTCAGGAAGTAGATGGAGCTCACTTCGAACAATTACTATAAGTAGGTACTGATTCTTGAATCTGCAATTAAAATTATTATCCAAGTTTACTGATTACTGATTTAATCCATCAAAACTACCATAAATACAAACAATGTTATTATCATTGAATACGTTTTTTCGATACCTTTTAAAAGAGGTGTCGCTTGCCATAGGGTTCCATTTAAAATTATTGGTCACAATGACCTTGTGACGTCATCTTTGACGCATACGTCATCTATCATCACTAGTAGGGAAGTTTACAACCCTTAATATTCAGTTACCAAATTTCACTAGTTTATGTATAATCGTTAAAAAGATAAGAGAGGGGGAGGGGACTTTTGAATAGCACTGTATAATTCAGAACTTGAACTACTATTATTAAAACGTTTTGAATCCATGTCGAACTATTGCCTATAGGCCAATATATAGCATACAAGGATTCTAAATTAAGCATCATATTACTATTCATATACATTCTTATACAGATACTGGAAATGGTTGGGGATAGATTTGTTAAAGATATTGAATTATTAATATATCAACCGTTTTGCCGAATATATTCTATTATATCAAAAGCTATTTTTGTAGAAACTTGCAGAGAAGTATTGGTTCTGCAGTGCATATTGCCTTGTCACCTAAGTGAATGATTTTGAAAATATAAAAATACTGAATTTTGTTAGTAATAATCTACACCAAAAAGCATATGTAGTTACACAAAAAATACATGAAAACGTGATGTATCCTGGAAAAGTAGATAAAAAACGTTTATTATTTTTTTAGTTTTTTTATCTAATAACCAATGTGTTAAAAAGAATAGAAAAACGCATTGAGAATGAAAACACACTCAAAGCCTTTTTTAAATAATTTTCCAGACTTTAATCATCATACAACATGTATATGCTTGTTTGTGTAGTACAAGAAAACTATTCTAGTTGATTAATAAGCGATGCGAAAAATAAGGCGACCAAAGATTAAGAAAAGTCCGGGAAGAAGTCCCTGTTAGCGGATCTTAAAGGCATCAGGACCAAGGACAGTTGAGGGGAGCGAACCTTTGCCAGTCGCGCGTGTTTTGTTTGCGTGCGGCACTTGCCTCTCGCGTGGAGATCCGCGAAAGCGGAAGCAGAGCTCGGTCTCCCTTCGTACGACGGTCCCGGTCTACACGATGGGCGAGTAAGGAGCGGTAATCTCGTTGGACTTGCAGACAAAACCCATCAAGACCATTACGCCTGGTAATTAATGTTGGTGTGAATAGAATTTTTGTAAGTATCCTATTTACTGAATCCTATTTCGTGAATAGTCTCATACATATATTTAGATTATATTTGTACTTAGTTCCTAGTATATAGTACATATTGATTTGAATTAAATATACTTGTACAAAAACAAGGACTTCAGTATCTGAATTGTTGCTCTCCAATACACACAGACTTGGTGAAAGTCCACTGAGATATCATTTATTGCTGTACACTTGTTGTAAACCTCTGATGCAGCAACAAAAATAAAACATCAAATTTCCAAAACACCAAAGGACTATATTACTGAACACATATCAAGTTGGTATAATCAGAAGACGACTAAAGCTGACTGCTAATGATATCCTGATAATACCAACTTAGTTGGCGAACCATAAGTCTCGTAATGTAAAATCGTTCGATGTTTTCGAGAATTGTCCTGCATTTGTACACTTATTGGTTAAAATATATTTTTATAGTAATACAAAACTATAGAAAACAATTTGGCCTATTACTATTCTGAACAATTATTACTCCTTCAATAATATACTTATTATAATACTTATTTTCAAACACCTTATTTTCTAGAGTCTGATTTTTCAGATTATTTGTGTTTTTGAGTAATCTTATAGAAATTACTCTTCCTTCATGTCGCAAGAATTTTAGAGCTTTTAGAACTCAAAAAAGTAATAAATGTTTAATAATCTATATAAGAATTTAATTCTGATAAAATATTTACTATTTCCTAATAAAATGTTCATCAAAAGAAAAGAAGTAAAAGATTATATGAAAAGCAGTAACTTATATAAATTTTGATTTTTTATTGTCTTGAATAAACCAGAAAGTAAATAAATCTATTAATCAAGGAAATAAAATGAATATTATTGCGATTTTAATTTTAGATGATTTATGTCGATGCTTTAATGTTAGCAACCAAAGAGAACTTTCCAGTCTTTTTTCAGCAATATGTTAAATATATTTATTTAAATTTTATCACCGGAAGTATCGCAAATTAAAAATATATTTGTCCATCCATTTGGGTTTTATTGACATGAATTGCGTATTTACTATCAGAATAACGTTTAAAAAGTTACGGTAATACTACGTAGAAAACAAAATTTATTCTAAACAACATGAAGGAAAACAGAACATTTAAATTTCCTGATAAGTTATTATAATAGGTTACATTTTATTAAAACCCAAAGTATATTAAAAAAAATAGATTAGTATGTAAAAATGATAATGTATAAAAATGAAAATGATAATGTATTTTGATAATGTAAAATGGGAAAAAATGTTCGAGATACTAAAGAGCGCAGGAATGAAGTATAGAGATAGGAGAGTAGTACACAATCTATACAAAGAGCAAACTGCTGTTATAGAAGTAGAAGGGGAAAGAAGGGAAGTAGGTATCAGGAAAGGAGTAAGACAAGGATGTACGCTATCACCACTAATTTTTAATCTGTACATCGAAGAGGCGATTAATGTGGTAAAAGATAGAGTGGATTTCGGGATTAAAGTACAGGGACAGAAACTAAAAATGCTGAGATTCGCGGATGATATAGCAGTATTAGCATCTAGTAAGGAGGAATTAGAATCAGCATTGAACGAAATGGAGGCAGTGTTGACAGAGGAATATGGAATGAGGGTGAATAAAAACAAAACTAAAGTGTTAGTGTGCAGAGGGCGTGAGAGCAGAGCAAAAACGAAAGTACGAATTAATAATGAAAGATTGGAAGAAGTTAAAGACTTCACTTATTTAGGAAGTAAAATAAATTGGGATGGAAGAAGCGATAAAGATATAAAACAAAGAATAGCGCAGGGTCGAATGGCTTTTAACAAAAAGAAAGCACTTTTATGCTCGGGGGTAATAAACTTAGAAACAAGGAAGAGATTTTTGAAAACGTATGTATGCAACACAGCGCTATACGGTTATGAAACCTGGACGGTAGGGGAAGCAAGTAGGAAGAAATTAGAAGTTTTTGAGATATGGTGTTACCGAAGAATGATGAAAATACCGTGGACTGATAGGGTTAGAAACGAAGAAGTATTAGAGAAAGTCGGCGAGAAAAGATGTGTGTGGAAAAACATAAAGAAGAGAAGAGATAGAATGGTAGGCCACTTGCTGAGACATGGGGGAATAGTCCGCGATATTTTGGAGGCAGAAATAGGAGTAAAGAAAGGCAGAGGTAGGCCTAGATTAGACTACTGCTCACAAATAGTAAGGGATGTAGGTTGTAGCACAATTAGCGAAATGCGTAGGTTAGCACAAGATAGGAGAAGCTTGAGGTTAGCGTCCAACCAGTCTTAGGACTGTCACTTTTACATCATCATCATCCTCATGATGATGATGTAAAAATATATATATATATTTAGTCTGAATTATCTGATTGTCTGTTTTGTTCACATAGAAGGAATGGTTACAAACTAAAGGTTAAATAAATGGTAAGCCACTTATGCATTTTTTATTTTATTCAATTTGGTAATATGGTTATTCGTGATTTCTGATTAACTATCTTATGTTCAGATACTGTTACGTGTTTCAAGAAGCATTAATTAATTAGAAAAATTAATTGTATTTGCAAAATTTATTAAGATATTTTACCAATATGACAGTAATGTGTTTACTTTAGTCAATGGATGATTTTATCCAAAATATATCTTGTACCCAACCTGTTAGTATTTCGTGACGAAGTAAATAAGGTAATATAAACACACTACTGAAGTGGGGAGATAACTCCACACCATCTACAAATGTCTTATACAATAAGGACTAAACAAATTAGGCCAATTAGTCTTTATTGTATCTGCATTTTCAGATGATGTGGGGATGAGCTTGTAAAAATTACCAAAGACCAAGTAAAACTTTGCATTGTATTGAAGATAATATAAATGTGTATTATATATTTGTCATTTCTCATTTATTGTATACTTATTATCTAATAATAATAATAATATATTAACTTTACCAAGATTATTACCAAATATTTATTTCCAGCAGGAAGTATACTATCCCAATAAGAATTATTCACAAATGTTAAAATCTGAAGCAATGTGCCAATTTTTAAATAACCAATTTATGTCCAAATTGTTTGCCCATCATAAGAAAACATAGTCATTGTCATGGCCAAGTGTTTTAAAACTAATAAATATTAGATGTATCAAAAGTATTATAAATATTGACAAAGCTGGAGGACTACGTTGGGTAGGTAGTTATGTGGCATTTTATATTTGTCATTCTTATTGCCTACCTATTAATAATATCACACATTAATCTTATCAAGATATGGTTAGTAAAAAGCGTAAATTGAGTAAGGTTTACACCTAAACGTGATGAAGTTTACACCAGACCTTGTACTGATTTCACTCAATTATTCGTAAAAAATTCACACCATTGAATAGTGAAATTTTACCACAGCCTTATGGTGTTTCTTTCACATCAAACTGGTGTATCCCTGTAGCATGTACCCCGTTTGGTGTAAAATTAGTGTTAAACTTTACACTACACTTTCGACTAACTATAAATGAGGGAACAATATATTTCCTTTGATGACAACTTCTATTAAATATAATGGGAGATACTACTACACACATTTGCATCAAAACTAACCTGAACAAAATATTCTAATTTGAAGCATTACAATTAAATAATTGCTCGTTCACGTATATTTACCACAAGCTTATTTGCATTATGTACATAAAAATCATTCCCCTGCAAGGTGTAATTACGAACGAACGGTGAACGAACTTCCATGTCAGGGACAAGGGCAATATTTGAGAGTTCAAGTGCGAAACCAAATTGTAGAAGCTGTTTACTGAAGTACACTCCAAAGAAGACTATTGTGTGTAACGCAAATAGCAATTTCTGGCATTGCTGCGTGAATTAATGCCTCAGTTAAGGATCCTCTCTAAAGTAAATCACTTCTAATGAGGAAATTATGTCGAAATTTATTATTACTCTGACACTATAATCAGTATAACTATAAGAGAAGTAATCGTAATGGCATAAATGTCCGCGTAGTTAGAAACACATTTTCATAAAAACTTAATAAAATGGAAAGTTAATAAATTCAAGTATTATATGACTCAATTTATGAATTAAATTAGCAGGAATATTGGTTACATATGTTCTAAATAGTATAATTTGTGAGAAATAAATGCATAAATTATAAGTACAACAAATCCCTGGTTATATAAGTCAGTTAAAGTCTAAGTAATTGGAATTAGTGAAAATAATCCAATAATTGAAATCTCTTTAAAAAGGCAAACAGTATACATTATAAGTATTGTAGTAACTCCCAGCACCTCAAATATCAACTAAACTACATAAAATAAAACAAAGGAAATTCATGTACCATGTACCTAAAATTGTGGACAGATTTTTTAAGCAAGAGTACATTATCCTATAATTACTTCTCTTGGATTAATTTGGGGTAATGGTGTCAATCGCTTGGAACTGACCTAGATTGTTGACTCGGAGTAATTCGGGCGTGGGTTCGATTCCAACTTAAGTCGGTTGAGTGTGTCTGTGTCGGTGTCCGTGTCCGTGTCCGTGTCCGTGTCGGTGTCGGTGTCGGTGTCGGTGTCGGTGTCGGTGTCGGTGTCGGTGTCGGTGTCGGTGTCGGTGTCGGTGTCGGTGTCGGTGTCGGTGTCGGTGTCGGTGTCGGTGTCGGTGTCGGTGTCGGTGTCGGTGTCGGTGTCGGTGTCGGTGTCGGTGTCGGTGTCGGTGTCGGTGTCGGTGTCGGTGTCGGTGTCGGTGTCGGTGTTGGTATCGGTGTCCGTGTCCGTGTCCGTGTCCGTGTCCGTGTCCGTGTCCGTGTCCGTGTCCTGTGAAGTGAAAGGCTAGCTCTGAGATAAACCTCACTCCCGCACAACAAAGGCGAAACAAAAAAAATATTGTTTGTTTAAGTTATCGTGCTCAAGCTACATTTAATATTATTACAGCTATCGTAGGATAAGAAGAGCACTCAATTTACGCCATTTTGCCGGACTACGTTTTGTTTTGGGTTAATTCTGACTACTTTCCTTTACGACTTGCTCTTCATAGCCAACTATCCATTTACATATTATTATTCCTGCTGGAAGACTCAGGCATTCTTTAAGCAGATATAGTGGAATGAGATAGTCAGAATCATAACACGAGTCTGGCTGTATCGTTGCCCGAATAGAAAACTATTCGGAAAACTAGTCTATTGCCCGAATAGAAAGTTTTAATTGATTCAGCTATTATTTTGCCCAAAGAACTGTTCAGTAGATACACTGCACTCTTCAAAATTATTATTATCTACAAGATGTAGGCCAAAGGACTGTTGCAGTTAACTTGAGTTAACTTATTTGGAATTACTTATTTGGAATCCAGATTATTTAATCAGTGTTATTCTCTACAACATATAAAACTGTTATATTTTACTTTCATCCAAATCCTTAAGACATACGAAATTAGCGAAGATGTACTGTAAATCCACTTACAGATATAGTTTTGGGTTGAAATGAGTTTAACGGAGTTTTAATAAAATGTGTTTAACTGAGAATTGGGCGAGATTGTGAAATCATTATATTATCATATTTGATTTGAAAATCACTCTATTAATGCCATGGAGCAATAACAACATTACGGTAATGATCCTCTGGTAAAGGTAAAAGTGTTTGAAAATAACAAATTAATACTACTTTTTTAACAGAATTATTTAAGGTATGTGAGAAGTTGACAAATATATGTATTCAAATACGACAGAGATCTACGGAAGAAATAATACATTATAATTCAGAGCGACTCGAAAACCTGTAGGTGATCACCTTTTTCGAAAACTACCCACCCACATATAGAACAGAACACTATATATTATTAACTACTTATATTATAGGATATAGGTTATAGGATATTAACTACTTCGGGTTTTTTGAGTCAAAAGGTATGAGGATACGGTAGGCATTCAGGTCAGTTACTCGAGGGAGAGCTAACAAAAATACAGTGCTTTGCTCCGCGTCTATAACATGGATAAATGACTATCGTATATTGCATTCTATCATATATTCTCCCCAGTATTGATGGTATCATCGTGTGCTTGGATTCAAGCCCCAACAAAGGAAGTTTAGCATCTTCCGTTGAGCATGAGTGTATCTGTTCTCGTATCCATGGATAACCCTCTACAGAAGGCGGAAGGTTTAGAAGGCCTCTAAAAAATTTTTGTACATGTACATTCGACAAGCAACAAAAATGCAGAAAAATTGGTTAGGATGATTTTTAGTTAAATTTCATTCAGATTTATTTGGCCCAGTTCTCACACTACTGATTGCTATAATCAAGTAATCAGTGGACAATAAACATGACTAAGACGCCAATTCATTGAAAACTGTTTAATTGATAGCCTAACATAAGTACAATATCGACATATATGGTAATATCTAGTAGAATGTTGCATATTGCAACAGAAATTCATGTCTACAGACACTCGGCTGGATGGAACCTTGATGATACAACATTTGAAAGGACTTTCTTCCTGATACAGATGCAGGATAGCATAGAAACTTAAGTAGATATATCGTTTCAAATTGCACACCATCTATTTGGATTTTGTTACTTTTATTATAAAGTTATTTGTAGTAACACTTATCCAAATATGTAATAGTCCTAGAGGCGACCATTTAATTGTAGATTAATGTCATTGTTGAATATTATTGGCGTCCAATTATATGTTGAATAGGCAAGGTACATTTTTATTTAAAACATCGACCTGTACTTCATGTACAACTATGAATATATCAATTATAATTGATATATTCATGTCTAGTGAATTACATAATAACCGAACATACAATTATGGCAAAAAATTCTTAATTATAAACGGTTTGTCTGAATCGTATAATAAATTTATCGTCCTCTAAGCAAAACATATATAATAAATTAGCGTCCAGCATAGTAGTGCTTAAAATAGTTAGCTCATCGGATAAAAAATATTTGAAATGGTAATTTCCAAGAATGATAAACATGTTTGTGTGCAAGCAATGAATAAAATATGGGAACATTAAACTGGGGTACCACCAAAAGCCTGAAGTGAAAGCTTTTCAATTAATGTTACTTGGAGGCTTATGACTTCGATTCGATTAAACATAAAGAGGTTGAATATTTTTCATGTTCGAAACTGTAAAAAATAATTTGCAGACTGATTAGGGTTTTTTATTTTCATTATTATGAGTTGTCTTATGATATAGATACAGTGTACAGATGTATTATGCAAATTAATACATACAGTGTGACGACAATATTAGAAAAAAACGTGCTAGAATAAATTACTTTGATGATATAGATACAGTAGATAGATGTATTATGCAAATTAATACATACAGTGTGACGACAATATTAGAAAAACATGCTAGAATAAATTACTTCATTTTTTCAAACAAACTAACGTTCACTTTCAATAAATATAGGGTGGTAATAATGTTTCGCATAAGAGTAATAATTTTGTTATTGCCTAATTAGAAGAAATAATTCTGTTATAGCAGAAGAGGTATTATTTTATAAGTTTATAATTTCTAGCTATGACGTCATCATGTATCTTGCACTTTTTAAACTTTTTTAGTCAATGGGTAAATTAAATGACCCCATCACGGCATTTCTCTAGACACCATGAAAATCAAGAATAATTCACTGAACTATAGGTCGTCAAGAATAGGAACAAGTCTCAATTAGCGATATCGGACCACCAACGAGATGCGCAGTAAATAGCCTGGACTTTACTCAGTCGCATTGAGACCGTTGCAAAGTGAATATCGAGTGTGTCGAATGTACATAGAGATCGATCTGGCCGCGCGTAAAGTGTATCCTTTTCTCCCCCAATGCTGCCTCACTCTGTTTTCTACATATACATTTTCTACATTACACTTTTTCCTATTCCTGACAAGCTGTACATCATGTCGCAATTTTTATTTTTAAAGGGGTGACAGCTTAGTGCTATCTTCCATCAAGCTCCCAACATTCACAGGAACATACACAGATACACCAAACTGACTTATATGAGGATTAATCCCACGCCCAAATTATACCGAAGTAGCAATCTACATCAGATTCAAGCGATTAGCATTATTAGACTAGATTAATCCTATGAACTTGGTTATCTTTGGCGAGGGAATTATAGGACAATTTACCGTCAGAACATGTGGCCACATCTATAAACATCCATTTCAATTTGTATTGGAGCCGAGAGTCAAATTGTCATGTGAAAGAGTTAAATAATTACATAATTCAGCACTTGTATTAATACTATTCCGAATTGATATTTTTCTTTTCTATATCTTATTGATTCAGTAATTTAGATTATTTAAACTGTTCAGTTTGTACGTGTTACTTTAGGCAAACTGAAAGAATTAAGTCTAACTGATTTGAATTAGGTGATAGCGATTGCCATTTTGTTTGCATTAGTTACCAAGCTGACGAAATCATGTTATAGCTGGATAGTGAAATATGTGTAGAAATATTACTTAAAACACTTTATAAGTATCAGGGTGTTAAGCTACATAACTAAATCTTACCTTACCAACTTACCTTAAAGGTAAGTTAGTAGGTCCTCAACTTACTTTACCCTACTTTAAGTTGTCTTGAGATACTTGATACTTACCTTAAATTATGTATCCCAGCTCAACTTAAAGGTAAGTTTTTAAATCATCTGAAGTTTTAAATATTACAAACCATACTCGTATTATCAAATTCTGTGAGAACTGTGGAATCAAATTTTGTAGAAAGTTTCATACATGCATCTACTATATGCATTTAATACTGTAAATCTGGTCTGAGAAGCGCAGAAGAGAAAGGGCTTTAAAGGTTGTGTTGTAGTACTCGTTATATCGCTTAACAGAAGTTCCCTTCTGTCATCAATGGTTGGTCAGCGCTACCTATGTATATAACTAGGAGACTTTCAGAGTTCGTGAATGTCATCCTGCTGTTGAGAAAATCTCTGCAAGGGTATATCGCCCTTATGTACGTCTGAAGAAATTTGTATATTTCCCCAACTGACTATATCCAGTTACAGTTTTGGATAGGATAGAAGCTTGTTACATTACGTACGTCTTTTTAGATTAAAAAAAAGTTTGGACACACGGAAATTAGACATAGATAACTCAAGGTAATACTTCTGCTAGTTTATTTTAAGGATTAGGAATTCCCCTTTTAAAGAATATTTAGGGGAGCCTCCTTTTTCCTGCTGGTGTAAAAAACAAATATTTCAAATATATTGTAGTAATTGCCTTATTATTGTGATCAAAGTGTTTAGAGGGGGTAACTTTGAGGAGATTACTTCAAAGGTTTAGATTTGCGTATCTTCTACTCAAAGATTCAGTTTCCTTTATGCATTCAAAATACTTATGTTATGACTGCAATTAACTAATTTTAATGCAAAAGGTTTATGAGAAGGTGTAATAGAATGTAAAACTGTATAGGAACTGTAAAACTAATCCATGTCAGATGAACGTAAGGCGGTATAAATGATGTTTTTGTAAGCATTGATAGTCTTAATTTTCAAAATGAACCAAACTCTTTAGTACCAAGACTAGCACTAAATTACAAGATTAGCCAGAGATAGGCAGTAAGGATCTAAATTAATTGGTAGCGTTCTAGTAGTATCACATGAAATTCTTAAGGCCCTGCATTCTTTCCAATACATGAGAATTTAATTAAGAAAAAGCTCCCCATGGCATATTTTAACTATATTACAGAGAAAATATCAAAGTATTATAAGTAAGTATTTATAGTTTTAATCCTGTATACCGCAGGAAAAACAATACGACGACATAATAGAGGTCATACACTTCCAGCATAAAACACATAACTATAATTAGAGCTGAGTTTTATTAACCTCTGGTCTTTTTATTTTTTAATAAAGCCAGAACAAGGTGAGGTTTAAATGTTTCATAGAATTTAATATCACACATAAATAATAGATTCACATTGTTTTTACGGAATGACATTGTGGTATATTTTTTGTCATTGAGTTAATGATGTTTGTATTCTTAACTCAATTTTAATATTTATAGTAGTAAAACATAATGTAATGAGTTTCTTATAAAATAGGTAGGTCTGGCGCATCAGTTAAATACACATTTTGCTTGAAAAATTTCCATTGAAGGATTTTTAACATACAGCGTGAATTATTTGAGAATAGCCAATATTTATTGGTTTCTCCTCTAGATGCGAGCAGCTGTTTTATATTATTTAGTTGATGATATGATAATTGAAGTATCAGGAATTATATTTTATGAAAATGTGTTTAATATTCATCATAAAAGACAAAACGTTTGGATTATGAAAAAAAGTAATGGCAAACATTATAAAAACAAACCACGTTTTTAAAGATTGAGTCTTCTGTAAACACATTAACCTCCATGTTATAATTATATTTGTTGCTCAGAATAAGTATTATTAAAATCGTGTATATTTTACATTACAAAAGTCATCATTCATATCCAACTGTTTAATTTCATACAAAAAATCACACTGAAATTCAACTTGCTTTTCATTTGCGTAAGTATTTGATATAATCGAACATCTATCTTTCGGAAATTTCATGAATATTTTAATAATTCATTGTAAATATATAAATTTGGAACAACAAAAAACGTTTGACACCTACACATGATCAATATACATCTGTCATTTTATATATCAAATATGACAAACATTTTATATAACAAACAAGTACAGGGTGAGCGAAACTCGACGTCTCAGCTCTATTATAAGAAAAGGAAAAACGATAGAAAAAATTTTAAAAGAGGTTCTTAAATGATATTGAGTAAGGTCCATTTTAAGCTTAATTTACATATTTTTCCATATGTGGAAACTAAAGTAATGGCGTCATATAATTTTCTTTCCCAGAAACATACCTACATTTTGGAATATTTCTAAGGAGCTAATTTTTCTAAACAAATTTTGTAAAGAAAAAAATTTGCTATATTTTTTCGTTAAAAAATTATAAGCAAATTAAAAAAGTATTATCAAAAATTCGCAATCATCACGATTTAAATAAGCAGCCTTTGGAGACAAATAGCAAAGTCGCATCTGTCAATAATTAAACATTATTAATTAGTATTATTTATTAATTTAACATTACAAAACACATAATATGTTACAACTATTACGACAGAAAGAAATAAAGTATGTGGGCAATCACTACAACAAATTCTTAGTATGACCATCTCCTACTTCTAAACACTTATCCAATCTCCGCCTTACTTGTCTCACTGGAGCCTTACGAAACATTTCTCTAGATAGTTTATCGCAAGTATTTCTGATTTTCTCTTTTAAATGTTTCAACTGAACAGATGGTGTTCTGTAAACTTTATTTTTCAAAGTTCCCTATAAGAATAAGTCTAGTGGGGTCAAGTCCGGTGATTTAGGCGCCCATTGTATCGGTCCATTTATACCTATCTAATTTTCTCCGTAAGTTTCGTTTAAATATTGTTTGAAAATTTTTGCTTTATGCGGTGGAGCTCCGTCATGCTGGAAACACATGTTTGCTCGCAGCTGTAATGGCACATTTTCGAGAAGCACAGGAAGTTTTTCTTGAAGAAATTGCAAATATCGTTCACTATTTAAAATTCCCTCGTAAAAATATGGACCAATCAAATGCCCATTAATAAATACCACACCAAACGTTAATTTTGAAGTGTCTTTGGTTTTCAATCGGATTGACAAAATGTGGATTTTTAGTAGCCCAAAAATGTTTATTTTCTTTATTAGGCTTACCATTACTAACAACAAAATGGCCTTCGTTCGTCTACAACACATGCTGAAAAAACCGATTGTCATTGATCTCTAAGTTTACTATCACTTGGTAACATAATTAATTCTTCGTTGTTGATGTTGATCTGACAAGTGTTCTATTTTTTTTTCAAATTTTTTTGTACCGAACTATATTTTAAATTCAACTCACGACAAGCCTGACGAATCGAGTTCCTTGGAGGGTCTTCAAAATACTGCAAAACAGAGACAACAGTATTGTCAGAATTGACCCTTTTAACAATAATTATTTTCCCTTTCAAGAAGAAACTGCCTCGGTTTTGCACGTAAAATGCGTTCCAATCTTGCAAATATTTTTAAGCTTGGAATGAAACGTTCGGGATCTCCGGGCGTATTACTGATCTGCTCTTCTAGTGTTCTTTTGAGATTCCCTATAAACCAATAACATATCGACTTTTTCGTTGTGAACATTTTTCAAAGTCAAATGACAACAGAACAATATTTGTCAACCATTAGATTAATTATTGACAGATGCGACTTTGCTAGGTGTCTTCGGAGGCTACTTGTTTAAATCGTGACGATTCCGAATTTTTGATAATATTTATATATTTATATATACTTTTACTGCATATTATAATATGCAATAAAAGAATTTTATATATCTTTTACTGCATTCGCGTGGGAGAAGCTAAGCTATACATTGCTCTTTGTCGCGCGGTTTATTGCCCACTTGCTCTTCATAAAATAATTCTACTATAGAATAGTTTTAGACAATGTATAGTGAAATTTGGTTTTATTTCGTCTGTGTTGCCGTTAATATGATTTTTATTTTATGAATAGTACGTACATTTTCTAGGGAAAAAGTCACTGCTGCTGAAAGTCAAGACGCTTTTTCTTAAGAACTGTATATAACTTATGGACCCCTTATTTTATTTTTATATTGATAATCTATACCATATTTAATTGTGTCGAAATTGTGGTTAAATCCAAATGCTTGAACTTCTTAGATGTTTGATATATATTCATGATTGGATTATTTACATGTTTGTTTATTTACGCAATACTTTATTGAACATTAAATAAGAAGAGCACTACAATATTTTTGATATATTTGGAAATAAATTATAATATGTGGTAATAAATCATATAGTGCAATTGCTGCAGGAATTGCTTACGAAGAACATCTTATTGAACAATACCAGTCAAAAAAAAATTACAAAGCTACTGAAGAACAAGTCTTTAACAAAAACAACACTGAAAAAATTATTCTGTAAAAGAGCACAGTCATTTTAAACATAGAATTTATATACGGGCGTCTTTCTATACGCCTGCAGTTCAGAAAATACTAATTAACTGTAAAATGAGTGTACCACGTTCAGTTTCGAAAACATTCGTTATTTTTATAATGAACAAAATTAAATATTTTTCATATTTTTCGAAAAAACTTAAATTAGCAAACTTATACTCTTTAAGAAATATTGTTTATATTTTGACTTTCTGTAAGCCAAGGTCTCTGAAGGAGATAACGTATTGATGATTTTTTTGTGAAAATTAACTTATTCCAAATTTATAAATATAAAAAGCATTGATACATAAGAGTTATATAAGTATTATAGAGTGTGTTAGACTATTATAGATTATAAAGGGTGGTCCAACCATTATGCACGATGTTAATTGTGAGTCACACCTTAACGTCAAGTTTTTTGCCCAACATAATTTGACATTTCTTTGTTTCAGTGTTTGACAAATTCAACCATAGAGAGGTACACAATTGAGCAGTGCGTTAAGATTGTTGAAGCCTTTTACGAAAATGGGCGTTCAAATCAAAATGCAATTCGTGCACTTCGTGACTTTTTTGGTCAGCATAATCGAGCAAATATGTCCACAATCGGGAGAATTGTGCGCAAATTTCAGCAAACTGGGTCTGTAGGAAATGTGAAAACACCTGTGCATGATCGCCTAGTTCGTTCTGCGGAAAACATTGCTGTTGTTCGCGATAGTGTAGCAGAAGAGCCGTCAACCTCGACTCGTCATCGTGCCCAACAATTGAATATCTCACGAACATCACTGATGCGAATTTTGAATAAAGATTTGAATTTACACGCTTACAAGGTTCAATTGACTCAAGAGCTGAAGCCTACTAACCATTTCAAGTGTCGTCAATACGTCGAATGGTTGGTTGAACAGACAGAAGTGAATTGTGACTTTACAAAGAAAATCATCTTCAGCGACGAGGCACACTTTCACCTCAGTGGATTCGTTAACAAGCAGAATTGCCGCATTTGGGCAAATGAGAATCCACGAGTGATTGTTGAAAAGCCGACGCATCCACAAAGAGTGACTGTTTGGTGCGGTTTATGGGCTGGCGGCGTCATCGGGCCGTACTTCTTCGAAAATGAGGTCGGCCAAGCAGTTACCGTGAATGGTGACTTCTTGTGGCCAGAAATTGAGGATATGGACCTGGACGATATGTGGTTCCAACAGGATGGTGCCACTTGCCACATAGCCAACGAAACAATGGCCCTTTTGCGCGAGAAATTCAATGGCCGTGTTATCTCACGTCGTGGCGATGTTAATTGGCCGCCACGATCATGTGATTTGACACCGTTGGACTTCTTTCTTTGGGGATATTTAAAAGAAAAAGTGTACGTCAATAAGCCAAGAACAATTCAAGAGCTAAAGGATGAGATAATTCGGTACATTAACGACATTGAACTTCAATTATGTCTCAGAGTTATTGAATATATGGACTATCGGATAGAGGTATGCCACCGAAGCCGTGGCGAGAGTTATATTCTATGAAATGCTTATAGAGCAAAAGATAAGCTTAGTCTATTTAAGTAAGTTCCCCACGTAGTAAAGAACAATATATGATCATCAGTTCATAGTATTCACGTCACTGTTGTACTTAAGTCGTTAAATAAATTTTGATAAAGTTCTAAAAATTGTAACAAGTCGTTTTAATGAAAATAAAGTGTTTTTAAAAAACCAAGTTCAAATTTGAAGAACATATCTGGCGCTGCGAACAGGATTCCAACACACCAACTCCAAGAAGTTCAGTGGTTCGTTTCAACGATTTGGCTGGGATCTACGACACCTTCCATCTGCAAGGACAACGTGACAACCCAAAATCCAGAGGACATAATTGGATCCAGATACCATCAGGGTAAGTTGCATTCAATTAATCCTTTATTCCGCATTTGTGTCACCAACAACTCAGTAACAAACTTAGCATAACACAGAGAGGAGGCAGTTTAAGGCTCTGTGGCGAGGTGAGCCAAAGGTGAGGTCGATACAGTGCACCATCCCATCCTAAGCAATATAAATCAAGTAATATTCGACAAAATATTCATTTAATATTCGCTTCGGAAAAAACGTGTACAATTATTTTATATAATCAGTACAAGTACTGAATAAGTAAATTATCTTCGGTACCTAATTAAGTCAAAAAACGAAAAACAATTTCAAGTTGAGAACTCATTTAGATTTTAAATAATTAAACAATTAATTCTAAGAATACATTATTCGTTTATTTTATTCATTTTCTTTCTCATTACTTTTTTTTTAAATAAAAATGCCAGAGATAAATTACACTCTTATTAGATTAGTATTAGAAACAATTCCATCTTTTGAAGGAAATAGAGACCTTTTAGAAATTTTTATTTCGGCTGCAGATAATTTTTACAATCAATACAATGCTGCTAGTGCAGACATGAGTAGTTTTATTCGCCAAGCTTTGATAGGTAAATTAAAAGGGGATGCTCTCTTAATTATAGGTTCAAGAACTGAATTAAATACATGGCCTTTAATACGCGAAGAATTAAGAAACGTTTACGGAGAACAACTATCTTTAGATAACTTGGAGCAAATGCTCATGACATGTACTGTTCAAAAAAATGAACATTATCAAAATTTCGGTAAAAGACTACAAATATTACGCTCTAAATTAGCCCAAAAAATTACTACAATACCAATAACTAGTATGGATGCTGCCACTAAATTAGTACATACTCGGCAATACAATACTTTAGCTTGTAAAATTTTTGTTAGAAATTTAGATAGGCGTTTAAGAGATAAAATAATAGTTCAGGGCCCAAATTCTTTAGAAGCGGCAATGGCTCTAGTACAGGAGGATGAAAATTTCGAACTTTTTCAAAATCTAAACCAAAACCATTTCAAACAATTAATTCCGCGACCAATAAGACCTAACCAACTTTTACCAGGCCCTCATATTTCTCGAAATCAACCACAGACTTCTCAAAGACCACAACAAAATATTCAGTATCAAAATTATAGACCAAATTTTCCGTCGCAACCGATTAACTTACAACCAACTAATAGACCAATAAATTCACAATTACCTACAAATCGGCAGGTATTTAGCCCTCCACAAAATGTGTGGAATCCACAAAATAAATCGTTTAATCATAATAAACCGCTACCTATGTCCGGAGTCTCAACAATTCCTTCTAATGTGCCAAATAGACATAATTATAATCAACCAATGTCAACTAATACGAGGCTTACGTCGAAACCTTCACATTATGCAAGCAAGGACACAGAGATAAATACGTACCAAGAAGCTGATGCGGTAGAAAATAATATGGAACAATACGAAGAACGACTTTACACAGCTAGCAATGACCCAGAACCCTATTACTCGTCATATGATACTGATTCATATGAACCGGAGGAACAGCAGGATTTTTGCAACACCACGCAAACGAATTATCCAACTTAAATATAACAAATTTAAAAATAATCCCAGAAGTTCATACTTCCGGTGCCGCCCCTTTACCATATATTTATATACCGGCAACTGATCACGATCCAGAATTAAAATTATTACTAGATACAGGGTGTAGCATTAACATGTTAAAACCAAACTTAATTAACCACTTTTTTCCCGGTACTTTAAATTCCACGGAAACAAAGATTAAAACTACAGAAGGCACAGTAATTGCGAAAGAAGTAGCTTATATCCCTATATTCCAAATTTTATTACGAAATCATCCAAAAATACAGGAACCAAAATTTCATCATGCCGCCACTTATTATTTTAATTATGTACCTGAAGTTGTAGCATTTGAATTTCACGATTTCTTTGATGGAGTTATTGGAATTAATATATTAAAAGATTTAAATTTAGATATTGAAGTTTCGAATCAAACTATTTCAGACGGCTATATAACTATTCCATTTTTGTGTAGACAAAATTTACCGCTAAATAATGAAATTATAATCGAACCCTTTCAAAAACGTTTTGCAAAATTTCCAGTTCAAATAGAAAAAGGAACGATACTTATCCATGAACAAAACCCACCAGGTTTGTTAATTAAAGAAGGTATCACAACCGTAGACAATTATTTCGCCCCGGTTCTCATTCACAATCATACAAATATACCGCGTACTTTAAAATTAATTGATATCACATACGAAAATTTAAATAGGAAAAATCATGAAATTTTTAATTTAGAACAGCTCACAGAAAATTTTGTATCTACAGAAACACCAATTTTAGATTTGAAACAAATTTTACGAGTAGAACACCTTAACCCGGAAGAAAAAAATAAATTGTATACACTGTGTATCAAATACCGAGACTTATTTCATAAAACCGATGAAAAACTAACGACTACAAATAAAGTATGTCACACTATCAGAACAGCCGATGAAGTTCCTACGCACCCTTACATTTATAAATACCCCCATGTACACAAAGAGTTAGTCCGCGAAACAATTGATCAATACCTCAGGGACGGAATCATTAGACACTCCGAAAGCCCCTACGCTCATCCTATATGGATTGTAAACAAAAAAATGGACGCGTCTGGAAAAAAGAAATTTCGAATGGTAATAGATTACTCCGCGTTAAATTCTAAAACTGTTGACGATAGATACCCAATTCCTGATATAGATACAACACTAGCAAAATTAGGCAAAAGTCAATATTTCACGACAATAGACCTTGCTTCAGGTTATCATCAAATCCCTATGCATCGCGATTCAATTGAGAAAACGGCTTTTACGTGTGACCGAGGACACTACGAATTTTTACGTATGCCCTTCGGCCTCAAAAATGCGCCTAGTACGTTTTAACGAGTTATGGACCATATTTTGCGGGATCTAATTAAAGATAATATATGTATGGTCTATCTAGACGACATTATCGTCTATTCAGTTTCCTTACAAGAGCATATGATTCATCTAAAAAGAGTATTTGACGTTTTGCGCCAAGCAAACTTAAAAATCCAGTTAGATAAGACCGAATTTTTACAGAAATCAGCCGAATATTTAGGACACATAATTACCGATCAGGGTGTAAAGCCCAACCCAAATAAAATTAGTGCTATTAAAAATATGAAAATTCCTACAACAGTCAATGAAATTAAATCATTTTTAGGCCTTACCGGTTATTACCGAAAATTTATTAAAGACTATGCAAAAATCGCTAAACCAATGACAGCATATTTAAAAAAGGGAACCAAAATTGATATTAATAACCCAAATTATAAAAAAAGTTTTGATGAATTAAAAAATTATTTAACAAATGAACCGATATTGATCTATCCTGATTTCTCTAAACCGTTTGAGCTCACCACCGATGCTTCAAACTATGCGATTGGTGCGGTCCTATCTCAAAATAATAAACCGATAGCTTACGCATCGAGGACATTGAACAAAGCCGAACAAAATTATTCAGTAATTGAAAAAGAAATGCTTTCTATCATTAGTTTTTGCGCTTATTTTCGACCTTATTTATACGGTAAAGAATTTACTATTTTCACTGACCACCGTCCATTAAAGTGGTTAACCTCCACAAAAGAACCTAATTCTAGACTTTTACGCTGGAAAATCAAAATGCAAGATTATAACTATAAAGAAATCAAATACATCAAGGGAGGCAATAATAAGGTTGCAGATACACTTTCACGCATTAAACCAACAGGTGATGAAAATTCTTCATTAAACGGAGAATTTGATCCTTTAGACCAATCTGATAGATTAGCCGACTTCAATATTCATACAAATGAATCACAACCGATAGTTCAAATTTCAGAAAATGAATCAATTAATGATATTTCAGAAATAGATCGATTAATAAACGAAACATTAGAAAACCAATCTATAGACGAGACCCCAAAAATAAACGTGATACAAGATATTTTAATAAATCCAATAAATGAAATAATACTCCCAGATGAATTCGATAACGAAACAATTCATTCAGCCGTAGAAAATCCTATTTTCGAAATAAAAGTTACCGAAAAACCACTTAACTCTTTTCATAATCAAATTTTGTTCCATATCGGAAATGACACTCTATCCTCTTTTACTCGTGTTAAATCTCCATTTGAAAACTATACTCGTCACCTAGTAACTATCAGAATACGTAATTTTAGAGAAGATGTAATTAATTATATAAAAAATTACGTCAGACCAAAAGCCACATACGGTATATTAATTCCCGATCAATACATTCCTCAAATAACACAAATCATACAAACTCATTTTCAAGCGAAAAGTTTTAAATTTATTAGATCACCCGTATTCATAAAAGATATCGAGACATTAGAAGACCAAATTGAAAAAATTAAATTCCAGCACGAAACTAAAACGATTCACAGAGGAATTACAGAAACATTATCTGCCCTCTCAAAAATATATTTCTGGCCAAAAATGAAAGACTCTATTACAAATTATATAAATACATGTGTATTATGTCAACAAAACTAATTATGAAAACAAATTACAACAGATTCAAAATTTATTGATAGATACAAAAATATGTAAAACAAAAAGAAACTTACCTTCATTAGAAAGACTCAAAATTACAATACAAGAAACTGTGAATATTACATATCAAAAACTAGAAAATCTCAAGATAAAACCTAGAAATAAGAGAGCCCTAATTAATGTCGTAGGTAGAACTCAAAAATGGCTCTTTGGTACCCTATCTGATGAAGATGGAACACGATATGACAATGCAATAGAAACCTTAAGAAAAAATCAACTTTCTATTTATAATGACTTAGAAAAATTAGTAATAGTCACGAAAGATTTTGTAAATGAAACCAGTAAGTTATTAAACAAAGTTAAAACGAATAATGAATATGTACAAAACCAAATTTCAACTTTGCAAATTACCAGTGACGGAATAGCTTCATATTTAACGTCATATCATATACTAAACTCTTTAATGCAAAATTGTGAAATATTAATGGAATCAATAGATAATTTACAAATTTCAATATCCTTAGCCCAAATACATACCTTAACTACAAATATATTAAGTATTAAAGAAATTAGAGAAATAAAAATTTTAATGAACCAATTATACAAAAATCAAATTTTATTCAAAAATGAACGAAATTATTATAAATACTTATTCACAGAAGTAAAATACATGGCTTCAGAAATTCTAATATTAATTCACTTCCCTATCATAGCATCAATAACACTTGATTTATATCACTTATTTCCAATCCCAATAAATAACCTCACCTTGATATCTGAAAACCCTTACCTGTTATTGAATGCAACCAATCATCTATACCAAGAAGAACCCTGCCATTTTATTGATGAATATTGTATCGCAAATGCCGATAAACTATTATCTCAACCCGACTGTATAGCCCATCTACTTCGAGGTCAAGTCAAAGAGTGTCCGTTAACCCCTATATACGTCAACACCGACTTGGTCAGCCCTGTCAACGCCCAATACATAATCGCCATCCCTCAAGAAACATTGAAAGTACATCAAACATGCGACGAAGCAGGTTTTACGAACATTCATCAACCATCACTAATTCGCATCCCTTACCAATGTAAAGTCGACGTCAATAACAACGTATTCATCAACGATCAAACTAAAATTATAGGTAGTCCATACACACTCTCCCAAATTCCAATCGTTAGGCCTGAATCAGCACAACAAGAGGTCCATGTTTATCGAGAAATAGATCTGCACCACCTCACTTCGATTGAAAAACAAATCAATCAGTTAGAAGTCAAACCGTTAATAGAAATGAAACTAATGGCTACATCTATCTGGACTTATGTGATTATATTTATATTAATTGTGTTATTACTTTACAGCATATATCATATTGTAAAATGTTATAAAACAAAAACAAACCCATTTAAATTCATTGTTAATTATAGGAAAGGAAAACCATCAGAGTCACTGGAAACAAAACTGAAAAATCAGTCAACTGATGACAAAAACGATGTTTTTCCTTGATTTTTCATACTACGTCGGGAGGAGTTATATTCTATGAAATGCTTATAGAGCAAAAGATAAGCTTAGTCTATTTAAGTAAGTTCCCCACGTAGTAAAGAACAATATATGATCATCAGTTCATAGTATTCACGTCACTGTTGTACTTAAGTCGTTAAATAAATTTTGATGAAGTTCTAAAAATTGTAACAAGTCGTTTTAATGAAAATAAAGTGTTTTTAAAAAACCAAGTTCAAATTTGAAGAACATATCTCGAGCATTTGGCCGATATTTTGTTTCACACATAATTGTCATAGATCCTTCTATCATAATAAGAAATTCTCTGAAAACTTTTTGTTTTATTTACAATTAACATCGTGCGTTTTGGTTGGACCACCTTTTACTATTATATAGATTAGACTATTTTAGAGTACTAAGAATAACATACTTGTAATTTAATGTCTACTTTAAATATTTATATTCAATATAATATATAGGAAAAAATGTTTCTTTAAATAAAAAAATTGTTCTTATTCTTAGATACTTCCTTGAATTGATTCGTTCTTCATAATTTGTAACAAATATTCTAATGACAAATGTTCATTCTATTTAAAAATTTATTAATGTCTGGCATTGGTTACCACAGACACAACAAACGCATATATGCGGCATTCTCGTAATAATTTAAAAACGCGCATCTATTTATTTATAGATAATTATGTATATAAACGTAATATGATGTAATTAATTTTACACGGCACTACATTTTCTTGGAACAAACATATAAACACACCAAAATAGCTTCTGCAACTTGTGTTAGTTTGTCTAGTTTCACACAGATTTTTAAAAAATGCGTTTTAATATTATTTGACGTAAGCGACTAATTTAAATAAAAGTTTGTTAGAATCAGTATAATTAGGACAATATAAAGAATGCTTTTGATTTTAAAATTTAAATAAGTTCTGCGACATAAAAGTGAAGGTCGCAAAATATAATAAATTTATTTCTTAGCAGTATTAGCAATAATTTTTAAAATACAAGGGGTGCATCACATGCCATCACTCTATTTACGAATTATCAATTGTCAGCAGACATAAAAAATGTAATGTTATGTAATTCCAGATTGCTTTATTGTTTTCGAAATATTGTTCGAAAATCAACTTGTTCCTCTTCAAATATTTTAGAATCAGCTTCTTCCCATAAACAAACAAAATAATATGTTACTACAAGAGAACATATATCTTTCATCAGTATATGTAGTGCGTCAATATATACAGAGCAGTATATATTTATATTCTTATATACTTAAAAATAAAATAAAAACAAAATATATGTACTCGTTTACATACATTTTCTCTATATACAAGCTACGGAATTTATTCCAAATGAAGTTTCCATATTATACATATAAACCTCTTATACAACTTAAAATAATCTTATTTGCAGTAATTCTGGATGGATAGAGGCACTTATAATTAATTAAATTATATGGCCCCGATGGCATTAAATTCTTCTGAGACTTTTACTTTCACACAATGTATATGATGATACAAATAGAACGAATATAGGAAATGGGGTAAAAATTTCATTTGAAAACTTTATCAGAAAAAAAGAGAAATAAACTACGCGCGCTTTAACGCTTTCTTAGGCACGAAACTCCTAACCTTCCTAATGTGTGTTTAATGCAACTAAATATACTTATTTATTTACCAGCAGTGTACACTTGAAATGCTTCCTATGGGGCATAATACCATTTGGAAAAGCTGAAACTACCTGAAACAAGGAAAAGGTATAGTAGGATCTTATGTTGTATTGTAACATACTTATGTTGTATTGTAACAGAATAGTATGATTACGAAATTTACTGCACATAGATTTCGTATTAAATTATAATTAAAACTCATCAGTATTAATCATGGCTAACTTGGTGAAAAACTAGTCTACTTTTTTATACTACATATATACAAGTCATATTATTTTACGTTGAAGACATATTTTAAATTCAAAGAAACGATAACTCCTTAAATACAGGATAATACATATGTTACATCATAAATTAGTAACTCTGGAGGCATATTTCATGTTATAAAAGGGAAGAGAAATGGTTTCAATATACAAAGTGAGGCAGAGCAACTGCTTATTTGAATTTGGCACCCTGAAGCGATGGTTGCTCCTAGAAGGGTGGGGTATAAAGTTGTAGCTCCGCTTGGTTTAGTTAGTATCATGGAGTGAACGAGAGTATAGCACGCGTTCGCTGTCGAGGCATTCTAATGATCGGTCAATCATCGATACACAATGTGCATTCCGTAATCCTTTCAATGCTGTGTCCCGTGTCGTGTTCCTGGCGGCAGTCGATTTTTTCATCGATAAACAGCTTTTGGGAAACTGGTGATCTGTAGAAGAAAAACCTGGGCTTCCACTAACAGCAATGTCACCTTAAAACATTGACATAGTAAGGCTTACTGTTTCACGATCCACTCAGCGCCCTGTCCACAAACACGCAGCTTCTGTTGGGTCTTTTGCTCGTTCTGTGAAGCGAATCCTTCATGAAGAACTAAAATTTCATACCTACAAATTGGCTGTGGTGGAAGAACTCAATGGGATTTTGTTGCTCGAGAAAATACATGTGAGGCGCTTCTTGGCATGCCTCACGACAAACTCGTTTTCTTCAGTGACGAGGCTCACTTGCATCTTTTGGGATCTGTAAATAGGCATAACATGCACTATTGGAGCCCTGATAACAACAGACAACTTCATCAGCATCCCTTACATTCACAACGGCCTGATATACTTAAGACTGTATAAATATAAAATTTAAATGTTGTACTTGATGCTGTTCAAAGAATTAAATATATATCTGCATTATTTTCTTAATTGAATTTTCTAATAAGCAAATCGCTCTGTCTCACTTTATATTTGTATATTTACTTATACATTATATAATATTTACGTTATAAGTAATAATTTATAATGGATACGTAAAGGCTGGAATAAATTTGTTAAAAATGTAAGCTTTTTTCTTGGGAGAACGTTCAGATGCGTCAATATTATTTTAGATTACAAATCCATTATTCAGGCAAAACTATAGACAGATTGGGCAAGTGTAATGGGTTATATTCTTTGATAGTACAAGGTATATCTAGTTCCACTAGAGCGTTGTCGTGAAGGAGGATTGCCTCTCGAACCGGTTGGCTTCGTCTGTTGCCGAGATTTGAAGTTCCCATAACTTATTTCGACCTTTTCTGCAATTTCCGATAGGGTCATCCGTCGATCTTCTTCAAGAATATCTCTAGCCGCACGAATGTATTCGTGCATAGTACAGGTTCGAGGACGGCGATCGTATTCTTGATTTTCCACTCGCTCTCGCCCTTCCTTGAACTTATTTTGCCAGGAAAACACACAAGTCCTTTACAGCGTTGGGTCTCTCAACTATGCAGTCAATCTATGGAAAATTTGAACTCCTCCATGAACATGATAACGGTATTCCCATTCGCAATGACAATCTATCCGCAATGAAGTTCTCTTTCCATTCATAATGACAATGGCACCGCTCAAATATACCAGAACCTCGGGCCCGGTCCTAACAACCGTAGGCGCTCAGGATCAATATAGCACCCAATATATTTTAAGCAACTTCGACTGTTGATGTGTGTGGGTCTGTTCTTTCATCGGTTAGTGACTACTTCCCGTTGTGTTCGCGGATAAGCAGAAATACAAAGTACTAAGTACAATCAAGTTTCAATAAACTTCATTCGTTGTAGCTTGGGATCTTCTAAGGATCTACTAGTTTGAGGGACGCCTAAAATGAAAGCGGATAGTGTTTTGTATTCTAACGTTGTATTGTTCTCCCTGTTCTTTCCAGTGTACGTAATTTTAACATATTATCAAGTATTAGATTTAAGCTTTTTGACTTATTACACAGATAATGATCATATACTCACAAAATTTGTTAAAAAAAAAACAAAATAGAATCTTCATAATTATTTATGATATGTTAAGGAAGTCACAATGTTATACAACAAAACACGTATAATACTAGCAGTGACTATATAAACATTGTAATATTTACATACAATGTAGTTTTAACTTTAATTTTAGTATAAAGAGGTATGACATGCATATATCTAATTATGAAAATATATTCGTTCATTACACTAGACACCTGATTAATTAATTGAAAACCCAGACTACACTGAATACAAAACAATATATAAATTGAGTATAGTTTATTACATCGCTATTTTTCAAATAAAAAATCTCGAAACATAACCTTGGCTTGTCTTTATGGCTAGGCTCAGGTAGACTCTTCCGTTTATCGGCAAGATAAGAGAGTTTTTTATTTGGCAAATAACGATGAAATGAATAGTAGAGAGTTATTTAGCTACTTATTTTTAACGATCCAGAAAACTGTTTTTATAAAACATAAACCGCCTCACAGTTCAAGTAGTTGTCATAAAAATTTGAAGAACTTTACGTGAGCCGTGAATAATTCACTAACCGTTGACGGTAATTACTTAATTGCAGTAGAAATTAATATTTTTAAAGAAGTAACACAGCATAAATATTAATATCTAAATTATTTCAGGTTATACAAAAAACGAAGCCAAATAAATATGGAGGTTTCACAATGGCCAAGTTTTTAAATAAGGCTTAAGATTGGGTAATGACAAGAAAAGTAACAGCTGTAAAATACAGATTTCAGATAACAAGTAAAGTATGTATAAGGAAGTTACAAGTTATAATATTAAAGGCTTGTTAACAACTAGGAATCAAAGTAATTTATTACTCAGATAAATTCATTTCAAGATTTATTCACAATCATATATATTTTCTAAACTCAAAAATTGTAAACGAAACTGGTGTCGAATGCAACTCCAATATCTAAATACATATCTAACTTGTTTTAGGGAAACCTGTCCGATAAAAATTTATAAACGGTATTCAAGTTTACAGAGTAGTTATAAATTATCTGCTATGTTTATTATTAAATATATTACATTGCAAATTCAAAAACACCTACACTTTAGTTAAAAAATAATAGGACTTGCCTTTAATTAGATACGATTGTTAAAATGTTAATGAATATTGTTATACATCAGTTTAACAAGACATTTTAATACCTGTTTCTGTTTTAATACCTGGTCTTATTTCTTTTTATAAATGAATCATCAATAAACAATTTATAGCTACAAAAAATGAAATGACACAATTCCCAAGTTTTTAATGTTACATAGAAATATGTAACCACTTCGAAAAGAAAACAATTATGAAACTAATTATATAAATTGTCTTTTTTATAACCATCACTCACTAATCTATATGATATATGTACGCAGATTGAAAATGGTGACCAGTCTTTAACTAAACACAAATGTCTTCTTATGTTTTCATAAAAGTATGGTAGTCATTGTTCATAATTCCTGTAACAGTTGCTATTTGTAACTATTAAATATTGTATACTTGATCTTTGAATATATTCTATTCGAAATATCCAAATAGAAAGGGTGAAATCTGGTGACTCTGGTGACGAAGGGTTTGATAGGACAATCCATCGTCATAAGTCTATTAAAAACTTAATTGTTGACCGGCTCTGTAGGGAGTACCTCCATAGTAACAAATTAAACCAACTTTTAATTAAATGTGATATGACTATTCTAAAAAATGCTCTGGAGTCAGTATTTTTATGTTTATGCAGTTGTCGTCTTGAAAAAGTTGACGTCTTCTTGATTCTTTTCGCCTCTATTGTTACGGGGTGTATGTTAAGGTTAATGCTGTTCATCCACCTAAGCCTCGATATCCACATGGACATATACAACATACTAGACCACCTATTGGGGAATCGAACCCACACTCGTATTGTTCCAAGCCGGAAATCCAGAACATAACTGTTTACAGTTTTTATATAATAACTATTGTAAATGGTTATATTTTATAATAACTGTACTGTTAAATCGAAAATAAATCGTGTTATATTGCGAACAAATAATTATAAACTTTGTATATTTAAAGAAAATATCTGTTAGAATTAATAATTGTTATATACATATGTTGAAACTACCATCTATCATTTGTCAATAACATTAACAATATTCCTTGTTAAATCTGTTGGGCTACAGTTGATTTTCATTTATAAATACAATGGTCTAATGAAAGACTTTATATTTAACATTTTCCTCAAGGGATTGTGTTATAAATTCTTTTATATATGACTCTAGAGATACCATCTGCATCTGCATATAACATTAAAGTAAAAGATTCTTGGTCAGGCGTAAAAACCATTGTAATTAATTAAATATAAAAAAATATTTTACTATTGGACCTACATCAATGTTGCTTTTACTTCAACTTACTGAAGTAATAAATTATTTGGCTTTGAAAAACAACTAAAAAATTACGAAAATACATATGCAATAAAATTTTAAAGTAAAGACGAAACGAAACAACGAAAAAGGACTCGAAGTAAGTAAAACATTATGATGCGTTCTCAATACCGTTTCTGCGATTTGTCAACGTATCATCTAATTTGATACTCATGTCACAATTAATCAAAGCATGGTAATTAAGCAGACAACTATGTTTCCCTAAATTAAAAACATTACCAAAATGCATCTAACCTAAGGACAAAATCTCTACCTAAAAGTGATCGAGAGGTCACATGGCTTGCGAACATTAATGAAGGCACTATATATTCTACACTTGTCAATATGAACTTGTTATTAGTATACATGTTACTAAAACACTGGACGCAATATTCATGCGTAATGTCAGCTATGACATTGACACCCAAAACATATTCACATTTAATCTAAATTATGGTTTGCAAGAAGTTACTAAAACAGGGAATTAGAATCCATCCCTTAGGTATAATGATAATTGTGGTTGGTTGTATGATAGCCGTTACTGTACATAACAAAGCATTAATGGAGGCCGCTCAAAAAGAAGAACCACCGCCAGAAGAAGGTGCAGAAGAAGCTGCAGAAGAAGCTCCAGCTTAAATCAAATCATATACCTACGTTTTGGAATAATGTAAATAAATTAAAGATACGTATTTTGATACAATACACATTGTTGAAGTTGTACAGGATATTTATTAATATTTTAAATATTTAAATAATATTTAGACTACAGTGTATATTTTAAATGTAAAACTTCAAAATTATAAATAAAATGGATCTGTGGTATATATACTAGACTTTCTTAATTCTAATTATGTACTTTACGCCCGAGGATTCTTTATTTCACGACTTTAAAACTCAGTAATTAATAAACGGCTTAATGGCTTGATCAGCCGCAGCCTGCAGGAAACACATGTTCGGGCTCTTTAAATCGGGCTTGGCTTGTATACGAATTTCATCGATAAAGAATGCGTTTGTTTTGAAGATTTTATATAGAGCGACTCGTGTAGAACTTTCCACAATAAGAAAGTTTCGACAAATGAAAAGGGTATCTGCATTTTGTCGAGAGTCACGCATGAGCACGATAACATGGTCTGTTGTTGTGTAGAGTGAAGCAGGCTTTTAATGAACACCTGTCGCTAGAGAGTACCGATTTAAGGCAAGTTTAGATGTTGATAATTTAGGTTTATATTAATTTAATTCCTTTTTACGTATAGGAAAAGAAGCTATAAATGAAATTTGCCAGTATATATGTAAAGCTTCATGTTAATACAAGTTCGAAATATCAGCCACCATCAACTTACCATGCAATATATATATATATATATATATATATATATATATATATATATATATATATATATATATATATATATATATATATATATATATATATATATATATATATATATATATATATATATATATATATAATATTACTTTATGAATGAAGATGCATTTGGATGCGAACTCCTTTAATATAGTTTACCAATCACTATATAATATGATCTATAAACCATTTTATATTTCAAAAGGATACGTAGGTAGTAAAAGGTTAGATGCATACAAAAAGTACTTCTCGATAATGGTTTGTGACTAAGGTTTATTACGTCGACTATATGTAATTGCAACACCCTTGAGTGATGAAATTAAAATTTTATATGAAGAAATGTTTCTAAATTATTATTCTCTACATAAACTTATACTTTAAAATTAAACCTACTAGCAAATTAAGGAAAATATATTAAATGTGTCTACGTATTTATTTCTTTCTATTGCTTGAGACAAACGCAAATACAATTTTATTACATTCTCGACCTAACTTGCATCTGTATTATTAATTAAAAATGAAACATTTATTATAAGAATTTTAGATATAATTCGGAACAATGTTTTTTATATCAAAGATTTAATGGTCTATATAGTAGAAAAAATTGTTTAAGAATTACTTCTATGTTCTACAATACACATGAAAGAAGTCATGTTCCCATTTTTTTAAGAAAGAGTGTATAGAACGCCTCCGTTTTAAATACAACTACTAATGTCGTATATAAATATTTATAATTGAAATTTGTTATCAAATTTCTATCTGCATTTTTCTGTTAATTGCTATCTTCATTTTTCTTATATTAATAATCCCTTGTCGAGGTATTGCACTTAGGAAAAGAAGCAATATATGAAATTTTCCAGTATATGAAGCTTCATTAAATACGAGTACAAGTTCGAAGTATCAGTCGCCATCAAATTACCATGCAATATAGCACTTGCTGAAAGACTTCGAGGATATTTAATAAGATACCATATTGTATTACAACATTTTTTGCAATCTGGAATCTTTATGAAACCACTGTTAATAATATGATACTGTAAGACATAGATGTAAGTACCCACTAAGTACATACACACATATCATTGCCTTTATTTTAGAAGCGGTGAAAGTCTCAAATTGCAGCTTCCCGCTGTTCAACAAGTTGTTGACGTGAAGTCTATTGGTTTAAATACGGCTTAATTGAAATACATACAGATGGGGTAGTAGACACATTCTATTTTATGGCGTCTGTGTTATAAAATCGAACAGTGCTGTTTTTTATTTTACTCGTGATAAAACGCCTTCATCTAACAAATTTACGATTAAAATACGAATTCAAATAAGAAACTAAAATTACGAATGTATGTCTTATTTTTTTACGAATATTCAAGTTATGAATATAGGTACAAATTATAATATTCCCTAGCTATATATGTATGTGCAATAAAAAATATATTTAAGCACATTTATTCTATAATTTAATGAATTTTGTCCAACTTTTAGTCTATGGCCTTATTAGGGCCTAGGGGTTTCTGATAAGGCCAATTGCACTGTTTTCAAAAAAATAAATTTTAAAATATAAAGGTTTACCATATGAATAATTCCATAAGTGCACGATGAAAGTAAGCAAGTTCAAAATATTATTAATGAAATTTGGTGAAATTTTGATGAACTATTCTTATTACTATTGACTGTCAAACCTTAGCGTGGCCTTATTTGGTACAGGTACCTATACATATATATATATATATATATATATATATATATATATATATATATATATATATATATATATATATATATATATATATATATATATATATATATAATCTAATCTAATCTCTAATATCTATATAGATATAATAGGTATATCTTTTTAATTTTTACCATTTTAACAAATTAATTCCTGAATAATAATTGAAGTAGTTCATCAAAACAATTAAGTCTAATTTAAAATTCAGGATAGCTTTTAAAGGAGTTAACTGATCTCAACAATCAATTTATTGAGAATTTAACGATTCGGTCTACAGAAAGTTGTGAGCTCATTATGATTTAATTTTTCCGCGCTTATTATATAAAGTATGAAGGTAAGGTATTGAAACAATTAAAACGTCTAGATCGTGTGACTCCACGATTCATTAGTTTACGAAGGCATTCTATGTAGACAATATATTATATCTCGGATCAACTGATTAATTACCGAAGTTATGTCCACCACTCTCTTCATTGTATTTATTTAAATTTGAAAAATATGTTGCTAGAGGGGTTAATTACCCACCTTATATGTTAACGGTTTTCGTAAATACAAACGTTTTTTGTTGACAATACATTTAAATTAGTGAGTCTTCCGAATTCCCTTTATTTGCGACCCGGCATTAAAAAAATAATAGAGCATTTTAGGTAGTCATAAATTTTCTAAATGTTAAAATACTAAGTCATATATTAGAGTGAGTACATTCACTTGTTAAAAATGGAATCTGACATTTTAGTTAATGGAATATAGTCCATATTTGTTGGGCTTTTTATTAGAAGCTTTTGCTGTGCAGACTACATTTTGATGTACATTACGCAATGTAAATACATATATTAACAAGAAACTTGAATCACTTATCAGAACAAATAAATGAATAATTAAATCAACAAAGGGGTACACCTAATGTAATAAATTTCGTACCATTGTTTCCTTTACACCTGTGTTGTTTAAACAATAATATTTGGTTTAAAGGTTCAAATGTTTATTTATTCAGTATTACTTTGACCACAGGGCGTATTATATATAGTGAGCATGTAAAGATTAGAGAGAATTCGATAAAATTGTTATCAAAAATTGAGAAATAAAATTCTTATATAGGTTGATTTTGGTGATTAGGCTTTATGCTAGCATTTTTTAATACCTTATGCTATTAATATACTATTTTACATATTATTTATATATTGTTTTACTAAACATATATCAACATCACAATATATCTCATCACAATATTTAATAAAAAAAAAGTTACGACGTCTGAGTTTTTTTTAAGTAATAATGTGTTGCTTCCTAGTTCTTCGTATATTTCATGGATTTTGAAAATAGTACAGACTTTCTTATATTACTTTTAAACGTATGTCAAGGAATCGTCAGAAATCTACTTATTTTGTAAAGTTAGACTATATAATCCAGATATTACAGATATGCATTTTTGTATTGCAAACGTTTTTATTGAAATTCAAGAGATAAATATTTAGTTGGCGTTAAAATTCACATTTTGTGTGTCTATATTCTTGTATACTGTTGAACGTAGTTAATATGTTGCTGTACTCAATACTTATCTTTAATAATTTTAATAATTCATTCATTTTTTAACCTTTATCTGTTCGACGATGGCCAAACGGGAAGTTTTTTTTAGAATTGTTAACTATAAATAAAATCTGTATCACAGTTTCTTTTTATGATATTTATTTTTACAGATGTAAATTTCTTCGAGTTACCTTTGTATATACCAACATCGAGTTGTTATTATGCTTAACACTCGAGGATTCACAAAGGTGCGCCCAAATACATATAGGCAGCCGATAGATGTAAAAATCGAACCCACGCTCTAATTATTTTGAGTCGTCTACTGACCCGTATTCCTAGCGACTAGGATCCTTGCGCCAAAGTAGAGATCAAGTAAGGAGCACTGCAATAAAATGATTTAATACCGGTGTTGTTAAAATCGTTTTATTGCAGTGCTCCTTACTTGATTTCTACTTTGGCGCAAGGATACTTTTAATTTTAATTTAAAACGTTTTGATACCAGTACTGTTAAAAACAGTTTTCAAATTTCTAATGTAATTCGTGTTGGGAAAGGTAATCTTTTATTATATATTTTTCCTAAATCTTCTTAATTCCACCAAGATGTATATTTTAAAATATTTTAATATACAATTTAGGAATATTTGATTAACTATTACTTATTTATTGATAAACGAAAATACTGTTTCCTTATATTTACACTGTTTCAGGATTACTAAAATAATGATTCCTTTATTTGCCATGTAACAAATAAAGGAAGGAATTCATAAACTTTTGTTTCAATTTAACACTGAAAAGGTCTTCATGAGAAATGTGACGGCATAGAGTCACACGGACATGGACGCCCAAAGGAAGAGGGCAGATTTCCCCCTGGCATTACGACCTATCTATTAGTTACTACCTATTACGACCTATTAGTGAATTTGCATGATGTTCAGTGAATACACTGCGTGAATGTATTGAATAAATATATCCGGTGGTAGTCGATGAAGATGGGCCTTTTCCAGTTAGTAGTTATATCAGTCTGTCCCAGTTCCCCAATATCAGTCTGTCACATAAGAGCGTAGCGGCGATTATCCGCAGCTAGTGAGTTGTAGGCATCTACCTCTTTTTTTCGATGTAGAGGGAACTTTTACCGTTTTCGCAGTGTCATTCGTAAGACGTCCAGTCTCTTCTAGCATCAATAATTGCCTGGCACCTCCGAGGCATACTTTCCACAAGATTTTTTAGCGTATTCCTTTGGGAAAGACCTCCAAATTTTTCGAATTCATTGGGAGAGCTGAACCAAATTGCAGGGTCGGTTTTTACTGAACTTCAGCTTGATAAAAGCCCATACATGTTCGATGGAATTTGCATCGGGCGACTGAGATGGCCAATCCAAAGTGACGACGCTTATCTGCTCTTTCCACAATTTGCACGCTTCGCTCCAATACTTTGTATCGTTGTCCTCTTGGAGTATCCAATCCTCAATGTGTTTCTTATTCATCATCATCATCATAATCATCATCAACCATATGCGCTTCTCGTTTTGTTGAGAGTGCGAGGTTCTACTCAGAGGTACTACGTAGAGGTTTCTCTACGCAAAGGAGTAACAGTATATCCCATAACATGTGGATGCTTGATTAGCCTGCAATGTTCTGTCAATACTTTTATTAGGATTCATAGATTGGCACGAGAAAGGTTTAAACAATATTTTGCTAGTTTGCTGCACAGTTTAATTATCAATATTTTTGCTTGTCTACAACAAAAAGTCCCAAGAAAGTTGGTGTACCAAGATATCCACCTTCGTTTGTAGGAAGTAACATACATACTTATCTATTATTATTAGAAAACTTGTCCAAGACATATTCTTTTTTGTATTAGTATCACTCATTGCATGCATTTTATTAACCTGCATTTCTTTTTATCATATTGTTTTTTATCAAGCAAAAGTTGTTCAATAATTTCAGACTTTAGAAGAGTAAAACGAGGATCATGAGTAGCATAAAAAACTTTTATTTTGCAATAACTTTTAAAGTAAAACCACTGATCAATTAACCAGAAGACTTGTACTTTGATATGATTTATCAAAGCATGAAAATACTGGTCGAAAGCCTCAAAGTAAATAAGTTGAACTATAAAATGCACGTTTTTCTCATTTACGAAAGTTTAAACAGGAACTTCCGTTTTACTGCAATTATGTACAATATTAAGTACATAGGAGAAATTCAGAACTCTGATTAATACACAAGCCACATGAACGTATATCTACTAAATTAAATATGTATGGTGCATTTTCGTACGTGGGCGCATACATCCATCAATTTACGTCACTATATACCAAGTGGAATTTTAGATTAATCACCCTCTAAAAAATTCAGGGTATATTAAAAGATGTTCCTCGCGCCCGTGAAAGAGATAAGGGTTGTTTTTATAAAGCGTGCGTAATTTTCATCCTGTTGAAAAACGCTCAGAAATGGCTTTCTCGAAACCACAAAAGCTATATGAATACTTGGGAAAAGTAAATTGCGGATTAAAAAAATAAAAAAAAAACTTAGGTCCTCTTAAATTACTCACAATCAATTTAGTTGATGTAAGTGTTTAGTTTTTCAAATTTTTCATTAACATTCCTTTCTTGTAGACATTATTATACTGATGATATACAAGAATGTTGCTTGAGAATATTCTCAAATCTAGTGATCAATTTGGAATATACAAAGTTTTAAAGTTCATTTACCATATAAATAATAATCTTCAGAAAGCATACGGCAATTTAAAAATTGTGTATTAAACTACGACCTTGTGACTCTTTAGAGCTTACAAAATGTAACTTTTTAGTTTGTAATTGGTACACATGAAAATTTAGGTACTTCTATCTAAGGATAAATTATTGTAAAAAAGTTTGTAGCTCTTGCGTTCGTAGATCTTCTCAGGACAATCTTGTTTGATGATCCAGCAATAGTTCATCATCATATATGTGTCCCAATGCCCTTGGTAGCGTTCTAGCATCGTCAACAGATCTGCTCTGGGAACTGATCGAGGTGACTATATAGGAAATGGTGTACGTTACATTCATAGTGTAACAAAGATTTCGAAAAGCCAACAGCATTGTAGTAACCAGAGCTTCACAGTTAGCAGCCTTTCTGTTATCAAGGAAGTTTTGTATAATTGCCACGAAAGATAACTACGCTGCTTTTTCCTTGCTACCCATCTTCCTGAAAAAGTGTTAGCCACGGACACGGCCTGTAATTGAGGTCTGCTAAATACACCTCATTCGATACTCTTGAAAGTTATAGCAGGGAAAGTGGCAACTAGTGACGAAAAAATTCACTTTCAGTATTCAGTGCCTTAATAAACTATTTCATTATGTTAATCTCGCAATGTAGTGAAGGAATAACGACATTTTCTCGACTGACGACTGGATCATTCATTAATCATAATGTTTGTTAACATAAAAAAAGATTATATCAGTAGTAATAAACGATTACTTCAGTGGTATTTTTCGGTCTACTTGATATTATTTACTTATATTGCTTTCAAATATCGCAGCCTTGGCTCAACATTTTTTTTAAGTGAATACTTCTTTGGCGGTGTTCTGATATTTGAGAGCTATACATTTGGTATACCTAAAACACAGGCTTCGTTACAAGACAGAGTACACAGATATATAACATAGAGAGAAAGAGAAAGAGAGCTATACATCATGTATATCAGTTTAGGTTATCCACGTCTCCCTTTTGTGCGGTCCTTCGTCTTTAACGCCCACTCATACGCTAAGTCCAAGGTCTAAGTTGCTTGAAGGGGGAATAGTTTAGGAAACATCGTACGAGCAAGAGAGAGAGCCACGTATTCATTGAATACTAGGCAATAGAAGAAAATATAGGATGACGCGCATGCGCGCAAGTACGTACAACTCTGACGCCACACGGGAGTGGAGCAAGAGAGAGCGATATAAACTCAGTACGAGGCGATAGAATAGGAAAGATAGTAGGAAAGATAGTTTGTCGCGCATGCGCGTGTTATAGATGTACGCGTCCGGGCGCTATATATTAACAGCTGAAGCAGCACGCGCATGTACCGAATATTTATCATTGTGTTTTGTAATTATTTACGTTATTTACATCTGTGTTCTGTGATTATTTGATAATATCCTTGAACCGTTTAACTTGTTAAAATCTAGAAGATATAATGTATTTCATTCACCGCTCCCGACTGGTTTACAGCCACACAGGTGCAAATACACTTGGAAGAGGCGAAGTCAAAATCATTTGGATTCTCGGGGGAGATTTCAATGTAAATTTCGGATCCAATAATTCTTTGGCGTTGATTAACATTCTTGGAGAAACATTTGGTCTGCTTATAAATAACAATCCCAAAGAATCAACAACAAAATCCGGAACAACAGTAGATGCAATTTTTACACGTTATCTAGAAAACATCGAATCACGAGCATATAGTTTATATTTTAGTTATCACAAACCAATTATATCAGTGTTACCAATTGAACCACCAGCCGATGATAGTGTAGATAATGAATAAACCGAATATTTTTTACACAAATTTTATATTGTTATATTTCTTTTGAAATTATCCCTCTCCCTTTCTCTCTCTCTCTCTCTCTCTCTCTTTCAATCTCTCACTCTTAATCTCTCTCATTCTCTATTCTAAGAAGTATTCACTTCTATCACGTGTACTACGCTGCACATGATATTTTTTTTCGAAATTCTTAATAACTAGCTGTGAATAATAGTAATGAATTAATCTTTAAAGGAAAAATCACACAACCTAGCCTTGCGAAGTTACTTAGACTATTTCATATCGGTTCAATAAGGAACACTTAATTACTTTTTAGACGCTTTTTGTTTATTTAATTTATCTGTTCTTTCAGATCCCTCTTTCATATCTGGTGGAGTATACAGCTGCTCGAGAATTACGTGAAAAGATCGTCACCTGCATTATTTGTATAATTATTGAGGTTAACTATGCTGGAATTGCATATTTTATAATTGAAAAATAAAATGACCTTCATTTTTAATAGATACTATATACACTTCGTAAATACGCAAAACTGTATTTATACACTAAAATCAACTAAATGTTTATCATCATCATTAGGTCATCAGTCCTAAGACTGGTTGGACGCTAACCTCCAGCTTCTCCTATCTTGTGCTAACCTACGCATTTCGCTAATTGTGCTACAACCTACATCCCTTACTATTTGCGAGTAGTAGTCTAATCTAGGCCTACCTCTGCCTTTCTTCACTCCTATTTCTGCCTCCAAAATATCGCGGACTATTCCCCCATGTCTCAGCAAGTGGCCTACCATTCTATCTCTTCTCTTCTTTAAGTTTTTCCACATACTCCTTTTCTCGCCGACTTTCTCCAATACTTCTTCGTTTCTAACCCTATCAGTCCATGGTATTTTCATCATTCTTCGGTAACACCACATCTCAAAAGCTTCTAATTTCTTCCTACTTGCTTCCCCTACCGTCCAGGTTTCGCAGCCGTAAAGTGCCGTGCTCCATACATATGTTTTCAAAAATCTCTTCCTTGTTTCTAAGTTTATTACCCCCGAGCATAAAAGTGCTTTCTTTTTGTTAAAAGCTACTCGACCCTGTGCTATTCTTTGTTTTATGTCTTTATCGCTTCTTCCATCCCAATTTATTTTACTTCCTAAATAAGTGAAGTCTTTAACTTCCTCCAATCTTTCATTATTAATTTGTACTTTCGTTTTTGCTCTGCTCTCGCGCCCTCTGCACACTAACACTTTAGTTTTGTTTTTATTCACCCTCATTCCGTATTCTTCTGTCAACACTGCCTCCATTTCGTTCAATGCTGATTCTAGTTCCTCCTTACTAGATGCTAATACTGCTATATCATCCGCGAATCTCAGCATTTTTAGTTTCTCTCCCTGTACTTTAATCCCGAAATCTACTCTATCTTTTACCACATTAATCGCCTCTTCGATGTACAGATTAAAAATTAGTGGTGATAGCGTACATCCTTGTCTTACTCCTTTCCTAATACCTACTTCCCTTTCTTCCCCTTCTACTTCTATAACAGCAGTTTGCTCTATGTATAGATTGTGTACTACTCTCCTATCTCTATACTTCATTCCCGCGCTCTTTAGTATCTCGAACATTTTTTCCCATCTTACGTTATCAAAAGCTTTTTCTAAATCTACAAATCCTATATAAGCGTTCTTTCCTTTTTCTATTGTTTTCTCTAACATTACTCTTAGCGCCAGAATAGCTTCGCGAGTTCCCCTATTTCGCCTAAACCCGAATTGGTCTTCTCCTAGTATTTCCTCCGCTCTATTTTCCATCCTCTTCTGCACTATTCTAGTTAAGATTTTTGACGCATGGGAAGTTAGGCTAATCGTTCTAAAGTTCTCGCATTTGTCGGCTCCTCTCTTTTTCGGTATAGTAACGATAATGTTCCTCTTATAATCCTCCGGCATCTCGCCCGTTTCGTATATGTATTTTACCAGTTCAAACATCCTATTTACTACTTTCTGTCCCGCACATTTCAAAATTTCCGCCTGTATTTTATCTACACCCGGCGCTCTATTATTCTTTAGCCCCCTTAGTGCTATTTCAAATTCCTCTCTCAATATAGGTTTTCCTACATCTTCCCTATCGATGCTAGATTCTTCCTCTAATATCTCTCCTAATTCCTGACCCTCGTATAAATTTCCCAAGTACTGCTTCCATCTATCCGCTTTCTCCTCTCTTCCTATCAGTATGTCCCCCGATTGACTCCTAACATTTCTACTTATTGTTCCTACATCCCTGAAGTTCCTCTTAATTATTTTGTAAGCCTCATCGGTCTTACCTACTTGCAACTTATCTTCTACTTCTTTGCATTTCTCCTCTATCCATTGTTCTTTCGCTTTTCTACATTTTCTAATGATTTCCCACTTTATTGCCTTATACGTTTTCAGTCCTTCTTCGTCTCGTCTGTTTTTGTAGCCTCGTCTCTTTTGCATTAAGTTTAAGATTTCGTCCGTTATCCAGGGTTTCCTAGCTTCCCTTTTATCGTGTCCTAAAACGTCCGTAGCCGCGGAAGCTAGACTATTCTTGATACCCTCCCACTCAGTTTCTGCGTTCTTGATTTCGTCCTTACTCGTTTTATTTATTAATTGATCTGTTTTCTCCTGGAACTTATCTTTCATATTCTGATCCCTCAATATGTCTACATTTATACGTTTCTTATCCTTCCGGGTTTTCAGATTTTTGAACTTTAATCTAGCTTTCATGACTACCAAGTTGTGATCGCTGTCTACATCTGCTCCTGGATAACTCTTACAGTCTTTTACTTGATTTCTAAATCTCTTCCTAACCAGAATGTAGTCTATCTGATACCTGTCTATCCCTCCTGGCATTTTCCATGTGTACCGCCTCCTAACGTGATTCTTGAACAATGTGTTCGCGACTACCATCTTGTGCTTCTCACAGAATTCTATCAGTCTGCTACCTCTCTCGTTTCTGTTTCCTAATCCATAAGGCCCTACAAATTCTCCTTCTTTCCCCTCACCTACGACTGCGTTAAAATCTCCTACTATTATTAAATTTTCATGACCCTTCACAAATCCTATTACCTGCTCTATGTCCGAATAAACGGCTTCTAACTCTTCCTCGCTGTGGTTAGAAGTAGGCATGTATACTTGCACTATTACTGTTTCCACTGGCTTCGAATCTAACCTAACCATCATTACTCTCTCGCTGTATTGTAGGTAGCTATCTACACACTGTCCTGCGTTCTTCCGCATAACGATCCCTACTCCCGCGTTTCCATTTACCGATCCTGTGTGTATTACCCTATAGTCACCGCTCCAAAAATCTCCTACTTCCGGCCAGCGCATCTCACTTATACCTATTATATCTAATCCTAACCTATCCTAAATGTTTATATCTAGATAGAAATGTATTTATATGCCATCCTAACTATGCAAATGAGAAACTGCATTTGCAGGTATACCTGCATACCCAGGACATATATATATATACATTATCTATTTATACACATACACTATCAAACATGTAAGTACAAACTACTTGCCCACAAACAAGTAGATATCTTGTTAAAGACGGACCACGCCTCAGATGCTCGTGTTAATTAAAAGTGAGTTCTTCTATTTCAAATTTAAGGCTGCTAGTAAAAAAAAGTATCTTAATGAGGAAACGAAGCATTCCTAAAGTCACAATAATCTTCGCAAAAAAAAGTTATAGGTTAGAATCATGAGAAGATTCATAAGTGCGATACTCAAAAGGAAAAGTGAAGAAGAGAAACAACAACAGAGGGCACGGGAAGACGCAATAACACAGTAAAATCAAGGAGCTACAGGGAATGAAGTAATACCGAAAGGTAGTTCCATCTCTGTGTGAACCAAGGGGGAGGGGTTTTAGTGGGTAAAAATCCACACTACCCGACTACCCGACTACCCGACTACCTCCGTCAGATATGTTATTGAAAGTTTCCCCTCCTCCTTTTAAAAATTAGAAAAAGATGGTGGATCATAGGGCTAATATATTAACTTATATGATACGCTCTATATTCAATATCATATTGCATGGAAAGCAGAAGATGTAGTAAAAAACCAATTTCAGATTTGAAATAACCGATGAAAATAGTACTCAAATCAATTAAAGCTCTTGCAACAGCGAATGACCGATTAAAATATTCTCCAGCGTTTTTTAATGATACATATGAATAATGAATGAATATATTTTTATTAATAATATTTTTTATTATTGTACCATCCATTCTGACATAGTATTTTGAGCATAGTTAAAGTTAATTAAATTATAATAGTTAATATGGGTTGCATTTGTCCAATAAATTATTGTTTATAAGACAAATTTATTCCAAATAAATTCCCAGTGTCACAAGTCACGGAACACAACTTTGGTGGGTCTCAAATTTCAATGGCTAATGTCATCCAATGACTGAAAACTTCATGGAGATGGTGAGTTAACAACCGCGCCTTAATTAATAATTAATTAATTTTCACGACTTTCGCCAAGCAACAACCGATCGAGTGAGCGACCCCTTTATAATCGAGTTTCGTCTGTTCTAAACTTGTCATTAATTAGATGATGTTCATTAATGGGGTATCAAATTTAACAGTTTCCGAGTAAACTGTAGATGGTTTATTATTCTGAAATCTGATCCGTCAGGGGACTGTAAAAATCTATAGGTAATGCAAAGATATTTCATATAGGGAATAAAAAATAAAAATTAAGATCGAAAATTAAGACGAAAAACTATTTATTTAGTATTACAATAAAACATTTTATTGAATAAGTATTAAACATATACAATTGCACAACAATTACATCTGATTTTACTATATGCGATGGTACAAAATTTAAATAAATGAATCATTCTCAACCACGTTGAGAATATTTGAGGGAAAACTTTGTGTATTTGTGTATTCATTAGAGACGAAGTAACTGACTTATGTGGAGGTTCAGTCACAATTTTTTTAATTGATACGTTAATTTACTTAATACATACACCGACAAAAATCTTGGACTGCCATATATTACAGATTTCGACTATATTTATTTTATTTTCGTAGCTAGGCAACAAAGGTGAGTTTTACAGTTACATAGCTTTCAAACAAGATCATATAAATTGCTAGATAAAATAATATTGTTTTACTATTAAAGTATCGGTATACTGTTAACAGATGAAACCAGAATTGGACTGGTGAGTGATGACAATAGGCAGAGAGTCAATTCGTCAAGAGAGACTAAATTTTCCCCGTGAAGTTGCTCCCTACAATACAGTAATGTAAACAGTAATGTTTTGGTGAGGAATAATGTTCAATTGCCGTACCCCGCTAATTCCTATAAATCAGAATATGACAAGTAAAGTTTATATTGAAAGTGTTATCAGGGCCATTATTTATCCCCTGCGCGAGGAATTAGGTGACAATTTCATCTTGACATGGACGACAACGCGAGGCCACGAGATACTTGAACAAGGCGATATTACCCGATTAGATTAGTCAGCTAATTCCCCAGATATGAATCCCACTGAGAACATGTGGGATTTTGCTTCTAGAGCAATTCACAAACGCATGAACCCACCCCAAATTGCGGAAGAGTTAGCTGCAGCAGCAATAGACAAATCCTCAAGAAATAATGAACCGTTTGATTGTTTCAATGCACAGGTATGTCAATATGTTACTGAGTATCAGAGGAGACCATATTGACTATTAAATTGTAGTTTACTTTGTTAAAAAATATGTTTTGTTAGTTTTTGTCACAATAAATTTACTTAAAATTTGCAAACTTTTTTCTTATTGTTTTCTAATTGCTAAAATTTTAAAAATTATTCCTGTATTACAAAAAATACATTTAGAAAAAATATACTTTGAATAAATACAATATTTAAAAAAATATTTACTAATACAAAACGTCGGGGGTCCAAGACTTTTGATGGTGTGTATATTTGATTTAGTTAAGTTTTTCAATTGGCCACTAACAGTGCTTGTGGCAGACATTTAGTTGCTTCTAAGATATTAGACAGAACCAACAATAAAACAACTGTACGTTTTGCAACTGAGTATGGCCACTATGTATGGCCAGATCAAGACATTTCTGAGAAAGTATTAGTAATGCTAACAGACACAGCTTATATTTTTAATGGCGTCTCACTATATAACCTAACTAAATTAAAAAATATTTTATAATAATTCTCCAATGAATTTTGACTATTAAGAACTAAAAACAGTAAAAAATAAGGTAAATTATTTCTAATAGAGATAATAATTAAATTAAACAATAATATTAAAACTTATACATATATAATATAAAATATATTAGATACATATATTGGGTAAGTAATTTATGTTATAAATATTTGTATTTCCAAATTATATGAACATTATTTAAGTCAATTATCTGGTGTATAGCAGTCCGAGATTGTAAATGTATCCACTGTTTAATACGTTTCTTAAATTCATTAATTAATATTTATTTTTAAAGTAGTTATTGACTTAATGACTTTGAAGATAATATATATTAACTTAACATGATAAAAGAAAAATAATATAAATAAAACTTATATTTAAATAAGTTTTATTTAAATATAAGTTTTATTTATATTGTTATATAAATATAACAATATAAATAAAACTTAAATATAAATAAAACTTATATTTAAATAAGTTTTATTTATATTGTTTTTCTTTTCTGGTATAAGAAAAGAGCAAAATAGTTTTCTAATATCAAAAAAATTTGCAAGTCATTGCTTGGGTAAGTAATGCCTTTCCTAATTATATTTCCTAATATAATTTTAAGAACTAATTATTGTATCAATTATAAGTTATTATTGTAAATTCCGTCCCCATTAAATAACACCATAAATTAATTGAGATCTTACATGAGTGTAATACAGTATTATTATATATTTTATATCTAGCGTTTATTTTAAATATGTAAATTTTGATAACAAGCTTCTAATTTCATTTATTAGTTTATTAGTATTATAATAAATATTTTATTTAAGCATATTTTCAATATAGACAACATCAACTTGTGAAATCACATTCGAAGAACCGTTTTAATTTTTTCAGTGAAACTTTATTTGGCAATTTTACTTATATAATAATCTGGATTCAAACTAACTTTTTATCTTTAAAATCATTTTCAGCTATGTTAACAAACAGTTCCATGTATCGACAATATACTGTAGAAATATATCATTGGCAGATCTAATAGCGAAGCCACAAATAGATACTGAAGATAGCTTATAGATGTACAGATTGAATAATATTGGTCCTGGTACTATACCTTGTGGCACACTAAATTCAACAATTTGAAATTAGCTAAAACTTTTCCAAATATTTATTCATTGCCTTCTATCTGAGAGAAAATTTGTAAACAATTTTGGGATATTACACAGAAAACCTATATTTTTAAGTATTTATAATAACTTAGAATGGATAACAGCGTCGAATGCCTTGATTAGAGCTAAGAATGTGCAGAGAGCCGGCTTACTATTAGTGAACGCTTTATAAATAATTGTAATTGAATAGTCTGTTGCATCTTGAATCTATTTAACTATTCTAAATATAAACTGAAGGATTGATAATACTTTTGTTTATGAAGAGAACTCACTATCCATGTTTTAATTACAGATTCAAGTTCTTTGGCTAGATATGAGATTAAGGATATATAAGAAAATTAAATTTACCACCAGATTTGTATGTTAGCTTAATAACAAATACCCTCTTTTAATTTCAATGTTTAATAATATCCTTTGCATAATATTATGTGTAATAAAAGGTAATATGCCGAGAAATGTTATTAAAGTATATTTTTAACGTTTTTGTAGCTATATTGTCTAAGATTGTGTAATTTCTTTCTTTCAAACTTAAGATACTTTTTTATTTCTTCATGGCTTGTATCAGACATAAATAGTATTATTTTTTTTTATTAAATCCTTTAACTCCTACACGGAACATAGGGCCTCGGTAAAAGCGCGTCATCTGGTTCTGTTTTGCGCCATGACTTTGGCCTCATTCCATGTCTTTCCTGCCGATTTTAACTCGTCCATCACTGTTCTTCTCCATGTCTGTACCGGTTCTCCTACTTTTCTAGATCCCTGTGGATTCCATTCTAGAGCCTGTTTCGCAAAACTATTATTAGGTCTGCGGAGTGTGTCCCCCACCCAACCCCATTTTCTGCTTTTAATTTCAGATGCAATTTCCTTCTGTCCTGTTTGATGCAGAAGGTCGTCATTTTCTATGCGATCTGGCCAGAATATACGAAGTATTCTTCGTAAGCACTTGTTGACAAAGCCTTTCAATTTATGTAATAGTACCTTTGTGACTTTCCAGGTTTCACAACCATATAAGAGAACTGACTTGACGTCTGATTGAAAAATTCGTAATTTGGTTTGTGTGGAGTATTGTCTGGAATTCCATACTGGGCCGAGTGAACTGAAGGCTTGCTGTGCTTTTAGTATTCTAGTACGAATGTCAGTTTCTGCACCCCCACTTTTTGTAATGATACTTCCTAGGCAGGTGAATTCCTCAACATCCTCTATTTCTATGTGATTTATATGAAATGGGGCATTGTATCTGGTGTTAATTCTCATACATTTTGTTTTGTTGATGTTGATTCTTAGGCCGATCTTGCTGGCTTCTATTGAAAGTATCTGCAACCGAGTTGCTGTTTCTTGAAGAGTTTGGCTCATAAGGCACACATCATCTGCATATTTCAGATCGCTCAGGCTGGAGGTTAAGGTCCAGCGGATACCTTGTGCATTGCTATTGACTCTAGATAGAATGTGATCTAGCACAATATTAAATAGGAAGGGGGGAGAGCACGCATCCTGGTCTGACCTCAGAGAGTGTGTCAAATCCTTCACTAATGGTTCCACCATGCGCTACCCTGCTGTTAGCTTCTGCGTACATCGCTTTTATGAGGGATATCACTTTTTCAGGAACCCCTCTTAGCTTTAATATTCTCCAAATGGCACCATGTGAAAGACTATCAAATAAATAGTATTATAGATGTCAATTAAATCTTCTTGGTAATTTGCTGGAGGGATCTTATAGGTAAGATATTTTCCAAAGTACGTGCAGTGTTGAGTAAGGGTATTAAGGCATAAAGTCGATCTGAAGGTCTAACTTATTTTAAATCATTTGTACAGTTTAAATATTTCATATTACTATTACATATTCTGTTTTTCTTTACTAAATTATGAGTTTTGTTTTAATATATTGATATCGCTTTTATCTAGTTGCAGTTTTAGATGCAGATACCTACGTGATGCTGCGTCGCTGGAGTTTAAGACACATAATCAGATGTTATTACAAAATCAACAATAAAATGAACAGAGTATGTGCATATAATTAAATTAGCAGCATTTTTTCAATAGACGTTTCGTATATTTTATTAGCAGCAACTTGTGATAAAAGGAAATAATATTTTTGGGTAATTATCAACAGTTAACAACTACACTAGGTGAACTAAAGTAAGTTGCCGTTAGACATATTAAAGAAAGCAGTTCATGCTGCCCTGATTAAACACTTATTTAAGGTTATAACGATGCTTAAGTCGCTGTGTAAACCAGTTTGTGTGAAGTATATAGATATAATTAGATAAATTAAAAATTAATTTATTAAATCAAGAGCAGTTATAAGTTTTGACTATTCATCAAAACGTTAAATTTTCAATTACTTTACTACGTTAGCATGCTAGTTATAATGAAAACAACAAACTCCGTCGCTTTACTACAAAACTGTACTTTTATTAGGCAATAATTAGTCTAACTTATTTTAGAATACTCATTACATAACTATGGAAATGTTACAAATTTAACAGTATTTTAAAATTAAAATTTAAGAACTCAAAATCGCGCAGACTGTTTATGAAACTTATTAACTACACACTTATTTATGATTTAGTACAATGATGTTGCAATTTATATAGATAAAGCTTATCCTTCAGTATTTACAGTTTCACTATTTACAGTAAATCCTTTGAAATAATCAATTTTGAATCATGCAACCTTTTGGATAAAGGTTAAATATTCTTGTGTTAAATATTATTGTGGGTGAAGTTTTTTCTTCATTGGTGCATATAGAAATATACATGAATGGAAATCACAATATTTCCAAGACTCTGTTGTATGAAAAATTGTTAAGAGAAATTGTAACAATTTATATAACATTCCTTCATTATACTTCAACTGTTCCAGTAGTCTATTTCGTAATATTTCATTATATAACTGTCGGTATTTAATATATTGTAAATATATTATTCAGATGTAAAGATGAGGCTCCTGTGAAACCGCAGCTTGAACTACTCGAACTCTATTATACTCTAGATGAAACTTCTGACAGTGTTATTATAGCTAAATATACACGATATAAACGAAGGTAAATACTAGCCACATTATAAACTGTATTTTTTTAATTTATTTTCTTGCTAAATTGTTTCATAAAATGTTGTCCTATGTCTCCACTCTCCTTCAGTTTGTTATAATTAGGGGTCTTATTTGGAATTATAGAAATTGAATTAAGAGCGATTTTTGTTCTATGAAAAATAGGGCGCCGATATTTAACGACTGTCATCTACAAACCACACGAGATCAACATGGCTCAACACGACGTCAACAATTTTATTTCCTGACGTATCCGTCAAGATGTAAATGTGCTCCATCGCTCAAAGATAATTTGTTACAATAATCGGCATCACATTCTTTCACATTACATCACACCCAATTAACAAATGTACCACGTTGTAAATAGTTTGTAAATTCTAATTGTTGTGTAAACTGAGTTTTGTATGCTGACAGATGCAAATCTCTCTTTAGAACCCAATGCGTGTTGCCTCGACGACGTGGAATTGATATTTTTGAATACTCTTGTATACTTTCTTTCACTGCAATGCTATTTTCACTTTATATGAACTATATGAACTGTTAACTTTAGGCACTTCATTTTGTCTAAATTTTGTGCGAATTTTTCTTCATCATGAGGTCATCAGTCCTAAGACTGGTTGGACGCTAACCTCCAGTTTCTCCTATCTTGTGCTAACCTACGCATTTCGCTAATTGTGCTACAGCCTACATCCCTTACTATTTGCGAGCAGTAGTCTAATCTAGGCCTACCTCTGCCTTTCTTCACTCCTATTTCTGCCTCCAAAATATCGCGGACTATTCCCCCATGTCTCAGCAAGTGGCCTACCATTCTATCTCTTCTCTTCTTTAAGTTTTTCCACATGCTTCTTTTCTCGCCGACTTTCTCTAATACTTCTTCGTTTCTAACTCTATCAGTCCACAGTATTTTCATCATTCTTCGGTAACACCACATCTCAAAAGCTTCTAATTTCTTCCTACTTGCTTCCCCTACCGTCCAGGTTTCGCAACCGTATAGTCCCATGCTCCATACATACGTTTTCAAAAATCTCTTCCTTGTTACTAAGTTTATTACCCCCGAGCATAAAAGTGCTTTCTTTTTATTAAAAGCTACTCGACCCTGCGCTATTCTTTGCTTTATATCTTTATCGCTTCTTCCATCCCAATTTATTTTACTTCCTAAATAGGTGAAGTCTTAAACTTCCTCCAATGTTTCATTATTAATTTATACTTTCGTTTTTGCTCTGCTCTCGCGCCCTCTGCACACCAACACTTTAGTTTTGTTTTTGTTCACCCTCATTCCGTATTCCTCTGTCAACACTGCCTCCATTTCGTTCAACGCTGATTCCAATTCCTCTTTACTACATGCTAATACTGCTATATCATCCGCGAATCTCAGCATTTTTAGTTTCTGTCCCTGTACTTTAATCCACTCTATCTTTTACGACATTAATCGCCTCTTCGATGTACAGATTAAAAATTAGTGGTGATAGCGTACATCCTTGTCTTACTCCTTTCCTAATACCTACTTCCCTTCTTTCCCTTTCTACTTCTATAACAGCAGTTTGCTCTTTTTATAGATTGTGTACACTACTCTCCTATCTCTATACTTCATTCCCGGGCTTTTTAGTATCTCGAACATTTTTTCCCATCTTATATTATCAAAAGCTTTTTCTAAATCTACAAATCCTATGTAAGCGTTCTTTTCAAGTCCAATAAATAAAAAAAAAAAAAAATGCATTAGCTGTTACAGAATTTTACGCCAAACAATGTCTAGTTGAGAGGCCGATAAGAAAGTTAAAAAAGTTTACACATATTGTGCAAACTGTGAGGGCAGTCTGGGCTATTGTCTTAGGTGCTTCAACAAAGATCATGAAATGCAATAGTTTTATATTCGCTAAATAGCATACACTGTTTATATATGTCAGACATATCTAAATAAATAATCATTTTGTAAATTTTCTTACGAATTATATCCTTTTGTTTTAAAAACAAAATATGTGTTATACATATTTTTTTAATAAAACGTTAAATACGAGATATTCATTACCTGCACTAGCGTTATTTAGAATACTAATAAATAATGATAATATTGAGGTTTTTTGAATATGAAACTTGTTTTCGTATCATACAGGCCAAAAAATGGTAAATAATTTACGGGACATATAAGTCCCGTATAGCACTGTAGAGAAGTAGTCAACGGGATATATATGTCTCGTATAGCACTCTGAGAAACCTCATCAAAAGCCTTGTCGCACTGAACGTGTTAAACCGCCTTTAAAAAATACTGGTCCAATAATTGAGTTTCGAAAAATACCACACCAAACATTGATTGAAGTATGACCATGTATATGAAGACATAACATGTATATATTGTTGTAATCGGAAAAGCATGTAGATTTCAAAAATTGAAAAATAAATAGGGTGTTCCATTTAAAAAAACATAAGTTTGGTCTAGATCTTCGGAGCGCGAGATTCGATCGTTTTTCTAAGTACATATCTGAGATCGCAGTAAGATTTCCTACAAGTTTTGTATTTTAAAATTTTTTCTAATTCAAGTAATAAAACAGTTAAGGGGGATAGAATGTTATGTGGATAACTGTGTACATTGCAATTTATTCTTAGTAAATGTATTTTTTGTACATTGATATCGATAACGATTGAACCAGAAAATTGATGACTAGAAAAATATGAATATATTGTTTCGAATGAAATTTATCCTAGTCATTAGCAGCATTCAAATAACAATTCTTCAAGTTTAATTATTAACGCCACTAACGTTCACTATGTGTTCAATAAATCATATTAATAATCCTCTCTAATGTATTAGGTTTTTTTAATTTATAGCGACATCGACTTCATCTCATGAATGTTCCTCGTAATTCTTGTTAACCCTTATAACCCTGGTAACCTTGTAACCCTTATAACATGTTTAAACTTGTTGTCTAAACATGTGCAATTTTTAGAACTTCTACTATTGGATATTATTTTATTCTATATAGAAGCCTCACGTACGGTTCTATTTATCTTAAGGTACACGTATTGCTCAGGTCAGTAGCTTGTATTACACTCGAGACTTGAGAACTTTTTAGGTTGCACATAAACGTGAAATGCGCAATACATTCAGACCTAGCGTAGAGTAGAATATTAGATAATGTGATATTTTCAGCAAGGGAATTCCTCTTCTACAACACTGTTAAATAGTATGAGACAAATTCTGTAGACAATGTACATGACTTGTCCAGATGGTTTGAAGTTCATCGACTCCATCGTCTAACATTATATAAGGTGTCCCATTTAAAATGAAACATCGGAAAGAACTGTTGAAACAATTATTTTATAGGAAAGACGGCGAGACATAAATTTTTGTTTTCAAAGGAGGATATTTTATTTGCTATTGTCTCTGGCATTCCCTCCCGCAAATAACTACCTCCTTAATATATTCAAATAGGAATAAAGGTTGTATACATTTATTCATCTTTAAGGATAGGATACCATAAAAAAACTGTAAAAACGGATAACATTTACTTTTGGCGTGCGTGGTTTTTATCATAAAAAAATAACCTGGTGTATTTTATTCCTTTATCAACAGCTAATTCAGTCTCTCGCAGTATATATTAGGTATTTGTGATCAATAGCATTTCCAGATAATTCGTCCAATATTGATTAATTCTCTCAAAGAAAGAAAAGAATTGCTGGATTTGTGTTAGTGCAATAACCATTATCGCATAGAATTAGCTAGCAGTTTAATAAACGTTTTACTTATAAAAAACGTTCAAATCAAAAACATAATGGAACTGGTTCATTAGAAAATATAAAACATCGTCGCGCATGTACCGTAACCAATTAAGGTGATCAAATCGGTGTACCTGGCCTTCTAGAAGTTGATCGAACTCTATGTAAAGTAGCTGTCTCAAGAATATGGAGCAGCCAGATGTTGTGTTCATAGAATCCTTAAATTAGCAGGATTCTATCCCTACAATATTAGCCTTCTACATGAGCTAAATAATGACTGAGATCGTTACTCACTGGTTTGATAGCCTTATATCGACCGTACTTGAGGAAATCAGATTTTTTGGGGTTTTATCGAATACGATCAGAGAAGAGCTTTATAACATTTGATTTTCAGATAATTGTATAATTTTATATTATGCGAGCTGTCAACAGACACAATTGCAGATATTAGTTAGACGAAAACAGTTATCTGTATAGAGAACATCATACGTAAAGACTACAAAAATTTAATGTATGAGAAAACTAGAGATATTACAGGCAGTTTGTGTATAGTTCTAAGAACGATTGTACTACTAACAATAAATGGAAGTCAATGGTGGTCACTTTGAAGCCTTAGTTAAATAAATAATAACTTTATAATAAATAATTATTGTGTTAACTAACTACTTTTTTATTTATATATTATGTTTACTTCCTATGTTTGTATTTTCTCATTGATAAAATTGTAAAATTACAAGTCTAGTTGGCATAGTTAGTCAGCCAGTTAGTCCCATGTAGCACAGATGCGTTTCTGAAAAATTATTCACCGCGATTATCAGAATCAAAAGGTTTCTCTAATTATTTATGACGTGAGCTGTTTTCCCATTTTAATATTTCAAGTGGTTATTTCTTTGTGGGAGGGATGTAATAGTAACGATTTTATGTCAAGAGATATGGCTCTTAAAAAAATTAACGTATCACCGCATTCTTTTATAAAAATGTTTAAAAGTCATTCTAACAGTAATTTTAACAGTCATTTGGAATATTTCATTTTAAATGGCGGTGTAAATCTATGTAAATAGAATTTTTGCCACCTTTTACATATAACTGTCAGAGATCCATTAAATAAGGCTTACTTGCCCAAGTGAATACTAGTTTACCGTATTTATTCTCGTAAATATGCATTTAACGAAACTCATTTATTACATAAGATTTTGATAAACATAAATCATAACTGTAGTGTTCTCCAGTCGGCAATAAATAACCTCTCGGTACCATTTTCCTTAGTTAATGATCAAGTCTGGGTGCAAAAAAGTCCCAAAGTGCTGCAAATCATTATTTAATCTCCAGTTTTAAATTAGATACCATATCCATATAGCCGTTCACAGAACAATTCAATTCGGTATCTGCTGATTCAACAACGAAAGTTTTCCAATCCGACGTTAATCTGCGGGCATTCGTATTGGTTTTCATTGCGTGTTGCGATGATCAATCGAAGGTATCAGTGTGCGGTTTTCCCTTTCGACGGTGTCCCATTTCATCTAAAACGTAGCACTTGATGAAGTACGCAATGTGATCTTACTGTATTAATATAAATTCATATGCTTAATGAAATATCAAAAATGTTTCAGGTGGGTAGGGAAATGGAAGTTGGATAAAAAATAGTATTTAGATAATGTGAATAGTAGTAAAAGATAAAATGTATAAATATAGGCGTGTAACTGGATGTGTGAAATATTTATACACTGGGCACAAAAATTAAGGGATGTAAAGAAATCCAAAATTATTATGTGATATTTAAAGGGCTGTAACTTGGAGAAAAATAGTCGCAGAGCAATTTTAGAAAAAGAAAATTAAAGATTCTCGTTTCTAGTTTTCAGATATTGAAAGTATAAAATTTTACCAATGTCAGTTTTTGAGTAATGATAACAAAATCATCGGAAAAGGAATTTTCCAAATTTTTACTTGCATTTCAAAAGGTAAATCGACTTCAATAAATAAATTTTATCTATGATTCTATTATAATGCTTTTATATGATTTTAGTCTCTTTAATTTGATCTATCTAAAAGGGTTGTTTGATGATTTTTTATTGAGTTATTTTTGTTCAAAGTAAAAAAATTTAGTTTTAACTTTGGCAATTAATTACTCGGGAAATAGTGATCGTACAGAAAATTCAGCTAGGATTTTAAAAACTGAAAAGTATTCTTTATAAGTTGTAGTTATTGGTTTAAAAAGAAATTGTTTCGGTGCCAGAATATTTATTGAAAAAGAGGTAACCAATTACGTATATAGGAATATTCGCTTAACTTGACATAACTGTGCAAATAATGGATAGACTAAGAATGTTCACTATTTTTTTCAACCCCAGATTATCTTAAAGAAGCCCTAAAAATTAAAAAGCGCTGTGATTTTTTGATTATATTCGGAATGATTGAATTTGTTATTTTTGCTAAAAATGATGAATTTTTCATTTTTTATTCATTTTTTGAGGTTGAAAATATTTTTTAGCAATAATCCATATTTCTTTTATCAATATTTTTAAAAATATTAATTGTTGTAAGACAAAAAAAAATATTTCTTAAAAAGTCAAAACTGAGTTTTTGTTTTTGAATGACAATAATACAGCGAATAGTAATTATACAAGGCTTTTGCAAACGACACCGTTCGAATATCGGTTGCTTGTTCGAGTTGACATTAGTCGTTGTTTCTATTGGTCGTAGTGTACGGAGACATAAGATTTATAGGTGAAAAAAAATATCTTTAACGATGTTTTATTTATCAAATGATAATTACATACAAGCTACATATTTGCACTTCTCGTTAGCTATGCTTGGGGGGTTCTTCAAAACCACATAATCTAAGGAATAGAAGGAATAGGAGCGCAAGTGACAATGAGAAATACGATATAACTATTTTGACTTATTTTAGAACTTCTTCAAGTTTCTCTACATGGGATGCAACTAAATGCTTCAAGACGTAAAACACGAAACAGAAATTTAGACTGTCTAAAGTACATCTGGTACAAAATCTACAGCCAGTCGAGTTCAAAAATTGAATACACTTATGCCATTGATGCTGAAATGAAAGAAAATAATATTTTATGTTTATTTTATAGAGCATTAAATCGAACTTTCATCGAAATAGTTGAATTGTTGCAATCGACATAGTTGTCTCATATCGGAAACGGAATCGTATTCATTTTCCTTATACCTTTGAACATTTTGGAAAATATAATGTATATACTTATACTAAATATTAATTTTTCGAAAACTGACGTAACAAAGTAGGTGAGCGGTTCATCATACTCAGAATCAAAATCACCATCAGACTGTAAAGTACACCGGCTTGCTGTATATTTTCTTAGAATATGAACTACTCTTCGTAGTCATTCTGCTGAGACGTATCAGGTATATCATCATCTCTTTCAGAATGACACGTTACACTTAGCTAACGTATAAGCAAGCTCCTGAAAATGTTTTGCTGTCATAAAGTTCAAATCCATTTCCGAACCAATTATCTCTATCTTATAAGTGATTCTTAAATTAGTTCAGTTAGCTAGAGGGCGTAATAATCCTTATACATTTCCTGAAATGGTATCATAAGAAATACTGCTATGAAAGCATGAATACGCGAATATCATACATACTATCATTTGTCTGAAGAGTATAAATTCACGTACATAACACCTCACAAACGAAGCAAAAAAAAAGTTAATTTGATCAATTATATCCATTTAGCACGTCACAAAAATTTACTGAATTTTCTCTTACCATGTTGCAGGAAATTATGAAATATTACCCACTTACTAAACAAAAGTACAAACCTATTTATTCAAATAAAGGCTCTACTGTAAGTGAAATTGTAAGAATTGTAACGAATCTGACAGATTTTGGATTAGCACATCGATTGCAACTGTCACATACCAAACTCAAACAAATGATTCATACATCCATGATAACACAACAAGTATTGTTGTATTGTGATGGATGTATGAATCGATCGATCTACGAGTATGCTTAAACGAATTAAAGCTAAAGGTGGCCAAAGAGTTATTAGTAAAGTAAAAATTACAGTGTATGAATATAAAAACATTATCGCATTTTTGTGTTCAACGAGCAAAGGAATTGCAATTAAATATTATTATTTTCTATAAGATTATAGACTTGATCATGTCTTTATTTTGACAGATCAGTTAGATAATCTAAAAGTTTATCTGAGTCTGTTGGAAGGCAGTTAATAATGATAAGTGCATTTCTCAATGATTATTAATTTTGCAAAGAGTAATGTTGATGCACGTCTTTTATTTGAAGTCATTGACATGATTACTGACTAAAGATGTTCATTTGAGTGAGCCAAGCGATCACAAAAGGTCACCGTTCTGTTGCTAGTAATATAAAGAATCCTGGAAACATATCTTTTGCTTCTATAAACTACTATAATCGGCGATTGATTTGTATACGATTTATTGTGCCTATTGTTTCCTACCCTGTCTGTTACGCGATGAATGAATAAGAGAAACAAATAAAAATAGTAATATATGATTTTGGTCAAACATGCATGTTTTATAAAAATCTTACCCTATTACTATATTAGACTTAGAGTAATGCTATGCAGTATAATATTATAATTCAGGCCATTGATATACAGGATGTTATGTTTAAGAAAGGGTATACCTAAAATAATTGAGGTTATCGCGTAACTAAATCCTTTCGTGCTTAATCATAAAACTACATTGTATTATGTATCACATTTTCTGAGACTTGCAAAGCTTTCAAGAAAAACACTTATTGGAACCTTCCTGCTGCCTAAGCAACATAAAGGTTTTAAATACAGAAATATTCAGATAAACATTCAGTAATTTCGTTAGTCTTCAATACTCCTTAAAATAATCCTAGAATTATTATTAAGAAATATTTAAGAAGCCGTTAAGTAGTCTCAATTAATTCTCAAGTAATCATCGAAAAAGTCTTCATGTTTAAAGTATAAAAAGAGGTTACTCTTTTTTTGACATAAATAGATGTTAAAATCGTAGAGTGAAATAAAAATACTTTTTAAGAAGTTAATCTAATAAAAAGTGATATAAAATGTATATACTTGACTAAATGATGTTTGGGTAAAAGGTATTGTTTAATATTATTTTTAAATAAGTTACCTACGCGACTTACTTGAAAATTGTTTTTAGTAAACGGTATCAATGAATTATTAATAGAATGATCATTACCCTATAATTTACAGGTTTTAATTTTAACATCGTAGTATTAACGTAACAACTGTAATGACATAATGATGGATTTAATTAAATATGAAGTCATTCTATATAAAGATGATAATACGTATATTATCGCCATTATAGTTCATTATTCCATTATGTATTCGTCTTGTTATAAGGTTTAGTAAACCATGGATGCCCTGACAATAATGAATAGGTCCATTATGTTCCATTACTGGGAAACTTTGACATCCTAAGGATCTAATGGAATACTTACTGTTAATATTTACTGTTCGTTTTCCGCCAGATAAAAACTCGTTTGTTGGCTTCCGTAGCCTTAATCTGTATTATTATTATTATTATTTTAGAAAAATACTTTAAAAGGATTTAATAAGGTTGTCCCATAAATTTAAATTACGTTATGTACAGTGTTCCTAATATTATTGAAGTCGACTAAGCTAGATGTTTGTAAACTGGGAAATTTATTATAGATGAGAGATCTTAATAAACACGAAAGGACATGGTATTTTGTAATAATGACTCACCAAATTCAATTTTTAGTAGCGTATTTCTTAAAATATAATTAATTCATATAAGGTGATTCGTCCAGAGGGGTATGACGTCATCAACATTTTTTAAAGGCAACCCTCTCGTTTTATTATGGAGTGTGAAAGCGCGCATTGTTTTACATACGCTACAGTAATAATTATATTAGCGTGAGTATAGGTTAGAACAACAAAATTATGCGAAACGATTTTACAATTTCAAAATACTAAATATAATGGAAATGATTATTTAAAAAAATAACTAAATCAAATGTTTAATTTATGCACCTTTGGCTGCATAAATCAAATGTTTAATTTATGAACCTTTGGCTGCCTGACAGTAACCTCAGCGAGCAATAATGTTTTTTATTACTGTCAAATATAAACTAGAAATCGTACTTAAAATCCTCGATGATGATGATGAAGTATCAAACTCCCCAGAAAGCACTTCACTATCACACTCAGAGGCATTTTACGCCGGCTATACAAAGTGCAAGGAAGTTTGTACACTTGTCAGTGTATGCAGCAAGTCATGATAAAGAAAGCATCATAAGATATTTTTCTTTAAAGTCTTTCCCTGTAGAGCTAAGTTCATCAAAGAAGCTTTTCAAATAATAATCTTAAATTATACAGAAAATTTCTAAAAAATTGTCTACATTGACTAAAATTTTCTTGTTTAAACTTATCACGACCAGATGACAAACGAGCAGACTGAATATAATTAATACAGAATATTTTATACATATTTAATGATGTTTCTAGTTCTACAGTAGGAATCATCAGTCTACACAGGCAGCTATATTTATGCTACCATTCTATGCTAATTTTTTACCTTCAACTACATACACATTTTGGTATTAAAAGATACACACGAAGATTATAGATTATTGATTGGAAAACAAATAGAGCAATTTAATTGTAAGGAGGAAACACGTGAAACCTGGTAGTACTTAAATCGAAAAGAGAACTATTTTAATAGTATATATTTTTCAGTTAAGTTCATAGTGGAACCCAAAAATAAATCTTGAGGAAAATAAACCAAATTGTCTATGAAGGCTCTGTAAAAAATCGCATGATTCTGTGCAGATAGTACAAGATGTAGAAGGCTAAGATGATAAAGGAGCATAGTTTGACTAAATAAATTAGATCAGATTATTTTGAAAACTGAAAAATGTGATATTATACTTTATTATGAGGGGATACCCAAAAGAAACCGAACTGATGTAGAGTTTTTGTAGTACCGCTTTCTGCCGTTAGGAGCGTACAGAGCTACCATTTCCGAGTCAGTAAGCTAAGCGTCGTCGCTAAATTTCGTTCCGTTCGGTTTGTGTGATTTCTTCAGTGAGAGTTTTTTGTGTGCTCGTCGTTTTTGCAATGGCTGATTCTCATGAACAGCGCACAGTCGTAAAGGTTCTTGCTGGGAAAGACTGGCACAGAAACTCTTGAAATGTCAAAAGTGGCCTATAAAGATGATGCTATTGGAAAAACTCAAGTGTTTGAGTGGTTTTACCGTTTCACAAGAGATGAAATGTCAATTGATGACAAACCTCTGGTCGTTCTTCCACGGCTCGAACCCATGAAAATGTTGAAAATAATCGCGAAATTATCCTGGATTATCGACGAAGGACCATTGACGAAGTTGTGGAGCTATCTGAAGGGATTTAAAGTTTAGTTCAGCGAATTTTAACGGAAGATATGGGGACAAAAAGAGTAGCTGCCAAATTCATGCATCGACTATCATGTCTGTATGCCAATGTTTGACCAAAAATGGCATGATCCCTCTGCTCGTCCCTCCTAGTCACCTGATCTTGCCTCCTATGACTTTTTTTATTTCCCCAAATGAAAAGGGACATGATATGAGAGCGTTTGGTGGACGGTACTGAGGTAAAAAAAACGACGGAAGCGCTGTCGGGCACCACAGAAGGAATTCAAAAATGTTTTGTGCAATGGAATAAAAAGTGAAACATGTATTCTAGTGCCAGTGGAGGGCACTTTGAACGGGATTGAAGGTTTTTTTGATTAAAAAGTAAATAAAAAAAATTAAGTAAAAGAATTAATTTCGGTTCTTTTCGGTACCCTCTCGCATAATGCGCCTCCTATCACTTGTTGTTATTTTTATTTTCTCTAATGTTCTATATTTTACCTTGTGAACAAAGAACCAGAAGACATCGTAATAGACTAACTAATGTAATAAGGAACTGTGATTGTATATTACAACAAAAAGTAATACCAAGATTGTACAACGTTCAGCAAGATTTTCTGAAATTAAATCCTGATTACAAAGAAATATTCGATACAAATTAATAGCTACTACCTAGCATACTGAATGGGGGGATTTTATGGATTTCTATCACTTTTCTAATTAAAAAGTGACAAGAGTAAATCTGAATAACAAAGTGATGCCAATTTTATCTGATACTAATAAATATATCACGGAAGTAGGAAATTGCATTATTCCCTTGAAGTTATTTTAGCCGCAGAATTTGTTTTTCAAAGTTAAATTAAAACTGTCTACGTTAATGACTAGCATTAGTTCTCAAAATCCGGGCTTTAGAGCAAATCGGCTTAACAGGAATTTGGTAAGCATCCACTCCATGAAGTTCATGCTGTTTAATGAATAATAATTCCGTGTTCATAATTCCGTGTTCATAATAGCACAACAATACTGAATACGGTAAATATAGAATTTCAGTGAATGGTTCGGAATGTAGTATAAGAGACGATTACTGGAAGCTTATAATTGAATAGCAGCATAAGATTTGACATAATTAGTATAAATTGTTATTCAACTTTGATTTTATATATGGTAGCAAAATAACTCAAATACAATTTTAAATTCATAACGTTAAAAAGAGCTCTGAGATGTATCAAATGTCAAATAAATGGAGTTATGAGATATCTCATAATATAGTATATTAATAAATTCAGAGCGATGTTTGTAAGATGAAAGGCATAAAAAGAAACAAAGAGGGTAAAGTAGGGACTGAAACTCAAACTGTCTGGATGATTTCTTGGGAAAATGCTTAGGCACACTGACTTTTATTTCAAACAAAACATTTCTGGTATTCATCATATTTCTATTTTATTCATAAACAGTGTTCAAGAACAATTTTTAACAATCTCAATATTATATAAGATTATTAAAAATTGATGCCTTTATTTGTATTTTATAACCCTTATTATTTGTATAATCTTTATTTTATATAAGACAATTTATATTCATTTAATGCTATCTGCTAAATCCGATACACCATGAGGACTGGCATTATTATTAATAAAAAATATACAAATTTAGACCTTATACGATAAGAAAACAACAACTTCAATCAACCAACCCTGAAAAACGCCTACACTTTTCTAATTGGTATTGCAATTTAGCGTCGAAGAGTTAGATAATATTTATTACACAGGCCAACAAATATTTTGTAATCAGACTTTCTTTGACTTTTCGGCTTAGTTATATACCATGAACTACAGAAACACTGTTTGTGTTGTATCATATCAAGTATTATTTTCTATCAATCACGCACCAGTATTTGTAAATGTACATTGTACGATAATTTGTAGTTTTTAAAACCGATGTCCTATAAAATTAAATTTTGCCTCAATCTTTGCGGTGCCTCTGTGTTTAATCGGTTTGAAGTATACAGACAAGTGTGGGGAATTTACCGAAACAGAGTTGGGTGGTGGGAATATTTCGGTTTTATACTATTTGCGTATTTACATAATCGCTGTAGTACATTTTTAATGTGTGTACGTTTACTCGTGACATCGCATCGTGTGTTTTATTTTGTTTTAAAAATGCCTAGAAGTTGTAAAAGTACACCAAATACATTTTGTTATAAACTTAACATCTGGTTCAAGAAACGTTGTTTTGCAAATTTGGTTGATCCGCAAAAAATTCTCCATGAAATGCTGCCACTTCATATTAAATTAGGATTAATGAAGCAGTATGTAAAAGCTATAAACAAAAATGGGAATTATTTTATGTACTTATGTAGCAAATTTCCAGCTCTTTCTCAAGCAAACTTAAGGGAAGGCATTTTCGTAGAACCACAAATAAGAAAATTAATGCAGGATCAACAGTTTGAAGAAAAAATGACAGAAATTGAAAAAGAATTTTGGATATGCTTTAAAAATGTAACAGAAATTGTCAACAAAATGCTAGATAAGTTTTAGCAACTTGGTTGTAATATGAGCAATAACAATTTTCTGCATGTTCATCTGGACTATTTTCCAGAAAATCTTGGTGTTGTTAGTGAGGAGCAAGGTGAAAAGTTCCATCAAGACATAAAGGAGATAGAAAGGAGGTACCACGGTCGATGGGATGAAGCGATGATTGAAAAAGTACAAAGCGAAGTTTTTTGTTAAAGAGAGAGAAATTTTCAAAGAAAAAAGAAATTAGAGACTCAAAATTATTTGTGTTGTTTCTATTTACTATGCCCTTGAATTTTTATTAAATTCAATATAAATATTACTTGAATGTTTATTAAATATAATGTTTATTAAAATGTAATTTTTCCTTTATTTTAATTTTTTTTGATTATTCAGTTGATCAAATATCTTACGTAAGGGGTAAAAACGGTAGATATGAAATCAGCGTAAATACATAACTCACCTATAATCACTTATCAAAATCAGATTAACTTTCAAAATGTCAAAATTTGTAGGCCCATGTTATTGTTTAGAAATATAATTTGAACAAACGAAGCATATATTACTAGTATTTTTAAGTCTTTAAATTAGTCATTAAAACCTTAGTTTTAGTGATTTTGTGTACTATATTATAGTAATTACATCTTAACCTACCAAAGTTATGGAGAAAAGCTGAATACTCAACATTATTATGAAATTTCCCACACTATGAAATCATCACATGATTGCAGAGTTTTTAGACAAATTTCTGCTGAATGAGGGACGAAATTAATTTTTTCAACACTAGCATCACCACCTTATAACACTAAAATTGTATTCATAGAATTGTTATCTACCTTTTCAATTGTTAATTTGTTAATTTTGAAGATAACTTGATAGAAATGAATGGTTCAGTAATGTGGCTATTACGTTTGCTGGATATCACAGCTAGATATTTTTTTTTGGGCTTCATGATTGCCCAAACAATCATAAAGGATACAAAAGGAGGAATGGACAAGGAATAAACGAGGAATGGACAAGAAATGGGCGAAGAATGGACGACGAATGGGCGAGGACTAAGCGAGGAATGGGCGATGAATGAGCGAGGAATGGGCTAGGAATAGGCGATGAATGAGCGAGGAATGGGCTAGGAATAGGCGAGGAATGGGCGAGGAATGGGCGAAGAATGAGCGAAGAATGGGCGAGCAATGGACGAGGACTTGACGGGAGGCTTATATACTATACCTGATATAGTTAACGAAATCCCTATAAAAATAAACAATATTGAAATTTGCACATCCGATACACGTGGTATGAATAAAAAGAAAGTACTCAATCTTTCTTAATACGAAATTATTATTAACATTGCAGATAGTCGTAGTCGTTGATTCAGTGAAAATATAACACCGCCTTGAAGTTTATTATTAACGAAGAAAATTGGGCTTAAAATACGAGACTATTAATAGTACAGGAAACTAGAACCTATTACCTCAACATAGATTATCGAAGTTAGTTAAGAATTTAGCAGTTACCAGCTAGGTGTGTGGCTGTATTTAGCTAAAAGACTAATTTATTTCTTTCAAACTAATTTTTATTGTTCTTCGAATAACATAACATACAATTCATACAATTATAACAAATTATTTATTTGCGACACTAGTCGCTATCATTTTCCTAATTTTATGAATCCAACGTACAATCATTATTCAAGTATGATGAATGTAGTAACTCAGTGATTGTTTAATTAACATTAAAATTAAGACACGTACAAAATGTGTGTTAATAGAAAACATTTTGATTATGCCAATAAAATTATTTATTTATAAACGTTCTTTCTTTTATTGCTAATATTGTCTGAAATTGTAATTTATATAGTAAAGTTTTGACATAAAGAGTATTTATTCATACATGAAGTTAGAATAAGGATTCGAAGGTAGTGTTTACTTTTCCGCACTCCACTAGACGCGCAAAAGTAATGTAATCGTGTAAAGAAAAATTGAAAAAACCAAATAGTTTTGGGTTTATTTTTCGTTTTTCGGCATAAAAACAAAAAAAATGGTTTTCAAAAATTTTTTGCTGGGTGTGTCGTCGTTGTCGTTGCATTAAAATTTCCTGTTAGCACAATAACTCAACTAAATCGTGTCGGATCGATCGAGTCTTGACTGATTCTGATCGGGGACGACTCCCATGACACCTATTGATTTTGAGGTGGATATAACACACTCTACCATGTACATGGGTCATGAAAAAGTACAATGGTGGACTATTTGAGAAATTTTTTTTGTTAGCACAGTAACTCAATTAAATCGTGTCGGATCTATCGCGTTTTGGCTGATTCTGATTGGAGACGTCCACCAAATGATACCTTTGAGATTTGAGATAGATAGAACATACCTTACCATGTACATGGGTCATGAGAAAGTACAATGGTGGACTATTTGAGAATTTTTTTTGTTAGCACGGTTACTCAATTAAATCGTATCGGATCGATCGTGTTTCGACTGATTCCGATTAGGGACATCTACCAGACGACATCTATTGATTGTACGGTGGATAGGACACACCCCACCCTGTCCATGGGTCATGAGAAAGCACGATGGTGGGCTATTTGAAAAATGTAAAACTGTGGCATAAAACACATATTCTGCATTTATGTGTTGGCTTATTTTTTCTCGGCCACTCAATTTCGAGGTAGAGATGTTCCATGTGCGAAAAATTCTGTTTAAGGTTTTAAAACTGTTTATTTAATAACTACTTGCTCAAGTTGCTGTATCTGTCCTATAATATAAGGTTTCCTTTAGACGATTCAGCGTTACCAATTCGCTTTGGCGTTTACTACTGTCTCTATATAAAATTGAAGAAATGGGTAATGCATGTCTAATTTAATACCTCTCATATATTACCATATTATACTGGCGTTTACTTTTATTTTATTTACCTTCCGCTCGAACAGAGTTATTGAAATATTCACTTGTTTGCAGTATCTGTTTACACTGTATCCAATTTCAGGTAAATTTGGCTACTTTATTCGAATCTGTGTAACGCTATTTGTATTCCATCTTATTCATGTACATAGGATGTAGGTTATTCCATTTCCTGTTCATATTTTTCATATTTATATAAAATCCGTTCATCGATTGATTACACTTCATATCCAGTAGTGCTTTCTTATTTATATTCCTATAACATAATTAAATCTATTTATCTACGTTGAATAATATGTGTATTTATATCCAGCGTAGTGATAAAATTTTACACAAATTCATAAATTAAATGGTTTATTGAAAAACTGTGAAACACGTCTGCAACTTTTGTGGTGTTACGTCATTAGTTAAGTTTTGAATATCTACCAAGGCTTTACAAATAGTTCAACTCTGTTGTTAATAATATATTATCATTTAACATACATCTTTGTTTAATCTACTTTTTCATAAAAGAAGATAGCTAATAAAAAAAGAAATTCGTGAAGAATCTCATAAATTAGATGAAACATTAAATTCTACTATTGATTGTATTAAACCCATAACGGTCTTGACTCTTCACAAAAATTGTGGAACAATTTTTTTGCCTTACGTCGATTGAGATTGAGATACACCTCCCATTTTTCGGTGCAGTTATCTGTCGTAAATCTGTACATTTAACTGAACTGAAGGTTGTGTAGCCTACGCTCAGTTTTCACCTCAATTCTGTCCGATTTTTCTTCAGTTCTTTCATAACTTTCGACAGGTTTGGTTCAAAGAGCGTTTGATTAAAAAAATAAATAAACTTCAATGGGTGACAGAGAAAGATAAGCCGCAGTTTGTTGTATAACTGCAGCTGTGTTGCTAGAAAAAGAAGGAAAAAACGCCGTGAAAGTTGGTGCAAAGATTGATTGATATAAACGCCAAAAGCGCTTTTTTCTTAAACCGTGGCCATCATGTACATAAACAGGACGTCAACTGAACAAACCGTACGATAAACTGCATAAGCTACGCATATTATCGTTGCAGGAGAGGGTGCAAATGCACAGAGTTTTCATCTACGTAAATACCGGTCTAAACTGTGCAGCTTACACTCAGACAGTTTTTCGTTCAGGCATGACGTCACAGCTGATAAACTGCGCAGATAAGCTGAAGGCATGCAGCCGCCTTCACGATTAAGAGGGCAAATTTTAAATTTTTTATTCATTAAATTCCAATTCCTTGTAGCAACGTTTATTCCTATAAAATAAAATTATATGGGCACTCTCACTATTGTCCTTCCAATATTTTAATTTGTTAGTTCGAAAATACTTTCGACAATCTTTGTAAATGTTTCCACTATATTGGCACCCGGAAATGCAGCGTAACCTTCATGATGGAATACTTATCAATAGTTAAACCTTTAGGAGGCACGTAAAAATCAGAAACAGCACCATGCCATAAAGCCACACAGGCAGAGGTAAGTTAGAATAGTTTGCCATCATAGCGCCAAATTTCAGCAATGATTTCGATGTGTTTGCTAGTTAAGAAAGTGACACTGCGTCGAAAAACTTTTCTAATGTACGAGTGGAGTAAACACAAGCATTTAAATCTGTTAAATCTCTTATTATTTAAAGCTCTTTTTAATTAAGTACCTTTAAAACACTATATTGATATTCTTCTGCATTATTTTACTTTCTTAGAGATGAAAAACTATATCAATTTAATTCTTGACTTTGAAGTTTCATAACTTGCCACACTATACATATTGTTAAGCTAACTACATAATTGTGTGTTATGTTTTAACTTTATATAACTTCCTATTAATGAGGTATAAAAATAAAGTTTTATCAAGGACTTCTAACGTAGTGTCTGTTAATAACGATACGTGTCGCTTATGCATTATATTCTGATCAATCCCCTTCGGTTGTGAGGTAATTTTCGAAGATTATAGCGGAGGCGTAAAATGATGAATACTTTCAATAAATCCACCGAATATGAAGAGGAAACTTTTAAAAATTCCTTCCACGTCGTCTCGATAAATCTCGTTATAGAAAAGTTGTAGATATTGTTACGGAAAGCACAAAGTTTGATAAGCTAATTAGTACAGGTCTATGTTCTTCTTTGTATTTTGACAGATTGTTTATTATATAAAACATTGGTGTAAAAGGATTTTCTACGTAAATCTACGAAGTAAGATTCGAAGTAAAGCGAAAATGTAAGTAAGATCAGTAAACTTTTCAAAACTTCGAAATCATTTAGTGTAGTGTCTGTATTAACAAAGAAATAGAGGCGAATAACGTAGAATTATGGCGAATTTGATATATTAACAGCATAATATGTTCTATATCTATGACTGAAAACTTAAAATTCTGCTATATTTACAAAAATTTTGGTAAAACAGTGATGATAAAATATTTAGTAATCCATTAGTTTTGTAAAAATTCCATCGGTGCTTTGATCCAGACTGAAGAAGAGCAAGTAGTCCCCGAATAACAAAGCTATTACATAATCGCTATACTTGCTAACCGCTTGGCGGTTTTGGTAGTTCCTTTCTCGATTTCCGACTTATATGTTACTGACATAGATCGTATCGATATAGATGTATACCGCGTGGGTTTTAATCGGCATTTGTCCTGGATCGGCGTACCGTGTACGGCACTGATGAGAACTAATAAGTTCGAAACAGCTGTATGTCGTTCGGTTTCCATCCGGAATAAATGTCGAATCCTACCCGTGGTGGGTTTTATTTTTTGAAACCTTGTCTGATCGTGCAGAAACACGAGAAAGGGGTCGAGAGTCGTTTTTAGGTATAATTCAATGCCTAGCGGGGCTTTAGTCCGAGGAGTATTTCTTTCCTATAGCGATTATGTAATAGCTTTGCTATTCGGGGACTACTTGCTAACCGCTTGGCGGTTTTGGTAGTTCCTTTCTCGATTTCCGACTTATATGTTACTGAGATGGATATGTTTGTCATAACCTGTATATCTAAACTTCCTCTCCCAATCCTTAAACTTCCCTAAAGAAAGCTGATTATATCGATCTATGTGCATAAAAAGTTCAAAGTTGATCTATGTCTCTAAATTGTTTTGAATTGGCATATTGGGATAACCATCATATAAAATAAAATAAATAACGGATCAGAATTATCACAGGGTTGATGAGAAATTAGATTTAGATTTAGAAATCAAGTAAAAGACTGTAAGAGTTATCCAGGAGCAGATGTAGACAGCGATCACAACTTGGTAGTCATGAAAGCTAGATTAAAGTTCAAAAATCTGAAAACCCGGAAGGATAAGAAACGTATAAATGTAGACATATTGAGGGATCAGAATATAAAAGATAAGTTCCAGGAGAAAACAGATCAATTAATAAATAAAACGAGTAAGGACGAAATCAAGAACGCAGAAACTGAGTGGGAGGGTATCAAGAATAGTCTAGCTTCCGCGGCTACGGACGTTTTAGGACACGATAAAAGGGAAGCTAGGAAGCCCTGGATAACGGACGAAATCTTAAACTTAATGCAAAAGAGACGAGGCTACAAAAACAGACGAGACGAAGAAGGACTGAAAACGTATAAGGCAATAAAGTGGGAAATCATTAGAAAATGTAGAAAAGCGAAAGAACAATGGATAGAGGAGAAATGCAAAGAAGTAGAAGATAAGTTGTAAGTAGGTAAGACCGATGAGGCTTACAAAATAATTAAGAGGAACTTCAGGGATGTAGGAACAATAAGTAGAAATGTTAGGAGTCAATCGGGGGACATACTGATAGGAAGAGAGGAGAAAGCGGACAGATGGAAGCAGTACTTAGGAAATTTATACGAGGGTCAGGAATTAGGAGAGATATTAGAGGAAGAATCTAGCATCGATAGGGAAGATGTAGGAAAACCTATATTGAGAGAGGAATTTGAAATAGCACTAAGGGGGCTAAAGAATAATAGAGCGCCGGGTGTAGATAAAATACAGGCGGAAATTTTGAAATGTGCGGGACAGAAAGTAGTAAATAGGATGTTTGAACTGGTAAAATATATATATACGAAACGGGCGAGATGCCGGAGGATTATAAGAGGAACATTATCGTTACTATACCGAAAAAGAGAGGAGCCGACAAATGCGAGAACTTTAGAACGATTAGCCTAACTTCCCATGCGTCAAAAATCTTAACTAGAATAGTGCAGAAGAGGATGGAAAATAGAGCGGAGGAAATACTAGGAGAAGACCAATTCGGGTTTAGGCGAAATAGGGGAACTCGCGAAGCTATTCTGGCGCTAAGAGTAATGTTAGAGAAAACAATAGAAAAAGGAAAGAACGCTTATATATGATTTGTAGATTTAGAAAAAGCTTTTGATAACGTAAGATGGGAAAAAATGTTCGAGATACTAAAGAGCGCGGGAATGAAGTATAGAGATAGGAGAGTAGTACACAATCTATACATAGAGCAAACTGCTGTTATAGAAGTAGAAGGGGAAGAAAGGGAAGTAGGTATTAGGAAAGGAGTAAGACAAGGATGTACGCTATCACCACTAATTTTTAATCTGTACATCGAAGATGCGATTAATGTGGTAAAAGATAGAGTGGATTTCGGGATTAAAGTACAGGGACAGAAACTAAAAATGCTGAGATTCGCGGATGATATAGCAGTATTAGCATCTAGTAAGGAGGAACTAGAATCAGCATTGAACGAAATGGAGACAGTGTTGACAGAGGAATACGGAATGAGGGTGAATAAAAACAAAACTAAAGTGTTACTGTGCAGAGGGCGCGAGAGCAGAGCAAAAACGAAAGTACAAATTAATAATGAAAGATTGGAGGAAGTTAAAGACTTCACTTATTTAGGAAGTAAAATAAATTGGGATGGAAGAAGCGATAAAGACATAAAACAAAGAATAGCGCAGGGTCGAGTAGCTTTTAACAAAAAGAAAGCACTTTTATGCTCGGGGGTAATAAACTTAGAAACAAGGAAGAGATTTTTGAAAACATATGTATGGGGCACGGCACTTTACGGCTGCAAAACCTGGACGGTAGGGGAAGCAAGTAGGAAGAAATTAGAAGCTTTTGAGATGTGGTGTTACCGAAGAATGATGAAAATACCATGGACTGATAGGGTTAGAAACGAAGAAGTATTGGAGAAAGTCGGCGAGAAAAGGAGTATGTGGAAAAACTTAAAGAAGAGAAGAGATAGAATGGTAGGCCACTTGCTGAGACATGGGGGAATAGTCCGCGATATTTTGGAGGCAGAAATAGGAGTGAAGAAAGGCAGAGGTAGGCCTAGATTAGACTACTGCTCGCAAATAGTAAGGGATGTAGGTTGTAGCACAATTAGCGAAATGCGTAGGTTAACACAAGATAGGAGAAGCTGGAGGTTAGCGTCCAACCAGTCTTAGGACTGATGACCTAATGATGATGATGATGAGAAATTGTTACAATAATACTTGTGATCTTTGTTCTCTAGTTTTGAATAATATCAGTACGCTTAGTTACTATTAACTAACAAATCGAAGTAATTTTGGGGAAAGGCATTATTTTATATACTAACCAGTGTATTGAAATAATTACCCGAACATGATTCTCCCCTTACGAGAATATTTTGTGCTAAAATAATGGCAAAATTGTGGAACTAAAGTAAGAACTTTCTTAATTTTTAGAAAGTACTGATTTTCTATAATTACATAACTTACCCTTATTTTTTTGACAACTTTAATTTGTGCATATATGTTTGTCGTATACAAAGGGGTTTCTCCTGTTACGCTTGACTAAACCAAATTTTTCTTTAGCCATCCTAAATTTATTTTAATATATTAAAACATACTTCACTCAGATGTTCTGCTTTACTGTAATTATTGAATATTTCATGGTGTTATATGGCTTTATACTGTGTTATATGGTGTTATGTGGTGGTATTCTATGATATTATATGGTATTATATAGTGTTGTGTGGTATTACATGATATTACATTATATTTTTTGAACACAGGGATTATTATGATTCGGTGAGTTCATATGGTATCAATATGGTAAGTTTATTTCATCGCTATTTGCCAAATAAATAAATTAAAAACATACCGTGGCTTGTATTTATGGCTAGGCTCAAATAGACTTCCGTTTATCGGAAAGATAAGAGAGTGTTTTATTTGGCAAATGGCGATGAAATGAATAGTATGTATAGGGACTTACTAGTGCCATTTATCATCTTTCTTAAGCTATTAGGTCGTTATTTTGGTGACTTACTGTCCGATGGCTACATGTACCTACTAACTACTTGATCTATTAAGGTTTTAATAATCATTGCTTGTATATCTTAAGAGTATGTGAATAACAATTTCGATATTTTCAGATACCACACTGAACGTACCAGTTTCGCTAAATAACATATTAAGGATGTAATCTATTTGTTTTTTGGTTCCTCCAACTCGTATTCTTCCATAACTAATTTTGTAACTATTGTAGGCATACGCAACCTCATACCATTATAGATAATTTGTGAGTAAAATTTATAAAATTGTATAACCTCAAATATTTAAAAATAAAACTTCAAGAAAGCTCTCTTATTATTTCAATAAACGCTTTGGCTAGTAAGTTTCGTTACAGCTATCCTTGTTTGCAATGAATGCACACAGGAACAGTTTCATATAGAACTTTCTTTATTCAAATATCCAATTCTATGAACTACTAACTTTGTGAAGAAAATCTCAATGACCAATAGCTTGCTTAATTATATAAAACTAGTTTTAATAGCAAAAATCATTCATGACATATCTGATTGTTAGCCGAAAGAAACACTTATTACCTTATTGTTCGTGAATGTTTCATTTGAAATTATCTTTCTTTATTTATCTTTCTTATATATCATTTCGAAGTTATTAATCAGTGGTACTGTTGGGTAATGTTTGAAGGTTATAGTTAAAATTTATGTTTAATATCGATATAAGCGATGGACTACCTGCGTAGCAGAAATATAATGATTGGTAAATGGACTTACTTGGAATAATTCCATTTAACACTGGATGCTGTTGTTGTGTTTGGTACGTGATGTGCTAAGTCAGTACCGGCACCTTATTCTGCCCGTGTACGATACGATATTCTTCTTTTCAGGCCTCCTGTACACTTCCGTTGCACTTCTACCCAAGGGCATAGGCGGCACTAACACAAGGGCATATTACACGGACATGGATTTGAATTTCTGGCGGGAAAAGTAAAGCCGTTCGGTACGAAACAGGTACAATAAGGAAAAGCGTGTCCCACTTTACTTCTGCGGGAAATATTAAATTATATTCGTGTTGAAATAGTATTGCCTTTTCTCTAACCAACCATAAAACTATTGAAATTTAGATAGGTATCATAAGTAAATTACCAAATGTTCTGCAAATAGTTTACATAGGCTTAAAGAAGGTATAAAACTTGATTGTTTTTACATAAAAAAATGTATCAAAATATAACTATTAAGTGTTTAAGTATTATCTGTTATGACATGTACAATAAATAAAAAAAATTAATAATATAGACCTTGAAGAAAGTATATGACGTTGGTAGGAAACTAAATTTTCTTCAGAATATTTCAGGGTCAACGTGAATTATTCCGAAATTCATTCACAACATATGTTTCAAACGATTTATTTTTTTTAATTTATTTATTTCCAATTTTCTGTTTAGTTTATAAGAAGTCGATAATATCCATTATAAGAAAGATCACCTTGTGTATATTACATAATATTGTAATAATATAAATGGGATAAATCACCGAGAGAAATTGTACCTACTAACTGTGTCAAATTGTTTATGTAATAGCGCATAAGAAATAGAACTCTGGATAATGTTAATTTATGGCGATTTACTGTTGACTGGTGAATAATGTAACAGCTGTGGCGAATAAGCGATCTACCGCAATGAAAATCCCCCTACTCGTTATGTTAATAAAACGTCGCGAATTTATTTGGATCATCTCATCTGGATGGAGATAAAAACGAGATACTTTTAAAAAATGTATCATTTATCATCGAAAGTACATCTTCCCCAGGGGCGGAGACCCCAAATTCTAGCTAACTAATTTCCTTTGGTGGTCCCTTATACAGCGTCGACTTAATTTTGACAGCTTATGAAAAATATCTTAAATACATCAAGTAAACAATAAACTACAGTGGAAATATGAATAAATGTGAAAAGGATATACCTGATTTGTAATCTAATAAGTGTGTCAATATGTAAATATTTCATATCATTTAAATATACAAGCGATAAGGCTGATCTTAAATCAGCCGCGATTAGAAAAAGTCAGATAAAATTTCAACATGTTAAAGTGCAAGGAGATTTAGGAACTATCCCTATGTGAATCATTGCAAATGATACATGACGTGGAACAAGTGTTACAGATGTTAAATAACGAGAGAGGTATTCGTGTTAAAGACAAAAAAGGTAAGAAAATTTGACAGTGTAATAAGGAGAACTCCATTAAAAAACTTCAGACACCATTTCTGCTATGCAAGTGTAATATCTTTAGATACCCAACGGATGTTTTCTTTACATATTAAGATGGGTTTTCACCGCTTTAGAGATGCAGTATGATGACGGCACAGAAAATACCTTAGAGGCCCTGAAACTTTTTGATAAAATCTCGTATAGTTTAATCAAAAAGTTCCAGGACTTATTTTATTATTATTATTTTATAACTGTGCATTGAAAATATTTATAGATCATTCAATATTGTCCCCTTCAAAGTACTTATCCTGGGAAGCTACATATTTTTCCAACCACCGTTTCCACTGCCGAAAAACACCTCTTCTGAGATACTGTCTTCTACTCCATTAGTGATTTTTTTAATATTATTGATTATGCCAAATCGTGGTTCTTTTAGGTGGTACTTGAGCTTTGAAATAAGACCACACAGACCAGATGAGGTGAGTAGGGAGGCTGGGGAATGAATGTCATGTTGCTTTTGTGCAAATAGCACGAATTACCAAAGAAGCGGATGCGAATGAGCAGGTGCCTTGCGGTGATGCAACATCCATGTCATTTTGCCTCAATTCAGGTTTTTGTTCCTCACAGTATCGCGCAATTTTCTCAGAGCTTCACAGTAACGAAAATATTAAATGGTCTTACTGTATTAAAGATATTTATGGTAAACAACACCCTTGTAGTTGAAATAATGAGTAAGCATAACTTTGAAGCTTAACTTCACATGGCAAACTTGTATCTTTTCACTACCATTGTGGTGATCTGCGGTCTTCATTTCTATGTCGTATCCAGAAACCAACGTACCTCGTTCGTATTCGGCCCCCGTTCGGGGACTTACTCGTCCCCGGTCTTTCAAAACGTTTCCATTGTCATTTGCAATTTGAAGAAGATTCTGACAAACTTCACACAAACAATTCGAGGTGTTTTTCTTCCTTAGTTATCAGCCTTGGGACAAACTTTGAAGCAACATGCAGTGTATATGCAGTTTTTCAGTTAGAATTTCCTAACATGAACCAAATAAAATTGTGCACTTCTCGACAGTTTATGGATGGTTAAACGACGATCTAACTTAGGTGCTTGGGCATCATGAGTGTCGTCCGTTCAGACTGGCGATCTATCCGAACGAGGATTGTCTACAAATAACACTGAATCTTCTTTGAACTTCCAATCATCATCATCATTAGGTCATCAGTCCTAAGACTGGTTGGACGCTAACCTCCAGCTTCTCCTATCTTGTGCTAACCTACGCATTTCGCTAATTGTGCTACAACCTACATCCCTTACTATTTGCGAGCAGTAGTCTAATCTAGGCCTACCTCTGCCTTTCTTCACTCCTATTTCTGCCTCCAAAATATCGCGGACTATTCCCCCATGTCTCAGCAAGTGGCCTACCATTCTATCTCTTCTCTTCTTTAAGTCTTTCCACATACTCCTTTTCTCGCCGACTTTCTCCAATACTTCTTCGTTTCTAACCCTATCAGTCCATGGTATTTTCATCATTCTTCGGTCACACCCGAACACCACATCTCAAAAGCTTCTAATTTCTTCCTACTTGCTTCCCCTACCGTCCAGGTTTCGCAGCCGTAAAGTGCCGTGCTCCATACATATGTTTTCAAAAATCTCTTCCTTGTTTCTAAGTTTAGTACCCCCGAGCATAAAAGTGCTTTCTTTTTGTTAAAAGCTACTCGACCCTGCGCTATTCTTTGTTTTATGTCTTTATCGCTTCTTCCATCCCAATTTATTTTACTTCCTAAATAAGTGAAGTCTTTAACTTCCTCCAATCTTTCATTATTAATTTGTACTTTCGTTTTTGCTCTGCTCTCGCGCCCTCTGCACACTAACACTTTAGTTTTGTTTTTATTCACCCTCATTCCGTATTCCTCTGTCAACACTGCCTCCATTTCGTTCAATGCTGATTCTAGTTCCTCCTTACTAGATGCTAATACTGCTATATCATCCGCGAATCTCAGCATTTTTAGTTTCTGTCCCTGTACTTTAATCCCGAAATCCACTCTATCTTTTACCACATTAATCGCCTCTTCGATGTACAGATTAAAAATTAGTGGTGATAGCGTACATCCTTGTCTTATTCCTTTCCTAATACCTACTTCCCTTTCCTCCCCTTCTACTTCTATAACAGCAGTTTGCTCTTTGTATAGATTGTGTACTACTCTCCTATCTCTATACTTCATTCCCGCGCTCTTTAGTATCTCGAACATTTTTTCCCATCTTACGTTATCAAAAGCTTTTTCTAAATCTACAAATCCTATATAAGCGTTCTTTCCTTTTTCTATTGTTTTCTCTAACATTACTCTTAGTGCCAGAATAGCTTCGCGAGTTCCCCTATTTCGCCTAAACCCGAATTGGTCTTCTCCTAGTATTTCCTCCGCTCTATTTTCCATCCTCTTCTGCACTATTCTAGTTAGGATTTTTGACGCATGGGAGTTAGGCTAATCGTTCTAAAGTTCTCGCATTTGTCGGCTCCTCTCTTTTTCGGTATAGTAACGATAATGTTCCTCTTATAATCCTCCGGCATGTCGCCCGTTTCGTATATGTATTTTACCAGTTCAAACATCCTATTTACTACTTTCTGTCCCGCACATTTCAAAATTTCCGCCTGTATTTTATCTACACCCGGCGCTCTATTATTCTTTAGCCCCCTTAGTGCTATTTCAAATTCCTCTCTCAATATAGGTTTTCCTACATCTTCCCTATCGATGCTAGATTCTTCCTCTAATATCTCTCCTAATTCCTGACCCTCATATAAATTTCCTAAGTACTGCTTCCATCTATCCGCTTTCTCCTCTGTTCCTATCAGTATGTCCCCCGATTGACTCCTAACATTTCTACTTATTGCTCCTATATCCCTGAAGTTCCTCTTAATTATTTTGTAAGCCTCATCGGTCTTACCTACTTGCAACTTATATTCTATTTCTTTGCATTTCTCCTCTATCCATTGTTCTTTCGCTTTTCTACATTTTCTAATGATTTCCCACTTTATTGCCTTATACGTTTTCAGTCCTTCTTCGTCTCGTCTGTTTTTGTAGTCTCGTCTCTTTTGCATTAAGTTTAAGATTTCGTCCGTTATCCAGGGCTTCCTAGCTTCCCTTTTATCGTGTCCTAAAACGTCCGTAGCCGCGGAATCTAGACTATTCTTGATACCCTCCCACTCAGTTTCTGCGTTCTTGATTTCGTCCTTACTCGCTTTATTTATTAACTGATCTGTTTTCTCCTGGAACTTATCTTTCATATTCTGATCCCTCAATATGTCTACATTTATACGTTTCTTATCCTTCCGGGTTTTCAAACTTCCAATACCATCCATAAAATTGTGAACGACTCAATCGTTCATCCCCAAACGTCTCCCGTAATATTTGAAAAATTTCTGTAAATATTTTTTCCAACTTCATGCTAAATTTGATACAAATTGGCTACACATTTTCTTAAGTTTTTAAAATCGTAAAATGAAAAAAACTTGGTTTACATGAGTATGTTTACAAGTAAGACGGTTATAGTAATTCTACAAAGTTGGGCGTTTTCTCGAGTATTCTCGTTGCAATTATACTGATTGCAAGCACACAGCTCGCTAACTATCCATTGACGAGCGACTTAAATAGTCCTGGAAAGGTCTCTTTTGTAATGGTACATATATTTAGCCGAGCTAGTTCGGATATTTAATGCCAACTGGGTAAATGTTACATATATTATAGATAATTATAACGTGTACATGGTTGCTTATATATGACACCGTCACTGATTCAAGTGGACAGTTCTACTTATAATTCACCTATTCTACTTATTATTCCTGTAGATATTGTAAATTACTTGGCTAATTTGTTAAATTTCAGCTTTTATTCATCTACTGAGGCCCTTCAGATTTGTGGTTTGTTGACAAATACATTTCGTTTAAATGTATTTATAAAATAATTACGAGGAATCAGGTCTGGTGATATTAGAGGCTATTATATGGATGCTCAACCTACTTCTTTTAAAAGCATTATACAAGTAATTCTGAATCTGCTAAATAAGATTCGGCTAGAACAAGTTATGTGGAAGGCAAGTGTGGCTGTCTGACTAAGTCCTTTATTTTACAAAAGGTTTCCTAAGGTAAAAACGGGGTGACCATGGAAGAATTGTAAATACCTTTTTTAATTAGGGGTTATTTTATATAAGAATAGGCCTTTTCATAATCAACTGCTTCTGTCTAGTTAACTGCCTATTGATATTGATGATGAATATGAAGAATAGGCCTTTTCATAATCAACTGCTTCTGTCTAGTTAACTGCCTATTGATATTGATGATAAACCTCACGTGGTGGAATCTGAAAAGAGTATTTTGTCAAATTATGAAGAATTTCCTCCAAAGTTTTAGAAAGTGAAATCTATGAAATCTTGATAGCTAAAAATGACCTATTGGAAATTAATTTCTGCTCTAGGATTTGAGATTGACATTAAATTAATTTGGGTCTTCTAATTAACGAAAATCATCTCTGTAATATTTTTGGCAACCACTGTATTCTTCAAAAGTTCTAGATGGATTAAGCGATAGGCATTAATTTTTGGTTAATCTCTTAACTCCAATATTAGAAAAGAAACAGATAGTATTTTTTTAGTATTACCACAAAACGGTTTACAACTTTACCTGTGGGAACATGTGTTTATAATATGTCATTGTGAAATTTAAAACAAAAAAGAAAACATGTTTGTTTTCTACATAACGTTAAATTACATAGAAAATTAACGTAATGAGATAAAATATCAATGAAGGATTTTTTTAAAGAATAGATTAGAGCATTATATGTAAAATAAGTTAATGAATAGAACAGGTCTTAGAATACATATGGGAAGCAGAATTCTGGCGCAATAATTTGTTTTTCATAAATCATAAAATAAACTAAAAGCAAATAAATAATTACATACCCATGTGAACTTACTAACAAGCCAAAAAAATATTTAAATGGCACCTTAAGATCAATTATTTATAAGTTAATTATAAAAATCTGCATTATATCTTAATTAGGTAGTGGCTCTACACCCAGGCAAATTCCTCAAACTTTTTCTGGCGTCATATGTAAAGCGTGAATATAAGTATCTAGTGGGAAATGCATTATGTTCAGCAACCTCTCAACTAAAATTATTATGTAGTTACAGCTAATTTTAAGGATACTACCAAAATCTGAATTATTTCTATATAACTGCAAGTAAACACACAAGTGGAGGGTCATTCATTATTTTCTTGGTTAAATCTGCGAATATCTTTACGGTAGCGCTATGATAGATAATGTAGTCAAATGTGTTGATTAACATAGGCCTTGTTGCTGAACAAGTATTCTTCTTTGTGATAACCGCAGGAATAAGAACTCCTATATGTTTAAGGTTTTAGAAGTTTTAATTTTAGCATAAATTTTTAGTGATGATTATGTACTGAAGTTTAGTGGAGGTAATATATTTTCGGCTAATAAATATGTTATTTAAAAATGTACATTCTTTTTCATGCAAATAAATTATTATTATTATTATTATATGACTCATAATTTGCTTCATATTGCTGATGTAGTAATTGGATATCGGAGGAAAATTGAGAACAATTAAGCAAAGTTGAAGTTTTTATATTTACAACAAAATATTTGTTCTGAATTAAAGAAAATAAAAAATAGTTATTCCAAATAAAAACTTCTATGTCAATCGTAATTTCTTCGATGACTTATCGATAAATCTGCCCATCGTGAGTGCAACATTAGTGGTGCTCCACTCGAGTAACTCTGCGGCCATCGAGATGCCGTCACATAGACTTAAGATATTTGAATTGATATAGGTACAGGCAATGCAGTGCCATTAAATTTAGCTTTGCCATGATGTTTAATAACCTACGTGTTATAGAAGTATACTAATACATATTATATGGTTATTATAACTTATACGTAGTGGATTATATACGGCACCTCCGCTGACAACGCATCCAAGTGGATCGATCTAATAATCGACTATAAAGTTTCTGCATATAAAACTGAATCTTCATGCATATTTCAGTTGTTGAATTCTTGGAAAATTATATATGAGAAATAGATTTTTCACTTTTATAAAAAAACGTTTCATCATCATGAGGTCATCAGTCCTAAGACTGGTTGAATGCTAACCTCCAGCTTCTCCTATCTTGTGCTAACCTACATCCCTTACTATTTGCGAGCAGTAGTCTAATCTAGGCCTACCTCTGCCTTTCTTCACTCCTATATTTGCCTCCAAAATATCGCGGACTATTCCCCCATGTCTCAGCAAAATGCCTACCATTTTTTCTCTTCTCTTCTTTATGTTTTTCCACATACTTCTTTTCTCGCCGACTTTCTCTAATACTTCTTCGTATCTAACCCTATCAGTCCACAGTATTTTCATCATTCTTCGGTAACACCACATCTCAGAAGCTTCTAATTTCTTCCTACTTGCTTCCCCTACCGTCCAGGTTTCACAGCCGTATAGTGCCGTGCTCCATACATACGTTTTCAAAAATCTCTTCCTTGTTTCTGAGTTTATTACCTCCGAGCATAAAAGTGCTTTCTTTTTGTTAAAAGCTACTCGACCCTGCGCTATTCTTTGTTTTGTATCTTTATCGCTTCTTTCATTCCAATTTATTTTACTTCCTAAATAAGCGAAGTCTTTAACTTCCTCCAATCTTTCATTATTAATTTATACTTTCGTTTTTGCTCTGCTCTCGCGCTCTCTGCACACTAACACTTTAGTTTTGTTTTTATTCACCCTCATTCCGTATTCCTCTGTCAACGCTGCCTCCATTTCGTTCAATGCTGATTCTAATTACTCCTTACTAGACTCTAATACTGCTATATCATTCGCGAATTTCAGCATTTTTAGTTTCTGTCCCTGTACTTTAATCCCGAAATCAACTCTATCTTTTACCACATTAATCGCCTCTTCGATGTACAGATTAAAAATTAGTGGTGATAGCGTACATCCTTGTCTTACTCCTTTCCTAATACCTATTTCCTTTCTTTCCCCTTCTACTTCTATAACAGCAGTTTGCTCTTTATATAGATTGTGTACTACTCTCCTATCTCTTTACTTCATTCCCGCGCTCTTTAGTATCTCGAACATTTTTTCCCATCTTACATTATCAAAAGGTTTTTCTAAATGTACAAATTCTATATAAGCGTTCTTTCCTTTTTCTATTATTTTCTCTAACATTACTCTTAGCGCCAGAATAGCTTCGCGAGCTCCCCTATTTCGCCTAAACCCGAATTGGTCTTCTTCTAGTATTTCCTCCGCTCTATTTTCCATCCTCTTCTGCACTATTCTGGTTAAGATTTTTGACGCGTGGGAAGTTAGGCTAATCGTTCTCAAGTACTCGCATTTGTCGGCTCCTCTCTTTTTCGGTATAGTAACGATAATGTTCCTCTTATAATTCTCCGGCATCTCATCCGTTTCTTATATGTATTTTACTAGTTTCAACATCCTATTTACAACTTTCTGTCCCACACATTTCAAAATTTCCGCCTGTATTTGATCTACACCCAAAAAAACGTTTATAAACATTTAATAACTTTGCTTGTAATAAGGTAATAAGGTAAACTAGAAAGGTGTCGGGTCCCAAACAACATCGTACGTTATTAGAAATATTCTCTCTTGCCAATTTCTTCTGTTAGATTGTTGGCAGTCGAGTTCTCTTATCGGGATATATTTTCCATTAATAATAGATATCCAAATGAGTAATCTCTCCACCCATCTGAAGTCCTCCCACACTCGATGTCTCTCTTTTACATAAGCCGATTTATTATTCGAGTGTTTTTGTGCCCCTTAGAGGTAGCTAACCTAATTCACAACACATGTATATTTAAAAATATAGGATCAGTTCGAAAGACGTTTATATATACATACGTCTTATATGTATTTAGATTTAGCTAAAAACAAGTTTATCATTGTTAAATATTTATTATATACCCAAATAGATAGTCAACTTACATAAAGTGTATTAACACATACAGCCAAAAATATATAGTATACCGTAATGCAGCGACATACGTAAATGTCAGCAGATAGCGGCCAACTTTTTGTAATCGAAATACATGTTAGTACTACCTTAAAGACACTACCGGTTTTATTCGCTTATAATGGGACTAAATACTTCCAATCCAGTTGGGAGAATTTGTAAATAAAGCGAAGATTATATAGAAAAATAAGATCTGTTGACTTTTATATTGTTATAATAAATTGAAAGACAGGTTTATTTTGATCCACCCTTCTAATTATAATATATAATAGAATATTGAGAATTCGACATACATTTATGGTATTTAATCCTCTTAATAATGTATAGACAGCCATTACTAAAACATCTGTTCTTATATGATAGAACACCTACACATTCTTTAGGAAAGTAAAATAGATCCCCTTGTATTATATATATATATATATATATATATATATATATATATATATATATATATATATATATATACATATATATGTATATTTATATACATACCAATATATAGGAAATTATGATCTTCGATTTATAAAATCAATATCTGTTAACAACCCTACCCTTCAGTTTACATTATAATTCAGGAAAAGCCTACTTATATAACCTTAGAAACGCCCACTTGATGGATGATAGGTGTTTATACATCAAAATGTATATCTCGTTGGCGTCAGGTAAAGCGACTAATATAAAAAAAATTCTCAATTATTTACGAACTCCTGTCACCCGTGAAATTTGTTCTAAATAACAGGCATTGGATAAACGATCTTTAATTTGAGTATGCCTTATACGGGGTGGGGCATAACTGTCCCCGTATTTTCAATGCGGTCTCGTGGAGCCGGGTGGCGTTGTAGAAAAGTGGGGGTGGCACTAGTACACGGGCCAAGACAAACAGTTTTTATTTGAAACCGGTTTTAGTTTGAAACACCATGTGGACCAACGCACAGCATGCTTTCGCCCCGTGGAAGTGTACATCCGCGAAAATGGATGCGTCATCGCTACACAACGCGCGTTCCTCATCCGATTTGAAATTTCTCGTAATCGAGCAGTCCCAGATCGAAAATCAATTGTTTTGTGGGAAAAAAAACTTCAGAGAAACTGCATCTGTTTTCAAGAGGGAAGGTGGACGTTCACGGACAGCTCGGGCACCCGAAAACGTCGAGATAATCAGTCGCTCAGTGTTACGGTCACGTATTGTGTTACGATCTGCACGCAGACATGCGACCACCTTTCGTCTCTCTGAACGCAGTGTGCAAAGAATTCTTCATAAAGATCTTCACTTTCATCCATACAAGTTGGTTTTTACACAGGAATTATCAGAACGAGATTGGAATAGTGGAATGGCTGCATGTGAAAACATGTCTGAAGATTTACCTCAGGAAGTGTTTTTTTTTCAGTGATGAGGCACATTTCCAGTTGTCTGGCTACGTAAACAAGCAAAACTTCCGGTACTGGTGCCACTACAACCCGAGAAAGATACACGAGAGACCTCTGCATAGTGAAAAAGTTACAATTTGGTGCGCTATGTCACAAATGGGAATAGTCGGGCCTTACTTTTTTGAAGAAATGAATCGGATTGTTACCGTCAATTCAGAACGCTATATAGCGATGATTCAGAATTTTTTCGCCCCAGCACTTGCAGAACTTAATGTGCAGAATGTCTGGTTTCAACAGGATGCGGCGACAGCCCACATATCCCGAGCATCACTGCAACATTTGAGGGAAATGTTCCCCGAGCGCTTGATTTCTCAAAGAGGCGATATTCCATGACCCGCGCGCTCGCCGGCTTTGACGCCTTGTGACATCTTCCTGTGGGGTTACCTTAAATCTGAAGTCTTCAAACATCAACCAAGGACCCTAATACAACTGAAGAAGGCAATCGGTATGGAAACTCGAAGAATACCGCAAGAAATATTAGCAACAGTTATGATAAATTTCAGAAATCGCTTGCAGCAGTGTTGCAACAATGGTGGACAGTATTTGGCCGATATTCTCTTTAAAACCACATAAAATAAAATGGTGTTAGTTGTACTCTTAAGATATAAAAATAAATTTATTGCATTTCAAATAATAGTTCTTTTATTACATTTTAAAAGTAGGGAGACAGTTATGCCGCACTCGGGATTATAGAATTAACTGTCTCCTCATACAGAATTGTAAATTGTATTTTCTTTGGAAAAGTTTCTGTAGAGAACTGCGCGCCCACTTCATCGATTTACAAGAAATTGTTAATGGTGAAAAGGTTGTAATATACCTTAGGCTTCTAGAGATTTAAAATATTTCCAAAGTTTGCTGATTTCACAATGCCTATGAAAGTATCCTATATTATTTATAAAATATCATTGATATTTGGACTGATTGGATTTATTCTTAATATATTAATAAATTCAAATGGGTATGACGATGGTGATCTATAAAAAGATGACATTATTATTTGTTCCTTCATGTGACACAATAACCATTTTGATAATTTTAATACTTGTTACTTCTATAATATCAGAAAAATGATTCAAATATGTTTCCCCGTAAATGATACTCTGTCATCCTTTTGATGTTATATTCATCGTTAGAAATTATATTGTAACCATCAATATGAGAGAGAGACGTATCATTAATTTCCGAGATTTTTATGATTACTATGATTTCCAAATCAATTTCGCAGTAGGTACTGTAGAAACAATTTTAATTATCCTATATTTTTGGATTTAATTTAATAATAGTAGGAGATTTTAACGCAGTCGTAGGTGAGGGGAAAGAAGGAGAATTTGTAGGGCCTTATGGATTAGGAAACAGAAACGAGAGAGGTAGCAGACTGATAGAATTCTGTGAGAAGCACAAGATGGCAGTCGCAAACACATTGTTCAAGAATCACGTTAGGAGGCGGTACACATGGAAAATGCCAGGAGTGATAGACAGGTATCAGATAGACTACATTCTGGTTAGGAAGAGATTTAGAAATCAAGTAAAATACTGTAAGAGTTATCCAGGAGCAGATGTAGACAGCGATCACAACTTGGTAGTCATGAAAGCTAGATTAAAGTTCAAAAATCTGAAAACTCGGAAGGATAAGAAACGTATAAATGTAGACATATTGAGGGATCAGAATATGAAAGATAAGTTCCAGGAGAAAACAGATCAATTAATAAATAAAACGAGTAAGGACGAAATCAAGAACGCAGAAACTGAGTGGGAGGGTATCAAGAATAGTCTAGCTTCCGCGGCTACGGACGTTTTAGGACACGATAAAAGGGAAGCTAGGAAGCCCTGGATAACGGACGAAATCTTAAACTTAATGCAAAAGAGACGAGACTACAAAAACAGACGAGACGAAGAAGGACTGAAAACGTATAAGGCAATAAAGTGGGAAATCATTAGAAAATGTAGAAAAGCGAAAGAATAATGGATAGAGGAGAAATGCAAAGAAGTAGAAGATAAGTTGCAAGTAGGTAAGACCGATGAGGCTTACAAAATAATTAAGAGGAACTTCAGGGATATAGGAACAATAAGTAGAAATGTTAGGAGTCAATCGGGGGACATACTGATAGGAAGAGAGGAGAAAGCGGATAGATGGAAGCAGTACTTAGGAAATTTATACGAGGGTCAGGAATTAGGAGAGATATTAGAGGAAGAATCGATAGGGAAGATGTAGGAAAACCTATATTGAGAGAGGAATTTGAAATAGCACTAAGGGGGCTAAAGAATAATAGAGCGCCGGGTGTAGATAAAATACAGGCGGAAATTTTGAAATGTGCGGGACAGAAAGTAGTAAATAGGATGTTTGAACTGGTAAAATACATATACGAAACGGGCGAGATGCCGGAGGATTATAAGAGGAACATTATCGTTACTATACCGAAAAAGAGAGGAGCCGACAAATGCGAGAACTTTAGAACGATTAGCCTAACTTCCCATGCGTCAAAAATCCTAACTAGAATAGTGCAGAAGAGGATGGAAAATAGAGCGGAGGAAATACTAGGAGAAGACCAATTCGGGTTTAGGCGAAATAGGGGAACTCGCGAAGCTATTCTGGCGCTAAGAGTAATGTTAGAGAAAACAATAGAAAAAGGAAAGAACGCTTATATAGGATTTGTAGATTTAGAAAAAGCTTTTGATAACGTAAGATGGGAAAAAATGTTCGAGATACTAAAGAGCGCGGGAATGAAGTATAGAGATAGGAGAATAGTACACAATCTATACATAGAGCAAACTGTTGTTATAGAAGTAGAAGGGGAGGAAAGGGAAGTAGGTATTAGGAAAGGAGTAAGACAAGGATGTACGCTATCACCACTAATTTTTAATCTGTACATCGAAGAGGCGATTAATGTGGTAAAAGATAGAGTGGATTTCGGGATTAAAGTACAGGGACAGAAACTAAAAATGCTGAGATTCGCGGATGATATAGCAGTATTAGCATCTAGTAAGGAGGAACTAGAATCAGCATTGAACGAAATGGAGGCAGTGTTGACAGAGGAATACGGAATGAGGGTGAATAAAAACAAAACTAAAGTGTTAGTGTGCAGAGGGCGCGAGAGCAGAGCAAAAACGAAAGTACAAATTAATAATGAAAGATTGGAGGAAGTTAAAGACTTCACTGATTTAGGAAGTAAAATAAATTGGGATGGAAGAAGCGATAAAGACATAAAACAAAGAATAGCGCAGGGTCGAGTAGCTTTTAACAAAAAGAAAGCACTTTTATGCTCGGGGGTAATAAACTTAGAAACAAGGAAGAGATTTTTGAAAACATATGTATGGAGCACGGCACTTTACGGCTGCGAAACCTGGACGGTAGGGGAAGCAAGTAGGAAGAAATTAGAAGCTTTTGAGGTGTGGTGTTACCGAAGAATGATGAAAATACCATGGACTGATAGGGTTAGAAACGAAGAAGTATTGGAGAAAGTCGGCGAGAAAAGGAGTATGTGGAAAAACTTAAAGAAGAGAAGAGATAGAATGGTAGGCCACTTGCTGAGACATGGGGGAATAGTCCGCGATATTTTGGAGGCAGAAATGAAGGAGTGAAGAAAGGCAGAGGTAGGCCTAGATTAGACTACTGCTCGCAAATAGTAAGGGATGTAGGTTGTAGCACAATTAGCGAAATGCGTAGGTTAGCACAAGATAGGAGAAGCTGGAGGTTAGCGTCCAACCAGTCTTAGGACTGATGACCTAATGATGATATTTTTGGAAATACTACTTATGTTACGTATTAATTTAAGGTTAATATGAATATGGAGAAAAAAGATTTATTATTTGAATGACGTCTTGCCTGACGCCCATAAAATTATATTTTTAAGACAGTCTCAGTGGGTGGATAAAAAAGTGCATAACAGATTTTTTAATCATTTATATTTCAATAATCAATCAAAAAAAATTAAAGCTCGCTTTAATTTACATTGCCGATTCCTCTCAAATTCTCGAATAACACGACATGCGATACCCCGAGAAACCATATTCTATGAACGTTAAGAACCTCTCTTACTACACAAGCTACAAGTAACTGATTCCTCGGGGAAGACAATTACCTACAATTATAGACAACTATCATCAATACAGGCGATATTCAAGTTACTTCTCTGAGGTGATGATGAAAGTGTTAAAATTTACTTCGTGTTTACAACATGGTTGAATGACATATTCCACGCAAGTGTCTGCAACAGTGCCATTTGTATTGTGGTCTGGAGCAGGTGGCTGGCACTGCCTATATGTCACATAATCTTGCAATTACGTGTACAACGGCCGCCAGGGGTGCTAGTGGTATTGCAGTGTCGTTTCCGCCTTTCTCTTACGTCCCTTACCAACAGTAACAGTAAACATAACCTCGTGTACATGTAAACAAGCGCGTAATCACGAGTTGTAATGAATCTGCAGTATATAAATATAATAGTGTAAAATGGAGGATCCGCCGAAAGTAAAACAGAAAATGCGTCGTGTGATACGACGTTGCATAGTGCCCGCATGCAATTATGAAAAGGAACGTTCCGTAGAAGGCAAAAAAGTGCATTATTGCCTCTGTGAATTAATATTTTGAAATGATTTGTCTTATTTGTAACAGAAATGTTCATAGAATAAGTTTCAGCACTTTTCAGACAGATCATATGTGTATGTGTACATATTACGTGTAAATAAAAAATTATTGCAGGAACACATTATTTTGTATTATAATACGTATTATAATTGTAAATTAACCTAATTCAATTTCACCTATACGGTAAACAATAATAATCGTTACGTAATACATTGTGGCTCAGATAATTTTCCTATAAATTAATTTTGTTATTAATTTTACATCATCCGTTACATATATATTAAAACTTAAAAGTATTATGTTCAAATTTACCGGCAATTTCGCGCTGCAAGACAACTAGCGCCCCTTATACAGTAATTTACACGCGAATTACCGCAGTGCCAGGGGCTGGTCTGGAGTGACGGATTGGGAATAGTCCAGCCCAGAAACTGTAAGAAAAGGACATTTTAATATATATATATATATATATATATATATATATATATATATATATATATATATATATATATATATATTTATAATTAAATATTTTGATGTTCGTATTGTTTTGAAATTCCACTTGATGATGACAATCAAAAAATACAAAAGAACGAGGCAGAATAATATTATCGCCGTAATAAAGTATGCGAAATTAAATCCGATGTAATTAAAGAAAGGGTTGGTTCTATAACTGTGAACATTCGGGCTTCTAAAAATAGAATGTTGATTGTATGAATGTTTAAGGTATATAAGGTACACTACGATTTATTTGCAGCTTAAATGTTTTATTTATACCTACTTATTTACAAATCATTAAAGATTACGAAGTTTGATCAAATAATGCTAATGATGTCGAATAATGGTCTTCGGGCTAATTATTGTCCTATTGTCCCTCCATATTGTCAATATTTAAATAAAAAGTAATGAAAGAGATTATTAATATAGCTTAATAACATTTTCACTTAGGTATACGAAAAACTAACGGTGTACTGGTAATAGCCACTAATGAGGGTTTAACTACCTAGTGTTGTATTTTGTGGTTATGCATATATGAGTGTCAGCCAGAAAAAAAAACTGGAAAAACTTTCTTTCAAAATAGTTTCAGATATTTCGATACACCCCTTTGAATATCTTCCCAATAAAGTACCATCGCGTGGATTAAGTATCCAATTAGTCTTTTGAGTATCCAGCTTGTCTGAGGAAAGACGTGTTCAGACCGAAGTTAATGAATACTTATATGATGGTAATCAACGATGGAGTTATTGGCGGATAAATATTGCTACCAATTTAATTTTTATTACATATTACGCATTAGGTTGCTACCCTAGCAACAGATAGCAAAATATTTTGGTAACCGCACTCCTACTTGGACATATCTTATTTCATATTCATGATATGATAAACTAGAAATTTTGGTTACAAACAGTTCTATATAATTCTGTAATATAACATGAAACTCCGCCTGGGGCAGTCGAGAGGGGGATTGAGTACCTTCAAGATTGTCACTGCCGGTCCCAAGCCCGGGTAAAGGAGGAGGGTTGCAGCGGTAGACTAGCTCTCTGCCATGCGTAAAAAAAATTACTGCTAAAAATACAAAAGCGCAGCCTCGGAACAAGGACGGATTAAACGGAAAACGACTCAAGCAAAAGAAAAGGAATATGAATATAGCATGTTGGAATATTCAGGGTCTAAGCACAAAAGAACATTTAGTGTTTAGAGAGCTTCACTCGTACAATGTCGATATTGCTGTACTTACAGAGACAAAAAAGAAAGGACAAGGAAATAAATATATAGATGAATATATATACTTTTGGAGGGGGGTAGAAAAAGCAAAAAGAGCTAAATCTGGCGTGATAGTAGCTATAAAAAAGAAACTTGAAACAAACATAATGATCTGGAACCCAATAGATGAAAGAATAATAACAGTAGACCTTGATATAAAAGGGAGAAAAATAAGAATATTCGGAATCTATGCACCAACTGATGACTCAGATAGAACAACAAAGGAAGAATTCTTTGAAAAACTCTCAGAGGAACTGGATAAGACACAAGATAAAATAGAAATCATCCTGCTAGGGGACTTAAACGGAAGGGTAGGTAAAGCCCAGTAAGATTATTGGACGACACGGTGAAGATGTGGTAAACGAAAATGGTGAAAGATGGATAGAGCTCTGCGAAGAACACTCGTTTAAAATCTGAAATGGATTCTTTCAACATAAATATATCAATAAGTATACCTGGATCCAAAAAACGAGAAATCTAAAATCTATATTGGACTACATTGTTACTAAACAAAACTCAATGATAAGACCCTTTGATGTAAAATTGTGGAGGGGAGCGGAATGTGGATCGGACCATTTATTAATAAAATCGACTATAGAAGTAAGACACAATAACTGGAAAAAAAAAGAAGACAAACAGAATATAAATTCTGAGAGACAAAAGGTTTACAACCTAGATAGCTCGAGAAACGAATCCACCAGCTTCCTCTACAAATTACGTTTGGCTCAGAAGATAAAAGACAAAATAACCGGAACGGTACAACAAATATATGAAGAGCTAAAACAGAAACTACCATGAAGCAGCGTCAGAGGCATTAGGAACAAAAGAGAAAATACCCAAAAACTTCTGGTGGAGTGACGAACTAAACGAATTGGTAGAAGAGAAGAAGAAACTGTATCTCAAATGGTTATCTAGCAACGACGAGGAAGATCGTAAACAGTACAACAGATACAAATATATAGTTAAAAAAGAAATAAAAAAGAAGACAAATTTGGCATGGGACAATAAATGCACGGAAATAAGCTCAGTGATAGGAGGATCTAGGTCCAGGGAAGCATGGAAAACGATAAACAACTTAAAAAAAAACTCTAACGAAGTGAAAAAAATAAACCCTATAAGAACAGAAACATGGAAAGACTATTACAGTGATCTGTTGATAGAAAATAGAAGAGAATATCTGGACACTAGCTTAACCAATAGAGAAAAAGAAGATAACACAATAGAAGAAATTACTCTAGAAGAAGTGAAGACGGAACTAAAAAAAAATTAAGAATAGCAAAGCGCCGCGACCAGGAGATCTACCTATCGAGCTACTGAAACATGCTACAACAAAAGTACTGGAAACGATCTGTACTATATTTAATAAGTGTTTGAGGGGAGAACCGATACCAACGGACTGGAAAGTATCCATTATAAATCCGATATATAAGAAGGGAGACAGAAAGAAGTGCGATAACTACAGAGGTATAAGTATAACTTCATCAACCGGAAGACTATATGGAAGAATCCTTAAGACGAGAATAGAGAAAGACATTGAGGAAATGGAGGAACAAAGCGGTTTTAGACCAGGAAGATCCTGTACAGCTAATATATTTACCCTGAGACATTTAGCGGAAAAGTATCAGTCAAAAGGAATGGAACTTCATGTAACTTTTATAGACCTAAAAAAAGCATTCGACTCCGTCCCGCTCCAGAAATTGTGGACTGCACTAGAAGAATCGGGCATCGACACGGTATATATAAACGCAATTAAGACCATTTATAGAGAAAATCAAGCTGTCGTCAAAGTTGGAAAACATACCTCGGCCCCTTTCTCACCAACAAAGGGTTAGTGAAGCAGGGATGTTGCCTCTCCCCCACCCTGTTTAAAATTTACTTAAATGCTGCTCTAAAACAATGGACTAGAAAGTGCAGCCCGATGGGAATACGCTTAGAAAACAGTCACCTATACACCATCCTCTTTGCGGATGACCAGATAGTAGTTGCAGAGGATCAGCAAGATATGTCATACATGCTCAATAAACTTATAGAAGAATATAATAAATGGGGCCTAGAGGTAAATACAGAGAAAACACAGTATATGGTTATAGGAGGTAAAGGAGGAGACATAGAACTGGACAGCGGGAAGATAAAAAATGTGACCGAATATAAATACCTTGGGGTTACAATTTGTGAAAATGGGAGAGACGACAAGGACATCAGGGAAAAGATGGCTAAAGGAAGGAACTTGATAAAAACACAACACTACATCCCATCCTGTGGAAAAGTAATATTACAATTAAAACAAAAAAGAATATTTTTAAATCAATAATAGAACCAGTCATGACGTACGGATCAGAGGTGTGGGTTACAGGCAAAAATATGAACCAGAAAATACTTGCAGCTGAGATGTTGTATTGGAGAAGATGTTGCAGGTTAACTTCATTAGATCATGTCAGAAACGAAGATATTAGAGAAAGAATGACAGCTACAAACACTATTATAGATACAATAAACGAAAAACAACTAAAATGGTACGGACATCTAAGACGCATGAACGCAGAAAGAATACCACAGAAAATCCGGAATTGGACCCCATACAAACGAAATAAAAGAGGAAGACCACGCAAGAAGTGGATAATGAATATTTACAAAGGATTGGAAGAACGAGGACTACAGGAAGGAGACTGGAATGATAAGAAGAGATGGCGCTTAGGATGCGAGAAGCGGCGATGATGCTGCAAAACCTCGCTATATATATATATATATATATATATATATATATATATATATATATATATATATATATATATATATATATATATATATATAATATAACATCAAAGTAAACGAAAGTCCACCACTCTCTCAGTAGGACTAACATCACTCCTGTATTGACAATGAACATCTCTTAAGGCCTCTCCTAATTTAATCTAGAATCCAAGAGCTTCAAATAATCCTTTTATAGGCGGGTTACAATTTTTTTAATGAAAAACTACAGGATTTTTAGTCAACAACATTAACGAAAATTAACCACTCTCTCAGTAGACCTTGCACCACTAGCATATTGACAATCAATACCTCTTAGGGCCTCTCCTAAGGTGCCTTAGAATACAAAAGAGTAGTCTAAGAATTATTTTTTATAATCCTCAATATTTTTGAAAATCATTGTTCTACCTACCACAAGTAAATCAGAACAGAATATCGACTGAAGATAGAAAATAAGATATTACCAGTTAGAAGAAATGAAATATTTTATCTAAATGTTGCATTCTAATGATCCAATTTTTATATAAACATAGTAATCATAGAATTATGTTAACTAATTGGATACTCGCATAGATAACCTGACACCTATTTTTGTATGTATCAGAATATGTATACGTAATGAACCTATAATAATATGAACCTAGCTACGTGGACGACATCACCAATCAACTGAAGCATTTGTCTTTGGATCAACCTTTTTTATTTGATTATTGGTAATTAAACTGAATTCTGACTAATTCCTATTTTAGGTATCTATTTCTTTATTGTTTTTAATGTAACTTTTTAATTGATTTATCTTTTGGTGGTAGTAATAAAGTAATAATCTCATTTTGTGTTTTAAGATTTGTATTTAGTTTACCTGCCTTACCCGGAAAAGAGGAGTGGCAAGAGGAAAAGACAAAGTAGCTTTTCATCAAATCCACAATCTTCCAAGAAATCATCAGTTTTTAGGAAATCCCAGGAAAAGAGGTTAGAAAATAGTGGTAGAAGGAAAACACGTCGAAAGAACAAATAGATAAACTCTCTCAGTAAACATCATACCATCGCCACATTGACTATAAGCATCTCTTTCAATCTCTACTAAAGTATTCTAAAATGGCAAAGCTTCAAATAGTCCTTTTATAGATGATAAGGCTTTTTTAATGAAAAAAGTACAGGACTTTTAATCAACCAAAATTGACGAAAATTTATCACTTACTCTTACACCACTCCAAAATCAACTAGCGGCATCTATCGTTTAGGGTCTCTGCTAAGTTAATTTAGAATACAAAAGCGTTATATAACACTTTTATAGAAAACTGCGATATTTTTAATGAAAAAAGTAATCGATTTTTAGTCAGCAAAATAAACTAAAATGCATCACCCTCTCAGTAGATCTTAAACTACCTCAATATTGACTGCATCTCTTAGAGACTCTTCTAGGTTACTTCAAAATGCAAAGGTCTCAGATAATCCTTTTATGGACTCTAGCATTTTTTTAAATGAAGAAGTACCTACAAGATTTTTAGTCAACAAAATAAACGAAAATCCACCATTCTCTCAATCGAGCTTACATCACCTCAATATTGACTACACGCATCTCTTACTGCCTGCACTAAGTTTCTCTGGAATTAAAAATTCTCAAATAACTATTTTGTAGATACTACGATTTTTTTTGTAATGAAAGAAGTACAAGATTTTTAGTCAACAAAATAAACGAAAATCCACCTCTATCTCAATAGATTGTACACTACCTAAATATTGACTACATATACGCATTTATTAGGGACTCTTCTAGGTAACTTTAGTATTTAAAAGCCTCAAATAATTCGTTTATACACTACGATTTTTTTTAAATGAAAAAAGTACAGAGTTTTTAGTCAACAAAATAAACGAAAATCTACCACGCGATGATTTGTTTATGAAAAATGTTCAGGATTTTTAGTCGACACAATTAATGAAAATTCACCACTCTCTTAATAGACCTTTTAAAACTTTAGTAGTGGATTCCCTGCTCGTCTGTAGAACCTAGAAAATCCACTCCCTGAGAGTTTCATAATTTCATTAAGATAAATTGTTTATAAGTTAAATTTTATTAGAGAACGTATATGAAAAATATTTGAAGGATAATTTAATCGTTCCATTGATTCGGGGTCTTGCGTGTTAGTTACTATTTAAAAAACTAATCTTGACATTCAGATACTGTTAACACTGACTTAGATTTCAGCAAAATACCAAAATACTATACATTACATTCGACGTGCGTTTCGCCAACAAAATTGGCATCATCTGGAGATGATTGAAAGTCTTTATCTTAATACATTTCGTGTTAATTGATAGAAACATGTTCCTCCAAAAGTTACACCACTGTTCGAAATTATTCAACCTTTTTGTAAAGTCCATATGCTTGTAATTTCAGCATACTTCGTTTACTATACATATACTTGACTTCTAGTTATAGCCACAATCTAGTTATTTTTTCACAAATTTTTCGATTTTATTTGAGGTGCGTGAAGATGAAATTTTAATGTGAATAAAGTTTGGAAAAACTAATCGACGTTTGCATGCTTTTAGAAACCAAATATCTGCTCCTATTAATCTAATCTTATGATAGAGATTGAGTTCCGTTGACCGTGAAGCCATCTTAATACTGGAGTAGGTAGGAAACTTTGGTGTGAAGATAACACTGACTTAGTTTTCCACAAAACACTATGTGGTAGTGTTTTGTTGAACTACACTCGACGCGCGATTCGCCTACAAAGTTGACATCATTTGGAGATGATTAAAACTGATGAGCAGTTTTGATTAAAACTGATCATCTCTAGATGGCGCCAACTTTCTTGGCGAAACGCGCATCTATTGTAATGTATAGTGTAGGTCATCATGAAGATATTTGTGTTGATGTGGATTGTTGCAATTCATATTAATCCTTGTCAAGCATTGTACTATTCCTGCTGTCTGCACTTATGTTGTGTAATTTATAACTCCACGTCGTTCTACCCACCGTTGTGAAGAGATGTTATCCAAGTAAGTGCAAACATGCAGACAGTAATGAGGAGGTGCACCGTCCTGTTGATACTGAAGTTTGTTATAAGATATGTCTGATCCATTTGCATTTGGGTATAATACTGTCAGTGTTGGAGTCAACTCTTGCTGGAACAAGCGCCAGTCAAGTTGTCACAAAAAAAGGCCCAAGATTTTGTTTCCGACTATACCTGCCCGTGGTTGGATGTATGATGGAACATTCATGCCAGTATAACACGGGGTTATTGTGAGTTCTATCAAATAAGATGTAAGCTTTATAAAAAATTATCGCTTCTGATTGACGAAAATTCTTTAACAACCGCATGCAATAAAAATATATACGTTTCATCGTAGGTCCGATTATGTATGTTTATATTTTCTGTGGGAAAGTCAAATGGCGCTGCTTTTCCCGTGAGTTATTATTTTTTGTCAAGTCCCCTATAGAAATAAAAAATATCTTTAAAATTAGATTTTTCATCCAATAAAAAAGAAACATACAAGCGAAATTTATGATTGATTATGTTCAAAATGCTTGCAAATTACCTGCCTTCTTAAAAATTGAGTTTTTGGTTACTTATATGATGAACCTTGCAGGTACAAGTCCCTAATTTTTAATTACAACAGAAGAGGGTAATTAGCAATTGTATTACCAACAAAGATGTATGTATAGTGTTATCTTCCCCCTAAAGGTTCCTATTTATAGTTTATTCGACTATTTCATTCACTATATTACTATTTGCCAAATAAAAAATCCCATTCGGCTCTTATCTCATTGCCGTGGCTTGTTTTCATAGCTAGGCTCAGGTAGACTGTTCCGTTTATCGGCAAAATAAGAGAGTATTTTATTTGGTAAATAGCGAGGAGATGAATAGTACTCCAGTATTCAGATACCGTTCATGATTAAGTTATATTTACTATTGTTTTAATAAATATACATGTAGTTAATCTGTTAATTTGGTATATTACGATTTGAGAAATGGAGCCTATTAGTTAAGAAATGTTGACTTTGGAATAACATCTTGGCTAAAAACCTAAGACCATGCCCAACAGTAGTTAATTTTGACTTTAGACGTAATATCGCAGTTTTGTACACGAACTAAGTATTTCCCTGAGTTAACAAATCACTCCATATAAAAATTCTCAGGTTTTATTAGATAAAAAAAAAACACCAGCGAAACACATTTAACGACGTAGATTGTTGTTCAAGCTGTCACAAATAAGTCATTATCAACTTTGCATCTAACCCTGACGACAGCCTCCCTAATTCACAATTTCACAGTCGGCGCTTCCATAATTTTCACAACAATTTGCAGAGCATCGACAAAAACTTTAAGGGCAATTTGCTGGCATTACAGTTCCATCCAAGAAATATTTATTCCACTCTTAAACCACACCAAGATGAATGTCTTACAGACCGAGTCACAGTAAATTGATTAGAGTATTAAATCGATGTGTTTAAATTGAAGGGAGTTTCAATTAAAATGGAAGAGGTGAGCAAAGTTCGAACGGTCAGGAAACTTCCATGGAAAGTTCTGAACATCGCTACGCCCTCGACGATAAAGTCCGTGGGGAATAGCACGCTTCGTCTCGATGAACGAGTAAATATCTGTCTGTTTGTTTGGTCATGTATCAGCTTTACAGGGACTACTACTTCAGCATTTAGCCCTTAAATAAAAGCGAGGAACGTCGATATTTTTTCACAGTAGATTTTCTCTCGGTAGACTGTCAAATTTCATTGTTCCCTTAAGCTTGCTAACTGGTCAGAATACATTAGGTACATATAAGTGCAATTTTTCCCTATATTTTTGCACAATTATTATTATCCACCAATTTGGGTAACAATAATAATAACCTTTATTATAAGAAAATACTAATACAATATATATATATATATATATATATATATATATATATATATATATATATATATACAGGGTGACCCACGGTGGATGGAGTATTAAAAGTATATGGAGAACGGATCTACCGCTTGCTTTGAAATTTTGGTTACCAAAATAGTCGAGTATGATCTATTCAACGAAAGTATTTTCAATAGTGCGGTATTGCTACTTATATGTAAAACCGGCAACATCTTCGTTATTTTAAATAGAATACCCTGTATATTTTTACATTTTTTGGATTATCGTCTCTTTCTGAGTAACTTTTGTTAATATTTCCCTATATCTATCTCAAGCCGTTATCGAGTTAATACTTTTAATACTTTTCTGAATAAAAAGTTAATACTTTTCTGAATTTATTGCCAAAAATTTTACTTTCAGTAAATCGTGTTTTCTCCTACCTACGCAGCAAAAAGATAATTTTTCAATTGTGGCTAGACAAGGCCTGGGGGAATCTTTTTCATTAATGAAATGTTTCCAATATCATATAGGGTGAGTTAGAGAATGCTTTCTATAAGTGACTTAGAGAAATGCACGAAAGTCAATTTTTTTAAATGGAATACCCAGTATATTATTACTAATTCGGAAAGGTGATACATTTACGTATTTAAAAATGTTAATGTCCCCTATATCTAATGCGCACTGTTTTCGATTTATAGGCATTTTTCTGTAACCCTTCCAAGAACATTATATTTTTTGGTATGTTATCATAACGGGTGGGCCATGAAATTGTTATTTTATCAATTTGTAATGACAACAGACATGCTATTTTTCTAAATAAATTGGACATTAGTAATATTTGCACTTAATCTGAATAGATGTAGTACAAATATAGCAGAAAATAATTATACAAAAGCAATTTTAATGGATTTGTTTATTATTCATGGACAGTGCAATAAGATTATTAACAGAACTTGTAGAATATTTAATGAGAAGTATCCGAATTTGCCGCACATGAACAACAGAAAGCTTCTACGAATTCAGAGGAATTTTATAAATTTTGGTTCGTCATTAAGAGAACAATAACAACAGTGTCAGTATTAAGAAAAAATAATACCTAAGCAGCAATAACAGTAATAAAGGCTATAAGTAGCAATAACAAATAATACCAATAACTAATAAGATGTATAAAAATCTTAAAACTATTGTAATAATTGTTCGAAATGTTGACCGTTGTGACCGTCAAATTTTGAACTTTCAGACACTTTTGTATACGACGATGGACAGCATTTGTTGTAGCAGCTCTTATATCAGCGGGGTCCAAGTTTCAAGTATTAGACTGTATTCATTCGTGGACTCTTTCAACCCAGTTGTTATACATACATGTATAAAAACTTAAGGAATAATAATATGTATATAGTCCACCAACAAAAACTTTGGTTAGTTCAGAGGAAATATCAACGTTAGTATTTTTTCGATATTAACGAAAAATGGTGTTAATATGGTAATATTTCATGGAATTTAAACTCCTAAGTGAATTAACATTGATTGACTAAATAAGCTGCAGTAAATCCGTTTTCGTTTCGCTAGGAATCTGGATGAATGATGCGCGTAAATATGTTCATTCGTATACCATACATATTCATGTTCTGTATCAATTCGGAGCAATCCCAAGGTTGTTTTTGTCGTTGCGTTTATAAGTATTTCATTGCGAGCCTTCAGTTATTTTACTTACGTATTTCATGATCGTATTTCATGATCATTTAGTTACTATATTGCGAATTTTTAATTTCTTGTTGACTTTAATTGTCTTCGTTTATTCGACTCACTCGGCATAGCTACATTTCGTGAAGTTTAATTTACCGAACATAGTGCTGAGCTACTGACGAAACTTGTACAATATCTATTAATATTTGCATAAATTATAATAAGAATAGCTCTTGCGTCTTTCTGCTGTGTATAAATTGAATGGAGTTTAAATTAATTTACGATAATAATTATTCGTTAATAATAATAATTAAAATGTACGATACGTATGTTTATAATATCTATTATATACTGGCATATTGTATTGCAATATTTGCCTGTTTATTATTATTACTATTACTATTAATCTAGCGGGCCTTTGCAGATACGAGCATTTAGCCTTGGCTTTTATACTCTATCCCACTATCTTCCTCAGGGTGCGGCAGGATACCCCGCTGCTAAACTGTAGCCGATAATATGCTGCAGCTGATGATCCCTGATTTCGTCCGGTAATAATTCCGGCTTGCCCGGCCATGTCATCCTATAAGGTAATCTGACAAGATACACGCATAGGAAGTACATCGATATCTCCTCCTCTCCTAAGTCACACCTGGTACAAATGGGGGACCCCTCTTTGTCCATCTTGTGTCTCTGCTCTCGCAGATTGCCGTGTCCCGTTGTCAGTTCTACAGCGATCTTGGTCTTGGGCTTGCTGAATATTTTAAACTCATCTGCCCATCGTCCTATTTCCAGCTACATTAGAGCTTTGGAAGTGCGTCAGCCGAGAGTCTCCAGCCATTCCTTACTTTTCTGATTCTTATAGTGGGATCACAGCAAGTTTAACCCTTTTGGATAAGGCATTCCAACTGGTTTTTTGACAGGGCCACATAGTGTGGTTCCTTTCTTAGCCAGTCTATCTGCTCTCTCATTCCCTTTCCAGGTATGCCCAGGTATTCGGGTTAATTGGAGCTTGTTTCTCATGGAAAGCCTACTCAGTCAGTCCTTTGTTTCCCCCACTAATCTGGAGTTATTCTCTACGGCAGCCAAGGCAGCTAGTGCCGCCTGGCTGTTCGAGCACATACAGATTGTTTGTCCTGTCTTGTTCCTTTACAGAAGTTCCTCCGCGCAACAAAATATCGTGTGGACTTCCGCTTGGAATACTGTGTTGTATTTATCCAGTCTGTGTAATATTCACCCCCAGCTCTGGGTCCACAGTAGCCAGCTCCCACTCCTTCTCTGGTTTTGGATCCATCGGTAAACCAGATTTCGCCGTATTTGGGTCCAATTTTATCGTCTCAACCGTCCCTTCCTGGCATTAGAACCTTGTAATCTCTATTTTAGTATAGGTTCTTGCTGGTTTCGTCCTGGGGATTGCCCCAGGTTTCCTTGTTAAGTTCACCTCGGGTTAACTCACAATGAAATACACTGTTGGTGTTCAATTTCCCCGTGCAGCTAACCCTGTAGGCAGCCCTACTTGTCTCCATTTTGACCCTGAGTGCAAGAGATGGCATTCCCAGCATGGCCATCACGGCTGCGACCGGGGTGCTTCTCCTTGCGGCACAGGTTCCTCGGAGGAAGAGAGCCTACAGCCTATCGAGGCTACGCTGCGCTATTTTTAATTATACCCTACTCCACCATATTATTGCCGAGTAGGTCAGCTTTGGAATAATTATGGCGTTGTAGATCCAAACAATCTGCTTTTGTCCCAGTCCCCATTTTGTTCCCATAGCTCTTTTGCATTGCCAGAAACTTAGTATGACTTTCTGACATTTATTCTCAAGGTGTGTTCGCCATAGAAGTTTTCTATCCAGGGTGATTCCTAGATATTTAACCTCATCAGCGTAGTCAACCTGTTTGCTGCCCAATTTCATCTTCATGAGATTGCCTACCTTGTACCTTCTGGTGAAGATTACTACTTTAGTGTTATCCGGATGAATGCTCAGTACTTTATATATGAAAATTAGACAGGCAAAGATAAGGTTGAAACTGATCTGTAGTTAGTGATATCCTGAGATGGAGGACGCTCTATACCTTCCTTGTAGTTTTCAAGCAACCTGAATCATTGTATTTTAGTGCTAACTCTGTTAGACAAGATACAGAAAATTTTTCCATATAATTGAGCGCTCGTCGTTGGCATGTAGCCAGGAGAATAGCTGTTTTGGCCTAATTTGTTTAGTCCTTATTGTACAAGGTATTTGCAGATGGTGTGGAGATATCTCCCCACTTCAGTAGTTTGTTACAGATTGTCGTTAGTTACTTAAAATAGTAAAATATGTACTTGAATTTAGAATAAAAATATATATGTATTCCATAATTATTAGTAATTACTATACTGAGAAATACATATATTACCTTCTTAAACTGACGTGACTTGTATCCGTCCTTATTTTCACAGAAGTTGGGTTTGGTTAGGGCTATACTTCCATCAAAACCCCTGACAATCTAATAGGCATACGGATACGCCTAGACAACTAATGTGGACATCGAATCCAGAGCTGGATTATTCCGAGCTGACAATATGAGCTCTGTCTAAATGTAATTGTAAAAGGCGTTAAAACTTATTGCGTCGAGGATGTCCCACAAATGCGGAATTTCAAGGAAACCTTCCTTCTGAATGTGGAAATTCCAAACTTAAACCGTTCAGAAAAGACATAAAATAGTAAGAAGTACTTTTGAGAAGACACTGTCTTATGAACGAATGAGTGCTCGTGTAGTCTCTGTATTTCACTTTGTCAGTTTCTACCTCTTAGTATTATATAACTGTGTATTGTGTGTTAGTATTGTACAACTGTGTAATGTATAGATGACTAGAGACACTGATAGATTAGTAAAGCTTCGTTGGGGTCTTTCCGTGATGTTCATTACCTCATGTAACAGAACAGGACTTAATGCACATATCTACTAATATATTTTAATTTATTATTAAAGTTCAATATTTCGTACCTGTCCACGTAGTACTGACTTAGTTTTCCACAAATCACCAAAATACTATACATTACACTCGATGCACGCTTCGCCAACAAGGTTGGCATCATCTGGCGATAATTAAAACTGATAAACTAGAGTTTTAATCATCTCTAGGTAATGCCAAATTTGTTGGCGAAGCACGCATCGAGTGTAGTGTATAGTGTTTTGGTGATTTGTGAAAAACTAAGTGTTATCTTCACACCAAAGATTCCAACCTACTCCAGTTCTGTCCGCATACAATAATTATCATTTATAAACTGTGGCTCGTACGTAAAATTCCAAAACACTTAAATTTTGTAACTGCAAACTATATTATTTAAAACTACTATTCCTGTAGGTGATATTCCGTAGCTTTAACAACAAAAACCAACTTATATGATGCAGGCTCATATCCTAAGAAAGTAAACGTTTGGTTTGGAATTACAAATATTGAAATTTTTTATGGCATATATTTAATGGCTAGTATTACTTAGATTAGCTCTCTCAATCGTCTTCTTTTTGCCGGTTACTTACAATTATATTTAAATATATCCTGGTTACATGATCAGGTGGAGCTCGAAGAATGAATCGACTTTGTTGTATCATGGTGTTCAAAGAATAAACTATTAATAGACAGAGATAATTTTAAAATTTGTTCGTATACCTTAAGGAAGTAACCACTAATATTTGACTATTTCTCTTGGTGGTGTATTTTTAATAAGTTTCGAAAATATAAAAGATCTTGGTGTATACTTTGATGATAAGCAATCATTCTCTGGGCATATCAATCATATGGTTCTTAATGCATATAAAACCCTTACTCTCGTGATTAGAAACGCATCATTTAATAATGTTGATACCTTAGAATCTGTATGTTTTGCATTGGTTCATTCAAAATTAGAATATTGTAACCTTATTTAATATCGTTGATATCTAAATCATATTAATCAACTTGAAAATATTCAACGGCGTTTCTTAAATTATCTGTCATTTCGCGTAGGCAGTTATTATCCAGTAAGAGGTTACTACCATATTCTGTTTCTACAAAGATTTGATATTCAGTCATTAAACACTAGAAGGGTGGTTACTAACCTCACATTTTATTTTATTTAAACTGTTCCATAACAGTATGGATGCACCCACATTACTGATCATGTTTAGCATACGCATACCTAGACTAGAAGGTTCTCGGGAAGAAAGTAGGTTCTATTGCCAGATTGTAAGAACTAATGTGCTCTTAAAATTGCCAGTGTTTATAATGTCACTAACTTTAATGTAATATCTAGCACTAATGAATTACTATTAATAACAAATTTAGGGCAACAAAGTTTTACTGTCCTATAAGTTATATGCTATTGAAATAAATAGTAAAAGTTATTTAGAGTTACCCCCTTAGTGAGAACCCTGGTAATATAGTAGGGCCATATCTAAATCAGGTTTTTGTTAGCAAATGGATTAGTAGATCCACTAAAATTCAGTGGATCATTGACCTCATTGACTTCACTGAATTATTTTCTACGGAGTTATTTAAAATTCAAGGTGTATTTCAAAATCACTACAAGAGAGTTACGGGTAGATGCATAATATTTATCCTAAAATAATTTTATGTTCGCGTAATGCTTTAAAATTAACAATTGAAGTCTTTCAGCATTTTACTCACAAATGGAAATCTGCGCACAATATTGACTCTATCCTTTACATATGCACCATTGAATATTGAACATTATCGAAGATTGTAAACATACTAATTTTCAAAAACAATTTGCTAGAACTACCGGCCGTTCAAGAAGGCAGAGAAAGTGAAAGGGACAAAAGAGACAAAGCTGCAGTGCTTTATTCCTTTATCGTATGAATTGGGCGCAATTACTGAAGTACCAAATACCATATCTATGCATGAAGTAGTTCATATATACATCACTACGTGAATGATGTACAATATTCACTTATATATGACACAAACGTAGACAGATAGTCACCATAGGACAGATAGGACACCATAATCAACACGTTCAACCAGTTACCGTGTTTACAGTTTCAGCTAATTATTGTTTTCACTAGCTGCTGTCATCGAAAAACGATTATGTTTTCTTAAACATCACTAATAGTCTCTGCTTACAAAATTTATGTTGAATATGGTGTAGTATTACTGTGTTACGTAGATTTATCGTTGTGTTTATCTTGTGTGTATTGTTGTGTGCAGGAGCGTAGCGTGAGAAAAGAATCTAGGGATGTGATAAAAATTTTATAAGGGGCGAGGTATAGTCGGATGTATGGTAGTCTATATGAAAATAGTAAAAATAAAAAAAGACACTAACCTAAAATGATTATGCCGAGGGATATATCCTAATTTTTAGAATGAAGATCAATTCTTCGGTTTTTGTTTGTCCAGCTAACACGTTTATCACTGTTTCTTCAAATGTTGGAGATGATCTCATATCTTCTAACAAGGCACTTTCAATATTTATTAATGCTAAAGCTGACAGTCTTTCTTGCTATTGAAAATTTCGCTGCCAAGTATTTATTCTCTTTAAACATGAAAATGATCTTTCCGCGGAACTGCTTGTGGCAGGAATAGTCAAAATTAAACGACACAATTTTGATGACTCCGGGAAAACAGAAGATAATTGAAGGGACATAATATATTGGTGAAGCTCAAACACAGTGCTCTTTTTCATATCGAGATCACTATAAATCACTGAAAGTTCACTTTTTAAATGATTTGCGTCAAAGAATGTTCCATATGTATCTATTAAAGAAGAAAAAAGTTCGTCAGGAAAATGTTTCACTAATGAAGTAAATTATGTGGAATCTAGATTTAAGAATTTCAGTTTAGAAAGTTCGTTAAACCGTTCACTAATATTCAAAGTAATAACATCCAAAATTTCATAAATTTCATAATCGTGCGTAGGTGCTTTTCTTATCTTCTTCAGGAATTAAATGTAAACGCATTATTTTACTTGGTGGTTGATATTCTAACACAAATCTGTCCTTACGGCCCCAAATGTCACTAAACTCGTTCCTCATTTTTTGAACATGTGATTTTAAATCGGCGATCTTTTTATTGCGGTAAATAATATCTGATATTTATGTCTGTGAAATTTTAAACAGACTCTCGGAATGTGGGAATATTGCAGAAAACACTGCTAAGAAAAAACTAAAATCGAAGTCGCGCAATAAAGTTAAAAGGTCTCTAACACAAATAACGGTTTTTTGATCCCTATCCTCACTTCCATTTTCCACAATTAACTGAAACAGCGCTTCCAAATCTTCCTTATATTATGGCGATAATCGCCAAGATTCGTTCACATAATCGCATAGCTAAGTCCGGAAATAACGATAACACCAATACGAGGTTCCACTGTTGACTGCGTAAGATCACTGACCTTTTCGCCCATCTAACACGTAGCTTGGATGTAACGTGGACCATCGCATTTCAAAACTGCAGCAAGTAACGCGGAAGTTCAATAATTTTGGGCGCCTTCACGGCCAATTTTAAATAAAATAGTTGATGGTAGCGTTTAAAGTAAGTAATGTATGTTTGCGGTCGGCTTAAAGTAATTAAAACATAATAACAATAACTTGCCAATTTTTTAAGGGTTGCGATGCATCACTCGCATTCATGTACGCTATGCTTCTTGTTCTGTGTTTAAAAATATAAAATAAATTAATCCCAACCTTGTACACTAGATATAGATGAACGCCATAGCTGATTTTGCTCCCTTCATTCATTACCTGGAACAAAGACAATACTTTAGTTATATCAATGAAACAAATTGGTAAATAGTTTTATTTCTTCTAGTTTCTTATTTAGATACACAAAAAATGTAAAGAGGTTCAAAGTAAGACTTTTATAAAGATTTTTTATATTTCTAAGTACGTTCTCCCAAAGTTATTTATTGAGCAGTCCACTTACAAGATAATTTTTTTCGACTATCATAATATATTTTACGCCAAATAGGTAATTGCAAGTTGGTAAATACCCCGTATATGATGTTACATATAATTACGCCCGTTTCCTTGGTATATTAAGGGCATTAAATTTTCTCGTACCCAAACTCAATAGTCGTAAAACCCACACGTTTTACATTTACGCACAATGCCCACACTAATATTCTAATAAGATCCCCTACTGTATATGTATTCTAATTAAATACCAAGCACTCTCATGTCCGTAACATATTTTACTACACTACTTAGAAAATAGTCGATATTTAAACATGTATAAAATTTGTTAACAATAGCATTATTTGTGTAAGTATAACATAAAATTGCCAATACTCACATTGTAATTGTTATTAATCTATTTTTTCTTATTTCATTTGGTATCAATACAGCTTTTACGTTACATGAATAAACACTTCACCCTGTGCTTGATACTGTATATTATTGTACAAATTAATGATTAATTGTGTTTTTAAAGCGATATTACAGTAACATTTTTCAATTTCTGACACTTTTTAGAATATTTTCTGAACAGCAAATTTCGCTTTTTTAATTTAATTATACGTAAAAGTTGAAAATGGCAGTTCTCTTAATTTAAATGTAGTCCAGACATATAATTTTATATACATTCATAGGCGCCAACAAAAGTATGTATGTGCGGGGAGAAAAGGGGGTACGGTAAATTTAGAACGTTTTGGTTAATTACAGTAAAACGTATTTAGAAAACAACAACAAATGTCTACTCTACATTAACATATTACAGCAAAATTGTAAAATTAAATGCAAATTTCAAGATAAACATTCAAAAGAACACATAATATTAAAAGTTTATATATTAAAAATGCAGAAAGGAAATATGCATAAAATTTAAAATATTAACATATAACTTATAATACCAAAACAGGATATGTACCATATTATAAGAAAGGAATAAGATGCCTTTGATTTAAAACTAATTAGATATTTGATTTAATTATATATTTTATCAATAGATAACATACTCGTTTTGGGACTAAGGAGATAACTAACGCCAAAAATTTATTTATTACTCTACTTTTTATACATATCGAGTTTATTATAATAGGTTTAATAATTTAATAGGTTGTAACGTCAGGGGGTAACTAAGCCCCGTTCCTCTCCCACTCCAGGCACATATAGCCATATTCCAGGCCACCCTAGGAATATACTTTACACAAAAAAATGTTGCTCAACATAAGATTACCTACTAATTGTGTAAGGTAAAAAAATATCACTTGATGAAGGGAGGTCTGACGACAAAATGAGATTTCTCTCTTGTGTTTTTTATTGCTAAGAAAAACTGTTTTCATTTGTCCTCGGTCGGGAAATAAACGAAAGAAAATCTAAGTAGAAACTTCGTGTGCTGGAATTTTACTGAAGTATTAGACTAATTAATTGGGTTAACAAACTCGACAGGAAATTAAAGTTGTTATTAAACTTCATTGACTTTGGAGTTAATGTTGGGTCCTTCCTCTTGTAATTAAATCATGAACAGCTTAATGTGGTAGTTTCCTTCGCTAATAGACAATATTTGAAACTTGTATTTCCCCATTATCTCGTTTATAAAGAGAATGTAGTAGTTAGGTATAGGTATATTAATATTAAAGTCCAAGAAGACATCTTGGAAAATTGATTTTACAAAGCATTCATTTCTATTTTGACAGGATGATAAAGTCTTCAAGTGCTATTGCCACATTCCTATCTGTTGAAAGGTGACACTTTTGATGAAAATATGGTCTTATAGTATAATTCAGAATCTGCTTATGAAATGTCTCAATAGAGAAAAATCAATTGTCTGAGATTGAGGGGGCGGAGGCGTGTAGGAGCAGTCAAAATTGAAAATATGACTACAAGGGGATATGTTGTGATAAGTGGATCGAAGACAGATTAAGTGTATATATAGGATGTCTCAGTTGGAACTATAGGATTTGAATTGCACACCACTTGTGTGCTGTCAAGGATAGGCGTCAATATATTTCATGACTATCATCTGCAAACCATATGACGTCAACATGCTAGTGTGTCTAATATGGAACTATAGGATATGAATACAACTAATAATATTTGATAAACTGAGGTAGTTTATTCTTCAACATAAAACGGAGGCGGTACGGCTACGAATGGAAAAGAATATCGTGCATATGTCCACCTCGATTAGCATGATGTCATTCGTTTAGCAAATTCATTTAGCATTAATTGTTGCCAACTTGGTGGCGTACATTTTTCCCTTGGCATAATCCTAAAGAGAATATTCTAGTAGTGTTAAATCACATGATCTTGCAGGCCAATTGATGTCAGCATTCCAAGGATTGTAGGCGCTTCATTTTGTGCTAATTTTGTGCGAATGTTTCTTAAAGCAACTGTAATTGATCGCTCACTTTCAGGATTGAGATTTAAAACAGTTATACACAAACTATTCGTTGTTGAACTGTTAATCGCTCCATGTTGACGTCCCGTGATTTGTAGATGACAATCGTTAAATATTGACGCTCTATCTTTGACAGAACACAAACAGCCCGCAATTCAAATCCTGTAGTTCCAACAGAGATACTCTATATTAACTAAAACCCCAACAAAACATTCAGAGAACTCCATCACTACCAATAGTGTTAAGATTAGTTAAATAGATAAGAGTTAAATCATGAAGCTGGCAGTATTATGATGAACATGGTTTCAGGCAGCGTTTTATTATTTCGAGCACAAAATAAAGGTTGTAGTGTTATAACTTGATGCTAAAGAAGTGGCTTCTATTAAAGATAGTCAAGGGATATTTTATGAGTCTCAAGTTGAAGCATATTCACAAACTATTCATAACAATTACAAAAAACTAAAGGAGACAATAATAGGGAAATTACGAAATTATTCCATGTCGTTAATAATAAACGAACAAATATTATATTCTGTTTCACTTGTTCCTAGGAATGATCTTAGCTATTCAAAATCGATATATACTCGTCCAATATACTAGTTGAAGTTGGTCCAATACAGTACTGTATTTGTTCCACATCAATGATCTGAATTATGTAATGTTGTACATATGAAAACGTATGAAGTTTAACACTTAATTAATGCTGAAAGTTTAAAAATAAATTAAGAAGCTTTGAAAATTCCAAAGTTTGACTAGAAACAAATAATTAACTGATAAAATTGTTGAAATGCTATCTGATAATATGTTATGAAGTCATTTGACATGATAATGTAAGAAAGAATGTGAAATTTAAAGGGAACATTTTTTTAATCTGGGATGTCTCATGTGTATATATGTAGTACTATATAGTCCTATAAGAACCTCATATTTCTACTGGAGTAGGTCGGTCGGAACCTTGGGTGTGAAGATAACACTGTCATAATTTTCCACAAAACACCAAAACACTATACACTACATTCAACGTGCGTTTCGCCAACAAAGTTGGTATCATCTGGAGATGATTAAAACTCAGTTTTATTTATCTTGATCATATTGAAATTTTTATTATATAGGAAATATTTTGGTATACAACAGTTTTCCCAAATACACACACACACACACACAAATATATATATATATATATATATATATATATATATATATATATATATATATATATATATATATATATATATATATAATTTAATATTTAAAAAAACGGATTTATATTTTTTAATGTAAACTTCCTGTAAATATTAAGATTTTTACAGTTTATTTTATTGTCAAATGTTGATAAATTTTTCATTTAACTGTCAAACTATAATTTATTACATTACTAATTTACTACATACTAATAATATTAACTATATGCTACATTTTAGAATATATTTACTAATACTTTGTATCCACAGTATATCAAAATTTACATATTTACATAATTAATGATACTAATCATCAGTGGCGAGGCATCCATTAAGGCTGTAAGGCGCAACCTACCCTATATATTTTAGATGGTAGACCCCTTTTCTATATTGTCACTTGCCTTTGTCAGAATGATAAACATTTTCTGTTCATATCATCATACATATTTCTATTTAAACTGAAGCGCCGGCAACCGGCAGTGCGCAAGCCTTGGCCGGCCGCTGTCTGGGCTGTCGACAGCCAGCCCAGACAGTGGCTTGGTTTTAACGGACTTATAGAGATCCGCGGTGCAGGAGAGTAGAGGGGAGTACGCGAAAAATGCAATTTAGCTAGCGTGATCTATCAGTTTGCGTAATATAGTGGCTGTAATATTGACCTGTCGTTACTCGTAGTGATTAGTGTTATTTTTAAGAACAATGGCGGCCATAGACAGCGCCGATTTAGTAGACTTTCGAATTAATAAGAGTGGTTATTTTAATATTTGATCTTTAGAAGATAAACTGAAAACTAAAGACGCATATTTAATTATAATCTGAAATTATAAACTGAAAAACTGAAAATGAAAGCGGAAAAATCTACCAATTTATTTCAAGAACTATATGTTTTTGCAGAAAAGAAAAAACGCGGCGAATGGAATCGATATACAAAAAAATATAGGTAAGTTGTTTTGCGATTCAAATATTCAATATATATATATATATATATATATATATATATATATATATATATATATATATATATATATATATATATATATATATATATATATATATATATATATTGCATTAAAAATAATGAGCAGCTCCCCTGCCGCGCTTAATTCAGGACAGCCTATCCTCAGCTTGAATCGACGCTTCGCTACTGCTAATCATAACTCGTATAACTTTCTAGCTAATTGTAAATATATTATATATATTGAGAGCTTGAAAACATACAGCGTTTATATAAATTATTATATATACTTTATCTTTACCGTTTTCCATCAGTTTGCAAATAGTTGTATAGTTTATTTGAATACCCAATCTCATATATCGTCACCTACTTTGCTTCTGTTTTCAGCTGATTGACAAATGGCGGTAGATACATATATTGAAATACGAAAATTTTATAGCGTACATATAGTGTCTTCTATAACCGTACTTTATATTGTCGGCATTATTTTCAATTTTCTCTTTCATTAGAATTCACAATAAGGTAATGGGAGCTCGTGACAGGTCAAATAACACTGCTTCCTTAATGTCGGTCATCGTAATTAAAATACTCAATTTCCTGTTCCACCACATTACGTACAACTTCCTAAGGGTACATAGCTATCGGAAATAGACGCATAGACCTTGGTCATGCCAATCTAAAGTCCAACATGAGTATTAGTTACTCAAACCTAAATTAGGTTAATCGAGAGGTATTCTATATTACACGATTGCATTAAGTGGGTAACATGATCTCATGGATAAGACATATAATACAAGGTTCTGAAAAAGATGTGATAACCTGAATAGATGAATTTGAAACACAGAGTGAAGAGGCTGGCGAATTTCACGTTCTTATACAGTATAGCTCGTCAAGAATAAGAACAAGCCTCAAAACTGTGATATTGGACAGCCCACGAAGTGCGAAGTAAATAACCTCGTCTTTACTCAGTCGCATTGAGACCTTTGCAGAGTGAATGTCGAGTATGTATGAATGTATACAGAGTTCGATCTGGCTGTACGTGAAGGACATCCTTTTCCCTCCGAATGCTGCCTCGCTCTTTCTTTTACGCAACACAGAGAATTTCACACTTTTTCCTATTCTTGACAAGCTATACCTATTGTACTAGTATTTCACGAAAATAATATAGTCAACTATGTGTGTTATTTCTCACTTATTTTCTACTTATTAATATGAATGTACCAGTTTCACCAAAAATTTATTTAATAATTAAATAATTAGTTATATGAATATATTGAAGTTCATAAAATTAAATCTAATGTATTATTGGACTGAAGTCCAATGGATTATTAAGACAAGTAATATTTGTAAGATAAACTACATTTCGAACAAGAGTTGATAGAGAATGGTCATTATAGTCGTCATAGTCTTTTAGGGCCATACTTCTTTGAAGAAAATTTTATTGTTGCTAATTAATTCCAACTTTATCATTTATTTTTCAATCAATAAGGATAATGATATTTTCTACTAAATAATTTTGTTTCAACAAGATGAAGCTCCTCCTCATTTTGGTGTTAATATCCAATTATTTGTTGACGATACTTTTCCCGGTTTGGGCGACGGGGACCCCGTTCAGCTGACTTTATATCCTTGTATTTATTTCTGTGATGGTAATAGATGGAATTGTTAGGGTTTAATAGATATTAAAAAAATATCCATCAACATCTAATATTCGGGAAAGGTACCTTCGTTACAACACCAAAAACAGTTATGCCTGAACACCAAAAGATTACACGTTACCCACATTTCACCAACCAAGTTAGTATCATCGGGAGCTTATCAAGAACAGCTACCTTTGACTACTTTTAAACTACCTACAAGCTCTATTTACATCAAAACTTTTTCGTTTAGGAGAAAAGTAGATCGTTAGGGTAATTTTTTTCTGGTTTAATGCACTGTTTACTACTCTACTGACTATTTTGTTTACTACTGTTTACGACACTGTTTCGTTTACTATACTGCTTATTACTAACTGTTCTGTTTACTCATTGAGTGTAACTATTTTTTATGGTCAATGAACAGTGAAGGAGTAATTTTTTTCGGTGTACCTAATTTCTTACCGTACCGATGTACCTAATACCCAATCTCATATAACTATCTCTAGTGATGGTTAGTGAACTGCAATGAAGTAAGCATTCGGTTCATCCATAGTCATTCACTGTATCAACAAAAATAACACACCCTTAGGTATAGGGTCCTTGGCTTTGTGCTATTATCACATTAGAGTACAAAATAACTACTACTGAGGAAAATCGCTGTGGAAAAGTTTTCATCATTTACTGCACTCGTAGTTGGATCTAAGCCTTATTTATGGCTAGTAAATAATTATAAATTCGGGTTCAGTTAATCTACAACACTTCAAATGTGTCGACTTATTTTCCTAAGTTAGTCAAGTGCCGAGTAATTTAGTAACTAAACGTCTACCAAAAAGCGTTCTGTCTTATCAAAAACCTAATTGACCAAAAAGCGTTCGCACTACAGTCATGTACAGTATATTAGTGTGTAGTGTATTGTAAGACGAACAGGCAACTCAACAATGTAAATAAGTTAATAAAGCTTAGTGCAATAGCTATTTTAGTAGAAGTGGAAGAAGAAATTAGCGTGATAAATAAACTATGGGTACGTAAATAGATTCAGAGAAAAGATGAACTAGGAGCTACTACTTTTCTTCTCAAGGAAATAGCATTAGAAGATCCTAAAGAATACTTCTAAATTTTGAGAATGTTTAGAAGTACTTTAGATGAACTTTAATGTTTCGTAGGGATCCATCCAATAAACTGAACCATTTTACTAAAGGAATTTCCTAACTCCTGCGAATAGGTCGATTACCTCGATCAAATCACTTACTGAATTACTTGACTAAAATTTTGTCGTCCAAACACGTTTAGATACCTATTAAATTACTCGCCACTCGACTAAATAACTAGCATAGTCCGAACTAGGCTTTAAGTATACGTTTCGTTGTGTTTTTGATCTCGTGACACCTTTTTATACAACTGAAATTCCCCACAATAACTGTTTGGAATAAAAGCGTGGAACTAAACAACTCTCCGGTTATAAAAACTGTCTCCGCTTTCTCGTTTAGTTAAGTATTCTAGTATAAGGCCCGTGTGTATGCGCGACCTCTGACACTCACTTTACAGAATAATTTGGGGATATTGTTATTATTATTGATATGACTTGAGCGGTTCATTGAACCTTGCTCGGTAATTCGACAATATATATTTACTGTGCATGGAAAATAAGGTACGAGTTGAATAGATGTGCATCTATTACACAATTCTACAGTAATAGGTATTCCATTGTCAAAAGCGGTAAAGGAATAAGTTCGTAGAGTTTTTGTTTTCTTTTATTTTACAACGATTTTCATTATTGTTTGACAATATGTTTATATTTATTCAAAAGATCTCTTTCTGCTCTACAAAATCATGCTAATCATTTTTTTTTGAGTTATTTAATGTTTCATTGTTTTTCGGGCTAAAAAATGGAATATCCAGGCGGCAAAAATCAGCATTTTCAACACTTGCTCTTCTTCGCTTTTCATCGAGGTTAAAAATCTGCTGCAGCCGCTCGGGACATTTGCGTGTACGGAGGTGTCATAGGCGAGTCTGCAGCACGGAAATGTTTGTGATATTCAAAGACGGCGACATTGACTCGACGACACGCCTCGCGCCAGGCGACCTTCAGAATTCGAGAGGGAGCGTCTCAAGGCGCTTTTGAAGGAGAACGGTCCTCAAACAAGTCGGGAATTTACCGAGAAAATGAATTACAGCTATGTGACAGTACATAACCATCTTCCCTCGATGGGATTTTTGCCGAAAAATTGGGAGCTGGGGTGCTCCACGAGCTTAACGAAAACAATAAAGAAAATCGACTTCAGATTGCTTCTCAACATTTCGCCCGCCATCGAGCAACACGCGGTCATAAACAGCGCTTTTTATACCAAATCGTTACAGGAGATGAGAAATGGTGCCTATACGCCAATATGAAGCAAAGAAAGGAGTGGGTGGCTGCAGCAGATACGCCAAAGCCGAGAGTCAAGCCGGACCTCCACCCAAAGAAGACCATGATCTGCGTTTGGTGGGACTGGGAAGGCATGGTGCATTGAGATATGCTTGAGAAGAAAGCCACAGTCAACAAGGAACTATGTGTTGCCCAGCTGCGTCGCGTAAATGAGGCTTTTCGATTGAAAAGACCCGATCGACAAGGCCAAACCATACTGCTTCACGATAACGCCAGACCGCACGTAGTACAAGTCGTCAAAGCCCCACTACAAGAGCACGAATGGGAGGTCCTTCAGCATTCACCGTATTCTCCGGACCTTACACCGACCGATTACCATCTTTTCTGCTCCTTGTCGAACCATATCAGGGGTGTTACCTTCGACGAAGAGTGCATCAAGAACTGGCTCACCAACTTCTTCGACACCACTCCGGTTGATTTTTGGCGAAATGGGATCAACAAATTGGTCGAAAGGTGGGACGTAGTCATAAACAGTAACGGTGAATTCATTATTGATTAATTTATTATTATAATTATCGTTTTTTATTCCAATAAAACTCTTTGATAAAAACTCTACGAACGTATCCCTCAACCTATTATATTAAATTTATTTTTTTCTGAAATCGGCGAAGAATATCAGAAACTTCCTCAGTACAATTTCATACGCCAAAATCTCTATTTCAATATTTCAGTCCGTTGCTAAGCAACCATAAAAAAATAATAGGAGAAAGTTTATTTTTCGGCACCGGTCTTTTATCTACATATATTTTAGACAGTAAATAAAGCCATTTAACTGACGAATTATATTTTAGTGAATATCATACTGTTAATAAAAACGGTTTCTGATTAATTTTTTTCCTTCAAGTGTCCACTCAAACATTAACGATGTTTATATTAACCGTATTCCTTAAACAAATACGGGCATAAACAATTTCTTGTTTTTGCTTTCACAAAAGAAAATTACAAAATTAAAGTAATTTCTCTCATGAAATGAATGAATGAACCATTGGTTTAAATTTCAGCATAATCCAGACTTCATAATTAAAATGCATTAACTATTCTAGGTTGATACCTGGAGCAAATATGAAGTTATATAGAAACACATTCATATAATAAACGTGGAGTTTCAATAACCCTGCTTTATTTGCTGCTACTATCTTTCCACTTCGATTATCTACCGAGTATACTGGGTATATTAAAGATAATAATTAAAAGCTCAAGATAATTAAGTTATTTATAAAAGTGAAAGAAAAGTGGAAGCGAATATTAAATTTAGTTCAACATTACGTAGGAGGAGGTTATAGCCCTTTAGATTAAAAAAGAACACCTACACCCTGAAAGCAACGTCAATGCCTCCTGTGTTTGGTTTGCTGGCGTAGCTAAACACGATGAGGTTATCTACCCAAGTCAAGCCAAGGCCACTCAAGCAACAGATTGATACCAGACTAATAATCCTTATCTTCTATCTAAACTTCCGAAATATGTATCCACATTAAATTTAAATAAAAATAGTCTCTTAGGTAACTATAATAAGGAGTGTTATAATAAGAGCGGAAGATTTGAATTTTGCGTCACTTTGGCGGTCATGATTCGATAGGTCAATAATTGTGATAGATCGATAGGAGACAGATAGGAGTTAGTAAGCATATAGCCTGCACGATACAACAACGCGTCCTTATTGTTAAGCATTACTATCAAAATGGTGAAAGTTTGGTTGCTACGATTCATAATGGTGATTGATGAAGATGCGCCCAGTGGCAGCTCCTATATAAGAGCACATGAGCACGTGTCCCCCTAAATAAAGAGAAAACGAAGAAAATAAAAAATGACACCTAATCATGATTTATTTCCTATTCATTGATTTATAAATTAACTATTTAATTAACGTCTCACGAATATGCTCCTTTCCAGTTTTTAAGCAATAATAGAGCAAAAACCCCAGAATTACAGATTTCACGATAAATTTGGCAAAACCAAAATTCTTTCTCTTAATGATATCACGCAACTGCCGGCAATGTACCTACTTCAATCGGTCTGTGGTTTTGTCGAATGGGCATGCTTTCCTATGCTTTCCTCTGTCCAGCTAATTGGTGCTAAATATCGCTCTTTTTCTATCCCATATGGGATAGAAAATCACATCGACACACAAAATGTGTGCATTTTGTGTGCCGATATGATTTTGTTACTGTACTGCATATGTGCACATGTTTGTGGGTCTTACCAGATATGCGTTTAACAGGTTGAATAATACAATGTTTACGTCTCGTCGATAGTATTGACGATTTCGTGCGTGTGAGTTTTCGACCATTTCAATGTTTTATTTAGGACATTTTTAAATAATCCTGAAAAATGGATATTGTAGCGGGATGTTCTTCTGAACGTTATTCTGAAGAAAAGTGTAAATATAATGTGAACTTTTTAATAGACTCTTTTAGAAAATTAACACTAGAAGACAAAATTCAGGTTAAAAATATCGGGCGGCCCAAATCGACAATACAATGGCGGCCCAATACCGATAACTTAACACAAATTACAAAAGGGACAAACAGAGATTTTGGTACACTAATTAAAATAGAACTATATGAAAAATATGATTGGCTATGCGGTTGTGAAATAAGAAATAGCTGGTTTTGTTTTCCGTGTATACTGTTTGCTCTGGAAACTGCGGAATCCTGTTGGGTGAAAATTGGTATAGTGGATTGGTATAGACTTCAAACTGAACTAGAAATAATTTATCAAAAACCAGATTTTAGAAATCTATCTGGAGCTGTACACTGCCTGAAATTCATTATCAAAATAATCCACAGAAAGTTTTTTCAGCAACCTATGATCTGCTCCAAATCATAGTAACAACTCCGATATCCACTGCAGAAGCAGAAAGACATTTTTTGACATTAAAACGAATTAAAACATTTTTAAGGAGCACTATAAATGAAGATCGACTGTCTGCGTTAGCCATGCTGTCAATAGAAAAAATATTGGTGCAAGAGATTTCCGATTTTAATAACTTAGTTATCAATAAATTCGCAGAATTTTGTTCTATAAAACTAACATATTGGTTATTATTAAGTTAATATAAACTAGGTACTTTACTATACTCTACACCCGTATTTTTGTTAGATATACATGTAAGAAATATCCTGCAAAATGGTAAGTAAACAAAAGTAAGTATATTTATTATCATTTTAAAATATGAATATTTTGTACTTGTATGTAACCCAAGTAAAAAAACAATTTGTGAACCCCCCAAAGTTTTCGTCACGAGCCGCCACTGGATGCGCACAATTTTCGGTGGAAATAACGTTCCAAATTTATCGACTATGAAAGGAATAATAGAAAATTTTGAAAGTACTGGTTCAGTTATTGATGTGGACATTCGACACCACATTCAGCAGCCACTATTCACCGTATTCTCACTAAAAATTTACATCTATGTGCTTAGGTAATAAGTCCAACTGAGTCAACAACTTCTGTCAACAGACCTTACACAGCCAAGATAGTTCACTAATTAGATCATTGAACAACAATAAGTGAATATCGATTTTGTGGACAAGATCATCTTCAGCGGCGAGGCCCATTTTTACCTTCATGGCTTCATTAACAGTGCAAATTGTCGCATTTGGGCCCCAGAAAATCCACCAATGATTAATGAGAAACAAATCCATCCCCATCGTGTCACTGGTTAGTGTGCATTGTGGTCTGAGGGAATCATTCGACCATTTTTCTTTGACAACGAGGCAGGTAATGCATTAGCTATAAATCGAGAATGTTATCGTGACATGATAACCCAGTTCTTTGTGCTCGAAGTGGAAGATATTGCTCTTGAAGACATGTGGTTTCAGGAGAACGGTGTCACTTGCCGTGACACCGTCCTCCTGAAACCACGTGTATTCAAGAGGAAGGGTCTTCACGTAGAAGACCGTCAATGTTTCACAGGTAGTATACCTGTGAAACATTGACGGTCTTCCACGAGTGTTATCTTAGTCATATCATCTCCTATTTTGATGATCAGAACTGGACGCCACAATCTTGCGATTTAATACCTATAAACTTTTCTCTGTGGGGGTTTCTGCAGTCTCGAGTTTATGCCAACAAGCCCACGACCACCCAAGTATTAAATGCTCAAATTTAATGCTGTATCAACGAAAAACCGCAACATTTATTCAAAAGCGTTATTGAAAATTCCGCCAGAAGAGTACTCGTGTGCCACCCACTTGTGGCAGCAATTACAACTAGAAGGTTCACTCTAAGTTCTGCCTGCTAAGTTTCCCTCCTTACCCCGTCACGTCGTTCAGTGAATATAAGCCAACTAGGACGCAGCGCATATATAGGATTATAGGAAGTATCTCTCATATACTAGTTCGGTGCCGCCGTTCAATAGCTGTATGGCGGCAATGCCTGTAAGTAGCTCCGGCACCGTAGAATGAATCTTCTAAATTATTGTTTCATGTAATACTGTCACTATCAAAGTTGAAAAATCACGATCGTAATTATACGATCACTCAGTTGGTCAATCAACACATTAAAATCAAAAACGCAAGTCTAAAAATGATGAAAACACAACGCAAATTCTAAAAATCGCTCAAATTCAAAAACAGACCGCGCTTCAGTACATACATTGAATAGATGCTGCAAAGCTAGCCGATAAAATCAGTCATATCAATAATTGTAACAGTACTTGTTACTGACCCCGTCAAAAAATAAAAAGACCCACGCCTCTGTTCCAAATCCAGTTCCACTCTTTGGACTTCTTGGTCGCACTATAGTTGTAATTTCTGTTCGGTGTCTGTAGTGAATACTGCGGCTTCCTTTTGACCGGCGGCTCACCTTTAATTCTGTAACTTCAAAGTGCCGACGTGGAGTGCGGCAACTTATTATATATTCTGTAAACTTTGCTTATGGTATGATATATCTGAAAGAGTAATAAGTATTCTTATTTTAGGGTGGAAATGCTAATAACACTTAATTATAATACATCATCATGAAAGTTGTATCTCTTGTCTTGTTGTCGGGTGTAAAACAAGTAGTTTTCTACCGGACTCTAGAGCAAAAGCTATACATATCGACATTTACTGTATTATCCATAGTAAAGGTAATATTACATTTTCTTAGGCGCTTCAGCTATCAAAGAGTTATTCATGCAGGAATACAATAATTGGATACGGAGTAATATGCCGTATATAAATTTTCTTATTAAACTTATTGGTCCTTTACTTCATCCCACTGGTAAGAAATATTTCCTGAGATTATTTCTTATACACGTGCAAAGCATAAATATATACATTTTGCTCTTAAAGAAATCGGATATAGGTATGTGCGGGATCTCTTATGGGATAGATGTGAATTTCTGCTTGTAGAACGGATGTATCTGATTTGATGTTTCCAATCGATCTCATACCTCACACAACTTACTCATACACAGTTGACGTCATAACTTATATCCCTAATTGCGATACTTCAGCGATAAACTCCATCATAATTCCCCTGTATAATGCAGTTAATTAAACTCCATCATAATGAACAGAATCTCGTCTATTTGTCTATTGGTAAATGATATACTAGCTCATGTCCTGTACTCGTCACTAGCTTAATCGATAATTTGTCACTACTGTGAATGTATATACATTATTTTACAATATAAATATTGTAAATTGCTAGGAGTTACTTAAAGCTGCTTGTAATAGGTAGTGTTTTCTGTTATCTCGACAAATATATGCACCTGATATGCAGATTTCGATAGTAATGCTATCATCTTTAACAGGAACCTGAAACTAGTGAATTTGGAGTTTATATTCGAGAAGATCTTCTTGTAAGAATGATTTGTCGTTATTGAAATTGTATGTCGTAGTTGAGGTGACCTAGGACATTATTTGGGGTTGGGGAGAATCTAAACAGTGTACATTATAGCAGAAAGTAGTGATGTTTTTTTGTGAGAAAGTAAGAACCGCAAAAACCAAATAGACGTGTTAAATATATATATTTAATTGTTGAATATTTGATTGTTGTATATTTTGGTTTAAAGGTTCGCAGTGATGCATGAATACTAATCCTACATATTAATTTAATATGTAGAACCATATTAAATTCAAACCAATTAATGTAATTATAATTTTGGAATTATGAATAACAATTGAGGTATTAATAATGGCAATTCAATTAAAATATATATTTAATTAATGTTTAGAGTTGCATTAACTATATTTTAATTTCTACCCAGAAAGAAAACAACATAATATATGTTGTTTTATAAATTAACAAAATCGTATTAATCATGAGGTATGCTAATATATGTTCTTAAATGGCTATTTCACGTTGATTGTCATTTTTACTTTTCCGCACTCCACTATACTAGCGGAAAAGTAATGTAATCGTGTAAAGAGAAAGTGAAAAAACAAAATTTTTTTGGGTTTATTTTTCGTTGTTCGGCATAAAATAAAAAAAATGTTTTTAAAAAATATTTGCTGTGTGTGTGTCGTCGTTGTCGTCGGCATTTAAATTTCTTGTTAGCACGATAACTCAACTAAATCGTGTCGGATCGATCGGGTTTTGACCGTACCTGATCGGGGACGTCTCCCAGATGATACCTATTGATTTTGAGGTGGATAGCACACACCACCCCCTCCCTTGGGTCTATTTGAGAATTTTTTTATTAGCCCGATAAATCAACTAACTCGTGTCGGATCTATCGAGTTTTGACTAATTTTGATCGGGGATGTCTCCCAGACGACACCCATTGATTTTGAGGTGGATAGGACACACCCCACCCTGTCCATGAGTCATGAGAGTACGATGGTGGACTATTTGAGAAATTTGTTTTGTTAATACGATAACACAAATAAATCATGTCGGATCGATCGAGAACGTCTCTCAGATGATACTTATTGATTTTGAGGTGGATAGAACACACTCTACCATGTTCATGGGTCATTAGAAAGCACAATGGTGGACCATTGTGAGAATTTTTTTTGTTAGCACGATCACTCAATTAAATCGTGTCGGATCGATCGGGTTTCAACTGATTCTGATTAGGGACGTCTACCAGACAACATGTATTGACTTTGAGGTGGATAGAACACACCCCACCCTGTTCAGTGGTCATAAGAAAGCACAAGGGCGGACTATTTGAAGAAAGTAAAACTGTTGCATAAAACAGATATTCTGCATTTATGTGTTGGTTCATTTTTTCTCGGTTACTCAGTTTCGAGATAGAGATGTTCCACGTGCGGAAAAGTCCGTTTTAAGGTTTTAAAACTGTTTATTTTATCTTGAAAATATCATCTGACTTTAAAAAATGTAAATTTTTATTACAATCGAAACAAAAGGATTCCCCCCCCCCCCCCAAGGTATATTATATGACACTAGAAGGAGCAATATTTTTACATACAATTACATTACAACTGCAACGGCAATAAACATATTAAAAATAATTATTAATTTTTCCATAAACCTCTGAGTTATTGATATGTATCGAAAATTGAAAAAATCAAATTTTGATACATAGCTGAAAAGCGCCAAATAGATAGCCAGTTCTAGTTTTCACAGTTGTGTATTCCTCGAAGAAAGGATCGAGGAAGGGGAGAGGGGGGTATATTATTGCATACTTCCATAGATAATGACATTTCCTATAAAATATCGAAATTGTACCACACATATGTAATAAGAAATGAGAAGATAAACAAGAAGAAGACTTACCCTATTTGTCTATACTTTATTAAGTGCAATTGATGCTATGAACAATCAGTTTAGGAATGATTCATTAGCTCAAAAAATAAGAGATCTTCTACAATGGCTGGTACTACTGAATAAAAAATACACCTTGTTTGGGCACCAGCATATAGATATGCATGACAATGAGAAAGCTGATTAAGCTGCGAGAATTGTTGCAAAAAATAAACACCATATGGCAGAATAAATGGCACAACAGCAAGAATAAACTATAGCGCTTAAAAACCGCAGTTGGTTTTTGGAAATCACCCTGTAAATTGACGTGAAAAGAATAAGTAATGGACAAATTCAAATAGTAACATTATAATTTATAACATTATAATATGTATTTCAAGTAATGACACGATTTTCATAAGAAAAGTGATAGTCTTCATTAAAAAATAGGTGCCTCTCACAAAATCTAACCAGTCTCTGTAATTGACTCAAATACAATTAATTACGGTGATAAACGGCTAATGACTAATGCAATAATTGATGCCGTTAATTTGAGATGTTTAATTAAAAAATATAAATTGAATTCAGTTTAACACTAATTTGTTATTAATTTTCTTAATTAAGTGGCCTCGAAAACGTACTTTAGAATATTTTACATTTGTAGAAATATTACTAAAATACTTTTCATTAATTTTTAGCGGCTGTTTATACCCGAGATTTGGCAAATATTGTATTGAAATGGAATCAGAAAATAGTATCTAATGGATTACTCATTTTGTAAGAGCTTATCGAATTGATTTTTCCATACGTGTCTATTAAGATTAATAGACCCATTAAAATCACAGAAGAAAGAGAGCACTTAAGAATATCCAATGAATTTCAAAGAGAATTAGAGATATGAGTATTTGTTAGTATACGAGAAACGTTATAACTCAAGTTGTTTCAAAAGAAATAAACACTGCTCTTAAAGTTCTTAGGGTGAAGGAATAATAGTCACTTTATTATACTGATAAATTACCAACTGATTTTATCAAGTACGTAATAAGATTAAATTTATATCTGAAGCAACTGTGCTCTTATTTATTCTCGTATTTTTATTTAAAGCGAATTATATCGCATATCGTTCAATGAATTTGGAATGATAAAATTCGACCTGATTTATGTTCAATATAAAACTGGGTCTATTTTTAAACACACGCCTTATTTTTATATCTATCGCGATTCTTGTGGTTGTATTTCTACATGGAAAAGTTTATATAGTGCTCATTACCAGCAAACCGTAATTTAGATACTCCAACGATTGTTACTAACTACTGCTTTATTACTTCGTAAGTGAAGCAACCATAATTCAGAAAACTCTAACAATAATCGTACGTGTAGTCGGGTTTACATAATCTAGAAATAATTCCTAATAATTCATGAAAATAGATTAGGCTAGCCTAAAAATACCACTAACAATTTGAAGAACTAATTACTTATGTTATAGTAACTGCGTACTGGTAACATTTATTGATTTAATATATATTGACATACTCTTTATAAGACAATTATAGTATTAACGAATATTGGCGATGAAAGTAGATATTGATTTTTCGAAGACAGAGTTTTACATTCACTTGTGCCTTAAAAATAATTTTTCCTAAATAAAATTCATATTTAGTTTTAACCATCTCCTGACGATGCGCACTTGGAAGGCGAAATATACGACGAGTAACGCATAATCCTTCGGTGTTTATTGAAAATAGATTTTCAGTTTTTTTTTTTACTAGATATTTGGTTCAAATTATCTGACATTAGATGGACTGGAGATATTAACAGTACATTCGTTAATTTAGTAATATGTCGTAGGATAATACGATAGGTTACCCATCCACGTACTGACCACGGAACAGCATGCTACACATTTATAGCTCCGCGTCAGACAACTTATCTGAGCGCCCATAATATTTTCATTAACGTTATGTCTTTATGGTAGATCACATTTTACTATTACAAAAACTAGAGGTACATGGTATGAGGGGTAAAATTCATAGTTTATTAAGGACATACTTGTTTGAAAGATCGTAATTAGTCGAATTAAATTAGATAAAGTTAGAAGACTAGAAATAAAATATGGCGTACCTCACAGGTCAGTTTTAGGTCCATTATTATTTATTTTATTTGTAAACGACCGAATATAAATAATACATCAGACGTAACTATGTTTGTAGATAACAATAGTTGTTGCTGTGGTAATGATACAATACTATTTGTAATGAATGGTACACAAATCATGATTAACTCTCCACTGATGGCGCCGGGTCTCATAGACCCAGTAGGACATAATTCTATATGTAAAATGGCAATAGGAGAGAGGCAGGGCCGGTGCGTTCCAGTATGTTCGCCTTTTGTGGTCTAATACGGCTGTATAAAGAGAGAGAATTGCATTGCATGTGTTGTCGTTTGCGATTTATTTGCTAAATGGGTTTAAAATTTAAATGATTGTCTTTGCCGCTTTAGGGCTAAATGGGTGATTTTGAAAAAGAACAAGAACGTTTGTGGCGTCTTTGGAAAGAAATGCAACGGGATGAAAAAGCAGACGATAATGAAGAGGAACTGGCGAGTGAAGAAGATATTACTGAGAGTTGACACACAGATAGTGAATCAGAGCAAGAAGTAGATGATACTACAGAAGATCAAAATGTAGTCCGGCGAAGTTCAAATTTGCAACGAGTGCCAATTTTCACTGGCAAAGATGGGAAAACCATATGGAAGAAACACTGACCTTCCAAAAGGGTAAAAACTAGAAAAGAAAATTTTATGAAGCATTTGCCTGGTGTTAGAGCACTGGCAAGAAAGGTAATAAATCATTGTGAATGTTGGGAATTATTTTTCTCGGTGGATATGCTCCAAATTGTTGTTGAAAATACTAACTTCTATATAAATAACTTATCAGCGCACTACAAGAGGGAAATATCGGCCACGCCGACTGATCTTGTAGAAGTAAAAGCATTATTGGGCTTCCTGTATTTAGCTGATTGTTTGAAGAGCAGTCGTATAAATACAAACGAACTGTGGGATAAAAACCGTGCAGGAGGCAAGAGACTTTGGCTTACCATGTCGCAACAAAGATTCCTTTTTTATTACGTTGCTTACGTTTTGATAACCTTACTACGAGGGAAAAAGGAAAACAAATTGACAATTTAGCGCCAGTATGAGATATTTTTGATGCATTTGTTGGTAATTGAAAGTCTGCCTATACTCTTGGAGAATACACAACAATTGATGAAAATCTAGAAGCTTTTAGAGGACGATGTGGGTTCAAGCAATATATACCGTCAAAGCCAAATAAATATGGCATAGATATGGCATTTCTTTGGCAGATTTCCGAACTTCGTATGCGTCAAATATTGAGGTATATGTGGGACAATAACCCGAGGGACCATTTTGTGTCAAGAAGTATCCAGAAAATATCGTGCTGAGGTTGGTATCTCCCTTATCTGGTACAAACAGAAATCTCACTTGTGACAACTAGTTTACCAGTTAAAACCTAACTAAAATTTTATTGAATGAACATTACCTTACTTTGGTTGGTACCATAAAGAAGAACAAAAGAGAACTTCCACCGGACTTCGTACATACTAGGAATCGTTCAGTATGTTTTTCTATATTTGGATTTCAGGACGATATGACAATAGTGTCATACGTTCCAAAGAAATATAGAAACGTTATTCTTATCTCAAGTTTGCACCGTGGCGATGCAATTGATGCATCTACCGGGGACCAAACAAAGCCTGACATAATTAATTACCTTTTATAATTTAACCAAATATGGTGTGGACAATTTAGACAAACTGCGCGCTACATATGACGTAGCTTCAAATACAAGAAGATGGCCTATGTTTATTTTTTATGCTCTTCTGAACATGGTCGGCATTAATTCTCAAATAATTTATGCTGCCAACAACACCGATTTACCAAAGACTGAAAGAAGATGCTTCCTAAGACAATTGTCGTTGGACCTAACCGAGGAACATTTGAAAAGACAAAAATAAAAACATTCCTCCTCAAGTTCGCGACCGGAGATAAGAAGTTGCAAGCACGTCACAGCTGGCCACTCCAAATCAAAATATTGCTCCAGGAACCAGGGAAGCGATGCCATCATTTTTGTCATCAAAGACCCAAATACTTTTGTTTAAAATGCCAAAAATTTGTATGCCATAGTTTGTTCAGATTGCGCATAAGACTGAAATGTTGCTTCAGTGTCAAAATTCAAAATTTAGTATCAAAATTTAACAAAAATAATAGTACCAAAGAATTTGTGTTTAGTTTTTTCGTTATAAGTACAATAAAATGCAATATTTTAGGTCAGTAACTTATAAGTCGGAAATCGAGAAAGGAACCACCAAGCCGCCAAGCGGCTATCAAAGTAGTTCCCGAATAGCAAAGCTATTACATAATCGCTCTAGGAAACAACTACTCCTCGGGCTAAAGCCCCGCCAGGCATTGAATTATACCCAGAAGCGATCCTCGACCCCTTTCTCGTGTTTCTGCACGATCAGATAAGGTTTCAAAAAATAAAACCCGCCACAGGTAGGATTTGACATTTGTCCCGGATAGGAACCGAACGACTTACAGTTGTTTCGAACTTGTTAGTTCTCATCAGTGCCGCATACGGTACGCCGATTCAGGACAAATGCCGAATGAACTTTATGGCCTATACATCTTTATCGATACGATCCCTGTCAGTAACTTATAAGTCGGAAATCGAGAAAGGAACCACCAAGCCGCCAAGCGGCTATCAAAGTAGTTCCCGAATAGCAAAGCTATTACATAATCGCTCTAGGAAACAACTACTCCTCGGGCTAAAGCCCCGTCAGGCATTGAATTATACCCAGAAGCGATCCTCGACCCCTTTCTCGTGTTTCTGCACGATCAGATAAAGGTTTCACAAAAAATAAAACCCGCCACAGGTAGGATTCGACATTTGTCCCGGATCGGAACCGAACGACTATCGATAAAGATGTATAGGCCATAAAGTTCATTCGGCATTTGTCCTGAATCGGCGTACCGTATGCGGCACTGATGAGAACTAACAAGTTCGAAACAGCTGTATGTCGTTCGGTTCCGATCCGGGACAAATATCGAATCCTACCTGTGGCGGGTTTTATTTTTTGAAATATTTTAGGTTATATGTCAAAATGTTACATTTTTCGTATTAAACTCAATATTTGATAAAACTCTCTTTTTAATTGTGGTCTACACACGCAAACTAGTTATTCCAGGATGCATATCCTTAACAAAAAGAAATTGTATATTTTTCTTTTTGGAAAATATATATGGGCCAGACAGACCCGATACCACTATTGGCGTTATAAAATAGGGCGCTACCAGCGGAGGGTTAACAAATTTATTTCGCGTTTCACTGCTCAACAAATAACATTCAACAAATAACATGCGTATAAGTATTTACTTGTATGTTCAGATAACGAGGATGTTTATATATGATCAATATGACAAGGGACTAATTAAAATAAGTTTATATTATATATTATATATTATATATTATATATTATATATTATATATTATATATTATATATTATATATTATATATTATATATTATATATTATATATTATATATTATATATTATATATTATATATTATATATTATATATTATATATTATATATTATATATTATATATTATATATTATATATTATATATTATATATTATATATTATATATTATATATAATATTATATATAATAATAAGATTTAACTTAGTTTCAATTATATGTGTGACTTTACACATTTTACATTTTATCGTCTTTCATAAAATCACAGGCCTCCGTGAAGCGATTCATCCTGATTTTAGTATTTCTCGTTTGCCTTTTCTTAATCAACTCAAAACTGTATATAAATGAGCGTTTCTTATTTATTTATTTTTTTAATTTTTATAACTAATTAGCGTAAATCCTAAAAGTGAAAGGATCTACAAAGTGGGCTGGTTTGTATGATATTTTTTTCCTAAGGAATTATTTAGAGCATAATCCCATTCTAAATTGATTTCTTTAATCGCCTTTTAAGTCCCCTTGCTTATTGGCAAAGTCTGCAGTATCAGTGGTCGCGACTGAATATTTTATGGTGTGATTAATGACAGAATAAATTCTAGTGGAAGATAATGGGAAATTTATGAAAATCGTAATTCGACTTTATGTGATATTGAGGGCGATTTACCAGTAGCAGCTGGTTCTGGAAGTAAAATGTTATATAACTGGTGTTTGTGATATGACATCGAAGAAAGTCGTTTAGTAGAATTTACCAGCGTCAAGTTTGAATTTACAATGACTTAGCATACTTTAAAACGATTGAATATAAACGTCGACAGTTTTTTATATTTTAATATCAGCTTGACGTCCTCAGTCAAAAACACTTAACTTCTGCACATCATATGTTCATCATCGATAACCATAAAAATACAATTTGATAAGTTTCTGTTAAATGTTGTTTATAATAGTAATAATAATAATAATAATAATAAAATTTTATTGACAAACAGAATAATCCAAAGGACAATTTTACATTAATTTAATACATTGAAATAATTTTAAATATATACGTAAACATATATTTAATTTAAGTGGTATACATTTCAATTGCCAATACGTAAACTATAATTTAAATAATTAACAATTACTTCTACGGAAAATAATACAGGTGCTTTTATAATTCAGTATCAGTAAAATTATTAATATTTGAAAATTGGTCAGTAAAGTTATACCATTCCATTGAAAAATAAATGGGTGACTTTACAAGGATATTGGTTCGTAATCGAGAACAATAGAAAGGTAAGGAAGAGCGAGAAGAACAGATTGATGAGATCCTAAATAAAGAACTCCGAAATGTTTCTTTCAGAAAACAAAATATGTTGAAAAGACAGAAAAGAAGAAAGGTGTCGAGGATCGCTATTAGGTATAATTCAATGCATGGCGGGGCTTTAGCCCGAGGAGTAGTTGTTTGCTATAGCGATCATGTAATAGCCTTGCTATTCGGCAACTACTGTATAATCGCTTTCCGGTTTGGTGGTTCCTTTCTCGATTCCTGACTTAAAAGTTGCGGACTCCGAAATAAATTTGAGAGTGAAATTCTGGACAGTCTATATCATTATTAATTAGTTTATTCAAAACACATTAAACTTAATATAACTCTTGTACTTTATAAATAATTAAACTCTGATACTATTAACTGATTAGGAAACAAACTGCTTTAATTTTCTATGGATGTTATAAATCAGATTCCATATAATAGAGCCTATTTAATTAACTTGAATATATATGTATATATATATATATATATATATATATATATATATATATATATATATATATATATATATATATATATATATATATATATATAATGCACAAAGTTCTTATAGCCTCGTCTAAGCCTAGAAGCTCTCATAGCCTAGATGTTAAATTTAACTCATAATCGAGCAGTATACATAAATCTTTAATATTTTACACGTCGATCATTCGGTAGTATTAAATTTGTATGAAAATTCTATTGGAGACTAAGTCTACTTTATGGGTTTTCCAGAAAACTTTAAATTTTCAAATAGTCATTATTAATTTATTTAAAATACACCATAGTTCAATTTTAACAAATTGTAAATGTACATGATTATTAACATTACTGACTACTGAATACATTTTCAAGTCATCCACAAAAATGAACTTTTTACAATACAGTGAATCACATGTGATTGATAAAAATTGAAAACATTAGCGGACCTAGGTTAGATCCTTGTAATGCTCCGGAAGTAAAAACGTACATGTTCTATTTAAAGCCGTTACAACAAACATAATTTTATCGGATATCTAAATATGATGTGAAAAATTAATTAACATGCCGTTAAGCCCGTAGTTGCTGAATTTGTTAAGTAAAATTCCCGGGTATGTATGCAATCAACTGTTTACGCACAGAGGAAGTTTTCAAGAGAATATTTACTGAAATGGCACACCCTTTCTATACGTATATTTACTGAATTTATTTTATTGTTTATAGTTTTATCTTGGGGAAAAAAGTTTTTATGAAAACGTTTGTCAAAAGCGTCTTAGATTGTAGCATAGAAATATTTTATGGGTTTTAAAATCCTTCACGTTTATCCACTTTTGTGTTTTTACATTACTTTAACCCCTTATGTATTCATATTCAATCCATAAGTATCGTAGATTATTTAAATCAACGCATCGAATAGAATACTAGATTTTCAGTATAAAAATATACACAATATTCAATAAGAAAAAAAAAAACACATTTATTATTTTACAAATTTGATAATAAAATGCGTATTTACATATTTACCTGTCTCTTTAAAATATTATGTAAAAGACATACCTTTTAGAGTAAAAATTATTATATAGAACTAAATTTTCGAAATTTTTTATTCAGCAAAAATAGTTTTATTCTGTAAGTGATATTCACCCTGTGTATCAGACTACTGCTGTCATGTGTACCTAATAATTCATTTTTTATTTATTGTGTATTTCCGGAAATAAGTAACAATGTCATTATGCAATCATGGTTAAATATTATCATTATCTTTGCATATTATTATTGCATGTAAATATTCGTGGAAAATGTACATAAATGAAATAATTGCATTTAAACCAATTTTGTGTCACTGAAACAATAACATGTAAGGTGTTATCGTTTACCTTCAAGGCTTCATTGCATAAATAAGTACATAGTAGATGATTTTTTAATATAGTTGTATATACATGTTGTTTACAAGCAATTAATTCTAGGTAAACTACTTGGTATGTGTCATGCATGAGCTTGTGCCTTATTTGTAGAGAATTAAATAAATTAATTTAAATAGCTGGAAAAGTTTGTATAAACAACAAATGTAACAAACTGCCTATTCAAAACGTATTTTATTCTAACCCTGTATGCCCCGAATTTTAAAAAAATGTTTAATACTTTGTTCTTTTTTTCGATTTTGCATATAAAATGTTTGAAAGTAATATTTTTATAGAAATTACTATTAATTTACTCCCTCATTTTTTTTTCCCAACGCTTTCTACTCATAGTTTCTGAAACCTTTAAGACCTGGGTTTCCCTTTGCCAAAACATTTGATTTCGTGGTAAACCATAAATAGACATAATAATAGTAATATCTATAAATCCTTGTACTTCCTCGATTGATAGGGAAAGAGGTTTATTCACATCACACTGAAGAGCACAGAGGTTACTTTGCTCTGCAATGTTTTCTAGTACAGTTTTATCTACTAACTTTTCAGAGTAACTTAGAGTTACTTTGAAAATAACTAAAAACTGGTCTTATCAGCCAAGAATTAGTCTTCCAATTTAGGTCAGGTTTTCCTTTATTTTTTGCTGACGGGTTCATTTCATTTCTGTGAATTTTTGTGTTATTAATTTTGTCATGGATGAATTGGGCTAGAGGGATGTCGTCCTCTGGGTCCCAAAGAGTCTCACTGTTCTGAGGATAATTCTCTTTATTTTTCTGATGCAAGCACACCTTCTGAATGCTCCTCGTCTGTGTTGCTTTGAATCTCTAACTTCAGCAACTCTGTATTGTTACTAACCTCATTACACATATTTGCTAATAACTCCCCCTCATCTTCACTAGTATCACTTAAAGCCGAATCTTCAGAATCTTCAACACTTTTTATTATTCCGGTACGTATATTAAAATATATCTGCTTGGTCTTTCTCCCATAGAATGTATGACAATTCATTTGTATGGCTGCAATTCACAATCATTTTTATACACCTTATAGCCCACTGTAACTTAGAAGTAACGTACCTGTTTGCTAAAGTAAATGTCTTCATATTTACAATTTCTATAGGAGTTCTACAATATTTAGAGTCTGTAAATCTTATACAGCACAATAACAATTTTGTTTACACAATATTTAAAGTTTTTACACAAAATAAAATTAAAATAAGTCACATCTACATGTTGTACGCCATCTTGGTAGCCGACAAATCTAGAAATGAGATTATTTTCAACATAAATCTTCAGATGGCGCTTGAATACTATTAAATGCAGTTCCATATCATTACTTTCAAGCAACAGTGGGCTATAAAGGGGGAATGTGCCTTTAATTTTAATATTTTAAGTATAATATATTATGTTAGTTTGAAGTTACATACGACGATAGAGGGCTAAATTAAAATTGAGGCACAAATTCTATTTTTTCGTATGGCCGAAAAGCTTTTAATTCTTCACATACCTACATATTACTATAACTTAAATAAATGATTGTCGCTAATTATCAAGACAATTTTATTTAATAATTATCAAGACACTGTTGTTTAATAAATTATACATTATTTATTAATAAATTAATAAATTAAATATTAAAATTAAATAATTTAAATATGTAATTTTAAAATTAAATTAATAAATTTAATTATTTAATAAGTAAAATTAAATAATGTAATATTTTATATCGTTTTTACTTATTGTGTATTTATTAATAATAATATGATGCAGGCCTTCCATGGCTATGAGCTTTCTTTCCGTTAATCAATACCTTCTATCTTATTATTAATACTATAGTCTTTTAGGGAACGTAGTTAATTATTACATAATTACTTATATGGATAGATTGTTACCAATGCATTAAAACTGGCTTAGTTTTTTATTAGTTTGGTTTTAGTAAAATCTAAATAATATTACTATAAAAACTGCTAGTAAATGCTCAACAGCTGCTGGTTATCAAAAAGGCACTTTTATAATCCACTAATCTGGAAGGAAGTCTACATTAGGATCATAAGAACAGAAAATTTAAATATAAAGCTCAATGAAAAGATTTAAATATAAAGCTCGCTCGATGCCGCAAGGAGTGCTTGAAATATGATAGATAAGAATTTAGCTCTAGTATTCACCAATATATAAATATTTCATGAAATATATATACCCTACTACATATAGGTATCTCCAGTTCATTAGTTCATCTAATTGAACAACTGTCATTCACCTCGTAAACAATGTGAAGAGTCGAAAATGAAATTCCTATAAAATATTGGTATATTAGTATATTGGTACCAACATGATGACGTTTAACAAATCGAAGTCACCAAGAACTGTATACATAATACAAAACCTTAGAAAGACTAGAACAATTATTATCAAAAAAAATTCACGTCAACTAACGTAAAAAGTCACACAATTTGGAAACGGCAAAATGTGGCATTTCCAAAAAAGTAGCTGCGATTAGTATTGGATGATATAATGGAAATATAATACTCGTACACTGTTAAAATTAAATTAATACATTTCTCGAAACAGTTGTTATATAAACTACCAGAAGACCTCACGCAGTACGAAGAAAAATATGCTGTCTTAAATGGAATCGTTAGATAAAGATGTTGCTATGAAAAAAAATTTCTATGACGTCATAATTCCAACATTTGTGGCGCAAAAAATATACGTATACCAAAAATGAGCATCTAGGAAACAAAATCAACTTGTCCGAACATTCCACTTATCCAGCAACGACTTTGTCGAATTTGACAATCTTTACATTCTTAAATTAAAATTAATGTCATTAATTTTAATCTAATATTAATAACTTAAATAATATTAAATAGAAATTAGTGTAAGTAATTTAATAACTTAAGCAGTGGCGGCGTCTGGGTGTGTTACATGGGTGGGAACAGTTGTGACGTGTTATGTGGGAGTGGAAAAATAATGAGAAACTTATATTTTACCATTACTTATAGCTGAAATGAGTTCGTCGACAAACAAAGCAAAACAGTTTGTTTCTTTTAGGACACCCACATAACCATTTATGTTTATCGTATACATTACTCTTAAATTTTCTTGCAAAATTATGATATTTTCCAACGTCGGTTTTTAAAATATTTGTATCGCGCGTCGACCTACCAAACCATTTAATTTCCATCCTCTTTCGTAGGTTATTGCTTTCTTAGTCGATAGAAAATCGACTACATTGATTTTAAAACGTTTAAAATTACGACTAGCAATTAAATTAATTAATTAAAATTACGACTAGCAACACGTTACGCAGCGGACAGAGCAATCAACCACAGGCGATGTGACCATTTCCACAATCACTTACTAAGATGTGACCATTTTCGTCATAAAATTTAATTAGATGTTTTTGCTGTCCAACAGAGCGTATTTTACCGAGTGAACGAAACGATACAACTGGGCACGACTGATTCCGAGGGTGATCTAAACTTGTGTCCATAGCCGCTGTGTTCCCAATGCGTAAGTGTTCCTAAAAATTCTCATGTTACGGTAGTCCGATATACAGTTCTACAGTCTAGCGTGTAGAATTGATCATAATACAAATTATAAAGGTATTAATAGGAAACAAGTGTTGTTTTTAATTGAAGTCGGTATGTCCCTCTGTTCCCCCTTATTACCAGCCGCTACTGGACATAAGAACTAAATATAGTACCATATATGGGTTGATAAGGCTCCTTCCCTCAATAGACCCTTTTCAACCACATATTAGAAGTGAAAGTCAATAGACAATTTTATATTATGAAGAATTTGTCTTTATACTCTTAAGGTATATTTGTAAATAATTAAGATTTTTAACTGGCATTTTTGAATTATTACTATGTAAGATTTATTAAAACAGTCTCTTACATCGAAATTGATTCATTTGAAAACTCTTTGAAATTATTTGTATTAGTGTTTATCTGTATAAAGTTCTAAATTTTTTTGGTTCTGACATTATCGAATTTTGAGTTTCAATCTTTACTGGAGCGACAATATATGATCCAAAGTATTTTATGTAGCTGCTGATAATTGACTTGAAGTTCAATTTTCATCTATACTGAGGATGTAAAAAGAATTATTGCCTCACTAGAACTGTTTAAAATTCACGAAAATTCCAATTTAAATATACAAGTTACATAATTTCAACATGGCTGATATAATGATTTTTTTTTATCGATACCACTTTTTGAAAGATTAAAAATATTCGTATGCAATAAAGACAACAGCAGTTATCTTAAAATAAAAGCAATGTCCACATGTCATTATTATTTTGATGATTTGCTGGTAGTTAACTAAGAACTGAATATCACATTATTAACTTTGAAATTTATCAACGAGGCCATGCTCAATAAATAGTGTCCTTGCTGACAAGTGTAATTTTACAATGTAGAAGTGCGTTTATAGGAGTAGTTAAACAATTTTTTAAAACGATTTATTTGTCAGCAGCCATAGCTAATTATACATACATGCGAGACTGAGTATACTTAGACAAGTACTGTTTGTTCTTTGCAGTAATTAGTGATAACCGGAATTCGTAACATTATAGTAACAAAATACCCATTAATAACTACTACTATTACCTGCTGTACATCCTTGTTCTATATATAGAATTTTTGTGATACATGCTAGTCTTATGTTACATAAGTTTACTGTTAATCCAAAGAGACAAAGTTAGCTTATTTAGGGGCGGGCTTTCTCTCGTCGTCATTAGGTTCATTATTGTAAATAAAAAATTGTAACTGTTAAAGTAGGCTTTATTTAATTTGGTAGACAGAATATCCCATTATCCCTACTTTAATCCCTAATCCCTTTGAGAATCTTCGTAATCCTTACGGTTAGTTAATCTACTCCCAAAAATATATCATTAAATAATGTCAAGGAAGGGTTATCTAATAAACAGTTTCTTGTATAACTTCCCTTCTAATCCCTGATTTCCTGATTAGGACAGCTTAAAATTTCAAGCTATATTCTGTGAGTGTTAATAAATAGATATTTATTAAAATTGTAAATGTTAAACTTGTATGTCATATATATATTATCATATGTTTTTTTCAACTAATAATAAATGTAACTGTATTTTGTAAATATATAAGTATAAATTAGAAAAATATAATAGAACAAAAAATAAAAATAGGATTAATCAAAATGTAGTAAATTATTGCTGGGATTATTCATTAAACAATTATGGAATATTTGGAAATGAACACCTTGAAATTTTGGATTTTAGGAAATAGAGGTAAGAATAGAAGAATGTTTCAGTGAAATGAAAGAAACGTGGGAGGTGAGAGAAATAAGGTAAATAAAAGAAAATATATGTGATAAATAACTTCTATAAATAAATACTTCCATATAATAACTTAAATAGTTTCTTAATTTTCGATAAAAGGTCTGACAGTTCTCTAAAAAGTATGTGTATAAATAAGTCTGTCTAGATAAACGACTTCCTCCCTATAAAACGTCAAGCTTCCGAAGGAAAGGTTGCACATAGATGTGAAGACAAAAATCTCCATGCTTAAGGACGTGTTCCAAATATTCTCTGTTGAGACTGGAACCCAACCATACAACGACATGACACCATACGAATACAAAGTTCATAATAAAAATAATAGGAATGACATTATTTGAGACATCTCAAAGTAGTGTATGTGTTCAGTAGTGTATGTCAAATCACCATAGAAGGCTATGGCGTTTAACTATGGTGCAAACTATCAAATTTTATTTTCAAGATTAGTGCTTCATTCGAGAAACGTTCAGCGCATTACGTGATTCTTATCCTCGCCACAACCGTCCCGCCGAGTCGACTACTCGACGTTTGGTGGCCAAATTCGAGTCAAGCGGTTTGATAAATAATCAGCCAATACCTGTAGGTCACCAAAACGCAAGGTGGAAACAGCGTTGCTGTGCATGAGAGTGTACAGAAAAACCAGAGGCAGTCAATTTCTCGTCGTTCACAAAAACTTCTGCCTTTCTGCGACGTCGACTTGGAGAATGATGCATCATGACTTGGGTTTGCACCCGTATAAAATACAACTGACCCCAGGCACTTGAGGTAAATGACCATAGACAACGCCATGTACTCACTGATTCGGCTCTGGAGCAGTCGAAAGTTGACCTAAAGATAAAAGTAAAGCTACAAAAATTACTTTTAGCGACGAGGCCCATTTTTGGATGAAAGGATATGTGAACAAGCAAAACTGTCGGATTTGAGGCGATATCAATCCATATAAGATACACCATTCCGAAAATCACCATGAGACAGGGGCGGCTGGTGTATAGGTGCTGTAGAGCTGCAGAACTGCCAAATAGATTAGATATTTGTATATTTTCGCGACATAATAATTACTAAAATTTATTAATAAAATAATTTGGTTAGTTGGTGCAGCTAACCAAATTATTGCGTTAAAGTCGCATTCTCCCCGCCGTCCTCTATTGAGCAGTAGACCAGATAAATTATCTGGGTGTCTACGCGAGCGCGTCGCGGTACATTGAACTGGGCCACACGAGGTAGTTCTCAGCACGGCTCGGCACACCCGTCCTCCCCCTCAACTCCCGTGACAATCCACACTTGGCGCTCGTAAATACGCGAATTTACACGGTCAGTGAGCTGTATTTTTTCCAGCTAAGGTAACATCAGTGAATGTTTACTCCTTCCTACTCCTCGAGCGGGCGTAAATCGTACCTATTTCGTATTTCGTGTTAATTTGAGATTTTAAATACTGTTTTGTCAATTTGTGTAGTGATTTATTGTACTAATTATTAATATTTATATACTGTGATAGTGACAATGGATTTAGTTTATAATTTAGTTCATGTGAATCGATTTTTTAAATACTCTTATGAAGAAAAAATTTATTTAAAAAACAATGGTAGGCCATTGCCCGATATTGTTATTGAGACTGCAGGTGTTAGCCACGGAAAAGCATATAAACTTCAATTTAATAGAGACATTTATTTGAAGAACAATTGGATTTGTGGGTGCAACAAAAAAAATGCGTTATTTTGTTTTCCTTGTTTACTTTTTGGCGGTGATAAAGCATGGACGGAGGTAGGGGTGACAGAATTGGTGCACTTAACTGAAAAAATAAAAAAGCACGACAACTCCAAAAGCCATCTACATAATACAATGGAATTAGCTCTATTAGGAACAACTAATATTAAAGCGCAGCTAGATTCAACTTATTGGATAAATGTGCAAAAGCATAATGATAATGTGACAAGAAGGAGATACGTTTTGTCAAAAACTATAAATTGCATAAAGTTTTGTGGGGCCTTTGAACTGGCGCTGCGAGGACATGACGAAGCTTAAACCTCTCAAAACCTGGGGATATTTCGTGGTTTGATAATTTTTTCTGCTGAGCTTGATGTAACTTTAAGCGAGCATCTACAAAATGCTTCAGTATTAGAGGAACCTCTAAAGAAATACAAAATGATCTTTTAGACTGTATATTAAAAGTATGTCATGAAGAAATAATTAAAGAAATTACGAAACCTTCATTTTTGGCAGTTATGGCAGACGAAACAACTGATGTATCTGCAATAACTCAGTTAGTGGTAGTTTTAAGATATATTCTCGATGGTGAACCGATTGAACGTTTTTGGACATACCTGAAACCTACAAAATGTGACGCTGAAACTCTTTCGGAAAATATTTTAAGTGTTATAGACCCTCTAGTAGAAAATTCACCTTACAAGCCATTTCTCTTAACCAAAGAATATGACGGCAAACATGAATGTTCTTCAAAAAGGTATTAAATTCCAAAGATTTTTCTTGTGAAAGCCTAAATTTTTGTATAAACGGATTTTACATAAAAATATCAGGAAAACGCGTGACCTTGAAAATTTTCAAAATTTTCGCCTGCGATGCAATTTTTTTACGGCCCCTACGGCACCAGTAGTTTGGATACGTTTGAAATTTGCACGCGGGCGGCCAATATCCTAGGATCGGCCCTGTGCAGAACACCCGTTTCATTTCATCACGAGCCGCCACTGCCATGAGATATGCATGAAGACATGAGATATGCATCCCGAAAATGTCATTGTTTGGTGCAGATTTTGGTTTGGCGGAATCGTCTTCCAAAATGTCTTCCAAATAAAAAAGAATTGAATGGATATCTCACACACAACTTGCTCCATTTACTTTTAAAAATCGAGCGTCCTTATTGAAAGACCCTTTATATAAAATGATGCACAGACAACCCAAAATAAATATTAACAAAACACAAGAAAAACATCACATATGATACTCCAGGAAATGTATAACTTCGACTTACTGCGATAAATAAAATAAATCATATATTACATAAGGTAAACAAGAACAAAATTTTGATATAAGTTAAAAGAACATCTTTCAAATATTAAGAAAGCTAACGAGGAGTCAGTAGTGGTAGAAGATATCAAAATGGTCAATGTATTATTCGAAAGGCTGTGTGAAAGGAACTGGATGAAGGAGTCCAAAGTCCAATGATCCAACCTGCTGTTCACCATTACATATGACATCACTACTGTAGTCAGTAGTGAAGAAGCATGAGGTAGTCTTTGTGCTTCATATAATAACTAAGTACATCTCTTTATTTGCAAGAAAGGATCTTCTCCAAAAATAATAATCGACTTTTTCGTTTTTCTCAAAACTTATTCGTATGGCGATTCTGTTTGATATGTAATGTTCTCGACGTTTGTTACACACTGTGTACTTCACTGCAATAATGGAACATTTATAAATCGCAGTTCTCGGATACAAGATAATATTTTTTTCTGTTATTTGCTGAGAGTTACTTCTTGCTACATATCTGTTCCCACACCATTAACGATAATATTCTGTATTCTTTCACTATAACAGAAATAATGGTATTTTGAACATTTTTTGTTGCTAAAGATTCCAGATAATCAATCATACTGCTAAAGGGCCGGTTAAAGGCGCCAGTTTATTTTTCGATAACCAGCCTCATGTATTTCCCTTAAAATATGTACCGTAATATATAAAAACTCAGTTCTGTTTGGATAAATTTAGCGCCCACGGTCATTATCCTGCGCTTGATGTTTTTTTAATACTCTGTCTGTAACGAGTTACTTCTCCTTAGCTGGAAATGTTCCCAATTTTCAACAAAAATCCATTTAGGGCAATAATTTTAAATTTTATTTTTAATGAAAAAATTTCATTTCATTTTAGTTTCTTGTTTGTTTCCTTAATAATAATTGAGTATTCTTCTAAAGTGATCTAAAGTGATCTTTGAAATGCAATATACTTACTTACCCTGGTGATTTTGTTAAAATTTAATGTCATCAAATGAATGAAACATTTTATCCAGTACACTTACACTTAGAGTAGAAGAAATAAATCGTCCATGCATCTTAAGAGAAGATGTAGCAGAGAAAGTGGTAACTCTGGTTAACGAGGGTCGTAGTAATCGATATGTGGCTAATTTTTAGGAGATAGACAATCAACAATTAGTAGAACAGTTAAATTGTAAGAATTCTACAGATGCAAGAAATGAGCGACATCTTATGCAAGTCGCCTGAAAAAAACATTGTACCAGTTTACAGCTAAGCAGAGTCCTAGCAGCATCTCGAAATGCAATTTCTGGACAAGCGGTCAAGAGAGAGCTTAATGAAGAAGGATTGGACAGTAGAAGACCAGCTGCTTATATGCTTATGAGAGAACATAGAGTTACTAGACTGAGTTTTGCAAGAGAATACATAAAGTGGACCATTGATGACTGGAAGCGAGCTTTGTTTTCAGACGGAGTAAGAGTAAGTCTAAATGCGCCAGTTGGACGCCAACGAGTCTAGGGCAGGTCAGGAGAGAGGTTTTCTGTATGCAATATTTCTCCGAGATGTTAATTTCACCTCCAATTTGTTTTCTAAAGTTTGACATTAACACCATTTTCATTGCATTTGACAATATTGTATTTTTATTCATGTTTTTTCCAGATAATACCATTCTAAATTGTGAAATATTAACTGAAATCATTTAATTATAAATATCATGTAGGTACTATGACTTTAATTTTTGAAACAATAAAAGTAATGTCAAGTTTCACTGATGAATTCTATTCAGGAGTTTATGTCTTAATATGTACTACTGCCTAATATAAAGTTGTTATAGTCACTTCCCCCCCTCCTCTAACTTTTAGAACAAGAAAGAACGAAAACTGTCATACATATTTTAAAGTGTAAAAATTATGTTTTAATTATGCTAGTATGCAGTAACATCTAATTGAAAGCTCCTTCTTCTCTTCTTCTACATGTTCAAGCATTGTATTTATTTTGACCTCAGTCTTGATGATTATTAAAAAAAAAACATTAAAATTTAATATTTGTAGAGTTTGAGATTATACAGTAAATTGTGCAAGATTCACGCATATTTCACAGACAAAATTTATTGCTTGACTTTCTATAATGTCAAGGCCTCCAATTATTTTTCATCCTGAATACAACTTTTTTTCTGAAATTTCTGAAGTATCAGTCGTACGTAAGTATACTCTAGAGACAGGGTGATCGTATATTTCTAATTGAATATTCTTTCAGCTGCATGTAGATTTCTTTCAGTCTCGACAATTATTAGAATCGCATTAACTATTTTCTTCTAAACTCCGTGCCATATTATTTGAATTAAACAAAAACATACTAAAACAAATTTCTAAATGCAAACGAAAAATAAAATTTGTAAAAACTTTTAAGTGACATATTGCGTGATTTATGTCATTAAAAAACCGGCACTTGGCTTTTACAGGGAGGCACGATCATTAAAGTTTGATGGTAATCCAATATTAAAACGAATGGATTTTTTCAAGAATTAAATCACACATGTCAATATAACACTAATATAAAACGATTATATCATTATTTGTTAACTGAGTAATGTAAATTGATAACTTCTTTTAGTGTAAATTATTTCTACATCATTCAGAATTAAAGAGGGAGAGGGAGAGGGAGAGGGAGAGGGAGAGGGAGAGGGAGAGGGAGAGGGAGAGGGAGAGGGAGAGGGAGAGGGAGAGGGAGAGGGAGAGGGAGAGGGAGAGGGAGAGGGAGAGGGAGAGGGAGAGGGAGAGGGAGAGGGAGAGGGAGAGGGAGAGGGAGAGGGAGAGGGAGAGGGAGAGGGAGAGGGAGAGGGAGAGGGAGAGGGAGAGGGAGAGGGAGAGGGAGAGGGAGAGGGAGAGGGAGAGGGAGAGGGAGAGGGAGAGGGAGAGGGAGAGGGAGAGGGAGAGGGAGAGGGAGAGGGAGAGGGAGAGGGAGAGGGAGAGGGAGAGGGTGAGGGTGAGGGTGAGGGAGAAGGAGATAAGAATTGATCTCAACATGAAAAGCAGTTACGCAGGTACTATAATACTTACTGACTTATTGCAAACCTGCGTTCTTCATTGTGTAATAAATAGTAGAAACATTTTCTTCCACTATTCCTTTAATGCTTGAAAAAAGTGTGACAATTTATATAGTTTTTAAAATTTTTATTTACGAATAACTCTATTTCCTCCACATTCGTTCCATTCGTAAAACACGAAATAAAAAATTATATATACGTTAGTAAGTGCTGACTGCTGAAAATTCACACCTATGTAATAGCATGTATTCTACGAATAAACATTTGATAGCGTAGCGTAGCATAAAAATAGTCAACAGTATTTTAATTTAGTTTTGTTGTTTGTTATAAAAGTCTCTTTTCATTATGTATCTATTTTTGCTATTTTGTTCTATATTTTATTTATTTCTGTGTTAGATATAATGCGAACCAAATAAATTATTTATGAGAAAACTATTTTTCTCCCCTGTTTCTCTATAAATATGTATATTTGCTCCTTATGTTAATGAGGTATTATGTGTATCGAGAAATGTTTTAGTCTCGCCAAAACTTGTCTTTCGTAAAAGGTGGTCCAACTAAAATGCACGAAGTTAATTGTAAATAAAACAAAAAGTTTTCATAGAGTTATCTTAATATTTTTTATTATGATAGAAGGATCTATGATAATTATGTGTGAAACAAAATATTGGCCAAATTCTCGCCACGGCTTCGGTGGCATACCTCTATCCGATGGTCCATATTTTCAATGACTCTGAGACATAATTGAGGATCAATGTCGTTAATGTGCCGAATTATCTCATCCTTTAGCTCTTGAATTGTTCTTGGCTTATTGACGTACACTTTTTCTTTTAAATATCTCCAAAGAAAGAAGTCCAACGGTGTTAAATCACATAATCGTGGCGGCCAATTAACATCGCCACGACGTGAGATAACACGGCTATTGAATTTCTCGCGCAAAAGTGCCATTGTCTCGTTGGCTGTGTGGCAAGTGGCACCATCCTGTTGGAACCACATATCGTCCAGGTCCATATCATCAATTTCTGGCCACAAGAAGTCCGTTATCATCCCGCGATAGCGAACACCATTCCCGGTAACTGCTTGGCCAACCTCATTTTCGAAGACGTACGGCCCGATGACGCCGCCAGCCCATAAACCGCACCAAGCAGTCACTCTTTGTGGATGCATCGGCTTTTCAACAATCACTCGTGGATTCCCATTTGCCCAAATGCGGCAATTCTGCTTGTTAACGAATCCACTGAGGTGAAAGTGTGCCTCGTCGCTGAAGATGATTTTCTTTGTAAAGTCACCATTCACTTCTGTCTGTTCAACCAACCATTCGGCGTATTGACGACGCTTGAAATTGTCAGTAAGCTTCAGCTCTTGAGTCAATTGAACCTTGTAAGCGTGTAAATTCAAATCTTTATTCAAAATTCGCATCAGTGATGTTCGTGAGATGTTCAATTGTTGGGCACGACGACGAGTCGAGGTTGACGACTCTTCTGCTACACTATCGCGAACAACAGCAATGTTTTCCGCAGAACGAACTGGGCGAGCATGCACAGGTGTTTTCACATTTCCTACAGACCCGGTTTGCTGAAATTTGCGCACAATTCTTCCGATTATGGACACATTTGGTCGATTATGCTGACCAAAAAAGTCACGAAGTGCACGAAATGCATTTTGATTTGAACGCCCATTTTGGTAAAAGGCTTCAACAATCTTAACGCGCTGCTCAATTGTGTACCTCTCCATGGTTGAATTTGTCAAACACTGAAACAAGGAAATGTCAAATTAAGTTGGGCAAAAAACTTGACGTTAAGGCGTGACTCACAATTAACATCGTGCATTATGGTTGGACCACCCTTTATCTGTGCTGTATCTGTTCCATATACACACAGAGTACTTGTGACTGTAAGTTGTTTCGCAACCTATCTTCCACATACAATACGCTAGTTCATTTTGTTTTCATTTTGTTGTGAATAATGACAACCGAAACTGTAACAATTCTCGTGATATCCCTTTTCAAGATTTAGATTTATTTAGGATTTAAATTTAAGGAGTTTATTCTACCTCAACATAGTTCTTTGAATAATTTGAACTGAAACCAGAGTAGATCATGTTGCTTATCAACAATATTATTTTGCGTTATTGTTTGACTGGTGAGTATAAATAGGAATATTTTAATAAATTGCGGTTTATAATATGAAATACTTATTCTAAATATAAAAATATATGTTTACTATGTATCTAGTAAGGCAAAACAACAACCAAGCCATCAACTAGCGCTTGCTAAAATGTGTTTTTATTTTTATTTTATGTATTCTCAACACAAGTTATTAAATATAAAATTATATTTAAGTGCAGACCATATGAACAGATTTGCGATTTATGAACTGTTCATGAAAAAAAAATTAATGGAGATCTGGTATGCCATAACTCATATTCAGTTCAATAAGTAACTGACTGTAGAACTAAAATTTCTTTAGATCTCACAATATAATGAAATTGAATGAAGCTGTAAAAAGCACTATTCTCCTCATACGAAACTAAAATATCAAGATATTTCATAGTTCCTAAATAATTCCCTTAAAAAACTGTAGTAACATACCAAAGTGTTTATGGCTACGAATATGTAAAAGTAGCTATTGAAAATGTTACAGAAAAATATTAGTTTTTAAGTGATAGTCTCTATTTTAAAAGTGAGCCTTTAAAGTCTGTAAAACAATGGCACACAATATATTTCTTTAGATATAAGTGTAAATTTAATATACTAAGAATTAACAAAGTAGTACGACCTAGAAAATATTAATGATGATATTCGGAAGATGTAGAGCTTTCAATCAGCTTTATACATAAGCATCTATACAAATTGACAGCTTTATACAAATACATTTTTATCTAACACTGATTTAGTTTTTCACGAAACACCAAAACACTATTGCGTTTTTGTTTTATAGTGTTTTGGTGTTTTGTGGAAAACTTAGTTAGTGTTATCTTCACACCAAAGGTTCCAACCTAATCCAGCACTTTTATTTAACTTAAGTATTATTTTATACTACAAATACTTTCTGTTATAGCACAACTGTTGAATAATTTGTGAGCGTCTGATCAAAAACACCACATAAAGTGCTTCCGGCAGTACACAGGAAAGTTATTACTTAAAAATGTATATATAAATAAAAATATAAGATAAAAACGGCGTTTTGAATATCGATGTAATGTGAATAGTAGTTACATTCGACACGCTTTTCTTTTATTAAAGCGAGTGTTACAAAGGTAAAGTGTATCAAAGAGAATGGGAAGAATTGTATTTCAACACAGATTTTTTTTCAATCGGAGTTCCATATTCATATTCTTTTACTTGATCTTCAGTTTTAATTGAATCCTGTCAATTTCATTTATGCTGTATCGTATTTCAAAAACTGGTTTTATACTAGTCGGACTGGTTATGTATAGACGTAGTTTCTAGAGAAAGTCAACGTGTGGATAGGAATCGTTGGTGTCATAATTATATATTTTTATTGGTGCCGTATTAACTCCTGAAAAATATTTGGAGTTGCTAGAATAGTCTATAGTTCTCTCACTCGCGGCACTCTATCCAAAGAATGAAAATCCAGAAATACCAGAACAGTCAATCTGGTATCAATAATATGTCACCATATTATAAATAAATTGTTCGCGATTACCTAAACACCGCCTTTTCCAGTAAGTGAATTTGTAAAAGAGGAAATTCTGATAGACTGGTCAGCTAGATTTCTCCACTGAACTATTCCTTATTAACTTACCTTAAGTCCAAGACATATATTGACACGTTAAATATTATTGAGGCATTAATATACTAAATGTTTAGTAAACTAAGACTAACTAACGCTAAAACATTGCGTTTCGTTTGTCGTTGTCGGAATAACGTTTTACAAAAATATAATTCAACTTGCATATTGGGTAGAAGTAAATAGCTGAAAATGTGAACTTTGTATTAATTATTATTTTTCATTACATTCTGATTAATTGCTAAAATATTTTTTGTTTCTTAAAATAATTGCTACATAAGTTGCTACAAAATCGTATGCATCGTATGTAAAAATCTATTGTCTCGTAAATGACATTATTAGATAAGGGTGTTGCCATTAAAAAAATCATCGATGGCATCATAATAAATATATTTCCAATAGAAATTACGTCAAAAATATACACGTATACCAAAAAATTAGCATCTAAGAAATAAAACATACTTAAGCATTTTAAGCAAGCACTTTTTCTTACTTGTTTAATATTCTGCTATTGTCATAGTTCTAATTGTTATCCCTTAGTTATGCATAGTATGTTGTTAATCTTTTAACTATCTTTTAGAAATTTTGCCTATGACTATACTGATGTTTCTAAAAGTGATTGCGTAGTCGTAGTAGATTTATTTTTCAATGCAAGTGGTCGCATTGAAAACTAAATGCGAAGTGTTTAACTAAGGATATTTCCAACATGGAAATATCGACGACTGTGTACCAAACCGAGAAGACTGCTCACTAACTAAAGATATGAATGGCCTTGGTTTTGGCCCTGTCTAAAAATACTCAAATAGCAATAATAAGATATGATGGTATCCGTGGAACATAATGTTCCACGGATGCAAAAATATATCCTGAAAAATGAATCGACACGTATACAAGTCAACCGCCTTATATATTTAAAGCGTATACAGTTACATGTAGAATTTGTACAAAAACATGGCCATTAGGACGTTTGAAACTAATGACCCGACTGTGTGAAGTGAAATATGAAAGCATACTTCTGTAGATGACAAACACGATGAATACATGTTTACGAAATAGATGAATCTAATACAAGACAACATAAACATTTAGGGAGCATATTTATTGGTGTGAAATGTCAAGGAAAGTAAACGCTTCCAGTGCAGGAATAAAAATATGATGTACTTATAAAATTTGTATGAATTAAAGATTTTACTCTAATTGTCAACTGTTATTTACATATTTTAACCCTTAAACAATTGTTACAAGTTCGCCCATAGAGATTTTATTTCTGCTATTTTTTATCCATAGATGAACGCTAACTACCGAAGGGTATGTCGAGCTCATTATACGTTGTATAAGGGGAGACTACGCAGACCTTACAGTTAATCAGAAACAGGTAAATAGGTGAATGTTTCCTAATATATATATATATATATATATATATATATATATATATATATATATATATATATATATATATATATATATATATATCATCTATAGCTTTTGAAGAAAATATGAGGTCAAATATTGGAGAAATATAAAAGGATTTTTTTTTAACAGAAAATGCAGGTCTCGATACTCTTACAATTACTAAATATGATAACATATTTAATATAACATAAATATGATAATAAACAAACTATAGTACGAGTTTCTATTTACCGCAAGAGTCAAAAATAAACAGATTTTTTTTTACATTTATTTATTTTTATTTTAGTAGTAAACTTTATTTTGTACTTTGTAGTCTCCCAATGACATAATAAAATAGTTACCATAATTTAGTCTGTACATATTAGCAGTATATACGTGTTCAGAAAGTTCGTTCGGTTTTTTAAGTATTTATTATTAACATTACAATTATTACAAACTATTTAAATCAATAATGTACGTCCCTCCATCTCCAATAACTTTCTCCCATTTCTTAGTAAGTTTAATAATATCATCTTCATAAAAACTTTGCGGTTTACTCGCAGAAAACGTTTTTAAATGATTTCTCATGACTTGAATCATGATTTGAATGACTTCCTCGTTATTGGAAAATGTTAAGTTTCGTAATTGTTTTACATGGAGCAGAATAGGTGAAAATCCGAAGGTACGAGGTCTGGAGAATACGGTAAACGGGATAAAGCATCCCACTTTAACTTCAAAAATTTCTTAAGGGTTTGCAGTAAGTACGAGGTCGAGCGTTGTCGTGATGGAAAACGACCTTCTTACTATTTTAAAGTCCTGGGCGTTTTCCTGCATGGCTTGGCTCAATTTTTGTAGCTGTTCGCAATAAACGTCCGAATTTATTGTTTCGTTCCTCTGGAGTAGCTCAAAATAGATGATTCCTCTGAAATCCCACCAGACGGACAACAAAACTTTCCTGGAGTGAAGCTTTTGCTCTTAGTGTGGATGTCTTTGGTGTGGATTGAGAAGGTTCACCAGACTTTCCCCACGATCCTTTTCCACTGACGTTGTCGTAAATCCACTTTTCATTTAAGTAAATGAACATCTCCAGTAACCAAATTTCTCAAAAAGAGATCGCTACGTTGACGAATCCTTAACATATCGCAGATTTTGATGTTATCCATTAAATCGGTTTCGCTTAGTTCGAGAAGAACCCAAACATCGAGTCCTTACGAGATGAGTACTAAAGAATCAAATTGTTTAAGGTGATTCTGTACACTAGATTTTAACGTCTTGATATTTTCTGCACGCTCAAGAATGGTTTAGCGAGGATTTGCCTCAACTAAGGCTCGTAAATGCTCGGGAATGACTTCTTTAGTTCGGCCTGACTTTGGGAAGTGAGTCCGTGATGAAAAATTCGCCAGATCAAAATCTCTTGAACCACTTTTGACACGTTCGATCGAACAACATTTTTGACATACACGGGACACAATTTTTAGCAAGCTTCAGCAGCTATTTTGCCTTTTTTTAAATAAAGAAGTATCACGTGCCCAAAATGCTCGGTATCACTCATTTTCAATTAAGCTCACACACAAGAATAATAAAGCTAGTTCACGAGTATAACGGCAGTAAACAACAGTTAAATATCAGGGTTAAATAGGGAGGAAGGCTTCAAGACTGCAGCTGTGCACATGACTACATAGGTCGTGACGTAAGTGGTTAACTCGGAAAAACGAAACGATATTTTGGACAACCCAATATTATAAATAAACAAGGTTGCACAAAGCAGGTGCTTGAAGTACCAGGATGATACACAAACAACTAAAGATGAGATATTCCCTATTATGATTATTTAGTGTCTATTCTGAAGATACAGTTGAAGAAATATATCGTTACTGGAAAGATATCATGAAAATTGAGCTTCATGCATTTAAATATAATGAAATATTTTAGAGGTATCTAAATATTTGCTATACCTATGTATGAGTCGCGCACATGCCGAAGTTGTAGGAGACTTTCTGCTAGGACTGAAACCAGTTATAGCACATAGTGAAGACACTGGAAATTCTGTCATAACAGACTACACATTCAAGCGTCCCAAAGACAGGTGGGTCAATACTAGCAGTTGTAGATAAGTAACAATCCTTTTAACTACAGCTTGGAGAAAACTATCAACATATTAATTCAATTTGTCTCGTACAAATTCATAAATTCCAACGGGATGGTTGAAGGGACAGGGACATTGAATCCGAACAGGAAGGGCAGGCTAAATAGAGATCTCCATGGGCTGTAGTCCTATGTTTAGAGGATGTAGTGTACCCAACTACCACAGAGTGCACTTCTTCAATATAGTCACGTAATAGATGGCTGACGGAGGAAGGTCGATGTGTCCCGATAATTTGACAGCTCTGAAAGCAGCAGGATTAGATCTGATATGATATCCTGAGTACAGGTGGACGCTATTCATCCTCCCCCGTATGAAATATGAGGATCCAAATATACGTACAAAGTTACCTACATAGTTGTCGTTTTAGAAAAACAAGATATTATAAATAGTTAAAAATCATATATCATTAATTGACCCCTGAAAACCAAAATTGATTCCACATCACTAAAAAATACTACACCTCTTGTGTGGTCTACTCTGTGAAAATGTCATTGTATTTCACTATTAAACTCCGAGCTTTATTATCCAAATCAGCTCGAGGTTATCGATTTCAGTATAATGACAAACTGCTTTATTCTTTTTTTTACTATGCCGCAAGGTAATATATAAATATTCATCGCGGACAAAAACCTACATCAAATATAAAAATAAACAACGCTTTATAATTTTAATGTTAATAAAACCTCTATTGTTGTGAATGTTTTCAAAACGGTTTAGTGTCTCGCATATGTTGATCAACTTATCAAAGCTTTACTTTTTTCAGTAAATTATACAACGTTGGCATGTCTCCTTTACTCGAGGTCAAACAGCCACTCTAAAAGCTAAGCTGTTTCCATCCGAGAAGCCTCGTCGAATATATGCTCTTAATAGGGTGAGGATCCTTTACTGGTCTAACATAATAAATAATGGATCTTCGATTTTGCACACTCTCCAAAAATTGATCTCTTGTAATACTCTAGTATAGCCTCCATAAATTGCGTAGCTTTTGTATGTCTACTAATATATAAGGTGGTAGAAATTAGATGAAATTTTTGAAAGAACTTTTGCTTAGATTTCTTTCAAAAACCCTTCCGTTTCTTTCAGAACCAGACTTCAGTCTGCGCGGATTTCAGACTAATCCTTTGTGGGTAACTGTGGATGTAACTACCGGTAATGAGCGTCGGAATATCACAAACTATTTTTTTGGGGGAATGCATGATGCTACGCTAATGCTACCACAGTTAATCGACATACAAATTCTATTAAATGCCATAAATTTAGATAGATAGATGTTACATTTAAGGGTGTGTTATTACTAATGTCCATAAGTACATCGTTCATTCCAGATTCAGACCTATATGTGTGTGTGTGTATGTGCATAAGCGTCGATATGATGCATATTAAATTCAGAAATTATTACCAATAAAAATATGAAATTTATATTTGTACCTATAATAATCTTCTACATACGACAAAGGAAAGAGTCCGTAACATACCGACTACCTGCGGTATAGAAGATGGTCTATATCAGTAGCTGCATACTTTCACTGTGAGATGTAATGAGTCCTCGCTGACGTATAGTTTGTAGTCAATTGAATTAATACTATTAGACTTGGAAATGTTGCGTTTACGTGCTACAGTGAAAAAGTGGATGAGCGTATTTCAATTGCTAAGTCTAAGAAACATCTAACTTGTTTGATTCGTATTCGAGGAGCTAAGGAATGTCAAAACAATTGAACATGGACTTACTTAACGTGATGGTAAGTAACAATACATCGTGGAACACGCTGATCAATTCAATGTTGAGATACTTGCTAATTGACAATTCCATTGATACAAAATTATATCGATAGAGAATACGATGATATTACTGTGGCTGCTGAGTCAATCCTAAGAACTGATTATGTAACGTCAACGTGGGAATAATTTGAGGAATTGTAGTTTCTGAGCTGAGATGGGTGACTGTGGATGAAACCATCAATAATATGAACCAGAACGTCATAAATCTATCAGTTGACGGGATACACGAGACAACGCCAGTGCGACTACTGTTAGTTACCTTAAAAGTGCTAAATGTAATCAATTTAGAGGTACTAGCTGAATTTTTAAAGGCGCATTACCATTATAGCCTGTTGTGACTTAAGGAACATGGTTAGAGGCAAGCTACTATTATGTTCATTTTGATGACGAAAAAAGCATGATAATATAATGGAAACACTCTGTATTTCATATTTTCAGCATGAATATCCATAGCTCAGCTATTCAGAAAAATGAAACGTACATGTATGGCATAATCATTATTTCAATAATTTAGATATCAATCAGGAACTTTGAGTATACATCTACTTCCTCTGGCTAAAAAATAGTTAACATAGTAAACATTAGACTTAATTTGTGCCAGTTCCATTTTCAGTTAACAGGGCACTCTGCTCAATGCGTGAAATCTTAATTGGAAACAGTTTGCGAAAAATAGGTTAATGTTCAAGTTTTCCAACCATGTTAATAACATTGATAATAAACAATGATGTCTATTTAAAAAAAAATGTGGGATCCTTATCTTTGAGACAATCCTCGTAATAAAAAAATATTTATATACTTATACTTATGTATGTTTTGGATACTACAAAATTTACAGTGAAAAGTAATATATTGTTTATCATATCTTTTTATGTGTATGTCTGTGTCTGGATCCGCCCCTGACTATTATATTATGTACGATTTACTCGCGGCCATTAGTTATCATGAGATAAAACCTTTCAAAGTTTTGTCATAAAAATGTCATTAATACTCTTCGATAGTATACAGAACAAGCTTTAACTGGAAGCTTGGTAGTGTCAGATACAAAATATCCATCGCTATTTTTGAAGCATGTGCGATGTCGGTCTTATTACATTTATCACAGATTTCTCTTAAAACTGAAGTCACTTAGGATTTTGAAAACAAAACTTGTACCTAGCCCCAATAATTTTTTTATAATTAAATGTTTATATATGTCTTCTAATATATAAGTTTTGCCCAAAAATTGTCCTGATGTAACATATTATTGGAGTAATGAAGTATTATTGGAACATCTGTAACCGTTCCACTTAAAAACATATCCAATTAACGGAAAAACATTGATGTTTATTTATGGCCGTTCAAAACTTTCAATGCCTGTATTTGACTTCCAAACCTTCAGAAAATTCATTGCATTGTATTATTTATCAACTGGTGCCTTGAAATTAAGTTTGAATGAATAAATGACATCTAGAAATAATTAAAGAACTTTCTCGGGTCTTGAGGCAATTGTGGACAACTTCTATTAAGGTTCCCTGAGATTCATTTAATTTTATTATTGGATCAACCCACATAGTCCTTCTTCGTTTCGCTTTTGCCTCTTATAAGACCCCACAAAATAATAACCTATTTGATTTCCGTCATGCCTTACGCTGTATCGAACAAAAAATGACTTGCAGGAAATATAAATACAGTTGTCACTATATTTTGACTGCGATTTTGTTTTTCGCATACTGTGTCATGCAGAAATCATATACCGGGTGTAACAGGATCACGGTATACCCCCCTATTCTCCTTTAGTTTTGAAGATAATTGATCGAAATTTGGGATATCCTATACATATAATACTCGTAAGCGGCACTTCTTGACATACAATTGATTTTTCTTTTACTTCCGGTTTCGCCGAAAGTGACACAAGCTTTCTATTTTTAAATAGAATACCCTACATACTATTGCATTTTTGAATTCTGCATAATTTTATAAATCCAACGATACCACATTTCAAAAGGCACAATTTTTTATAATATAATTTTTAGTTTTCCATTTAAGTATGCCATGACGGTTCCGATTTATTCTGAATGACCCGTGTAATGCTACAAAAATCAAAATCCCGTCAAAAATATTAAGTCACGTGATTTATGAACAAATAAAGTTCATCAAAATTGTTTTTGGGGCAAAACTCAATTTTTTCAAATGGAACCATATTGGTACCGTGATACCATTTATTAGTACTGTTAATAAGGAATTTATTCATATATCATATTAAAATGTGCAATAAATGCAAACAAAATTACAGCTAAAAGAAAATAATAAAATACTGTTGTAATTAAATTTTAAGAAGTAACTAAGGCGGCTTTGAAAACAATGAAATATTTAGCTTGTCAAACGTTTGTTGGTTTAACGGTGTTTTTATTGTCTTTAAAAATTGTTTAAAATTCTTGTTAATTGTGTTCAAAATGCCGCAAATTTATACAAGATATGAAAAAGTGCACATGTTAATTATTTCTGGGAATGTAGCCGTAGCCGTACACACCTTTATACACGATATCCTGATTCAGGTTCTTTTCTTACATTCCTTAAGTTCATGAAGTTTGTCACTTGGTTAATTCTCTTAGTTTATGTTGTCTTATATTTGCGATTTGGTAACCTGTTGGGAGCAACGACGTTTTATATCTAATTTCATATATATTTTTCGATATTTCCAGAGATACTACCCTAGAAAATGGAATATTATCATAATTAAAACTGTTAGTGGTATGCTGAAAGTTTTTGAAATCTTTTGTTTGAATTTGTATAATATTGTACGCGTTACGCCCCCTTATATATATATATATATATATATATATATATATATATATATATATATATATATATATATATATATATATATATATATATATATATATATATTTTAAATTATCATGAATGATATAGGGGAATAGTACTCAGCTACTCGTAGAACCGTCTCAATGCAGATATGTACAGTATCCACCTCCTGAATTGGCGCATGCTCAAGTACACAAAACTTCAAGTATATTTTCTCAAGAGTATCATGTTCCTAAATAAAATAACTGATGACCAAAGTCATAATGCTATTGCGGTTTTGTGGCACACAGCTATCACTCTAAAATTTCAATTTTTGATTTCGGACGATGTTTTACAACTTGCAACAGAATTTTACAAATGGCACTGTAATTTTATAAATAGCACTTCTTCTGGGACATATTCTTTGTCCCTGTCCGAATCGTATCCATTCCAAAACATCGACTTCTCATTGCAATCTTCAGAATCACCCATTTTTTTTTTTACTAAAACATGGACACAAGGCAAATTAACATCGTATGTGACAATTATAACAATAGTGTTACAAAGTTGTATGTTCGTACATACAACCTTGTTGCTAGAACTAATCGCTAGAATGACATACACCTATGTAATTTTTTTCCTATATCCGTTAATATTGATGCTGCCATTTGTTTTTCGGTAGCAGAATTAGGCGAGGGATAGTTGATGTATTCCTCGCCTTGTTACTCCAATAAGTCGGAAAGTGAAAGAAATTCCACATACAACCTTGTAATTTTAAGGTTAATGGTTAATGGTTAAGTAAGAATTAAAACAATAAATAGCTAATTTGTCAAAACCAAAGTATCAGATTTATTGTTAATCTGTGCACTACTGTGCAAGTCAGTTATCAGACACTACTTGCTATTATAATAATAATAATAAAGTTTATTTATATAGCACAAGCAAAACATTAAAATACATTAATAAGTATTACAATAAAATGTATTAAATGCAAATAAAGTAGTAGACCACAAAAGTTATGTTATAACTTATTTGCGGCAACATACATACACTCAAGCATATAACATCAATATACAACTATATTACCACAATATCAAAATCAAAATTTATTTCTATATTACCACAAATATATTGGTTTACATGAGTACTTTCACTGATCTGCTACACACTATATATTTCTTATATCCACTAGTTTATGTGCATAATTTCTTGGTTTATTAAAGATCCATATTTTAATTTGTTCTTTAAATAATAGTATTGAACTTCGTATATTCGTTTAATATCCACTGGTACTTCATTATAAATTCTTGGAGCCAAAAAGTAAGTAGATCTTTGTGCTATAGTCTTGGTAACAGATGGCACGACAACAGACATGTGTTTTGTTCTAGTAAGGTAAGTGTGTTATACAATATTTTTATTTTTACTTTTTTTGTATTTCAAAATTAGTGCCATAAAAATGGTTGCCTGATGTCTAGTACATTAGCCAGCTTATATAGATTATTCAAGGGGTACATGATGTCAAGTCTAAATATTATTTTTAATATCCATTTTTGTATGTTTTCTATATATTTCAAGTGTTTATTATAAGCTCCTCCCCATAATACTATATCTTAGATGAGGTTCAACCAATGCATAATACAATATTAGTAGGTCCTTTTTATCTAGAAATTGTTTTAGGTATTTTAATTTTGTTAGCATGCTTCTAATGTTTTGTGTTAACTTATTCATACGTGAATCCCATTTAATTAAATTGTCAATAATAACTCCAAGATATTTAATTTCGTTAGCTTGTGTTATCAATACCACCCTTGATTCACGATTTATTACCAGAGGATCCATATTAGGAATTTTTTTCTTACTTATTGCAAAAGTTAAAAATTTTGTTTCTTCAAAATTTATTGTTAATGAACGTGAGTCAAACCATTTCATTATATCTGTGAAGTCACTTTTCACTTTTTGTATTAAATCATGCCATGTATCTCCATTATAAAAAAATGCTGTGTCATCTGCGAAACTAATAATTAGTCCTTGTGTTTTTACCTCATATAGATTTAACATATATATATATATATATATATATATATATATATATATATATATATATATATATATATATATATATATATATATTAAACAATATAGGTCCAAGTACAGTTCCTTGGGGAACTCCGTATTGAACCTCTTTCAGTTCACTAGTAGATTCTTTAATTCTAATGCATTGTTTTCTCTCCGTCAAGTAGCTCTTTAATAATGTCAGCGACATTCCCCTATTCCATTGTTTTACTTAATACAAATTTAACAGAAAGGAGGTTAATTTATAATATAAAACGGTAAGCGTTCAAGCGAGAAACTGTGATAGTGTGTGAGGGTGTGATAAAAAATATCAAATAAGCTTTTACCCAGACAGATGATTTTAATAAAGAGGATAAATGTACCCGTCAAACTGGTTTTCAAATCAGGGAAACTATAATCTCATGCAATATTTCACGTGATGAATAATCAGAATAGTGAGGGTATCGACGGGTTTATTGATTCTCCGGCAGAAAATAGGAAATAAAAAATGCATTACGAAGAGGAATAGAAAAGTTGGGTCGTGATTAGGCCCGTTCCATTTGTACGGGAAGTCGTGAGATTGTATCTTCTTCCTTTCCACGTTTTCCGTTAAAATGAAATAGTATCAATAGAAAATCGGGCGTTGTATACAAAAAAAAGGCTCTTAGATCTTAAGTGGCTTTATAATTAATTTTATATTTATTTACCTTTAAGATTGCAAGGCTACAATTGTGTACGTTGCATAATTTATTTTAATTCATGTCAATATTCAATAAGAAGACTAACTAATTTAATATATTGTATAAGAATTGTAGATATGGGTAATTTTAATTTGTCGATTTTTTGTCGAACAATTAATTTTTTATGAGGTCAAAAGTTGAGAGTAAAAATCGGGAAATATTTAATAATTGTCATGTAGATTATTTCTAAGACACCTGTTGATAGTGGCGATACTTAACCTTCCATCTGGCGCAGCCGATTTGTGAGATCTGGCGGTTACTTTTTTCTTTGTCCTTTTGTGTGTATTACGGATATTAACTCGAACTTCCTCATAGCTTTCTAGCTCCAAACCACTCTTCTCGATATGGTGTCGATTTTTTCTTAGTGCATTCCTTGGCCTTGTATGGGCTGCCTGAATTTGTCAGATGCATTGCGCCCGTTTACGTCATCATTTTCACTTTTATATTCTGATGGATTTATTTTATTATTTAAATTAATAATATTTTTTGGGATCTTTACACTTACTTATTCTGGATTTTTTATTCAAAATTAACACATTTGCGTGTTGAATTAGTGGTTTATACTAACTATCGTTATCAACTTTTGAAAAATCACCGAGACAAACTTTACCACTTTTAATTGGAAATGTATTGTGTAATTGGTGCTGTAATTTCAAATTTTAATACATTTTAGGTATCAAACTAATATAAATACATGGTAGAATATAGTTCATTTGATGTAATTACTGTAAACTACGCATATTTATAGCCTACACGATAATGTTTTTAAAACTGAGGCAATATGGCTCATCGATTTCGGGTTAACCAACTTACACCGAAATGACGGTATATGTCGCATGAAACATTTATTATTAAATTTATTTAAAATAACAACCTCCGGTAACGAAAGAGCAGACACAGCAGCACGTCAATCTGTAGATAATGAAAATATTTGTATTGGAATTCCAGTAAGAGATACAGATGTGATTGTAGAAGCCAAAAGAGAATTCCAATACAAATAGCAAACCAGATGGGATGCCATTGATACGACGTACAAAAGAATACACCCGAGTATCAATACGTGGAAAAGCCCTCTGAATCTTACTAGGAGAAAATAAACACTACTTATCAGAATAAGAATGTCACACACTCACGTTACATTTACATTTGTTAAGAGGAGCTAGACCTCCCAGGTGTCCTAACTGTAATGTCAGAATGACAATTGAACATCTACTTGTAACCTGTCCCATGTAGAACTAATACCATCAATTTACAAAATTGGAACATCAATATTTTAACAAACAACACAATAGCTATAAGAAAATTACTAGACTTGTTTAAACAGAATGGAATGTTCCATAAAATATAGTTTTCTCTTAATCGATGATACCTGATGAATCATAGAAACCTTGTTGATGATCGCAGTAAAGCATACCAGACATACAGTGTAAACATGGACACATGAATACGGCTAATGACCTAAGATGTCGATGCCGCCATAAACAAATAATAATAATAATAATAATGACCTAGACAAATTAATATGTAATATTAAAATATTTATACTACTTACTCCTTCTTGATAACATCTTTAAAATTGGTAGTATGCATAGGGAAAATACAAGGTAATTAAAAAAGAGTGAATATATTTAGGAATCATCCATATGTTAAAGAGAATATTTAATTAACATCGAATAGTACTTTAATTTCTATATCGTAATTACTGCATTCATATACAACATATAGTAAGCTTGATATATGTAAAAAATATCAACACGAGTTTTAAAACTCAAATAAATTATAGTTCCGTCGTTATTTCTATTGATTTTGTAGTTACATCGAAGTTGTAAATAGAAGTACTTTATTTATTCACACCAGGGCCATTTACACTCGATGTGAGTTCCCTTACTTTCAGCAAAGTACAATTAACTTGATTTGGAATTAGTTCGTTGACCAACACCCACAACATTAACTATAACCTTGAGATAGTTCATTGATGTATAGTTATATAATAGTTACTACAGTTACAAGATTTAATTGAATTTTAACATGTGTGACGAATATGCTTTACTCCATCAACGAGGAGTTTGTGGCGGTTACTCTCCGGTGGCTAGAGAAAATTGGATCTGGTATCGTCCAGGGGTCAATGCAAAAGCACTTAACTTTCATCCACCGCCAATATTTTCCGTTAATGCCTTCTTAATAAACATATATTATACGAAACAGCACTACATGTCCGCTACAGTGGATGGCTTCTGTCGTCTGCGAAAAATCAGGAGACCCACCTAGTCAGTAACATGTATATCCATGTATTCCTTTAACATCTCATTATATGGAAACATCTATTCAATATACTCGTTTTAAATGTGATGTACGATGGTAGTATGAGTTTGTAGTTGGAAAACAATCAAGGTTTCTCATTACTGTAGAATTTCTTTCACTGCAGCAATACGTTCAAAATGTTTCGCTGCCGTATTATGTGAACCATCTCGACTTTCACTAATGTCGGTTGTGCTCTAATTGAATTGGCGATGGAATTTTTCATCCAGCTCTGCACTGTTCTAAAGGAATAAGGGAACCTGTCCAACGTTTTCACTGATCTTGTCTTTTACAACTTTTACGCAACACTTAGTTTACTTTAACTCTTACATTATTCGTGATTCGCAATTCAGAAATAATACACAATTTCATATTATGCGGAAGACTTTCACTATTACCCCTACCAGTGTTGATAGTAATCACGATCTACTTAAAAGGTAAGTCACCCTCATACATACGCATGTTTCAATATAATGACATATGAGAGTTAAAGTTCGTTTATTGATTCGGTGTATTTGGAGCAATAATTATATAATATACAGCAACACGTGGTCAGTATTAGATAAAGGGAAAAAAATTTCGGAAATATATAATAACACATTCGATTAATCTTATTTAACGTATAAGTTCAGAATGTATATATATATATATATATATATATATATATATATATATATATATATATATATATATATATATATATATATATATTGTAAACTCATTAGTTTGCATGTCGGTTAAGTTAAATGGCGTATGAGCTAAATAAACGTGAAATTTTAATTGAGAGCGCTCCCAAATTTACCACATACACTCCTAAGTTTACCATCAATATTATTCGCGGATTTAATACATGGGTTATTCTAAATATACCTCATTTATCTAAATAAATAAAACGCAAAAAAGCGAATTCACTCTAATTAACTTCGGCGATTCATTTAGTAATATAGCGTTAATTTTCCGTAAAATGGAGAGTGATTTGTGGATTAAAAATACAGCAATTCTCGTTTTCAACACGCGATTCTAGTATCAGTTTAATTGTTGTGTTGCCAAGTGAGGTTTTGTTCCTTGATTTTGACGAAACTTTGTATACTATATTCTTTATATATTTATCATTAAAAAAGTTTTACAAGGCTCCATCTTCAATAATATATCAACTATATCATTAGCTGCAAATTTGTAAGAAGGAGTATAACATTAAACTATTGTTTAATGAAAATGAATTAATTTTAATTTTGGAAAGCCTTTATTTCTATTCGGATTCTATAAGGGGGAGGGTAAATAGAGTATACATGTACCCTGGCCACCATATTGGATCCATTGTGCCACGTCCATCAGAGTTACCATTTATCACCAAACACCGACCTCACTCCTTTAGTAATTCTACTACGTGAATGTATTGTAGAAATCGTTGGTAATCTACGAAGATCAGCCAATCAGTCTTCGACCAATAGTTTCCTAATATAGCTAATTGTTTTGTTGGAAATACGAGGCAACTTTATAGGATATATATATATATATATATATATATATATATATATATATATATATATATATATATATATATATATATATATATATTTGTTAGTTTGTTGCAGGGTATCTAATAGTCAGGTAGCTAATAATATTTTTGCCTGTCTACAACTGATAGAATTTAGAATGGCTTTGCCACTATTGGCTCTAATCTCAGTAAAAAGGCGCTAGAACCTCGGAGGGCCAATGCATCCGCCTCCTCATTTCCACGATTCCCTACATACTCTTTCATTCAACATAAACTGATATCGTTTGTTTGCCCTAGCACATTCTATAAGTCTTTACAATACAGAATCAGCCCCCACTAAGTCCTGAAATTGTTTAAGGTCATCAATGTGCCTTTACTGTCTGTGAATCTGCTGATGGTTTTGCTACTAATCCCCTGATTTATAATTTTTATGGTCGTCACTAGTACTTCCATAATTTCAGCTTGGATTTCTATGGTATGGATTCAATGATTCACTGAGACAGAGGATTAAATCTTCAAAATAGATCCCATATCCCCTTCCTACAACTATTAAATCATCGACGTAACCGATTTTTCCGATTTTAGGGAGTAATCAAAATCCATTCCAACCCAATAGTTCCCTTTAAATAGAAAAATTGGGAAAACTTGACTTACCTCGCTTCCAGCACAGGGGGTTGCTTTCTTGCCTCCTCTTCTTGAATAACTGGGTCTAAATAAGTCTACCCACTTATTTTCCATAGTATGTTATAATATATATATATATATATATATATATATATATATATATATATATATATATATATATATATATATATATATATATATATATATATATAGAAGCGAAGAAGTATTGGAGAAAGTCGGCAAGAAAAGAAGTATGTGGAAAAACATAAAGAAGAGAAGAGATAGAATGGTAGGCCACTTGCTGAGACATGGGGGAATAGTCCGTGATATTTTGGAGGCAGAAATAGGAGTGAAGAAAGGCAGAGGTAGGCCTAGACTAGACTACTACTCGCAAATAGTAAGGGATGTAGGTTGTAACACAATTAGCGAAATGCGTAGGTTAGCACAAGATAGGAGAAGCTGGAGGTTAGCGTCCAACCAGTCTTAGGACTAATGACCTAATGATGATGATACATATATATTCCATTTATGCCGACTACAATGACGACAACGACAACGACACACATACAGCAAAAATTTTTTAAAAACCATTTGCTTTTGGTTTTTAGGCAGAAAAACGAAAAATAAACCCAAAAAAAATTTTGTTATTTCACTTTTTCTTTACACTATTACATTACTTTCCGCGTACAGTGAAGTGCGGAAAGTAAAAATGTAATTGTCATATATTAAACAATAATTGTACTGGTACTTACTCTCCCTAACATTGGCAGCTTTTTCTAAACTTCGTAGTATCTATAGTATAGTCGTAAGTCGAAATATTAGAGGGCGATAGGCCTTATGTCGACACCGTATAAAAGGAATTCAAAGTAGCCTCTCTTTTTTATTTTATTGCGAACATGAGACGCAAAAACTGAAGTCGTCAACTATGAGAAGATATTCAAATAATATGATTCAGTTCCTTTGAAATTCTAATCTGCTTTTTATTAGACAAATGCTGACGGCACGTGGAAAATATCTTATAGACTTATTAAGTTAATATGCTTGCCAGAATCCGTTTGGAAAAAGTGAGAAGTGAATGAATGATTGATGAAAGTTTTAAGTGGCAGATTTCATGTATTTGAAATGTTTCTCATTATATTTTTATTCACATAGCCAGGAGTGATTTGAGGGAAACGAATATGCCTCTCTTGTACTTACTTTTAAATAATAACTAAATAAATAACAACTTCCTTCATTAAAAGCTAGTCATATTTGTAACATTAAGCGCTATTGGTTCAATTTCAAGCGCCAGCACTACCAATGCCTGTGGGGATGGGTGTGGTCTAATTTTCTTCAATATGTATTCCCCCACCAAGCTAGCTATAACCTTGGATGTGGGGGGATTGTCTAGTTTATGTGGTGTGTTTTATATGGTTGTGTTATTGTGTTACGTATAATAAATGTTTATAAACATAGCCAAATGTAAGCTGTATGTTTCATATTGAGATTTGACTACGTTATATACCATTCTAATGATAAATATCCGTACCGTTAATGATCGGATTTTATATTTTAATGGAGGCAATGATAATACTCTCGGTAACAGTTTAGACAGAAAGTCATGACACACAGTCTAGACACAAAATTGAAGTTAAAATTCCTATAATATTTTGTGTCCGAAAGATGTTGATGATGTGCATAGCAGTTTTACGGAGTAAGAATGACCATGATTGTCCATACTTAGTCTTTATTAATGTTATTGTTCTGTTCAAAGTAAGATTAGTTGAAGTACCAACACCATCGTATTCAATTTGATAAAATTATCTTCAAGCACCAAATTTATCTTCAACATCATAAACAGTGATAAACATTCAGAGGAGCATTCTTTTAAGCGCTAGCTTAATATACATACAGATCATCGAACTAAAATAGCGAATAATTATTAGTATTAGATTACAAAAACAAAAGCACTAACGTTGAATACTGTTGCTTAAAGTTGAATGCAATTGTTTGACGTTGAATACTGATATAAATAAACTATTCTGATATATATGTGAAAATCATATTGTAAAAGGGTAACAAGATATTTCTCCGCAAGCTAAAAAAATAATTAACGGTATGTTGTTATTAATAGCTATCGCAAATGGCTCGCGTTTTGAGTTTCATATTGTGTATCGACCACAAAATAGAATGAGAGGATGAGTCCATATCGTACTATTTTCAACTAACTATAAAATATGTAAATAGATATGTCAGGAGATAGTACCAAGATATTTGTGAACAATATATTATAATATAAAAATTCTAATCATTTTTACGTAAAAATTAATGAAGGATCCCTGCTTAATACCTGCTTATTAATGATGCTAGTATACAACGTCACAAATTTGTATTATTTTGATGTAATTTATATTACACTAAAGTCTTATGTTTCATTATATCCTATGCTAGAAAAATAATACCCTATCTTATTATTAAAATTGTATATTTCTCTCATATTTCTCTTAAACTGAGCTCTCCAAGTATGTCTTTTGATATATCGTTATTTAAAAAATGGGGCGATTTCAGTGCAAGTTAAACTAAGAATATTGTTATCAGAACGTGCTAAGGAAGAAAGACCTATTGACGTGTTTCAATACATTTTTAGACATACTCTTTATGCCTAAACTATAAAAGTTATTTCGAATAATATCTTCTCGTTACATAGTTATTTTATTTTATATTTCAGAGCTTTAGCCCGCCACTGAAATCCCGTATAGCCTAGATAAATAAAAAACAAATTACACACTGAATTCATCTTTCAATAAAAGCTTACATTGCTGACTGCTATTGCGATGAGAAATTCCTTGTTTTTTATTTCTGCTTTATTTAACTGCAAAGGCCGATTCAGGATTCAGGCTGTTTTTATCAGAATTGTTCGTATTTCATTTATACATATATTTTCTACCAGAGCTTTGCTGAGATGTAATTGTTGATCTAATGAAAATACATTCAAATATATAAGAATAATATAAAGAAAACAGATTTTACTTTTCCGCACTCTACTATACGCGGAAAAGTAATGTAGTTGTCTATAAAAAAAATTTTACTTTTCCGCACTTCACTATACGCGGAAAATTAATGTAATTCGTGTAAAGAAAAAGTGTAATCGTGTAAAAACAAAAAAAAAATGGTATTTACAAATTTTTTGCAGTGTGTGTGTCGTTGTTGTCGTTGTCGTCGTTGTCGTCGTTGTCGTCGTTATTGTCGTTGTCGTCGTTGCCGTCGGCATTTATTCTTATTAGCACGATAACTCAACTAAATCGTATCGGATCGATCGAGTATTGACTGATTCTGATTGGGGACATCTCCCAGACGACACCTATTGATTTTGAGGTGGATAGAACACACTATACCATGTACATGGGTCATGAGAAAGTACAATGGTGGACTATTTGAAATTTTTTTTTTGTTAGCACGATCGCTCAATTAAATCGTGTCGGATCGATCGGGATTCAACTGATTCTAAATAGAGACGTCTACCAGACGACATCTATTGCTTTTGAGATGGATAGGACACACCTCACCCTGTCCATGGGTCATGAGAAAACACGATGGTTGACTATTTGAAAAAAGTTAAACTGTCGCATAAAACACATATTCTGCATTTATGAGTTGATTTATTTTTTCTCGGCCACTCAATTTCGAGATAGAGATGTTCTACGTGCGAAAAAGTCCGTTTTAACGTTTTAAAATCTTATTGTTTATTTTTCTACGGTTTATTTTTCGTTTTTGGCCTAAAACCAAAAAAAAATAGGTTTTTAAACCATTTTGTGTATGTGTATGTCTCGTCGTTGTCGTTGTTGTAGTTGTCGTCGACATTTATTCTTGTTAGCGCGATAACTCAACTAAATCGTATCGGATCTATCAGGTTTTGACTGATTCTGATCGGGGACGTCTCCCAGACGACACCTATTGATTTTGAGGTAGATAGGACACAACCCACCCTGTCCATGGGTCATGAGAAAGCACGATGGTGGATTATTTGAGATTTTTGTTGTTGACACGATAACTCAACTAAAACGTATCGGATCGATCGGGTTTTGACTGACTCTGATCGGGGACGTCTCCCAGACGACATCTGTTGATTCTGAGGTTGATAGAACACACTCTACCATGTTCATGGGTCATGAGAAAGCACAATGGTGGACTACTTGAGAAATTGTTTTTGTTAGCACGATCACTTAATTAAAGTGTGTCGGACCGATCGGGTTTCGATTGATTCTAATTAGGGACGTCTACCAAACAACATCTATTGTTTTTAAGGTGGATAGGATACACCCCCACTCTGTCCATGGGTCATGAGAAAGCACGATCGTGGACTATTTGAGAAAAATTGAAAGAAGTAAAGCTGTCGCATAGAACACATATTCTGCATTTATGTGTTTGTTTATTTCTTTTCGGCCACACAATTACGAGATACAGATGTTCTACGTGCGGAAAAGTTCGTTTTGACGTTTTAAAACTGTTAATTTTATTGGTACTTAAAGGTTGCCTATTTCTCCTATCGAAATCAAGCATCGAAGACAAGAGACGAACTACTCGTAGATGGATAGAAGCATAATTTTCTGGAACTTCGTTGCTTATAGTGGAGACGTCGATATTTTTTGCTTCCATGGCATAATACCAATATTTTACAAATTTTGATTGTATTTCACTTATACTCGTAATTAAATACGTAATAAATAGGTCGTTTAGGATCGTTATCATTAAATATCACATAGAGCAACTTGGGTATAATTTATTTTATCTCTATTTGCCAAATAAAAAATCCCAAACGGCTCTTATCTCACACGGTGGCTTGTTTTTATGACTAGACTCAGGTAAACTGTTCCGTTTATCGGCAAGATAAAGGAATTTTTTATTTGACAAATAGCGATGAAATGGGTTTGGCGTACGGGTTCTGTTTTCTCAGCCAGTTATCATTAAAATCTCGATTCATTGTTTCATTTAGATAATTGCCAATTAAAAAGATGTTGGTGATGGTATGACTTGAGTGATGATGTCATTTTTCATCTACTTGCTTTTCATTTCAAGTATTACATTAATTATCAGTATTAACCAACTTTTTAAATATTTCAGTATATTCTCATTTAAACTAGACAAATGCTGCATCGTCCATTTCATTAAATACGGTAGAATAACTTCACGTATTCGCGGGTATTTTCCGTCATGTCATTTTATCACCGACTGTAATTTACTTCTAATACCGAAGCTATCACAAAACATTTCTACTATGCCTTACTATTATGGCTTGCATTTGTATTTATTTTGAAAACTTCCATCCATCTATAATTGCAGATTGTACGAAGGAATAAATTACATCGTACTATCTGCAATAAATTTTCATTGTGGGTGCTTTTCTTTATCTCTTTTACTTATTTTCCATTCAATACCTGACATTTTATAATAGAAAATATTTATCGTTGATGTGATCCTTATTTAAATTTTATTAGATATGAAGGTTTATAAGATTGTTTGTTTGGACGTACTGAAATCGACATTTTTCCCTAAAGTCTGAGGCTATAGAGAGGAAAAGAGAAGCGGATAAATGTACCCATGATAAGGAAAAGTAGAAAACCCTGCACCCAATCGGGATTCGAACCCAGGTAATAGTGTCATATAGTACTGGACCTAATGCGCTATTCTAGACCATAGTACCAATGATATTGTTGCAAACTCCTCTATAAGGGAATACACTAGGACGTCGGTCCATGTTGTAGACGCAAATTAACTCTTTTACTACCTCCACGAAACGAACCTGAATACCCACCGTATTATCCAGGCTTCCATTTAATCAAGAATAATTTTTTACTTACATTCTCATATTATGTCCAGCAAGACCAAATCACTTCAACACAAACTGTGGCAAAATTAGTTAAGATCTATTCTTTTTTTTTAGTTACGGTTAACGTTCAAAGTTTTCTATCGTGTTTTTCCCTTTCCAGATAACTGAGTAGGTGAAACTACATGTTAAACAAATAAATATGTGTAAATTTTAGTTTATAATTATTTTTGTTTTGGTTATAATGTTTCATTGCATGACAAAATAAAACCGTTAACATATGCCAGTTTTTCATTTACACAATAACAATTTATCACACAATTTATAACATGCGGTATTTAACTGAACAGAAACTGAGAGTTATTGCAAGACCACTAGAAGAAGAAAGAAATGCCAATTAAATCATGAAGCCTGGGAGGGGGTTGGAACCTTCGATGCAACAACAAAAACGGTAGACCAGTTTTCTACGAACATCGAAAGATTACACGTTTCTCGATGCGTGTTCGGTCAATATAGTTAGAATCATTAGGACATTATTAAAACTCAGTTTTAATCAATTGAAATTACATTTTTAAATTAAAAGGAATTTCTCGGCAAAATTAAATCTCTAAACGCTATAGAAGCCATTGGAGGTCATTGCAACCACTATTTGGTGGTAAAATCGAAATTATATATTTCGATTTTACCAATCAAAATATGGCGTATCAAATATGAAAAATATTTTCAATAGTATTTCTCGCCTAAATTAACTTGTCTATGAACTAAATTGATTTCGGCTCAATAGTGTTAATTTTCAGTGATCCACTCTGTAAAATCGGATATTTTCTTTAAGAGATCTATGTATAAAAAGTATACATTTATACTTATTGTAACATGAGATACATAGGTTATAATATCAGCTCAAGTGGCAATTGACACAGTATAAGTTAATGGAACAGGCAACTACTGGAATTCGGAATGAAAGTGAAGAGATCACGTCTAACCCAGATTATTTTGTAGATCACTTTACAGCTACACATATGAGAGCAACATGATACACCATATACAGGTATACTACAGGGATACTATATGGATGAAATTGGCCATTTTTGCTCTTATTGAGTTCGGTTAGGAATTTTCGGTTCCTTCCCAGTGGAAGGAGTTTGGGACTTTTCATGAGTAAGGGAGGACAAACACAATAACACCAAATGTTTCCTTATTTTTATGTGTAATTTTCTCCTCCATAGCGTGACACTTTAGAGAAAGAAAATCGACTTATGTGTGTATAAATTTAAAAGAAAAAGTATTTTTATACGAAAGTACAAGCACAGCAAGTCATGGGGATCGATGGCCAAGTTTTTGGTTATTGTGTGTCCATTACTCAGTGGGCTTATTACAAGAAACTGGGAAATATCGTAAACTAGGCAGTAACGAATGAGACTTGCGTCAATTTACACTGAATTTAACTTGAGACAGAAAACAATAACGGTACTAAATTGTTAATAGGTTTATTCGGCTGACAGTACGGTTGAGTATGTTGACTTATTGTTTTAGTTAAACGCAGTTTCTTGAGTTTTGGTTAGTTGCAATTTGTGATTAAAATTCACATCAGAAGAATTCTGCGGTGATACCAAAACGCATATTGTTAAATTTGGACACACGGAACACACGGAAACTAGACTTCCTTCCCCAAAAATCCTACAGGCAGGCTTGAGTAGGGGAAGGTTACACATATAAACGCGGACAAACACCCAGCCCTGAGGGAAGTGCCAAGTTCCCAATGCTGAGAATCGAACTCACGCAGACAATGTGGCCAGTATTTGGCCCAGTTGCCACCCTGTTACCAAATACCGAGTCAGCACCACCGCGGCAATATAAGAATGAGACCATGTATCTCCCATCCAAGTCTCAACCAGCCTATTCGTTGCTTGACTTCGAATAGCGCAGGTCCGACAATGAACGGAGTACACTACTTCATCCTCAAGTGATTACCAATGTCTTTCAGAGGCTTTTACTATGTGGACATCCACCATACCAGAAACATATTTTTAATTTAAATTAATTGTCATGTAGACTGAACATGTCTATGATTAAGTTACAGGTAAAATTTTATATACATATAAATAAGGTATAAGTTTTGTTTCAAGATTTTCATTTTCTTGAACCATTATTAAACATTTAGTTGTCGATTTATTCTTGGGGTTGTTGGTTCTTACATTTAATATAATGAAAATGTAGAACTTGTGCGAATTTTGTTTGTTATTATTGCATAAGTAACTGACTCTCGCATTCATTTATTTATAGTCTCACAGACATTTGAATTAAAACAGATGATGTGACATACATTTCTTTATCTCATGAGAGTTGACTCTTGTATAAATTTACACTGCTTACATAACTCAGTGATTGAATAACAGATAAGCAATGTAAACTTATGCATGTATTAATGCTTAAGTATAAGAGTAGTCAATAAGTGTAGCCAACAAGTATTACACAACAATGGAAGATCCGGTACCTGTTTTGTTAAATAAGATATACCATGTGGCTCCATATTTTGCTCAGTGGTGCTGTCAATATATATTTCACATTATAAGATAATAACTACAATGTAGTTATAAGATAATAACTACAATCATTAAATGACACGAAGACTTATCAGTATATACCTCGGTTCACTTATACACACATAATAAATTTTCTGCAATTCTGTTTTTGAACGAAAAGAAGGTTCTTTCAATAACACTCTTGACATCAAAATAAACGACGGGTATACTATTTATACTATCGGAAGTGAATATGATGAGCATAGGGAATTCAGTGGGAATTCAGACCAGTTGTTCGACGTGAAATTATAAATGTGCGGCTGTCATTCCCTTACAGGGAGAATATAGCACCCCTTTGTGATCATGAATGTATTTGTGATCTCTATGTGTAACATTTTACTACCTTTATAAAGAAAAGAAGTGAGGTGTATATTTAGATTTTGATCTCCATTTCATTAAAGATGTTAGTTATCATTGCTCAGCATTGAATGATGTTTTTAAATAGTTTTTCCCCATAGAGAAATAATTAATTGAAATACAAAACTAAACATACACAATTCTCGTTCTGATAAAAATTCTCGTGTAATGATCTATATCACAAAAATTTAAACTATCAATCATCAAATTACAGGAACTGATGCAGTGAATTTGGGTTAAATTAGATATAAATATGCCACCTATGTTTCAAAAATAGAAGACAAAAACTTAAATAATAATAAAATAACATAATAATATTTTTTTATAATAGATGGAATATTTAAAATAGTAAATAAATGACAACCTAATAATATTGCCTTAATACATAACTGTATTTTAAAAACCATTATGTATATCCAAATGAGCAGCATAATCTTAACATTATCGCTTCGTGCATAATATATGTATATGTATAAATTCTTATTAGGTAGTAATGGCACTGTCTCAGCGATATCTCAACCTCTCTTAGGTACATTTACACAAAGTACACAAATTTTAGACACATTTTGTTAATAATTTATGATTATGGCGATATCCGTAACCACGGTTCTAAACCAGCTATTACATAGGTATTTTACATCAATCTCTTGTGGAGTTGCAAGTCTCGTCAAAGGAAAATATATATTTTTCTCAGGAATTACGTGTTTGTATCAAACTGAGGAATAAGTTTTCATTTGTAGACTTTGGAAACTAGTGGTAACCGAATTTTCGTCTCCAATCTCCCAGCCACTCTTATACAAAGTTACCGTGATAAGTTTAATTTATAGGCAAGTTGTAAGACTATTACTGCTTTTGTTTAACATTCAAATGGGAGAGCTTGAGCTATACAATACGGCCATTCTAAAACATTATCTACGTTCTATGCAAATTTCTTGATGTTATAATTAGAGAGTTGCCTGAGCTTCAAGATATCTGACAAGCGTAGTTAAAAAAACTTGATACATTGTTTCCAATAACGACATTGGAAAGCATTGGAATCTAGCGAAAAGAGACTTAAAGTTATAATTAAATCAAAATAATATTGCACTCGGCGAATTTTCGAAAACTTGTAATGGCGCTATGGTATTTTTTTACGCTTCAGTTTTCCAGCTATTAAAAGGTTGTAGATATTTGCGTTTAATTAATTTTGGCACGACTGTATGGCTTATGTTGATATAATCAATAGAATATTTATTTATATTGCATGGTAATTTGATAGGCAGAACAATTAACTTGATTACTGTTGAATTAAATTCACTAAATCGTAAAGAAGCCTCTCCAAAAACAACATTTTGGATTTACTTTAACAGTCCGTATTGCTGTTTATTTAAAATTCGATAAAATTGATCGTTATGTTAATTTTTTTATATCTCAAACACATGCATGTGGAAATAAGTATATACAGTGTGCGACATCCAATAGTTTCATTTAAAAATATGATAAGTATATGTATTGTCTGCGATATTGGATAATGTTTCAAGTGCTATACAACACTGACGTAGTTTTTAACAAAACATCAAAACAATATGCGCGTTTAGCCAACAAAACTGACATCATGTGGAGATGATTAAAACGAATTTTCATACTAACAATGTATCCTATTTATACCTAAATTATTATTGCGACTCAGTGAGCCCTGACCATCACGGTTGCGGCCCAGTGAGCCATGAGTAACTAACCAATAAAGCGAGCTTAGTGGAATAGGCCCTTTGTCACTATTCATACTATTTTTACACTTTTCAATTTCTAAACTTTCAAATACATCTAACTGTCAAGTATTTCAAATTCTCAAATGCATCCAGCGGTAATCAACAAGCAATAGCTTCAGTTTAAGAAAGAGTTCATCAGAAAGTTATTTCCATAGCAGAAAACCATTCCCCACAATCGTTGAATAAAGAAGTAACTGATCTCCTCAACAAGGGGTTAAATTTTGCATTACCTGCCTTTGATAAGAACCTAGAAGAGATTGTTGCAAGTATCGGTAAGTTCAAGTCAACATCTTCCTGATCCTTCTGTGGTGACGCGTTAAATTGGCGCATTAGCAAGGATAATCAGTGTGTCTCGATAGCTCAGCGGTCAGAGCAACCAACCGGCAATTGGGAGACCCGGGTTTGATTCCCGGTCAAAGTATATGCACTTTTATCCTTGCTATCGCCAAAGTGGTAACCCCGACGTGATGTGATTCGTTCCAGTACATTCCAGTACATCCGTTACATCTCAAATTCGCGGATCCGATTCCCGTCCTATCCATCGCCCTATAGTGTGGGGGTTACCGAACAACGGTTCGTAAGAATGGTGAACGCGGCCACATTCCGTTAATTGTATCGAGACAGACCATGTCTCTAGGAGGGGAGTACTGTAGCGACGCGTTAAAACTGGCGCATTAGCAAGGATAATGAGTGTCCCTCGATAGCTCAGTGGTCAGAGCAACGAACCGGAAATTGGGAGATCCGGGTTCGATTCCCGGTCAAGGCATATGCACTCTTTATCCTTGCTATCGCCAAAGTGGTGACCTCAACGTGATTCGCTCCAGTACATCGAACCTCCCTTACATCTTAAATTCGCGGATTCGATTCCCGTCCTATCCACCGCCCTATAGTCCGGGGGTACCAAACAACGGTTCGTAAGAATGGTAAACGCGGCCACATTCCATCAATTGTATCGAGACAAACCATGTCTCTAGGGGGGGGGGGGAGTACTGAGGCGACGCGTTAAATTGGCGCATTAGCAAGGATAATGAGTGTGCCTCGATAGCTCAGTGGTCAGAGCAACCAACCGAAAATTGGGAGATCCGGGTTCGATTCCCGGTCAAGGCATATGCACTCTTTATCCTTGCTATCGCCAAAGTGGTGACCTCAACGTGATTCGCTCCAGTACATCGAACCTCACTTACATTTTAAATTCGCGGATTCGATTCCCGTCCTATCCACTGCCCTATACTCCGGGGGTACCAAACAACGGTTCGTAAGAATGGTAAACGCGGCCACATTCCGTCAATTGTATCGAGACAAACCATGTCTCTAGGGGGGGGGGGAGTACTGAGGCGACGCGTTAAATTGGCGCTTTAGCAAGGATAATGAGTGTGCCTCGATAGCTCAGCGGTCAGAGAAACCAACCGGCAATTGGGAGATGCGGGTTCGATTCCCGGTTAAGGCATATGCACTTTTATCCTTATGATAAAAAATTATGATACAATTCCGAGAGAATGAATGAGTTTTTATTTAAAAACTGATAGAGATGATAAGGTTATTATTACCAGGTACAGGTTATTACAGGTAGCACAAAAGTAATGTAATGATGAAAAGTGCGTTCATTTGCTTTCCAAGTATTTAAAAATAATGATTCATCAGTCAATCAGGAAAATTTGGCTCTTCTTTTTGAAACATTTTTGAATGTCCATATATATATTGTAGATGTTTTGTAATTGTAGAAAACACAAAAGGGACGCTTTTAATGGATTACGCTGTAGGTATGTTTTTATATTATTTTGTAAGTTGATATCGACGACCCATAACAATATTATGACTTAATAATCAAGGGGTTATCTATATTAAATAGTAATTTATGTAGAAACGCAAAATTAGGTGAATGAAGATTCTCAACACCAAAGTGATTACTCTATAGCGCTCGTCGGTCTCTTTAAACTAAAATACTAATTTAAACTTCAAGACGTTTCCATGTTCTTATAAAAGGTTTTCATCCTAAATTAAAACAACCCAGGCTTTATAGATAATCCCTTTGTTTGACTAACGTACTAGGTGCATCACAAATTTTGAGGGTCATTAAAACCAGACAAAAAAATAATAAAAATACATGGTTTTATCTATTTAAAACCATATCTCTCTTATGCTGCATGTATATTAATCGCCCTTTTAAAATTTTGCATACAGGATGTACATTTTATATTCAAAATTAACTTGTTCGAACGTTTCCCATAAGTTTTTAATATACCACCAAAAATAGTCATCATTCATATTTGGACTTCTTGGTGGTCAGTCCAAAGTTGGAATATTCACAAATCGAAGGTAGTCCAGTGCCTCTCTAGCAACCTGTGGCTGAGCTTTATCCTGCGTAAAAACGAAATTATCCCCGACAAATGGGGCAAATGGCATCACGTATTCTTCTCAGATGTTTTATTCCTTTACATAATTGTACATTCATGGATCTCATTCGCATAGGAACCAAACGGGCGACTATCGAAACAAATGCCTCTCCAGAACATTATTGATCCACCAAAGAAAGAGGGACCTTCGGAGAGACACTGCAGGCAGCAAAACTCTCCCCTAGCCTCCGCCAGATTTGTTAAAATCCATCCGATGAATTAAGACTTACTCGTGTTTCATCTGAAAACAAAACTCGCTTCCAGTCATTTGATAGTCCAATTTACGTGTTATTTTGCAAAACGCAGTCTAATAACACTATATTTTCTGGTGAGCAGTGGTGCTATACCTTTATTCTACCATACGACCCTCATTCTTCTGACGGTTCATCCAGAAATTACTACATTTCTGGACACATACAGCTACTAGGGCTGCTAGTGCTATGCTCAGCTCTAAACTGGTAGAATGTGTCTTAAGGCGACTTGCACCAGATACCGTTCATATCTTGCATCTGTAGACTTCCTAAGATATTGCTCTGGAATGCTACTGTAAGTATCAAATTCATTGAAACGTTTAAATGTTTAACGACTAATTGTTGATTGTTTAAATCCTAGCAAATTAGTCACATATTGCTGGCTACGTCCGTCGCTAACCAAAGTTACATTTTTCATTATTCATCTTCTCTTAAATTGCGTGGACGATTCACTTCTTCTACACTAAGTGTGAACACAGTATTTGATTCACTTGATGACATTAAATTAGAAAAGAGCACTAGCGTAACTGAATGTATTGTCTTTTACACATGATTTTAAGCAGGGTTAAATGTATGATTAACAATTACAAAATGTTACTATATAAAACAGATTATTTCATCGCTATTTACCAAATAAAACATCTCAAAACATACCTTGGCTTGTTTTAATGGCTAGGCTCAGGTAGACTATTCCGTTTATCGGCAAAATAAGACAGCTTTTTATTTGGCAAATAGCGATGAAATGAATAGTACATATGTCAAACAATTGTAATTGTTTATCAGTAGTGATAGAGGATATCCTAGGCCACCTACATAAACTGCTTAAAGCTTCGAAAAATTATAAGAAATAATGAAGTTTCGCCAATGCATTAATTTTATCTAGGACTGTAGAAGCCTAGTTTATAAAAAGAATAAGTCTATTCATGGGCGCCGCCAGGATTACAGGTAGGAAGGTGCATCTGCATCTACACATTAATTCAATATATGTGCAAGCCATATATTGAATCGTGTCATTAATGACCTGAATACTGTCAATGAAGTGGAAAGTACTGCTGGGACTATAAAGGACATTATAAATTTTTTTAGAGAGAGTACTTTGCAGCGGAATAAAATTCCAAATATACCTCTATTTTGTGAAACGCGTTGGACAGCAAAGTACAAAAATATCAGCAAATTTTCAGAAAACTTTCTAACTATTGTACAAGTTTTAGAAGAACTTTCGCAGGACGCACCGAATTCTAAAACGAAAACCAAAGCGTATCAGCTCTACACGACTATAACTACTCCAACATACATTGTGACACTTGAACCCGTGTGCAATCAATTACAAGAAGTAAATATTAATATAAAGGCAATACACGATCACGTAAATAAATTAACTGATGTGCTTCAATCTCACCGCGATAGCGCCTCTATGGAGTTTGCGGTCATATTTGAGAAAGCTCAAAGAATTTGCGAAAAACTGGATGTTGAATTTCAGCGTCCTCGAGAAGTGGCAAAACAGAATTACAGATGAAATCAACCATCTGAAAATGTGGAAGAATTTTTCAGAATATCTGTATTTATTTCATACTTAGATTCTATTATTTTTTCACTAAAAAATCGATTTTCTTCAGAAACAAGCATACAAGAAAGCATTTTCGCTTATGCAGCTTCATCCAGAAAATATGAGAGAATTAGACAACTCAGCATTTTTAGAGATAGCAGAAGATATACAGATCCTCTACGGATGTCTTCTACATAATTTTATTAACGAAGCTACCACATGGTACGAGGTGATGAAGAGAAATGAAGCAAATAATGCGGTTTTAAATGAATCTGTTGTTGAATACGCAGATGTAATTGCTCAAGCCACTCCGTTTTACCCTGCGATATGTGAGGCAATCAAAATTTGTTTAACTATTCCAGCAACAACATGTAGCATTGAACGTTCATTTAGCAGGTTACGACGTGTCAAGACGTGGAATCGCTCAACGATGGGAGACGCGAGGCTAAGCGGCCTGTGCATGCTCAATGTTCACAGGAAAAGAGTAGAGGAGCATACTAAATTTATTGACAAGGTGATGAACAAATTTGGACAGCAACTTAGACGCCTTCAGTTTTTTTCAAACAATAACTTAATAAACCGATCCGACAGGACTTGCACCTTGACGAAGTTCTAGTGCAAACTAGAACGGGTGGGTCGGCTTGCGCGTTTTAATGATTTAAGGAGCCGTACCATAGGTTTAACCATAGTGGGGGGGTCCTTATTGAAAAACCAGACTAAGTCAAGTCCCTGAAGGAGGGCAGCAGCTCTTTCAGTAGTCATAGTGGCAGAAACCGTGGGGGTTGGTATGGTGCTATGACACACACGACTGCGATGTGGAAGGCAAGAGGAAACCACCACATTATAATCCTCAGAGTAGCTAACAGAAAACTTATCCCAAATTAATGATGGCGTCTCCTGGGGCAAAAAACACCGGAGGTAAAATAGTCCTCCGTTCGGATCTCCGGGTGAGGACTGTTCCGGGAGACGTGATCAAGTGCAATGGTAGGGATAGTAAGAAGTGTAACATTTCACGAGTCGGAGCGTGGAATGTCAGAAGCATGAGACAGGCAGGGAAGCTAGAGAATCTGAAGACAGAAATGGATAAGTTAGGATTAGATATAGTAGGTATAAGTGAGATGCGCTGGCCGGAAGTAGGAGATTTTTGGAGCGGTGACTATAGGGTAATACACACAGGATCAGTAAATGGAAACGAGGGAGTAGGGATCGTTATGCGGAAGAACGCAGGACAGTGTGTAGATAGCTACCTACAATACAGCGAGAGAGTAATGATGGTTAGGTTAGATTCGAAGCCAGTGGAAACAGTAATAGTGCAAGTATACATGCCTACTTCTAGCCACAGTGAGGAAGAGTTAGAAGCCGTTTATTCGGACATAGAGCAGGTAATAGGATTTGTGAAGGGTCATGAAAATTTAATAATAGTAGGAGATTTTAACGCAGTCGTAGGTGAGGGGAAAGAAGGAGAATTTGTAGGTCCTTATGGATTAGGAAACAGAAACGAGAGAGGTAGCAGACTGGCAGAATTCTGTGAGAAGCACAAGATGGTAGTCGCGAACACATTGTTCCAGAATCACGTTAGGAGGCGGTACACATGGAAAATGCCAGGAGGGATAGACAGGTATCAGATAGACTACATTCTGGTTAGGAAGAGATTTAGAAATCAAGTAAAAGACTGTAAGGGTTTTCCAGGAGCAGATGTAGACAGCGACCACAACTTGGTAGTCATGAAAGCTAAATTAAAGTTCAAAAATGTGAAAACCCGGAAGGATAAGAAACGTATGAATGTAGACATATTGAGGGATCAGAATATGAAAGATAAGTTCGAGGAGAAAACAGATCAATTAATAAATAAAGCGAGTAAGGACAAAATCAAGAACGCAGAAACTGAGTGGGAGGGTATCAAGAATAGTCTAGATTCCGCGGCTACGGACGTTTTAGGACACGATAAAAGGGAAGCTAGGAAGCCCTGGATAACGGACGAAATCTTAAACTTAATGCAAAAAAGACGAGGCTACAAAAACAGACGAGACGAAGAAGGACTGAAGACTTATAAGTCAATAAAGTGGGAAATCATTAGAAAATGTAGAAAAGCGAAAGAACAATGGATAGAGAATAAATGCAAAGAAGTAGAAGATAAGTTGCAAGTAGGTAAAACCGATGAGGCTTACAAAATAATTAAGAGGAACTTCAGGGATATAGGAACAATAAGTAGAAACGTTAGGAGTCAATCGGGGGACATACTGATCGGAAGAGAGGAGAAAGCGGATAGATCGAAGCAGTACTTAGGAAATTTATACGAGGGTCAGGAATTAGGAGATATATTAGAGGAAGAATCTAGCATCGATAGGGAAGATGTAGGAAAACCTATATTGAGAGAAGAATTTGAAATAGCACTAAGGGGGCTAAAGAATAATAGAGCGCCGGGTGTAGATAAAATACAGGCGGAAATTTTGAAATGTGCGGGACAGAAAGTAGTAAATAGGATGTTTGAACTGGTAAAATACATATACGAAACGGGCGAGATGCCGGAGGATTATAAGAGGAACATTATCGTTACTATACCGAAAAAGAGAGGAGCCGACAAATGCGAGAATTTTAGAACGATTAGCCTAACTTCCCACGCGTCAAAAATCTTAACTGGAATAGTGCAGAAGAGGATGGAAAATAGAGCGGAGGAAATACTAGGAGAAGACCAATTCGGGTTTAGGCGAAATAGGGGAACTCGCGAAGCTATTTTGGCGCTGAGAGTAATGTTAGAGAAAACAATAGAAAAAGGAAAGAACGCGTATATAGGATTTGTAGATTTAGAAAAAGCTTTTGATAACGTAAGATGGGAAAAAATGTTCGAGATACTAAAGAGCGCGGGAATGAAGTATAGAGATAGGAGAGTAGTACACAATCTATACAAAGAGCAAACTGCTGTTATAGAAGTAGAAGGGGAAAAAAGGGAAGTAGATATTAGGAAAGGAGTAAGACAGGGATGTACGCTATCACCACTAATTTTTAATCTGTACATCGAAGAGGCGATTAATGTGGTAAAAGATAGAGTGGATTTCGGGATTAAAGTACAGGGACAGAAACTAAAAATGCTGAGATTCGCGGATGATATAGCAGTATTAGCATCTAGTAAGGAGGAATTAGAATCGGCATTGAACGAAATGGAGGCAGTGTTGACAGAGGAATACGGAATGAGGGTGAATAAAAACAAAACTAAAGTGTTAGCGTGCAGAGGGCGCGAGAGCAGAGCAAAAACGAAAGTACAAATTAATAATGAAAGATTGGAGGAAGTTAAAGACTTCACTTATTTAGGAAGTAAAATAAATTGGGATGGAAGAAGCGATAAAGACATAAAACAAAGAATAGCGCAGGGTCGAGTAGCTTTTAATAAAACGAAAGCACTTTTATGCTCGGGGGTAATAAACTTAGAAACAAGGAAGCGATTTTTGAAAACATATGTATGAAGCACGGCACTATACGGTTGCGAAACCTGGATGGTAGGGGAAGCAAGTAGGAAGAAATTAGAATCTTTTGAGATGTGGTGTTACCGAAGAATGATGAAAATACCATGGACTGATAGGGTTAGAAACGAAGAAGTATTGGAGAAAGTCGGCGAGAAAAGAAGTATGTGGAAAAGCATAAGGATGAGAAGAGATAGAATGGTAGGCCACTTGCTGAGACATGGGGGAATAGTCTGCGATATTTTGGAGGCAGAAATAGGAATGAAGAAAGGCAGAGGTAGGCCTAGATTAGACTACTGCTCGCAAATAGCAAGGGATGTAGGTTGTAGCACAATTAGCGAAATGCGTAGATTAGCACAAGATAGGAGAAGCTGGAGGTTAGCGTCCAACCAGTCTTAGGACTGATGACCTAATGATGATGAACTTAATAAAAAAAAAATATTTTCTCTATGTATTTTCTTTCCTGACAGGGGGGTGCAAGTGCACCCCCTTGCACCCTGCTGCCGGCGCCCATGAGTCTATTACATAGTAAGTCTGTCGAATATGTGTACAACAAACATTACAGTACAACTTCATTCAAGACTTCTTCACCATAAGTTAATGAATTTGATAGGAAAATAACGTTACTACTATAAGCTATCGATATATATTAATAAGTGCGTAAACGCAGCATATTGTAATATAAATCCTGTATTTACGACGAATCTTCCATACACATTAAATTGATCTTGTACTTTTAGATAGCGTAATAATTATTATTATCTTCTTAATTGCCTATTAAAATACCAGCATTGCTAACGAGTTAAATCACAATATATTAAAGAACGATACTTTCATTATAGCCGAGGCAATTAAAAGAAGTAGCAAAAACGTATTACGCACAAAATTACATGTGGAGACAATCGCATTAAAGATTGATTATTATATAAGTAGTCAGAATAACACAATCGAAGGAATGTCCCGCATGTTAAAAAATAATTAAGTTAAGTGATAATTCTTCACACGAAATGATTGTGACAACAATATTTTTAACCGACTTCAAAAGTTCTTAATTCGTTAGTATAGCTCCAAGGTGGTCCCGTCTTAATTTCATTGGTATTGGACTTTGGACTTCGAAGATACACAACGGAACTCCTTATTTAAGTAGCCGTCGTTATCTTATTCGCAAAGCATCCTTGAAATTGTAAAATAATAAGTTTAAAAAGAAACCGACTTCAAAATAAAAAAGTGACAGCTAAAAATCAAGAAATAAATGTTTTCTACAACAATGTAATACTTATTTGTTGATCCGTCTAATGTAATTAAGAAATTACTGTTTATTATGTAATTATTATTAATTGTTTTATATAATTTTGAAGTCAGTGCCATACAATATTAGTAATGCGAATGCCGGCCCTCGGCATAGTGGTAGAGTGTTATAGTATAGTATATATTTCTTTATGTTTTACTTGGCACCAACTTCAATATTATATAGAACAATTAATAATAATTACGTAATAAACAATAATTTCTTAATTACATTAAATGAAACAACAAATAGGTATTAAATTGTTGGATAAAACATTTATTTCTTGCTATTTAGTTAAGTTACTTTTTTTTTTTGAAGTCAGTTTTTTTTACTTATTATACAATTTGTTAGCCAAAGGCAAGAACTTTTTGTTTCTAAACTGAGAGACCTAAAGCAATGAAAATTGGCATACATACTCATTCTCAATTCCTACATATATGTTTTCTACGATCGTGTTGACTATATCGATACTTGCTTGTTTCAAAAAATTAATCGAGGAAGCCGTTACTCTGTGGTAGTTCATAATTCACAACGGAAATGAGTAAAACAGCTACTACGTTTTTTTGCCACTATATTTTCACAGAAACGTGACTGCAGTTTCGACAATTATATCATTTTCAAACGATGATTCAACTAAGTAATCAACTAAGAAATCTTCTTAGTTGATTCATCGTTTGAAAATGACGTAATTGTCGAAACTGCAGTAACGTTTCTGTGAAAATATAGTGGTATAAAGACGTAGTAGTTGTTTTACTCATTTCCGTTGTGTATATCAATACTATGACTTTTGATTAATATCTGTGGCAATGCAGATAAATTCGACATTGACTATTTTTGCGTTGTCTTTGCTGAAATCGGCTTTATTGAAGTTTTTCTGTAAAATATGATAAAAATAGAGAAAAACATAACGAAGAACCGTTATTATATAAAGGGTGGTCCAACCAAAACGCACGATGTTAATTGTAAATAAAACAAAAAGTTTTCAGAGAATTATCTTAATATTTTTTATTATGATAGAAGGATCTATGACAATTAGGTGTGAAACAAAATATCGGCCAAATGCTCCCCACGGCTTTGGTAGCATACCTCTACCCGATGGTCCATATTCTCAATGACTCTGAGACATAATTGAGGTTCAATGTCGTTAATGTGCCGAATTATCTCATCCTTTAGCTCTTGAATTGTTCTTGGCTTATTGATGTATACTTTTTCTTTTAAATATCCCCAAAGGAAGAAGTCCAACGGTGTCAAATCACATGATCGTGGCGGCCAATTAACATCGCCACGACGTGAGATAACACGACCATTGAATTTCTCGCGCAAAAGTGCCATTGTTTCGTTGGCTGTGTGGCAAGTGACACCATCCTGTTGGAACCACATATCGTCCAGGTCCATATCCTCAATTTATGGCCACAAGAAGTCCGTTATCATCTCGCGATAGCGAACACCATTCACGGTAACTGCTTGGCCGACCTCATTTTCGAAAAAGTACGGCCCGATGACGCCGCCAGCCCATAAACCGCACCAAACAGTCACTCTTTGTGGATGTGCTTTTCAACAATCACTCCTGGATTCTCATTTGCCCAAATGCGGCAATTCTGCTTGTTAACGAATCCACTGAGGTGAAAGTGTGCCTCGTCGCTGAAGATGATTTTCTTTGTAAAGTCACCATTCACTTCTGTCTGTTCACCCAACCATTCGGCGTATTGATGACGCGTGAAATGGTCAGTAGGCTTTAGCTCTTGAGTCAATTGAACCTTGTAAGCGTGTAAATTCAAATCTTTATTCAAAATTCGCATCAGTGATGTTCGTGAGATGTTCAATTATTGGGCACGACGACGAGTCGAGGTTGACGGCTCTTCTGCTACACTATCGCGAACAACAGCAACGTTTTCCACAGAACGAACTGGGCGAGCATGCACAGGTGTTTTCACATTTCCTACAGACCCGGTTTGCTGAAATTTGCGCACAATTCTCCCGATTGTGGACACATTTGGTCGATTATGCTGACCAAAAAAGTCACGAAGTGCACGAAATGCATTTTGATTTGAACGCCCATTTTCGTAAAAGGCTTCAACAATCTTAACGCGCTGCTCAATTGTGTACCTGTGCATGGTTGAATTTGTCAAACACTGAAATAAATAAATGTCAAATTAAGTTGAGCAAAAAATTTGACGTTAAGGTGTGACTCACAATTAACATCGTGCATTATGGTTGGACCACCCTTTACATAAATACATATTTTTCAACGAAAATTCGTTCAACGAAAATGGCGCCAACATTTTGTAGATATATATGGCGCATATTTATATAATGACTTTACAGTCATTTTGATGCATAGTGATAAGCGAATTTCACTTTTCAGAATTCATATGGAATTTCTATTGCTTAGTTTCAGGTAGATAGACTCCTTCCTACTACTACTGTTACTCTAGAACTACTTCAAAATACTAGAAAGTTGTAAGTAATAAATATTAACACATAGTTATTGGTATTACTATATACTACTTCATTGTTTGCCTATTGAATAATTTTAAAGTAATTTGATTTGGTGACGATATACCACTGAATATATTTCAAAACTTACTTGGAAGTAACAAAGTATATGGTTAATTTGGTAGTAAAGTTGGAAGCACTATATAATGACTACGATGCTCTAGCTTAAAATATTTAGCACAAATCTAGATTACTCAGTACCTTACCTTTTCGATAACAGTTTATAGATAGGTAATAAGTAGATAACTAATTACCTTATCTGTTCGATAGCAATTTATGATCTATCAGGACGCATTGAAATTAAACTTGAAAGGCTTTTTGAAGAATTTAAAACCATTTAAAATACCTGAAAAAAAATAAATGAGTATTAAATTACATAAAGTGACAATTGTATTTATTATTTTAATATTTTATATTTATTTCGTTTTTATAATAAAATATTGACAACACTTGACAGCGTGTATTTGAATGACGTTAATATCACATACATCAAATCGTATATAAACTACACAATAAACTCAAGCGAATGAAATTAATTTTAATGTGATAAATAGCTGTACCACGAATTCAACACGCCAGCGTAGCGTAATTTATTTATTAAACTTTGCTACAAGAATATATCAATCTTCATGCTATCTGCCTCTCGCCTCACTCACGTCTGATCCTCCTTGAAGTTATTTGTTTTTAAACTTCAATAAATCCAGTGTACAACTTTATCTTATGAAGTGGATTATAACTACATTTCCGCGTGCTACATTTCCGTCCCAAACTTTTATCTGAAGCGATATTTTACGTCGTTGTCAAACCTACGACAGTTCGGGGTAGTGGAACATTTAAGGGCGGTACAAGACAATGCGTCAATTCGTCAAACATTCTGTATTTCTGGTCCCTCGCATAGCATGTGGGTGTGACGCTGAAAAGGCTTACTCAGTAAAGCTCCTATGATTTATCCATCAAAAGCTTAAGAGTTAGCCTTCAAGGAAACAGGCTTTTATAAGTCACCGAATATTGTCAAACCCTCGAATTATTTTAACAATAATTCTCATGGTGACATCTACAATGAAGATAGACGACGTAAAAAAAATAAATCAGGGCGACAGAATATTCATGCAGTCAAAAATAAGTCAGGGTACCTTTAAAGAACCGATCAGTTGCTGTTGGTACGGGTAGTAGTGTGAACATTCCGCATTATGACGGGCTGTATATTACTACGACATTATGAAATACGAATTAACAAGAATTGAATTCAGTTAGTAACAATAATGCAATTGAACATAGTGAAAACTTACAGAGTAACATTATTTTGCATGATGTTTTAGAAACTTATGAACTCGGAGAAAAGCCCAGTTTTATTTTTAATGGTATGCTTTAAACGAAATTTTGGGAATTTATATGAGAAATGTATTTTAGAAATAGAAGATAAACGATTTGACAAGTGGAGTTTACCATTTTAAAGCTTAACGTCATTTTAAATACACAGGATAATTTATGTAAGTGTTATATAAGAGATATTCCTTTTTTCATATATCAGTTTTTAATCTTGATTTGCTTAGTATCTTGCAAGGGATACCTCCATGTTGAGTTTAGTGGACTTGGAGATGTAGGTATATACATTCGAAAGAAGACCTCATTTTGTACCTTGAAAGTTTTTAATTTATTAACTTTTCACTAAAATAGTTTTAATATTGGATTTAACAAAACATGAACATACACTCAATCTCTGTTTGATAGTATTCCAAGAAAGTAGTTATAGATTTAAAGATTTCTCTCCTCCATTCTGATGGTCTCAGAGAAAACTGTACCAGATAAAATTTTTCCAAATTAAGTATCATCTATTAATTTCAATTAAATATACCGTCATTGTGCTGAGTAATCTAGGTATTTATTACATATTAACAGTAGCACTGCAGGAAAACACTTACATCCTAAATATCATTAGGAACAGGATGTTTCTGGATAATACTCACATTACAGATACTAATACGAATAGAATTTGTATTTTCTACCTATCTATTTCTATCTTTTCACTTTGCCTTAATCGATATTTCGAAACTTTCTTTCAAATAACTTCACAGGGGAAATTTCACAGAAATATCACACAGTGGATTGTGATAATTAAAATTGTAGAGATTTATTATAAACAAATTAATACGTGCTTAATACTTTAGTAAATTTTTATATAGTTGGTATAAAAGAAGAAATGAACTTCTCCTGGAGAAAGTAATTTTTTTATAAAGGTATTTAATGTCTTCCTATTTCCACGACCAAAGCTTATCACCGAAGTTATGAGATGAGCTGGTCTTAATCAGGGAACTTACCACACCCTCGCTCTTGTAAAGGGGTAGGGACAATTTACTTGCTTAACGTATAAAAGAAAATAGATCTCTCCTCTTACATGAAAAGCTCATGCCCATCTAAGTTATGTCCGCCATAGGGGTTGCTCGACTATTCATGTCTATTGTATCAGCGTATAGTTAACAGAACGGTGCCACTCTACACCATTATCATAAGATTATCTTAATGAACAGTATCACAATAGGTGAATTGGACGCCAAGGCACAACAGAGTGGCCTGCTTGGAGTGCCTGAGTGGAGTCTCTAGACGGGCGGTCAGACATTATTCCGGTTCTTTAGATGCGCAGTGTATACAGTGCTATTCAAAAGTCCCCTCTCCTCCTCTTATCTTTGGAACGATTATACATAAACTAGTGAAATTTTTTAACTGAATATTAAGGGTTGTAAACTTCCCTACTAGTGATGATAGATGACGTATGCGTCAAAGATAACGTCACAAGGTCATTGTGACCAATAATTTTAAATGAAACCCTATGGCAAGCGACATCTCTTTTAAAAGGTATCGAAAAAACCTATTCAATTATACTAATATTGTGTCTGTTTACGGCATTTTTGACAACTGGCTTTCAAAACCCGCAAAGCTGTGATGAATTAAATCAGTTAATAATAAAATTTAAAATTCAAGCTCCGCCACTGGATAGTTGGATAGTAAATAATCTGACGTATTTGCAAGTCTCCCCAATTTGATGTTTTTTTAGCTGTCAAAGTTTTTATACATTTAATAATTTGTGTATTGTTGATGGAACGTTTAACTGTTTTAGTACCTTGTGGTAATTTTAAAATATTTGTACATTCAATAATTTGTTAATCCGTTGTGAGCTGAACGTTTAAGTGCTTCAAGAAGAGAAATGGTACGTGTTTTAGGTGATAAAGTAGCAGCGATCCTAATACTTGGTGAAACTGGAGAAAATATTCATGCAGCAGAACGCATTTTTAATGAAAGGTTTCCCGATCGCCCAGTTTCGAGGACTTATTTGAGAGAGCTTCTTCGTAAGTTTAAAACAACGGGTAGTATTAATGATTCAAAACGGTCTGGCAGACCACAAATTTCTGATGAGGGAAAAATTGATATACTGGCAGAAGTAATAGTAAATCCTACTTCTTCCACAACTCAAGTTGCATCAACCTGTGAAGTCAGTCAAAGTACAGTGCACAGGGTGTTGAAAAAAAACAAATTTCACCCATACAAATTAAAAATGGTTAATCAACTCTCAGACGACGATCCAGACCGAAGACTGCAATTTTGTGAAAATATGAAGACTAAAATTAACCAACAGCCAGACTATGTCAAAACAATTTGTTTTAGTGACGAAAGTACTTTCTATCTAAATGGAAATATAAATACACAAAACGTGAGATATTGGAGTGACGCAAATCCTCACATGTTTCGTGAAACACATACTCAGTATCTCGAGAAGGTCAATGTTTGGGCAGGTATACTGGGAAACCACATCGTTGGGCCTGTTTTTTTAAATACCAATTTAACCGGTGAGGTGTATCTGCAGATGCTGCAAAATGCAACAGAACCGTTAATATTTGAAATTTTGGAAGATAATCAAGATGAATTCAACATTTTGGAAATAACATTCCAACAGGATGGTGCTCCTAAACACTATTACGGTGCAGTAAGACGGTATTTGGATGAAAAATATCCTGGTAGATGGATTGGACGACGAGGTTCAATGGAATGGCCGCCTCGATCACCGGACCTCACACCTTTAGATTTTTTTCTGTGGGGGTATCTTAAATCGAAGGTTTACGCCACTCAGCCTGACAATATTGATGTTTTAAAACAACGTATTGTTGCAGAATGTAGGGCTATTTCCGCAGACACATTTGAAAAAGTACGAGAAGAGTTTCGCAATAGGATGTTTTACTGTCAGGAAGTAGATGGAGCTCACTCCGAACAATTACTATAAGTAGGTACTGATTCTTGAATCTGTAATTAAAATTATTATCCAAGTTTACTGATTACTGATTTAATCTATCAAAACTACCATAAATACAAACAATATTAGTATTATTGAATAGGTTTTTTGGATACCATTTAAAAGAGGTGTCGCTTGCCATAGGGTTCTATTTAAAATTATTGGTCACAATGACCTTGTGACGTCATCTTTGACGCATACGTCATCTATCATCACTAGTAGGGAAGTTTACAATCCTTAATATTCAGTTACCAAATTTCACTAGTTTATGTATAATCGTTAAAAAGATAGGAGGGGGGGAGGGGACATTTGAATAGCACTGTATGTAATGAAATGAAACACAATGTACCAATTTTTGCTAATAAATCATGGTAGTTACTGTTTGCAGAATCTTTGGTAGAAGAATGTCTGAATAATATGTTCGCTACCGGTTGTTGAGGGTACATCAAATCATTTGTGGTCAGTCAGAGCACGAATATGTATTGATTTGCCATCCTAAATTTAAGCGGAATAGTTTGTCTATAGTTACAATCACTTGAAAATGGTTAACATTATTCAAATAATTAATACATAAATTAGTAAATAAATGAAGCAATTTGTCTGTCCCTTTAATATTCCAAAGTGATGTATGGTATTTAGTTTAGAGTTATCCTGGTATTTACGTTTCCAAATATATCAATTCTCTATGATATACAGAGAATGACCCGCATAAGTATCAAAACCAGCTTGTTCAACAGATTCTGAAAATAAAAAGGTCCCAAACATCTAATACTAAGCCTGTCATTTAATAAATTAGCGAATATATTATATACGTTATACGATTTTAAGTTTTAAAAATCGTAAACTCGGTCGATAGAAAATCAACATTGAAAAATACAGAGAAAAATGTGAAATATAAAAAGCAGCCATGTAACCAATTCGAGAACAAATTGTCACTTAATGAACATTTTAAATTATGAAATCAGCTACAGTCTGCAGGTCTAATATCTGAAGAATGAGAGGGATGGTTTTAAATCAAAATATAGTTTCACAGTAAAAATCGATATATGGCTTTATGGAATCCAGCATTATCATGGCATTAGGAATACTTGCACTGCTACCCACACCAACATCGATACTAGCCTAATGGGATAACCTATTAATAATTTTTCTAATATTATTCTTTCTCTTGTGAGCATCGACTACCAAAGTCCATGCTCAACAGAAACAACAATAAAAGAGACATCGATTTAATATTTGATCCATTTGTAAAACATTCATTCATCTTTTATTCAATCCAATTAACTGTTATATACGATTTAGTTTTCATCACTTCCTAATATTTCTGATGTATATTAATAGTATTTATTTATCACGTACGATTTTAGACAATTATTTTATTTTAAATACAATGGTTTAAAGAAGTGGTGGCTTAACAAATATACCACCATGTTTTCCTTTAAAAAAAATCACCCAGTATAGTATGGTCCAGTGGAGCCTAAGGGTACTGTAGAAATGAATGTAATCTTTAATGTAATGTTCATAATTAATTGTATTTAAAGTAAGGCAATACAGTAAGCACTTATTTCCAATCCACTGACAGCTTTTCTCATTAAATGAATTCATGTATACGTACATATAGGTAGTAATTACTGACTGTTAAATTTATTATAAATGGTTTAGTGGAGGTGGTAATTAATGTATTAAAGGTTAAAGGCAATCATGGAAACAGGAGTAAGGTAAGTATAATCATTTCAAGGGTAGTTAAACAACACTCTCCTATAACTTTGCAGACAGGCTTACAACAAAATTACAGAATACATTAAGTTGGATATCGAAATTGTCTTATAATTTTCGAGTTGATATATCGCCCTGTTAGGTCGATACCTCAACTCAAAAATTAAACAGAAATGAAATAATAAATTGGAGTGCAGCAGAAGAGAACGAAGAATATTATAAGAAAATAAAAAAATCGAGGAGACTTGTTCCGTTACTCAATCCAGCTTTCCTATTATTTCCTGGATATAGAAAGTGTCCAGCAATAAATGTTAGCAAATTGAATAGATGCTCTTACATCTAAAAATAATTATGATATTTATTTTCTTACTAAAAGTCAGGATATTACATTTCGATGTATTTAGTGGTAAAATATCATCAGTGGCTTATATTTTTGAAGCTATTTTGTAACGTATTGTTAATCAGAAATAGTATTAGGGGAGGAAGGGTCTAATCGCCGAACCTCGAAGTACTCCAAATGTTGGAAGAAAGTTATCAGATTTATACAAACAGTATTCTGCAAATAAGAGTTGTGTAAGAGAAGCAAAATTCCAAACCATATTAAAAATAGTTATTTTAATGTAGAATACGAGTATACATATTGTTGTGTAAAATCTATTATTGTTCCAGTTATTGTTACTATTAGGTAATATATTATTAGAAGGAATTGATAGCAGAGAAAAATAAGAAAAGTTGCAAAGCTATTGTATTGTCTATTTAGTTAGAATATGTCTACATCTTAAGTTATTTTATTATGAAGATCCATAATAAAATAACTTTATATCCCCACCATGACGATTATATTTATGATTGCTTGTAAAGTATATTTTAAAACCCACTGACTAAAACCTGTTTGCATAAAGAACAATTTACGGAATTAACTTGATTATGTTCAATTCAACTAAGTCCTATTTAAATACCTAAATAAATAATAAATTTATCCAATAATATATCTATCTAAACGTGTATCTAAAGTTAATGTATGGAATAATTCAATATATTTCCTCTATATAGTACTGTAATCTGGGAAACATTTCATTTATCAGAAACAATTTTCCATATCATAAACACATTTTCCAATTTCGTGCATACCGCATGCGATGTAGAAATATTTCAGAACTATCACAGGCCGAGGCGATGAAATCCTGTGAAAGGAAATTCATTTACGGACGCCTGGGAATAACTTAAGCGTGTAGAATAATAAACTGAATTTTTGGGAGAGTTATAAATGTAATAGTGACCCAAATAATACAGAAATTTTAAGATTGCACTTCAACGTATATGGGTGAAAATGTAAATATAGATAAGAAAATATTAGATAAAATGTCTATGACTGCAGACAGTCATGGTAGTAGAACATTGCAGGTATATTCTAAGTAAATTATTTACAACTTTACAAAAAACGTACATTTCTTTTACACTTAATTATTTTGCACGGTCAACAAAAACAGGCTGTAAAAATTGTGTTAATCTCATTATACCTATGTGAATCGCAATATTCGAGAATTTATTACAGCACGAATCCTTGAAATAAATTTATTGTAGTTCCTCACGTCTCACTTTTCATATTTTAAGACGTATAACGTACATGTTTTGGGAAACGGACGAAAAGAGTGATTAATTAAATTTAATTAAATTCAAACTTTACCATTTTAAATAACTTTAACCGACTATTGTCTATAAACGAGACGGCAACAAGGGAATTTTTTAAGATGTATAGAATAATTACATTGTATGCCGAATGATGAACGTTTATATCTCTATTATTCAAGTTTTTATATTTGTTGTATTATGTAGTTGTTATGCGGAATCAAGTAATTCATATTTACAGGGACGTATGTCTAGATAGAATTGTTCCCAGGATGGAAAAAAGGTAAATAAAAAATGACCTCTCTTATTTGAAACATGATAATTATGAGTACATTATTCATATACAGGGTGACTGTCTAATATTGCGAAAAATTTCAGAGAGATTATTTGGATAACAAAGGACATGTATCCGAAAACGTTTCATTTTCGAGACACAAGGCGTTATTTTTTCTTAATTGACTTTTAGAAAGAAGGTGATGCTGATTTTTGCAATAAAATTTTGTTTAGCGATTAAGAACATTTTCATCTTGACCGACATAAATAAAATTGTCGAATTTGGTGTGCTAAGGACTAGACGTTCTATATCTCCTAATAATATTCGTGAGTGTATTTGATTTCATATAAAATAATGATTTGTGATATATTATACCTTTTGCTCTATAATAAACCCGCCCATACATTTCTACACATATTTTATGATAAATAAAATATATTTATCCCATTCTATATCATCCTCTTTCCAATCCAAATATTGACATGCGTGCGATCTTCCTCTTTCCAAATTGTGGCAATAGTAAGGGAAAATGAAATTCCGAAAGGTCTTTTATTAAATCTCTATCTGTTTGCCAAGTATATATTAGAATAATTTACATGGAATACTGCCGTAGGAATTTTATAGAAAATATGGGGGCAATAATAAAACGAAGAAGGATAAGAAAATGGCAATCGAAGAGTCAACGACTAACCCTAAGCTGTCGATCTGAAAATATTGATGTTTAATGATCCATAACGAGTTGTAGAAACAGTTATTTGTTTGGAATTTTCCTGGGTGGGGTATTAAAGGCGTATTCTTCAAGCATAATTTGTGTGGAAGTATTCCGGGTGTTTTTTATAATCATAACTTTCAGAGATGGGTTAAGTTTAATTTCCGGAATACCTTTTCAATTTTCGTTTTGCTCTGATCAGAGGGAACTTCGTTGAAGTTATTTGGGCCACTTTCCCCTTCGAAATGAAGTGAACAAGTATATGCATCTTTTGTTATGTTGTCAATTGTAGAAAATCTCCCATCACCTCATCGACACGCTCGCACCCACAAATCACATTTCCCGCATTGTTCACAACGTCTTACGTGCTTAATTCTTTTAATCATTTTTATAAGATTTTAAGCGACTGTCACTATTATACACACCAAAAAAACAACGTTTTAAACTCCCCTTCGACATGGCGAATTGATTTTAAAATTTTTTACAATTATTCTGATGAAAAACTATTAAACTGTTGAAAATGTCAGCAATTTTCTGAAATATCTAATAGAAAATTATTGAATTCTTGTGCAGACTAATTCTATTTTGTAAAAAGTGATCGAAACAGTGTGGCGTCTGATGACGTCAAGCGGCGCATGCTCACAAAAAATCTCTCCACGAAAAAGCCTATTGCGGTTAACTAGAAGAATTTGAGATAATGAACCAGAGACTCCATTGGATAAATGCATACTTAACGTCGATAGTAAGTTAAGATACAGGCAGGATTGTATCCTCTTTAATTTGAGAATAAAACTACAGACTTCCAGATAAGGGTAATTTCAATTCCTTCAATTTATTCCTGTCACCGTAAATCTTTCCGAATTTTGATGAACGTGATTTATAAAGGACTGTTGATAAAGGACTATTTATAAAGGACTATTCAGGATTATTTGGAACAGACTAGCATATCTAGAGAGTACCTTACTTGCTTTGATTATTTTTATGGGGAGATTTAAAATCAAGGGCACTACATAATCTAGAAGATAGTACATACATAAAATCGAATTAAGGAGGAGATTTTATTTACTCTGATCAAAGGCAGATACCCCTCCTTACTAACAAGACAGGTTCATTCAATAATATTGTGATGTTCGCTATGATTCAATAAATATATACAATACTTCGCTATTAGTATATTATTTAAGACATTCTATATACTAATAAGACTAATGTCTATAGCGATTATTCAGGATTCAATTTAAAGTTTAAGTTTGGATACTCTCTGAAGTCGATTTCCTTCCCTTAAAATCTTAGGCTGCAGATGGAAAGGTTACAATTAAATACAAGGACAAGCACAAGGACAGGGACATTGATCTTCCAAAATATTTTAAAATATTTTCATAAAATGTTGTGCAAGAAGTTGTTTCATACTCCTATTTGCCACTTGTTCATAATATAATTTAGACGAGTGGGAATTATACTAAATTAGCACATACATTGTCATAGCATTATGCATCCACTCGAATATTGTTTTGACATGAAGCTGTTCCGCTTTTATTATTGTTTATCTTGTTTTCTTCGCAGTACTTAATTACCTAACACCATTTTTATTATTCCCACTGAGAGTAGGTATTAATATAAATATATAGTATGTAGGAAAATTCCATGCTATATTCTACAAAGTGCATCTTATAGTTTGTAATGGTAGAATTTTGTCTCTTATGCTTCACTTGCGCACAGGCGGTGTATGTCATTATAGTAATAATAATAATGATAGAAAGTAAAAACAAGAATTAATAATTCTAATAACAATATTGTTTACGTATCGATTCTATATACCGACCACATTTGAAGCGGAAAAATACATTGTAACTATTTATCTGGTTTCTAATATTCTGCTGTGTTGAAGTAGTTGGTCGCACAAAAAGGGATGGTCGATGTACATCAATAGAAATGGAAATTTCCCGAGACTTCTGTTGAAGAGTAATAAAAGTAACAGCTTCTGAACTAATTAAAACGGAGTGCAGAATTTTTTACAATATGGGGTTCCCCAAATGACCTATAGTATGCCCTAAAAACCACAGCAGAAAAATGTCTTCGAGGAAATATTGGAGGGGTAGTGCAAGCGCTGTTATGTGTTGTTAGATCTTCTTGGAGTTGGTCCTGTGGAAGATATAGTTTCATCTTTTCACTTGAATGAAAAATGAAAAAAAAAACAAAAAGGAAATCGTATCTATTTTATTTATCGAGTTGATGATCCCATCTGTCATTCAATGTCCCAGTAATATTTCTGACAGAACATCATTGAAGGAACATACGCGCAACATGGAACACATAGCAGGAAAATTAAGAAATACTGGACGCAGATACGGAATCTTTATGTTCTTTATGCATGAATTGAATCTAATCAGGAACCACATTTTGTTTCCACTTGGTCAACAAGATTTCAGAATGGTGTCTTGTATATTTCACTAGCGAAAAGAAAATTATTTCGGATTTAAATGCCAGGCTCGACCTCTTTAGCCACTCAGACTAGTAGTATGCATATTAGTACTTTTATACTGGATGTTAAATAATAACCATGCAGTTTGAAACACAATCAAATATTGGAAAAAATATACATTGTTATTTCCTAAATATGAGCCTCTAGTGGACACCGAAGTTAATTTTTCTTGTTTTGCAAACAATTCTTCGCTAGAAACTAACCCTATTTCGTTCGCTAATTTTATGAAACCAACTGTACAGCTCCAGTGCAGTTCGAGTAGTATAATCCTTTAAAATGTTTCTTTAGGCAATATGTCGGTTACTGAAACTACTTCTACGCGAAATTATGTGCTACATGTTATTAATGTTAAAAAAATGTCGCGACATTGGAAGCAATGGGATTAAAATGTGAGTTTCCTAGACTATTGTGACACATCTGGCAACACTGTTACAAGCAATATACAAAGCTTTTGTCGTAACAATTTACGAAATTGTCATGTCAAATAATTTATAATTATTACTTTATTGATTTTATAAAATAAGTAAATGGTTTTTAAAATTCTTGTACGTTATAATCATATTGTTTCCCCCATTTTTATATAGTTTTTACTTAATCTGTTTTAATCGAGTACCTTTATTTGGATATATTTTCAACTAATTAAAGGTAAGTCGGTGGAGTTAGCATACACTGTTTATGTATCGTTATGTCAGGTATATTTGAATACGGCAAGTACTGCCCGTCAATAACAGGAAAAAGTGTGAGTTTCTCTAGGTACGCGTAGAAGAAAGAGCGAGGCAGCTTTCGGAGGGAAAAGGATTTACTTTACGTGCGGCCCGATTGAACTTTGTGTACATTCACATTCCATATACCGTTCTTTCATTTTTTACTAGACAGCAAGTCAATCGGTCGATTTTGTATAACGTGTAGAGAGGGGACGCGGACGGTACGCCCTACTTCAGGTTGTCCAGTGTCGATAATTAGCGGCGCTACGACAGTTACGTTCTACACGTGAGGGAGTGTACATCGTATTTGTAACGGGGAAAATCTTTTATATGGGAAGTGATGTTGATGGGTTTACTGTTAAAAGATGATCAAGGTATTCAAAGAAAAAATATCTTGGCCATATTTAATAGCAAACTATGATCTTTCTTGCATTATTTTTATAATTGGTTTTGCATAAAAAAAGTACCTTCTAATAAAACGTTTAAAAATAAATGGATTCTCTTAAAATAATTAACAATAAAATACAAACTCCTAAAACTTAAAAAATATCCCCTTGAATAAGAAAAAAAACTAAAGAAAATTTTCGAGGATGCCTCCGTCTTGCGCCAAACAATAATCTAACCTGTCGTAAAATTCTGAACAAACGTTGGTGAGCATAAGAGGGCTAATAGTTTGAAATAAATTTTCAATATTAGCCCTCAGTTGATTTAAATTATTAGCTCTTCATGAGGATGCCCGTATAACTTTGATTTAATATAGCCCCATAAGAAAAAATCATTAGGGGCCAAGTCTGGCGATTTTGGTGGCCAATGAATTACGCCTCTCGTAGATATAATTCTTTGGGGGAATATCGTATTCAAATAGTCAATGACTATTCTTGAGTTATGGGCCGGACACCCATCGTGCTGGAACCAAACGTTGTCAAAATTGGAGTTAATGTTTGCCAATGCAGGAACAATTTGGTTTTGAAGAAGATTGAAATAAGTCTCCCCATTTAAATTTCTATCAATAAAGAATGGTCCAATAATATCATTCCTATAAATACCAGCCCAAACATTCAATTTTTCGGGATATTGTGTCCTTGTATTTAACAGGCGATACTGATTTTCAATAGCCCAATACCGTAGAATTGATGGATTGTGCCTACCATGTAACGGAAACGTGGATTCATCGGTGAACACGATGTTATAAATAAAATTGTCATCCGCATTTGCACGTTCCATTACCGTGTTACAAAATTCCATTCTACGGTACTGGTCTTCATCGAAAATTTCTTGATGGGCTTCGTATTTATAGAAATGATATTTATTTTTCTTTAAAATTTTGTGAATTTTACCCACACTAAAACCAGTCTCCTCGGAAATTTTTGGAATAGAAATATTTGAATCTTCTTCTACCATTGCACACATCATAAATTCCTACATTTCAGCATCCTCGTTAATTCTAGGTGTCTTGTGGCATTTAGAACATAAAATGCATCCCGTTGACTTAAACTTTTCGACTACTGAAAGGTCCCTTATTGCACGTAATGAATGTCCTTAAAGAGACCATGATATCAAATCAATGTTTTCCTCAAGTGAGTACGTCATAATTACTAAGTTTTAAATTAAAAGAATATATTTAAAATTACACGTATTACTACGAAGTTCACTCGTCTAAATACGTATGCGACGGTAGATGTGAAATCTAAGTCGTTGATCATCACGGCGTACGGCTGGACTCTAAGAGGACCGAACGGTGGAACCTATGTACAGTTTTAAAATGAAAGCACGGTATATTCATCGATATTTACTCTGCAAAGGTCTCTCATTAGACCGAGTAAGACCAGGCTATTTATTGCCCACCTCATGGGCGATCGCAGTTTTGAGACTTGTTCCTATTCTTGTTGAGCTGTATATTCAATGAGACGCAGCTGAGGCATTAATTAGATTGTCTGCCCTACACCAGACATGCAAAACATGTTCTTGATTGACAGTCTGGGGGAAATTTAATATTAGGGATAAGATAACAGCTGAAGAATAGATGAATTATAAGTTAGCCGTATTTTAAGAGCTGCGTTGATCGGATTAACAATATATAAATCTGATAGAATGATAATCGAGCCTATAACGAAGGCGACGTCTGAGCAGTGAATATTTTAATATATATGAGTTAAGTCTTTATACGAGTACTTTGAAGTTTTTTAGGTCTCGATTACTGCGAGCGAGAGTTACACAGTTTTAATAATATATTGACGGCGGGATTGAGACTTGGTCTATTGAGGACTTCATCAACATCATCAGTGTATTTCATAATATCATGGGATAATCAATACTTCAAGACTATTAACATAATATCTATGAAAGCATAGAAAATAAATGAAACATTTTTTAAGATTGCAAGTGTATCAATATATTATACTGTTTATTGACATCACTATACCAAGATGGGATCTAAACTGAGTCATCATAGTCTATTAGTTTGCAACATAATAATATTGTACCTGTACAACTTGGTTTAATCCTCAATACATTGTATCAAAATTGTAAATTATGAATTGAGATATACTTTCCAAGGCAGTAAGAATCCCACCCCATATTTTATCCATATTTGGAAAACCGCCATAACACACTTCCGGAATATTCTTTTAGGTACTTCAAAAAAGTTTCAATCACATATTTTCTAGCATTGTCTTGTTGGAAGAAAACTCTTGGTTCAAGTATCACTGGTATACTGTCTAGTACCATAAATATAGGTGGCTATGACACTTGTCATATTCAAGGATTAATGTTTCAAAAAATAAAACCCGCCACAAGTAGGATTCGATATTTGTCCCGGATTGGAACCGAACGACATACAGCTGTTTCGAACTTATTAGTTCTCATCAGTGCCGTACACGGTACGCCGATCCAGGACAAGTGCCGAATGAAATTTGTGGGATATACATCTTTATCGATACGATCTATGTCAGTAACATGTAAGTCGGAAATCGAGAAAGGAACTACCAAACCAACAGCTGTATGTCGTTCGGTTCCAATCCGGGACAAATGTCGAATCCTACCTGTGGCGGGTTTTATTTTTTTAAACCTTATCTGATCGTGCAGAAACACTAGAAAGGGGTCGAGGATCGCTTTTAGGTATAATTCAATGCCTGATGGGGCTTTAGCCCGAGGAGTAGTTGTTTCCTATAGCGACTATGTAATAGCCTTGCTATTCGGGAACTACTTTGATAACCGCTTGGCGGTTTGGTAGTTCTTTTCTCGATTTCCGACTTATATGTTACTGACATAGATCGTATCGATAATGATGTATACCCCACAAATTTCATTCGGCATTTGTCCTGGATCAACGTACCGTGTACGGCACTGATGAGAACTAATAAGTTCGAAACAGCTTTATGTCGTTCGGTTCCAGTCCTGGACAAATGTTGAATCCTACCTGTGTCGGGTTTTATTTTTTGAAACCTTATCTGATCGTGCAGAAACACGAGAAAGGGGTCGAGGATCGCCTTTAGGTATAATTGAATGCCTGGCGGGGCTTTACCCCGAAGAGTAGTTGTTTCCTATAGCGATTATGTAATAGCATTGTTATTCGGGAACTACTTTGATAACCGCTTGGCGGTTTGTTAGTTCCTTTCTCGATTTCCGACTTATACGTTACTGACATAGATCGTATCGATAAAGATGTATACCCCACAAATTTCACTCGGCATTTGTCTTGGATCGGCGTACCGTTTACGGCACTGATGAGAACTATTAAGTTCGAAACAGCTGTATGTCGTTCGGTTCCAATCCGGGCCAAATGTCGCATCCTACCTGAGGCGGGTTTTATTTTCTAAAACCTTATCTGATCGTGCAGAAACACGAGAAAGGGGTCGAGTATCGCTTTTAGGTATAATTCAATGCCTGGCGGGGCTTTAGCCCGAGGAGTAGTTATTTCCTATAGCGATTATGTAATAGCCTTGCGATTCGGGAGCTACTTTGATAACCGCTTGGCGGTTTGGTAGTTCCTTTCTCGATTTCCGACTTATATGTTAAGGATTAATGTATTATAACTACTCCCTCTCAGAGTACCTCCGAATGATAAATAACTGAGTTCTGCAGGTTAAATAATTTCTCACTGAAACAGATTCTGAAAGAATTCCGGAAATGTATTTGAACAACTTAATGCAGGTGTACTGAAAATAAATAAGATTGCACTTCTTAAGAAATATCAGCAACAGTGTCACAACAACGACGTAGATTATTTAGAAAATTGTAGATATTCTTAATTTCCACTGAGTGATTCTTCAACTATATATTCTCAACGCTATTTAAAATACAAGATGGATTTAGCTTTAGTTCATTTAATTGCACAGCTACTTTATTCTAAAGCGGATATGTTATGTTATGAATGACATGATGCTACTACAAAGTTAATTCAACGGAAATTTGTTCCCTGTGCGACATTTCCAACTACAAAATTTAATCTATTTATTTTTAACTGTTATCTGCTTTTTGTCATAATGCTGCGTGTACCTACCTATAAAGTTTTGTATAATTGATTGATACCTGTACTAGGAAATGTACCATATGAAAATGGGTACACTTCCTAGTACACTTAGCGAACTTCTCGTAAACAGTTTTAGGTTAAAGCTTTCTTAATGAATCTGAACTCATTTATTTTTCTTTTAGTCACTATATATTATATATTTTCATAATTATTTTTGCCAATCTCGTCTTAAAATTGATTGTATTTAGATCCTAATTGCGTATAAATTGTTACTGTTAGTTGCTCTAGTATATTATTTGTACTTTTTATTTTGTTTTTTTGTTATATACAGCAGACTGTATATGTTAATTAATCTTTACTATAAGCTGTATATTTGTGAAAACAATGAAAAGCTATTATTATTATTATTAATGACAAATTGTGAATTTGTCATGAATGAATGAATTTTTTCGTTCTCTGAATAATTCTTTGATGACTACAAACAACTTTTATTACCAGAATACTGGCTATCAAAGTAACATTAAGCTAATTATTAAACAAGTCCATTATTCATAGTTTATGTGAATGCGGAAAATTAATGATAACCACAAATGCTATTCAAAAAAATACGAACAAATATGAAATACTATAGAATTATCATAACTTGAATGCGATAATATGCAAGAACATTTCTTATTCTAAATTAGTATAGATATATTAGCCTACCCTTTATTTATTATTAAGAACTTTAAGACGAGACATATTAGTAACAAAATATTGTTAAATCAATATGATAAAACTCTAACAAAGTCTACAACGTTCTTAAATGTTTTATTGTAATACAGCATTTTAAACTTCTCATAGATCAAAGAAATTCCTTATTTACATGTATTTTATAGAAGCGAGAGATTATTTACATTTTTAATACTGAACAGCTTATATGACGGATATTCTTTGAAATCTTAGGGTGAAGCAGGGAAAACAGATATAATCACTGTAAAACATGCATTACTTTTAGCTAATTTAACTCTGTTTTACGATGTATTTTATGTTAAAATGAATTAATTACACAACATCCTATAAAAACACAAATCCTGTTGAATGAGTATGACACATTTTAATTATATTTGTTTGAGATAAATAAACGTATACTCCAATCTCCCCTTCTGATACATGTCGGCATCCTTTGAAGGTGCTCCTATTGTAAATAAATAAAATAGCCTCTACTGGTTCAGGTTATAAAGTTATTTCTGTTCACTAATATATTTGAATTTATTCAAGATGTCAATAATATATTTATTAACAATCGTTATTACTGTTTAATCCATAACTGTCGCTTGAATTGTGAGAAATAGTCTTAATTTACAATTAAGTAACAAACACGAAATCATTTAAAATAACAATTGTCTATTAACAAAGGTCAGTGACAAGCTAACATTTTTATTAGAATTATTTTATATAGCATAATTTTTATTAGCATATCTTTGTAAGTAAAAGGAAAATTTAACATTTAGTTAGACAAATTTACTTTCTTAAAGGATATGCAGAGTGGAGTGAATATAGTTAAAATAATGCCTTACATATTTTAGATTGCGCTAGAAGAGAATTAATTTAACCAGAAATATTTCGCGTCAAACTTGTTTCCAACATTTCGTGAATTATTTCGGGTGACTTCCTCAGGATTTATTTTTGGTAGAGTGCTGCAAGGAGTATGAAGTATAGAGATAGGAGAGTAGTACACAATCTATACAAAGAGCAAACTGCTGTTATAGAAGTAGAAGGGGAAAGAAGAGAAGTAGGTATTAGGGAAGGAGTAAGACAAGGATGTACGCTATCACCACTACTTTTTAATCTGTACATCGAAGAGGCGATTAATGTCGTAAAAGATATAGAGTGGATTTCGGGATTAATGTACAGGGACAGAAACTAAAAATGCTGAGATTCGCGGATGATATAGCAGTATTAGCATCTAGTAAAGAGGAATTAGAATCAGCGTTGAACGAAATGGGGGCAGTGTTGACAGAGGAATACGGAATGAGGGTGAATAAAAACGAAACTAAAGTGTTAGTGTGCAGAGGGCGCGAGAGCAGAGCAAAAACGAAAGTACAAATTAATAATGAAAGATTGGAGGAAGTTAAAGACTTCACCTATTTAGGAAGTAAAATAAATTGGGATGGAAGAAGCGATAAAGATATAAAACAAAGAATAGCGCAGGGTCGAGTAGCTTTTAATAAAAAGAAAGCACTTTTATGCTCGGGGGTAATAAACTTAGAAACAAGGTAGAGATTTTTGAAAACGTATGTATGGAGCACGGCACTATATGGTTGCGAAATCTGGACGGTAGGGGAAGCAAGTAGGAAGAAATTAGAAGCTTTTGAGATGTGGTGTTACCGAAGAATGATGAAAATGCCGTGGACTGATAGTGTTAGAAACGAAGAAGTATTAGAGAAAGTCGGCGAGAAAAGAAGTATGTGTAAAACATAAATAGGAGAAGAGATAGAATGGTAGGCCACTTGCTGAGACATGGGGGAATACTCCGCGATATTTTGGAGGCAGAAATAGGAGTGAAGAAAGGCAGACTAGACTACTGCTCGCAAATAGTAAGAGATGTAGGTTGTAGCACAATTGGCGAAATGCGTAGGTTAGCACAAGATAGGAGAAGCTGGAGGTTAGCGTCCAACCAGTCTTAGGACTGATGACCTCATGATGATGATGATGCTGCAAGGAGACTGATGTCTTCGCAAGTCTAAGAGTATCAGGGCAGTAATCTTCCAGAAAACAGTCCCGAAGGAGTCACCTACAATGTTTGATGAAACGTTGGCAATTAGATTATATTCGACGCGGAATCTAACTGGAGATCAGAAAAAATTCGTACCATTCCGTGTAAGTATTCGATCTATAATGTATCTTCATTTTCAGCTGCCACCTAACATATTTTTCGTGCCAGGTATGATAGTACTTTTATATTACTCAGCAGTATTGGTCTATTTAATGAACACTGATATGCGCTATAATTATGAGAAATATTTAATATATTTATAGATGGAATACAAAAGTAGAAAGATTTAATTTAAGATAATTATAAGACACATTTTGAACATGCCATTTAAATATTATATAAATAGTATTAATTTAAATATCTATTATTGTTGAAACATAAAGAACAAAAGAAAAACAAATTTACACTAAAAATATTTGACCTTGACTTAACCTCTAATGAATAATACCTGTAGCAAAACAATAACCATGCCCTAAACTGTTGCATTATATTTGTTTACAAATATGCTTTCTAGGATCGCGTGGAATATTCTCAACTGAACTTCAGATTACAAACAGTAGATGCCATCAATAGTCATTACATAAACTGTAATTTTTTAACACGTAGCCTATTTCGTATGGTTGAAATAGGTTCACAATATGTGATTTCAGAAAATATATTAGCTTCTCAATATGTAAATGTTATTTTACCTGATATTTTTAAATAAAAAGTTCAATTTTAAATCTATTCCAAATAAATATTATAAATATTATAGCCACTTGTCTTTATTTCGCCAGTCTGTGATAAATCTAGTAAATAATCATTGACGACCATCTCAATATCTACAAAAAAATATTGGGTCGTCAGTCCTTCAAAATAGAAACTACTTGATCTTCCTATGTACTATTCATTTCATCCTTATTTGCCAAATAAAAAACTCTCTTATCTTGCCGATAAATGGAACAGTCTACCTGAGCCGAGCCACAAAAACAAGCCACGGTATATTTTGAGATTTTTTATTTGGCAAATAGCGATGAAATAAACTATACATCTCCACATATTTTGAATGCACAAGGATTTTCATAAAAATTTTATATAATGTTAAAGGTCTCTGCCCACTACACCGTACCATACTAAGACTGTGCCGCTACCTGCAAAATATTTTCACCGTCAAATTGTTGCTAGTCCGGGTCGATACGGTTACGGTCCTACTAGTATGGTACGGTGTAGTGAGCAGAGCCCTTAACGCTTATAAAAAACCTATAACATTAGTTCTGACACAAGCTTCCTGTGAATTAGACATTTATTCGAATAACAGTATAGTTCTAAGGATCTTCCATTCATATTAATGCTAATAATACAGACATACCAGTACAATATTCATTAGCATTTTAATCATTATAATTTATCATAGGTCTACTATTCGCATTTAGATTACTGGATAATATATTAGAGACTTCAAAACTGTTATTTCTTGCTAATGTTTACCTCGTGTTAAATATTTTCGCAAATTATTAAACATACTCGTAATAATTTATTGAGTTAATTATTTCATAGAATAAATCTTCGTGTTAATCTTCCTATTGCGAAACTAAAAATATTGTTTTAATTACCACAGTGAAGACGGCGATTTATTTGGTTAGAAATTACTTATTTTTTAAAATATTTATTAATTACATTTTTATTAAGGATACTATCTAAATCTACAATTATACGCTTTTTCTCGTCCAACTGAAACAACAGTTTCAGTTCAGTGTATAACTGTTTCGTATATTATTAATTCTAAATTTATCTCTCTCTATAACAGTTACTAAACAGTTACTAAGCAGCTAATAGTAGACAATCCATTTGGTTGTGGCACTACCTAAGAAATTAACGATAATCAATATGAGATTCACTTATTTAATTAATATTGAAAATGCTTGTCATTCATCTTCAATGGTATAATCATTAATGATTGGTTTCGCACACAATTTCAGTAATGCATGTACTATTTATTGTACATATGTCATCTAATAAGAGTTGAACTAGGAGGTAAACAAATGTCTTTAATGTTTTCATGGGAAAATGAAATGAAGAAAGTGGGGTGATCTGATTAAGTCAATTGCATTTATTTTGCCAATCTAATTTCCAAAATGTTAATTTAAGTCAAATACTATATACTTAAATAATATTCTTGTCTTTAGATGAATTAATATCCACTGTAAATAAAAGTACAATTTGTATAATGGATCTTTGCGCGTGTATCAGTTTAATCACGACGCACGGATCACATGCTACAGCACTCGCAATTGTTACTAATATGCCACAATTACGAGCACGTATATCTAGGGACCTGTGTTTCAATCAACTACGTATGGCATAGACCGTTAATAATTTGCCGAACAAATTGCAATTATGAAATCACGTCTTAGCTCTATTGTACAATTTGATTCATTGGCGTCTCAATATTTCTGTAAAATTTATTTCACTTTTGTTTAATTTATTTTGATATTTGTTGAATTTATTTCATTTATTTTGATGGAAATATCACTTCCATTGAATGTTCCTGTGGAGAACCTTTTCAGTACTCTGGTTCAGTACATAGGTTGGTGGATTTGTATTAGTTGTACTATAAATTTTCCAAAGCAAAAAAAAACAAATTTGCGACGGAACCATTAAAAATTTCCAGAAAATGAAAACTCTCAGGTTAGTTAATTTTTATGACACGGGTAATAGAAAAAGAAAATTCTCTCCAAAATATTTTTCTCTCATTCTATGTTCTATTCTCTCGTTCTCATTCTAGGCGAAAATTAAAAATTGTCTTCACCTTTTCTTTTTTGAGCGTCACACCGCAATAAACATTTCCTTTTTTAATTTCAAATGTCCACTTGTTATTTTTGTTCACTTATATAGTACTAGAATATTATACAGTGCATCTCGAAAGTAATTAACACAATTAATGGTTGTTTTAAATTTATCAACTTTGTTTTTTATAATACTTGACATAACTATGACATCATCTATATGTTTTAAATGAGTTCCGACTCTTTTTATATCACATATTGATAGTTCTTCTAAAGATAAATTCAATGACATATGATTTTATATAACTTTTTTTATAGATATCACAAAAAAATTCCTGTAATCAACAAAAATAAAATTACCTTCGCTAATGACGAATGGCAAGAAATAAGAGACATTATCGTTATCTATTGAAACATTAATGTAATATATTAACATAAATGTTCAAAATAGTTTTAATAAGTTGCCAGTAGACAATTAGATCTTCAAATATATCAAGTGTGTCTAGCAAGATAACTGTGCTATTTAGTGTACTTTGTACTTTGGCAAATACAATCAGCGTCTCAAACAATCTGGTAATACTAGTACATAGATCTGCTTTGAACGGTATTGGGTCTATTCTCAGTATAGTCTCAATAAAGTATGTATCCTGCTTTTTCCGCACCTAAGGCCGTCCGCACACCGGTCGATAGGAGATGTGGTCGACGCGATTCCAATCGCACGAGTCTCTCTTCTCTACTCGACTACCAATGCAAGAGAGTGGGGATCCGCACAGGGGTCGTTTAGTGGTCAATTAGAAACGCCCTAATCGCCGTCTTCTCGTTTCAAATCTTATGCGATCGGAAGAGAAGCATATAGTTCGAGTGAATCGCGCGACTTATGGAGGTAATTATGTTTATTTCTTGTCAGATTTCTATTGATGTGGCCATAATTAGTTGCAGTTTAGGTGTATTAATCCCGTATATTTATTGAAAATGTAAATTTATTAAGTTTGTAGTTGGAACGTTCAGTGGAAAAACGGCCTCAGTCTAACCCATATTTAAAAAAAATGCCAATTCATGCCAATTTGAAATGTTTCTTGTATGAAGTTGTTTAAATTGTTAAAAGTATATCATCTTGCAGACGATAATAACAGTAATGAAGACACCGATCAAGAAGAACCGTAATATGTACTTTTATATATGTAATATGTAATACATTTATTTATCACTTTATAAAACTTGTATTATAAAATAAAGTTGTAGTATTAACTTAAGGTTTAATTTATTTAATAGTTATAAATTAAAACACGATAAAATACCAAATACTTAGGTAAAAATTCTAAGAATACTAGTGCTTAATTAATACATTATTACTACATAATATTAAAATATATTTACTGAGCATTTGTACATTTGAACGAGCACAGTTACCTTCTCCCTTAACATAGAAGTAGATATAAAAATAATAAAGTAACAATACTTTGATAATATACTTAATGAAATAACGACAATCCGATCCCTTCATTAGTTACTTATCTCTATGAAGAAAAATCTTAAAATCGGTCATTTATTCGGCCCGGCCGTCGGAGTTATCTTTTCTTCTTAAGGAATATAAAAGTAGATATAAAAATAATAATTAAAAAATATATTCAGCCACTTTGTTTATTTTTTGGTTGAAATAAACAGGAAAGGTTTCTTCTCGTTGAAAGACGCGAAACGACTGAGAGACAATCGACCCGTGTGCGGAGGGCAGACGCGCCCGTTCCATGGATCGAACGGACGAGAACCTGTATACGCGATTACAATCGCGTCGACCGCATCTCCGATCGACCCGTGTGCGGAGGGCCTAACACTTCATGGCGGACGCTGGTGTGGGTAAAAGTGCGAGTCTTCTGTATTGTAGATAACTGTTTACTATTTCTTGGCGTATATTCAAGTACGGGTTTCGTTGGATATACAGAAATATTAAAGGTTATATCAGTCAAGGTGATTGTAGATTGTAAAATAGTTATTGAAAAATTATATCAATAATTTTCTCCTACTTTCCCATCCAACTCATGGTAGTTAATAGAATATGAAAATACAACCAACGTTTATGATTGTATAATTTGGATAGCATATCTTAAACTTAGCAGTAACACCAAAGGATTTTTATGCATACCTAAACAATTGACCACTAGACTAACTACTCGTACTGCAAATGTTATTAGGGACATTCGTCAACTTATAGGACAAGTAGGGTAAACACTATAGTTGTTGGACATTTAAGGGATTGTTTTAGTTGAAAAATTTAGAAAAAAAAATATTATTTGTATATAATTAAAAATACACATACCAAATGAATACTCAAATTTCAGGCTTTAATCTTTACATTTACATTTAAGAAGATAGTACATATAAAAAAAATTGTCTGTAGTCTCTAACATAAAACCCAAAAAAGCACAATTAATGGACACATTTTACAGTCATTGGACATAGAGAATACAGTTACTGGACGCAATTTCTATAAACCAGTTCACAGCTAAATGGAACGAAAAATACAGATTTTTAATAATGAAACGCACAAACCGAAGAGGACTAGCTTAATGAACATATTCAATCCAAACAAAAACAATTAGCAGTTATTCTCCTTCTGCGCTGACAGGTACATAGAATAAAGATCATCGATGTCATTAATGTCATCGTTTACGCTCTCATTTAAATCGTCACTACAACTATCGTTAGTATCCTCTTTATAGCAAAAGTGGCACAAAAAATGGTCATCTTCTTCATAGTCTGGTATATGCTCACGATGTTTAGTAGGAACACAGGATCGATGGAAATGTTTTTGGTAATTAGAGTATGTTAATCGTGTTTTTGTCATTTTCTTGAGACACATACCGCAAAGGAAATCGGTGTTTCGCTTCTTTTGTACTTGTTCCTGTTTTCTTTCCTCCCGTTTCTTTTTCTTTTCTTCCTTTTCTTTCTCTTGTTGAAATTTTACAGCTCTTTTAGCTTCAAACATTTTTTGATACTTCTCTGCATAGAGCATATGGCGTCCTTTCTATAATGCGTTTATTTTTCCTTTTCGGAGATTTGAGCCACGCTAAAAATGGTGAAAGTTTGGATGACGAGCAGCTACGATAAATTGGATGAATTCGTGTGGTAAAAATTGAAGGAGTGAAACACAAGTTCTCCTAGAAATCTATTTCACTAAGTTCTGATGAAATATATTAGCTATGTATTCATAAAACACTTCTGCGGTCATCCAACCACGCTCACTTTTTGCAATACCCCAATTTGGTGGAACAGATGTCACAATTTTTTCAAGGATCCTTTGATAGGGATAAACTATCATTGGTGGATAAGTATGGCCAGAGGCAGATAAGGCAAACATAATGGTTACGTTTATTTTGAGTATCCCTTTTCTACGGAATACACGTTTTTGGTTCCTTTTTTGGCCAATACTTTTCCTGCAGATGGGCATATTTGAAAACCATCTTCGTCTCCATTAAAAATACATGATGGATTACTTAAAATCATTCCCAAATCTTTCTCTGTGAAATACTCATTCACTTCTTGAAACCATTTGCGTATATTGGACTCAGTCACACACGCCCTTGCAGAAGAGACAGCCCCACTTTGCCTTTTTTGGAATATCTGGATTTCTTTTCAAAAATATTTTAAGCCCTTGCCTGGACGATTATTGCTAAAAGGATTCGGTCTTGCATTATGGTCTAGGAAGTTTTTTACACTTGATAGAAGATCTTTTACATTTCTGGGATAGCGCCTTTTTCCCATACTAGATATCCAATTTACTAAACGTTATTCTTCATCTTTAGACAGATATGGTGTAGTCCAAAAGTCCTTGCTGTTAGGATTTTTAAGCTTAAAATGGATTCTAGACTTCGGAATTCCATATTTCCTAGAAACTGCCCGCATTGACAATTTCTTGTCTTGTAGCTCCTGAAGCGCCAATTCAACTTTTTCTGGATCATGTTTTCGCTTTGGCATCCTATACCTCAGATTTCTGAAAACAATTTTATTTGTATTTTTCAAGATCTCATACAGCAGTCGTCCAAAGACTGTCTATGATTATTTTTACTGAGAATCTAGTAATTGGACACACTGTCCAATTACTAAAAACAGATTACTATTTTGTACAGTTATTGGACATGAACAAATTCCACTTTTCAGTTCATATACACACTTAACCAATAAATAATACATATAATCAACGTCTGAACTTACTCTTGAATGGATAAGGATGCTATTATGAATCAAAATATATTGACTATAAAGTCAATGCAATTTTTTTGTCCATTAAAGAATAATTTACACCAAACTACTTTTCAGCGCGATTCTTCTACAACTACATCAAGAAAACGTGCTGGTGTATCCATTTATTAACCAGTAGCCACAAATAGTGCATGGGAGACTTGAATATAGGTAGCATTAATGCAACTGTCCATTAACAGTATACTGTCCAACAACTATGGTGTTTACCCTATCTATAAGGAGTTTTCCTTATGGAATATTCCAAATAAGTCTAAGGAACTTAGGCATGCATCCACATAGTACACAGTCATCAAGATCTCCAGTAGACCACTTATGATATTTTGCTTATTATGAGTGGTTTGTCAATAATTTAAGCAGAACTGAACATTTTTTTTCTTATGTCAATTCTCAAAGTATTGGGACGTGGAGCACAATAATCATATTTTTGATGGATATTTAATACATTCTTATAAAAGTAGGGTTTGAATGCACATTTTCAGTTGGATTACAAATTGGGCTTGTTTTTTAATTCCAGTATCAATGTAAATTTATACAGAAAACATATTTTGACTGATTTCGTTTTTTGTTGACTGGCTGATAAGTTTGCATATACAAGTTGAGTTTCATACTTGTGTATGCTCATACATACTTGTAGTTAGTTCATTTTTACAATTAATGCTTACATAGTACATGGCATGTACTATGCTATTATGTATATACACCCCTATTATTTCTATTAGCACTGTAAATGACTATAGACAAAAAGTACGTAAAATTAGATATTGAAGGGGAACACAAAAGACAGACACTGACCGTTGCACTTAGGTTTCACTCCCTTTCCCGCACCTACTTCCACTCACAATTAAACACTTTATATACTCCTTCCTATCCAGTAATAAATGGAATACATCCGTTTAAGGGTATTAAAAATTGTGATTCAACTTGGTTTAGAAAACTGAAGTCGGTTGATCCGTTTCCGTAGTAGAAGCAAAAATAAAATAATTGAAATAAGGCACAGAATAAATTAATAAAATACTCTAAAGACTGTGTTATGAGTTCAATGAAAGTAAAAGACATTATTTTCCGAAATAGCTGCCGCAGACTCAACATCGACAAGTTTAATATTTCATTTAATTTTTACACACATCGCTTTTCTTCTGCTCATATTCAAAGATGAGCAAGAAGGAATATTTATTTTAACTCGTCGTTCATGTGAAATTTTGAAAATATCTGTTTGAAGGTTATTCAAAAATTTCAAGAGACTGGATCCGTGTGCAATAAAGTAAATAAGCACCCGAGAGTTCTTACTGAAGCTGTACAGCTTCATTAAAATTTGAGCTCATATCACCATTAATCCTACCACTTCAATTCCAAAAGTCGCTAAGTTAACAAATGTGTTAGTTGGTTCCATACGCAAAACTGCAAACTAAACAGGTTCTTTCCTTATAATATTAGCAACCTTCAGCAACTCGGCGAAGCTGACTATAACGAAAGCATTACATTTCATGAAATAATAACTGCGAGGTTTCAAAACGACATGAATTTAATAAAGAATATTTGTTTCGGTGATGAAACAACACCTACTCCAACTTCGAGAGGATAATATATGGGCATTTTGAGCTCTTAATCAAATAAGGGTTTAAACCATGCTGTGAAAAGTAAATTTATTCCGTTAATTTATTTTGTTTTTATTTTAACTATTTTTGCTTTTATTACGAAAATGGGTCAACCGATTTCATCTCCGCTTTTTTTAATCTTATATTTCTTGCTAATAGAAATAATGGACGTGAGTAGTTTTGGAAAGAAAAGCACTGCATATTCTTTACCCAACATAGAAACAATTATCAAGATCTGCAGTTGACGAAAAAAAATTGCGAGACATGCTTTACAGGCAGCGCGATATTAGAGACCTTTCCAAGACTAGAAGAAAGAGACGTAGACTGATTTATTATTTTCATACAAGCGCTGGGATGGCGGGTGACACCTCTATTAAGTCCGCGTTATCTTCTCATTTTCCGGCACAGCATATTGGGAGCCTAGGAAAATATTTGAACGGAAAAAAAATTATAATTTAATGACATTCTAGAGATTCTAATAAAATGCATACGTAGATGATCCTCATAAGTATATTGTGGGTATGTTTTTCTCAGCTATCTTGTTGTTATTTTAATTCTATACGTCAAAGTATTTTATGAGTACTAATTAAGTTTCTACAGATTTTGACGAAAATTTATGTGTAGATTGTGTATCTTAATAGCACATTATATTGCTGATGGTAATATTTAAAATAAAAAATGTGAGAATTTTGTACAATGTAGAAGTACTTGGTCACACACATGATTTTTTCCATTTCAGTTACTTGAAACGTATAAAAGCGTGTATTATTTTTATACTTCAGCATATTATGTGTACAATGAGGGGGAAACAGTGGGGCAATTTTTTAGTTCATGACTGGTGCAAGATTTACAAACCTAGAAGAACAACACTTATCACCCGCAATCATTTCTTGACCACGAATCAACCCCTTAATTCCCTTCATATTAGTATTTCGTTGTATTTTTGTTTTCACGATTTGAAATATTCACCAAGGCACAAAAAGTTATATCGAATTGGCTAAATTGTAGTTAAGAAGTTTCCAAAACTGCAAAAATATTTCTTTTACCGCACTGTTGTTCATCATTCATGATTTCGGGGCAATGAAACTATTTGAAATGAAATCGTGAAGTAAGTACACTCACAGTTGCATGGAGTTGTGGCGGCATTGGAAAATCCAATGGTTCATGTCATCAATACCTCCATCCGCAATCACATGAAGGTATGTCGGCCAATTTCATTTTAAACATTAATGATCTAACTGTACCGTGACTAAATAGGCAAAGTACGAATATGATGAAGAACCAGCTAGTATGCAATTTTGAGTAGTATATTATAAATTTCACCTATAGTTCTAGATACATTTGTGTTTCAGTTTTGCGAATGACGAAATTCTATGAAAACAAAATGAAAATATGTTCTAAATTAGGTGTAAATTAAAAATATACTTTTGTATAGTCAAATTTGAATAAAAAAATGAGCTTTGTTAGCCTCTAAACTTCTAGTTATTTTAGTTAAATATAAATTCCACAAGCACTTCCCCTGGTATATTCTTATTCCGTTAGCCTGTACGAAATCGATGATATAAATAGCTTATGTAAACTTTAAAATACTGTTTCAATATTTTTGTGCTGCAAATGTTGTTGTTTTAGTCTTATTTATAAATAAATAGATAATCTTAAACAATCGGGAATCCAGAGTACAACAAAACCCCAGCCTTAAAATGCCAAAATATCAAATGAATCGCCTACTTCCGACATTATTGTAATCTAAAAAGATGGCACAAGATCATTATGGCTCAGTCAATTCATGCAGATGTGGAACGATCATTTCAGATGTCTAACATTTAATTGGTACATCTATCATCTATCTATTGGTTATGCTATCAAATACGTCCATTTTTATGGTAATCTAATCATGAGTTTATAGTTGTATATACTAGGTAGGTAAGTCACAATATTTTCACAATATATTCATAATATATTCACAATATATTCACAAAATATTCTGTGTGATTTTTCTGTGTGAAGTAACTGGACATTTATATATTATTGTGTATTTTTAATTAAACCATTAAACTAAGCGATTATCGATATTATCGATATCGATATAAGCAACGGCCTCTGCGGTACTTGGCTGGGTAACCGACAAGCATACTTATAATTCCTAGGGGCTTGTATATCATAGGACTCGCAGAAGCTACATAAACATAGGCGAGGTTTATATTTATGTAGAGAAAGAATGTAAAACTGCATGTCCCTCGTCAAAATACAATAGAACACCTCTACTCTAATATAAAAGCAAGGATTCGAAAAAGCTTTCAAATTAGATATAGCTTGTCTCCTGATATTTGTGAAAGGCTTCAGTAGTGGAAATAAATAGATCGCCGTCAAATAACCGTTTAATAAATCATACAACTGTAATTGTTGGTAAACAACTCACCTTATTAAACACCTCTCAAGTCTTTGAAGCCCAAAAAGTTTCTTTTTTTGTCTATTTTTGCTAATTATCAGTTACTTTTTAGGTAGATAATTTATGATATAAGCAACCTCATAAATAAACTATAAACACGATTTATTTATTAAAAACTCCATTTAGTTAAACATACAGAACATTAAAATTGTAATGGCAAGGAAAGTTATAATTTTAACTATTTAAATATTTTGACATACCAGTATTTTTCAGAAATAATCTAATGCTTACATATTATTTAATTTATTTAAACATAATTAACAATTATTTGGAAACTAATTGACTAAATTGAAATCGTTCTATTTGAATCAATTAAGCCTACAATTAATTTTGTACAGTTGCGAGATATTCTAAATTGAACATTTTGCCTTCGTTCGTTTATTTTAAATGTTAACATATCCTTGTGATTTGCAGTAGTGGTTGACCTGAATTAAAATAGGAATATTACTTGATTCTACTAATTAATGTTTTTATGTTATATATTGGGATATATTATGTGTTAAAAACATCTGTTACATGTTAAAATATTTGCCCTTTTTAATAGCTAGTAAACAATTTTATAGTTATATTAACGATGTCTTATTGTAGCCGAAATGTGTCGATAAAGATTTGACAATATTATGCATACATTTTCTAACAAGAAAACATTGCGTTAGGCTATTTTCTTTTCACCACACATAAAGTAGCTAAAGATTAATTAAATTAATAGATAAAGATTCATTGTCATTGATTCATTAATAGACAAATACATCGACGTTACACTAGGGCAACCCAGCGGCAGCTAAGATGTTATCGCGTAGACTTGAGATATTTGAATCGCTGTAGGAACTAAGTAGTTTGCGTCCACCCTATATTTTCATTAATATTTTTGTGCCTACTCACGTAACTTTAAAAAAAAAATTCAATTGCTTTGTAAAATACCTAATTGTTTTGACCTATTTATGCAGGGTAGGTATAACACGAACTGAGCTATTACTTGTGGATGAATGTAGTTTTGAAAAGTTACAAATAACAAAGTTTCTAATAGTCAAAAAGTTGAAAAAGTTAAATTGTTTAGAAATGGAGATTATTATTACTTATATAATGATTTTAGAGACATAGTGCAGGAATACTGCAAATGTTTTGCCTAAGTCAATCTGGATTTTTAATGTTATCTGGGTAGGTGTCACATATTCTATAAATTATTATAACTTTTACTAATAATTATATAAGCAACTAGTAAAAGTTATAATAATTTACAAGCGCTGTAAACTAATGAGAATATGAAAAATAAGTTCCAGGATAAAACATATCAATTAATAAATAAAGCGAGTAATGACGAAATCAAGAACGCAGAAACTGAGTGGGAGGGTATCAAGAATAGTCTATATTCCGCGGCTACGGCCGTTTTAGGACACGAGAGAAGGGAAGCTAGGAAGCCCTGAATAACGGACGAAATCTTAAACTTAATACAAAATAGACGAGGCTACAAAAATAGACGAGACGAGGAAGGACTGAAAACTTATAAGTCAATAAAGTGGGAAATCATTAAAAAGTGTAGAAAAGCGAAAGAACAATGGATAGAGGATAAATGCAAAGAAGTAGAGGTAAAGCTCCAAGTAGGTAAGACCGATGACGCTTACAAAATAATTAAGAGGAACTTCAGGGATATAGGACCATTAAGTAGAAACGTTAGGAGTCAATCGGGGGACATGCTGATCGGAAGAGAGTAGAAAGCGGATAGATGGAAGCAGTACTTAGGAAATTTATACGAGGGTCAGGAATTAGGAGAGATATTAGAGGAAGAATCTAGCATCGATAGGGAAGATGTAGGAAAACCTATATTGAGAGAGGAATTTGAAATAGAACTAAGGGGGCTAAAAAACAATAAAGCGCCGGGTGTAAATAAAATACAGGCGGAAATTTTGAAATGTGCGGGACAGAGAGTAGACTGGTAAAATACATATACGAAACCGGGGAGAAGCCGGAGGATTATAAGAGGAACATTATCGTTACTATACCGAAAAAGAGACGAGCCGACAAATGCGAGAAGTTTAGAACGATTAGCCTAACTTCCCACACGTCAAAAATCTCAACCAGAATAGTGCAGAAGAGGATGGAAAACAGAGCGGAGGAGATACTAGGAGAAGACCAATTCGGGTTTAGGCGAAATAGGGGAACTCGAGAAGCTATTCTGGCGCTAAGAGTAATGTTAGAGGAAACAATAGAAAAAGGAAAGAACGCTTATATAGGATTTGTAGATTTAGAAAAAGCTTTTGATAATGTACTATGGGAAAAAATGTTCGAGATACTATAGAGCGTGGGAATAAAGTATAGAGATAGGAGAGTAGAGATCTATACAAAGAGCAAACTGCTGTTATAGAAGTAGAAGGGAAGTAGCTATTAAGAAGGTAGTAAGACAAGGATGTACGCTATCACCACTAATTTTTAATCTGTACATCGAAGAGGCGATTAATGTGGTAAAAGATAGGGTGGATTTCGGAATTAAAGTACAGGGACATAAACTAAATATGCTGAGATTCGCGGATGATATAGCAGTATTAGCATTCAGTAAGGAGGAATTAGAATCAGCGTTGAACGAAATGGAGGCAGTGTTGACAGAGGAATACGGAATGAGGGTGAATAAAAACAAAACTAAAGTGTTAGTTTGCAGAGGACGCGAGAGCAGAGCAAAAACGAAAGTACAAATTAATAATGAAAGATTGGAGGAAGTTAAATACTTCACTTATTTAGGAAGTAAAATAAATTGGGATGGAAGAAGCAATGAAGATATAAAACAAAGAATGGCGCAGGGTCGAGTAGCTTTTAATAAAGAGAAAGCACTTTTATGCTCTGGGGTAGAAATTTAGAAACAAGGAAGAGATTTTTGAAAACGTATGTATGGAGCACGGCACTATACGGTTGCGAAACCTGGACGGTAAGGGAAACAAGTAGGAAGCAATTAGAAGCTTTTGAGATGTTGTGTTACCGAAGAATGATGAAAATACCGTGGACTGATAGGGTTAGAAACGAAGAAGTATTAGAGAAAGTCGGCGAGAAAATAAGTATGTGAAAAAATATAAAGAAGAGAAGAGATATAATGGTAGGCCACTTGCTGAGACATGGGGGAATAGTCTGTGATATTTTGGAGGCAGAAATAGGAGTGAAAAAAGGTAGAGGTAGGCCTAGATTAGACTACTGCTCACAAATAGTAAGGGATGTAGGTTACAGCACAATTAGCGATATGCGTAGGTTATCACAAGATATGAGAAGCTGGAGGTTAGCGTCCAACCAGTCTTAGGACTGAGGACCTCATGATGATGATGATGGTAAACTAATGAGGTATCTAAAGGTGTGTCCGGACATGCAACAACGAAGCGTAATGTAACACCGCCCTGTGACATATTTAAAGGTCCCACAGCATAACATCGTAACGTCGTGGCGCAACATTGGAACGTTCCCTGGCCTGTCGGTTGTTCAGCGTGACATTAAAAACTTGTACCACGGTGGCGTTACGCATTCCCCTTCAATGTTTGGACGGAACTACAGCGACTACGATGGACAGAACGGCGTAGTTTTACGAACCACTGTTACGCATCTATGTCCTGTTGCGGATCAAAAGTATGTTTCCTATTGCGATATTGTGTCACGATAGTAAGTTATGCCTCGGCTTTACGTTAAGCTTCATTATCGCATGTTTGGACGCACCTTAAGTCGGCTACTACAGTAATATCAGGGTTTAGTCAAACTATAGTTTATAATGACATCAATTTATATAAATCATGACTTTGCCCGTCTCGTTATATACACATATACTGTTATTAAATGTTAGTTACCAACCCTTCATCGCACATAATTTCATTTACTGACCCCGTTAAAACAGCCATAATTGGTGGCCCCGACGCAATTCAAGTGAATTTGGGAGGCCAGTTAATTAGTCACAGTTTACTGTTCGAATTTTAAACACCTTATTAATATGTTAGCCTGAAACATATGTACGACCTGTAGTTTTATCAGCTAGATAGACATTCCTATATTATAAATGTTATCAGATAGGGTAGGGAACACCAGGATCATATACCGGGTATCAACGCGATCATGTGTCAGCGCGCCTTTCTCGCTAATTGGATTTTTTTTTTCAAATTTGCAATAGAGAAATGTGTAAAAATTTGTCCTAATAATAGCCTTTTATTATCCTCTTATAATAGCCTCTTATAATAACCTATTTCATAATGTTCTAATGATAGCTTTTTGTAAAAATTTGTACTAATACTATATTCTTTGTACGAGTATGTGAAATACATCAGACGCAATTTTATACATATGATAGATTAATTTATAAACTCTGGACAAAATTAACGGATCGGTGAACCCTTACATTATTACTTTTATATTTTCGAAGATTTAAATTGTAGTACCTAAGTGATTTTATAACTAAATAATTTCAAATAATATCTAACAAAATAAAATGGGATTATCGGGGAAAACATGAATAAGTAACAGGAAGAAATCATAAGTTTCTTTAAGTTTTTATAAAATAAAAACTTAAAGGAAATTATAGGTGAAATTAAGTCCTAAGAATATTAACACAATAGCCCCCTAAATCCTCGAATAGCTCTTAACACTACTTTTATTCATCTGGGTATGTTACGACGATTCATCTGGGCATGCTCGTATTGATCAAGTCATGAATAATTTCTTAAGGAATTTCTCGCATTTGACAAGAATGACTTCCTTAAGAGCCATAGGGGCAGGTATGTGACACCTAACTAATCGTTTTAGTGCATCCCGTAGATGCTCTATGGGGTTCATATCTGGGCTTCTTGGTAGCCAGTTCACACTTGAAATATTCACAAATCAAAGGCAGTCCAAAATATCCTCGTCAGATGGAGCAAATTACATTACATGTCCTTCTACGATGTTTTTTACGCAGAAATGTGCATTAAGGATTTCCCCTACATATGAACCAAATCCTTGCGACTATCGAAATAAATTCCTCTCCAGAACAATATTGATCCACTAAAAAATGGGATTCTTATAATGATATTGAAGGCAGTAAAATTCTCTCCTGGCCTCCGCTACTCTTGTTGGCGTCCATCTGGTGAATTAAAATTTACTCTTCTTTCGTCTAAAAACAAAATTTGTTTCCAGTCATCAACGGTCCAATATATAAGTTTTCTTCCAAATCAAGTCTAATAACTCTCCGTTGTCTGGTGAACAGTAGTGCAATAGCTGGTGTTCTAGTGTCCAATCCTTCCATTAAGCCTTGTCTTGAGCATTTGTCCAGAAATTGTTATATTTTGATCTGCTGCTAGCTGCAAGCTGGTAGAATGTCTATTTCTTAAGGCGATTTGCATAAGATATCGTTCATTTCTTGTATCTGTAGACTTTGTACGATCTTGTTCTAGGGTTCTACATTAACTTCCATGTTCATTGATACTTTTAACTATTCGACCAATTGTTAATTATCAAACTACTAACAGATTACCCACATATCGCTCGCTAGGTCTTTCGCTAACCAGAATTACCGATTTCACTGCTTAATCTTCTCTTAAGTTGCGTGGATTATTCATTTCTTCTACCCTAAGCATACCGGACAAAGTCTTTCATTCACATGATGACATATAATTTCAACAAAATTATTAGCGTATCTGAATTTATTGTCTTTTACAAATCACTTTAAACAGCGCTAAATTTATTACTAACAAACAATTACAAAAGTTACTTTACATTTGTCCAAACATTGCAGTTCTTGGTGGTAACAGACGATATCCTAAGCAACCTACATAAGATGTAGTTTTTCCAAAAAAATACTATAATTTCTACGTGTAATGTGCAACTAAATATAATATTAATTCTGAAGGTTAGTGACAAATATTTTTTCTATAGGTAAAAAGAGTCTAGGGTTTATTGTCTCCAAAACATGTATTTGATTGTATACGTTTACCGGACATGACTCTCTTTACAAAGAATATATAAAATTCCAAAAACATTGTATTGCTCTGTACAGGGCGTTTTTCTATTAAGTAGCAACAACGATTCCAGTGAATGGACTGTAATAAATAAAACGAATAAAGTTAAAATACTTTATCTGAAAATTACACCCCTTAGGAGATATATCCATCTAAAAGTGGTTGAAATTTATATTTAAATTTTTTTCTATAAAATGAAGAATGCTGGAAATACAAAATTAAGTATGCGCATTCTACTGATGTGAAGGTATTTTATTAATAGGATGTATAGTAGTACCTATTTTTTGGTTATTCTATTACTTTTGAGATGAAAGAGTCAAGCTCTTTAAAATATTTCATCAGAAATTTGTTGATTTAACTTGACTAAATTAGATAATAAAAAAATTGTATTAGGAACATTTATTTTGCACCTCTTTACTTCTTTCAATTGAATCCTTGACAACAAATAAGCATACTAGGAAAGTACTAGTCTACTTGACTTTAATATTTACTACTTCTATTTTGTAAAGTTCCTTATTTTTATTTCACCATTCATTTCCAGTATTCGTTTATTTTTCATAGTTCTTATTAGAAAATATTGTTATATTTTCCCGTTTTGTCAGATTTATGATAATTATGGTTAATAAGCCAATTGTCTTGGAAGTATAATTCCTCATTTATTTGTTAAAATATCGTACGTTATATAAAGTTAGAATTAATGCACATATGTAGAAATAATTTAATTATAAAAAAGGAAATTTTAGTAACAACGTATTAAATTGTTTAATTTGCATTTGGCGAATTCAAGAGGTTATTACTGATTAAATGTATATTTACAGCACAAAATTAAATATTAATTTCTACCGAAGAGAACATAATTCCTGAATGAGAAAAATATAAATCTCACGATTATTAATCGTTATTCTTGTTATGTATGTTAATATTATACTTAATATACATAGTCTCATTTTCTCATTGACGCAGTTAACAATTTCGTAGATTTTAATAAAGCTGATAAGCATCTTGCATTTTTGTCGACAACACGGAAAACATAATAATGTGAATAATTTGCTGTCTATGTCTGATGACTAAATTTTTTAGAATAATTTAATAAAAGTAACGACTAATTAGGTTATAAATTAGACTAAAGGAGAATTAACTTCCAACAAATGAAATAAAAGTAGCCATAGCTACCTGTATTAAAATTTCATGGTTCGTACCGTATATGTACTTACTCTATACAGAAGAGCAGAAATATTATATGTACAGTGCCTTAATTAATGTTTACAATCGTGGCCATTAAAGTTAGACAATCAGCGTTAAAGTATTGGTATTACATAATTAATTAGAAAATTCCCCGAACTGAGTGCAGTTCAACCTGCAGGAAAATAAATTGTAATAATAGAACTGCTCAAACTGCTGTGATGTAAAAATCGAAATGAAAACATGCATATACCAACTTCAACGATATACGTCAATGTTACGTCAATGTATGTTAATGTTCTGAATTGATTGGGCCGTTACTTGATGAAAATCCATATTTATACAAAATTAAGACCTTTGCTGGTTAGATTTTCACTTTTTATTTGTTAAACATAACAATATAATTGTTTCGCCAATACAGTGGCTTCATCAGATGCTGAGTACATAGACTAAATTTTACAATGTGGAACTACGTTTATATAACTAGGGTAATTCTAGATTTATTACTATGGGATTTCCTTCTATTAAACTATTGGAATTAAGTTATAAAATTTCAGCCGATGTTATCTCTAAATTTTAAACACGATTTTTGGATAACATCTAGAACTAAAATAAATTTAACAACAGAGGCGAGTTTGTTTCTATTTGATCATTTAATATGATATCAGATTTCTTTGCTTTATTAATTTCTAAAGATTCTAATAAACTTAATTTTAAGCTTTTCTTCTCTACATGTACAATTTTAAATTCTTCGTTAAAAGTATGGTCTGCTTCAATTAGATGAGTTGCATATGTTGAACCTCTTTTATTATTATTAAAACTCCTTTTGTGTTCTGCTATTCGCGTGTTGGAGTTTCCTCCTGTTTGTCCTATATATACCTTAGGGCAAGTACCGCAAGTCAGCTTACAGACTTCTGAATTATTTTTGGTGTTGATTTTATCTTCAGCATTTTTTATGTGTTTTTCAAGAGTATTATTAGTTTTGTATGCTATTTTATTACTTCGCTTCTTTAAAAACGATTCAATCTTTTGAGATCGTTTGCCTATGTGTGTCTCCATCTCAAATAAATTTAGTCCATGTACTCAACATCTGATGAAGCCACTGTGTTGACGAAACAATTGTTATGTTTGACAAATAAAAAGTGAAAATGTAACCAGCAAAGGTTTTAATTTTGTATGTTAATTTTATATGTAATTTGAGATTCTTAATTCTCAATTATTTCTAGGTACTACATTGGATTCATCATAGAGGGTTCCTTTTTACTTTTCCGCAATCTAATATACGCGGAAAAGTAATGTAATAGTGTAAAGAAAAAGTGAAAAAACCAAATTGTTTTTGGATTTATTTTTCATTTTTTGGCCTAAAAACAAAAGAAAATGGTTTTTAAAAAATTGCTGTGTGTGTGTCGTTGTCGTCGTTGGCATTTATTATTGTTAGCACGATAACTCGACTAAATCGTGTCGTATCGATCGGGTTTTGACTGATTTTGATTGGGGACATCTCCTAGACGACCCCTATTGATTTTGAGGTGGATAGAACACACTCTACCATGTACATGGGTCATGAGAAAGTACAATGATGGACTATTTGAGAAATTTTTTTGTTAGCACGATCACTCAATTAAATGGTGTCAGATCGATCTAGAAAATAGAAAAATAGTAGAACTGTAGCATAAAACACATATTCTGCGTTTATGTGTTGGTTTATTTTTTCTCGGCCACTCAAGTTCTAGATAGAAATGTTCTACGCGTGGAAAAGTCCGTTTTAAGGTTTTAAAACTGTTTATTTTTAAGGAGATATTATGTAAAGAAAACTTTATATATTGCCTCATTTCTGGTACCCATGGAACTCACACATCTCTTAACTGGACAGTGATCGGTTAAATGACTCACTATTATTTTTATGATTTGTCTGCCTCTTACGAATTTAGGAGCAATTTTTATGTTCCTGGAGTAGGTTGGAACCTTTGGTGTGAAGACAACACTAACTGAGTTTTCCACAAAACACCAAAACACTATACACTATACTCGACGCGCGTTTCGCCAACAAAGTTGGCATCATCTGCAGATGATTAAAACTGGTTTTAATCATCTCCAGATGATGCCAACTTTGTTGGCGAAACGTGCGTCGAGTATAGTGTATAGTGTTTTGGTGTTTTGTGGAAAACTCAGTTAGTGTTTTCAATTTTTATGAACTATTTTCTTTACCATTATAAATCATTCTGCCACTACCCTAGGAGTTTATTGTCAGATCATTCATTTATGAACATCTTAAAGCATTACTGGACTATCACAAAAATGTGTATCATAGTCTTGTTAAGATCATGATTGTGCGTTCCTCATATTGTAGCGATAATATCAAAATCACATTATTCTGATTAATGGGCTCTACGAGGACATTAAGACTAAACCTTAAGTCGATGTGAACCGATATAGATAGAGCCCTACCTATATCATCAAGCAAAATTCGAAAATATTGAAATTAGAAGAATTGACTGGGAACACATACATTGAATAAGATATTTGAAGGTATCAAAGCGGCATGGGTTGTTTCATTTACATCCAAAACAAAAGAAAGAGCTATGGGAACCTATCTAATGTTTCAAACAGAGAAATTTTTATGAAAACCGACAGTTCATTCCAACAAGCGACAAGTAAATACCATACTCCTCAATACAAGAAACTGAATCCAGGAAATAGTTTTAAGCGGAGAAAAAGCATGGGAGGGAGCGTGAAATATTTTTAGAAGGAATGAGGAGGAAGAAAGAGAGAGACAAAGGGATGAAGCTGGGTATTCGTAGCCGGAGCAGTACAGGAACTGGTACAGTAAAAGTCAAAGTAGAGGCAGAGTAGAATATCTTAAAAACAGGAGATAACCTATAATAATTAATGCCGAAAGATGAGTACCTAGGTAAAGGGACTGGAATTTTTAGTCGATAGGCATGATGAAGCAGATCCGCATCACGAATCCGACACTACCTGGTCTTCCAGGTGTCTTTTGAAGATGATTTTCTCCTGCTTCACTAAAAAAACCGGAAAAAGTGAAAATCTTAAAAATGTAGCTACACACAATGTTTTGTTGCAATGTTATTAAAGCTTTGTTGGCTTTATTCGATTAACCATATGTTCCTTTCTCTCCAGTCAATTATTTTTCTTTCGTTGGATATACAACGTATATACATTTTATATACTTACTGCTATTAAATTATTTTACATATATTTTATATAAACAATGGCAAGCTTTGCCATCTTTAGCATATGTAATGCATATGGTTATTAATTGACACTTGATAATGCACAATCACTGCGTGGGACAGCTAGTGTTATTTTTCTAATATATATGCTTCTATAATTTTCCTTGGTTCATTACGTATATTAATTATTGGTAGTAAAAATAAAAGTTTCGAAGAAACACATTAGACACCTCAGTGGCGATTACATTAAAGTAATGTAAATATATACATATTTTTTAACTTTGGTAAACATACTGCTCATTCAATTAAATTGGAATTGAAAAATATTGTCTAGAAAAAATTTATTTTTATAAATGAACGGTATTTCTTTCTTAATGTTAGTTACTGGAAACCGATTTTAAAATATTTCTAGATTGTTTTACTTAGTATTGCAAGGCTTAAAATAAGCCTAGTTTTACTTATAACTTATGATCATAGAGCAATTATTCCCAAAACATGGACCACGACTATAAGAGTTGTTGCCCAAAAGTGAAGGGGTTTAGAAATGGTAAAGCTTGGTCGCCTTTCATAATCATATGCAAATTGAAAGAAGCTAACTGAAGGACTATCATTTTGGCCTGCCAAGTATAAGTATTAAATACAAAAATCAAGTTACAAGATAACTAAAAATCAGTGTGATATATGTAGGTGTATGTATTCATCCTTCAGAAACTACGTTGAATAATTTATAATTTTTATTTAATTTGTTAATAAATTATGTTTATGACAAGCGAATGCTGATTTTGGATATGACGAACCGAATACAAGAAATATAATGATCAATGAACATATTAGATAAAAATTACCTATAGATTAAATTTTATGGATTAAAACTAAATCAATTTCTTTATGTAAAATAAATGCTCTCTATATTTATTTATTTATTTATTTGACCAGAGTACAAAGACACGCAAGTTTGCACTAATTATAAGATTATATAATTGGGAAACATACCTAAAGAGGTAATCAGAGTTACCTCTACATAGGTCCAGTATACTTAGAACTAAAACTTACAAACTAATAACACATCATTAACAACATATGTATAACCAAACTTTATTACATCTGTGGTTGGGCCTTTTAACAGTAACTTTCATATAATCTATAAATGGTCCTTTAACCATTTAATATTTTTTAAAACTCACTTTATTTAGTTTTAGAGTTTTTAATTTATTTGGCAGTGAATTGAAAGTTTTCATTGCTACCAGTTCACTATTCTTAAAACTAATATTTCTATTTATTCTAGGCAAATTTAATACATTATTCCTCGTAATACTTTTTGAGTCAATATACTTATTTTGTAAATCCTTATAGAAATGTAGTAAACGTTCAATTTTAAAAAATTCTTTAATTTTCAGAGGTCTAACCAATCCCAGATCATTTTTTAATATTATTTTCAATAATCTATGTTGTAGAGGTTCTAATAGGACGAGAACATTGTTATAAACACCACCCCAAGCTATGATACCATAGTTAGCTATGCTATGGAAAAAAACATAATACATTGACATTAACGATTTTTTGTGCATGGTACTGGATAGCTTATTAAAAATAAAGAGTTAGGTACTTGTTTTTTTTAATTATGTATCTGATATGATTTTCCCATTTTATTTGGAAATCAAAAATTATTCCTAAATAATTAGTACTATAGACTCCTTCTATCTCCATATCATTAATATAAATGTGTAAATTCATTGGCATATAGATGCCATATATTTCAAAATCCATGTATATCGTTTTCGGAATGCAATCCAATCATTAATTTTGTGCAGGTACTCATTCATTTTTTCTTCCGATTATTGCCAATTTTTGCCAATTTTGCCGATTTGCTATCTTTAGGATAATATATTTAATCGAGTTACGATTTGCCAAATCAATATTGCATATTTGGTAATGTTTACCTACCATCAAGGCAAGTACAATGTGTACTGATATTTGAGTACAATAGTAATCAATATATTTATGTCAGTACAATATAAAATATCTCCTTCAATTATTTGATGAGCATCCGGAGCAATGAACATGATTATTTTCATATATAAGAGGTGGAGAGATTTGTAGGTTAGTGATAAACATAAATAAAAAAATCTAATTATGATAGGCCATAATTTTATAATGAACAAATATATATTGTTGATTATAAGAAAGTTAGTTAGAAGGTTAGAATACAAGAAAGTTAAGAATATTAGAAGAAAATTAGTCTAAGTAAAGACTATCTCTATATATAGCTCTATTATTGAATACATATATTATTATATTACAGTGGCGGCTGGTGACATATAGATAACTCGTGTTGTAAACAACGACAGCCCACTGGCGCCATTATTTCGCAATACTTTAAACACTTGTTCCGTAATCCGTACCAGGCGCAGGCCGGCCTGAAAATATTTCCGCTCCATTGCCCGTTCACTCCGTTGAACTCAGCGTGCAAGGTGGTATTTGTGGAAATAATTTCAAATTCAGCTTTACTTGACTTGCAGTGTAATTAATCTTGCAGATGAAAATATAATGTAATGCTGTTTTAACTAAGAGGAATACATAAGTTAAATGGAATTACTTTTTATTTTGTATTACAAGCAAAGTTTAGTCAGTGCTGCAACATGTCAGCTCTTATATACCAGCCGCCACTGTTATATTATCTGACAAGAAATAATCATATCATAACATGCGCCATAAAACTATATTAAAAAAAATATATGAACACAGATGTTTGAACTAATACTTCCGTGGGTATTTTAGCAATGCATTAAATGATATTTTTTTGGTTGGAAGTAAACATTCATCATTTTCGATAATGTTATTTTCAGTTCAATCACTGTCGTACTGTCTAACATCAAATAACTAAGTATGCGAGTATTTTTAGCCAAATTATAAAATCAATAAGGAATATACTAGATAGTCTCCAACTGTCAGGCAAATATTTAGTTTTAATGGTGATATGTCAAAAGATTGTAAAAAGCTGAACTGAACTTTTGAAACGTTAAATAAATTTATTTAAGACTGAACTAAATTTGTTCACAAAAATATATTAAATATACTCTTTTGTCGAAATTATCAAATGAACTCATTTAGTTTTAAAGTTACTAACATGAAAACTAGCTGCTGTTAGTTCTTTTGAGACCCATTTTTTAAATTCTATTTACTGTCTAATGGTCTAGTATCATGGAAAATAATTCATTATTTTCTCATTCTATTTCATTCATTTGTCCATTTTTTATGGTTACTACCACAATATTGATATTTTTGAGTCTCCACACACTTATTATTTTATATGGCTTTCTAACGAACTCTATGAGTGTCTCTATGATCCCAAATTTGTTATCAGGATTTAAAATAATTGATTTACCAGTGTCTTTATTTGGAGGGGAAGAAAAACAGAACATGTAAATAATCATCGATAATTTGAAAAGGTGACTATAATAATGTTATTTCTTAAACACGGTTTTAGGGGATTTTTTCCTTTTTATTCTTCCTAAATGGTTTTAAATGTAATCAAACTAAATTGGGCAGGTATAATACCTTCAATAAAACGTTATTAATTTTCGATATAATCTACAAAGCCCTAATTGTATTTAAGGCGACAGGGATTGGGATTAACTTTCAGAACAGAACCGTCTCATCATTAATTTGTATTTAAACTTATGGCTTTCATTAATCTTTAGGACTTGGAAGTTAATTGATAAAGAATAAGAACATACATCGTTTTATATACACGAGATATTTTAATCCTCTTAATAGTACATCTATGTAGGAGTATTATTGACCTATGGTTGACGTTGTTTATTCAATATTAGTCCTTTAGATTATTTTTTTTTAACATCTTTGGTCTACAGAATTACAATTTTCAGTAAAAGTGTAAGAAGTCGAATACAAGAGTTATGTGACATTTAGAACAATTTTTAAATTTAAATTCTAAACTTAGTCGTAATAAATATATCGAATGTGAGAAAGAAATAATGTTTTTTTCAATATCAGAAACATTACTTAGGGAGTACTTCATGGGTCACTCCTGGGCCTAGTTATTTTTCTATCTAAAAGTAACCTACAACTAAATGAATCGAAGTGTACATATATTTGTTTTTCTACAAAGTAGAGAGTGGTGGTTAGAAACAATTTAGATATACAAATTAATGATAAAATAACTAAATATAATATCTACTATAAATAATTTAGGCATTTTATTTGATAAAAATTTAAGACTTGTTAGCTATGTTAGTCAAGCTATGCAAAAAAAACATATATGGTCCTTAAATTGCTGTATTGTACCATAAGTATAATAAACTATAAATTTAGGAAAAACTCTATGACAATCTTATATTCTATGGCTAATTACTGCAATGCTATGCATCAGTTACAACAAATCCAAAACGATTGTTGTAGATTTATGTTTAAACTAAGCGAATTCGATCACCTGTCGTTCAAAATTAGTGAACTATAATTATTGAAAATAAAATATCCTTTTGACTAATAACTCTCATGTTTACTTATCTTCCAAATTAATATTCAGACATAATTTTCCCAATACGAATCTTAGATATATGAATAATTTGTCGCTACCTAAATACCATTCAACACTATTTAGTTTAAAGGATAATTTTCTTTGAAGGTATATTATGTTATGTTATAGCTATTTTATATAATAACGATTCACGAAATAAAGGATTAATTTTTGAAATAATCTACCTTTATAAAAGATGAAAAAAGGAAGTAAGTTATCATCGAAAAACTTAAAACTAGTGTAGAGAACGTGTTTAGGGCCTATAAAAAATCTAGTTTTCAAGACAACGTAAACTATAAAATAATCAAACTACCACTAAAGATTGACATTTATAGTTGCCTTAAAGCAAATGTAATATTACTTTTTTATGAAAATTATTTAATTTTGAACATTTAAATTGCTCATCTAAGCTATTATAAAAAATAATATATTGTAGCTATTATATATAATGTTATTATTTATAATAGCTTAGATGAACAATTTAAATGTTCAAAATTAAATAATTTTCGTAAACAAGTAAAATAATTACATTTGCTATAAGCCAACTACAAATGTCAATCTTTAGTGGTAGTTTGATTATTTTATAATATACATTGTGTTGAATACTAAATTTTTTATAGGTCCTAGATACGTCCTCTACACTACTTTTAAGTTTTTCGATGACAACTTACTTCCTTTTTTCATCTTTTATAAAGGTATACTATTTCAAACATTAATCGTTTATTTCATGATAACTGTATTGTGGTTGAATTTAAATTACTGATCCAGAGAACTATGTAAGAAAAAAATAAATATCCTTTTTTAAATTACTAAATTGTTTCTAAATGGCTCATGTTCTAGCCCTTTTTAAAATGTGTTATAATAATTGTTCAATCAAAAAGTTTATTTCTGAAGTTGTATCTGTATAATTAACGTTGTCAATAGTAATCAGAGTTAGTAGAATTTATAACATAAGATTGAATCTTATTTCTAAAACTTACCTTTTCAAATTGAAGTGGGTACATTCACGGCATCGCACATTTTACGACAAATTTAGTACCTCAAAATCAATTCATTAGCACTTATTTACACTTATATAAATAAAAAAATTACTCAAGCACACTCTCAAGTTATAATTTTAAGAACACCCACTTTAAAACATATATTTATTTACTAATTCCTGAAAGCTACATTCGAATTTTTCCGAAAATTTTCCCGCGCACTTTGTTTACAAACACCGCGATCGAGACTGGTCACGTTGAACGACGATTGGGCTCCTAGGAGAGCTGTCAACTACTACATTGGGATACCGCGCGTTACTAAACTGTAAACAGTGACTCGCTGGCATTCATGAAACGGCAAAGTTGCGCCGAGGACTTGCGCTTTTTAGAAAAATAAATTTATTCACTCCCGTTCAGAATTGCCCGTACATTAGAATTTTAATCAAAAGGACATCAAAACGAGTACAAGGGTAGGTTCGATTACATTCCGCGGTGTCGCATGTGAGCAGGATTAAATTATTATTAAATGTTAAGTGGATAAATCTACATTACACCACATCGATTCAAAATGGCCTACAATTTATTCTATAGGGTATCTCAGTTGGTAACTATAGAATTTGTATCAAAGATAGGGCATCAATATCTAACGACTGTCATCAACAAGCCGTGCGACGTCAACATGCCGGGATTAACAGTCCAACAACGAATAGTTTGCGTACGAAAGATTTATGAAAGTGAGCGATCATTTACAGTTATATTAAGAAAAGGGCGCACAAAATTAGGACAAAATGAAGCACCTACGAAGTTAACAGTTCGCACCTTAATCAAAAAATGTCAATAAGCGGGTTATGTTATTGATAAGGCAACACCAATACGTCCTCGTCTCCTAGAATTCTTTGAAAATAAAACTGGTAATGCTAATTCAGTAAATGGAGAGTGCTATCGTGACTTAACATCTTAAACAATTTCCTTTGCACCAAATTAATGATTTGGATTTGAGCAACATGTAGTTTCAGTTAGACGGTGCAACGTATCACAGAGCACGTGCAACTATAAACTCTGTTACACACCAAATTTCCTGATCATGTTGTCTCGCGGAATGCTGACATTAGTTGGCCTGCAATATGATGCGATTTATCACCACTGAATTTTTTTGTTTGGGGCCATGTAAAGGGGAAAGTGTACAGTATCCAGTCAGCAGCATTGAATGACCTCAAATCAAATATTCAATGTGTTATTCGGGAAACACGACCAATTTTAACATGTCATGGATAATTTTACTAATGACATAATACCATGAGCCATATAGACGACATTCTTTTCCATTTGTAACCTCATCGTTTCTATTTCATGTTGAAGAATAAAAAACCTCAATTTGTCATATATATATATATATATATATATATATATATATATATATATATATATATATGTGTGTGCGTGTGTGTGTGTGTGTATATAATTCTGTAATATTCTGAATTATTTATAATTCTGTTTGAAATATTTTTTTGGAAACCTGTAATATACTTCTTTTCAAAAAATAAAACCCGCCACAGGTAGGATTCGACATTTGTACCGGATCAGAACCGAACGACATACAGCTGTTTCGAACTTATTAGTTCTCATCAGTGCCGTACACGGTATGCCGATTCAGGACAAATGCCGAATGAACTTTGTGGCGTATACATCTTTATCGATACGATCTCTGTCAGTGAAGTATAAGTCGGACATCGAGAAAGGACCCACCAAACCGCCAAACGGTTATCAAAGTAGTTCCTCAATAGCAAAGCTATTACATAATAGCTCTAGGAAACGACTACTCCTCGGGCTAACCGCCCCCCCCCAGTCATTGAATTATACCCAGAAGTGATCCTCGACCCCTTCCTCGTGTTTCTGCACGATCAGATAAGGTTTCAAAAAATAAAACCCGCCACAGGTAGGATTCGACATTTGTACCGGATCGGAACCGAACTGGAAAGGGGTCGAGGATCGCTTCTAGGTATAATTCAGTGCCTGACGGGGCTTTAGTAGTCTTTTTTAAATTTCAACCTGATTTATGATTATAGAAATGAATTTCCCAAAGTTTTCCTAGTGAAACTATCCCATATTAAAAGCTTTCTATATACTATTTATAAGATACACGGTTATTTGAGAAAAATGCTCATAAAACAAATACGACTTTGCTGTTTGAGAAAAGATTTTGCAGTTGCTTAATATTTTCTCAAAAATAGATAAGTTTTTCACAAACAATGAAAGTTTACAGGTTACTCGAGGCGCGTTTCTCTTACTAAATTGCAATCATTGGGAAATGATTAAGAGTTCAATTCAGTTTTAATGATCTTCCACAATACCACCTTCGTTGGCGATAGGCGTGTCAAGAAACTTGGTATTTTTGGTATTCGTGAAAAGCAGGTATACTGTTTTTGTTGCTGCATCAGGGTTTCGAGATTTCCTATTATCAATAGTTTCTCCGTTAACAATCTGGCACTGGCCGATCCGCGTGTGAATAATTCTTATTGAACGTTCAATAATTGTCAGGGTAATATTGTCAATTTTAATTCATTGTTTTAGATCCTTTAAATTATTTGGTCTAATATAGACTCACGACTTTAAACCATCCTACAAGAGTAAATAAAAGGGGGTCAAATCAGGTAAATGTAGTGGCCGTTTAGTGGATCCTCGTAGCCCTATGCATCTATCAAGGAATATATCGACAAGAAATGACTTGGGAAATGAGATCAATGTCAAAATGAGGAAGAATTGTTGAATCTAAATTCTTTGGACCTTACCAGGGAATATATCATCAAGAAGTGACGATAAATCAGCCCCAATATGAGAGACATAAAGACATGTTTATATAAAGAACTGCTAGAGATGGCTAAGTAAAAATATAGAAATTCTAAATATTATTATTATGTCTATAATTTAGATATAATATTATTATTACATCCAAAATATTATTTCCCATCAATATAGCTCATACATTTATATTACTTTGATGCTAGTTATGCCGTTTTTAAAATCAATGAAGAATTTCTTAAAACAAGAAGAAAAGTCGCTCACAGAGAACAAACTTAAAAAAAATTGGGACCTCTGTAGTGGCAAAGCATTCTAATTCTTTACCATATTATTCAATTTTAAATTTAGATCGTTTATCTTCTAACCCCTAATATTGAGGGCCAGAAAATTATGTAATCACAAAATGATGGATATTGTACGAAACCTCATCATATAAAGAAGCAGAGAGTAAATCATATCTCTCCCCTAACCAACGTATCGGAAGGTTCAAAATGTTGGAAAAGTTCAAATGAGCGATCGAATCATTTGTCACTTTGATTTAATCACAATTTATTTACCCCTGTGGCTGGAAAATTACAACGCACAAGGGGACTAGGATTAAGTGAAACTTTTGTCGACAGTTTATACACTGTGACGTATTTATGATTTCTAAATAAACCCTTAAAATACGTTAACTTTAAATTACATTAATAAAATAACACTGTTTGAACGCAATATTTTAGCTTCCTTTTAACACTGTTGCGGTTAAACTTTCAAGCTTATTTTCAAGCAAAATGAGGGAAATTCCAGTGTGATGAAAGTGTTTGACCTTTTGTATTCATTTAATGTGAGGTTTTCTAAAGTTGCAAAATTTTTTTAATAAAGAGTATTATATTGTTAATATCATTATTGCCAACAAAATTAAAGAATGGAATAGCTTAAAACAAATTTTCTGAACATTTTAACCCAAATAGCCCTACCAACCTTTTAAAAGGATTGTACAAAGATATGTTTTTGATATTTTAAGCCACTCTCAAAGAGATGTCGCCTTATGTATAAATTAACTAATAAAATATTACAAGACACTAGAAGGTTAATAAAGTTCTAGATAGTAAAATGAAGACATTATCGAGATTTTGTTGTGCACTGATTTTGCGGATTTTGACATGGATGTGTAGAAGAAAGTACAGTTTTTTTTGTTATTTTTGTAAAATATTTACATCAATCAAAATAGTGTTTGAAAAAGGTTTACTAATTGATAATTATCGGTAGAATAGGTTTATGTTTTTATTTTTACATGTAATGCGATTCGAAGTGGGGCCATCCTTTTAAACGGATGTCAAGTCTTCGGACGACTGCTTAACATATTTGAGAATTTTGTCGAACGTATAATTATTTTTGTTTTAGGTACAAATACCGTCCATTATCACTTCATGAACTTCTGAAAGAGTTAGAAGATCCTGATAATATTTCAGAGCCACCCCTAGGTATGGTGATATTTCCCCCTGACAACGCCAACGAAGAGATAACGAATGAGGATTCCGGGGAAGAAAATAAAATGAGCATAAATAATATTTCAGGAAGCCAACTACGGGTTGAAGTTGAGGCAGCCTCATATATTCGAGAAGACAGTGAAAATTATTTGCCGCTGTCATATTTTCAGAATGAACGTGTGCGACCAATAACAAAAAAGAAAAAAACATATAAATGTGTAAAAAGTTATATGACTAACAATTTTTCCTCGTGATCTGATATCTCTTCGGTAAAAAATAATCTATCACCTTATGAGCTATTTTGTTGCTTTTTTGACAACTCCGTGATTGATATGTTGGTAGAATATCAAACAGATACGCGAATCAAAAAAATGAAACCCCCAATATATGAAATCCTCCACCTAGGGGGACATATGACTATAGCTTAGTGGAAGACAGCAATATACATATATGTATGTGGAATGACAATAACGTCACTAGCTTTGTCACAAATTTTGCATCTATATTTCCACTAAACAACGTGAAAAAATGGCATTTTCCCATATTTATTCATTGTTTGGAAGTTGCTATTTAGAATGCCTGGCAACTTCACCGAGGCAATAATAGAACACTCAACCAACTTTCATTTCGGCGATCTATTGCAGTAAGTATCTTGGAATCCAAGAGGAGGAGTACCAGGACTAAATGAGGTCCCTCCAAAAAGGCAGTTCATTTGCATGAATATTCGATATTTGATCACATCGATCACCTAATTATTTATCAGGGCAGTCAAAATTTTTGTGTCTTTTGTCATAAAATATTTAATTTTAAATGTTTTAAATGCAATGTTACACTTCACCCCAAGTATTATTTTTACTCATACCGCACTCAACAATAAGTAAAGTTGTAATCATATAAATTTAATATCTTTGTTTGAATGTAATATTATTTGCAGTTTACAATAAAGATTTATTACTGACTTATATCATTTTGGTAACATGAAGTCCTACCATCCTTTTAAAGGGATCACTATTTTACAAAAAACTGTATGAATTTTTTACCTGATTTATTTTTTTTGCGATAAATTATACCAAATAAAAAATAAGTACCTGTTAGTTTAAAATAAGCCAAAGAAAGTTTCAGGTTTCTCTGGGTTATATTGTAAGATACACTGCATAATTTTAAGGACGATTTAACTAATATCCTATTCCTATATATTTTTTTAAAACATTTATGTCATTTAGTTTAATCCAGCAGATATTCTACATAACTGCAATAAAAAGATCGAGCAAATTTAAATTGAGAGAACCGATTGCTCAGTTAATTTCGTCGTAGGTGCCCTTTCACCTAAAATGACAAATTTGAATAAAACCAGTCTCTTAGTTCCTCACTCACTAAACCTTAGTGTAAATTGTGACTAGGAAGCCCCTAGTATGGAGTACAGTTTTAATCAATTATGTAAAAGAAAATGGGGTTGTAATTAAAGATACATTATTTTGACGTCACAACTCCAAAAAGAAAATTTGAAAAATTAAATTGGTAGATCAGTCGACGTATTTTTAAAATATGAAGTCGACCTTTTTTGCAAAAGAGCTTTTTAATCAATTAAATCACTATATATGTAGACAGGTAAACCGTTTCCATATAACATACTTGTATGTACTCTAATTATTTTTTAAATATTGTTAACTTTAAATGTACTTCTTGCCTACATCTTTGGAACTATTACCTTATAAAGTATTTGATTCCTCTGGAATCAGAATAAAAATTCCACTTTTGTTGAATTTATTCGTACCTCATTCGACCCCCAATAAGTCTGAAAATAAGCAGTGTGAAATATAATAAATATTTTGTGTTATACATAGTTTCTACGTTATTATATTTTCCGAGAATTGAGAAAATAAACACGAAGCTAGAGTATTATACATGAATGTTATGATGATCAACAAACTGGTAGTCTAAAACTTTTTCTTTTACTGGAAGTTAGTTTCCCGAACAGCAAACATGCAAATCACAATATTCCCTGAAGACGGGCGTATATGCCGTTTGTTGAAATGCCAACGGCTATACCAATATTTTGGCATATATTATTATATAGCAAAGGATATATGGTTCGTGTTATACACGGCCTGTTTCCTCCAAATTCATAGTCATATTATATGGCTAAATTAAAATAATTTTGTTATATAACCATAGTATCCTAATGTCGTCATTTCCGAGCTGGAGGGTGTTTAAAGTAACAGGGTAAAAAGTAATTTAAATTAAAAATACAGAAATAAGGAGTTTATACTCCAACACATCTGCAAATGCCTTATATAATAAGGACTAAACAAATTAGGTCAAAACAGCTATTCTCCTGGCTATACGCCAAACGTCGAGCGCTGAATTACATGACAAAATTTGTCGTATTTTTGTCCATAGCCGACCACAGACTTCGTTCTTTTTCATCTGTACGTATCGCCGCGATTCGAATCGCCGTGACGAAAGCGCCAAAAACCGAAGTGTGTGGTGAAAAATCGTCGTGTTGCATCTTCGGTTAAAATATCTACTGGTGCTTGATTTTTGGAAGGACGGTTCATCGGGTGGGTATCGTTCCGAACCGACAGTGTGTGAGGATTTCCTTCCGAATCGTCGGTTTGTTATATTAGCGTAGTAGGCGCAATTAAGGGGAATAATTTTTCCTAAATACTATGGGGAAATCATTGTAGAAAACTTTAAATCTTCATAAGATCTTCCGATTGTTAAATAACACAAAGTTACTGTAAGCGTTTCATGTGGAGAAATTGCTTCTCTTAACTGAGTGTCCTGTTTAGTAATATATGGTGTTACCAGATTTAACAATTCTAAATATGTTTCTTCATCCATCCTTAAGTAATTATGCCAGTCTCCTGGCTCCAATTTTAGTTCATTTAATAAATTAATATGAGAATATGTTTTTTGCTTTAAAGGCCATGCTTTGACCCATATTGAACGGCGCATTTTTTTGTTTTTACTTAAAACAGCAACTGCCGCCGCCACTGCTAATATCTGCTTCCTTTTCATGATGTAGTGAATTCGACTACTACTGAAAATTAACTGCCAGGATTGCTCGTAGTGTGTGGTCAAAAAAGTTTGGCGATTCGTCTCGACGTTCCAAATCGCAGTGATACGAACGGATGAAAAAGAACGAAGTCTGTGGCCGGCTTAACAGAGTTAGCACTAAAAATACAGTGATTGTTCCAAAACCACCAAGAAAGATGCAAAGTGTCACCTATCTTAGGGTATCGTTAACTGCAGACCGGTTTCGACTTTTCTATCTTGGGTCTCGTCAGTGCAGTGTAAACGAATATACCTTCGACAGATAAAGCTCACATCTAGTAGACGTTGATACGTTCCACCGCAGTAGAACGTACCAAATGCCATCTCTCGCTAGTTTCGAACAATCTAAATCGAAGTAAAAACTTGAGATTGAAAGTTAACGATATCCTGAGATAGGTGACACTTTGCATCTTTCTTGGTGGTTTTGGAACAATCACTGTATTTTTAGTGCTAACTCTGTTAGACAAAAATACGACAAATTTTGTCATGTAATTCAGCCCTCAACGTTTGGCATATAGCCAAGAGAATAGCTGCTTTGACCTAATTTGTTTATTCTTTATTATATAAGGCATTTGCAGATGGGTTGGAGTATATACTCCTTATTTCTGTAGTTTGAATGTTACCCTCTGGTAGTAAAACTTTGCATTATGTTGATAATTTAAATTCTTTTATTTTTAAACCAGTTTTATATTTTTAAACCGGTTTAGTAATAAAAACCGTTATTGCTGTACTGACATTACAACTGAAGTGTCGCGATTCAGGGATTTGTCTTTAAAAACCAAGAGCAGGGTTATTTAGGGCGAGCCCTTTTCAAAAAGTTACTGTGTATACAAATACACATTTAGTTAAACCGAAATATTGGTTTGATATAGAGATAATATTCATCATCACACTAAATACTGAGCAACTAATACAAGGTATCATAGTTTAACTGAACATAACACTAAAGATTGAACAACGAATACAAGATATCATAATGTATATACAAGTAATATTTTATAGGAGTATATTTAAATGTAGATAAAGGACTTCTGATATGTTAACCTTAAACTTAATATTATTATGTAATAGCCAACAGATTTTAAAATTATTTGTAAAAGCTACATTCATACAATAGCTCCATTTCATGTGTAATATTTCTTTATTTAGTGTTTTATTTATTTCAGTTATTGTTGAGTTCTAAAAGTTTGGTTACACAATACAAGCTGTTGACGTGACAGTAGATAGATACTGCCATTGTATACTCGCATGACAGTAGCTCGACTGGCCTCGACTGGTCATACGATGAGAGTAGCTACTATGACACAGGTAAGCAGGTATTGCCTGAGACTGCAGTCAAGTGTGAATTTTGAACAGCTATTCTCCTGGCTATATGCTAAACGCCGAGCGCTGAATTACATGACAAAAAAAATACGGTAAATTCTGTCATGTAATTCAGCGCTCGGCATTTGGCATATAGCCAGGAGAATAGCTCTTTTGACCTAATTTGTTTAGTCCTTATTATATAAGGCATTTGCAGATGGGTTGGAGTATAAACTCCTTATTTCTGTAGTTTGAATATTACCCTCTGCGTAGTAAAACATTGCATTATTACTGATGATCTCAAGTTTTTACTTCGATTTAGATTGATCGAAACTACCAAGAGATCGCGTTTGGTACATTCTACTGCCGTGAAACGTAGCAGCGTCTATTAGATGTGAGTTTCATCTTTCAAAGGTATACTCGTTTACACTGCACTGACGAGACCCAAGATAGAAAGGTGGAAACCGGTCTCCAGTGTTGTTATCATCATCTGCATTGCATTCTGGAAGGACGATATATGAATGGACGATACGCGATGGAGATTCTTTCTGCCATTTACTTTTACGAGACTATGCTTATAACTCAAGAACACGAATTATTACCCTACATTATATTTATTTTGAGTCATGGTCGGCCCTCGGAGCATAAATAAACGTAAGACGTTTTATAAAAATATTTTCGTTTTTAGAATATTGTGCGATAAACTTGATTTTGAGTTTCACTCAAATCTCTTTTATGTTAAACTATAAAGCCAGCGTAAGATATGTTTAATTTTGGAGAGTAACAGCAGATACAAAAGAGGGTTTATTTTTCTCTAATTCTCTGCAGAACATCAAAAAATAGACGAAACTGAAGGCGAGCACTTAATTAACATTTATTGTTAAAACACTTGTTTGTTATATTAGTATAACAATAACCTACAACTATACTTGTCTATGTAATTTCTTTACACTTTTGTCTTGCTTTTACACTGCTTTAATTTAACCTAAATGCGGTCCTGTTTTATAACAAATCATTATTACATACTATCAAAAAATATAGGAGTATATGAAATTATTTCAATATAACTTTCCGTAATATAGGCAAAATTTTATTATTTAGAGTTAATTATGTTTGTAGTGAATAGAGGAAGTGACTATTTTGAAACCAGGAGCATAATTAATTTCAGAAATTAATTTTTCCTTACCTATGTTTCAGTGAAACATACAAAGAATGTCACATTATAGTTTTTCTTGATGGTACACCTAACACTTAATGTATATACATACGTCATCTATTTATTGAGCTGCAGGTATAACTAAAGCAATTTGCTCATAAAACTTCTTGAATGTTTGGTTAAAACCATATATAATAATACTATTATTTTAAGGATATTTCAATGGTGTACCGTAATATTTAATGTTAATAATCACACACAAAAGCCTATAAATATCTCGTGGTATTAAAAGGTTTTTAATTGATCATGGACAGCTAGCTTTACGGTCGTTTATTCAGTTCCAAGCTATTAAAATATTCACTGTTATTCGTTAATATATTCGCACTTGCTTATATTTTAGTTGTTTTTAACCTTCTCTTTTAACAGTTGCACGATAACATTCGCACGCAATGGCTAGATATATCTAAATTGTTTGACTCGTTATGGAGAAACATAATTCTAGCCACAATTTTGAATTAAATTAAATTGACGGGGTGTACCAAAGCAAATTTTCTCTTTTGCATAATGCATTGCAGCAAGATGCATTACATGTCAGAATATAACTTGTTTTTTATTACACATAGCTATAATTTAACTTTGCGGTGAATATTTTTTATCCGACCCCAATTCAACACCAACCCTCTGGTTTCCCAAAAGTTTTACGCCATATAAATAATACTCGGAATTTTGGTTTCCTTGAGGAAATGTCCTCTTCATTATAATAATCTGTAGTTATGTTATTGAGCTATAAATCATTATTCTAGCCGACGTGGTGATTTTCATGGTACGGATCTTGTATACTACATAGTAATTAACTAATTGGCTAGTATTAACATCAATTTTTAATGCCATGTCAAACTAGATTGGCTGATGAAATGAAATACGTAAAATCTGCTTCCGATTAATTTAAATATAAGTATTTTCTATATTTTTATCGATGTCAATCATAATGCAATATATACACATACAGTGCATTCATTAATGTTTAGAACCACGTGACTATAAAACATAGGCAACCAACATTGCACCTTTGGTATTAATTCATTAGAAAATTCCCTAAACTTTGTGCACTCAGCGCTGCAGGATAATAAAATATAATATCAGAATGTCAAAATGACTAATATGTAAAAATTAAAGTGAATATATGCATACAGTCAGCTTTAATGAGTTAACTGGCTTAAAATCATGAAATATAATACAGAGAAGATCAATTAAAATAAATGTAGTAGACCATATATTATATAAAAGTGTTTAATTTATTTGAAAAGCGAGAGTGACGAAGAAATGTGAATTCCAGTTTTTGAATGAATTGAATCTCTTCAAGAAATGAAAAATTTTCCTATGAAATAAAATTTTTTAAGTCGATTATACCATTAGATAGATTATACCATGGAGTCAGCTCGACAGTATAGAAACAGTAACGAAATAAAACGTTTTTAAAGAAGAGAATAGATACAATTATTAAAACTATTTCAAGTCATACAAAAAATATTAAATAAATACTAAGAAAGTAAGCCTTAGTTTACATAACAAGTAAATCTTCTAAAATATTACAATTTACAAAAGAAAATATATTGAGTTCGTTTTAGCGCTTGTGTTTGTATACTAAAAACATATTTAAATTGACAGTACCGAATATAATTAAATGATTCATTTTGGTGCAAGAAAATAATAATTTTAATTGACGCAATGAATTTTTTTCCTGATTTTTTTTTCTCCAAAGGTTAACTAAGAATAGGCAAATATCATTAAGTTCGTTTGACTATTGTTTAAGTCTATTGCTTACTGGTTTGTCAATATTAAAAATATTTCCTCCTTGCTATGTGGTATAAGTAAATTTTCTATACAATGCGCTATTTGATTGAAATTAAATAATATCTACATGAATTAATTAATTATATATAGTGGGAAGATTTTAATTAGGAGAGAAATTCATATTTGTTGTTGTGGATTTCCCCTAAGCCATAATGAATCATATAATCACATAACATGTTTATAATAATTATATTGAATGTAGACATACCATGACGGTTGTTATTCGTGGAACAATATTCATAGGCTATGAAAATAGGCTCTTAATTTGTTTGTTTGTTTAGATTTATACTAAACTACATTGTCCTTTCCTTATATTAGTTACTTTTGACAAAAAATCCTGCTCCTTTCACAGTCCTTACAGTTTCACGGATTTCAGATTGCTCTTCTAAAAATTTTGTTTTATATTTTTCTTTAAACAACTCCTTACTTTTTGTATTCATTCAAGTTCATTTTACAGAGTATATATAAACTTCTTTATATATAGGTTAAAATCGTAATGGGTCGCAATTTTTTTATTAGAAACGTATTGTATTTAGAACACTAATTTACAGTAGGAATTACAAAATATACATATTTAGTTGCCACAATGGGCCCTGTTGGTTCTGCCTAATCAGCCGCTGGAATTTCTTTTTTCTATTTTTTTTGTATTTACCCCAAAAATGATGATACTGATAACTTTATTTCCTGTTTAAGGCCTTTAAATAATTCATGAACTGGTACGATTTCCATTGAAATATTAGCAAGCTGTTTGGTTCCTCACCAAATGAAATTTAACTCTTTGAAAAATAAAAATTATGGAGAACACAAGTAAAAAAAGTAATAGAATATGAATCCTTGAGGTAGCTCCATTATTCACTTAAACACATGGGAGAAAAGAGGTTCTAGTTTTAATAAAACATTGAAATGAAGGCAAATACCTTTTGTAATATTATGTATTTAGTAACTTATCTAATACACGAAAATATTTCACACAATATTTCAAACGAAAAACCATTTTTTGCAGAGAATCATTTTCCTGTGCATTATATAGCATCTGTTGTAGAATAATTAGATGAGAAACTTCTGATATCGATAGATTGAAATAATAAAGCTAATAGAATGGCCTGGTAGATCACCAGATGTAGCTTTTGATTATTATTTACTGGGATACGTGCAAATTGTAATATATAAGTATGTGTCACAAAGATACGTAGTGGACAAGGTCCAAATGCTTTTATATAAATTACACAAGGGTTGTGATAAATACAATATTAACGAAGTAAATAGAAACATATAAACTATATTATAATTCACATTATATACTAAATTAACCACTTGAGATTAGCTAAAATTCTATTATAAAACTCTTCTAATTCCTAAAATTCCATTATAAACATCTCTTGTTCGTTGTCTCTAGATACAAACAGTAGTTGTGATTATCTAGACGCAAAGCATATTGCGGTGGTAATACTGCCATCATCAGCAGAATATGTTTCCTGTTCATATTAGTTTCGAGTTGGTATTGAACAGGAATTATGATAGAAGGAATAGGAGCTATACGACCGATAACACATGAACTATTGTATCATTATCTACGAAACAATTAGTTACTTTCAGTGGGACTGTATGTTTAATAAGTATATCATTCGCAGAAAAAATAATACTAGTGAAACTAGAAAATTTAATACAATATTTTCATTTAAATAAATACCTTATTGCCAGAAATGAAAGTTTGTCAAGAATATGAAAACGTGTGAGATATCTCTATGTATGCGTAGAAGAAAGAGTGAGGCAGGATTAGAAAGAAAAATGATGCACTTTACGCGAAGCTAGATCGAACTCTGTGTACATTCATACATAGTCGATATTCACTGTGCAAATGTCTCAGTGCGACTAAGTAAAGACCAGGCTATTTGCTGCGCACCTCGTGGGCGGTCCGATATCGCAGTTTTAAGACTTGTTGCTATTCCTGATAAGTTTGTGCCTGCTTTGTTCGGTAAATATGAATTAAATATTTAATTTACAATTATACTTTACGGCTTCCATAAGTTTCCAGCGAAATTATAACACCTTATATTTCAATTTTTGTACATATTCAAATATTGTTGTCGTAAAAAAAAGAATTATCAATACTTTTTGTTATATTTCCATCACAAACTAATTGAGGATAAATACTGTAGATAGATTTTGTTTCTTTTTTTGCCTGCGGGGTAAAATTGATGGCCTAAAGGAGTAATTAATCACCTCCGCATTGTCCGCTTTATTTAAGTCACTGAAAGCAATTGTTGTGGCATCTGTTGTACGATGAAAAGCTGATCACTATCAGATCAAAGAATTTGGGATGCTCAGTTCCATTGATAAGGTATGATAAATGACGGAGAATGAAATTGAGTTTGCGGCACAGAATGTGTGGGAAGAGACAACAAATTCAGCCTCTGATTTCTGAATTATTTGTTTGTTGTTTAGACTGCTGTGTGAAATAATTGAAAATGAAAAAAATATAATGGCCACATTATTGTTTACAAGAATATATATCAGAAGAACCATCTATTTATTGTACACAAATACTGATTCTAGATTTAACGAAACAAATATACAATTGTTTTATCACAATAACCGCCTTTGCTTATTTAATAACTGTCAAACATAATAATATGTCTTGAGAGAATTTTATGTTAAACTAGCAGTTGCTTAATCCATTTATAAAAACATAGATAGATAGAGATATATATATATATATATATATATATATATATATATATATATATATATATATATATATATATATATATATATATATATATATATATATATATATATATATATATATATATATATTATTAGTAAATGAAAGAAAACACTTGGTAAGTTTCACAAATATATTAATCAAAAATATTTCACCAAGTGCCCAGCGACCTCTCCATATCCACAATTATATATTATTTCCATTTATTAGGTAAGAAATATACTTGCTATGTGAAGTAAATTTTACATTTGAAACAAAACTACTCATTAATATTTTATTTTTCAGTTACACTAAGAGAACAATTTGTTTATTATTAATGAATTCCATTGATGACAAATAAAGATGAATTTTGGATATTAGCAGCAATATGTTTCCATTACTTCATCAGATAAAATTGATTGGATTTTATAACAAATTCCACAGATGTAAATAAATTGTTTATAAAATTTATTATATAAACAAATATCTGTGTCAAAGGTGATCATGAAATCAAAAATATCTCTCTTAGCTGATTACCTATTTGAATTAATTCTATCAGAGTTGTGGGGCATACAAGACAACGGAAGTCAGTAGCTGGTTTAATTTATAGAAATATTCACGCTACTTAACTAAATAAAGGGGTGCATTAGGTAATAAGGATGTTAAAGATCGCTCTAGTTTTAATTTATTCTCAAATAAACTGTTGAACAAATTTAAAGCATCAGTGAAACTTCACATTATTGCTTTTATTTGCTTGAAGATTTAAAACATAATACTTACTTAGTATTATAATTAAATGATTTTAGCTACTGTGTATCAAAATATTAGAGTGGTGTTATAGGTGAAAAACATGAATACCAGAGAGACATAAATACATGAAAAAATAACAATAATGTCAAATACAATGAAAACGGCGTTAATGCAAAACTTAATGTAACTTAGAAATAAAATGTAACTAGAGGTGTAACTAAATCGTAACAATTTGAACTCAGTAGCATGTAGATCCTCCTCTATAGCTCTTATCGCTGCTTCTATTCGTCTGGGCATGCTATTGATCAAGCGGTGAATAAATATCTGAAGAATATTCACCCATTCGACAAGCAGGCAGGTATGGGACACCTAATTGATCATTCTAGTGCATTTTATAGATGATCTATGGGGAGAAAATCTATGCACCTTGGTTGTCAGTCCACAGTTGGAATATTCACAAATCGAAGGTAGTTCAGTACCCCTCTATCAACCTGGAGCCGAGCGTTATCCTGCAAAAAAATGAAGTTGACTCAGACAAACGGGGTAAATGGCATTACATGTTTTTCTACGACGTTTCCTACGTAGAAATGTGCATTCATGGATTTATTCCATATAGGAACCAAATTCGTATTGCCATATTAACAAATTCCTTCTTAGAATATTATCCACCAAAAAATAGGATCCTCGGGAGATACTGCAGGCAGCAAACTTCCCACCTGGCCTCAGCCAGATTGGTTGACGTCCATTTAGCGAATTAAGGGTTACTCTTGTCTCGTCTGAAAAGCAAACTCGCTTCTAGTCGTCAGTGGTTCAATATACGTATTCTCTTACATAGCGCTGTGGTCTGTTGAACTGTGATGCAATAGTTGATCTTCTACTATCTAATCCTGCTTCACTAAGTCTTTTTTAACCGTCCGTTCAGAAATTGCTACATTGCGATCTGCTGCTAGGTTTCTGCACAGCTTTAACTAATAGAATGCCTGTTTGTTAAGGCGAATTGCATAAGGTATATCTCATCTCTTGCTTCTGTAGAATTCTTACAACCTTGTCCAGGGGTTCTACAGTAACCTCCAAGTTCATTGAAATATTTAACTGTTCGACAAATTGTTGATTGTCTAACTCTTAGCAAATTAACCACATGTCGCTGGCTACTTCCCTAGTTAGCAAAAGTTACCGCTTTCACTGATTCTCTTATCTTGAGTCGACGATACATTTCTTTTACTTTAAGTGTACTAACAATTTTTTATACCCTTATGACATTAAATTAAGAAAAACACTAGTGTAACTGAATTTATTGCCGTTTAAAAAGCACTTTAAATAGTGTTAAATATCTTACTAACAAAAATTATAAAATATTACTTTATATCTGTCAAACAATTGTAATTATTTATCACTGGTAATGGCATATCCTGGGCCATCTATATAAAATGTTTAAGATATAAATCGTCGAAAAGGAAATAATGAAAAGATTTGCTGATTCATTAATTTTGCCCAGGAGTATTGTACCTATTTGGGAATTTTTATTGCTAAATATTAAATTCTTTTCCGAAATCCTTTCAGCATGATCCATGACACGGGGTTTATAAAAATTTACTGTGTTACGAAATATCTCAATCTTTACTTGGCTTCGAAAATTATCAATATATTTGGATAAAAGAATTTTAACAATTAAAACGTTTCAAAAAATAGTGCGCACATAAAAAACGTCCTTAATGCAGAATATGTTCTTGTACTGTTGTTCAATATACTAATTAAATAAATTAAGGTAGATAATTTCTGCAAATAGGTATATACACAAATTCATAATCATATATTTTCTACATTTCATTTTATGCAATACAGCATGAAAATTCTCTGAGATATAATTAAAATTAGATAAGTTGCACTTTTAAGATGAGGATGTCTTCTTTAAGGTTAGATTAAATTAAACTAATTAAAACTGGAAAGCGTCCTTAGAGTTCAAATATGTACGCCTGGGCGCCCGACTGAAAATAATTTTGCGCTGGCAATTTTGAAGATTTTCGCCGGGTAAAGTTCCCAGTTGTTTACTGAAAGCTTTTTTGTATAACCGCACTTTATTTCATTGCTCTTCTATGCATTCGCTTGCTATAACAATTTTAATTTGCATTGCCTATTATCAGTTCTAAAAATAGCTTGAGTTGAAATTTCTGCACCATTTTCTATGCTCGCTTGTTCTAAGCTTTCTGTGGAATATAAAATTTGTATTTCAGAATTACTCATAATCGCCATTATGAGTTTCTAAACGGACGTCACACGTGTTGGCTCGTGTCTCAGTGGCGGCAATCATACCGCAATTATGTATGTACATATTTATGTATATGTTTCGACCTTTTCAAATATTTATTTTAATGCTGACATTCAATTCGCGATAAATTCCAATGGCCTCTGCATACAGTCAAAAAATGTCGCACTTTATCACAGATGACTGATATTTAAATGATAAGGGAATTACATTTTACGTTTGTACTGGCTTTTCGTCATTTATATACAGGGTTTCTCACGGTAGCCGTTCGTTAGAAGTTTTCGTGATTAGAAAAAACTTCTAACAAAGTCATACCACTTGCGGTTATTCCGGAAGTTGCCAGTAACTTCCTTATTTTAAATAGAACACCCGGTACATTATATCATTTTTGGATTCCTGAGAAAATTTCATGATGAGTTCCATCAGGTTTCTCTATACCTATTTTCAACGTTTTCTTAGATATCTTGATTCTTGTGAAAATTTTGAAAGACGTAGCCTTATTTTCAACACTGTGCCTTTTACCCATTCTCGACTGGTGCTAAGCGCTTCTGGGGTAGACGGAAGCACAAGAATGGTGCTTTCGCAATACATATTGACAATTAATTTATCGCAAACAGGGTATCCAATATTTTATCACCAATTACATCATTTTCAATGTTGAAAAATTTCGTTATTTCAAATATGACATCCTGTATATTATTGAATGATCGTATGCAGAATGTTATTCTGCATCGATTGACTATAACTTTCTCTATACCTATTTCCAACGGTTTTCTTGATAATTCATATTTTCTATTTTAATGTGATTTTTGGCAGAACCGAAACCATCGTTTGTTTTTCGAAACAAAATGAACATGACTGATATAGTGAAATGTGCTAGAACACCATCCAGCTGATACCAACAGTTTGCTCTGTCACGTGGAGGTAGAGCATTTAGGAAATCCCTAACAAACCCTCTGAGTATCTCCAGATACGTAGCCCCATTCAAATTTTCATCGTACACTTGATATACCATTCTATTGTCCATAATTAAATAAAAAACATTAAAACTAAAGTGGTCCCGGTGATTGTGTTCCCTTATGACGTGTGGATTATCTTCTGCCCAGTAGTGATTATTTCGGCGATTTATAATTCCTTGCCTGCTGAATTTTGATTCATCAGTCCACATAATCTTTTGGAGAAATCTCGGATCTTCGGTCATTTTTATGCACATGAACTCGCAAAAGTCGACTCGTCTTGCCTCATCACAAAGACATAATCCGTGTACAATTATCTCAAAAAAAGGATGCATTTTATGTTTTCTTAATATTCTGTGGATTGATGTTCTTGAAATATCCAAATCCAGCGCTGCTGCTGGAGTGGAACTCCGTGGATAAGCTTCAAAATAAGCCAACACATTTACCTCGTTATCTTCATTATCTATAACGGGCTCTCGGTGATTTCGTGTTGCCCTTACACTCCCACCTGCCATAAAGCGAGCTTCGACTCTTGCGAATTTTCCGGGAGTCATTGTTGGTAGGTCCGGATATCGTTCGGTAAAAAGTCTGCATGTTCGTCTGATAATTCGTCTACATTCACCATACGTATAAAGCAAATTTAACAAATCATTATTGGAATATTCTTCAATATTTTCCATTATAAACTATACTTGAGAAAACTAACAAAAGCACTAGAACTGTAAGTAGATACCTCACGAATTTGTGAGCTGATACTGCTATCATATAAAATCAACATTGTTTCAATTCCTGTCAAAATCAAGGCTTACTAGATAGGACTTTTAGTTTCATCGGCTTTTAATAAAAAATAATGGATTAACAAGAAAACCATTGGAAATAGGTATAGGAAAGACTATAGCGAATTGATGCAGAATCAAATTCTGCATACAATCATCCAATAATATACAAGGTATCACATTTGAAATAAAGAACTTTTTCAACTTTGAAAATGATGTAATTGGTGATCAAATTTTGGGCACCCTGTTTGCGATAAAGGAATTGTCAATGTGGTCAATTCGATAGTACCATTCTTATGCTTCCATCTACCCCAGAAGCTCTTAGTACCAGTCAAAAATGGGTAAAAGGCACAGTGTTGAAAATAAGGCTACGTTTTTCAAAATTCTCAAAATAATCAAGATATCTAAGAAACAGTTGAAAATAGGTATAGGGAAATAATGTTGATGGAATTCATGAAATTTTCTCAGGAATCCAAAAATAAAATGATATGCCGGGTGTTCTATTTAAAATAAGGAAGTTACTGGCGACTTCCAGGATAACCGGAAGTGGTATGACCTTGAAAATATTTCAAAATGAAAGAGAATCTTGAATAATATTGCAGTCCAGAAATTTAGAATTCTAAGGTTTTTCTAACCACGAAAACTTCTAACGAACGGCTACCGTGAGAAACCCTGTACACATATCGTATAAACAAATGAACACTTTAAATATTATTAAAACATCAAAAATTAATTTAAAGGAAAAACATTTCCACCAATACCTAAACCATTGGTAACTGTTATAACATAAAGTGCATAAATTGCATGTTATAGAGATGAACTTACTTCATTGCTTAGTGATTTGTAACATCGATTTCGATTTATATTTGCACATCATGGACAGCTTGCTAGGAATTCTATTTGGGTTTTGGCCACATGCTGGTTTTGAATAGAAATAGTTGTCGTTGATATACAGGGAAAACAAGATTGGTTGAAGGTGTTGTAAGGATTTCTGCCATGCTACGAGGTTCACATGCTGTATGATGTCTACTTACTAATATTTTCACACATATGACTTGAAACAATGATTTATATTGGGAGATAAGATATCCACTAAATCTAGACTTATATAATAAAGTTCGAAGAAAAAAAATTGGAAATACAGTATATGTTTCTTTGGTGTTCTATGCGGAAGAGGAAAGACAGAGTCCACATGCGCTCATGTCATCATATTAGGCTCACTGTGCTACCTTCATCAGAGCCGCCATTGATCACTAAACAATGACCTCACTCTTTCGGAAATCTCACTGCATAAATATATTAAAGAAGGGTATTTAGTGGTAGTCACCAAAGATACGCAATTTCTAACCAATAGTTCCCCAGTATAGCTTTTAGTTTTGTCGAGAATGCGGGGCAGTTCTTTAAGATATATTGCACAATGTTCCTTACATAATTCTTCTATATTTCAGCCTTTACACATAGGACTAACAGTGTATTCAAGCAATACTTTGATAGTTTTCTGCAAAGTATAGTTAATATAGCAATATTTTGCCATGCCACACAGCTCACATGTGGTATAATATCTACCAATGTTTCCACATAGATGGCTTGAAACAATGATCTATTTTGTCAGATAAGATATCCACTAAATCTAAACTCAAACAATAAAGTTTGAAGAAAACAAAATCATGAAAAATAGTTTATGCATATTTGGTGTTCTATGTGGGGGAGTATATACAGAGTCTATATACACTTAGGTCGTCATATTGGGCTAACTGTGCTACCACCATCAGAGTCTCCACTGATCACTCAACATCGACCTCACTTCTTTAGATATCTCACTGCATAAATGTATTAAGTGAGAGTACTTGGTTACCAAGATATGCCATGTCCAACCAGTAGATCCCCAATATAGCTTTTAGTTTTGTCGAGAATGCGGGGCAGCTCTTTAAGATATATTGGACAATGTTCTTTACATAGTTCTTCTATATTTCATCTTTTATACATAGGACTAACAGTATATTCAATAAATATTTTAATAGACTATTGCATAGTGTAGTTAATGGTATTTTAGATTGTTTGAAACTGTTAGTTTTAATCTGTCTGTGCTTCAGTATGTAATCTATCGTGATCGAATGACTTTGTATAGTACCACCAAACAGAAATTACAACTGTGTAATTTCCGTTTGGTGATAGTACTATTGCTGATCCCAGTCCCAGAAAAAACTCCACAGAACTTCGGTGTTTTGAATATATCCGCCTCCTCGTTTCCTGCGCGTCCCATTTATCATTCAACATAAAGTGACATCCTTTGTTTCCGTCGTAGCATAGTCAATGATTCTTTGCATTACATAATTATTTCAAAATTAATCCTGTATTAATTAATTGTAGCTTTACCGTCTATAAATATGTTTCTACTAAAATTCCCTGATTAGAGATTTCTATAATTGTATGTAGTTCTCCATAATACCAGCTCGTAATACTGTGGCATGGGTGCCCAGTCTCTCACTAATTCGAAGGATTAGACAAAAGCAGGCAAGCTTCAGACAAAATCCCATATCTAGATCTTCCAAGCATTCTTGAGCTATCGACATAGATCGAAATGTCCGGTTTTAGAGAGTCAGTGAAATTCAGTCTAAATCGATAGGTTCCTTTTTAACAGAAAAGTGTTGAAGACCCAATCTACACTTACCTCCAGAAGAAGAAGTTATTTATTAAGTTTATTTGGTATTACTAATAACTCCTATTTTACTGTAAAGGTTTGAATATGAACTGATACCAACTTTGTTGGCGAAACACACGTCGAGTGTAGTGTATATTGTTTTGGTGTTCTGTGGAAAACTAAGTCAGTGTTATCAACCATATATCAATAGATTATAAGAACATATATATGTATGTATCTATTAAAATACATTTACAAAATGTATTCCATATATTCTTTAAAAAAATTACTTACTTGAAATAATATAACGATTTTCCAAAGTGATTGTACGCACCCACATCTTTATCGTAATTTAATGGAAAAATATTGAGTAAGGTATGAGAGTATATTTAAGTTTTCTCGTCCATTATTACATTGCTCCATCCTGGCTGATGGGGAAATTTATGGTATGTTAAAGCATATTTTTTCAACAATAAATCATATTTGCGCCTAACAGTTTACCCTCGTGCATTATTTCATGTTGATATTGAATTAAATTTGAAATGTTAACATAACGATAATAGCGTCTCAGTAATCAAAAGATTTATTTCAACTATCCGCTTTAAATTCAATCAATATAATTCGGTATTACGTAAAGCCGTCGGTTTTTTCGAGCTCTGGGCCTCACTTGATATCAATATATGTTCATAGATATGCGGTGGTTAGAATAAATACATTTTCAAGTAATACTGATTTTGATATTTATGTATTAAATTGGATACCTAATCAATTTGATTATACTTCAATAATTGCTATTGTCATCGATTTTTCAATTATAAGATACTACATCGAACACGGTTACATATTGGTATTTGTGAAAGATTGATCTCATTTGAATTACTTGCTTAAACAATGACTATTACTACATTGATCTGTGGTTCTGTGAAATGTGCAAAAGTATGTGTTTATGGAATTGCTATGTGCTCATACGATATATATTATAAGATCATGCATTTCGTAGAATTTTATGGTGTTGGTAATAGACTTTGGTACTATGGTACTAGAACTCAGAATTGTGGTATATAAGCGTGGTACATATACTAGATATACGATACGAATAAGCTAGTATAGACATGTACTATACGAGTAGTATATGTAGTATAGTATTTAATTAGTTAGTAGTAGAGTACACGCTGGAAAAGACGAACAGGTCGGTGACATGGCGGGCAATCCAAACAGAGTTGAGTTCTAGGACCAACCTCTGGAGTGTCCTGTACGATGAGGTTTTAAAATTAAGTTTGTGCGAGGTTACAACAAAAATAGGCATCGTAGACCACCTGACCCTACTAATACACCCTAATGGTCCAAATTAAATAAAATTTGTAGCAAATGGATCATTAAAAAAAGCAGTATAAGGAAGGAATGCATTATATGGAGTTAACACCTCAATAAACAAAAACAATAATCTTAAAGAGTCCCTGAAAGATAACAGTAGACGGATACTTCGAGGAAAAATACGCTGTCATAACTACCAGTAGGGCAATTATATACCTAAGTATCACATTTGGTAATAGGGAGTATGGGAAAATATGTACAGAAGGCCATGCAAGAATCTATGAGGCATTCTTTCTTCAGTAATCGAGTTCATTGCTTTAGAGAGAGAAAGAGAGAGTACAGGTGAAACAAACGCTGTCCATACAACCAATGCCTAGGCAATAATTGCCTCAGTTAACTATCGGGCACCAACGTTGAGATCGCTCTTGTTATACACATTTTGTTAAATATATATATACTAACACTTGAATTGAAATTATACCCGTTAAACGCAAATGTATTAATATATGATACAACATTTTAATAGAAAATTTACATTAGCTATTAGATAAATTGCTACTCTGTAATTTCTTAATCAATAGACACACTTTAATTTAAATATAGAAGGTACCATCTTTAATTTAACTTTTAGTTAAACTTAAACTGAGAATTTTCATATATGTATTTAAGGCAGATTTTTTATTAGGGTATTTTGTAAGATTGTCATTATAAAGCAAATTTCATTTTAATGAACGTGAATCAAATTATATTTTCAGAACTATATAAACTAACTCTAATATGGCTTTATTTTTGCTGTATTTATCTTTGATATTTTCATAATGATCCATGAGTAAGTACATTATAAAAGTGTCATTATATTGTTGCGAAGGTTGAATTAGAAGGTCATAAACATGACCTTTGTGTTGGTTAATTGTTTAAGGAAGTAATTTTTATCGCGAATAGGTAGAATACAACAAAATTAGGTGTTCTTCATTGTAAATGTTTATGAAATACCGTGAAATATTCTCAGGAATCCTTCAAGGTTTAAATGTTTTGTAAACTTTGGTGTTTGTTCAAAAATGTCCTGTTTTGTTGACTTTAGATTAGGGATCCAGATTAGTTTTATTTTGGACAATAATTACTTTAGAAAAAATGTATAGGATTTATTCATAAAACACAGGACTAGCTAGAGCAGTATTATTTTAAGTGAAACTATTAATGTTCATGGTTTTGATTATAAAAAAGTTTCTCATTGAAATCTGAAAAAGAAAATAAATAAAAATAAATTCCATCCTCTTGTACATAAGTAACAATTTTTTTAGTTTAATGTCTCGCCAGTTTATTTTTTTATAATTCTTACCACAAAAAATAAAAATTGGGTATGGAAATAATTTCACTAAATTTTAAATTATTCTCGAAATTATTAATACTAGATATTGTTAATACAATACTTCAACATAATCACTTTTGTAAAATATAATTAGTACCACTTATTTATTTATGATTGTACATACGGCTATTATAAAAGGAATATCTATTAACCCAGAGAGTATCAAATTGTCAATCAAAGAGTACATCTATAAACATTATATATATTTTTAAATAATTTATATATAATATATACATATTTCGTATAGTTATGTTTATAATTACGAAGATATGTTTCAAATTATTTAATCAGAAATTTTTAAAATATGTTATTCCACTTCAAAATACTTCGAAAATAATATTTTGAATAAAATACATTATAAATTACGTATCCATGAAGTAAATCATTATATTTATACGCACAATAAGTATATTAAATCATTCTAATTAATAACAGATTAATTTAATAAACAAATCTATGATTTACCAAGATGATGTATTACTAAGTAAAATACATTTGAAGTGTACCTGTGGCCTATTAACACATGTCATGTTCAAAGCGCTTGTCGCATTTATATCACATATTATGAATTTATATAATGAAGTATTAAATGATGGTATGATAATTTAGCTAACAACACAAATTACCATTAATGGAATTATTGTGTAGAATTCATGTTCATCACTTAACTTGAACGAAATTATTACGGAATATTACATAATAGAATTTGGATGTTATTAGTCGAGAGGAATACTATTAGAATATATACGGTTATAATTAATATTTGTGTAATAGTTCCGTTGTTTTCTACCGGGTGTAAGAGAATTTCTTCGAGCAATGTCTTTTAGCATCTTAGGAAAATTTACCATTATCAAAAAAAAATTATCTACGTTTTCTTTAACCTTCCGTCGGGCGCAGTTTGAATCCAAACAAATTCGGGCGCAATGCATCTGAGAGATCCCATATCAAATACTACACAATTTAGATTTTAAAGAGGTGGAGACTCAATTAAACGCTTGTTTTAATTAATACTATACAATAATACATATTTCACACTAGTTTTCTATTGCAATTAAATTTCTTCATACAACATAAAACTCATTTCATGTTGTAAAACAATAAATTTGGAATACTTTTATAGGATAACCAGCTTTGACAAGGTTTTTTCTGTTTTAAGGGCAAAACACGCATAAATTAGTATTGAACAATATTTTGAATACAGAAAACAAATCACCTATTTTTTCATGTAAAAGTCATAAAGTTATATATAAAAAATATTGAACGTGAATTATAAAGAAAAGTTATAAATAACTGCCTATTTTCAGTGTAAAGAGTTATCGATATTTATAGCCCGGTCAAATTAGCCCAAAAAATAGGGGTACTCTTGCATTAATTCACAACAAGCTGAAAATTTACATTATCCCGTGTGTGCAAAAAATTTTATTCAAGGTCAAAGGTGGCAAAATGGGTTTTTTGGATTTTTTGGCCAAACGGTTAGTATTACGATAAAAATAACTTGGATTAAAATTGTAGCTCAGGTAATTATCTACTAAAATTGTCCTTATACTCTTTTCTCTAAGATTTACCATTTCTGAGAAAAAGCCATTCGAAAGTTCAGTCCAATAATGTTCAGAGACAGCGTAGTTATGCATATTATGAAGAATACAGCTCCAGCTAACTTTCGAATGGCTTTTTCTCAGAAATGGTAAATCTTAGGGAAAAAAGTATAAGGACAACTTTAGTACATAATTACCTGCCCTACAATTTCAGTCTTATTTTTATCGTAAAACTAACCGTTTAGCCAAAAAATCCAAAAAACCAATTTTGCGACATTTGACCTTGAACAAATTTTTTTTCACACACGGGATCAATGGGGACTTTTCAGGATTTCATTAGAGTGGTATCCCTTACGTGCCTGTAAATTTTCAGCTTGTTGTGAGTTAATGCAAGGGTCAATATCTATTTTGAACGGGGTACTTAGTATTGTCACGAACGCCGCGAGCGATCCCGAACGCCGGGAATATTCGATACCATCGAGAGCATGCGGAGTTGACTTCCAATGCGTTCTATACTAGAAGGTTCGCCAAAGTTCTTCATCTAGAAACGTCTGAAGAGACGTCCCACTACCTACATAAGAATTGTGTCGTCTAGCCAGGAGTTAGTTAAATCTGGACCGCGATACGGTGCGAAGAAAGTGACATTGTGTAAAAGTGCAAAAGTTAGCTTATAAAGTTAAACTAGAACAAAAGTTAGTTGGTTAGTTAGACTTGTAAATAGTTGAGTTCTAAATAAGTGTTCGAAATAAGGAACTTTCTAGTAAATTCGTTACTGTATATACCACTAATTTATAGCTCAAATGTGTTCATCTTGAATGATAACACCTTAAAAAGCCAGCATTGGCAAGTGTAGAGATTCCAGAAATAGTATTAAGTTCAATAATAAAAGAAATCTAATAAAATGTAAAAGTGAAAATAATGACGTAATCAGGCGCAATGCATCTGACAGATGCGAGTGGTCCATACAAGGTCAAGGGAGACACTAAAAAAATCGACACCATATCAAGAAGAGTGGTTTGGAGCTAGGAGGCTATGAGGGAGTTCGAGTTAATATTCGTAATACACACGAAAGGACAAAGAAAAGTGACTGCCGGATCTCACAGATCGGCTGCGCCCGACGGAAGGTTAAAATATATAGGGTTGTAAGATAGTTTCTGACATAACTTTAGAAAGGTGATGATTTCACTAATACAGATCTACATCTTAAATTTTAAGGAAATTCTATAAAACATAAAAAACGTCATGTCCTCTGCGATAGAACGCCTCTGGAAAAAAAGAACGTAAATTAAAAATAGTTAATCCATATACGCAATAACTAATATTAAGGATTATTTTACGAAACATAACTATAGTTTTTATGAAACATTGAAACTATTGATGTCAGTAGTCTGAAGCAAGACAATGTCATTTGTTACTAGGGCCGTAATGAAGACAGACTATGACTTTATCTATCAATCTTATATATTATCAAATCAAAGTCTTGTATTCCTGAAGAGAAAACACCATTGTTTAAAAAAATAAATAACTATAAATTCTGTGCAGGGTTCATTCAAAATAACTTAATATTTATATATAGCTTTATATTTTCTAATATTATTTAGATACCTTGAAAATATTGTAAGGTTTTGGGTATAGTTTATGTATATATTGTCCATAAATTATTTTCCGATTAGTTATAATATAGAATAGTTTCAGGATGAGGCAGCGTACTCCGTTCATTGTCGGACCTGCGCTGTTCGAAGTCAAGCAACGAATTGCACGGTTGCGACTTGGATGGCTGACGCATGGTCTTATTCTCATGGTGGCGCGGTGGTGCTGACTTGGAATTTGGTAACAGGGTGGCAATTGGGCCAAATACTGGGCACATTGTCTGCGTGAGTTCGATTCTCACCAGAGGGAACTTGGCACTTCAATCAGGGCTGGGTGTTTGTCCGCGTTTATATGTGTAACCTTCCCCTACACAAGCCTGCCTGTAGGCTTTCTGGGGAAGGATGTCTAATTTCCGTGTGTCCAAAGTTTAAACTTTAAAAAATTGTAAAACATTGTAGTAAATTACCTGTAACAGTAGACATATATTCATATTATTAGTAGTTAACTTATGGAGCCCCTGTATACTGACCGACGATGCGATTTAGTCACTGAGCGTGCCTAGGGTTGCTACTAGTAACCCAAGGTAAGCTCAGTGATTAAGTCACATCGGATTTAACAGAGGGCGCTTAAATAGCAAATGGACGACTGCATGAAAATTGTAAACATTGCACGTAAATTCAGAAAGCCGTAACGAATAACAAATTTCATGACTGTTTTAATGTATGATATGTATAAAGAATGTATTGCAGCATCTACCTATGTTAATAGTAGGTATCTATGTAATACAAAGTGAAAGTTATTTGATAAGAAAAAGTGCCACGTTATGATATATTGTCAATAAGAATATCAAATATTCTCAAAAAACATAATATCAAAATAGCATTGAAACCCCAACAAAGGTTATCAAATTTAGTTTATAACGCCAAAGATAAAACTAATAAATATGAAAAATCGGGAGTTTATAGGTTAAATTGCTCGGAGTGCAATAGCACATACGAGCACATAGGACAAACGGGACGTAAATTTATTACTAGGTACCTTGATCACAATAGATCCTTCAGGTTACAGAAAACAGATTCTACTTTTGCTAATCGTATCTTAGAAAGTGGACCGGATATTAGGATAAGATTTCCCAGATATTAATAATATGAAAATCCTATACTATGCCAGCAAAGGTGTAAAACTTAATGGTTAGAAGCAATAGAAATCTATAAATACAACCATAGTGATAAATTTAGCTTGTTAAATGATCAAGTAGATATACTATATTCTCCTCTTTTTACTGTTACCCAAATTAATTAACCCGCTGTATAATAGTTTTTAATAATATTCATGGAAATTCCCACAATTTGATGGTCGGGATTACACCATTTATAAAACGCGTTTTTTTGTAAACCTTAATTAGAATTCTACCTGTTTATTGTCATAACACTTAGTCTCTGTATAAGATAATATTATAAGAATAGAATTTTTGTATTTTATTCTTAATTGAATCATCGTTTGAAAATGATATAAAAGATATCGAAACTGCAGTCACGTAACAACAGGGGAAGTAACATTCTGGTGAGGGTTTGAAAACGAGAGTTTTGCTATAAAATAAATAATTACCATACAAATTAAATACTTAAAACATACTTAAAACGACTCAACAAAACAGTAAGTGTTTAACAGTAAAAGATGTAAGTGTTAGTAAAATGAAATGTCCACTTTAATTTTCATAAAATGTTGCCTCTTTATGTGATGCTTAGTATGAAATGGATGAAACTAACAAGAGTTGTTTACCAACCCTCGCTAATGCTAATAAATTGCAAACAGTTTCTGTGTCTATTTTTAATAATTTGCAGAAAAACGAAAATCGTCTACGGTTCACGCATAACCTAAAGTTTCTCGTCTCCTTTTATCATCTGCTGATTAACATTGGAGCACTTCATGTACGATGGTACATTATTTTCACCTATTTTGTTCCTAGAAAATAACAAATGATAACGGTTATGTTTTGTAAAATTTTCCTTGTACAATTGTCAGTGAAACGACAAGAGAAGCCCCAGTGGAGCATGTGCGACCTACACCATCTGGTAGTGATAAGAATTGAACAAAAATCGAGATGATTTTCCACTCAAACATAAATAGCATTTTTTCGCCGCTGCTAACTGAAATCGATGTAGACACGTTTTTAAGTAAACTTCCTTGTTAATTTTACTCGTTATACGTTTTACTCGTAATAGATTTTACGCCTATAATTTTATTGTGTGTCGGGTTGATTACTATAACATCATATAGCTTTATCGAAATAAAATGAGACTGGAGTGATGTATTACTTTTATTTTTGTAGTAAAGCGATACGGTTTATAGTACAAACGCAACTTTATATACAGATTTTATGCAGGTACCTACTATAATCAGCCATTTCATATGTATTTCCCCTTTCAATGAACACATTATTAAATTACTTTGTATATTAAATATTTAACAAATATTTCGGCTGATAAGTCTCTTTTTTACTGTGGTACATGTACATATAATATAATTTTCTAATATCCAATAAATCTTTCTATTAACTTTATACTTACTGAAAGTGCTGTATGAGACTGACATATTTTCGTTAAAAAGGTTAAAAAACCACAAAAGATTAGAGATAATCTACGCAAACTTAAATCTTAGTCTACGTAAAAGAATTACGTTCCTTCATGCTATAATAATGAATTACCAAAAAATCCTATCGCAGATTTATATTCGAGTTAGATTACGAATATTTTGAACGAAATATGTACTTTGTGCTTCAGAATCAATATCACTGAAAATTTCTTTTTTAAACAGTATGTATAAAAAACGAATCCATTCACTGGAAGTATAACGTCAACGAATATCTTTTAAAGGGATTATACGATATGTTTAGAGCAGGTGAAGGGCCCAAATTTAACAACCATTTAAATCTCGGACATGATTATTTTGGTTTTAAAGTATTTCCATTTGTATTGTTTTTTTTTTTGTAGGAACGAGTGTACAGTGTTATCCACATAACATTCTATCCCTTTAACTGTTTTATTTTTTGAAATAGAATAAAATGGTAAATACAAAAGTTGTAGGAAAATTTGCTGCGATCTCAGACATGTATTTAGAAAAACAATCGAATCTCGCGTTTCGGAGATCTAGACCAAACTTATGGTTTTTAAATGGAACACCCTACTAATTATTAGATTTTTCAAATCTACATATTATTCCCATTACAACAATATATACATGTCATATCTTTGCTCTAGTAGTTTGCACAGTATCGCCCTTTGAAGTATCGAATACCAAACAAAATCAAGATCGCCATGGAGAATTTGAAACAATAATTACGAGAATTGTTATAAACAGAGTTTGATAGTTTAAATTAGATTTTACTTTTGATGTTTATCATCTATATTATTTACTAAACGGATGTTTTCGTGTGTGTGTCACGAAAGTTTTAGGTCGACGTACGAAATGCTTTTCGTTCGAATTTCAACATTTTGACATAATCAATACAGTAAATCGACCCTTGCGAACAACGTGGTAACTTTTTTTATCTGAAGCCTCTCGAGGAGTGTGTCTCCGAAGGTGTCTTCGATATGAGCAAAGGGGCGGTGCAATATTATTGCGATTTGCTTACTCGTAGTTATATTACATAGCACATTTCTGGATGGAACGTAACATTTTATTAAATACTATAATTATAAATTATAGAAGGTGTTCTATAATACTTCCACTTTGTGCAATACAGAGAGCATACCTCCTTAACAAATTTCGTTTATAAGCCAAGATACCAGTTTCGTTCATGTCTCTGATCTCCCGACATATTTTTTCCCTAAGTTCTTCTACGTTATTTGATCATTCCGTATATGCCCTATCTTTCAAGGTGCCTCACAGATAGAAATCCAATGGGGTCAGGTCAGTACTTCAGTCAGTCAGTAAGTAATACCTCAGACAAGCTGTCAAAGTCAAACTCTGTTTATAATAATTCTCGGAATTGTTGTTTCAAATTTTCCACGACGATCTTGCTTTTGTTTGATATTCGATATTTAAAAGAGTAATACTGTGCAAACTACTAGAGCAAAGATATAACATGTATATATTTTGTAATCAGAAAAGTACGTGGATTTCAAAAATAAACAGGGTATTCCATTAAGAAAAAACAAAACATAAGTTTGGTCTAGATCTGCAGAACGCGAGATTCGATTGTTTTTCTGAATACACACCTGAGATCACAGGATAATTTCCTAGAACTTTCGTATTTACCATTTTTTTCTATTTCAAAAAAATAAAACATTTAAGGGGGGTAGAATGTTATGTGAATACTCCTGTGCAGTTTGGCCCACTTTAATTCTGCATGTATTGCCATCTTGGATATTATTAGAGATAGAGAGACGGTTAAACGAGAAAAGTATTTTACTGGTCCTTTTACTGCGTCATAAAATTTTACATAACCATTTTCGTTTTTTAAATAATTGCAAACAAGCAGAATCATAAATTTTCAATCATGCTTCATATATTTGTAATTGCAAATTTGACTACATTTAAGCAAGTATACTTTTAAGATACTTTTTAGAACATGTTAAATAAAGCACTTCTCATTACTTTTCAGTAGTCACACTAAAGTTGATACACTTTCCAGTAGCCTAAAGAAAAGTTATTTCTCAACTATTTGATGTAAAAATTACTGCAATATAACCATAACTAAATGGGAAAAATAACTTGTAATGAATTTGCTTGTCATACTAATTAGTAATAATACAATAATATAAATCTTAATAACGGAATATATAGTCCAATGTTTTGGTACACACATTATTTTATCCAAAGTAAATTTTTTTGAACTACAGAAATAAGGAGTTTATACTCCAACCCATCTGCAAATGCCTTATATAATAAGGACTAAACAAATTAGGTCAAAACAGCTATTCTCCTGGCTATATGCCAAACGCCGAGCGCTGAATTGACAAAACATGACAAAATTTGTCGTATTCTTGTCTAACAGATATATTTTTTGATCTGAACATATTAATTATATGATTTAAATTAACTGCTGTGTCCTCGGAAATAATTATTTTAGTGAGAAACTATTTTTTTTAATGTCAGTGTCTTTATTTAATTGTTCAAATAAAGAGCAAAATGAGAAGGGTTCAATAGAATCCTTTTTTATGTATTCACAAACTAAACGCACTCTTCGGGGATTATATAACATTTTTCATTTGATTTTCAGTATGTCCAAAGTTATCATCTAGTGACATAATAGTAATGTGTGCATTCTTTTATATAATTAGAAAACAATACAAGTATTGCAAAAAATGTCCTATTGCGTACTTGTGGCTTTTACATTTTATCCACCTCACTGTATATATTACAATATTAAAATAACATGAATAGAAGAGATATCCTAATCTGGAAATCAACGTCAAAGAACAAGTAACATCAGGGGTAAAAAGACCAATTTAGGGGTCCAAATAAATTAAAACTTATGTATATGGAAGACTAACTAATTATATTCATAAAAACTATGCGTTTGTATATACTCTCATAGTTTATTGTATTTGTCTATTTATTTGTATATGTTTCAGAGATCTGTATTTTTCAAGTTCGCCTAAACTGGAACATACTGTAGTCATTTTAATACACACCCCCGCGTAATTATAGGTAATTATAGCAACCAGGATATAAATCCAATTTTTTTGTTCGGTAGTGCTTAATTAAAAAACTTCTTGATTAAAACTTCGACGTGATTATCCTACAAAAAAAGTCCTTTTAACGTGTACATAATTACCGTCTTTTATGAAAAAAATATGAATTAGGAACAAACGCCTTTCCAGTAATCGAAAGTACTTTTTCGTCTGAAGTAATTTTTCTGTCAATGTTAATTTAATTAAATTTCATCTACACGGCTTTGGGCTACGTATGGTTCGTGCTCCATTTACCTATGTTGTTCTTGGAATTTAATTGCATATTTATTACAATTAACAATTGATAATCGACAATAAAATTATAATAACATAGATACCATAGATCTTCCAATCGCTACATATGGCGACAGTATATTTTTAGGGTTTGATATTTGCAAGGGTTCTATTGTTGCTGTTGATTGCATTTCAATTACCTCTATAAACAATGCCACTTACCCCCAGTGATCCTTCGCTCCACTCGCTCGGTATATTTATAAACCAAATACATAATTACTTCCCGAGGATTTCATGTTTTGGTGGATCAATAATGTCTGGGGAGAAATTTGTTTCAATGGCCGCACAGATTTGGTTCCTCTCCGGGGGATATTCATAAATACACATTTTTGCGTATAAAACATCGTAGAAAAAATGTCATTTGTATTATTTGTTGGGGACAATTTCATTTTTTTGTAGGATAATGGTCGATGTCACGTTGCTAGAGAGGTATTGGACTACCCTCGATTTGTAAATATTCCAGCTATGGACTGGTCACCAGGAAGCCCAGCTATAAACCCCATTGAACATCCCTGGGGTATACTAAAATGATTAGTTAGGCGCTACATAGCTGTCTCTATGACTCTTAAGGAACTCGATCTTATCGAATGGGACAATATTAATCAGGGAACCAGTCACCACTTGATCAATAACATACTCAGACGAACGGAAGCCAGTGACGGCTCGTGGTGATTTGGCCTGGGTGGGCAACAACTATTAGTAGGTTATATAGTGCAAAATAATGTAAAATATAGTAAAAAGAAAACTTTGACTGTTCACTCTGTTAGTCATTGTACAAGTATTATATTAAGATTTAAAATTCTTTCAGCTTTCAAGTTGAAAATGCATAGCACTAAAATTTAATAAAACTAGTACAGACTCTTATGAATGCTACACAATTTTTATATTTACACATTCTCTAATATCTAAATTAATAACCAAAATAATTTTACTTAATAATATAACAAATACAGTGTCTACAGAGTACATACCTCGCTAAGATAAACAACGTTCTACAACGTCTCTGAAAACTCAACTCGGAAATACGGAGATCGGACTGATCGGAGATTCTCGATTCCTTCCCCGCTTTGCCGAAAACTTCTTCAGCAGGGTGGTCTAGTCCACCCGTGTCACAGCTTACTCGAGACTCGAGTAAGCTGTGCCCGTGTTTCAAATTGTTTCATGTAGTGTACACGTGTATAATTTTGTTTTTATGTCTTCAAATCAATCAATTCATTCGTAATTCTATTAATTAATTAATTCTATTTATGTGTTTACTATTTATTTAATTTTATATTCCAGATGCCCATGTTTCTATATTATTGTGAAATAATTTAAACTTTCAAGGGATGTTGAAAGTATACCTATGTCAATAATACCAATATTAATTTTAAAACTAATCTTGGTAGACACTTATTTACTTGTATTTATTTATTAAAGCAATAAATATAATTTTTTATTTGTGCGAGGCGCTTGCGCTGTCTCGTATGTACAAAGCCAGAAAGGCAAAAGGCGTGGCTGCTGACCCGGCCCGACACCCACCACGCTAGACATAACCACGATAACTATTAGTTCCATGGTTAGAAGAGTGAATTGCTGCACTTAATACTTGCACTGCAATTTTCCACCACGGTTGTGCTGTTAGTATTAGTATATATAATCATAACTTTTCATTATATTATTGTTGTTATGTAATATATGATGTATTTAATTAATTACATATTACATAATTATATCTTCACTAAATTCTATAAACGATAAATAGCGACCTTTGGAACCGTAACTCTTCTTCTAGCAAACAGCTGGGTGGGCACCATACCACCCCTGACCAGCCGCCACTGACGGAAATAGTAATAAGATCTAGAATAAGATATACACGCTATTGAATTCACATTCTTATAATTTAATTTCATCCCAAATTTGATCTCAAGTTCTTTATTACCATCATTTTGATGTCATTTGACATTATTGTTTTTTTCTGTTATTTATTCATGTTCTTACCCGATAATACTATTTTAATTTGTGTTTAAACGTCAGTTAAAATCTATATAATTTAGTTATAATATTACGTAGGTACTATGATTTCAATTTTCGAAAAAGTAAAAGTAATGTTTCACTTATGAGTTAGTTTTATCCAGAAGTCTAGTTTACTTTTTGGTTAGTTCAGCTTCCATTAATTCCTTATTTTTAAGAAGACAAATTAATAATGTGCTACCTACATAAAATTATTTGAATCGTCAAACATTATAAATTATAATTATTAAATCTTATAATTATTAATAAGCCTAATAAAACAAAGTCATTTCGAGTGAAGCCTCAGAATTTTCTTATTTGTGAAAATATCTGAAAAGTTATCAGAAAATTAATTTCCTTTATTCTTTGACTTTTAAATTTACAGAAAGCTTTTATCTGCTTAATATTAGATTTTTTCCATTATTTTCCGCGTTCAAAACATTAATTAAAAAACGTTTCATAACGATGCACAAAGTATTGCAAACTGTGGCTGTCGGTATCCCGTGAATATTTACATTACAAACGTATTGCATTAGACCCCCCCCCCCCCGCTTATGGCAAAATATTGCGAAATTGCTCCATCTAAATTTATAAAATTCTTCAAAGATACTTTCGTTCGGCAACCTTTGAAGTACTAAGGCTTCCAAAACAGTTCTTTTTTGACTCGATATATAAAATTCGAATAGCATCATGCAATGGAATTAGGAAAACTTGGCCATAAGTAGTTCAAGGTAACTGGCATATACGATACCTTGGGATAACGTATCTTATTTGTTTTCTACGAGGTACAATTCACAGTGATACGAAATTATATGATGTGAAGAAACAACACCAGTCTACTAATTGGGCTTGGGTGAGGATGCGTTTTCAATAAACATTTATTTCCCGTATTTCCTTAAAATAAAATAGCTATTTTCCGAACAAGTAGGGAGAGTTGTAGTTTTGTGCACGTGATTGCCTTTGAAACGAATGCAGAAAACATACTTTCTGCACGTGTTACAAACACAAAATTTTTTACGAGCATGAGGAAAATAAAAATAAATAATACGAACATTATAAGAATGAAATATCTACATTTATTTTAATTAAAAAGAGACATATATCATCTAATATCTTTTGTTGTTAATAATGTTTATGTTAAATATACAGTAGAAATGATTTTACAAGTTAATAGCGAATCCTACTGCTCAGCAAGGATGGGAAAAAGTGTGAGATTCTCTAGGTGTGTGTAGAAGAAAGAGTGAGGCAGCATTCGAAGAGAAAAGGATACAATTTGCGCGCCGGAAGATCGAACTCTGTGTACATTCATACATACTGCGCATCAAGGATAGGAAAAAGTATGATATTCTCTAGGTATGTATGCGTAGAAGAGAGAGTGAGGCAACACTCGGATGGAAAAGGATGTGTTTTATGTGTGACCAGATCGAACTTTGCGTACATTCACATTCAATATATGTTCATCGATATTAACTCAGAAAAAGTCTCAATTCGACTGAGTAAAGACCAGGGTATTTACTGCGCACCTCGTGGACGGTCCGATATAGCAGCTTTGAGAGTTGCTCCTATTCTTGATAGGCTGTAACTGATTTCTCATAGGGAGGGTGGAAGAGGAGGAGAGTACAGTTAAGCAGGATTTACTGGAACAGGAAGAAGTGTATGAAGATAACTCCCACTCTACTTTAAACGAATGCGACTGGATGTTGATAGATAAGATTTTATTTGATACGTTCTTTTTCTGTTTAGTAGATTCCTCCAGGTAACCTTCGACACCAGATGTTGCAACCCCCAAATTGTCCTACGTATTTCTTCACCAGAATCAGCCAATATTGCTGCCGAGGACGAGAAAAAACCGTGACATGTATACAAATGTGGATCAGGAAGTTTTAGATACGAGCGATTTCAGATGGAGTTTTCCCAAATGTGTCAACCCTTACTGGACACGACACTTGCCTTTTTTTTTATAGGCAAGAAATTATGTCTGTGAACTGTGGGGTTTACGCAAGCTTATGTATTTCCTGTACAGGGGCATAAGGTCGTTTTTTTGTGTCATCAATGGTCATTTTTGTAGGTTCATCCTGGCGACAGGTACCAGCCAATTTGAACATGACAACGATTTTCATCGCCAAATACCCTTTGATCTAGTGCCTTATTAAGAAATTTTCCAATTTGTTCTTTATTGAAAACGGTTGTTTTCTGGACCTAAATTCCATATTTTGTTTCTTAAGACACGATGTTAGTCTAAATAATTTATTTATATTGAGATCACCTTTTATTTTTATAACGCCTAGTATAACAAACTTTGGCCTCAATATATTTGAATATAGATAATATCATACATCTTGCTCTAAGTCCTAAAAATAGGTTACAAAGACTTGTTGTTTTATAGTTTGTATACCTTTTCTTAGCACCAGTTTATGAACAATGAGTACTCTGCAGATCTGGTTCTGAATCTAGCAGACAACCCAAATTTATGATATTTCCTTCTTCCAGAATAGATAGATAGATGATGGTAAGCCTTCATCGGAATTATCTATTTAATAACGCTTTCATAATTAAGATACTCTCTACCACTTTACTACTTTAAGAATATATTACTATTTAATCTGACCAATTGCTAAATGTTAAGGACTTACAATGAAAATAGAGACTAGTTCAAAAAGGTTGTTAAAAAATACTTTCAAAATACTAGTTTTATTAAGTGGCTCAGGAGTGGCCAATAAAAATGTTCATAAACTTGATGTTCTTGATATATAAGATGATTTCTCAATTCGGGTCAAAACTTTTCATGCGTGTATTTTCAGAACATGTTTCAAAAATCTTATCGAATAAAAATGGATATGCATATTATAATACTAGGCCATTATAAATTCCATCTAAAAATTAAACTAAAAAGTATAGGGACAAAGGGAAACTAACTAACTTTCTTTATTTTAATTTTTTGGGTTGATCGGATAAAAAAATTAATAGTAATAATAAAACCACAACAAAGAGAACACATTATAGTAGACCACCAACTCTCTTGAATTTATTCTACATGTAAGAATCAGCCATTAATACCATCTAGTAAATTGTCTCTAAAAATGTTTAGAAAATGTTAATTACATATATTACTCATTATTTTTATGAACAACATAAGAAAAATGTATTTTCTCAAATGATGTCAGTTTCATTGCTACTACATTTTTAATAAAACCTAATTAAGGAATTATTTCCATTAAAAAATCGTTGCTCAGCTATTACCCAGTCTAATTCATTAAGACAATTGCTAACAACATCCAGAGATTTGTTATCTAAGCCCATTACACATTCTTGTTAGATTACTTGTCTCCTTCACTTATCTTTCTTTCGCCAGTCTTGAGACATGTTAAACTAGCGGGGGAATTTTTCGACTGTCTAAGATAAATTCCACCCTTCTTGAACGTAGTATAACTTTATAATGACTGAAACTTATTCTATGAGATAATAAAATTAAGCCATTACCTATAACAGTTTTTAATAGATTAAATATTATATATAAAATTGATTAAATCCATAATAAGATGCAGGGCATTAACCAAGTGAACCGAATCATATACCGGGGTTTTATGTAGAATAAAAAGTATTAATAATGCTCGAAGCCGTCTATGTTATTACGAAATTGACTATGCACAGGATGAAGAAGCATGCTGAAATACGGGAATACATGTCAAAGTTTTTTATGATAAATGAATTTGTGATATTTACCTTCACGAATATGAAGGTCAATATTGAAAAGTTGAAAACTTTTGGTGTACCATGGAAACTAGAAATAACTTACCTAAAGGGATATTTATGGAAAAAGTGAAACTGGAAAAGGATATTTGTAGAAAAAGTGAAGATGGTGGGGAAAGAGTCACATATATTAGAAATTCAGGATGCTATTTTTGCCATTGTTAAATTAATAAATGGCAAAAGAATCTGAAGCATGGAAAATACAATAATATCAGAAATGATCACTTGAACATTTAAATTCAAATGTTGAAGTGTAATAAATTCTATCTAAATCTAAGCCTTATTATAATAAGATCTCGTGATTTCATTATGAAGAATTAATATTTCATGATTTCATTAAGAGAAGTACAACTCTTAATATGCGCTACTATGGCAGAAGAAGAAGATCGTGGAAGAAGATGAGTGGATTCCTAGCTTTGTTGTAAGTTACGATGCAATGATTGTCGAAATTACGTCTAATAAACCTAAATACTATGTTTCGATTGTTATCGTGCATTCCATTTATAATGATAATGGCAATTGTAAGAACACATATTTACCTATTCAAGAAAAATTAAATTTTGCTAATAGTTTCTCAACAAATATCCACTGAAAAGGTACTGTAAGGTTGTCAAAAGTAATTGACAAAATTAGTAGATTATTTTAATTCAAAAATACATTAAATTTACCTAAATTGAGAAATAACCTAAGTAGCAGAAATAACAGATAAGGGGTACGAAATAATCTTTAAAAATAAATTTAGATACTGATCTGAATAGCGTGGTTAAAATCATGCTAATCATCGAAATTAATATACATCACATTAGAAAAAATAATGCTCCAGCATCAATGAAATTACATATGGAGGACGTCGTTTTATGGATATAGTATGCGCGTATAGGACATGCCATTTTAATGATGAAAATGTTATGAATCTCTTAAGTTGATATAATAAAAATGTAAAGTTGACAGATGAGAGTGATTTGTATAAATGTGACATTTGTGGAAAAGGGAAATGAGTGCATTACCATATTTCAGAATCAGGGGGCCATGTAATGGGAGTTCATAAATTGTATACTCTGACATTGCGGGAATGAGAAATGCGTCTGTTGATTATGCAAAATTGTAATAATAAGTCAGGATATTGTAAAAATAACGTAATGATATCGTGGAGGGAAGCTTCCGTTTAAGCGAATGTTAACAGTTAGTTAATAGTAGTAATTGCAACAAGATGTAACCGCTGAAAAAATGAATAGAACCTGGATTGAGATTACTAAATGTATAATTTTATCAATGTAATGCAAAATTTTACTACCAGAGGGTAAACATTCAAACTACACTAATAAGGAGTTTATACTCCAACCCATCTGCAAATGTCTTATATAATAAGGACTAAACAAATTAGGTCAAAACAGCTATTCTCCTGGCTATATGCCAAACGTTGAGCGCTGAATTACATAACAAAATTTGTCGTATTTTTGTCTAACAGAGTTATCACTAAAAATACAGTGATTGTTCCAAAACCACCAAGAAAGATGCAAAGTGTCACCTATCTCAGGATATCCTTAACTGCAGACCGGTCTCGACCTTTCTATCTTGGGTCTCGTCAGTGCAGTGTAAACGAGTATAACTTCGACAGATAAAGCTCACATCTAATAGACGTTGCTACATTCCACCGCAGTAGAACGTACCAAACGCCATCTCTTGGTAGTTTCGAACAATCTAAATCGGAATGCGGTGGAATGTAGCAACGTCTACTAGATGTAAGCTTTATCTGTTGAACCCACTGACGAGACCCAAGATAGAAAGGTCGAAACCGGTCTGTAGTTACCGATATCCTGAGATAGATGACAGTTTGCATCTTTCTTGGTGGTTTTGGAACAAACACTGTATTTTTAGTGCTAACTCTGTTAGACAAAAATACGACAAATTTTGTCATGTAATTCAGCGCCCGTCCTTTGGCATATAGCCAGGAGAATAGCTGTTTTGACCTAATTTGTTCAGTCCTTCTTATATAAGGCATTTGCAGATGGATTGGAGTATAAACTCCTTATTTCTGTATTACGAGTATACTTTTATCATCAGAATATTAATAAGTTTTTGGACGGGCACTGTAATAACTCTACATGTTCCGTACCGAACTACCTCCATGTTCCTTCCTACCTGCCATCCTCTTCCTTATATCCTACCCTACGCCCGTGTGCGAGTGCCGCCTATGTATAGTTTAGTGCGGCCAAGCTGGATCGCAGGAGGATAGAATCATATCAACTACAGACAGTAAGATATCGTGTGCATTCCGGGCAAGCCAACGTATCCTATCAAAGTAAGTCCCGTTATTTGCTTATTATCCGTACCAATTATCCCTGCATCTGCAGGTGGTCCTTCAAGTTCGGTATCGAATATCATAACTAGCAATTATCACACACTACATGTGTGTCAAATCGTTATTCAACCGATAGATTACAAGATAAAATGCCTTATGAGAAATACTGTGGAACAACTGTATAACTCATTTGCAGAAATGTTTTCTTTTTGTTAATATGTTTTAGATGAAACATCAGCAAACGGTATATTTGGAACTGATAATATGAGAAGATTATAGAGTTGTGGTTATTCATTAAAATAAAATAGTAATAGCAAGAGTTATACGGTTCTATGAGAATAAAATAGAATATGAAAACAGTAGTAATAATAAAATAGAAGAAAACAATAGACCTAAGATAGTGGAAAGGAATTTTAGCACAAAACAAAAAAATTTTGTTTTGGGATATCTGATTAACGGACAATGTGATGAAACGTGTTATTGAAATATTTATATTGGAAAGGGCATTCATCTAGGGTTCACTAGACGAATTTAATATAGTGGTATAAATATTTCTAGAAGTAGTCCAGCAATGAAATGATACTTGAGATACTGTTTGAAACTAAATGTAATATAGTTGACGGTATGTATTAACACCAAAGTAAATATAATATAGACAAAACAATACGGATATAATTATAAATAATAGTAATAAACTATTTATTAAATTAAATATAATTTATATAATTTTGCTAAAGCTTCTAGATTTAACAACTAAAGCAATAAGGGTATTGATTGCTCTGACTGCCGAATTAGAAATACATCAACCGAGTATTAATACGGCGTATTTTAACTCGAAAAAGAAGCATAATAAATAACTACGGTAACACATACTTTTAAATATAATTTTAAATTCTTCTGCCTATATCCGTAACATTAGAACTGTTTGATATTTTATATCGAGTATATTATTTTGTTTGTATTCCAGTTCTCTTCTGTTTATTTAAAAACGTACGTGAAATATTCTGTCATGTAAATCAAAATAGTAAACAATGAAAAAAACTTCGTACAGAAGGTAATATATTCGATTAATGCAGTATGACTAGTAAGAGTGACTTGACTTGTTGTTATTGGTCTGTAATTAATAAATATATTCTTATTTATCCCATCTTGCTGAAACAGATCGTATTTTTGAAGTCTTTTGGATATTGGGAATTGTATAAGATAGCAAACACAGATTAATAAGTTTTATTAATAGGCAAATACCACGTCATACTTACATAATAACAGATTCGCTGGATTATTTTCTTCGTTTCAAGTGAATAAAACTCGTTTCTTAAAATAGATATATATCGGGTCCCGCAACAGGATTGAATGGTTTTGAATAGGTTGCTGTGGAAATACTGTTTATTCGACAAACGTCAAATAGTGGTAAAATTGTATTATCGAAAGGTTTGTGTTACAATGGCAAATTGGCCAGTCAATCAACTGGTCTCTACTGTTAAATCATTTATCCTGACCCAGTCCAGCGTACTTTTTCCAACCCAGAGGCATTTTCGTCGTGAATTTAATTTGCCAGTACGCGCTGAAGTCCCATGAAGAAATACAATTTTGAGATGAGATAGAGATTTCGACGAAAGGAACAGTGTAGCTTCAAAATTTGTCGGAGGTACACACGTACAGTTCGTACACAATGTAATATTGAAAGAGCCAGAGTAGCCGTTCAACGGAGTCCACAACGTTCTGAAATTCAGCACTGCGAATTTCAGAGCGAAGTATGCGACGAATTTTAAATATGGATTTTATCCGTATACAGTACAGATAGTCCAGAGGATGAACCCTGCTGATAAAGTTAATCACCTCAATTTCTCCAGGCAATTTCTTGAAACATTGAACAATAATGCAGGAATTCTTAATAAACTGATCATCTGACGAAGTTCACTTCCATATCAGTGGGTATGTTAATAAGCAGAATTTTTGCTACTGGGCAGAACACAACCCAAGAGAAGTGCATGAACACCCACTTTATGACCAAAAAGTAACGGTGTGGTGTCGAGTGTGCAGATTTGGTGTGATTGGGCCATAACTTTTTGAAGAAAACGGCCACACCGTTACAGTCAACGTTGAGATGTTGAAAACATTTGTGGCTGTGGAATTTCAAAGAATGGACTAATATGAAGTATGGTTTCAACAGGACGGCGCCACAGCGCATACAGCTAGACGGTCCATTGCTGTTTTACAGCGTATGTTACCGATTCGCCTAATTTCAAGGTTTCGCGACTTTGCATGACCCGCAAGATTACTGGATCTGACGGTCCCGCATTTTTCTCTGCGAGGATTCTTAAAGTCCAAAGTGTACTCTATCCGTCCTCAAACACTTCTGGAACTCAAAAAAAGGATTCGTGAAGAGATAAATTCGATAAACGAAGATTTACTCAGACGCGTTATGTTCAATTTCAGAAATAGATTGCAGCAATGTATAGAAGTAGACGGTGGTCATCTTAGGGATGTGATCTTTGCAAACTAAGTATTGTAAGAAATTTACAGAATTGTGTTTTTAGTTGTAATAATAATTAGTCCAAATATATTCTTTTTTTCTTAACAATGGCCTATTAAAAACCTTTCAATCCTGTTGCCAGACCCTGTATGTTCAACATTTTTTATTTAAATCTATAATATAGGGAAAGTTATGTATGAAAAATGCCATTATCAAGGTGCCTCCCTTCACGCCACTGTATCTTCTCAACGTCGCTGCTGGATAACAATAACTCACCGACATAATGCTGCTTCAATTCTTTGAATTTCATCGCGAATTCTGGATTTCCTGAAACAGATAGATGAAGACTCTACTGAATAGAGTCTTAAGAGTATCAGTGTATACTTTATATTTCAAATAACCCCTAATAATAAGGAGAAATCTATCGGCGTTAAATCGGGACTTCTGGGCGACCAATTAATGTGTCCCTGCTTAGATATTACTTTTCTAGGGAAAATCGCTCAACGGTTTCCATTAATAAGTTTGCAGTATGGGCTGTAGCCACATCTTGTTGAAACCATTCGTCCTCATCAAACCTCATATTCAATAAACTCCTCATATTTAACAAACGAATGAGGAAAACATTTTCGGACATGCGCTAAATTTCGGTTTACTTTTCCGGGCACCATAAATACCAACTTAAGATATATGTTCAACTAAAAATGTATTATTCCCATCCATTTCGAATTGGTTAGAAATAATTACTTGGTTATAGAAAATTATTTCAAAAGAGTAGCAAAAGTATCTGCTATGCTCTGTAGTTTAGGGAGGACTTAGAGAAGAGAAGTTACACACGTTTTGCATTAATGGTGGCCAAATTTTTTATGAGAGGTCATGAAAAAACAATATATAACAAAGGTAAAAAATAAAAAAGTACAATGATATATTAAACATGCGTTCATTATTCATAATAGTACTTACTTTCTTCATTACTGGTGAGTTTGCTTCAAGCAAGTGAATTGAATTGAAGGTGTTAACTTAAATTCAGTTCGCTTGGTTATGAATTAATTTATCACTTCACTGTTTACAATAGCGAGCATTATATTACTTATGATTAATCTTACTAAGATAAGCTTAAGACTAAGATAAACTTAGAAGTTTATCTCCTAGGAGATAGAGATAGGTAAACAACTACGTTGATAATATCTTGATATTTATCCCTGTTCTTGTAAATACATTCCGAAATCCTTGGTATGAAGATAACACTCACGCATCTTTCCATAATACACCAAAACACAACTTTAATCATCTCCAGATGATGCCAACTTTGTAGGCGAAATGCGCGTCGAGTGTACTGTATAGTGTTTTGGTGATTTGTGGAGAACTACGTCAGTATTATTTACTTAGACCAGGCTATTTACTGCACACCTCGTGGACGGTCCGATAGAGACTTGTTTCTATTCTTGACGACCAGTATATTTTTTTGATATTTCATCTTCAATCGTTGAACACAAATTCATTGAGAATAATGTGGATTTACTTTCCCTGATTTCTGTCATACCCCTGCGAGTTTCCGCTTAATTCTGCGTTAAATAGCAAGATATCCTCACACGGACCATTCATTTTAAATTAAAATACGCGTGGAAAACATGTTATGTATAAAGGGAAATGAAAGTGAAGGGCATTTGAGCATAGGTTTATTTATCTTTTCGCTTTATATCTGACGAGTCAGTGTCTCCCTGGACCATTTTCTCTATATGCGAACATTAATATTTCCATCCATTATTTGTCTTATCCCCATATCCACTGTATTTAATTTAACTCATAGATACGTGTAGAACGACACATGAACCTTTTTTATATGAATTCTTTATAATACCATAACGAATTCGTGCCGTAAGATACAGTAAGTTCATTACCTGAAACAGTTAGAGGTGTTTTCTCAAAAGGATTAAACATGGTAAGTTTACAAACATAATCAGCTGCTAAAATTGCCTTTTTGACAATTGATGATAAAGTATTTTGAGTACATGTAAGAAGAGTTTGGCAGTTCTTTTTTGGAAGTCTAGAAGTTTCAACACAAAATTAGGCTTCCTGAAATATATTCGGTGTAGACTTGTTCAGTCAATTCAGTATAATTAAATATACTGACAGTTGAAAAGAAAAAGAGTTATCTAGTTAAATGTATTCCCAGTAGAAAGATGAGAATTATATATTGCGATTTCATCCTCATTTGGTATCGTCAGTGTAGTGCACTCAATACTCGACGTTTTGCCAACTACGAATTCACTGAAATCAATGACCTTGTAATAAATAATTTACTCAATACAGACATATGTATCTTTAACTCTGAAATAAAAAGATGTCGAGAAATATAAATGTGGTGGCTGTAGAGACTATAGTCGGCATCTTAATATAAGACTTAGGATGAGGATGCTGTTCCGTATTCTACACTTTTCTATGGAGCTGAAGCATAGACTCTCAAAAATAATCACACGAACAAATTATAAACCTTCAAAATATGGCGCGACAGAAGAATGTGGTGTATACATTTTTCTAATTTATTATTCAAGGGGAGATGAGCGGAAAGAGGAATATTTATAAATGTCGCGTCTTGCTTCAAAACTCTAAGGTTCTTGTTTGGTTGTAACAACAATCAACTACTCCGAGATACCCTGTTGCACTATAAGAAGAAAAAGAAGAAGAAGTAGAGAGCACAGTTTTCAGCTAGAGAGTCAATATATATTGTAAAAGTCGGTGTAAGTTATAGATAGTTGTAAAAAATAATTGTGGCTCCTGTTGTATGGGTAATAACTCTGTTACCACAGCAACTTGTTCAGTGAGTAAATAATCTTCATTTCTATTGTTACAGAAGTATTTCTTATTGGTTCTTTAAGTTTTAGTATACCCGATAAGCTGGAAGAGTGCGCATAATACATCTTTACAGTGATTTAGCTGGGAGGCATTTATAAATTTGATTCAGCCGTTGGTTAAGAGTTTGTTAGTAATAATTATTAGTGAGACATTCCGTAAAACTTCCATAACTGTAACTCTAACATTATCTATATATATATATATATATATATATATATATATATATATATATATATATATATATATATATATATATATATATATATATATATATATATATATATATATATATTATATATATATATATATATATATATATATATATATATATATATATATATATATATATATATATTATATATATATATATATATATATATATATATATATATATATATATATATATATATATATATATATATATATATATATATATATATATATATATATATATATATATATTATATATATATATATATATATATATATATATATATATATATATATATATGTGTATATATATATATATATATATATATATATATATATATGTATATATATATATATATATATATATATATATATATATATATATATATATATATATATACATATATATATATATATATATATATATATATATATATATATATATATATAATATATATAAAATTGTTTAAGCCATTAACCGTACGTATAACCATACATATGGTCCGTAATTTACTATCCGTAATTTAAATTTTATTTGACCTAAGGATTATCAAAATACACACGGTTTTCATTATGATCTTCCAAAAAATTTTGAATTATCCAAAAAAAAAAACATATGTATTTATATATTCGCGTACTTATATATATTCACATATTTTTCTTATTTAAGCATATACATATTTATAAAACCACAAACTAAAAGTTTAAGTACTGGTAAAATTTTGACTGACTATCAATCTCTCATGGAAGATAACCATTCCATGAGAGATTGATAGTTATTATTCACAATTATTTCACGGCTATGTAAACAGTTTCACATAAGTTTCATCCTAGTCCTTAGTAGATTTGATTATACAGGGTCCACCAGGGAGGTTATGGTGTTTTTGAGACGACTTCTATGCTCGCCTGCGTGTGACGAATGTTTTCAGGATGGTTGATATCTACTCGTCACGGGATGCCATTCCAGTGGCCATGGAGCCGTTTTCTGTGGCACATCGTGTGTTTATTTACAACACTTTCATTGAAACTGGTCGTTCTGTGGTACTCACAGAGCGACGACTTCGAAACCATTTTAATGTTGATCGGCATGGTCGCTAAGGTCGGCATGCTGGGCACGGTCGACTCGGAAACAGCTGAAGCTCATTCCGAAACCATAACGTGCGAAATTGAAAGGATTCCTCGTGCCATGCTCGAAAAGTGTATGGATGGCTTTGCCACCTGTGTACAAGTATGCCTCGACAAAAATGGACACCACCTAACTGATGTGATTCCCCGAAGTTGACTTATGTTATGTATTCTTCAATGGCAATACACGACTAATGTATAAAAATTATAAATTTTAAAATTCGTTCAAAAATAAGCTTGCGTCATTCTTTTCAAAAACACCATACCTTCCTGACAGACCCTGTATATCCAAACATAATTCTCTCAACAAGAAAGAAATCGATTATCATCATCATCAATTCTTAATGATGGTGATCCCACACGGGATGCTTGAGCGATTTTAATAAATAGAAGTTACATTGCAGACACATACAATTAAAAAGAACTATTAGAGCTGGTAAAAAAACTGGTGTCACATGGAAAGCTTTCATGAAGAAACACTCTATATAATCGTATGCGGTTGTAAACTACGCAAATTACTTTATTTTAATTTACTTGGAGGTCTTAGTCTCGAATACTGATACAAATTGTATTTCGTAATCCTGTTAAAATCAGTGATTAAATTAAAGCTAAGATTTTTGTGAGGATTTTGCAGAAAAAAAGGGCGTTTGGTACGACGGATGAATTTTATGGCCGAATTTAAGCCCAAAGGACACTGTCAGACATATAATATGAATAATACATAAAGCCTCAACATGGACCTTTACTGGTTTTAAATCCTACTAGGACATAAAAGTACAAATGCAGGCATGATGTATTAAGCCGTAATTTGTGGTAAATAAACCATTCTAAACCTTTTTTAATTAGGTAAAAACAGACTTAGTGATATAGGGTGCTTCTGAATTTACAGAAACCATCTACACATAATATATCATAAAATATAAACAAATACTTTATAACGAAAAGATTAAACCGTCACCTTCAATATCAAGTGTCGAGATAAAAGGATCTCTTTTCTTAACTCAAATGGAATCCACACTACCCAGAGATCAAAAATTATTTGAACAAAGGTTATCATGAAATGCAAAGCGTCTACTCTTTTGAGTAGACGCTTCTACTCTACGTCGTCAATAACATGCATTGTATCGTATCGTATTATTTCTAGGGATAAAATAATAATGAATTTCAAGTTTGAAAGTTAATAACGTATTTGTTACGTAAAACTAATAACGTATAAACAAAATGGCAGCCAATATTACTAATGTTAATAATGGTAGTACTGAATATCAATGTTCAATATGCAATATTTTACTTATGTAATAAATGGTATTTCATATTACGGATTAAGTGTTATTATTTAAATAACCTTAGAATATAGTTTAAAGGCCGTGAGAAAATTATATCATTTAACCCACCGTCCTTTTAAAAGCCGAAGTACTGTTTTCTTTATTATTTCGCTTTAAACAGTTTTTAAGAGATGACGATAAGTGAGTTAGTTTCTCTTAACATGTTTTAAACAACAATTGAGCTGTAGTTAACAATTGTGTTAAACATCAGTATCAGAAATAATAATTTAAATAGAGATTTTATTCTGCTACAGGACATAGCTAATTGGAGGTAAGAAAAAGCATTGTTTTTCTGCTACTGTACTGAAAAATATCACTTAAGTCGTTGAAATGGACTGTATATAAGCATACCGGTAAATATTATGTTAAATGTTGATGTCTTAAAGGCAACAGGAATGAATTTGTTTGTTGTACTTTTAAAAGGACAGTGGTAATATGGACTACTGTGTAATATATTCCAGCTATTGGAAGATACCGTTAAAACTTTGTGAGGTATTCGAAGAACTCGACAATCTTGAGAGTGAAATAACAATATTTCCGCCCGAGAATGTTAACGGGAAAGTAACCGATGAGGCTTCTGGAGAGGAAGTCTCTATGAACAACTTGCCTGGGAGTCAATTAGGGCAGAAGTAGAAGCTATTTTGCCAGATAGTTGCGACAAACTGTGGGAAATAAATGATGAATGTGCTTTACCCACATTTGATGGAAAACGGATATATGAATGGGACGATTAGGATAAATTTCTTTTATCTACATTTATCAAAAGACCAAGTGTTGCTTTACAATTTTCTGAGAATATTCAAACCAACTATCCAGATGGCAATTTTCACATATATTTTGATAATTTTTTTACCACCCTTCGTTTTACTAGATGAACTAAAAGGCATGAACCTAAAAGCCGCAGGCATAATTCGAGAGAATTGCATAAGCAAGAATTGTCCCATAAGCCATTACTCAAATCGTAAAAAAAAGAACGTGGCGTATTTGAATTTTCTTCTAGTGACACCAACATTATTATATGTAAATGGACATGGAAATTGCACTTGCCTTGTTAGAAACATACAAAAAACCTATCAGACGGGGACTGAGTAAATAATCTGGACATCTTCGTGAGCATTCAAAATATGACCGTTTAGATAGCTTAATTTTTTATCAGCATAAGCAGATTCGCTTCGCTGCATTGTTTGCCACAAAAAGTGTAACCTTTTGTGGCAAACGATATATATATATATATATATATATATATATATATATATATATATATATATATATATATATATATATATATATATATATATATATTCTCCTTTTCGTTTCGCCCTCCAAGTTTTTGTAGTAGTACATATTACCACCGTCCTTTTAAAAGAACACCATTTTTTTCTTAGTTGCCGAATTTTAATAAAAGGAAACTTCCAAAAATTTTACTTTACTTTTCATACCCTTTACTTAAAATGACAAATTTGTTATTTTTGCTGAAAAAAAGTTTTAGTAATATCTGGGTTAATTTAGTTTCCTAATCAAAATGTCAATATTATTAAGATTTCCGAACCAATGTAAGAAGAATAATCCGGCTAAAAGCATGCGACAATTAGGAAGACTTATCCACAAGGAACAAAAATAACTCTGCTAGGGGCTGAGAAAAGAATAAATTATCAAGGAAAATGTGTTGAGTGCACAAAAAATACTGATTAAAATTCCCCCAGTACTGGTGCCCTAAGTATATTTAGTAGTATTCATGTAAGAGAATTTAATATAAAATTTAATTTCTTTTCAGTTAAAAATAAAATAACAAATTATATCGTGTATACCTATATACACAATATAATGCATATATTGAAAATGACAGTTGACAGTGATAGTTGCGAAATTCTTGAATATAATTTGTGAAGTATGCATTATGGGTTTTGTATTTTCGAATTACTATTTTTATACCTACCAGTAGTTCTTAGTTATTTTAAATCTACTCAATTTTTCTGTATGAGTCCCGAAGATTAAATATGTTGATAGATTTTCCTGCAGATTTTATGCGAAATCTCCAAAAGGCTAGGTTTCTTATAGCTGATAACTGTTAACGACGTAGTCTACTAAATAATAAAAATGTTGTAATGTCTTAAAAAATTTTTTGTGTTCCAGAGAAATATCGAATGATAAAATGGTTAATTTAGCTAACATTAGAAATAGACAATTTAGATAACGGTGTAGTAATTATACACTATGGCCCATAAATATAAATAAATTCATTTTCTACATTAAGTTAAAATAGTTTGTCAAGTGTATCAACAGCATAATAATGAAATAACTTTTTTTGGTTTCTGATTTACTTGAAATAATAATCAAAGCATGACAACTCAACAATAAATGATAATAACTGATCTCATAAAATTATAGGGTCGTAAAACCACATAAACAATGCATCTCATAAATTAGACAATCACTCAAATCCAAGGCCAAAGGTACCAAGGTGGGAGGTACACCTTGAAACAATGTAAACGTCACCCGTTTTCACCAACATTGTCAGTGCTAACACTTGGAATAGAACAAAGCTCTTAACTTAGTCTTAAAGGATTTTAGAGCCTAGGTTTGCTTTTCTCTATGCAATCACAATGAATTACAAGTTACTTTATATTATTATATTAAATCTTATTATTAGGATTTTATTGTAAATCAGAAGTATAAGCTGTAAGTAAATAATACACATATTTTATTAATAAACTTGTGTCAAATTAGTCGTGTAAATATGTATGTGCAGTTAAATATTAAATTATACTTATTTTTAACCATAAATCAGGTATATAATAAACATATTCCTTACTCATGAACTACAGTGTATAAATTTACAAAACAAAGAAGTAGGAAATGCAAGCAGCGACAATAATTCATCGCTTTTATTATTAAACTTATGAACCATTCTAGACCTGGATTCGGAACCAAGTATTTCCGGTGCATGTTTAGAAGCAGTTAATATTAATTAATACTAAATTAACCTTATCGGTTAGTGTATAGTTGATAAAATGGGTGTATAATATCATAAAATTGAAAAAGGAGGAGAAATACGTGACGACTAGAAAATATATAATAAACATACTGATAAAGCCAAGCTGCGAAATACAAGGAGTAGAGTAATTTAGATTTTCTTTTGTCTGATTTTATGCCCGATAACTTACCTATTGTGAAATAATTAATTGAGTAAAAGTTCTAGAAATGAAATGGGAAATTCTGGTTGAAACGCAAATTTATTAAGTTTACGGAATAATTGAATACCCTGGAACAACTCCTCAATTAATTGCGTCGTTAAAAGAAAATCATACTTTCTTTCTTTCAAAATCCTTTCACATTTTTGTGGTTATGGTAGATATTGACTGAATCGATAAATATAAACAACTGTCATACAAGTTACAACTATTTGTTAGTATTACAATTACAACTATAATATGATGTTAATGATCAAAATACTCAAAATCGAATCGATGTCGTTTTAGTCAGAATGGAGCTGTGGATTAACCAGTATTGTGTGTTTCTGATAAACCAGTTTTTACTATACCCCGGGCCCTGTTCGTATAGTGCAAACTCCGGAGACCATCGAAAATGTGAGAGCAGCAATTTAACAGAACCCACGATGTTCAGTAAGGAGACAAGGCAATGCCTTACAAATTTCAAGTCGAAGCCTTCGTAGAATCTTGCATATGGACTGTCACTTTCATTCCTATAAAATTTTGGTCGTCCAGGAGTTCTGGCGTAAGCGATCTGGACCTGATTAACCACGGAAGCGTTTACCCTTATTCCTCTCAAAATGATGAACATTACACAGTTACGATTATATTAACACTTTAATGACCATGTGTACCAAATTCAGCCACAGTGAAACTTTCTCGTAGACCACGTGGCCGCATTTTGTCACATCTTTTGGTTTTGTATTTTCGATTGTGGCCGTATGAAATGCACAGTTACATTGAAAAGGCATTGGAGAACGATCCGTCCGGTCCCGGGTAAACACTTTTTTGCATCAGATCAGGTTTTCCTCCGATTGTAGGCGAGTTTTTTAGTTAGGAATATATGTCAATTTTTATGCTGCATGTATGGTAACGTGATTTGTTTTAAACTTTGTTTTAAGTGTAATACCAATTTGATAATGTCGAAAAAGAGCTTAACAGAGGCAAAATTACAACAGATGTTAGAGGAAAGTGATTTTTTTTATTGTGATGACAGTTTATACCATAAAAATTACGAACCTTCGAAAGTGGATGAAAGTAGCTGCGATTCTGTTTCTGATAATAGTTCTAGAGTTACAAATAAAATGAAAATCGCTAAAGAAGAATCACGTAAGTCTAAAAAGTTAAAATTGTCTGGTAATATAGCATCATCCGAGCCAATTCCTTCTACAAGTACACACGAAGTTGAAGTTATGTCAGAAGACTTTAAGTCTAGTTATGTGGAATCGGATAGTAGTTCTGATTTAGCTGGTAATATTCCTCAAATTACACCAAGTACAAAAATTGAGTGAGATATTCCTGATAGCGATAAAGTTAACGAATTTACATTTAACCCTCCACCAGATAATATAAGTCAGAACCTAACAACATGTACTAGACCAGCAGACTTTTATTTTCTATTCGTTGATCAAGATGTTATCGATTTACTTGCTAGAAAGTAAAATAAATATTTTGAGCAAAAACTAATTGAGGGCATCGTTGAAGAAAAAATTAATCCGAACTCTTTGGCCGCGAACTGAAAAGATGTGTCTTCTAGTGACCTAATATGTTTTTAGGAGTGATTCTCTGGATGGGTTTAGATAAAAAGCCAACATTGCGCGATTATTGGAGTAATAGTCTTTGCTATAAAAATTTTGTTGCACAAAATGTGGAATGAGCAGAAATAGGTTTGAATCTATTTTGCATTTTCTTCATGTTGCCGACAATGAAAACCATGATAAAGAAGATAAGTTATTCAAAATAAGTCCATTAGTGGAACTAATGAATACAAAATTTCATAAATGGTGTATTCCACAAGAAAATGTATGTTTCGATGAAACCATGATACCATTTCGGGGTAGGCTTGGATTCCGTCAGTATATCCCCAACATATGCCACAAATATGGACTTAAAATCTTCAAATTATGTCTTATGGGTGAATATACTTATGCAGTAAAATTATATGGTGGAAAGTCGACCAGACCAGGAAATTCCAGTGTTGCTACAGATGTGTAGTGTTGCAGCTTATGGCACCTCTACTAAATAGTGGAAGAACATTAGTAACGGACAATTTTTATACCAGCGTTACATTAGCTCAACAATTAAATGCAGCCATTTGATTGGAACTCTACGTTCCACAAGGAAATTGAACCCAAAGCCTGTTTTATTGCAAAGCAATTCAAAAGTAATTGTAGGAAAATGGAAGGAGAAACGAGAGGTTTTATTACTGACGACTAAAAGTGTCCCAGAAATGGAAGAATTATTGAATATTTCTTGCAAAAGGTATAATAAATGCCATTAAATATAAGCTTGACTCTATACTTTTTCATGGTACTCTTTATTTTTTCATGATATATCGGGGCAGCAACCTTTTAAAAAGCAGCTTTGAAGAAGATACCTGTAATGGTTGATGAAACATTGCTGTGTGAGGCAGATATCATTGGAAACCCACAAGGTATGAACTACACAAACGCAAGCTTAGGAAATCCAGGATATTATATTATCTCCATCAGACTCAAATAAAGATACAACGTAATAATTTAATGTGTTGAAGCTCCTGGATCTCACCTACAAGACGATCATTAAATGGGAGCCTATAGGGTCTATGCAAATGGTAGGAAGCCATAAAATATTCCAGTCTACAAGTATGATAATGACGATTTAATCGAATAAAATGAATTTATTTTTTAATGTATTGCAATTGAAATGAGTCGCATATCATTGATTGACATTAGTAAAATATTATTACATATTTTACTACGAATGCTGTCATAAATATTACCAGATTCATCGGGCAATGAGTACACGAATATGTTCTTCGTGACAAACTTGACAGATATAACCTCATATTCCCGCTATCTTAAATTCCTCCCAACTGACGTTAAGCAAAACGAATGCTATCCGCTGTTTCGCTTTCTTTTCCCGTTTCTTTCTTATAGCCCAATTTATCAATAAACTGGTAAATTTTAACAACCGGATGTATCCGTTTTATTACCCTAGCGAGATAAGAAAATACGCACATTCAGTGTTTTCCCGTTGTCAGACTCCTTAAGCCGACGGAGAGGGACTGGAAAATATCCTCTGAGAAGAAGAGAAGAATATCCTGATAAAGTGTAAGTATTTCGCGAAACACACGTGGCAATAATTTGATTCGATTAGCGGTGGCTTTAGCTTGAGAACTTATGCAGAATTGAGCGGAATCCAAATCTAGATATCCCGATATTTTTGTTTCAAAATCAGTATTCATCGTTGGCATTCACTCAATATTCATAATCGATATTTCATAAATTTAATTTAGGTATTCATTAGTGGATTCGGAAGAGTAGTTGATTAAAGTACCATTATTTTTTTAACGCTTCAAGCGTATTTTACTTTTTACAGTAACTCGGAAATAAAATTTCGACTATATTTCCTGATAGCCAACAAAATTCTATTTATATTATGAAATATAATTTGCTACTAATGCAAATTATATCAGAAAAGGCATTTTTGTAAATATACGGATTGTAACTACTGCCGCTATATATTATACGACACTAAGTAATATATGTTTGAGGTCAACAATCATAAATACTGGTTTTGTGGCCATAAAATTAGATATACTCGTATGATAGCAAATTGTTCTGTGGGATCATAATAAAATACTAGCATTAATAGTTTAATATTAGTTCTGATTCACTGAGATGATGATAATAATAAGCAGAGCGATTCTTCTACCGAACCCCCGACATCCACATGACCACATACAGATACACCTAGCCGGCGCATCTGGGAATCAAACCTAAGACCGAATTATTCCAAGCCAGTAATCTAGGCCTGCCCTAAGCGATTGGTATTATTACTGCAGTTTAATTGAGTAAATTTGATTCTTCTGCGAGGAAATTATGAGATAATTTGCTTTCAGAAGATCTAATCACAAAGCAGCCAATAAAACTCTAGGAATAAAAGAAAGCAGAAAGAGCAATAAACCTTGGTGGACCAAAGATATAGAAGATCTCGTTAAATTAAAAAAAGAACATTATATGAAGTGGATGGGTACAAAAGATCCAGAAGATAAACAAGAATATGAGGAAGTAAAAAGACAAACAAGAAGAATAATCAACTTCAGAAAAAACGGGATGTGGGACAACAAATGCAAAGAAATTGACTCATATATTGGTGGTAGAAAATGTACGGAGTCTTGGAAATTTATAAAATCCGTAAAAAACACAGGTAGAGGTAAAGTTAATATCCAAATAATACCTATACAACAATGGGTTGAACATTACCAAGACCTTCTAACCGAAACAAGAAAAGAACACATGGAAGAAACAACACCGATAATAAGTACTCAAGGAGAAAGAGTCTATATAAGTGAAATAGACATAAGTGAGGCTGTCAGGAAGCTCAAAAATAGAAAATCTTGTGGACCCGAAGGTATCTACGCTGAATTGCTGAAAAATGGAATACCAAAACTATTTAGGTTACTCATTTACATATTTAACGAATGTTTAAATTGACAAGAAGTTAGTAGAATATGGGGGTAGCACACATGATCTCTATACACAAAAAAGGCAACAAGGACAACTGTCAAAACTATAGAGGCATATCAATAACGATCACGGTAAGTCGACTATGTGGAAGAATACTTCGAAATATTATAGAAGAAGAATTTTGTGACGAAGAAGAACAAAGTGGTTTTCGAGCAGGTAGATCCTGTAGTGACAATTTATCTTGCATGAAACAAATCATTGAAAAAAGAACGGCTATAAACCAAGAAACTCATATTTTGTTTGTAGATCTAACAAAAGCGTATGATAATATACCAGTATATAAACTGTGGGAAACAATAATGGACACAACTATAAATCACACACTCATAACGGCAGTACGAAATCTGTATAAGTATTCAAATTCCAAAATTAAAGTGGGGAACAAGCTATCGCGACCTTTGCAAGTTAAAAAAGGTTTGCGACAGGGATGTTGCGTCTCACCCACTTTGTTGAAGGTATACATCAAGAAAGCTCTGTGGAAATGGAAACAGAAATGCCACGGAATGGGGATACCTCTATCAAACCATTTCCACATTATAGTTTGCAGATGATCAATCAGTACTGGCAGGTGACAAAGAAGATCTAGAATACATGACTAGGGAATTGAAAGAAACATACGAGGACAGACCTCATGTCTGTCAATGAACACACAGAAAACAAAATATTTGTGCATAGGCAATGACAAGAGTGACTTACATATCAACGACTTGGAAACAATAGAAGGGTGTAACGAATATAAGTATTTGGGAACTATGTTTGATTCAACGGGAACAGATGATAAGGAGATATGAGCCAAGAATAATTCAAGAAAAAAGAGCAACTGGGTGTTTAAATGGCATTCTATGGAACAAAAACATAAACAAAAGATGAAAATTTAATATTTACAACACCCTAATAAAAAGCATCTTAATCCATGGGGCTGAAACATGGAGGCTTACGGATAGAAATAAGAGGAAGATTGAAGCTGTGGAAATGGATGCTCTGAGAAGATCGGCTGGCATATCGAGAATTCAAAGAATAAGAAACGATGAGGTACTTCGACAAATGGGACTTACAGACACTATAACCTGTGATATTGAAAGAAAACAGCTTATATGGTACGTCCACGTACACCGTGTGGCAGATTCTAGATTACCCAAACAAGCCATGACGTGGATACCAGCACACCGGAGAAAAAGAGGTAGACCAAAGAGAAGCTGAATAGAGGGAATAAGAAAAGCCATGAGTGCCCGCAACCTACAAGACGGCCAATGGGAAGATAAGAAGAAGTGGAGTATAGAAATCGAACAACGTCGCCGAACGTTCTAAACCGAACATATATATATATATATATATATATATATATATATATATATATATATATATATATATATATATATATATATATATATATATATATATATATATATATATAGCAACATTATGTAGATGAAACGATTCCTGATAGTACAACGAAAATATGTGATACAAATTAACCACGTCTTTGGAAAAGGTTGGGGCCTTTAATGCATAAATAAAAACAGTACCCCAGTTTTCAGGAACACCGAAAGATTACACTCAACAATATTCACCGAGTAAATTCACATAATTGAGAATTGATTAAAACTGATCTCATATAATCATCTCTAATATTGCGATGACGCTAACTTGATTAGTGAAACGCGCGTTGAGTAGCGTGAGGTATTGTCTTCTTTGAGGTTTGAGTAGCAGAAAGGCAGTTACGTAAGGAGAGTGTAAAATGTTGCCCATTCGAAATAAAAACGATATAGAATTTAGCCATTATTTTATTGTAAACCTACTGCCATTATTAATTCAGTCTCTTCAGATTCAGAGCCTTCTGAGACAATGCTGAAATATTCGCATATTTTTGTTCTAAATTTTAACAACAGAAATAACATAAATTTATTGAAAATTACATACATTATTTATTTGTAAAGTATTGTAAATTACATTAAAAAATATGCGGTTGCTAAAAACGCTGCTTGAAAGTGAAGGAACAATCCCCACACGTAGTAACCCATATTCCCAAAACTTTGGGGCATGAAACTTTATTAACGAAAATTTTAGCAGCATATCCAGTCGTTTCATGTAACCTCATGAAGATTAAATGTCGTATTTACGTTTTAATAAAAAAAAAAGTTATATAATTACTTAATATCTCCTTACATAAATGGACCAGAGGTACGTAAAATGCGGACACCCTGTATAATGTCAATATATTTTTGTTTACGTATCCAATTCATTTCATATAAATATCCATAAGAACATATTTATTGATGTTACTCCAAACTTTAACCTCTCACTGTGTGTTAGACAATATATGTTTGCATTTCCCAATACAATCAGATTTTATGCTATACTAGCAAGCATAATTATGTGCAGGTCATTACAATATATTTTGCTGCTACAAGGATACAATATGTTAACAAGATTTCAGAGATACTTTGGAATTGGGTTGGAATGATATACGCTTGGATGAAATTAGAAAAAGTTTAACGAAAGCTAGATCTCAGAACCGATATAATTTCAGTTAGAACTCATATAACTAAGTTTCACTATTCAACGTAAAACACCTGAACTTTCAGAAAACGGAGAAACTTATAAGGAGCCTTGCCGTAAATAAATCCATTAAAATATAACCATTCCCAGTATGCAAATTAAACAGAAAATGGGAATTAAGCGTCCTAGGACAATTTTAATTAAATACTGCTCAAAATATTGTACGACTAGCAGCAGTCAATGAGGTTTGTTTTGAAATTAGAAATAGGTATATTATTATAAGTATATACCTATGCCTACATACATACCCTATTCCATGATTAAATATACTTCTCCAAGCTTCTCCATATATTGGAGAAAATTAAAGTAGCACTTAATAATAGTTGTTTCTACATCTTTATGGAAATTTTTTTGAAGAAAAAGTATTTTCTGGGGTGCAAGGAATATTTTTTTAGGAAATGTGGATTTTCTCGATATTTATTGCTATGAAATATTGTCGCAAATCGCTATTTATGTTATTTACTGTTAAATTACATAAATGTAAGATATCTTAGAGAGTTATCTAAAACATTTATTATTTTTATTCTTTTTTTTTTGCGCCGCCACATTCTCATCTGAACGACTGAGGTTCGTAAACGCCTCCGTATGTGATAATGAGTAAGTCGATAACTGTGAGGAAACCTCCTTCTGAGGAAGGATTATAGGAATAAATGTTACTCCCTGATACATCCATTGTGGCCTGTGGTAACAGAAAGATGCGTAATGAAGGCAAAGCCTACGAAGCCAGTAGATTCAATTGATCACAATATATTTATTCAAGATTAATCCAGTTCCGGTTCACAGGTTAATTGGTTGTAGTGAACAGCACAAAAAGGGAGTGACTAGTATATTGCAATATTTCTCTGCAAAGTATGAAACATTTATAGTTTATTTCATCGCTATTTGCCAAATAAAAAATCCCAAATGGCTCTTATCTCATACCGCGGCTAGGCTCAGGTAGACTGCTCCGTTTATCGGTAAGATAAAAGAGCTTTCTATATGGCGAATAGCGATGAAATGAATAGTAACTTTATATATTGGTATTAGCTATAACATAATGTTATGGTTGATGTCATAATCATAAAGAAATTAATCAAATTTAATAAAACCCATAATGAATTCCGTATTTTGCCTAATCTGTAGTGTATTAAAACCAATTACGTAACATCGTTTTATAATAGCTGTTATAAGTACCAAGAAATGACTAATTGTTGTTATTCTTCACATGTCATTCATTCATTTCCACTATATCTGTAATCCCGTCAAATCAAGAAAACGTATATTACTAAAATAGGTGTACGTTACGGATGAAATTACATTAAATGAAATATATATTATATAGTAAAAATTAACACCGTTACTAAGAATTCGATTAATAGGAGCAATTTCTATACATTCTATAAATATTTTTACATTAGTGAAGTCAATATGTTTATACATAAATTTAAAAGAACATATTTTTCAGTATGCGTAGCAGAAATTAATATCAATCAGATATATATATATATATATATATATATATATATATATATATATATATATATATATATATATATATATATATATATATATATATATTCCCTGAAATGAGATGTCAGTATTTTTCTATTTTTGCTACCTTTAAGATTAAGGTATTACAATATTGTTTAGAAAAAGTTCATACTTCGCATAACATTAGTTTCCTCTGGTTTATGAATATCTTTGAAATACATAATATTTAAGGTTACGAAATAGTGTGTATTAAATACGACTTTATATGCTATATAATTATTGTTTTTTGTATATTTTTTTTAGTAATACAAAATAATTAATGAAAATCTGAAGTGACATCAATTTTGCTAAATTATTCTAACTGATCAACTCTTGTGTAAAAATCTATGCTTTTCCACGTTTTCATTTAGTTTTGCTTTTATACTTGCAAGCAACATCCACACAATCACGGTATAAATTATAAGAAAATAAAATAATGTATTGGGTCGATAAAATTTTATAGATTTCTGACATGTTGCTATATCGTGCATTGGTTGTTTGTTTTAGCTATATGATTTTTTTTAATTCTGAGAAATATCACTATATTCTGTTCCTGCTATATTGTTGTAGTAACTCCCTCCCACACTTATAACATCTGTATTATATGTATTATTTAACTTCAACACATCACATAACATATTATTATTCATATATTTTTGATAAATATTCTTAACATAGTGTTAATTTAAAATGTATATTACACCATAACGTAATAATATATATTACTTAGTTTTTTAAGACACAAGTATTTCTTTCATTTTCAAATATAATATTTTAATAATATTTTCCCTTTAGGGGTCCTTTAGTCCTAAAATATAAATAGCTACCGACATCTTTTGGATACATATAGAACCAAGTTGAAATCAATAATACCTCTGCATACGAACGGCGAGGATTTTCCGAAGGAACTAAATGAAACGAAACGAAAACTTTAACCAAAATCCCCACGCTTACTACTTTCTATAAAGATGGCACGAGGCGTATTAAAACCTTATATCCTTTACCATACATAGAACTTAAATAACTCCTGAGAATGAAATGTAATTAAGGAATACTAAAAGCTAATCTGTTATACATGAAGTTTTATTTTGTATGTGAAATACAAAAATTAAAGGCCTTTTACAGTTTAAGTAGTTAGCTTGTGTAGCAAGCACAAAGTCTGAATAATATAACGCTATATTCCTTCAAATTATTGTACATCAGTACATCATCCTTCAAATTAAAAATTTAATATTGATTTAGATCATCGTATGCCAAAAGGTCATCCATCAGTATCATAAAAGAATAAGGCTTTGATGAATTTATTATTGAACTGAGCCTTCTTTAATCTATAGGAGATCTGGCGCTATATATTCGAGATTAAAGTTTTTCCATGCAGGTAACTTTTGTAAAATCAATTGATTTAGCTCTCAGTGGCAACAAAAACCTTGTAAAGCAACATAAACATTGTACCTGATATATATTTCACTAACCAAGTTGACATAATTAGCGGATACTTACGTCTGATTACATTTCTTGGTCATCTGGAACTGGAAAGTTAGTTTTCTGGCTTTTGTTTCTATTTTGGTTTGACATTAAAGGGTTCCAAATCACTTCAAGATTTACAGGACCTTAATGAATCTTGGAACAGCCTCATTCTAGACCTCATGCTTTTATATTATTACTATGATTTGTTCTAAAATATCTGAGTCAGATATATAGAAATATTTCCTAAATAAATATGTTTATTAAGTGCTACCTCGGAGTTGACAAGTGACTGACACAAGATATCAAAACTGCCCTTTTATAAAGGGCAGTTATTAAGAAAACAAAACCCAAACCGATATTCAATTGAAAAACATTCCGAGAAATGCCAATAAATCAATGTTTAGCTATCATATGTTACCTTAGTGTAATATAAAATTTTGATGAAATATACCACTTCTACAAATCATTATCCTAAGTGATTGTAATCTTATGAGTAAATTTCAAATATACTTTACTAGAATAATAAGCATTAAAATCTTCATAGCGGTACAAAAATAATTATAAAACGAACTACCATAGCAGAATATGTAGTACAGAAATGACTATATAATTATGTGTATATTTTTTTTACGACGCCTACAAAAAATTTTTTATTTATAATTGGATACAGTGGATACTAAAACAGCTATTACACTAAAGTTACTGAAAGAAAAATGAAAGGAAAAAATTTCTTTAAAATAAAAATAAAAAATAAGAACATTCTGTGATTATAATTGAAAAACTGGCGAGTGCGCCAGTTATAATTCGTTTAATTGAAAACCAATGTCAATTGGAAGTACAAATAGTTGTCTTACATTAAATTATTACATACGTTTAGAACTTTAAGGGAACTCTATTATATAGTCTACACGTTGTCATTTGTTAATTTTAATATGTTTGCTGAATAAAAAATACTTATAAAATGACTATGTGAAAATTTTCACATCAAATTTCACAGTTAGTTAGGATACAATAAATTATTATTAACATGTCTTAAAATGCGTGTTGAAGATACAAGTTCGAGTATGACAAGAGAATGTAGAGAAATTGCTTGTGTTGTATTAAAACAGGTACATAAAATAATAATAAAGTAGAAACGCAGATGTTTTACTTTAATTATTTCGTGTATATAAATGAACTGTTGTTTCTTCTAACTGCCTGAGCATCCATCTAATCTATCTAAGCATCTAACTCATCTCTTTGTCCTTGTTCCTATGCGCAACCTTCCCATCCAATCTTTATTCAATACTAAATACAAATAAAATGACGTTAATTGTGATGGCAGTCAACTATTTTACACTGTCGACAATGTTTCAAGGAGAACATCATTTTTATTAGTAGCTTAAAATATTCTAAAATTATAAAACAAACTATTACAGGACATTTATAGTTGTTAAACTATGACACAATTAACCTTCTTACTGAGTATAATAGGTTCAGTAGAATAGTAAAACAGATATTCTTTGTAAATGGAATGGTTTGTTTAAAAATTTAAGTGTTTTAACTAAGTTTTTAATAGTAATTCACAATTATGAGATAACCCGATATGTATTTTTACACTATTGCGTAAAGATTTCGTTTAACATCATGCAGGTATTTATGTTTCATGGAAATGAAGTAACAAAAATAACAAACATATTTTTTATGTCTATCATGTCTATATTATTTACTTATAAATAGGAATATATTAGTGTTGTTAATAATATAGCATTATTAACATATAATGTAGTATGTGAGTACTTAAATAATTAGTTTTCGAGGTAAATCATAAAGCCTAGCTAAAATTGCGGGTTTTAAATTTTTAATTACAATAAAAAAGTTGTTTATGTATAAGGTGATTTACGTCTAAAAAATAATCAAAATACACGTTCTACTGACAAAAGAGAGCTTAAAAAATATTGTGATAAATTAATAGAACAATAACGCTTGATATGTGAATATAATACTACTGTATGTTTGAATATGAAGTTTATGAATGTAAATTATTTAGAAGTATACACTACTTGTACGAGTATTATATATTCCGATAAGAATAAAACATGTAACCTCCAAGTACACTCTATTTTAAATGCTTCTTGGTTTTATTTTCAAGTAATTGTCACAATTGTATTGTAAAATCACTTATTTACATTAAATTTTCATTCATGACAACTTCTTGTGTAGTATTAATATGGATAGTAGGAACTACTACTGACTTCGATAGCTCTTCCTTTCTTGAACTTGGGTGGACAGGGGATTAGTGGAAATGCTGGCGGCGTCCTTTACATGGTCCAGTATTCTGGGTGCTGAGCGCCTAGAGCGCTTCATCACCCCCGGTGGGTAATTGCAAAACGCCCATCTATCGCCATCCTGTCGGCAGAGGTCCGGTCACTGTGTGCATTTTTCATGCTTGTCTGGCACTTTAAGTGTGTTCTTTGAGACCTTAGTCTGATGACTTGGCCTTCTTGAATGTTGGGATGGACCCCAGGTAGGCGCACAGCGCTTCCGACTTCAAATATCTATGTCCTACGCGGGGTATTGATCTCGTATTCATGTTGTCCGAAAAGTCCGCAGGTTTCCAATGAATCCTGGAAAATCAGCTTCCTTGCATTATGCTGCTTGTAGTCTTCGTAGAGCTGTTACCAGGGCAATGAGTTCCTTTTCTTGAATAATTTTATGTGAAGACTGACCACACAAAACTTTCTAGATCCGACTACAGTAGGACACGTTATGAGCACCCCCTACCTACAACCCATTCTTCTACGTGTTTTGTCGCCGCTGGTTGTTTCTCAGATATTCGTAGCTCCATTGTTCCAGGGCCTCCAAAATATATTCTCTAATAATGAAAAGGGGTAGCGCAGTCTCAGAATATATGCCATATAGTTTCATCCCCTTGTCTAATAATAAGCTTAGTAATGGCCTCTGCAGAGAGGCATATTACTAAGCTTCGTATTGTGAAGTATTTCCGTAATTCACAGTGTCCGACTAGAATTTCCACCACAAGACCAAAGTTCTTCGTGGACATTGCAGTAAAGTTTGTTCTGGACTTCGGCCAGGGTAACTTGAAGATCTCATAACAAATGGACTGCTTCATTCCGTGTGTCATTCTGTAGTTCTATGAATTCCTTATGAATATTATTCTCAATTATATGTTTTATTTGCGACATCGATAATGTAGTAAGGGGGATAGATCCACGAATATTTACACTACCAATCTACTATTTTGGCCAATTCTAGCCAATCTATCAGCCTCCTGGTTGCCTCTACATTGTGCATGTCTCCTTCACTGGTGGGGTAAATTCTAGGATCTATAGTCTGTCGAAAGGGAGAGGGGTGGCTTTGTTGTCCGCATATGTTCTGATGATGTTTAGGCAAACAGTTCTTGACACTTGATTAAGCTTCCATTTTGTCATTGCTTGTTGGCATTTGGACAAGTAGGCAATGGCTTTATAGAATATCATCGGCAACATCGATGCAAAAACCCCCGATTTGCTCTATGATTCTGCAACACTATTCATAGGAGATAATCTTGAAATACCTATATTGTGAGGAAAGTAATATCCATTCCATCATAAGAGTGGAGGTTTGGGAAAATTTCCAGGTTGAGAGTAGCTCGCCTCCTGGGATCGATGATAGGTGTTGGTAATGGAAATAAGCCGATGTTGAATAGCGGTATAAAAATAATATAATAATTCAAAAAGTTATACAATTAATAGTCCTTTATTGGAATATGTATCCGCAACATTCGAATTACGTATAAGAATATAATAAAATATGTTACTATACCAAACTTGATTAATAACACAGGTCTACAAATTTTGATATTTTGAAAGTTGGTTTTGGTTCGATAAGTGATTATAAGTGAGTTATTTAGGCTGATTTTATACCTACGTTCCGTTTTTGCCCCTCACGTAAGATTGTTGATCAACCGAATAATCAGAATAAATTAGAAACTAAAAGATAAATTACATTTCAATAAGCATTTTATTTAATAAATATTAAAAACATTGTAAAAAGCAACAACACAAATAGTTTTGAGTCTAGATTTTTTTTTATTTGAAAATCTCTCCTATTTTTACAAAAAACTTCGTCTTTCTTGTGTAATCATTCATTGGATGTTCTCTTTTCAGCATCCAGCCGTAATCTGCCACCAGCGCCATATCCCATCGACTCCGGTACCTCGTTTCCATCTCTTTTATGTCTTCATAGAATCTTTAACCTCGATATTCGCTAACATCAGTAAGATTTTCTGTAAAGAAATCCAGATGCGCATGTAGAAAATGAATTTATTTGCTCATATTACAACCAAGTTGCTTAAACGTATCCAGAATTTTGTTGGCAATTTCCTCACACTGCGGATGTTTAAAATTTCCTAAAAACATTTCTGTTACATTTCTGTTTCAATTTCTGTAATTGTTTCTTCAAACTGTTGGTCCTGCATTAATTTTCTGATTTGTGGTTCTACGAAAATGTCTTCCTTTAATTTTGCTTCAGATAGAGCTGGAAATTTGCCACATAAGTACTTACGACAATTCCCATTTTTATATATAGCTTGTACATATTGCTTTATGAATCCTAATTTAATATGAAGTGGCAGCAAAGAATTTTTTACGGATCAACAAAATTTGCATAAATAACGTTTTAAAACAAAAACACCCGACTTGGCATCACGAGTAAACGTACACACATTAAAAACGTAGTACAGCGACTATAAATACGCGAATAGTATAAAACCGCAATATGTCCACCGGCCAACTCTGTTTCGGTAAATCCCCCACACTTGTGTGTACGTTCAAAACTGATTAAACACAGGAACGCCGCGAAGAATGAGGCAAAATTTTATTTTATAGAACTTTGGTTTTAAGAACTACAAATTATTGTACAATGTATTATATAATGTACAAATACATGATGGAAACAAAAAAACAGTGTTTCTGTAGTTCATAGTATGTAACTACGCCAAAAAGTCAAAAAAAATCTGATCACATAATCTTTGTTGGCCTGTGATTTGATTGTAATACAATTTAAGAATGTATATTTTTAATAGGAAATCATAATGATACTCAATTGTGGACCAAATTTTCAAAAGGGAATAGCTCCATATTTTTCAGCTACTGACTTATAGGTGGCACTGGGTACTTTGGGATAAATTCTAATAGGAGGTAAAGTTTCATGATCAAAAATCAGTAACTCCCTTATGTACAGTATAGAAACTGTGATGTTATTTTCAAAAGGGAACAATTACCTATTTTAACAAAAGGAAATTACTCCATTAGGTGATTTGACAGGGACCATCCGGCGTCTTCATAAGTGTTTGGTCTGTATTTTATTGAATAGGTGGCACTAGACTCTAGTACCTGTCGTTACCTACGCATAGAGAGAGATACGGTGTTGCATACATCCACAGTATTTTCTTTCCATTATGTTTACAAAAGATAATAATTGTGTAAATGATATTGCTAGTGTTTCCACTCCAGTAGTATATTGAAATTTTATAATTTATTGAAAATGGATGATTATGAAAGTGAAATTGTTGTGAGTGAAACCAACAGTGAGTGGAGAGGAACAAGAAAAAGCAGATACATCCTTCCAAACGGCAGCTATCTAAAAGAGTGAGATTAGCAATGTTTAGTTTCTATAGTTTGCGTGATTTTTATAATTTTTTTATTTTAAACAGATATGCATGTCATCTGCCAAGTTTAGATGAGTTTGAAAAACCATACAAACATGCTGGTGCCTTCGATTGTATTGAAATCTCAAGAAATGATATTGTTGTTGCGCGCCAAAAATTTTTTGAAGTTCCTGATAAAGCCAGTCAAGATCTGCATATATCACATCTTCTGCATATTTTAACTCCTAAACGACGTCGTCCCAAACCTCAAGCTGTTAAAAAAAATCGCCCCATCACTTCGATGTCAAATATACGTTGTGGGTTATGGGAGTACGCAAGAGAGTTTACAAAACTTTTTCTCGAGTAGGCCCCAAAACATTTGAAATATATTTTGTTGATATTTCCAGTACGAGGTCATTCATACCTAGCGGCTGATCGAGTGTTTAGACGGGTGGAGAAGGAACTACGTGCTCATAGTACCATCTTACACAAAGAGGACTACCTTGACATATACCAAAGACACGGAACTGTTCGGCAACTGGGAAGAGATTAGGACTTATATGACATTAAAGAACTTTTACCACGAATGAAGAAAACGGATGGAATACTAAACATGAAAAGAATTTTTTTGGAAAAAATAACAGAGAATCAAACTAATAAAAAACGAAAAAGAAAGAGTACTAAAATACAAGAAGTAGTAAACTTCAAAATGGAACCCTGCTATCGGAATGATGATTTGTCTAAACCCTATGCCAGTGTGTTAAAGGGAGGAAAAACAATTCATTCATTCACTTTGAATCAACTTCCAGCCGTTCAAGCTATTCCTGAGAAGAAACTCAAGAACCTCTTACCTTTAATGAGTGCTTATAATGGAACCTGGAAGCAGGATGTTGATTATGCGTGGTATCAACAAGTTTTGCTGAATAGAGAAAATTGTCCACTAAGGGAAGACGATGACCAAAATGAGGATGAAGAGAATGAAGATGGAGAAGCTGTTTGTGACTGTCACACTGAAGACTGTGGTCCATTAATATAGAGCTAGAGTTATTTTTTTAAATTTGTTGGTTTATTGATATTATTACCTAGCACTGAGTTTCATGTGTTTCAAAAAGTTATGTTAATTTAATTTCATTTGTTTTTGTATTTATTTTGAAGAGTTGATAATCATTTTAAACATTATTGTAATTTTTTGAATCAAATAGAAATACATCCTTATCTTTATTCAACAAAAGGGAATAATTAATGCTTGTTTATCAAAGGGAGATAACTCCACTAGTTTTTTCAAAAAATTTACGGTATTATAAAAGTGGCATATTTTTTGTTGTACTTTATATAATGACACAACTATAACATTGATGTCATGTTTTTTTGGTTAATTTTATTATAAGAGGTGATAAGACACTGGTTTTTGTTGATTTATGCGAAACTAAGTGTAGAGAAGCTATTCCTTTTTGAAAATTTGCTCCACCATTGAAAAATAACGGTAAAGTTGGAAGTGATCCATGTATGATAAGTATAGGACTTGGACTCGCAAATATGGTGTATGATGGCTTATCGATTATTCAAAAGAAATATTTTAACGAAGGAAAATCTTATACTTAGTTCTGATTCCATTGTAACTATACAACTGGAAACCAATTTTACTGATTAATAATCTATTCATTTTGATGTGGATAATACCCATTAAAAATTTTCATGTTCAAAATTTCTCCGCTTTAATATTTCGCTCCAGGATAATTTATTCCTGTCTGGCGGAAAATCTAGAGGATTAATAAAAGGGCACGACCTAAAATACGAAGTCAAACATCAGGCATTTTCATATCGTATTATAAAAACGCCGGTACATTTACTGGAGCCAATTTATGAAAATCAAAACCACGAATCGTCGTTCTGCGGGCACATAATATATTAATATCTTTTTTGCCGCATCCGCTGGATGTGAGGAAAAGGGAGGAAAATCCGATGTGCATTTATGAAACGCGCATCCCTACAAATGACGAATCCATAAAGTAATCAGAATCCGACATCTATATAATTTAAGATGTAATTCCTCGATATCGACAGGGACCGGGGCTTTTTTATATTCCCGCTCCGACTTTGAACTTTTAAAGTCAGAACTTATAAAAAAGCTTTATTACTTTCTTGTGAAGGAACTGAGATTTATATAAAATGCAAACACACGTCCTACTGAAATTTTCACAGGGATGAGTTCGACTTTACACTTCATTGCTGCGAGAATTTGCCAATACACGAGCTCATTCCTTCCCACATGTCTTTGTAGGATCGAAGTCTTCGGCATGTGTATTGTGACATATAACTTGTTTATTACGCTTCCTCTTTCATTGATATTTGCCGGGATTCTTTATTCAGATTTGTATTTTAAATATTTATCAGACACAAAGGTCTCTTTTCCAAATGACTGTCATCTGCAAAGCCACATGACAGGAAAATTCTGGATTTATCGAAAAGGTTTCCTCCATATATCAGAGGTTTCAGGAACCGTAGAAAGAATAAAATACACTAGCGGATTCATAAAATAACACGTCATTTACCCAACATGTAACTAGATAGCTTGATTTTGATTTGACGCAATTTTTTATCAACGATATGTTTTTTAGAAGTATGACATCATAGTGTAACGGATATATACAGAATTCCTTTTAAATACAATATATCTAGCAGTAATGGACCTGAATACTGCCTTCACCAATAAGAACAGAGGAAGCAAGTTGATTGTATTTTCACTTGGCCTACCGTTTCAGTTTATAGTTATCCGTTATTTAATATCTTAATATTTGATTAATAAAATTAAAAAACTGATGTAATCTGATACAGAAAAAATGTCAAAAGTCTAGTAGCATGCATTAAAGGGGGCGTCGACTTTTAGAGGGGTCAGAAAAAATTTTTCCTTTGTCAAAAAAGTGGCTGAAAAAATTTTTGAAGTTAGCAATCGAACTAGTTCTTTGCGATCGACACTACTTAGAGCTCTTCTCATCTCAATTCAAAGCACTATATGGTTATTAATTTTTATGTTAGAGGGGCAATAATAGTAGGAGGATCTTTTTATTAAAAGGTATTTTATAAACCTTAAAATTAAAAAAGAAATAAAAATTGACCACTCCATAAGAAGGTTCTCCTTTATCCTAAGCAAATTTATCTTCAAGTTCTCTCCTAGCTGTCGTCCCCTTCTGGCGGATTTTTTTTTAAATATCTTGGAGTACCTTTTCAGACTTGGTGACTCTGACGCAGAAAGGTAGAGTATTCTTCATTATAAACACATTTTTGGACACATGAGACCAAGTAACATTGTTGAAGCTCTCATTTGGGTTCCGTGTCTGTCCAGAAAGGTATTTCCTCAGCAATTCAGGTATTGCCAAGGACGGAGATGGGACGGACTTAAACTTTTTGTAAACAACAAACAGATTGTATGGCACTTTCTGGTAAGTATCGATATCCACAGCTTTCTACAGCTATCTATATAACTAAAGAATCGATTTATTCGATTCATTAACCCATGAACGAATAAGAGAAATCCGCGCATTTTCAAAATAAACAAAAAACCTTATTCCTAAAAAGCACGAAAAGCTCAGTTTCAGTACACATTTCTCCGGATCTCTTGAACCTATTTGCTTAATTATTTCTTTTAATGACCAGCAGAAAAGTATTAAGGTTGTCTCGAGCCCGTTTTTGGAAATTCGAGACAGATCCTAAGAAATAAAGTGTTAACAACAAAAAAACATTGCGAAAGTTTCCACATTTATTTAACTTTAGGCAACATAGCCAGGAATTAATTAATTTACAAAATATCTCCAAGGATACTTGGTTCTACACTTACTTTTAATTTGAGATAAGAAATGTTTAATTTTGATAATTAGTTTATTAGAAAAATGTACCAAACGGGAATCATTTCTTGAGCGTGAATATTTTTGTAGTTCCTTGAATATAATGGTTGTTTAATCAAACATTTATACTAAATAATTCATATTGAAATGTTTAGAAGGCGGTTATGAATAAAATGGTCGTAAGGATTGATTTAACTGTTTTGAAGATATTGAAGGTAATAATTATGGATAATGAAACCAGCTGGGCGTAACCGTCGACCCCCCTTAAATATTATGCCATATTTTAAATGACTGTATGCTCGTGAACTTCTAGTACATCTATCGCGTACGATAATAAACGAGTGGGTACGAATTCCAACGAATGTGAGGCAAGTCTCCTTTCTCATATTGGTTTACGAGAGTATGATATAAAATGTAACTATCTAACATTTCCGTGGATGAAAGAACAATACATTCTGCATTATTTTGAGGTAGGTGTACATTTATCTGAAGCCAATCAGGCACATGACTCTAGTGCAGTCCTGTACCTGAGAGTAGAGTACTAGCTTGCGCTATTAATTTCCGTAATCGTCAATTGATTGTGCGATCTTTAAGAGCATGTGTTTGGTATTTGTGATTGAATAAATTTCACTACGTAACATATATTTGGTTATTTTTACGAAATTTCAATAAATATATATTACAACGCTATAAAATCGACACCCAAAATTATTCCGTGAAGATTTCACTTAACGAAATATTTTACTAGAGAAGTCCCATTTCAGTATAAGTCAATAAGGTTTTCATTACGAGTTGCCCCTAATATTAAATTCCAAGTAAGGTAGCGGATGTGTTCATATTAACAACATATTACTTTACCCACTTATATGTATATCTTTTACTTAGTATTACTTTTATATAGACATATATATCTTTTATAGACTGTTTCTAGGAAAGGCAATTTTATATTTTTCTGCAGACCTGACATGTATTGCTTCAAGTCTCAAAAGGGGCTCATGCCTGTACCAATTAACACTTAGTATCTAGTAAAAAAATACCCTATCTAAAGAAAAGGAAAATTTATGTATGCGGTTATCTCTATTTCACAGTATATTCATGGCTATTACTAGAATAAAATATATAACAGTACAGTTATACTGAATACGATAGTTTATTTGTGTATTAGAATACTAATTATACTAATTAGATATTATTTTACTCCAGTGGAAAATGCAAAACTATAATTAAATGGTCAATTATATAAATCACTCGAATTTATATCATTATCAAATGTAGTTGTAGGTAATTTACAACATTTAGGGTATCAATGGAAATTTATGAAATGTAAGTCTATATAAATGAATTAAATGGAAAAAGTGGAACAATCCAACTTTTGAGAATTTAATTCGCAAATACCGAAGTGAAAGGTGTATCAAAGCTCTGCTCTGTTGTAGATTTAAAAATTCATATATAAAGTGATTTTCTACTTGGTTCGCAAACTTATTATGTAGTTGACCCGAAAGTTTATCCGAAAATTCAGCATTCAGCATTAAATTGGTAAAATACTTTGTCCAGGAATTGGCCCAGTATCCAGTCTCGAATAGATAGAAACAACCACATCATACGAAATCTTCCTAGAAAATTCTCGTCCTATTTTACAAGTTTTGTACAATTTGTATGTGAGAGAGGCGTATAATTTTAACGCAGCCTAACTTTTCAATTTTATCCACGGACTATTGTATAAAACGGAAACATATTTAATATATATATATATATATATATATATATATATATATATATATATATATATATATATATATATATATATATATATATATATATATATATATATACAGGGTGATTCAGCTAACACGTTCATTAAAAGTTTATGAACTTCCCATTGGAATTCATTTTTAAAAATTTGAAATCAGAGGTTAGCAAGGACGATCTATTCAACTAAAGTATTTTTGCTTTCCTGAAACTTCCGGTTATACCGGAAGTAGCTATTAACTTCCTTATTTTAAATAGAATACTCAGTATATTATTACATTTTTGAATTACCCTGCTGATTTTAAGTGAACTTTCTTAACAATTCCCTATACCTATCTGCAGCAGTTTTTGAGATATTTTAATTTTTTTGAAAAAATTAGGTTTTGTAGTATCCCATTGGAATGCTCGTCACTTATTCAAAACAAAAGTTATAGTAGCAAATCTTGGATTGTGATTAGGCAGACTATTAAGCTTTTAGGTGATATGTAGTTTGATTTTTTATTATTTACAGGGTGTCCAAGAAATTGAGTTCATTCTGACAAACTTCAACTGCTCAAAAGTCAATTTTCTTAAATAGAACACCCTGTATTTTATTGCTTTCTGTGATGGGGAATTAAGGGATATTTCAATCTGTATTAGGATTCCCTATACCTATCTGCTACCGTTTTCTTGCTATCGAGGCATTTTTTATTCGATACCATAGTTTTCCATTTTATTAATTTACTTCTGACCAGCGGGCCATGAAAATAATACGCATTGTAATAATTACGATAATAATTACGATATGGAACTGAAGTTACTAGAACACGCCCCAAAGATGTTACTGGAGATGAAGGCAACCAAGTAAATGTCTTGGCATATTTCAATGCAAATCCACATACGTCGATTAGAGCTGCGTCACAAGATTTGGGACTATCTTACTCGTCAATACAGAGAATTCTGGAAAAACATAAAATGCATGCTTTTTCCATTTTAAAACTGCAAGCTCTCCACCAAGGTGACGAGGTACGACGTGTGGCATTCTGCGAAAGCATTTTATTAAAAACGTAAGAAGACCTACATTTTTTGAACAAAATTATTTACACCGATGAGCAAAATTTAACAGAGAAGGGATAATAAATAGGAGGAATTGGCATGTTTGGGCAGAACAAAATCCACGAATGGTGCGTGAAGGTAACTTTCAAAATACATTTAGTTTTAATGTTTTTTGTTTGATGATGGATAATCGCGTGTGTTTTGAAGTGTATGATGAAAATTTAAATTCTCGTAAATACCTACAAATTCTTAGAACGGTGGTTTAAAATTTTTTGGAAAATTTGCCACTAAATATTCTAAATACGTGTTGGTACCAAATGGATGGCGCTCCAGCCCACTCAACCCATGAAGTTTACCATGAGTTAACAAATATGTTTGAAGATCGCTGGTTTGGGCGTAATGGTCCGGTTCTATGGTCTCCCAGATCACCCGATCTAACACCCCTTGATTTTTTTTATGGGGCCATATCAAGAGTAAAGTTTACTCAACGCCCGTCAATACCAGAGATGACTTATTACATCGAGTTAGAACTGCCTTCACCTTCACTTGGAATGGTATTGAAATCTACGATCGTTGAGATTAATAAACGAGTTTTATTGTGCTTAGAACACAACGGACGGCACATAGAACAGTTGTTGCACCAACTTAGTTCCAAATCGTTTAAAATATGCTTTTTATTCATGATGATTCTTTTTGTTCAATAATTTTGCACCATTGTTTATTAATTTTGTTCAATAATTTTGCACCATTAATTTTTTATCAAATTAATATAAATGTTACGTTGTTTTAATTTTCATGGCCCGCTGGTCAGAAGTAAATTAATAAAATGGAAAACTATGGTACCGAATAAAAAATACCTCGATAGCAAGAAAACGGTAGCAGATAGGTATAGGGAATTCTAATACAGATTGAAATATCACTTAATTCTCCATCACAGAAAGCAATAAAATACAGGGTGTTCCTTTTAAGAAAATTGACTTTTGAGCAGTTGAAGTTTATCAGAATGAACTCAATTTTTTGGACATCCTGTAAATAATAAAAAATCAAACTACATATCACCTAAAAGCTCAATAGTCGCCTAATCACAATCCAATATTTGCTACTATAACTTTTGTTTTGAATAAGTGACGAGCATTCCAATGGGATACTACAAAACCTAATTTTTTCAAAAAAATTAAAATATCTCAAAAACTGCTGAAAATAGGTATAGGGAATTTTTAAGAAAGTTCACTTAAAATCAGCAGGGTAATTCAAAAATGTAATAATATACTGGGTGTTCTATTTAAAATAAGGAAGTTGATAGCTACTTCCGGTATAATCGGAAGTGTCAAAAAAGCAAAAATACTTTAGTTGAATAGATCGTCCTCGCTAACCCCTGATTCCAAATTTTAGAAAATGAATTCCAATGGGAAGTTCATAAACTTTTAATGAACGGGTTAGCTGAATCACCCTGTATATATATATATATATATATATATATATATATATATATATATATATATATATATATATATATATATATATATGCAGTTTTCAGGGAGGATGCGTGTATGTTGGGTTGAAAAAGTCTGCCTCCTTACTTACAAGGAGGTTAACAATATCATTTAATGTACGAAATCCTAGATTGTTTTGTGAACCTATTTCCAATTTAGTGTTCACGCATGCAGCAGTGACCTGTTAACTGAAAAAGTAATTGATGATGGTCCAATATAATGTTTACTATGTTACCTATTATGTATCCGGGGGAAGTAAGTACATATATAGGTACTCAAGATTCTTTATTGACAACCAAATTCTTCAAAAATGAATCTGGATGTATATTAAATTTTCTCGAACATCTGGGTTATTGAACACCTGCTAAGCGTGCGAATGAGAGAGAGAGAGCGTTTTCTTTGAATTTAGTTTGACGATAGTTTGAATGAATATAGTGGTAGCTATCCGTCTTTAACATTTTCCCTAATTCGTCATAGTGGACTGTGGTACTATTACATCATACATTACGCTATAAAGGTTATAGCGTTTAACAACGTGTGCAAATAATGAAATTTAGTTTTCAAGATCAGTGCTCCGTTCGAGATACCTTTCATGCATTACGCGATTTTTATTCTCCCCACAATCGTCCCGCCGAGTCGACTATTCGACGTATGGTGGCCAGATTCATGTCAACCGGTTTTATAAATAATCAGGCAGCATCTGTATGTCACCGAAACGTAAAATCTGCTGTGAAAGTGTACGGGAAAACCCGAGGCAGTCAATTTCTCGTCGTTCACAACAATTTGGCCCTTTTGCGACTTCAAATTTTGCATCGTAACTTGAGTCTGCACCCACATAAAATCCAACTGACCCACGAACTTAAGATAAATTACTGTAGGCAACACCTTGTGTACACTGATTGAACTCTGGAGCAGTTGGAAGTGGACCCAAATTTCGCCAATAAATCTAGCTCCAATCTTTAGCGACGAGGCTCATTTTTGGATGAATGGATATATGAACAAGCAAATTTGTGGGATTTGGGACTATGCCAATTCACATGGGATACATCAGCACCAAATGCATCTCGAAAAAGTCACTGTTTGGTGCGGATTTTGGTCTGGCGGAATCATCGCGCATCGGTCCGTACCTCTTCCAAAATGAAAGTGGCATTGCCATAACAGTCGACGGCGAGTATTACAGATCGATGATAAGCGACTTCTTGTGGCCTAAACTAGATGATATGTATACCGACGACATGTAGTTTCAACAGGTCACAATGGTGATACGGTTAAGAAATGATCATGAACAATATCAGTTTAGGATGAGGCAGCGTACTCCGTTCATTGTCAGACCTGCGGTATTCGAAGTCAAGCAGCGAAATGCTCGGTTGCGACTTAGATGGGTGACACATGGTCTCACTCTCATGCCGCGGTGGTGCTTGTAAAACTTGGCATTTGGTAACAGATTGGCAACTGGGCCAAATACTGGGCACATTGTCTGCGTGAGTTCGATTCTCACCATAGGGAACTTGGCACTTCCCTCACAGCTGGGTGTTTGTCCGCGTCTATATGTATAACCTCCTCCTACTCAAGCCTGCTTGTAGGCTTTCTGGGGAAGGAAGTCTACTTTCTGTGTGTCCAAACATTTAAACAAAATAGAAGAAAATTCTAAATGTCAAAATCGTGAGTGGAGTATTTGTAAATTACGTTTTCTAGAAAAACTACATATCGCAAAGTTGTAAATCTTTAACATTTTATTTGGTTCATAAAACTGAACTTGGTTTGCTTCAAAACACTGCGACTTTTTGTCTATCTAATAGAATGTGTAGTAAACTAGGCACTTAACAGCTTTAGTTCTATTCCACAGAGAACATTAGTAGAGGATGAAAAAAGTCTATCCGCGCTATTCGAATGTACTTCGGCGAGCGGGCGACCGGCAATTTCATGTGTTAAACCAATTTATATGAAACTAAGCCCCGTAAAACATACTTTGCTTTTAATTATTCATGTATTTCACCAAAATAAATGCCGGCGTGTAAGCGACAGGGTCGACAGGCTAATTTGAGAGCTAATTATTTTATTAATAGAGAGGAAACAACGCGTTTGCGGGTTTCGACCGACGCTAAGAGCACTGACCATTACTGTGTCGGTTCGTCTCCGCGCGCGCGTGTGTGTGTGTGTGTGTGTGTGTGCACTCTTGTATCGGGGGCCTAATTAAGTGTAAAGCCCATATCAAAGGGTGCGTTGAGTCGGAGTAAAGTCCGCTTCTGGTTATTTTGCTTACGCGGCCCCCACACGTACCTGCATCGCTTGACTGGGTTTCCCTTATGCGGTCTGGTACTTGTGAGCCAGTTAAGCCCTTCGCTTGCTTTGATGCCGCCTACATAAGCATTTCCGTTGCAACTGATTCATTGCGTCCACATTCCCCGTTTTTAAATATATTTCATATCGCAGTGGGTTCGAGCAATAACAGCCGAAGTTTTCCGGGATTTCGAGCAGCGCTGCGCTGGAATTTATTCCATTTCGTTGTGTAAGCTGTCAGACAATCGGAAAACTAACGATTTTACAAGATCTGTTAAGTTTATAATACATCTGTCAGTAATAATTACGGAACCTACGTCCAAATTTAGCAATATATCAGTCAAAGAAGTACAAATTAGTTTAATAGAAACATAATAGCATGGAGTAAAATACAATATAGTTAGTTTACCATTAAATTTACAATAATGTAATTGGTGTAATTCAATGTAATTAATAATTACATTGAATTAACAATAATGTTATAAAAGTTGTAAATAAACTTACATACTCCATATAAATGCAAATTGACTAATGATGAGAAGATGATGTGGGATAAAAATACTACAAATAATATTACAGTAGATTGATAAGACAATGTCGTAAATTCTTAAACATCGTTACGGTTTTAAATAAATAGGCCCTCATGCAATACTTTCCTATCTGTTGATGTAGTTGCGGCCCCGTACTATCTAAGATAACCGCGGATTTAAGGGTTTTCGTGGGCATGAAAGAACAAAAAAAATAGGAAAGAGTCAGACATCTTAGTTGACTGGTAGATGCAATATCCTTTATTGAAGATTGTTTTGCAAAGATACATATTGTGCATTTACAGTATCAAATAGTGTTCATTCGCCCATTTTGGTAGATTTTACGTTAAAAATAATCATCAACGAAGGCCGCCTAACAACGATGGTATGATATTTTAGACTTTGTGCCCGTAAAATCGATTAAAGACAGTAATAACAGTCGGAGACTAAGACTTGCCTATTGTTTAAAGCCTTTCCTCCTACTTTTGAGCCTTGTTCTTTATCTTTTCCGTTGCTGTGCCATTTACGTTAATTTTGGGTTAGGGTACCACGGTGTGTCCTCTCTTAGAGGCGAGGTAACAAATAGTAGAATCCTACTATATCCTAGAAAAAATAGTACCCGGCAGTATGACCACCGTAGCCGTACACAGGTTAACTATTTCAAACAGTAACCACGGAAGTTCGCAGCACAGAAAGTAGCACGTGTAAGAAATAGACGGATCAGTGTTATTGGGAAACATAGAATTAGGTTAGGGTTAAGTTATTCTGTGATATGTATATGCATGTAAGGATAGAAAGATTAGTACTGTAGTTTCATTGCTAATATAGGCACATTTCCCGTTTTTGTATTTATTAAAGTTTCTCTCCCTTGACCACGGCTGGATAACGGGTGGCGCTGCTTTGGCAACAACTTCTACTTCCATTGCAGTTAGCGGGTAGCCAAAGTGAAGGAGAGAAATCACGAAAGAGAATTCAGGACATACTTTTACCCGTACACCCCTTGCTACGGCATAACCCCTTTCCTGGGACGTAGCAACATATTTAATAACGGAGGAAAGGATTCTGATGGAGTCCCAATGGATCGCCTGGACCAAGACCATCTCTTCTAGGTAAAAGAGGATGTTTACTGTCGCCCGTCGTGTGTGCTACGAAGGTTTCTTATGTAAAGTGAAAAAAATGAATAACCAAACCACTTAATCACAATTACTAAAACATACCTCAAAGACCGGAAAATTAAAACCCTAATAAATAATAAAGAGTCGAATTACGCAACCATAACAGCGGGAGACTCACAGGATATTGTCCTCTATCCGGTGTTATTCACCATATACGTTGCAGACTTGCCAGCATACCTAAATACATAAACATTACAATACGCAGATGACACCATATTATACAGAACGTCATTCCACGCATAAGCTAGAATATAATAAATCAAATGCCATATGTTATCACTGGAACCATATTTAATAAAATGAAAATTGAAAATAAACTCTATAAAGACGAAACAGCTTACATTACTAGAAAATTAGAACTAGAAAATTTGACAATACAAATATAACTAACAATATTAATACCCTAATAAATACTACCCTAACTAATCATACCCGCCCTGTGGCGGGTTTTATTTTTTGAAACCTTATGTGATCGTGCAGAAACACGAGAAAGGGGTCGAGGATCACTTCTGGGTATAATTCAATGCCTGGCGGGGCTTTAGCCCGAGGAGTAGTTGTTTCCTAGAGCGATTATGTAATAGCTTTGCTATTTGGGAACTACTTTGATAACCGCTTGGCGGCTTGGTGGTTCCTTTCTCGATTTCCGACTTATAAGTTACTGACAGAGATCGTATCGATAAAGATGTATACGCCATAAAGTTCGTTCGGCATTTGTCCTGAATCGGCGTACCGTATGCGGCACTGATGAGAACTAACAAGTTCGAAACAGCTGTATGTCGTTCGGTTCCGATCCGGGACAAATGTCGAATCCTACCTGTGGCGGGTTTTATTTTTTGAAATATTAAAGTAAACAACACAAGTATTCCAGAAAAAATGGTAGCAAGGAATCTCGGGTTCTCGCTCGACAGGCAACTTAGATTTAAGTAACACATGTTTTTCAAAAAATAAAACCCGCTACGGGTATGATTCGACATCTGTCCCGGGACAGATGTCGAATCCTACCCGTGGCGGGTTTTGTTTTTTGAAACCTTGTCGAATCGTGCAGAAACACGAGATAGGGGTCGAGGATCGCTTTTAGGTTTAATTTAATGCCTGACGGGGCTTTAGCCAGAGGTGTTGTTGTTTCATATAGCGATTATGTAATATCATTGCTATTCAGGAACTACTTGATAACCGCTTGGGGGTTTGGTAGTTCTTTTCTCGATTTTCGACTTCTATATTACTGATTCAGCAACACATAACAAATATAGTTCAAAAATCGTATATATGCCTAACTAAACTATATGCATTAATAAATGGTAGAAGTAAACTCAACGCTAAAAACAAGTTTTTAATATACAAAGCTAATACATAAGGCCAATATTAACATATGCCTGCCCAGCGTGGCACACAATACCGCTATACGCGAAACTACAAACGACACAGAACAAAATACTTAGAGTACTGACAAGACGAATACATTAAATATATTAATATACAACAATTACATAACATAGTACATATACAGTACATTGAAGATTATATAAAAGAATACGCGAAAAAATTTAACTCAATACAAAAATAAACCGCTTACAAAACAGAACACATTACAGAGGTAAATGCAAACACCTCACCGTATACACATAGATACCTCCATGATGATCTCGACGACTAACACTAGAAAAATGACGGACAAACGTCACGTTACGCTATTAACACGAACACGGGACTCTCACCGCTACTTAACGAAAGGCGGCTCAGCGCGAATCGTGCACTCATACGGGCGAAACGAAACCGGGACCAGTTAAAATAAAATCGATTGCGTGGCCCTGCTTATCTCACTAACACTCGAGATGAGTGGGGTTTTGTATCGGTGGGTATGACATGTGTATATACACATATTATTAAACGAGTTTTTATTTGTAGTATTTTTCCTGTACATCAAAACCTTAAAATTAAATTTAAAACAAAAATACTAACACAAACTACATTATCATAAATGGTGCTAGCCTATATGAACATAAAATCTTTAGTTAAAGAGAAATAAAAGCGAGCACAATAAATTAAAAAATTGTAGAAATCGAGGTCATTGATAACGACCTGGCAGCTCCATCATCTCTATTCTGTCTGTTTCAGAAGGCGACGGCTGTCTACACCGAAACATAATACACTACTATTATTATTATTAACTTGCATATCTTGACAAATTCTAGTCATAGGTTAGATACGTATATAATAGAGAATAAAGATTTTTAATTGAATTGAATTGGTTTCCATTGTCTTGAAGGGAGGGATCAAAGCAACAACATCTCTACATAAGGACAAAGCGCTCACAAAATTTTAGCTCGTGACGTCATGAATGTAGGCCTTTCCGATATGGAACGAAGATGTTGGAAGCCAGCTTACAGGTGGCGTAAACACGATCGAGAGACATATGTTTGCAACGTTGCCAGACTACTACGATACTAGCGAATATTAGGATTCCAGTATATAAAAGATGTATTTTTTCTCTTAAATTACCATTTTCTTCTTCAATATCGTAAAACACATATTTCCATAAGATGTTCTTTCCTCTTTTTTTGATGTGGTATTTCGTAATTTATTTATTTAATTATCAAATACTACTACCTTGTTCGACTTCCCTAACAAAAATATTTTCCTTTCGGAGCCGGCAACAGCGCTCATCTGGTAAGCTAATCTGTGGACCTAAAAGTTGCTTTAATCAGCGTTATTTCTTACATTTTTCTGAAATCAGAACTATTTATGTGCTTTTAAGTGCGTAAAACTTGTATCTAATATTTCGTTGTATATTTAGATATACAATTTATATTGTTAGGCGTATTTTTAAATACGTAAAACCATATATTTCGGACTTATAACCTGTTGTTTTTTTGGCGCTCCGTCGGTTTGTTTCCAGCACAGTTTATAAGTTTTTGTTCGTGTTTAATTGTATGTTTTTCCCTTGGTTTCGGCTAGTTTTGTGGTAACTGATACTTAGTGAAATTATGTCTCAAAAGTGTTGTGTTCCCCGCTGTAACGGAAACTATAAAAATGGGCCTAAAGGTCATGTTTTCGCATTTCCAAAGGACGTAAGTTTACGACAAAAATGGCTAAAAGCGATACCCCGAGATGACTTTCAGCCCATAAACAACACGAGAGTATGTGAAGCTCATTTTCCTGAAGGTAGTATAATAAAAAGTGGAACAGTTCAAGACTCAAACACTGGTAAGATTTTTACAATAGATTTACTAAAACCACGGCTAAAAGAAGACTGTATACCATCTATTTTTTTAAATTGCCCCATTTATTTATCAAAAGATGTCAAAACACGGCCAAGTAAAGATGAAAAGCTCAAAAATATTGATGAGTTAAATTTGTCAAAAGCCCTTGAAATAAGCAAAATTGAGTTTGAGAAGCACGAAAAAAACATACATTTTGACAATTTTGATGAATTTATAGTAAAATTTTCTACATTTAAACTACCAAAAGACTGGTTTGAAAATTGCTCTCAACAAGACTTTTCTCAAATTAAAACGTTATTGTCTCAAATTTTAATAAATGATGATCACTTTCACGATATCAACGATGTATTGCCGTTAATTACATATTTAGGTGGTTATTGTTGCTATATTACGTTAAAAAAATTAAAATGTGCCAGCTGTAAACAAAAATTAGTATATGACGAGCAGTTTATTGTTGAGGACAATTTTGATCTCATTAATAAATTAAATCGTGGAGGACTTTTATATCCCCAAGGACAAGTTATAAATATTGTATCTGTGACTTATATAATCTTCAATAATTAATAAATGAATTTGAGGACACATTTCTAGAAATCTATAATAAAAGATCGTTCATGGTTTATATAATTTTGGAATATTGTATTGAACAGAAACATGTCTCACATTTCGATGGATGCGCTAATCATAATGGAAAAGACATTTTAAAAATTATTCTCAAAAGTATTTCCAATACCCTCTTAAAAAATTATTGCTCTAAAAATAGCGACCATTTAAAAAAAGGAAATAAAAATAGAAAACTCGATACATTAACGAAGTAGGCCATATACCTACCTATACATGCATAAATATTTTTCATAACCAAACGTATATAATTTGGGACCTATTTCTTTAACAGTTTAATTAATGTATTTTCATGGCTTGTGTTCTATAATATATTTTTTATACCTAAACTCTCACCTCAACACTAAGTTATGCACGATGTTAGGTAGGTAAATGAAATTTGAAACTGCATAACATGAACATGCATACCTATATTATACCTACTAAGTAATAATAATTAAGAGAAGGTGTGGAATAGTTCAGTATATGTATTTATGTGTAATAGCCTCTTTTCAGTAGTGTGAAAAATGTTTGTTATACGTAAATACATATCCTGAATTTTGGCGCAGGTGTAGAAGAGTTGGGAGCCTGCACTTAATACTACACCTAGTATTAAACCAAAACTCAAACATAATTTTTGGGATTTGTCAAGAAGCCTGTCATATAACTAGCGTTCTTTAAAATAAGTTAACTATTGATAGTTTTCATAAATATTAGTGTATGTATCCCCTTATATGATTAAAATTGCACGGCCTACATTGATGACGTCACACGACAAGCACTAAGGCCTTGTTATTCAGTGGGTGTTTATCAAAGACAACATAATTTCCAATGAATAAGTTACATTGGATAATTTTACTAAAATTTACCAATCAATATCGGAAGAAAAAATTATCAAATATATAAAATATTGAAAATATGATAAAAAATATTATATTGTTAATTTACAATTTCAACACAGTATTAAAAAAAAGCAACGACGTTATTATTGTACATAAGAATCTACATTATTCCTACTCGTTTTTGTAAATAGTAGTTTAACATTTCAGATAGATATATCCAACTTTAAAGTATTATTAGGTCAATTGTTTTCCACAAAGCAAAAGAGAGAAATTTGTATTAAAATATTAGCACTGAAAAAAAAATATTATGGATTTCTGGTGAACGATTTAACACATTCATATAGACATTATGTATAGCAAGTAATTTGATCTACGACGAAATTTAAAAACATATATGTATATGAGCTTATAACATAGCTCGTAGTGTAAAATTTAATCACATATATATGGAGATCTATAAATCTGTTATCAACATTGAATCTATGTCATGGCGCTTGAAATGACGTCACCATAAGATCACATAGAATAACCGTTATAAAATATAAAATTGGTGCCGAGTCATTATCATATTCAGCATACGTTACGTTTCATATGTAGCTAATAACATATCGTCAGCACGAAAATAATCTAGCGAAAATTCCGATTAATATTTGATGCCTGAACATTAATAAAATTCCAATACGAATTTCGTATTTCCACAATAATTAAAATTTCTGCTATTTGCGTTTTTTGCTACCACATCGGAACGTGGATGTTTAATTAAAATTATGGTTCCTCATAATTTTTCATCTTAATCAATTTTAAATTAATTCATTATGTAACTGGTTTAAGTGGGTAAATTAATTAGTTGAAATGGAATTATGACATAAATTAAAGAACAGTTATTATATTATAAAGCCTTAAATATTCATATTTCCCATAAAATAATTTACATTTATTCAAAAACGTTTCTAAAACGTTTATTAAGGTAATTATTAGCCTGTGGTTGATAACGAACCTCCAGACTTCATAGGTAAACTTTCTATCGAACTTCAATCTATAGGAACAATCACTGTATTTTCAGTACTAACTCTGTTAGACATAAATATAACAAATTTTGTCATGTAATTCAGCGCTCGGCGTTTGGCATATAGACAGGAGAATAACTGTTTTAACCTAATTTTGTTTAGTCCTTATTATATAAGGCATTTGCGGATGGGTTTGACTATAAACTCCTTATTTCTGTAGTTTGAAAGTTACCCTCTGGTAGTAAAACTTTGCATTATATTGATGATTCTGAATCGAAGTTTCTACTTCGATTTAGATTGTACGAAACTACCAAGATATGGCGTTTGGTACGTTCTACTGCGGTGGAAAGTAGCAACGTCTACTAGATGTGAGCTTTATCTGTCGAAAGTATACTCGTTTACACTGCGCTGACGAGACCCAAGATAGAAAGGTCGAATCCAGTCTGCAGTTAACGATATCCCGAGATAGGTGACACTTGACACTTTGCATCTTTCTTGGTGGTTTTGGAACAATCACTGTATTTTTAGTGCTAACTCTGTTGGACAAAAATATGACAAATTTTGTCATGTAATTCAGCGCTCGACTTTTGGCATATAACCAGGAGAATAGCTGTTTTGACCTAATTTTTGTTTAGTTCTTATTATATAAGGAATTTGCAGATGGGTTGGAGTATAAACTCCTTATTTCTGTAGTTTCAATCTATAGGATTTAACAAGAAGTACAGTTTTCCGGTTTTCAGTGTAAAGATATATTCAATAGGATAATTCAGTAAACATAATTCACTAAACATAAAAATAAATAAATACGATAAGAATACGATAGGCATTCAGGTTCGTTACCCGACCTGGCACTACCAAAATACAGCAACTTTATTCGCGAAAAGCACATAGATGAGTGACCTATCGTAGTCCTATCGAGGTGGTTGTAAGAGAGTCATCCGTATTGTAGTTTGGAGTAGCAGATTGGCCTAGTATAGGTGGTGTCATTGTACGATTAGGTTCGAATCCCAACCTTGCTACCTACACCTAAGTATTGTTGTATTTGTCGTATTTCTACTGTAGAGTTTGAAGCTCTAGGGGAGGGGGGTCAATTTCTGTGCGTGTAAACTAAAATAAATTATGATAAAGGGAATCCTAAATAGTTATCTTATACACCCGAAGAAGAGGAGAAGTATTTGAAGATAATATTTTCATATCTGACAACCGATTGTCTACTTGTTACTGTTATGTAGATAGAACAACTGACAACCAATTCAATATTTGTTACTCTTATATACTCTTACTACATGAACTCAAAAATTTTAGTTCTTTCGTAGAGGCTAGTGTTTTCAATAATCACATTGACGATCTCTTCATCAAAGAGAGCCAAAAAGTAGTCTAATTCAGATGAATTGCTCTAAAGATTCTCATTTTTGACCCCACTATTACTATTATCAAAATCGAATACTGTGGGGTTAAATTCTTTTGTTTCCCATTTAAAAATATCGTCGGTTTGCTCAGTCACGTCAAATCCATCTAACTCGTGAGATTCATTGTGATCTTCATCCCTGACACGGTTTCCCTTATGTTTTTCTAAATCCTCTTCTTCAGAACTTTCCAAGGAAATCTCACTCTCGCTATCAGATTCTACTTGGTACTCGCTACCACTATCTTGAAATGGTTCTTCCTCAGAAATATATAAATTTTCTTGCTCCACACACTGAAATATGTTCCTCACTTCATCATCTATAAGACCACAGTAATCGTGCATGATTTTTTGTCTTCTAGGTCGTTCTGACCTTCTAGAAGGGCCGGCGTGCTCTGTGTCTGACATGGAATTATGTACTGGCGCTCGACACTAACAAACTGACTTTTCAGACCAATACACTCCACGTGCTCGCATTCCATTTCTTTGACATACCACGTTGTCGGTTGTCATAAATTATAGACAGCGTCACACCGCTATGACGGCCGGTTATTTGCCAAGCAAAAATGAGCTTACACGGTATGACACTCGACTCTCTGGCAAGTAACAATCTAAAATGTGTCTTATACGTTCTGTCACTAGTTTGAAAAACGGATGGTATAGTGTCATATATATGTGATACCCGTCTGTACAGATAATTTTTGTATGTCACACATACGAGGCAGCCGTCCTAAAAGGGTTAAATAATTTTGAAAAACCAGTTGTAATATAATCTTCAATAATACATCGTGATACGTTTGTTCAAATGCTTTCTGTAGGTTTATTTTATCAATTTTCTTCTAAGACTATTTAAGACTCTGAAGAAACTAACTTCGGTTGATATTTCATATAACTGATCATAGAACATAAAACCATAACTTTTTTAGAATATCAAGTATAACTCTACGTTTTTCAAGGATTCCTAATTTGTCTGTTTTAGAATGTACTAATATCGATGTAGAATTATAAAAGCTACTTTGATGATTTTTAAGAAAATATTGCTGTCATCACATGGCCATATTAATCAGAAAATACTTTTTTTACAAGAGTTTTTTCTTTGTAAATTTGTGAAATCTAAATGTAAATCTAAAGTATAAAAAATATTAACTTTAATTTAAAATAGTGTGTAGTATTTCTGATTGGTGATAGAATTAACTATTTACAATCTAATTGTATTTATGGTTATAATGATTATATTTGTGATGGCCATACTTAGAAGTACATACTTTGAGATGGGCCATACTTAGAAATCTTTTAAATGCCTACCTGATGGTATTTTAGTATCTCCTAAATTTCTTAACCAATCTTCTTATTATTTGTTATAATTGTTAGATTTAAATCATTTGTTAATAATCCGGTCTCTTTATTTATATTCTGTTCAGAAACTGGCCATCCCTTCCCTTTTTAAGTCATCATCATGAGGTCATTAGTCCTAAGACTGGTTGGACGCTAACCTCCAGCTTCTCCTATCTTGTGCTAGCGAAATGCTTGTACGCGTTTCGCTAATTGTGCTACAACCTACGTCCCTTACTATTTGCGAGCAGTAGTCTAATCTAGGCCTACCTCTGCCTTTCTTCACTCCTATTTCTGCCTCCAAAATATCGCGGACTATTCCCCCATGTCTCAGCAAGTGGCGTACTATTCTATTTCTTCTCTTCTTTATGTTTTTCCACATACTTCTTTTCTTGCCGACTTTCTCCAATATTTCTTCGTTTCTAACCCTATCAGTCCATGGTATTTTCATCATTCTTCGGTCACACCCGAACACCACATCTCAAAAGCTTCTAATTTCTTCCTACTTGCTTCCCCTACCGTCCAGGTTTCGCAACCGTATAGTGCCGTGCTCAATACATATGTTTTCAAAAATCTCTTCCTTGTTTCTAAGTTTATTACCCCCGAGCATAAAAGTGCTTTCTTTTTGTTAAATGCTACTCGACCCTGCGCTATTCTTTGTTTTATGTCTTTATCGCTTCTTCCATCCCAATTTATTTTACTTCCTAAATAAGTAAAGTCTTTAACTTCCTCCAATCTTTCATTATTAATTCTTTTTTAAGTATAGAAGATAATTGTTCTATTAAAACCATATTAATATTTCCTATATATGTAACATTTGTTGACACGTCAGCTATAAAGATTTTAAATGTTATTAGGCATTAATAAATAATGTAAATGGATACATATTTTCAATCCCCTGAAGGAGACCGAAATGTTCCCCTTCCCCTGAAATATGTCCTGAAAAAAAAAAGTACAATGGATCATTTTTAGATATAATTAGCAGTTTGGTTTTAAAACGGTTACACACTTCATTGACCAAGAGCACTAACTGAATTCAGCAATTCTGGATCCATATTATTCACGATGCCAATAATATACAGGGTCCGCCAGGGAGGTATGGTGTTTTTAACAACTTTTATGTGCACCTGTATGGAGTGAATATTTTCAGGATGGTTGATGTCTACTCCTTGCGAGATGCTATTTCAGTAGCCATGAAGCCGTGGTCTGTGGCACATCGTGTGTTTATTTACGACACTTTCATTGAAACTGGTCGGTCTGGGGTACTCACACAGCGACGAATTCGAAACAGTTTTAATGTTGGTGGGCATAGTCACGTTCCAAAACGGGATGCCATTATGAAATGAGTGGACAAATTTCAAACACAGGATACTTGAGATCTGGTACTGCACGGGGAGGACATCGAACTCTACGAACCCAGGAAAACGTAGATAGGGTGCGACAAGCCGTGCAAAACAGCTCTCGTCGTTCAGCGGTACGTTTCGCTGGCGCTCTTGTAATATCAGACCGTTCAGTTCACAGAATATTACACCTGGACCTTCGCTTTCATCCAAATAAAATTATGGTTGTCCAAAGATTGCAGCAAAATGACTTTTTCAGACGACATAAGTTCGCAGAAAGGATGTTGGAATTATTGGCGGACAACATCGTTTTATTCATGAGTAACGAGGCCCATTTTCATTTATCGGGAATGGTAAACATACAGAATTTTTAATACTGGGCATTCGAGAATCAGCAAGAACTGCATGAACAACCTCTGCACTCCGAGGAAGTAACTGTTTGATGTGGCGTATCTCGAACTTGCATTATTGGACTGTATTTCTTTCGCGAAAATGGACGAAGGGCATCTGTTAACACAGATCTCTACCTCGCCATGTTGTGTGATTATTTCCTACCAGAACTAAAAAGACGACGTATTAGCCTCAACACAGTTTGGTTCCAACAAAATGGGGCGACTTGTTGGAGAACAATGGGCTTTTTAAGGGAACATTTCCCTGAGCGGTTGATTTCGTTGCGTGAAGATGTAGAATAGCCTCCTTGGTCACCAGACCTGTCACATTGTGACTACTTTTTATGGGGCTGCTTAAAATCTAAAGTTTACATAGACAAACCGCGAACTCTTGAAGCTCTTTCCCAAACCATAACGCGGGAAATTGAAAGGTTTCCTCGTGCCATGCCCGAAAGGAGTATGGATGATTTTGCTACCCATGTACAAAATATACCTCGATAAAAATGGGCGCCTCCTAATAAGATTTTTCGCAGCTGACTTATGTTATGTATTCTTCAATAGCAATACACGATTACTGTACAGAAGAAACAAATTTAAAATTCGTTCAAAAATAACTTTGTCATTCTGTTCAAAAACACCATACCACCCTGACGAACCCTGTATAATCTAATAAGACAGAAGACCCTCACGACGACTTTCACCAGCACCGACAGGAACAGATGCGTACTTAAAAGATAGGTTAGCTTTATACATGCTCATGTTTAAAGGAGATGGCTGACTGAAATTTAAAATCTACACGAGACGACATCCACGCGTCAGTCACGTCACTTTTTCTGATGTATGCGTAACATTTTCATGTGAGACACAAGAATACTTTATGCGCTGTCTAATACATTTCCACTGACACACGCCTATTCGTTTTAGCCCCCACCACTTGTAGTACTTTCTTTTATTAAATTCTTGTAAATCATCCCCGACCCCTAATCTGAATAAGCGATTTAACACAGACCACAGAAGACAAAGATTAATAGATCGGGAGTTAACAGTCGCGGAAATAGGACTGACACACATTGTTAAAAGGTACCTTTTGTGCTCGCGCTCAAATAACGAGAGGGTCGCCGCCGCGCCGCGGCTGGATCGTCCGCCGAGATGCCGTTTTAAATAAGTGGTTAAAAAACGGTTTTTTATCCGTTCTGTACATCAGGAGTTGGAAATATTATGTTGCGATTAAAAAAAGAGGATACACGACTTTTTGATGGTGGCGGCGGTGGCGGGCTCTGGCGAATAGGTCCGTGTAATGTATGGATATTAAACGTCACAGGCTGCGAGCCATTTATAAAAAGGATGCGGGTTGGCGCTTCTGAGTAGAAGCGACTGTATGCCAGTGGCGTAGCAGGCGTTTGGTAATTCACGCAGATTGTTCTAAATATTTTTCCGAAGGGCCATTGTTTTAGCTGCCCAGAGTTATAAATATAATATATATTAGATTTAAATTATTGAGATTTTTTTTTGTGGAATACATACATATTTTGTATTTTACATATTTTGCACTGTTGGAAATTTATACAGGATGTCTCACCAGGAACTGCATCCATCGATATAGGGAAAAGTACGCACCAGAGAATTTTGAAAATTTGGGAAGATACTAACGGCAGTGTAGCCAATTTAAGTGAAATAATTACAAGCATCTGGCACTTCCGGTTATACCAAAAGTCGATACCAACTTGCTTATTTTAACTAAAACATCCTATATATTTTAGAGTTTTGGAAAAGAGCATAAAAGTCTGAGTCAAAAATGTGTAGGATACCCTATGCCTAAACAAAGCCGTTTTAGAGATATTTGAAATTAAAAAAAATTATACAGGAGTAATGGTTTACAGTAACCTTTATAACTTTCTTCGTGTAAACGATACTAATTTGCTTTTTGGCATGTAGGAACAACACAAGGAGAGCTGCACTCTATAATTGAATAAAATTCAAGAATGGTATATCAAGTGTTCCATTTTTGACGTTACATTTTGTAAACTTCAAACTGCGAAAACTTCTATAGGTCAAATGAAATACCCTATATTTTTTACATCAAGTTATGTCAAATTAAATTCCTTTTTCTCTAGTATAGGCATTGTGGCGGTTTAAGTGACAACATTTTGAAATATTTGCGATTTTCTTAGAAATTCAAGAATTTTTAGTAAAAACTTTATCAAATTAGCCATGATTAGAGACAATCAGTAATGTCAATCATTCTCTTATGCCAAAAAATGCCGAGTATTCGTACGAAAATACCTTTTTGACAAACCCTGGAGCTCAAAAGCTCTCATTAGTTTACATACCTGGTATGTCATTTAGTACCTATTTAGTCATACAGAATTCGTAAATTACCATTTGAATTCGTCTATTATTCAACTTTACACTACATTTTATTAATACACCATAGTACAGCCATCGAATATTTTTGTAGTAGTACTTATTTTTGTACAGCTAGTATTTATTTTGTTCTTTATATTTGTAATTAAGAAAAATGTATTTTGAAACATACGTACAAAATCAAAAATATATGTATTTTAAAACTACCTGAATAGTGTAGTGTTCTCTGTTAAATTTTATTCAGTTTTATTATTCCGCCAATACATTTGAACAAAAACTATACTATCTACTATTTTATATTAGCCATTGAAAAATATACTATTTTCTATAAGCCATTTTACTTCAGACACACTGTATGAGGCATACATTATTATTAATTACCTTTCCCTTTAGGTCAAAATCAAATATGTGTTGTTAATTATCAAATTTTGATATCTGCATTGATAAATGAGTAAGACACTTATCTTGATATTGAAGCAATTGTTTTCTCCATGATTTTTGAAGTGAATACTTCTTTGGCGGCGTTTTGATATTTGACGAGAATGGAGAGAGAATTGGAAAAAATGTAACGTTTCAAGATTTCGTTACACGAGGGAGAAAAAAGATATAACGTAGAGAAAAGGAGAAAGAGGGCTATATATCATATATATCAGTTTAGGCTATCCGCGTCTCCCTATTGTCGCGCATGCGCGCGTTATAGATGTACGCGTCCAGATGCTATATATTAACAGCTGAAGTAGCACGTGTGTATACCGAATATTTATCATTGTGTTTTGTAATTATTTACGTTATTTATATCTGTGTTCTGTGGTTATTTGATAATATCCTTGAACCGTTTAACTTGTTAAAATCTAGAAGATATAATATATTTCATTCACCGCTCCCTACTGGTTTACAGCCACACAGGTGCAAATGCACTTGGAAGAGGCGAAGTCAAAATTCCTTTGACTCTCGGGGGAGATTTCAATGTAAATTTCGGATCCAATGATTCTTTGACGTTGATTAACTTTCTTCGAGAAGCATTTGATCTGCTTATAAATAACAATCCCAAAGAATTAACAACAAAATCCGGAACAACAATAGATGCAATTTTTACACGTTATCTAGAAAATATCGAATCACGAACATATATTTCATATTTTAGTTATCACAAACCAATCATATCAGTATTACCAATTGAACCACCAGCCGATGATAGTGTAGATAATGAATGAACCGAATATTTTTTACACAAATTTTATATTGTTATATTTCTTTTCAAATAATGCCTCTCCCTTTCTCTCTCTCTCTTTCAATCTCTCACTCTTAATCTCTCTCATTCTCTATTCTAAAGAAGTATTCACTTCTATCACGTGTACTGTGCTGCACATGATATTTTTTTCATTATTAGCACTATTTATGAAATTATTTGGAAGTTAGGTTAATAATTTAAGTAAATATATTTGTAAAGGTGTATTATGCCAGTTAAAAATCACTAAACGTTAGATTACCTAAATTAGAGCTTCTGGAAGGAGGCTGGAACCTTCAATGCAGTAACACAACTAGGAGAAAAGGTGTCCACGTTCACCAACAGATTATATGTCGATGATCGACATGCGTTTCATCAGCCAAGTTGACATCATCAGGAGATTAAAATTCAGTTTCAATTGTCTCTCAATAATGTTAACTTCGTTGGTGAACGAACATAGTTCGTTGGATTTGTAGAGGAACATAACCTAAAGAGCTGCCTGAGGCAAGATAAGAAACTATTTTGGGGAACTATTGGCCAGAAAGGTAGTGGGTCGGCGACAGATTGACAGCTCTCTTGGAGGCAATACAATGCGTCTGATGTGATGGTTTGAGTTTATGCGGACTCTGTTTACCCTCCCTTTTATAGAATCATAGCCCAACGTGTTATAAATCATGGTATCGCATTAGCATGCTTTGTGACGGTATTTAGTTTTTATCCGTTAACTTTATAACTTAAAAGACTTAAACCTTCTTTAACTTGCACAATATTTATATCTACCTTGGTATTCGATTAAAATTCCTTGAGCTTCCGTATCGAATCACCTTATTTGCCTAGGTTTATATGTAGCAGCTCATCGCTGAAACCTTGCAAAGGCTGATTGCAAAATACAAAACAGCTCACTTCCCACGCCACTGCCCTCGACCTTTTATCCTCCAGATGCAGCCCCTTCGTGAATTATAACGGAGATTAGCGCCGTTTGAAGTTCGGATATTATTACGCTTTCTGTAACGTGACGTCGTTTTGACTGCACTAAATGTTAGCGGGAGTTATTTGATAGCACAATGTCACGGTCATTCAATTTGCCTTAGAATTTGCAAATGATGAAAAAGAACGAGAGTTTGTCGGATTTGTTGCGCCATCTTAATATTACATATTGTGTTTTAATTCTCTGGTCTTGCAGATATTGCAAAATGTTCAAGCTATAAAAAATAATTGTAATCGTCACAATTGCCTCTTATATTTTCGGCCCTCTATCTTATGGCACTATCGTATATATTATGACAGCTATGAATATATTCTTCACTGTTCATCTTCGTGTGTATAAAATAACTTTAAATTATCAATTATCAAACAAAAACGAAATCGTTTATAACGAGCAATAAATACACTTTCCATTAAGAGTTATTAATTTTAGTTTATTCTTCATCGTGAGGTTATCAGTCCTAAGACTGGTTGGACGCTAACCTACAGCTTCTCCTATCTTGTGCTAACCTACGCATTTCGCTAATTGTGCTACAACCTACTTCCCTTACTATTTGTGAGCAGTAATCTAATCTAGGCCTACCTCTGCCTTTCTTCACTCCTATTTCTGAGTCCAAAATATCGCGGACTATTCCCCCATGTCTCAGCAAGTCGCCTACCAGTCTATCTCTTCTCTTCTTTATGTTTTTCCACATACTTCTTTTCTCGCCGACTTTCTCTAATACTTCTTCGTTTCTAACCCTATCAGTCCACGGTATTTTCATCATTCTTCGGTAACACCACATCTCAAAAGCTTCTAATTTCTTCCTACTTGCTTCCCCTACCGTCCAGGTTTCGCAACCGTATAGCGCCGTGCTCCATACATACGTTTTCAAAAATCTCTTCCTTGTTTCTAAGTTTATTACCCCCGAGCATAAAAGTGCTTTCTTTTTGTTAAAAGCTACTCGACCTTGCGCTATTCTTTGTTTTATATCTTTATCGCTTCTTCCATCCCAATTTATTTTACTTCCTAAATAAGTGAAGTCTTTAACTTCCTCCAATTTTTCATTATTAATTTGTACTTTCGTTTTTGCTCTGCTCTCACGCCCTCTACACACTAACACTTTAGTTTTGTTTTTATTCACCCTCATTCCGTATTCCTCTGTCAACACTGCCTCCATTTCGTTCAACGCTGATTCTAATTCCTCTTTACTAGATGCTAATACTGCTAGTTTCTGTCCTTGTAATTTAATCCCGAAATCCACTCTATCTTTTACCACATTAATCGCCTCTTCGATGTACAGATTAAAAATTAGTGGTGACAGCGTACATCCTTGTCTTACTCCTTTCCTGATACCTACTTCCCTTCTTTCCCCTTCTACTTCTATAACAGCAGTTTGCTCTTTGTATAGATTGTGTACTACTCTCCTATCTCTATACTTCATTCCCGCGCTCTTTAGTATCTCGAACATTTTTTCCCATCTTACATTATCAAAAGCTTTTTCTAAATCTACAAATCCTATATAAGCGTTCTTTCCTTTTTCTATTGTTTTCTCTAACATTACTCTTAGCGCCAGAATAGCTTCCCGAGTTCCCCTATTTCGCCTAAACCCGAATTGGTCTTCTCCGAGTATTTCCTCCGCTCTATTTTCCATCCTCTTCTGCACTATTCTGGTTACGATTTTTGATGCGTGGAAAGTTAGGCTAATCGTTCTAAAGTTCTCGCATTTGTCGGCTCCTCTCTTTTTCGGTATAGTAACGATAATGTTCCTCTTATAATCCTCCGGCATCTCGCCCGTTTCGTATATGTATTTTACCAGTTCAAACATCATATTTACTACTTTCTGTCCCGCACATTTCAAAATTTCCGCCTGTATTTTATCTACACCCGGCGCTTTTTGTTCTTTAGCCCCCTTAGGGCCATTTCAAATTCCTCCCTCAATATAGGTTTTCCTACATCTTCCCTATCGATACTAGATTCTTCCTCTAATGTCTCTCTTAATTCCTGATCCTCGTATAAACTTCCTAAGTACTGCTTCTATCTATCCGCTTTCTCCTCTCTTCCGATCAGTATGTCCCCCGATTGACTCCTAACGTTTCTACTTATTGGTCCTATATCCCTGAAGTTCCTCTTAATTATTTTGTAAGCCTCATCGGTCTTACCTACTTGGAGATTATCTTCTACTTCTTTGCATTTATCTTCTACCCATTGTTCTTTCGCTTTTCTACACTTTCTAATGATTTCCCACTTTATTGACTTCTAAGTTTTCAGTCCTTCCTCGTCTCGTCTGTTTTTGTAGCCTCGTCTCTTTTGTATTAAGTTTAAGATTTCGTCCGTTATCCAGGACTTCCTAGCTTCCCTTCTATCGTGTCCTAAAATGTCCGTGGCCGCGGAATCTAGACTATTTTTGATACCCTCCCACTCAATTTCTGCGTTCTTGATTTCGTCATTACTCGCTTTATTTATTAATTGATCTGTTTTCTCTTGGAACTTATCTTTCATATTCTGATCACTCAATATATCTACATTTATACGTTTCTTATCCTTCCGGGTTTTCAGATTTTTGAACTTTAATCTAGCTTTCATGACTACCAAGTTGTGGTCGCTGTCTACATCTGCTCCTGGATAACTCTTACAGTCTTTTACTTGATTTCTAAATCTCTTCCTAACCAGAATGTAGTCTATCTGATACCTGTCTATCCCTCCTGGCATTTTCCAGGTGTACCGCCTCCTAACGTGATTCTTGAACAATGTATTCGCGACTACCATCTTGTGCTTCTCACAGAATTCTATCAGTCTGCTACCTCTCTCGTTTCTGTTTCCTAATCTATAAGGACCTACAAATTCTCCTTCTTTCCCCTCACCTACGACTGCGTTAAAATCTCCCACTATTATTAAATTTTCATGACCCTTCACAAATCCTATTACCTGCTCTATGTCCGAATAAACGGCTTCTAACTCTTCCTCACTATGGCTAGAAGTAGGCATGTATACTTGCACTATTACTGTTTTCACTGGCTTCGAATCTAACCTAACCATCATTACTCTCTCGCTGTATTGTAGGTAGCTATCTACACACTGTCCTGCGTTCTTCCGCATAACGATTCCTACTCCCGCGTTTCCATTTACCGATCCTGTGTGTATTACCCTATAGTTATCGCTCCAAAAATCTCCTACTTCCGGCCAGCGCATCTCACTTATACCTACTATATCTAATCCTAACCTATCCATTTCTATCTTCAGATTCTCTAGCTTCCCTGCCTGTCTCATGCTTCTGACATTCCACGCCCCGACTCGTGAAATGCTACACTTCTTGCTAACCCTGTTATTGTACTCGATCACGTCCCCCAGAACAGTCCTCACCCGGAGATCCGAACGGAGGACTATTTTACCTCCGGTATTTTTTGCCCCAGGAGACGCCATCATTATTTGGGATAAGCCTTTCGTTAGCTGTTCTGAGGATTATAATGTGGTGGTTTCCTCTTGCCTGTCACATCGCAGTCGTGTGTGTCATAGCACCATACCAACCCCCACGGTTTCTGCCAGTATGACTACTGAAAGAGCTGCTGCCCTCCTTCAGGGACTTGACTTAGTCTAGTTTTTCAATAAGGACCCCCCTACTATGGTTAAACCTATGGTACGGCTCCTTAAATCATTAAAATGCGCAAGCCGACCCACCCGTTCTAGTTTGCACTAGAACTTCGTCAAGGTGCAAGTCCTATCGGATCGGAGTTTATTCTTAACAATTTAAAACTATATAACTAGTTAGTTGTAGTAAAAACGTTTTTAAACCAAAACCACAAATGCTTCACAAATTTCATCAATTTTATTTACATCATTCATCACACCTTTGACATTGGCGACTCCGCCATTTTTGAAAATTAATTTTTGGAAATCATATTTTTTACCCTCCATCTTATGGTACTATCGTATGTATTATGACAGCTATGAATATATTCTGAAATGTTCAATTTTTTATATAGAAAACTATATAGATAACTTTAAATTATCACGATAATTGTCGAACAAAAATTAAATCGTTGTTTTTAGTCGCACAAAAATAGTTTTGAAATAAAAATTACAAACGCCTCACTAATTTCATCAATTTTATACACATCATACATTACGCCCATGACATTGGTGAATCCATTATTCTTGAAAATGAATTTTTGGAAACCATAATATCTTATGATATTATCCTATATAGTATTACAACTACACAGTCTTCAATGCTAAATCTTTTTTGTATATAAAATAATTTTAAATTATCGAGATAACTATCGAACAAGAATTAAATCGTTTAGAATGAGTAATACAGTGCAATTTAAGAGTATTTCATGTTAGTTTACTTTTAACTATTGAAAATTATGAAACTAGTTGTACTAAAGTAGTTTTGAAATAAAACCCACAAATTGCTCGCTAATTTTATAAATTTCATACATCACGCCATTGACATTGGCGACTCCGCCATTCAAAATGAATATTTGGAAACCATATTTTCAACTCCATCGTATCGAACAAAATTTAAATCGTTTACGAGTAATATACTTCAATTTAAGAGTACTTCATTTCAAGTTGTTTTTAATAATTTGGAATTATGAAACTAATCGTAGTACAAGTGTTTTGAAACAAGAACAACAAATGCTTCACTAATTTCATTAATTTTATTTATATACTATTCATTTCATCGCTATTTGCCAAATAAAAAACTCTCTTATCTTGCCGATAAACGGAAGAGTCTACCTGAACCTAACCATAAAATCAAGCCAAGGTTATGTTTTGAGATTTTTTATTTGACAAATAGCGATGAAATGAACTATAATACATTACGCCTTTGACATTGACGACTCCGCCATTTCTGAAAATTAATTTTTGGAAAACATACTTTCGACAATCCATCTATCGTATCGTACTATCACATATTTTATGATAGCCATGAATACATTTTCATTCATCTATTTTCAATTTTCTGTATATAGAAAATAGGTATAAGTTTAAATTAAAGTTTAAATTAAAATTTAAAGTTAACAGGGGTTTTTTAACTAGATCGTCGCGTTGATATCAAAGAAAATATATACAATACAGATCTGTATCGTGTAGAGCTTCGATCTAAAGGATAGCTTGATAAGTATTTACACCTGAATAGTTTTATGAAATAAGTATTCTTATGACGATTAAGTCTCATACGGTGTTCTGGGAGCCGACCAAAATCGGACCCAGGAGAAGGTATGTATGTGCTCGAATAGAAGAGCGGCGTTAGCAGCCCTGAACTCAGCAACGACAAAGTCGAAGCTGGTTTATAATTGCTATGAAGCATTGAACCACTTAGCAGAGGAGGGACCGGTGGAACTCTTATGAATACTTGGGTATAATGGCATTAAGGGAAATCTAATTGCAGATGACCTTGCCAGACTAGGGATCAGGGAAAGACTCTATGGACTAGAACCTGCAGTGGAAATAAATCGGAATCTGATAAAAGACCGCATTAATGGCTGGGCAAGAAACCAGCACAATAAAAGAGGGAGAGGAGTAACGAATAACCAAACTCTGCATCGAATACTCAGAGATTGAGAGATGGGCTCAAGAATTAATTATATTGAACAGGCATAAAGCCAGAGCCCTGGTGGGAATCATATCGGGTCACCATAGTACTTTGAATTCATATAAGCACAAGCTGAGGCTGACTGACAGTCCGGCCTGCAGATACTGTAAAGAAAACGAGGAAACCTCGATTCATCTTCTTTACACCTACCCCGCACTGGAGGAGAAGGGGTACCTTATATTAGGGGCCCCTGTTATATTAGAGTAGGCTAGGATTAAGGCGGGGGACGTGCCTAAATTGCTCCTTTTATGGGATAGTATTTTTGGATAATGACCCGGATAAGAGGGGATCGCCAAGGGACTACCCATACGATCAGTGGCTGATGAGGTCCAAACCCATGTACCGTAATGTAATGTAAGTCTCATTAAAATCATTATGGATAAAGTTACTTGAAATGAAACCATATAGTCTGTCCAAACCAAACCAAAACTGGAAACTTGTTTGTTTGGAAACCAAAGCTTGGCCAATGGACGTTTTACATCTATAGTTAGACAACGCAATGCAATGTTAAGCATTTCTTGAAAAAGAATAGTAAGATGAGATATTAGTTAGTGAACGGAAACAAAATCGAGATTACAATACGCATTAACATTACAGAATTGAACAAATATGTAGAAACACCTGTCGATACCGTTATCTCGATTAAAAATTTAGTGCTGTATGATGGTTTTGAAATTTTTTATTCGATAAAACAATAAGATAAGGAGTATTAAATAATTATTAATTTAATGTGTGATGAAATCCTCCACATTAATGTATTTTTACTACATTATAGATGTACTATATTATAGATGTATAAAATAATAATAATAATTTACGAGGTTGTTTACGTAATAATTTATCAACAATGTAGTATATTAATTTCATGAATTGATGTTTTGCCTGAATTACTTTCCAAATCGACATAGTGGTCGATACTAGGCAAACCAAATAATTCTCAGTGGATGGTAGAATGTCGCATTCAATATCCCCAACAATTAAATGACCGCGAAAAGTTAGGGAAAACAAAATCGGACTAGACTTTCTATTTCGTTCTAGGTTCGAATAAATTCATTATTAGATCGTTTCAGCAAGACTATTAGATGAAATCTGATATCAAATATTTGTATATGCCTAGATCGATCAAGACACACTGCTTTCTGAGCGTGATCGCCATATTTAAGTCGACTAAAATACTTAATAGAAATTATATTAATTATATAAAAATAAATTATAAATTATAAAAGAAATAAAATTTCAGTCGTTAGACCTGGATTGGATTTTAGAAATAGATCGCCGTCAAAAAAGTATTACACAGGTCAACACGATTTTTGGGTCTGGCTTCTGCATATGAAATTTTGGTTTCTCCTACGTTAAAAATAAGGGACAAAATAATTTCTCTTGATCAAAGTTTGGTTTTGTAAAAACTAGAGCAATTTTTCGAATTTTTAAGAAAAATGACAGATTTATAAATTTGTTTCCATAATTTGATTTTAAATTACGATTAGAAAAGTTTTTGCTGAACACTAGAGTCTTTTTTATTCAATATTTGTGATAAACAATAGCAAATATATGTAAAATAAAAAAAAATCAAGTTCAAAAATGATTATTTTTGGTGTTTCTCTTATGTTTGTATGGACTGTCTCGTACTAAACCCCAAATATAACCTCCCATCATATTCTTGTTGTACTGCCCTTGGTAATGTCGTTCATAGTCCATCAAATCTTGGTGAAAACGTTCTCCTTGTTCCTCTGAGTAGGCACCCATATTATCTTTGAATTGGTCCAGCTGAGAATGTAGTATGTGAAGTTTATGGGACATTCTGTAGCCCACAATTTTAAGGTTTACAAGCATAGTTTCAATCAATTATTAATAATTGTCATCTCTATTGTTTCCAAGAAGACCATCAACTACTTCTTTAAGACTCTCCCAGGCTTGTTTTTCATAAGCATTGAGGAGATTTGTGAAATCATCACTCTTGATTATTTGTTTTATTTGCGGCCCAACGAAAATACCCGATTTAACTTTAGCTTCAGTTAATTTGGGAAAAAATCTCTTTAGATATGCAAAAGTTTCAGAATTTGGATCCAAAGTTTTGACGAATTATTTCATGAGGCCTAATTTTATATGTAACGACGGCATCAATATATTATTAAGCTCTACAATTGGTTCCGACTTCACATTATGTTTTCCTATCTTAAATTCGACTCGATCAGGCCATATACGCCATTGGTAATGTACTAAATCTGCACTGCTATCCCATAAGCAAAGGTGACAAAGGTATTTAGTATATCCGCCTTACACTCCCATCAGAAAACCAACCACCTTAAAATCGCCTATCACTGGCCAATGGTATTCTGTATATTTTAACTTTTCAAGTATCATTTTCACACTTTCATAACTTTCCTTGTGTAATACAGAATGTGCTACAGGAAGATTAGGCAAAAGGTTTCCATTGTGAAGAAGAACTGCTTTTAAGATTTTTGAAGAGCTATCGATGAAAAGCCGCCAGTCAAATGATATGAATGGTATTCCGATTTCCTCGAACAAATCAGTCACGCTATTACAGTAACAGATCCCGTCTTCCTTCGTAAAAAAAACATGAAAAAATTTTATAGCGTTCTCTTTGATGAGTTATTTTTATATCATCTTCAAGCAAATTCCATTGTTTTAATCGTGAACCTAAAATCTCTGCTTTATTCTTCGGTAGGATTAGGTCTCGTACTAAATCTTTAAATTCAGTTGAGCTAATAAAATGTGGTCCAAAACTTAACAACTTAACAACAACAAAACTTAACTGCGACTTAATCATGAATTCACTATCATCGGTGATTTTTAGCGGTGTACTGCATTCTGTTGAGCTCTGTGACGATTGAACTCCGAAGTTATCTAATTGTGAACGCGATGGAGTGGGAAAATGTTCACCATGAGGTATTGGAGAAGACGTTGAAGGAAGATCAGGATAAAATTTATTTCAGTGTTTTCACCGGATCGACGCTTACTTGGATTAACGACACAAAAATACCAGTCTTGCACGTGATCACTAAGTTCCCTTCAAAGTCTTGGTACTGAAAACTTCATGTGTCGTTTTTCTCCTCGATACCAGGCTAAAAATAACGAAAACAATAATTATAATTTAAGTTTGTTCGATAATTTTAAAAATTTTAAGTTTTAGTTTTTTACCTTCTAAAATATTTTTGCAATTAACACAGGCAAAGTGAGGTACCTAATTTTTATCTTTATTCCGGATTTTGAGGTTAAAATAGGCTTCATAAGCTTCGCAAAGTTTCACATTTGTCGCCAAAGCAAATTTTTTGCTCCTTATTTTAATAAATTCACCGCAAATAAAACAGAATGAATCAGCATCTTGTTTACACTGTCTTGATGCCATTTTCTTACTTAGTAATACACAAGGGTGGTTGTTACAACTGTGATAGACAAGTAAATACTCACTACTATGCCATTCACAAATAATATGCAATTTGCGATCGGGTTAATCAAAGTGCTACCATCTGTTGCTCATAAAATCAATTAAAATCTTTAAAACTTACTTATCGGCGTGAATTAGACAAAAGCAAACTTTAAAAGCTAAACATGGAAATTTAAGTGTTTTTCGATGTCTAGAATCAGAGTTTAAGCATTAGAACAGAAACCCAAAAAAAATTTTTGTTAACCTGTGTTATAGCATTTAAAAATTACATAATTATATAATTCCATTGACTGTCCTCAGGGAATTTTTATATCGCCAAAACTACTATTGTCTTTTTATAATGCGAGATAGGTACGTGTGTTTTAGAGAAATCTTTCTCCGATCGTATTATAAATAGAACAGGTATAAATAAGTAATCCCCAAGATTCCCCGATTTGGCTCCAAACGTTTCTTTTATAGGAACATACGCAAATGAAAATTTATGGCCACGAACAGCAGTGAGCTCGTAATTTTCCTGAATTACGTATTAAAATTGTAGCTGTCCTAAAAAGTGTGACGCTAGGGATGCTCGTAAACGTTAAGAATAATATTTGATTATTTAGAGTATTATCTAGTGTAATAAGGCATTTGTAAGCCTCTTATGAAATAAAATTTTAAAAGAGTGTATATATTTTTTGTATATTGTCATTTATGTTTGTCTTTTTAGAACAGGTATGTTGTATTCATTTATGTTATATAATATTTTCATAATTCATATAACTAATACTAGTTTAATTCCACGCTAAAAGCTAAAAAAATCTGATAAACGTAAATACCACAGTAGTCACTTGAGCATTTCTAACAAATGGATCAAATCACTTATTTCAAGTAAATTTTAATAGTACATAATACGAATACATTTAAAACTATTACACTCCACTACTTCTCAAAGCATACTAAATATTGTATGAGGAAATTACTGAGAACAATTCTATTCCGGCTATTCCATAAGAGGAATGAAATAAGCACACCTACTAATCTCAAGCATGCATTTATCTAGTGATCCTTCTCAACATTAGAAGTTTAATATATATCATAGATCAGTTTTGATTCATGATTTGTAGTTGTAAAAATACAATCAACGTGTATTTGTGGTCGTATGGTCAGCTGGTATCACATACAAAGTTTACTATTTCTCTTCATTTCTACCACATATAAGCAGTCCATTCAAGATTTATAATTGCCAGGTCTGTATATTCAATTGTATCGAAACTTTCGTAATGCAGGTATAATAAGTGTTAAATCTTGATGATTTAGATATGAATTTCAATTTTTACGTACTACAATTATTGTGTACGTTCAGCGTATATTTAGATTCTACTTCAGGTATTTATGTAAATTAATTTATATAGATTAGCACTATTAAATTTTATAGAATGGACCTTTGCGTATGTATCAATTTAGCAGCGACGCATGGATTACATTCTACACCACTCGCAGTTGTTACTTTCACAGTTATGTCACAATTACCAGCACTTATGTCTAGCGACATATGTTTATATAATCAACTACGTACGGCATAGACAATTAATAATTTGCCGAACAAAATGCAATTATGAAGTCACGTCTTAGCTTTATTGTATAATTTGATTCATTGACATCTCAATACTTTTGTAAAATTTATTTCATTTTAGTTTTATTTAAAGCATTTTCTTACACTCCTACATTGTATATGCGTACACTTCTACATATTTTGATGGAAATATCACTTCCATTGAATGTTTTTGTGGGGAACCTTTTCATTACTGTGTCATAGGTTGACGGATTTGTATTGTACTAACTGTTACCCTAAAATTTGTTTTAGTCACGACGCTGTTCAGAAATGTCAATTAATTGATTTATACGATTGCTACCTGTGACGCACACGCAAAGGACCATTATATACAAACTATATAAATATTTATAAATGTTTGCGTTGTATTTCACAAAACGAATAGTTAGTGTTATAGTACAAACCTGAGGCAAGTGTTAATAATGCATTAACTGCTGGAACTGATAATATAATCCTCTCAGTTTTAATAACTACGTCAACCGTACATTTGCGGTAATTTCCGCTGACACACGTTTAATTAAATTTGTTTCAATATTATTGTCGAACGAAGATTAATCTTAAATAATCCCTCGGGCTTAGCTTTGAGGGGATCTGTCTCATCGCTTCAAATCCAAAACAGGAAGCAACAACTTCCTATTAATTTCCTTTTCATTATTTACTTACCGACTATCAAGAAATTAGTTCAGTAAAACTAAAGCAAACTTGGCGTCAAATTATACCCGGTTAATGTGCCTTATCCAAGTAGATGCGTCGAAACATTTTTATGGATAAATTAAAGTTTATCGGGTAACTTCGTCTTCACTAAATTATTTTGCGAATTATGAAATTGATAGAACATCCTTAATTACCGCGTTTAATATGAAGTAGGCTGTGCTCTCCGAAGTTTTTTGGGCGTGTCTACAAACCACGAAGATACTAAAGTGACGCTGTTGTTTATCTAGTGAATTTTAAATTTCGTGACCATACCAGTACATTTCAGTCAGTGGCACAATGAGGAATTTGTATGCCAGGGACGGTATTTAGGCTCAGTTAAATTTATGTAATAGGAAGATGAACATACTAAAACTACACAGATCGCCTAAGATATTTTTATAGCGATTAGTGATAGCGATTAGTAATTTAGACCAGCAATCTATCCATTAAAATGTATGTAATTAGAATTTTCAGACAGGATACGATAACTGGAGTTACACTCACAAACTTACATAAACTGGCGTAAATTAGTGATTCGTTGATGCCATTTCATATTACAATGTCACTTTTCAAAAATTCTCCACAGATTTTTAAAGAATCAGGCGAGACGTCTAGTTTGGATCACTCGGTGCAAAATCACTAAATATTTTAATCGTTATATATAACGTAAACAACATACAATTAGTCTATCATCAGCAATCACGATTTTCATAAATCGACAAAAAAGAAATCCCCGCTGTGTCAGCTAGTTATTCTGGTTTTTTATCACCTATTAAGCAAATAAAACAAATTCGTCCAACTAATTGGGCTATATTTTTAAAAGCATTGTTTGAGTAAGTGCTTAATCAGGGCTGACGCTAGGTCGGAGGTTTTGAAACTGAAACACGATGCAAACAAGGATTTCCTCGGCCATTCTCATCACATCTCATTTAATAACATTCGCAACTGACACCGCAGTTTTATGTTGCCGTATTTCACCCTTTCTCACATTCGCCGGCTAGAGCTGAGAGCTATAATATTTTTAATTTGTTTTATTGTAGCTTTGTTGTATGCTGAACAGGAAGTTTCCCTATTGTTTCGATGATAATATTTTAGCGACCTTCCGGTCATCCTTCGGCCTCCCCCACCACCTTTATGACGCTTCCCTTTTAATGTGACCATACTTTATAGTCCGCTCTGTTCGCTCCGGTTTTGATTTGTAGTTTTCATAATTTCGGGCTTTACGCTAGCTTGCATTATACACCGATTCACAACGGTCGGTGCGCAAAAATCGCGTTCTACTAGTACAAAAAAATACCATTCTACACCAGTCGTGGCAAAATTAAAAAAATAAACGCTATTGGTGGAATAGAATAATATGCAATGTGGACCAGAAAGTTCATAGTTTTTAGATAGTTTAGCAGTATCTTTAGCAGTACTGATAATTATATTAATTATATATTTTTATTTTATGTTTCTATAGTTGTGATGTTCACAAATTACCCTGTCAAGAATGAACAGGGAAGAATATCGCTTGTTGTTAAGGGGAAGTTCTCATCAAGCGACCCAGAAATTACATGATTTTTTAATTTTTATTTTTTCATATAAGAGAGCAAATAAAGTACTTCAAATTTTTTTATACATATTTATCAAGTATTCCACTTCCTGTTTGACAAGAAGTATAAGACTAGTAAGACCGACTGGATGGAGGGTCGAGCTAGTTGGAATTACATACGGTGTTCTGGGGGCCGACCAAAATCGGACCCAGGAGAAGGTATGTATCTGCTCGTATAGCAGGGCGGCGCGGCGTTGGCAGCTCTGAATTCAGAAACGACAAAGTCGAAGCATTGAACCACTTGGCAGTGAAGGAACCGGTGGATCTCTTATGGATATCTGGGCATAATGGTATTAAGGGAAATCTAATTGCAGATGACCTTACCAGACTAGGGACCAGGGAAAACCTCTATGGACCAGAACCTGCAGTGGGAATAAGTCGGAATCTGATCAGAGACCGCATCAATGGCTGGGCAAGAGACCAGCACAATAAAAGATGGAGAGGAGTAACGGGTTGTCGAATAACCAAACTCTTCATCGAATACTCAGAAACTGAGAAATGGGCCCAAGAATTCATTAAATTGAACAGGCACAAAGCCAGAACCCTGGTGGGAATCATAACGGGCCACCATAGTAGCCTGAATGCATATAAGCACAAGCTGAGGCTGACTGACAGCCCGGCCTGCAGATACTGTAAAGAAGACGAGGAAACCTTGATTCATCTTCTTTACACCTGCCCCGCACTGGAGGAGAAGAGGTGTCTTATATTAGGGACCCCTGTTATCCTAGAGGAGGCGAGGCTTAAGGCGGGGGACGTGCCTAAATTGCTCCTTGTATGGGATAGCATTTTTTGATAATGACCCGGATAAGAGGGGATCGCCAAGGGACTACCCATGCGATCAGTGGCTGATGAGGCCCAAACCTATATAATATAATAATAATAATAATATCAAGTATTTAGGTATACAAAAAATAATTTATTAACAAAAATAACAGGGTAATTAGTTATATGCTCGGTAATGCGACCGTCCTAAAAAAAAGTGTCCAATCGGTGGGAATTCCAGCACTTGTAAAAATCACCTGAAATCAAAATTTCAAAAAAACTTATAAAATATATGATATTTTTTGGAGCTTATACCAATAAAAAAATTGAAAATTAACAAAATGACGGACCTGCGAATATTCGGTACCGATTTTTCACTTATTTTTCGCTATTTAAAGTGTTATAAAAAATAACAGCGAAATCAATATTTTCTTAGGTATAAGCTCCAATAAAATTAATTTATTTTAAAATAAAAAAAAATCAAGACAATCCATCAATAAGTTTTTGAGTTACAGTTCCCACCAGTTTAAAAAACATGGTTTCGAGAAAAACGCGTGTTCGATTTACGCTATACCCATCGACATTAACATATAGAGAGGCAAACTATCTAATATTATATCATATAGTCTGACATATGGTGGAACTTGGGGTAACTATGCTTACCATAGAATGTTATTATAGGCGCGCATTTCAAACATATTAGGATAAAATATGCTCTACTGAACTTCTCTATTTTTGCGTAATTTTTCGTAAAAAGATGGGTGTCATATTGTGCAATATCTTTTTTATAAAAATGTTTTCGACCAAATCATTTTAGGAACATATTCTACATATAATAAGGTATCAAAAAAAAAAAAAAGAAAATCGATTTTTTGGTCGAGCTTGATGAGAACCGCCCCTTAAAACAAGTAAGTCCATTTAACTTAATTGTCCTTCGAGCCGGATTTTATTAAAGAAGAGTTTATTTAGAAAAAATCAATATTGCTAGGCGAAATCAAATTTTACTGGAGACCAATCGACCAGTTGCATAGTGGAGTTAAGATTGTGAGAATCTCTAATTGATAGAGTAATACAGCTATTCACGTCCTTGATTGGGCTGTGAAAGTTTTGTAGTAGCTAATTTACAAGAAGTGGAATAAAGAATTTTTGAAGAATATACAATAACGACGCTTGAAATTCTGCAAAATGCTTTTGATAGTGTGGAAAAGCACATAAACTTATGCATTTATCAACTTGGCTTTTATGGATACTGTACACACAAAACGTGTAAAAGCATTTCAATGCTTTTGCAAATAATATAAATTTTAATTAAAAAGTATTTTGCACTAAATTATTTTCGGTACATAAATAATCTTTTATTTTCGGTGCTTTTTGAAGCAACAACTATTTTGAAAAATTTTTTATGTATTCATAAGTAAGAGTATATCAATGTTTTTGATATGACTTTTCCTAGCGCTGATAGAATTGCTTAGAATTATTCGAGAAGAATCAGGAAACTCTGATTGAAAAATAAAATGGACCACAAAAAAAGATAATCTCTTTTTCTATACCAAAAAGTTAAATTATTAGATGTATTCAATATGTCAAGTTTGAAAATTTTCTTAAAGAAAACGGGGGGTATCTCATGAGCCTGTTAGACAGTGTATATAATTATATTAATACTTTCTGTATAACAATATTAGACAGTTTTGCCTACCTATTTGCAGCGTACATCCCTTAATATCCGCAGCAAAATGTCACAATCCCCCACTAATATTTAGCCGCGTTTACGGTTTGCTTAAAATTCACACCTGTGCAACGAAATGAATTTTTCCTTGTGGGTCGACGGTCGCTTATTCAGAACACGTCTGAAATCCCAGCTTAGTAATCCGTACACTAAGACCAAGTGTGCATCCTTCTCTCAGGGGTGTGCCTTATTTTATCGTACACCTTTTTAACATTCCTTTTCGTCGCTTAACTTAATTAGTTTGTCGTAGTTTCGTCGGGTGAAATATCGCGTCGTTTGGGACAAGTACGTATTATTTTTCACTTAGCGAACTGAGCTCTATCCGTCTTTTTTTCCTCCTGTCGACTTTGTTATGTGTTATTTCCGGTTCAGTTGTTTCCACAACGTGTCACTCGTGGTGGTATGTTCCAGTTGAAGAGGGCAATATTTCACATATAGTATTTCGTATATGTGATACTAAGATATATGATATCGAACATTATTCTGTATAAATATTATTGTAAAAGAGGTATGCATTAGCTCTGTGTGTGATAAAGGGTAATTTATGCCCTATTAGCCATTGAATATTTGATAGAGGTGATGGCAGATTTGAAATATAATAATAATAGCTTTCATTGTAATTCAATTTTACAATATCCATTACATCTGTTAACCGTTGCATTAACGCCAACATAAATAAAACAGATTATAAAGAGCACAGTTCAGTTAATTTTAAAGAAAAATTAACTGAACTATTCTTCTTCTATTTCACTAAACCCCTTCAAAAAACCACCAAGCCTCCAAGCGGTTATCAAAGTAGTTCCAGAATAGCAAAGCTATTACATAATCGCTCTAGGAAACAACTACTCCTCGGGCTAAAGCCCCGCCACGCATTGAATTATACCCAGAAGCGATCCTCGACCCCTCTCTCGTGTTTCTGCACGATCAGATAAGGTTTCAAAAAATAAAACCCGCCATAGGTAGGATTCGACATTTGTCCCGGATCGGAACCGAACGACATACAGCTGTTTCGAACTTGTTAGTTCTCATCAGTGCCGTACACGGTACGTCGATTCACAATTTATTCTACATATTAACAATTTAATCTACATATTAGGAAATATTATTTTACAGAATTTCAGAAGGATTAACTGAGGGTCAATTTGCACCAGGATTCTGCGTAGTTCTTTTTGTATATAGTTCGACTGTTCTTTCTTTTGACAGTTTCGAAGAAATAATGGCAATTGAACTAAAAATTTAAATACTCATATAGAGTTACAGATTTGGAAAGAGGTCTTATGTAGTTTTATGGGATCTGCAATCCCAAAAAGTTTCACTAAAATACGAATTTCCAAGATGGGCACTTTTCATTGGAATTTGCATAAAATTTTAAAGATAAAATATTATCAAGACTTTATTGAAGGTTAATTATATCATAGGGGCATATCAAGCAAATATAAATTTTACAGAAACTGAAAAAACGTTTTAAAAATTCTAGTTGGTATATAAGGTTTTGAAATTTTGTATGTGATATATATATATATATATATATATATATATATATATATATATATATATATATATATATATATATATATATATATATATTTTATATCACTTTTTATTTAATTAACTTTTTAAAAACAATTTATTTTTAATTTACGATTTTGAACACTTTGCTATGTCAAAAAAGGAGCAACCGACTTTTATATAATTTAATTTAGACTTGTTCGACGTTTACTCGACGACTAATTGAAGATTACTATTACTATATTTGCCGATTACTGTATTTGCCGATTACTGTATTTGCCGATTACTGAAGCTACCAATGGTTGTTTCTCTATTTAAAACATTTCTGTATGCTGATGCTGCAGGAATGTTCTAAGAAGTGTTTTTCTCAAGCTTTTAGCAAGTTGCAATAATTGCGATAAAATACAATGTAGGTTTATGATAAGCACGAAAGGTTTTTAGTTACGCGATAACCGCAATGACTTTGGTATACTCTTTTCTGGACATAACATCCTGTATGCTAATGGCCTGTTACAATGTATATTACAATATTATAAAGTACAATATTAATCTTAGTCTTAACCTAATATAAGAGAGGATTCTATATAACAACTCCCCCCTTATAATAAAAGTTGGTGTCATACAACAACTTTTTTGTAAAAATCGATTACAAAATCGATGGCGTTAAGTTCATGCAAGCACGTAAAAACATGAAATTGCATATAAACTTTTTCTTTAAATTGACAATGGGATTACATTAGAAATAGCAATATAATTAAATTACAACATTGGGATAAAGGTTAAACAAAGTGAGTTACACTGATTAAAAGTTAAAATTAAAACTTGAAACGAAATCTAGCACTGCACTAGCACTGTAGCACTGAGAATTAGTTCAATTCAATATCATCTTCGGATGGTTCTTCTGGTCTGATTGATGGTCTTCTCCTGGGAAGGATGCTGGCGAAGCTTCTAAATGTTTTCCTTGGTCTAGGTGGAGGTGGCGGTGAATTGGATGTAATAGCAATGGCTAATCTATTTCTTTTTCGGCATTTACAACAGATGTATAATAAGATAATGCCGATTATTGCAGCAATTGTGAAGTACGTGAACCATGAAATATGTTTGGTGATGAACGGTTCATTAATCATATTATCCAACGTTTTTGAATATTCGTCTAATTTATGTTTTGCGATTTCGAGGTCTTCGGTATTGAGATTATTTAATTTTAATGGTTGTAATTTGGGAATTTCGAAATTGTCGGGAATGTCATGACAGCAGTTGTATGGAATTAAAATAGGATGAGCATCGAGCTCCTTTACGGTGGTTTCCTTCGAATTGGATTGTATTTTAGTAACTCCTACAAATGCACTGCATTCTGGTTGTAATGTCAGAATGGAGTTTTTGAAAATAATTTCTGTCTTGGTATTTATCTGCTTACAATTTATAGTAACTTGAAGTGGTTCAGAGTTTACGATGAGCCATGAGTTGGTTAGTTTTTGAACGTTATATCCTTTTGCGAATATTAAGGACGTTTCGCAATTTTCGGGTAGTGTTTTTAGATTTTTCAAGATGCGTGCCTCGCACATGGCATTGTCATCTATGGGATATGCGAAAAGGTTTGTACAGAGTTTTGTTCCTGTATAAAGTTGTTTGCATCCGTTCAAATTTGACAAGGGTATGTACATCAAAGAATCATCATCACGCGCAATATATCTTTGTGAAGTTGACAGTACATGATATAATCCAGTTCTGTGATTTAGAATTGGTATAGGAAATAATTTAAAAAGTGTGTATCTTTGCTGATCAATTAATGGAATTTTCAAAACAAAAATAAGATCTGAATCTGTCTGAAAGGCTTCTAATTCCATTATGTCTAAGTATTTAGCAATATTAGATAACTTGATAACCAATGGCAGGTTGTTTTGATGTAAATTTTGAGATATTTCCTGAAGTGATGTAACCAGATTTTCAGGATTAATTATTGATGTATGAATTATTTTTAAACGCGCGAAAGTGACTGAATTTATGATATTGTTTAATTGATCCTCGATATACAAATAACTCTCCATTAGAAATTCACATTGTTCTAGAAATCTCAATTTGGCTTCGATTACTTTTATTTTGTCAGCTGTTTTGTAAATCGTGTCTGAAATAATTTTTATGTCCCTATTAAAAGTGGCTTCGTCAATTTGTAATTTTTGTATAGTGGCATTAAAGTTTTTGATAACAGAGGTTGTTACTGAAATTTGGTTTTTTAATAAACTTTCTAATTGGAATTCATCCTTTGCTAGTTTCTTAATACAATCTGAATAATATTCTCCGTCTGCAGAGTCTAAATTTCCTGTGATGGTTTTAAATATTGAGCCAATACCGTTAATAAGTCCTCGTTTGTAGCGTCTGGTGTCGAAATAAATTTCATTTAATTTCTCTTGTATTGATTTAGAGATTTGCGTAAGCAGGCTTACATGGGTTTTAACTTCTCCTCGAAATAGGTTCATATTTTCGAAAGTAGGGTTGACTGCGTGTAAAAGAATTTCTAATAAGTTTCATTATGTTTGAAAGCATTTTTCAATGACGATATATTTTTGTGAACTAATACGGTCCATTGTTTGTTTGAAATCACTACTTCACTTTCCTTATGGAAATATATTCCGATGGTATTATTTATAGGAGATATGGTGTATTGTGAGGCTACTGTTCCGATCAGAAGCAGAAACCTGAAATTAAATTTTAATTTTCAGAATAAGGTTTCATCCTATCAAAGTTTACTTTCGTAGTTTGATTCGTTTCTAAATTTTGTAAAATTGCTGAATTTTGAAATATTTCTTTTATTCTAAATGGGCCATTAAATTTATTGTGAAGTTTGTTTTTTATTTGTGATTCTTTCACATAGACTTTGTCACCGATATTAAATTTAGGTATATTTTCCGAAATGTGTTTGTCAAATCGCGTTTTCGCTTTTTCCTTTTGGAGGTTCGTTTTTGATCGTGCTATTTTGTAGTACCATGAGATTCTATTATTTAAATCTCGAACATATTTAGAAATCAGTTCTTTTTGGTTGTATAGTGTTTCGGGAGGACGACTAGATGTATGTCCGAAGACTAACTCATATGGTGTGAAACCATGGGTCTTATTTACAGAGTTGTTATAACATATTACTGCGTATGGAATAACCGTTAAGGGATGTTCATTTGGATTTTCTGCTTTATTGACTCGTATCATTTCTAATAATGTCGAATGGAATCGTTCGACGGATCCATTTGATTGTGGATGATTGACGCTAGAGAAAGTCAGTTTGATGTCGTAAAGAGTACATAAGTCTTTTAGTAACGTATTGTCAAATTCTCTGCCGTAATCACAATGAATTCGGAGAGGTGTTCCATAATGTTGGAAGTACAAAAGAAGGGTGTTGACTGTCGATTTAGCTGATTTGTCTTGAAGAGGGTATGCCTGTGTAAATTTTGTTAATTCGTCCCTAATTGTCAGGACGTGATTTTTTGTTGGAATTTCTAAAATATCTATGTTGATTCGCTCAAAAGGTGTTTTTGGAGTTTCCGTGATAACTAAAGGGTTGCTTAAATTTTTACGTAACGTTTTTGTTTTTTGACAAATTTCGCAGTTCTGAATGTATTTCTCTACGTGTTTTGTTAATCCTGGCCAATTATATTTTTCGCGTATTCTACGGATAGTTTCATTTATACCACGGTGAAGATTTGCTTTACCGTTGTGGTATTGATCTATTATTATAGGAAATTGATCTTCGTCCGGTGTTCTTGTTAAATTTTGACAAATTGTTAAATTTAGATCTGATTCAGTGAAGATGAATGATAGCATTTCTAAAATTGGAAGGTCTGGATTATTTTCGACAAAATATGTTTTCGAAAGGTCGAGAGTATTTTTATCCTTGTATAAGGTAACAAACATTGTTTCAATTACTTCATCTGCATCAAAAGGTAATAAGATTATATAATATTTGCGATGTTTTATAGTTTTGCTAGATACGGTATTTATTTTATTGTGATCAAATTTTGGATTCTCATCAAAAATGTCTTCTATTATTTTATAATGAAGATCTTCTAGTTTATCTTTCCTAAAGAATACTATTACGTCCTTGTGTTTTTTGTCTAATAGTTGGTCATTAGTAAATTTAATTTTGTTATAGTCAATTAAAGATTGCGTCTTATAAAGTTTTACAAATGTCTCTAATTCCTGTGTACATGTTTCTGGGGATATTTCTGTAATTTCTGAATTTATTGATTCATTGTCTGAATTTGAAGTTAAAATTTTTGTAAGAAATTCTGAACATTTTTGGAAATGATTGATCTTTATTCTAGATAAAGCGTCAGCGTTTTTATTGATTTTTCCTGGTTTATATTGGATTTCATAATCATACTCCTCAAGCTTTAATCTCCAACGCGCTAGGCGACTTCCTGGATCTTTTATTGATAGTAGCCAAGTTAGAGGTCTATGATCAGTTATTAATTTAAATTTACGTCCAAAAAGGTAAGGTCTAAAGTGTTTGACCGACCAGACAATAGCGAGAAGCTCTCTTTCAATTGTGGAGTATTTAGTTTCGGCATGACATAAGGTCCTGGATGCAAAAGCTATAGGTAAGTCTTTTCCTATTTGTCCTTGGGATAGAACTGCTCCTATTGCATATGAGCTTGTATCTGTCGTTAAGATAAAGGGTTCATTAAAATTTGGATATATCAAAATAGGGGTTGAAGTTAACGATTCTTTTAATTCTTTAAAGGATTTCTGGCATTCGTAATCAAAATGGAATAATATGTCTTTTTGTAACAATTTCGTCAAAGGCTTAGAGATTTTTGCAAAATTGGGTATAAATCGTCTGTAATATCCTGCTAGTCCTAAAAATTGTTTAATTTCTTTTTGATTTGTCGGTTGAGGAAAATTAGCTACACAATTAATTTTTGTTGGATTTGGTTTTACTCCGTCGGGTGTAATTATATGACCTAAATAAGCGACTTCTTTGCGGAGAAATTCGCATTTGTCGGGTTGTATTTTTAAATTCGCGTTCCTTAATCGTTTGAAAACTTCAGTTAATCTACTAATATGTTCGTGTATTGTTGGTGAATAAATTATGATGTCATCCATGTATACCAGACAACGTTCGTTTTGGATACCTAAGAGTATGTTATCCATAACTCTCTGAAATGTTGCGGGGGCATTTTTTAAACCAAAGGGAAGACGAGTGAATTCATAATGTCCGTTCTCTACCGAAAAAGCTGTTTTTGCAATATCCTTTGAATCAATTTCAATTTGGTGAAAACCTGAAGCCAAATCTAAAGTTGTGAAATATTCACATTTACCTAGTTGATCTAGTAAATCGGATATATTAGGGAGAGGATATTTATCTCCTATGGATATTTCATTTAGTTTCCGATAGTCGACGACAACGCGCCATTTTTGTTTCCCGGAGGCGTCCAATTTTTTCGGAACGACCCATACTGGTGAAGACCATGGAGAAATAGATGGTCTTATTATGCTTTGGTCTAACATTTTTGAAATTTGTGTCTTTACTTCCTCTTTATGGATGTGAGGGTATCGGTATGATTTTGTGAAAATAGGTTTTGTGTCTATCGTGTCAATTGTATGTTTAATTTCGTTTGTAAATGTCAAATTGTCACCTTCTAAGTAAAATATATCTGAATATTCTAAACATAGTTCTTTAATTAAAAATTGTTCTTCCTCGTTCAAATGTTCAATTCGCAATTGATTTTCAATTTCAAAATTTCGGTCTGTGTAATTTTGATTTTTATTTACTGTGTTTGTATTTAATAAACTTGAATTTTTAATGGGCTCTAATTTTAAATCATCGAAATGTATAATTTTTGGAATTTCATTCGCATTAATTATTGATGTTAAAAATTCTCCTTTTTCATTAATTTTTACAAGAGCATTTGGAATTCGTACTTTGTCTTTTTCTTGACCGCTTAAAATAGCGTCCGTATCAAAGAGATTACATTGAATTTTAAATATTTGCTCAGTACGAGGGGCGATCGAAATGTTATTTTTAATAATTTTGGTTTCTAAATTTGGTGGCGTGTTTTCTTGTTGTTCGTAATCGTCAGTAACTTTAAATAGTGGGACAGTTTTAAAATTGGTTATGAGTTGTCTGTTTTTAATGTCGATTATACAATTGTAGTGTTCTAAAAAATCAGAACCTAATAGTCCGTCAAATTCTATGTCAATGTCATGAATATATACTTTATGAGGGTCCGAATCTGTAAATGGTATAAGTGTTGACTCTTTGATAAAAATTCGTTCATCCGTTATTCCTTGTATAATAACATTTTCCGAAAATCTTTTAGTGTAATTCTCACAAGTTCTGGGTTTAAATATCGAAAGTCCTGCACCTGTATCGATTAAAATTTTGAATGTTTTGCTAATATCTTTAATATAATATAAATTTTTTGAATTTACAGTTAAGAGGTTTTGATCTACATGAATTTTTGTCTTTGGGTTGTTGGTTTTTGTTGCATTTTATAATTTGAATTTTGGTTGTCTCCGAATCTGGAGGGTGGTCTTGATGGTCGAGGATGTGAAAATCCTGATTCGTATTTTGTTCTGTCGGATCGTTAGGGTCATGAAATTGATGAGCAGTGTCATCATATGTGTTATAGTTCTCATATGGTGAATATTCTTCACAGTATTGATTTTGAAAGTTATATGGATGAGCGGTATCATCCGGGTAATATTGTGGGGTTATTTCTTGCTGATGAGCTGTATCATCATATTCGTTATACTCACAATAATTTTGATTCATATGATGAGTTTTTTGTTGGGTAAAATTTGGGTTTGGCCTAATAATAGATGGTCGTTGTTGCGAATAGTTAGGGTTTGGTCTTATAGCAGAGGGTCTATTTTGTTGAAACTGTTGGAAATTTTGATTTGTTTGAGGTCTGACGTTATTAGCATTAAATGGTTGACGTGGTTGAAAATTATTTGAATTTTGCGAAAAATTCGGTGTGTAATTTGGCGTGTAATTTGGTCTAGTCTGAAAAGTTCCGAAATTCTGTTGAGTACTCCTACATTCGTTAGAAGTATGGCCAATTCTTTTGCACTTGTTACAAATTTTCTTATTTGGAAAATTTTGAATATTATTAGTGGGTGGTCTGTTAGTTCTATTAAATTTTTGTGTTTCAAAATATGATAGTTGTAGCTCTCGTTTTATTCGGGCGACAGCTTGAAGCATATCACTCGGATTACTTGCTCTAATAATGGAGCCTAATTTGGGGTCTAAACCTGTTAACGTGATAACGTGTTTAGAGTCATAGTTTCAATCAGGGTACTTTGCGCTGATTTTTGTTCTGCGGTAAGCGGTTGCTTTTGTATTGCCGCATGCATTTTTGCGTTGTGAGTCTGTAGTCTAGAGACGAAATTTAGTGCAGACTCGTTAGAATTTTGACTTATTCTTTGTAGGTCTTGGATCAAAGCTGTGAGATCTCTAGAATCTCCAAAATGCGTTTCTAGTAAATACTTAATCTCATCCCAAGTGGATGGGTTACGGGAATTTATTAACTCGGCGGCTTTGCCTCTGAGCTTGTTTTTTACGTGCAATGTTAATAAAATTGTTTGGTTATCGATGGCCATATCGTAAGCACATCTTACTGCATTGAAAAAAGTTTGAAGGAAAATTTGATTTCCATCAAATTCAGGTACTATGGAAAAAATTTCCGATAGCCTATACGGTTCAATATGTTCTTCAGCCATTTTTTGGTTATAAATTATCAAATATTTTATAAAAACAAAATAATAAAAAAAATAAAAATTTTAAAATTAAAATATTTCAATTATATAGAAATTATATGACAGAGAAAAAAAATATATTTCGTTTCACTGGTTTATATCAGTTATTCGTACGTATTGTACGTAAAATAAAAATATACACAAAAGAAATTGTATAATGGGGTAAGCGAGATGATTCTTTGCGACTTACCAAGTTGTCGATTTCATTCGTCGGCTAGGGTCCACTTCCAGTGAGGCAGATCCGTGTTCTGGATAGGGTTGTCCTGGCTGATGTTGAATATCGTGGAGAAGAGGTCCGCAGACAGTGAGGCAAGGTCCGTGTTCTATCTGGGTGTCCTTCTTCTTTTCTTCTTAAAACTAGGTTGCTTTTTCTTTCTTGTTTATTCTTCTTTAATTATTTCTTCTTGAATTATTTCTTCTTACTTCTTGAAACTTCTTGTTTCCTTTCTTCTATTGGTTCTTTCGCTTAGGAATTGGAATTCCACAACTCTAGTTAGGCAATGTCCGTGTTCTAAAGTTGCGCGAAAATCCGCACGACTGCGCCAATTTTTATATCACTTTTTATTTAATTAACTTTTTAAAAACAATTTATTTTTAATTTACGATTTTGAACACTTTGCTATGTCAAAAAAGGAGCAACCGACTTTTATATAATTTAATTTAGACTTGTTCGACGTTTACTCGACGACTAATTGAAGATTACTATATTTGCCGATTACTGTATTTGCCGATTACTGTATTTGCCGATTACTGTATTTGCCGATTACTGAAGCTACCAATGGTTGTTTCTCTATTTAAAACATTTCTGTATGCTGATGCTGCAGGAATGTTCTAAGAAGTGTTTTTCTCAAGCTTTTAGCAAGTTGCAATAATTGCGATAAAATACAATGTAGGTTTATGATAAGCACGAAAGGTTTTTAGTTACGCGATAACCGCAATGACTTTGGTATACTCTTTTCTGGACATAACATCCTGTATGCTAATGGCCTGTTACAATGTATATTACAATATTATAAAATACAATATTAATCTAAGTCTTAACCTAATATAAGAGAGGATTCTATATAACATATATATATATATATATATATATATATATATATATATATATATATATATATATATATATATACAATATTACTAGTTTAGATTAACTTTCATAATTTTTAGAAAAGTTAGAAACAGTAGATAGTATGTACACTCATATCTAACAATACTAGTAATGGCCGTATATACATAATCGTTGATACCCCTACCAGTATTGTTGATACGCCTTTCAATATTTTTGATACGTTTTTGGAAAAGAAACAATAATTGAAAAATAACCCATTTATTTAAGGAATTTAAAAGAAATAAATTTCGCTGCTACTGCGTCATTTTGACGGCTAAAAAAATTCTTCGTCTGAAGATTCTTCATTATTAGTACGTGGCAAATTTTCATAAGACTAATGAACTATGGGTGGTATTAGATCTTATTTGCAAAGTTCCTGCAAACTGTCATCTTTCTTTTTTACTATACTCAAGAGGGTTGTATACAGGAAAACTATAGAGTTTTCTATTGTCTCATCTGTTATATTATCTCCTGGGATGGACGTCCTACCTTCCTTGGAAGCATTTTCAGTTGGTGGTAATTGTTATTCAGATATTAATTCTTATATAACAAGGTCTTATGCCTTATCAAATTTAATGGATCGCACATTTTTTCAAATTAAAATTTCCCCATCGTTAGCTACATGACAATTAGGCATGGTTTTTTTCGCGGTAAGTTACTTATAATCTTTAACGGCACTGAATGAAAGTGGATGTACTTTATACGGTTCTCCCTTTTTTAGCCAATCTGATAATGTTACACCAACCACTTGGAACTAAGATTTTAGCATGTCGTGATGTAGACTCTATGGCTGCATGCATTCCAGGTGTATATGTCCAGCTTTTAAACATTTTATTTCAAATGTTTCAAGCGACGGATGTGTAATAAGAGCCTGATAAAGCATCGCAGCAGCAATGCAACTTCGATTTTGACCAGAGCAGTTATCAGAACTAAGTGTAACATGTTCAATCGTGTAGGGCACATATCTCTAGATAAATAGAGAAAAGCAAATGGCTATAACATTGGAACCTCTCTTGACACTGATCTCATCCCAGACATATGAATATCCCATTATACTGGGATATTCGTACGCCTATATAGCGCCATATACGCCTATGTGTTTCACCTAAATAGGTATAACGTTATTACACCTCTGTATTTTTCCACATGTCACGAACTATTGAGAACTGAGATACGCCACTTTCATAAAACATAGAGGAGGTAACCGTACGCCTAAAAATTTCAATTTCGTGAAAATTGCAGATACGCCCTTATGTTATAAAGCCCTGGAATGAGTGATGACTACTGATGTTATACACAAAAATAAATTATTTTTCATTACAGTATATTTTAGAAACGAGAAAACTTCTAGGAAGGGTTTAATTCAACATTAAATTGAATTGTCTTTCAGTTTAGTTCCTAAAGTAGAATTCCATTTGAATTATTATTAGAACGACACATCTCCGTGTTAAGATTCCCGAAACAAGTTCATCCGAATTTTTGGTGTTAGAGAAAATTACGACGACAGGCGAGCGTGAGAACACAACAAGAACCTTGACAAATATAACTGCGATTGCTTAGTAGTGTAGAGATTTGTTGTTCAGACGCGAGGATATTCACAGTGCTTCCTGGTGCACGGTCGTCCTTCCTGTAGTATTGTTCAGGATTTATGTCCTGGCCGCGTACATTGTCCTGCTATCCTGTCTGTCTGGTGCACACATAATGGCCGCAGTGCAGTTTCACGACTTGTTCCTCCCTAACCTAAGCTAACCTCTGCATGTATTATTTAAGAGCGCCTCCACACGCGGTCCGCCGCCCTGGACCCGACGGCCGCCCACTCAGGATCAGGATATTGCTTTGTGAACTGCAACAGATATGTTCCCCGGTTATCAGACACACGTTGCACTTTGGCTTGACAGTTACAAATGGGCCTGCTCGTGAGTCCCTCTGCGTTTTAATTTACGAGAGGGACAGTACAATTTATATACGTAATAAAAGTAAGATAGCGTTAATTATTTTATGTGTAAAAACTGCTAATATACGCAGCAGGGATTCGTTTTCTTGAATATGAATATCGGCAATATGAATTTTGTTCTGGCTGTTCAAAGTTAGCTGTTTAACATTACGTAAACAAGGAACTGAAAAAGGAGTTTTTGTGTTAAATCAATATACAGATGTATGCGAGTATGTACGTGGATATATTAGAAGCATCTCTGGCATTTAGGCCAATCAGCTCTAATGCAAATTGATAAATATGGTACTTGTAAAATACATGGTAAAATATATAATCAGTTTTAAAACCTTAAAACGGATTTTTCCATACGCAGAATATCTCTATCTCGAAATTGAGTGGCAGAGAAAAAATAAACTAACACATAAATGCAGAATATGTGTTTTATGCGACAGTTTTACTTTTTTTCAAATATTCAACCATCGTGCTTTCTCATGACCCATGGACAGGGTGGGGTGTCTTCTGTTCACCTCAAAATTAATAGATGTCATCTGGCAGACGTCCCTAATCAGAATCAGTCGAAATCCGATCGATACGACACGATTTAATTGAGTGATCGTGCTAGCACAAAAAATGTCTCTAATAGTCCACCATTGGGCTTTCTGATGAACTATGAACATGGTAGAGTGTGTTCTATCCACCTCAAAATTAATAGGTGTCGTATGGGAAGCGTCCCCGATTAGAATGAGTCAAAACCGGATCTATCCAACACGATTTAGTTATCGTGCTAACCAGAAATTTTAATGCCGACGACAACGACGACAGCGACAACGACAACGACAACGACAACGACAACGACAACGACAACGACAACGACATACACTAAGAGAAAATTTTTTAAAAACAATTTTTTTTTGTTTTAGGCCGAAAAACGAAAAATAAACGTTAGAGAAAAGTTTTTTTTTTTTCCATTTATCTTTACACGAGTACATTACTTTTCCGGTCTGGTATAGCTGAAAAGTAATAAGCCATTTACAACATATAAAAGTGTTTTAAAATGAATTGGTGAGTGAAAGAACAATAGAGACACCAAAAGTAGCATTTTTAGTAAATATAGCCAGTGCTTGAAATATGTAAACCTATCAACGAGAGCAATACAACAGTACATCCACCAAACATTTTATTTTATAATGAATGTGTATTATTCATGACTAAGTAGAAGAACGATATAAATATGGTGAAGTATAAGTAAACGCATATAGATATATTGATAACACGAGTTTCATGGTGGCCGAATGTTGATAACTCAGGGGTGTTATTTCTTTTATACCAGCAACAGCGGTGATAGTTTTAATAAAAATCTGCAACAAAAAACAGAATTCTTGATGTGGAAAAAAAAATTTTGGTTTTTGTTTTTGGGAGGCGTCGATTGGGAGGGATTCTGCGCTAAACACTAAACGCTTTCCTTACTCTTCACTTGTGGTCGAGGTGAAAAATAAAAAGTGTTGTGCGAGAAGTTGCAACGCCGACAAATTTGAGACGTATCGAAAAATGAAATAGTAGTAATATTTAACTATTACTACTATTAGTCACATTATTGATTTAAGAACTAACGGTTCTTATTCTTCTTACACAAATTTTATAAAACAACCAGTCCATCTACCAAAAGTTCATTTTACAGTTTTCCACTGTAGACAGTTTACACATAGCAGTGAAACTCTTTTTTTCACGGCACTAGTAGTGAAGAAAATACATCAAGAGACAGTTTCTAACAGCGAGAAAAAATCGCTGAACTTAAAAAAATCCTTCAATGCATGTTTGAAAGACCTTAGAATTTTATTAACCCATTATTTTATTGAATGTTGTTGAATGTTAGTGATAATACTGAATACAAATAATAGTACGTTACAACGATATAAAATAGTTATCAATAAATCCATGAGAAAAACTTTTACACTATAATTCTTTTAGTTGAGCGAAATAACAATATATGTACAAAATAATTTTCGTAAAAATCTTTGTTTCTAAAATTCATTTTGGTAAATTTTGTTTTAGAATTATAATAATTTATTTAAATACTACAGCTTTACAATACATCAAATTCTTCAATAACTAGTAGATTTTAATAAAATAATTTTCTTTAATTTCCCAAAAATGGACATGTTATTTCACTCACCGAGTCAAATGTGGTACTTATGTCAAAGCAATGAAAATAGTTTTTCATCAGCAACTACACACTGAGGCATGAATACCAAAAAACAAAAAAACATATTGAGGAAATAGAAAAATACGTTATCTGCCTCTAACTAAAATTGGAGAGAGGAAATAAATCTCTTGAAAATAAACATATTATTTTTTTTTGCATACGGTATACACATAATGTAAATGGTATATAAAAATAATTGCAGACTGAAGAATAGAACAAAGAGGCAGAAACTTAGTGGCAGTTCTATTCTCTTATTACCGCTAGACTCATTGATGTCCATCTGGTGAATTAAAGCTTACTCTTGTTTAGTTTGAAAGAAAAACTCGCTTTCAGTCATCAATTGTCTAATTTACATGTTCTCTTGTAAAATACAGTCTAGCAACTCTATATTCTCTTGTATGCAGTGAGGAAATCCTCTACTACTCCTCCTTCACTAAGCCTTCTCCTAATAGTTCGTCCAGAAATTACTACGATCGAGCTGCTGTTAGGGTTCTGCTTAGCTCTAAATTGGCAAAATGTCTGGTTTCTAAGGCAAGTTGTAGACTTATTTCGACCCTATCCCGTCATCTTACAGTAACTTCCAGGTTCATTGAAACGATTCGACTAACGACTAATTGTTGATTGTCTAACGCCTAACAAATTAGCCACATATCGCTGGCAAGATTCTTCTTTCTTACGTTGTGTGAACGATTCATTTCTTCTACTCCAACTGTACTGGAGAAAATGTTTCATTTAATTGATGACACAAATTTAACAAAAACACTAGCCTAACTGAATTCATTGCCTTTTAAAAATAATTTACACAGCGCTAAATATATTATTAACAAACAATTACAAAATATTACAAATTACCTGTCAAGCAATTACAATTGTTTATCATTAGTGCTAGATGATATCCTGGGACGCGTATATAAAATGTTTTAGGACTCCACAACTTTCTCAATGGTCTGTTGCCAATGTTCTAGGATGGTTTCGCGAATGTTTTCAACATTTTCATCAGTTAAACCAGAGCGAGGTTTGTAATCGATTGATATATCACTTTGAAACAGGAAAACCACTCAAACACTTGAGTTTTCCCAATAGTATCATCCTTGTAGGTCATTCTTAACATTACAAGTGTATATGTGCCAGTTTTTCAGAGGAAGAAGCAAAACTTTATGGCCGCGCGCTGTTCACAAAAATCATCCATTACAAAAACGACGAGCATATGAAACAACTCTCACTAAAACATTCACACAAGCCGAATGGAACCTTGCTCAGCGACAAAGCTTGGCCTACTGACTCGAGAATGATAGCTCTATTCGCTCCTAGCGACAGAACGCCGCACTACAAAAACTCCGCCCACAACAATATCAGTTCGTTTTCCTTTGGGTACCCGCTCGTAAATAATACTTTTACTGTACTTCGATATATATAAATATATTAACTCCCTATGTCTATTCAATGATCCTGAAATTTGCGTATATATATCATCTTAGTAAGATACCACATAATTTCTTTTCTAATATTCCCATATCTCTGGGATATAGTAATCCAAAACGTGTTTGGATATTATTTCCCTTTTATGTAGCACCTTTATGCGGCCATACACTCTAACCTATCTCCTTGAGTCCGCGTCACCCCAGCCACTCAAAAGTAAAAAAAGTATATACGTCCACACTTCGAGTTTACGATTTCCTCTTTTATTGGTAAGTTTCTCAACTCTGGGATGATGACGTTGTAAAATAACCTGATCCAATGTCAGTAAACAATCCTCGCGCGTCTCGTAATGCTGGAAAAACAGAGCCGCCAATACTGAAGACTTGCAGCTTTAGTAATTGTTTTATGTAAGAGATATCGGTGCTCCCCGTGGACTATTTTTATAACAAACTTTTTCAATTTCACGCCCTGTCCGAGTCCTGCAATAAAACTGTAACGGGAAATCTGCAATTCCGGGGCTTCTGGCCGTAAATTTATCGGTGCATTTCTATAAGGTTTGAGAAAGCGAAGACAGGCGCTGCTTCGACTTCATAAATCAGTTACCGAACGACTTTAATATCCTAATATGATATGATTACCAGAGCTGGATTCGATTTTATATTTGGGAAGCCACCAAGACATAAAATGGAAATATGCGTCTTTTATTTAATCCGGAGAAACCAACATTTCGCGTTATTCTGCTCGCCATCTCTAAAAGTGCAAAATAGCGTGTGTTCATACGTTAACACCTCACCTCTTTAGATCTGCATTCAGCTGTATGAGGATGTTTAAAATAATTAAAAGAGAAAATTTGCAAATATATTTATGTACAATTTAGTATGTTACTTTCAGTTATATACCAAATACCCGTCAAATGTGATCAGCTCAGTACATTTGGTATTTGGTATCACATTTAACTATTCACTGCAACAAAATAAATTTTTGATGTTTCGTTATATCCTCAAGGACTTATAAATTTAATGATTTACCGTTTGTCAAGTCAATGTTTGAGTCTAATAAAGACAATTTATAAATATGGCTAATACTTATAGAATTAAAAAATTCAGGCGCGGATTTCGTTGAATATTTCGTTATATATCAATTTCTCTTTGTATAATTCCTCAATCCTGTTCAAACAAAAATGAATGTTCAATAAATATTCAATGAAGTTCACGTCCGGAATTTGTAATTTTTATTAGCTATTTTCATGAATCGTATTCAATTCTCCAATATAATCAAGTTTATCAGGATTATTGTTTCCCTTATATTTTTATAAAACACATACAGATATACCCAGTCAACTTATGTGGAAATTGAACCCACGCCTGGATTACTCCAATCCGGCACTCTAGGCCAGCTCCAAGCGATAGGCAACATTACTTCAAATTAATCCCACAACTTTCATATGGATACATACATATATGTCCAGTCCACTTATGTGAGAATCGAACCCACGCCCATATTACTTCAAGTTGACAATATAGGTCATCTCCAAGCTATTGACATCACTACTCCAGGTTAGCACAGGAATCTTGGAGACTTTCTGTGAAGTAATTATAGGATAAGTTCCCCTTAGAAAATTTGATTATACCTATAATCATGTTTTATTACCCACTTCAGTATAATTAATTGTCTTAATTATTTATGATGTCAACTTAGTAGGCAAAATGCACATAAAGTGCCGTATAATCTCTCTACTGTCATGAAAAAGAAAGGAATTTTATGAAGTATATAGGGATACAAAGAAAATTCTCCTGATGAGGGTGTAAATAAGATTCACAAAACAAAAGACTGTCAAAATATATGCAATAAACACTACTTTTTAATTGAAATTATTAGATACTATGTCAAATAATTTTCTCCTAAAACTGTTCCAGAATAGAGTATTTAGAAATCAATATTAATTCAGTTGTCCTATTGAACTCTTGACCACCCTGCAAAATTATATATTAATCGCAATCTACCAAATTCCACCTTTCATATGTCTAAAGGCCATTGTGATAAATTATTCAGTAAGTTATGCGCCTTCTATATAAAATTCTAAGCAGAGCAGGATAGCAAAGAGATGTAGGTAAAGTAAATTTTTTATATACATTTTAGGAAGAAAAATTAAGTGAAACACCACGGAAATTAACAAAAATAATTTTTTACAATTATATTGTAAAACATAATCAGGACAATTGAATTTAGGGAAACCTGGACAATAAATAAAATATCTATGAAAATATAAAAAATGAAATAGCTAAGGTGAGGCCCTTAGATTCAAAACCTGATTTTTTCAATAAAAAATAGTTTTTCGCGGGAATTTGTACTATATAGTTGGGCGCATACGCCTGTGTAATTATTACGTTCTTTCGTTTTTAAGTAGAAATTAGAAAGTCAACTTCAGTTTTAGAACTGGCCTTCTTCGTCGACTAATGAACACCATATTGACAGATGTGAATATTCTTTTACTTCTCCTACGTAATTTGAACTCATTGAGGTACTGTTTCCTATGGTTGGTGCTGAAACGCACCGTACCCGGGCTATAAGATCACGCGGTATTTTCCAATTTTCGTAACATTATTAAATTAATTTAGCATATAAAATATTACCGAAATTATTTTTCATTTCATTTATTAAGTATTCTAAAATTTTCTCTAAATTATTTTTATTTCATTTATTAAGTAGTAAACGGATTTAGACACGTTTTAAATTAATTTTCATAGCGAGAATAGAGTTTTAAAATATTCAATACAAAATATTCAGATCATAAAAGCAAAATATTTGAGTAAAAGTGCATCTCAGCTGCAAACTTCAAGCCCTTACCGGATGTTCAGGCAAGTAGTCCGGGAAACTACTATCGCCCTTATGCGTTAAGGTTTTATATGGGAACTGAGTCCATATGTTTACGAAACTAAAGACAATGGCGACAAAGTCGCATACACTGGTACGGCGCGTGCTAGCTGTTTTCGTCATACCTGGGTTTTCGGGAATATGCGTTCTCGCTCACATGACGCCGAGATTTTGCTTAAATACGGAGGGAATCGAGGTAAGAAGACAGTTTAAAATCAACTCAAGAAGATGCTGCTAGAAGTAATCCGGGAAGAGGATACCGAGCAAGACCAGAAGAGCCAGCCGAAGCCTGGGAGCCGGGAAGATTCTGAAACGTTCAACCCAAGAAGAGGCCGCTGGGGGTCATACGGAAAGAGGATACTGGAAGTAATCCGGGAAGAGAACGCCGAAGAAGACCAGAAGAACCGAAAACTGGGGGCCGGGAAGATCCGAAGACGCCAGTAGCTGAAGTGCCGGAGCATAGAAGACCGCCGATCCGAAATTCATATTTCGTATCCATTACCTCACCGCCTCGGAAGGGTCTCGCCGTTCGAACTACGCAACACACTAAGAAAGTACGGTGCCGGCTTTTCGTAGGCTCTGGGTATATCTGGACCGTATCGATAAAGATGTATACGCCATAAAGTTCATTCGGCATTTGTCCTGAATCGGCGTACCGTGTACGGCACTGATGAGAACTAACAAGTTCGAAACAGTTGTATGTCGTTCGGTTCCGATCCGAGACAAATGTCGAATCCTACCTGTGGCGGGTTTTATTTTTTGAAACCTTATTTGATCGTGCAGAAACACGAGAAAGGGGTCGAGGATCGCTTCTGGGTATAATTCAATGCCTGGCGGGGCTTTAGCCCGAGGAGCAGTTGTTTCCTAGAGCGTTTATGTAATAGCTTTGCTATTCGGGAACTACTTTGATAACCGCTTGGCGGCTTGGTGGTTCCTTTCTCGATTTCCGACTTATATGTTACTGATAGATGAATAGTAACAACGACACATGTGATACTTGGGGAAATTACTTGTGTCCATGAAGTATCAAGTAAACTGCTGACCATTCAATAATTTTTTGTTAATAGTGAAAACAGTTTTTTGTCCTTCCTGTAAAATTAGGTTTGTTGCAAAAATTCAATTTTGAATCTACGGGCTTCAACTATAGTTATTATATTGAGTTATTTTATTATCCAGTAAAGCTATCTGCAACAATGTCATTCATACTGAGGTCTGGTGGCAAACTGGACCCAGCTCTGGGAGTGTCGTTGTATCCCCGGTTTGATATCGAATGGTATTCATGAGACATAATTTTAATGAATCTCTTTAAATCGTGGTTATGATGAATTTTGTAATAAATTGTAAACATATTAGTCTACAATCTTTTTGAGTTTAACATAAATAGATATATTTATAATATGTGCTTATTTCACATACAATACTTAACTAATATTGTTATACCTAATGACATGGGACAACTACCAGCTGAGAACAGATGAAAACGAACTAAATTACTCGTAAAAGTAGATAAAATGATCCTCAATCTCCGCCATTAATGATGCTGACGTCTACTTTACGCCGATACTCTCATATGGTCTCTGATACACACCCTGAATTAGTTTATAGACATGTCAAATATGCGGCTCTGTCAAAGCATACCTGTAGCTCGTGCAAAAAGTGCTGTAGTGATTCGTACAATCTGTTAATTGAATTAGTTTTGGTAACTGAGAATTTTAAATATTGTGCGCGGCTGCCTTACAAGACTGCTCATCGTTAGTCGACGAAGGGAAATATATCCCCGTGTAATGTAAAACGTAACTGCCGTTTAAAGTTTCATTGCTTTTCCTTTTGTTAAATTACTTCATTATTTTGCATTCATGAATGTGGTTAGCCGCTAAACTATTCTTCTACATCTTGTATGTACATTGTATTTTTCTAAGTTTAAGTAATGAAAATGTTCAATAATAATATTTATTAAAAGACTTGTGTGTATGGCCCTAGTGACACAAATATGACCTGTATGCGACCAGTATGCGACTTTGCACTTCACTTTGGTATGCCTGATTTACAGCGTATCTCTATGTACCCTCGACAGTGGCGTAACAGTAAGTGGTAGAACTGGGAAGTTGACATCTTCCTCTGAGTCTGGGTGTATTTCTCTTCGTTTCTATGTGTAACCTTCCAATCTGCAGTCCGAGAGTTTATGAGAAGAAGTTGACGTATACATATGTCTCAAATAGAGAAATAAAAATCGGGTGGGCTTGTGTAGGGGCACACGGCCGTTGGTTTTAATATAAAACGTCCATGTCAGCGAGTCGCTTTTAGTGTTAAATATTGAAATGAAAACAATATTGACATCGTTCTAAATATTTTAATATAATACTGATACTGAAGAGGTAATACATATAACTTATTTCGATTAATATTCAACAACGATTTTGTTTAAAATTGGTCTGTGATATGAGAAATAAGAAACATAAGATGCAATGATTTTGCGTTGCATCACTTTTACTAATGTTCATATCCCTCAGTTCAGTGAAGGATTAAACAGATGTATGGGCGGTATCTTCATTCGTTACGTCCATTGGTACAGCAGCGGGAGAAGTGATCGTGGGATCGGCGACAGCAGTAAAGGTCCTCGCGAAGTCGGCGTCGCTTACTAAAGGCTGATTTTCACATATAGGTACGTGCACCAACTGTGCACCGACTGTACACATACCGTGTCGTTTTATTGTCAATAAAAAATTTAAATGTTTCATAAAAATATCATTGGAGGCTAGATTTCCATTTACACATATTGGACTGTGTTACGATCGTGTCGTGCTGGCGCGGGTTAGTCGCGTCCAAACCGATTTTCGATGGCCACAACACGATCGCAGCACAGCACAGCTTCTATATAAAAATGACAACGGGACCGCGCACTTGTCGTGTCAAGTATTTCAGATTAGCGTTCAGATAAAGGCTGATTTTCACATATAGATCCGTGCGCTGACTGTGTACCTATCATGCTACGACCGTCGTGGGTCGAGTGTATTGTCACATGTAGGTTCGCGTAATGACTGTGTTATGACCATCGTAGGTCGAATCCTAGCGTGGCTACTGTGCGCGAGCACATACGAATTCTACTGTTTAGATTCTTTGCGTTGTCATCGAACAATATGATCTGATGATACTGGGAACCTGTGTGCAAATGATAAAGAAACAAATATCGTGAAAAAGCGCCGTAAAACATATTGGATTCATAAGTTATATTTGACAAGGGATGAAGAGAGTTGGCCATTTTGTGTTTTTCTTCTTTGTAAAGCTCGTCTATAGTAACCCCGCAACAGGGTCCACTAATTTTTGCAAATTTCAAATGTAATTTAAAATGTATAAAAATAGAAAACTTACAGTACCAAATTTTTCTTACCGGATGTACTTAGGTTCATGTCGGTTGCGATGTCTTTCCATATAATTTCTTTCACTAGATTATTGTCGTAATTCTTATGTGCCAAATTATATAAAAACTCATGTCTATGAATAAGTATTATTAGGGTTTCTTCGTCAATCGTCCCAGCCATTTTTAAGACTGACTTTCAGATATAGGTTCGTGCACCAACTGTGCACCGACTGTACACCTACCGTATAGGATTCGACCTGCGACTGTCATAGCACAGCCAGTACACGAACCTACATGTGAAAATACACTCGACTCACTACGATCGTAGCATGATAGGTGCACAGTCAGCGCACGAACCTATATGTGAAAATCAGCCTTAAGCGTGCCGTGGAAGCTTTGAGATGCTCCCGAAACCGCCTCGCTCACTCGGTGCCGGACACTTGGGTACCCTTGCGTGTCCCATAATCCCCTCTTTCCGAAGATAGCCGTGATTTATATTTCTTGCTGGCTCTTGCACGGGCTGAGGCCGACATATTGAATTTTCAAATTTTTTACACTTCCTGGTTATTTTTAACTATAAATATTATTCTAACAACATTTATTTTTATTTGAATCTATTGGCCTAAATAAGCTCTATAAACTCACCAAAAATCACCGCTCTATCACGTGAGAGTCGTGAGTTACACTGAATAGAAAGGATCGAGAGCGCCGATCGAGATTTTGGTCATTCTACTCAGTGCCCCTCCCCCATCGCCCCGCTCTGCCCCTACGCAAACTCAAGGTCACAATAGTGAGCTAACTATATAAGCTAAATAATGACACTAGATCTATGTTTCTAAGACTAATCGTTTTGTAATTATTAAGGTAAGACGGTATAGAGCTTTTCGTTATGGTCCACTTTTCTGACGTGGTATCCGTATGTCTCGGTGTGATTAAAGACGTTTCACGTCAAAAAGTCAACTTTTTCCCTCCTTGTGAAATCAAGACTATTATATCATTAGTTATCATATATCTTGTCGGTAACATATTCATATAGCTAAAGTACTGTTACATAAATATGATTAACGTACATCTTAAAATTCTAATTTCGTTATATTTGACTTTATCGTCTCAGAACTAAAAAATTATCACAGAAGTTGAAAATTTAAGAATTATTCGAAGGGTTATATTTCCAGAAATATCCGCAGTATAAAATATCTTAGTTAGCTAGAATATTATCTAACTTATATTCACAATCAGCTACATGTACTGGAGGCAGCTAAGATGTCAGTGTTAATGGGTCAATCCTTTTTTATAGAAGTTAATTATCTGTATATCCTAATGTTTACCGAGTATACTGCTGTGGATAGACACAGTAGTCTTTACTGTGTTTATCAGCAGCACTAGTTTTCTCAGTAAACAAGTTTCCTTACTGTGGTCAGTACAAAATAAATTTTTGTTGGCAATTTTAAACGTTGTCTCCTCATATTTTGTCATATATTCATATTATGTCATTTTATTTTCAATAATTAATAGTAATTTATTTATAATTTCATTATAACGCATTCATCTACAACATAGTTAGGGAAGAACCCTTCCAAATTAACAAATATTCAAAACTTTAACGTTTATAGAAATGTCAAAAACACAAAAACTATTTATTAAATTTTCGAACAATTACCTACCTACTACTTAACCATCCCTTGCAACCTATGTAACGTATAATAGGTGAGAGCTCATACATCTAGTAATAGACGCGCTGGCCTCACAGGGCATCTAAAATTGCTTTAGCCTAGATTTCCTTGAAGTTCCTAAACTTTGAAATTAATATAATTGAAACGGTGACTATCCTGCAATCTAGTTTATAAACTATCGTCTTAAGTAAACTGTTAACTACATTTAAGTACACTTTAATGTTTGCAGATGGAGCATAGTTTCTAATGAGCGAATGGCTTTATTAGATTGTAGAATTAAAAAAATAATATTCTATATGTGTACATATTCATATTACCGATTACAATTTACTTTAAAATAGATATTGTAATTTTGTTGTATTGTGTTATATAAGATGTATGAAAATATATAATAGCACAAAAATAAAAAAACTCTAGTACATATTTATTTTATTAAATTATCTAGACTAGACGTTAAAATATCATCAGCTCCTCCGCCAATTATTTAAACATGATTTGCTACGAATCGCAGTACTGCCTTTTGGAAGAACATAATTTGTTTTAAATGATTTGTTTTTTCCTTACTTTAAAACCCACTTAGAGCCTATTCATATATATTACCTGTTTAGTTGAAATTTTGTACAAAATCTTCGTTTTGTAAATCTTACCTGTGAAAAACTAAATTTCCAGATATATTAAAATAATAGTCGTACGTTCACTATTCCTATCCTAAAAATTACTATCAAAATATGGACATTTAGCAATCACTATATAAAAATGGGGGAGGTACCAATTATTTTAAAATATTTAAAGATATATCCCCTGAAGTGGGGAGATATCTCCACACCATCTGAAAATGTCTTATACAATAAGGACTAAAGAAATTAAGGCAAAACAGCTATTTTCCTGGCTATATACCATTACAAGCGCTGAATTAAAACTTTGCATTGTACTACTGATGATATCAAGTTTTATTTTGATTTGGATTGCTCTCGAAACTGTCGGGAGATGGCGCTTCTTATGTTCTACTGTGGTAGAACTTACCGGCGTCTACAATGCGAGCTTCGTTAATCAAAGGTATACTCACTTACATCGCATTGGCGAGACCCAAGATAAGGTCGAAACCGGTCTGCTGTTAGTGGTATCCTGAGATAGAGAACGCTTTGCATCTTCTTTGTGGTTTTCGAGTAATCTACATCACTGCATTTTAGTGCTAACTCTGTTAGACAAAATACGGCAAATTTTGCCATATAATTCAACGCTCACGATGGCATATAGCTAGAAGAATAGCTGTTTTGGCCTAATTTGTTTAGTCATTGTATAAGGCATTTGCAGATGGTGTGGAGATATCTCCCCACTTCAGTAGCTTGTAAAAATTATCATCTGCCAAGTAAAAGTTTGCATTGTATTTATTTCTATTATATTTATTTAGTGCTACAAGATCCATACTTCTTCTAGTTGTATAAGAATTTTTTATATAGACATTAAGCATTAGAAAACATAATATGAAAAAATATTCGAATGCAATAAAACATCCACATCGAAATGACATCGGCGCATCTGCAACTTTTTTAAAAAGCTTTGCGTGGAATCATGTCTTATCTTCTATAAATAATTAATTTTTTTGCTTTGAAATCTATTTAGAATCTATTCAGATATAACATCAATTTAATTAAAATGTACCCCATCTTAGTATCGCAAGTCCTTAGAAATATACTAACATTAATGTGTTATGTAAATAATTACTGATTATCCTTATTAGGCCATTATTCAAGTACATGTTAGTTGATAATTAATAATAGGTAGTCATCGTAAAACTTCATAATATTCTTGCGTTCCATCCTGTAGAAAGACTTGTGCATAGCACACAAGGTAGGAAGACTAATATTTTACTTCTTTATGTTCTGCAAGTTTCCTAGGGTTAAGTTAAAGTAGACTGTTCAATTTTAGATTTCTTTTAATATACCCGGAAAGGATGATTTAGTTTCCACCATCTGCGCCTCAAAAGATAAAGAAATTACCAGGAAAATAGCAGCGAGGACGCATGGCTTTCATCCCGAATTTAATAAAATCGGGTTACAAACATCATATGCTATTTTAATGGAAATCTATAAAATACTGCTGAATTGGTGGTTCGAATTATGCAAAAGGGATAAGAATATTGTATGTTAGTTCAACTCATTAAGCCATTTTATGTAGTTACGTTGCCTTCTTAGAGAACTGACAGGACAAATGTTTATAAAATCGTATCCAGTAAGAAAATTTCTATTTGACAATTTTGAGATTTAGCTTTTTTGCCATTGAAGATTTAAATTCAAAAATGAAGTTCCTATTCCCAAATATTCAAGACTGTGGAAGAAAAGGTTACACATAAAGGCAAGGACATCCATGCTTGGGGAGGGATTCAACATCCTTCCCGTTGATATTTAATCCCAAGCATATAATGACTACTTTGGACCACAGTATGAAGTAAGATTACTGGTAGACATAAAAATGCTAATATGGATTCTTCTATTTACATTCTTAAGATAACTAGTTGATGAACTGTGTAAAGTAATACAAATATTAAAGGACTTATATACGATAGCTACCTATATATTTTTTATTCGTCATTTTTGAGATTTGGTTTTTACAACATTAAAGCTTCTTCTTAAAGACATCGAGTTTATTCGCCTATAGTCTGAGGCTGTGGAGGAGAATGTTACACATAGAGGTGAGGACAAACACGCCCATAATCTACCACTCTGGAAACAACATGGTATGAATGAAATTCTTATCGTCATATCTATACGAGTTTATGACAGTTAACAAATGGATGTTGTAGATACTGAACAAAGTGTTATACTTTTGTTAGTTCCACATAGGACAACTATAGTCAAAAATAATCGTATTCTTGTAAAAACAAACAATTTTTTTACGAACTACCATGACATTCATTTCCCAAAAAAACTGGTATATTATCATATCTACTTCTTTTATATTTATACAACATTAAAACATTCGCTGGTTAGATTTTCACTTTTTATTTGTTAAACATAACAATTGCTTCGCCAACATTGTGGATTCATCAGATGTTGAGTACATACACTGTATGTACTTAATGTTGGACGAAGCCACTGTGTTTGCGAAACAATTGTGTTCACTTTTTATTTGTTAAATATAACAATTGCTTCGCCAACACAGTTGCTTAGTCAGATGTTGAGTACATAGACTGTCTATGTACGCAACATCTGACGAAGCCACTATGTTGGCGAAACAATTGTTATATTTAACAAATAAAAAGTGAAAATTTAAAAAGCAAAGGTTATATTCGTAAATATGGACTTTCATCAAGCATCAGCCCAATCAATTCAGAATCTTTTATATCTTCTATGATTAAACTGTAGAAATTTTATAGACAAACACTTTCTCTCAACTATTCTTGAATAACACTTATATTTATGGATACATAAATATAAGTATTAGTCAAGAATAGTACATAGTAAATATAGTATAAAGTAAATATAGCATGCTTACAGATACACTCAGATACGACTAGTTTTGTAATTCTCTTTTACCCTGTATCTAACACACTGCAAGAAAGAGTGTGGATTTTATGTTGTTTGCTAACTTGATAAGCTCTAGAAAATACTCAAAATAAATTTCTTCATAAACTATTCTGACTTTTCAGTCGCCCAGAGACAGAACGTATGTTCTGTCTCACGTCTTAATATATTAACATATTATACTCACTAAACGAAGGTGTGTTATATATCATGCGTATATTCTTCTATAAGCTACCAGTGTTAGCTCCAAAGGCTTACGTTATCATGCTAGATTCACTGTTTTCTGTGAGTATTAAGTATGTGTTCTGTGACGAACTCTTCTAATAGTAGAACACTTGTCAGGATTTCCAGTTACAGCCTATTTCACTTTATTTATGATAATAATAGTGTGAGGGAATAGACTGAGTATTTTTCGCTATCCATCCCACCTGGGTTAACGATCTGTGATGCCTGAATAGATGCTGTTCGTATCTCTGAGCACAACAGTCACCCATCAACATTATAGGCAACCACAATTAGGCTTCTGCCTTACCTCGAAGACGACAACCTACTTGGCCCGGATATCACTACTTCGGCCAGTCACCCACCCTGCGTAACCACCAACACTTGGAGCTCGGACGTCTCGAGTATGGCGCCCAATATGAAAATCAATCCCATAATTGACCACGTCCCTTTTGAACTGATACGTCAAGTATTCAATATTTATAGATTACAAAGAATCGTAAAGCTCCCGTGGAGAACCTTCTCCGACACACACATCTACGAAACTGCCATAAGCATGTAGTTAATCGCCTATCACGATGATTACCGGCATCATTTTATCTCTACCTTCAAATTTCTAGTTAAAAATACTGTTAAGCCTACGGTAATCTTATATTCTGACTTTTAAGACATTGATATTCCTTTTTGGTTTCTGAGGAGCGTTACGAATGTTCTTCCTTTCCCTAGGAGAATGTTAATTATTAGGACCAGAATACATGTGAACCTCCAATACTATTTCAATGCTTAAATTTTACATTCAATTAATGTCGAGATATTAATTAGTTTTAATTATAATATATTATTATTAAGCTTCCGCCGGTTGCAGTATGAATCCAAACACATTGGGGCGTAATAAATGTGAGAGATCCCATAATCAAATATTATACAAATTAGATTTTAATAAGGTGAAGATTTAATTAAATACTTATTATTATTAATAAAATAAAGTAATAAATATTTCGCACTAGTTTTTGATCAAAATAATTAAATTTACATAAAGGGACTCATTAATGTTGTTATTATATAATTGTCATAATAATAAATTTGGAATATTTTTACCATATTTTTATGAGACAACCAGTTATTGACCAGTTTCTTTTCTGTTTTAAGAACAAAACACCAACATAAATTAGTATCGAACAATATTTAGAATAAAAAAAAACAAACCACCTATTTTTTAATGTAAGAGTTATAAAAAATACTGGACGTGAATTACAAAGAAAAGATATATGTAACTGCCTATTTTGAGTGTAATGAATTATAAATCCTCTGCATCATTTTAGCATGTTCCAATAAAAAAAAATATCACATTTTTGATAATTATATTTGGTGTAAACCAATGATTTAACACCCAAATGTGTTAATTTTGAATAATAATACCATAAAAATCCAGAATAAGTAAGTGTAGAAATCCCAAAAAATATTATTAAATTAAATAATAAAAGAAACCTAACAAAACATAAAAGTCGAAATAATGACAGATCTGGACGATCCATACAAGGCGAAGGAATGCACTAAAAAAATCGACACCATATTGAGAAGAGTGGTTTGGAATTAGGAAGCTATGAGGGAGTACGAGTTCATATTCTTTATACATACGAAAGAGCAAAGAAAAAAGTGATTCCCGGATCTGACAGATTCAACGAAGTGTTGAATTTCTTAAATGTTTTTTGCTTTAACAACAATTAAGTATTGCTTAGATATGCCTTATCTGTTCTGTAATATTCAATAAAGAAAGTTGTGGTGTCTAGAGATCAAGTATGTTTTCCTTCCGCAACATGATATAATTTTTAGGCAATTCATTTAGCAATTGACGCAATTAAATAAAAATTAAGAAATTATAACTATAGTTGCTTTTTCAAAATTCTATTTAACAAAATAAACAGTTTTAAAACCATAAAAGGGACTTTTCCACACATAGAACATGTCTATCTCGAAATTGAGTGGCCGAGAAAAGATAAACCGACATATAAATGCAGAATAATAATATGTTTTATGCTTTTTTCAAATAGAGTCCACCATCATGATTTCTCATGACCCATGGACAGGGTGGAGTGTGTCCTATCCGCCTCAAAATCAATAGATGTCGTCTAGTAGAAGTCCCTAATCAGTATCAGTTGAAATCCGATCGATCCGACATGATTTAATTGAATTATCGTATTAACAAAAAACATTTCTCAAATAGTCCACTATTGTGCTTTCTCATGACCCATGAACATGACAGCGTATGTTCTATCCACCTCAAAATCAATAGGCGTGGTCTGAGAGACGTGCCCGATCAGAATCAGTTACATAAAACCCGATCGATCCGACGCGATTTAGTTGAGTTATCGTGCTAACAAGAAATTTTAATGCCGACGACGACAACACACACAGACAAATTTTTTGAAAAATCATTTTTTTAAGACGAAAAACGGAAAATAAACGCTAGAAAAAAAGTATTTTTTACATTTTTCTTTACACGATTACATTACTTTTCCGCTCTGGTATAGTTGAGTGTGAAAACGTAAAAAATTAACAGTATCAAAAGAAATTAATAAAATATCAATGGCTGCTAAAAACTGATCCTAACATTAAACGTATGCCTTCGTCACCCAAAATCAACTTGTTTGACGATTTTCTAGGAAAAGTAACTATAGCTCCAATGGATTTATGCAATGTTTTTACTACGTATTATATTTAGTATAGTTATAAATAAGATAATACTAAACGGACTGAGAATTCCTTTACAATACCTTTGTTCTATGCCCTTCATTTCCGGGTCTATTTACAACAAATCTGGCAAAGTCCAATCGTCAAAAAGGTTATCGTCACCCTTTACAACCCGGTAATTACGAGGTAAACAAAAAACGCTTACTTTTATCGTAATAGATCTAACCCTAATTTGCTGACAAAACGACTTCAATTTTCTCCATCCTAATCAGTTTGCCGGCGGCCTCTCCACGATACGCGTGATAGCACGCCAAGAACAATGCATGAAATAACAGTTAGCCATAAAATGACTCCTGTAAGAGATTGCGATATAATGTTGTTCGCTTATTAGTCCTTTCAGGCAGGAAATTACACTCCGTTATAATTAAGCAGTATACAGCTGGTTTATTTCTTGGTGCTAAAAAGCCGAACGTAATTGGAAAGCCCTACTTCTATAATCCCACTATCTTTATAGGAATGCTGGGGTGTATGTTAGGGAATTTGGACGTTAATAACTTACGGTCTTAAATGCGCCGGGGTGCCTGGATGCAGGATTATCAGTTTCACTGATAAAAGTACTTCCGTTCCCTTAATGAATTTTGGTACGTACTTATTATTAGAAGTATGTAAATTACGAAATGTAACTTCTTACAGCGACATCCTTCGGAAATACTATCATAGACATAATCAGCTTTCACCACTTCCAGTGTCCATTGTTTGGATTTTAAAGAAATTAATTGTTTTGGTCCGTTTCTACAGAATCATGCGTTAAGTAAAATAATAAATAAATAAATAGTTTTAAAACCTTAAAACGGACTTCTACGCGCGTATAACATCTCTACCTCGAAATTGAGTAGCCGAGAAAAAATGAACCAACACATAAATGCAGAATATGTGTTTTATGCGACAGCTTTACTTTTTTCAATTTTTCTCAAATATTCCACCATCGTGCTTTCTCATGACCCATGGACAGGGTGGGGTGTATCTTGTCCACCTTAAAATCAATAGAGGTAGTCTGGTAGACATCCCTAATCAGAATCAGTCGTAACCCGATCGATCCGACGCGATTTAATTGAGTGATCGTGCTAATAAAAAGAATTCTCAAATAGTCCACCATTGTGCTTTCTCATGAACCATGAACATGGTAGAGTGTGTTCTGTCTACCTCAAAATCAATAAGTGTACTCTGGGAGACATCCCCGATCAGAATCAGTCAGAACCCGAACGATTCAATATGATTTAGTTTCTCCTGCAAACAAGAAAATTTATTAATGCCGACGACAACGACAATGACGACAAATACGAGAGCGATACACACATGCACACACGCCCACACACAAAATTGTTTTAAAATATTCTTTTTTGTTTTGAGGCCGAAAAACGAAAAATAAACTCTAGAATTTTTTTTACACGGTTACATTACTTTTCCGCGTATATATATATATATATATATATATATATATATATATATATATATATATATATATATATATATATATATATATATATATATATATATATATATATATATATATATATATATAAATATAAATATATATATATATATATATATATATATATATATATATATATATATATATATATATATAAATATAAATATATATATATATATATATATATATATATATATATATATATATATATATATATATATATATATATATATATTTGCTGCTTATTCGGTAATAAAATTTATACTATTGCTCTTTTATCTCAACATACATCTAATGGCTGCTGCACCAAAAGTGTTTCACTGTCCAATTTATGTTCAGCCAAATCCGTTTTCAATTTAGCTGACCTGGCAATTCGATGCATATAAGATCCATCAGACGTCTAGCTTGATTTCTTTGATGCGTAAATTCTGCGGGAAATCTACTGATGGATATAACGATCCGTGGTAGTTTTAAATCCTAATATATATTATATTTTTAGTGCCTATATGTTTTAAATGAAAATTATTTTCATGCAGTTTCTTACCACATTAACAAGTTATAAATAAAATCTTTTTGTTTATAGAAATTTTTAAAAATGGCTACACTAAACCAACCCAGAATGTGTTATAGCATACTTCTGAAAAATAGAGATAGAGAAAGTAGAGAAGGAAGATATAGGGGTAGTGAGAAGAGAGGAGATAGTGGGAGATGGGAGAGAGGTGGAAGAAAGTTTGGAGAGAGGAGAAAGAGGACATAGAGGGAATATAGAGGATAAGAGGGAGGTGAGAGGGGAGATGAGATTAGGGAAAGGGAGAGAAGAAAGGTAATCGAGGATAGAGGAGATGCTAGAAGAAAGATTAGAGAAAAGAATGCAAAAGTTTTCATTATAATAAAACGTCTGGATTTCATTCCCAAATATAATATATAATCTGAAAAAAGAGATCGAAGTGTGGAGAAAGAAGATATAGAGAGAACATAGGGGATATAAGGAAGAGGAGAGATGAGAGAGGGTATAAGAGTGAATAGAGAGGAAATTCTATTCTCTCCTCTCTATTCACTCTTATACCTTAGGAGAAAATAATATAAATATATTCTTTACAATTGCTTTGTTATAATAAACCAAGAACTGCATACTTTTGAAAAGGTAAGTAGAGAGTAGGGAGAAAATGTAAAGCTAATTAGATGAGAGGGGAGAGAGAGAGAGGGAGATCGAGGAGGGGAGAGATAGATGAAATATTGGAGAAAGGAGAAACAGGATATAGAGGGAATACAGAGGATAGAAGGGAAGTGAAAGGGGAGATAGATTTGGGGAGATGGGAAGGCGAAAGAAAATACGGGATAGAGGAAATAAGAGAAGAGATAGGAGCGATGAGAGAAAAGAGGGCAATTGTTTTCTTTATATTAAAATTTCCAAATTTTATTCCTAGGTATAATAAGAAAGTACGGGATAGACAAGGTGAGAGAAGAGATAGAAGCGGTGAGAGAAAAGAGGGCAATTGTCTTCTTTATATTAAAATATCCAAATTTTATTCCTAAGTATAATACGTAACTTGAAACTTCTTCGTTAACTAATTCAAATATTTATCTAAGTATGCAAATCAACACAACATTTCTAGAAAGAATTTTGAAGACAACAACTGTTCTCAAAAATAGCAATTGCAATGTTCTGAATGCGTTATTCCATGTTAGTTAGAAATTCGTAGATACTTGATGAAATATTATTCTTATGGCACAACTAACAAAATGTAGTTAAAGTAGTCGGTATAGAAATTTTATATTTCATCGAATCGTAATATAAAATTTATTCAGTGGTCAACAGAAACTACAAAGGTATACATTTACATCACGAGAGTAAGGGGGCATTTTATATTTTATATAATGTATTTACAATGGTAATGCCCGGTCTCAGGTGCCAGTACTTTACTAAATTCGTTTCTTGCTATTACGTTATCTACTTTGCGTTACATTACGTAGACTATAAAGTTGGGCTAGATGCTACCCCTTGTGAGTGTTGTACTTTATTCTGGTATTTGTTTTTGAATGGCATGAATGTTTCATGTAGTATTCGCAAGGAATAAATAAGGGTTTGATATTTCAGAAAAAGGATTGTCTTACAGACTACAAGATCATAGCAACTTATAGATACAAAATCTGTGAAAATCACTTTATGCAACTAATATTGAACGTTGGTGGGTTGTACGTGGATGTGTGTTTATTCATTAAAATAATAATGTAGTATTTGAATACATTTTTTATTTTTCTGCTATACCTGTCTTATATTGTGTTTCTAGCTACAATCCTAAGTTACTTAATTCATATTATCCCTTTCTTTTTCCTTTAGGATAATAAATGTTTACTCTGCCTTCATAACCTTTCTTTAATCTTTAATTTTCTGTCAAGGAATAAAAATATATTTGTAACGCTGCGAGATATTTCCCACAACGTCAATTATTTCTAATAATATACACATAAATTTTGAAAATCCCGAGTTCAAAATCTATAGAATACATAGATATAACTTTTTCAGTGAATTTATATGGAATAAGTACATACATATAATGATCATTCATCACAATTTGTGAAGTATAAAGAAACAGATCTTGTTAATGGACTGATACCCTTGTCGATGTTGTTCATTGCCCAGATACTATAAAAGTATCTGATGATGCCTTTTATTTAATAAGATTGTAAGATTGTAATAAAGTTATACCAGGACTTGTGATATGTTTCGAAATTCGTATGAAAACCATTCAATATCAACTTCTAATGTGAGATTGTCTCTTATGTGTATATTTAAACACTACGGTTCATTCAGGTGACCAATAAAACAATTGAAATGGTCAATTGTGGACAAGAAAATATGAATGAATAGTTATAAAATATTACAGTACAAGATATAAATGAAAAAGGTTATGTAGTTATTGGTAACACTTCTGACAACAAAACTTCAAAGGGCATTTGTCATTTCAGATGTATTTCAAAACAGAAAAGAGATTTCGGAACAAGATAATGGTCGATGCCCTAAGATGTGTACCCAACTGTCTTATTCTACGAAAAATTTCTATTGCCTCATGTTAAATATGTTAATTTAATTCTTCATGTTTATTGCCTCACTCTAAAGATGTTGAGGATCCATAAGCCTCAAGTTAAAGTTGTTATAACACAATATTGTGACAAATATAGACTGTTGGAGCATTCCAATGTGAAATTCATTCAAACCAACAGAGAAATTGAGAAGATTCAAGAGAATTATACCTTCCGATCTTGTATCTTGGTGTATAGTGTGTACTGTATTTAGTATGGTTAACTGCTAGTTTAGTCATAAATTTTTAATATAAGTACTATATAGACAGGTTTAATGGAATTTGTCTGCTCAAGTCATCTATTGTCAAACCAATAGGTTGTTCCTCTAGGGTGGATGGCTAAATAAAGAGAGTTAATAAATGTATATCATATTACATTATGTCGAATATACGGCTCTGTCCCTAAGTTTACTAAAATTTGTAGATTTTTCATTAAATATGAGAATGAGAAATGTGCCAGTCAAGTAGTTGGTAATATCAATAAAATAAGAAGCCTTCCCACAAGAGAAAGAGAAATCCTACATACTTAAAATTGCCTCATTCGGGGGACTATATAGGCTACTTTTTCAGACGTTTTTCTGCGACACCCTTAGCTGATCCTAGAGCACCTGATTTAGCCTTTCTAGAGCAATTATCTCTATTAGAAGACCATCCATGGCAGTTTAAGGCTTACATCAATTGCGGAAATGAACATTGAAGACTATATCGAGACAAAACAATTATGTTTGAAATAAGACATGATTATATATCGAAAAATAATTATGCACCACAATAGGAGTTTTATAACAAGAAATGTCTCAATTTTGAGTGTTGTCTCAACTTTTGTAATAAATTTGATCAACTGTAGTATTGGGAACTTCAATTTATATTTTCTGCATAAAAATAATAATCGTTGATGTTGCAGAATTTGTTGGATTGAAATAAATAAATTTTCAAACATATTTAACTGAAACGTCATTTTGATACTTCGGAAACAGAGTGCAAATGTCAAAATTTCGTGACAGTTTTCGAAAGATGTATAGAATGGTCCAGGACGAATTTATAGTACTATTCATTTCATCGCTATTTGCCATATAAAAAACTCTCGTATCCGATACGCCGCCGATAAACGGAACAGCCTACCTGAGCCTAGCCATAAAAACAAGCCACGGTATGTTTTGAAATTATACTTTTCCGCACTCGACTATACGCGGAAAAGTAATGTAATCGTGTAAAGAAAAATTCAACAAACAAATTTCTTTTGGGATTATTTTTCGTTTTTTGGCCTAAAAAAACGGTTTTTAAAAACTTATGCTGTGTGTGTATCATTATCGTTATCGCTGTCGTCGTTGTCGTCGGCATTTATTCTTGTTAGCACGATAACTCAACTAAACCGTGTCAAATCGATTGGGTTTTGACTGATTCTGATCGGAGACGTCTCCCAGGCGACATATATTGATTTTGAGGTGGATGGAGCACACTCTACCATGTACATGGGTCATGAGAAAGTACAATGGTGGACTAATTGAGAAATGTCTTTTGTTAGTACGATAACTCAATTTGATCGTGTCGAATTGATCGGGCTTCGACTGATTCTGATTAGGGACGCCTACCAGACGATATCTACTGATTTTTAGGTGGATAGGACACACACCACTCTGTCCATGAGTCATGAAGAAGCACGATGGTGGACTATTTGAAAAAAGTAAAACTGTGGCAAAAAAAATATATTCTGCATTTACATATGTGTTGGTTTATTTTTTCTTGGTCACTCAATTTCGAGATAGAGATGTTCTACGTACGAGAAGTCCGTTTTAAGGTTTTAAAACTGTTTATGTTATTTGTCAAATAACGATGAAATAAACTATACATTGTTTTGTTCTAAAATAATACTGTTTAAATAGTTATTTGTCATAATCATTCCATAAAATAAACATTGTCAAATAATAGTAGATGCTTGATATATTTATGAGTTGTAGATTCTAAGTATAACGCTACGAAATTCTATTAAATTTACCTGAATCAAATATTTGTCCATGGTAAAATATAAATCTTATTTTAGATTACGTTATGCTGGTCTTCTTTCCTTATGATGTGTTTTATAACAAGAATTTAAACTAAACGGTCATGACTTTGATAAACCTTGAATATGTCACAAAATAGGACATATACATAGAACATAGATGTCTTATTTTGTAAGTGATGAGTTCTATGAAGTATATTCACCTTACTCGTGAAACACTGATTGTATATAAAATATAAAATATCAATTGCGTACATTCCAAATTAGTGTAAATATAATTCGTTAAAATAAATAATGAAATAAACTAATGGTTTAATTAACATTGAATTTTTATTTCTTTATTCCATTATATAATATATTACTATAGGCGCAATAGTATTATTTAGCGTATATTCAACCCCTCGACGAGTTATATAACCGTCTACAAATATTTACACTTTCCACAAGCCGACAACATAAAATCCATTAATGTAAAATATCATATAGGCGTATATTGTAAAGTACCACTCGTCAAGTTATATAATTACATTATAACCTTGTTTAATGTTCCATTAAATGTGAAACACATGTTTCATTCCAAAAATGCAATATCAATATGTCACTAAAATTTGTTTTGGCTATAAACGTTGTACGCCGTCTAGTTACCTACCAAATTTACATGCATATGCACTGTTCAATAATTTGGGTACATTATTAAAACGCAAACCGTTGCTTGTAATTCCTGATCTCGTTTATTCCCCCTTTGTATTGTTTATAGTTCTTTTAATCGTTTTTTTTTCAATTATTTTTTTGTTTACGATAGAACTACGTGTCTGCTTATATAAGTATTTCACATTTAAATATAGTTTTTTTTTATGTGATCTTACTGCAAAGGTATCCTGTTTTGTCACAATTTTAATATTGGACACCTGTTTTCTTCTGTCCAATTGGACAAATGTTAATTTTTTCTAATATATTCTTACAAATGTGACGCGCATTTTTACATTATATAGTCAGAAAGTCTAAGTAGTTCATGGTTTGATTCAATATGAATAAAGGATAAGGATAAACCCTTGTGTAAGTCAGTTAGATAGATAAATAACATATCAGTAGTCGCCAAACATTAGACATTGTTTCAGCAGCTGCGGAGATGCGGTTTTACCATACATTAGATACACTTTACCATACATAGATTTAATTGAGTTACTGTGCTAACAAGACATTTTTAGAATGCAAACAACGACGACAACGACATACATACTGACATAATTCTTTAAAAACCATTTTTTTGTTTTTAGGCCGAAAAACGCTAGAAAAAATTTTTTTTGCCATTTTACTTTATACGATTAGATTGTTTTTCCGCTCTGGTATAGTTGAGTGCGGAAAAGTAATAATACAGACAACTTCCATAGGTCATACATACACCTGTAGGTGAAAATGCACGTGCAGATCTTCAGAAATGGAAACCTAACCATCTTTCCAGGGAATGGGCCGGAACGTTCGATTCACCAACAAAAACAGGAGACGAGTTTCCCCCGAACAGCGAAAGATTAAACGTTTCGCGACGCTCGTTTCGCCAACTAAATAAAACTCATGTCATTTAAAATAAGTTAGTTTTAATCACCTCCTGATAATGCTAATTTGGTTGGCGAAATGAACCAGATATCAACACCTAATGACAATCCCTATAATTTACTTATGATACAGGTACAGTTCCGTTGACTGTAAGGCCATATTAATTATGGCAAGAGGCCGGAACCATCGATACAGCAACAAAAAAAGGGCGGCCAGTTTTCCTCAATACCGACAAATAACACGTCTCGTTCGTAAACCAAGTTGGTATCAATGAGAGATGATGAATACTAATCAGTTTTCATTAGATTATTTTTAATCATCTCCCGATTATGACGACTTGGTTGGCGGCACACGCGTCGAGAAACGGGTAATCTTTGGGTGTTCGTGGAAAACTGGTCTCCTGTTCTTCTAACCGTTCTTGTCTGTCCTTATTGACGTCTGTTAATTTATTTTACTTCTTATGCATACAGAGCTTATGGAATTACAGCCTATGTATGTATTTAACACTTCATCGTTCGCAGCCGATCTATGAAATCCGGAACTCACTTTTTTCTTTGCTCTATCGTGTGTATTATGAATATTAACTCGAACTCCCTCATAGCTTCTTAGCTCCAAACCACTTTTCTCGATATGGTGTCGATTTTTTTCAGTGTCTCCCTTAGCCTTATATGGGCTACTCGGATCCGTCAGATGCATTGCGCCTGATTGCGTCATTATTTTCACTTTTATATTTTGTTAGATTTCTTCTATTATTTGAATTAATAATATTTTTTGGGATCTCTGCACTTACTTATTCTGACTTTTTATGGTATTGTTATTCAGAATTAACACATTTGGGTGTTAAATTATTGATTTATGCTAAATATCGTTACCAACAAAGTGATGTTTATTTTTGTTTGGAACATGCTAAAATGATGAAGAGTATTTATTATTCTTTACACTTAAAATAGGCAGTTATTTATAACTTTTCTTTGTAATTCACGTCCAATATTTCTTTATATATAACTTTATGACTTTTATATGAAAAAATAGGTGGATTATTTTCTGTATTAAATATATTGTTCAATACTAATTTATGTTTGTGTTTTGTCCTTAAAACAGAAAAAAACTTTTCAAAAGCTGATTCTTCTATAAATATCTTTCAAATTTTATTGTTTCAAAACATTAAATGATGTTCCTTGTGTAAATTTAATTATTGCGATTAAAAACTAGTGTGAAGTTTATTATTGTATTTTATTAATTAAAATATGACTTTAGTTGAGTCTCCACCTCACTAAAATGTAAATTGTGTAAGATTTGATATGGGACATCTCAGATATATTGCGCCCCAGTGTGCTTGGATTCAGACTGCGCCCCTACGGAAGGTTAACAATGCATTATAAGCAAAACACTTCAATGTATAATCTACTGTATACAGTTTTATTTTGACTGTTACATATTTGTTGTTACGCAACCTAAAATTGTGGGAATGGAAAAAATTTAAAATTCAACATAAACTGGTACCTAAAAAAAAATTAAAAAAATTGTTTCCTAAAATGAGACAAAAAAATGCGAAAATGAAGATAAAAAAATTAAAAATCTAAAAGATAAAAAAAAATTAACAATTACAAAAGGAAAACCCTCCATAGCATAACCTAAAACAAAAAAAGAAAAAACTTTCCCAACCTAACTTAACCTAAGATGATTTTACCCTTCCATTATTTCAGAGTTGTTAAAATAATTCTGTATGTCTCATGTAACCTTGTTCTTCTCACTTCAAACTTTGTTTGAATTAAACACTTGAATGGCTTTATTTGTGAGAAAAGTAACATTTCAATAATTACCGAGAATCATAATATTTTTAATTAATTTTACCCAAATAATGTGTCGGTAAAATATTTCAGTAAAGAATAGTTTAATATTTCTAACATTTATTTTATTGAATTATTTTACTTGTAGTATCCGTGCTCTTAACTATTAGTATCAAAAAGCTCAATGGAAGTAAATAATGCAAATGAAATGGGAGCGTGTCTGTCGGGTCGATTACGAAGTTTAACACTGCTAATAGTTAAAGAAGTTATGAAACTAGAATAAGTCTAGGACAATCCGGCAATTTGCTGAATGGCGATTATAACTCTGATAAGGTACGCCGCCTAACGCAGTTTCTTAAGCCAGTGTCGGTACTAATTTTACCGTAATGTAAAGGTCATTTTCTTAATTGTAACTCTTCATAAGTTAATTTTACGTCTTTCCACGTGGTGTAGCAAAACCACAAATTATATTTTGAGTATTATTATTATATTTAGAATATGATTATACCTCTACTGATAGTATATGATAAAATAGTATTTAATACATAAAACTTCTTTAATCCACCATTTCAAAAATTAACCTTTTATCTTTGAATACTTCAATTCATTCGAAGCTTCAGTCTGGTTCTTTTCGAAAACGAACTGATATTCCTCTCGTGCTTTTAACCCTCCGTCAGGTGCAGTTGATCTGTGAGATCCGGCAGTCACATTTTTTTTGCCTTTTCGTGTGTATTACGAATATTAACTCGAACTCCCTCATAGCTTCATCTAAACCACTCTTTTCGATATGCTGTCGATTTTTGTTTTTAGTGCATACCCTGGCCTTGCGTGGACCGCTCAGATCTGTCACAAACATTGCGCCTGATTACGCCATTATTTTCACTTTATATTTTGTTAGATTTCTTTTATTATTTAAATTAATAATATTTCTTGGGATCTCTACACTTACTTATTTTGGCTTTGTATGGTATTTGTATTCAAAATTAATACATTTGGGTGTTGAATTATTTATTCGACCCTAAATATCGTTAGCTATAATGTGACAGTTATATTTATTTGGAACATGCTGAAATGATGGAGAGGATTTATAATTTTTTTTACACTTACAATTGTCATTTACTTATGTTATTTTTATAACTCACGTCCAATATTTTTCTGATATATAACTTTATGACTTTTACATGAAAGAATAGATGGTTTATTTGGTGGTTCTATATTGAAAATATTGTTCAATACTAATTTCTTTTGGGGTCCTTAAAACATAAAAAAACTTGTCGATAGCTGGTTCTCCTATAAAAATCTTTTTATAGGAGAATTTTTTAAAAATTTATTGTTTTACAATATTAAATGAGATTTATGTAAATTTAATTATTACAATTAAAACCTAGTGTAAAATATTTATTATTGTATTGTATCAATTAAAATAGTGTTTAATTAAAACTACACCTCATTAAAATCTAAGATTTGGTTATGGGATCTCTCACACGCATTGCGCCCGAATGTGCTTCCAGTTATCCTGCGCCCAACGGAAGGTTAAAATAGCTATTACCTTTTAAGACTTAAGGACCTTTGTTTAAATAAATACAATAGTTTATTAGCGAACCAGATTTTTACTGCTAATACTTGAACAAATCATAATATGATATTAAGGAGAAGTGATTCGGTTATAAGTTAGTTTAAAAAAAGGGGGACCAGTTTTCAATGAACATCAAAATATTACACGTTACTTGATGCTTCTCCAACTAATCTAGTCGACATCGTCAGGAGGTGATTAAAACTAATTTTAATTACCTCTAATTATAGAGTAAACAATAACGAATCTTTTTTCAATTTTATATTCCGTTCCGCAATAAACACATTCATTATAACTATTTTTCTTTACTGTTAGTAAACAGTGAAGCAATAATACGTTCTTACTTTACTTTTTTATAACTATTTCCATTAATTGTTATTCTTAATGAGGTAAGCATGCACCAAAGCAGAAACAATCAAAGTATCGAACTGCTAGATGTATAAATCTTTGTTCGTATTATTATTACATTTAGCTACCTTAATGTTTTCCAAGGAATCCAAAAACCTGTCATAGTTTTAACTAACTTTAATTTACTAGAATTTATTCTATAATTGTTATCAAAAGCATGCTGAGCAATGGAATATTTTTCTAATCCATCATGCTTTAAATCGATCCGGTGTTCCTTAAATCTAGTTACAAATACTCTTTCGTCTGTCCTTTTGCCACACTTTTAGCAGTTCCAAGGCAATTTAAGATCGTGATAACCTTAGGGTGTATTTAAATCTTTTGCATTATTTTTGAATCTCTGAAAAATGGGTTTGTGTATGCTTCAATCTGGCTTACTAAATCTTTTAAGTTTAAGTATCTTTTTCTATGTGACTTTTTCTATGTGACCTTTTTATATACCTTCTTTGTAAGAACAAATTAAGTATTCTTCAGCAATCATACTCTTCTCAATGTAATTTAGTACAGTTTTCAATTACAGTTTAAATATTGAATATTAAAACAACAGTTTATATGCATTATCCTTGTATATTGGTTCTTTCTCCACCTGCTTATTAACTTAAGATTATTCCAAAATAAATTTTTAAAATGAATGAAATTTATGTACCATAGACAGTAGTAAATCGGCTCTATTGATAATACCATCAGCGATCGCAAATTTTGTAAATATGTTGCAAAAATAGCAATCCGTTTAATAAATACATTTAAAACATTTCATCAGGGAGGTTATTCAAAATATAATTATTCTGTTTTTGATTTCAATAATACATTTATAATTCCATATAACATTATATTTTAATTATAACTTGTGCAATTTTGTTTCGCTATTATTTTTAGACGAAACATAAATTATATATTATAGAATAATAATTAAAACAATATTTCGTAAATATTAATCTACAAAAAATATGTAAATTCCATTGCAAAATTATAGCAGCCGTTTATTTCTACATTTCATTCGGTATGAATTTCCGTTAAAACAATTTCCTGTAATTATTTCCTATTATTTAGTTTTCTAAATTAATGTCAATATGTACCCATGTATAGCCCAGATGGTTGGAAAACTGGAAATTTTTTTCGAAATCACCCAGATAGTAAACCACATAATGACATTATTAGATTTTAAATATGTATATGTATAACATTTATTTGGAGATTTTAACGTTAATTAAACGTTTCAATAAACTTAGAAGTTACTGTGAAATACCAGAATAACGTTGTAAGAAGTCTAAAGATGCAAGAAATGTGCGATATCTTATGCAAGTTGCTTTCAGAAATATGATGAAGACAAGAAGAACATGTGACGCCATTTCCCCGTTTACTGGGCCATCTTCGATTTGTGAATATTCCAACTATAGAGTGGCCACCAAGAATCCCAGATATGAACCTCATGGAGGATCTATGGATGCACAAAGGCTCTTAGAGAACTACATCTTCTCCTATGACTCTTAGGGAACTCGAAAAACTCGTTACTGTGGAATGAGAGAATATTCCTTCGGAAACCATTCATTACTAAACCAATAGCACGCCCAAATGAATGGAAGTAGTGATAAGAGCTAGAGGAGATCTATATGCTACCGAATTCAAATTCTTACAATTCAATTTCACCTCCAGTTTTTTTCTAAAGTTTTTCATCAACGCCGTTTTTATATTATTTGACATAAAGGTTCCTCTCTGTTATTTATTCATTATTTGAAACCATTTAAAGTATCACATAGATACTATGAGTTAAATCTAAAAACAATTAAAAAATTTAAGTAATAATGTAAATGTAAATAAAAGTGATAAGTTTCACTGATGCAATCATTTTGTCCAGTTTATTTTCGGTAAGGAAAACTTGCCCAAATAAAAAATGCTCTGCTGACTAAGTTTGCGATAATTTTATGATAAATTGTATTACATTAAATACAATCTAGTGTTTTCATATTTTCTGTTTTTATATTTTAAACATAATTTCTATCAAAAGGCTAAGGTACAACTTTACAATATATTATAGATTCCTTAGAGGAATTCGTATAAAACAGTTAATGAAAACAAGAAACCGTATCAGAGAATAATATGTACTTATTGGTAAGATTTATTTATTTAGTAAATCTGTAATATACGAAGACTATTTTAATGAATATAATGAGGTTATTTATAATGTCATTTTCTAAATTCATGAAAAGCCCTTCTTGTGCCTCCTTGTAGTAGTAATGTTACTAAAATGAATGGTCCTGAAATTAATCTGAGCTAATGTTTATTAAACGTTTCATGGCGGCTGCGTACTGAAACGCCACCGTCTCCTGCAAAGGAATCGTTTGCGTGTAGATAAAATGTACTGAAAATTTCTCGTCTTTGCGAATATAAGCAAGCCAGTTTCGCTGCCTGAATTTACGTCATATTTGCAAGCAAATACTTTATAAAATATTCTTGATCTTTACGTTTTCTATCAAGTCTAACTTCAAACAGATTACCTTTTATGACATTCCTTTGTCAGTGTTTTTCCTTCAGTTCGGGCGTACTTCATTATTTTTCATGTAGAGTAAGTATGACGTACACCTTTATTCGGTTGTTTTACTTTACCTGTGAAAATCATGTATCTGTAGAGGCTAGACGATATATGGATACTTTTTGAAATAACGACTGCTGAAAGTAAAGAAGGCCTATATACTGAGAAATAGTAATGGGCTGTAGACTGAAACTAAAATAATTCGAAAACTCATTTCAATATAACTCATCATCAATAATTGTTTATAATATAATAGTCGAGGTAAATGGTGAATAAATGATAATGGAGCGACAATGTAGAGTAGTACAATAAAGTTTGTAAATATTTATCAATAAATAATATTAAAAATGTACAGTACCTGCTAGCTTTCGACTTAAAGTATTATGTTAATTCTTTGTATAAAATTTAATGTTCTGTAGTTTGAGTATAAAAATATATGGTGCGTTCATGATGAAAGAAAAAATTAATATTATTCAATATAACTTTGACTATTTAATTTTGCAATAAGTAACAATACATATTTAATAAATATAGACAATCTATTATCCACAGGCGTTCTTGATTTTTCATTTCAAATATTATTAGTTACATTTTCATCTGGTTTTTAGGGAACCGTTACCGACTTTATTATTTTAAATACAATTTTACACAAATTATTTGTAACAGAGCATATAAAAATATAAAAGGACACCCTGTATTTTTATATTTTGTATAAAGAATAAATAGGCATTTTTAGTAAATCCAGGCACGATTATATCATGAATGACTTTTTCAATATTTGGAAAAAAATTTATTTTTATTTTCTCAAAATTATTTGAGATATTTAACTTGGGATGTTAAAAAGCTAATGTACCAATTCAAAAAACGTTTAATGGGAAAAGAAAAAATAAAATTACTTTTGATTATTGGTTTCGGAGACGGGATTCATAATAGACTAAAGACATGTATTCTTTTAATGGAAATCCTGACCAGCCAACAATTACCAATTAAAAAATATATTTATAGTTTGGCCAAGGTATGGATTCACTTGGAAGCCAAACATTAAAGGTGCTTAATGAAAATATATTGAGTTAAATGTCCTGCTATATATTTAAGACGATCCCCATGTATGTGATGGTTTGAGAACTTACAAGAAATGTTATTTTGCAAAAACAATATCAAAAATATTTCAGTACCATTCTCATAGAGTGCAATTGATACCTCATAAGAAGATGATTGGACTGCAAAATAAAAATATAAATTTCGTCCAATAATTTATTTTTTCTGCTGTGGCTACGTTGTTTAAATAGTCATATTAATAGACCAAACTACAGGTACTAAATAAGATAATCTGCATTGAATGCAAGAGATTCACATACAACGTCCTCAGAACTTTAATGTGTAGGTACAAATGGTCTCAAATTATGGAACTTAAATCCTTATGTCCCTAAAGGACCTCCAAATGGAAGTTACTACTTAGAGTTTCGTTTTTATTTAGCTGTTCTGTTTCTCAATCGACGAACTTATGTGAACAGTGAATTTTAATAAGCACAGAATTATACGTGGACTGATGTCGACATGCAGTTAGGCCATCAAGTTGACATTATCAGGAGGTTATTAAAACTATATTTTAAACTACCACTGATCTCCGTTTATACTCAAGTTTTGTTTGGGTTCAGCAAATCGTTTCGAACATGCATTGCAAGATTATTTTCGCAGGTCTTAAATATCAGCAATTCAGTTATTTGTACTCTTGGATTCACCTAACTACCCAATATATTGGCGAACAGTAAACCTGAATGCAAAGTCTTATATCGACGACTGATAATACTCGTAACTCTGATGAAGTTAATGGCCCAAAGCTCAGTAAATCTCTGGGTTTAATTTCTTTTTAATACAATTTAAAGCATTGATTGTATGTCTTTGTTTGAGAGGTCGGTACTACTATTCAAATTCCTCCTTACTGCTTAAGTACTTACTTATTACAAATTTTTTGATCATCAATCTAGGCACTTATGAAATATTTTGCCAAGTACTCGTTAGCTTAAATAAACAAAAAAACTTGTTTAAAACCAAAGAACAGGAGTGATTCTTGTTCTTCCCTATTTTTATTTTTAAATGTTTAATTTTCTTTCCCGTAATACTTATTTTAGGATATGAAGCTTTAATGGATTTAAAATCAATATTTTAAATCCATTATTTTGGTGTATTATTGTAAAAATATCAAAATAAATAAAAGTTGAAATGCTTTATTTATTGTGACTCAATCTCTTGCTTCGTCGTTTAAAAAAATTTAATAGAACCTGATAAGTCTAACTAACTTCCCACATAAAACCTGGGAAGTCTGAGTTTTCTATTTTTGAGGTCCTTAGTGAAATGGGAATGGTAACCTTGTCATAAAAATTACAAAAAGAAAAAGGTGGACACTTCATACATAGATAGCATAACAAATTAGTATTCTGTTTCTCCTAAAAAATTACTATAAATGTTTTGTAGATAGACCATTAATATTTTTTTTCGATTTCGTGTATCGTTGATCAATACGTTCACTGTTTACATATCTTTTTTCATGTTATGAAGAGTGCTTAGATATTTCAGTATACTGAATACAAGTCTATGCTTAAACTCTTTTAATAGTTTTCCTCTGTGGTCAGTCAGCCTTAAGGCATTGGTTTTTCAGTTTACTGATCTTTCAATGGCGTCATTCACCATATAAAGATTTATTTTTATATGGTAGGTTATTTAGTATGAACAAAGACAAGGACTTAGGATTGTGTGATATAATTAGAGGCAATGATATAGCAAACAGTAATATATTAGCTCTGCACTACTCATAAACTACAAAGAGAAATAGTTACAAGCGTTGTTATCCATGATGGATGTTAATAATCAGAAAAGATATTTAGTAACAGTTTACTAAACTCGAACAAAACTTAAATTCAAATATAGATTTCCCGTAGTTTCAAAGTTAGCTTTTATTACCTTCTGATAATGTCTTCATCAACTTTATTGATGAAATGTACGTTGAGTGTAATAATCCTTAAGTGTTTGTAGAAAACTGGCATGTTATTATTATTATATTATATAGGTTTGGGCCTCATCAGTCACTGATCGCATGGGTAGTCCCTTGGCGATCCCCTCTTATCCGGGTCATTATCTAAAAATGATATCCCATAAAAGGAGCAATTTAGGCACGTCCCCCGCCTTAAGCCTCACCTCCTCTAGGATAACAGGGGTCCCTAATATAATATACCTCTTCTCCTCCAGTGCGGGGCAGGTGTAAAGAAGATGAATCGAGGTTTCCTCGTCTTCTTTACAGTATCTGCAAGCCGGGCTATCAGTCAGCCTCAGCTTGCGCTTATATGCATTCAGGCTACTATGGTGGCCCGTTATGATTCCCACCAGTGTTCTGGCTTTGTGCCTGTTCAATTTAATGAATTCTTGGGCCCGTTTCTCAATCTCTGAGTATTCGATGAAAAGTTTGGTTATTCGACAACCCGTTACTCCTCTCCATCTTTTATTGTGCTGGTCTCTTACGCAGCCATTGATGCGGTCTCTGATCAGATTCCGACTTATTCCCACTGCAGGTTCTGGTGCACAGAGGTTTTCCCTGATCCCTAGTCTGGCAAGGTCATCTGCAATTAGATTTCCCTTAATGCCATTATGCCCAGGTATCCATAAGAGTTCCATCGGTCCCTTCCCTGCCAAGTGGTTCAATGCTTCATAGAAATTATAGACCAGCTTCGACTTTGTCGTTGCTGAATTCAGGGCTGCCAACGCCGCCCTGCTATCCGAGCAGATACATACATTCTCCTGGGTTCGATTTTGGTCGGCCCCCAGAACACCGTAATTCCAACTAGCTCGGCCTGGAGTGCGGTAGTGTATTTGTGCAAGGGGAAGGTTTTACCTATCCCGTCGCGTCACCTATACACACCCGCACCCGCTCTGTTCCCACTCTTGGCTCCATCCATGTACCAGATGTCTCCATTGAGCGAAAATCCAGCTCGACCCTCCATCCAATCGGTCTTACTGGTGAGGGTGATCTTATATTTCTTATCAAACAGAAAGTGGACACCCGTACTCTCAGAAGGCATCCATAGGAGTCCGTCCTCAGCTAGCTCTCTTGAGAGTCTATTCAGGTCCCTTTCCTTCCAATTCATGTTTCCCATCCTGTGCATTGCCTTTGCGGCTTCCGCTTTCAGGATGACATCAAGAGGTTTTATCCCCGTCAGTATCCCCATCGCCTCGATCGGTGTTGATCTTGGGGATCCGGTTATACTTCTATATGGTTCTTCTATAGGTTCTCTCCCACCAGACCAGTGCTGCATACGTCAGTCTGGGTTTGAGAATTGCCTCATACATCCATTTCACGGTTTCCGGTTTCAAGCCCCAGCTCCTACCAATGGCTCTTCTTAGTTGCCAAAGTGTTGCTGTGATCTTGGAACATATGTGACTTAGATGTTTTCCCCATGACAGTTTCCCGTCCAGGATTACTCCTAAGTATTTCAGTTCGCTATTATAGCTTAGTTCTTGGCCACCAAGTTTCAGCGGACATGTTTTGTTCCACTTATATTTCTTGGTGAACACCATCACCTCAGTTTTAGAGGGATTCACCGAGAGTCCCCTCTCCCTGCACCAATTCCCAACTTTATTTAAAGCTCCCTGCATTTTATCGAGAATCGGCTCCAGGAAAGGGCCCTTTGTTATTATTACTAAGTCATCGGCATAGCCAATTACTTGGTAATCCTTGAACCTTTCAAGCAGCTCATCTACTACTAGGCACCACAGGACAATACCCCTCCCTGTGGACAGCCCGAGTCGTCCCGGCCCTCGATGGTACTCTTGCCTTTATTGGCAGTAAGCTGTCTGTTTCCCAACATATGGTCTATCCATTCAGTGATTATTCTGGGGGTGTAGCATCTGCCTAGTGCTCCGCTAATCACTTCCCTGGATGTAAAGTTGAAGGCTCCTTCAATATCAAGGAAGGCGCCGACAACGTATCCTCCGGAGTTCAGTTGTGACCGTATCGATGGATGTTAGTTTTAGGTATGTTAGTTTTAGGTATTAACACTCTTCATTAGGTTATATAATCATATTTATTTATAAAATCATTAATGAAGTTGATCTTGTTGTATATCATGTATTGCTACATTTGTTATAATAAATAACAGTGCTCATAATGCTATTGACTAATTAGTTCGGTTGAAGGGATTTCAATATACTTCAGACTTTTTTGTTTTGTACTGTCTTCTAAACAGAATCTATTAATGTAGGCAATTAATTTACTTTATTATTAATAAAACTATTTCAACTTCATGATTATAGTATTTGAAATAATCTGATATAAAAGAAAAAGATGATGAAAGAAGGCCATTTCTAAACAACCCTAGTTCTGATATACAAAGATAAACTGATAAGGGGCAGTAGTTTCTATTAATATGACACCTTTTCAAAAAATAAAACCCACCACAGGTAGGATTTGACATTTGTCCCGGATCGGAACCGAACGACAAACAGCTGTTTCGAACTTGTTAGTTGTCATCAGTGCCGTACACGGTACGTCGATTCAGGACAAATGCCGAATGAACTTTATGTCGTATACATCTTTCTCGATACGATCTCTGTCAGTAACATATAAGTCGGAAATCGAGAAAGGAACCACCAAGCCGCCAAGCGGCTATCAAAGTAGTTCCCGAATAGCAAAGCTATTACATAATCGCTCTAGGAAACAACTACTCCTCGGGCTAAAGCCCCGCCAGGCATTGAATTATATAGTAAAATATACGGAACCTACATTAGAAGCTATATTTATGTTAGAAAATATTGATTTTTCAACTGCATATTTGTAAGAATAATCCGAATGATCGTATTTTAAGAGATGATAAAATAAAAAAAATCGATTATTGTTTCTCGCTAGTTACTCGACAAGAATCTACATCGTATAACGGTAAATTTTAATGATTCTTTAGACTAATCTTGAGGGCAGTACAATATATACTCACTGGAATATATTTAATTGGAGTTTCTTTATACACATACTATTTTTGGATACGAATTTTTCTAAGAAATAAAATATATGTTCAATTAAATACTCTCAAAGACAATAGTGTGAAATTTCTATAGGCTGACAAGTAATACTAATGTATTAAAAAATATTAATTATATTCAATGAATGAAAAGAGAAAATATAACTACACGGCAGATATGTAGCCTCGAAAAATCTATGACATTACACGACTCCAAATGTAATAAAAACTAAAATAGGGGAACGTTATTCAATAGGCGATAATTCACGTTAGGGCCGTAGTCAGTTCGCACCATTTACACTAAAATATCTGTAATCGATGAGGGATGAAGAAGTTATCTGCCTTCGGTTAATTACATTCTTTGACTTTTGCCTCGGAAAACTAACTAAGCCGTCTTATTCATTACATTTTATAGTTATCTCATTTAGTTTCCTGATTCATTCACTGTAGTTATATTTCTTACAGTCAAAGGAGTTTAATTAACTATTCTCTCAATTCCGATTAAAAAAGTCTTGTTATATTCGTGCAATAAGTGATAAATCAGTTATGGATCTGATAAAAATTAAAAAATATCGATGCAATTCTCCTTGGTTTGCTGAGAGATATATTTAATAATGAAATATTTCTTACTAAACTATAATACTCTAATAATTCAATTATCCTGGATACGTTGTTATCCTTTTTCAACATAGGATGTCTCAATACCTTCGTGATCCATTTAATATTTACCTAAAACTTCGTCGCTATAATTTATTAGCTTGTTTTATCTCGAATAATTCTTTGACTTTTTCTTTCGGTCTATACAATGTGATCAATTTGAGATGGAAGTGTCCCTACAAAATAAATAGTTTCCAACAGATATGAATAAATTTTCTTATTTTATAAGATTATAAGCAGTAAAATTTTTACTTCTGTGCAAAGTTGACTTCACTATTGTACTGGAAAGCTATGAAAACATCACACACACAATTTTCATTAAAAATATTTATTTTTAATAAAGTTATAACAATGTAAAAATATTTGCAGTTACATGTTTTCGAAATATAAAAAATAAGCATTAAAAGCGTTATTGTCATGGACAACACTTTTTTTGAGATTAAACCTAATTCTGAGGACCATAAGTAAAGAAAACGTTTATTTCTTTTGTTCTTTAATCTTTTTGAAAGTTGAAAAACTAAGTTGAGCAATAAAATTAATACAAACAAATAGAAAATTTAAATACATTAATACAGCATTCAGTTTCAACTAATGAAATAAAATTAACATTTAATTTTCAGTACAGTCAATTAAACTCCATTTAGCTTTATGCACTTCTCATACCGCTTCGAGTATTTGTTGAAACATTTCATAACTGTCTTCTGTAATGTTTTCACAGATTTTTCGAATTTGGTCATATAACTCGTTTCTGGAGATCTGGATAGCCACTTAATTAAAATACTGTCTTGACTTATTCAATGACTGGGGAAACTTTCGGTAAATCGTTAAGTTTCGAGATAAGTTTAGGTAAATTTTCGTTTTGTAACCTTTGCATTATGTACTGAAAACCCATCTAATTGTAAATTCCGATTCGCATTTGGATTTGAAGTGAAATATAGTCCATTGTAATTGATAAACCGGCGTTTAAAAAATTTTTAAAAGGTTCCGGAACTGATACTGTCGTCAATAAAGTAAAAACCGATAATCCTTTCATTTATTATCCGACACCAAACGTTAATAATTCGAGAATGATGGCTCCTATAGTTGATCACCCACAGTGGGTTTTCTTTTGCTCAATGTTACAAACAAAATTATTCAAAACAAGTGTTTTACACAGTTGCCATTCTGAAATAGATGCAACATCGTAGGTATGAAGGCTTAGTCTTATGTTTCCTAACATACCGTCCAACATTTTCTAGTGAAAAATTAAAATCTAAAGCAAGGCTTCTCAAGCTACCATTTGGATAATTTCTAAAATAATGTTTCCAAAATAATCTGATAATTTTCAATTCTTTGTTCTACAATAAAAGTTTTTTTTTCAATGTGTACGTATTTATACGTCAATTTCATTAAGTGTTTTGTTTATTTTGTGAACTAACCTGCAAGTAATAGCAGGACGATTTGAATATCTCTTATTCAATATTCTGCATAATTCCCTTTCACTCGTGTCGTTATCTACAGAAATACGAATAATGTAATTTTTTTGCACATTTGGCTTTACAGTCATTACGATATATTACATTGTTTTAATATTGTCATGAAATTTATTAATGATATTTAAAGTATTTGGTCTTACAAATGTTTGTTTCATGGCACCTAAGTTTTTAATGCTGACAGTTTAAAAAAACATATAAATTTGGTTTTTTATGTTTTCGTAGCTTTGAAATACGATGCAGTCAATTTTTTTTATTAAAAAATCTCTGACTGTATTTCGGCATTATTAAATTTGAAAAAGGGTGAAAGTAGACACCGAAAATTTTAAATATTCTGATATATTTGATAGAGGTAGAGATTTTAGAGCTCTATCTTTTAAGAAATAGTTTATTCAAATCAATTGTGGAATACTCATTCTACTGAGGTCCTTTCGTCAACTGGGTCGCGTTGTATAACAATTTTACACTTTTTGTCAAAACTGGATAAACAAAAAAGATATCTGATATAATAATTACCTAAAATTGCAATGAAATCTCATTTTCATGGTTTCATGGCTCAACACTATCTATTTGAGAATGACTATAACGGTACTGAAGCTACAAAGTTATAAACTATGGTAAGTCGAGTGAAATTGGCTATTTCATGTTATTGAGATATACCAAGATACGCGATAATTATGCTCACTAATAATATATTAATAAATTTACTTTATCCCATGGCTGTTTATGGTTCGTTAATAAATATGAATTATTTTATAATGATGATGCACGAATCTGCATTTATACTAAAAGAGAAATTTGCTATTAATTAATTTATTTGGTAAACGAAACAAATATTTACAAAACTTGTAGCTTGTGTAAAGCTAAGCATATTCCTGCTGTTTCCTTGCTTCTCCACCTATCCGCACATAATGGTATATACGACCTGATTTATAAATTAACAGAATTCACCTATAACTGAGACACAGTGTCAAATTTAATTAATGAATTTAAACGAGAATGAAAAAAGTTTTCATCGCACACTAACGAAAATATTACGTAATAAATGTTCTCTAAAGTCCCAAATTTTTAATTCTCATAATTACATTTATACTTGAAATGGGGGATCTTCTTCCTCTTCTTTCTTCTAAAGTAGGTCTATGACCTGTTCCTTCTTCGATGAATATCATCGATACTATGATCTGGTTGTATCTGTTTTTTTAGAGAGGGTAGACAGCTAACCTGGTCCTCTAACCCCTATTTTTCTTCCGGGCTTGGGACCGGCAACAGTACTAATGGGCTACAAAAAATCCACCCAGCAGCACTGAAGGCTGAGAAACGGGGGTATCATTCATACTAAATATCAGACAGTGGCCCACGTGCTTGTAACCTGGATGGATGACTGATTTTCTTGCCTGTATCTGACAATTTTAATGGAATCGCAGTTATGTATGTTAATGGAATCGCAGAGGCTGCACAAACATTGACAAAGTTTACAAATAAGGCAAACCATCCCTCAGAAAGGATGTAAAACCTTGTCTCTAAAAGATTTCTACTACATGATAAGGGTAGGTTTAGCCAACATTTCCAGGTTTACAGTATGAGACATCGTTTGTATTTATTGTATTAATGACCAATACTGCCTTATTTTCAATATCGCTGTTGTTCAAATAACCGTTTTTATGCTCTATAATGCTGATATCTAACCTGATATCTGGCAATGTTGCTAATAACATAATATATCGCCGAATGAATATTATAGATTAAACGAAGTATTTTCCAGAGGCAATTTGATTATAAATATCTAATTTAAATACCAAACATTTCTAAATTAATTGGTATTCAAAGTATTCCCTAACACGTCAAAATATTAAATATTCAAGTAACTGAAGTTATAGCATGCTATGCCTTCAGTTCAAATGCTATACATAATATAGCTATGATTAATTTATTAATATTTGCTTCATTAAATAAATAAGCTGTTGGCTTACTATGCCTTATCTATATGAACATAAAATGTGCAATAGAATTTGGAATCATCTAAATAATTTATTATTATTATTGTTATTTCATGTTCTATTATACGAACATGCTAAGCACTTAACTAAATTTATTTTCAATAACAGGTGCCATATACTGCTACATTTAAATATTTATCACACCATTTCGGTCTCAATTTCCTTTTCTATGCCATACAAAATGAATTAAATGTCTTATTATAAATTCTAAACATTATGATAGGTAGAGTGAACAGTTTAATCCGCTATTGTGTACGTTTGCATAAAATACTGCGCATGATCAGTCAAATGAAAGTATAAATAAATAGTTTGATAACTGGTAGTAAGAAGCATACATTAACAGCGTAAGAAAGAACACTTGAGAAAATAAAGATTGCAGTCTTTTGTGGAGAAAAGTGTGTAACTAAAACTTGAGTATAAAGAAACTAAATAACTTGGATAACATAATAAGCAGAAATTAATGACTAGTCAAGATGAAAGAGCTCATTATCACGTAGTGGGTATTGATAAATCAAGAAGTGAAGACTTTACGTAAAATGCTTACGTTAGTACCTGAAGCTTATTACTACATTGTGCACAAAATCTACTGTACCATTTAGAAAAGACGTTTGCTAAAAGTCGTTTGAATGATTTTTACCAAGCCACACTTTTTTTTTAACTCCAAATATATTCGTGGGCTGCCGATTGCAAATATACGAATTGCGTGGCGCTTATGTGTAGAAAGGAGTTGGAAGATTTAAATTTATATATCATCTGATTTTTAGTACTCCATTTTTGAAGTGAATACTTCTTTGGCGGCGTTCTGATATTTGACGAGAATGGAGAGTGAATTGGAAAAAATGTAACGTTTCGAGATTTCGTTACACGAGAGAGAAAAAAGATATAGCGTAGAGAGAAGGAGAAAGAGAGCTATACATTTGGTTTACCTAAAACACAGGCTTCGTTACAATACAGTGTACACAGATATATAACACAGAGAGAAAGAGAAAGAGAGCTATACATCATATATATTAGTTTAGGCTGTCCGCCTTTCAGAAACGGAGCTAATGTGACACCATTTATGATGGCAACGAGTGAGTTACGAAGATCCGATCGACGAGCTGTGATGCCATATCACTTATTATACTTGGCGATGAAAATCATGCGCCTGAGGGTTCGCGATGCGCTCACGATTGCATTCAAACATGTTGGAAAAAATACGAACATAACTCGACAATAAATTGAATATGAACATTATGTCAATAATTGCATCGAAACAAATCTCGCCTTCCTGCGATCAATTCCAAACTCTACCTGGTACTGGGCGAACCGAAAAAAGTCCTTTTTACCATGATTCGACAATTGGGTAAGCCAACGATATTTCTAACAGTGAGTGCAAATTAAATCGGTTGGATTGATTTGCTAAAAAGACTTTACAAACTGAAGCACAATGGCATAGATATTTCTAATGAATCTGCAGAAAAAATGCACTACATAGATCGAACAACTTTAGTCAACGACGACGCAGTAACATGTGCTATATACTTCAATAAACTGGTCAATACATTACTCACTATTTACAAAAATTTTATATTGTTATATTTCTTTCCGATCCGATAGGACTTGCACCTTGACGAAGTTCTAGTGCAAACTAGAACGGGTGGGTCGGCTTGCGCGTTTTAATGATTTAAGGAGCCGTACCATAGGTTTAACCATAGTGGGGGGGGGGGGGGGTCCTTATTGAAAAACCAGACTAAGTCAAGTCCCTGAAGGAGGGCAGCAGCTCTTTCAGTAGTCATAGTGGCAGAAACCGTGGGGGTTGGTATGGTGCTATGACACACACGACTGCGATGTGGAAGGCAAGAGGAAACCACCACATTATAATCCTCAGAACAGCTAACGAAAGGCTTATCCCAAATAATGATGGCGTCTCCTGGGGCAAAAAACACCGGAGGTAAAATAGTCCTCCGTTCGGATCTCCGGGTGAGGACTGTTCCGGGGGACGTGATCGAGTGCAATAATAGGGTTAGCAAGAAGTGTAGCATTTCACGAGTCGGAGCGTGGAATGTCAGAAGCATGAGACAGGCAGGGAAGCTAGAGAATCTGAAGATAGAAATGGATAGGTTAGGATTAGATATAGTAGGTATAAGTGAGATGCGCTGGCCGGAAGTAGGAGATTTTTTGAGCGGTAACTATAGGGTAATACACACAGGATCGGTAAATGGAAACGCGGGAGTAGGAATCGTTATGCGGGAGAACGCAGGACAGTGTGTAGATAGCTACCTACAATACAGCGAGAGAGTAATGATGGTCAGGTTAGATTCGAAGCCAGTGAAAACAGTAATAGTGAAAGTATACATGCCTACTTCTAGCCATAGTGAGGAAGAGTTAGAAGCCGTTTATTCGGACATAGAGCAGGTAATAGGATTTGTGAAGGGTCATGAAAATTTAATAATAGTGGGAGATTTTAACGCAGTCGTAGGTGAGGGGAAAGACGGAGAATTTGTAGGTCCTTATGGATTAGGAAACAGAAACGAGAGAGGTAGCAGACTGATAGAATTCTGTGAGAAGCACAAAATGGTAGTCGCGAACACGTTGTTCAAGAATCACGTTAGGAGGCGGTACACCTGGAAAATACCAGGAGGGATAGACAGGTATCAGATAGACTACATTCTGGTTAGGAAGAGATTTAGAAATCAAGTAAAAGACTGTAAGAGTTATCCAGGAGTAGATGTAGACAGCGACCATAACTTGGTAGTCATGAAAGCTAGATTAATGTTCAAAAATCTGAAAACCCGGAAGGATAAGAAACGTATAAATGTAGACATATTGAGGGATCAGAATATGAAAGATAAGTTCCAGCAGAAAACAGATCAATTAATAAATAAAGCGAGTAATGACGAAATCAAGAACGCAGAAACTGAGTGGGAGGGTATCAAGAATAGTCTAGATTCCACGGCCACGGACATTTTAGGACACGAGAGAAGGGAAGCTAGGAAGCCCTGGATAACGGACGAAATCTTAAACGTAATACAAAAGAAACGAGGCTACAAGAACAGACGACACGAGGAAGGACTGAAAACTTATAAGTCAATAAAGTGGGAAATCATTAGAAAGTGTAGAAAAGCGAAAGAACAATGGATAGAAGATAAATGCAAAGAAGTAGAAGTAGAAGATAAGCTCCAAGTAGGTAAGACCGATGAGGCTTGCAAAATAATTAAGAGAAACTTCAGGGATATAGGATCAATAAGTAGAAACGTTAGGAGTCAATCGGGGGACATACTGATCGGAAGAGAGGAGAAAGTGGATAGATAGAAGCAGTACTTAGGATATTTATACGAGGGTCAGGAATTAGGAGAGATATTAGAGGAAGAATCTAGTATCGATAGGGAAGATGTATGAAAACCTATATTGAGGGAGGAATTTGAAATAGCACTAAGGGGGCTAAAGAATAATAAAGCGCCGGGTGTAGATAAAATACAGGCGGAAATTTTGAAATGTGCGGGACAGAAAGTAGTAAATAGGATGTTTGAACTGGTAAAATACATATACGAAACGGGCGAGATGCCGGAGGATAAGAGGAACATTATCGTTACTATACCGAAAAAGAGAGAAGCCGACAAATGCGAGAACTTTAGAACGATTAGCCTAACTTCCCACGCATCAAAAATCTTAACCAGAATAGTGCAGAAGAGGATGGAAAATAGAGCGGAGGAAATACTAGGAGAAGACCAATTCGGGTTTAGGCGAAATAGGGGAACTCGCGAAGCTATTCTGGCGTTGAGAGTAATGTTAGAGAAAACAATAGAAAAAGGAAAGAACGCTTATATAGGATTTGTAGGTTTAGAAAAAGCTTTTGATAATGTAAGATGGGAAAAAATGCTCGAGATACTAAAGAGCGCGGGAATGAAGTATAGAGATAGGAGAGTAGTACACAATCTATACAAAGAGCAAACTGCTGTTATAGAAGTAGAAGGGGAAAGAAGGGAAGTAGGTATCAGGAAAGGAGTAAGACAAGGATGCTATCACCACTAATTTTTAATCTGTACATCGAAGAGGCGATTAATGTGGTAAAAGATAGAGTGGATTTCGGGATTAAAGTACAGGGACAGAAACTAAAAATGCTGAGATTCGCGGATGATATAGCAGTATTAGCATCTAGTAAAGAGGAATTAGAATCAGCGTTGAACGAAATGGAGGCAGTGTTGACAGAGGAATACGGAATGAGGGTGAATAAAAACAAAACTAAAGTGTTAGTGTGCAGAGGGCGCGAGAGCAGAGCAAAAACTAAAGTACAAATTAATAATGAAAGATTGGAGGAAGTTAAAGACTTCACTTATTTAGGAAGTAAAATAAATTGGGATGGAAGAAGCGATAAAGATATAAAACAAAGAATAGCGCAGAGTCGAGTAGCTTTCAACAAAAAGGAAGCACTTTTATGCTCGAGGGTAATAAACTTAGAAACAAGGAAGAGATTTTTGAAAACATATGTATGGAGCAGGGCGGTATATGATTGCGAAACCTGGAGGGTAGGGGAAGCAAGGAGGAAGAAATAGAAGCTTTTGAGATGTGGTGTTACCGAAGAATGATGAAAATACCGTGGACTGATAGGGTTAGAAACGAAGAAGTATTAGAGAAAGTCGGCGAAAAAAGAAGTGCGTGGAAAAATATAAAGAAAGAAGAGATAGAATGGTAGGCCACTTGCTGAGACATGGGGGAATAGTCCGCGATATTTTGGAGGCAGAAATAGGAGTAAAGAAAGGCAGAGGTAGGCCTAGATTAGACTACTGCTCACAAATAGTAAGGGATGTATTTTGTAGCACAATTAGCGAAATGCGTAGGTTAGCATAAGATAGGAGAAGCTGGAGGTCAGCGTCTAACCAGTCTTAGGACTGATGACCTCATGATGATGATATTTCTTTTGAAATTATCCCTCTCCCTCTCTCTCTCTCTCTCTCTTTCAATCTCTCACTCTTAATCTCTTTCATTCTCTATTCTAAAGATATATATATTTTATTTATTTTTATAAATGTTTATATTTAGTTATAGAATTTTTTAGTTATAGTTACACATGTATTCTACACTTTGTCCTGTAAATGGATTGTTCTGTTGAACAGTGAAGCATTATTATTATAATCCAGTTGAAATTTTTTATTAAGAAAACAAATTATATAGACCATTGTTTGTTTATTTGTACCATATACAAAAATATGCCCTTTATAGGTATAACCCCATCTTTCGAATAAATAAATTTACTAATGGAAAATAATCAATAATTCAAGGGAAAACGCAGTTTCAAAGTAACTTTATCCAGTTCAGGAAACGTAACGTATTCATTTATTTCTAGCAAAGTCTTAAATTCCACTTGCATAGTTACTTGGATTATAGAAAGTCTGCGAAAATGGCAATATGAGCTGTTTTAAATATTAGTTTACTTTCGAGTTCCCTTTGATCGTTAGCTACCTTATATACCCTACCTCTGTGTTCAATTTAGGGCAAAATGGAGAATTTTGTTTACAGCTTATGTTATGGCTTTAGGAAGAAACCTTTTACCTTGGTGTGCATTGAGTGAAATTTTAAATAATTTTGTAAGGTTCGTTCTTGGATTTACTGTACTATATAATAAGTCGAAACTTCGTACCTTTAAGTGAGAAAATAGAAATTTATTTCCGTTTGTGTATTCTTTTGTCAAAATGTAGACCTTGTTAACTGCCATAAAACTCGGCAAACATGTTCAAGTACTTAACTGTCCACCTTTTAACTTGAAATAAGTACAGCAACAAATTTGTGATAACTGACAGATGTTACTATGACGTCTGCCAGATTTTTACGTCAAATAGCAAAGGATGACTGTCAACTATCAACAGATAATTAACAGAAAGCCATTCTGTTTTCGATTGTATGATGACGTATGTATTCCAGCTTTAATTCGGCGCCTAAAATTTTGACAACTGACAGAAAGAATTTCGACGACTGCCAGATTTCCCTGTCAAAGGTCGGTACATCAAAACATCTGATATATTAACAGAAATTGTGGTTTCTGATTATCCATTTTTGAAGTGTATTCAAGCTTTAAACCGTTAGACGTTTAATCGTATACTGGTTTAGATCGATATTTGATTTGTACACTAAAGTGATATGACATTCTTCTATATGATGACTGGTGCTTTAAAAATTGGCACTATTACTTACTTCATTCTTCATTCTTGATTGATTCGATTTAGGAAAACAATATCGGGTTAAGTGATACTGTATTTGATTTTGATACTAGAGAAACTAGCTCTAAAAGAAAATATTATATGTAATGCTGCAATAGCCCGGGAAAGTATTTACTATAGCCGTCAGTGTCGAATCCTTATCAGAGGATTCATCAATAAATTTGCTATTACATCTAGTAAAGTATTATTTTATGGCTTTGATACTTAAGAACCTTAAATTTATTTTACTCTTAAGGTTATTTAATTGGGATAGGTACACCTTATTATTACAAATGGGCTCTATTCACAATTTTGCATTATACTACGAAACTTGAGGGTCCATGCCTTTGAATAATGTGAGAAAAATTGGGGCGAATTTTATATCGCCATTCTTCTCTAATCTGCTAATAAGCGGTTTCAAAATTAAATTCGAGGTAGAATCTTGTTTTTGTAGAATACGCTACAAATGTATGATTATTATAAACACACATATTTATATTTCGTTTAAAATACTTTCTTACAGATAACTTAATTACTATGATAAAAATTGCCTAGACATGATAGCAAAAAAACTCTGTTAGGGAAGATGTGACATACAGCGAATGTAAAAATAAGATATTAAAGGCATGTATCTAAAATAGATAATCTTGCTGACATGATTAAATATGGTACTTCAAAACGACGGAAATTTACTATGTTCTTCTGCGATGAGGAAGATTGGTATATAGATCCCACAAAAATATAATTTGAAATCAAAATTGTTACCTATCCTAACGAATTATGGATTTTATTTAAAATTTTAATTAAGAGTAATCAGATATTTTTTAATGAAATTGTTATCTTGAAACTAGGAGTAAATTAAAAAAAACATAAAAGGATTAAAAGAGGTAAGGCCATAAATAGTGCGCCGAAGTAGTTAGTAGTAGCAAGAGTTAACTACATACTTCTCGAAATTTATTTATCTGTGTAACCGTAGCCGTAACACATTATTGACTAATATTGCCTAACACAAAATATTATCTATATAGAAGTATATAATATCTTATAACAAACGGTAAAATATTTTTAAGAGTAATTATAATAACTGTAAAGGATCTATTTTTTATTATTTATTGAATACATTATTGTTCAGCGGACTCTATGCTATTTTGAAGCATAAAGCTATAAATATTTAAGCTTTTTCAACTAAATATAAACCTTATTATAATTTTTATTAAAGCTTGTTAACAATCTTTGATTGTTGTTTGGAAGTTTGTTTTCATTTTTATTACTAATAGACGTATCCATATATTTATTATCCATTCTATATGTATTAAGACATAGAATCCAGAATCCAGATTCATATATCCCTCATAGGCAGATGGCATGGGTAGTAGTGCGAACTTTTTACATTACTGTGGACCATGGTATTTCAGTGTCATGAAACATTAATAGTCAGAATGAGGTTTAATATTCAATTATTAACAATAACTACTGCAATTATTCAAAGGTGACTAATCGGTAAGAGTGTATCTAGTCTGAGACCAGGTCCGATTCTTACCGGTATCTCGAGAGCAACCACCACAATTTCTTTCGACATAAGTCGCGAAACCAAAGCGTAAGTGTGCTAGTACATGCTAGTGAGTGTACTTTCATACATAAAGAGCAACCACCGTATATTCCTTATCAATAAAAAGTAAAACATAAGCATATGTTAATTGTCGTGATAGGTCTTGATTGTAATTAAAACTGGAATCTCTATGATAATAAAGTATAACATGGGATAGGCTCGTCAGGTTGTTCCGGATCGGTTGACGATGAAGTGAGATTTTAGAATACAGAAGAACATTAATAATGCCATTCTTCTTTATGATCATGCTAAGCCCCATACATCCCCATATGTGCATGTTTTTACTATAAAAACCATATATTGGTTTGGAATTAAACTTCTCATTCTTCGGATATTAGCACCCTGACGAATTGAGGTACCCTGACCATTTCTATACTTTGAGATTTTCAAGTGCCAACTAGTTTTTGAACTAGCTAGACTTTTGTGCTACATTAAAAGTTCAAACTCAAAATAGAAATAACTTTGGGATACTTCAGGGTATGCGTAATTTGAGGGAGGGGTGAAAAACTAACTAAATTGAAAGTTCTTCAGGTAATTGCGCCGAAATTACTGGAAAAGTTTTTACAAATCATCTGATAATATGCATAAATATTATAACTCATATCAACAGTTCCTTCCAGACGTACATTTGCGAGTAGAGAATATTCAAGTTTTTATTGCATTCGAGAAGACTCTCCGTCTTGTGAATATATGGAAATGCAAAAATGAAACCTCATACAGATACCTGTCCTGGTGCCGAACTGCACAAATACACTGTTCAGTGTGTGGGACTTATGGCTCGACTAAGTTGGGACATGTTTGTTGAAATATATCATCGCTTCGCCGGTTTATTTTGCCTTCGCCTAGTTTTATCGCCCTCAGGCAGGCGGCCGGCGATGCACTTCAATCCACAAATGACTGCCATATATCAGCAGGAAAATAAAATGGCCCTGATGTTGCCGAAGACAGTGTTTTATTCCGCCTGCCTTCGATGATCTGTCAATGTTTCTGTGTAGACTTAACATTTGCCCGTCTGTTTTTCAAATGGGCGCATCCACATTAAGATGAAATTGAAATATTTGCTTTTTATAAATTTTGCACCTAAGCAAGAAATTTAACTGTATCAATTAAGAGATATTCATTTAAATAACAACTTACTTGTTACAATCCAATTTTAAGTTACCTTATTTATTTACAGCGAAGTTTTTAAGTATCTGGCGGAGGTGCCAATGTTATTCTAGTTTGTATAAATGGGTATGTGATATGGGTATGGGCTTTATTTGAAAAAAATAAACAATTTACATAAAAGTCACACATAATAGTTTATTGAGCAATAGTATTAACAATCATGAACAAACAAATAAATTCAGTTACAAATAAGTAAAATAAAGCCTAGGTAACCGGTGCATTATTACAACTAATTACTGATCTAGTGTATTATTAAAATTAGATATTTATACTATTTCTAAGTAACTTATCAGCAGTTCTCCTTAGGCGTCATTAATTATTGTGCTAGTTTCTATCAATATACAAATCAAATATTTAACTCCAGATAATATACTTTGGTATACTTTGGTGTTTTAATAAATAATTTGCACCTATTTATAATATATATTTTATAATATATATTTGTTTTTCAGAGAATTACTAATACTTAAGGTCCTTAAATAAAATAGTAATTTAGTCTTATAAGATTTTTATTATTAAGACATAATTTAGATTACTTTCCATCCATGAGGAAATACCTGAGTAATTTAAATGTTTAGAAATTCTTTATAGCAGAAAAGAAACACTTGACGCGTATTATCTTATAATCATAGTAGTAACCTCCGCCATATTTTCCAATAGTATTTGCTGTGTAAGGTAACTATTGTTATACCATCAACCTGTAATTTTTTATATAGCACAAAATTCATACTAGATAATAGTAAAATAACTATATGCATGTAGCAGTAACCTATTACCGATACCACTCAATATAATATTTTATTTAAACGAAATTTCCTTGTAAGGTACTATAGTATAGAATCTACAGTTTAACAAGTAGCGTATAACGGACTCCATTAGAGACCTGGAACAAAAAAAGGAACATAAATATTAAATCAATCAGAACGTATACATATTAATTGAAATTACTCATACATAGATCTATACAAAATGAAAATGACAACATATGATTTCTTGAGTTGAAAATTATGCTTTTAGTTTTATATTTATAATAAAATGTGTAAAAGCAACACAAGTTACAAGGTCAAGAAGAGTTAGTTCCATTTAATAAAATAGTTAATTCCAACTAATTCTTTGGCCTCTAAACGAATCTGTTTTATAATTTTGTGTTATATATGTATATACAGGGTTTCTCATGGTAGCCGTTCGTTAGAGGTTTTCGTGGTTATAAAAAACTTAGAATTCTGAATATCTGAACTTCAGGGTTATTCAAGATTCTCTTTCATATTAAAATATTTTCAAGGTCATAACACTTCCGGTTATCCCGGAAGGCGCTAGTAACTTCCTTATTTTAAATAGAATATCCAGTATGTTATTTCATTTCTGGATTTCTGAGAAAATTTCATGATTTGATTGAAACCATCAGGTTTCCCTATACCTATTTTCAACTGTTTGTTAGATATTTTGATTCTTTTGAAAATTTTGAAAGACGTAGCCGTATTTTCAACACTGCATTCTTTACCCATTTTCGACTGGTGCTAAGCGCTTCTGGGGTAGACGGAAGCACAAGAATGGTACTTTCGAAATCCACATTGACAATTGATTTATCGAAAACAGGGTGTACAAAATTTGATCACCAATTACATCATTTTCAAAGATAAAGAAGTTCGTTATTTCAAGTATGACACCCGATATATTATTGGATGGTCGGATGCAGAATTTGATTCTGCATCGATTCGCTATAACTTTCCCGATACCTATTTCCAACAGTTTTCTTGTTAATCCATATTTTCTATTTTAATGTGATTTTTGGCAGAAACCGAAACATCGTTTGTTTCGAACTTTGAAACAAAATGAACATGACTCAAACGGCAGAAATTCACTTTAATTAGAACATGAAAACAAAACAGGAACATAACAAAATTTAGAACGTAATAACAAATGAAAAATATAAAAAAATTGGAACATAATGACAAGAAATAATAAATGAATGTAAAATTACAATAGTTGTTCTATATGACCGCCATTTTGATTCAAACACTGGATACATCTGTTATATACTCGCGAAACAGACCCCCGAAGTTCGTCAGGACTTAGATTATAAACGCATCGTGAACAAAGTTCAATAATTCCTGTCTAGTTTGTACAGGCCCAGAGTACACTAGTCCTTTTATACGGTCCCAGAGGTAAAAATCCAAGGGCGTCAAATCGGGTGATCTAGGTGGCCAGTTCCAGGGTCCTTGTGGGCCAATTCACCGATCCTCGAACATCAAGGTCAACTGCTCGTTTACAGCTATAGTAGAATGTGGAATGTGCTGGAGCACCGTCCAGCTGACTACAACAGTTTGCTCTGTCTGTCGTGGAGGTAGAGCATTTAGGAAATCATTAACAAACTCTCTGAGTATCTCCAGATATCTAGCCCCATTCAAATTTTTATCGTACACTTGATATGCCACTCTATTGTCCATAATTAAACAAAAAACATTAAAACTAAAAGGGTCTTGGTGATTATGTTCCATTATGACGTGTGGATTATTTTGTACCCAGTAGTGATTATTTTGGTGATTTATAATTCCTTGCCTGCTGAATATTGATTTCATCAGTCCACATAATCTTTTGAAGAAATCCCGGATCTTCGGACATTTTTATGCACATGAACTCACAAAAGTCGACTCGTCTTGCCTCATCACCAAGACGTAATCCGTGTACAATATCTCAGAAGAAGGATGCATTTTATGTTTCCTTAATATTATGTGGATTGATGCTCTTGAAATACCCAAATCTAGTGCTGCTGCTGGAGTTGAACTCCGTGAATAAGCTTGAAAGTAAGCCAACACATTCACCTCGTTATCGTCATTATCTATTACAGGCTTTCGGTGATTTCGTATTGCCCTTACACTCCCACTTGCCATAAACTGAGCTTCGATTCTTGCGAATTTTCCGGGAGTCATTGTTGGTAGGTCCGGATATCGTTCGTTAAAAAGTCTGCATGTTCGTCTGACAATTCGTCTTGATTCACGATGCGTATAAAACAAATTTAACAAATCATTATTGGAATATTCTTCAATATTCTCCATTATAAACTATACTTGAGAAAACTAACAAAATCACTAGAACTATAAGTAACCTCACGAATTTGTGAGCTGATACTGCTTTGACATGAAATCAACATTTTTTCAATTCCTGTCAAAATCAAAGCTTACTAGATAGGACTTTTAGAGTTTCATCGGCTTTTAATAAAAAATAATGGATTAACAAGAAAACCATTGGAAATAGGTATAGGGAAAGTTATAGGGAATCGATGCAGAATCTGCATCCAATCATTTAATAATATACAGGGTGTCATATTTGAAATAACGAACTTTTTCAACTTTGAAAATGATGTAATTGGTGATAATATTTTGGACACCCTATTTGTGATAAATTAATTATCAATATGGATTTCGAAAGCACCATTTCTGTGCTTCCGCTTACCCCAGAAGCGCTTAGCACCAGTCGGAAATGGGTAAAAGGCATAGTGTTGAAAATAAGGCTACGTCTTTCAAAATTTTCAAAAGAATCAAAATATCTAAGAAACAGCTGAAAATAGGTATGGGGAAACCTGATGGAACTCATCATGAAATTTTCTCAGAAATCCAGAAATGAAATAGCATACTGGATGTTCCATTTAAAATAAGGAAGTTACTGGCAACTTCCGGGATAACCGGAAGTGTTATGACCTTGAAAATATTTAAAAATGAAAGAGAATCTTGAATAACCCGGGAGTTCAGAAATTCAGAATTCTAAGTTTTGTCTAACCACGAAAACTTCTAACGAACGGCTACCGTGAGAAACCCTATATATATATATATATATATATATATATATATATATATATATATATATATATATATATATATATATATATATATATATATATATACAAGCCACTAAAATTTTTAACATAACTTAATAATTTTATAAATCTTTTTAGGTTATAAATTAGAAAATTACTTTATTAATTAATAACATGACAAACGATATGTGTCTATCGGTACATATTGTTATATCCTTATATGTTCAAATAATGTTAAAAAATAATGTATTTATTAATGGATATAGATATTTCGAAATGCACGAGCTAGAATTACCATTAATTAATCAATGTTGTATGGAACAAAATCTGTGAAACAAAATTAATTAATTAATAATTACCACATAAACATATTTTACCTCGAATTGATTTTAATTTATGAAATGATATTTATTAGAATTAAACATTCAATTTGCCAACCAAAATTCAATATTCATCTATTACAGTATGGTACAATGTCAGGCAAATAACGTTCACGCATATATTGCTGGATATAAGACATAAACGAGATAAAGACACGATACATGAATAATACGTCACGATATAACAAACGTACTTGAATAATAAAAACCATCCGTATTCCACTTATTATGAGTTGCATAGAAAGAATAAAATTGATTATATAAAAAACAAATACAAAGTTTTACTGCGCAGAGGGAAATATTCAAACTACAGAAATAAGGAGTTTATACTCCAATCCATCCTTATTATGTAAGTCCACCAGTTCTTATTATATAAGGTATTTGCAGATGACATGACGAGCAAAGCTTTAAGGATTACGCTCTATCAATATTTATTTGGCCCTATAGAAGGTATTAGAAAAAGAGAGTAAAGTCTATTGTAGTTACCAATTAAACAATTAATAACATAAACAATAACAGTAACAATTTTCATCTCCAAAATGCTTAATTTTTTTTTTTTAGAAAATATATTCTTGCGCGGTTATAATGTGTAAGGTCAATGGTAATTTGTAAATGGCTTTGAAGAACGGAAAACTGACAGTTTTGGCCTCTATCGCTTACTTTAAGAATCTTCGCATAGCGAGCATCTAAACATTATTCTACCAATATTAAGTACCAAAGCATAATGTCTGTAATAATATATCATAAGTATTAGTAATTAACGATGGACTATTTACAAGGATCCATATTAAATCTTATTCTGTATTCTTATACACTGCTGTGCATAAGTAACGGATACATTAAATGTCTATGTAATATACAATTTTTCAGTAACGTTCTGTCTTGTGTTGATAATAAATTTACTTTACCTAGCACGTACAGCATCTTGGTAACATCATCATGAGGTCATCAGTCCTAAGACTGGTTGGACGCTAACCTCCAGCTTCTATCTTGTGCTAACCTACGCATTTCGCTAATTGCGTTACAACCTACATCCCTTACTATTTGCGAGCAGTAGTCTAATTTAGGCCTACCTCTGCCTTTCTTCACTCCTATTTCTGCCTCCAAAATATCGCGGACTATTCCCCCATGTCTCAGCAAGTGGCCTACCATTCCATCTCTTCTCTTCTTTATATTTTTCCACATACTTCTTTTCTCGCCGACTTTCTCCAATACTTCTTCGTTTCTAACCCTATCAGTCAATGGTATTTTCATCATTCTTCGGTAACACCACATCTTAAAAGCTTCTAATTTCTTCCTACTTGCTTTCCCTACCGTCCAGGTTTCGCAACCGTATAATGCCGTGCTCCATACATATGTTTTCAAAAATCTCCTCCTTGTTTCTAAGTTTATTACCCCCGAGCATAGAAGTGTTTTCTTTTCGTTAAAAGCTACTCGACCCTGTGCTATTCTTTGTTTTATGTCTTTATCGCTTCTTCCATCCCAATTTATTTTACTTCCTAAATAAGTGAAGTATTTAACTTCCTCCAATCTTTCATTATTAATTTGTACTTTCGCTTTTGCTCTGCTTTCGCGCCCTCTGCACACTAACACTTTAGTTTTGTTTTTATGCACCCTCATTCCGTATTCCTCTGTCAACATTGCCTCCATTTCGTTCAACGCTGATTCTAATTCCTCCTTACTAGATGCTAATACTGCTATATCATCCGTGAATCTCAGCATTTTTAGTTTCTGTCCCTGTACTTTAATCCCGAAATCCACTCTATCTTTTACCACATTAATCGCCTCTTCATGTACAGATTAAAAATTAGTGGTGATAGCGTACATCCTTGTCTTACTCCTTTCCTAATACCTACTTCCCTTTTTTCCCCTTCTACTTCTATAACAGCAGTTTGCTCGATGTATAGATTGTGTACTACTCTCCTATGTCTATACTTCATTCCCACGCTCTTTAGTATCTCGAACATTTTTTCCCATATTACGTTATCAAAAGCTTTTTCTAAATCTACAAATCCTATATAATCGTTCTTTCCTTTTTCTATTGTTTTCTCTGACATTACTCTTAGCGCTAGAATAGCTCTTAGCTATTTCGCCTAAACCCGAATTGGTCTTCTCCTAGTATTTCCTCCGTTCTATCTTCCATCCTCTTCTGCACTATTCTGGTTAAGATTTTTGACGCATGGGAGGATAGGCTAATCGTTCTAAAGTTCTCGCATTTGTCGGCACCTCTCTTTTTCGGTATAGTAACGATAATGTTCCTCTTGTAATCCTCCGGCATTTCGCCCGTATCGTATATGTATTTTACCAGTTAAAACATCCTATTTACTACTATCTGTCCCGCACATTTCAAAATTTCCGCCTGTATTTTATCTACACCCGGCACTCTATTGTTCTTTAGCCCTATTAGTGCTATTTCAAATTCCTCTGTCAATATAGGTTTTCCTACATCTTCCCTATCGATGTAGGAAAATAATCTTCTATATTTTCTAGATTCTTCCTCTAATATCTCTCCTAATATCTCTCGTATAAATTTCCTGAGTACTGCTTCCATCTATCCGCTTTCTCCTCTCTTCCGATCAGTATATCCCCCGATTGACTCCTTGGTATATCATTTTTAAATTTATTTCTCCCGAAAATAGTACTTATAAGTAGATAACACTTATATTATAAAAAAGTACATGTACTTTCGTGATACAAGTTAAAGAGTAGCTCAAAAACATAAAAACAATATCGACTAACTTCATTATACACATTTAAAGCATGGTTAATAAATTCCAATTTAAGTCTCAGTAGTAAAAGAAGGATTATGATATTAATAACATATTGGTGTTATTAGAAATACCAAGTAAATATAAGACGTGTTTTGATATGGATTTTCTGAACTGAAAAATTCTTAAACTGTGACATATCCTAGCAAATTGGGCCTTCCTGTACTAAAGTTGATTTCTGGCAATCTAGAAAATTCCATTACAAACATAAAATTACTAATTGTGTTATTTATGGGACAGCATATTAATACGAGGGTGAATCGAAAATAAACGGAATGTTTGTTCCTGAGCGTTTACGGTTATTAGGACCGGGCCTAAGGTTTTAGTATCTTGGATCGGGTCATTACGAATGGGAAGAGTCGGCCATTAACCACTCTCAACCAGTTCGTCAGTAGCGCTCACGATGTCAGAGCTAAGGACTCGTGTGTTTACCTTGTATAAAGAGTTCAAGGAGGGGCGAGAAAATCGCTTACACGATCGACGCCTTTGAACTAGCACTACGGATGAACATATTCGCGTGGTTGGAGATATTCTTGAAGACGATCGACGGGTGACCGTATCCTAAATTGCAGAGAAGGTGGAAATATGTTATGGGAGCGATCAAGCGATCATCAAAAACGACCTGGAGTTTCATAAAGTGTATGTCAGGTGGATCCCTCGCCTATTGACAGCAGATCATAAGTTGAGACATTTGTAGGTCTGTCAGAGGCGTACAGCAAGGTTTGCCGAAGAAGGTGATGCATTTTTGAGTCGTATTGTCAGCTGCGATGAAACGCGGGTCTACCATTACACGTTCGAGTCTAAAAAAGCTAGTATGGAGTGGCGGAGGAGGGCGGAGGCAGCTCCAGTAAAAGCCAAGGTTCTACTATCAGCTGAACAGACTGAAGTTCTTTCAATTATATCTTCGACCGCCTCATTGATTTTTTGCGTTTGAGCAAGGCATAATCAATACTGCTTAAAACAGCGAGCTATTAAACGAGGTGAGGGCTGCATATCGCCGCAAAAGACCAAACCAACCAATTTGAGAAGCAATCCTCCTTCACTACAACTTCAAATATTGCAGCTCTAGTGGTTGAAAAGCTGAAAGAAATGCACTGGACTCCACTTAAACATCCTCCCTATAGGCCGAACTGATCGCCTTAATTTTTATTTGAGTGGGCCGCTTAAGCCTCGGCCACACAGATCCCGTCTACACTAATCCCGCAGCATTCTCTGCCCGCATCAGTCTGGCGATCTAGTTGTATGATGCAATATTGTATCATATATGTCAAACAGAATGCGGTTTGTCGTAGCGGGCCAATCTAGAGCACAGCGTGCCGCGATAGAGTTGTATATTTGTCTAGCGTTTTTATATTGCAATTAGTTAATTAAAAATAATTATTATAGTAATAGTTATTATAACAGGGATACTTATATTTATTATTATAACAGGGATACATAATAATTATTATAACAGGGATTCTTAAAATTACTATATCACTTGACAAACACTTGGAATACTTGACTTTTATTAAAAGTAGGAGCAAAAAATTTTTATTTCCTGTTGCATGCTCCATTTTCTGGCAATGCAATCGGCAAACTGTTCACGAACTTAAATTGCAGCAATATATAGAAAGTTGACCTTCCATTGGTTAACCTAGTTGACATGAATGCACGTACAGGCCTAGAGTCTTCTCCAGTTTCAGTAGATTATTATTTTCTCCAGATCCTTATTATTCTTATTTGATATAATGTAATTGTGCAAACAGCAAGCTGCTTCTGCAATATATTCTGCGCTTTCGATATCAGTTTCTATAGCTCTCAAGAACACACGCCATTTTATTGCCAGTATGCCAAACGCATTTTCAACTACACGACGTACTCGGATGAGCTGTGCATTGAATTGTATCTTTCCTACATTATTGATTATTCTTGCTTTGGGGTATGGTCTCATTAAAAATAGTTGAAGTGAAAAGCTTTCATCACCTACCAGACCATGAGGAAGAGGGATGTTTGTACCCGGATGTGGCTTCGAATGTTGAATAACTGTTTCGTCAATGTACTCAATGACTTTCAGTTCGATACATAAGCGATGATATTCCCCAAATTGTTCTCTACTGGCATTGATTCATTCACCCAATATGGTCTTTTATTTCTATTATTTTGTAATTCTAATAGAAGAAGGAGTTGCTCTTCATCAGAACTACTCATTTTGTCCCAATATCTATTAAGGAAAAAAAAGCAACAAGGCTGTGTGAAACCGTTCTCCCGAAAGTAATCACCGTACTGGATCGCTCACAAAGATATCGCACTGTATGTGACAGTGCAATATCGCTGACCGCTGCGAGGATCGCACGATCGCTGCCCGCGGTAGTAGATTGCGTTCTGTGTGGCTGAGCCTTTAGAGAAGCTCTAGGAGGGCAACGATTTGAAGGTGACCAGGGCGTAGAGGGATTCGTGCGCAATTGGCTCCTGACACAAGCAGCTCCATTCTACGATACTGGGGTAGAAGATCTTCCTCCTCGCTGTGAAAAGTGTATTTGTAAAACAGGAACTATATATTAAAAATAAAATATTTTTGCCTTTTGTTTTTCAATCAATATTTTTTTAATAAAGTCTCGTTTATATTTGATCCGTCCTAGTAATAATTTGATATTTAAATAATTGCGTCGTTACGAATTTATTTTTATTTATACAAAATGTAATTTTAGTAGCAACATTAAAAGGTAAAAAGTAAATTCCAAAGATATACTCAACTCTACTCCAAAGATTCCTATGTAGGGCACGATTTTATTCTGACTAAATTCTGAATCCCTCCTGGTTTGAGTTAACTGTGTATAAGCATAACGCAATAAGAGTAGGTGTCACACAAACAGCCGAGGGCAAGAATTTATACTCTCTAAAGTTGATTAAATTTGTTTTCTTGTTTCGAGTTACGAAACATAGACAGATATTCTTTATGCGATATTCCGCATTAAAATAGGAAAGAATTTAATATTAATACTATTCCTCCCACTCGTCTTCCTACCAACATTGTAATATTCCTTTCCAGTTGTTTCCCACTTTTGCAGCGCCCGAGCTATTGCCGCTCGCAAAGGAAAAGAAATTTCAATATCGCGCGTCGGTCGATATTGTAATAGTAAATAAATATGATCCGGAATGGACTATCAGAACCCCTGCGGTGGCAGGGAACATATTATGAGAGGCATCATAATATGAAGTCAGCACAGTGAGTGCGCCGACAGCGACTGAAAGTTCTTAGGAAGCTGTCGGCGTCCCCTGGGATGGATTTAGCAATGTCGCTGCCGATCTGGCTTCTGCCCAAAAGACGACTGAACGAATCCCAATAATCTGCTGAGGTTTCCAATCGGATTTAAGGACCCACCTTATTGTGTTTGATACGAAAGATTAGACCGGCCGATATTGAACTATTAAAAATAGATGCGGCCTTATATCGGTAGGAACTCATTATCGTAATTCAACCTTCCGTCGGGCGCAGTCAGAATCCATACACATTCGGGCGCAATGCATCTGAGAGATCCCATATCAAATCTTACACAATTTAAATTTTAATGAGATAGAGACTAAATTAAAACTTATTTTAATTAATACAATACAATAATAAATATTTCGCAGTAGTTTTTAATCGCAATAATTAAATTTACCTCAGGGAACTCATTTCATGTTATAATACAATCAATTTGGAATATTTCTACAGGAGAACCAACTATTGACAAGTGTTTTTCTATTTTAGGGACAAAACACACATCAATTAGTATTGGACAATAATTTGGACATAAGAAGCAAACCACCTATTTGTTCATATAAAAGTCATAAAGTTATATATAAAAAATATTGGACGAGAATTACAAAGAAAAGTTATTTATTTATTTATTTATTTATTACAACTAGTCTACAGTAACACCCATTTACAGAGCAATAAAGTACAGTGAGTGTTCACATTCTAATTAGATTAATAAATTTCACAAACGTAACAATCAAATTTAATACAAATACGTATATACATAATTAATACCTAGGTATATGAAACAATATATGAAAAGTAAGAAACACAAAGATGCGTGATTAACCATAACAATGTTTAATAAACAGAAGAGTGCAGTTAAATATATCGAATTGATCACAGTTGCTGTTGTATTTAGTACACATTAAAAATAGGTGTAAGAATTTTTGAATATTAGTACGCGGAATAGAGACATAAAGGCTTTTGGATATTCGAGCATGCGATTAAGGTACATGAAAATTCAGCTTGCCTAATACGTCTTGACAGTCAGTCATATTGTGTATAAGCTTATATAGAAATATTTTCCAATAGGGAACAACATTCCCACCTCGCGTCAAGTGATGTCATCGCAAATCTTCCAAAAGACCACTCTGAGGGAAACCAATAGGTGGATACATAATGTCTGATTTCAATCTAAGTAGTTTCAGAAACCTTCTTTGAACCATTTTCGAGCTGTTCATATGGCATTGATAATAAGGATTCCATACTATAGATCCGTACTCAAGTTTAGATCGGACAAAAGCAAAGTATAGAATTTCCAATCTCTCGGTGTTTGAGAAATTCCTGCTAGTTCTTATTAAGAAACCCAGTGTATGCAACGCTTCAGACACTACTTTAGTTACGTGAGTGGTAAAAGACAGATCTTTTTCAAAAATTATGTCGAGGTCTCTGATTGTGCCCGGTCTTTGAAGAATACAACCGACTAATCTATAATCGTATATTATTGGAGATAATTTTGTTGAATAGTACAAAGTATTGCACTTAGATACGTTAAGATGTAGTTTGCTATTAGAACACCAATTATAAAGATTAGACAGACTGTTCTGCAGAAGAGTCCAATCATCCAGGGAAGTAATAACCTTAAATAATTTAAGGTCGTTAGAATATAACAGACAATTGACAGATATTACAGTGACAATGTCATTAATAAAGATATTTAACAGTGAGGGACCGAGAATAGAGCCTTGAGGCAGACTTGACGTGGCTCCATATTCAAGGGACCTGAAACCATTGATTACTGTCAACGTACTGTCTTCTGTTAAAGAGATAGGACTTTAGAACGTTTAATAAATTTATTGAAAAACCAGATCTTGCAAGTTTACTCAGTAGTATATTATAATCGAGCCTATCAAAAGCTTTGGTGAAGTCAGTGTAAATGACGTCAATTTACTTGCGTTGGTCACGAGTTTCAGCTATGCTTTTGGTAACACAAATTAAGTTATACAATTACAGCCTATTTTAAGTGTAAAGAATTATAAATCCTCTTCATCATTTTAGCATGTTCCAAAGAAAAATAAACGTCACGTTGTTGGTAACGATATTTAGTATAAGCCACTAATTTAACACTCAAACGTGTTAATTTTGAATAATAATATCATAAAAAGCCAGAATAAGTAAGTGTAGAGATCCCAAAAAATATTATTAATTTAAATAATAAAACATATGTAACAAAATAAAAAAGTGAAAGTAATTACGTAATCAGGCGCAATGCGTCTGACAGATCCGGGTGGTCCATACAAGGCCAAGGAGTGCACTAAAAAAATCGACACAATATCGAGAAGTCTGGTTTGGAGCTACGAAGTTATGAGAGAGTTCGAGTTAATATTCGTAATACACACGATAGGGCAAAGAAGAAAGTGACTGCCGGATCTCATAGATCGGCTGCGCCCTACTGAATGTTAATTAATATGGTTGAGTGATTAGAAAAAATATCCTGGATAGGTCGGTTTTTGTTTTAGATGAACATTTTTGCGTACACGTACTTACTAATATTTTTGGGGTCATTGATATTTTTTGAAATACCAACACCTTTATCTGATGATGTTATTTAAGGGATAACATCACTATAATAAGCTAAACATGGGCTTTTTTAACAATTATTTTTGAATGAAAGAAAAGGTAATAAGATAATAATACTTAAGGAAGTTACTAGATATAGATTTCAGTATAATGCAAAAAATTATTATTAAAGATATTCAAAAGTGGCGATACTGGAGCCATACTCGCGAAACATGTTGAATAAAGGCGCTCTGCGGCACGCAGTGTAACTGGTGCAAATTAGAATCTGGAAAAGAAATCACTTAATCTACATGTTTATTGCTAGTGAAATACGTGGGGTATTTTTAAAATATTGATTTTTGTGTGATTAGTGGGTATTTAAATAAATAACGTTAAATTTTCGATAAAAAGGGCAATCATTTGTTAATAAATAATGTTTAAATTAACTTATCGAAAATCCTTTACGTATTTCACTTCAAAATGTTATTCTAAATATGTTGTTAAAATTCTCATGAAGAGAATTAAAATTGTTAGTGTTATGCTGCGTGCCATTTTGAAAAATCATATTTCGAGAAAAACGCGTGTAAAGTTTTGAAATGTCTTATAGACATGAAGAAATGAAAAACTCCACTATTTAAAAATGTTTACTATTAATCTTCTATCCCAGAACCATAAAGCTGCCCTTCCATATTTAAATGTTCTTTCTTATTCCCTTTCCTCAAACATTTTATGTTAGAACATGCCTCTTTCGCTGCATCTGTCAAAGACATCCCAGCATGCTTGATTCGCTTACCACAGGCTTCTAGACAAAACTTGTGTGATTAAACGCCAATATCCTGAAGAGTATTAGTAAGATTATCGTTAAAAGTAGATACAGCAATATCAATCCCTATATTCAAGACTTTTTTGCCAGTTGAATAAAGTTTTGGGGCCAATTTGAAAGCAGTAGCATTGAAACTTTCATTGCTATTTTGCATATAGCCTCCCAGGCAAAAATTTAGTACCTCGTCTCGGCTCGGGTCCTCATAAATCAGTTTGATGACTTTAAAAATTTCCTTATGAAACTGCGGCTTATGGTGGAAGGTGTCCAAGGAATCTGCTGCTTGCGCCTTCTTCCAGTCACACCAAGACTCTGAGTACTTCTCCTGCTGTAGATTTTCGTCGGTTGATAACTTATCAAATAGGCTCGCCCAGATTTAATTTTTCATATCTTCTAAGGACTCTGAATTTCGACGTATTGCCAAGCCATGATAAATTGTTAATTTATCAATAAATTTGACAGTAAATTTACATATTCCTCCTAGGTCATGCACTTTTCTTTTAGATTTCTCAATCAAGAGCACGTAAAAAAAAATCTGCCCCATATTCGAACCTTTTCGAATTTTCCAAAGAATAATAATAGTTTCCAAAGAATAATAAGCGTAATATACTAAATTTAAACAATATTGAACAATATAAATTCTTTTGCAACCAACAATGTAAATATAAATGCTTCTCTTTCAGCAAAACTCTCTCTATAGAGTCTTGCAGCTGCGTAACTGTTTCTTCTACATTCAAAATATACTTGAATCCTGTCTGTCAATTCACTATTATTATTCATTATTAACTTTTTTGAACAAAAGTAACAATTAATAAGATGATTTACAAAACTTATCGATAAACAACAAATAGTCTAAAGTCAAACAACGCACTGACATTTTAAATTGTCATGCTCCAATTGGTTTTCAATTTCAAAGCATATCTGACCCTATCTAAAAACATCGAAATTTTGATCCAGAGAATTATAGCTACCTGCTTCTTTCATTGATGGAATATAAAGAAGATGTGAATTACGAGTATGTATTTAAAAAATGGCAGACATTTTCAACAGAATTTATATTGTTCGTTGTTATTTAAATTTAGTATATTACACAAATTATTCTTTAAAATCTATTATTATGATGGTGAAATCTATTATTGTGATGTCAAATGACATTTTACTATGCCATGTTCCATTTGGTTTCCAATTTAAAACCCTCTTGCCATGTTTTAAAATTTTTATGAATAAATAAATAATTATTATTTTCTGAATCATACGTCTATTAAAATACGACTTATTATACATCATTAGAAACTTAAAAATATTTCCTTTTTAATTACATAAAAATATATATAGGTTGCCATTTAAATAAGAAAAGTTGAATATCGCGTGACCTTGCTGAAAATAAATATGAAAGCTGAAAACCTAAATTACCGGTAGTAGTAATAAGTTGTTCATTATGTATTTTAATATTTAAATGTGGAAGACTATTTTTATATTGCTGTTTTTTTAAGTATTACAGTCGACTTGTTCAGATTAATCTCAAAGGAAGGTTATCAGAAGAAATCATTAAGGCTTTCAGATATACATTAATTTGCTTATAAACATTATCAATATCATCAGATGTAAACGAAATATGTAATTTTAATCATTGATATAACAATGAGATTCAGAAAATGTAATATACAAATTTCATCGAACTCTACGTGGATCAGTCTTCTGAATAAAATTGCGATCTCTGTTTGAATGAGAAACTGTCGGTTTTGTTGTAAAACGGAAATTTTTTTCAATGTTCAGAATTTCGAAATTCATACCTACCTGAAGAATCTTTCAATTTAGAGAAAACCCGCAGGCACCATTCAATTTGTTTGCTTTTCTTGCGTTTATAAGGTTCTTTCAGATTTTTTGTAGAGAAAATCGTTTTAGTCGAAAAAACTTGATGAATTTATATAAATATTGAAAGTACGAAATACCGTGGAATTTTAGACTTCGAATACCCTGGAATTTAATTAAAATATGAAAGTCTTAAAATCGCTACAAATTCCACCGAACGCTACAGGTTGTCAAGAATAGGAACAAGTTTGAAAACTGCGATATCGGACCGCTTACAATGCACAGTAAATAGCCTGGTCTTTACTCAGTTGCATTGAGGCTTTTGAAAAATGAGTATCTAGTGTACAGTCAGTGAAAGAGGAGGATTAAGTGTTGTGTTTCACAATGGAATTTAAATCCAATCGTACCGCAAACAATCGTACCGTATAGACAATCATACCGCAAACATTAAAGACAAAGTACCTAGGTCTCCATCTTGACTCCAAACTCAATTGGACAGGATATATTAAAAAAAAAACGCAAACAGATAGACATGAAAATGAGGGAGCTAAACTGGCTACTTAAAAGTAAATCACAAATGTGCCTAGAACACAAAATTTAGTTTAAAAAACTGTCATCGTCCCCACCTGGACTTACGGCATTGAACTATGAGGTTGTTCCAGTAAGTCCAGCATATCATAGCTATCGTAGAGCGAGCACAAAGATTCTTCGAGCAATGGTAGATACCACGTGGTGTGTAACCAATCAGACGTTGCATCACGACCTCCGAATCCCAACAGTCCAAGAAATGATCAAAAACAGAAGCCAGAAATATCACCAACGATTGAAAACACGCACAAACAGCTGTTTAATACCACTTGTCCACATACCACATACCACATAAGACTTAAGAGGAAATGGCCGATGGACCTTAAATAAGGTGTAGGAGACTTTCTCCATGGAGAATCCTCATCAGGACATGTATATGTATGAGACTACATTTCAAGTCTCTTAATTAACAAAATAGCTCATAGAATTGTAAATTCTTATTGTTGTTTAATAAATTATTATAAGAAATATTTATAAGAACTTTGTCATAGAATTATTTATCAAATTGTTTTATTAAATATTTGACGCTCATTAAAAATACAATATATATTTTGCATGTATGTTTCTTTCTCCATAATTAGATTAAAGTATATTAGATATTGTAAATACCTAACTTATAATAAATGTACATATATAAAATACTGATAGTTATTCAAGTATAAATCAATTCTGCTTGCTTCCTGTAGCTCTGTTTTCTTTATGGAGTTAAGGATAACGAATCTAGAAGTACTTATGTCATTTCACTTATCAAACTAGACAAGACGTATTCGATTTGCATACAAGTGACAATAAATCTATCAAAATGAAATGCGCCGGTGCACCGTAGCTAAATGTCCCATTTAGAGTAAAATAATGCGGAATAAACAAACCCTCGTCTAATCGTTTGTAACTTTAATGCGCCATAATGAATTTAACGTGTCTTCGGTGAGGCCGCGCACTCGTGAGAGCTTTTCATCTTCATTTGGAGGCTTCAGCGGCGCCGTCGTTTCTTGGCGGAGAACTGTAGGAAGCAGAAGTGCGCGGAAGCGATGTCATAAAGATTCCACTTACGTCGTCGAGGATGCCGACGTATAATTCTTTTGGAAAACCGTCTGCTTAAAGTTATAACAGGTTCTCGTCGTATTTGTATTGTTCTGCAGAGCGCCCATACCGGAGACAATGGTCAAGGTTTAACGCGACATAAGGTTAATAGAACTTAGATCGTCGAGATAACAGGTGCTTTGTCACTCTTAAATGGGAACGAAGACTCGACAAGTGTATTATTTACGAGTACACAATTGTGAGCGATAAGCATTGATGCCTTAGAGACTCCAGGAGTAGCGAAATTGTTTTGCTTTTGCTTTTTTGTTGCAACTTAGTGGTATCTTGTTCAGTATTTCTCAGAGAATAACCTGCAGATATTGCCTTCAACACTGTGAAAGCGATATATTGCAATTAAGTTCGGTGTGTTGTTGTTGTTGAGATGCAATTGCTAAGTGAAATTCAATTACATGAACCGATATTAACCCTTTCTATACGACTGATATATGTATACGCAGCACCTTTCGAATATGAGTGACGTATAATTTTAAATTGATATAGGACACTTTACGGCTGTCTTACAGATACGACACATTATAAAGAATAACTTTGAAACCATTGTGGCGATGCCATACAGTTGCTGGTTGTATTGGCGAAGGTACTGGAATCTCTAGCACGTTTATCGCCCAAATAGAACAAAAAAAAAATTCCTCCGGGTCCCAATCCTATTCTTTTATAAATCTTTCTATTATATGTTGGCGACATCAAATAATGTTGTAAAAAATTATTTTGGCCACATTAGAGTAAGAAAAAGAACATTTTCAAAATGAGAACCGGCGTTTGAGTCTCAGAGCGCCTGCGTGGTTTACGCCGCGTGACTCATATGTCGGGTCTCACGTTTCTGCGAGTTTAGACTTGCTTTTCGTATGCTTGAGACATACGCGCAATTACCGACGGTCGGTCAGTTCATTCTAATACGTTATAAGAGGCAGTACTACATAAAATGAGTGGTGATTACGAGAAAACTCAGGCGTATTTGCAAAAGTTATGGAATGAGTTGCTCTCTGAATCAGAGGAGGAACCGTTTGAAGGTGGTTCTTTAGATAAATCCGATCCTGAATCTGAAAATGAAAATTCTTCAGATGAAGAAATCGTACCACAGAAAAGAGTTAAAAGGTAAGATTTTTTTTAATTTATTTTATTTTACAAATATATAAAAGTTTTCCTTTTCGAAAATCAGTGTTTGTAATTTCACGTTTTAATTTTTCCATTGAAATAAAGAATCATTTTTACAATACCTATATTTTTTAGGTCAATAGATGATGTTTCTAAAAAATCTGGACCTAGTCAAGAAGATTTGAACGTTGTTTTTCCTTCAACGTCTAGGCAATTTTCTCAACTTGATAATGTACAATTCTCTGTAGAAGATACTATAGAAGCGGTTATTTCTAAATATTGCGCAGTAGATGGAAATGAGTGTGAGGATAACGAAAATGCGGAAGATATAATTTGGTCGCCGGTTATAGGGACGTCTTTAAAAAAATTTGATTTTCTAGTAGATACCGTTGGCCCCACAGATGAGATTGCGGAAACTTATTTAGCAAAACGTCCTCTTGATTTCTTCAACATATTTTTCAATGAAGATGTAGTCGGCCTCATTGTTACTGAAACAAATCGCTACGCCAGACAAAAAATCGCTACAGGGATCCTACAAAAATCTAGACTACATAGATGGAAGGACACCGATGCAAATGAAATAAGGATATTTTTCTCTGTGTGTTTATGGATGGGCTTAGCAAGATTTCCTAAAATGGTAGACTACTAGAGAAAATTATTTATATGAAAGTAAAATGTCCAGAAATCGGTTTGAATTACTTTTACGGATGCTTAATTTTAGCAACAATGAAGATGCGATTGCTAATGATCGTTTGGCAAAGCTGAGCCCCTTACTGAAACTTGCGACTGATAAATTCAAAGAAGTATATATACCAGAACGTGAAGTTTGCATTGATGAAACCCTAGTTCCATTTAGAGGACGCCTCATCTTCAAACAGTACATAAAAAATAAACGGTTCAAATTTGGCATAAAATTGTACAAAATTTGTTGCAAAGGAGGTTACACTTATGATTTGAGAGTTTATTGTAGAAATAATAAGGATCCAAATGTAAGTGCATCAACAAAAATTGTATTACAACTTATGGAACCACAGTTTCATGAAGGCAGAATTCTCTTTACTGACAATTTTTATACAAGTGTTACCCTTGCTCAAGAGCTTCTAAACCGAGAAACTCACTTGGTGGGTACCCTTTGAAACAATCGGAAATTGAATCCTATTGACGTAACAACTACAAAACTAAAAAAAAGGAGGAATTATTGCGAGGGAGCATAATGGAGTAGTTGTTCTAAAATGGCAAGACAAACGAGATGTACTTTGTCTTAGTACTTACCATACAGCAGTTACTACAAAGGTAAAAAGACGAGGCGAAGAAATTGACAAACCTACTATTATTTGCGATTATAACAACAGTAAATCTTTCATTGGTCTATCTGATCAACTAAAAGCTTATTCAACTCCCCTAAAAAAGGGGATAAAATGGTACCGTAAACTTGCATTTGAGTTATTACTAGGTACTTCCTTGGTAAATGCCTATGCTCTCTACAAAAAGATAACCAAAGATAATATATCCATAACAGTATTCAAAGAGCAGATAATTGAAAGTGCATTGAATACTGTAGAACCAGACATTTGTGAAAATGTACAACACGTTTTAGATGAAGTGCCCTCTAAGGATCGTTGTAGATACGTTATTTGCTACGAAAAAATAAGCACCAATGAAGGTCGGAAAAAGGCACAGTTGCAGTCAACAATGTGCAAAATTTTACTGTTTGTCATGCTTCTTTGATGTTCATAAATGCAAAAAATAATCGAAGTATATAAATTTCAACTTATTTTTTGACAACTTTGTATTCAAGATAATAATAAAGTAATGTTTTGATATAATTTTTTTTAGCTTCCATTATCCTTGGAACGAAACAAAAATTTTTCAGGCTCAAAAGTTGTTTGGGAGTCCCAGGCCCCACATTTCAATAGTCCATAAGTTACAATGTAATATGTGATCCATACCACGGTTCACAGAGCATAAAGTGGAAACAAGTTGTGACGCCCGTATGTTGAGTCACAGAGCCTGAAAGACTATTTGAGTTGAGAACCAAATGTCGGTTCACATGGCGATTAACGTACTAGAATAACGACGTGCTTCACTCTGTTGAGTATTTCAGTGAAGTAAGCATATCTTGGCAGTTCCTAACCGCAAAACAATAATTAGAAAAGATAGCAAATAATTTGTTTTTGGATGATAATAATAATTCAGATGGTCTACTTAGTAGTGGAGAAAATGAGAACGAGAAGACATTACAAGATACGACAATAAATAATGAACAAGAGCAAGTTGATGAACAGTGTTTTGATATCAAGGAACTTGAATATTATCAGGAAGATACTGAACATGACTTACAATAAATTCGAATTTAAAATTTAACTTTCATTGTGAACATATCTTGATATAATATGGATGTATATACTTAGAAAATATCCTGTGTATTAAACTGCAGTATACCTACCTCACTTAAACCTACTGCACTTTCACCTAAAGCTCTTGTAACAGCAAATAACAAAGAAAAAATTGTTCTCCAATGTAATCGGTGTTTTTCTTTAGATATCTGTCAACATATTTTCAAAAGATTTTATGAAACTGCTCTACAGACATTTTAGTATAATCGATAATATATAAACTAAATTTATATTATTGTACTGAATCTCTTGCGAATTTTTAGTGCCACAAAATATGCTAAAATATATGCTTCTTCAAATTAGATACAATGCAAGTAGTGTTCTCTTTGAAATAAACGTTCTTCCGTCGATGAAATGCTCTATATAAAAAGTATATCTAGCTTCGTTATATATTTAATAAAATACTTCTTACAATGAAATTACTCTTCCTCTTTGAGTGCGATATTTGAATAGAAACTCGAAATAGCACGGTTCTATTTCACCCTGACTGTACCTGATTCTGTTGATATCTGTTTTCTTAGTAGGTATCGTAGTTTGCCGTGTTCGAGAAGCGGAACATTTCGATGCATTTGACACAAAACATCAAATAAAATATGCAAGACAACAATGGCGAGCGCTTCCGATAGTCGAGAGTAAAATAAACTACAAACCGTGTATTTGCAGAAAGTATTTGCTTTAAGCAAATGTTTATCGTAAACCTCATAGTTTATGAAAATTACATTTAAGCCGAAATGGCATTTCCATTGCAAATTGTACTTACCTCGACGGCCATGACCACGATCGACTATATTACGTTGCCTGCAGGGTCGCATCTTGTAATTGTTGTCTTTCCAAACAATAATAAACGTCACTGGGTGTGGAATATTGCAAACAGACTCCACCGAATGGGATCAATTTGCGAAGGATCAATCAGTGGCTCGATCTGTAGGTGTACATAGAGAAACCAGATAGTAGATAGTGCTGGTTGTTTACTAAGACCTGGATGCGACAGTGAATTCTCGATATATGTACTGACTTTAGCGTTGCCAATTATTATGGCGATTCCATTGCAATATTGTAGATGATATTTCGCCTCGCATTGCTCATTTAAATGAAAAAAATTTTGTTTACTTCAGGAACGTATGCAAATAAATATGAGCATCTACCGAAGTTTTAATAGGCACTTGTTTATGATAAACAACACATCAAAACAGAGTACATTAAAAATATAAAATAAAATATAAAGAAGTCGATAAACATCTAAAATATAAAATATAAAACACAATATAGAGCTGTAATGTAAATATATAGTGTAACTCATTTGTTATCGAATCACCCTGTAATGTCTTTATGTATTTTGCAACTTTAACAGAATTTTTTTTATGTAAAATAGCTTATTTTGTACTATATTTTTGTGAAAAAGCGGCATATTCTTACAGAATCCCAGGCCTACCATTTTAATTTTTTAGGAGTAGAACACCCTATATTTTATTGCATTCTGTGATGGAGAGTTAAGTTATATTTCAATCTGTATTAGGATTCCCTATCTGCTACCGTTTTCTTGCTATCGAGGTATTTTTTATTCGATACCATAGTTTTCCATTTTATTAATTTACTTCTGACCAGCGGCCCATGAAAATTAAAACAACGTAACATTTTTTTTGAGCAGTTGAACTGCTCAAAATTGACTTTTGAGCAGTTGAAGTTTGTCAGAATGAACTAAATTTTTTGGACACCCTGTAAATAACAAAATATCAATCTACATATCACCTGAAAGCTTAATAGTCCGCTTAATTACAGCCCAAAATTTGCTACTATAACTTATGTTTTGAATAAGTGACGAGCATTCCAATGGGATACTTCGAGACCTAATTTTTTCAAAAACATTAAAATATCTTAAAAAACTGCTGAAGATAGGTATAGGAAATTGTTAAGAAAGTTCACATAAAATCAGCAGGGTAATTTAAAAATGTAATAATATACTGGATGTTCTATTTAAACTAGGGAAGTTGATAGCTACTCCCGGTATAAGCGGAAGTGTCAGAAAAGCAAAAATACTTTAGTTGAATAGATCGTCCTCGCTAACCCCTGATTTAAAATTTTAAAAAATGAATTCCAATGGGAAGTTCATAAACTTTTAATGAACGGGTTAGCTGAATCACCCTGTATATATATATATATATATATATATATATATATATATATATATATATATATATATATATATATATATATATATATATATATATATAATCACATAGTAACTGTTCCAATCTAATACTTGCTGATTCCGCGAAACATACGGTCCCACCAATATTTCTTTAAACATCGCTCCCATTATATTCAATTAAGTAAAAAGATCCGAGATAGGCCACGGCGCGGCGCATTGTGCTGGCCTTCCTTCCATCTGAAAGAGCACAACTGTCTTCGCCCCACAATAAACCCCAAGAAATGAACGTGGCTCCGCTCTCATTACATCTTTCTTATACATTGTTAGAGACACCCCCGAAATATAAAAGCGCCGCAAGGGTTCATCCGAACTATTTAAAATAGATGTTAAGGTAGAAATGGTTGATTACAGAGGGTTGTTCGACGCGTGCGAATAGCAAACCTAGGGGACGCAGCCAGATAGAACGATGAGAGATAAGGAAAGCTGCGCTGATGCTCATAGACTCATTACTGAAGCCATAATCTAGCGTCGTAAACTGGGTGACCGTAAAAATGACAAAAAGCTGCTCCGCGCGAAAGGTCAAAAGTGTTTTCTTGTCGGTCGTGGAGAGCTTACAAGTTCTTTCACTAGTTTTGATTACCGACGTATGAGTTTTTTATTCGGCTACTCATACCAGGTGGCCACCATAAACATGTGCAAGGATGCCCAAAATCTAAAACGTTATTCTCTGTGTGCAGAATATGGGGTGAGGGTTAAGAAGTCGATGGCAACGCAGTGGACACAAATTGCATTAAAGTAGGCCGTTAGTCGTAGGCTGTCAGGTAGTATGCATGTTTACAAAAGTTAATTCGTAAACAAATGTAAAAGCGAGCCATTATAGTTGCTGTGTTGTAAATTGTAATAATATCGGAAAAAATAGTAAATGCAAGTTTTATCGATTTCGTACGGCAATCTTGAAATTAGAACAATGCAAGAAATGGACAAAAATGGACGGAAAGGGGTTTACTAAGAAGTTGCTTATGGTATTACTCCTGGAGGCTTTATTTCATTTAAGTCTAAAGTCAGAGTTGGAAAGAAAAGTGATTCACAAATGACTGTAGAATCTGGAATAATAAATTATTTAAAATATGACATTATTTTGACGGACAAAAGGTTTCCAGAACTAAAATAAGTTTTGGCCGAAGCTGGAAGCAAATAAGGATAATTATGCCACCTTTTCTACAGGACAAAAGTGAATTTTCCAGAAAGGAAACTCAAGAAATTTACAATATTACCACTGTCAGAATCCATGTGGAGATAATAATGCAAAGACTGAGAAATTATCAGATTTTAAATAAAATTCCTACTTATCTATTTAACCACTTTAATACCATTGTACATATTTGTTTTGTATTGGTAAATTTACAACTCCCAATAAATAGAGAAGTAATAAAAAATGAACATGTATTATGAATAGTCAACATTAATTCTTATAATTCTTTACAAAAATTTCTTCTTATTTATTTATGTTTATTCTTATTTATTTGATATTACATAAAATCTATATTAAATTGCCTACATCTTTTTCAGTAAAACTTCGTTTTTCATATGTGACATTGTTGCTGTCAGCAGCAGTATTTTCCAAAAACGCGTAAATAATGTTCAAAATAAAAGATTTCAGTACATAATATTACATTTAATGCATTTTGTTAAATATTGTTTAATATTTGCAATTTATACATTTCGACTTTCGTACTGTTAAAACTCCAGTTTTAACAGTACTTTAACCAAACTATGAGGGAGATGGTGTTCCTCGCCAAAGAATTTGGTTTCAACGAGATGGGGCTCTACTCCATTTTAGTGTTGCCTTCGATCACTTCCTGACGATACTTTCTCTGGAAGACGTAAAAGGCGACGAGGATCAACTAAATGGCCGTCGCATTGACCTGATTTAATTCCCTTAGGTTTCTTCTTGTGATAGTCTTAAAATAACGGATGTATTTTAAAAGAAAAAATAATTTAGAATGTCTGAAGCAACGTATTCCAACCGAAATGGAAAACACTAGCCTCTATATTATTGATCGTTTAATACAAAGTGTTTTTTGAATAACTTAAAAATATCTGTCAATAATAAAGTTGAATTTATAAATAACAGATGGAAATCCCTACTATGAGGTACTGCTGTATTGGGAAAATTTTAAAAAATTAATTTTTGATAAAGAAGGAGATTGTTGCAGTTTAAAAAAGGACTAATGACATTTACGTCACATTTACATGCATATATAGTTTATTTCATCGCTGTTTGCCAAGTAAAAGATCTAAAAACATAACTTTGGCTTGTTTTTATGGCTGGGCTGTTAGACTCTTGCGTTTATCGGCAAGATAAGAGGTTTTTATTTGGCAAATAGCGATTAAATGAGTTATACCTATACAGTTTTCTTCTACGTTTATCCTAAATGAATAATACTTACTGCAGCTCGTTGCATATTGTCAACAAAACAAGCGAACTGGAAACAACATATGCCTCACCATATGTTATAATTATCAACATTAATTTCGTAGTCTATTTATCAGCATCATTAAATCAGAAATGTTATTTGGAGTTCCTATTATAGCGCAGCTAATAATATCTATTAATTGATAGAGTTTATATTACAGCGCATAGTCGAATAATTGCTTTAGTTAATAATATATGAGCGTACAGTTGTAATAGCAAAAATGGATTTAATTTCGTAATAATATATATTATAGCAGTAACACATGCCGGTTTTTGTCTCGTTTGCGGGCGACGTCTTGTCGCCCGCGTTGAGGCCGCGCGAAAGCGGAAGCAAAGCTCGGCCCACCTTAACGACAGTCCAGGTCTACATGATGGGCGAGTAGGGAGCGGTGATCTCGCTCGGCTCGCCATACGAACCCATCGAGGCCATTACGCCAGCCAATGGATATTGGCGCGTGCCGGTTTTTGCAGCTTAGTTCATTACGGGAATATGTCATAATATTTTCAGAAATTATTTATTTCTTGTTTTAATGTTTAGAAAAAATCCTGCTCCATGCTCTTATGCTGGATGTACAAATCAGAATATATGCGTGCACATAACAATAACAACATAGTTTTGGAAATTTAATTCAGCGAAAATCCTCGCATAAGGTTTCCTCAGTGTCTCTTCCTAGCAATCCAGTACCTTGAATTGATACAAGCTAATAATGTCAATGGCTGTGTGTTGGCGTACATTGTCACCTCGGAGTAATCCAAGGGTGGGTTCGATTCCCACGTTAATCGGCTGGGTGATGTGTATGTTCTTGTGATGTCTAGAGGATAGATAGAGGATAGTTTTAAGATAAGCCTCGCTTCGGAAAACAAAAACCAATAAAGAAATAACTTGAATACTATGATGAATAGTATAATCGGATAATTTTTTTAAGGAACGATATGATAAACGTCCGCATTATATCCAGATAAAAAATAGAAACATCAAGGTAACTAGGGGTATTGTACCACGTTATTTAGTTACTATTAATATTAATTATAATTAATTCTTATGGGTGGCACCTTATCAGCGATTTTCAACTACCTCTACCAATTTAAGTCAACTAAATATTGGAGTAATATATATATTTTTAAATCACGATCTGCATTTATTTAGTTTATTGATACTCCATAGTTTTATAAACTGTTAACATATTATACATTTTAGCTACTACATATTTTTTTGGATTATATGAGTATTACAGAATATGTCATAGAGTTGAATTAAAATCATATCGAATTTGCAAATGATTATGGTCCAACATAATCTAAAACTAATAGTTTTCCTGTATCTCAAACATAATCTTTTTTTTTTGAAGCTTAGAGCATTCTTATACAGGACAATTATTTTTTATTTGTCTTTGGTTTTTCAGATAATATATAGTCAATACAACAACTGTATTTTTCCCTACATATTATGAGTCTGTTGAGTTATTTAATAAATAAAATTACTGGAAATGTTAAAGAAGTTAATGAGACAGTTCTCCTTACTACAACAACTTGTAAATATCTTCTGTGAAAATTACTTCAACATCAAAGAGGACGAATTCATTTTTGAGATACATTGACGTTCTTTACTATTTAGCTAAATGAAGCTTATCTGATAACTTACTAAACGAAATGAAGGTTTTCTTATAATTTACCTTATCTGATGCTATTAAGAAAAAGATTTGAAAGGTAATTACAGCGTAAAAACTGAAAGTTACAGTCCTTGGAAACTCAGGAGATACATAATAGTTGTTTACATTATGAGTGCGATAGGGGCATCATTGTATGTAGGGATATAATGTGCTCTAGCCCATGTGTGATGTACTGGGTTAGTCACCTAAAATTGGCTCCCCTTTATTTCTCTTAATTTCAATTGAATCGAAAAATTCAAACAAGAATTTTATATGATGTTTTATAAATTTTTTGAATATTTAAACAAATTTTCAAAAACTATGCAAATTGAAAGGGGCGAACAATTTTTTATTTTTTTTTAATAGAACACCCTGTATTTTTTTTACTTAAAAAAATTACCCACAGTTCTCTCATAACAAAAATATATAATTATTGTATCTTGGTAAGTATAGTTCTTGAGATATTCATACAAATATATAGTCACATCACAGGAATATGTTTGGCATAAGACCATAAATCAGGAGAGCTATGTTTTTGAGATATAACGACACATCTTGTTTTTTAAGAAAAAAAGTATGAAAATTCTTTGATGCGGCAGCACATAATAATTATAATAAACAAATAAACCTTTATTAAAATGACAACAACAAAGTTTAATGAACACAAAACATAAATAACGAAATAATGATAAAAAAAACAATGCGCAACAATAAATAACATTATTAAACCAATGAACTTTATTAAAATTAAACATATCTATATGATCTCCACGTATCCTCCGTTGCTATCAAGGCACAGTTGGCATCTTTTAATAAATTCATTTCTAACGTTTTCAAATAAATCAACATTTTGCCGCAAATTTTCTATTTCTTGACTGATACAGTCCTTCAACTCATCCGAGTTATTATATACCGAATTTTCGTATATATTTTGTTTTAGTGTTCCCCGCAGAAAGAAGTCCAAAGGACTCAAGTCTAGGCTATTAGCAGGCCAATGTATAGGACCGTATCTTCCTATCCAAAATAGATATTTGTCATTTAAATATTCCGTTACGTTCCGTACAGAGTGTGGAGGAGCACCATTCTGTTGCCAAATAACAGAATTCCTGGTTGCAAGGGGAATATTATTTAAATAGTTCTCTACTTCACCCCGAAGAATATTCAAATACTGAACTGCATTCAAGGACCCATTAATGAATACGGTATCCACAATTGTATTTTGATGAATACCGCAGCACACATTTACTGTATTATATCCTTGGGTTTTTATCTTTTTTATAATATGTGGATTTGCGGGCGCCCAATAATGTGCATTTTTCTTATTAAAAAGTCCAGCCGTTGAAAAGCTACTTTTATCGGTCCAAAATAAGTTTTTTAAAAAGTTATTGTCGTTTTCTGCTCTCTCAATCATCTCTCTACAAAAAGCTCTTCGGTCGGCAAAGTTATTTTCAGTTAAAAGCTGAACTGGCAAAATACTATAAGGCTTATATTTATGACGTTTTAATATACGTCTTATACTTGCTTGACAAATATTAAATTCTTCTGCAGCAGCGTTAGTAGAATTATTGGGGTGTTCGGTAAAAAAAATTAAAACGTACATTTCCATATCTTCTCCTGTTTTGGGCTTCTTTCTTTCTCGTTTCTTATCTTTTAAGGATTCGCTGTCCCCAAACTTGAGATAAATATTAGAGAAAGTGTTCTTGGAGGGAATGCGTTTTCAGGATATTTTCTTGCATATTCTCTTTTAGCTATATATTTGTTTTTATTGCTGGTTAAGTAAATTTCTAATATTTCTTTCCTTTCGACTAATGAATATCCCATATCAATATATTAGATATATTAACAAGTGTATTAAAACTTAACTTAAAGCGTATTAATAATATAACAATCAAACATAAGTCAAACATAACATAACTGTCAAACGAAGCATTATTGTTTCTTTAAATTATTTCGGTACATAGCTCTCCTGATTTATGGTATTATGCTAAACTTATTCCTCTGATGTGACTATATATTTGTATGAATATCTCAAGAACTATACTTACCAAGATACAATAATTATCATCATATATTTTTGTGATCAGAAAACTATAGCTAACTTTTTTAAGTAAAAAAATACAGGGTGTTCTATTTTAAAAAAATAAAAAAGTGTTCGCCCCCTTTCAATTTGCAGATTTTCTAAAAATTTGTTTATATATTCAAAAAATGTATAAAAAATCATGTAAAATCCTTGTTTCAATTTTTCTATTCGATTGAAATTAAGAGAAATAAAGGGGGGGGTCACTTTTAGGTGACCAACCCGGTACAATATTTTATCGACGACCGATGGATAAGAAAAAGAGATTAAAAACCGATTTAAAAAAAAAAATTCAGATTTGACACTTAAATAATCATTCGTTAAAAGTCGCTTAAACATTTTCATACCACTAAAGTAACATGATGCATGAAATTAGTTAAAACCATAGTAACAATCCAGTTGTTTTAAATAACGCTTAGTTTTGTGATATTCTCGTCGCGTTATCTGTATCGAAAATCTTACTAAAATCTGGCTAAAATAATATTAATATTTATGATAACAAATAAGTATTGTTGTATTGTTTCTAGTTTCAATAAATTTTTACTTCTTCGTTTATAATTTTTTAAAATCAAAATGTGTTATGTAATGAGTTCATTATATAACGGTGAAATAATAGAGCTCATTACATAACTCAAAATAGTTCAATGAACCCTATATTACAGCACGGTCGTAGATACAAGCTTATTTTCAAATAGATCAAAATGCGAGGAGACTAGTTTTCCTCGAATACCGAAAGATTACAACCTTTTTTTTAATATTTACTGTTAAGGATTTGTTAAGTTGTTTGTCTTAAGGATTTAATAAATAACGTTAACCATATCAACGTATTTCTCTTGTTTTACTTATTTCTATAAAAAACATTGATAAACTTGAGAACAAAAATGTTATTACATGCTATTGTTGATACAGGAGGTATATTTATTGAACTATAAATATTGGGGAAACATTTCACTTAGGAAATGCATATCGAAGACGTTGTACATTTGTTTGATAATTATGGAAAGCAGAATCAAAAGATAAATACTCTCTCTTACGTATCATTATTGTGAAAATATTTCAATTTAAATACGTTCAATTATAAGTTTTTCTCAAAAGAAAAGCCTGCAATTGACATCCGTAAGTAAATATGGCATAGTCAATTGTACACACATAACTTATTTTTAATAGTCTTATTTGTAAAATATTATTCATTTTCGACTTAAATCTTTAAGAACCATATAACTGAATCTCTTATATTTTTTAATTGAGGTATTTCTTATACCTTTACTTACTTTTTAATTAATAAGGTATTTGTTATTTAATAATTAATAAGCAATATGTAATTATTCTGCCTTTACAACGAATTTAAAAATAACATTTGTTATGTACAATCATGTTTGGATCAAAATATGTTTAATATACACATATATAAAATTACATAAATATATTGAAAATATTAAATGAACGCATATTACTTCTCAAAGGCATGAAACATAAAATTGAAGAAACATTTATGATATGTATCGTAAAGTTATATAAATAGCAAGATAGGAGTTAGTAAAAGACAATAAATGGCAAATATTTACATAACAATTACACAAATATATCTCTATAATAAAATTAATAACGTTCTCAATTAAATTATTAGGTGCAAGGGTGGCGGAATAATAATCGATTCATTTATCTGATATTTGGGCCAATTATAAATGGACGAATAATAGCAAAAACGTTTACAATACAAATGTTAACACGGATGTAGTATATAATTATTCAATAAAATTAATAAAAGCTTCAAATCAAATACTTACTACATATTTACTATTGGAGTAATATATTTCAGCTTCTGATGTAGGCGACTAATAAGTTGTTCATATCGTCGGCGTATCAGAGGCATCACCTTCACTACTTTATTAATAAAGTAATTATTTAAGAAAATACAATACGTAAGAAAGCAATAATCAGTTTATACAACACTGTAAAACACTCACCTCCTAAATATGTAGTCTTACCAACTATACCAGCTCGGTTAAATATCCGTAGGATTAAGTGCAATTTGTATAATGGATCTTTGCGCGTGTATCAATTTAGTGACGATGCACGGATAACATGCTACACCACTTGCAATTGTTATAAATATACCACAATTGCACACCACTCGCACGTATGTTAGCGACATATGTTTCAATCAACTACGTACGGCATAGACAGTTAATAATTGCCGAACAAAATGCAATTATGATGTCACGTTTTAGCTTTATTGTATAATTTCATTCGTTAGCGTCTCAATATTTCTGTAAAATTCGTTTCATTTTTGTTTCATTTATATTGATTTTTGTTGAATTTGTTTCATTTATTCTGATTGAAATATCACTTCCATTGAATGTTTTTGTGGAGAATCCTTTCATTACTCTGTCATTTGTTGACGGATTTATATCGTACTAACTGTTACCCTAAAATGTGTTTTAGGCCCGAACCTGTTCAAAAATGTCAGTTGATTGATTCATACGATTGTTACATGTGACGCACACGCAAAGACACATTATACAAACCATATATTTCTACAATTACTTCAACGAATTGTCTGTACCGTAGTGAAAAAGTATTCTTATACGAAGAGAACCACCGTTTGAAATCTAGTTATAGTAGTAATGTTGGTATAATTAAAATAATACTTATATAGTTGAAACCACATACCATAAAAATAGTCCTTATAATAATGTATCGAATTTGTATATACAGAAACATTATACATTTCGTTCGATCTGTCAAAATTTTAATGGAATTTATTTTAAGAATATCAAATTTTGCCGACGCTATTATTTTTAGCGTCCCTTGAACCATATATATATCCACTATCGACAGGGAAGTATCTTGAAGTTTTCTATTTCCTCCACTAGGCCCTTGTGATTATTATGAATATTTTGTAAATCTGCTTCAACTTGGGGATCTTCAAGTACCGATTGCTCTTGCTTGATGGAAGCTGCATCTTTACTATTAAATTAGCATACTACAGAATTGATCCTGCCAAAATTTTCAAATAATAAGATACTACCTATCTCGATATATTTCCCAGCGATTATGAGTTAGCTGTGGTGGGTCGGGAAGGTCGGGGATACCATCTGATATTTTCGAATAGTTTTTGGAGATTTCAGAAACACCGCCTTTGTAGATGACGTTAATCTACTTACGTCTGGATAATATCTACGACTTCTTTCAGACATAGATGTAACATTTGAAGTCTACAGTTCCTACACGTAGTGTAAGAAGCTACCATACTCTAGCCACAGAATAAGGACACAGAATAAGGAACAACCAGAAGCCTAACTCTCCCGTATTTCATTCAAAAATCCGTCGAACGACGAGTGACCTTCAATTAGCTTAAATGTGAATTTTTGCTGGATTTCCATAGGCGTAGGTAGCAAATTATGTATTGAACCGTTGTGTCGTCCTTTATTTTTGACGATATCCATAAGAAATAAATACCCGAATCGTAAATAAACCACATTTATATTGGCTCTATTATAGAAATAATACAACAAAGTTTTTAGATATCACTCGCACTATATTACTCCCCGTAGTCGTACCTATCGCTCTGGCAATCTCTACGATACTGATCGTTTCAGGGTACAATTCAGGGTATCGGAATAGTATTCGAGCTTCAAGGTTCCTCGGCCTCGCGGCTAGGTACAAGGAGAGTTTGGCTTCTGGTTGTTCCTTATTCTGTGCTCTAGCTATAACCAGAACGCATGGTTGTAACAGCACCGGTCACAAACATGAACATTTCATTTCATTAATGTTTAAATTTTTCTAATGAATTTAAGACCACCGTCGTAATTAATTCGGCAGTACATTTTTTTAGTCGTTTGTTAATTAGTAATGAACGTAATAATTTAAGCAGTATCAGTGTACAGCTTATCCAGAATACGAAAAAGTGTAAGATTCTTTATGTATGCGTAGAAGAAAGAGTGAGACAGCATTCGAAGAGAAAAGGATGCACTTTACGCACTACCAGATTGAACTCTGTATACATTCACATCGCTCGATATTCCTCTGCAAAATGCGACTCTCAAGTCTCAATGCGATTGGATTGAATATCAGGCTATTTATTGTGTACCCCGTGGGTGGTCCAATATCGCAGTTTTGAGACTTGTTCCTATTCCTGACAAGCTGTACATACTATAAAATTAATAGCAGCTTTTTTTACAATTCTTCGTTATATCCACACATATGGTTATGTGTGGATTTTTATTGTATAATTCAAATTTCGTATTGTTTTCAATTTGCTCCCACACTTATGGTACATCTGAGACAATTTTTGAATTGGTAACTCCACGGCGGAGTTATATCCCAGAAATGCCGAAATTCTTGTTGATTAAGCAAAGTAAATAATAAATTACACGATATCAATATAAGAATTAAGTCAAACTTAAATTTAATCCTCGGTTTTGGGTCAACCTTTTTATATTTGTGCTGTGCACAAATTTTTGTTTACCTATTTCTGCAGTCCGCTTTGTCCCAGCACAACAAAGGTCCATCGCAATCCAAATATATTATTTTTATATCATGTTTTATGAATATCGATAATAATGTAAAACTTTCAATATGAGGGAAAAAATAAAAAAAAAACGAAGAGTATGCAACAACACGTGGTAAAATTTGCAGGTTGTTTTATCTGAGATGTAAGCTACTCTAAATAATTTAATAATTGAAATGTATTTAAATAACGAAAAACTAATAAAATTACGTTATTTTTTATAGTTAGTACACTTTTTCGCCGTAAGTGAATATTGTTTCAAAATATTTAATACTAAATTTTCGTTCAATAGTGTTAGTTATTGGCACCTACTAACATTTAGAGTACTCGACTTCGATCGGAAAGGCAAGTATTCAAATATAGAAATATTTCCTAATCTTGCACTACTAAATACCCATGCGCTGTATACTATTAATACAATTTCAAATACGTTTTATTATTCCCTTTAAAATAATATGTATAGTACAATTTATGCAATTATACCGTATATTTAATTAAAATTTACACCAAGAGGCAATGAAGTGTAGTTGTATTTGCTGATTTTAGCTGCTAATTAGCTGCTGATTTTATCTCAGGGTGGGTACTACGCAACTTAGTTTATCGTAAATACTAAATAACCACTATAATAGGTGATATACAGTCATACTAACACTACTGTGGCTGCTCACACATTGCCTTTGCAGAAAAATAAGAATAAAACTTTCTCGAATGTGTGAAGTTAAAGTCTCTGTCCTAAATTCCAATATGGTCAGATAAATCCCAAGATATTTGAGAGTTCACAATGGCTGACCTCTGTAATCCTATCAACTATCATGACATCATTTACGGAGAAGGGGACGCGGTTTGCTTTGCAAGGCGGCCAGCAGTCCCTGCCCCAGTCCCGCTTCTAATGTTTGTGTGGCGCTGCGAGGAAATCGTCGCTCAGAAATACCCTGGGAGTTAGTGTTTGTATAATATTAGGATATAGCGACCGAAGACCTTTATACAATAACCATATAAAGGCAATTATTGGAACAATTTTTATGTTTTTACACTTATATTTTGTATGGAATTAGACTGTATCTATTAGCCAGTCACTTTTGTATCTTAGCTATTTAAACCTGCAAGGCTATAGTTCAACATATATGTATGTACTACGGGGGTGTAGCGTGAGAAAATAATCTAGGGATGACATAAAAAATTTTATAAGGGGAAGGGGTATAGTCGGATGTATGGTAGGCCATATGAAAATGGTAAAAATAAAAAACAAACACTAACCTAAAATGAGTACGCCGAGGTATATATCCTAATTTTTAAAATGAAGATAAATTTTTCGATTTTATTTGTTCAGCGAAAACGTCTATCACTGTTTCTTCAAATGTTGGAGACGATCTCATATCTTCTAACAAAGCACTTTCAATATTTATTAATGCTAAAGCTGACAGTCCTTCTTGCTTTTGAGAATTTCGCAGATAAGTCTTTATTCTCTTTAAACATGAAAATGATCCGCGGAACTGCTTGTGGCAGGAATAGTCACAATTAAAGGACATAATTTTGATGACTCCGGGAAAATAGAAGATAATTGAAGGGACATAATGTATTGGTGAAGCTCAAACACAGTGCTCTTTTTCATATCGGGATCACTGTAAATCACTGAAAATTCACTTTTTAAACGATTTGCGTCAAATAATCTACTAAAGAAGAAAAAAGTTCGTCAGGAAAACGTTACACGGATAAAGTACATTGTGTGGAATCTAGATTTAAGAATTTCAGTTTAGAAATTTTACTAAACCGTTCACTAATAAATGTTCAAAGTAATAACGTCCAAAATTTCATAAAACAATCGTGCGTAGGTGCTTATCTTAGGTGCTTATCTTATCTTCTTCAGGAATTACATCCAAGCGTATTCTTTTACATAATGGTTGATTTTCTAACACAAATCTATCCATACGGTCCCAAATGTCACGGAACTCGTTTCTCAATTTTTTAATATGTGATTTGAAATCGGCGATATTTTTATTGCAGTAACTAATATCTGATATTTTTGTGTGTAGAATTTTAAACAGACTCTCGGAATGTAGGAATATTGCAGAAGACACTGCTAAGAAAAAATTAAAATCAAAGTTAAAAGGCTCAAATAACGGTTTCTCGATCCCATTCCTCATTTTCATTTTTCACAATTACCTGAAACAGCGCTTCCAAATCTTTCTTATGTTATGGCGAGATTCACCATGATGCGTTCACATAATCGAATAACTGAGTTCGGAAATAACGAAAACACCCACTCGAGGTTCCACTGTTGACTGCGTAAGATCACTGACCTTCTCGCCCATCTAAGGCATAGCTTGGATGTAACGTGGACCATCGCATTTCAGCACTGCAGCAAGTAACGCAGAAGTCTAATAATTTCGGGCGCCTTCGCGGACGATCTGAAATAAAAAAGTTGATGGTAGCATTTAAAGTAAATAATGTTTGTTTGCGGTCGGTTTAAAATAATTAAAAACTTGTGATAATTGAATAAATCGATTAAACTTTTAAATAACACTAATTTGCCAATTTTTAAGGGGTGTGACGCTTCACTTGCATCCATGTACGCTACGCCCCTGATGTACTAAGAGTATAAAATATTTGTTGCATTTAATAACTCAACATAATTATACTTAACAGTCATTATGCCTTCTATTAATAACGATTATGAATGGAATTATATTTAGAAGTGTAATAGATTAAATAATCTATCACAAAGACTAGTGAAGATTATAAAAAATCAAGGAAAAGATTACAATAATAGATCCTTCTTACCTAGGGCTTTGTCAAGATAAATTGCATACACATATTGTCTGAAGTGTGGTAGAAAATTTTATATCAAACGGGGTATATATAGGGATACATCAGTTTGGTATGAAATGAATGAACAATATGCATTCATATTACCTTGTTTACTATTTACTTCATCATCATGAAATACTAATAGGTTAGGTATAACGTACATAATATTTATTCGGTGAAGTAATCCAGGGACTCATAACATTCAACACATTATTCAGTCATCTTAGCAAAATATTTTAACATACTTACAATTAATAAATAGCTAATTTTTGCTTTTTAAGACACATAGCAACATTTGGATTAAGTTGGTTGATCAGAAGCCACTAACAGCCATATTTCCTTATGTTTCAACAGTGTCAACCTGAAGACTACATGGATTCGGAAGACTCATGTACTGTAAAAGATCATCACCTATAGCGGATATCTGCCCCACCCTATCCTATAGATAAAACAAAGTGTGTGCGTATCAAGTAAAATAACATCTTCGTACCAAGTTGAACTATATCGTGATCAGCTCCGCGTGGCACATTTGGGACAATTCTACGAGTATATAGTCTATGTAATCTAAAGCGAGCGACCAATTCTTTGTAGTTTGTGGATACATAATTCAAAATGTATAATTTCGAGTATTGAAACAAGCAATTCCGCGGTTGAACCGGTTCGCCGCCGCTACATGTTGAATCCAGCGAAGTTTTTCGTCAAATTACATTAAAATGCCATTATGTAGATTGGAATCTTGTACGATAAACGAACCGACGACGCTTACCGAGTCTGGTCGTGGTATTTTTAAAATGATCGTGCAAGTGACTACTGCCATGCCATGAACTAAGTTTATTAAATAAGCAATATGGTAGGAGGAGTTCCTTTTTCCGCAAGTTAGAATGATTATAAATGGCGGAATAATAAGAGAAGTGAGTTAAAACGTTTTACAATATGCTTTTCCAAGTTCCCTTGCGAATTGTATAGTAAGCGAGTGAGGTGATGTACATATACATATATATATATATATATATATATATATATATATATATATATATATATATATATATATATATATATATATATATATATATATATATATATATATATATATATATATATATATATATATATATATATATATATATGTATATATATATATATATATATATATATATATATATATATATATATATGTATATATATATATATATATATATATATATATCATCTTCAACTTATACTAATAATTTCTAAATAGTTAACTCTTGTGTTGTTCGTCAGTTGTCAGTTAGTTGGCCTTTGAGTTACTCTTAATACCTAAGGCACTATTGGAAAAAATTCATAAATTCATAAGTCATAAATCAAATATACAGGGTGTTTCCTAAGTAAGTACAAAAAATTTAAGAGCATATTTTTGAGTCAATTTTATGAAGAAAAGTTCATATGAACATATGCCCCAAACGCTTCGTTTCCAAGATACATCTTAGTTATAAATTAGTATGGTTACTGATTGTCAATATCATTTTTGACGATCATAAATAATACATATTGAGTTTATATTTTGATTTGGGTTCGAATATTAAACGCACTTTCTAGTTTCTATTATTGTGTTTATGTTTCCTGTTCTTTATGTTAATAATAACTGTTACATTATGTATTAAAGGTAACATAACCTGACAATGGTTAACTACACAAACTCCGAAATGGCAGACATCCACTTTGTTTATGGACTGGCTGATGGAAATTTTTTAGTAGCACAACGGATTTACCAAGAAAGATTTCTCAACCGATAAATCCCAAATGTTCGCACATTTGCAAGAATTCATCAACGCTTAGTAGAAACGGGTTCATTCACAAGGGCGAGAGATATTTCAGTCAGGCCTACCACAAAAGGAACTCCTGCTTTGATAGAAGAAATTTTGAATGAAATTAAACGTCATGCAGAAACAAGCACGAGAAAAATTGACAACGAGCTTGATGTGAGTCATAAATTAGTATAGACCATTCTTAGGGAAAGCCAGTTGTATCCATATCATGTTCAGCGCGTGCAGGTATTATTACCAGTGTAAATATTTCACAAAAATATTTACAATGATATTATAGATATTATAAAAAAATATATTATTTCTTAAAACTTTACCCCCTGTATCTTGGAAACAAAGGGTTTAAGGACATATGTTCATATGAACTTTTCTTCATAAAATTGACTCAAAAATATTCTATTAATTTTCTTGTACTTACTTAGGAAACACCCTGTATTAATAGATTATCCTTATTTTGATTATTTTATGTGCAGGTCCTTAATTTAAAACAGACATTTGTTAGTAGTAGAAATACTTTCAGGTATTTCATAAGTTGGAAGTGTGATTTAAAACGCATTCCAGATTTATGAACGAAATAAATGAAGGTGACTTTTGTTATAGTTAAATATGCTGAAATATGAGTATTTGTGTAATTAAAAGATATTTGATATAATTTTATGCTAGGTAGATACAAAGTAAGCAGATGGTTATTGCTGAAGATGTATTAATATTTATCAATATGATTAAGAGTCATTCTATAGTTTTAGCTGTATTTTCTTGACCATGTTTAATTTAGTCATAATTACTTTTATTATTAATACATTTTAACATCTGCTTTCCCCAAAGACACGAAAATGCTAATATCATGCTTTATCGAAAATATCTCTTGAATCCTATATAATTAGCTATAAAAACAAAAATAGCATCGTATGTCTTTAGAACTCTTAGGAATATCATTCCCACAATTCAACCTACATTTGGACTATAACATAGTACTACTACTTTACTGATTATGTTACAGATGACGTCTTAAAAGCGTCTGATGATAATCTAGTAGCGTGTCGAAACTTTAAATTGTAATAAGACATTTGATCCATTTGATAGTGGAAGAGAAGTAATTTCCGATGACTCAAGATTCCGACTTGTCTACCTGATGTATTACCAGCACATTGAGGTATTTCCCAGAGATTCATTCTGAGACTATTATTGTTTTCCATATACATCCCAAAGTTTAACAAGAATTTTAATAATTGTAGAATTTATCGTTGTGCTCATTCTCAACTATACATTAATATTTCTGTTGAAGATTAAATCCGACAAATTATAGTATCAATAGAGATTTGTAGTATCAATAAAGGTTATGATATTTGGTCCCAAAATGAAGAGAATTATAGCAAAACCTGAGACTTCTATTAAGTCAGGCGAAACTTTTACCATCTAATGTAAAAATTTACGTTTCTAACATAATTAACAACAAAGATTTACAAAACATGTAAATAATTTATGCCGAATATCGTATACTACCCCAAAGCAACTTTATCCACACAGAGTCATCAAGAGTTCTTAATTGAAAATCAATTTAAATAATTCTTTAATATTTTCTAAATTATCATATTGTGACTATGATGCATGGACCGGTTGCTTTAAATACAAGTGGTTTTCATGTGTGTGTCAGGTATTACAATTAATAGATTTATTAATTTAAAGTTTTAAAGAAAAAAATCTTTTCAGTAAGAAAATATAAGCAAGATGATGGCGGTAAATGATGATGATATATATGAATAGTCAAGGGCTAGTGCCAAGGAATTAAGTGAAACTGATTCAAATAAACATTATGCTCAATTCATCATCATCATCATCAATCAGCCCAATTGTGTCCACTGTTGAACATAGGCCTCCCATAGTCCATTCCATTGTCTGCGATCACGTGCTGCGTTCATCCAGTTCGTCTCAATCCTTCTGATATCATCTGCTCGTCTTATTGGTGGGCGACCTCTGTGTCGAAAAGCGTCTTGTCGCGGTTTCCATTCTAAAATTGTTCTCGTCCACCATCCGTCTGTCAATCTTGCTACATGCCCAGCCCAGTTCCCTTTCAACGTTGTTATGCGTTCGATTGCATCGGTTACTCCAGACATTTGAGTTCATATATCTGAGGGAAACACCCAACATTGACTTTTCCATGGCTCTTTGTGCAACACGTATTTTGTTGACGGTCTTCTTTGTTAATGTAAGAGTTTCTGCTCCGTAAGTAAGTATAGGAAGTACACATTGATTAAAAACCTTCTTCTTTAAACAAATTGGAATGTTCGACTTTAGAGTGTTGTTAAGCTTCCCAAACGTTGCCCAAGATAAGCCAATTCTACGTCCTATTTCATAGGTTTGGTTATCTCTTCCTATGCGGATCTCATGGCCTAGATATTTATATGAGCTTACTTGTTCTATGTGGTTACTACCCAAGGATATTTGTTCGCTTATTACCAAATTTGTGATGTATTGTGTTTTGTTGGTATTAATCTTTAGACCTACTGTTTCAGAAGCACTGTCTAGTCTCTGTAGGATTTCTTTTGCTTCATCAATACGGTCAGCTATTATGATAATGTCATCCGCGAATTGCAGGTGATTTAGTCTCTCGCAGTTGATGTTTACGCCCATGTCTTCAAAATCGACTTTCTTGAACATGTATTCTAAGAGCATCGTAAAAAGTTTTGGGGACACAACTTTGGGGATGCTAAATTAGTATAATGTAAATCAGCAACATTCTTATCGGCAGCAATAAATATTTAGTTTTTATTGTTAATAAATTTGCTTTTGTCAATTGATCTTTGATGATATTGATTTTGATTACTTCAATTTATTTCAATAGTATTATAACAAAATGTAATTTATAATATCTAAATGTGTAAATTTTCTCATTGTTTTATTAGAATTATAGCTATGTATACTGGCGGACATGGAAATCCCAACACCAAGAAGGAGGTATGCTGGGTCAATGAAACGCACACAAAATATTTGTCTAGATGGTATATAACACTGATACTATTTACAGTTGCATAACATAAAATGTATGGGTATGACGGTATCTTCCTCAGTACCCAGTGTAACCACCATTTCGTCGAATGCAGGTCTACACACATAGGTGCATCCGGTTATAAAGGTGACGAGTCTCATTCTTATGTATACCCTGGCTTGATACACTTGTGCTGTTAGATCTGCTATTGTCATAGCTGGTTGAGGATGTGTTTGAAGCCTTATTCATGCATGAAGCATGTCCCATACGTGCTCTATTAAAGAAAGATCGCGAGATCTTGTAAGCCAGGGTAAAACTTAATGTTACGGTCGTTCCTGGTCACAGCAGTGATATGGGGGCGAGCGTTGTCTTGCTGAAATATCCCCGCTCGATATTGTTCATAAACGGCAAAACAGCAGGCTCAATGACTCTGACGTAAACATTCGCTGTCATGTTGTTTGGATTACCACCAAGGGAGCCCTGATGTCATAGCAAATTCCTCCCCAAACCATAATCCCTGGAGTTGGTCCGGTATCCCTGGAGTGATGGACCCGTGCGCGTCCATCACTAGCACCCAGACTCTCATCTGTGAATACTACAAAGCGTCATTCTACCTTCCGCGTGGCTCTTCTACGACATGATATAGCATACCTCCTTCTCGGTGCTAGGATTTTCATTTCCGCCAGTGTGTTATAGAATAGAACCATAATTAACGTTATATATATATATAACGTTATATATATAACGGCATACTTTGTTGGTCAAATATGTTTCATTTTTTCATTTAAATCAGGAACCATTTTATGTGTATTTACGAAGGTGACAACAAGAAATAAGGTGATCTACTCTTTCATTAATTTGTCTAAAAAATATCCCTCGTAATTTGATGGTGAGCAGACGACTATCTAAAGGCATGATAACGTCGCCATCAATATATGTTTGAAATACTCATTCGGCATCGAAACGGCACTGACATTGTGACCTGTATTGGAAATAGGATCGTCATAATTTAGGACGTCATGTAAAGTGATGTTCTCGTCAGTATATCGACATAAGAGGTCTACTTAGGATCATTTAAGATACCCTAGACAATTGATGAAATATAACAATTTGGAAGTTCAACCGAGATAATGTAAAAGTGGTTATTATAATTATTTTTTAAAGCTTTACTCGGTAATTCAGTTTCAAGGGTTGGAAAATTTAAAATAAAACTGCGACGATAAAACATTTCTGGATTTATTGTCCAAACTGTCCAGTAAAAAGCTCTCCTTCATCAAATAGACTTTTGTTAACCAAAGTAGACGGCATCTTAAAAATACCTGATCCTCTCTCTCGCCTCTGCCGGTATCAGATAGAATTACTCCAGCCGAGCTCAACCACTCATCTTTATTGCGTCATGTTTCTTGTACGTGAGCCGACATATTCCGTTGCAGACAACAGGAGTCGAACGCACGCAAGCATCTCCGTGCTGCCGATGAAGAATGATGCCAGGCGGTATCGGGAATTCTCGAGTCCTTGCCTTCTTGCACTTTGTTTTGCAGTTTGCTTAACTCATATCGCTACGTGTCCTCCTCTGTAAATAAAGTTGTTTTGTTGTTCGTTTTCTAACCGTTTATGGATAAAGTGCGCCATTTCCGTCGAGCGATCTGGTTTATCTAGATCCTAGAGGTCTTGTTCATTTAATCATAATGCCCAGCTTCTGCCAAGGGTGGAGGATATCTTCTGTCGTGAGAAGTTTATGTTGGAAGTAGAATGTTCTTACTTAGATATGGGTTTTTATCTCCGGTTAAATTTATTCCGACGATGACGTCCTTTGTAAGAGCTAAATTAAATGATTTATTCGCATATTCGCCCAGGTAATTATATTGGAGAATTTTATGAGAATTTGATCTTATTAGAAAAATGTGTTTACGAAAAAATTCTAATATACTTTAGTTTTAATTTCAGTGAAACATATCATTCAAGCTATTGCAGGTAAGGAAGTCATTAACCTAAGTGACTTGTGTCATGTGTTGCTCAAATCAGGTCTCTAGACAAATGCAAGACCTCATGACAGCTTAGCAGCTGTAAAGCAAACTTCCATTTGGAGAAGAGCGTGACGGTTATAGTTTAATAGCTTCTCAGCTATTTACATTCTAATAATTTTTTCTTCATATTGACTGTAAACTTTATTTTTTATTACAGCCTATGTATCTTAACTATTGAACAACTCAGTAACATATAAGTCGGTAATCGAGAACCTATGTTACGGGAACCTATGATACTGACATAGGTCGTATCGATGTAGATGTATACCCCACGTATTTCATCCGGCATTTGTCCTGTATCGGCGTACCGTGTACGACACTGATAAGAACTAATAAGTTCGAAGCAGCTTTCTGTCGTTCAGTTTCCATCCGGTTCAAATGTGGAATCCTACCCGTGGCAGGTTTTATTCTTTGAAGTATCGAACAACTATAACTCTATGAACATTTGAACAACTATTCAACAACTATAACTGTCTGAACAACAAAAATGAAGAATTGTGAACAGTGAAGAACTGTTATGAAGAACAGTGAGAAGTGTTATGAACAACAACAAGGATTGTTATGAATAAGTATCCTTATACTACAATTTGACAGAATTGAAGTTTATCATAAAATAGGTGCCACTTAGGATACTATTGAAAGAACAAATACGAAGTGCTGTTACATCATACTTTATTTGACATTAAAATGGCCACGTGTTGGAAGTTCTGAACACATTTAGTGTTATTGAGAAATTATCTCATGAAACTCAGAGGTTGAACTCGAACTAAAAAAAAAACGGATATGAAGTCAACACCTACAAAACTACAACTTTTATTGAGTCGCTAAGATGTACAGAAAGCAACTACTGCCGTAATAAATCAACCTAAAGGTTATATCTGACCTGTGATCTAAATATTGTTAAACTATGAAAGATGTATAATAATGAAGTTAATGGCGATTTTACAGTAAAGCAATGCTATAGTAAAACGTATACCTTTTGTATACCTACAATTATACGTATATTCTACCTTTGTTCGGTTTAAATAGAAAATTGAAACTATTACTGAAAACTTCATCCAACCCAAAGTTTTCTCTCGATTGCCAAAAAATTTACAATTTCCAAAGGTACCTGATATAAAAGAATATACTATTAATTTTTAATCTCAACACGTGCGTATTTACATGCTGTTTAAAATAATCTTCCATCGCCTCATTACTTAACCTAGAAATTCTCCATGTGGATGAATTTTAAGTTAAATAAATTCCATTTAGTTATATCATAGCCCACAAGTCCATATTTTTTGAAGAGTGGCGTTTCCGTTTTATAACAACTGGGAACTAATTCAGTATTTAATGTAAATAACCTGTAGGAAGTGCTCTAATAGTATATCTTCTTTAAACCAAGAAACGCAATGGTACAATAGCTGAGCACTTTTTGCGACTTTGTTTTTAAGGGCGAGGTTTAACTTCGTGATATTCTTCCATCTAATGTCCGACATGTATATGGACATACACACCCAGCCGATTTGTGTGGGAATTGAACCCACGCTTGGATTGTTCCGAGCCAGCAATCTAAATCAGTTCCAAGCGATTGTAATCATTTCCGTAGATTAATTCAGGGAAAGTGGAGACATTCCAGGGATTATTACTAGTTCTTACCGAGGCCTCACCTACTACTCGGTTCGAAATTTTGGAACAAATGTTGTTAGGAAGGGTATGTAACTTACTGCCGGGGTCTCAAGCTGCCCAATAGGAAGATTTTTTAATATTATTAACACATTTTTTTGTTAAAACTATTGGTCTACCAGTTGATTTTCCCTTTTACTTTCTTTTGTATATCCAAAATCTTCTTTATATAGCCAAATGCAAAACAATGTATCTACTACTTTCCTTCGAATTTCCGGTATAAATTGTTCTATACATACTGTAGAGAATGTGTCCCTTCTCTATCTGCATATTGCATTCTACTTATCAGTAACAAAAATAAAGGCTTCTTTGCCTGGCGTAAAAACCGTTCAAAAATCATATCAAAATTTGTTATTATTTAACATAAAATTTGTTTTTACTCCAACTGACAACAATAATGAAATAATAGACTACTTAGCTCTGGAGAGAACTAAAATACCACAAATAAGCAATAGAATATGAAAGTAGAGAACCAACGAAAAAAGAAGAGAAAATCACGAGGCAATCAACAATGACATATAAATGAAGTGTTATTATGAATATTATTCCTCAAAATTTGTAAAACCAAATGGTAGAGCATAATTATAGGTTCCCTCCAAATGAAGTCATCAGCCGCGACATAAAGATATTGAGTGTAAAACAAGAAATAAAGAATCATGGTGAGAGATAGATACAAAGATTAAGTGCTCATTCAAACAGTTTGGTGACACAACTTCTTAGAAAACTGATTGGTAACTATAGACTTAAACATTGTACTTGTAATATGAACGTACTTAAATGTCCTTCCCATGTTGTAAGTGAAGCATCACAAACTGAAGAATTATCCTTTATCAAGAACTCTAAAAATTACAATCTAAAAAGATACTCACCTTTTCAACTACATAAATACTTTTCCTATACTTTTAACTGAAACTCGACAGAATATGAGGAACTATTAAGTACAATAGAAACAATGTTTAAATTATATCTATTGCCAGGTTCCTATGAAGAACTGTCCTTTGTTAAGAACGCTAAGCCTTTGTTAAGAACAATATAAACCGTTGCTTAAAAGGTTTTTTCTCAATAATCTACTTATATATCATTCCTGTACTTTATGTTTTTCATTCTAACATTTTAACTGAAGCTTTAGAAGAACTTCTTGAGCTTTTATCTACTGAAAAACTATAATAGGAGGAAAATCACTATAGTTTTATAACATTAGACGCTATAATTCTTATTATAACGTATATGTTAATATAATAACATATTTAAAAACCTTTGAAAATCGGCTAAGGTAAAGTTAAAAGAAAAAAAAGACTAAATAAAGTTACGGGAAGAACCGAAATTCCTGTAAAGAAATTGAAGTGGCTTGCCGTAAAACTTATTTCAATGAAAGGCGAGTGAAGAACTATAACTGTCAGTTATACCAAAGGCAGTTATACCGTCAGGCATACCAAAAACCGAAACCTACGAGTTTTACTTTATTTAACTCTCATTTATAAAACAATAACAAATATATTTCGTCACCATTAAACTGGAAAAAACAACAATTAAAAAACTATAATGGTAAACTGATATAATAGAGGCTCCATCTTTTACAAAAATCAGTCCTTATCAAAAATCGGCTGGGATGCCTTCCAGCTGGAATAGGAGTTCTTCTAGAATCAACTGCGAATAAGTCTGTTACCTAATTATAGAGGTAGCTTAGATTTGTTTGCTGGACTGAGATGAATTTTATTGAAAGAGATTGATCCATCAGTGTACTCAAACCCAAACAGTTCTTCCCGCTCTTTAAAATATGAATACGATAGAGGTGTGATATAAGAAGATTCTACTTGGTATTAGATCATTGCGACTTTGCATGGTGTTTTCGCTTTTGCTTCTAGAACGTCTCGGTTCTGAAATTGTCTCAAACTTGATTCTTTTAAAAAAGTAGACTTTATTTTTGCATAGATTGTGCCTTTAAGAATATACCCTCCAAAGGAATTTTCCAAATTCCAATTATTTACGGAGCTATAGCTACTTTAGTGGACGCGCTCCCGCTCCGCGCACCAAGAATCCGGCTCTAAATAACGAAGTATTGAAAATAATAAAGCCGATATATGAAACTTTGTCTTCAGAATGCTTATTACATCGACGTTTGGGCTCAAAAGTCTAAAATAATAATGAATCGTTAAATTCATTGATCTGGACTTTTGCACCAAGACAGATTGTACATAAAGGAACACGGACAATTGAAATGCCATTTATATAGCTGCATGCATTTTCAATGGGGGTTTTTTACCAATTTTAAAAATTATGAACGTCATGGTAATCACTATTGGTCCTGAAGCCCATGTGTTCGCTATCAGACGGGACGAAACGAGCGCTCTGAACTACGAACTTCTGATGTGCCTAAGGACGCTATAACTGCTCGTCTAATAGAAATAACTTCGGAAAATTTACATTCTGAAGTAGAAGAAAGCCCATTGTATGTAACTGTAAGTAAATGTAAGTATAATGCACGATTATATGACTTAGACTGCCTGAAACTTTACCCAAATCTTTGAAAGCGATTTTCTCGAAATTACTTTTTTCAACATGGTTGACATGATATCTCAAGTCCCAATGAACCAATTTACTTGAAATTTGATACGAACCTTCTCCATATAACCCTCTATCGCCTCTATCATATTTATGTCAAAAATGTGTTTGTATTATTTAAAAAAAAATAAAAAGCTGAAAAAATAAGGACAAAAAATTACTTCTTTTTCAAACAGTCGCCATTTTGCAAAAAAAAAAATTGTTCTCTTTTTCTCTGAGATAGAGTCTATAACGACATTTTTACTAATTAAGAATCTTTTTCCTTTTTGTGTCAGACAACTAAACGGGTAGGAATCGTGTTAACCAGGACGCGCCCTTAGTGTTTTTACCCCCTAATTTACCAGCCTGTAACTTTTTTTATTTTTAATTTTTATTTTTGAAAATTTTTTGTACATTCTTAAAATATCAATAAATATCTGGTAAAAAATGGATAACAAAAATATTTTTTGTTTTTGCAGGAGGAATACAGCAGGAAGCCAATGGGCCCCCTCCTGCATGTCAACCAATACTATCATATAAATCACTAAATCTTCAACTAAGATAGATTGTAATAAACTGGAATAATAATACAAATACTAATACAAAATAATACAAAAAGAAACAAAAACAAAATTATAAGTAGACAGTTACTGTTTAGATTATGATGAAATAGCTAATAAATTATGTCGCCTGTGATGGGCAATCTCTTGTTCTAACTAAATCACCCATTAGCCAGCCCTTTAATCCTTGTCTAACCCGCAGAAAATAAATTCTGATCCTTCCGCTATATTTATTATCGATAGATAAACGGTATTGGCATTTTTATGACATTCATTCGTTTACCTTAAGATAATATCTCTACGCAAGGAATAGGGTCGCCTCCTAAAACAAACGGAACCGTTGTAGGACTTTTACAAATGACATTTTTTGCAGCCATTTATTACTCAACCCTTATCATTGGCGCAGACAATATAAATTTTCGAATGAGCCAATATTGTATTCAAGGGAAGCGCGTCTGCCGTGCCACAATATATCTCATATTTATCGCCTGCTTCTCCATTGTAGCCCGGCCGGCAGTAACACTTTCCTATGCGTTTTGTACATTTTATTGGGTGGGGAGTTCTCGTACATTGTGCGCCGACAATGGAATTACACATTCATAATCTGGGGGTTGAGCAAACCGGCGGCAAACGCATAGATTCATAAAACTGCGCCCGGTCGCGATACGTTCCATCTATGCGAAAATATTATCGCAAATTTTCGCTCTAATGCTTTTAAATTAAACAGAAAAAGTTAATCACTATATGATACAAAGCGTTCGCTTGTTGAAATGGGCCATTGTTGAAGTTCCACAGCCAGTTCATGCCGCGCATTTTCGGAGCAATTGATAATCGAATAAATATTTACTGTGCACCAGTGTGTAGACATTTTCGACATATAACCAATTGTATCGGCGCATATTACATTTTACTATTTGTAGGCAAACACTGTTCTATTTTATATATATTGATACTTAAATTACACAGTGGAGGGCTATACGCAAGATTATGGATTATGCAGTTTATACATTGCCATCGAGAATCGAACATTACATGATCAGAAAAATAGTTAATTTTATTGTTATTGACAACATTAAACCATTGACAGTTTTTCAGATTAATTAGTAGGGCTGCTCGACTGCTTCATAGGTGTATTGACTTCGTATGTGTGTATAATATACATACGTGGAGACAGTGAGTCGGTGAATCAGCGTCTTAGCTTGATCGATCGAATTTCGCAGTAGTTGTTAAACCAATAATAGCGATATCCATTTTGATACTAATATTTTTGTATTGCAAAGTGTTAATGATATGATGATATCAAATATACGTAGGGGTTAAAACACGACGTTGTGATCAAGTAAATAAGTCTACCGTGCTTTCATTTTAAAACTATACATAGGTTCCACCGTTCGGTCCTTCTTGGAAAATTAGCCACCGCTCAGGTGGGGAGTCCGGCCGTACGCCGGCGCCGTGATGATCGACGACTTATATTTCACATTTACCGTCGCATACGTGTTTGGCATTTAGATGAGTGAACTTCGTAGTAATACGTGTAATTTTAAATAGATTCTTTTAATTCAAAACTTAGTAATTATGACGTACTCACTTGAGGAAAAAATTTATTTGATATCATGGTCTCTTCAAGGACATTCATTACGTGCAATAAGGGACCTTTTCTCAGTCAAATATGTAAATCGTCCGATCCCTGCCTTGAACACAATATCAACAGTAGTCGAAAAGTTTAAGTCAACGGGATGCATTTTAGGTTGTAAATACCACAAGACATCTAGAATTAACGAGGATGCTGAAATGCAGGAATTAATGGTGTATGCAATGGTGGAAGAAGATTCAAATATTTCTATTCTCAAAATTTCCGAGGAGACTGGTTTTAGTGTGGGTAAAATTCACAAAATTTTAAAGAAAAACAAATATCATTCCTATAAATACAAAGCCCATCAAGAAATTTTCGATGAAGACCAGTACCGTAGAATGGAAATTTGTATTAAATCAAAGTTATACGGGCATCCTCATGAAAGAGCTAATAATTTAAATGAGGGCTAATATTGAAAATTTATTTCAAACTATTAGCCCTCTTATGCTGACCAACGTTCGTTCAACATTTTACGACAGGTTGGGTTATTGTTTGGCGCAAGACGGAGGCATCTTCAAAAATTTTCTTTAGTTTTTTTTCTTATTCAAGGGGACATTTTTTAAGTTTTAAGAGTTTGCATTTTATTTTTAATTATTATAAGAGTCTATTTTTTTTTTAAAGTTTTATTAGAAGGCACTTTTTTTAATGCAAAACCAATTATAAAAATAATGCAAAAAAGATCATAGTTTGCTGTTAAATATGGCCAAGATATTTTTTCTTTAAATACCTTGATCATCTTTTAACAGTAAACCCTTCAACATCACTTCCCACGTAAAAGTTTTTCCCCGTTACAAATACGATGTACACTCCCTCACGTGTAAGAACGTAGCTGTCGTAGCGCCACTAACCGTTCGCGTCCCCTCCCTACACATTATACAAAATCGACCGATTGACTTGCTGTCTAGTAAAAAAATGAAAGAACGGTAAATGGGAATTTGCAGACTTAAAACACGATGGTGAAAAAATAATATGTTTAGTTTGCAATAAAATGTTGTTGTGCTGAGACAAAACTGATTATACAAACATGCCAACAGTGCACGGCACAAGCATACAGAGGTGGTCTTTTTTAAGATCGAGGACTGAATTTCTCTTTGACTTAATTTTTATGTTGGTATCATGTAGTTTATCAATTATTTTGCTTAATCAACAAAAATTTCGGCACGTCTAGGGTAAATATAAACCAGCTATGACGTTACCAGGCTGGAAAATATTGCCGATGTATCATACTTAATTGTGTAGTGCAAATGACAATAATAACTTTATTGTAGTTGTATTGACGATTATGACAATAATAATAATAAGTCTCGGTCTCGGTCTATATTCATAGACACAACACAGCGTTACAGGTGCTTTATTATAATTTAAAGCACTCGTATTACTCAGACGAGACACCAGTGCTACCTTACGCTCCGGGGGATATTGAATCCGTTGTGGAAAACGAGAAGTGCCGAATATACTGGAACTATTCGTTTCCCGCCGTCAGGTAATTACAAGCCAACAAGCCTGACGTAGTCCTCCTCGACCACTAACTCAGAACAATGTTCGTCATCGAGTTCTTGGCACCCGGTGATGGTAACATTGTTTTGAAAGAGGAGGAGAAACGGACAAAATATCGAGACTTAATCATTGAACTCCGCAGACTCTATCCAGACCATTCTGTTGAACTTTAGGTACTGATTGTGGGAGCCCTTGGTGGAGCGAGAGATACACTGCTTTCAGAATTAAAGAGCATACCAGCATGCCGGAACTCGGCAGAAATGTTAGCCTGTCGCATGCAGAAGGCCGTAATTCTCTGTTCGCTTCGTCTACTCAGGGCATACGAAGTGGCCCAGTAATCACTAACCGAGCGGACGCGAGGAGTGATTGCTGGTATTACCAGCGCACCTTCTGTGTGAGTCGGAGCCACAGAAAGGGGTGACTGGCTTTTAGTAAACAAAGTATAATAATAACTTTATAAACTTAATAATAATGATGATTACAACAACAAACAACCTTACTGAATTTACCTTAACAACCAATCTATATAGTTCTTCTGAGAACTTTAACGAATTCGCTTTATCATGTACCTCAGTGGTATTGTGTTTGTCATTGTATGGTATATACTTATCTCACAAATGACAAGTGTCTCAGGATGCTACTGTGTCAGACCACATATGGGTCACTTCGGAGTAAGGGGCGCAGAAAGATTTATCTTCCTACCGTAACATCAAGCAGACAAATAGGAGTAAATTTGTTGATATTCTTGCTTGTAGCATGGAATCTCTGAAATAAGAAACATAAAAAACTGGAACGACATGGGACTTTAAAACTATAAGATAGCTTCAGTCGACACTTGTGTCGAATTATAAGGAAACAGTTTTACCGAAAAATATTGCGGTAGGGTACGTCCCTTTACTTTCTCGTTGCATTAAATAACATTATATTTAATAACTAAAACAACGATATGTCAATTATCATGCTTAAGGGCCAATACAGTGAAATAGAGTAGTGTGGCATATTTAGGGTGCAGCAGGCTTTTAACGTATACATCTAGCGAGTGCTGATTCAATATCGTATCAATTAATTAAAACTATTGACATTCGTACGAATAGTGTGTAAACCATAACTTATTTTAAATGATCAACTCAGTTACTTTTCCATCGTATTTTAAAATAAAAAACATTTCTGTCTTATTGGAATAGAGTTTGATACTGTAGATAATCATAAACAATGCTGATCATAGACGTAAGAAAACTATCTAACACAGTTAAACAGTTTTTAGGCAAATCTGTGAATGATTATCGAACAACTATAATTTCTCAAATATTAGAATTATTTTAGAATTAGAGATAACATGATCAGCGAAATGTGCAGATTAATTAACCAACCAAAGATGGTTTCGAAAATCTTAGTACCTTAATAAAGAAACCTTCTGAAGAAGCTGAGACCATGATCAGCGTCAATATCTAGACAAGTCGATCATCTGTGACAGCCGTTAAAACCTACCTTCTATAGTTACAGTACTTATCAAGTAAATCTTTATCCATAAGCTAACGTATCATATTTCATTAATTCGATAGTACATGGTATTAAATAGATAATAAACTAAGAATTCCAACTCTATACTTTTAAAACTTCAAAAACTTTTTTTATAAGACAACTTCTGTTCATTTTTTATTACTACTTCTGTGTTATGTTCTGCAACACACAATTAAATACAATGTTGATAAAGCCATTTAATTATTTAAGAAATGCACATACGAGCTACATATTATGTTGAAGAAACACAAAAAGTTTCGAGGATAAACTAAAGGAACACATACAATGGCTTCCAGTGAAAAATAAACTACCACCAAAAATGAGACCACCTCTAAATATAGCCCGTTGACAGCGAATGTGTACGAATTCGGGTTAACCGAGACTCCATCTAGCAGTAATCGTAAATGCAACTGAGTACGGGCTGCAGACCGCTATTAAACTGACGTAATGAAATGCCACTTCGAGCTACAATGTGCTAAAAGAGCTTTTGACGTTGCCGTTGGATAAGCAGTTTATTATTGTTTGTGTCGCTACCTTTGCGGTTTTGTCTCTGCGAAGAGAGAAAATAGTCAAAGTTGTGCTCCATTCCAGATAAAGTGTTGAATGACTTACGTTTTGTTTATTTGATTCCGCGGATCGCTCTTTGCTTTGTTATTTAACACTATAATTTTTAAATATATTCGAATTGAAACACATTATTTAGTTTCCTGAACCTTGTTCGTTGTAACTTAATCTTCCGTCGGGAGCAGTCTGAATCCAAACACATTAGGGCGCAATGCATCTGAGAGATCCCGTATCAAATCTTACACAATTTAAATTTTAAAGAGGTGGAGACTCAATTATACGCTTATTTTAATTAATGCACAACATTAATATATATATATATATATATATATATATATATATATATATATATATATATATATATATCACACTAGCTCTTAATCCCAATAATTAAATTTACATAAAGGAACTCATTTAATGTTGTAAAACAATAAACTTGGAACAACTTTATAAGAGAACCAGCTATTGATAAGTTCTTTTCTGTTTTATTAAGTTCTTAGTTGCGAACTGTTGTACTCTGTAGGCCCTTCATTTTGTCCTAATTTTGGGAAAAATTCTCTTAATGCAACTGTAAACGATCGCTCATTTTCATAAAACAGTTGTACACAATCTATTCTTTGAACAATTAATCGCGGAGTGTTGTATCGTACGGTTTGTAGATGACACTCATTAAATGAAGCGCTCGGGAGAAAAAGGTGATAAGCCACAATTCTTGTAGAATTGTGATTTAATCACATCTAAAATCTTTATAATGGTAACAAGCCACATGAAAATATTTCCTTTATTGAATACTAGATGGCGACACTTATGCTTGAACTTCGTTTTCACTTCAATAATAAACAAGCATTTGTGTGTCGCAAAAAGGGAATAAGCCACAGTTAAAAGCATCATGGCACCAGAGCCAAGTGTCAGTGGTATCAGGAAACGTTTATTTGCTAGTAGAAATAGTGAAGACAATGACAGTATTTGTAATTCAGATCACAGTGTTAAAGATGAGGATTATGTTTATCCATCAAGTGAGTCGTCTGAGCCTGAATATTCATGAGAATCAATAAGTAAAACGTATTTGTGGCATGCTCCATCTTAAAGTTAAAATTAACTGGGCATATTGCTTTAGGTATAAAATTTCCTATTAATCATATAAAGTCTTCAAAAACAATTTGTAAACAGTTATTTGCTCAAGAACCTCTTCAGTGTATTTTAGTATTTGCAGGAAGTGAAGTTATTTGAAATCAATTCAGTATACAATGAAATTAAAAATCAATCGCGGTTACACTGTGACATATTCCTTTTCCGCTCAGTTACTTTTTTTTTCTTCAGGGAGAATATCAAACAGAAAGTCGAGGTAGTACTGTCACGCCAGAAAAAAAGGGTCCTTCCAGATGGAGGCAAGTGAATACTGGATATAGAAAAATAACAAAAGAAAGTAAAAGACTGAACTTAGGGTGTACTTATAAAACTTATAAGGGCGTTGAAAAATCATCAAAGGTCATGGGAGAGCTATGCAGCTGCAAGAAAAATTGTCCGAAAAAGCACTCCACACCCACTATATCCACCACAAAATATATCCCACCAGTTTACCATGACTTTTATGCAATACTTGATGTCCCTGATGTGGAAGCTGCTTTGATTTTAGAGCCGCCTGAGATGACCACTTCGATTTGGAACTGGATGAAGAACTAAGCGAAGCGGCACATACATGGTATGAGTGACATTTTTGCTAAGTTCCAGTGATTTTATTTTTTTATAATATGTAACCAATAATATTTTATTTATTTAAAATAGCGATGCCTTTTTCTTTATGTTCGTCCAAAATACAGCCCATTGTGTCTAGTCAAAAAAGGTGACAGTCCCATTTTTCCAGTTTCTTTCTACTTTTTTCCTAAAATTTACATTTCAGGTCTTAACTCCGTATATCAATTTCAATTAAACCTAATTTTTAACCTTATGTAGAAATATTATATGCAGACATCCTATAACATTATTTCAGGATATTAGTGGAACTTTGAAATCCGTTTTTCTTACAACTAACGTATTGTTGCTTACTGCCTTTTTCTCCCGAGCGCTTCAGATATTGGCGCCCTATATTTGACAGAACACAAATAGTATGCTATTTGTGTTCTGTCAAATATAGGGCGCGAATATAATATATTCTGTATTATAACCCTATAGTTCCCACGAGACACCCTATATAAATTTGATAGTATGTCGTGAAAGCTATAATGCAAAAACTGAAGTGATAATGCAAAATAATTTCAATATCAGTATAATGTTTATTGTGATCCACTGAAGCCAACTTGAATTCCATCGCCATGAATGTTCCACTTAGCCGCCCTAATGTTATATAAATAGACAAATAATACGATAAATATTCTTACTTAGATAGGTATGTGTTTTAGAACTCAAGTTAGTTAGGTACAGTTCACGCCCGAGTGAGCTGGTGTCTTATATATAACTTACTTAATATTTTCTTTGAATATACATGTTATATACAATCCTCTCTTATATTAGATTAAGACTTAGATTAGTACTGTACTTTATAATATTGTAATATACATTGTAACAGGCCATTAGCATACAGGATGTTATGTACAGAAAAGAGCATACCAAAGTCATTGCGGTTATCGCGTAACTAAAAACCTTTTGTGCTTATCATAAACTTACATTATATTTTATCGCAATTATTGCAACTTGCTAAAAGTCTTCGAGAAAAACACTTCTTAGAACATTCCTGCAGCATCAGCAACACAAATGTTTTAAATAGAGAAACAACCAGTAGTAGCTTCAGTAATCGGTAGACATAGTAATTGGCAATATAGTAATCAGTCCACAAGTAATCCGTAAATTCAGTACTCAGCAGTAGTAGTTAGTAATCAATTAGTCGCCGAGTAAACGTCGAATAAGTTTCACGTTAAAAGTATAAAAACCGGTTACTCCTTCTTTGACATAAGTGTTCAAAATCGTAAATTAAAAATGAATTGTTTTTATAAAGTTATATAAATAAAAAGTGATATAAAATACATTATTATTGTATTTATTTACAATCTTTTAATTACCTGAATGTTAGTAAATACCTCGATAGTTAACACCACTATCTTGTTATCTGCCGTATATGTTCACGTTAAAAAGGAAAATATAAAAATAAACTAAAAAAATGACGCTTTACAGGCATTACGTTATTAATGATCTTTTTTACAAATCGACCAATTACGGCGAGGCTTCGCACGTACCCACATAAAAGTATTTACGGCGACAAACAAAGAGCCGAGCCTCTTTCTGCATGAAAAGCCGTTCTCAGCCGTTCATCAAATTAAACGAGGACAAAAATATGTATTTAAAGCATTACGTAATATTTTGTGCATCAAATTAAACAGCTTTATGTTAAATATTTGGAAAGCTGTTTTAATTTTATTAAACGGTACAATTCTCATACATTTATAATAAACGAGTTTAAAATTTAAATCGTAATTGAATTTAAACGTCACTTGCGAGCACAATAAAATAAAGAGGAATTTAATAAACCGTTGATGAATTCAGCCAGTGTATCATGCATCAGCGTACCTAAGCCGAAATGATAAATGAAGACAGATGCGAGTGCGAGGGGGAAAGGCAAATACCGTCCCCAATTTGACGACTATGTGTAGGAAATTTTCTTACAAAGGGGAGGCGTCTTGGTGCTTACTATCGCTGGAAACATAAATATTCTAGTGACCCATAGCTAGATTGCATCATTTGTACAACCACTAATAGTCAAGTGTGACACAATTATCCGTAATAATAAAGAAATGAACATTCCACCTTTCACCTCTCAAAAAAAAAAAAAAAATCAATTGGAGTACCAGACAGCATTTAATCTTCTTAAGATAAGTAACCTTCCGTCGGGCGCAGTATGAATCCAAACACATTCTGGAGCCTACATCTGATACATCCCTTAATCAAGTCTTACACAATTTAAGAAGGAACTCATTTAATGTTGTAAAACAATAAATTTGGAAGATGTTTATAGGAGAACCAGCTATTGGCAAGTTTTTTTTTTCTTTTTTAAGGACAAAACACAAACTTAAATTAGTATTGAACAATAATTTGAATGCAGAAAACAAACCACCTATTTTTCATGTAAAAGTCATAAAGTTATATAAATAAAATAAACAGTTTTAAAACCTTAAAGCGAACTTTTCCGCGCGTAGAACATCTCCATCTTGAACTTAAGTGGACGAGAAAAAATAAACCAACACATAGATGCAGACTATGTGTTTTATGCGACAGTTTTACTTTTTTGATTGGCGACTGCTTCAGTGTCGCATCAATACATTTGTGATCGAACGAAATTATTCTTCTTCTCATTCATTCGTATATGATACAGGATTACAGGCAGAATATATGTCTTTTTCGTTCAATTCAAGATCGGCAAATTTTTCTCAAATAGTCCACCATCGTGCTTTCTTATGACCCATGGACAGGGTGGGGTATGTTCTATCCACCTCAAAATCAATTGATGTCGTGTGGTAGACGTCCCTAATCAGAATCAGTTGAAACCCGATCGATCCGACACGATTTAATTTAGTGATCGTGCTAACAAAAAAAAATTCTCAAATAGTCCACCGTCGTGCTTTCTCATGACCTATGGAAAGCTTGAGGTGTAGGTATCCTATCCACTTCAAAATCAACAGGTGTCGTCTGGGAGACATTCCCGATCAGAATCACTCAAAACCCGATCGATCCGACGATTTAGTTGAATTATCGTGCTAACAAGAATAAATGCCAACGACAACTACACACAGACAGACAAATTTTTTTTAAAAACCATTTTTTTTTGTTTTTAGGCCGAAAAACAAAAAATAAAAGAAAAAAAATTCCGAATAAACGAAAAACTTTACACGATTACACTACTTTTCCGCTAGTATAGTTAATTGCAGAAATGTAAAATTGGACGTGAATTACAAAGAGAAGTTATAACTAACTGTCTATTTTTAGTATAAAGAATTATAAATCCTCTTCATCGTTTCGGCATATTCCAAACAAAAATAAACGTCACATTGTTGATAACGATATTTAGCAATCCAATAATTTCACACCCGAATGTGTTAACTTGTAACAGTTTTTTATCCTGGGATACACAGCTGTAAAAATACCCCATCATTATTAATGTTCAACTTTTTTCTCAGCCCTTGAGTAACCCTTTTGAAAACCACAAGCTATGAATGTGAATTTTATGTGGTTAGACAGACTGTATAAGTTTCAAGTTAATAGAATCAATCGTTGTTTAAAAATCTCTTCCGAAAGCCAGAGCAGAATTTAAAAAAAAATCCATATTTACTCCGGTTTAATACCCGGTTTTGATCAAAACCTAAATAAAACCACATCGGAAATGAGTAAAACAACTACTAAGTTTTATACCACTATATTTTCACCGAAACGTGACTGCAGTTTCGACAAATTCTATGTCATTTTCAAACGCTGATTCAACTAAGAATAAAATACAAACATTCTGTTCCTATAATATATACTATCCAAATACAGAGACTAAGTGTTATGCCAATAAATAGGTAGTTAAGGTTTAAAGAAAACGTGTTTCATAAATGGTGCAATCCCGACCATCAAATTGTGGGAATTTTCATGAAAATTATTAAGAACTATTGTACAGGGGGTTAATTAATTCGGGTAACAGTAAAAAGAGGAGAATATAGTATATCTACTTGATCATTTAACAAGCTAAAATTATCACTATGTTTGTATTTATAGATTTCTATTGCTTCTAACCAATTAAGTTTTAAACCTTTGCTGGCATAGTGTAAGATTTTCATATTATTAATATCTGGGAAATTATGTCCACTTTCTAAGATATGATTAGCAAAAGTAGAATCTGTTTCTTTTTAACCTGAAGGATCTATTGTGATCAAGGTACCTAGTTCTAAATTTACGTCCCGTTTGTCCTATATATGTACTATTGCACTTCGAGCAATTTAACCTATAAACTCCCGATTTTTCATATTTATTAGTTTTATCTTTGGCGTTATAAACTAAATTTTATTAATTTCTAAATAAAACCATCGATATGATATATTTAAAGTATGAAATGGATAAATTTAATAATAAATCGTTGATAACTCCAGTATTTACCAGCCTAAAGACAACCGGTTCCAGGTAAAGATCCGGGGTCTTCCTCGTGGGATTCCCAATGGGGCAGTTGCTCAAGTAAATACTTTCTCATGTCCCCTTATCCCTGTTTATATTGTGATATTAGCGTGTACAGTTCTATTTGTGTTCCAAAAATGATTTGTTTTTTGCTATAAATGGTTAAAAAAATGCCCAAATATAAAAAAGTAAACACGATGCTACGCCCCAGGAATGGGGTTGTACCGTAGCAAGGGTTGTACTTGTGGAAGTCTGGAAAAGTAAGTCCTTAATTCTCTTACGTGATTTCTCTCCTTCACTTTGGCTACCCGCTAACTGCAGTGGAGGTGGGAGTGGATGCGAAGGAGCGCCACCCGTTTTCCAGCCGTGGTCAAGAAAGAGAAATTTTAATTACACAAAAAAAAAGCGGGAATTACTACTGAAACTACAGTACTAACCTTTCTATCCTTACATGCATATACATATCACACAATAACCTAACTCTAACCTAATTCTATGTTTCCCAATCACACTGATCCGTCTACTTCTTACACGTGCTACTTTCTGTGTTGCGAACTTCCGTGGTAATCGATTGAAATTTTTGACCTGTGTACGGCTACAGTGGTCGTACTGCCGGGTACGGCTCGGCAAGGTTGATCCTCCTATCTGCTTCCTCGCCTCTAACAGACATTCAGAGGTACCCTAACCTTAAAATCACGTAACTGGCACAGCAACGGAAACAAATAAATAACAAAACCCAAAAAAGAAAATCTGAAATAAGAGACGAGTCTTAGTCTCCGACTGTTATTACTGCTTCTAATCGATTTTACGGGCACAAAGTCTAAAATATATACCTTCGTTGTTAGGCGGTCTTCGATGATGATTATTTTTAACGAAAAATCCACCAAAGTGGGTGAATGAACACTATTTTATACTATAAATGCACAAATATGTGTCTTTGCAAAATAATATTTACTAAAGGATACTACTTCTACCAATGAACTAAGATGTCTGACTTTTTTTTTGTTCCCTCATGTCCACAAAAACCCTCAAGTCCGCAGTAGTTTTAGATAGTACGGGGCCGCAACCGCATAAATAGATAGGTAAGCATTGTACGCAGGCCTATTTATTTAAAACCGTAACAACGAGAAGGAAAGGCTGGAGAGAGAGGAAGGTATCAGAAGTTTCATAAGAACATGTAGACTAAAGGCATGATCCCATTGCATTGATATTATATTTTCTATTGACATAGTTTTCATCAGAATTGAGGGGTCTAGAGCAAAAGGGGTATAAGTGCACATTTATCATATTCTGAGTTAAATGGAAAATAGTTTATAAGAAACTTCTCTTTACTTGGTGCAATATAGGGATATGTGATTTTCCATGCACTAGCGCCAGCTTTTAGTGAGTAGATAAAACTCGGTCATAGAAATTGCAAATATTGGCAAAGCAGAAGGGGTATAAGGGCACTTATACCCATTTTGCTCTCATCTAAACATACATTTTTGTGTCAAAGTAGGCAAACGTGTCGGCAACTTGTTGAGTGTTTGGTAGTATTCCCAGCATTTAATACGTCGGAATTTATACGTACACTGAAAATATTAGTGTAGTAAATTATGAGTGACAGCAGTGGTGAGACTGGTAAGTGTTATTTCATAATACCAGGTGATTTATCACCCCGTCATATGTAAATAAATTTTGAGGTTAAGTGGGGTAAACATACTGGATTTTTCTTTAATTTTTAGATTTAGATGACCCGTTTGCAACTGACGATGATGAGGACTATATACCGTCGGAAGATGAATCCGAAAATAATGATAATAATCCATTAGAAAGTGATGGTAATAATAGTGAGGATGCAACACAGGAACTTCATATCACTCCAAAGAAAACTCGCAAAAGGCAAAGACACGAATCAGAGTTGCGGAGGAATATCAGAAAGAAAGCTAGAACACTTGGCTAAGAATATGTAGGGTCAAACAAAAAAAGTACATGTGGCGAAAACTCTTCACGTTTTTGAACATAGATGTCGGTATAAGTGCAACGAAATTTCTGAAGACAGTAGGAAGTCGATATTTGAACACTTTTACAAAATACCCACATATGACTTGCAAAACGCTTTCATATCGTCTTGTATTACTAAAAACGCTGTTGTTAGAAAAAAAGTAGGTGCTAAAAATAAACAGCTCAGCACAAAGATAGTACTGTTAAATATGAAAGTGTAAACCGTTTTTCTTAAAAACCCTGAGCATATCTAATAAACGGTTCACCTACAAACGGTAGGCATTTGTGAGTTGGATAAGTGAGGCAAGGGTCCTAGTGTTAATAAAATAGATTCGAATAAACAAAATTCCGTAATTAACCACATAAAAATGTTTCCTCGATTTAGCAGCCACTATTCGAGAAGAGATAATCCGAGTGTTAAATATCTATCCTCTGAATTAAATATTAATAAAATGTTTAAACTCTATGAAGAATATGCAGTTATAATTAATATTCTCCCTGTTAAGCAAAGCTTTTATAGACACATATTTAACACCGAATTTAATTTACGGTTCCACAAGCCATACTCTGACACATGTTCCAAATGTGATAAATTTCAGAATATCATCCAACATTCCGAAAATGAGGAAGCCGTAGCTTTAGCAAAAATTTCATTAGAAGTTCATCAGAAAAAAGCCCAAAAAGCAATAGACTGCAAAAAAGCCGATATTGAAAAATACAAAGATTCAGATAATACTATGGTTGTTTGTTTTGACCTTCAGCAGACATTACCAACGCCATTACTAACGACATCTAAGGTGTTTTATTTAAGACAGTTATGGACCTACAATTTTTGTATCCACAACTTGGTAACAGGGATTGCAATTACGTACATATGGGATGAAACAACAGTCTCAAGAGGTTCGCAGGAAATTGGTTCTTGCTTAATAAAAGCCAAGGCGACTACAATACTTAACAATCGTGCTTACCCACTCTTGTTTTATTTTCAGTTTATCTCAGTTTATTTTCAGTTTATAGTTTTTATGCACGAGCATAAAAACTATAGAACATAAATTTCTTGAGTCCGGTCACACGTATATGGAATGTGACCGAGACTTTGGGATCATTGAAAAGAATAAAAGAAAAATGCCCCAAATATTTGTCCCCGAACACTGGGTGGAACTCATTACAAAGTCTTGTAAAAAATTTGTCGTACACAAAACGGAACGAACAGACTTTTTGTCATTTCCGATTTTTAATGAAAAGATTAAAGATCCCAAGAAGGCTACTGATGGAAAATCCTTACAATTTAGAGATATCGTTGTTTTCAGATATTCTAGAGAATTTGAAGGATTTTCATTTGCCTTCAAGCATAATATTGATCCGGATATAGATTTTCTACAATGCGTCTGTTGTCAAGCAGTTGTGCGCCCCTCTTTAGGATTTCAGAGTACTTTTCCAACTCTTCACCAACAGCCTCTTTGCATAAACGTGCTTAAATGGAATAATTTACAAAATCTACTGGAATACGTTCCTCCAATATATCATACTTTCTATGCCAATATTAAAAAGGGCGACAGGAAAAATAATAAAAAATCACAAAATAATAAACCTACGACCCCAACCCAACCCTCACATATAACACTTGACAGAGACAGTGATAGCTCAGATGCCATGTTGGAGTCTGATTATGAATAATATGCCTTATTTAATAAAATGTTTACTCCAACATTTTTGTATTTTTATTTGAAGTCAATTTAATATTAAAGCAGAATGGGTATAAGTGATTTTTTTCAAAAAAAGTACAAATTCCGTATAAATCGATTATAAAGTATTATTTGATACAGTATTAAAGCGTTTTTACATATTCTAGAAGTATTTTCAGTAGTTTACATTTTTCGTAGAATTCTGGACAGCCTTAAAACTTTAGAAGGCTATATTTCAAAACTGCCCATTCTGTACTTATACCCCTTCTGCTCTAAACCCCTCAATTATTCTCTAAGTTCCTTCCTATTTATAGAGCCGTGACGTCTTCAAATAAGTCTGATTCGGAGTTGTTACATTCTTCTTCGCCTTCATCTTAATCTAAACTTAGTCAACAACTTTACGACGATGATTAATATTATGCACCGTTATTTTCAATGAAAAATAATTATATCACTTTTAATCACTTCTCTGCACTTCTTCCTTTCAAATTTTCATGCGACTAACAGCAGTCAATCTGCCAAGTTCAGTTTTCATAATAAGAAAATAATCTTAACGTAAACTTCTTATACAAGGTGGGGCAGAGCAACTTGCTTATTTGAATTTGGCGCTCTGAAGCGATGGTTGTCCCTAGGAGGGTGGGAGTAGGCACATTCGAAAGGGCGGGGCGTATAGTTGTAGCTCCGCTTAGTTTAGTTAGCATCATGGAGTGCGAATGACGAAGGTGGAGCGCGCGTTCGCTGTGGAGGCATACTTTTCTAGCGGTCGCTCAATCATCGCCACGCAACGTGCACTCTGTACCCATTTCAATGTTCCGACCCGTGGTCGTGCTCCTGGCCGGCAGTCCATTGTTTCATGAGTAAACAACTTCAGAGAAACTGGTGATCTAAAGAAAAAAACCTGGGCTTCCACGAACAGCCAGGTCACCCCAAAATATTGACATGGTAAGGATTTCTGTTTTGCGATCCCCTCAGCGCTCAGTCCACAAACATGCAGCTTGCAGCTACTGTTGGGTACATTTGTACGCTCGTTCTATGAGGCGAATCCTTCAGGAAAAACTAAAATTTCATTCCTACAAATTGGCTGTGGTGAAGGAACTTAATTTACGCGATTTTATTGGTGGAGAAAATGCATGTGAGGCGCTCCTTGCCATGTCTCACGATGTGTAACAGTTTGGTGTGCACTATCGGGAGTTGGAATAACTGGTCCATGGTTTTTTGAAGAAAACCAACGGGAAGGGAAGTTTTGGTGACTTCTGACCGTTATCTCTACATGATTCAGGAATTTTTCCTACCAACGTTCGACGAAATGGATGTGGGAGATGTGTAGTTACAGCAGGACGATGTCACGGCACACACAGCACGTGTGTCAATGACTGTTTACGGCAACACTTGCCAGCCTGACGCCTCATTTCCTTGAGGGGTGATCCGCAATGACCAGCACGGTCGCCTGGTTTAACCCCCTGGGACTGTTTTTTATGCGCCTATCTATAATCACTTGTTTACAACGATCTTCCTAGGATCCTGGCTCACCTGAAGAATAACATTTGTCAAACTGTCGCCAACATACACGTGGTTATGCTGGAAAGAGTTGAACGAAACTTTCGAGTTCTATTAACGCAGTGTATTGAGAATAATGGACGCCACTAGCCTGATTTCTTTAAGACTGTGTAAACATAAAATTTAAATGTTGTACTTGATGTTGATGAAAGAATTAAATATATACCTGCATTACTTCTTTTTTAATTAAATTGCTAAATAAGCAAGTTGTTCTACCCCACCCTGTATTCCTTTCACATAAATCTTCTCCTTTGGATATTACTCACATTTTTTGCTCAGCCTTGGTATTTTAACGGTGATAATAATGGCTAGTACCGAATAAGAACTGAGCATATCCACAAATCCATCAGTGATATGATTTCAGAACTAGAACATAATACAATGAAACTCTGCAATATTACAGCCTTGCCTGCTCGGTAATATAAAAGGGACGACGCGCTTCGTTGTGTCATATACACCTCCTCATTCCGCCTTTTAAACTTCGTTCTGTCCCTTTGATTGATGCGAAACATCACTCGTCTCTTTGGATAAAAGGTAAGGCACTCTTATCGGGCTCTCGTCTTAAGTGTAAATTGAACTTCAGGTACTTCTTTTACTGGTTTAAGCTCGGAAATGTTTGAGCGACCTCGTCCGCGGCAGATGGGATTAGATTTGTTTACTCGGTTGTGTTGTTTTAATCCGTTTTGTATCAGTTCAACAGGAACTTCGGCTTGTTTGCATTATGGAAATGAGATAATTTTACTGGCATACTTAATATAATTGGATCTCGGAGTTGTTTGAAGGAATCGCCGTTTGCAAAATACTGAATAGGACAACTGGACGACTCCGCCGTTATTCTCATTGGTGAAAATTTCACGACACTGGTAGATCCATATCCGTCGTAAACTTTTGGCATATTTATAGTATGCAAAAGTCACAGAAACTCAAACACGATAGCAAACCTGAACTAAATTAGCTGTACCTACGTCGACTCAAATATGTCAAGTATATGCGACGGCATCTCTGCTGCTTCGATGTTATAAAAATGTAACACTCACTGTCAACAGCTTTAATTATTCGAAATAATTAAACTCGAGTGAAATATTTAACCATTTTTGCAGGAAATTTACGTTCTATTAAAAAAATGTACATATGATTTATAAAATATATTTTATATTACCATACATAAAGCTATTACAATAAAATGTAGGAGTATATAATAAATTGATGTTAAATTATGGCAAAACACTTACCTTTCACCAAGCATGTGAACTATTTATCTTCCCAAAACTAAGCCATCTATATTTAGATTCAAGAATACCAGAGTTACGATATAGAGGGCTTCATAACACAGAGTAGTATCGGCAATTTTAACGAAATAGAGATTTTTAGGTGTATGGTATATATGAACCTCCTCTATGTTTTATGTAAGTAGCGTTTCACAGTTGTCAATAGAGAAATATACCTATTTCGAGGTGAAACATATAGGCGTATGTGGCGCTATATAGGCGTATATACGAATATCCTACAAAATTGGGATATTCGTATATCTGGGATGAAACCAATGGCAAGAGAAGTTCCAACGAGATAGCCACTTACATCTATCTGTTTATCGACAAATATGTGCTTTAAATGAATAAACATGTTACACATTTTTGTGATAAGTGCCTTGGACAAAATCGAAATTGCATTGTGGACGCGATGCTTTATCAGGCTCTCGTTACACATCCGTCGCTTGAAACAATTGAAATTAAATTTTTAAAAGCTGGATATACACACATGGATGCGACTCCATAGAGTTTGCATCACGACATGCGAAAATCTCAGTTTGAAGTGATTGGTTTAATAATATCAGACTGGCTAAAAAAAGGAAGAACCCTATCCATCCAAGTACATCCATTTTCATTCAATGAATTTAAAGATTATAAGAGTTACCGGGAAAAAGCCATGCCTAATTGTCGTGTAGCTAACGATGGGGAAATTTTAAATTGGAGAAATGCGATCCATTCAATTTGATAAGGCAATACCCCACGCCTTGTTGCATAAAAATGAACATTGTAATAACAATTACCAGCAACTGAGTATGCTTCCAAGGAGGGTATGACGTTCATCTGTGTCAACAGATGACTGTCAGTAACATATAAGTCGAAAATCGAGAAAGGAAAGGAACCGACTTATATGTTACTGTAGACCCCATAGAGTTCATTCGACATTTGTCCTGGATCGGCGTACCGTGTACGGCACTGATGAGAACTAATAAGTTCGAAACAGCTGTATGTCGTTCGGTTTCAATGCGGGGCAGATGTCGAATCCTACCTGTGGCGGGTTTTATTTTTGAAATCAACAGATGAGACAATCGAAGATTCTATACCTCTCCTATACACAACCCTCTTGAGTGTAGACAAAAGGAAATATAACAATTTTCAGGAACTTGCTATGTTCTAATAATGAAGGATCTTCAGATGTAGAAATTTCTTTAGCCGTGTTGAGAAAGAAAATAAGGTCAAAATGACGCAGTAACCTCAAGGCTTAATTTGACTTTATTTCTATTATATTTATTAACAAATAAATCAGTCATTTTTCAATTGATGTTCCTTTTCCAAAAACATATCAACAATATTGAAACGCGTATCAACAATATTGGTAGGCATATCAACGATTACGTATATACGCTCGTTATTGATATTGTTACTATTAATTTCATCGCTATTTGCCAAATAAAAAACTCTCCTATCTTGCCGGTAAACAGAACAGTCTACCTGAACCTAGCCATAAAACAAGCCACGGTATGAGATAAGAGCCGTTTGGGATTTCTTATTTGGCAAATAGCGATGAAATAAACTATACATATGGGTGTATCTACTGTTTCTAACTTTTCTAAGAATTGAAAACAATTTTGAAAGTTTATTTACACTAGTACTTTTAGATCAGATCATATACCGAATTTCAAAAACTTTTATACTTCCTAGAATTTTTAAGATGTTTTTGAAGTGAATACTTCTTTGGTGGCGTTCTGATATTTGACGAGAATGGAGAGTGAATTGGAAAAAATGTACCATTTCAAGATTTCGTTACACGAGAGAGAAAAAATATATAACGTAGAGAGAAGGAGAAAGAGAGCTATACATCATATATATTAGTTTACGCTATCCGCGTCTCCCTATTGTCGCGCATGCGCGCGTTATAGATGTACGCCTCCAGACGCTATATGTTAACAGCTAAAGCAGCACGTGTGTGTACCGAATATTTATCATTGTATATTGTAATTATTTACGTTATTTGCATCAGTGTTCTGTGATTATTTGATAATATCCTTGAACCGTTTAACTTGTTAAAATCTAAAAGATATAATATATTTCATTCACCGCTCCCTACTAGTTTACAGCCACACAGGTGCAAATGCACTTGGAAGAGGCGAAGACAAAATCCCTTTGATTCTCGGGGGAGATTTCAATGTAAATTTCGGATCCAATGATTCTTTGCCGTTGATTACATTTTTCCGAGAAACATTTGGTCTGCTTATAAATAACAATCCCAAAGAATCAACAACAAAATCCGGAACAACAATAGATTCAATTTTTACACGTTATCTAGAAAATATCGAATCACGAACATATATTTCATATTTTAGTTATCACAAACCAATCATATCAGTATTACCAATTGAATCACCAGCCGATGATAGTGTAAATAATGAATAAACCGAATATTTTTTACACAAATTTTATATTGTTATATTTCTTTTGAAATTATCCCTCTCTGCTATGAATTATCATGCTGCATATGATATTTTCTTTTAATTGCTGTAAAATTTACAGTTGGTTGATACGCCCCTATGTTATGAAGCTTTCGATATAAAATTCATTTAAAAAAATGATAACCCGAACTCAATCGAGTCTATGGATTTTATCAAACTATATGCACCGATTTCCAATTATATCACCATGGTTATTAAGTAAAGTCCAAATTCCGCAAACATAATTAATGTTTTAGAACAAATCTGCCGTATTAGAGTGAAAAATTATTAGTCTCCAATTTAATCATTAAATTTGTATTCACTAGTTTCTTTTTAATTTTTAATCACTTTTTCCTTTGTGTGGCTAAAACTCTACCTTAACTCGACTGAGATCGATGAAGACAATTGAAAAATAAAGATGAATATTTGAAATATGTCGAGCATTCCTTAATTTCTATATCTGAAGTGCTACACGTTCCCTATAAATTTGTATACCTTCATAATAACTACAATACGATGTACACTATCTTACACTAGCGCATCCAAATTTAGGCAGGCCATCCAGCCAAAACCAGGTGGTAATTTATATCATCAAGTACTGAAAATGGGGTTAAATATTGTATTTTTTATCTGCATTGGACAAGTGGTTTTATATCTGAATAAACTAATACTGTTATCGATGCTCTCTTCTCAATCATTAATATGTTTTTTCTTCTCTAAGGCTCCAAGAGTAACACCACATAAAAGCATTAAAAATAAAAAATATCGCATTACTGACTGAAATAATTGAATATACATAACACGTATGAATATGTATGCAAATGAGGATATATTTTTGGGTCTCTTATTTAACGTCAGCGTAGAATAAGGAGTATGTTCCCTATGAATACATTTTCTAATGAATGCAATAACTTACTACGGTATGAAAAGCGATTTCATACGTGTTTTTGAACGGAAAATGTAAAGCGTAATGAGCTTAATATCTAACATAACACACCTGACATATATCGCAATGCTATGTGGAATATCCATTAATAAGAGACCATAATTTAGAGCTACCATTTAACATATACTAGTTGCTATATTAATTACTTAGCATGCATTATTTTAACTCACGTTCAAACTAGGAAACATTCGTTTAGTCACTGAGGTACTCGCCACAACATTAATACTGTAAAGCATTTATGTAGATTCTGAATAAAATATTTACACAAAGGTTACTCAACGGAAATCTAGGTTTGTGTGAGTAATTAATATGTTCAACCTCAAGTCAATAGATACGAGAATCTTTATGGCAATTATTTTTCTCTCTACTTTACGAAAATTAATTATAACACACGAATTAATCATGAATAGCATCCTAACACATTACCAATGATTAAAGAAATACTGATAGAAATACAGACATATACAGATAAAAACACACCCGTGTTCAGCGAGAGGTGCCTTTCGTTGGGGCTTAAACCCAAGCATGCAATGATACTCACAATCGAGAGCCCAGTTCGCCATATTGGAACATAGTATGAATAATGTCGAGGAAACAAAATCCTAGACCTCGATTTAATTTATACTATTGCTCAAAGTGACGCATTCGCCACGCCCCTCTGGGTATACTCTAGTCGATCCCGTCTAGCGATCACGCCACCCTGTGACGTCATGATCTCTCGTACGAAGGCACTGGACCAGGGAGTATAAATTATGGAGATTTTGGCGAATTCGATCTTGCTTAGCAGCGCTTCGAGTAGCCTATGTTCACATATACCCAACTACTTGTAAACAAAGCTAAGGCTGGACTAGACCCTACGACCTGCATATTTTATGTAGCCCTGCCCATAAAATTTTTGCTATTAAAGAATAAGTTACAACATTCGTGAAAACCAGGTTAAGCAGCGTAACGGCTTCACACGTAGCCTCTGAGAGGGTATTCGTTGGTATCTTGCATTGTGACAAACCCTGCTGCCTGCCCAAGGTAGGAAACTCGGCATGAGCTAGCAGAGTAATCGGCCGAAGTTAACCGTTACACTTGATTAAGGTGTTCTCGACCGTTCGCTCGACATCGTGTCTTGGTATCCTATTTAATAGGGTATTCAGGAAGATACTTGCTTGCAACATAGAACGCCCCTAAAAGAAGTTTTAAATAATCGTTCATCCAACATCTCCAGAGTACTTTAGCAAAGAGGGGTACTCAATTCCCGGGATTCTCCGTAGTGCCGCGTTTTAAAACCGAAAATCCTTGTACGTTTGCCAACGACAGTGCGTGTGCCGAACCATCCGCGCCGTGAGTTAACGGTTCTAAATTCCAAGTCGGGAATTGCCGCTGTACGCCGAGAGTGAGTGCCTGGACGCTGGTACCGGACCAGAGGCCACTAGGGGATTGCCGTACTAGACGAATTGGATCAAAGTAAGCCCGTTTCAATTATTTCCTAGGACCGCGACCGCCCATTTTGCTCCGACGCTGCGAAATGACCCCCTGGGCCACCGCTAGCAGAGGTTCCTGTACCCCGGTTGCCATTACTACAAGTAGATTAATAATATTACCATCTAATTATTACAACAGTGGGTTTTAAGAAAGCGGAGGTTCGTAGGAATTGTCTGGAAAGAAATTGTCTGAATTTATCTTATTCTAGCGTATATAATTTACCACTAATATACGGGTATATCATAAGATTGGATATACGGGGTACGATCGAAAAGTAAGTTTGTGACCGCACCCAACAGGGATGGAAACCCGCAGCAGCAGGAAGCCCGCGGAGCCCAAGCGAGACTCGGCTACCGCCGCACAAGTAATTAACCCCCACGCAAGGGAAGGGGATGAAGAACGAGCAACACACTCGAGGAGTGCCAACGAACAGCGATCCGTACCCACACTAAGGGGCAACGCGGCAGCCGGATCGTGGAGGCATCTCGACGTGCAGCTAGGGTGTCGACGCCGATGTCATCACCGGGAGCCCCTATGCTGACGTCACCACGACACGCCACGGAGGGGCGTGAAGTGGAGGGGACGTTCCACAAACGGCAACGTATGCGTCGAGACGAGGCAAGGCCCTACGTACTCCACACACTGGCACCCCCGTCACCTACCAGCTTTCATCCCCGAAGGGATGAAAGAGAGACAGAAGAGAGTGACGGAGCGAGGGAGCCTTCTACGAACAGGAGGGTAGGCGACGTCGACAGTAACATTGTTGCAGCCATATATATATCGAATAAAATAGGTATTCAATCCATATTGTGAACGCGCAGCAATCTGCTGTCCTTGTATTAGTTTTCCGTCAAACAACTGTATTGAATGCTTACCGCATTCTCACTGTATATTGGTCATGTGATTATAATTTTGATGACTAATTCGAATGGAAATAAATCAACTAGTTTGTAAAAACTAGCACTTAATTTTATTCCTTACAAAGATACATATCTTATAGCATAGAGTTTATTAAAACACATATGCTGTATATAACAAAAAACAAATGAAAAAGAAGAGCTTTTATGCAGAAAATACCAATAGTAAACTAGAGCAACTAACAGTAATAATAAATATGCTAATAGGGTATAAAGAGAGCAGATTCTTTCTGGCAGCGAAGTTGTCAAAAATAATTATGGAAATATATACCAAATAATAATTACAAAAAAAGGAATTATTATCAGTTATTCATTCATTAAAAAATCTCAAAGCCTAAGAACATTCATGAGTTCGCTGAGTGCTTTGACATTTTCATACGATGCATTTTAAAGTAACAATCAATGATTAAATTTTCCAAGAAGCCTACACGCGGCCTTATGACTTATGAGGAGATTCAAAAAATAAAGGAATGAAATTATGTAATTGGAAAGTGTTGTACAGAGAACAAATTTCTATTAAATTAACCTTGTAATAGCATCCTTTGAATGCGATTTATAATATATTCGCGTTAGGTAAACGTAGCTGTTCAATTAAACATACAAAGGCCATGTCCATTTTGTATTTCAAATAGGTATTTGTATTTCAAATTGAGAATCTATAGTGAAAGAGTAATTCAGTGGAAATAGAGAATATCTAAAATTTTCTAAAGGATCTATGTCACTGCTCTTACATAGTTTATGGTTATGGTATTTGCAGCAGATACCATGTTCTAAGTTATAACTAAGATGTATATGTTTTATTTTACCGGTTGGTGATATAAAAATCTTTGTCTGTAAATGAAAATTTAAAAAAGTATATTCCCTCAATTTTAATTAACGTATCGTGAGAACGAAATAAGCTACGACCTTTTTGTTTTCACTAGTGGAATTATCATACTTTCCTACATCGAGTAGGATATATCCAGATTATATTATTCATTAAGCCATTAATGGGGGGAGAGACTTGACTTGTTCTACACAAATCTCATTTTGATATCGACGTCTTATTTTTTTATTAAAATTATTTTTTATTATCAGTAATCTTGTATATCATTGTGTTTAGATGACTGTTTAGAATATTTTTGTTCAGAAGTCTTTTTGCTAAAATATTAATGGTTCGTGATATAAAAATAATTCTCTGAATGAAGAATTTTAAAAAAATATTGCCTCGATTTCAACCAGCGTAACTCGAGAATGAGGCTACGATCTCTCCGTTTCTATCAATCGAATTGTTATAGTTTTTAGATCGAATACTTTTGATTTGTCAAGATTATAAACGTGGGATGAACTTGGTCTTGCATTAGATGTTTCTAATTTGGCAAGATAATATTATTCGGTAAAGAGGGAAAAGGCTTGATGTGCACTATACAAATCATTATTAGTCCTACAACTACTACACAAATCACTGTCATCGTGCAAATCATTATACTTTGAAAAACTATGCTTCTTTTTATATGGTAATTGTTTTTTTGCAACAATAGTTGTCTGTATTGTATGTATGTAACATATACCGGGTGTCCAAAAAGTTTGGAAACGATCAAATATCTCGAGAAATATACATTAGATCTAAAAAAGAAACAACACTGCCTTAATAATTTTAAAAGCGCTATCCAACGACATAAAATGCAACTCCCCCACCCCGCCCCCTTGATAGTTTTCCATAATACACCAAAACATTAAACACTACACTCAAAGCGCGTTTCGCCAACAAAGTTGGCATTATCTGTAGATGACTAAAAATGTTGTACTAAGAGTTTTACTAAACGGTGCCATGAACGAAGATAAGAGTTTGGAAGTTTGTGTAAGCGTTGTTGAAAACGTCCATGCGTCTGTTAGAATGGTTTCCCAACAAACAGGCATAAACAAAAGTGTGAATAACATATTGAGATGAGATGAGAATCTTCATTGGATGAGGGATTCCCATACACAATATCCACAAAAATTGAATATTTGAGCTGGAATATTGTGCAGCAGAATTGTCGGGCGGCTTTTCATCGATGGTAATTTGACAGGTCGAAAGTACGTCGATTTATTTGAACATCTAATTCAATAGCGGGCTTTGCCGTTATAGCCTTGGCGGTGAAAGGCAAGGGGACTTACCTAATACAAACACTCCGACGGTGAGAGTCAAATTACGAAAAAAAATAATTTTTGCGATTACAGCGCCATCTGTCGAACGAATTGAAAAGAACGTTTCAGACAAACTTGACGTACTCATTACCATAAAATCCGATTCTCTAATAAAAAATAGGGGTTCCTATTTAAGATTTTAAAGTTCCCCACCACCCCACCTCAAGGGATGGGGGTGAGGAGTTGTGCTTGATATCATTGGATAGCGCTATTAAAATTATTAAGGAAGTGTTTTCTACTTCTTGGAACCAACGTGTATTTCTCGAGATATTTGACCATTTCTAGACTTTTTGGACACCCGGTATGTAACATCCAATAATTTGATTGGGGTATCAATGCAAATGCAAAGTCTGATTTAAATATAAATTAAAATTTTCTATTTTTAATTTAACTACGCCTCACATTGTATAAATCATTATAAAGACATTCCATCCTTCTCTTAAACGCGCTGATATGTTACATTGCAGAACACTACAAGAAAGCGTGTTCCATATATTCCTAAGATTAATTTAGTTTTATAAATATAAAGAATCTAAACTTATCAATACCTGATACTTACGTTATGTTGTTCTTCGATAACGTGGCTCATACTACTTTGATAATTGAGTGTACAGGGCTACGTCCTGCCGGAAGGACTTTTGTACATAAGCGATCCTCCGTATTCCACGTCCTGCTGGAAGCACTTACCTTTCGTATTCATTTCTCCTGCTGGAAGGACTCGCGTCCTTCCACGAGTACTTGGGAGGGCGTACTTGGGAGTACCAGGAAGTTCGCGGTGTTTCTATACCGCTTTTTTTTTTATTCCACCTAATTTTTTCCGCTAAAACCGAATTTCAAATTAACAACGATGAACAAATACGGAGAAAACGTTGAAAACATCTCACTGATGCACGGCGAATGGTTTTTTAGCGTTAAGCGAACTTGAAAAACCTTGCAAAATCAAAAATTTTCAAACATTTGTAAAATAGCTTACAGTTGGGATTTTTTGACTTTTTTTTGCGCTAGCTTAGAATTTTCATATTTTTCTGTGATAGTACTAGCAATCCTGTCAGAAGGATGAAAAATCCACCATACACAGGTAATGATGCGTCCTTACGGAAGTACGCAGTACCTTCTATCATTAAAATGTAAAAAACAACATGTTCGGACTGATTTTATAAACATCTAACTAACTAAACTAACTAACTAGTTAAACTAAACTAACGCCTGAATGCATTTATTCACTTTAAGGCCAACTGTATATGATTCACTAACGATGAAAATTATATTTCGTGGAAAAGGGTTGTTATAGTATTAATAACTAGTGACTAAATACGTAACTAATTTTAGTAAAAACCAAGAAAGGAATAATTACTCGATTTCAATTATTCTCTTTAATTGCTCGATTCACTATGGACATATTTAGAGGCTTCTTAAAATAGCATATTTTGCAGAATATAGATGAATAGAAATTGAGGTGTACAGTTTACAATTAGTTAGGTAGACATACTTTTAGATATTAAACTACTTTATTATTTTATTTCTGTAATCGAAATTTGTGAATAAGACACAGAAGTCTAAGGGATGATACTATCACATTTTAAATACCCAATTCTTACTACATACTAGTACTGCACATAAAATAAAATATATAGAATATCCAGGGAAAAATATAACATTGCTTTCTTTTATTTCTTCATTGTCTTTTATATCTCTTAATTGTTACATCCAATATAGATAACATAGAGAACATTAAATTATGAGCTGTGCCAATTTACTACTTAGTTTTTATAGATAAAAATCAATGTAGTCAATAATCAAATCCATTTAAAGTTGTAGCCACTGGAATTAAGTTGCAGAATGTTTTTTTCTACTTATAGAATTTATTTTTAGATAAAGTGGTAGTGATTATCATAGTTACTAAACTGTACAATACAATGATTTTCATAGTTACTAAATGGTATAAAGTTAAATATTGACTGAGTTATTCACATCCCTGTGAAGTCAAGTCAATTAGTGCTATTAATACTGAACAAACTGATGCCCACTTGATTTGTGTGGACTCTTATTCCTAAAGCTTTATATTTTTTGGGTTTATAATTGAGTAGAATCACATAACTATATACTGACAAATTTTTTAGTTCTTTAATTTTGTAATAAAAAAAACTATGTATTCACATACTTCCTGCGCGGTGATATCGTTCTTTTACAGCACACGTATAAAATAACAATTACATTTTAATAATGTAATAAAACATTTTATGCCGTTGTTATGCTATAAAGCCACATTTTATTGTATCCTACTATTATAACTCATCTGAATTACAGCAATATGATACATTCAATTTCATCCTCAAGCCAAAAGTATTGAAGCTGTAGTGGTATTAAGTACCAATACAATGGTAGCAGTAACGAAATAAAATGTTTTAATGCGTCATTATGATTAACTAGTACGTCTAGTTAGTACTTGTCACTGCCTGAATTCAGTTATTAAGACCCACCTGGTGGCAACTGAATAATTAGGTCATGTTTAAATTAAACAAAGAATAAATATGTAACATGTTATATTCTCATTTAGTTCTATAATCCGTTTGTATAATACCGGTCTCTTGGTCCGATTCCATCTTAACGCACTCCTCCTTTTTGTCTTCTGTTTTCGGTTGCCTCATCATATTATTGGGAAATCCAGCTATACCACCGAACACAAACTGGACGGCTCGATTCCAGCAATTCTGAAAATACTTGGTTTGTCTTTCGATCTCAATTGGAGGATTCTCGCAATGCGCGAGCGGATCGAATTTGGGTATCTAAAAAAATGGTAAGAAAGTGTGTAATAGAATAAAATAGTTTTTCAAGTCATTACTTGAAAATTATTTTCCCTCATCAAGGAAAATCTAGCTGTAGGTGTAATATTTCATGATACTCTGTTTCCACAGCACCAAAGAAATATGTAAACGGCTTAAAGAAAAATATTTAATTTTATACAAAAACTTGGATAAGTCGTTTGGAAACTTAGTACTTCCAGTTGATTCCATGAACAAAATATTGGAATAGTTATGTTTTTATAGCGAATATATCTAATATCAAAATTTTCCTTCATTCTAGATTTACACTAGTGTTTAAATGGTATCAGTCTAATAAAGATTTCAGTATCTAGTATACTATAGCCAATGATATTATTACTTTTCCAAAGTATAAGGGATGTTATTTTATTCGTTGGATTAGAGGGATGAAACTTATTGTAAAATAAAGTTTTGTGATTTGGACAGAAGGGCAGTGCATTACAATTTTAACAAAAATACTCATCTTACGGTTCATCTCAAAGAAGAATAATTTGAATATTCCAACTATTGAAATTAAAATTCGAAATTGAAATCTAAAATACATCCTTTGCATTCACATTAAATATAAGTGTCTGTGTGTTAACTGTTATTCTAAATATTAAATTATTAATGTAATTGATGGTAATTAAATAAAAATTAATATAAATTAAATTAATATTAATTAAATTATTATTAATTAAGCTAATGTTAATTAAATTAATATTAATTATATTAGTATTAAATTAATTAATATTAAACCTAAAGTAAGACTTTAAATGACAGAAAAATTAAAATTGGAAAAAACGCATAGCGCTATTTTACGGTTAATTAACGGTTTTAATTCTCTCGTAACTTACATATTACGGACAGGGTATACAGCGTTACACATAACATTAAAAAATATCACTTTCTATTAACAAAATTAACATTACAGTTATCTCCCCTGCTACTATATCTAATAGAAAATAAAGAAAATGATGGATTTAATTAACAGTTCTAGTTTTTTTGTAACTCACATATTTTAAGCAGGCTATAGAACAAGTGGAGAAGAACTCCACTTATAGGACTATAGGAATACAGATAACTACAACTACGTTAAATCATTATATATTACTACTACTGCCCTATGTCGCAAAATGTAATTATATAGTTAAATGACATTTTATTTTACAGGTTTAGTCTTTAAATAAAATTGAGCATTGATTTTAGTAACATTCAAAGACATATTAAGGGACTAAGTTCAAACAGAATTATCCAGAAGGTACTTAAATATATTAAACAATGAAATTACACCGATATAATAACCTAATATTGTTTGTTTATTTTTCAAGTTTTATTTATCACGATTTATAAAGGAAGAGGCTACAAATAGTTGATATTTAGACTTTCGATAAATAAACCAACTTTGTTGATAATTTTGTAGCAGTTTTGTAATGTGATTTTTTTTAGCCTCTATCTTGAAACTGTGTCATACTCAGAAAAAGTTACGACAGCCTTTCATTAAAAAATAACAAAGGTTTGCGCCATCTGGTATTTTGATTAAAATTGTTTACTGAATTTCGACATCACAAAGTTATGTTTACAAATTAAATGAATTATTTTCCGATCACCGATAAAGTCAAAAAAAAACATGAAAATAAATATATTCCATTTATGACTTTAAATTACTCTTTTTATTAAAGATGACATTGAAATTAGAGTCTGAATAATCAGTAAGCATTATTGGGGTGTTTTTAACCATAGACTTATTCCCCACATCATGTTGTGATACCTGTAAGACCGGTAGAATTTTCTAGTCGATTTTCATGCAAAATCTGTTTTGAAAACTGAATTTAATTTTGCACAGAACCTTTGACATTTCAACATAGAGAACACCACCCTCCATATATTTTAAGACCCAAAATATTTTTTTGGCCAGAATAGTGAAACAACTTCTTTAGAACGCATGTTCGGTATTAAGGCAAAGTGGATCTAGCAAATTTACACATTATACAATCTTGCAGGATCAATTACTCAGTTTAACTGAAACTAGCGAAATACCAACTCCAAGAAAGGCATTAATTGTTAGTCACTTGGACAGATATTGATATATGAGAGACAAATTCATCAACCACCTCACGTTTGATTACCAGTTTAATTTTATATCATTTCACATATATATATATATATATATATATATATATATATATATATATATATATATATATATATATATATATATATATATATATATATATATCCATTTCTTCGTCTGAAGAATCTACAGAACTTCGTAATATATTCATGCCCACTATTTAATTGGTGGCATGAGATGAGTTAAATGAGTAATCTCAAATATTTTCCATAAAACTGTAAATACTACAGACGAGGAAATACTCATCCATGCTCAGGGACAGCTGCTCATGATGCTGTCCCCTTGTTGAAGTTTCTTCGTTTTCCTGACTAGTAATCATAAAAGGGAGTGAATGATTAATTTTTGCATTGCAAGTTATGATTATAATAAATAAACTTGGTCTAAAATATCTTATATTTTCATATTATTATAACTCTTCCCTATTGCATGGCTCTCTATTCTGTATGTCTTCTACTCTTTTCTATCTATTATTAATTGGTCAAAATGGGAAAACGTTTTCAATCCATTCATAAATGCTTTGCGACAAAATTTTGTTAGATAATTATGACCCAACAAATAAATATACTTTCCGAATTTTCCTTAATCGAAGTTTATTTTCAAAAGTAATCAACCTCATAGTAACATAACAAAAGTAGATTGAACATTAGCTATACTGTTGTTTTCAAAATTAAAAGTATTAAAACATATTTTTTGAATATGTAATCATCAATCACAGATTTAAAAGCTAATACGACTATTTTATTTGATAATTACTTTCCTGCGGTGATCGGTTTTCGAATCATATAATTATTTGAACTTCTATTCCTATTAAACATCTATTTCACTAAAATATTAACTGCATAAACGATTTCATTTACCCTAAGCATGTCCTTTTCTGCATCACACGAAGGCGGATCCCATTTCCGAGCTTTTTCTTGATCTGGTTGGCTTAGTATCTTGCAGTACGCCCGATACAGTTGGTGAGTATCCTCTGTAGTACCCCACAGTCCCAGATCGTATGAAACGTATACAGCCCCTGCCGCTACTGCCGTCTTCAACATAAAACCCAGCAGACTTAATAAGACGCTACCTCTTTCCTTAGGGCACGGACATATCTTCGGAGGACACATCTTCTTCAGTTCGGCCCCAGTGCATACTCGTATCTGTTTCGGTTTTGGCGCACATATTGCTAGATAAAAGTGGACTAAGATGTAATATAGGTGGCATGTGTGATCGAGTCAGAAGAAAATCAAAAGTTGTTTCTGAATAATAATTGTAAATAATCTGAATAATTTCTAAATGAAGTAAAATTAAATATAATTAACGAGAAATATTCTGTTGTCCAAAACTTTAACCCATGCCTTAATTTCATTGTTACATCATTGAAATTAACTAATTGTAAGACATTCTGTCAACTAATAGATCATTTTAGGTAATCATGTATATTCCTTCAAGTTTACAATTTTACTATTATTTCATAAAGCAATAGGTAGTCTGTTATAATACGGAAGAGTCGCAGTGGTATTACAGTAGAACTTCGGTAATCCGGACAGATATAGTTTAGGTATTCGTCCGGATTAGTGAATTGTCCGGATTACCGAAGTTCGATGAACATCCTTGATTAACATTTATAAAGTGAAGTTTATTTACTCCAACATTAACTCAAATGTTTTACAGATCGACATATTCTAAATGTATGGACACATATATGTACATATACTCGTACATACGTATGAAACTGACGAAAAGGAATATTTCAAGTCAAATAGCCACAATTTTTGTTTTGATTAATGTTCTCGTTGTGGGGCTTTCTTGCTAGTTCTATATTTATTTCATTAAGAGGACTCCTTGATAATTCAATTTGTTTTCTTCCGTCCATTGCATACATTTTGAAAAACACTGTACTGCTTCTGAATGTTTGATTTTTGTCGGAATTTCAATACAATTTCTTCTTCTTCATCATTTGTGTTTGATTGTATCATTTCAATTATTTCTTCATCGTCAACATTATCAACAACCACTTCAGTCCTTCCTGTCGCCCAATTTGTAATTTCTTCATCAGTCAATTCACTTTTCGGATCTATAACTCTTAAAATTTTTTTCAAGTCATGCATTTTCGTAGCTTCTTCAACTAGGAGTCTTTTTCGTAAATCAGGCAGCGAAATATCATCTTCTTCATCTGACACTAACTGAGCTTTGTAGCCAGTGTCCGTATTACAGAAGTAACAATCTGAATGTGTCCGAACTGTAACGGGTGTCCGATTGACTGGAGTGTCCGGTTTACGGGGTGTCCGAATTGCCGAAGTACTCCACTGTAATATTATATTTACTAACCCACTTCAAGTAGTCCAGACCAGAAGTTAACAAATTCAAACATGAGAATAACAAGAGATATAAAATGTAATAAAACAGGGTCAAATTCAAAACCTGTGAAGCTGTTAGGCGTCATCTTAATCTTAGTTTAGATTAATCATCTGGAATTGGTACTCATCCCGACAGTCTCTGTTAATTAAATAATTAAATTAACTCATCCCGACAGTCTCTGTAAATTAAATACACAGATTATATAATAATATAATATATATCTGTATATAATAATGTCATGAACACAGTTTAGTTCTCCTTGTTTTGTATTCGTCTGACGTACATATGTTGTCTTATGAGGAAACTTATATACTTCTATGGGAGCAGGGCTAAAAAGGAATTTATTTTATAAAAGGTTGCGGCTCGTCTCATTGAAAATGTGAAAATCCAAGAGTTCATACTTTTGACAGAAAAATATTAGTAAACGTAAGGTTCTACCCCTAGCTTGCTTGTACCTACTGAAGTCCAAATGTTACAGTTTGCAATTAAAATTAGGTCACTATATATAATAAAACTTTTATAATTTCTACGTTTATACATTTTATTTTTATTACACAGTGTTCATCTTTATTTGAAGCGTTCATTGATGAATTGCCATTGGCGAGTAGTCCAAAAGTATTTGGATTACATTCTAATACTGAAATAGGCTATTATACCCAAGCGACAAAAGAAATGTGGTCTCTCTTGATCGACTAACAACCACAGACATGTACGTAATATTACAATATGTATAATATTGCTAATAAGCAATGCGCTTATATTTGAAATTGCTCACATTTAGCTGCTTCTGGTGAAGGAGTTAGTCGAGAAGAGTTCATCGCATCAGTCGCGCAAGACATCCTGAAGAAAATTCCAGAAACTTACCAAATATGGAAGGTCAGACGTTATTTCCAGAGGGCAATGACGCCAACGATAATTGCGTTTTTGCAAGATTTAGAGAGGTTTAATAAGTTGATATCGACGATGAGAGGGACTTTGGTGCAGCTGCAAAAGGCGTTGGTTGGTGAGATTGGAATGGACAGCACCTTGGACAATGTGGCTTATTCGTTGTTCAATAGTCAGTTGGCCGCGATATGGAGGAAATTGACTCCAGCCACGTGTAAGAATTTAGGGGGCTGGATGGAGCATTTCGAAGCTAGGCAACAACAGTATTTCAATTGGGTAAGAATAGGATAAAAAACAGAATTTCAACCAACCGAAATTCTATTTTCTCTATCAGTCAAATATTTAGCAAAATTTTTAAAATTGAGATTACGAAATAAATGAACATCACCTTTTAAACTTTTGTTAATGAATTATATACTTAGTAATGAAAAACTTTATACAGAATTGCTAAAATTTTGGATGATGTAAAATACTTTGAAAATAATTCATGTCCTGAAAGTATTTTCCTTCCAAGAATATTTGAGGGCTATTTTATTTATGATTATTATTATTATGTTATGTGGGTTTGGGCCTCATCAGTAACTGATCGCATGGGTAGTCCTTTGGCGATCCCCTCTTATCCGGGTCATTATCCAAAAATGCTATTCCATAAAAGGAACAATTTAAGCACGTCCCCCGCTTTAAGCTTCGCCTCCTCTAGGATAATAGGGGTCCCTAATATAAGACACCTCCTTTCCTCTAGTGCGGGGCAGGTGTAAAGAAGATAAATCGTGGTTTCCTCGTCTCTTCTACAGTATCTGCAGGCCAGGCTATCAGTCAGCCTCAGCTTGTGCTAATTTATGATACTTATGTTTAAAAATATAAAGCTAATTAGTTTTTTCAAATGTCATAATTGTGTATTTACTTAAGACAACAATACATGTTGTGGACATAGCTTTGCTCAATTAAATTCATTCTCGCAATTATCATTGTTATGTGATCTAGTAACACAAACTTTATCATCTTTGCTAGTGCAAAAAGAATTGCACAATCTACAAATTCCAATGCACAACAACAAAATGCAGGATACACTAAAGATCTAATAGAACCCCTATCAAGATTATACATTATCCAACAAAGCAGCTCAGTAGTACGACTCTAAGATAAATTTAATGAGTACATAAAAAAATAAAATATTAAGGACGTGACACTTTGCATTTAGTATTGATGAATTTACTTACTATACTCAGTGGAACGGTATTTTTTGGTTATTGTTGTTCCTTGATAATATAGTCTGTTTTGATTTTTATATTTTATGACTTCAAAATATGTGACCAAAAATGTATCTGTTGTATAAAAATCTATACTTTTTGTACATAAGCATCAACAAAATTTATTACATTCTGTGTATATATAATATTAATGAAATTTAATGTAACTGACACAACATAATTTAAGAATTTCAGAATATAACCAAAAGTTAAAATGGAGGCACGCGGTGTTACCTAGATATTATATCGCTTGAAACTCAAAGTTTAAATTAAAACCAAGACTCACCTCTATAAATACATTGTCAGTTTTAAAATACTATGTGAAATAAACATGATTTGATTAATATAAAAAATCCTTTTTAATTGTATATTTTATTTTCTTGTTATATTATATAGGTTTGGGTCTCATCAGCCACTGATCGCATGGGTAGTCCCTTGGCGATCCCCTCTTATCCGGGTCATTATCCAAAAATGCTATCCCATAAAAGGAGCAATTTAGGCACGTCCCCCGCCTTAAGCCTCGCCTCCTCTAGGATAACAGGGGTCCCTAATATAAGATACCTCTTCTCCTCCAGTGCAGGGCAGGTGTAAAGAAGATGAATCGAGGTTTCCTCGTCTTCTTTACAGTATCTGCAGGCCGGGCTATCAGTCAGCCTCAGCTTGTGTTTATATGCATTCATGCTACTATGGTGGCCCGTTATGATTCCCACCAGAGTTCTGGCTTTGTGCCTGTTCAATTTAATGAATTCTTGGGCCCATTTCTCAATCTCTGAGTATTCGATGAGGAGTTTGGTTATTCGACAACCCGTTACTCCTCTCCATCTTTTATTGTGCTGGTCTCTTGCCCAGCCATTGATGCGGTCTCTCATCAGATTCCGACTTATTCCCACTGCAGGTTCTGGTCCATAGAGGTTTTCCCTGGTCCCTAGTCTGGCAAGGTCATCTGCAATTAGATTTCCCTTAATGCCATTATGCCCAGGTATCCATAAGAGTTACACCGGTCCCTTCACTGCCAAGTGGTTCAATGCTTCATAGCAATTATAGACCAGCTTCGACTTTGTCGTTGCTGAATTCAGGGCTGCCAACGCCGCCCTGCTATCCGAGCAGATACATACCTTCTCCTGGGTCCGATTTTGGTCCGCCCCCAGAACACCGTATGTAATTCCAACTAGCTCGGCTTGGAGTGCGGTAGTGTATTTGCCCAAGGGGAAGGTTTTACCTATCCCGTCGCGTCGCCTATACACCCCCGCACCCGCTCTGTTCCCACTCTTAGCTCCATCCGTGTACCAGATGTCTCCATTGAGTGGCAATCCAGCTCGACCCTCCATCCAGTCGGTCTTACTGGTGAGGGTGATCTTATATTTCTTGTCAAACAGGAAGTGGACACCCGTACTGTCAGAGGGCATCCATAGGAGTCCCTCCTCAGCTAGCTCTCTTGAGAGTCTATTCAGGTCCCTTACCTTCCTATTCATGTTTCCCACCCTGTGCATTGCCTTTGCGGCTTCCGCTTTCAGGATGACATCAAGAGGTGGTATCCCCGTCAGTATCCCCATCGCCTCGATCGGTGTTGATCTTGGGGCTCCGGTTATACTTCTAAGAATCAATCCTCTTAACTTGTTAAGTCGGTTGGCTTCCGACTTTAAACAGGCTCTCTCCCACCAGACCAGTGCTGCACACGTCAGGTTGGGTTTGAGAATTGCCTCATACATCCATTTCATGGTTTCCGGTTTCAAGCCCCAGCTACTACTAATGGCTCTTCTCAGTTGCCAAAGTGTTGCTTGTGGCATATGTGTATATTTTAAATATCGTTACAGCTCCTATAACTCCATCATCTCTTTTATAATATTTCTCTTTAAACTTTTCATAAAAGGCGAAACCTGCCTTCGTTCTGTACACAGCTTTATATCATTATTGATAATTTAATTTTTGAGAAACTACCGCCCGTCTCTCCTCAGCGTTACGTTTCATGCACTATAATTATTAAGACAATTATTTGATTTTTTACACAAGAAAATATGAGGAAACTATCAACGATATCGCGAAGATATTACTGTATTTGCTTTTCATTTGCGACACGTTTAGTTTTAAGGTAAGTTACAACGCAAAGTGGTAGAACTTACCGGCGTCTACAAGATGCGAGCGAGTTTGTTAAATGTGTACTCACTTACACTGCACTGACGAGACCCAATAAGGTATAAACTGGTCTGCAGTTAGTGGTATCCCGAGATAGAGGATGCCTTGCATCTTCCTTGTCGTTTTCGAGCAATTTAAATCACTGTATTTTAGTGCTAACTCTGTTAGACAAAATACGGCAAATTTTGCCATATAATTCAACGCTTGTCGTTGGCATATAGCCAGAAGAATAGCTATTTTGGCCTAATTTCTTTAGTCCTTATTGTATAAGGCAATTGCAGATGGTGTGTTCACCCACTTCAGTAGTTTGTTCAAGATAAGTTCTTAAGATAACACCGCCCGTCTCTCCTTTGTGCTACGTTTTACAGATTCCATCTATCGAAATAGTTCTTTGGTTTTTCACAAGAGAAAACACGATGAAACGATCAACGATATCGAATTTGCTTTTTATTTGTGCCACGTTTAATTTCAAATAAATTTTTGAGAAAGCGACGCCTGCCTCTCCTTAACGCTAAGTTTTATAGATTACACCTATCAAAACAATTCATTTGCTTTTTACACAAGAAAATATGGGGAAACGATCAACGATGTTGAGTATATTTTATATTTTTTGCTTTTCATTTATGACACGCTTAATTTCAAGGTTAATTTTTGAGAAAACACCGCCTATCGTTCCTCAGTGCTACGTTTTACAGATTGCAACTATCAAAATAATTCTTCGGCATTTCGTACAAGAAAACATGATGAAACGATCAATGATATAGAGAAATCTTTATCTATTTTGCTTTTCATTTGCGACACGCTTAATTCCAAATAAGAGTAAATTATTACTCTTTCCACGCTCAGGGTATAGTGATGGGATTTATTTCCAGATAAAACTTTTAACAACCTGCGTGTGTCGTTAAGCACTTGTTAAAATCAATTCCTCTAGTGTATTTTCACGTCACCCTTTATACACTTTATCCATGTAGCATTTTCCCGTAACCACACAACCACAATCAATTATGAAGGACAATACCTGTCAATGTTGATCTGTGCTCGAACGGATACAATTTGACCTCTTAATTGACAGGAAGTTGCGAATATATCGCCGAACAATTTAAAATTTCTCTCCACATTATAAGTATTACATCCCATAGTTTTCGATGTAGCAGAAATGTGGATTGATTAAAAACAATGTTGTGTTTATACATCTGAAAGTACTTTGGCAATTATTCAATTGGAGATTCACTCGCAAACATGAGTTTTATTGAATTTACATTTTTCGATCGTATATAATAAAAGTATAAATACAAACTTATTTTTCATTATATAATTTTATTTCTGTTATGTCCCCCATATCTTTTATATCTTCCGTCTTCTATAGCTTTTGCATCTTCTATATCTTCTAGATCTTCTGTACCTTCTATATACGTAATATTTTCTGTATTTTCTACGAGTATGTCTTCTTCTATATTTTCTATATTTTCCATATTCTCCATATTTTCCATATTTTCTGCATTTTGTACATTTTCTGTATTTTCTGTATTTTCTGTATTTTCTACATTTTCTACATTTTCTACATTTTCTACATTTTCTACATTTTCTACATTTTCTACATTTTCTACATTTTCTACATTTTCTACATTTTCTACATTTTCTACATTTTCTACATTTTCTACATTTTCTACATTTTCTACATTTTCTACATTTTCTACATTTTCTACATTTTCTACATTTTCTACATTTTCTACATTTTCTACATTTTCTACATTTTCTACATTTTCTACATTTTCTACATTTTCTACATTTTCTACATTTTCTACATTTTCTACATTTTCTACATTTTCTACATTTTCTACATTTTCTACATTTTCTACATTTTCTACATTTTCTACATTTTCTACATTTTCTACATTTTCTACATTTTCTACATTTTCTACATTTTCTACATTTTCTACATTTTCTACATTTTCTACATTTTCTACATTTTCTACATTTTCTACATTTTCTACATTTTCTACATTTTCTACATTTTCTACATTTTCTATATTTTCTACATTTTCTACGTTTTCTACATTTTCTACATTTTCTACATTTTCTATATTTTCTATATTTTCTTCATTTTCTACATTTTCTAAGGTAGATTATAATTTAACTTTATTACATTTTAATTGATATTGTATAGATTATAAAGTGGTAGGTTACATTAAAGCGATATGGTACATATATATACATTTTACATCATGTGAAGTACCGCAGGGCTCAACATTGGGGCCTATAAAGTGGAACATATACTACGATGGCATTTACGGCTACCTATATAAATGAGGCTAACACAGATGTACAGTATGTTGTAAATTAGCTAGAATAGAAGAGAATCTACAGATAGTCCCAAAATATCAAATCTCTTCAACTAATACATGGGATCGACAATGAGAGAACGTATAGTACGAGTACGTAAAAAATAACAGAAAAATCAGTTTCGGCATTGCGTAGAGTGATTCCACATATAAGCATCACATTTGTGTAAAATATCATATACCTTTCATTAGTTATTAATTTAGTATAAACGGTCCTATATTAAAAAGTTCGTTTGTAAAAAATTTCTTTTTAGTCACAGAAGCCATAAAGAACATAACTTCAGCTAAGGTACATAATAACATACTCCTTTACCTATAAAATTTTTAAATATTTTTATGAGAAATTTAATATAATATTTCACTTATCCAGTATACCAATAATGCCAGAAATTTTACCATTTTCGTTACTTATCACAAAACAGTAACTATAAGAAATCATCAAATTTTATGACCAGTTGCCAAATAATCAAATACCTGTACCACGTCCTTGTTAGAAACGATAAATGGTCTTGACTTAACAATATATTTCATTCAGATGTGAATTGTTAAAGAGTTATACAGATATTCATTTTTAACTAACTAGTTTTACTTTCAACTAAATATCTTACGTGGTCTGTACGGTTTTTGGCAGCTCTCATCACATGGACGTTTTCGTTCTATTCTCTGTCCACTTGGTGTTTGGTAGACCAACAAATTCGTCTTTTTCCCACACTTTTCATTTGAATTTGGACTCATTGTTGAAGTTACTAATACAATTAAAAACGATGAATTTATACGATTATGAATAACATACGAATACAAAAATTTTGATCGACTGATTTATTATGATTCACTATGACATTTTCGTTACGACAGATGTCAGTTTACGTCTTAACAATGTTTACTAAGATTTATTTCGGAAATTATATCCAGACAGGGGCGGCTGGTGTATAGGTGCTGCAGCGCTGCAGAACTGCCAAAAAAATTAGATATTTGTATATTTTCGCGACATTATAATTACTAAAATTTATTAATAAAATAATTTGGTTAGTTGGTGCAGCTAACCAAATTATTTCGTTAAAATCGCATTCTGCCCGCCGTCCTCTATTGAGTAGTAGACCAGATGAATTATCTGGGTCTCTACGCGAGCGCGTCGCGGTACATTGAACTGGGCCACACGAGGTAGTTCTCAGCACGGCTCGGCACACCCGTCCTCCCCCTCAACTCCCGCGACAATCCACACTTGGCGCTCGTAAATGCGCGAATTTACACGGTCAGTGAGTTGTACTTTTTCCATCTAAGGCAACATCAGTGAATGTTTACTCCTTCCTACTCGGGCGGGCGTAAATCGTACCTATTTCGTATTTCGTGTTAATTTGAGATTTTAAATACTGTTTTGTGAATTTGTGTAGTGATTTATTGTACTAATTATTAATATTTATATACTGTGATAGTGACAATGGATTTAGTTTATAATTTAGTTCATGTGAAGCGATTTTTTAAATACTCTTATGAAGAAAAAATTGATTTAAAAAACAATGGTAGGCCATTGCCCGATATTGTTATTGAGACTACAGGTGTTAGCCGCGGAAAAGCATATAAACGTCAATTTAATAGAGACATTTATTCGAAGAACAATTGGATTTGTGGGTGCAACAAAAAAATGCGTTATTTTGTTTTCCTTGTTTACTCTTTGGCGGTGATAAAGCATGGACGGAGGTAGGGGTGATAGATTTGGTGCACTTAACTGAAAAAATAAAAAAGCACGACAACTCCAAAAGCCATCTACACAATACAATGGAATTAGCTTTATTAGGAACAACTAATATTAAAACGCAGCTAGATTCAGCTTATTGGATAGATGTGCAAAAGCATAATGATGTGACAAAAAAGAGATACATTTTGTCAAAAATTATAAACTGCATAAAGTTTTGTGGGGCCTTTGAACTGCCGCTGCGAGGACATGACGAAGCTGAAACCTCTCAAAATCCGGAGATATTTCGTTGCTTGATAAATTTTTCTACTGAGCTTGATGTAACTTTAAGCGAGCATCTACAAAGTGCTTCAGTATTTAAAGGAACCTCTAAAGAAATACAAAATGATCTTTTAGACTGTATATTGAACGTATGTCATGAAGAAATAATTAAAGAAATTAACAAACCTTCATTTTTGGCAGTTATGGCAGACGAAGCAACTGATGTATCTGCAGAAACTCAGTTAGTGGTAGTTTTAAGATATATTCTCGATGGTGAACCGATTGAACGTTTCAATCCGTTCACCCGTTTCATTTCATCACGAGCCGCCACTGTATCCAGATGTATGTAATATCCATTTCCCAGGGTACAATTATCAAAATTATCATAGGATATAGGACATTGGGTCACTGACTGAGTAACTGTAGACAACGATAGCTTATGGCTGAAGATATTTGGAGGAAGAAATTGTTCAGTTCTCAAGAGAGTATAGCAGCCTCAATCTCCTAACTGGTCCATGACAATACAACATTGAGCTTACTATCAAAACAGAAGAATGAAGATGATTCAGGGATTGTTTAAAGTTATAAATTCTTCGAAACCAATGTATTAAAAAAAAATATTATTATCGACTTCATGCTCTGGAGTATTTTTTATAAGCAAAAGTATTTGCTGAATTTAGGCGTTGAAGTTTGGAAAGCATATTCTGCAACCCTTGGTATGGTATTATCATTATTCTATTAGCGTTCACGCGGAGAGTTTACTTTCGATATTAACCTTTGCTCTTCCGCGTAACAGAAACTGAACCGTTTAAAATTCATGGAAATGACCTCTCCGGACTTCAATACGATAAAATAAATATTTTTTTTATAGGCCTATCAAATATACTTTTTTATTCGGGAAGTACGAATAAATCCCGAAGGGCAAATTTTATGTACGATATGAGATCAGAGCAGCCTATAGAACAGTATTCTTAAAATTATTCAGATAGAATGATGGCCTGCGGCTCTCCCACGTACAGACTAGGGATCATCCCGATAGCCAAGTCACCTCGCGATGAAATAGCCCTCTAGCTATAAGCAAATGTCGAACGCTTTCTGTAAAACAAACTACTTCGACCTTATTTGAGGAAGACGGTAAAACAAATAAAGTTCACACCGAAACCCTCGATAGATTCCTCGAGTCTATCGCGAGCAATTGGCTTCGAATAGTTGACAAGTGATATTTCGTCAATTAATTCATGTGTATTTTAGGACATATTAAAGTTTAAAGTTTATCAGTTTAATAGATGTAAATAATTTTCAATTCTACCTGTCAAATTGTAACCATCTTTTTTTTAACAAATATGATTTCTTAAAAACCTTCCCCCATTTCTCTTCCAGTACAATGATATCCAATATTAGGGATTTCCTATTTACCGTCTGTGGGCACACGTGGCCCTGCATACGCTTATTGATAGCCGTGATGGTATTTGTATATATTAGTTTTAAGTTGTGTAAATATTAGAAAGTAGAAACCCTTGCATATAAGTTAGTTCTCGGAACCAGGGCACATCTATTTCTTAGGGATAAAAATACCACTATCCCAGGTCTGGTTAACCGCATCAGGCGATCGGCTTTTGTGACAAGTTTAAGTCAGTCTATTCCCGCATCTCGCCCCGAAACATTGTCTCTTTCGGTACTAGCTTGATCGCTATTTAATTTACTCCAAATAAATGTAGCTATATCAATTAAATACCACTAGTATTATGTAACTACACACACGCCCCGAAGACCGCTATAATATAGAGTGTGTGTTTCTTGAGAAAAATATGAACAAAGCATATACAGCTTTATTTTTGATAGAAATGTTGAAGTGCTCAAACCAGCCTCCGTTAATAATCTGATATTGAAAGGCATTCGTGTAAACACTTCATGTTGAGCCTTGAATTTATTGCTCTTTAAATATTATGGAAATGGATCAGCGATTTTAAATAAACCCACAAAAATAAATTCAAGGTGATAAAATCAGGTTAACGTGGTGGCCATTAAGTTGGTCCTCGTCGCCCTGTCTATCTGCCAGGGAAGATATCGTCATAACAAAACCGGACATCAACATTAAAATGAACAAAAACGCCGTCTTATTGAAACAATGTTTTACCACATCGGAACATCGTCATTCTCATCATTAGGATAAAGAACAAAGTTGAAACAGAAATTCTAAATTTTAAAGTCAATTTGTTTTCAAATATTTCTTTTAGTAACGCTTGTATTGTCGAAGTCAAAGATAAATAATTTGTCATTGAAAAACTTACTCAGAAAAGTCGTAACTCCGAGGCACCATTTTGTACTTAGAGCCTTTGTGATAGACAAAAGAAGAACTATTTACAGAGTATACAAATGAAGTTGTAAGATAAACAACATTAAAGCACTTTCTCGCTCTATGTTTTCAAAACATTTGATAACATTTATTTGTTATTATATCAATCTAAGAAGGATAGATGTAATATTTGTGTTGCGTTCGAAACTAACAATCCTTCTTCGGCTGAGTATAATTACTACGTTAGTTTCAATAAAGAACATAGGTCCGAAAAGGCTATATTCTGTAGACAGAATATCCGAAAGATATTCTGTCGAAGAATGATATTTTTACTATGGAATTACAGTCAGTTCTGTCGTGTCCTAAATCTAATATTTCTTCACTATATTATAAAACTAAGTTGGCAGTACATAATTTTACCATCTATTTTGCCATCTAAAAAGACTGCAAGGTTACTGTTTTCTATGGCACGAGTCTGAAAGCAGCTTGACATCTAACGAGTTCTCTTCCATTCTAATTTGTATTCTTTTAAAATATATTGTCAATTATTGTTGTGACAATAAAATCTATTGTCAATCATTCTTGTGACAACAACGCTGAATACAATTATCAAAATTGAAATGCCATAATATTCAATGCTTTATATAAGCTGGCTATTTAAAGAAATATTATAATTCAGAAATATCTCCAGAAAGAATATACACAAATGGAGGCTGACAGCATGCACTCCACAATTGAACAAAAACAGAAAAAAAAAATGTACCTACCGACTAAGTATATATTTGTTAAACTGAATGCGAAAAATCTCCTTTTTATAATATATCTAGAAATCCAAATTTTTTAGAATATTTGGATCATACATTCTTTAAAATCATTGAATCTCCAAACGTGTTTTCCTCGATTAGGCCAGAATAGAAGACCCTGTGACCCTGTATACCTGTAGTTACAAATATAAATGCCCTTAAATGTATTAAAGATGGAGCTTGGGAGAGGCTATGGTTTGGACATACAATGGTAAGTTGAAGATAAAAAAAAATAAACACTTGCAGCAACTAGAAACAGTTTGGAACCAGACTATCATAGTTTTTATAACAATCTTCCGCATATTACGATAAATCAATAATTATTTCTGTTTCTATATCAGCTTTTTTTATTACTCATTACTCATTTCTGATTTTAAATTAGTTTTGCTGATCTTTTAGTCAGTTTCTGTAACAGTAGATTGTAACCTACTATTACAACAACCATTAATGTAACCTACTATTGACAATTAATTATTTATTACAAGAATCACAAAATATTTCAGCAGACTATTTAGAACAATATTATAAAAAATAATAAATAAAAATCATTGAATTAAGTGTTTGAATTGTTTGACATTCACTTCTTGACGATGTTATATATTAATGATATATTTTATTGTTTATTTATGTTAAGGTTGCTTAAAACTTGTTTTCTTTTTTAGTTGTTTTAGTTATAAATTGTACAAATATTACTGTTAATATAAAAAATAAATGCGTAACTCCGACATAATTAGCGTTATGAAACATATGCGTATTTAAGATAATTAATTCACTATAAGTAAAGCGATATATGAAACAGATACTGTGTAATACTAATTGCTTATAGAAGTTAATTAATTTATTTCGCACTTCATCGGATACGCAGAACTTCCCAACTAATAAAAATCGATTTTAAACGTGCCCGGCAAATAAATTAATTCGTAAGTCATCAAAGTTGGGACGTTGCGCTCAGAAATATTGAGAATTAATTTCAACGGACATCACTTTTAAATTAAATATTTTCCCGAGAGCCGCAGGCATTTCAGATTTCAAATGTCGTCTCCTGCGAGATTGAGGCGGTATCTCAAAATCGTTTTGCCCGCTAATGCCGACCGTAATATGCCGAGTGTTGCTGACACGAACAAAGTGGAGTGGTGTTCAAGTGTAAAATCTTATACGGCTTGTCTTGTTCCGTGGGAGGGCAGCCCAAGATTGAAGCATAATATTGACAGAGATATTTCGATGTGTGTACCCAAGCGTGTGTCAACACACAAACCACTTGCCTACCGGCATTTTCTTCGGTGTCATATGCGCTACGGCTTTTTCTAACATGCGTGATGGAATTACTCTATTAGCATAATATGCAACTGACACTGGATGCTCCGGGCAATGGCATTTTTGATCATCGAATTATAATTCGCCCAGTTTTATTTAGGAACTTTATCAGAGGCGTAGCGTACATGGATGCGAGTGATGCGTCGCATCCCTTAAAGAATTGGCAAATTAGTGCTATTTAAAAATTCAATCGATTTATTCAATTATTATAATTTTTTAATTATTGTAAACTGACCGCAAACATGCATTATTTACTTTAAACGCTACCATCAACTTTTTTTATTTCAAATCGACCGTGAAGGCGCCCGAAATTATTAGACTCCCGCGTTACTTGTTGCAGTGCTGAAATGCGATGGTCCACGTTACATCCAAACTACGCGTTCGATGGGCGAAAAAGTCAGTGATCTTAAGCAGTCAACAGTGGAATATTGAGTGGGTGTTCTCATTATTTCCGGACTCAGTTATGCGATTATGTGAACGCATCTTGGCGACTGTCGTCATAACATAAGGCAGATTTGGAAGCACTGCTTCGGGTAATTGTGGAAAATTAAAATGAGGAATGGGATCGAGAAACCGTTATTTGTGCTAAAGGCCTTTTAACTTTATTGCGCGACTTTCATTTTAATTTTTTCTTAGTAGTGTTAACTTAAATAGTGTTAACATGCCTACTTCTAGCCATAGTGAGGAAGAGTTAGAAGCCGTTTATTCGGACATAGAGCAGGTAATAGGATTTGTGAAGGGTCATGAAAATTTAATAATAGTAGGAGATTTTAACGCAGTCGTAGGTGAGGGGAAAGAAGGAGAATTTGTAGGTCCTTATGGATTAGGAAACAGAAACGAGAGAGGTGGCAGAATTCTGTGAGAAGCACAAGATGGTAGTCGCGAACACATTGTTCAAGAATCACGTTAGGAGGCGGTACACATGGAAAATGCCAGGAGGGATAGACAGGTATCAGATAGACTACATTCTGGTTAGGAAGAGATTTAGAAATCAAGTAAAAGACTGTAAGAGTTATCCAGGAGCAGATGTAGACAGCGACCACAACTTGGTAGTCATGAAAGCTAGATTAAAGTTCAAAAATCTGAAAATCCGGAAGGATAAGAAACGTATAAATGTAGACATATTGAGGGATCAGAATATGAAAGATAAGTTCCAGGATAAAACAGATCAATTAATAAATAAAACGAGTAAGGACGAAATCAAGAACGCAGAAACTGAGTGGGAGGGTATCAAGAATAGTCTAGCTTCCGCGGCTACGGACGTTTTAGGACACGATAAAAGGGAAGCTAGGAAGCCCTGGATAACGGACGAAATCTTAAACTTAATGCAAAAGAGACGAGGCCACAAAAACAGACGAGACGAAGAAGGACTGAAAACGTATAAGTCAATAAATTGGGAAATCATTAGAAAATGTAGAAAAGCGAAAGAACAATGGATAGAGGATAAATGCAAAGAAGTAGAAGATAAGTTGCAAGTAGGTAAGACCGATGAAGCTTACAAAATAATTAAGAGGAACTTCAGGGATATAGGAACAATAAGTAGAAACGTTAGGAGTCAATCGGGGGACATACTGATCGGAAGAGAGGAGAAAGCGGATAGATGGAAGCAGTACTTAGGAAATTTATACGAGGGTCAGGAATTAGGAGAGATATTAGAGGAAGAATCTAGCATCGATAGGGAAGATGTAGGAAAACCTATATTGAGAGAGGAATTTGAAATAGCACTAAGGGGGCTAAAGAATAATAGAGCGCCGGGTGTAGATAAAATACAGGCGGAAATTTTGAAATGTGCGGGACAGAAAGTAGTAAATAGGATGTTTGAACTGGTAAAATACATATATGAAACGGGCGAGATGCCGGAGGATTATAAGAACATTATCGTTACTATACCGAAAAAGAGAGGAGCCGAAAAATGCGAGAACTTTATAACGATTAGCCTAACTTCCCACGCGTCAAAAATCTTAACTGGAATAGTGCAGAAGAGGATGGAAAATAGAGCGGAGGAAATACTAGGAGAAGACCAATTCGGCTTTAGGCGAAATAGGGGAACTCGCGAAGCTATTCTGGCGCTAAGAGTAATGTTAGAGAAAACAATAGAAAAAGGAAAGAACGCTTATATAGGATTTGTAGATTTAGAAAAAGCTTTTGATAACGTAAGATGGGAAAAAATGTTCGAGATACTAAAGAGCGCGGGAATGAAGTATAGAGAGATAGGAGAGTAGTACACAATCTATACAAAGAGCAAACTGCTGTTATAGAAGTAGAAGGGGAAAAAAGGGAAGTAGTTATTAGGAAAGGAGTAAGACAAGGATGTACGCTATCACCACTAATTTTTAATCTGTACATCGAAGAGGCGATTAATGTGGTAAAAGATAGAGTGGATTTCGGGATTAAAGTACAGGGACAGAAACTAAAAATGCTGAGATTCGCGGATGATATAGCAGTATTAGCATCTAGTAAGGAGGAATTAGAATCAGCATTGAACGAAATGGAGGCAGTGTTGACAGAGGAATACGGAATGAGGGTGAATAAAAACAAAACTAAAGTGTTAGTGTGCAGAGGGCGCGAGAGCAGAGCAAAAACGAAAGTACAAATTAATAATGAAAGGTTGGAGGAAGTTAAAGACTTCATTTATTTAGGAAGTAAAATAAATTGGGATGGAAGAAGCGATAAAGACATAAAACAAAGAATAGCGCAGGGTCGAGTAGCTTTTAACGAAAAGAAAGCACTTTTATGCTCGGGGGTAATAAACTTAGAAACAAGGAAGAGATTTTTGAAAACATATGTATGGAGCACGGCACTATACGGTTGCGAAACCTGGACGGTAGGGGAAGCAAGTAGGAAGAAATTAGAAGCTTTTGAGATGTGGTGTTACCGAAGAATGATGAAAATACCGTGGACTGACAGGGTTAAAAACGAAGAAGTATTAGAGAAAGTCGGCGAGAAAAGAAGTATGTGGAAAAACTTAAAGAAGAGAAGAGATAGAATGGTAGGCCACTTGCTGAGACATGGGGGAATAGTCCGCGATATTTTGGAGGCAGAAATAGGAGTGAAGAAAGGCAGAGGTAGGCCTAGATTAGACTACTGCTCACAAATAGTAAGGGATGTAGGTTGTAGCACAATTAGCGAAATGCGTAGGTTAGCACAAGATAGGAGAAGCTGGAGGTTAGCGTCCAACCAGTCTTAGGACTGATGACCTAATGATGATGAGTGTTAACTGCACTATTCCCACACACCGAGAGTCTGTTTAAAATTTTACAGACAAAAATATCAGATATTAGTGACTGCAATAAGAAGATCGCCGATTTCAAATCACATATTTAAAAAATGAGAAACGAGTATAGTGACATTTGGGACCGTACGGACAGATTTGTGTTAGAAAATCAACCACCAAGAAAAACAATGCGTTTGAATTGAATTCCTGAAGAACATAAGAAAAGCACCTACGCATGATTGTTTTATGAAATTTTGGACGTTATTACTTTGAACATTAGTGAACGGTTTAGTGAAATTTCTAAACTGAAATTCTTAATCTATAGTCCACATAATTTACTTCATTCGTGAAATGTTTTCCTGGCGAACTTTTTTCTTCTGTAGTAGATACATATGGAACATTCTTTGTCTCAAATCGTTTAGGAAGTGAACTTTCAGTTTATAGTGATCCCGATATGAAAAAGAGCACTGTGTTTGAGCTTCACCAATATATTATGTCTCTTCAATTATCTTCTATTTTCCCGGAGTCTCAAAATTGTGTCGATTAATTTTGATTATTCCTGCCACAAGCAGTTCCGCGGAAAGATTATTTTCATGTTTAAAGAGAATAAAGACATCTGCGAAATTCTCAAAAGCAAAAAAGACTGTCAGATTTAGCACTAATAAATATTGAAAGTGCCTTGTTAGAAGATATGAGATCATCTCCAACAATTGAAGAAACAGTGACAGACGTTTTCGCTGGACAAACAAAAACCGAAAATTGATCTTCATTTTAAAAATTAAGATTTATGCCTCGGCATAATCATTTTAGGTTAGTGCCTTTTTTATTTTTACCATTTTCATATGGCCTACCATACATCTGACTATACCTCTTCCCCTTATAAAATTTTTATCACATCTCTTGATTATTTTCTCACGCTACGCCCCTGAACTTTATTTATTTACATATAGAGTTCACCATTAAGTTACGGTATTTTATTTCATCCTGATAGATGTTATGAGATAAATTCGGATTTGTAGATTCAGTGTTGAATTCTTATATTTTCTGGAAAGTACGCAGACGAATGTAAAACTAAATCTGATTAAAAAACCACAAAACTAATTACATAAATTAAGCAGTCCCTCAAATACAAAGCCGAAGCTGTCTAAGCAAGGAATATATGTTGAATAGGCGCGGGCACAGGCGCAGTGCATTCCCACTGACATTGCCCGTTTCAGTGACTGGATTGGAATCAAAGTCATGATAGTTAATAGCTAATCGTATACGTAACTGACCTACAATGATGGTATACGAGGGGGTATATAAAAGAAACTAAGCTGATGCTGTGGTGGGCCGAGTTTTTGTAGTAACGCATTATTCCCCCAAGGGCGTATAAAACATTTCCGAGTCACTAAACCAAGCGTCGTCTCTATAGAAGGTTTCGTTCAGCTTGTGTGAATTTTTTAGTGATAGTTGTTTTGTGTGTTGTCTTGTGTGATGCCACATAAAACAACTCTCACTGAAAAATTCATACAAGCCGAACGGAACCTTCTTTAACGACGACGCTTGGCTTACTGATTCGACAATGGTAGCTCTATGCGCTCCTAGCAGCAGAAAGTGGTACTGTAAGAACTCCGTCCACCACAACATCAGTTCGGCTTCTTTTGAGTACCCCTTCGTAATTAACAAAAAAGTTAAAATATACCTCATCAATAGTATACGTCTAAACTGAAGGTCCTTGAGGGAACTATTTTTCGTTTATTATCAATTTATTTATTTATAAATGTTGTTTTAAAAATCCGTTTTCGAAATTTTAAAATACTAATATACTGTTATATCACCACTTTATAATTTTATTTTTCATTTATTTGTATTTTCGACACAGTAGTTATTTCGATTTTTTAGAATACCACTAGGAGATAAGTTTGATATTTTACACATTGAACGTTCTTAATGGAGATAGCATTTATGAATGCATTGATTATTACAATACTAAAAAATGTTCAGCTTCTACTGTATGATTTTTTTTGTTTTCTATTACAAACATAAAACGCAGGCTCTAGAGGCTTTGGACTACAAAATTTTCAATACTCGACAATAATTGAGGAACAAGAAAATGTTTCAGTATCAGGGGTAACATACCCGAAATGGACTCCTGGATAAATTCCTGGCAACAAATTGACTGTTCCCCCAATGAATCGATCTACTTAATAATGTACTTGAAGATAAAGTTAATTCAGATAAGTTATTGTTTTCTGAATCAGATCTCTTTTATTTATCAGATTACTTTTGTAGATGGGCTAAAATCCGACAGACAGAAAAATTCCGAAAGGAAGTGAGTGAATCTAAATATTAATTTAATTTATTGAACAGTATCTAAATGTTAATAAATCACTTTTGAAATTGAATTGAATTGAAAATCACTAAAATTGCGTTGTCTATCATTATTTACTGTTTTAAATAAACTTTATTTACTACTAACTATTGGAAAAATAACCCTAAACACATAGAATATGTATTTGTCAGTTTAAGATAGTATTTAAGTGAAAATTATTTCCTACTGATAATGACAAAATTATTATCGAAATATGCATGCAGAGATATACTATTCATTTCATCGCTATTTGCCAAATAAGAAACTTGTCTTATCTTGTCGATAAACGGAATAGTCTACCTGAGCCTAGCCATGAAAACAAGCCACGGTATGTTTTGAGATTTTCTATTTGGCAAATAGCGATGAAATAAACTATGCAATGATATTGTTTCCACGTGTATGTATCTTACATATGTATAGTTTATTTGCTTACAATTATCTGATCTTTTACATTACTTTATGAAAACTTTGCATTAAAAAAACAGCATTCAAGGCTGATTCAATTGCTGTGCGATTAACGGTAATGGATACCATTACATCAGTCCCTTTTCTATGCATGAAAGAAACTCCTATCTCAATTAAGTTATTTACAACAAAACAGCGCAATTCGAGTCACGCGCTCTTTTGCTATTTGCCTATTTCCTTATTACGAACCGGGAGTTGACTAGATAAAATTTAGTGGCGAAACTAGGGGAGATTCTTGTAATTAAAGCCAGCTCTAAACCAAAGCTTAACAATCCACTATTAAAGTGAACTGAATACTTATTCCCCGGGTTTTATGGGACCGTTTCTTGTGCTCGATTGGATCCGTTCTTACACTTACAGAAACCGCTATAGCTCCAATCTAATAAAAATACTCTTAAAATGACCCCTAAGAACATAATCATTAAATCTGATGAGTAATTCGATTAAACGGTATTAAAAACTAGTCGAAAATGAAAACGTGCATGCAATAAAATGAACATTTTAAGTCATGAGCCTCTTTATGGCATGCACAGAAAAATACAGTAAATTATATATAAAATAATATAAACGTACAATAATAACTATTATTTTAAGTAACATATTGTAGCTCAAATCATCAATTTAAAAAAAATGTGTGTATGTCAAAATATCGCACATTAGAACTAATAATGACAAAAAACAATTCAAGTCAAATGTCTAAGTCCACTATCCATTCGATAGTATAATGGTCGTAGCAGTGGCGGCGCTAGCATTATTTTGCGGTTGGGGGAAAACAGGCAAGAAATATCTAGGGTGGGCGAGGGCGTTAAATATATTATTTTATGTGTGAATGTGATATAGTGATGTTATAAGAGATTAGGCAACTGGTTGAGCGAAAATGATTTTGCGTGGGCGCTCGCCCACCCCTGACGCCGCCACTGGATTGTAGAAATAGATATAGTATCAAATTGCTGCAATAAACTCCAGGAATTATATTATCGCGATTCAAAATGTCGATATTATTCAGACATAATTATTAATTAATTGCACCATTTATATAAAACTAATTACCTACTTTACTTGTACTTGTATACTGAATATACTAATTATATTATTTTAATTGGACTCTTACCTCATATATTTGAGATACTGAATATCTGAATCAGAGAAATGTTCTATTAATTTTTCATTACATTGAATATCTATTAATTTATAGACTATTGTTTATTCCACTATATAACTAGTCTAGGGATTTTCATACTTTTTATTCTGATAGAAGCACAAAGAAGTTTTATTTACATTTCGATCATATAGTAATTTACTTCCTTTCTCTAAGACCTGAGGTTAAAGATGCAAGGGGTAACCATAGAGACGAGGACACGCATACCCACGTTTAAGAAGAGATACCAAACTCCCCTGGTTGAACTGGGGATCCAATCATATACTTATGCCCCCAATTCTGGTCCTAATGCGTTATCCTAAATCACAGTACAAATGAAACTCTAGCTACTACCTCTATAAAGTAATATGATAAGTCCCATCGTAGCCGACCTATCTTGGGGATGGAAGTTAAAGGACTCACAAACAATAATTACTTATTCTGCAGCCGAACATATATTATTCGTAGCAGTAATTTTTACTGCGTGATTTCTTGTAATATAATGTGGTGAATTAAATTTTAATCAAGTTCACCCTTTTCATAAAAACATTTCTATTATTATCTATAATTCATTCTTAAATATATCGTCTTAAATCTCAATTTCTGACTAATAACTGATTATAGTGTTCTTATCCACTACTTCTTGTTCACTAATGTTAGCTGCTTCAAATATCTAATGTTTGACTCATTTGATCAGTTCTTGCGTCTTTCTCTGACAAATTTATATTTTCCTCCTCCCATCCCAAAGCATCCCAAAATTCATTGTTATTAATTATTTCTTTTAATAGTTTTCTAGTCAAGAGCTGTTCCATATTATAGTTAAATTCTACGCTTCCCAATTTGTATCCGTATAATATTTTAATGATTTATAAGAATGACTCTTGAAGAATATACATATGTTTCTGACAAAAATCATTAGCACAGCAAAAGAGCCGTCTTCAGATGGAATAATAGTAAGAAAACTGATACATCACTATCTAATATCTCTTCTACTGAATAACGCTTGTTACCTCTCCCTTAATTCGTGTAACCTCCTGAATCATCCCTCAGTTATTCCTATATTAAATTTGAATTCATTATGTGATGAATTAATTTAACTAGTTAGAGAAACAATTCCCGGTTTATAAACGTTGTAAAATATGGAAACATCCATTGTCATGGGAGCTAATATCTATAGAATAACAATTCATATGGTTTTTTGTAAATATTGTGATATAGTGCCGACTTCATGGGGTATGGAGTTGTCATAGAAATGAGGAATTTTCATGTTCTCCTGAACAAATTCACCTTCATAATACAACTATGATACCAGTACCAAAAGCTATTACGAAGATTATATACGTCTATGCTCTACTCTTTGGCGATGAGCAGTTTGTGACAGTTTCTCTCCACTCTCTAGTCAAATCAGACCTGATTTTACTCAAGTATCGGTACAGAGACATCCAACTTTCATTCACCGCTAACTTCTGCCATACATATTGTGGATGTCTTCTTAATACCACAAATTTAAACAGCTTGTTGATACTAAAATATCCCTGGCTATGTATAATGTACAATTGCGCAGTAAAGATTTTCAGTTAGAAGAAAATTTCGCGGATATCCATCTCAAATTTCAAATTTATATTTCTTTGTCGCCTGGAAGGATTTTATACCACAAAAACGTGTTAATCATATCTCCCCTCTTCTGGATCATTTTATTATAAGGAGGAAAACTCACACTACTACCCACACGAGTACCAATGGAATATTATTAAATAAGTTGACTTATAAAAGTAAATACAAAAAACCCTCCCCTTTTTCTCGCCTACCTCACTGGAACCGCTTTCGCATTACTTCAGTGAGGCAGTTGGTCTAGGGCTTCCTGTTCGTCATCGGTCCTCCCTTTCTTTACTTTCTACGATATGTCTAATCGTTTTATATGCCCGTTTCAATGTACTTTCTCCTGATACAAGATCTGCCATGATGTTATGAGCACTAAACGGTGTTCCACTTTCGCTGGCATAGGTTTCCCTTCAGGTTCTCCATCTCGGGCATACAAATAGCGTGTGCTCCGCGTCGTCTGGGTCCCCACAGTACCTGCACTTGAAGGTCTCACATCTGTGTCGCTCGTACAGGTACTTTCTGAAACACCCATGCCCTGAGAGGGTTTGTGTAAGATGGCAGTCTACTTCTCCGTATTGCCTCTCGGTCCGTAGCGAGATGTTGGGGATCAGGTAGTGCGTCCATCGCCCGTACCTTCCTTCCCTCCACCTATCCTGCCACCTGGTACCAGTCACCACAGAAAGAACGTTTCCATATTCACAACATCTTAATTTATTGCCTTTTGCCAAGCTCGCTCAACAGTACGTCGTCCAGTGCTTAGGTTAGTTACTCTGTTTACTTTTCTCAATACAATACAATTTAAACGTTTCTGCTTTCCGCTTTGCAAATTTTCTTTTATTGTCCCGCAACTGGTCACGACAAAAATTCATTTTTAATTTTTCTATAAATTTTCTTTCACGCTCCGAAAAAGCTTACACAGTCAAGTTAACTATAAAACACACACAATCACAACAGATTAAAATACGACAAAACGCAACGTTGCCATGTCTTTACTCTAGAGTTTCAACTCTAATAAACGTGTATGTGTATGTATTCGTATACAAGCAGTGTCTGAGTATAAAGTACACTCTCTGAACAAAAATAATGAACACTAGACTAGCGATATTCCACATATTATACGTTTACCGGCACATTTACTTTTGGATCAGATGGTACCAGAGAAACTACCTTAAGTAAATATTGTCATTGAGAAAATATAAATTCTCTCTTCTAAAAACTTAAAGGAGCATATTTTTAGTTTTTATTCAAGCTTTATTCAAGCGTATTTTGGAACATCCGCTCCCTTTGTCATAGTGATATTCGAAGTGCACGTTTGCGTATAACTTGATTATCCTTCATACGTAACCATTATTATAATACAATAACGTATTTTGTCGTAACAATAGGCTATGTTTCCGGGAGAGACTAGCGCCAGTTTCTACTGTCATGTTACATAAATCGACGAAATATAAACGAATATTCAGGCATAAAGCTTCCGAGCTGTCAATATATTTATGAGCAACTGAAGATTGATAGACTGACAGTCGCTATTTAACACGCAGCCCCAGGATGTTTGTGTATTATTTGTGTCTTATCTTTAACTATTCACGTATTGTTGAACGTGTTGTATCTTATCATGTATGCCAAGTTCGCAGCTCCAACTTTATTTCCCAAATATCGATTGTGCGCTTCAAATGCACGGAAATAAATATATTTTATGAAGGGAATTTACATAAATATGTTTTAGTACTGTTTCGCTTTGCGCTTTCCGAGATGTTAAGATAAGTACGAAGTTTTCCTGCCACAAACCTGTTTTATTCATGTGTATTCTTGCACTTATGTCGGAAATAATATAGCGTTGCAGAAGATTTTCACGAGAAATACACATCCTCCTAAGAAGCGCATTAAAATATTACATTAACCCAAATTATAATATAATTATGCTGCTAACTTTTTACATTGTTTTCAACATATATTATTCATGAGCAGGCATTTGAGAGTTGTATGCATTGGGAAATGTACGATTATTGTCAAACAAATTTTCCTCTATAAAACCACTAAAATTTCGTAAAATAGTTTAAAACAGTTTCGCCTGTGGGCGAGCGCTGCATACCATTGGTTCTTCATGTGGGGGCATGAATTTTTTTTTTCAACGAACGTTTCGTTTATCAAATCCACAAGTCTTATATATTCTAAAATAATAATATTCATAAAACTTCATTACAAAATTTCGTTATAAAATTTTTATTAGATCGTAAACTAGGTATGATAATTCACTGTCTTTTAATTTCTAAACAGTTTTATAACAGTCCATATTTTCAATGACTCTGAGACATAATTGAGGTTCAATGTCGTTAATGTGCCGAATTATCTCATCCTTTAGCTCTTGAATTATTCTTGGCTTATTGAGGTACACTTTTTCTTTTAAATATCCCCAAAGAAAGAAGTCCAACGGTGTCAAATCACATGATCGTGGCGGCCAATTAACATCGCCACGACGTGAGATAACACGGCCATTGAATTTCTCGCGCAAAAGTGCCATTGTTTCGTTGGCTGTGTGGCAAGTGGCACCATCCTGTTGGAACCACATATCGTCCAGGTCCATATCTTCAATTTCTGGCCACAAGAAGTCCGTTATCATCTCGCGATAGCGAGCACCTTTCACGGTAACTGCTTGGCCGACCTCATTTTCGAAGAAGTACGGCCCGATGACGCCGCCAGCCCATAAATCACACCAAACAGTTACTCTTTGTGGATGCATCGGCTTTTCAACAATCACTCGTGGATTCTCATTTGCCCAAATGCGGCAATTCTGCTTGTTAACGAATCCACTGAGGTGAAAGTGTGCCTCGTCGCTGAAGATGATTTTCTTTGCAAAGTCACCATTCACTTCTGTCTGTTCAACCAACCATTCGGCGTATTGAGGACGCTTGAAATGGTTAGTAGGCTTCAGCTCTTGAGTCAATTGAACCTTGTAAGCGTGTAAATTCAAATCTTTATTCAAAATTCGCATCAGTGATGTTCGTGAGATGTTCAATTGTTGGGCACGACGACGAGTCGAGGTTGACGGCTCTTCTGCTACACTATCGCGAACAACAGCAATGTTTTCCGCAGAACGAACTGGGCGAGCATGCACAGGTGTTTTCACATTTCCTACAGACCCGGTTTGCTGAAATTTGCGCACAATTCTCCCGATTGTGGACACATTTGGTCGGTTATGCTGACCAAAAAAGTCACGAAGTGCACGAAATGCATTTTGATTTGAACGCCCATTTTCGTAAAAGGCTTCAACAATCTTAACGCACTGTTCAATTGTGTACCTCTCCATGGTTGAATTTGTCAAACACTGAAACAAAGAAATGTCAAATTAAGTTGGGCAAAAAACTTGACGTTAAGGTGTGACTCACAATTAACATCGTGCATTATGGTTGGACCATCCTTTATGATGTATCCTACGATGAAGCGAAAGTGATCTGTAAAAGTATGTGATAAACCCTTAATCTACCGGTCCAAATCCGACTGTACACGTCACGTGAAATTCTGTGCAACATCAACATGGGAAATAGGGCGTACCTTTGCAAACTCAATTTACATAGGTTTGATTCATTGTTGATGATAGCCTGTAATATTTCTATTGTAAGAAATGGCCACGTTAAATAAAAGAAAGATATGGATTTTAACACATTAAAACAAGTTTGTAATGATTCTGCTAACAACGATAGTGCTTCTACAGATCCATTAAGCGAGTGAAAAGGGTATTTTATTATTTTATGTATGTTCGTATTACATCCGTAGATGTCGAATGTCCGTTCTCCAAATGTAAGATCATATTTTCACCACAGCGAGCATAATTTTCTCAGATAAATATGGAATTTTACCTGATACTCTAAGATATTTACAGATCGTCTCAAGTTTGTGATGATAAGATAATGCTAGTTCATGACGCTACTTAATAGGGTAAGTGCATACATTATTATATTTACTTGTAATAGTTTAGTGCCTTTGTTTCTAATTACTTTGTATTATTATTGTATTGTATTATATTGTATTATATTGTATTGTATTGTATTGTATTGTATTATTATTGTAGGATGCGTACACCTATGGCGTGCAACACATTTACCACAACCTTACTGATGAATGATAAATAAAATGTTAAATGGATGAATCTACCAGATTGCCGTTCAAATTACTACAAAAATATTTGTGTCTAGATGGAAGTCAAAAGAGTGTTTAACGAAAACGATTTCTTGATAATAGTGAGAGAGTATTAATATTTATATTTCTCCTACGCAATTTTATCAGCCGCTCACCATAGCCTATTGTTATCCACTCTGGATTTACAATTATGTCATCTATTGCATGTAAATAAACACAGATATACATAGAAACAACGAATATATACTCGTAAATGTAAACAAAGATACACAATAAGAATTGTTATTCTATGTAAACAAGATTTTTTCAATGCATACTCAACATAAGGTTGGTATTGTGCAAGGGGATGTTTTCTTCGTCTGACTCGATGTATCCTACGGGTGCTTTTCTCTCTCATCTAAATGGGATGACATGCTTTTTATCAGTTTTGATCGCAACACTCTGTCGATTACACATGTCAAGTATAGCCCTGATCTACCGCTAGAACTACGAGTATATCCATTTCATTTAATTCTCTGTAAGACTAACAGTGAAAATGGTGAATTATGTTATGAGAATACCACTCCCTGGCGTACGCTTGTAGTCTTGTATCAGATAGGATGTTTGTCCATATTGTCTTACTGATTTGATAACATTTGTTTGTGCGAATTCTGTTTTTGATTAGATAAGGTGTAATCAACTTCACGGTAGCTGTCGGTACTTCATGTTAAGTACTTTAATTGGTGATCCGTCGGGCCCAACTCTGTGGAGTGCCTTAGGTATGTTCAGAAAAACATCACCAGAGCCGTAACGTGTGGTTTAAACCTTTGCCGATGTATTCGACTAATCTCAGGTTATATTTTATTTGTAGATTGGTGGAGTACGACGTTGTTTCCCACAGTGTTTCCAAATCCCGAATTTGCGGCCAAAAGTTCCTAAATCGATGGTCATTATTCCATTTTTTTTTTCATAGTATGTTGTAGAAGGAACTTTGGGACATTATAATTCCGAAGGATATGTTTCCAGGTATACTTTCTGAGGCAAGGGATCAGTTAGAAAACTGAGGTCGTAGCAGCTGCACGTTTAGCGCACTCATTACCTTGCCCCGCCGCGCCGGCAGAGCAATATTTTTAAGTGTGTAGTTCAGTATCCAGTAAGTTTTTTACCAAAAAATCGTTAATAAAGGTACGTACATTATATGTAAATGTTTTCATTACAAAAATTCGTTATTTTTATGTTAAGAATGGCATTTGGAATGTGACCCTGTAAAATCGCGTTTTTATCGAGTCTTGGCAATATTCGCTTCAGTTTCAGTTTCGATTTCCGTCGATTTCCGCCGCAATCTTATATTTATCATAAAGTGGAAGATCTAGGCTTTGGATCGGTTACAAATTTGGCTGCTCTTTGGTGCTCTAACACGAGTGAAAACCGTGTTAGTTTTGTCGCGCGCAGTCTGAAAATTTCGGCGTTTGAAGCGGCAGACGATTAGGGCGGCGCATGTCATAAAAGGTTCATACCTGGCCTTTTCAATGCTTATTCTCTCGGGGTGAATTATTACCGTAAATAATTGTTCATTTTTTATTAAAAATCAGTATTTATGCCAAATAATTTACTACGTATTGTATTTGAATATTTCAAAGGAAATGGCATAATCTGATTATTTTTAAGCTTTTTTCAGATCATTGACAAAAGATGTCGATTATAAATGAAATTGTTCTCACGAGTAGACAATATTTCTTAAGACAGAGGAAATTTCAACTGCAAAATTTTCCAATATAAAATACAAACTATCGAAGAAGCCTTGAATTTGAAAGAAAATACCTCATTTAGACTCTCTGAGGGAAGAATTTCACGAGAAACCACTATGAAAGATGTATTCCATTTTCTCCTGGCATCTTCAGATTCTTTAATAACTGGAATGCGAAAACTTAGTATTAAGGAGAAAACTTTAGCAAAGAAGCAATACAATTACTTATTTCAGCAGGATTATCATATTTTTCGTCGGATGAATTTGACTGGGAGTGCTCAGAAGTACCCTCCACGAGCCACAATAGTTAATTCATTATATTAAGTAATGTAATTAATAACTTATCAATGTATGTCATTTAATAAACAATAAAAATGTATTGTTGCTTAAAAACTTTACTTTGCTATCTATTTGTACCAGTAGAATGATTTTTTTTAGTTAAAACATTTTTAACATGTCCGCCATTTTGAAATTTCAAAATGCAATTTCACATTTGAAATCACTGTTTATAAACAAATTCAGTACACTGAACCGTTCTTGTTATAAACAATTTTTAAATAAATGTGGCGGCCATTTTGAGTCCACCATTTTGAATTTAAAAAAACAAATTGCATTTTTGAAATCAGCGACACGGAAAACCATCGTGTCCAAACTGTCATCAAATTCGGATAACCAAAAGTACTTTTGGCTACGAAATCAGGACTTGGAAACACTGAGCGGGCGATGTTTAGTAGACGATTTATTTGACACGGATGATGTTCAGTGTCTCCGCTTCATTCTATAGTCTGTTACTCTGTTGAGAGGTATCCGTTCTGTTATATTCTTTGCTTTACTCAGTACTGGAAGTAGGTTTATCGGTCTATACTTTCAAGAACATACTTTTATCTGACTTAGGAATAAACATAACGTCATAGTCTTTTATAACATTAACTAAGTTTTCCACAAAATACCAAAACACTATACACTACACTCGACGCGCGTTTCTCCAAGAAAGTTGGCTATAGCTCAGCGAATCCTGACCGTCACGGTTACGGCTCACCGAACTTTAACCGTTACGGTTGTGGCTCACTGAACTACGACCGTCACGGCTGCGGCTCATCGAACCACGACCGTCACGGCCGCGGCTCAGTGAGTCGTGAGTAACTAGCCAATAGAGCGGGCTACGTGGAATAGGCCCTCTGGCACTATTCACACTATTTTTACATTTTTCAGCTTCTAAACTTTCAAATGCATCTGCTGTCTTGAATTTGTTACATTCCTAATTAATCTTAAGTTGCTAATATCTATCTTATGGTTGTTCTCAAAGGCATGTTGCGCAACACTATACTTATCTATTCTACCATATTTGAGATGCGCCATGTGCTCTTCAGTTTGAATAGATCATCTGGTATGTCCAACTTACCTTTGACTACAGTCGTTACAGCTGATATCGTAAATCCCCGACCTATCATTTGTGTTAATTTTATCTTTTGGATTGCCTAAAAGTTCTTTTCATTTATTTTTTGACGAATGAACTACCGTCATTCCCATATCTTTAAAAATCTTACTAATACCGCGAGTGAATCGAGGATCGTAGGGAATAGATACATATTTTTCTGGACGTTCTGTTTCAGTTTGAAAGGTCGAGAAATTTCGAAGTATTTATTTATATCTACGTTTCCTAATCATTTCCTAATCAACTGTATCAATAGAATATTCATTACACTCAGCTATATCCTTGATTAATGCTTTTTATTTTTCAAAGCTCTCCTTATTGAGAGGGAAACTTAGTAGGCGATGGACTTAGTAGGCGAAAATTGAGGCTCGCTATTTTGTGTTGAACACAATGGTGGGAATTATTAGGGATATATCTGAGAGTACTGATACGTCTGTATATATATATATATATATATATATATATATATATATATATATATATATATATATATATATATATATATATATATATATATATATATCGAATTCCAACTTATTTTCGCTATTTATAATAACTAATTCATCTAAAAATGGCAGTTGCTCATTAGTTTCAACTTCGTATGTGAATTTTACTGACGCGAAACGGTTATTTAATTTGGAAACGAAATTATCAATGTTCATAACTTTTGTGTTAAATACTGCGAATATGTCATCCACATACCTAAGCCAAAGCCTAGGGAAGTAATACATTTCTTATTTTGCTTCTGTTTCAAATCTATTCATGAAGAGATTGGCAATGAACGGTGACAATGAGTTACCCATGGCTGTCCCTTCATTGTGTTCAACACCTACATAAGCATAAGATTAGTTTTAATCATCTCCAGATGATGTAAACTTTGTTGGAGAAACACGCGTCGAGTGTGGTATATAGTGTTTTGGTGTTTTGTGGAAAACTCAGTTACTGTTGTCTTCACACCAAAGGTTCCTCTGCTCCAGGATAGTCTTTTATGTTATTTGGATAACGTATAAGTGAAAAACTGATAAAGGAAACTTTGAAAACAATAAAAACGAAAGAATTTCTGAAAGATTTACGCAGGTATTAATATTTAAGATATTTAAATTCTGCATTAAATATTCGTATTGTGCAGCCGTTTGGAAAATCACGTCAATAGAAGTATCTTAGCCGACTCCGCACTGTAACGCATTATCGCGAGTCTCCTCTTAAAATTCTTTTAATGTACGCCTTCCCATTATTCTAATCATCTCCTTACCGACGACTGTAGGCTTTTTAATCTCGAAATGAACTCTTCACTCTTTTAATATTCCTAGGATTACTTAACCGCCTGTTTCTGCCTGCCGGTCTCTTATCTTTGCCAGACTTCCTAATTCTTTAAAGTTTCAGGGTAGTACACGAATTGTTCTTAGCCACCCTTAACGACTTTCGACCTGCCTGTCGTCCAAACTTTAATCGCGTGCGTTTAATTAGACGACAATTCTTACTGCGGAGCTCAACAGTTAAGCTGTTGATTGGACGTTTGGGGATACGAAGCGAGAATGGATCGTGTGTTAGTTAGGGAACAGGTAATGGATATATATTTTTTCAGTCTCACTGTCTGTAAAGTATTAAGGGAGTATCTTTCAATAGTTAACAATAATAATTATTGATTTGCAACAACTACATCTTTAAGGAGACATTGTTTTTTAAACGCTTATCTTTTATATTTTTGCAACCTCATACTCCTTGTAAAAGGATTTCCCAAAATTCCTTTGTTTACGAGAAATATCAAATAAGCTTCACTTATGTATGTTGTTTCAAAGGTTTAAATATTGAAATAAATCTATTCTCGCATCAAAAAATTTGTTTTCATGTTTTTCAATGTGACGTGAATTTTTGATCAATTTATATATTTGAGAAGGTATTCTAAATCGAATAAAACATGAAGAATTTAGTTTCACAATTGTTCTCGAACGTTATCATCATCATCATGAGGTCATCAGTCCTAAGACTGGCTGGACGCTGACTTCCAGCTTCTCCTATTTTGTGCTAACCTACGGATTTCGTTAATTGTGCTACAACCTACATCCCTTACAATTTGTGAGCAGTAGTCTAATCTAGGCCTACCTCCGCCTTTCTTCACTCCTATTTCTGCCTCCAAAATATCGCGGATTATAACCCCATGTCTCAGCAAGTGGCCTACCATTCTATCTCTTCTCTTCTTTAAGTTTTTCCACATACTCATTTTCTCGTCGACTTTCTCTAATACTTTTTCGTTTCTAACCCTATCAGTCCACGGTATTTTCATCATTCTTCGGTAACACCACATCTCAGATGCTTCTAATTTCTTACTTACCCTACCGTCCAGGTTTCGCAACCATATAGTGCAGTGCTCCATACATATGTTTTCAAAAATCGCTTCCTTGTTTCTAAGTTTATTACCCCCGAGCATAAAAGTGCTTTCTTTTTGTTAAAAGCCATTCGACCCTGCGCTATTCTTTGTTTTATATCTTTATCGCTTCTTCCATCCCAATTTATTTTCCTTCCGAAATAAGTGAAGCCTTTAACATCCTCCAATTTTTCATTATTGATTTGTACCTTCGTTTTTGCTCTGCTCTCACGCCCTCTGCACACTAACACTTTAGTTTTGTTTTTATCCACCCTCATTCCGTATTCCTCTGTCAACACTGCCTCCATTTCGTTCAACGCTGATTCCAATTCCTCCTTACTAGATGCTAATACTGCTATATCATCCGCGAATCTCAGCATTTTTAGTTTCTGTCCCTACTTTAACCCCGAAATCCACTCTATCTTTTACCACATTAATCGCCTCTTCGATGTACAGATTAAAAATTAGTGATGATAGCGTACATATTTGTCTTACTCCTTTCCTAATACCTACTTCCCTTCTTTCCCCTTCTACTTCTATAACAGCAATTTGCTCTTTGTATAGATTGTGTACCACTCTCCTACCTCTATACTTCATTCCCGCGCTCTTTAGTATCTCGAACATTTTTTCCCATCTTACATTATCAAAAGCTTTTTCTAAATCTACAAATCCTATATAAGCGTTATTTCCTCTTTCTATTGTTTTCTCTAACATTACTCTTAGCGCCAGAATAGCTTCGCGAGTTCCCCTATTTCGCCTAAACCCGAATTGGTCTTCTCCTAGTATTTCCTCCGCTCTATTTTCCATCCTCTTCTGCACTATTCTGGTTAAGATTTTTGACGCGTGGGAAGTTAAGCTGATCGTTCTAAAGTTCTCGCATTTATGGGCTCTTCTCTTTTTTGGTATCATAAACTTATCATAAAGAATAAAAAATAATCTCTGAAAAAATCACCGGTTTCTAATGATTATTATGAAGATTATGAACTGTTATTTTTTTCTGAGTATAGCCTTTATATGCCTCTATGATATGTCCAAATTGAATTCAAATCGGTTAAGCCTTTTTTGAGAAGAAAATATTTCCTGATTTTTTGTTTTCTTCGATTTATTCGAAAATCAATATAGATAGAAGTCTGAAACTTGCAGAAAGATGATGCCAGATATCCCTCAGGGGCCGATTCACTATGCTTTTCGTTCTATGGCCATTTATTGGAAAATGCTGTATTTTTTGTTATGCCCATGTTAAGTCGTTAATTTGTCAACTAAGAACCAGAGATTTTCCAAACTCAAGCTTCCTATATTGACCTCTTACGCTCGAATTTCTTGTTGACCAAACTACCAAATTTGCAGACAATTACATGCTGTTAAACTATCTATCTATGTATTATAAACTACCTTATATATTTAAAATTTCGTTATAAAAATCTATCTTTTTATTAAAAATTGATCTGTTTCTCATTAATCCCTAAAACCACTTCAGGTATAATTTTATTCCATTCCAAGTGATGTTCACACTGTATACTTTTCAATGACTTTAATTTTGTGGTTAGGTTTTTATAAACAATGAATAAATTAAATTAATTTTTTTCTAAGTTCTCTAGTCTGCTAATCTTTAAGTAGTCCAGGATAGAAAATAACAAACTTTTATATAATTAACACAATGACGTCGTAAAGAAAATCAGAAAAGACATTATATACTTTCCCACTTTCTATATAAACTCATTGTCAGATACACTTTCACAAGCCGCAATAAATAACACAATGCCGCGTATACTCCAGCACTTCAATATATATGTTTGGAGAAACTTTTATTTACACATGTTTTGGCAAACTTACAATAAACTCTGTCAGGGGCCAAGACCCAGAGGTGTCATTCGAAGATTTACAACTTTGTCTGAAAAAAGGACAAACTTTTCTATCTTCGGCAAGTCACCCTCCTAAACTTTTCCGTTTCACTTCTTTCTTATCGTTAACACGCAAAATGTCTCAATTCGTCTTACAAAGGACATTTATATGTATTGGAATGGAAGTGATTAGAACCTAATGCTATAAATCAGGGTTGTTCTTTTCCGCGCGGAACGTGGGATGTGCCGGGATAAATGTATAATGCGGATAAATATATAATAATCTTGCGATATGGAATATTCAGTTTATTGAGATTTATGTGCTTCATTTGAATCATTACACACGCGAAGGGATTTGATTTATTTTTCTTCTTTATGTCCAATTTAAACTTTTATATTCAATGCGATAAAGTGAATGACACTGAAGTAATGTGATTTACCTGTGGAAATAATTGGAAACGTTCTCATTTGCAAAGTGACTAGCAATGAATTAATTGACTAAGCCAACAAGATATTTTATTTAGTGTATTGTAACTATATGTGCTCTATTAAAATATTGTTCCGATCTAGTCTAAGGCTAATGAGTAACTTATTTCTAATTTATGTAGTGTACAAGAAAAAGTGCCATACTTGTTAGAAGTGGCTAAGAATTCATCAATGGGTGACTCTTAGAATTGAAGTAATTTAGTATAATAGAAGTTGTCTAATCATTATCCTTTTATGCATGAGACTTTCTCATATATTGACATATAATATTTCTTTGTTACTCTTCGAACAACTATAACTGGTATTTGAAGATTCACCGAAATGGTATATATATATATATATATATATATATATATATATATATATATATATATATATATATATATATATATATATATATATATATATATATACATATATATATATATACGAGTACCCTGTCACTCTTTGTCACGTAAAGTATAACAGCGTGGGTTGAACTAGCAATATTTTGAGGTATTATTCCTGTTGTTCTGTTCAGTAACCTCCAGCTTTGGGCTTAGGTTTAGTTTAAGCAAAATTCTGGTTTATATTTGACTCACTTTCGTACTCATACGTGGATGGCTATCATCTCTGCCAGGAATGCTGTGGCATAACTTCCTAATGGAATCTACTACTCTTCTATTATGCCCGTATAATTCAGCCCCAGTTTTCCCTCGGCCCTGGAGTCATTCGTGAACCAGATGTCCCTGGCCAGGAGGGCTTTTGCGTTTCTCCAGCCCTCTCTACAGAATAGTAACGTCCATAAAAACAATTAAAAACTTCAGCGTATAACGGAGACATTAAAAGATAGGTATAGAAATATGTGCGTACGTATCTACATAACGTGCCGAGTAGTATTTTAAAATATTACATATGACATAATATTCAGATAAGCCTGATTAAATTTGCTTATATCAGAAAAATGTTATGTTTAGCTGAAAATATGTAGTGGTGTTAATTAAATGAAGTAAGGTAATAAGGTAAGTAACAATGTACCAAAATCCGTATAACATAATTATTTATCCACGTACTGTTACTTATTTAGAGAATATAGTTCCTATGTTTAATCCAGCTGAATTTTGTCAAGCAAAGAAGTATGCTCAGCTGTCTTCCTAGATGTTTCACAGACTTTGGTAAAGTATGGCATGATGGCTTAAAATATAAACTGAATATGCTACTCCCATACCAATATTCAGAGCTACTCATACATTTCTGAAAGATTCTTCATTGTCAAACAAGACGAAGCATACTTGGAATTGAAAGAAATCAAAGCAGGAGTCCCACAGGGAAGCGCTGTAGGACCCATATTGTATTTGATTTACACAAGTGATGTACCACAGCTGGAATAAGTTACCATAACTACCTTTGTAGACGTTACTGATACTTAACGATAGATAAAAAGCATGAAGAAGCAGTAAATAAACTACATCAGTTAACTAAATCAATAATTATACCGAAAGATGGTTGGTGTATTAAACTGAATGAAACTAAATGAGTCCATATAAATTTCACAAATAAAAACGAGCATCTAATTTCAATCAGCATAAATAATACCTAAATCCCTTATTCCAACACGGCGCAATATCTGGGTATTACACTAGACGCAAGACCACTTTAAAAGGTCTATGGAAGGTCCATGTTAAAAATAAAAGGAATAAGCTGGACATAAGATTCAAAAAAATGTACTGGTTACTTGATAGACACTCCAGCGTATCAACATACAATAAAATACTTCTGTATAAACAAGTTTTCAAACCAGTATGGACATACGGCATACAACAATATTTTAATAATCCAGAGGTTCCACAATAAAGTGCCGAGGAACATCGTTATTGCACCATGGTATGTCAGAAACATTGACCTCTATTGTGACCTTCAGATGGATACTGTGGGGCAAACAATTGCCAAATTGTCAATGAATCATGAACAGCGACTCCACCAACACGGGAACGTCGAGGCTATCCAGCTCCTCGATAACTCTAATATCACAAAAATACTCAAGAAAGTAAATCCTTTTGAGTTGGCCAAGTGATTATTAGTTAGTGAAAAGCAGAATATTGTGCAGTTGTGATACACATTAATATTAGTGTAGTTAACTTACTATAAATGAAGAAACATTAGTGAATAAATTCTTAGATTTAAGTTTTCAATTAAGTACCAATTAAGTTAGAACCAAACTACTCATTGATCGACTCAACAATTAGATTGTTTATATTAAATTAAATTAAATAGAAATTTAGAAATTGAAAATTGGTCTTAACAAATTTTGCATATTAGAACTATTATTTAAGGCATAAAAGTGTAAATTGCTAAATATTAACAATAATAAGTATATAGAGATACATATGAAAAAAATTATTATATTCCAGAGTATTTATTGATGCAAATATCGAGCCTGAAAAACCTAAATTACATAAATATTGAAGTTCAAAGATAATTTTGTAATTAAAAATTATTAAATTAATATGAATGTCAAAAGATGACTTAAGCTGTATACACAAATGCTTAAAAGATATAAAAATAATATGATAAAATAAGGGTAAAATTACAAATATAACCTATAAAATTGTAATTATAAACAAGAATAAATAATGTAAGTTAGACTATAAGGATAAACAGTGCAAACATAAAACATAGTGATTATTAAAAGAAAGTGCGACAAATAAACATGCGTAAGGGACATTACAAATTAGGTCGTATCTAAGGAAAATAAAAGAAAGTTGTTTCTAAAGGAGTCAAAAATCAATAATTGGAGACGCCACGTCGTTCGAGGGAAGCTCCTCCATAAAAAGAAGAAAAAAAGGTATAAATCAGTATAAAGCAAGGAATTATACTATAAAACATACCTCAAGACATAGTAGAACATATTTTCCCAATAGTTATGAAGTTTTCACTCACAAGATCTACCACTGAAGAAATTCCCGATAGCGGAGCTCTACAAGAAGTAGACGGGTCCAAAACGACTAGAAAGGTACCTAAAATTAAAATATAATTAAATAATAGAATAGAAACTTTGATACAAAAGAAAAAAAAATTAACATAACCTAAAAAGGTAATTAGAAATAACAGATACTTGACCTGCCTAGAAAAGGATAATTAAATTAATAATCAAAAACATTAATAAAATTACTGTTCATTAATAAAACTATATAGACTGCTTTTTAAAACAGTGAGTTAATTTTAAGAAACCTAGTAGAACAGTTATAGATAATAATCCACAGATATTATTAGCACAGATTTATTAGTTAAGTGAAGATGTAAGAAAATATTTTAATCTAAGAATATAAATTTGTAAATATGTTAAAAAGTATGCAACACTCTATACTTACCTATGGTACAGAGACTATTATTAAACGTTTCTTATATTTTCTATCTAATCTTTGAAATCAATAAATGTTATATAATTTAAATATAATTTATTTAAATAATATGTTCTTTGATAAGTATATATGGCCACCGTTCAATTCCTTGAGCCGACTACTAAGGTAAGAGTAACTCATGCCCTCTAAGAATTAACAAATATAAAAACTAATAATATTTAAAAATTAAATTATAATAGCTAGCCGAGCAAACCCAAAATATATTCAAGTAGAATTCATTATAAAAATAATACTAGGAAGTCACTCATGTTCTCTAATAGTTTCAAGCATTAAAATTTACAATTAATAATTATTAAAAATATAATTATATAATTAACATAAATATAAATAAAGTTCATAAATGTTAATTATTATAAAACAAATGGCGCCCAACGTGGGGCGTTTCAAAAAAATTATTCTTTATATAATCATTTTTATTTGATCATTAGTTTTCCTTAATAACACCCGACATCTTATTTGGCATTTCCATGTATACATTACATGCACATCACGTATCAAACCATACCCGCATGAAGGTGAGCCACAGGACATAAACTAATGGTTGTTACTTCCAAATCTAAACCGCCTGGATCATTTTTCATCCAGACACTGCCATAATAAAAATATATCACCAAATCATCCGCCTCGTCAGCTTGCATTGTTCACTTGAACAATGAAAACGTAAGGCTGTCAATAATACGCCCACTCCGAAACAGTGTTTGCTTGTTTAGTTTAAGTTATTGTAAACACTCCGTAAGGCATACATACCCTCTGTTGAATACGAACGAGTAATTTCATCGTGTCAATAAAGATTAAAAAGATTAATAGTATGATGCGGTGAAAATCAACTACGATAATAACAATAAGTTGCTCAAATATAACAGCGATTACAGGGCCGGCTTATGATTTTTCCGTTCATAGGCTACTATATTATAGCCCTCCCTTCCACTACAAAACTTTTAAAATGCTAAAATGCTTAAAAGAATAGAAATGGAATGAATAGTTAAACAAGTAGGTAACATGGTTATGGTTATTTATGATCAAGTATTAAAAATGATGTTTTATTTTGTGAGTGGGGAACTACACATCATTTTGGTAATTCTATAGAACACCCCCTTCTGGATTTTCGCGTTTTTTTTTTATGGACGTGTTGTAGGTTGCTATAGGAACAGTTCTTCACAAACGAAACTTTGCGCAAATTAATAATAACCCATCTAGCTAACGGGAGGTGGGAGCGAATAGGGGTGCTGGGTGGGGTAAGGAAGGTGTATTGAGGAATGTTAATTTTGCAAAGGAACATAAAACAAATATAAATTTTTGAAAATATTCAAAATATAGGGGTAGTTTTTAAGGGTTGAAGGTGGTCAATTTACATCCTTATTTCAAAAAATAAAATCCGTCACAGGTAGGATTCGACATGTGTCCCGGATTGGAACCGAACGACATACAGCTGTTTCTAAATTATTAGTTCTCATCAGTGCCGTACACGGTACGCCGATTCAGAATAAATGCCGAATGAAATATATGGGGTATATATCTTTATCGATACGATCTATGTCAGTAACATGTAAGTCGGAAATCGAGAAAGGAACCACCAAACCGCCAAGAGGTTATCAAGGTAGTTCCGGAATAGCAAGGCTATTACATAATCACTATAGGAAACAACTACTCTTCGGGCTAAAGTCCCGCCAGGCATTGAATTATACCTAAAAGTGATCCTCGACCCCTTTCCTTCCGGCGGTTGCTTTCTCGATTTACGACTTATATGTTACTGACGTAGATCGTATCGATAAAGATGTATACCCCATAGATTTCATTCGGCATGTGTCCTGGATCGGCGCGCGGCGTACCGTGTACTGCACTAATGAGAACTAATAAGTTCGAAACATGCTGTATACCATTCGGTTCCAATCCGGGACAAATGTCGAATCCTACCTGGAGGGTTTTATTTTGTGAAACCTTATCTGATCGTGCAGAAACACAAGAAAGGGGTCGAGAATTGCTTTTAGGTATAATTCAATGCCTAAACTACTTTGATAACTGCTTGGCGGTTTGGTGGTTCATTTCTCGATTTCCGACTTAAATGTTACTTACATCCTTATTAACAAATCACTCAAAGTTGGTTTAATATTACAGATAATATAATTATTAATTAGGCAGCTGAAAAAAAATGTTATCTTCAGTTAAGGGAATGATTAAAATTATTTGTCCTTTTGATACTAATCTTGAACATAAATAAATATATTCGGCTATTATCACTTTCACAATATTTTAGCACAAACTGTTTAGATAGTGTAGCGATGTCTTTTGGGATCTTTTGATAGCTCTTTAACTTCGGTGCTATCTATCCTCGTTTATGACATACTCGTATTTCAGTTCATAATTTTTACATATCTAAAAGATGTGGTAAGTAGTTCAAGTTTTTTGTGTCACATTTAATTTACATAACATTATTTATATAATCAAATGATGTAACACCATATCTGGTACTTAGATTTAATTGCATAGTGACCGTTTTTATGTGGTTATTTTTTTGGTACTGTTTATTGGACGATCAATTTGTGATATACACACCCTGTATACGTAACTTAACGATCATTGGAAAAATATATACGCCTGTTTTTTTCCTGTAATAAGCAAAAAATAGTCACTGTCAATTCATAAATAATGAGTAATTGCCAATTATATATTTCTTACAGACACCATAAAAACGTCTTCCAGTAAAATGTTTTTTACATCTATAAATTCTAACGAAAAATATTATTGGAAGACTATATTTATCTGTCGCTAAATAGAAATTCAACTTCAAACTTAACGTGTTTCAACGTAGTAAGTATATAATTAATTACGCATATAAGTATAATAAGGTGTAAAGTTAAAAATTCACTTCAAATCACACAAAAATTCAATTCCCGTTTCTTATATAGTAGTCTAGAAAGAAATCTACAAATTGAAGACCTTCATTTTATGAAAAAAATTATATATGCGAAGAATTATAAATGATTAATTAACTAGGTATACTTTAACTATAACTAGGCTATAAATTAACCCGTACCCATCACTTATCTATTGAAAGGTGATATCTTTGTAGGAATATATTTTGTATTTCCTCAGATGTGAGCCTCATCTGTCAAAGGTATACTCGGTTACACTGCACTGACGAGACCCAAATAAGTTCGAAACCGGTCTGCAGTTAGCGATATCCTGAGATAGGTGACACTTTGCATCTTCCTTGTGGTTTTGGAACAATTTTAACCACTGTATTTTAGTGCTAACTCTGTTAGACAAATAAGGCAAATTTTGTCATATAATTCAGCGCTCGGCGATTGGCATAGAGCCAAGAGAATAGCTATTTTGGCCTGATTTGTTTAGTTATTATTATATAAGGAATTTGCATATAGGGTGCAGTACAATAATCTCCTTATTTCAGTAGTAGTAGTTGCAAAAAAGCAGTATCTTTTTTGCTACTGACTCATTACTTGTTTATTTATAGTGTATGTTGGTTACCTTTTGTACTTGTTTTGTGAAGAATTTCGTAAAAAATGAGTAACATTGCGATTATTATGTGTACGTTAGCCCGATATCCTCGAACCGTCTCTGATCTTTATTTCATGTACGACTTGCTTTATTACAATAATACTTAGTAGTAGGGAAAACACGATAAAGAAGTTTTGCGAAAACTATTATTTAACTAAAATCCTTCTAATGATTATCATATTTACCAGTCACTTAAAATTGTTAAAACATCGGTTAAATAATATAATATTAATATTTAATAATTTTCAGTTATGGGTATACAATTACTACTAAATCAAGGCTGTTATAAATATTCACGAGATGCAAGTATGCATCAAACTTTTTTCTCGCTGCAGCGCTAGCGATGTGATTGCCTGTTGGATAAAATGTATTCCCATGATTTATTTATTTTCCTTCGGGCAATTATCCCATTCATAGAACGAATATTGCGGCAAAGTGCTTGCGGAATATAATATTAGCACATAGGAATGTTACGAGATGTAATATTTTCTATCGTCAGCTTTACTCCTAGCTTTACTACTCGTCGGTTCACTTTCTCAAATTCTGTGAGAAAGAAAATATATTTTGTTATAAAATTTATATATGTACATTATAATAGTGTCTTTTTGTATTTAAAGGTGTCAGTAATGAATGAAGAATTTATTGAATAAATACATAATAGCTTATTCCCTGCAGGGTAGAGTATTCCTGTCGTTTCTATCCTTGGACTGTTATAGAATTAACTTAAAATAAATTTTTCTATCTATTTATGTTTAAATTTTGCAATATACACTTGAGAAATATACATTAAATAATAAGTTTCCGTAAAATATAGCCAATAATGAATACATTTTTCTAGAGTAAAAATAAAAAAGTAGAATGAAAAGAGCTCTCGATCCGACAGTAGTCTTCTACTGACATTTTCTGTCGATATCTTCTATTGAACAAGATAATAGTTCACTCTAAAATTAAGTCATTATTACATGTATATTTTAGGGCAGCATATCGAATGACAATGAACCAGTTGATGAGAATGTTTTGACACACATATAATATATGGTGCATTACCATGTTGTTAATTCAGGTTAAATTACATCTGAATATTTCGCAGTAAGATATCTTCTATTAAGGATAAACTAAATGTGGTTATTCTATTATTAAGTAGAGGTTTCGCTTCACATATTAGCTGATAATGAATGAACTTTAAAAATAAAAGAAGGCGTAGATCTAGTATAGAATGTTTAGTTATATCCTTAACTAAAGAAACACTACCCGTGACAATTGTCAAAGCTACTGCTGTTAATATATCAATATTGTAATTAACACATTGGACTAAACATATTGTTTATTGTCATATTCTCATCAAGTTTAATTTGGGAATAAAGTGAATTGGCTTTCTTATAGGAATGTTGAATTTTACCTCTAATTTGTTTAAATATAGCAATCTCTTGATTACTATAATTTTGTTTGGATAGACTACGACCCAAACTAAATTAGTTTGCTTTTATCAGAGAGCGGAATTTCGACTAAGGATGTGGAATATTACCACCATGTCATCATGTTTCAAGTCAAGTGAATTATTGATCATATAACATGAAGTAATATAAAAGACATCAACTGTATATATATATATATATATATATATATATATATATATATATATATATATATATATATATATAACGTAGATCATCAATTATGGTTATTTTATGAAGTATATAGAATCTTATGAAGTATACAGTGCTATTCAAAAGTCCCCTCCCCCCCTCTTATCTTTGGAACGATTATACATAAACTAGTGAAGTTTGGTAACTGAATATTAAGGGTTGTAAACTTCCCTACTAGTGATAATAGATGACGTATGCGTCAAAGATGACGTCACAAGGTCATTGTGACCAATAATTTTAAATGGAACCCTATGGCAAGCGACACCTCTTTTAAAAGGTATCGAAAAAACCTATTCAATGATACTAATATTGTGTCTGTTTACCGCAGTTTTGACAACTGGCTTTCAAAAACCGCAAAGCTGTGATGAATTAAATCAGTTAATAATAAAATTTAAAATTCAAGCACCGCCACTGGATAGTTGGATAGTAAATAATCTGACGTTTTTGCAAGTCTCCCCAATTTGATGTTTTTTTAGCTGTCAAAGTTTTTATACATTTAATAATTTGTGTATTGTTGATCGAACGTTTAACTGTTTTAGTACCTTGTGGTAATTTTAAAATATTTGTACATTCAATAATTTGTTAAACTGTTGTGAGCTGAACATTTAAGCGCTTCAAGAAGAGAAATGGTACGTGTTTTAGGTGATAAAGTAGCAGCGATCCTAATACTTGGTGAAAGTGGAGAAAATATTCATGCAGCAGAACGCATTTTTAATGAAAGGTTTCCCGATCGCCCAGTTTCGAGGACTTATTTGAGAGAGCTTCTTCGTAAGTTTAAAACAACGGGTAGTATTAATGATGCAAAACGATCTGGCAGACCACAAATTTCTGATATACTGGCAGAAGTAATAGTAAATCCTACTTCTTCAACAACTCAAGTTGCATCAACCTGTGAAATCAGTCAAAGTACAGTGCACAGGGTGTTGAAAGAAAACAAATTTCACCCATACAAATTAAAAATGGTTCATCAACTCTCAGACGACGATCCAGACCGAAGACTGCAATTTTGTGAAAATATGGAGACTAAAATTAACCAACAGCCAGACTATGTCAAAACAATTTGTTTTAGTGACGAAAGTACTTTCTATCTAAATGGAAATGTAAATACACAAAACGTGAGATATTGGAGTGACGCAAATCCTCACATGTTTCGTGAAATACATACTCAGTATCCCGAGAAGGTCAATGTTTGGGCAGGTATACTGGGAAACCACGTCGTTGGGCCTGTTTTTTTAAATACCAACTTAACCGGTGAGGTGTATCTGCAGATGTTGCAAAATGCAATAGAACCGTTAATCCTTGAAATTTTGGAAGATAATCAAGATGAATTCGACATTTTGGAAATAACATTCCAACAGGATGGTGCTCCTCCACACTATTACGGTGCAGTAAGACGGTATTTGGATGAAGCATATCCTGGTAGATGGATTGGACGACGAGGTTCAATGGAATGGCCGCCTCGATCACCGGACCTCACACCTTTAGATTTTTTACAGTGGGGGTATCTTAAATCGAGGGTTTACGCCACTCAGCCTGACAATATTGATGTTTTAAAACAACGTATTGTTACAGAATGTACGGCTATTTCCACAGACACATTTGAAAAAGTACGAGAAGAGTTTCGCAATAGGATGTTTACTGTCAGGAAGTAGATGGAGCTCACTTCGAACAATTACTATAAGTAGGTACTGATTCTTGAATCTGTAATTAAAATTATTACCCAAGTTTACTGATTACTGATTTAATCCATCACAACTACCATAAATACAAACAATATTAGTATCATTGAATACGTTTTTTCGATACCTAATCAGTTGGGGCTAAAAGATTTGCCGTATGAGAAGCAGTTTGTTTCTGAGGTTCAGCTAGCTGTTTTTTCCCGTCATCGTCCAGAGTCTGGCCGCGGTAGCTTCGGTGCATCCCGTCACTTGGTGAATGTGGTATCTCCATGTCAACGACTTGTCAATGACAACTCCAAGGTACTTGGTCTTATCCCGCCATTTAATGTCCTCGCCGTTGAAGCTCACATATCCTTCCGGGGTTTCCCGCGTCTTCTTGAAAAGGACCACCCTGCTTTTCTTTGCATTGATGGCTACTTTCAACTTGTTGCACCAGTCGGCTAGTTCGTCCGCAGCACGCTGCAGGTACGTCATTACCATGCGCGCTCTCCTCGACTTCGCGACGATCGCCGTGTCGTCAGCGTACAGCGCAGTGGACGTGCGCTCTGTCCTTGGCAGGTCTGACGTGAAGATGATGAAGAGGTGAGACGATAGTACCGCACCCTGCTGTACTCCGGCTTCGGTGGTCCTGTAGTCCGATACAGAGGTCCTTACTCTGGCCCGAAATCGCCTTCTTGTCAAGTAGGACTTGATCAGTTTCACCTTGTATACGAAAGATGTGTTTCAAATCCCTATGACTGTGATTGATGTATATGAAAAAAAAATATTAAGGTGATCACCAATTTATGTCAACTGACAAAACTCCAGTAAGTAATGGATCAAATTATGATGTATTTACACATCATTCTTTTATTGTCACGTTTCGGTACTTTACAAAATGAGACACCGAGGACTGTGTATTAAATAACTTAACTACTATTGAAAACACAATGTAAGATATACTGTTGTCTTTAATCATAATCTATCATCCTCTGACGTCTTTATATTTTTACAAGAAACGTACACAAAGGTATTAAATTGTCGTCTCCCCTGGCAAATAATGTTTGGGAAACTAAAACTGGCGTTTCTTGGTGATTGTTTTAGTTTGAAAGTTTTTCAATGTGTTATAAATAGAATGTTATTGCACAATGTAAATTTTTGTTTTAATATATGCTATGATATTTCGTAATTATAAGCATTGTGTTAGATTTAATGGAAATGTTTGTGATGGAGATCAGAAACACTAACACAAGCAATTTTGTGTCTAATTGAAATTGCCTAATTTGGCAAATATATCAACTATTGACTATTTCAATTTCATTTACGAACATTCTTTATTTATATAAAACGTATGCCATGCATAAACAATTTTTTTAATCGATGAAATGACAATGCACCAGAATAAACTTTGCGTTAAATAAGAAAATAAATAATTTGTTCCTAGTAAAAGAGCATTATCTTTGTGGGATAGGTTCTGTTACTAGTAGAAGAAGTTACGAACAGTTAGCAACAGCAATTAGTTAACAACTATACAGATAACTACAGGCAGATAATTGTAACTTAATATTAAAGTTAACAAATTGTAAATATAGGTATATACTAACTCTAAAATAAATCATTATTAGCACATAATTAATAAATTGTAGTTATATGCAAAGTAAAATAGGTGCTTGTGTATAGTAAATATATAAAATTATAGCTGTCTATGTAAATCTCCATCTCTCGACAGTTTAAAAAACAATCCAAATTGACATAAAACTTTATATCATCAATATAATGCAAAGTTTTACTTCGAAACTGTCGAAAGATGGCGCTTGTTATGCTCTACTGTGGTAGAGCGTACAGACGTCTACAATATGCGAGCCTCGTCAAAGGTATACTCACTTACAACACACCGACAAGACTCAAGATAAGGTCGAAGCCGATCTGCATTTAGTGATATCCTGAGACAGAAGACGCTCTGCATCCTCCTTGTACTTTTGGAGCAATTTAAATCACGGTATTTTAGTGCTAACTGTATTAGACAGGATACGGCAAATTTCGCCATATAATTTAACGCTCGTCGTCGGCGTGTAGCCAAGAGAATAGCTGTTTTGGCCTAATTTGTTTAGTCCTTATTGTATAAGGCATTTAAAGATGGTTTGGATATCTCCCCACTTCAGTAGTTTGTCAAAAGTATTAAATCTTGAGTTAAAAATAAATATCCAAATTCATTAACACCTTATATGATGAGGAAGTCAACATATATAACACTATAAAACGTATTTTAAGAATACCGTTCATTATTAAATTGCTATGAAATTATGTCTCGTGTGGGCTTTTAATATAATCAGTTTATTTGGCATTCACAGCCAAGGAAAAGAATACCAGAGAGGGGTTAATTTATAACGCCGGCCGGGGGCGTTGTAACTGTTGAACATTTAAACTTAACGCCAGCAGCTGCGTTCGTGTGTCCAATGTTATTGTAAAGGGCATTCGCGTCAAGTGCTTGAATTTACATTACAAATTTACGAAGCATGGATGTTTACCATTTAACAACTGGGCGCATAGCTTAGAATAAATTTCGAGCGAGCGGCTAAAAGGGAACTTCTAATACGGCATAACCAGAGCATGGCACGTCGAAAGTAAACAACGGATCGACTAACTAAATCCGTATGAATATGCCTGTGGCAACTTGGTTAGAGAAATATTAAATACATGAAGGTAATGTGAATAAAGTACATCTTATAAAAAAAGCGAATTATCCAAATCTGGATTATTCCAGAAGGAAGGTATGAAACTAAAATTTCTTGTTCTTTTCGCTTTTCAGAAAGAAAAAAAAAAGAAATATAAAACAGCGAAGGTTGGTCACGGAATGAGGATTAAGATCTCTTGTGATAATGCCCGAATTTTATTATTTTTGTTACACAGCGCTCTATTAGTAATACTATAGGATCTATCGTAACGTTCTTAAAAACAAATTCAAAACCCAGATTTTATGTTCTTTGTCACTGTTGAAACGTGAGGCAATATGGCTGTTCGTGATTTCTGATTCACAAACACCACCACTCCACCAACACTACTATAAATTTTTGAAAAAATCCATTTTTTATTAGCTTATAATATTTTTTAACCTTTTAGTATACGGGGCAAAAAAAATGTTTCCCAAAAGATATATATTTTTTGAAATCTCCCTTTCTTTTCTAAGCGCGTCGGATTGCTCCAAAACGACACCTGCATCAAATAACTTCCTGCCGAGAAAATACAGTCTAGGTACTGGGTTAGTCACCTAAAATTGACCACCCTTTATTTCTCTTAATTTCAATCGCATCGAAAAATTCAAACAAGGATTTTACATGATTTTTTATAAATTTTTTGAATATTTAAACAAATTTTCAAAAACTCTGCAAATTGAAAGGGGGCATCTCATTACAAAAATATATAATTGTTGTATCTTGGTAAGTATAGTTCTTGAGATAGTCATACAAATATATAGTCACATCACAGGAATAAGTTTGTCATAAGACCATAAATCAGGAGAGCTATGTTTTTGAGATATAACGATACATCTTGTTTTTTAAGAAAAAAAGTATGAAAATTCTTTGATGCGGCAACACATAATAATTATAATAAACAAATAAACCTTTATTAAAATGACAACAACAAAGTTTAAAGAACACAAAACATAAATAACGAAATAATGATAAAAAAAAACAATGCGCAACAATAAATAACATAAAACCAATGAACTTTATTAAAATTAAACATATATATATATATATATATATATATATATATATATATATATATATATATATATATATATATATATATATATATATATATATATATATATATATATGTTCTCCACGTATCCTCCGTTTCTATCAAGGCACAGTTGGCATTTTTTAATAAATTCATTTCTAACGTTTTCAAATAACTGAACATTTTGCCGCAAATTTCCTATTTCTTGACTGTCCTTCAACTCATCCAAGTTATTATATACCGAATTTTCGTATATGTTTTGTTTTAGTGTTTCCCACAGAAAGAAGTCCAAAGGACTCAAGTCTGGGCTATTAGCAGGCCAATGTATAGGACCGTATCTTCCTATGCAAAATAGATATTTGTCATTTAAATATTCCGTTACGGTCCGTACAGAGTGTGGAGGAGCACCATCCTGTTGCCAAATAACATAATTCCTGGTTGCAAGGGGAATATTATCTAAATAGTTCTCTACTTCACCCCGAAGAATATTCAAATACTGAACTGCATTCAAGGACCCATTAATGAATACGGGACCCGCAATTGTACTTTGATGAATACCGCACCACACATTTACTGTATTATATCCTTGGGTTTTTATCTTTTTTATAATATGTGGATTTGCGGGCGCCCAATAATGTGAATTTTTCCTATTAAAAAGTCCAGCCGTTGAAAAGCTACTTTCATCGGTTCAAAATAAGTTTTTAAAAAAGTTATTATCGTTTTCTGCTCTCTCAATCATCTCTTCAAAAAGCTCTTCTGTCGGCAAAGTTATTTTCAGTTAAAATCTGAACTTGCAAAATACTATAAGGGTTTTATTTGTGACGTTTTAATATACGTCTTATACTTGCTTGAGAAATATTAAATTCTTCTGCAGCAGCGTTAGTAGATTTATTGGGGTGTTCGGTAAAAAAAAGTAAAACGTCCATTTCCCTATCTTCTCCTGTTTTGGGCTTCTTTCTTTCTCGTTTCTTATCTTTTAAGGATTCGCTGTCCCCAAACTTGAGATAAATATTAGAGAAAGTGTTCTTGGAGGGAACGCGTCTTTTAGGATATTCTCTTGTATATTCTCTTTTAGCTATATATTTGTTTTTATTGCTGGTTAAGTAAATTTCTAATATTTCTTTCCTTTCGACTAATGAATATCTCATATCAATATATTAAATATATTAACTAGTGTATTAAAACTTAACTTAAAGCGTATTAATAATATAACAATCGAACATAAGTCAAACATAACATAACTGTCAAACGAAGCATTATTGTTTCTTTAAATCGTTTCGGTTCATAGCTCTCCTGATTTATGGTCTTATGCGAAACTTATTCCTGTGATGTGACTATATATTTGTATGAATATCTCAAGAACTATACTTACCAAGATACAACAATTATATATTTTTGTGATCAGAAAATTGTGGGTAACTTTTTTAAGTAAAGAAATATAGGGTGTTCCATTAAAAAAAAAAAAATAAAAAAATGTTCGCCTCCTTACAATTTGCAGTTTTTGAAAATTTGTTTAAATATTCAAAAAATTTATAAAAAATCATGTAAAATCCTTGTTTGATTTTTTCGGTTCGATTGAAATTAAGAGAAATAAAGGGGGTTCAATTTTAGGTGAAAAACCCGGTACATCTACCTAACCTATTTATGTTTCGCGACGATGATGTATAACAAAGTAATATAAATGTATATTCTGTACCTGTCATTTTTCATTTATTATCTGCTTATTATTTACTATAAAATAACATAGTCTTTATCATCGCCAGATTTATTAAAATTAATAAGTATTATATATCTAAAAAATATGTTAAATTTTGAAAAATTCACTGGAGGCTTTTATTGGGTATATAGTTAAGTGATGTTTTGTATTTGTCATTCTCATTGTCCACTTAATAATAATAATAATGTAATGTAATCAACGAGTGTTTAAAAGAAGAAATTTTTCCAAAATACACAAAATTGAAAACAAGTAACAGAAGTGCAGCTGCAATACAAGGATGTAAAGTAGGAATGAGGAAATGGTTAACACATGAGAAAAGAATACAATACAGTAAAAGGGACATCTATAATGTATATATTAAGGTAATACACTGTGAGATAGCTTATAGACTAGATAACATTAGTTTTTGACACATTAGATTCCAATGTATGAACACAAATTAATAACTTGATTCACAAGAAATATATTAAACAAAAACGAAAAATTAACAAATAGTTAAAAAATAAAGAATTAGATTTCAGAAACAAAGTCGGACAAATTCACAGAACATCAATTCTTTAGTGGGTTTATAAATTTATCAAATACAAGTTTCACAAACCGAGAAATTTCAACATTAGAAAAACTTTTCAAAAACAATATTCATCCAAAAATTAATCAAATAAATTTAGAGTATTTAGGAGTCGAAACAGAAACAGCTCTATCAAATATATCCACTAACATAGTAGACAAACATTTAACTGCTAATATTATTAAAGAAAGTTTTAAAAAAGATAATACAGTTTTCCACAACCAAGATCATAATACTACAAAAACAATTAAAAATAAAATAGCAAACAATGATTTAATTTTTACAAAAGTAGATAAGGGTAATATAGTTATTGCTATAAACAAAATTGATTACATAGAAAAAACAAATTCCTTTTTAGAAATAGGACAATATAATAAACTAAATAAATACCCTACAAATCGTTACCGAAGAGAAATTATATCCATAATTGAGAATTCTGCAGGTATTATTAAACTTTCTGAAAAATTTAATTAATGAAAATGAACCCTCAACCACCGAAATTATATTCACTTATAAAATTACATAAAGAAAATTTTCCTATAAGACCAGTAGTCTTTATTTATTAAAGATAATTTATCTTTAATAAGATTAATTAAAGATAAGGATTTATTTTTAATAAGATTAATTAAAGATAAGAATTTATTTTTAATAAGATTAATTAAAGATAAACCGAATACCAAAAATTATTCAGGAGTCTATAAGCTGACTTGTGGTACTTGCCCTAAGGTATATATAGGACAAACAGGAATAAACTTCAACATGTGAATAGCAGAGCACAATAGGAGTTTTAATAATATTAAAAGAGATTCAACATAAGCAGACCATACCAGAATTTGAAATTGTACATGTAGAGAAGAAAGGCTTAAAATTAAATTTATTAGAATCGTTAGAAATTAATAACGCAAAGAAATCTGATATCATAATAAATGATCAAATAGAAACAAACTCGTCCCCGTTATTAAATTTATTTTATTTCTACATGCTATCCAAGAATCGTGTTTAAAATTTACAGATAACATCCGCTGACATTTTATAATTTAATTCCAATAGTTTAGTAGTAAAAAATCCCATAGTAATAAACCTAGAATTACCCTAGTTATATAAACGCAGTTCCACAATGTAAAATTTAGTCTATTTACTCAACATCTGAAGAAGCCACTGTGTTGGCGAAACAATTGTTATGTTTAGCAAATAAAAAGTGAAAATCTAACCAGCAAAGGTTTTAATTTTGTATAATAATGTAATGTGCTTACTTATTATGAATAATGAACTTAATAGTTGCGTAAATTTTTTTGTGCGTAGTTACCGTTATTATTTCATTAACAATATTTAAATTGCAATTTTTATTTTCAGTAAGCATTAAATCTCCACCTATAAGAATTATTAGTAAATATTGAAAGTCGAGTCAGTTTATTACTTATTTATATACTTCATCATCATAATTAGGTCATCAGTCCTAAGACTGGTTGGACGCTAACCTCCAGCTTCTCCTATCTTGTGCTAACCTACGCATTTCGCTAATTGTGCTACAACCTACATCCCTTACTATTTGCGAGCAGTAGTCTAATCTAGGCCTACCTCTGCCTTTCTTCACTCCTATTTCTGCCTCCAAAATATCGCGGACTATTCCCCCATGTCTCAGCAAGTGGCCTACCATTCTATCTCTTCTCTTCTTTAAGTTTTTCCACATACTCCTTTTCTCGCCGACTTTCTCCAATACTTCTTCGTTTCTAACCCTATCAGTCCATGGTATTTTCATCATTCTTCGGTAACACCACATCTCAAAAGCTTCTAATTTCTTCCTACTTGCTTCCCCTACCGTCCAGGTTTCGCAGCCGTAAAGTGCCGTGCTCCATACATATGTTTTCAAAAATCTCTTCCTTGTTTCTAAGTTTATTACCCCCGAGCATAAAAGTGCTTTCTTTTTGTTAAAAGCTACTCGACCCTGCGCTATTCTTTGTTTTATGTCTTTATCGCTTCTTCCATCCCAATTTATTTTACTTCCTAAATAAGTGAAGTCTTTAACTTCCTCCAATCTTTCATTATTAATTTGTACTTTCGATTTATTATATTTATATACTTATGTATATATAAATATAATATGAAAATAATATAAATAAAGTCTATTTTATAAATCTACCGTTACAAATAAAGATTATTGTAGAAGTACGGCATAAAAATAAAATTTTCTGTTGGAAAAATTATAAAAAAAAAGAAAAAACTGCTGAGTAACTAATTGGTAAATAAGAATTAACATCTCAAGTAATATGTCCATATAACTTCACGTTTGCTATACAAGACCTTACTGTTAATGCTAGGGTGAATCATTCTCAAAAATATACTCAAACCCCGAATTTTCGTATATTAAATTGTTTGACAAAATAGAATGTTTTTACGTAATGTTTACGAAATGTTATTAGTACTTACGCAAACATTTATGAATATTTTTATGTCATTCGGTTTAGCACATAAATGAAAAAATACTGTCAGATGTGGGGTTCGAACCCACGCTCCCTTTCGGGAACCAGAGCTTAAATCTGGCGCCTTAGACCGCTCGGCCAATCTGACTGAATACAAATTTATCAGATAAGGTATCTCTATACATATTATTGCACCATGTTGTGAAGTCATATATTAAATATTTTAATTAATAATCACATAATTAAATGCACACCTTTTATGAAAAAATTGCTTTTAAAATATTAATTTAATCCAAATTATGACAAGTTATTCCATTACATTTAAATAAATCAATATTACACAATATTACGAAATTATATATTTTCTTGTCAGTACTAATAATGTAAATAGTTCATTAATATATATAATTTATGTAAAAATTTCATTTAAAATAATATCAATTTATAACGAATATATTTGTAAATTGGGACAAATTTGGCACCGAATTCATGAAATAGTCATTTCTTCAAATCATATGTCCTGTATAAAGTTCAGTATTCCTCACAATGTTTTCCCTTCCTTTTTCCTAAAAGTTCAAAATATGAACAGTATCTCCATAAAAAAATAATCAACCACGGAAAATAGAAATACCAAAGACATAATGATTCGCTGATTATGATAAGTATGAAATAAGCTACGGATTAATTTAATGCGTAGTTTAATTAAAGTTTAATAATGACAATAGTAAGATAAAAGAATAAGCGCCGCAGTCTATAAACCTCACTAAATTTCTTCAAAATATACAACTGGAAAAACAAATACTAAATACTGTAATAAAAATAAGATAAATAAGCAACTGTACCAAGATTAGATATGTGTAAATAAAGTATATTGCTTTACTTTCATAGTATCTATAGATTAACAACACAAGGGAATAAGGTTTCTCGGAGCAAATGAATGACAAACATTGACAAAATATTGGCAGAGATTTTTTATTATATTATTCTGTTATTCTGTGCAAAATTTTATGTATGTAGATAAATATAAGAAAATACTTAATTCAGTTTTCAAGATTTTAGGTATTCAATTTATGTATTCTATGTATATTTAATGTGTATTATACTATTTGTTAGCAAGTTACCCAGCAAACTATTTTAAATAAATGGCGGAGGTGCCAATGTCATTTAAACATATTTAGGTCTTCTTGAATTATTTCTAGTTTAGTAAGCAATTTATTATTTAATAATTCCAAAAAAAAACAGTTCCGTCCCGAGCGTATTCTTTTTTTTAGTATACATTAGTGCTATGTTAACCAACACTGAGATTCAAATTTGAATGGGAACTGTCAGTCATTCTTGCTTAAGACTCAGATATTTTGATGGTGAGATGGTGATCTGAAGTTTGTTAAGCATCTATAATGAACTTGCGTTTGATTCGCCGATTTTCTAAAATATGAAGTGGGCAACGAAATTGATTTTTAAGTTTTCCACTATTTACACCTGTTTAGTGGCTTTTTTATTACGCGACCCAGTTATTTATAGTGGTATGTGGGGTAGAATTATTCCACTTGTAAACATTATTTGCTTAATAACCAATCTGGGAAAGATTTATATCAAATATTCTATTAAAACTTCAACGCCATTGGAAAGATATACCTACGCTACGCAAAACAATTTCTATTTCACTCCTTCTTTGTATTGCTATAAATTGATATTGTATTAAATGCAATATTTACATTAATTATATATATACTAATTATTTGCATTATTAATAATCACAATCGAAAAATAAAATTTCATAATAGTGTATAATATTTATTTATTTAATTTTAAAGTTGTTCACTTGTACTTATACACTATTCCCCCTAACAATAACTGATTTCTCTACATCTGAGGGTAAAATATCACATGAATCTCATTTTATAAAATTACAAAAAATTCATAAAATTCAACAATAAGTAAATAGAGGGACACTATTTTGACATTTTGGAAATAATGGTTAATAATATATAAACAAATCAATCGGTCTCAAAGCAACAAAGAGTTTTCGTTTACTAATTTCACATGAAATGGAAGTAAGTAAAATATCAGTGTTACTACATTGCAAATTTTCAATTTCGAATATTTAAGGCCCTTAAGAGACGCTAGTAGATAAAATTGTGTATGCAGTTCATATCACAAATGGTCATTATAGTAATATATTGAGATAACACGGTGTGTTATGAAACTCGACTAATTCACAGCTAGTACCATAACAATCGCTGTTATGATCCCTATAACATGAATTACTATCTTGCTATTCTTGGTTCTGATCCGTCACCATCACCTAAGTAACATGGGAACAGTAAAAATATATCTAAATAAAATTAATTATAGCGATATAGTAAAATTTTTTTTAAATACTTTGAGTGCCTTCCGCCTCCGCCTTCGCCATTTATCTAAAAATGGTTGCCAGGTAAACTATGTTTAAAACGGTGGCGGACTTGGCGCAGTCATTCCAATGTGTTTACTTAAATATTTTCTCATGTTATGTCTTCCTGTATTAATTCACGACCATTACACATAATAGGTTAGGAAGCATTACACAACGACACTAAAGAAATAATTCAAGAAAACCTAAACGTTTTTAAATGACATTGGCACCTCCGCCATTTAGTTAAAAATTGTTTACCCAATGACTAGGTAATTTACTAGATGGGATAATACATAATATGCAATATACATAGACACTTAAATTGGATACCAAAAAATTCGGAAAATGAACTGAATATTTTCTTGTATTTATGTATGTTTTAAAAGTTTGCAGTAATACAATAAGATAATAAATTTTTTTTCTGTTTTCACATCTATTTTTTTAAACTAAGGTTATTCTTTAGTGCTATTGATCTATAGTTATAATGAGAATAAAACAATAAACTTTATTTAAATATATCTAAGCTTGGCATATTGTCGTGTAGTTATAATTATTATTATTATTATTATTATTATTATTGATTTTTTTATTGATTTATTGATGTAGTAATTATTATTATTATTATTATTACTATTATTAATATCATTAATTTTTTATCCTATTAAAATTAACCAAACTATTTAGCAGCATATTTCCTATAAAATAAAAGTAGAAAACATTCAATATCTAATTAAATAAGCCATAGGAATTAAATTAATAAGTAAATTCAACATTATTTCTAAATTATTTTTATTCATTATTAACATTCCGCATAGCAGAAATTTATCATGTAAAGCATATACAGGATGTCAAGTTTCATATTTCAATTATAACTCATAACCGCGCTATACAAATGCGCAAGTAAACAAACTGTTCAATTCAATCTATAAGGATAATGCTGAATAAGTAATTAGGAATCATATAAATACCGTAAATTATTAGATCAGGGGGAGTCGAGCAGTCGATCCGTCGATCTACACCGCCGATCTCTCCCTCAACATGGCTTACTGGTAAGAATTATTTTATTTTATATTATAATTATTATTTGTTTAACATTTTTGTCTGTTTTATTGATCATGCGACGTGTGTAGTAATAAATGTTTTCATCATTCACTTTAAATAATTATTAATAAATGTTTTATTATTTATTTTATCTAATTATTTTTCTTGTACTTCGGTACGAGAAACCTCTCCAAGCCGAGTACCCCCTTAACGGCCGAGTCACAGCTTACTCAATAAGCTGTGACCCTGAGTCGTAACAATATTTTGTTGTTTACATTATTTGTATTATAGTATTTAATATTCAATTTCCACCTGTGTATGTTACAGATATTTAATTGAAGAAATTTAGTGGGGTTAATAGACCACGCAGATCTATCCTCTTATTTTATCTGTATCAGATCTTTCCGTAAATTGTATATATTAAGCAGCTATTTGTATATATTATTAGTAATTACAATACGAAAAATAAAATTTCGTATTATTGTGTAATCTTTATTTATTGAAATAGAATGGAATATGGAAGAAGTTATGGTATCGGGAGTTATATCTGCTGACATTAATTTCGATAAAATTGATATTGTTCTAAATTCCACTTTTTCAAAAAAAGTGTATAGTAATCAAGTTTTATGTGTTTAGTAATGAAACATTTAAAATATTATTTCATAATATGGTGCAATATTATGTATATAAATATCTTCTTCTTCTTATACCTTCAGAGTCAAGTTGAGTGATCAGTCTAAGGCGCCAGAATTAAACTCTGGTTCTTGAAGGGGAGCGTGGGTTGGAATCCCACATCTGACAGTATTTCTTCGTGAATTTTCTAAACTCTATATTTTGAAGGTATTTCTAGATGTTCATTAAAATTTTTTAATAAATTTTTTACTTAAATGTATATACGTGGCGAAATGTGAGGAGAAATATTAATGAACGTTCAGTAACGGACTTTATAATGACCTGTAGTCTATTCCTTGATTGAAACAGTGGATAATTACATATATAAAAATATCATTTCTGAGAGATTTAAGTGCTTGTACAAATTTATAAGAAGAAGAAATTCAGATGTCTGGAAATAACATACTTTAACTACTTTCGAAATATTGTTTCATAATGTATAAACAATTTAATCGTTGTCGACGAAACAATGAGTTGCTTGCAATGTTTGCCAATTTCACATGAAATGAAACTAAATCAAATTTGTCAGTATTATTGCATTGCAAATATTTAATTTAATGCAGATAAAAAAATTATGTATGTAATTATAATTATGTATATGTGTATCGTATATGATCATTACAGTATATAGGTTAACTATATAACACTGTGGGTCATCAGGATCCGCCAATTCATGACTAGTACCATCAAGATTGTTGTTATATTTCTTACAATACAAATTACAATTTTGTTATTCTTGGTTCCAACCCGTCACCATTACCTATAACTGCTATACATGATTAGATCCCTGCAGTTATTGGAGGTTAATAAGTAAAAATCTGGTGGCAGCAAAGGTATACCTAAATAAAACTTATTATACCTACATAATATCCCAATATTAACCCTTTTGCTACGACTTTATTTTGGAAAAGCATGCCAGCATTTTACTAATGGGATATATGTGTCCGAGAAAGGCAGGTGCAACTAAATTACGACTTTTAAATTTTGATTTTTTTTTACTATAGGTCCTATTATGTATATCTTGGCACACAAAATAAAACATATTACAACATAGTATTAATTTTATTTAACACCAAAAGAAAAAATTAAACAGGGACGTCTGTGTCCCAACAGTAAGCAACACTGGGACGAACGTGTACCACCAGGAATGAAAGTATGCAATACGAACTAGGCTGTTACATATAAAAATGCAATAAAAACATTAAATTTATGTGTGAAATGTTGAAAAACAGTTATTACAAAGTGGACGATCACATCCTGTACACATGGTCCTCGTTCGTTTTTCAATTTTTCTTGATGCACAAGAATGGCATCTACGTCGAGTTTTTCTTTGAACAGGCAAATGATCTCCTACATTTACTATATTTCTCGATGAACTTGTAGGTCTTCCGGTACTACGTTTTCTAACTATCCCTGCATTTTTTCTTCCTAAATTAATTAGCGATTCAGCTAAATTTACTAAAAACGCCAGGAACGGAACGTCACGCTTGTGAGATTCTTTGAATAATATCCATGCATTTGTGGCTGCTATAAGTAAAAGTTTGTAAAACACCTTTCTCCACCACTTCTGTGATTTTCGGTCGATGTCGTACAAACCAGATAATTGATCAGAGAGATCTACCCCGCTCATATAGAAGTTATAATCTTTAATTGCTTGCGGGCATTATCAATTGTCACTGTCATTTTGGTTCCATCTTTCTGTCGCCTTTCGACACTTCCTGTCTGAGCATTGTGGCAGTTTGAGAGGACAATCACTTCTTTCGAATCTTTCCATAGGTACGCAGCCACACCCACATTGCTAAATAAAGACTGAGAGTCTCCTTTCTTCATTTTTTGTTTTTCAAATTTTGAAATATTTTTACAGTTCGACATACATGTGCCGACTGCAGCAAATTCCAAACTAGCCATCAAAGACGCGGTTGTAAAAAATCTGTCAAAGCATAATAGAACATCTGGATCCCTTATGGTCCTACATAATGTCTTGACAACCCGTTCACCTAACCCTTGGCCTAATGCACCGTCTTCATGCTCAGTGTATTTTCCGCTGTATATGTTCATGTCGTATACATAGCCGGAGCGGGAATCGCATCTTTCCCAAGTTTTGATGGCCCTCTTTATTAGTTTTAGTGGAAGATATTGCTTGAGAGCAGAGCGGCCTTTAAATTTCACCATCTCATGCTTTGGAAAGTACTGTCTGAACGAGCTTTTAGAAATGTTTGTTTCAAACATTACATTACTTCAGAAATGTAATACAGTTTTCCTGAATTTTCTGGGCGAGCAGGATAATTGTAATACATCTTAGAGGTAAGTAGAAAGAATCGATCTCTTGATATGGCAGCTTTTATTGCTTCATTCCCGAGTGATTTATTGGAAGACCAGTAATTTGCCATAGATGATACTTTGTTGTATGCCATGACGATATAACACCCAAGAACTAACATAATTTCATGCTGATCTGTTGGAGCATATGCTTTCTTGGTTTTTTCACCGAGAATTTTTAATCGCTCATTAGTGCATTGGGCAATATATATAAACAAACTTCTAGGAAACAGTTTCAAAAAACATTGGAATTCAGAAGACTGATGAGTTATATCCGAATGCAAAATGCTAGGGGTTTTCGCATTTGGTACAGTCTTTGCCGAAATAAACGAGCTACTACTCGTGGTCCAATGAATGTTTGGATTATTACAAATTTTACGTTCACTGTTGTCATCCTCGCTTTCGATCTGATTGTTATTACTCTCAAGCTCGTTATAGCTTTCAGAGCTATCATTATCGGAGCTATCATTGGTACTGGAACTATGGAGCAGTTTATGGTTTGAAATATGAATTGCCTTTCTTTTACGTGAGCATATTATTTCAAGATCACTTTCAGAAGGTTGATATTCAGAACCTGAGTCTTAGAATGGTTCACCAGCATCCGAGTCATCAGATAACCCATACTGGTCAATGTGGGCAGCTAGTTCCCTATGCTCTTCAGAGTTGAGACGCTTTCTACTGTAAAAAAAAAGAAAAAATGAAAATATTTATTTACAATATAAAAGTAGCAATAATGACACATTTTCAACTTTAAATTACTGTTAATATAAATACATTATAAAATAGTTAATCAATATACTTATAACAATAACAGTCAATATCATTATCAATCAATACATCAATAACATTCATTTAGAGACAAAAACGACATACATGTTTGATTTTAAGGGTGGGACGTGTATGTCCCGCAAAAATATATACTAATTCTTATCAAAATTTCAAATACATTCTACTCTACATTGTTGCATATATATTCACTAAAACTTACCTTGCCATATTTTCAGTTCACTTTTACACTTGAAAAAACACGAAAAACTATCAAAGTAACAAGGGCACCATGTACACCTGTTCACATATAACGGATTTACTGAAATACCTAACCTCAAAATATAAATTCTCGTGGTAGGTGGCAAGTGACAAACTATATAAATTACGACTGGGACAGTGGTCAACGTAAAAGTAGTCCTGTTTTACGTCAACAGTGATAGAAATGTTTCGTGTGGGACGTATATGTCCCTACAGCAATCTTCGTACATGCTTGTCAACAATAAATGCGTAATTTAAAAACCGATTTTTTACTGGGACATATATCACCCGTCAGTTACGAAAGGATTAAAGGCAATTGATACCCGGCGCATTCACCATTTATTTGAAAATGTAGCACCTAGTGACTCATCTTTAAATAATTGCTGGAGGCGCCGCAGTCACTCTAATGTGTTTTCTTAAATATTTTTTATATTATTTCTGCCTTTTTAACCCATGGCCATCACACAACAGGTTAGGAAGCATTATGCAATAAAGAAATAATTCAAGGAGACCGAAAATGTTAAATAACATTGGCACCTCCGCCATTTCTTTAAAACGAATTATCTTCTAACTTAGTAATAGATAGTTATAATTATTATACAAATGAAATATATACTTAAATTGAATACCTAAAATCTTGGAAATAAACTTAGTATTTTGTTGTATTTATCTATATTTTAAAAGTTTGCAATAATATAATAACAATAAAAAAATTGTGTCAATTTTAAACGCTTTGACAACATTTTATTATGAATTTTTTCCGAGAAAGTTTATTCTTTGGTGCTAATTATTTGCTGTTCCTTGAACTAATTAATAGAGATTTTTACATAAATTTTATATATTAATCAACTATTTGTATTACATATTAGTAATTACAATACGAAAAATATAATTTCACAACATTGTGTAATATTTATTTACATAAATCAAATAGAATGAAATAACATGGACGAATAACTTAAATTTCATAATACGGTGCAATATTATCGTATACTAATTTCGGTTAAATCGATATTACTTCAATTGGAACATTTCATAAAAAGTGTATAGTAATCGAGTTAAAGTACTTAGTATATATAAATAGTCATATTATTTTATAATATGGTGCAATATTATGTATTTAAACATCTTATCTAATAAATATGCATTTAGTCAGGTTGGCCGAGCGGTCTAAGGCGCCAGATTTAAGCTCTGGTTCCCGAAAGGGAGCGTGGGTTCGAATTCCACATCTGACAGTATTTTTTATGGGGCTACACTCTATGATTTAAAAATATTCAGAAGTGTCCATTAATATAAATGTTAAGTATATGTTAATGGATTCACCACGCAAATGTATGTACATAACGATATATGAGAAACATGTTCATTAACGAACTGTATGCTACTCTTTAGTCTATTCTAATTCACTAATCTTCGGCTTAGGGGTGGACCGCTTTGTTCTCGCATCTAGTCCTAGATGCAATTCACTTTTGGGAATATCCATGGATTCTTCATAGATGGATGATTCTGGATAGATGAATTTGGTCTTATGGTGGGTCCACAAGCATACTTCATGCCTCTATGGGTCTCTATGTTCTGTTGCTGATACAACTAAAATGCTAATTAATATATAAGTAATGACAATAATGCAATTATTATAATAATGTCAAATAAAAGTAAATATTACTTATTTGTAAATATTGCTTTTTATTATTATGCTCATTAAGTTTTTCACGGTTTCGAAACGAAACGAAAATTCACTAAAGTTAGATTTAGTTCCATACTGCCATCTGACTTTTCCATTAATTTAATAAAATTAGCATAAAACATTTTTGGTTATTGAAACAAAGTGATGTTCATAAGCAGTAGGTAGCAAAAAATAGAGTACCGGTTTTGAATTCACATTCGAATAAAGTGTAACACACTCTTCTGATAAAGGCAACGTTGTTATCGAAATATGCGTATGCAAGTGCATTATAAACATAGATTATGATAAAGGGGAATATAGGGAATGTATTGTGTTTATGAAAAATATACTATGCTAACTGAATATTAATATCTTCGTGTACAAACGAAGACGAATTTGATAATGCTGTTATTAGACTAATTACATTTAAGCAAATAATTGAATATTTTTCGTGTTTTTTTAATAGGTTTCTCATATAGGTATTTAAACCTAAGGATCTACCTATACGTCTATCAGATGTATGTAAGTATATTTCCCCACGTATTTTGCTTGCTGCATTTTGTACCCTATTAAAATATGCTACTCTTGGTTAAAGGTCAATTATTATTTACTGTTACTGTGGCTCTCTTTAATTTTTCTTAATTCCCGAATTTCCAAGAATTCGAGTGAAATATTTCTTCTAAACGATAAATATATAATGGTTGGTAATAGTTATCACTGATTATTGTTTCATTGCAACTGTTTTTTTTCAATATTACATTCTCATAATAGACGCTAATTTTTTGTGTTTAATATGGTCTTAAACAGTAATTTCTTGTATGTTACTGGATTTAATGTATTTTCGTTAGCATTTCAGAGACAGCGGAAAACTTCCCATAAAAGTAAAGGTTACCTTTCTTCTAAACAAACAGTAGTTATATTTTTTTACATTGTCGTAGTAGCTAAAAGTATTCTTGTTACTATTTATTTAAGGAACTGCACTTTTATAAAATCCACAAAAAGTTTATTTACATTAGAAAAAGCATCCAGTACACATGCATTATTGTAATTTTTATTATGTATATTTAAATGTATTTGTGCATATTCCATACGTGTTTAGTATCGCTTTATAGTCTTCTTGCTAAATATACCTTTTCTCTTTAATTATTAGCACTAAATTTCGAATATTCTTATATTTTTCAGTTATTTAACTTCTTGTCTGTCTTTAAAATTTTTGTGCTGTTATAATATTACCATACTATTAAAAACGATTTTCTTATCAGGTGCATAAAAATCTACGAATTTAACTTTTCGTTGAAAAATTCTATTTTTGCATCTATATTGTTTGTCACAAAAAAGTAAATATGTGTGATGAATGTTAATTAAATATATCTAATGAATACTTACGAATACTTTTACGTAATATGGTTTAGCAAATGAAAAAAAAAGTTCTGTCAGATGTGGGGTTCGAACCCACGCTCCCTTTCGGGAACCAGAGCTTAAATCTGGCGCCTTAGACCGCTCGGCCAACCTGACTTGTAGCAATTATTCCGTAGATAACAAACTTCAAACATTTCATAGCACAATATGAAATCTTATTTTAAATATTTTGTTTCTTAATAATGTACCTAAATAGTTAATTACTATATTTTAAAAAAATATTATATTTAAAATAATACAAATTAATCAAAATTAATGTCAACCAATTTAATTGTGGATACATATCCATTAGATAAATTATTTCCGTAAGTAAATAAATATTACACCATATGAAATTATATTCTTTTGTAACAAAATGACTAATAACGCACGTAGTTGATTAATATTTACAATTTATGTGAAAACTGCAATTAGATCAATATCAATTTACACTATTATAGACAAAACGTAAAATAAAAAGACTTGTGCGTAATTCATATTTTTCCATTAAGGTTAAGCTTCTAGTCAAATAATTTTGATAAAATAAAATATTTTGTAAATGGTTATTAAGTAAATAATAAAAACAGGAGACCAGTTTGCCAGGAACACTGAAATATTACACGATTCTCGACACGCGTTTCGACAATCAAGTTGGCATCATTGGGAGATGATTAAAACCATCTCCCGATTATGCCAACTTTTTTAATGAAACGTTCGTGAAGAAACGTATAATCTTTCGGTATTCGTGGAAAACTGGTCTGTTTTTGTTCCTGCATCGAAGGTTTCAGCTCTTTCCCAGGATTAAGCAAAAAATGTTTACGGATATCTCGAACATATTGCATTGGAGAAATAACAAGAAAACAAGGAACGGGTCTAAATGGTGAACAATGTATTGGGAGATCAATTTCTGTATCGACTCCGCATTTAAAGGATTGATGAATTAATTAAGCACAAGCGAATTACAGAATTATCTGTAAGGATTATACACGCAAATCTTTACAGGTAATTCTGTAATTCGCTTGTGCTTAATTAATTCATCAATCCTTTAAATGCGGAAACTTAAATGAAATGCAGCATATCTGACCTGTAGTTAAAAACCACTAACAAGAGAAGATAACCAAATATGAATTTCAAATTTAGCTAGAAAATGACATATGAGCATGGTTGAATATCACATGGTTGAAAAACCATGACATATTGTTTGTTGTAAACGATGTATAATTCAAATTGCAACAAACTATGTGTAATGCTCAAATAATTAACACCATTCTAGGTTTGAAGTTACTTAACATTAAAATCTGTTTTTGTAGCTTACATCGAGATATTAGAATAGAATAGGGATTTACCAGTTTATATAAATATCGCATGTAGTGTTTCTAATACGAAGCATTTTAAAAAGATTGGTGGAGGTAGGCAATGTCATGCCTAAGGTAAATGAAGCGATTGTAGGACTGATAATATTTAACTCCCAATTATTTATTTTTTATTATGTTACAATGAAGGCTATTCGCATTCATTTACAGCTTTGCACTCAACTTTATATAAAATTCAGTTGACAGCTTAAACTTTATGTAATATTTTTGCTACCTATATTACATTCAATAACCTTCATGTAATGTAGAACTTTGCAATTATACTTATAAAAGTGAAGCGTAGGTTAAGTAACATACTGTATACAATATTTTTATTCTAAATACATCAATTTTCTAATACCAATCCAGTTATGTATGTATTGATGATCCTTCTGGTTGACTCATGTCAGTGGAATACAAGTTGCATCCTCTATATTACGTTGTAGATATTTATAGTATCTTCGATTTTACAATAATAATGGAGTAAAATTTTATAAATGGTATACATTGTAATTTAGAATTAGTAAAATTTTCTTTCCACCGATAGCTGTAATATTCTTTTTTGGTAAAATATCAACAATTATATTTACCTTCATTAGTTAGCATCTATAAGTGGGTGTAAGAAAGGAAACCATATTGAAGGGTCGTAAATTTTGACAGAGTTTTAATAACAACTAATTATATTAATTATTCAACACAAGAATGAAAGAGTATTAATTAAAAGTCTAATTTATACAAAATTGGTATGAATTAATACATGTACTATCATGCTAAATAAAGGAAAGTCTTCTTAAGTTAACATCATAGGGAACTATATATATTTTTCCGACTATGTTTTTAATTTAAGATGAAATATATTTTTACAATACTTATATTGTTATTATGTATACTAATTCTTTATGTACAAGCTTTTCGTAATGCAAATAAAACTTTAAATTAATTTAAAGGTTTCCATGGCTACAGACATTTCTTGTTTTTCTTAGTGTGTACTGTTTTACTGTAAGTAAATATACACATGAACGTCAAAACTAAAAAAAATAGTGTACAAAATTTTATTTTCTATTAAAGCATCAATTCACAGAACAGAGAATCAACTCATGTTGTGACAACATCTTATATTATTTGCAGTAAAAGCTTTGTTAAATTTCACTTTGTTCAGAGCCATTAACTGGAATATATAATACATTATTTGCGCCTAACGTACTGCGAAATTAATGTTCGGTATATCTTTCTGAATTTTTCGCTTTTAAAAATTTTACAGCACAATAAATTCTTGAGTTTTTGAAGAAATTTGTCTTCGTAAGAGCTAGTAACGCATTTGCTTTTTGATATCTTATGAAGGATATCATGTTTTCTGACCTTTTTGGTCGAAGACTGATATATTATTTAATTAACTCCAGACAATATAAACTATCATATTCATCGTCAGCTATGAACGATGAAACTTCGTGACTAATGATTTTTTTAACCATGTAATCTAATAAGTATTTCTTTATCTACATAAGATATCATTTAGAGTTGTCCTGCATAATTTCCATAGCAAATTATATAGAACCCTATGCTGGGTGGGCAGGCCCTAACAATTACAATTATCCCAACCACTTTTTACATTCATCTCTGGTTCGGTGAATGTTTTAAGAATCACCGTCTTAATAGTGTCCTCCGTTATAAATACTTTGCTTTTTTTAGGGCGATATGCAATATTTTTATTTTTCAAAAACGCCTTTAATTTAACTTATTTTGAAATGTCAACATTATCGTTTAAAGAAATACTTGATCGTATTATTCAATACTCATACCACAGACTTATGCCGGGTTTACATGGGTCAAATAGATGGTCATATAGAACGATAAAGTCAAGTAGAATTTTCGACTTGGATCATGTAAACAGTCCCAGTCAAGTCAAGAACCGACTTGCAGCATGTAGTGAGGCATGTCAAGTAATTCTGCACGGTAGACAAGTAACTTGACTTGCCTACCACCAATTTTTTTACTTGATCGATTACTGGACCGTCCACTTTACCAATGTGAACAGCTGATGATTCAAGCATGCAGTTCAAGTAGGCAGTTGTACAAATATAAGATTATCTGGTAGAACATAAATTATAACCTATAAACTTTTATAATCTATAAACAATACTCTTTGGTATTGATCATGTATTTGCTCCCTGAAGTGGTCAGAGGAAAAAATTCTTCTGGTGTAGCAGAAGTTGTAGAAGAAGAGAAGGGTCTCTCATCTTCCATAACTTCTACTACTTCTTCCAAGAAAAGATTTGTTAAATTAATTAAACTATTTTGCAGCACTTCGCGACGCTGCAACAGTCATGTAACACATGCACTTGAGTCACTAGATTTTGGTCTACTGAACCACGTGTAAACGAGTTAACTCAATCTGTAGTTGAATCAAGTAAAGTAGAACGAAACCAGGTAAGTGCGGAGGCAACTTACTCGATCTGTGTAAACCCGGCTTAACAGACAAACTGTTTTTTTAAACTTTTTCAGAAAATATGCAAGCAAGACCGCTTCACTTGTATGGATATTCACCTTTTTGACATCACATCTCTTTCGGAGCAAATTGGAAGTAACTTGATATCATTTCGTAGATTTTTCTCATAAACAGAACATGCAGGAAATAGTTTCAGCAGTTTCAACCAGTCAATTATAACTGTATTAAAATGGACTAGCCATTTTAATACAGTTTTTAGTAAAAGGATTCAAGTAATTGTTAATTTTCAAACTTTATTTCATTTGGTTACTTCCCCTTAGAAAAGTAAAACAAATTATTGATGTTGTTATTTTGTAAACATATGCAGTAGTTATTGCTCTTTTATTTGTACCGGTATTGCATAAAATAATTTACTATATTCTATACTAAAGTATTATTTAAAAATACTGATAGCTATAGGTACACAATCATTTTATGGTCATGTTATTGATTTATTTATTATCATTATTGATACTATTGAAAAAGTATTTTTATGTACTTGTTATTCTTTGTATTAACTCAAACTGATGATAGATATTATACCGACCGAACTAATCCCGAAAGAATTGTTGATATTCTGTTATAGAGGTCTAAAACATAAGCCATCAGAGATCTGCAACGCAGTCCACAAACATCGATGTCGTCTCAGGCAGAGCCCTAAATCAAGACGCTGTCGAATGACACCATTATCAAGCGTTTCAGAAGTTGCCCAGAGCCGTTTGATGTTATCAAGTCCGACGTTCGTACACACCCTCTCTTCTTTGTTCTCCTCTTATTTATCTCGCCTTTTACGATCATCTTTTTATGCCCTTAAGATGACTGTGAATTAGATTTCGAAAAATTTATAACCTATAAAATGTTCTCGGTCTCAGCGTGTTCGTCTGGAGAGGTCCACGAGGCGCTATTTACTTGCGGCTATACTCTGTAGTTTTCTTCTCCACTGATGCTTAAACTGCATATTTAATCCTGTGAATATTTCGAGGGGTGTTTTAGATGTGTCACGTTACAATTTACATTACAAGCCCATATTATAAAGGGCTGTTTTCCCTTAATACTTTAGAAATACTATATTTAGAATTACGTGTCAAACGAGTTTGAGCCCTTTTTGTTGTTATATTCTAGAAGTCTACACAGTGTTTGTAGAATATCAATTTATAAATATTAGTGAGCTATGTGTTTTGTTAAAATTGTTGTAAGTATTATTGTAATAACATAAAGACTAATGCCTGTTTTTAATACATTGTATCTCGTTCTAATGTTAGTAAAATGATGTTTTATTTTCATAATTAATATACCTAAAAAAACCGTCTCCCAAAGAAATAATATCGCCGACCCTAGCGCAAATATTTAAACAGAATCAGGAGGCAAGAGCTTGCGGAGACGTCGAAACCCTTGGGTCATTCGGTCCAGGAGTTTGTTCATTCGTGTATGCGGAGGTAACGAAGCCTTTCGTCGGCCGATTGAAATATTTTTAAGGCGAATGAGCTGTCACGTCGCCAAAGTTGTCCTTTGTGTAAGTTCGGAAAAATAAATTGGATTTTGCAGTTTTGCAGTTTGTTAGCTCCTTTTTCTGCGCTCTGATAGAATACCTAATAATTATCGTTAAGAGATTTGCTCGACGCCAGATCTAGATAACCGTCGCTACGGTGCAACATAAACATGTCTAGCAAAGAAATTCAGCGCAAAAAGGGGAGGTAAGTGAATAAGTAATTAGCCCTCGCGTTCAGAATGAAAAGAAAACCATTTGTGCTTGTCGCTGCTGTAATCATAGCGTTTTGAAGCGAAATATTATCTCACAAGTGTAAAATAGGACCGAAACAATACATAGACATAGATGTAATAGTGTCTCGCATTACTTATATGGTTAATTTAACACAGTTTTTAACATAGTATTAATGGCTGTCCGCTTTGTTTTTTCCAATTTCTAATTATATAGGGTATGCCAGAATTAAATTTACGACCCATTAGTTTACCCTCTGTTCCCCTTAATTTTCCGTCGGGCACAGTCTAAATCCAAGCATATTCGGGCGCAATGCATCTGAGAGATCCCATATCAAATCTTACACAATTTAGATTTTAATGAAGTGGAGAATCAATTAAACGATTGTTTTAAATAATACAATACAATAATAAATATTTCACACTAGTTTCTAATCGCAATAATTAAATTTATATAAAGGAACTCATTTCATGCTGCAACATAATATTTTTATAGGAGAATCAAATATTGATTAGTTTTCTTCTATTTTAAAGACACAAATTAATATTGAACAATATTTTGAATACAAAACTTAAACCACCTATTTTTTCATTCAAATGTCATAAAGTTATACCTACATAAAAAATATTGGACGTGCATTACGAAGAAAGTCGTAATCATTTTAGTATCTCTTAATATTTAACGCTTAAATGTGTTAATTTTGAATAATAATACCACAAAAAGCCAAAATAAGTAAGGGTGGAGATCGCAGATAATATTATTAATTTAAATAATAAAAGAAATCTAACAAAATAGAAAAGTGAAAATAATGACGTAATCAGGCGTAATGCATCTGACAGATCCAGGCGGCCCATACAAGGGAATACACTTAGAAAAAGTCGACACCATATCGAGAAGAGTGGTTTGGACCTATGAAGCTATCAGGGAGTTCGAGTTAATATTCGTAATACACACGAAAGGGCAAAGAAAAAAGTGACTGTCGGATCTCACAGATCGGCTGCGCCCGATGGAAGGTTAAAGTCGCTGAATCTGAAATATATCAATAAATTCTCCAATACATTACCGAAAACGGAATAATTGAAATCAGTTAGGATTTCGAAAAAGCTATTGTATCTATAATTTGCTTGTTAATCAAACTGATTACATAATAAACCTTATAGAAGGTTCTCAGGTTCTCAGTCTTGAACTTCACTGAGATATCTAAAGCATTTATTTTGATTCTTTAGATATTATTTGTTTGAGAGCCAAGTTAAACCATTATGGCATTTGTGAAAACACACTTCATTGATTTAAAATCTACCATTCAATCAAATATTAATTTACTATAATTAATACAAATTCCTCAATATTTATATCATCTAATTGAGATAGGAGTTGCACAAGGGTCAGTACTGGGTCACGTTTATTTCATATTTTTTTTTGTAGATATTTAAAAATTCTCTTAAAATGGAAACTAGGAGTAAGTCATCATTGTACATGATAGTTGACCCGTACCTCCATCGTCTTACTTTTCGCGACGTGACTCTTCCCTAGGACCGCGTTCCTTTGCGCGTCTCTTGGATCTTATATCCCTGCCTGTCCACGATGTCTCCAAAATACAACTCGTCATGCTACGTAGTGGTAGTCCACTGGTTTATGACACGCCAAGTTTCGATATTGTTGTCTTCATGCGTAGGTGTGCTGAGACTCTCCATGGACGCAGCTTTTCGCCCTTGCCAGGTCTCCATACCTTCCTTACATGATCTTCTCGTGCACTACCTCGTTGCGAAATTTTGCTTTAATTCCACGGTTTTATCTATGAGTATACTTGAGGAACGTAGTTCACGCTATTCGCGGTGCTGTTAGCTTTCCCGTAGGTGCAACCTAAGGAGAGCATGCAAAGAAGTAACATGTATGTAACAGGCTGACAATTTGGCGCCTCTAGGATTTCTGCATATCCACGTCTAAGTAGCTGGCTTCCTTCGGAATGACACCCACTTACAACGATGGTGGTGATCTCGTAGATCTCGCTCACCAACTCACGACGCTGTGTTACTATTCCTTTCTGGCTACTCGGTGGGTGAGGTTTTTCCCACGTTGTGCTCTCTCATCCCTTTTAAAATGCGCAGTGAGAATTGCTATTCCCTCGGTACGATTTCCTTACGAATAAGCATATAAGAATTTATGAATACTTTAATGGAAGATATTTATGTAGGGCCTGGCCAAATAAATGCTCCAGCATCCGCGATCCAGATGAATTTCTACTTGATCGTGAACTATTGACAGCCAGTGGATTCGTTTCACTTACCCTGTCGACCATACCGAGTATACTTACTCAATTGACCGACACCGCAGCTTTTTACCACCCGTATTTATATGATTAAGAAAAATAACCATTAGAAAACCTCTTCCTCAAAAAGTGACGTGATATTTGACGTCGAAATGGAGATTTTCGTACCAGGCACCAACAAAATTGATGTGCAGTTTCGGTAAACATTTAGTCACTAATATCGCCTGCATATCAAAAATATGGGAGGGGCTAAACTACGTATAGGGCGGTGGTATAGCGCCGCCCATTTTTTGAGTATACCATAACAAAAAGTATGCTGATAATATAGTCCTCTATAGTTTTTTACCTTCCTATTTGTTCGCGGCATCTCAAATTATAAATAAGTATTGAAAAACAATTTTTGAATTGACATTAAAAAATACATTGAGTATAAATGCTAATAAAAGTTAAATATCAATTTTGGTACACCGCATCAACTTCATAAAATGGACGGGTTAAATATTAAAATTAATAGTTCAAGTAATAGCTCAAGCAAATGTTTAAAATAACATTGAACTTTCATTTCAATCCTTCTATATTGAAGAGAAAATTTCTAAATTGAAATTTTCTAGTCATATCAATAACATATGTAAGAAAACATTGTTCTCATTAAAATAGCGTTATTCTTTTAAAAATTTGTTGGAAACGAGTCTTAAAATTTTGCTTAATGAGATCATGGTTTCGCTAAAGGACCTGGATCTTTTATGTGATTGAGCTGTACTAAAATTGATTCACATACGGGATTTGATATTCAATCACATCGACCACAAAGGGATTCGGAGGCTCATACTGTCCCATCTCCAATCTAGAACTAGAAACGACCTCCGAAGGAAAGCAACGTGAACAGAGCCGCACAAGACGAGGAGAAGAGGCCTACCAGGTTGAAGCAGCCCAGTCAAATCTTAAGTTGCACTCGACACCACGAAGAGCGACACCTCAGTACCGTATGTAAGAGGAGTGTCCAGCACCAGCGAAATAAAGACAAAGTGAGGTAAAAGAGGACCAGCAAGGATCATGGTGGCCCGCAGAGGCAGAAAGGATGTTTGTCCACCACAGTACCAAGTCGCTATTTACGCAGGATCTCTAGAAGTCCTCGAATATCAAAGTCCAGGATTAGGTGTCATATCAAAACTGCCCGTCCCTGTTCAGGTGAGTAGTGTTGCGAGGAGAATTCTGCAAGTATTTCAACGAATCGGTCGGCCTGTATGAAGACTTCCCTTCCTAGGCGGAAATGGGGGCGAATGTGATCCAGAAGTCCACGAACCACCTCCTAAAATGACATCGATACGGCTCAGATAGGTAGGGAGAGTAAGACGTCGGCAATCTCAATATAGGTACAAAAATCACAGTATTTGAGTATAAGAACAATTTTGTCAAAACATTTACTATTCGCAGATTATTTCCCGCACTAATAATATTTGTATTTTATAATATAAAGCGGTGAACTAATGCGCACATTGCGATTATCGTTTAAGAATATTAACTCTAAAGGCAAATAACTAATAACGTCAATCCTACTAAAATTATTACTATGATGTCCGCTCTAAATATCTCGATGTCTCCTGTCATTATACGATGTTGCAAATATGACAATGGCCGACTAATGGCATATTATCCGAATTACCGAAATCAAGAGCATTGAGCAGTAACAGTCTAATGTATCCCGGACTATATCGATTATTTAACTGATATTGCAGGATAATACGTATTATTATTAAATATACAGTAACAAGGTAGTCGCATTCATTAAGTATAATTATACGAGAATGTGTCATTACGCGAATAACGGTAGAATTTATCGAATGCGACTTAGTTGACCCATACGATTTATGTACAGTGTTATTCACATAATATTCTACCCCCCTTAACTGTTTCAGCTTTTGAAATAGAAGAAAAAAAGGTAAATACGAATGTTGTAGGAAATTTTACTGCGATCTCAGAAATGTATTTAGAAAAACAATCGAATCTCGTGTTTCGGAGATTTAGACCAAAATTATGTTTTTTTAAATAGAATACCCTAAATATTTTTCAAGTTTTGTAATCTGCGTGCTCTTTTGATTACAACAATATATACATATTATATCTTTGCTCTATATCGCCCTTTGCACAGTATCGCCTTTTGACATATCGAATATCAAACAAAATGAAGTTCGCCATGGAAAATTTAAAACAATGATTACGAGAATTGTTATAAACATTTAGATAATACTTTTATAGAGTGTATAGGTTCAAATGGAACTACTTTATGACCGTCCAGAAGTCCTGACCTGACCCCACTGGATTCCTTTCTGTGGGACACTTTAAAGATCGGGTATATACGGAAAGGTCAAATAACGTAAAAGAACTTAGAGAAAAAATATTTCGGGAGATCAGAGAGATGAACGAGATTGGTATCTTGGCTAACAAATGAAATTTGTTAAGGAGGTATACTCTCTGCATTGCACAAAATGGAAGTATTATACATCTTCTATAATTTATAATTGCATTTTTTAATAAAATGTTCCGTTCCATTCAGAAATATGCTTTTTAATATAATTATGATAGCATCAAACATAAAATCTAATTTAAACTATCATACTCTGTTTATAACAATTCTCGTAATTATTGTTGCAAATTTTCCATGGCGATCTTGATTTTGTTTGATCTTCGATATTCCAAGTGCAAACTACTAGAGCGAAGATATAATATGTCTATATTGTTCTAATCGGAGAAGCACATAGATATGAAAAATCGAAAAATAGATAGGGTGTTCTATTTAAAAAAACATTAGTCTAGTCTATATCCCCGAAACGCAAGATTCGATTGTTTTCATAAATACATGACTGACATCGCAGTAAAATTTCCTACAACTTTCGTGTTTATCATTTGTTTCCATTTCATAAAATAAAACAGTTATGGGGGGTAGAATGTTATGTGGATAACCCTATACATTAGCATTGTATTGATCACTTATGTTGTTAGTTCATTTTACGTTTTACGGATAAAGCCTATTAAGAGTAATAACACTGTGATCCAGTAATAACACTGTGATCTTTAATACCAATCTATGACCAGAATCAGAAGAGTAATTATTAGATTGCTCTCAGAAAGATCAAGAGTGTCTTTTTATGAGGCATATATTTATAAATATACCATACACGAAATATATATACTTTGTTAATTATATTATTCAATTTCGTATTACATATTCAACTTAGATATATATGTTCGTGCCATAGGCAGTTAAGATTATAATGTGAAAAGTTTAAATAAAACAAGGGTGGGAATTGGTGCAGGGATAAGCGACTCTCGGTCAATCCGTTTAAGACTGAGGTGATGGTGTTCACCGAGAAATATAAATGGAATAGAACATGTCCGCTGAAACTTGGTAGACAAGAACTAAGCTATAATAGCGAAGTGAAATACTTCGCTTCTCTTCGAAGTAATTCTGGACGGCTAACTGTAATGAGAAAAACATCTAAGTCACATATGTTCGAGATCACAGCAACACTTTGGCAACTGAGAAGGGCCATTGGTAATAACTTGAAACCGGAGACCATAAAATGGATGTATGAGGCAATTCTCAAACCCAGACTGACTTATGAAGAACTGGTCTGGTGGGAGAGAGCCTGTTTAAGGTCAGAAGTCAACCGACTTAACAAAGCTAAGAGGGTTGATTCTAGGAAATATAACGGGAGCCCCAAGATCGACACTGATCGAGGCGATGGGGATACTGACGGGAATATCACCTGTTGATGTCACCCTGAAAGCGGAAGCCGCAAAGGCAATGCACAGGGTGGGAAATATGAACATGAATGTAGGGGACCTGGATAGAGTCTCAAGAGAGCTAGCTGAGAAGGGGCTTCTATGGATGCCCTCTGATAGTACGGGTGTCCGCTTCCTGTTTGACAAGAAATATAAGATCATCCTCACCAGTAAGACCGACTGGATAGAGCGTCGAGCTGGATTACCGCTCAATGTAGACATCTAGTACACGCATGGAGCCAAGAGTGAGAACAGAGCGGCCGCGGAGGTGTATAGGCGGCGCGATGAGATAAGTAAAACCTTCCCCCTGTTTAAGCACACGACCATATTCCAGGTCGAGCTAGTTGCAATTACATACGGTGTTCTTGGGGCCGACCAAAATCGGACCCAGGAGAGGGTATGTATCTGCTCGGATAGCAGAGCGGCATTGATAGCCCTGAATTCAACAACTACAAAGTCGTAGCTGGTCTATAATTGCTATGAAGCATTGAACTACTTCGCAGGGAAGGGACCGGTGGAACTCTTATGGATATCTGGGCACAATGGCATTAAGGGAAATCTAATTGCAGATGACATTGCCAGACTAGGGATCAGAGAAATCCTCTATGGAACAGAACCTGCAGTGGGAATAAGTCAGAATCTGATCAGAGACTGCATCAATTACTGGGCAAGAGACCAGCACAGAGAAAGATGGAGAGGAGTAACGGGTTGTCGAATAACCAAACTCTTCCTCGAATATTCAAAGATTGAGAAGTGGGCCCAAGAATTCATTTAAGTTGAACAGGCACATAGCCAGAACCCTGGGCTAAGGGGCCACCATAGTAGCCTGAATGTATATAAGCACAAGTTGAGGCTGACTGACAGCCCAGCATGCAGATACTGTAGAGAAGACGAGGAAACCTCGATTCATCTTCTTTACACCTGCCTCGCACTGGAGGAGAGGAGGTGCCTTATATTAGGGACCCCTGTTGTCCTAGAGGAGGCCAGGCTTAAGACGAGGGACGTGCCCAAATTGTTCCTTTTATGGGATAGCAATTTTCGATAATGACCCGGATAAGAGGGAATCGCCAAGGGACTACCCATGCGATCAGTGGCTGATGAGGCCCAAACCCACAAAACATAATAATAATAATAAAAATTAAATGAATTGTAAGAAACCTTTAGTTAATGTTAGAAGAAGTAGAATTGCCATAAAAATTGGTTGTCCATCTCGGGCATCTATTTGTATTGCTGAAGGTACAAAGTTGAATTCAAGAGAAACTCCAATTTTAGGTCCTTGGTACTTTTATCATCTTGACCCTTACATAATTGGTACTATATTGTGCGAGAAGGCAGCCTGAGTAAATTTAATTTCTTAAAAATTATAGATGGATAGAAAATTATTCCATTCGTTGTCTGATATTCTTGAGACGACGAAGATTCATAATCTTCTACAATTCTACAATATGCCACATATTCAGCCACAGTCGGAACAACATTGTTTGAAGATGCTTCTATAGGAGAATACGAATATCACCCATCCACCCAGACATGAGAACAACGTTTCACTTTCATTAGCTCTGTACTGGACACCGAAGCATGCCCACTCTATTTTCGATTTGTTAAGCCATCTGCAATAAAATGAAGCGAATTTATGTATATAAAATTTACAATTTATATTATAAGGAAAACATATAAAATTAAATTCCAATACTTTCTATCTACATAGCAATTTAAATGAATAATACACTGAAAGTCTCTCACAGAAATAGGTGTAATTTTTTTTTTTCATTTAAGTTAGTGATAATCGAATTATTAATTGATGTATAAAAACCATACCCTGGATGAAGTCCTTGAAACAGGTGTGAATTACATTAGTTGCAAATCGGTGTCTAACGTCTCGTATTGTTATCGATCAGATATAAATCCGATATCATCTATCTAAATAGCAAAGCAGATTTATTTTGATGCGTACATTGAAGACAAGCAGTCTCATCTAATTTAATCCCCATATACGAAAGAGGATGGTTATTTTCTATTCTTCTGTTGTGAAAATATAATACAATAGAGATTCAAGTCAGTTACTCGACGTAGAACTAATTAAATTGCAGTATTTTTCTGCGTTTCACATGCATGGGTGACCTATCTTATTCTTCTATAAACGTAGTTGCAACAACGCCATCCATAACGTCTTACCACAATTATCATTATTATATAATAAAAATACAGGAGACTAGTTTTTCATGAACAGGAAAAGTTTACATGTTTCTTTACGAACGTTCTGATAACCAAGTTGGCATAATCGGGAGATGATTAAAACTAAACAAAAAAGAGCAACACTGGGCTCCTTATTTGTTGCTGTGTTATATGGCGAATAAGAGTCCAGCGGTACTTCTATTGTACGTACCCTGGTACCTTCATCAGTAACTTGACACTCTCAGTTGGACCTTGGTTTGTTCCAAAAACGTATACTATTCTTGTCTATTCACTGTCATATGTTTCCAATTCAGTATATTTTAAAGATTTTTAAGTTTTGAGTGTACTCTCTTTCTAGTACCCACGGGTATTTGGTTAAATATCAGTCTCGTTGATTTGACGACGTCCATTCTTTGTATATGTCCCAGCACCTCAGCCGGTTGAATCTCGACTAGTCACATGACTAGTTGAGACTATTTTATGAATCCCAATTGACATGAATATAAGGGTACATTATTCCAGAATTAACTCGCAGAAGATTTCCAAATTCCATTTATTATTAATCTGGCGTAATGATTCCAATCGCTTGAAGATGACCCAGCCTTCTAGCTCGGAGTAATCCGGGCAGGAATTCCATACCGTATAGTCAGTTGGGTATGTCAACGTGTGTCCGTGTGAATGTCGGACGTTAGATAGAATTCTAAGGAGCCAGTTCTGAGCTAAATCTCGCCCCGGTAAAAATAGAAACGGGACAATAAATATCTCGTACAATATCTGACGTTTAATTTTTGTTTTTATTGATCCCTCGAACAGTTTGTTTCTCTTAGGAATACGTACCAGTTTCTAAAAACTATGTTTCACAATTAATACATGTAACATGTATGAATCACGCAAGCATTCGGTAACAGGGATTCTTGGAGGGACGTTGTGTCTTGTAAAAGATAACAATAATTTCTGCATTAGATTTTCTCTATACGAAATTATTACAAAGAACTTTAGTATAACTATATTTCTTAAATATATTAGGACTATGTTCTATATCTATGACATTCATCGTCTTTTAAATATGTACATTAAAGGAAAGTACATGAATAAGTTAGTAGAATGTCTTGTATAAAGTTGACAATCATCCAGGTAGAGACATTTCATTTCGAAAGTTATACGTCTGCTACATGCTAAAGGATGTATAGAAAAACTTGTTTTTGTTTACTTTCAAATTCTCTTCGAATACTGATATTTCTTGTAATATCACTCAGGTACATGTAGACAGAGTAAACAGAGTAGCTTTGTAATATTAAATCAAGTTCTTCATTGTCTTGGAAGCCCCAAATAATAATCTAGGAGAGAAATAAGCTAGTGTTTTATTTGTTCTTTCTAAGCGACTTAGACATCAGATGCTCAAACGATGTTAGGACTTAATTTTTATAACTACCCATGCGATGTTTTTCGTTGAGTTCGGTTCATACTTTAGTTGATTTTTATGGCCTGGTGTTGAAATGTTGCGGTCTGTCATTCCTTATAAATTAATATCGCCGTAATAAGTAAGTTTATAGAATTTCTCTCGTTCTGACACTGAAAATATGAGAGTAATAAGGCACAACTCGAATTAATAATCATGTAATTGAAATTCTTTTTAACTGTACATTTGTAAATCCCTGAAATATGCCCGCTTACTGCTGGAAAGCATTCTTAATAAACAACTCTAAAACACATTCCCATTATATAGCTTCAATTTGTGCAATATTGGCAGAATCCAGAATGCCATCACTAAGCTAGGTTGTGTATTCTGTTAGTTATTATTTTATACGTTTTTGCAAGTGTATACGACGTCCAACTGGAAATTCTAAATGATGAAAATGACACTGACGTAGTTTCCCACAAAACACTAAAACACTATAAATTACACTCGACGCGCCATTCGTCAACAAGTTGGCATTACCTGTAGATGATTAAAACTAATGTTATGCTAACAATTATTTATATCTAAATTATTGTTGCGGCCCAGTGAGCCGTGAATCACTAACCAATAAAGCGGGCTATGTGGAATAGGTCCTCTGTCACTATTCATACTATTTTTACACTTTTACTAAAATTTTAAATGCATCTAGCTGTCTAGTATTTGTTACTTTCTTAATTAATCTTAAGTTGCTAATATCCATCTTATGGTTGTTCTCGAAGGCATGTTCTGCAACACTGGACTTACCTTTTCTATCATATTTGAGATGCGCCCTGAGCTCTTTGAAGCTGGTTTGAATAGATCGTCTGGTATGTCCAACATAGCTTCGATTATAGTCGTTACAGCTGATTTCGTAATTCCCCACTTGTCATTTGTGTCAATTTTGTCTTTTCGATTGCCTAAAGTTGTTTTAATTTAATTTTTCGATTAATGAACTACCGTCATCCCTATACCTTTAAACCTTACTAACACCACGGGTAAATCGATGATCGAGGGGAGTAGATACATATTTTTTAGACATTCCCTATCAGTTTGAAAGGTCGAAGAATTTCGAAGTGTTTCTGTAATTTACGTTTCTTAATCATTTCTGCAACTATACCAACAGGATATCCATTACACTCAGCTATATCCTTGGTAAGCACTTTTTATTTTTCAAACTTATCTTTATTACGTATTTATAAAAAGTTTTAGTTTTTCAAAAGAGATCTGCAATCCGCCTAGTGAGCAATAAGCGTTTTTCGCAACTAAAATCTAAAGTCATGTAGAGTCTTACTCCGTTGAATGATCTCCTTTAAAAATTAATCTTAAATTTATAGTTTATTTGACTAATTAATCTTAAATCTAAACCTATCTGAGTCTTTTAGTCAAGTCAAGTGGCATCAAACATTTCAGCCTACGCACTTCACTCATATCGTGCATATTTAACAGACTGGGTAGCACATTAAAATGCATTGACACTCTTTCACTATGTTCCTTACTGAATAGTTGTGTGGATTCCTTTATGGATTCCAGAGGAATACCATGCTGAATTACCTCGTTGGGGACGTAATATGGTGCGTCGACGATGACACGCAATATCTTGATATGGAACCTTTGCAGGATGTTAATGTTGGAAATACTAGCGATATCCCACAGCTGAATTTCGTAAGTTTAAATGGGCTTAAGGATGGACTTATCTAGTAATACATTGTTGGCCAAGGACAATTAGATTTATGGCATATGAGCCAATATATATGGCTTAATTTAAATCCTAGCTACTGATGTTTGATGAATACATAATATTCTTTCCAAGTAAGGCATCGCGTTGGTCCAAATTCATGCTGAGATACTTGCCATCTTCAACTTGAGGAAGTTGACAGTCTTCAATCTTCATAGGAGGACATGCTTCTCTTCGTAATGAAAATGTCACATCCATGGCCTTAGTTTCATTATCTTTGATGGGCCATGTTTATAGCCAATGCTGAATTTTATTTAAATTTGTTTAAAGGTTTCTTGAGGCTGATGTTGGATTGGTGTGAGATGCTAAGACTCCCGTGTCGTTAGCGTACGTTGCAACAATGGTGGATTTTATTGTCGGGAGGTCAACTGTATACAAGAAGTACAATATTGGACCAAGTACGTAACCTTGAGGAATGCTTGAGTATATTGGATGCATCAATTCAATGTATTCACTACCTTGTTTAATTATAAAGTGTCTATCTGTTATATAAGATTTAGACATGAAACTGAAAGTGGGGATGAGGAAGAAGTCTGATTTGCAATACAGCATGCACACTTTGTCGGAAGCCCGAGATATATAGAGAAAAGCAGCTGATCATGTTCAAGCTGAATAGATGATTAATTATCAGGTACAAAATCAGTTATATGGATTATATTTTCTAAGATACATTAGTATCATGGAATTATTGTATTTATGTCGCGTAATATTTATTAAGTATTTCGAAAACCGCATGAGATCTCGTAATTTTTCAACTGTGTAATAAAAGTTGCGTCGTAATATACCAAAAATTATCCCCTCCTTCCTGTCGTGGGCAGCCATAAATAAAACAGAAAACCTAAAAGAATTTTCTCCAATTTCGTCCAGGGGAATTAATTGAAAGAATGCAATTAAGCCGCAAAAATAAAAGGACAGCATTCAAAGGGATCCGATGAATTAAAAAGTAACAATTTGTCTAATTTCTCAGAAAGAAATAATTGTCGGAAGCGCGGAAGGGAACTCAGAAGTTGAACCAAGAGTGTCTTGAATGACCGGAGGCAGTGACGGCCATTTTCAGCTTCGGCGAACACAAGAAGGGACTTAGTCGACGAAGACATTGCACTGATAAAACACCGAACTTACTTCTGCTTCTAGCAGTTTCACATACAATATATATTCCCGGGATACCGCAAAGAGTATGGTAAGGAAATCATCGGACTATAAAATTTAATAATTGTAACATTAGCATAATTTGTATTCTTATAATAATTCTTCTATGTTGCAATAGCTTCTTATCGATCCAATTACATCAATGCAAAAACTGTTAATTTCCTTTTTGACTGTGTGGTAAGTTCTGTAATAAAGGATGTTGCAGGGATTTAATTCATCTATATCCTTTATAAAATAAGAATTTCAATATTTATTATACTAGAATAATTCAGCTGAATATTTCAAAACATCCAGCATTGTATTTTGATTTATTCAGACATGCATCGTTTGCTCTTGCATCAAAGATATTCTGTTGATCCCTTTGCCAGGGCTAAATATAAGAAATAAAACAATATCTTGTCTATTTACAGAGTGTAGGGTCCATAAGGGAGGTATGGTGTTCTTGAAAAGAATTACACTGGTTTATTTTGAATGAATTTTAAAATTTATGGTTTTTGTAGATTACTCGTCTATTGTCATTGAAGAATACATAACATAAGTCAACTCCATACTCCTTTCGGTTTATGGTTTCGAAAAGAGCTTCAAGAGTTCGCGGTTTGACTATGTAAATTCTAGCTTTTAAGTAGCCCCATTAAAAATAGTCACAAGGTGACAGATCTGGTGATCAAGGAGGCCATTCCACATCCCCACGCAACGAAATTAGGCGCTCGGAGAAACGTTCCAGAGAGCACCACAGAATGACTAGTTTCAATGAAAATGTTGTAAATAAACACACGATGTGCCACATACCACGGCTCCATGGCTACTGGAATGGCATCCCGCAACGAGTAGATATCAGCCATCCTCAAACCATTCGCTCCACGCGGTGCGTATAGAAGTCGTCTCAAAAACACCATACCTCCCTTGTAGACCCTGTACTTGCAACCTATCTATTTTCTATAACTTCTACATTTTCTATAATTTTCACTCAATGCATTATATTACAACTGTAATATGATTACATCGTATCATTTTTATTTATTACTTTTCCGCACTCCACTATATGCGGAAAAGTAATGTAATCGTGTAAAAAAATTGTTTTTTCTAGGGTTCATTTTTCGCTTTTCGGCCTAAAAACTAAAGAAAATGGTTGTTAAACTATTTTGTGTGTGTGTGTGTGTGTGTGTGTGTGTATCATACTAACAAGAATAAATGCCGACGACAACAACGACAACGACGACGACGTCGTCGTCGTCGTCGTTGTTGTCGTCGGCATTTGTTCTTGTTAGCATGATAACTCAACTAAATCGTGTTGGATCGATCGGGTTTTGACTGATTCTGATTGGGGACGTCTCCCAGACAACACCTATTGATTTTGAGGTGGGTAGGACACACCTCACCCTGTTCATGGGTCATGACAAAGCACGATGGTGGACTATTTGAGAAATTTTTTTTTAGCACGATCACTCAATTAAATCGTGTCGGATCGATCGGGTTTTGACTGATTCTGATTAGAAACGTCTACCAGACGACATATATTGAATTTGAGGTGGATAGGATACACCCCAACCTGTTCATGGGTTACGATAAACCACGATGATGGACTATGTGAGAAAAGTAAAACTGAATTTATGTGTTGGTTTATTTTTTCTCAGCGACTTGAGAAAGAGAGAGATGTTCTACACGCGGAAAAGTCCGTTTTAAGGTTTTAAAACTGTTTATTTCTTTAATTAAGTAGATGAGATCAACAAATAATAAATTTGTAATTATTGGTTACTACTGTATCTTATACGAGTTTACGCATCATGTTACCAACTGCTTATTAGCAAATTAATGAAAAAGTACAGCACAAAGCTCTTATCACAGTAACCAGATCGTACATAATGGCCTCTATTAAAGTCCTGCAGGTAATTACGAGAGTGGTCCCTGTCCCTATAGGTCTCAGGATAGAGAGAAGGAAATTGTATGAAGGAAGAAGTAATAGACAGAATACGAACAATAACCATGAGACAATGGTAAATAAATTGAAAAAAGTGTACCGAGGTCGAGCTACAAAATTGATACCAGGTATAGAGCGTTAGGTAAGAACACTGTACACTAAATTACTCTCTCACACAAATATTAATAAGACATGACAATTTTAGAGCTTATGTTTACACAACTGTTACACGTGTTGCAGCAGAGAAGTATATACTGTAGCACATAGTTTACTTCAATACAAAAAACTGAGGTCGTATGTAAGTGAAATGTACATAGGCCTAGGAATAAACCTTACCACTGAGGCGTTGATGGAAAAATGCCTAAGAAGAAGGAGTCTTATATATTGCCGAAAATATTATAATAAAAATTATGAGAGACCAGGAGATGGAGGACAGAGAAGTTCAGCACTGACTTAGATCTCCACAAAATACCAACAACATTATACACTACACTCGACGCGAGTTTCGCCAACTAAGTTGGCATTGGCAAGTATCTAATTGTTTATTCACTTTGTCAAACTCACCCGGTACATTTCTTACAACCATAGCCGGTATTTGTAAAGCAAAAGTCTTCATAAAGTCTTTGTCGATAAGTCCGTGATTATTTCTTGCGATATTTTTCTAACATCGGTATCTTGCGCCTTAGTTACCACGCTGGGATTTCTTATACACTGTATACGCAGGAATATTAAAAAATAATTGAAATACGTATATTTCTAGGTCAGTAAACCAAATTACGTGTGCTTGCTACGCTAGCTCAAAACATACTGTATTTCGAAATGTACAAAATTATTTGGACATATTTAGCACATTTCGACAAACTGAGACGGCAACGCAGGTACTGTTAGCTAATTTGTGAACTTCTTCTCCTATTTGTTGGATACGTAACTTCCACATCCGCTACGTTAAAGGTTAGCAAAGTTTTCAATAAAACTAGAGTTGTAAGAGTCTAGATACAATTCGAATGCTCTAGGCTCTAATGCTCTTAATCCGAAAACTTTAACTCCGTGAGTTCGCACGCAGACTGAAAAATTAATTGCTGAAAAGTTTCGCAACGAAACTCTGTTTGAGTTGAGACAACTATACTTTATTCTGGACGAATACTTGGGAACAAACATGACACCACTCTCTCTGTTATTCGAAACTTTGTTAGGACAAATAAAAATGTCCTCGAATTACCTGTTCCGTAAATAGAAGCAGAAATTTTATTCGCCTCTCCGTGATATCCTTCAAACTGAAAAAGGTTGTAATATTGTAAAAGTATTGGCATGGATATTACAAGTGAAGAAAACACCTAACATGACTACCCTAATTGCACCAAAATGTATATAAATAAAAAATCTTAAAACATAACCTTGGCCTGTTTTTATGGCTAGGCTCAGGTATATTCTTCCATTTATCGGCAATATAAGAGAGTTTTTTATTTGGCAAATAGCGATGAAATGAATTATAAATTTGAAGTGGTTAAAACCTGCACTGGTAGTAGGCTCTGTACTGGTAGTAGAATTGGTAGTAGTACTCTTAACATCAATTCCATTTATCAAAATCAATTTGCGTAGATTGAACGTACTGCATTACAACACGTAATATGCAACGAACCGTGTGTACTACGCATTATTACGCATGTATTAAGTTGATGAACAAATATCAGTGCGGATGGACTCCAATTATCCAATAAGTTCTCAACTACCAGAGACCGACTGGCCAAAAGAGAGACATAGACATCCTTCTTATGCACGAAAAAAAGGAACTTGGTAGGACTTTAATTCAAAGAGTTAATTAATGGAACGCAAGACTCTACTTTCCATATTAGATCTGGTAACGTAGATGTCTCGGATGTTAGTTACATAATGACAGTCTAGAAAATAAGTAACTTATTAGATGGCCTGTCTAATCATATCCCTATTTCATTCCATATCGATGAAGGAGGTGCCATTGTAAACAAGTAGTTTGTAAACAGGCACATGAACTAGACTGCCTTTGGTGCAGAGCTGCGAAGGCGATTTCCCCAATCAAAATAACAGATAATCTGGACTAAACAGTCACTAACCTAGAAGGCGACATCTGAGCAGCCACTAGGAGGATGGTAGTCGGGATAGTGACGCACTGCAGCATCTAGATGTCGAGGGAGATATCGAAAGTCATTAGGAAAGAAAAACAAGAGCAAAAAGGCGATAAGATGAACGAGGCGATCGGAAAATAGAAACTCTTTGAATGTGGTAAATCGCTGAGTGAAATTATTTCTCTGATAGGCGGAAGAATGTGAAAGTTGTATTTATCCCAAATTCAGGTATAGATAAAATGCATTTATTCTGATTACGTATCGACCAAAACTTGAGCCGTGCCGAGGGACCAGCATCAACTTCTAGCGATTCTATTGGAGCGATTTAGCAATAAAATTATGAAGGCACCAGCTGGTCAGGTCCGATGTATGGCGAGAAAATCTACTGATGGAAAACGGCAAGTATCTTGGTATGACGTTCGAAAAATTATTGGCTGGACCACATCGGTTCTGCTGTGCTATTGCCTGGCTCAAAAGTACATGGCAGCTGAAGTTGAAACAATGTTGTTCGCCTCGAAGATGATGACTGCCAAATGGACCGTTATACATATCTCGTACCAAGTATAAAACTCGTGACAGCCGTTACATCTTCAAGAGTAAACAGTTGCTGAAGAAAGTTGACGATAAAACAAGAAGAACGACCAAGAAGACCTCAACCGTCAGAGTTCAGCAAGCTACAATAAGCGAAACCCACTCAGACCTACTGTCGAAGTCCCTGTTCCAGTAAGCGAAGGATGCACTTTGTCCATGGTAATTGGAAGCAGCGAGATGGGGAAAAGCTACCCAGCTTTCCCCTAAATAGGGCTCATCCAGGTGCAGTAATTGTGCCAGAGACTACGAAAAATTTGCATCTAAACAACATCGCGCCAACCAGGTATGTTACTTCATAAATAATCAGCACAGTGAAATGCTCATTTTAATAAATAAGACGGAAATAGGTGATTAGTAAAACCAAATTAATGTTAAGTAGGACATGTTAAATGAAAAATTACATTTCGTGCTTTCAAAGAAATATCAGGTCATGAAAATATATGCCCTTATATATGCAGAGTACAGGAGAAAAACGATCAGAGTCCATTTTTCATATAGTAGCTCCATCGCTTAGTAGTGTATCGCACAGTCGCATTAGATGGATTAAAACTTAAAAGCTATACAATGCAAAACCGATCACAGTCCAAGCACTTCTGCATAAAAACCGGTCAGAGTCCACTTCGCCGAGTCTGTAAAACAGTTCGTACGCGAGAGTAGTTGTAAACTGTCACTGTTGTCAGTGACTGTCAGTTTTGCTTATCCAGTACATTCGGTGTTTGCTTTGGCGAGTTAAAAGTAAAAGAGCAGGTCATCTATTTGAAAATGGAATGTAACCAAGATAGTGATACTCAGTTCGTATAGACAAGGAACATATCAACTAAAAAACGACCAATAACTGGCCGTGTAACAGACGCTTCTAAAAAACTAAGAGTAAGTGGATGTACTATAGGTAACAGTTGTCAGTGTGCGCATTTGAAGTGCCTCGAATATATTAGTCAGGAAGAACGAGATGTGCTGATTAATAATTTCAACCTAAAATGACCAGAATAGTTATATTAATGGATTAATTTCTGTACTCCCAGTATAGCGAGGACCAAACAGAAAACCAGAATATGAAGCTCGTTTTAATAGTAGTTTCTATAAATATCGCGTTAGAGTAATTAGGAATGGAAAAGTTTCTGATATACAAATATGTTATAAAGCGTTCTTATCACTATATGGGATAACTAATCGCAGGGGTCAAACAACTAAAGAGACGCTGCTATTTACTGGGGGATCAAAGCCAGATCAGAGAGGAAAGAATCAGAACCGCCAAAAAAAAACTTCCTACTGAAACGATAAATTGTGCGATATCGCTTCTCTGAAAGGAAGAAAAGCGCACTATAGTTGCGAGCAATTTGCTCGCAAATATACTATAAGAGTACTAGCAAAATTTATTTGCCGCGAGTTAAATATCAGAAAGTTACATGACATGTATTCTTCAACATATACAGAAAATCCTATATCTTATGAAAAATTTAGAGAAATTTTTTCAACCAAATTCAATCGTTTGGCTATACTAGAAACAACACATGTAGCATATGTGATAAACACAAAGTAGACGAGGAAAAATACTAAAATGATATTATATTCTATGCTAACAGTGAAGAAGAACTTAATCAGATTAGACAAAATTTGAAACAATTACACTTTAACATGAAGCTGCACAAAGTAAGAGCTAACACCTTCTATAAACATAAACCTAGGCTAAAGGCACAAAAAGATAAAATTAATATACTTTTGCTTTGTATCCACATATGTATTTAGTTTTTAATTTGTTAAATGACATTCCGTTATATGTTATGTTTCTTTTTTCAAATAAAATATGAGAAACCTTTTTTGTTACTTCTTTACTTTATTATTTTTCCTGTTAAATGAATACTATCTAAATATTCACATTCAATAACGATCACAGTCCTGGACTGAGACAGTTACATTTTTAGTTAAAACTGGACTTTTTACCGTAAATTTAATGTATCAAATAAAAAAATGTTAAGACACTAATACTATCAGATAAATAAGCAAATAATTATCTGGTATTGGAATGAGTGCCCTTTAGCGCATGAAATCATGGAAATTACTCTGTAAACTTTATTTTGTTTATTCTGTAAAATGTAGTGCACGTGACTATGATCGTTCTTCTCCTGCACTCTTCATATACATATTGATTTATAATCACATATTTCTTATAACGAAAATCTATGCCACTAAAATATATATTGCTAGATAATTATAGTAAAGTGCATTATATTAACTTATCACATTATATTAGTATATTGATATCATCATCATTAGGTCATCAGTCCTAAGACTGGTTGGACGCTAACCTCCAGCTTCTCCTATCTTGTGCTAACCTACGCATTTCGCTAATTGTGCTACAACCTACATCCCTTGCTATTTGCGAGCAGTAGTCTAATCTAGGCCTACCTCTGCCTTTCTTTACTCCTATTTCAGCCTCCAAAATATCGCGGACTATTCTCCCATGTCTCAGCAAGTGGCCTACCATTCTATCTCTTCTCTTCTTTAAGTTTTTCCACATACTTCTTTTTTCGCCGACTTTCTCCAATACTTCTTCGTTTCTAACCCTATCAGTCCATGGTATTTTCATCATTCTTCGGTAACACCACATCTCAAAAGCTTCTAATTTCTTCCTACTTGCTTCCCCTACCGTCCAGATTTCGCAGCCGTATAGTGCCGTGCTCCATACATATGTTTTCAAAAATCTCTTCCTTGTTTCTAAGTTTATTACCCCCGAGCATAAAAGTGCTTTCTTTTTGTTAAAAGCTACTCGACCCTGCGCTATTCTTTGTTTTATGTATTTATCGCTTCTTCCATCCCAATTTATTTTACTTCCTAAATAAGTGAAGTCTTTAACTTCCTCCAATCTTTCATTATTAATTTGTACTTTCGTTTTTGCTCTGCTCTCGCGCCCTCTGCACACTAACACTTTAGTTTTGTTTTTATTCACCCTCATTCCGTATTTCTCTGTCAACGCTGCCTCCATTTCGTTCAATGCTGATTATAGTTCCTCCTTACTAGATGCTAATACTGCTATATCATCCGCGAATCTCAGCATTTTTAGTTTCTGTCCCTGTACTTTAATCCCGAAATCCACTCTATCTTTTACCACATTAATCGCATCTTCGATGTACAGATTAAAAATTAATGGTGATAGCGTACATCCTTGTCTTACTCCTTTCCTAATACCTACTTCCCTTTTTTCCCCTTCTACTTCTATAACAGCAGTTTGCTCTATGTATAGATTGTGTACTACTCTCCTATCTCTATACTTCATTCCCGCGCTCTTTAGTATCTCGAACATTTTTTCCCATCTTACGTTATCAAATGCTTTTTCTAAATCTACAAATCCTATATAAGCGTTCTTTCCTTTTTCTATTGTTTTCTCTAACATTATCTTCTCGCCATCTTAGCGCCAGAATAGCTTCGCGAGTTCCCCTATTTCGCCTAAAGCCGAATTGGTCTTCTCCTAGTATTTCCTCCGCTCTATTTTCCATCCTCTTCTGCACTATTCTAGTTAAGATTTTTGACGCATGGGAAGTTAGGCTAATCGTTCTAAAGTTCTCGCATTTGTCGGCTCCTCTCTTTTTCGGTATAGTAACGATAATGTTCTTCTTATAATCCTCCGGCATCTCGCCCGTTTCGTTTATGTATTTTACCAGTTCAAACATCCTATTTACTACTTTCTGTCCCGCACATTTCAAAATTTCCGCCTGCATTTTATCTACACCCGGCGCTCTATTATTCTTTAGCCCCCTTACTGCCATTTCAAATTCCTCTCTCAATATAGGTTTTCCTACATCTTCCCTATCGATGCTAGATTCTTCCTCTAATATCTCTCCTAATTCCTGACCTTCGTATAAATTTCCTAAGTACTGCTTCCATCTATCCGCTTTCTCCTCTCTTCCTATCAGTATGTCCCCCGATTGACTCCTAACGTTTCTACTTATTGTTCCTATATCCCTGAAGTTCCTCTTAATTATTTTGTAAGCCTCATCGGTCTTACCTACTTGCAACTTATCTTCTACTTCTTTGCATTTATCCTCTATCCATTGTTCTTTCGCTTTTCTACATTTTCTAATGATTTCCCACTTTATTGACTTATACGTTTTCAGTCCGTCTTCGTCTCGTCTGTTTTTGTAGCCTCGTCTCTTTTGCATTAAGTTTAAGACTTCTTCCTTTATCCAGGGCTTCCTAGCTTCCCTTTTATCGTGTCCTAAAACGTTCGTAGCCGCGGAAGCTAGACTATTCTTGATACCTTCCCACTCAGTTTCTGCGTTCTTGATTTCGTCCTTACTCGTTTTATTTATTAATTGATCTGTTTTCTCCTGGAACTTATCTTTCATATTCTGATCCCTCAATATGTCTACATTTATACGTTTCTTATCCTTCCGGGTTTTCAGATTTATATTGATATATGTTGAATAAATTAAGTTCACATAAATACGAATTCTTATTAGATATAACTGTTTTCTCAGTATAAATACATTAAATTTATTTTTATGATACTTTTAACATTAGGATATTTTACTTACTTATATGATTATACTTTTCAATAACTTCATATGCAATTCTTAGTTAACTATTAGCGATGCGCTATAATTAGCTGTCTACTATTATATTTATTATGAATTTACTAATAGAATATTATAAATATGCAAGTAGAATATCAGAATGCGTTAAAAATAATTGACAAGCGTACGTTTTAAAATCAACCTGTACTTATTTGTATCCCGTTAGTATTTCAATTACAGCAGATGTACTTCACGACTGCTTCACAAGAGACTTTGATAGAGCTCGTCAACCTCTCGCAGATAGAGAGGATTGACGATGCCCCAGGAGACACACAAACACACATAAACGGTGTCGGGGACAAACGTACCACCCCATTAACACATCCTACACATTAACAAACCCTATATTAAGTTAATTATGTGGATTCAGGTGACCTGGTCAGGGCGTATTGGAGCCCTGATAAGGTCGTCAAATTTATGTTTGTTTCTCTGAAGCATATAGTAAAGGCCATACGTGATTTAATGGGAAGGTTTCACGGCATCGATAAATAAATTATTTCGTGAAACGTGCATCGCGTTCGAGATGAAAATAGGTTACAATTCGTGGTTGCTTATAAAATGGATACTACATTATATTTTATAAAACTCATGTTTTTCTAGAGACATTTAAATGTACATACAAGGCATATCCTACGTTTTCCTATGTTAAGGTGGTAATGCATTCCCCTAGTAAATATATAAAACGTTTTGATTGTTTCGCATAATATTCGTGATATTGTTATTAAAAAACTGAAATACGTCAAAGTTATTTAACGTTAGGAGACGTAAACATTTCATGATATTTCGATTTTGCACTCTTTATGAGAGCTTCTTTATGAATCTTTTCAATTTCTGTGGAATTTTTTCATATTTTATAAATGTTTTAATATGTAGGCAATCAAGGATCTAGTGAAGGGATGAGGCAGCGTACTCCGTTCACTGTCGGACCTGCGCTATTCGAAGTCAAGCAACGAAATGCTCGCTTGCGACTTGGATGTGTGACACATAGTCTCATTCCCATGCCGCGGTAGTGCTGACTTGGTATTTGGTAACAGGGTGGCAACTGGGCCAAGTGCTGGGTACATTGTCTGCCTGAGTTCGATTCTCACCAGGGGGAACATGGGATGACACTTCCCTCAGGGCTGGGTGTTTGTCCGCGTCTATATGTCTAACCTTCTCCTACTCAAGCCTGCCTGTAGGCTTTCTGGGGAAGGAAGTCTACTTTCTCTGTGTCAAAACTTTCAAACTTTCAAGTAATAAGTGAGCAACTGCCATATTTCAACTACAAAATTGACAGAAGGAAGCAAGCGGTTCCCTCAGTAACATATATTCCTTTGTACTCCATGTGTGTTCAAGATAGAGATGTGTGATTGTAACTGAGTCTTTACGAATTAGATTTTTTCAACAATTGCGGTTGTAGGTATTTGTGCCACGATTCAAATTTTAGAGCACACAGTTTTGCGTAGCTATCTGCCCATTTCTCTTGTTACTTAAACCAAACTGACGCTCGATAAAAGTCTTTTATTTTAATAAAAGCGAAATCTGTAGTTTTCTGTTGAAAGTACCTCATACTAGGGGTTTTCTATTGACTGTTGATAAGATAAAAGGTGTCACTATTGTAAAAAAACCATTACCTTGAAAAATAAAAATATTTTGCAAATACAGAGGTACCTCGTATGAAAGAACTGATAGATATTTAATACAAGAATTGGAAAGGATTGTAATAGAAATCGCAACTCATAAAAGTTTCTTGTTCTTTTTCTGACGAAATGGCTCCTTCCTTGAATGAGAGCATATATCATTATAACTGCAGATACTATTCTCAAGAGAATCGTCATTGTATTCAAGAATCGCATAGACAGTCATTGAGGTAATTCAAATATACTAGATTTTAAATACGGTATGGTTAGTCAACGAAATTCAGTTATTTTAAATATTGTAGAAGAATTAAAATACGATTTCCAATACGAACACAAATATTCCTTTTTTCTCTCTCATTCTTTTTGCTCTCTCATTGTTGATGAGTAAATTCTCTGATTTCGGAGAATGCCGAACGGTTGTAAAAGAAAACTTGGGTATGTGTTTTAATGAGATGCATAATATCAAGCGCTTCTTTTCCGCAGATCACCACGGATGCCACTGCCAGTGGGTTGTTAATAATTTAATGACTGGCGATTTGTCAAATTTATATTTTCTTCTTGACAAAACGTGGTTTCATCTTTCGGAATTATGATTGTCAAATTATACGAATATGAGGTATTGAAAATTCGCATATTTGATTTGATACATCTAGTTCATTTTTAATAAGATAATTTATCACGTCCAGCTTTTAATTACTGTAGGGATCACCTAAACTCCTTATGTTTCTATCCCTATTCTACTCTCTATATTTTATATCTTAAATAACTATCATGCTCTCTTAAACAAATTAATAACCTTTTTAATTGACATAATTTGAGTGTTTAACTTTAACATTCTTCTAACTCAAGTGGTAAGCCCAATTCTTATTGGATGTTAGAATAATACTTATAGTGTAAGAGAATATCATTTCAAGAGGAGCATCTTTGCTACCACAAACGAGGTTCACTTCTAGACCCTCGGAATTTTCTCATCAAAATTATATGCAATATGACAAGTCCTACTATATTTCGACATATTCTCTCATAATTTTTTATGACTGAATTTTCTTAGCTCAATGAAAGATCAACACTAAATAAGAAATAAAACACTTTCCAAGGGTTCTCTCATTCAGTGAATAATGTCTCTATTAGAATGTTTGAACGCTATAAATGAAACCGTAGTATTGATTAATTGAAACGAGATTGCTGATTGATTGTAGCTCATAATACTGCAGAAAACGAGAATGCTGAATCTGTACCAACAAGCCCTCAAAAAGTAAAATCATTGAAATCTAATAGATTTCAGTTCCGAATTTTTTGCGGATATTAGAATATTCCCTACAATGTAAGAGATTTGATTTGAAGAAAATAGCCTTTGCACCACAAACTATTACTAACTTGAGGTATAAAATATTGCGAAATATCCTCGTATAACTATTTCGTCATTTACTCCAATTCCTTTAACTTAGTGGAAGCTACTAGTAACACATCTTTCAAAAAAATCCTCTTATCCAGTGAATAATATTTATTAGATTGGTTGGACACTACAAATAAAACCGTAGTATAGCTTAAGGAAGATGATATTGATAATATAAGAACTCATAGGAGGAAAGTTACAACCCAGAAGCTATACCAGTAAGCCGTCAAGATATAAACAGTTTTAAAACCTTAAAGTGGACTTTTCTGCACGCAGAACATCTCTATCTCGAAATTGAGTGGCCGAGAAAAAATAAACAAACACATAAATGCAGAACATCTGTTTTATGCCACAGTTTTACTTTTTTCAATTCTTACCAAATAGTCCACCATCGTGCTTACTTATGACCCACGGACAGGGTGCAGTGTGTCCTATCCTCCTCAAAATCAATAAATATCGTCTGATAGATGTCCCTAATCAGAATCAGTCGAAACTCGATCGATCCGAGACGATTTAATTGAGTGATCGTGCTAACAAAAACAATTTCTCAAATAGTCCACCATTCTGTTTTCTCGTGACCCACGAACATAATAGAGTGTGTACAATCAACCTGAAAATCAATAGGTGTTATCTGGGAGACGTCCCCGATGAGAAACACGATTTAGTTGAGTTATCGTGTTAACAAAAAACATTTCTCAAGTAGTCCACCATCGTGCTTTATTATGACCCATGGACAGGGTGTGATGTATCCTATCCACCTTAAAATCAATAGGTGTCGTCAGGGAGATGTCTCCAATCAGGATCAATCAAAATTCGATCGATCCGACACGATTTAGTTGAGCTATCGTACTAACAAGAATAAGTACCGACGACAACAACACACACACACACACACACACACACACACACACACACACACACACACACACACACACACACACACACACACACACACACACACACACACACACACACACACACACACACACACACACACACACACACACACACACACACACACACACACACACACACACACACACACACACACAAAATGGTTTTAAAACCATTTCTTGTTTGTTTTTAGGTCGAAAAACGAAATATAGACCCTAGAAGAAAAATTTTTTATACAGTTACATTACTTTTTTGCGTGTAGTGGAGCGCGGAAAAGTAATAATAGCATTAATTCAGTTTATAATCAAGGAACGTTAACCAGAAAGAAACAAGAGTGGAGCAATAGTAATACAAATCTGAGGAAGGTCAAACCTCAAAAGTGTTATTTTGAATTTGTAAGACGATAATAATTTCGTCTCTCTAACCTAACATTAAGGAATACTTATATAATCTCTCTCCACCTATTGCAAGGAACTGATCGCCCCATTATGCCAAATATGTGGAACTTTATTGATTGAACCATATTCCCTAGTTATTTTATCTATAGAATTAGTAACTCAGTGGTATGAAATCAATTGATCAGTATTCCAAAGAATGATATAAGCCAAGACGGACATTTTCTATTTTATAACCAATTCTGTTCAAAATAATTTTTATACGTCGATGCATAGATCATGATTATTTACAAATTTATAACTTATTTTTACATTTTAATGATTTCTGATGTAGTCAGTTCATAAATTGCCGACAATGCGATACACTTGCCTTCGCGAGATTCGTATATACGGCTAATTACTATAACTTCACGTTACCCTAAAAATAAATAAAATTTATGGTAAAAATACTACACAATGCTGTTCTGTGGACCGTGTAAGATACACGCAAATCCGACCATCATCGATCGCCAAACCAAGAGATACTTTTAATTCGTGTAATCGGACTTGTTACAGTGGTTAACCACATTGTAAGTGCCGCTTAAATTCAATAGGGGAGGGTCCAACTGATTGATATCGCATTCGTATTCAACCCCTTCAGTTAATTTTAATGTCCACGAACCATTCAGCGGAGTTACTGGGTTGCGCAGAGTTGTTACATTCAATTATCTGTACGTGGATACTAAAATTTTGCTATATTGTATATAATTTGCGGTGTATCGATCCTTGGTTTTACTTAAGTATGGCATGCAACGGCAGCGACGAGATTGCGCTCGTAAATATACAGCCGGCAGAGAAATATGTGCTACAAACATAAAACCTATTTAGCATTGTAATAGCAAGTAAGAAAATGAGTGTTGAATTTTTAATACGTGATGTTATTAGGTAACCCCAAATTCGGTTTTAGTACCCTCAGCTGTGAGTATAATATAATAAAATATTAATATTTTTTATACAGGGTGGAAACTGCTTATGGAGCAATATGATCTTTGACCCTATTTAGAGATATAAAGGGTATCTCAATAAGAATCTCTCGATTTTTAAATGTAAATAATCCACTATTCTTTTTTATTTGAAATAACATTTTATGGCATTAATCGTGGAATATAAAGTCGTTCAAATGTCTCCCGCGACATTACTTGGTGGCACGTGTTTGGGAGGATGAATTTTCTATGACTTTGTCGCATAAATCTGACTGAATTCATTGGAGAGAGTTCGTTTTGTTGACTTTGATGGCATTCGTTGTTTGCGGTTTATTCGCGTAGACCTACGATTTAAGATAGTTCCAAAGGAAGAAGTCTAAAGGCGGTAAATCGCACAATTTCGGTGGCCAGCTTACGTCGCCGCTGCGCGGGAAAACCATGCCCTCAAATCGCTCATATAGTATGTCCATGTGGCACGTAGCGCCGTCCCATTGGAACCACATGTCGTCTGTATCCATATCATCCAGTTTAGGCCACAGGAAGTTGCTTATTATCGATCTGTAGTGCTCGCCCTTGACGGTTATGACAATGCCAGTTTCGTTTTGGAAGAAGTACGGACGGATGATTTCGCTAGATCAAAATCCGCACCAAACAGCGACTTTCTGGGGATGCATTTGGTACTGGTGTATCTCGTGTAGATTGGTTCCAAATCTGACAATTTTGCTTGTTCACATAAATTCATTCATTCAAACATGTACGTATTCTTTCCTGCTCCGGATGGTCCCAGGATTCCGTTAAGTTGACCCAATTTAAATTCTCTACTCACGCTACGTAGAATCATTTTCGAACCTTTTCTTCCCTGTGGTACAGTGTACGTTACATCTTGAAATTCCATATTCACGGGTGGCCTTTTAGGCAGACAATACAGAATGTTTTTACTTTTACTAGCAGATTGTATGCTATCCATTTCGTCACTTTCACTGAATCTGTAAGCTATACCAGCATTGAATAACTCGAATTGAAAAGAGTCACAAACCGTTTGTATCTAGACAATTACGTCAAACGTAGATAGATATTATTAACGAGTAAGCCATAATACATCCTGCACATGCACAAAAGTTTTCATACTGACCAGCTATTTTTAAGTATTCAGTTTCTAAACCACACACGTTAAAAACTGAATGTACTGTACCTTACTGTACTTTACCTCGTCGCTAAAGATTTTTTTGGTGAAAATCACCCGCAGCACCCATGATTTCAGCAGGTCTTGCGTTTCGGTGACATACGGATATTGGATGATTATTTATCAAACCGGCTGACTTAAATTTGGCCACCAAACATCGAATAGTCAACTCGGCGGGATGATTGTAGCGAGTATAAAAATCACGTAGTGAAATTAGATAATTTGCACACGTAGTTGTATACTATAACATTCCATGGTGATTTGCCTTACACAACTGAATAATTTACAGTAAGTTTGATAGATGTTGCTTTAACAACATGGCCTCCATAATCTAATAAATTACAAGCGTCCCTATTGAAATACCCTGTATTAGAAACTTTATTAAGCGAATGCCTTACAAGGAAGATGTATGTGCAGTACAAAAAAGACAATGTAGATGACAGTCGTTAAATATTGACGTCCTATCTTTGACAGAACACAAAATGGCGTGCGATTCAGTTCCGGCTGGGACACCCTATATATAGCAATAAATAGAATACATACAGAATGAATGAGGAGGGAAGGAAAATATTTAAAAGACGCCATAAATAAATCAAAATATGCTAAATAAGCTAATATATTTAAAACTCAATTTTATCCGTTACAGAAATAATTAAAGTTTGAGTAATTGAAGTAATGAAAGATATATATATATATATATATATATATATATATATATATATGCATATTATTTATTACAAAATAATAATAGATATAAATAATGTCAGAGGAAAGACTAGTAAAAGTAACTCGAGGCAAGTCACCATCAGGACGCAGAAGCACCGGAAGACCTCGGAAACGATGGAGATACAATATTCCAAATAGCCAGACTTAGGCAAGAAGACAAAGAAAAACAGGCAAAATGCGTATATAAAAGAAGGAAGAAGAAGAAAATAATATTGGACTACACAAAAATTTCGAAAATATTTTGGATAATAACAACCAATTCGATTCAATTACATACCATCGTGATTGTTGATATGTTCAACTTTAATGTATTATTTTCGCACATATTTACTCGTAGTATAATGCATCATCATTCAGTCGACTTCGTCTCTTCAGCACTTAATATTACACGCATAATACACGTCACCAGTCGACTAAGCAATGTAGTCAACAAAAGTCGTTCGTTAATTTTACGCGTGTGCTTTTAGGAAACCATAGGAAAGAAGTTTTCGATTTAAAATTACATTCAAGTAAATCTTGTTTTGTGTCTATATTAATTATACAGTGCTATTCAAAAGTCCCCTCCCTCCCCCCTCTTGTCTTTTTAACGATTATGCATAAACTAGTGAAATTTGGTAACTGAATATTAAGGGTTGTAAACTTCCCTACTAGTGATGATAGATGACGTATGCGTCAAAGATGACGTCACAAAGTCATTGTGACCAATAATTTTAAATGGAACCCTATGGCAAGCGACACCTCTTTTAAAAGGTATCGAGAAAACCTATTCAATGATACTAATATTGTTTGTATTTATGGTAGTTTTGATGGATTAAATCAGTAATCAGTAAACATGGATAATAATTTTAATTACAGATTCAAGAATCAGTACCTACTTATAGTACTTGTTCTAAGTGAGCTCCATCTACTTCCTGACAGTAAAACATCCTATTGCGAAATTCTTCTCGTACTTTTTCAAATGTGTCTGCGGAAATAGCCCTACATTCTGTAACAATACGTTGTTTTAAAACATCAATATTGTCAGGCTGAGTGGCGTAAACCTTCGATTTAAGATATCCCCACAGAAAAAAATCTAAATGTGTGAGGTCCGGTGATCAAGGCAGCCATTCCATTGAACCTCGTCGTCCAATCCATCTACCAGGATATTCTCATCCAAATACCGTCTTACTGCACCGTAATAGTGTGGAGGAGCACCATCCTGTTGGAGTGTTATTTCCAAAATGTCGAATTCATCTTGATTATCTTCCAAAATTTCAAGGATTAACGGTTCTATTGCGTTTTGCAACATCTGCAGATACACCTCACCGGTTAAGTTGGTATTTAAAAAAACAGGCCTAACGATGTGGTTTCCCAGTATACCTGCCCAAACATTGACCTTCTCGGGATACTGAGTATGTGTTTCACGAAACATGTGAGGATTTGCTTCACTCCAATATCTCTCGTTTTGTGTATTTACATTTGCATTTAGATAGAAAGTACTTTCGTCACTAAAACAAATTGTTTTGATATAGTCTGGCTGTTGGTTAATTTTAGTCTCCATATTTTCACAAAATTGCAGTCTTCGGTCTGGATCGTCGTCTGAGAGTTGATGAACCATTTTTAATTTGTATGGCTAAAATTTGTTTTATTTTCAACACCTTGTGCACTGTACTTTGACTGACTTCACAGGTTGATGCAACTTGAGTTGTTGAAGAAGTAGGATTTACTATTACTTCTGTCAGTATATTAATTTTTTTCTCATCAGAAATTTGTGGTCTGCCAGATCGTTTTGCATCATTAATACTACCCGTTGTTTTAAACTTACGAAGAAGCTCTCTCAAATAAGTCCTCGAAACTGGGCGATCGGGAAACCTTTCATTAAAAATGCGTTCTGCTGCATGAATATTTTCTCCAGTTTCACCAAGTATTAGGATCGCTGCTACTTTATCACCTAAAACACGTACCATTTCTCTTCTTGAAGCTCTTAAACGTTCAGCTCACAACAGTTTAACAAATTATTGAATGTACAAATATTTTAAAATTACCACAAGGTACTAAAACAGTTAAACGTTCGATCAACAATACACAAATTATTAAATGTATGAAAACTTTGACAGCTAAAAAAACATCAAATTGGGGAGACTTGCAAAAACGTCAGATTATTTACTATCCAAGTATCCAGTGGCGGAGCTTGAATTTAAAATTTTATTATTAACTGATTTAATTCATCACAGCTTTGCGGTTTTTGAAAGCCAGTTGTCAAAACTGCCGTAAACAGACACAATGTTAGTATCATTGAATAGGTTTTTTCGATACCTTTTAAAAGAGGTGTCGCTTGCCATAGGGTTCCATTTAAAATTATTGGTCACAATGACAAATGATCTTTGACGCATACGTCACCTATCATCACTAGTAGGGAAGTTTACAACCCTTAATATTCAGTTACCAAATTTCACTAGTTTATGTATAATCGTTCCAAAGATAAGAGGGGGGGAGGGGACTTTTGAATAGCACTGTATATAATTTATCGTGGTTATTATAACGAATTTGTAACCCTATTCTTTGAAAAATATTTTGTTAATAATCAGTACGTAACTTTGTAAAATTAGTTTGTAGGTTTTTACTTTTCCGCTCTCAACTATATTAGCGGAAAAGTAATGTAATCGTGTAAATCAAAATGAACAAAATTGTTTTTTCGTTTTTCGGCCTAAACACCAACAAAAAATGGTTTTTAAAAAATTTTGTCTGTGTCTCTCGTTGTTACTGTCGTCGTTGTCGCTGTCGTCGGCATTAAAATTTCTTGTTAGCACGATAACTCAACTAAATCGTGACGGATCGATCGGATTTTGAATGATTCTGATCAGGGACGTCTCCCAGATGACACCAATTAACTTTTAGGTGTCATTTGAGAATTTTTTTTTGTTAGCACGATAGCGCAACTACATCGTATCGAATCGATCGCGTTTTGACTGATTCTGATCGGAGGCGTCTCCCAGATGCCACCTATTGACTTTGAGGTGGATAGGACATACCCGACCCTGTCCATGGGTTATGAGAAAACACGATGGTGGACTATTTGAGAAATATTGAAAATAGTAAAACTGTCGCAGAAACACATAATTAGTCTGCATTTATGTGTTGGTTTATTTTTTCTCGGCCACTCAATTTCGAGATAGAGATGTTCTACGTAAGGAAAAGTCTGTTTTAAGGTTTTAAAACTGTTTATTTTTAATTGCATCACAGCTTTGTAACGAATTGTGATATCAAATACAGATTTAAAGGTTTGTAACATTGTAACATTGATGAGTGTTAGATCATCGTACCCACAATCGGCGGATAAATCCATAATCTGGGCCCGCGTTGCGACCAGAACGTTCCGCAGCAGCCCCCAAGGCTCGGGATGTTATTCAGACAGAAAGGAATAAAGTATAGGTGTAAAGTTAATCCAGATTGATGCGAACGAAGAGATGGACGTGCGATCGGCTAACTGAATTACTGCAGCATTACCGAACTAATTTATCGCTGTACGGATTTAATGTGCTTTGTTTTCAGGCGCCAATTTCAAGTATAATGGTTGAATTTATGCTTGTTTTGTACGCATAATCACCTGAAATTAATGGCCAATTGGTGTAGGATTTTATCTTATTTTTATTATTTTTAGTTATGTTCCATGATGTATAGCCCGCCATTCGTTCGCTGCAGAACCGACAACGCATCACAGGCTCTGACTATAAATGGAGTAATATATTCGGTAGGTTGGGGTGGTTCTCTTTTTGTCTTACATGAACATAGCCGAGTGATCATTTCGATAGTGGCACTGAGCTACCTACCTATACGTATGAGGTACTATATCTTATAAAGGGTGGTCCAACCAAAACGCACGATATTAATTGTAAATAAAACAAAAAGTTTTCAGAGAATTATCTTAATATTTTTTATTATAATAGAATGATCTATGACAATTATGTATGAAACAAAATATCGGCAAAATGCTCGCCACGGCTTCGGTGGCATACCTCTATCCGATGGTCCATATTTTCAATGACTCTGAGACATAATTGAGGTTCAATGTCGTTAATGTGCCGAATTATCTCATCCTTTAGCTCTTGAATTGTTCTTGGCTTATTGACGTACACTTTTTCTTTTAAATATCCCCAAAGAAAGATGTCCAACGGTGTCAAATCACATGATCGTGGCGGCCAATTAACATCGCCACGACGTGAAATAACACGGCCATTGAATTTCTCGCGCAAAAGTGTCATTGTTTCGTTGGCTGTGTGGCAAGTGGCACCATCCTGTTGGAACCACATATCGTCCAGGTCTATATCCTCAATTTCTGGCCACAAGAAGTCCGTTATCATCTCGCGATAGCGAACACCATTCACGGTAACTGCTTGGCCGACCTCATTTTCGAAGAAGTACGGCCCGATGACGCCGCCAGCCCATAAACCGCACCAAACAGTCACTCCTTGTGGATGCATCGGCTTTTCAACAATCACTCGTGGATTCTCATTTGCCCAAATGCGGCAATTCTGCCTGTTAACGAATCCGCTGAGGTGAAAGTGTGCCTCGTCGCTGAAGATGATTTTCTTTGTAAAGTCACCATTCACTTCTGTCTGTTCAACCAACCATTCGGCGTATTGACGACGCTTGAAATGGTCAGTAGGCTTCAGCTCTTGAGTCAATTGAACCTTGTAAGCGTGTAAATTCAAATTTTTATTCAAAATTCGCATCAGTGATGTTCGTGAGATGTTCAATTGTTGGGCACGACGACGAGTCGAGGTTGACGGCTCTTCTGCTACACTATCGCGAACAACAGCAATGTTTTCCGCAGAACGAACTGGGCGAGCATGCACAGGTGCTTTCACATTTCCTACAGATCCGGTTTGCCGAAATTTGCGCACGATTCTCCCGATTGTGGACACATTTGGTCGATTATGCTGACCAAAAAAGTCACGAAGTGCACGAAATGCATTTTGATTTGAACGCTCATTTTCGTAAAAGGCTTCAACAATCTTAACGCGCTACTCAATTGTGTACCTCTCCATGGTTGAATTTGTCAAACACTGAAACAAAGGAATGTCATATTAAGTTGGGCAAAAAACTTGACGTTAAGGTGTGACTCACAATTACCATCGTGCATTATGGTTGGACCACCCCTTACAAGAAGTTTGTTACTAATCACTCAATTCTAAAAGGTGTTAAGTGTACCACCAAACTTGAGGCCACTCTTCTGGGGAAACTTTCAATAACAGTTTTGCATAATTGTGGAGATATTTCATTGATGCAGCGTTCAATTTCGGCCTTTAATGCTTAGGTGGTCGTGGGCTTGTTGACGTAAAACTGAGACTTCGGAAAACTCCACAGAAGAAACTCCATAGATGTTAAGTCGTAAGATCCTGGCGGATAATTATGGTCACCATAAGGGGAGATAACACGACTAGGAAAAGACTTGTGCAAGATCGTAAATGTCTTCAAGAGTAATATCAATATCTTTCAATTCAGGCAAAAAGAACTGGATTATCAGGTCACTATAACGTTTGCTATTTACCATTTATACATTACTTGCCTCACATTTAAAATGGTCAAATCGTTTATTCAGACTACTATTAACAACAGTGACAAGTTGAGGATTTATTTATTTCCCATGAATCATTCGTGGATTTTGCTACATTCGTGCATGCGCTGTGCATGGTCTGTTGGCAGAAGTTGTTGAGTTAAGTGGACTTTGTAAGCATATAGGTACAAAGATACGTGAGAATACGATGAAGAGTGGCTGTTAAAATGTCCAATTCTTGTGCACGATAATAAATCGAGGTTCCTGGATTCTCGGCCATACTCTCGCGAACTGCCGTGATGTTTTGTTCTGAACGACCACTACGAGTTCGCGTCATGTGAATTGTATTTCAAATCCATAATTGAACCAGTACTTCCGAATTTCTTGACTATTCTTTTGACAGTTAAGAAATTTGGAACATTATTTCTACCGAAAATTGGTCTCACTTTACTAACCGTAACAACCAAACTTTCGCTACTTTGATTGTAAGGTTTAACAATAAGGACGCATTGCTGTATCGCGTCCATGTTTACTAACTTCTATCTGTATTCTATCAACTTGTTATAATTGTTACCGTATGTCAGACAATATGGCGCGCAATCCAAATCTTGCGCTCTTAATATTAAATCATTTATTATAGAGTGTATCTAAATGGGGCGTAATCCATTTGCATTTTAATCGACGCAATGTTATTTTTAAATGTTCACAGATGTTTTATAGGGATATCGGGACGAAACTATCTATATTAATAGACAGCCAGATGTTCAAAACACACTATAAGTGTAATACAAAATAATTACCTAGCTCATTGGACAATAACAATATTTCAACAATAAGTCTTAAGGCCCCTACACACGCTCCAGTTTTCACTCCGGCGCACTATGGGGCAAACAGCACTTTCGGGTCTCAAAAATCTGTAACTTTATTGTTTACAGATAAAATCAAGTGAAATTTGGTAGGTGTATATAAGAAGGTGTGGAGTTGAAAACTGTGTAATACTATTGCAATATCTTTTATATATCTTGCTATATTTAGTGACAAAATTGAGGAATATGTAAAAATCAGAGCCTGTCAATTATTCCTTTATAAACAGAAAACTAGTAAATATAAGACGTTAATAGACATGTAATATATTTGATTCCTTTCATATAAATTTATTTTTCAATAATAGAAACAAAAATTACGTATAGGTATTAGTATAGAGGTATGATAATATTATAATAATATTATAACTTATAACGAACAATCGTTATTTAGTAGGTGCATAATTCACAATTATTCCAGTAACTGCAAGGCTTCTTCGTCGAGCTCCATCAGCGTTCTTAGTGGGGTCATTCTTAAACTGGTTATATATGGATCTGAGGTATAAAGAAGTGTATAAAATACATCTGCATTGGTATCTTATCGTGAACATTTTTGAGCATGATGTAACCTGTATTGCTTGTAATTTTTATTTCGCGATTCTTATGCATCCTCTGAAAGCTGTCCAAAAGGCAATACTGTGTTATAACGAATAATATTTGCTCCGTGAATTAGTATTTTATGGACAGAAGGAGACATGTAGTACCAGTTGTATTTACGTACATAAAGTTCTGCAGTTTTAAATGCATACTCTCCAAATTTTTGGGCATTAACTGGTTGCCCGCATGCCATTGTCTGTAAGATAATATGAAGTCTCTGTATTAGTTCTTCATCAACACCAGTAATTGATGAGCACGCAGCATTTGCAAAAAATCTCCTCGCAGTATTACCGTCATTAGTGTTTCCACAACCTTGTCGTGGTTTATCTATAATTAATCCTAGTTCTGTACGAAACCTCTCTTGTACAGCTTGTTTTTAAATTTTTTTCTGTCGTTTTTGATCTTCTGTAGTTGCGGACCATTTTTCAAATGATAAATTGTAGGAAATGTGGAGAATCAGTTCCATACAACGAATCCACGCATGTAAAGTTGAAAGACCAAATTCGAAAGTTTCTTCTCGTTCTACTCTTTGTTTAATTCATTCAAGATTATTCATTTCTTTCGGTTTAGCGAGACAACACTGCATGTAAAACTGGATGGTGTATTGGTTAATACCTGTGTAACTTTCCCATCGATCATAGTAAAAAAAAGTTCGTGAGTGATTGATACCTCCATGTCATTTATGTGAACAGACGTTGGTAAAAGAGAAGATATTTGTGCTTTTAGTTTACTTATAATTGTTCTGGTTTTCTCTGGAGTCTCTTTGGAAAATTATATTAAGATAGGACAACAAAATCGTATGGATGATGGGGCTGCATTTTGCCAAATATTTTCCATTGAAGAACTGTCTACCAGTCTAAGGGGAACTAAAGATGATATTAACAAGTTAGCATCGGATACTAACTCACTCTCACCAGAAAGAATTTGTTTATATTAACTTTGGTCCGAGGAACCATCGCAACCCCATTTACTATATAAAATTAATTTACGTACAGATGTTACATCAACTGACGATATATTTAATAACCTTGTCGCTGTATGATTCAATAATCCTTGTAGTTCCACTTTAGCCATAATGTCGGTAATTGTAATTTGAGAGTTATCTGGGTAGCATTTACTTTTAGCTTCCTGGAGTTGCTTATATGGCGGAAATAACTTGCATCCTCTTTCTTTCGTACAGTTTATAAGATATTGGTATTGACAAATCTAAATCAATAAATATGGCCAAAGCTTCATCTGCTGTAAAAGAATTGACAAACGTATTTTCCTCTAGCAACTGCAGGTGTATGATTTCCTTTTTCTCTGAGGATGCGGAACGAATGAATTTTATTATTTGAGCTTCTTTACTTTCACCAATTGAACGCAATCCTTGTACATATGAATACTGAATTGAATCCAGCCCAGAATCCCGGAATAATTTAGTCGCTTTTCTCTTTTTAGTTTTTTCGGATGACTCTTCATAGCTTTTACAAGGTCTTCCTCGCCTTTTTCCTGATGACGGCCCAGGTTCCTCAGTGTCGTCAAGTTGAACAGAAAATGTACGGTTAAGCCATTGTTCATTATTCTTCAAAAATCTTTCCTTTATTCTGGTAGCAGCAGCCCATCTCGATTTGAATTCAGGCAGTTACTGTTTCTGAATTTTTCTGACAACACAATTTAAATCATTTTCAGAAAGTGAAAACTTTTCGCGTATGTAATTTTCAGCAGTTGATATATGCTTCCCATGCTCTATGAAAGCAATACATAACATAACTCGCGATTAGTAATTGTAAAAGTGGTCATTATTAGCAAGAATAGTGGTAACGTTTCTTAACTAAATATTATAAAATTCTTGTAAGGAACTTGTATGAAAATACGAAAACACATAGCAGTATATATACCTATACGAAAAACCACAATATTTCGAAAATAAAAATATCTTTTATTCTATCTAGTTGCGGTAGATACTAGCAGAAATATTATTTTTGCTAAAATAAACAATATGTGGTTTAGATACCTGTGTTTACGTAAATACGTTTTTATATTTACGGTATTTTTTGGTACACCTTATTTTGAATTAATAAGCTATACAAAAAAAGCGTTTAAAAAAAGTCTAAACATTATATCCAATTGAACGAATTTTCTATGACGGCTACCAATACCTAAATGTGTCATTTAGATTTTAAACCATAACCAGAACGCGTTTTCTTCCTAATTTGATTCCAATTTTCTCAAAATGGAGCAAAATCGAGCAGCAGTCTTTTTAAGTGTCGTCAAGAGGACCATATGGCCTATCATTTCCATAAAATAAATCTACCCGGCGAAACCCTGATGATAATTAAAACCTTAGGTGAAGTTGTAAAATGATCATACTAAACACTACTACTTTATTATTTTTTTCATTCTAAAACTAGATGAAATGCCCTTTCCAACGATGTATAAGATATTAAATTTGAAAAAAAATTTAGGTACGTAAACGCTCATGGAAGTTGGCTTTAACGCTGAGTAATAATTTGCCCTTAACAGAAACTTCCCCTTCACAGTTGTCTAACTCAGGAAATCAACGTGTGAAAAAATAATCTTTCTAGGATATTAAGGCTTAGAGTCTTATCTAACGGAAATACCATATTCGAGATCTTAATTTTCAGTTTCAATTTTAACATTTTTGAGACGATATTGATGTTTTCGCCCCATAGTGCGCCGTGCCTGAGCGGTCTGGGTTTGTGCAGTTAAGCCTGAGTGTGTATGGGTTATTCAGGCGGCCTGCACGAGCCATAAGCGCGGCCTGTGCAATGTCTGTTAGGTTCTGATATTTTGGTCTGAACGAACATGTCTGTGCAGGCAACCCGGCATGTGTGTTGACACGCCAGTCCAATACCACAGTTTTGGATGAGTTGTCATTGCGTTCAGTTCATACCTGTTGCATTTAAAGTAAAAATATGGACATCAGAAATTATTCAAGAGATTTTGTCAAGGAATTTATAGAGTTGTACCGGAGCTATCCTTGTATATGTATGTTTTTAATCCATACAAAGGTAGTTAAACCAATCAGCCTTTATAGTATTTTATCCAGCTAACAAATTGATATGAGAAAAATGTTGTCTCTTTAAAAGCCAATCTTTAATGCATTTATTTCCTTTTTGTTTTTTTCTTGCTTATTGTAATACAACGAATAACCAAAATGCTTATGAAGAGAACTTATTGTGCTTTGTCCGATTCTCATGATGTTGGAGATAAAATTTATATGCAACAATATAAGTAATAAGAGATGCGGTCTTGAGTTTGTTATTCACAACAAAAAACTGAAACCTCAACTGAAAAATGTCTGTGCAGTGTGGAGACAACTCAGAGGTCAGGCAAATCCGAGCGTAATTCCTCACATAGGCAAGCCGGAGTGAAAACCGGAGCGTGTGTAGGGGCCTTTAGGGTAGGTTCTAAAAAATCGCAAAGAACCACCTAGATTACCACGATGCTACTAGCATTGATGTGTAGGCTCGTTAGGAGACATTTAGATGCAACAGCTGACAAGTTTAGTAGCCCTAAACTTTTATTAATGTGGTTTTTCTATTATATCCTAACACTTTTACTTATATGAACCTTTTAAAGTGGTAAGAAAGCGAAATCTGTAGCAGCAATCATTAATATTATGACACTATAACTTTCTATGATTTATGAACAATAAAGTAAAGTAAATAAGTTATATCGAGTAACAAACAATTAAGAAATAGAATTAATGGTAAAATTTAAATGTTACTACCTAGTAATAAACGGCGGGATGGCAGATAAGATTCACGGAATGGCAAGTAATCCAGTTCATTCAGCCTGTTGAATGACGATAGCAACCGCTCTGGCAATGAGGGTGATGAGATTACAGGAAAAAAATTGAAAACATCCCCAAAACATCCCTTTAAATTTTTTACGATGAGAAAGAAAATAATTTGGCGACTGACTTTAAATTAGAGCTTAATTTTAAAAGATATTCAGAAGTTATATTTAGGATGATTTTCCTTGAATTTCTAATTAAAAAAATGGAATATTTTACAAAAACTTGCGAGTCAAGTTCACCAAATATTCGACACAAATCGTGATTATATTCAAACAAATAGAACCAATTTGCTAATAAAATTTATTTAGACAGAGACTTTCTATGGACGAGGAAGAGAAAATCAGCATATCGCCAATGCAAACCTTATAGTTAACAAAATAAACATAAGTATATAGTAATAGTATAATGATTATATAACATTGATGCAAATCAGATACAAACCAGGTAATTTCATGATATATAAATCTAAATAAAGTTGTGACTCATAATGATAAAAATTGGTACAAACGTGAAAATTATTAATCGCAGATAAATTAAGATTGTATATTCGACTTATCAGTACTTCTTTATTTCAGACAGCAGCTACTACCATTAAATAAGTATCTTTGGTTACAATAAAAGAAAGGGTATAAGAGGCATTGGATTACATGATGTCAACACTCGATTACTATAATCAACATGTTTAATAATTTAATGAATTAAAGACGTTAAAGTCAACATATTCAGGTAAGTTATTGGTTTTTTTTTGGTAAGTCAGATATTTTATTTACGATATTCATTTTGTAAGTGGGCTACATCGGCATAAACATAAAAAAGACTCACAAAAGGAATCCAACGAATTTAAATATAAATTGAATTCATGCAACACCTAAATGTTAATAGAACATTAAATTGATTAATATTATATATATATATATATATATATATATATATATATATATATATATATATATATATATATATATATATACACAGTGCTATTCAAAAGTCCCCTCCCCCCCTCTTGTCTTTGGAACGATTATGCATAAACTAGTGAAATTTGGTAACTGAATATTAAGGGTTGTAAACTTCCCTACTAGTGATGATAGATGACGTATGCGTTAAAGATGACGTCACAAGGTCATTGTGACCAATAATTTTAAATGGAACCCTATGGCAAGCGACACCTCTTTTAAAAGGTATCGAAAAAACGTATTCAATGATACTAATATTGTGTCTGTTTACGGCAGTTTTGACAACTGGCTTTCAAAAAACGCAAAGCTGTGATGAATTAAATCAGTTAATAATAAAATTTTAAATTCAAGCTCCGTTACTGGATAGTTGGATAGTAAATAATCTGATGTTTTTGCAAGTCTCCCCAATTTGATGTTTTTTTAGCTGTCAAAGTTTTTATACATTTAATAATTTGTGTATTGTTGATCGAACGTTTAACTGTTTTAAAACCTTGTGGTAATTTTAAAATATTTGTACATTCAATAATTTGTTAAACTGTTGTGAGCTGAACGTTTAAGTGCTTCAAGAAGAGAAATGGTACGTGTTTTAGGTGATAAAGTAGCAGCGATCCTAATACTTGGTGAAAGTGGAGAAAATATTCATGCAGCAGAACACATTTTTAATGAAAGGTTTCCTGATCGCCCAGTTTCGAGGACTTATTTGAGAGAGCTTCTTCGTAAGTTTAAAACAACGGGTAGTATTAATGATGCAAAACGATCTGGCAGACCACAAATTTCTGATGAGAAAAAAATTAATATACTGGCAGAAGTAATAGTAAATCCTACTTCTTCAATAACTCAAGTTGCATCAACCTGTGAAGTCAGTCAAAGTACAGTGCAAAGGGTATTGAAAAAAAACAAATTTCACCCATACAAATTCAAAATGGTTCATCAACTCTCAGACGACGATCCATACCGAAGACTGCAATTTTGTGAAAATATGGAGACTAACATTAACCAACAGCCAGACTATATCAAAACAATTTGTTTTAGTGACGAAAGTACTTTCTATCTAAATGGAAATGTAAATACACAAAACGTAAGATATTGGAGTGACGCAAATCCTCACATGTTTCGTGAAACACATACTTAGTATCCCGAGAAGGTCAATGCTTGGGCAGGTATACTGGGAAACCACATCGTTGGGCCTGTTTTTTTAAATACCAACTTAACCGGTGAGGTGTATCTGCAGATGTTGCACAATGCAATAGAACCGTTAATCCTTGAAATTTTGGAAGATAATCAAGATGAATTCGACATTTTGGAAATAACATTCCAACAGGATGGTGCTCCTCCACACTATTACGGTGCAGTAAGACGGTATTTGGATGAAGAATATCCTGGTAGATGGATTGGACGACGAGGTTCAATTGAATGGCCGCCTCGATCACCGGACCTCACACCTTTAGATTTTTTTCTGTGGGGGTATCTTAAATCGAAGGTTTACGCCACTCAGCCTGACAATATTGATGTTTTAAAACAACGTATTGTTACAGAATGTAGGGCTATTTCCGCAGACACATTTGAAAAAGTACGAGAAGAATTTCGCAGTTTGTTTTACTGTCAGGAAGTAGATGGAGCTCACTTCGAACAATTACTTATAAGTAGGTACTGATTCTTGAATCTGTAATTAAAATTATTATCCAAGTTTACTAATTACTGATTTAGTCCATTAAAACTACCATAAATACAAACAATATTAGTATCATTGAATACGTTTTTTCGATACCTTTTAAAAGAGGTGTCGCTTGCCATAGGGTTCCATTTAAAATTATTGGCCACAATGACCTTCTTTGACGCAATGATGTCATCTTTGACGCATACGTCATCTATCATCACTAGTAGGGAAGTTTACAACCCTTAATATTCAGTTACCAAATTTCACTAGTTTATGTATAATCGTTAAAAAGATAAGAGGGGGAGGGGACTTTTGAATAGCACTGTGTATATATATATATATATATATATATATATATATATATATATATATATATATATATATATATATATATATATATATATATATATATATATTAATTAACAGAAAAAACCCTAACAATACACTAACGGCACACTCCCAAGTAATGAACTTTTCTAGATCACCCGCACTATACGAATTATATTGTTTTTTATTCGTTACGTTAATATAAAAAAAATCACTTTTCTGAGACATTTTTGCCATTTTAAATCATCGCTTGTATATTGTAGAAACATAACTTAATTAACAGTTAGTAAAGATTTCATGCAGTAAGCCTTGCGAGCATTACCGGTCTGTACTCTATACTTTATACGATTTATCATTAAATTCCTTTTTAAAATTAAATCAATGTTGTTTAACACCAAACACTAGAAGATGGTCGTTAACGTTTAACTGCTAGCTCAACTAAGCTGTTACCTCATACAGACAAATATGTACGTGTTTATTGTTAAAATGTCTTTTAATGATGAATAAAGAATAATGGTTGCATCTTATTGTTGGTGGTTATAAAAATTCACAAAACCAGAATGCTTGATCTGCAGGTTTTTAGCTTATCCTATGTCAATCAATCTAACATATTGTTAATTACACTATGACTTGAAAATCTTAATAGACGTCACACAACATGCAAGCGGTATATAAAAATCTTCAGGGAGCGGTACATTTAACCAATCTAAATGTTTCTATATTTAGAGAGGAAAAGTCAATATTTAATGAATAGAGAGGCCAAAAGTAAATGTTTCACAGTGAGTCGTATTTTGTAGGTATCCTGTCAGTAGCAAATGGATAGATGTTAAGTTTATATGACCTACTTGCAATCTCTTAACGTTGATGTAATCTATTTTACTTAGTACAGTAACCTGCTTCTATGGACAAATTAGCAGTCCTATATATATCAAGTATATTTCTTCTTGATTACAGAGAGTTTGTCAGTGTTTATTCTCTATTTGTTTTCATGTATTTATAAAATTTTTCGGTGCATTTTAGTGTCTCGTTCCCAGCCCTTATCCATTCCATAACAAGTTGCTTGATTTCCTATTCCATTTTCCTACATGACTCAGAACCCACAGAAGATCGAAAGTTTCAACCAATTTTCCTATTGCTTCTACTTTATATAGCAACGTGAATATGTTTTGGAATACCAGATCTCATGTTAATCAGTTTTTGATACGTGTGAGGCTATTGTGAGTTGAGGAAAACCAGAAACGAGTACAGCTAAATGTAAAGACCATAGCAAGGACTGACACTTCGCATACCATATGCTATTTTAGATCCATCGGTAAGTAGCCGAAAAAATTAACTATATTTCTCCAAGCGAGGATTGAAGACTGATTTGATTATTCTGTTTCCGATAGATTCTTTCTTTAGGTCTCCTATTTCAATATTCACTATTGGGATGGGTTAGTTTCATGGCAGCATATTAGAGAACTGATAAGGTATCACTTGTGGTAACTTAGCTCCTTTAATATTTTTTTTTTAAACGATATCCTGTCGTATTGAATATTGTAGGTCCTTCATGTAAATTATATTGATCTTCACAAAAAAAAATAGGTTAGGTTACTGTTGTGTCCAGAATTTAGATCTCTAGTTTAAATGCAAGCTATATGTTCTTATTGTTAGACATAATGGAAGAGTTGTGGTCTCTATACATAAAAATTTATATAAACTCTTATAGACGCTCCGATGTCATGTTTGAGGGCCATGTTTTAATTAGACTCTAAAACTTTCAAACGGAGCTGCTTAACTTCTTCAATTTAGATTCTTATATACATTAATGGGATAACGTGTCATCTCTATGAATGCCTTATTTAAATAGTTAAGTGGTGAAGTTAAGCAGTTCTTTTATAATTGTAAATGTAGTCCCTAATAAGGTAATTCCTAATACCCACAATTTTAAGAGTTTATATCATCATCGGATTTTCCACAATATCAAAAGTTTTACCAAGCGTATACAAACTGCATTTAACTAGACAAAAAATACATTAAACTAGATCAGATGCTTGCTCTGATCTAGTTAAGTGTATTTTTGAAGTGAATACTTTGGAGGCGTTCTGATATTTGATGAGAATGGAGAGTGAATTGGAAAAAATGTAACGTTTCAAGATTTCGTTACATGAGAGAGAAAAAATATATAACGTAGAGAGAAGGAGAAAGAGTTTATCATTGTGTTTTGTAATTATTTACTTGTTAAAATCTAGAAGATATAATATATTTCATTCAACGCTCCCTACTGGTTTACAGCTACACAGGTGCAAATGCACTTGGAAGAGACGAAGACAAAATCCCTTTGATTCTCGGGGGAGATTTCAATGTAAATTTCGAATCCAATGATTCTTTGACGTTGATTAACTTTCTTCGAGAAACATTTGGTCTGCTTATAAATAACAATCCCAAAGAATCAACAACAAAATCCGGAACAACAAAAGATGCAATTTTTACACGTTATCTAGAAAATATCGAATCACGAACATATATTTCACATTTTAGTTATCACAAACCTATCATATCAGTATTACCAATTGAACCACCAGCCGATGATAGTATAGATAATGAATAAACCGAATATTTTTTACACAAATTTTATATTGTTATATTTCTTTTGAAATTATCCCCCTCCCCTTCTCTCTCTCTCTCTTTCAATCTCTCACTCTGAATCTCTCCCACTCTCTATTCTAAAAAAGTATTCACTTCTATCACGTGTACTCTGCTGCACATGATATATTTTTTAAGGCAAGTAATAGTCTCCGAGTCTCTTGCTTCCTTTTCTGCTCCTCCCTTTCTGTCTTGCTCCCATATTGACCATTCGATAAGATATCCTTTTATAAATCAAATCATGGTTACTTTTTCTATCTTCGTACATTTATTAATTTTACCACATCCTTTTTATTACTCAATCCATAATCTGTTTCCACAGACTTCTTCTTCAACAACAGAACTTGTGTGAGTGGTTGTTATGAAAAATTCATATGATCCACGAACTCAAGTTAATTTCATCACCATGTTCAAAACTTATTTAGTACTTTCAGAACTTATTAGACAATGGAAAATATTACTTAGAAACTATTATGCTGCAAATAACCTTGTTACCTGATACAATTTAATTTTATTTTAAAAATTTAGTATGGATTACTTAATTTAATTTCAGCCAAACACTTCTAGGAATAAAGGAAACTCGTATATGTTTAACTTATACAAATCGATTAAACTGATCGTGTGTCAAGCCATTAATGTAATTAGCTGACAGTTCGACCAATTCTCTAATAATAAAACAACACATATAATACCTGATTATCTAAGTATTTATAGGCACAAATGTAGTTTCATTCAATGATATTAATGTAAGCTTACGAAATATAATAAATAAATAATATATACAGAACATGTCTAATTTTTGGTTTAAATTTCTGTTTGAAAATTCAACATTTAAACAAAATGTAACATTTTTTTGTAGTCCAAGTACTATGAATCCAAGAAAAACGTTTTGAGAATGACTTAAAGTGCAAACAAAACATTGTGTAAATAATTGAATTAAAGTTTTACCAATCAAATCCTGGTTAAATGAACAAAGTATCCTCCTAATAATCTAGAGGAATGTTGTTGTTTTTGTTGTATATCTCGGGATTTTCTCAGCAACAGCAACATTTTTTTGTTTTGAAGTAGTGATTGTGATAGCAAGTAGTGGATTTCAACTCTTCGTCCCTATGCATTTTAAATAGTTCTTAAACTACAGACAACTTATTGGGATCATACGATAACAATTTCGAAAAATATTTTCTGGATTCTTGCTTGGTCAGTTTTACTTCAACATGGCGTTAAATAAATACGTTGTTCCTTCAACAGTTTTGGTACAACTATGTCGAAAGTGAGGTTTCTCAATATTCAAAAGAATCAGTTCTCCTCCTGTTACATGATCTGCAGCTTCATCATTTAAATGAGATGCAACAGATCATCTGTGTTGTATAAAGGGAAAATAATATCATGCTATATCTTGATCTTTTTGTGAAGATAACCAGTCAATGAGAGCTGTATGTGAATCTGGCTGTACCTTAATTCTAATTAATTTCAACTATAAAAGTATTATTAGCTCATATTAAACATCATTATTCTTATCGAAAAATTCTAAATGTTTCTGGAGCTACCTCGTAATACCCCAATAACCAGTTTTAGTTAGTTCTCGTCATTTATTTCTGGTTTTAGGTGGTGTCTAAAATAAATTCCAGTAAAATGCTTTTAAAAACACAGTAAATAGATTTTAATATTATTTGGATAGTGTTTTTATTGTGAATATATTTAATCCCAACATATTTCTTGAAATTAATTACGTATCATTATCACTTCTCTAAGAGAAAAATGTATCCAAGTATCCACATATCAATAATTTTTAACACAAGGTGACAGTGAAACATAACTCCAGTCTGAATTTTCGAGTTGATTCTATACCACACTTTCTACAACTGATATATTCACTATTCCTTTATTCATTATATTTAATATATCATTATGTACAGTGTACCAGGGGAATACTACAACAACAGTTTTCAGAAATTTGGACATTTTCAACAACATTCCCTGTACTAAGGCATGGTGACAAGACTACGACTGCATCTAGACATTATTTAAAACTTCGCTTTTATTGAGGCAATACGGCTCTATGGAAAATTACATTTTTATTACACATTACAGATCGATGATAACTGACTGGCTTATAGTAAATAAAAATTTAATTGATGCAATAAAATCACTGAAAAATACAGATACAGCTTACAAAAGTTTCACAAACGTTTTTCACGTTATTGATTATGTTATCATAGTTTCAAAATATATTTTGAAAATATATTTTGTGGGGTTTCTTGTCATCATACCCATCTGGAAAATTTATAGAAAAATGGCACCGGTGCCACTGTTATTCTAATTGTTCTTATTGTATTTCCTTACTGCTACTGGTAGTTGGCCATGTCCAACCGTTATATATAAGTGTTAGCTACTGTAATATTAATTTTTTTTTAAATAAATTAGAATATAATAAAATATGCACATAGTAAAATTAAAATGACAATGGCGCCTTCGCCAATTCAAAAAATCAAACATCTCAATTGTGCTTACAATACTTTTAAATCAAATAAGCATATCATTGTTTCAGTAGTCTCTCAAAGACACCGGTGGTCTTGTACCATTCTTATTTTTGTTATTTATTGATAACTTCACTAAAATTATTAAAAGCGAGAAGTACTATTTGCATCCCATGAAGATAAAATCTGTAAATGATTATCAGTTCCATCTCAAATTCAATTCTCAATCTCAAGATGGAAGGATTGAGGAGTATAGTTAAAAGTTTACATAAATTTGATATCTTACAAATATGTGGTAGACAAATAGCCATTGAATTTTATCACAGTTAAATATAGTAATAATAATCTGTGGGTTATGGCAACACTAACGGAGTTTTCCACAAAACACCAAAACACTATACACTATACACGATGCGCGTTTCGCAAACAAATTTGGCATCATCTGGAGATGGTTAAAACTAATCTTATGCTAACAATGTATCCTATTTATACTTAAATTACTGACTATAGCTCAGTGAATCCTGACCGTCACGGTTGCGGCTCACCGAACTACAACAAAGGGAAAGGGACCATCCAGAAAAATATGTATATATTCCTTACGATCCTCGATTCACTCGCAGTATTAGTAAGATTTTTAAAGGTATAGGAATGACGGTAGTTCATTCGTCAAAAAATAAATTAAAAGAACTTTTAAGCAATCCAAAAGATAAAATTAACACAAATGATACGTCGGGATTTACGAAATCAGCTGTAACAACTGTAGTCAAAGGTACATTGGACAGATCAGACGATCTATTCAAACCAGGTTCAAAGAGCATATGGCGGATCTCAAATATGGTAGAATAGATAAGCCTAGTGTTGACCAACATGCCTTCGAGAACAACCATAAGATAGATGTTAGCAACATAAAATTAATTAGGAATGTATCAAATGCAAGACAGCTAGATGCATTTAAAAGTTTAGAAGTTGAAAAATGTAAAAATAGTATGAACAGTGACAGAGCCTATTCCACATAGCCCGCTCTATTGGCTAGTCACTCATGACTTACTGAGCCGCAGCCGTGACGGTCGTAGTTCAGTGAACCACAACCGTGACGGTTGTAATTTGGTGAGCCGCAACCGTGATAGTCAGGATTCACTGAGTTATAGTCAATAATTTAGGTATAAATAGGACACATTGTTAGCATAAGATTAGTTTTAATCATCTCCAGATGATGCCAATTTTGTTGACGAAACGCGCATCGAGTACAGTGTACAGTGGTGTTTTTTGGAAAGCTCAGTTAGTGTTATCTTCACACCAAAGGTTCCAACCTACTCCAGGATGTGGATTATGGGTCTTCACATAAAATGTATAAAACTTATTCAATGGTAAATATCAATAAAAACTTTGAGTAGATTTCAAATGTGGCATAAAGGTGTAAGTATAATGTGCGACTTAAGAAAAGGAAGATACGGTTCACCAAAACCTCGTATTAGCATATTAATAAATTCTGTAAAGTACGAAAATATCGAATACCATCTAACATCACTCATCATGATGCACCCTATATTTTTTGTGTTAAATATTAGGGAAGGGAAACTATGCACTTCTTGTATATTTTGATATTAGATGATATTTATCTAATCCGAAAAAAGCCGTATAGATTAATTATCATAACACTAATTGACTTTAAACTTTCAGTAATTAATAAACATGGATTAAATTATATAATTATTATACTGGCCTTAATATTCTTACTAACGATGTCAACATGTTAGAATTTAGTATTTATATAAAAAGTTTCTGTGTTCTTGTGTTTTAATAAAAATAATTAATTTATTTTTGTCCTATAAGTGGATTTTCGTTAATAAATAAATAAATACCTAAATACCCGTACGAAATAAGGAAAAGTTTTTATGTTATATAATGTGAAGTTGTGGGTTAAATAAAAATAAGAAGATATAGATAAGAATGGGAAAGGTTTATTTAGAGATATAAATACTTCGATATTATATTGATTTTGCATTATGATGGCATTATAAACACTCGAAATACTAAAATAGCTCCGAAAATTAATGGATTAATGATTATAATATAAATGAAGTAGCATAAGTTATTCGAAATTAATTATATACTTAATAAGCAGGAATAAATTTAGAGGAAATTAATTAAGAAGTAATTAAGCCATCACATACGGTTTAATTATTACATACAGTAGAAAGAATCTTCAATATCTGTTCTAGTTTAAAGGTGATATTTATTTAAAACAAGAACATGTAATAAACAAATTCACATCGACAAATAGACGTTCTGCCCTTATCAAAGAGGCGCATGATCCGAAGCTTCACTGGGTTTTCAACTTGTAGTCTATGCAGTTGCTCGAAACTTCTGCTGCCGGGAGCTTCGAGTTTCGCACGTCGGGGAATATTACGTTAGCGCGATTTCTTCCGGTTGCGACGATGATGATTCTACATGAGAAAATACTAAACATGAATCCGTATCAGTGATAAAAATATCAGCGATTAATTTGTTAACAAGAACAAAGTGCGTACGTCATGAAAAATTAGTGGGAATATTATTTTGGACTAGCATTCCTGCGACTTTGTAGCAGGATAATAAAAATTGTAAAAAAAGTGGACATAATTCAGGACTTCCTGAAATAAAATATAAGCGTGACTATATACATGTTTTGTTGGCATAACTGTTCAACTATTTGTGGTGTGTACTGTTCTTATGAATAACGAAAGTAATATAAAACCAATATAGGGAACGACGTTATTGAATAAATAAAGAGTGGAAAGTTCTACAAACACTGAAATGAGACCCAACGGAGTTGTACTGTTTGCACTTCTTCTAACATCAGGAGCCGCCAAGATTGATACATCAGAGAAAGAAGGTCGGATATTTGTTGATGTTTTCAGTTATTTTTATATGCATATCTGTGAATGTTGTAATTTTAGTTGACTTTCTTGGTGGAGAAAGAGGTACCAATTGATTACTAGACATACCAGTTTTATTTATTGAATATGACCTAATGTCTCAAATCTTCTAAATATGGGGATTTAAATTATTAGTTTATTATGTGAAGTATTTATTACTTGAATTTTATATACGATCATTATTTCCCGAGTAATTAATTACCAAAATCAAAACTGCTGTCTTTGCTTTGAACGACGACAATAGCGAGAAATCATCGTACAAGGCTCTTACATCGCTCACATTAAAGCGCATAAAGTTATCTAAAAAAGCTTTATGCTGAAATCGCTGAAAAACATTTGTCGAAATTCGTAGACCTGTTTAAAAGCAAGCAAAATATTGCAATAATTTTTTTATTATGGATTTTGTATGTATTAAGAGCCACACATAGGTGATACGCCCAGATAACGATAGTTTATCATCAAAGTACACACCCCGGTCCTTAATATTTTTAAAACGTATTAAAACTACACCACCAGGAGTATTAATTAAATATACAAATATTATCTTGGAATTGCAAAATAATGTTCAGATATCATAACCCTAATGAATTATACGAAACGTTCAAACTCTACTCTAAAAATTTTAGTTTATCTTAAAATCCCAACAATTTACTTGAAATCCTGTTAAAATATTGTTACCACTATCTTAAATTCATTCACAATATTATTTATTCTAATATTGTAAATATTATTCATAATATGTCATAGTTTAAAATTATGAGGTTACAAGATCTTAGTAACCGAATCATTCACCATAAATTTTCTTTGCTAGATGAATTACTTTAATATATTTTTAACTTTGCGCACTCAGATCAGCGATTTGTCTCATAATTTTTCATGTGAAAGTAGGTCCTAATATATGGGGTTTTACAAAGTCTCAGCTCAATCAAAGCAAATTTAACTTCATGAGTTTTTTTTTTAATTTTAAATCTAGCAGTTCTCAAAACTTTATTTCTCTAAGTCTATTTAACCGAATGATCTCAACCTGATCGCATTTTTTTTCAATAAACTCTATATTTATCGAAAAAAATTATATTAAAGCTTAGATGGTATGCACGCTTTCGGGAGAAGATTTTAACTGATCCGTTAATTTCATAAAATTTTACCCTTTTTTAAAATGCCTCTATTTGTACAAATTTTAAAATTAAAAATTATGTATGGGCTCATATTGTTTAGCTTGATTCATAGTTTCAGAATTAGTAAAAATTTTAAGTATCTAATGACTGCACTTCGTAATATGACCTGCCAAATTTAATTTATTTTCAAAAAATAGCTATTTTCAATTAGCTTCAACTTTTTTCTTTGAGTATCGAATTATTTGAAACTTTCACAAAAATTGACATATTATATTCTTAAAAAGCCCTGAAAATTTGAACTTACGAATTGAGCCAGGATATGAGTTACAAATTTTCAAATAACCTGAAAATCGTATTGTAACAACTGAGCAATTCATTCATTTTTAGACTCAATCATAATATTTTAGAAAGTAAATAAGTACAATTAATGATAATACTTTATTTAGCATCATATTATTATCATAAAATATAACATTCATAATACTTTAGCAAGTAAGTAAGTACAATTAATGATAATACTTTATTTTACATTATAGTATTATCATAAAATATAACAAGGTTTTATTTTGTTGACTGTTTAGTGTATTTCAGAAACGTTTGTTTATAAATTCAGTTAAACTATTTTATATTCCTTTTCAAAAGAAGTTACTCTCATTTCTAAAGTATAAAAACACAAAGTAAATACAAGCAAAGTGCAGTTATTTAAAAAAACCTTGTTTGCTCATCTGATTTAACTAAAAAGAAAATATTTGATTTTTTTAGAACAATATGGGTAGACAATAAATATGTTCATAAACATCAAAAAAACTTGAAAAATTCAATTTGAAGCAGTGAAAACAATTAAAGATACTTGGATTCACATTTATTTATATCAATTTATGATAATACTTTACAAATGAGAGTAACTTATTTTTAAAAAATAATATAAGTAGTTTAACTGAATTTATAAACAAAAATTCCTGAAATATACTAAAAAATCACTAAAATAAAATCTCGTTATATTTTATGATAATAATATAATGTGAAATAAAGTAATATCATTGATTGTACTTACGAATGTTCTCATATGTGATAGCCAATATCTACACACTGCAAAAATATTAGAACATAATACTTAGTATCTGTACTAATTCCTGTTAACTGTACCCTGTTACCGGAATAATTGCAGTAGTACTTTTGAATTACAGATTATTGCATTAGCCACTACATGGAATGGTAAAATACCCTCTCATTAAGTTTTTAGTCACAACGGCAATGAATAGTCAATGAAATATAGCATTACAAAACTGTCAAAATTATGATAGAGCTGTTATTATATGAATTTGCTTTAATTCCCTAGAGTCCGTAAAATGTGATCGATCACATTATGTAAAATGTAATTTTTCAAATATTGGAAAAAGTTATATTTTTTGTTTTTAAGATACATACCGTATCATAATGAATGTTGAGCAACTTAGAAAGTTTACTTGGACATCGAAAATAATTAATAATATTAAATTTAACATTGTTGTTCAGTTAGTTAAAGGAAAACTTTTGACGCATTGACTACTCATTTGACATCTCTAAATAACCTTATCATTGTTCAGATATTGTCCGTGTATCATACAATAAAATTTTGTATCTAACTTAGAAAGGACGTTATTTCAGTACGGTGTCTTTCAAATATTTTATCTGAACTGTCTACAAGGCTACAACGTATTGTTAGTTATTTTTTATGAAATTACGATTTTCTATATAACAAAATATAAAAAGATGTAAGTAATAATTTTAATAGATCAAACTAAAAATAGTATTTTATTTTTCTGTTTTCATTTTGTATACAGTCTAAAGTAACTAAAACTTGGTAGAGTTTTTTTATAGAGAACTAAATACTGTACTATTGACTCATATAACCGTGTCTTAGCGTGAAGATTGCGATTGTTTTTATGGAAATAATATTTACTTCACAACATTCTTATAAAATAGAGTTAGAAGTACAATATTAATACTTCATTTTCCATACTATGACGTTTCGAGATGAATATCTTAAAAACAAAAGTTTAATGAGAAATATTCACTATAATTCTGTTTCAGAGTGTTTCAAATACGGGGTGATACAAGTAACTTACTTTTTTCTAAATTCTACATGATGCATATTTTGACATATCCGTGTTGGTATTCAATGATAGATTAATTTGAAATATCTCGTCATATATTTGTCAAGTAATTCAATTTTTTGTCTAATAATAATATTTTATTTGCTACGAAATCTTTAGTAGTTACAAAAGGAACTGAAAACTGGAACTCTCATCAACTTACACTCTCATCTTACTGTACACGTTCTACATTTAAGAAATCCCTCATGAAATATAACATATAAAAACGAAATAAATGAGTTTTTATTTTAAACAAAAATATACTTTTACCTTCAGGATAATATAAATAATGTTTTTTTTAATTTTATTATAGAAACTTATTTTTTTTATAAAGAATATAATATAATACTGATAATATCTTATTAGTATAATTTTAAATACGCTTTAGATCACCCTAAATACTATATTTTCTAGGAAATATATTTCCTGAATATCCTGCTGAAAGATATGAAACATTAATGATGGTCGGATGCGAAAACCGACGCCGTTCATACAAAGAAGTTTGTAAATTATTTAATATTATTCGACTCAAGAGAAATCCTATTATCCAATATACCATTTCAAAGCTTTTGTTAGGAAATTTGAAAATAAAGGACACATCAAAAATGTTCCGAGCTAAGGCGTGTCAAATTGGGGACAAATCAAGATGAAACCCCAAATGTATTATTTGCAGCTGTGGATAATTTAATTACATCAACCATGCCACTTGGATAATGCAGGCCACAACTCGTTTGTTATCCAAGTATTGAAAACTAACAATTATAAGCCTTTCAAGATGCACGAGTTAAGAGAAAATGAACCAGTCAGAAAAATTCTTTCAGAGATAGTTTTATGAAATAATGATGGAAAATTATTTCGCAACCAACATACCTATTTCAGTCGATTTGTTTAAATGAATTTATAAATAGACATAATTGTAATTAATTAATATGTAAGCCAGTATTGTTAATTATAAAATGATTTCGTAGAAGAAAGTTCGGCAGCAGATATATAGTTAATTATTTTGCAAGGGAACATGGTCATGTATTTGATTTATATTGCGATGAACCTCTAAATAACAACGTAATTTTTCTAACAAGATAGTGTTCCGCCTCGTTATTGAATCAATTTTTTATGGTGTCTAAATAAGATATTTCCAAGTGATCGCACTAGATGACGAGAATCCACATGATTACTACCAAGATCGCGAACTTTAATTTCTATGGGTTTTTCTTCAATAATCCTTTAAAAAATTAGATTCATGAATAAAACACTCAGAAAAATTTGCAACTGAAGGAATATGTAGCATAAAATTCAAACTAAACTAAATGAGTGACTCCAAAACGTTTATTATTTATTATTTTATATCTAACTTAAGGGTGTTTTGCACAATTTTGTACAATTTTTATAATTTTAGAAGGATTAACCAGTTGATGACTATAGAAGAAGTTAAAGTCCGATATTTTTTCGTTTTTCATATATTTTTTTTGTAATTAAACAAATTAAATTCAAATATTCGAAGCAATTTCATTAATTTACATAATTTTGATGCAATTTAAAAATCAATACATGAAGATATTCCAAACTGAAATTCCAGTAAGAATATGCAAAAATATGCAGATTATTAGAAAAGCTTCAGTATGCCACAATTATTTCAAATAATATCTATTTTGTAACAATATTCTAGTGATTGCCCCTCTTAATGTCCTAAAACATGTATTAAAAGCATACTTCTCATTAACACCGTATTTATATTTATTATTTCATTAACTCATAAATTTAATGATATTGAAAATACTCTTGAAATATTAAAATCGATTCTATTCCACAGATTTATGTACTGTTCAACGAGGAAGAAAATATATATTTATGACTAGCTATCGACAGATTTTATTGGTAAAAGTCGTTCAAATGCAATGAATTCGAGATTAAAACCATAGTTTTATGTTTATGATTCAATAAATTGCTTCAGAACAATACCTAGAGCTGCTGTCTCACAGCGATGTCCTCCATCTAAGCAACGTTAAGGTGAAAAAACCTATATTAAGAATTCACTATTTGTGACAAATTTTTAAGATATCCCATTATATTACGAGCAAATAAAAGGTTTCTAACACTTACTTTAAAGTACATTCTAACACTTATTTCAAATACAGTCGGAGTAAGCGTTAAACTCTTTTGTGAAACGTTTCTGCTAATATACGTGACTAAATATGCAAAGACGGAAACAATAATTATCGTGTGTAGAGAGAAATCGTTGTAGTCCCTGTAATATTAATATTATATCCCTATTTAATGAAATGTGAGGATTATTTAGTGCGGATAACATAATCAATGGAAAATATGAAAATTCACTTTCTCCGAGACTGCCTTTAAAATCCAAAAATTAAAGTCTGATTCGAGTACGACGAGTTTTACGCTGGAGTAACTAGTTTAGACCTAAATTAAGTATTTTAGTTTAAATTAGTTATTCAGATATTTAGTTATATAGCCTAGAAATATTTCCCAGTGTTAGTCAAGTAGTTAGAATATACAACACACTCGCGACAGCATCTCAGCTGCCGCAGAGCTACTTTCAATATAATACAACTTATTCAACATTTACCGTGGGCACTTTTACTAATAACTAAAGACAATCTATGGTATTTTAAAGAACCGCAATTAAATTTTCAGAAAAAAATGTACTTCGGCTTGTCATTGCTCTAACAAAACATACCCAACCATCTGATGAGGGAGTTGACTGAAAGTAAATCTGTTATCAATGTAAGGAATCCAAATAATGTTATTACATAACTATACACAATATATTGTTTAATTACATAACTAATAAAACATAGCACTTTGCATTACTCGTTCTAGTGTTATGTAGGTACATAATTATTAACTATTCATCTATCTTTATATATGCCTCCAAATTCCATTTTAATGGATTAGAAGACAATAAATCATGTAGCAGAAAGATCTACTCCTATTAAAGTGAAGATATACTTTAATAGTAGTAGGTCTTTTTATTACATGATTTATTATATTTTCTAATGTTTCTTAATAACGATAAATCTCTAAGGAATAAACACCCTGTATGACTTCTTGTAATTCCGTAGTATATAGTTAGAATTTTACTTAGTGTTAGTGATTAATTTGTAAGTAATTACAAAGACTAGGATAATTTTTACATTTATTTTTCCATTATAACAAAAGATATTTTCGTTACAAAGAGACTATAATTTGTCTGTGGTATTAAAAAGAGCATAAATACTCGAACTTATCTAAAAGCTTAATTTCACCGGTTATCACACTCTCCTATTCGTTCTCGCTTTGTTTTATGTCAGATTTTAATTGTTTTTTAAACGGTACAGGCCCCTCTCGGTGATATATATCACAGTCCCTGCTTACGCAGGACGAAACAACTGTTGCGTACTTTCTTATCTCCGAGACGTTTCGGCATAAGTAATGAGAAATTCCGATTTCATTTCGGTCCTGGAAGACCGAGAATATCCGTGGTCAACTTTCCGCAATATATCACGGAATCTACGACGTAAATTTAAATAGAATTAAAAAAGTTTCCGTGTTCTTAGTATAATCTTTCATATAGCTGCAAAATTGCTCCCATTTATTTGGAAATTACCTTAAGTTGAAATATGTTTACGCATTTAAGTGATTAATGATGTTCCGTGTAGATTGTATTTTTGCACCTCTTTGTTGCGCCCCCGTTATAGATTTTGCAATTTTGGCGAACGCGCCGGGCTTTCTAAGAAGGTAGTTTGAATTTTTAAGGCTCCTCTTATTTATCCTGAAACCGTACAATGTTTTTCCATTACTTCATTTCGCGCGGGATGCGTTGCCCATCTAAATAAATTCGAAATAAATTAATATGAGCGCCGAACCATTTTTCATTTGGAACGGAAACCGAGAGACTATTAAAAATCCCCGAACAAAGTTTAACTGATATTACTCGTTCAACGAGAAATTACTTACCCCAAATTAAATGGAGTACGGAGTACATATGAAGGATATTAATAATAATAAAAGTAAGTTTTTCAATAATGAATAATTTTTAATAAAATATGTACCATAATACAAAAATTGGAAGGTGAAAGCCGTTACTTTGTGATAATTAATGATCACGATATAGTACAACACTAATAAAGTAAAGTCTAATAGTATTTATAACATAATGTGGTAATATTGGGGTTATACAGTAGGGGCAATATAACAGGTCGGGAATTTTTGAATAATTTTACAGGTAATAAAATCAAATAGCCGGAGTTCTTTCGTTTAGTAATCTACTATCGGGTTATTAACGTGGAATATACCCCACTGTTAGGTTACAAGTAAATGTGACTTCCGATTTTTTTTAGGAGAATTACAATTTAAACACATCAAATAATAGATATTTTAAAAAATCAGGATGTCCACAGTGTAATGCCTTCTACATTGGCCAAATAGGTCATTCTTTTGAGATTAGATATAAAGAACATTTTTCGATCCTTCAGACTTAAAAGGAACTGACTCAACATTTGGTGATCATCTTTTATATTCAGGATATACTTTTCCAAATTTATATAACATGAAAACATGACACAAGAAAAAGCATATACATTAAATTTGTTAGAATATTTTGAAATTCATAAATCATGTAGTAGCTCCGATAACTATCTTCTTAATGACCAGGTTCATCTTTTTCAAACTCCATGTGATGTGTTTAAAACTTAATTCGATTAAAAAATTCGGACGTCCCATTTGTCTGTAACATAATTGTAGGGCTTTCTCCACGTTAATAACCTGATAGAACATTCCTAAACTGAAAAACCTCTGCTTTTATGGGAATTGAAGACAAGTGGAAATATCAACAGGAAAGGTTTCTTGAACTGGCTGAATGTAAAAAAGAAATTTTTCAATGATTACTCTGCTTAATGTAATTTTTGAAATATCAGTCAACCCTTCTATTAATCTAAAACTAACAATCTAGTTTGCGAGTTCTCTTTGACTATGTAGAGTATTTTCAAAACCACAACGTTCTTATACAAGAATTGTTCAGATTTGATGGGGTTCACTGGAGATACTGCTGTCGATTCTAAACATATCAGGTTCTTTAATACTTCTTGTAATATTTTTTAAAGACATCTTAGAGCAACTGATGCACTTATTTATTATTTCATACGTTATTCGATATATATATATATATATATATATATATATATATATATATATATATATGTATATATATATATATATATATATATATATATATATATATATATATATATATATATATATATATATATATATATATATATATGTAGATATAGTTCTAGTACTGTATCTATATATCACGTTACTATATCTATATCTATATCTATATCTATATACCATGTACTAATAATGTTTGTTCAGCAAACTCGTACCATATATTTATTTTACAACAGTTTCACCGGTATAATGACCATAAAAATTGGTTGAAAACTATAGAATAACAAACACGGTAGCTTAAAATTGTAAATTTATTTGAACTGACATATTGGCCAACAATAGGTTTTAACAAACAAAAATAAAATAGTACGTACAAAAAGGAACCATACTTTTTACATCTAAATATTAAAAATGATATGTTTTGTATGCCAAGTGGTGTGATGGGTAAGAATAATAAGGTGTGATGGGTAAGAAGAAGATAACGGTAAGAATTGTTGGGGTTTTCTTTCACACGACCACTTGAGTTGTGATTTGTATTCAAACTGACATGGATGTTTATAGGCACGGAAACATCTTCTGAGGGTATATTATCCTTTAATTATTTCTCATAACGCCTCTGCTGGATTGCAGATGTGGAGTAACGATGCCAATCGCTTTGGGTTAGCGAAGGCTGTCGGCTCGGAGTAATTCAGGCGTGAGTTCGATTCCCACATCAGTCAACTGAGTCTGTTTCCATGTAAACATTCAAGATTTAGGTGAATGTGTAACACTAATCTAAATCTTGACTCCGTAAAAAGAAAGGCGCATAAAAAGTCAAATATGGAACAGGTTTTGAAAATAATAAAGTAGTTAATTAAGTCAAAAATATTTTGTTTATTAAAATTTGACAAGAGAGAAAACCATTTAAGAAACACTTGATAAAAAGTAAATTTATGTCCTCTAGTGGTTAAACAAAACAACTTGATATAGGGGCAAGTTTCATAAACGAGCAATTTCTGTTATCATTAAGGTCAAATAATTACTCTTCCATATGTACAAGTGTCTCCAAATGTGACCAGAAAAGAAAGAAAAATTTTTACATATTTGACAATGTTATGTGTATTGAACGCAAAAAAGGAAACGATTAAATATTCACTTCCTCTTTTTGTGTTCGATCTTTATGTAAAGCTAAAATTGATAGTTTCTAAGTTATTCAACGTCGCCATTTAGAAGAATTATTAAATTAACATCAATATTAAATACAGTGTATCAAAAACATATATTTTGGTCAGACAATAGTTTAAAAGTTTAATAAATACTTAATCGAGGAAGCCGTTACTTTGTGGTAGTTCATAATTTACAACGGAAATGAGTGAAACAACTTTATATATTTTATACCACTATATTTTCACAGAAACGTGACTGCAGTTTCGACAATTTTTATGTCATTTTCAAACGATGATTCATCATCGAGGATCATCGTTTGAAAATGACATAAAAATTGTCGAAACTGCAATGACGTTTCTGTGAAAATATAGTGGTATAAAACTTAGTTGTTTTATTCATTTCCGTTGTTTAAGAAATACATTTATTACCACCCTCTTTACTTTTTTCATCAATATTCAATGTGTCAGACCTCAATAAATATTTCAAGAAACTTCTTTAATAATTTTTGCAGAATAATAAAAATATATGTCTATAAATAAAATTATAAAGTAAAAGTCGCTATTTTTAATGGATTTGAAATAAATATAGCATCAGAAGTATCTGTATCAATATGGACTATTTTTTGAAGACGAACAATTGCAAATAATTACAATGAGTAACCACATGGAATACAGTTAGGTATATGCATGCATGACAATGATTGTATAGTCACTGGTCACTACATTTGTCACTAAATCACTAAATCATTCAAATCATTTAGCGATGATTGGTATGCTATTAATCAATTACGTAACCCTAAATTGTACGTGAAATATAACTAAAATAAGTAGGCTTATAATTTAATGCCGTCTTCCTTGTAAAATTAGATTTTAAATTTCTTAACGTAAGGAAAACATTCAGATGAATAGTTCGTAAGATTTATTAAAACATTCTATCTATTTATGCGAACGTAATAAAAATTCCTGTTCGTGATTACATGATAGGAAAGATCAAAGAGAGTACACGGCATAAACTATTGACAACATGCAAACGCACCACGGAATAACATGTTTCCTATCCATTCTATACTTTGTTTCATTATTCAAGAATGTTCGGTGTGGAATTTCTTTGATTTTAAGTGAATCGGAATTTTCAGATAAATCGAATTGAAACTATTGTATTTTGTCCATACAAATACATTTTCATGTGAATCTATGCAGGACTATGATTGACCAATTTAATTTTCTTTCTACGATGTCAAAATATAGAAGAGTAATAGAAAAACAGGAACGGACATTGTTATTCGAGCGGATCTATATGAACGGACATTTGTAAATTTATAAAGTTTTCCTATTTGCATTATCAAAAAACTAAGCCGGCCTTCAATTTATTTCATTTTATGTATAATTTTTGTCAAGAAACAATACATTTAACAGCATAATTTTTTAAATAAGGTTTTTAAGAGGTTTATTTATAGATACCTACTACTGGGTACTAATAGAAGTACATAACTGAAAGTGTAAATATTATTAGTACTGAACTAATAAAAAATTAATATTGATTTTACAAATTTGATAGCACTTCATAGTATCCATAATAGGTAACCAGATAATGAAATATGAATAAGAATAATGAAGGAAAGTTTTATACGTTAGTCTGTCACATAAAGTTGACCATAATTGAAGAACGTGTGTAAGTGAAGTTATATATATATATATATATATATATATATATATATATATATATATATATATATATATATATATATATATATATACAGAGTTATCCCAGATAATTTAGCCTAATAAAAAATATGTAGAAGATTACTTAGAGATCTTGAACTTGATTGTTGTGAGTAAATTGATAGAGAATTTTCTTTAAACACTGTGAATGAAAGTTTTCCGTAGTGACTAAGCAATATAGTTAAAGAAATGAAGGTTTTTGGTCGATGCAAATATAGGGTGTAGTACTGTACGTCACATTTCACAAAAAGTGAAATTATTATACATATTTTTTGATATCCAATTATAAACTTAACGTAAGTAATATTTCCAGTTGATAAATTTTTCCATTGTTATGTTTAAAAATGCTATTGCAAATATTTAATATATATATTGTCTAAATTGAAAACAAATATTTTTAACATAAACCTACAGTACTACGACAATGATACAAATGCGATATTCGGTACATTCATTAAGATATGGAATTTTATAAATGACTATGTAAATGTAAAAATTAAAAATAAAAATCTAAATATCTTAAATATAACTTCAACTATGTTCAACGTTGTTTAACTCATTGTATTTAAAATAACGAAGTTGATACACAATATCACTAATAGCTATCTACTTCCTTAATAGCAACACCCTTTTTGCGCGGCATGTCTCAGATAGTACTAGTCCTATACTCTCCGCAGAACGTAGGTACATCCTAAAGTCTTGTGAAGGAAAAATTCTACAGGGTAACTATTCTGTATAATTTATATCTCCGATAGGAAAAATTGAGTATGGGATCTCGACTTAATCCTCATTAGAAATCGTCAGTGCAAAATATTTGGTGGTTTCAAAACAATTGAACGACAATATACTACAGCATATACAGATACATATACTTAGAAAAAATTAGTATTTGCAAAAGTTCTAATTACGGGAAAATGACAAGAGATACAAATAAAATGCAAGAGGGTAATTTTATTTAAAATGAAAAATAGATCTCAAAAAAGAAATAAAAAAATGTTTTTACCAGTGGCGTACCACAATTTTCTTCCGAAAACTTTACGGTACAATGTGTACGCACGCCACTGAACTTACGAAGTCAATCTTTTTCTTGTTACTAGGGCATTATCAAATTAAGCTACGGTTAAAATTTCGTTTAATTATCTTCTAATCTTCGAAAGTTATTAGAGAAAAACTAAATTTTTTTAAATTCTTTAGCGCCCTGTAGCTTGGAAACGAAAACCCATAGAGCATAACTTCATATGAAGAACATTTATTTTTTCTTACTCAGCAATCCACTGTTTAATTTATTCCCAACCTTTATGTTACACCCTGTATATACGATAACACTATGATCATCTATCTACCTACGTAACATGAAAACAACTCTCTTTGCAGGTGATGTACAACTCGTGTCTGATAGAAGTTATAACTGGATATAACTGGAAGTCAGATATGATTGAAAATATATTCTTTAAAGAATCAAAGTGTCTTATACGAAATTCTCTACACTAAATCTTTATGAGCACGTGAAATACTTATGTATTGTAAATGGGTTACCTGAAAAATATTGTATGGATTTTAAAACTAACAATAAAAAAAGCAAAAAAATACTCAAGTTGATTTTTTAAAATTATTGCCAACATTACTCTATTAAACTACTTAATTTAAAACAAATTATGCTATTTTTATTTATTAACAAATATATTAAGATAAAATATTACACAAAAATTTAAATAGTTTTGGATATTTTTGAACACAACGGTCAAACACTTATAACAAACAGAAGACTTATTGCAGATATCTACAAATATAGTACGTGTCAGATAATTAATATGCATGTATAATTAACAAAAATCGCCAGAAATAGACAAATGAATTTTTGTTTAATTTATATTAAGAAATGTAATATACATGAGTGGAGATTAATTGTGTACTTGCAAATGTTCATGTTGTAAAGATAATAGGAAGGAATATAACAACCCTGGTTTCCTCCTGTTAGAAGAGAGAAGCTGCTCATGGCAATGGGTAATATTTGTAACAAAATATTGTTGATCTCTTGCCGAACTCGACCCTTTAACCCATCCCTGATCGAATGAGTCTTGGTGGATGGTCTGTGAAAACCTGGAGTTTGAGATATCCACAGAGAAAAAATCAGAATCCATCAAGTCTGATGAGCGGGTAGGCCATAAGAAATCGCGTTCATGTTGACGAGATGACCAGAAAATGTACACTTAAGAAAATCTACTGAAACTCTCTAGTGACAGTGTGGATAGTTTCGCTATTTTGCTGAAAATGGGTGTTTTCAGCATAACTTTCGGAGTTTATTGTCACCGTGTTACTGTATTCATTTTCAAAAATTCAGGGGCCGATTATTCCGATACTGCACACCAAACCATAATTTTGCTGAATGGAGAAGTTTTTTAAGGAGACTTCGAGGGTTATTTTCGGACCAGTATCGAAATTCTACTTCTTGACGAAGGCACTTCATCAAGGCACTATTGATAAAAGTGTACGTAAGATCATACAGGTATTACCAGAAATATGGTCTTGAGTGGACTTGCATTGATTGAATTTTGTACGGATGGTAGTGGAAGCTATTCTCCCGAATTCTTCTCGTTGTTAGAACGCTTAGACTAAGTTCTGCGTTATCCCATCTGTCCGATTTTAGTGCACTTCTCCCTGTGACTAATAGCAACCAATCAATATTCTCAGGAGTTTATCTGGCTTCTTTTCTGCCAGTTTCCTCTGTATCTTGCATGGACGTAATGGTGGCTGCACGATTTCTCAAACAAAGGACTATAGATTTAAAAGAAGGCACAAGAGCGTGCGGAAGTAAACTAAACTATTATTAGGAAGCGCGTATAAATTCATCTTAGTTTTAGGATTTTATCACTTTCAGATATCATGTTAGCAGTGATTTGAAATTTCTCATCCAAAAGTAGATATCTTTAGCAGAAGGCACAAAAAAGCGCGCGAATGTAAACGAAGCTCTTAACATAAAACGCGTTAAGTTCGCACGAAACTATCCTTGTGTCTATCAGCGCCTCTCACTTATTTTAACCCCTACCATACTCACCAACTTATTCCCAAAACTTGCATTTGACTGCCTCGCCCTGTATATACATGGAAACTTAAATATATATAATATACCCTATACATAAAGGATTGCCCAATAAATAAATAGCTCGAGGGATACCTAAAGAAGTTTGCAACAAATTTTCGTTATTTGAAAATCGATTGTTGGTCATCCTGGATCATCTAGTTATACCGTCATCCTTTTAAATGACGAGATTATAGAATCACGAATACCGCGTAATTTTATACACCAATTCCGTCCCTTATTTTATAAATCCACCTGTTCAGAAAATCCCCTCTATGTTCGCAAGCCGGGGAGACATTTTTTTACCGATACCTCTACGACGTTGAAACGAACACGCGAGCAAGACCTTGCCCCGGTGCGGTGCTAAGCTCGCGTAATCCCGCAGCACCACACTCGATCCGGCTTTCATTTCCATAAACTAGAGAAATACCTACCTACACGTCTTGTTCGTTTTCTGTGGGTCTCCGTAACGAGGTGAAAATTTTCAGACACTTAACCGCAGCCATAAAACGCAGAACGAAATACGTCCGCACGAAAACTGCAATTTGCGAAGATAACGAATTTTAGGGAAGTACGATTCGAAGAGCAATTTAATCGCCTGACAGATTGGATCTCTGAATACACACTTCGTGAAGTATACGTGACTTTCTTTGGTTAGTTTAACACAAGATTAGATTCTTTATTTTACTGGTGGAAGCCCATCGAGCGAGGCCAATGCGTTAACACACTTCCAAACTGGGATTGCCTACTGAGAATCGAATGGGTTCTGTCAGGTGCTTATTTTAGACCGTTATACCTCTTACTCTTGAATAGCTCCGTTGATGGAGAGGCTCTTAAGTAGTTGTAGTAATTCGTCGTGAGCTTAATACGAATGTTTTAAATTGATATTCGTGTCTATTCGTATTATACAAGGTGTTCGCGAACTCAAGGACTAACTCTTAATGAAGTAGGTATATAACTTAATAAATTGAGTCGATCAGAAAAAATAGCTAAACGAAAGTGTCTTCTGAATTATACAAAATCATTCAAATACACAAATATATTTATTTTTAGAAAACCTAATAAGAATTTTAATATTAATGTTGCGTTTAATACTGATGTTTCCGAAAGTAACATTTATACGGAAATATTGACTAATATTTCAATCAATGTTTTATATTATAACGAAACGCTTTCTCAGGAAATTAATTAACATTCTGAGTAGCTTATTATTAATTAATTAACATTGACTCAGTAGTTTAAGTAAGTAACAGCATTATTACGAAGAGCATTATTGTGAAGACACAGAGAAAAGGAATCCAAAACCAATTGGCCAGAGGGCTTACGTATCCATATATAGAATATACAGGGTGTTTCCTAAAATGTAGAATATTAATACAATAAGCTTAAAAAATATGTATGTATATTGATTCTCAATACACCTAGATCAAAGCTGTGAATGATATTAAAAATTTTATATACATATATTGGATAATGTTAGAGAGAATAACGTTTGGTAATTTTAATGAATTAAGTATAATTGTGACAAAAATATCATTATAACTACTACTGCTTGCATTAGTTTAACATAATTTTGTATTAGTATTACCAAATATATGTAATCTGTAAAAATAATTTGTAAAATCTATTATTCTTTTACACTACATGCAGTTTTATATGTATTATTACTGTAAATAAATGCATGCGTTTTATATGTATTATTGCTCTTAATATTATATGTGTGGCTTAGACTCTAGATTTGGTAACTTAAATTTTATAAATGCCAATAAATGCGAGATTACTAATTTAAAAGTAATTTGGACATAAAATCAAAATATCGAGTCCAGTGACAAATCAACTGGATGAACCCATGCTTACATTAAATAAATTTTAATGGTTGAACTACCATAAATTTTGATAATTGCCACGGTTGGTGATGATAAAAGATGTACTCCAAACCTTGTGAACCAGAATTGGAAAATTTCTGAGTACTAGTCAAGTATTCCTAATGAACTTTCATGCAAATTACAAAAAAACCTTCACTTACGCCGACACTTAAAGTTTGGATAGTAACAAGAAAATTATTAGTAAGTCAAACCTGTAATCAGTTGACTTTACATGACTAGCATGTAATTAATTGGTCGAAGTTGGCATTAGTTATCAAAATTAGTAAACTAACATTACTTCGAATAATGGGATAGGTAATATTAATTCTGGATGGAATCATTATCTCCAGACGAAATAATCTATGACAATAGCGACGTATATATATGCGCTATAATTAAATGGCGTACCCTATTATGCTTACGAATATACAAAAGGGGTATTGGTTGTATCACTGATAATGTGCTACCATCATATACATTATTTTACATCAGTCATGCCATTGACTCATATCAGTAACCAATGTGTAACTAACTGAACAAGACCTTAAATTGACGGAATATTGGTTCACATAGTGAAAAGAGTGAAACTATAATGTTTTATAACGGATTTTATGTCCCCTTATCTAAAACCATACTCCATATACAGTATGTGTTTAAAATCTCCCCTCTTGTTGACAATACAACATCCCGTTATAATACTCTTCTCTCACCGGTTGAGGTGTTTCTATGAAAATTTACTTACATTCTTTAGTAATTGTCTGTTTCAAAACCTCAATGTTAGCGGTTTATGTAGCATATACCTTACATTTTAAGTAGCCCCATTAAAATAAATTTAGGGGCGTTAGATCTGGAGCACTGTACAGTCCAATTTGTTGTACAATTGTATCCTATATACAATCAATCTATTGGGATACCCTTCATTAAAATAAAGTGTTACTGAACCATAGCAGTGTGGAGTGGCACCATTTGGATTAAAATATAATTCTAGTATATATCTCGAAATTCATGAGGATTTCCTTCAAAATATCCAAAATGAGTGGCTCAATATGATGCAATGTGTCTAAATACCCCTCTCCCATTATATTTCGATTTAAGCGTGCAAATATAGCAATGCTATTACCAAAGGTCTTTGTCCACACGCTGATTTTCGGAAATATATTCGGATTTGTATCACTACTGTAAATTTTGAGTATTCACATTACCATTAAGAAGAAACGTGTTATTTGTTTCTTATGTTATTCACAAAATTTACTGCGATTGGGATCAATTTCTGTGAGCTTCAGATTGTTTCTCGTTGAAAATTATTTCAGCTGCATGTAGATTTCTTTCAGTCTCGCCAATAGTTGGAATCGCTTTCACTTTTCCTTCTAAAGTATGTGCCAAGTTATTAAAATCAATCACAAGAACGCTAAAGCAATTTTCTAAACGTAAACACAAAATAAAGTTTGGATAAATAAAAACATATACGTGACTTTTTGTGATTTCTGGTCAATGGACAAGCTAATACTTAACTTTTACAGGTAGGCACTACATAAAAAGTTTGAATGATGGTGTACCAATATTAAATCTAGTCAATCATTTCAAAAATAAAAACATGTGAAAATAAAAATAACAGAATAGTTTTTTTTAAATAGTTTGAAAAGGTATTTGAAGCAACTTCCAAAATAATCGGTCATTTCAGAAACAGCACATGTCAATTTTTCATCCATTTTAGGTTTGTCTCAGAAACGTAATATTTACAGGTAAATACATCATTCTAGACAGTAACAGCACTTACCACGCAATATTTCGATAAATTCTAAATGCCTATATATTGGATTTCATTCAGAAACAGCACAAGTCAGTGAACTCTGAATATACTTAATAATGGAGTATACTGAAATGGTTGTAAATGCAACAAGAAAATCACAATTTTCAGAAAAAATGGTTAAAACTGATGATATTCTTGATTATATAAAGCATAATGGCGGCGCTTTTACAAACGAAATAGCCTATCTTCATTTGGGAGAGGTGTACCGAGTTCTACCTTCCTTTGGGAGAGGTGTACAGAGAGAACAAAAGCAAAGTTTCCAGATAACAAATTTCACCCATTTTTACAATTCTTCAGATGAACCAGAGATAATCGACGCCTTTGACTTTATAGATGAATTTACAAGCCATAAACTTAGACTTTCTACATCCAATTTGAGTCACGCTGCCTCATCCTGTATTAGACATGGTTTATTCAAGGGGTTTGGTTCCCATAAATAAGAAAAAACTTGATAACATAAAAAATTGGTTTCTTATGTTCCTGAAGAGCATCAGGACTTTTATGGTGGAATTCTACGTTGGCTGACAACGGACAATGAAGAAAATAATGAGTAAATTGCCCTTATAAGATGTTTTGTATATATTTCTTGCTATTTGTAATAAAGGCTCTTGAAACATGATATCCATATCTATTGTTTTCATTGTTCATTTCAGAAATAGCACACGTCAAAATTTTTTCAATGGCTATGTCTTTTTTATTTTGATTATTTGTTTCAAAATTATAGACCCAACATAACTTGAAATCACTGATTGATGTACCGGTGACATTTGAAATATTTTTTTTATCTGTCTTCTACTCTAGGTATACAGTTTTCTTCACTTTCTGTAAATCTTCGTTAAATTGACATGTGCTGTTTCTGAAATAACCGATTCAAATGAGGTGGTACTTATACCCTGTTGCTATTTGAAAATAATTTTCACAATTATCACATTCGTGGTGTTTATTAATTAAAAACAATATATCGTAATGAGGCCTGCGTCACCAACAAAATCAAAACTACAAATGGCTATAATCGACTTCTCATGTTAACTATACTCGTATATTTCCTGAAGTCGCTATCGAGTTGTGTAATATTTACGTGCTTCCTAAAGCCATCTCCTATTTTCTTTTTCGTATTACTTATTACTATTGCTATAAACACTATGTTGATGTCACGTTCATATAAACTATACTAAACCGAGTTATACAGCGTAAATAGTATTTTCTACTTACTACAATTATTACGTTATTAAAATAAATTGCTCTTATTACTTAAACCTATGACAGTATACTTAACGTTCACGAAAAATGCTCTCCCTTTCGATAATAATTTATTTAAAAGCATAAATCTAATTCAGATTAATTCCCACCGGACTCCAAATAAGTAATAAATTTTCTCCTTCCTCGTAAATCGTTTCCATGACACAGCAACCCCCGTATATATTTTAAATAGATTAGTTGTATACTCCTAACTGCCGGTGCGTGTCAGGTGCTAATTTCTCAGAAACTGCGTTCTTATAGGGTTAAAGTAATTCGTAGCACTAAATGATAATATCCCAAAGTGTTTTTTTTTCCACCTCGAGTCTCTGTTTATAAATCAGTGGCTTAGTGGCGATATTAGGCGTAATGTAGGCTATAAATAAACGTATTTGCTTATTCTACAAGACTAAGTATTCTTTACAACATAGCGTATTTAGGGAAATTTGCAATTTAGATGTTCGAGGCATATATCACAAGCTCTGTACGAATTTAGATTTTTTGCCAAAAGCGGTTATTCACAACTTTACAAAAAAATTTATTTATTTTATGATTTTCCTATTCACTATGCTCCAAAATAAAGTACCAATATTTCATATAAAATTTGCTTTTATGATAGTTATGATAGTAATACATTCTTTTGAGTTATCGTAGAAATACTAAATAGTTCTGGTATATTTAAAAATATCGCCAAAAAATAAAGGGGTCGTAAATTTCACACAGTGTCCACAGATGTCACTTAAGTGATAAACAACAATTGACTGTTTTGTAAAAGACTCAAAGAGGTTAAAATATCGTCGATATAAATGTAAATATGATCTTGATTCATTTTGTTATATATGTGGTGTATTTATTAAAGTACGAGATATAAAATTTTATTTAAACGCATGTGAAAAGCTCTATGAAGCCTATGGAGCATATTTCAACTGCCCTGTTCGGAATCTAGACAAGCCCTGGGCTCCACATGTTGCCTGGGCTTGTCCACATGTGTGAACCTATTGCTGAACCTGAAAATGTATTAATGCCGCCTTTACACATCAAGTTAGGGCTTATAAAACAATTCGTAAAAAAGCTAGATCAAAAATCTTAAGCTTTTATATTTTTAAAAGCTTTTTTCCAAAGTTGTCAGAAGCAAAGGTTAAAGCTAGAATTTTTGTTGTTCCACGAATTAAAAAAAATTTGCCGGTGAAGAATTTCCAAAATTACTTATTAGTGCTCAAAAAAAAGTTGGAATAGTTTTAAATCAGTATTTTTTTAGGGAATAACAAAAATTGAAAATTACCAAGAGCTAGTTGAAAACATGTTAGAAAACTTTAAAAACCATGGATTGTAGAATGTTTCTAAAAGTACATATGCTGAATGCTCATTTAAATAAATTTGAAACATGGGGGCGTACTCAGAAAACCAATGAGAACATTTTCACCAAGATATCATGAACTTCGAACAAGGTTATCAGGGCCAATGCAACGAAAATATTGTAACTATTGTAACGAAAGTATTGTTCTAGTAAAATAATTTACTAGAACAATATGATGGAGAACTATATTTGGGGTTTAGTGAGAGAAAGTACTTATGAACATGAAAGAAAAAGTAAAAGGGTTCACTTTTAAACTTTTTTCCACTATTTTGTAACTTGATATGATAGTGAAAGCTGATAAAAATCATATATAAATATATTTGTTTCGACTTATCGATAAATAAAAATTTAAACTGAATTTTCTAAAATACTGTTCAATCGTTCTCCTGAACACAAAAGCAAACTTTTTCAGGCCATTTATATTTTTTTCGTCTAACTGTCGATCAATCTAAACGAAATTTCATACCCTCTTATCATAGTCAAAATTCATGTTGACCTGTGAGTTATTATATATTCATCATCAGAGTTATAGAAGATTTATTTCAAGGCTTGGATCTTAAAACAACATCTTATATGGATTATTCTATAGAAATTTAAGTACAAGTAAATATCTATCTAGTTTTTACTTGTAAAGTAATGACATATATTGTAATTTGACTATGCAATACATAATTGTAATTTTAGTTATGTTGTACAAACTTCTAGGTTGCAATAAATGAAACTACTTTCATTTTAAAGTTAAATATTATTATATTCCATCAAATTAGTTTCCACTAATATTTTTAGTAGATTCCTTTAAGTAACCACAGATTTTCGCATTCTTGCAATACATCACTTATAATTAATTATATTCCTCACATATTGTTTGTATAATGATTCTTTGCATGTGCGCCACAGGTAACAATCTTATGAATCAATCAACTGACATTTTTGAACAGTATCGTGCCGAAAACACATTTTAGGATAACAGTTAGTACAATACAAATCCGTCAACCTATGGCAGAGTAATGAAAGGGTTCTCCACAAAAATATTCAATGGAAGTGATATTTCCATCAAAATAAATGAGATAAATTCAACAAAAATCAAAATAAATGAAACAGAAATTAAATAATCTTTACATAAATATTGAGACGCCAATGAACAAAATTATGCAATAAAGCTAAGACGTGACTTCACAATTGCATTGCAACTTATAACACTTCCATTGACTTCACAGTGATTAATATCCAGAGGAAGAAGTGGTTCTGTATTTTAGAAATTATTATATAAAATACAATTATAAAGATGATTGTTTAGAGGCTAAACATTTTTAAACGTTATCACATTTCATGTTTATGTAACTACAATACAATAATACTTAGTTTTACAATTCATGTGTTCAATAAATTTGCTCCCATATGATTATGTAACAACTTGTGAAGGTTACTGGTACATTCTAAGCATACAACCGGTAAATTTGAAGACAGTAGCTTACAGGTAATTTAATGAATGTCTTAATATCGAATTTTGTCGATAGGGCGAGCACTGTCCTAGATTGACTTGGGGCATATATCGATGCTATTCAAGCAACGGCCCCCACTAGAATGAATAACCATTGTTGCATTTGTATCTAAGTGGTTTCGTAGAAGCTACACAAACTTAGGCGAAGTTTCTGTACAAGACATGCCATCCCTCGTATAGGATGTCGGGATATAGATACCTTGATCCCTTAGGTATACACTCTATTTCATGCAAAATCAATGATCACCCTGTATATATTAATTATTTTAAAAAACTCACAACCAAAAATAAAGTTTGACGTGTCCGAGAGCGTTTCCGAAAAATTAACGAATTTATTCATTTACCTTACCAAAGCACTGTATAATTTTTAATACCATTATCACTGGTACGATTACTTGAAATTTATAATATATATTTCATTTCGCCAATTATAAACAAATTTACGAAATCCTTATTATCCACCCTTTCTCTGGAACAGAAACATTTTTCCCACTTCAAATTAATTTCAACGGGATCATATTTTTACGTAATTAAAACGTCCCCTCAACTTTCGACCTTCAACTAATTTATTGTGCACAGAATGAAGATAAATTTGTTCTTGTAATGGCCCCTAAATACTTCATGAGTCTGCTACACACATTATCCAGACTGATTAGCAACCAATTCTCGTTGACTTACGCCCTACCACTGTGCAATAAATTAATTACTTCCACTTAAGTAATGGGGCAGCCAATTTGTCGGAAAATTGATCATTTTATTCGTTGCCAATAATTTAAATTGGACGCCATATACTAGCGTAAGGAACTAAACACACACAGTATATTCCGCATATTTAACCCTAGAATGGTAACGTCGGGTTATATATGACCCAACGGTATTTCCCGTTCGCTGTTTAATCTAAACTAATGCGTCTACATAATTATACATTTCAGTACCTTCTCGACTATAGAAAGTGAGGGTGTAGTGCAAGAATCACGAATATAAAATTCTTAGAACGGTTAGTATAGCGGCGAAAATTCAGATTTGACCCGATGTTACTGTTAACGTTACTTTTTTTAAAATAAGTAAATATAGCTTCCACTAGCAAAACGTTAAGCGAAAGCGATTTGGAAGATCTCGCACGCAAATATGAAGCAGGGGACACTGATTTAGAAGGTAATCATTAAGAGATTCATAGTGAGGATGATGAAAGTGATAACCAAGTACTGTCTGACTCCTCTGATAAGCCTAAAGAACTTAGTGTACACCAAAGACGAATTACAAACAGATAGTGACGAAGATCTAGAGCCACAAGCTAATAAAGAGAAAAAAAATGTGATTTACGGAAAAAATGGTTATGAATGGTAGAGCAATCGATGCGTTATCTCGCCGTTCGTTGCGACAACTAGTCTAGCGTCAAACAGCAATAGTTTTACATATGCTGGGGTCAAAATCTGTTGCAAAAATTGCGAACAATGACCTTGCGTCGTGGAAATTATTTTTCGATGCACAAATTATGAGTCAAATCGTTGACCGAGCATGAACGAGGAAATTGCATGACAAGCTCCAAAGTACATGAATCCTAAAGATATGTGAATGGGACCGATGTAGACGAAATACAAGCTTTACTAGGCCTATTGTATATTACCGGCGTTCTAAGTCTGAACCATCTCAGTACTTCGGAATTGAGATCACCGTGTATTTTATAGTATGCTTGATGGGGCTGGAATTAACTCTTATATCATTCTGAGACAAAATACTATCCAAAGAAGTGGAAATGATAAATTTGTGTCAAGATGAAAAATTTAGCATTACAACTTGAAACCCCATATCCCTAACAGGCTACAGAATGTTTTAGATCTGCCCCAATCATTGAGGTATCATATGGCCGATATTTTGGGGGAGACTGAGCCTTAATTAGATCAGAATATACAGCTAATAGGAACGAAGATACGAACTCGTTATCGAATGTGTCCAAGTTCAAAAGATAGAAAGGGAAAGGTTGGTGTGTTAGGTGCAACTACGTCTTATGTGCAGAGCACAGAAACACCATCTGTAAGGACTGTATAGACGAATCCCTAAGCTGAACTCTTTGATTGTATTTGATTTACCTACTTCATTGATAAGTTTCCTTAAGCTTAAGGCAATAATATTTTAGTTTTGTGTTTAAAAATATTATTTAAATTTTTTTTTAGAAGTAGAGTTTAAAATTTCTACCATATTTCTTTTAATAAAAACCAATATAAAAACTACTTTTGTTTTACTTTAAATGATAAAACAAACATACGTGCTACAACTTCTGGTACTTATATTACAACAGATTTACGAAAGAAAGTGAATTTTTTTCATGGGTCATATACAACCCGATGTTACTCTTTGAGTTTCAAATTTTTATGTTATCATTTTAGGGTTAACAAAAATTCTGTAATAAATTATTCGATTTAGTTGAGGTATGGTAATAATGTGTGTCATACAATGAATCATAAATACCAAGTAATTTAGGGGAATTTAGATTAAAATATAAATATTTAGCAAATCGTACTATATCAGTTGAGCACTATTTTATTCTTCTTTTATATATTTCTAGAATATATAATCAATTTTCGACGATGCCATCTTGGTTGGCCAAACGCGCGTCGAGAAACGTGTAATATTTTGATGTTCGTGGAAAGCTGGTCTCCTGGTTTTTTGTGCTGCATTGAAGGTTTCAGCCCCTTTCTAAAATTAGGGTATATTTGATAAGTAGTTAACGAATGAAGATCAAACTCGATAGAGAAAGTGAGTGATTAAAGTAAGTATATGATTGGATAGTTTATTTTGGTGATACATTAGTTTGTTGAGTTTAAATTCAGTTTCTAGTCAGTTATACCTTCATCATCATGAGGTCATCCGTCCTAAGACTGGTTGGACGCTAACCTCCAGCTTCTCCTATCTTGTGCTAGCCTACGCATTTCGCTAATTCTGTTACAACCTACATCCCTTACTATTGGGAGCAGTAGTCTAATCTAGACCTACCTCTGCCTTTCTTTACTCCTATATCTGCCTCCAAAACATCGCAGACTATTCCCCCATGTTTCAGCAAGTGGCCTACCATTCTATCTCTTCTTTTCTTTATGTTTTTCCACATACTTCTTTTCTCGCCGACTTTCTCTAATACTTCTTCGTTTCTAACCCTATCAGTCCACGGTATTTTCATCATTCTTCGGTAACACTCCATGTCAAAAGATTCTAATTTCTTCCTACTTGCTTCCCCTACCGTCCAGGTTTCGCAACCGTATAGTGCCGTGCTTCGTACATACGTTTTCAAAAATCTCTTCATTGTTTCGAAGTTTATTACCCCCGAGCATAAAAGTGCTTTCTTTTTGTTAAAAGCTACTTGACCCTGCGCTATTCTTTGTTTTATATCTTTATCGCTTGTTCCATCCCAATTTATTTTACTTCCTAAATAAGTGAAGTCTTTAACTTCCTCCAATCTTTCATTATTAATTTGTACTTTCCTTTTTGCTCTGATCTCGCGCCCTCTGCACACTAACACTTTAGTTTTGTTTTTATTCACCCTCATTCCGTATTCCTCTGTCAACACTGCCTCCATTTCATTCAACGCTGATTCTAATTCCTCCTTACTAGATGCTAATACTACTATATCCTCGTCTCATCTGTTTTTGTAGCCTCATCTCTTTTGTATTAAGTTTAAGATGTCGTCCATTATACCCTAGTTTTACAGTATTAAGAATCCATATTAGTACATCATTTATTTTGATAAACTATTCAAAAAGCGTATATACGTAGTAAATCATCGTATCAAAAATCAATCTGCTTAATAAACAGGAGTACTAAATACTTAAATCCATTTTTTCAAATTATATACAATTCAAACAACTACCATGAATGTTATTATAATGATGATAATAATAATCTTCTTAAGGAATAAGTTATGTGAATTATTAGAAACTCATTATTACTATTCATCAATTAATATTGATTATTCTAAAATTACTGTAACGAAATTTGTTCCGTTCTGGACAAAAATTACCTTTAAGTATTATTATCGTTCTTGTGGAGAAAGTAGTTCATTTTATTATATAATGAAAAAAAAAACAGGAAACCACGAATACCGAAAAATTACAGTTTTCTCGACGCGGGTCTCGCCAACCAAGCAGAACATTATTAAATGTAATAAAATTAGTTTTAATCATCTCCTAATGATGCCAACTTATTTGATGAAACGCGTATCGAGGAACGTGAATGTATTTTGTGTTCATGTAAAAGTGGTGTTTTGTTCTCGTTAATGCATCGAAGATTTTAGCTCCTTCCTAGGATGCATAAATTCAGTATACTGAACGAAAATTCGGTATGGAAAATGTTCAAGGTATGGAAAAGGTTCATTTTCTTGATGGCATACATCAAGTGAAAAATGTGGGGGCTTTATTTCTTATATGAAAGGTCAGAAAGTTAAGTGTTCACTAACAGCTTATTGTACAATAGAAATGTGTTGTACAATAACAGTTGTTGTCGTCAATACTTTTAAATGTTTTGTTTAACGTAAACATCCTTGTCAGTTTACTTCTTATATAATTATACAAATTAGTGGTAGTAGAGAATTGAATTAATAAAAGCTTTTGTAGTTTCTCCTTAAAGTAGATAATAGATTGATTTCCCATATCCAGTTCCTTATTTTTAGATGTGTTGAATAAATATACAACAGTCACTTACCGACCTCCATTTAATTCCATTCTTTATGAATACTCAGTAATAATTCTGCAAATTATGAATGCACAGCAATAATTTCGAATACATATGATAACTATGTAATTGAACCATTTGTCTTCATTGGTTGCTGCATATAAGTATGCAGCGAATTAGTCACTATCAAATTTGTGGTTGTTCAGAAAAGTACGCGAAGTTAGAGTAGCTGTAGATGACATGATATAAGTTTTTAATATTGTTGTTAAGTTAATAATTTTCATGGTATATAAAATCCTGTTGAGTAATCTCGTGGAATAACTTTACTCACTCATTTGTCTGTTAATAAGGTCGAATTGGTTTGTGGGTATATTCATGGATCATTATTGTCTAATGATCTATGGGAATGATTGTTTTATTTCATTATTACATATTTATAACAGTTAGCAGAATCAATCAAAATGGATCACTTTAGACTCGAGGTTATCGTTTTCATTTATGTCATCCATTTGAGGGATTAATTATTTTGTGGATATAAGTAATAATCCTTGGGTCTATACTATTGGAGAAGCAGAACGGATTCTAGAATTCACTAGTCTGTGGAATACCATATGCGTTTTATAATTACAAAAGAAGCAGCATTGCAAATGGACCTTGATTGTCTGATTTGGATTTTCCTGTTCAGTTGGCCACAGCTATACAACTTGTTTGATAACAAAATGGCAGTCTCAAATATCAGTCTCAAACTCACGTTGTAATCTCATATACGAGAAGCAAATAAAAGATTATGTTGTATATGATCAGATTTATATAAAGAGATTCAGGCACTATCTAAATCTAAAGCATCTGAATAACCAACATTTTAATATCATCCATTCTTGGACATACTAGTGAAACGCATTCGAAACAGCTGGCCCATGAAGTTTCTGAAAAGAATATACACAAACTGTTATCCACATGCTATTTCTCATTATTATATGTGATAGAAGAGATCTCTAATGATAACATTAATCTACAAAGCACAAAGTGGATGTACTGTTACGTCGATTCTGTAAAATGCTGAGAGTTACCATGAGTACTGAATAAAATAAAAGATATAAGCATATGGATTCTTTGTCATATAAACGAAGTCGAAAAGTCGAAAAATATCTTGTAAACAAAGGAGTCATGCCCTAAGTTCTTGGCACTTGGCGAAACTCACGGCAGGCAAGGAAGACTGTCGGCGAAGAAAGGAAAAGAGAAGATAAGATGAATGCCAGAAGGAAGCCTCAGCAGGCGGTGTCATCGAGCCAAGTCCAGAGCAGACCTACTGAAATCACCAGATCACAGTTCCAATAAACGATTAGCACGTCTTGTCTCTCGCGATTGGGCTGAGCGAATTGATGGAAAGAGGAAGCATGACGGGACTGGTCCTGCTCTTCTACAAATAAAGGATAAATAACAATAATCCTGCTCATATTTAGTAGTCCATATTGGCGGATCTGATTTGTACCAGTCTTATTTTTTTGGATAAAGAGAGCTATGAATTGACGTATCAGATCTACCCCTTGCAAATCTTGGACAACCGTAAAAATATATAAATTTGAGACATTCTGTATATGATGGTAAATAGAACGTTAGAGAAACTAAACCAAGGGGGTAGAAAAATAGCCTGGTAGAGGATGGGCAGTTTAAATAATAAAATTCCTAATCGTCCGATTCCAACGCATACAAAAACAGATATTTATCTACTACCTGCGTTATACTTTAACAAAGCAATAAAATAAATTTACCGAGAGCTACCGCAAGGGCTGCTCCATTCCATTTGCATATATGCACGCAAATTAAATCTAATAACATCTTATCCTAATGATATGCCTTCCTTCAAATTAAGCCCATGTTAATTTGCGGGCCGTGGCTTGTATGTAAATTGAGGGTTTGGGTTAAATACCGAACGGATTATAAGTAAACTAGTGGAGTGTTTGAATTTTAAACCACCGAGTGGATTTGTTTTCTTTTCCTTAAATAAACAAAATTAACAAATGCATCGTTGATGCTAAATACTAACGCAAATTCAGCAGAACATCACGAGAATGTTTTACTTTCGATTTATATTGCGAAAATGTGTTGAGTTTCTTGTATTGGAAATGTTCTATACATGGGATGGCATTTGGGATATGCAGATTTCCGGACGGGTTCCAGCAGTTCGGTCCCTCGACCTCCTGATCTTTTTATTTCTGAATCGTTTAACTCCCGACCTTCTAATCACACTATCAGATGATCCTTTGATCCTTCGGATCTTGTGGTCTGCTTTGCTTTATTGCAAGGCGGAGATTTTTCTAAAGCGACTAGCGATAATATAAATATAGGAATCTTTTAAGTCTCGTAAAGCAAATTTGATTAAAGCGATCGCGATGAAAAGACAAAGAGGACGTTTAACTTTGACATTTGTAATACCCTCGATAAGTTTTCTTTTACAGTAGCATGTTTTAATTACATATAGCATAAAATAAATTTAACGAACAATAAAATGATTTGTAATATACTAATTTACCGACCAATAATGACGTTATAATTATTAGATATAGAGTTTGTTGAAAGTTCATCTTGGGCTAAGATACAAGAAAAAGATATCCGAACTACAACATTAATAGGGTCTAAATTTGATTCTTTTAATGTATAAGAACTTTGTGCAGGCCAGGCATTTATATAAAAACTAATATAAATCATGCTTTCTTATTAAAAAAATAACTTTTATAAACGTTTATCATCATTTAAATTTATTTAAATGATGATAAACGTTAAATATTTATTATTGAACCAATGATAGTAGGTTTATCGTTCCTTAGAGCCAAGAGGTATTAACAAGGGTAGAATAATTGACAGTTAGTTTTTGTTTTCTTTACAGTTAGATATGCTCTCTTGTATTGAAAGCTGTCGATTTATTTTTTAAAAAACTGTTAATGGGAAATCGAATAAAATTGGAAATACAAGTTAATGACATTGGCAATTTAAAACTATTGAACCAAAATTTTACACGTTTATAACTAAGATATAGGTTGCTTTAATTTTTGAGAAGCTTGCACTGAAAAATTATGTGAAGCTGTTTTATGTATAGATTTATTTTTTCGATAAATGTGGCTATAAAAGTACTTAACTGTTATCGTCACCAACTATTAAAGTAATTGTTTTAAGTTAAAGTTTATAATCATTTTAAAAATTCCTAAAATCTAGGGATCAAGTCTTCACTATATTCCTGAAGTTCCTCTTAATTATTTTGTAAGCCTCATCGGTCTTACCTACTTGGAGCTTATCTTCTACTTCTTTGCATTTATCCTCTATCCATTGTTCTTTCGCTTTTCTACACTTTCTAATAATTTCCCACTTTATTGACTTATAAGTTTTCAGTCCTTCCTCGTCTCGTCTGTTTTTGTAGCCTCGTCTCTTTTGTATTAAGCTTAGGATTTCGTCCGTTATCGAGGGCTTTCTAGCTTCCCTTTTCTCGTGTCTTAAAACGTCCGTAGACGCGGAATCTAGACTATTCTTGATACCCTCCCACTCAGTTTCTGCGTTCTTGATTTCGCCATTACTCGCTTTATTTATTAATTGATCTGTTTTGTCCTGGAACTAATCTTTCATATTCTGATCCCTCAACATGTCTACATTTATACATCTTTCGGGGTTTTCACATTTTTGAACTTTAATCTAGCTTTCATGACTACCAAATTGTGGTCGCTGTCTACATCTGCTCCTGGACAACTCTTACAGTCTTTTAGTTGATTTCTAAATCTCTTCCTAACCAGAATGTAGTCTATCTGATATCTGCCTATCCCTCCTGGCATTTTCCAGGTGTACCGTCTTCTAACGTGATTCTTGAACAATGTGTTCGCGACTATCATCTTGTGCTTCTCACAGAATTCTACCAGTCTGCTACCTCTCTACCACTATTGTTAAATTTTCATGACCCTTCACAAATCCTATTACCTGATCTATGACCAAATAAACGGCTTATAACTCTTCCTCACTGTGGTTAGATATAGGCATGTAGACTTGCACTATTACTGTTTTCACTGGCTTCGAATCTGACCATCATTACTCTCTCACTGTATTGTAGGTAGCTATCTACACACTGTCCTGCGTTCTTTCGCATAACGATTCCTACTCCCGCGATTCCATTTACCGATCCTGTGTGTATTACCCTATAGTCACCGCTCCAAAAATCTCCTATTTCGGACCAGCGCATCTCACTTATACCTACTATATCTAATCCTAACCTATCCATTTCTATCTTCAGATTCTCTAGATTCCCTGCCTGTCTCATGCTTCTGACATTCCACGCTCCGACTCGTGAAATGCTACACTTCTTACTATCCCTACTATTGCACTCGATCACGTCTCCCGGAACAGTCCTCACCCAGAAATCCGAACGGAGGACTATTTTACCTCCGGTGTTAGTTTTTTATGACATAATATATTTGCAAAGTGCACAGTGTACCATTAAACAAATGTTTAGCAAAAACTACGAAAGTCGGTCAATCGAGAAAAGATGCTGATTCACCGACTCACTGTCCCCACATGTGCATACATATAATTCCAGACTCACAATAGTTTGACCAAGCATATTTTTATAACTAATATATTTAGATAAATGTAATAACACTCTCAATAGTATTTTACTAAAGAAATATATCGATAACAGCAACAAAGTATAAACTTTTACCTTAAATACGTTGAAATATTATTTAGTTATGATGTGTCAATGACAAGTTTGTTAGTAAAGAAACATTAAAATTCGTGGTTAAAAATAGTTTGGCCAGTTATGAAATGTATAATACAGTATAAATTATATACTATATAAATAAATTATATAGTATGTTATATAAATGCTAAACGTTTGTAGCGTTTTAAGACAAAATAGAATCTTAATTGTTGTCAAAGTCAAACGTCTGCTAAAATTTTCAAAAAAAAATAAAAATGGCACGTGGCGTGGCTTTAAGTAACGATATGTGAAAATTTATTGTGAATGCTCATAATCAGGGAATTTCGGCTCAAGAAATCAGGGAAACTGCTACGTGTTCGCTGTCTAAATATACAACACAAGGAATTATCAACTGGTATAACAAAGGTGGATGCATATCCCAAAGGAAGAAAGCTGGTCGGCCATCCCAAATTTCAGGCTTAAATCAACATGCTCTGAGGAGGATTGTAACAAGAAACCGACGATTCAATGCAAAGCAAATTATGGTACCATGGAGGCAAGCTGTTGAAAAAAATACTTCTGTATTATCAAGAAATTTGGATCATTTCAGCACACTTTCTGAATAGGGTTCTAAGCTGGTAGATCTATGCCTGCTATTAAAGCTGTAAACTATTCTGAATCGCGAATCTTAATGTTTTTATTAACAAACTTATCACTAACACATCATAATGAAGTAATATTTCATCGTACTTAAGTTAAAAGTTTATAATTTATTTCTGTTACCAATACTTTGCTTTAATGAAATTGTTTTGAGAGTGTTATTACTTTTATTTAAATATATTAGTTGTGAAATTCGCCTGGCCAAACGAATGTGGGCCTGGGCTAGTAAAATGTCCCGGCAAATACGGGTTTTCTTCGGAGAAAATTTAGAAAGTTAGTGAATTTATCTGGAATAAACTAAGCGACGCCACTGACCCTTTCGTGGTAAACTTTTTGATTTCCGGTGGAGCAACACCATAGCTTCGCCCATATACTTATGATTAAGCTATGAGCTGTATCAACTCAGCTGTACCTATTGCAGTATTTTGTTATTAAGAGTCTTTTCAAACATATACACAAATACATATAAAGCCAATTAGTCATATGCATTCTCCAGTAATTCTGATAATCCAATCATGTTGACGACTACTTACACATTTATTGGCAACTCGAATGCATTTTAAAACTAGATTACCCGAAACTTAATTCAAGCACGTTCAACGGAACGTACATATACGCGAACCAAAACAGGCACATAGGCAACGTTTGTGTTTCAATCAGAACTGCATATTGTCTTGACAGGAACTACGTAATCCTATACAACGCAGCGTGCATTATATTGCGTGATTAGTTCATTATTAAGTATCTTGATGAGCATTGTTCTGGAACTATTGAGAAGTAATTCGTATTCGAAATACGTTTATCTGCGGATTAATCAGTTTTGACAGGGGATGTACGGGTTGTCTGTTTTATGTGGCTTATTTATGTATTGCGCAATTGCAGTGCGAAGGTGGCATTTCAATTCAATTATTATCTACTCCAGAGTTGGATAACTCTTCAAGATACGTAAGCGCAATTGGAGAATTCAGATTAAAGTAACTTCTTATATATTCAATAATGTCTCTTGCTAATCTAATCAGAGTATCGTCAATTAACCAATTTGGTTGAAAAGGTTAAGTTTTATTCATCAGATAAAATCTCCGTTATGTGAAAACATAGAAAGATGAATAAAAAGCTGTTTAAATTTTTTTATTTTATGTTTATTACGTAATCTGTTTATAGGACTACAAAGGATAAACTATAAGCATATATATTGATTGAAGTAAATGTCGATAGAGAATTATTCTATTGCACAAAACTTTGCGGTATTTATTACAGAATCCTTAAAGTAAGTGATAGTATTTCTTCCAGTTTTTAAATAGTAATTCCAGTGGCGTTTTGCGTTCGAATCTTCTTATTCTTGTCCAAAAGATTTAATGCGAGGGAATTTGGGTGACAGTTTAAATATTTTATATATTTGTCACTACTTGCAACAATTGTTTCTCTTACTGTAGTCATCCCTAGGTGACGATGGATATCTTATTTGTGATAAGGTATGGAACATCAACAATGGAGTGTAAAACTTTTGATTCAAATCTCTCAGTAATGACAATACTGGATTTAGCAGCTGTTTCCCAAAGCTGTAAGTCCAAACTGGTTTTCAGACGGCATTATAAGCTAGGAGTTTGTTTTGAACTTGTTGTTGTGACTTCCTTCCTATCAGGTAATAATGTATACGAAATGTGGTATCTAACTGCTTTCTCTTCATCCATATATATATATATATATATATATATATATATATATATATATATATATATATATATATATATATATATATATATATATTCCTTCGACTCCCTGTAACATTTGGTAAATACTATAAGTTGTAACCTATGCGAAGGTTGAAGTGATGATATTTTGACTAGGTGGTAGGTCTACAGTGAATATCCAATATAAGATAGGTCCAGAAATACTTCCTTGGGGGACACCAGGTCGTATTGGATGAAGCTGTGTTATTTTCGAATTATATCTTACTCTACAAAGTCTTTCTTCAAAGTATGACATAAGGAGAATAAACAAATTGCCAGGTGTGTTTTTCTTTAGCTTGTAGAGTAGTCCCTGGTAAAGTTATCAAAAGCTTAGCTCATGTCGACGAAGGTTGCTTTTGTTTTCGAAAGTTTCATTTATGTGGCTTACAATCCCATCAGTTTGTTCACAGTCATTCTCCATTATGCTGGGAAATATTTGAGACGAAAAATTGCATTAAACAAGTAGGTGAGCATGACTATTCCCTTCTGTGGAAGTTTCTTCAGTATCTGCCCTACGACCAAATCATAACTATGTACCTACCTTTTTTGAGTTTGGGTCTTTTATTATCTTGCATATGTCCTTGCGTGTTGTAGGTGAGATTGCTTCAAAGCTCTGTAACTGCTGTAACTGTTCCAAAATTATTTTCAACCCTTAACTCAGTACCTTCAAAGTACTGAAAATGATACTCTATTTCATTCTAAACATAGAAATATAACATACTTAATATTCTTAGTTACATTTATCCATAGCAGAAAGCATTATTATTTAATAAACATTTGTATTGTTATAACGATATGAGCCTCCAGCTAACCTCTTTGTGATTCCTAAAACTTAAGTTTATCTTAAATTGTATTCTATATTATATAAGTAAGTTAAGTAATTCATATTTTTTAATTATTTTAAAATTACATACGAACATGTACTTTGCATATTTTATATACAAATACAGTTTTTATTGTTTATCACATTTTTATTTTATTATTATATTTTGTACATTTTTAATTACATTAAAGTTTTGATGAATAATATTTCTCGTTTTATGATTGCTAGCACTAGTATTTTTCAATAAATGACAACATCTTTATCATTAAATTAACTATAGAAATAGTTTATTTAATCTTTATACACAAAAGAAATAATAGGCGTGCCATATTATCGTAATCAGAATGCATTTATTTATAGGATACTACCAGAAAAATATACAGGTTTTAAGAATAGTTTCTGGAATAACTTTTGCAGATTGGTGACCCAACTAATATATACCTTAATTTTAAATTGTGACGCAATAGAATAAATAGTAGAAATGTCATGTCTCCTAGAACAAAACGCCACTGTGTCACGTCAATCAGTTATTAGAATAATGACGAATACAGCTGGTGCAGTTGAAGTTGATATTCCGTGTATTGTCGACTATTGCTTTACACATTATCTCTCTTGCACTAATTGTGATAGCTTTATATTTATAGTTTTGACCTCGCTGAACTGTTTTAATATTAATTTAATCAGTGTTTGTTTTTAGATATTGTTACTATTTTGATGAGATAAACGAATATCAGAATCCAAACTAATTAAATCAAGCTAAAATCAGAACTAACCCTGGAAATCCTTTTGCATAATATTGAATATAAACTAATAGCAAATTTGTGTACTCCTGGTGAATGAAGTCTGTTATTTCTGATACTGTCAAGTTTGAGTAGTAACGACAACGATTGCGGTCTTACAGATTACTTCACCAGATAAAGTGAACTTATTAAAGTCGTTTTATATTCGGGAATTCTGTACACGATATCACAAGATATTACTATGGATTTTTGAATGATTAATTACAACTGTTTTCTATTTCGAGGGGCAATTAATTTTTTTTACATTGCTTAGTATCTGAAATTGTATGTATTTATTGTTATATGTATGTATGTAAGTTATTTCAGGAACTACCCTGAAACTCTATACTATTGTTCTTTAAAAAATCGTGGAATTGAAAACATATTTCGAAATTCAATAGCGCAAAGGGTGGATTATAATCCCTACAATATAATTATTCTACAGTACACATGCATGTAGCCTTAAAGTTGACATAGTTAAATATAATTTCTGACTAATCAATTAAAATTATAATGGTGTCATTGTGTTAACAAGCAAACGTTAAGAGTGTTGGCTAAATTTATTAAGTTATTGCCTAGTTGATTGAAAAACGTATTAAATGTAGGGTTTTATTTTAATTTTCACCGATAGCATCCTTGTTCCCAACATGATTTATGTACCCTTTAGCTAAATATATCCCAACCAATCTCAGAACAGTTGATTGAGTCATAACATTTCCCTCTAGATGAACAAAATCAAATAAAAAAAAATAAACTTCTTCATATAAACGTTGGTCCTCTATGTATTCATTAGCAGTCATTAGTAGCCTGTGTAGTCATCAATTCTCTCCCAGTTTTAGTTAAATTAACCACTTTTAAGATAACCAAAAAAAAAGTCAGTTTTGATGACTAAAAATAAGTACGAAATAAAAACAGGTTAAAAGAGTAAAATTAATGATTTTGTATTACCGCAGTTTATTTAGTTTTTACATTATATAATTCAAGGGGGATTAGGTAATTATAGAATGAGTGCGATAGTGATTTCATTTTTATATTTTCTTCTAATATTTAAAGCTGATGATATTTAATGATTCTTTTTTGATATTTAATCATATTATTGGATATTGCCTTTGACATATTTTGTTTGAAAATGATTATTTATTTCGAACTTTAACCACCCATTTACAATTTATAACACAACTTAAACAGGGGATATAAAATCTTATATATTCATTTTTGAAATGTAATTACTTAATAATTAATTATCGATTTGTACATCAATATATAAGTAGGAAATATACAAAATCGGAGTATCCAAGGATATCGCTCAATAATGCATAAATATTGAATTTATTCCAGACTTTTGTAATGCACTGTACATTAAATATATAAGTTTATCTAGGATACCTCAATGCAGTCTATATCAGCGGATTACTTAACATAATTGCCTTGATGGGCGAAGCGATTCTAATCAGATATTATTCCGCCACGACTCACCTAAATACGATATTTTTGTTGGTCACCGGCGATCTCTCCAATCAATCATAGCATGGCAGGTTGTATTTGACGTCAAAATAGACGCTTCTAGGACCAGAATTATAATTTCACATAATACAAATGCACTGGCATAGTCCTGACGTGCTCCCTCTATCCACTATAGCATGTTCAGATTATAACCAGGACATTATTGAAATCATGTGAAATACCATGTAGTTTATGAGAATCCCTATAATCACGCACCGAAATTTATTAGCTTGCATGCTGTATACTGTGTACATTTATCGAGAATCGTGTCGCTAACAAATGCCTGCATCAGGAAAGTACGATTAGTAGAAAGCATTATCAAAAAATTAGTGAAAACTAAAAAAGAGAGTACCACAATTTTTTTCTACGCCTGCTTTGAAAAGTGTTAAAAACACACCAAACTACTGTCATATTCTTAATTTAAGATGTGTGAATAATTTTCACACAGTTTTAATATTTTTACTAGTATTTTAACGGAAACGTACAAAGTAGTGATGATATTTCGCATAATATTCATAATTTTGGTATAATATGAATTTTCTTGGAAAGTTATGAAACTCGGAAACTTCATTTTTAGAAAGATACTGATCTTTAAGGGAATTTAAAATTTTCTAACTACAGAAATAAGGAGATCATACTCCAATCCATCTGAAAATGCCTTATAACGGGTGTCCAGAAAGGGTAGGGGGTATTTGTAGATTCAATAAAAAAAAACTAGATAAAAAACTATTATCGTTAGTTTCGACCTTATATTGGGTCTCGTCATTGCAGTGTAAACGAGTATACGTTTCTATATTCCACCGCAGTAGAACGTACCAAACGCCATCTCTTGGTAGTATCGAGAACAATCTAAATCGGTGTAAAAACTTGAGATCATCATTATAATGCAAAGATTTACTACGCAGAGGGTAATATTCAAACTACTCACCATAAAGTCAGGTTTTTATAAGATATAAGATGGATCTATGAAAGATGGAGTAGGATGTGGAGTATACCCAAATCACCTGCATATTAAATGTAAGGGGTCTTTTTAGATAAAATATTATGATAATATAATAGGCGATACAAACAAAATCTACACTGGTAGTAGATACCCATACCTGTTTTGATTTTACAAGGCACTATGGAACCATTAAATAAGAACAGGAGCAGTATGGGAATACCATAACGCACTAGCAAATATTGCTCACAAGAACGATATATATGTATGCTGAGTAAAGGGTACAGTAATCCACTCAATACATTATCGATGTCAACGATAAAACAACTAACTGAAGATAACGTACATAGAGAATACAAGGAATTGTGTGATATTTCATACAAGGAGTTGTGTGAATCTTTCCACAGTATTCTAGAACTGATGTCTACTAGAGCGCACCACTGTCCTCCTGTAGTATATTGCTCTTTCCATAATAGTTGTGAACTGTTGTCTCTGAGTGGATACACTTTTAAAGTTACCACATTTTACAATCTTGGATGTGGCTAATGCCCTCTTGTGGCAGATTGTTGCTCGAATGCTCCTACTAATGGGTTGGCAATTCAACGTACTTATCAATATATTCATCATCATCATCATTATCATCGTAAACGTTATTTCACGAGAGAGAACATAGTGCATCCAAGAATTTTCTCCATCCGATTCTATTTTAGGTAAGAGCTTTTTTTTGTTTCATTCTTTACCAGCTACTCGAGCTTCATCGATAATCGTTCTACGCCTCGTATTTTTTGACCGACCCGTCTTTTTCTTTCCTTTTAGACTCCAGTCCAATATGTAATCAATCCAGTGCATGGCCAATCTATTTCTACTTGCTGCATCTAATTTGGGCTTTTATTTGCTCACAAAAAGTTATTCTCCACAGCTCTTTATTACTTATTGTATACGGCCATCTGATTTTCAGTATTCGCCTCAGGCAGTTGTTTATGAAGACTTGAATTTTATTTTCGATGAACGAAGTTGACTTCCAAGTTTTGCATCTCTATAGCAGTATACTGAAATACAACTGGTTCTGAAAAAACGTATTTTGAGATCTGTTGATAACTGTATTGAGGTTCATATATTATTGAGTGATATAAATGCTTGCCGTGCCTTTTGAATTCTATTGTTTACATCTGTATAAGCACCTTCGTCATTTGTAATATAGCTTCCCAGATAACAGAACCTCCTAAATTGTTTTCCTTCGATAACCAGTGCCCAAGGGATTGTTGCGTTAACTTGAAGAGGTTTTGTCTTGACAACATTTATTTTCAATCCAATCTGGGCAGAATCTTTAACAAGTCGTCGTAACGAGTCAACCATGTCACTAGCTTTTCAAGCTATGAGCGCAAGATCATCAGCAAAAACAACATTTTCTAGTTAATGAAACGTATCAAATTTTAGGATTGATGTAAAAATATACAGGGTGGACCAGGTTTCTCGTGACAAACTTTGACAGTCGATAGGAAACGTTTTTTATGAAAAAAAATCCATATAAAAAATTTCCTAGATTGCTTTGTTTTCGATATACAAGGTGTTGAAGTTTTTTTTAACAGTGTATTAAAAATCTTTATATTATATTAACTATACCGCGGCGGGTAAAGAAGGACTAGTCAGTCTACAGTATGTTAAAAAAATCCATATTTTCTTGAACTGAGTGAAGGATCCAGCGACATAAAGTCATTCTTTTCTCTTCATCTCCTGGATGTAAGCCTTGAACAGGTGAAATGAACGCCTGTGATCTCGTCTTAGAGTACGAAGGACATTGGATTTAGAGGTGCGGAGAATACGAGAAGCTGTACAGGAACTACTTGTTGGATCTCTGTCAAACTCATTTAATATCCGTCGAGTAATTCTTCTTTGTTGTTGGTTTTGGTCGGCATTACTTCGATTCCTAAACCTTTCTCTATTAATTGCTGGTGAACTCTTGTGAACACATTACGACTAGGATGTGCTCTCTGCGGATATCTCCTTCTGTATTCTCTAGCGGCCGCCCTTGAGTTTCCATTAGCAAATCCATACACAAAATGAATATCCGCTATTTTTCTATTTGAAAATCTAAACGGCATTTTGACATTACTGGACAAGCCTTATGTTAAAATTGTCAAAGGTTGTCATGAAAACCAACGCCAACCAGGCGTGGCAAATATTAATTACATTAAATGACAGAGAAAAAATTTGAAACTGAAAAAAAATTATACTTTAACACCTTGTATATCGAAAACAAAGCAATTTAGGAAATTTGTTTATATGGACTTTTTTTTTATAAGACGTCTCCTATCGACTGTCAAAGTTCGTCACGAAAAACCTGGTCCACCCTGTATAACAATAATTGTAATGCATTAGGAGTAGTAGTGAAGGTACTAACAATGAATCCATAAAACTTCATCGCTTCTGATATTGTTAAAAGTGTATAATTATTAAATATCAGTATAGTATAAAACTTAGCAAGTAATACTATGTAGGTAAACCAGGTTTTATGTATGCAAATTGGGTTAAGTTTAAACGGGAGACCAGTTTTCCACGAACACCGAAGTTTTACACGTTTCTTAACGAGCTTTTCGTCAACCAAGGTGACATAATCGGGAGATGATTAATTTTGATGAAAACGATTTTACTCACCTCCCGATGATATTTCTTGCTTTTTTCTCATCACAGTTGTCCCTTATGGACGCAGAAAATGAATTGCATTCCCAATTTTTGCAAGAGAAGACGTTGTACAACCCTATTTTCCATATTTCAGGAGCTGCTAACACATAACAAGTTTTACAATTTTCAATAAAATTTATTAAAAAATAACTGAACTGGTGAACTTCTGTATTGATCTAATATCTTCTGTATTGATGTTTCTGTTTACTCATCATCGAGAAGTGAACAATCGCAGTTTATCCTATTGCGCCCCGAAACCCCAGCTGCACGAGTGTTACTTTAAAACAGCAATAATGAAAACTCCCACCCTAAGACGCTCCTGGCGAGAAACTACGAGCAGCGGGCAGTGGTTTGTAAAGAGAAGCGGTTGGCTCTAATATTGTGTTAGGGGTGCTAATGCTTTCCCTCCTGGGAAATCGCGTGTGTACACCCCGGCCGTTCAGTCATTCCTGCTAACGGCGGCCGACGCGTTGCTGTAAAAAAGTATTTTGAACTCCTCTTACATGCTGAGATATATTACGGCTTCTAAATTTGCGCGTTCCTGTGATTTATTAACGCGTTTTTAATTAGTATTTGATATGTAACGTACGACGGGGCTATTTTTAGCCCTACTGCCTACCGATTAGTTAGAATCCTTTCTTTGTGAATTTTTATCTTTTATACACTGAGCTATAATTTAGCGCAGCAAGCAGTTGGTAGCGTATAGAAGTTAAAGTTAAATGTTTATTTGAACAGTCGGAATATTTTACAGGTAATCGTTTATTTATTCATGGATACTACCCCTTATGGAGTATTTAATGATGACACTGACTTAGTTTTCCACTAAATACCAGAACACTATACACTGCAATTGACGCGCGTTTCGCTAACAAAGTTGACATCATCTGGAGATGATTAAAACTAATATTATTCCAACAATGTATTCTATTTATAGTTAAATTATTGTTGCGGCTCAATGAGTCCTGACCGTCACGGTTGCGGCTCATTGAGCTACGATCATTGCGGTTGCGACCCAGTGAGCCGTGAGTAACTAACCAATAAAACAAAACGGGTATATGTGGAATAGGCCCTCTATCACTATTCATACTATTTTTACACTTTGCAATTTCTAAACTATCAAATGCATCTATCTACTTGTCTAGTATTTGTTAGATATTAACAACACAAAATTAATTACAATGTAACATTTTAATTAATTTCATGTTGCTAATATCTATCTTATGGACGTTCTCGAAGACATGTTAGGCAATACTGGACTTATCTCTTCTATTATATTTGAGATGCGCCATGTGCTGTTTGAACCTGGTTTGACTAGACCGTGTGGTCTCTCCAACATACCTTTGATTACAGTTGATACAGCTGATTTCGTAAATCCCCGATTTGTCATTTGTGTTAATTTTGACATTTGAATTGCCTAAAAGTTGTTTTAATTTATTGCTTGATGAATGAACTACCGTCATCCCTATACCTTTAAAAATCGTACTAATACCACGGGTAAATCGGGGATCGTATGGAATAGACACATATTTTGTCTGGATGTTCCCTTTCGGTTTTAAAGGTTGAGGAACTTCGAAGTATTTCTTGAAATTTACGTTTTCTAATCGTTTTTTCAACTATACCAACAGAATATCCATTACACTCAGCTGTATCCTTGATTAGCTCTTTTTCTTTTTCAAAGCTATTTTTATTGAGAGAGCAGCTTAGTAAGCGATGGACTAGAAAATTGGGGCTCGCCATTTCGTGTTGAACATAATGATGGGAATCATTAGGGATATATCTGAGAGTACTGGTATTTTTTTGTATATATAAAATTCTAACTTACTTTGACTATATCTAATAACTAGTATATCTGAAAGTGATAATTTCTCATTGGTTTTAACTTCATATGTGAATTTTACTGACCCGGAATGGTTATTTAATTTGGAAACGAAGTTATCAATGTTCATGACTGATGTGTCAAATACTGCGAATACGTCATCCACATATTTAAGTCAAACCCTAGGGAAGTACACCAATTTTTCTTTTGCTTCTGTTTCAAATCTACTCATGAAGAGACTGGTAATGAAAGGTGACAACGAGTTACCCCTAGCTGTCCCTTTATGTTGTTCAAAATAACCCTTATTAAATTGGAAACAAATCTGTTTCATGTAAATTTTAGTAAGTTTAATATATTCTTTAACTATATCTGGAGTGAAATTATTTGATTCGAGTAAATCTCTAAGGTAGTCCCAAGTTTGTGGTATTGGAACACTTTTAAACAATGAGCATGCGTAAAAGGAGACCAAAATTCCACCCTCTTGCAACTCAATATCTTTAGTTTTACTAATGAAATCATTGAAATTAATCACTGAGAAACTGGGCGGTGCAATGGGTAAACTTTCAAACACCTCTCTGTTAACCATTTCGATGGGTGATAAGTCGGCGATCCAATAGCAGAAACAATAGGGCACATCAACTTACCTGAGTTATGTATCTTAGGCAAGCAACACAATCTGGATACACTTGGATTAGATAAATGCAATATTTTACTTAGAGCTACTCCAGTATTTACCGATATTACAGTCTGATGGTCTGGTACATGGAACTCATAATATAAGATCCATGAGTAATAGTTTTAACCTAATTGACCACTGTTGAGTTTCCTAAAAACTACAGTCCTTAAAAACAAAAGTAGTATATCTTAGTGTATTTGAAAACCCAGTTATGCTAAAATTAGAGTGTAACAGTATGCTCTGCCTTTCTCATAATCATTGAACTAATTCAAAGAATATGGTCTTCGTACAAGGTGTTGTCCAGAAACTAGATAACTTCGATGTTCCCATGGTGAATAAATCATCCTTCGTGAAAATTTGTTGATGATCTGGTCAACAGTCGTCATTTAATAATCCCTCTAGATATTACTACTTTAGCAATACCATGGTGCATCAACGGTGTTCTTTAGTACTTTGTTTTGCCAGAGTTAAAGAAGTTGAATGTCGCTCTTATTTTCACAATCGCACAGTTAAATGGCATAAATTCAAACAGGTTCCAGTATATGCTTCTAGAAAAGTAGCTTATAGTACAACAGACAATTTGAACTTTCTTCCTAGCAGCTACTGCATTTACTTTATTTAGTAGCAAGCTATTTACATTTCTTGTTGACATGGACTCTCCATCGAGGGTCATGTCAATATATTTTGCGGAATTAGTATAGGAAATCTGAGCATCTTAATTCTGACAGGAGACCTACTCTAGTATCTGACAGGAGAATTTTAATTCTGTTTCCTCTACGATTAAATGAGTGACCTGTCAAATTCAAATACTAAAAGAAATAATATTATTCCATAAGTAGTTTGTATCCATATATTGCTGATACTATCCTGATTCATAGTACACTAAAATGTATCATAAACTAATTTAATAATTGATATAAATTATAGTCCTATATTTATGATTGTTAATGGGCTATTGTCTTAATGAGATTTTTTCATAGTCAAAATAGTCTTATATTAGCAAAAATGAACTTCCTTATTATGAAGTTAATAGCAAACATAGTTAATCTACAAAAATGAATCGTTTCCAGAACGGGTAGGATCAAATATTGAATTATTATTATGGTCACTCGGTTTCAAATCTCACTTTCAATTTTAGTATTTAGAAATATTCAAAGAATTAAAGTTAAAGAGGAACCAAGTCATTTGTTTATTCATAAAATAGTATCTCATAAGTAAAGGTTGCCTCTGGCGAATTACTTTCATTTGTTAATTAATAAAAAGTGCATTATTGTACTGGCTATGTATTGATGTGAATCTGGGAGGGGACTAGCTTCACCTTGGATGCAACAACAAAAAATAGGAGACAAAAACAGTTTTCCACGAATAAAGAAAGATTACGCGCTTCCCAAAGCGCGTTTCGTCAACCAAGTTCGCATTATCGGGAGATAACTAAAATAGTTTTAATCAGCTCCTGATGATGCCAGCGTAGTTGGGGAAACGCGCGTTAAAGAACGTGTAATATTTCGGTTCTCTTGGAAAATCGGTCTCCTATTTTTATTAATGTCGCAACAGTCAGTCATTATCGATCAACCCTATATAACTGAATTTCAATATTCGCCGGTTTCCACAGAAAGACAGGGTGAAAGCCCCCTAGATAATTATGTATTTAATTTTAACCCTTTTCAAAGCTATTTTCTATTTTCGTATGGGTATTATATTTGTTATTAGTTATATCAAAAACTAAGTTTACGTTATTACCATATCAATGGGCTTTCATTCACCCTAATTATTTATGTTCGTTCCACATCCGACCGCGAAATTATCAACTTTAGATAAAAAAATTATTTCTTCCTGCGAATGCGTGATATTACAATCTAAATTAATTAATTTATTGTGCTTTTATGGCCCGTGACTATTGACTACTACGACATGATTTATTAAGTACAGCCGCGATAGCTGTAACGATAAGAATGTTTAACAGTAAAATTTGCTCAATGCGGATGAAGGAACGACTTAAAAATACATTATTTATGGAAAAAGTGCCCGCAATTAGCCATATCAGATGTTATTAAGATACGGTGGGACAAATTGATTGTTCCTAAAATTACTCGGCGACTGACATTTTTCGTAAAGTAGCGCATGCCTTCGTATTATTATAGACCTTTGTAAATTTGCCGTAGACACGAAACTAATATATTTCTCTTTACGTTCAAAATCATACATATTAAGAGCTTAATAGATTTTCATCTGGCGTGTTGCGTCCATGTTACGATAAATCTATTAACTGAGGCGATAACTACAAGTTAAAAAAACCCTTACATGTACCTACAGTGGTTCCATAGGGTAATGTTAAAAATATTATTCCTTTTTGTAATACCAAAAAGACAGGCATAAAGAAAAAGGTATTTTAGTATCAGAGTACCACAGTGGCAATTAGAGATAGAAGTTGCCTACCTCTTTAGCAATTACAGAAGTTAACTAATCGAAATTATTCGTAACTTTATTGCAAGTGTCTAGTAAAATGCCTCGTATGTCTATGGCAATACCAGCCTAATGCGGTAAAGTATTTAGAGTCATGCTCCCATACTCTACTTTTCAAATAACCCAATAGATAATAATTGCAGGGGCTTAAGTTTGGAGAATTTGATGGCCACTCTTCCCTGAAATATTCTAGGTACCCCAAAACAATAACTCGCCCTAGAAAATATGTATTAAAGAGTTCAAACAAACACATCAAGAGTTCTGTGAGAACGAGCTCCATCTTGCGTGAACCAAACACTATCCAGGAACGAATGAATTGCTGCGTACAAACGGGATACACTCTTTTTCCAGCAGATGGCAATAGCGTTGTACCGTTTGAGTTCCTTTGATAAATATGGGCGTGAGAACAACTTCAGGAATTGGGCACCAGACTACTTTTTGGACAATAAATTGGCACAACAGTAAATACCGGCCTCTGAGTTCCCCAGAATTGATAGTTTTGTTGGTAAAGGTCACCCTTGAGGGTAAAATATACCTAGTTATAAAACTATTTCTTCCTGACATTGACCAGCAATTGCCAATGGAATTTTTCCAGTATATCCTAGGCAAATTGAAGCTAGTTTTCAAATGAAAGTATCTTTGAGGATCTGCTTGAACTGGGTATTGTATGTTGTCAGTTTTAGCTTCTTCTGAATTCAATACAGAGTTGATTTACTGGTAACAGATTCTGAGAAATTTGTTAGAAAAAAAGGATCTACAAGGTTATGATTCTCAAAACAACATGAAGTTTATGTGTTCTACTGCTGTCATTCTCTATAAAGCTAGTCAAAGCACAAAAGGCTAGAATTTATTAAAAAATGTGACAATATTAGTGATGCTTATGCTGGTAATATTCATGATGCTACTACGATATTATATAGAAAGGGTTATTCATAGCATTATTACATTACTTAACAAAAGCTTAAAACCCTTTAGATCATGCAATGTTTTTAAATTCAACTCATATATATTTTTAACTTTTATCTCCATTAATGTTTATGTCATTATTGTCGCTTGTAAACTTAGACTTGTAACATGTAGCGGATACTTCCCAAGAAATATTTGTACAATCCAACACAATTTTTACTGTCTATTTGCCCTGGATGTAAAGTTTTCCTACATTTCCCATAAATACAACATAAACGTACATATAACATACTAGCAGACAAATTTATGTTTCAATGAATGGTGTACTAATGTAATGCGCAAGAGTCATACACGTATAGTGCATACCAGTTCATTAGTACAATTAGAGATCATAAATGGTAATCCCAGTGGTATTATAAATTATAATTCTTTAAAATGTATTTTGAAATAGACAAAAAAATTCAAATTTTTTAATGGCATTATTATGTGAAATATTAAGATTTATTTACTGAAAAACCTATATAGTTTATTTCATCGCTATTTGCCAAATAAAACATTTCAAAACATAACCTTGGCTTGTTTTAATGGCTAGGCTCAGGTAGACTGTTCCGTTTATCGGCAAGATAAGAGAGTTTTTTATTTGGCAAATATCGATGAAATGAATAGTACCAATGCTGTGAAGAGTTCATATTATTATTAACAAATTTGCTGTATTTAATGTAGTTTTATAAATAATTAATAATAATTGCATAGCTATATAATTATTATATTCAAATAATCAGTTAATCCTAGTCGAGCCCGTTATGTCAGAATATTAATATTTGTGTTTTAGCAATTAATAATCCAATGCTTAATATTTCTGAATTTGTTACTGAAGTAGATTTTACACTATCCATAGTCAGCACTTTTAGAAAAAAACTGGATTCAAATTATAAATTTGGAAGCACTGTTTGAGGCGGACAATGCAAGAAGAATTGAATTTTATGAATAATTAATTGAAAAACGAGGGTAAATATATATATATATATATATATATATATATATATATATATATATATATATATATATATATATATATATATATATATATATATATATATATATATATATATATATTCGCACAATATTCCTTATATAAATATAAGGAATATTGTGCTTATGGATGAATTAACTTTTTCATTAATTGGTAAATATAATTCAACTGGTATGTATACTCCAAATATACAACCAAGTCTGCATAAGTTTTACAATCAATATCCTCCGTAATCAATATCCTCAAGAACTTCACATTTGGGCAAATATACTACACTCCGGTTTCAAAATAGTGGTCAGTAAGGCATAGAACACTATTTTTATGAGCTGGTAATACGATTCAACAAGCCTCGTGTCTGTTTTACGTGTAAATTGTAAAGACCACTCTCTGCACTCTGTGATCTCTGCTCTCGTCAGTCGCGCGCGAGACAAGGCACGCGCCTTGTCTATTTGCCTTGTCTGGTCGAAGTCAGTGGCGAAGCGTCCATTAAGGCTATAAGCAGCTACCTACCCAATATATTTTAGATGGTAGACTCCGTTTTTATATTGCCACTTGCCTTTGCCAGAATGATAAACATTTTCTATTCGTATTATTATACCTATTTCCATTTAAACTGAAGGGCCAGCATGCCAGCAACGGGCAGTGCGCAAGCCTTGGTAGTAGGCCTGCGTACTGAGACTCTGGGCTGACTCTCTACCGCCTTGGATTTTAAAGAGATCCGCGGTGCATGGGGGGAGAGCGGACTACGCGAACAATTATATGCAATTCAGCTAGCCTGATCGATGAATGTAATAGTAACTATAATATTGAGCTTGTTAGAAGAAGTAATCTCTGGTTGGCTCAGTTCAGTTAAGTTCAGTTCTTTACGTCTATGATCTATGGGGCCATGTATCAGTGTGTACGTTCTGTGATTGCATTCGATAGCAGTAGTTGTATAGAAAATAAATATATTTTGTTTAGTCCGCATTCAAGAGTTTCATTTAAGAAACAAGTAAAAATAAAGCGCAAATAAAAGTAACAATTCAACAGACCTGTTGTTAGTCGTAGTGATTAGTGTTATTTTTCAGGATAAGGGCGGCCCTAGACACTGCCGATTTAGTAGACTTGTTAATTAATAAGAGTGGTTATGTTGATAATTTATCTTTAGAAGATAAACTGAAAAATTAAAGCGGCAAAATCTACCAAGTTATTTTAAGACCTATAGATGTTTTTGCAGAAAAGAAAACGCGGCGAATGGAATTGATATACAACAAAATATAGGTAAATTGTTTTTGCGATTCAACTATTCAATGTATGTATATATTGCATTAAAAATGAGCAGCCCCGCTCCCTCGTCTAATTCAGGACAGCCTACCCTCGCTTAAATCGACGCTTTACCACTGCCGATCGGAATATAAGAATGGTTATTAACCCCAAAATACTAACATAATTTTTCTACCTATTATTCCTAGCTGTCGTAATATTTACTACTTTAATAAAAGAGTACACATTATTATAAGTGTTTTTCAACATTTATTAATTGTAACTATATTTTATTGACAAAAAGTATACTTATGAATACATAATTCAGTAAAACAGAAAAAAATAACTTCTTAAACCACAAGGCAGACAACAAATGGTGCGGTGTTTCCCACAAAATGGCAATCGGTAGTACTCACAATGGTTAGAACTGTGTGATTGCTTGTAGGTCTTTTCTCCGTTGGTTATGATTATAGACAATCCACAAATTAATGCAGGTAATATTTATCATATCATAGAAAAGGCAGAGCGGCCATCTTCTTCTTTTCCTTGATGCAATCATATTTCCGCACATCTGGTCAAATGTGTCTACACCATACATGGTTGCATTATAAAATGTTGTGATATCAAGTTTTCTAGTCTTATCGCAAAGTACTGGACCCCAAAATTGATATACGACGTACTGAATTTATTTGGTTTGGTTTTATATGAGACTAGAGTGTCTCGTCATCGAAACAAAAAATAGATTTTCAATTTCTCGATTTTTAAGTTCAGAATTTCTTGAGGTATCTATTTTTATTCTATATTAGGGTTTCTACTGAGATAAAATTGTAACGATTTTTCAGAAGATCTGTAGCAAGGGGTACAGATGTGAACCAGTTATCCATCGTTATGTTCCTGTACTACTTGCGTCAATTTTCTTAGATATCATATCATTTGCAAGATTTATGTTTATGACCTACATTCGTAATAAATACAAAAATCTGGATATGGCTTTCTAATGGAACGCGTGACAAGTGGTGACATAAAAGAAACAATTGCTTTTTTACATGCCAAGTGTTTAGGCTAATGGATATAATCCTCTAATTAACAAAATTATACTCTTTCGTGATAACGGAATTCATTCAGACATAGGCCGGTTATGAATATTCAGTCAGTTGGTGTAGATGATGAAATAGCGAATATGTTTTAATGTTCTAAATATATTCTGGATTATACAAGAAATATCTAAATATATTATAAAACGTGCAAGGAGCTCACGTAATAAACTCACAATAGCAAATAGGGTATGAACTGCTGTAAACCATGTAATATTGAGCAGATCTGTAGGTGATTTTAATACAAATTTAGATAATTTAGAGGAGAAGAGAATTTTAAAAATATCGCAAATAATTTTATATAAATCAATAGATTAGCATTTGTTCATCTTTGCTAGGTCTTTTCTAAGACTAAGAAATACTCTGTCTACGAAGTACTACGAACTACTTTTGGCTAATTTGATTTTATTTCTAATTTCAAATTGGAAGTAATAATTTTTAACTATATTAATATATTCTTCATGATATACACAATGTATAGAGTAAAAAGTAGTTTGCAAGAGTAAATTTGATGCTATGCTGGCTTACGTTTTCCTTCCGTATATTCTTTGTTTCTGCATAATATGAATAACATTACCAACCTATTTGATATTCATTTATCTATTTCCAGTTTTTTTATAGTACAGTTAAGTCGTTTTATCATGCTGATTGCTATGTGGCCGCAGCTTCAATGTTCTTGATCACCATGACATTTATTTAAACCTCCTAGAAAATCAACCGAAATTACTGTAGGAAATACCTTTAGATCTACAGGATGATATTTGGTTTTTACCAAGAAATGAGCTCTATACTGGGTTAGCTCGGTTACCAGACTTATATCCACTCGATTTTTATTTTAGAAGCCACATGAAGAGTTTAGTGTATGTTCTAGAAATTCAAGATGAATGTCGCTTTCGACGACGAATTTTTAAGACACCGCAACATACAGGTATAAGACTAACTCTCGGTATTTCCCAACGCGTACTGGAAAACCGAATTTTGGTGTATCATGTCTGCCTTGAAAATAACGGTGGTCATATTGAATATTGTCAAATTGATAGTTTTGTGGACGTAGCTTAAAAAGTAGCCTAAAATATTTTCGTTAAGTTAATTTTTTTTTATTTACATAATATGTATTTTGTACCGAAAAGTTATTTTTTATATTGTTCTTATTAACCAGGTTATAAGATTTATTTAGAAATATTTTTATGCATTTTAAGAACCTTGATGAAGTACGTATTGACTTAAACTTAGAATTATCTGTACTGTACTGTTATAATTCTTACGAATGAAATTCCAATATACTTCTGCTATTAGTATCTGACTTGATTTCGTTTTTATGATATTCTATTACACACAGAATTGAGATATCTCAACGTTCCACAAAGATAAACCCTCATGATCAGCTAAAGTGTATTTAAAACCTTCCTTATTCAAAATTAACAATACCATGTACCTCTTTCAGTATCTGGAAAAACAGGGTATGTACATTTGGAATTATATAGTACCATATTCAATACATTTATTATTTTTTCTTAACTATAATTAATATTTTAATGCATCTGTATGTATATTTTAATATCAATATTGTTTTCACCAGCATAATTAATTTTTAGTTTGGAATTGTATTGTTTTCTCTTATTTTTCTTCTGGATTAGTGGTCTTTTAAGTTCATAAATTTGACTGAAATTGAAAAAAGATTTTTCCTTCTAATGTTTCATCATATCACTACTATTAATTAAGATTCTTGCATTACAACGTCCATACAACGATTTTTTTCTTCTATATTTCTTCTTGCTGACTTAAATTTAAATATTTTATAGTACCTACCATCTCATAATTTAGAACAATATTCTATTGATGAGACAGCATTTCATAAACACTTTAAATTCACCACTTTCATTAAAAAGTTATTAATTTCTTCAATACATTAAACGTATATACATTAATTCATTGTTATTTACCTTAACTTCATCTTCCTGTCATTATTCTGCGCTCTTTATCGCTCCATTCGATTTAATTATAGGTGTTCCATAGCATTATATTGTAATATAAAATCTGACTAAGTTATAATAATAATTGATATAACTTTTGGAGGGTGTTACAGTATATTTTTTTTATACTAATCCTTTTCTGCTCTGGATAAGGTTGTGTCATCGATACAGTCACAACTGGACTTCGGAAGATACGTTGTCCGCACTTTCATTGATATTGAAGGAGCCTTCAACTTTACATCCAGGGAGGTGATTAGCGGAGCACTAGGCAGATGCTACACCCCCACAATAATCGCTGAATGGATAGACCATATGTTGAGAAACAGACAGCTTACTGCCAATAAAGGCAATATTATCATCGAGGGCCGGGTCGACTCGGGCTGTCCACAGGGGGGGATATTGTCTCCCCTTCTGTGGTGCCTAGTAGTAGATGAGCTGCTTGAAAGGTTAAAGGATTACCAAGTAATTGGGTATGCCGATGACTTAGTAATAATAACGAAGGGTCCTTTCCTGGAGCCGACTCTCGATATAATGCAAGGAGTTTTAAACAAGGTTGGGAATTGGTGCAGGGAGAGGGGATTCTTGGTCAATCCCTCTAAGACTGAGGTGATGGTGTTCACCAAGAAATATAAGCGGAACAGAACATATCCGCTTGAAAGTTGGTGGCCAAGAACTAAGCTAAAACAGCGAAGTGAAATACTTAGGAGTAATCCTGGACGGGAAACTGTCATGGGGAAAACATCTAAGTCACATATGTTCCAAAATAACAACAACATTTTAGCAACTGAGAAGAGCCATTGGTAATAGCTGGGGCTTGAAACGGGAAACCATGAAATGAATGTATGAGACAATTCTCAAACCCAGACTAACGTATGCAGCACTGGTCTGGTGGCAGAGAGCCTATTTAAAGTCGGAAGCCAACCGACTTAACAAGCTAAGGGGATTGATTCTTAGTAGTATAACCAGAGCCTCAAGATCAACACCGATCGAGGCGATGGGGATACTGACGGGAATACCACCTCTTAATGTCACCCTGAAAGCGAAAGCCGCAAAGGCAATGCACAGGGTGGGAAACATGAATAGGAAGGTAAGGAACCTAAATAGATTCTCAAAAGAGCTAGCTGAGGAGGGACTCCTATGGATGCCCTCTGAGAGTACGGGTGGCCACTTCCTGTTTGATAAGAAATATAAGATCACCCTCACCAGTAAGACCGACTGGATGGAGGGTCGAGCTAGATTGCCGCTCAATGGAGACATCTGGTACACGGATGGAGCCAAAAATGGGAACAGAGCTAATGCGGGGGTGTATAGCCGACGCGACGAGATAGGTAAAACCTTCCTCCTGGGCAAGTACACTATCGCACTCCAGGCCGAGCTAATTGCAATTACATACGGTGTTCTGGGGTCCGACCAAAATCGGATCCAGGAGAAGGTATATATCTGCTCGGATAGTAGGGCGGCGTTGGCAGCCCTGAACTCAGCAACGACAAAGTCGAAGCTGATCTATAATTGCTATGAAGCATTGAACCACTTGGCAGGGAAGGGACCGGTGGGACCCTTATGGATACCTGAGCATAATGGCATTAAGGGAAATCTAATTACGGATGACCTTGCCAGACTAGGGACCAGGGAAAACCTCTATGGACCAGAACCTGCAGTGGGAATAGGTCTGAATTTGATCAAAGACCGCATCAATGGCTTGGCGAGAGATCAGCACAATAAAAGACGGAGAGGGGGATCGGGCTGTCGAATAACCAAACTCTTCATCGAATACTCAGAGATTGAGAAATGGGCCCAAGAATTCATTAAATTGAACGGGCACAAAGACAGAACCCTGGTGGGAATCATAACGGGCCACCATATTAGCCTGAATGCATATAAGTACAAGCTGAGGCTGACTGACAGCCCGGCCTGCAGATACTGTAAAGAAGACAAGGAAACCTCGATTTATCTTCTTTACACCTGCTCCGCACTGGAGGAGAAGAGGTATCTTATATTAGGGACCCCTGTTATCCTAGAGGAGGCGAGGCTTAACGCGGGGGACGTGCCTAAATTACTCCTTTTATGGGATAGCATTTTTGGAATGACCCGAATAAGAGGGGATCGACAAGGGACTACCCATGCGATAGGCCCAAACCTATATAACATAATGATAATCCTTTTCTGAAAGAAAATATCTTAGAGCACCAGGTATAGTCTCCATACTTGCACTGATGATTCCTAATAAAGATGAAATCGCGATATATGGTTAAGGGATGACTTTGGTGTAACTAAAAATAATTAGATGGCAATAACTTAGATGTATATAAACAAATATATTAATTATTATTAATAGGCCAATTTAAACTTAAAATAACAACCGAGTTCTAAGTCTAAGTAATTTTAATGAAGAGTACCTCTGAAACGACTAATTAGTAAATTTATAACTAGAGAAGGCAATACATGGAATAATTAAATTATATAGTGAAAACTTTAGTTATACTGTCTAAAGTATAAATAACGGAAAGTCTCAAAGTGAGTTAAAATAGAATTACGCAAAGAAACGTTCATTATTATATAATACCTACTTGTTCATGCTTAGTTTATAAATAGAAATATCTTACGAATTGTATGTACTTGTATTAAAAGATTTGAATTAAATTTTGCTTCATGTCTCAAATTTCGTATTAAGTGAAGTCATAATTAATTAAGGGGTTCCTTTTTTATGTATAATTAATACTATTTAATAAAAAAATTATAGTAATATACTATACATTATATTTATTTATACTTTCGTCTCTTTGTGAAAGAGAGGGAAGATAGAAAAAGAGCAAAGGTTTCTAGGTTACAGATTTTCCTATCATACTTTAAACGCCATGTTTATTTCATTTATTTATTCATATAATCCTCTTTCTATCTCAAGGCTAACATATAGAACTTACAAATAATGCAGATAAGTGTCCTAGATCATCAACAATTATATACGGGTATATTAACTGCCAGGTATTAATTCGTTTCTATAAAGAATTTATTGAGTATTTAAATAAGAAATTGCTAGGGACGTACTTAAGTGCCATTATTGACATATTCTTCATTAGCATAACAAGCTAAATATGTCAACTCTGACAGACCAATTAGCCTGACTCCGGTACTGTATAAAGTCATCGAGAAACTGCTTCTTTAACGCCTATAACATATAATAGAAAAACGAAATCAAATTACCATTCGCCAGATTGGCTTCAGAAATCAGCACGAAATGATTGAAGTCCATAGAAAAATTAACAAAAGCCTGGAAAGAAGAATATATTGCTCGGTAGCATTCCTTGACATCAGTCAAGTCCCAAAAAATAAAACGTGCCACGAGTAGGATTCGACATCTGTCCCGGATGGAAACCGAATGACAGACGTCTGTTTCGAACTTATTAGTTCCCATCAGTGCCATACATAGCACAGCGATCCAGGACAAATGCCGAATAAAATTCGTGGGGTATACATCTACATCGATACGATCTATGTCAGTAATATATAAGTCGGGAATCGAGCAAGGAACTACCAAACCGCCAAGCGGTATGTAATAGCATAATGTATAGCGATTATGTAATAGCCTTGCTGTTCGGGCACTACTTGATAACCGCTTGGCGGGTTGGTAGTTCGTTTCTCGATTCCCAATTTACATAATATGTTACTGACATAAATAGTATCGATGTAGATGTATACTTCATGGATTTCATTCGGCATTTGTCCTGGATTCGAACACGAGAAAGGGGTCGAGGATCACTTTTAGGTATAATTCCAATGCCTAGCGGGGCTTTAACTCGAGAAGTAGTTGTTTCCTATAGCGATTATGTAATAGCCTTGCTATTCGACAACTACCTATTCCTTCCTTTCTCGATTCCCGACTTATATGTTACTCATCAGTGAGGTGTTCAACAAAGTGTGGTATAATGGCATAATAAGCACACGTTGATTTAACATTCCCTTTCTTCCTTCCTTCAAATAAATGTTGCTTGTGCTGTGATTTTTTTTTTAATTTAAGATAATGAACAAACTGTGTCATATACCACGTTTGTACTTCAACTATATGTTCGCAACATACTTTACACAAAATCTAATAAGGGAAGTGATCTAGTCAGAATGGCGTAGTTGGAACAACTATTAATAAAACAGGTTTTTTCGACAGGAATAACCTATAGATCAAGACAAAAGAAATGAAAGTTATCATCACGTAATTAATTACAAATCTGTTGCACATAAATATAACACGAAAATGTAACCGTAGTGCATCACGTACACAGTCTGCCATGTGTAACATGTTAAACTGTATCATTGCAGTACGACATTATCTCCGCACTATTAATTAACTTTATAACATCAAACACAAAACGGCCGTTGTAATTATAATGTGTGGTTAAAGCTAGGTGTACCGCAGATTAGGATGAAGTACGTCAATGACCAACGTCACATTGTTGTTCTTATTAAATGTCAGTAATTATTGCGAGTTACCAGACATACATTACTAACATTATACATTAATAATATGTATATTTATCTGTTTCAAGTAGTCTAGTAGTTCAAACTAGAAATGATCCCACAAACTTATATGTTCCAGAGACATGTAATAGAGGTTCTCAGGAAGGCTTTAAAATAATTTTCTAGAAATTAGCGTGAGGAAACTGAGGTTACTTTAAAACGTTTTGGTCTTAAAGTTTGCATCTTGGGAAGTTAGAATAAACCGCGAAAGCGCTCACGCAGGCATTAGACAAGAAACAGTAAGATAATTCATAAATTGGCAGCTTTCACGAGTTAGTACGATTTCTATTTTACTTCTATTATAATATCAATAGTTAATACATACCGTATCAAATTTAATTTGATTACTTACTGGAGACTTCCACAGGGCAGTGAAACTGGAGGATCGACTCCTCCAACATTGACATGCTAGGGGAGTCATTGTTCATGACTCCTAGCAATCTTGGATCTAGCTTATTCTACAGTATCCATACCCAGGTCCCGATGGAGGTTATTGTTTCGGATGTACGAATGTGCATCTACGATGTTCCTTAACACATTATTCTAAAATCTTTGAATGGTTTGTACATTGGTCTGACTGGCACAGTCCATAGGTCCATACCGGTTAAGTATTTGCTTATATAACGTAAGCTTATTACGAATAGTTAGAGTGGAGTTTCTTTCAATCAACCAGTAGCTACATTTTTCTATATTTAATTATTATAAATTCGCCTTTTTTATTTTTGATATGAGCATTGCAGCATAGCTTAGCATCAAGGGTAATACCAGGATATTTAGCCGTATTTGAAAACGGAATTCATTTATGATTATGGGTACATGTTGATTAGCTGTATTTATAAAGTTAGCTAACACAAACTTTTATTCATTTAGTTCTACACATTGTTGTCCAATTAATATTATTGACTAATATCTGAAATTTTTCTACTGTTTCTTCGTAGTCATTACCTACTGCTAATATAGCAGTATCATCTACAAACTTTGCTATGGTGTTATTTCCTAATCTAGGAATATCACTTGTGTACAAAAGATATAGGACAGGTCATAGTACATTTCCTTGCGGTACCTCTTCATTGTTTTAAGCTCGAAATAGGCTCCTCCTTGCTTAATCGAAAATGTCTTTCTGAGATCTAGGATTCCAGAATATGAGAAAACTGCTTAGGTAGATACCTACATCTTTATTTTATATTTTAGACCTTTATGCCAAACTTTATCGAAAGCCTGTGCCACATCAAGGAAGGTTGTAGAACATGCTTTCTCTTCTTCTAGTGATTTCATATTATATTTGTTATTCTGTCAATCTGATCAATAGTGGAATGTCTTTCTCTAAACCAAAATTGATGGAATGGGATTAAATTATGTTCTTCTGTGATTGGTTTTAGTCGTTTTAATAACAGTTTTTCGAATAGTTTCAATAATACAGGTAGGATAGGAATTGGCTTATAGGAGGAAACATCATGTGACAGTTTGCCAAATTTTAGGAATATCATGATCTCTACTACCTTCTACATCAATAGTACATACTTTAATATAAGAGGTGCATTTACAATATGTGTCAGTTGTATATGGAAATACTATTAACAACCTATAATATTAACAGGAGAAACTCCACTAAATGTTCTCTTCATCTCATGTCACTTAATAGTGTTGTATTTACAATTAAGTAAAGGGTGGTCCAACCATAATGCACGATGTTTATTGTGAGTCACACCTTAACGTCAAGTTTTTTGCCCAACTTATTTTGACATTTCTTTGTTTCAGTGTTTGACAAATTCAACTATGGACAGGTACACAATTGAGCAGCACGTTAAGATTGTTGAAGCCTTTTACGAAAATGGGCGTTCAAATCAAAATGCATTTCGTGCACTTCGTGACTTTTTGGTCAACATAATCGACCAAATGTGTCCACAATCGGGAGAATTGTGCGCAAATTTCAGCCAACCGGGTCTGTAGCAAATGTAGAAACACCTGTGCATGCTCGCCCATTTCGTTCTGCGGAAAACGTTGCTGTTGTTCGCGATAGTGTAGCAGAAGAGCCGTCAACCTCGATTCGTCGTCGTGCCCAACAACTGAACATCTCACGAACATCACTGATGCGAATTTTGAATAAAGATTTGAATTTATACGCTTACAAGGTTCAATTGACTCAAGAGCTGAAGCCTACTGACCATATCAAGCGTCGTCAATACGCCGAATGGTTGGTTGAACAAACAGAAGTGAATGGTGACTTTACAAAGAAAATCATCTTCATCGACGAGGCACACTTTCACCTCAGTGGATTCGTTAACAAGCAGAATTGCCGCATTTGGGCAAATGAGAATCCACGAATGATTGTTGAAAAGTCGATGCATCCACAAAGAGTGACTGTTTGGTGCGGTTTATGGGCTGGCGGCGTCATCGGGCCGTACTTCTTCGAAAATGAGGTCGGCCAAGCAGTTACCGTGAATGGCGTTCGCTATCGCGAGATGTTAACGGACTTCTTGTGGCCAGAAATTGAGGATATGGACCTGGACGATATGTGGTTCCAACAGGATGGTGCCACTTGCTACACAGCCAACGAAACAATGTCACTTTTGCGCGAGAAATTCAATGGCCGTGTTATCTCACGTCGTGGTGATGTTAATTGGCCGCCACGATCATGTGATTTGACACCGCTGGACTTCTTTCTTTGGGGATATTTAAAAGAAAAAGTGTATGTCAATAAGCCAAGAACAATTCAAGAGCTAAAGGATGAGATAATTCGGCACAATAACGACATTGAACCTCAAGTATGTCTCAGAGTCATTGAAAATATGGCCCATCGGATAGAGGTATGCCACCGAAGCCGTGGCGATCATTTGGCCGATATTTTGTTTCACGCATAATTGTCATAGATCATAATAAAAAATATTAAGATAATTCTCTGACAATTTTTTTATTTATTTACAATTAACATCGTGCGTTCTGGTTGGACCACCTATTATATAAGAATGAATCTGATGAGTTAAAACGTTCAAAATACTGTTACAACTCTTCTTTATAGGACTTTACATAACTTTCGTAGTTTGCTGACTTAAGGGCGACAACACACCAGACTGTGAGAGATATTCGACTGAAAGTAGTTCGAAATATACAACAGGTATTTCTGGACAGATTATCCTATTGCTAAGAAGCCGAGATGGAGTATATATGTTCCACTGTACTTGATGTGTTACTATAAATCATAAAAATACTCTTGCGGTTTCCACTTGTAAATATGGTAAATAAGTACTAAAGTAAATATGGAAAATACACCAATTGAGACAACGATGACATCAAAGTGATAAAAGAGACCTGAGAATGCAAATTCAAAATAAAGAATCGACCTATCCGTGCATGTTCGTGAAATAGTCTCCAAGAACAATAATATATTCCATACCTCTACCATTCCTCTATATATATTCTTTATTATATACGATTTAATTTAAAATCGTATCTCGTATATTACAAGGCATTCCTTGATGGAATTAGTATAATTAGCTGAATCAGGAATCTCCAAACTTCTCGCGTCTCCAAGCGTCTCATCTTCGTCTGTGGAACGCAAAAAGAAAATTAGCCCCAATAAAAAAGCGACTACAAATTGAAAATTCAAAATCAGTGATTGCTTCTAGGGATTCCTCGGTATACTCGCATAAAGTTAGCTAACTACCACCTTGCTACCTCTTGCTTATTTAAACGCGAATTGAATTTCAATGAACATTAAGTCGAAGTGATCGAACATAGAGATAGGCTCCATTTCGTCTCTATACGTTCGGCGTGGCTTCGATTTTACAGCTTTATTTTTACATTATTGAACGTAATTTATAACGGTATAACGTTCCCATGTAAGTACATCGTAAAACTAATTATATGCGAGACGATAAATCATGTACCGTAATAGAACCGGTAGTTTTCGTTATGACATTTGTCATAGTAAATGGTTATATAAATATTAAATTAGAGCTTTGGGTTTTATTGTCAGTATTATAAGCTATTATGATATCATGTTTGCTAAAAACAATGTATTTTGAAGGCGGAATATTCGACGATTATTATACCATTTAGGAAAGGTTGAGGGCTCTCCATTAGTGAATGGAAATTTCCATCTGTGGTACGGTGAGTGAAAGTAATAAAAATGAAAGAATAAAATTTCTTATTTGCCCTATTGGTGAAGATGGACTAAGGTAATGTGACAGCTCCCGAAGTGGTTTACTAAAAATAAAAATAAAAAATACATTTTTCGAAAAACCTTAAAAATACACCTACCTTTATGCAGTATCCTGTATACATATTACGCAATATATTCAGAATATATTTTAATACTGAAAATATTTATTCGCCGTCAATATAGGTTACATTATATTAATTAAATACATTTAATAGTAATTGTTTAGTAATTCCAAGCTAGGAACAAAAGACAGTCGCGTTAAATCACTTAGAAACTCTTTGACTAATTTTGTTTTGCTTGTTTTAGCAAATAATTGGGCATAACTGTTACTTCTTAAAATAAATTGTTTTTGAAATCTGAAAATTGAAATGAGACAATTGATGTCTAAAAAACATTTTTCCCGACGACTAAGAAACTATGACGACTAAGAAAAATATTAAACTATGGTTTTGTAGGAGTTCTAATGGTATAAGTTACTTTAGTTTCAAATATTTACCCTTCTAGTGCATTTGAATACCTTTCTGAACCTTCATAAACCATGGTTAAGAATGACCACTATTTTTTTGGCAAAATCTAAATTCTACTACGCGATTCTACTGTTATTTATAGAATATGTTTCTTCAAATAGTTTTTCTCTATGGTATGTTTTGACCAATTTTCCTTTTTTGTTTTTTGTTTGGAGATATCGACAATGGATTTTGTTATAGCAAACGAAAGTATTTTTAGCTTCAAGGACTCTCTTCTTATTTTACCCACTGTATTTAAATATTATTATACCATAGCAGTTAACACAGAAATATGTTTCTATTATCAATACTATTACCACCAAAAAACGTACACACAGTTTTGGCCCCATGCTCCTATGATATGACTGTTTATTATATCACACCATTTATTCAATTGTGGATCTTGTGCTCCTAAAAACAAGTACTGATTTTCAGCATCTTGCGCCCAATATATTGCTACAAATAAATTGTGGCGGGCAATAATGGGAAATGTGCTCCCACCAATGAAAATAGTATTACTGATAAAATATCCATTACAGAAATAAGGAGATTCAACTCCAACCCATCTGCAAATGCCTTATATAATAAGGACTAAACAGATTAGGTCAAAAAAGCTATTATTAAATTATATGATGAAATTTGCCGTATTTTTGCCTAACAGAGTTAGCACTAAAATACAGGGATTCAGGTTGTTTGAAAACCACAAGGAAGATGCAAGTATATTCTATTTCAGGATATCCTTAACTGCAGACCGGTTTCCTTTTTATATAAGGTATTTGCAGATAGGTTGGAGTTTAATCTCCTTATTTCTGTAGTATGAAAATTACTCTCTGCGGAGTAAAACTTTGCATTATACTGATGATTTTTTGCTCCGATTTGGATTGTTCTCGAAACTACCCAGAGATGGCGTTTGGTACGTTCTACTACGGTGGAACGTAGCAACGTCTAATAGATGTGAGCTTCATCTGTCAAAGGTATACTCGTTTATACTGCAGTGACGAGACCCAAGGTAAGGTCGAAACCGATCTGAATTTAACAATATGCTTAGATAAGTGACATTTTGCATCATCCTTGTGGTTTTGGAATAATCTGAATCACTGTATTTTAGTGCTAACTCTGTTAGACAAAATACGGCAAATTTTATCATGTAATTCAGCGCTCGACGTTTGGCATATAGCCAGAAGAATAGCTATTTTGACCTAATTTGTTTATTCCTTATTATATAAAGCATTTTAAGATGGGTTGGAGTTTAATCTCCTTATTTCTGTAGTTTGAGAATTACCCTCTGCGGAGTAAAACTTTGCATTATACTAAAATATCCATTTCCGTTTGCTCCAGATATAACAGTTTCACAAAACTCCATTGATAATAAAATTGAATGAAGTAATTTTCGAACATCAGTCTTTATGTAGTACTTCATATGTATACTGTCTCACAGTATATTGCAATTATAACATAGTTATAATTAGAATGTAGTAATTCAATTATTAAGAGTATTATAAATATTACAGTCCTATCTTTAGTTCAGCATTATATAGAATATATTTGTACTCAGTACATCACTAGAGTATAAGAATATATTGACCATTTTGCCTGACAATATTTGACTATACTTTGTGTTAATGACACAACCCCTAGACTTACAAATGGTAGCCTGCTGTAGCATTATTATTAGTAGGTATTATTTTTATTTATTGAAATCAGTTAACGAAACAATTTTCTTTGGTAACGAAAATATAATAAGCCTAAATTAACTTAATAATTATAGTTTGCATACAGATATCGACCTCTTTCCCCAAATTCCTCAGGCCGTAGAAGGAAAGGTTACTCATCTAGACAAAGATAAACTCATACGTGCTCAGGGAGAGGTGCCAAATTCTCCCGCTTGGGACTCAAACCCAAGCATATATGATACTCCACAATACTGACTCTAGTGCTCCACCCCGGACCACAGTATGAATAACATTGTTTTAGTTAACTTTTATTTGAGAATATGATAAGTCACCCATTTATATAGTGGATATGAAGCAAAGCACTGTCCTTTTATTAGATCTGCACCAAGCACCTTTTCTGATTGCCTATTGTGTTCTTAAATTTCACCTATACTTCAAGAATAAAAAGTAAATGGCTTAAATAAATGGCTCAAAAACTTACACGTCCCTATCTAGATGTATGGAAACTCTTGTACAAAAGGTTTATCTCGCCTTGATCAGTATCACAGAACTAACACTAATGAAATATTCCGAATATTAAGAAATATAGTTTTATATCTTTCTGGAACGGAATTTTACATTTCGATTTATTGACAACCAGGAAGCACCTGATTTTCAAAGAGTTAAATCTGATTTTACCCTCCTGAAAGATTTATAGGGTTTAGCCTTTGTAGAAACGGTATTTGTGTTATTTACAACATAATGCATATTAGTAGTTTAATGAATTTCAGTTTTTTCTTCTAGTAGTTTTTTCTTCTTCCATATCATACTACTCCAATCTAGCTTATCAGGGACTGAATAGAAACCGTTAGTACCATATAACAAAATTATATGGTATTTGTTCCAAGTCTTTCAGTCCTTATAATTTTTATGTAATTTATTACGAACTTTTATTAAATGTACCTGCATCCTTTTGTACATTTCAACCAGTAGTTTGTCGTAAATGTAGCATATTATTTCGAGTGTCATATATATGATCAACTTCGTATTTATCAAAAAGTTTACGATAATTAATTGTTTTTAACAAAATCCGCACAGGATATGCACACCATTATGTTAGCCTCAAAAGCATTAACACATGTAATGTATTTCATTTTCAAACAGATGTAAGTTTAGTATAAGGTTATAGCTGTTTAATTGATATTTCAATCTCTACTTCTAATTAGTCATTAGTTTCCACACTAACAAATAGTGAACTATTATCGACATATATATTTATAAAATGTTGAACTTTTGACAAACTGTTAATTTAAATAAAAATATATAAATTAGACCTAAAATAAGTCCTTGAGGGGCTCTTTCTTATATTTAAATAGTTATTATTGTTCTATACATCTATACCAAAAGTAGAACTTAATTAATTAGCATCTGATTTTCATTTATGTAGTTATATATTATTATTTATATAATAATATGTATATAACTACATTAGTACTGTGGAACTATTTTAAACTTTAAGTGACAATAGAATTGAAAATTGTTCAACACGTTTTACCTTGAAATTTTTCGCTTTTTGTCAACAATATCTCTTTCTATTAATACAAATTAGCTAGCATAATATCAGTTTTATAATAATGAGTGAAACAAATAAATATGGTTATCATCTCATCAAACACCATTTAATATTTAAAAAAAATTATTGATAAAAGTAAATGAATTACTTCTATCGTAACTTCTGACTTAATTTCGTTATAAATAACATTTCCAAAGGTTTTTTTGACAAATAACAAACGACCCATTATTTCATTATTGATCTGCTTCTGTTTTATCAGTCGTTAAGCATTTTTAATTAAAAGCGAAATATTTTTCACCGAACAAAAGTGAAACGAGAAAAAGGGACGGACTGTAGACCCGAATAAAATATTCCATTCGATACCGGGCTCGATGTATTGGACTGTGCGGTAACGTAACTCATTCGTTATTCTCCTTTCTTATAGAAAATCCCGCTAGAGGAATTTCCACTGAGATAGTAACCCGAAAATTTGTGTCAATGCAATAACATTCAGGAATGATACGAATAAGAAAAATTCCAAACACATAGAGGGAGTTCAGATACTGCGTTCCTCATGAATATCATCACATCGTTGTATTTTGCATGATAAAAAAATGTGTTTTATATTAAGGTGACAGTAGTTTTCATTTGATAATTCGATATATTAAAATAATATTACAATAATCTGAACTTTTATTTCATGGTGGTTAATGTTCTTCTAAAACATAATATTCCATTCTATTTTTTGTACAAACAGATATTTTGAACTGCTTAGTTTTTAAGACATGATGTATAATTTATGTTTCCATTTTCTATCTTATAAACTGGGATAATCCAACTGGGCTGACCTGGATGGGCCAAATTTTTAAATAATTTTTTTGAAAATAATACATGATCTAATGGAATAGGAATAGGAGAGGACTGAATCACTAGATATTGTAATTGCGAGTACTGTACAAACAAGAAATCTTCAAGAAACCTTTTGTCAAAGATAGTGTGGGGAAATTAGTTATATTTAATAATAATGTGCAGTCAATCGATGGCCTTCCAATAATAGTTTGATGTAGTGTGTGATTGGAGGTTATGGATAATTGTCTTTGTGAGTATTATGTCCTTTAATTAAACTTAATTCTTGATTATTTCCTGAATTCTTTGAAAACTCTTGCCACTATTAACATATTAGAGCTATCATTTCTTCAACTAGAATATTTATAATACACAAATTAGTCTTCACTCAGTGATAAATATTAGTGAAAAGCGTTAAGACTCAATGATATAGACGTTATATTTCACTACTTTGTGAATCATCGTAACAGCATTACTGTCACATTATCGCGTGGCCACATAAAACAACCGAGATAAACCCAAGAGGGAGGCGTGCATACTAGAACATTCTAAAATGGGGAACACAGCTGTAGTTGCTACAAATCCACTTAGCTTTTCCGGGCCATTATAAGGCAGATATAGGGCGAGCATCCTAATCTATTGTGCCGTACCATGAAAATGTATGTCTATACACATCAATCCCTGTGAAATCGGCAACGGCTAAACTTGAAGAGACAGCCCTTTCCGGGCAGCTTTTAGTTGAGATGTGCCCTTTTTATGGCTGACAAAAGCATTCCACTCTTATGTAAATATCAGTAAATAACCCTGCAATGCGAGTCGTAGTCGAATGTAATGTGAGTATAGTGTAACTATTTTTCTTATAGAAGATTCAAGTCTGTATAAAAAATCGATAATATGTAAGAGCAGTAATTCATAATGGTCTGCCATTAAAACTAAATCAATTTTGCCTAGCAGAAATAAAACCAAGAGATTTATTTAAGAACACGATTTGTTTATTCCAGAGTGAGATTAAATTTTGAATTAAAGAAAAGATGAAGATGAAGAATGAAATTGATAAAAAAAATGCAAATTTTTTTCAAAACGACATCTTTCAATGGCACAATTTAGTTGTTTCCTATTTCTCAATGTCTTGAGACTGCCATTACCACTGAGTCTTCACTAATACGTTTTATAAAATATTCTTAACATAAATAGTCTAAAACGTTTCAGACCAACTTGACGTATTTATTGCTGTTAAATCCGATTATGAAATAAAAAATAGGGGTTCTCATTCATACTCCCCCCCCCGCCCCACCTCAAGACGTGGGGATGATGGATTTGATATCATTGTATAGTGCTATTAAAATTATTAAGGAAATGTTTTCTAGTTTTTGGATCCAATGTATATTTCTCGAGATATTTGACCGTTTCCAGACTCCTTGGACACCCGGTATAATATAATACTACTGTATCAACAAATCGTCAAACCAGTGTGGATCTATGGCATGCAGCTCTGGGGTTGTGCCAGCAAGAGTAATATCCTAATCATCCAGAGATTTCAAAATGAAATGCTGAGGAATACTGTTAATGTATCATGGTATATCAGGCACAGCGGTCTCCGTTGAGATCTTTAGATGGATAAGGAGCTATGAATGCCGACTCCATCAACATGTGAACGTTGACGGTCTCCAGCTCCTCAACAGCACCAATTCAACAATAAGACTCAAGAGGATTAAACCCTTTGAGTTGGTGAAATGATTGGGCCAGTGTAAAACAGAGAACTGTGCATCATTATGTGTTGTAAATTGCACTATTTGCAAAAATATACCTTTAACATGTAGTTATTAATGGTTTCGGCCACTTTTCATAGTCTGACATTAATGATGTGGTTCACTATTCTTTCAAAAATATACATTATCAAAAATATACTTTAATGGTATTTATTTGCAATTGACTTTATTATGAAAATATATTTATAATGTATATGCCATATTTATAATTGTTGTCATTATTTGCGATTGTTCTTATTGTGAAAAACATATTTATAATGAATATAACCTAATTTTCTACAATACATTTAGAGAGTTTCTCTAAAATATCAGGTTTTGGTCAATACAGGATCAGATATAATACATCATCATCCTTTGCATTTCTATTTTGATCTTATTTTAGTATCTTCTGAAGATATTTATTTAATTCCTTCTCTTCAGTGTAGTTTTACTTTTCCGCACTCTACTATATGCGGAAAAGTAATGTAATCGTGTAAAAATTTTTTTCTAGGGCTTATTTATCGTTTCTCGGCCTAAGAACAAAAAAAAATGGTTCTTAAACCATTTTGTGTGTGTGTATGTCGTTGTCGTCATTGTCGTCGGCATATTTCTTGTTAGCACGATAACTCAACTAAATCGTGTCGGATCGATCGAGCTTTGACTGATTCTGATCAGGGACATCTCCCAGACGACACCTATTGATTTTTAGGTGGATAGGATACAGCCCACCCTGTCCATGGGCCGTGAGAAAGCACGATGGTGGACTATTTGAGAAATTTTTTTTGCTAGCACAATAACTCCACTAAATTGTGTCGGATCGATCGGGTTTTGACTGATTCTGATCGGAGACGTCTCCCAGATGACACCCATTGATTTTGTGGTGAATAAGACACACCCCACCCTTTCCATGGGTCATGAGAAAGCACGATGGTGGACTATTTGAGAAATTTTTTTGTTAACACGATAACTCAACTAAATCATGTCGGATCAATCGGGTTTTGACTGATTCTGATCGGGGATATCTCAGACAACACCAATTGATTTTGAGGTGGATAGAACACACTCTACCATATTCATAGGCCATGCGAAAGCACAATGGTGGACTATTTGAGAAATTGCTTTTGTTAGCACGATCACTCAATTAAATCGTGTCGGATCGATTGGGTTTCGACTGATTCTGATTAGGAACCAGACAACATCTATTGATTTCGAGCTGGATGGGATACACTCCAACCTGTCCATGGGTCATGAGAAAGCACGATGGTGGACTATTTGAGAAAAATTGAAAAAAGTAAAACTGTCGCATAAAACACATATTCTGCATTTGTGTTGGTTTATTTTTTCTCGGCCACTCAATTTCGAGATAGAGATGGTCTACGTGCGGAAAAGTCCGTTTTAAGGTTTTAAAACTGTTTATTTTTACAAATAAAATATTTCTCAACCCATACAAATACTCATTTTCTGTGGATTTAATTATGAATGGATGTTAGAAAGAAATAATTTTAAATATTAAATTTGTAGGATTTCAATATCCAAATTCATAACTTCCGAAAAAATATTTAACTATAGTTTTCACATTCTATTCTAAATAACTACCTTCTGCGTTATTTAGTAAACAATAATTTTTATGAATTTGAAAGCGTCGAATCGCAGCAAAGATTATATCTCATTTTAGCCGAGAAAAAAAAAATTATCTAAATTAAGTCCCGATTCTTCGCTATCAAAATTCTATTGGTTCATCGATATCGTAGGATTTATACAACTCGTTATGATTCTACCATGCATATAAGTATACTATAGAATACAAAATAACACTATATTAACACTAGTTAATAAAATTTTTGTGTTCTAATGATGAATTTGGATATTCTGCATCCAAATTATTTACTTGAGAAAAAAACTATTTTACTTATTTATAAATTCATTATTTACGAGATAAATAAAATTTTAATAGAAATTTAAGTTTAATCAAGTTTGTATGTTATATTAACCCTGCAATTTATTGTGTCATTATGATATAGATAATACCACTCATAGTTTCCTTTTAATTAACTAGATAATAACGAATGTGGAAAAAATTTTTGTAAAAACGTCTGCTCGACGAGACACATTTAGAAAAGCTCCTAGACATATCTTTACCTCCTGAATTAGTTGTAATATGATGGGTACCTAGTTAGAAGCTGTCGCTTATTATAATAAGTGTTTTGAGAAACTAAAACATATTGTCTTTTAGATTTGATCCCAATGAACGCAATGCCATACACACAGTGAAGAACTTGTTGCAATTACGAAGGATACGAGATGTCCGTTACCTTAATAGTAATTATTGAACATTAATTGCTGCAATAAAGAAACTAGAAATATACGGCTTATCCTTTCAAAGACAGTTTATGATAATAGATGTTGTTAAGCAACAAATAAAAAAACGATGCACGGGATATTAAAAGAAACTGCAATATGTGTTTATGAAAATCCTGAATATACCCGTTTGGACACATATTCCTTTCTAAAGGGTAGATATCGAGAGTTATCTCGATATCTACCCAAAGATATAATAGTCCATATACAGTTAACTTGTACAAAGGACTAGTACTGTTCTTTGGTTTCAGTATACGTTGAAAGAATTTTATCATTGCGTAAACTGCTGTTAAGTACCAAGTACCAAATAATAAGTAACAAAAGTACCAAGTAATAAACTATTTGCATGGGCACCTAGAATAAAAAAAATTAAAAGTATCAACCAACCCATTTTACTCGTTACTTTAACAAATTGATTCACATCAATGTCATTGGTAACGTCAGATTGCCGCCATATTAAATTTGCAAAACTGGGCTCGTTCCTAATAAAAAAGTTATATGCAACTATGTACAAAATATAAGGGTCCCACTAGACTTAAACATACTTCCGGCATAACAGAAAGTGATTTTAATTTTTTTTCATAAATAATTAGTCTCAATGGACTATTTTTCACTCCAAATTTATAAGATTTTGTACTGTTAGAAAGTTGTCAACTGGTATATCGACAGTAACTTTAAATTTTCAGTAATCATACTTATTAAACTCGCCCTCTCTACCGCTATGAGAAATTATTAAAAATAAAATAATACGCAAAGCAACATTCGACTTTGGTTTTTAACGTAACAGGTAAACGCTTTCTTGCATGTCGCAACATTGCTATTGTAAATTCAGATTGAGGCTGGCATGTGTCAGGGCAATTTATAGGCAGGCGGCGGCCCGTTTTGTCATTGTTTTCCAATAAAATATGTGACTTTTTAATATTATAACGCTCAAACAGGCAATAGTTGAATTACAATTTTCGTTCGCTGCCTTGTGCATTAGATTTCTTCGATAAAGATAACAGAGAACGTATAACATATGTAGCATATAAATTGTTATTAATGTAGATAAAAACTTTTAAAAGAGTATATTTTTAAAATTATTTGGTGAGCCAAGACCTCGATATACGTTCCGAGATATATACCTCGTCAAGAATAGGAAAAAGTTTGATATTTTCTATGTTGTGTAGAAGAAAGAGTGAGGCATCATTCGGAGGAAAAAAGATGCACTTCACCCGCGGCCAGGTCGATCTCTACATTCACACTCGCTCCATATCCACTCTACAAAGCTCTCCATGCGACAGTGTAAAGATCAGATTATTTACTGCGCACCTCATGGACAATCCAATATCTCAGTTTTGAGACTTGCTCCTATTCTTGACGAGATTTAGTTCCGAATACATTACAGAAATGAAATGAATTATCTGCAATATTATGAATTATTACAATATTCTTGATATTATTAATAGTAGATATGGCAATGGAAGATATGTCTATGTCTATTTATATCCTTATTATTAATGAACGAAGTGTAATGTGCATTGAGTAATTAGTTTAATAAGTCTGTAACTAGTGACTTCCCTTTTTCTTCTCTTTCTTTTATTTATGTATTCGTATTTTAGAATATTTGGTCATAAATGTCTCAAGACGCGAATTGCTAATCGTATGAATTATCGTTCAAGCAATGTGGTGGCCTAGTAAGAATTAATCATGATATTTTCATAGGATTGCTTGACTTCTAACAGAAATTGATGGTTTGTTACCTTCTTTACGTCATTGTTGGCAAGCACAAATATGTACGGACATACCAATTCAATGAGATCCTTCAAATAAAATTTAAAACATTCCTCAGTCATCTAGATGTATAATTACTTTTGATGAGCTTGGCCATCACTCTTAACGTTTTCGTCTTAAGTTGATTGTTGATAATCACGTACTAAATTGTCTTAACCTGTTAATGCAAAAGTCATATATTTGCGCACTAGTTACATTGCAGTTAGTTAGAATTTTCACATCGCATCGCATAGATTATAATCTATCTACTCTATGCAATGTAAACACTGGAAGAATATACTACAATGTACTATACTTTGGAGTATTTATATTAGTATTAGATCCAAAGCAGTGGTGACATTTTATATTAAAAATAGTGAAATTTTACATAATTTTCTGATCGTCAAGGTCAAGTTTTGCCCTGGCAGACTTTTAGGAGTATACTCAGCTGATGATATTTTTTTAATAGTACCACATCTGGTAAGCTAGAGCGATAAGAGATAAGAGTAAGATAGGGCCTCAGTATTTAACGACTATAAACCATATCCCGTCAACATGCCTCGGTGTTTCATTTGAAACTATAGGATGTGATTACCAGCTTCATTTTCAAAGAAGTATGGTCTAACTACTCCACCACTTCAAAATTTACACCAAGCCGTGAATCTCTGTGGATGCATTTCTTTTTCGTGAACACCATGTGGACTTTCAGCGCCCCAAATTCGACAATCTTGTTTCCTGGCGTAACCATCAAGATGGAAATGTGCTTCGTCGCCGAACAAAATTTTGTTACAAATATCACCGTCACCTTTTTTCTGTTTTAACACCTAATTAACAAATACAGGACGCTAATGGCCTGTAACTTTTATTCGTTGTTTCAACTGAATTTTGTATGCTGACAGATGCAGATATTTCTTAGAATTCCTATGCGTGGTGGCTCTTGACACATTCAATTGTTATACGCGACGTCGAATTGATGTGTTTGGATACTCCTGTACACTTTCTCTCACTACAGCAAAATATTCATCTGACTAACCACCACGAGGACGTATTTATGTTGCCTTATTAATAACAGAAACCGTCTCCTGAAATTTCTTGATTAAGTTACGAACTGTTAACTCTGTAGGTGCTTAATTTTATCCTAATCTTGTGCGATTTTTTCTTAATGCGACTGTAAATGATCGTTTACTTTCATAAAACCCAACACAAGCTATTCATTGTTAAACTGTTAATGTTGATACCAATGGGTTTGTAAATGACAGTCTTTAATTATTGACACCCTATCTTTACATAACACAAATGGCGCGCAATTGAAATTCTGTGGTATCAACTGAGACACCGTATATATGTAAAATTATTCTTAAATTATGAACTACATTAGTGATAGCAGTTATGTATCATTTTAATACGATTATAAATTGATGATATAGGTCAAAGTTGATGATACAGCTTTAATAAAAATGTTTACATAGGATATCCACCTCATATTAATTTGTAATTGTCTATATACAGATCCATGTTAGTTGCAAATGCTCCACGCTGATTGCCCTGCGAGCTACTAACTTATTCGCAAATCAATAACTCGTAACCACATTAAAACTTAACCCCTTTGAACATCGTCATTATCACTTTGTTAGGTAGGTAACACATGTAGAACATAGTTTGGAAATGGATCTCCTGTCGTGTTACATTACGATTTTGAGCCCTTTGTATGTAATTGAACCTCCCAGCCGGACTTCTGCCTAAAGGTCTTCTCTGCCTTTTGGGTCTGCGAGGAATTTCAAATAAATAAGCGGGCCCCCCAACAGGGATACCCCTTCGATTATATTCTCTCTCTGGGTCATCGGAGTTGACGGCGGTTTGTAGCACATGTTTAAATTAGGGTCAGTTCCTTGCTGAAGAGGTTGAATCGATGAGCTTGAAATACATTCTTTACCACAGCGGTGGGTCAATATAGTAGGTGTTTCTCTTGCGCGTACACTCGTTGAAATCTTAGCCTCATATCGAATGATGTCATTTCACATTTTTTCAAATTAAAGTATTCGTTCAAATAAAAGTTAATGAGAACACATTCTCACATTATAGACATATTTGTGATAGGCTATTCGTGCCATGGATGAAGTATCGCTCTTAAGATTCTCTTTTATGTCTAGTTGTTTGAAGATTTAGACATGTGCCTTGCCTTCTCTTAGAAGTTTTAAAAGGTTTGAATAGCACTAATTTTTCCTCTAAAGTCTCAGAATATATCAGTGTACAAATGGAGGTATCAAACTCCCACCGTTGAGACTCGAACATAAACATACAATGACATCCTTATCTAATACTGGACCTAGTCCACCTTATCAGATCACAGCACATCATTATCATAACCATATCTATAGAAAAATACAATGTCACCCATCCATGCAGAATTCCGAGGACACGTGCACTTTTATTAGTGTTTTATTAGCAGTTTCCTGACATAGAGCTAATTAAAGTACACAATTTTGCTCAGTGCGCACAAAATGGCTGGTAGAATATCGTATTGTCTATAAGGGTAACTGCAATAATGTCATTTTTACCGTGGTCTAGGGTAGCAGACTGGACTAAGTATTGGGGATATTTTTGTATATTTTAGTTCTAGTCCGAACGGGAGTTGGCGCCTTTAAGTATCGGTATGTTTGTCCTCATCTCTATGTGTAATATTACCTTCCGCAACCTGACGCTTTAGGGGAAGGAATTCGATTACTCATCATGAGGTCATCAGTCCTATGACTGGTTGAACGCTAACCTCCAGCTTCTCCTATCTTGTGCTAACCTACGCATTTCGCTAATTGTGCTACAACCTACATCCCTTACTATTTGTGAGCAGTAGTCTAATCTAGGCCTACCTCTGCCTTTCTTTACTCCTATTTCTGCCTCCAAAATATCGCGGACTATTCCCCCATGTCTCAGCAAGTGGCCTACCATTCTATCTCTTCTCTTCTTTATGTTTTTCCACATACTTCTTTTCTCGCCGACTTTCTCTAATACTTCTTCGTGTCTAACCCTATCAGTCCACGGTATTTTCATCATTCTTCGGTAACACCACATCTCAAAAGCTTCTAATTTCTTCCTACTTGCTTCCCCTACCGTCCAGGTTTCGCAACCGTATAGTGCCGTGCTCCATACATATGCTTTCAAAAATCTCTTCCTTGTTTCTAAGTTTATTACCCCTGAGCATAAAAGTGCTTTCTTTTTGTTAAAAGGTACTCGACCCTGCGCTATTCTTTGTTTTATGTCTTTATCGCTTCTTCCATCCCAATTTATTTTACTTAATTCGATTACTATATGACAAAAATTTTTATGTTAGTTTGATGGTTTTTAAATCCATTTAGATATATAATGTCTTGTATTTTTTATAATTTTTATTAGCAGTTCATTTGGTTCAAATATTATTTTTATTTATTACAACCATGTAGATCAATCATGGTGGATTCTGCTGGTCACATTGTTTGTCAATTAGTACTAATTGTAATATAACATTTTTGAGTATGTTGTAAAACATACTACATCCCTCAAATAATATGAATTACTTCCTAAATGTGTTCAATTACTACACAGTCAATCACAGTCATATTGGATACACTGGGATAGTCTATTCGCCGACAATTGTAACTTAAACTATTGTTATTAAACTGAAAGTTGTTGTTATTTCCTGCGACTATTCTACAGTGTACATTCATAACGTGGTATATTTTATATCGTCTTTAACAATTAGAATAAATTCAGGAAATACTATCGTGTTTGCTTAAATGAATTTTGTATTTTTCTGTTCAGTGATGAGGAGTGAATAAAAAACGTTAGCGTAATTTCTTAAGTAATATGACGGAGTGCCTGTAGATGATTTCTATCTGCATTGTGCTCTATGCCTAGCGGACATCTTCACATTATTTACATTATAAGGTTAGTCTTAATTTTTGTTTGTTCCCTGTAACATTTATTAATGTTTTTGTAGTAATAAATTTTCATTATCAAGTTGCTTTTTCACTAATTCCTAAGCGCTTGAATATGCTGCGTACACTATTACCCTTAAGATCATAGCTATTATAGATTTTCATGAATAATTAGTACCAGCAATAAAAGTAACGAATGCCATTTTCCACGTCAGATAATCGGGTTTTAGTCCGCTGAATTCCGCAATTGCTCTACCGAAAAAAAAAAACCTTAATTAATTGTTAGTCGGAATCCTCTGTGTTCAGTACACGAACTTTTGATTAAATAGCAAAATGTAATTGGGCATTTACTGACAGGAAATGAATACATTCCCTCTGGTCCAGCAAAAAAGAGAACTACGTACATATATCGTCTACCATTACACTGCGATGAAAATAAAAAAAAAATATGGAATATTGTACTTACTGTAGGTACTATTAAATACCCTTCTGTGTTTACTCTCATAGATGAAATGGAATTTTTTAGGTTCGATGGAAATTTTATTTATTGTTCATGAAATTCATTAGATATAATATATATATATATATATATATATATATATATATATATATATATATATATATATATATATATATATATATATATATATATATATATATATATATATATATATATATATATATATATATATATATATAACTATTTTGGTGATTGAAATAGAGTCACGTAGAAACCTATATTTATAAGTACTTGTGCCATACATTATTTTGAAAAAAATTTGTATATTATACGAATTATTATTTGACTCTTTCCCAATTTTATTATGCTAAGTGTTACAGTTATTCTACTAGTAATAACATTTAGTTCCTGAGCTTTTATTATTATTATGCAATTATTTTGGGCGCTGGTGCTTTAATAGTAGGGCAGACAAAATAGCCTAGATGCCACAGGTCTGGGCATAATAGTAGATATATGACATAAAACAGCATAAGTAATAATAAGATACAATTTATAAGAAGTTGAAATAGGATTGTCTGGGTTATTAAGCAGCATTGTCGCAAGCTGGATATGATCGATGAAAGATCTGCAACATATACAGATATGTTTCCACATTTGCTTCATCGAAATTTGTTCGCTGTAATAAATAAAAATGTTCTAATATAAACAAAACGACTGTTTTGCATCTAATAATGTAACCATAACTAATCCATGGAGCATAACTTACTAAGGATTGTCTTAATATTGCAAAGGCTTAATCTTTCCATAAAACACTATCAAACTTTGCAAAACACTTTCACGTTTTGCATCATTTAAAACATATAACTGTTTGTGTACACCATCCACTATTTGTAGTGACTCAGCTAACCACAATGAAGGACTTTGTATTTTTTCTATTGCCTTTAATAGTCTATTGTAATTGTTGTAATATTATATAACATCAAAGTAATAAAATGCTGCCTGTAACCATGTTTCCCAGCATATACGACTTAACTGTGGTTGTTGAAACATGTCGGGACGGACTCTGTGAAATTCTCGAGTACGTTCAGGAGACTTGAGAGACACTACTTTTGTATTCGATATTAATTCATTTACGTTCGAATAATTTTTCGAATTTCTTCTGCGGCATGATGTAACGTATAAATTCACACGTAACACATGAGAAGTTATCTCACTTTTCTTTAAGCAAAACAGTTTACGAGACCATCAGTTAATATTAACAATTGGCTTCTTGAAATTTCTAATGTAATTAACGCCACCCTCGTAATGACTTCGCCAGTATACTTTTGTAATCGTTCTTGCCAGTAAGAATAAATATGATAATTTAAGTAGTTTTAGTGTACATAATATAACAATAACAATATTTTTTTTTAAATCAATCGGCTCCTCCACACATAACCACAGTTTTTTTATTTTGTGATTAAACTTCAGATTGAATTTTGTTTTTAATTGTTTCCCGTGTAGATTATACTTCTTTCTGTAACGTTTTTCGACTTCATAAGTGTCAAAGCGGTAATATATTTATTTCAAGACAAACACAATATGTTTACGTATACACGAAATACACGAAATGGTATATTATAAGCAATCAGCATGAAAGTTAAATAAACAGAAATCAGGGTATTTTATGTTACGTCAATTTTTTTATATTTGTACAATGCATTGTTCGGTACATGTATCCTATAGTTTGTTTTGTTCTAGGAAATCACAGATGTATCACCATCTAAACGTATCATTATTGTACTACCATATGTTAAGTCCGTAAATTCACCTATAAACTTTTTTACGATGCGAGTAAAGGGTTGTTTGTTAGTTCTACGTAAGTCCAATATTCTATTGGTATAGTAAGTCTAGTAAGTCCATTTTTTCTTTCGACGTGTGTTCCTTTTACCACCATTTTCTAAGCTCTTTACCTCGGAGTACCTGAAAACTGATGGTTTTTTGGAACAATGTGGATTTGATGAAAAACTACGTTTTTTCCTCTTGCCACTCGTCTTTTCCGGGTAAGGCAGGTCTGAATAAATTCAAACCTCAAAGCATAAAATGAGATTGTTATTTCATTACCACTTTGGCGATAGCAAGGATAAAGAGTGCATCATGTCTCGACCGGGAATCGAACTCGGCTCTCCCAATTTCCGGTTGGTTGCTCTGACCGCTGAGCTATCGAGACACACTCATTATCCCCGATAATGCGCCAATCTAACACGTCGCTACAGTACTCCCTCCCTAGAGACATGGTTTGTCTCGATACAATTAACGGAATGTGACCGTGTTCGCCATTCTTACGAACCGTTGTTCGGTAACCCCGAGACTATAGGGCGATGGATAGGACGGGAATTGAATCCGCGAATTTGAGATGTAGGGGATGTTGGATGTACTGGAGCAAACCACATCACGTCGGAGTCACCACTTTGGCGATAGCAAGGATAAAGAGTGCATCATGCCTCGACCGGGAATCGAACCCGTCTCTCCCAATTTCCGGTTGGTTGCTCTGAGCGCTGAGCTATCTAGGCACACTCATTATCTCTGCTAATGCGCCAATCTAACGCGTCGCTACACCACCATTAAATAATATTAATTAAAAAATGTTACATTAAAATCAATAAAAAATATAGATACTTAAAATATGAACTAGATAGAATTCAGTATAATTACACAGGCCTACACATTTTGACATTTTGAATAATTTCCTAAAAAATTTTCTGTTACATTTTTAAATCATATCCAAGATTCTTCTTCAATTTCTGTCATTGTTTCTTCAAACTGTTAGTTCTGCATTAATTTTCTTGTTTGTGGTCCTACGAAAATGCCTTCTTCCAAGAGCTGGAAATGTGCCACATAAGTACTTAAAACAATTCCTATTTTTATCTATACCTTTTAACACATTGCCTCATTGATGCTAATTTAATATGAAGTGGCGGCAAAAGAATTTTCTGCAGAACAACCAAATTTGCATAAATAACGTTTTTTGAATCAGGTCATGAAACAGCCACAGGCATAACACAATATATTTGGTGTATTTTTACAACTTCTAGGCATTTTTAAAACAAAGTAAAAACACGCGATGTGATGTAACGAGTAAACGTACACACATTAAAAATGTACTACAGCGACTATGTGAATACCCGAATAGTACGAACCCAGAATATTCCCACCGGTCAACTTTGTTTCGGTAAATCCTCCACACTTGTGTGTACGTTTCAAATCGATTAAACACAGGGACGCCGTAAAGATTGAGGCAAAATTTAGTTTTATAGAACATCGGTTTTAAAAGTTACAAATTATTATACAATGTACATTTGCAAGTACTGGTGCGTGATGGAAACAAAAAAACGGTGTTTCTGTACTCTATGGTATGTAACTAAGCCAAAAAGTCAAAAAAGTCACATCACAAAATCTTTGTTGGCCTGTGTTATTAATTGCACACAATTATGCACCAACGCGCAAACAACATTGTGACATAATAATTATTAATTAATCAATAGTCAATAAGTATTTGAGATATATCGATGATGAATATTTACTACAACGCGATGAACTTCATGGACACTATTGGAGCCCAGACCAAAATTGCCTGCTATATTTATCAGACTGTCATAGCATGAAATGTGAAACAGCAATATATAGTGTACGAAGGCTTTATTCCCAGAAGACTTCATTCACCTATATCAATTTATGATTTACCGGTGTTGTATCTTACCCGTTCTTTATTCATAGACTTGGAATGTCCCCTAACAATTACAGTTTGCTCGTAGGTATGACTTAATTCAATCTGCGGTATTTGGCCCTTCATTCTCGAAGCAATATCCAATTACTGAGATTCAATTAGGCTCCGGTATGGAATAATCAATAACTTCAAAGTAATTTGATGGCCGTCCCGTTATCCCTATATAAATTTTGTGCCATGTATGGCCTGGTCCGGTGTAATTGTTCTATTATTAGATACTAACTTCGAAATAAGCAATAAAACATCTAAACGTGGATAGGGTTTATATTAGTGAAGTGAATCTCGGTCAGTATACCACCACGTTTCTTATTTGTTCACATAGAGACATTTAATTCAGCCACTATTGTTTAACATATAGATGTTTGAACAATAATGAAGTTATCAATGACAATCTATATCATGTATCTATTATTTGTTATTATAATTATTTTTAATACGGAGAAGATTCAAGCCATTACGGAGGACACCGAAGTTGCCATAGTTCACTAGAAACCCCGTGAATGGAGTCTCGTATATTCTGCGAACACTGATTCCAACGATTCTACATGAAAATACAAAAAAATCCTTATTTAAGATAATCATTGATGTAGTTGTTAGTACTTCCTCCAATTATAGCTAGCTGGTTACAAATTTGACTTGTGAGTCTATCGATGAGTGAAGTTTGAAGAGTTTATTTATTTTTGTGAATGAAATCGCCACGTCTGTTTAAGACAATCAATTTATCGCGGTTTACGAGACAATGAAGATTTCTTTCAGTCTGTGACAATGCAGTTGTCTTCAGTGAGGAAATTATTTCCACTCTTACCCTTAGAAAGTATTTGATTATGTACAACTACTGCAACAAAAGGGTTTCCACCTACAATGCGTTTCTTTAATTTTTTTGCAGTGTATCGATATTCTAAATGTGTTTGATTCGCTTATAGTGATCTATAATTTACATGAAACAAATGCTCAGTGCAGAAGATGGCAACTTTTGGATTACGTATATCAGTTTTATTTTGTAACAACATTATTTTACCAAAATTAACCGAATGAAATTTCTAATTTATAATAGCATTGAGTTCTGGATAGTTGGTAAGGTTTTATTAGTAGTAGATGAAAAATATGCATTTATGTTATCTTGTGTATTTCAGTAACATGGAACATAAATAGGTACATACCAATCCAATTCTGTTAGTATTACCAATAAATACAAAGCTTTTTTACTGTAGTGTTTACGCTAATATTGTGATATTTTAATACTTCGGAAATGTGCAATAAAATAAGGATCTATGTAATTAATACGTATAGATTCTAAACGACTTAACCCTGAATGACCAGAAATTAAAAAGACATGTTATATATTTAGTTTTTTCTTCGATTTTCCATATAAAATATTTGATAGTAATATTTTTCATAGAAATTACTAGTAATTTATCCCCTCAGTTTTTTGGGGGTATGTGACTGAAGTACCTAACATTGGACATCAAAAATTTTCAATATTTTATTCAATATGAAATTTGTATCGTCATTATCGTTGAAATGTAGTTTGGCTTTTATTTCTTCCCAATGATTTCTGCTCATAGTTTCTGAAACCTTTGATACCTAGATTTTCCCTTACTAAAACATTCGATTTCGTGGTAAACCATAAATAAACATAATAAAAGTAATATCCTATAAACCCTTGTAATTCCTCGATTGTTAGGGAAAGAGGTTTATTCACATCACACTGAAAAACATAAAGGTTACTTTGCTCTGCAATATTATCTAGTACAGTTCTATCTGCTAGCTTCTCAAAGTAACTTAGAGGGCTACCTGGTGTATCTGGTTGAGTTTCTGGCAAGCTATTTTTCCAAGAAAAAAGTATTATCAGCCTAGTACTAGTCTTCCAATTCAGGTTAGGTTTTCTTTTCTTTTTCGCTGATGGGGTCATTTAATTTGTGTGAATTTTTGTTTTACTAATTTTTTCAATTTGCCGTGGATAAATTGGACTAGAAAGATGCCGTCCTCTGAATCCCAAAGAGTTTCACTGTTCTGAGGATAATTCTCTTTATTTTTATCTTTACTCTATTTATTTTGTGATACAGGCACATCTTTTTCAACTTTTGAACTCCTCATCTTCACTAAAATTACTTAAAGCCGAATCTTCAGAATCTTCACCATTTTTTTATTATTCTGGTAGGTATATCAGGACATGTTTGCTTTCTCCCATAAAATCTACGACAATTCACTTGTGTGGCTGCAATTGAAAATTATTTGTATACACCTTATAGTTCACCGTAACTTAGAAGTAACATACCTGTTTGCTAAAGTAAATGTCCTTATATTTACAATTTCTATAGGAGTGCTACAATATTTTCGCCTGTGAACCTTACACAACACAATAACAATTTTGTTTACACGATATTTTGAGTTTTTACACAAAATAAAGTCAAAATAAGTCACATTTATATGTTGTACGCTATCTTGAAATGAGAGAACAAATCTAGAAATGAGATTATTTTCAACATAAATCTTCAGATGGCGCTGGAAATCTATTAAATGCAGTTCAATATCATTACTTTCAAGCAACAGTTAGCTATAAAGGGGAATGTACCTACAATTTCAATATTTTAAATAACATATATTATGTTACTTTGAAGCTACATACGACCATAGAGTAACCCTCTATACAACACAAAAACATAATCTGCCATAAGCTTATTATCTGATAACAACTTCCACAGTTGTGATTATTTTGTCTTCTATCTTATTTTTCAATTGATTTTATACGACTGGAAAAATAAATTATACATTATATGCTTTATAATTTTTATTACGTTTATACCTTAAACAGAAAGAACACTTGAGAATATTTTACTTTTCCTTGGCTTCTGTGTAGAATGAACGAGCAATATATTTTGAGTGGGCCATCAAATATACCACTAGATACATGGTAGAAGTTTCTCAGCGATTCCGTACTTTAAGGTCGTGAGCAACTAAAATATACCAACTTTAAAAAAGTTCCTGGTACAAGTTTCCATAAAATTACAGTTTATCGAGTGTACGTTTAAAAATCATTATGCGGTCGGGTAAACTAGGAAGATATGCAGATCAATAGAGAACTAGTGGAAAACTTTCATTACATGATATTTGAGGTAAATATTTCAGATACGTCAAGTAATACACAACCGTCTTATTGTTTCCATAACTTCGTGGATAATAGAAATGTTTTTGAGAGTTAAGAAGGAACTTAATTAGGCACGACTGCATAGAATTATGGAATGCACATTACTTGAGATACAGGAAACTAATAGAGGCTCGAGACAAGGGGAGCCTAGAGAATTCATTCCGTGAGCTATGTACAGATATTTCTTAAAGTATTTATGTTCTGTGCGATGAAGCTTATTACCATTTCAAATTATTATCTGCAGATGCCGTCGTCGTCGTCTTTATGACTTATAATACGGAGTGATTCGTATACGGAATGCCTTACTTGAATAAAATTCTCTCTGGAAATATGGTTTAGATGCAATTCTGAATTATTTAGAATATACCGTTACGACACGTCAGGAATCTTATGAATAGATAAGAATGGCTGAATTCAACGTTTGAATGAAGAAGTATAGGAACAAGTTGCAATTGATATTACGTGAGGTAAAAACGAGAAGGTTCCAAGCGCCAACCTCTTCAAAAATGCGTTTACTGTTACAAAAAATTTCGCATAAAATAGTTCACAGTTTAGCATAAAAATTCTGGCTTTCCTCTAAAATATGGCAGGATGACTCCTCATGTAACATAGTTCTACATCCTTATCATGCTTAGTATAGAACCATAGGGTTCCATGCGTAAATAAATATTAAAAGTATGAAGTTTTGTAAACCTTGAAGTGCATTCTTTTGTATTACAATAATGAATTTTGATTCCGAAGATTCTTTTGAGGATTCTGATAGCTGTGGGTTAGAGTATTTGAAAGAGGAAGGCACACAAAAAAGAAGATAATAAAACAAAACTAAGCCGAAATACAAGCTCACATAGAATGTTTCCATCACGTGGAATCAGATTACTTCAGGGCAGCTACAAACAAAAAGTATCTTGATTCAACACTCACTGTCCAAAAATTGTATGATTTGTATGTAGAAAAATGTAATGAACAACAAAATACTGTATGGAAGATATATTTATAGAGGTATATATTCAACTATGAATACAACCTAGAATTTTTACAACCAAAATCAGACAAATGTGTGCTATATATGAGAAACACCGGCTTGCTTTCAAAGAAGATTGTTATGTGTTTTTATATTTTCTACTACCAGGCAAGTATTTTGAAGCATACTTGTTTTGAAGCATACGAACTCCCTCATAGCTTCCTAGCGCCAAACCACTCTTCTCGACATGCTGTCGATTTTTTTAGTGCATTCTCAGGACTTGTATGGGCCGACCCGATCTGTCAGATGCACTGCGCCTTATTACGTCATTATTTTCACTTTTATATTTTGTTAGATTTTTTATTATTTAATTCAATAATATTTGTTATAACCTCTAGACTTACCTATTCTGACTGTTCATGGTATTATCATTCACAATTAACACATTTGGGTGTTAAATTATTGGTTTATACTAAATACTGTCACCAACAATGTGGCGTTTATTTTTGTATGGAACATGCTAAAATGATGAAGAGGATTTATAATTCTTTACACTTAAAATAGACAGTTACTTATAACTTCTTTGTATTTCATGTCCAATGCTTTTTTATATAAACTTTATGACTTTTACATGAAAAAATATTTACATAGTTTGTTTCCTGTATTCAAAATATGGTTCAATACTAATTTGTGTTTTTGTATTTTGTCCTTAAATCAGAAGGAAACTGGTCGATAGCTGGTTGACCTGTAAAAATCTTTCAAAATTGTTTAACAACATTAAATGAGTTCCTTTATATGAATTTTATTATTGCGATTATAAACTAGTGTGAAATATGTATTAAAATACGCATTTAATTAAGTCCTCACCTCATTAAAATTTAAATTATGTAAGATTTGATGGGATCTCTCAGATGTATTGCGCCTGAATGTATTTCGATTCATATTGCGCCCGACGGAAGTAATATATATGAAAGTTAAGATATATTTTTGTTTCAAATAGCATATTAAATATACACCTCACTAGATATTGGAAGGGTTGGGCAGTAAGCACAATTTTTCCTGAATGGTTCGAATTAAAACAGGAATGCAATCTAAACTGATGTGGCGTGTTTCATGGACCGGCAATGTAGAAGAATTTAAAGCATTTTTAATCTATCATGTCGAAACCTCCTCGCCCTTCCCGAAGAGCTAGCAAATATACATATATTAATCAAATAGAGAGCGCTTCCCACCGCTACGTTATGATGTTGTATTTTTCAGCATGCGTTTTATTAGCAGCACATAAATCTAGTTACGAACAAGGACGTTTTCATTATGTCTCTGTATAGGAAACAGTACGAAAATACCTTTTGATAGAGGTATATATGACTTTAAATATAAAAGTCACATCCGCAACCGAAGAGACAGCAAATGTATAATATTTGGGATAAAATACGTGACATCCGCTCTCTAAAGCCCCCAATTTTGTCAGCGTAATTCGTAATTTGAGAATTTATTCGACGAATTCTGATCTGACATGTTTCATTCCAGTTTTATTATTGTTTCGCCCCATGACGAAATGCATGCGCGAGGAGTCGAACAAAAAATTCGTTCTGCCTGAGCCGAAGCCGAGTTCTCGTCGAACCATAATTTCTGATTTTAAGCAAAAACCACGTAACCTTTTCCGGTATCCGATATTGCTCCACATCCAGGTTTATCAGAAACGAATGCAAATATGTGGCGACGTTTTGTATTCCACAGAAAATCGCCGCACGTCAAATCAGAGACAAAATGATATATTTGAAGTTGTGAATAAATAAACAAATTTAAAATGTACAATAATTAAAGTATTTATATAGACATAGGAAAAATATTGTTGAGATGATATTCTTCTATTACTCATATTCTCAAATATAATGACTTTCTAGACTTTGCAGATATATAGCCATTAAACGTTCTTCCTGATGAATATATACATATACTACTATAAATAATCATCATCGTCATGGGGTCATCAGTCCTAAGACTGGTTGGACGCTAACCTCCAGTTTCTTCTATCTTGTGCTAACCTATGCATTTCGCTAATTGTGCTACAACCTACATTCCTTACTATTTGCGAGCAGTAGTCTAATCTAGGCTCACCTCTACCTGTCTTCACTCCTATTTCTGCCTCCAAAATATCGCGCACTATTTCCCCATGTCTCAGCAAGTGGCCTACCATTCTATCTCTTCTCTTCTTTATGTTTTTCCACATACTTCTTTTCTCGCCGACTTTCTCTAATACTTCTTCGTTTCTAACTCTATCAGTACACGGTATTTTCATCGTTCTTCGGCAACACCACATCTCAAAAGCTTCTAATTTCTTCCTACTTGCTTCCCCTACCGTCCAGGTTTCGCAACAGTATTGTGCCGTGCTCCATACATACATTTTCAAAAATATCTTCCTTGTTTCTAAGTTTATTACCCCCGAGCATAAAAGTGCTTTCTTTTTGTTAAAAGCTACTCAACCCTGCTCTATTCTTTGTTTTATATCTTTAGCGCTTCTTTCATCCCAATTTATTTTACTTCCTAAATAAGTGAAGTCTTTAACTTCCTCCAACCTTTCATTATTAATTTGTACTTTCGTTTTTGCTCTGCTCTCGCGCCCTCTACACACTAACACTTTAGTTTTGTTTTTATTCACCCTCATTCCGTAAATCTCTGTCAACACTGCCTCCATTTCGTTCGACGCTGATTCTAATTCCTCCTTACTAGATGCTAATACTACTATATCATCGACGAATCTCAGCATTTTTAGTTTCTGTCCCTGTACTTTAATCCCGAAATCCACTCTATCTTTTTCAATATCAATCGCCTCTTCGATGTACAGATTAAAAATTAGTGGTCTTACTCCTTTCCTAATACCTACTTCCGTTCTTTCCCCTTCTACTTCTATAACAGCAGTTTACTCTTTGTATAGATTGTGTACTACTCTCCTATCTCTATACTTCATTCCCGCGTTCTTTACTATCTCGAACATTTTTTCCCATCTTACATTATCAAAAGCTTTTTCTAAATCTACAAATCCTATATAAGCGTTTTTTCCTTTTTCTCTTGTTTTCTCTAACATTACTCTTAGCGCCAGAATAGCTTCGCGAGTTCCCCTATTCCGCCTAAACCCGAATTGGTCTTCTCCTAGTATTTCCTCCGCTCTATTTTCCATCCTCCTCTGCACTATTCTGGTTAAGATTTTTGACACGTGGGATGTTAGGCTAATCGTTCTAAAGTTCTCGCATTTGTCGGCTCCTTTCTTTTTCGGTATAGTAACGATAATGTTCCTCTTATAATGCTCCGGTATCTCGCCCGTATCGTATATGTATTTTACCAGTTCAAACATCCTATTTACTACTTTCTGTCCCGTACATTTCAAAATTTCCGCCTGTATTTTATCTACACCCGGCGCTTTATTGTTCTTTAGCCCTTTAGCCCCCTTAGTTCTATATAAATAATACTAGATAATTAATTAAAGCCCCATCTAGTAAAAAATTATATTCTACTAGCTATGCAATTTGGTTTTCACCCCAGCACAGTTGTGTTATTGCTTCAATACATATTAAAATAATGTACATTTATCGTCATCAGTGACTCGAGTGGGATCATTATTGACGATCTCATTCAAGTCACAGATGATGGCAAATGTACATCTATTATACTCCTGCCACTAGATTGTAGCAGAGTTTCCGATATCATTAACCGTTGACCATTGGTAGTAATATGCAAATGTTGTGGTATATATGATGAACCACAGCTTGCCGATCATACTTCATGGGATTATACATACTCAAGCTGTTAGATAAATAAATAATACATCTCATCATCATTAGGTCATCAGTCCTAAGACCTGGTTGGACGCTAACCTCCAGCTTCTCCTATCTTGTGCTAACCTACGCATTTCGCTAATTGTGCTACAACCTACATCCCTTACTATTTGCGAGCAGTAGTCTAATCTCGGCCTACCTCTGCCTTTCTTCACTCCTATTTCTGCCTCTAAAATATCGCGGACTATTCCCCCATGTCTCAGCAAGTGGCCTACCATTCTATCTCTTCTCTTCTTTAAGTTTTTCCACATACTTCTTTTCTCGCCGACTTTCTCCAATACTTCTTCGTTTCTAACCCTATCAGTCCATGGTATTTTCATCATTCTTCGGTAACACCACATCTCAAAAGCTTCTAATTTCTTCCTACTTGCTTCCCCTACCGTCCAGGTTTCGCAGCCGTATAGTGCCGTGCTCCATACATATGTTTTCAAAAATCTCTTCCTTGTTTCTAAGTTTATTACCCCCGAGCATAAAAGTGCTTTCCTTTTGTTAAAAGCTACTCGACCCTGCGCTATTCTTTGTTTTATGTCTTTATCGCTTCTTCCATCCCAATTTATTTGTATATATGCTCACTGAGTCGCAGCCGTGATGGTCGAAGTTCAATAAGCCGCAACCGTAACGGTCAGGACTCACTGGCCACAGCAATAATTTAGCTATAAATAAGATAAATAACATTGTTAGCATAAGATTGTTTTTAATCATCCCCAGACGATTCTAACTTTGTTAGCGAAATGCGCGTCGAGTGTAATGTATAGTGTTTTGGTGTTTTGTGGTAAACTAAGTCAGTGTTATCTTCACACCAAAGGTTCGAACCTACTCCAGTATATGATTATTGTATTTAAATCGAAGGTAGGAATTCACTTTTATACACATTTCTTCAGCTAGTTCAGTAAATTGAACTATGTTATAGTCACTGTTGTTCTAATTACATTGTGAAATATTATTTGATGATAGATCACACTTACCTCCACTTACCTCGTCAAAAAGCATGTCAGGGGCAAAAGTGAACTTGCCTGATCATGATTTGTACTCTGAGATATTTGAGATGGAGGACGAAAATAATGTAACAAAGGACGAAAACACAGAAAATGAAGACTGTGAAAAATATGAAGAGCAAACCGATCAACAACTAGCCGAAGGTAAATGGGTTTCGGTGGACTATAGGTTAAAGAAGCAGGTTAAATATTTCGTGGTATTAATTACCAACATCACACTGGACAACCAGTGGTCTGTAATATTTGCGAAGTACCGAGACAAGCAATTCACCTAATCAAAGAGGGAAGACACTGACACGCCCACTGAGAATGAAATTACAACCATCCTTCCACCAGATGGGGCTATATAACATTACAATTTGATTTTTCGAAATTCAATTTAATATACGTTTTTATGTTATTCTTAAGTACTTAGTTAGGTATTTTTCAGGACATTCCATATGTTTTATTAAATTATGCCAATCAAAAGTTTGGGTTTAAAAGTTCACAACTACTTCTGAATAAAGATTTATTTAAAAAAATATATATCTGTATTAAAGCCGATTTTCTATTTAAGCTTTGTATTAAGGCTTTAATGTCAAGCTGCTTGTAACATATAAGTTGGAAAACGAGAAAGCAACCACCAAACCGCCAAGCGGTTATCAAAGTAGTTCCCGAATAGCAAAGCTATTACATAATCGCTCTATGAAACAACTACTCCTCGAGCTGAAGCCCCGCCAGGCATTTAATTATACCCAGAAGCTATCCTCGACCCCTTTTTCGTGTTACTGCACGATCAGATAAGGTTTCAAAAAATAAAACCCGCCACAGGTAGGATTCGACATTTGTCCCGGATCGGAACCGAATGACATACAGCTGTTTCGAACTTATTAGTTCTCATCAGTGCCGTACACGGTACGCCGATTCAGGACAAATGCCGAATGAACTATATGGCGTATACATCTTCATCGATACGATCTCTGTCGGTAACATATAAGTCGGAAATCGAGAACTGACAGAGATCGTATCGATGAAGATGTATACGCCATAAAGTTCATTCGGCATTTGTACTGAATCGGCGTACCGTGTACAGCACTGATGAGAACTAATAAATTCGAAACAGCTGTATGTCGTTCGGTTCCGATCCGGGACAAATGTCGAATCCTACCTGTGGCGGGTTTTATTTTTTGAAAGATAAAGCTGCTTATTTCTTTCCCGACAAAAGTTTTATATTAAGCATTAAGTACATATTTGATGTAACTCACACTTACCCCAAATTGTTAGGGAAGTGACCTACGCATATTTATATATACTGACATGTAATTCTGACGCAATTTATTTTTTATTATTTTATTATGGTGATCTGTAAAAGTAAACTTTCAAAGAAAGGACAAAAAAATATTGTTTATTAATTCTTTCAGGCTTACCAGATAAACACATTTAAATTTCTATTGAAAATCACGGACGCACTTATCCCACCTTACCTTAATGATTACCATAAATTACCAATAACTTTGTAAAAATGGATGGTTTCTGTTAGTACATAACACAAATAAAATATTTTTTTTTTTCAGTAACGAACTTACTGATAAATTATTAATGCTGGGATTTATCGGAAAGTTCTATGCTTAGAAATTATACCCTTCCCATCATTTGCATAATATACTAACATACCATATTAATACAACTATAAAATATCGATATTTTCCTTGAAGGTATTATCTAAAAAAAGATCTATATTTTTCTGAAATATCTATACATCCTCTTAAATTAAATAGAGCATTTAAAATATTCATGCATCCATAAGCTCTTTGCATATTTTATACGTCTAATAACCTGACAGGAATCGAATAAATTTTAATAACACTTTGTCGTGTACTCGCACTATATATCACAACTGCTGTTGAATATATGTTAACTCTTCTTGTTATTACGAGCCATTATAATATAATGGTTATTGATATTTAAGTATTTTAATGCATGCAATTACCCGATGATATATATCAAGCTAATGGATAAAATGGAGGGGAGAGTAGCGTTGTTACGACGTTATTTTATATGCATAAAATACATAAATTATTCACGGTTGTTAAAAATACGGAGGACATCTATTCGATATTTTATGTACTATTCATTTCATCGCAATTTGCCAAATAAAAAACTTTCTTATCTTGCCGATAAACGAAACAGTCTACCTGAGCCTAGCCATAAAGACAAGCCACGGTATGTTTTGACATTTTGTATTTGGCAAATAGCGATAATGAAATAAACTACGCATTATTAGATTAAAACATTTATACAAAATGCTGCATGCATTTGCTATCTCGGGTATTATCAGGGATAGACAGACGGTTAAATAGAGAAAGATTTGAAGGATTTTGTTGGTCTAATTATTGTCGTCTCAAATTTTGTCTAACTATTTTCGTTTTTTAAATAATTACGAGAAAATAGGATCATGTCTTTTAAAAAATGTCTCATATCTCTTCTACTGAAGATGTGGCGACATTTTAGGAAATGTATCCTTAAATCATTTTCAAATTCGCTTTTAGTTGTACTAACAAAAAACTGAAGACTTTTGTTTCTCAGAGAATGGTACTGGACTAGTCTTAGTTTGAATCATCCCTAGATGATTCCAACTTTGGATGGAGGATTAAGCTGGATTACCGCTCAATGGAGACATCTGGTACACGATGGAGCTAAGAGTGGGGACAGAGCAGGTGCGGAGGTATATAGTCGACGCGATGGGATAGGTAAAACCTTCACCCTTGGCAAATACACCACCGCACTCCAGGCCAAGCTAGTTGCAACTTCACACGGTGTTCTGGAGGCCGACCAAAATCGGACCCAGTAGCAGATATGTATCTGCTCGGATATCAGGGCGGCGTTGACAGCCCTCAATTCAGTAACGACAAAGTGGAAGCTGGTCTATAATTGCTATGAAGCATTGAACCACTTGGCAGGGAAGGGACCGGCGGAACTCTTATGGATACCTGGGTATAATGGCTTTAAGGGAAATCTAATTGCAGATGACATTGCCAGATTAGGGACTAGGGAAAACCTCTATGGACCAGAACCTGCAGTGGGAATAAGTAGGAATCTGATCAGAGACCGCATCAATGGCTAGCCAAGAAACCAGTATAATAAAAGATGGAGAGGAGTAACGGGTTGTCGAATAACCAAACTCTTCATCGAATACTCAGAGATTGAGAAATGGGCCCAAGAATTCATTAAATTGAACAGGCACAAATCCGGAACCGTGATGGGAATCATAACGGTCCACCATTGTAGCCTGAATGTATATAAGCACAAGCTGAGGCTGACTGACAGACCAGCCTGCAAATACTGTAAAGAAGACGAGGAAACCTCGATTCATTTTCTTTACACCTGCCCCACATTGGAGGAGAAGAGATATCTCTTATATTAGGGACCCCTGTTATCCTAGAGGATGCGAGGCTTAAGGCGGGGGACGTGTTTAAATTGCTCCTTTTATGGGATAGCATTTTTAGATAATGACCCGGATAAGAGGGGATCGCCAAGGGACTACCCATGCGATTAGTGGCTGATGAGTCCCAAACCCATATAACATAATAACAATATTGCCAACTTTATTGGTGAAATGCGCGTCAAGTGTAGTGTATGTAGAGTTTTGGTGTTTTGTGGAAAACTAAGTCAATGTTGAGAATATTAATTTTTGTTTTTCATATGGACTCTATATTGGATTCTTCTACGACTCGATAGAACTTTTTATTCCCTTTTTATGTATCATATGATTAAAGAGTGATAGGATTTGGAGCTGTAAGTTTAATTTAATGATTTTCAAAACTGGGCCATGAAAGAAGAAAGTTAGAACGAATAATGTTTAACCTATTAACAAGTAAGCATCAAAATGTAACAATATTCAATATGTTGCCCTCTGAGGTAATTTTATTTTTTTTTTTTTTTAGGTATCGCCATCCAAGGCCATTATCCCAAAACTCTAGTTTGATCAGGTTTCTAGTAGTAAAGCAGAGGACTTTAGGAAGGATATCACTTTTCCAATTGAATCCGAATCATTACTCAAAATGCTGCACAAATCATCCGAGAGGCCAAACTGCGATTTAGAAATGTAGTATCATAGACTGTAATGTGATCCACGCAGAGTTCAACCTCACCTACTTCGCAGACTGGGGGTCTCCTTCTATTTTCTAATAGGTACATTGATGCTAATCTAGTATGGCCAATTCTAAGTCTCGTCAAGGCTATTTGTTCTCTTCGTTATAGTGAAGCGGGCGTTATCCACTTTTCTAATTTTGTTTTAAGTGGCTTAAGATTAGTCTCACTCATATTTCAATCATTCTGCAATTGTGTTCTTATTTCATCTTTGATGATAATTTTCATATCTTGTGTGCGTAGCTTCTCTGGCAGTAGGTATTATTTTTTCTTGTAATATTTGTGTGTAAATTAGCCGTTCAAATTATGATTGAAAATTAAGGGCCCAATCCATGTAGCCCATCCAGATTCCCTATAAAACGTTTAAGTTTAATTGCCTTTTAATGAAAGGAAATAAGTTAAGTCCTTCTATGATACCACGGCAGAAATCAGGATTGTCAATAGTCCAAAAGTAGCTGTTATTATAATATCTGTAATATAAAGTAGTTGAGTGAATTTTTATTTTTTTTGTTTATTTTCCCAGGTGATCCACGGTTTTAATTTATTTATTTATTTAATTCAATTTATTTTTTTTACAATATGAAAAAGACGCAATGTAATGTCAGCATTTCAAATTTTTTTTAGCTATTATAGTTAACTTTTAATTAACTTAAAATTATTATAGTTTTTACATTTATGTAATACAAAATAATAAATAAAGTTTATATTTAACAAAATTTCTTTTAATTTAATTAAACAAAGTTATTAACGTAATTATAATTATTAATAATTATTTTAATGAAAAAAATTTAAGTAGTGAAAATAATTATTAATTTATTGAATAATTTTGTTTAAATAAATGGAATTTTGGAATGGAAAAATTTAAAATATTTTAAAATTAATATTTAAAATTATAAATTTTAATATTTAAATTATAATACTAAAAAAAAAATTATAAGTATAATTCAATACACAACGAAATTAACGCTTTTTAAAAATATTTATGTTCTATCAAAATAGTATTAAAAAATTTTTGAGTTATTGATAATAAAAATTTTCCTTTACTTATTCATTAATTTAATATTCAATTTTTTTTTAATTATGTTTATCAGAACGTGTATAATTATTTTTTTACTATGATATGCTGTAAAATTACTAAATTTACTAATTACTAAATCATAGAGGCGGCCCCGCAGCAGCAGCGACGCACACATGCACATGCACGTAGATGTAGACAGCGAAAGCACGCAGAGAGGAGGAGATAGAGCTCGAGATCGTGCGAGAGAGGGGGAAGTGTCTGTCCGAAATACGGCTAGCGCTGTGGGTTAGACGTATGCGTGAGAGAAAGGGAAGCCAGAGAGACTGGCGCTGTAACGCGTTACGTAACGAAGCGGTTTACCCTCCTATAAGAAGTTATCACTTCAAAAATATAATTAAAGTATATTTGCTCGTATACAACTGTTAGTTTTGACCCATCTGCATCTATGGTGACTCATCGTATAGAGCTCTATGACGAAATATCGAGTAACTCCACTGAGAATTGTTGCTGGTTCAGGTCTCAATAGAGAGTCCTTGGTGTACTAAAGCATCCACCTCCTCACTTCCACGACTTCCTATGTGTTCCTTTACCCAACATGAAGTGGCATGGTTGATTTGCCGTGACACACTCAATGACACTTTACATTATAAAACTAGCCACGAGTTAGTCCTGCAATTATTGCTTAAGTCAATGTGGCCTTACTGTCTGTGAATATGTCAATGATTTTACGATTAATCTCTTGATTAATAATTTCTGTGATCACCCATACTACCCCTGTAACCTCAGCTTAGAGTAGTTATTCTATTCCATCAACTTCAACTGCTTCTAATACTTTATTCAAGGATATGCATTCCGATTATTTATCAGTGAATATATAGAAATTGGCTTAAATAATATATCCAGAAATATAAATGTAGCTCTCAAAGGACATTAGTAATAGATTTGTATTTATTTACAATTGTAAAAATTGTACTTTTGCAATTAATGTTAATGAATTAAATTAATAAACGACATTTTATAGGATAGAAATGGATTTTTAACAATACAATATCAACAATAATTTACTCCGCTAAAGAAATATCATTATTTTTCTGTTATCATGGCTATTTGAATAAATTTTGTAAATCAATTTTAATCTTTTAAATTAATTATGCTGGATTAATACACTAATTGTATACTTATCCGTACAATACTTTACATATAGAATTACTACGTTATTTGCAAATCCATGAGATGGCACAATTATACAAAATGAAAGAATTTTTTCAATCTACCAATTTCAAATTTATATAGAATGTTTCATCATCATCATGAGGTCATCAGTCCTAAGACTGGTTGGACGCTAACCTCCAGCTTCTCCTATCTTGTGCTTATCTACGCATTTCGCTAATTGTGCTACAACCTACATCCCTTTTACTATATGCGAGCAGTAGTCTAATCTAGGCCTATCTCTGCCTTTCTTCACTCCTATTTCTGCCTCCAAAGTATCGCGGACTATTCCCCAATGTCTCAGTAAGTGGCCTACCATTCTATCTCATCTCTTCTTTATGTTTTTCCACATATTTCTTTTCTCGCCGACTTTCTCTAATACTTCTTCGTTTCTAACCCTATCAGTCTACGGTATTTTCATTATTCTTCGGTAACACCACATCTCAAAAAATTCTAATTTCTTCTTACTTGCTTCTCCTACCGTCCAGGTTTCGCAACCGTATAGTTCCGTGCTCCATACATACGTTTTCAAAAATCTCCTCCTTGTTTCTAAGTTTATTACCCCCGAGCATAAAAGTGCTTTCTCTTTGTTAAAAGCTACTCGACCTTGCGCTATTCTTTGTTTTATGTCTTTATCGCTTCTTCCGTTCCAATTTATTTTACTTCCTAAATAAGTGAAGTCTTTAACTTCCTCCAATCTTTCATTATTAATTTGTATTTTCGTTTTTGCTCTGCTCTCGCGCCCTCTGCACACTAACACTTTAGTTTTGTTTTTATTCACTCTCATTCCATATTCCTCTGTCAACACTGTCCCCATTTCGTTCAACGTTGCTTCTAATTCCTCCTTACTAGATGTTAATACGGCTATATCATCTGCGAATCTCAGCATTTTTAGTTTCTGTCCCTGTACTTTAATCCCGAAATCCACTCTATCTTTTACCACATTAATCGAATCTTCGATATACAGATTGACAATTAGTGGTGATAGCGTACACCCTTGTCTTACTCCTCTCCTAATACCTACTTCCCTTCTTTCCCCTTCTACTCCTATAACAGCAGTTTGCTCTTTGTATAGTCTACTCTTCTATCTCTATACTTCATTCCCGCGCTATTTAGTATCTCGAACATTTTTTTCCCATCTTACATTATCAAAAGATTTTTCTAAATCTACAAATCCTATATAAGCGTTCTTTCCTTTTTCTATTGTTTTCTTTAACATTATTCTTAGCTCCACAATAGCCTCGCGATTCCCCCTATTTCGCCTAAACCCGAATTGGTCTTCTCCTAGTACCCATTTCCTCCGCTCTATTTTCCATCCTCTTCTGCACTATTATATTGAAGATTTTTGACACGTGGGAAGTTAGGCTAATCGTTCTAAAGTTCTCGCATTTGCCGGCTCCTCTCTTTTTCGGTATAGTAACGATAATGTTCCTCTTATAATCCTCCGGCATCTCGCCCGTTTCGTATATATATTTTACCTGTTCAAACATCCTATTTACTACTTTCTGTCCCGCACATTTCAAAATTTCTGCCTGTATTTTATCTACACCCGGCGCTTTATTGTTCTTTAGCCCCCTTAGTGCTATTTCAAATTCCTCGCTCAATATAGGTTTTCCTACATCTTCCCTATCGATGCTAGATTCTTCCTCTAATATCTCTCCTAATTCCTGATCCTCGTATAAGTTTCCTAAGTACTGCTTCAATCTATCCACTTTCTCCTCTCTTTCGATCAGTATGTCCCCCGATTGACTCCTAACGTTATTATCTACTTATTCTACTTATCCCTGAAGTTCCTCTTAATTATTTTGTAAGCCTCATCGGTCTTACCTACTTGGAGCTTATCTTCTACTTCTTTGCATTTATCTTCTATCCATTGTTCTATCGCTTTTCTACACTTTCTAATGATTTTCCACTTTATTGACTTATAAGTTTTCAGTCCTTCCTCGTCTCGTCTGCTTTTGTAGCCTCGTCTCTTTTGTATTAAGTTTAAGATTTCGTCCGTTATCCAGGGCTTCCTATCTTTCCTTCTCTCGGGTCTTAAAACGTCCCTAGCCGCGGAATCTAGACTATTCTTGATACCCCCCCACTCAGTTTCTGCGTTTTTGATTTCATCATTACTCGATTTATTTATTAATTGATCTGTTTTCTCCTAGAACTTATCTTTCATATTCTGATCCCTCAATATGTCTACATTTATACGTTATAGAATGTTTATATAACACAAAATATCCTATGTAATTTTGAAAATTATATTCAATGCAAATTTGCACCTATAACGTTGAACACTTATAGTTAGTTTTACTCCTTATTTTTCATGAGAGATGTTATTCTAAATTTAACGTAGATTTTAAAGCAAAAGAAATAATTGAAAAAGCGTGACAATAATATGTGATATAATAAAACCAACGATAAAATGAAACATTTACCATATTGCTGAAGCGTGCCGAGGATAGTTTGTTTTATGTCCATTTATCACCTACTTACATTGATTATAAGTTCAAGTATAGAATTAGGAACTTTTTTACGTGTTACTGTATACTACTACCAGACGCCTACATTAAAACTAGATAAATATGTCCTCAATTTTTATATTGCAAGAGATATATTAGTAGGGTTGTAATTTAACAATAATTTAATTATTGAGCGAATTAATCTTCATGAATTATATTTAATTGCAACATTTAAATATATAAAAATATTTACAATGGATGTAATACAATCGACAATTATTTGATAATTTAAAAATAAATGCCACAAAATAACAACGTAACGAACGTTACATACTAAAGTATTGATGTTACGATACTGAATACAAAAGGGTTATATATAACCCAGTACCGAAGTAAATTTCATTTGATATCTAAATATTCATCTTCCACCAATAATTTCATTTGAGCTTATAAATTTGAGCACCAAATTATCCATTTTTGATATCCAAAATGTATAATTTTTTAGCCTACTAGTTTCAGCACTAAATATTTATTTTTGACCTAAAAACCTGAATTGAACAGCAACATTTGAATGTCAATATATCCAGCTTGTCAAGAATAGGAATAAGTGTCAGATTCTCTGTGTATGCGTAGAAGAAGAAGTGAGGCAGCATTCGGAAGGAAGAGGATGCACTTCACGTGCGGCCAGATTGAACTCTGTACATTCATACCTACTCGATATTCACCCTTGAAAAGTCTCAATGCGACTGAGTAAAAATCGGGATATTTACTGCGCACCCCGTGGGTGGTCCCATATCGCAGTTTTGAAACTTGTTCATATTCTTGACAAGCTGTACGAGCTAAGCTCCTGAAAAGCAGATTACGTTTTGTTTCCTTTACACTACAAATGGGTCAATAGATCTAGTACTATTATTATTATTATTACTATTATTATGGACTTAAAAAAGAATTTTATCAGCAAAATGTGTAGAAGAAATTCACTTACCCCCGAGATTATCTCAGATATTAGGTTCGGATGATTATGAGAGAATTCACTCTATTCCAGGTCACTCTATTTGGTCCATAAATATTGATTCAGGATCCTCGTTACGTCGCAGGTCTACAATATGATGCTTTTTTACATTTGAATAAAAATGTAGTTTTGCAGTTCCATCGTTTTAATATTACTGGAAATTAGACTGGAAATGTAAATGACTGCAAAATTACTGGAAAACGTTCGTCCACCCCTGAGATTATTTTAGGAGTTAGGCTTGAACGATCGGGGAGAGAATTTATTCTATTTCAGTTGGCGCCACTTGGCATACTAGTACTGGATCAGAAATATCTTTATTAGGTGATATGTCAGCAATATGACGCATTTCTGCATTGGTATAAAGGTGGTAGTCCCAACTTTTTGGTGTTAGCTCTTAAGTTTTTGAATATTACGCCTATTACCGAGATAATTATTGAAGTAATTTCTAGTCCGTCTAGACTCCAGGTGTACTTAACTTCTATAGCAATGTTTTCATATTTTCTAATTTTCTTGACTTCCGCTTTTTTGACGTCTTGAATCAATGGGTAAGTTTCGAGCAAGCAAGGTTCTTCATTCAAAAAATGGCAGATATTTAAGCCATTGTAAAGCAGAGTTTCCGAACGAAGACAAATTCAAAATTATTACTGTCCTATTACTATTATTATTATTTACTTTGAATTTTCATTTAATTTTATTTTGAGGTTATTATCTATTATTAGATGTTATTAATTAATTCAAGACAGAGAAAATGTTATTAATTAATTTTTTTGGTGTTCAATTATTAGTTTAGGTACTTGGTTACTATTTCTGGTAATTTTCTTAAGATACTTAGTGCTTAGAAAATTATATATTTGGTAGTTTCGTGCTAATTCAATAATTATAGGCCCAAATTATTACTTACGTTGGAGAATATAAATATTTTCATAAAAAATGGATATAATTATTTTGGTGCTCATTTAAAATACGTCCGATAAAAAATACAGAGCAATCCTGGTATATAGGACCTATAATACTATATTTAATTTAGAAACATTCTGATGTTCATTGTTTATCATGCACTCAGCAGCCAGAAGGGGGACAACTCTAAAAACACAACTTTTCAGGAGAGCTAAAAATAAAATGAGCTTCAAGAAAAATGCTTTGGGGGTCACCTATACGACTTTAGATAACATTTGTCAGTATCTACTACCTTTCAGTATCACTTTTTTTAGTTTCTAGTTCCTAGAGGGTGGTCTAAGAACTAATGTTAAAGTGTTAGTGTAAACAGTCAATTTTTGAATTATGTCAGTTTTCTTGCCGATGAACGAATGTTATTCGGCACACTAGAACCTTTTTTATTTACTATGAAATAAATGGTAGGTATCACATAAAAATGGATATCACATTCTTTTAGTTTTATTCACTAGTATTCCATTGAAGATGCAGTTCATAATTATTGATCTACATTCTCAGATGTTTAATCAATTTCAAATGGAGGGATAATCTGAACAGAATAATAAAAATATGCACGTGCTGTCGATATTTCTAGTAGTCGTAAATATATAATTTCTGCAAAGTTATACTGAGACGAGATGGTAATAAAAATGTAAGTGTTTATACAATTTAGGGAGGCAGTATGCTTAAATCTACCCGAGATATACGAGGATATTGTAACATGAATACATATCATTACTCTCGGCAATATGTTCCACCAATGTGGCGTTTTTCCCTCCATGAAAAGCCTATGCGGAAGAAAATTATACAGCCACTCGACTAAGGAGACAATATACTGATCCTTCATTGTATCCGAATCAATCTGCGTGACGGAAAATAAATGTAAAACTGCGCAAATATTTATTTTCATAAGCTTGCGGAGTAAAATTTTGAATATGAGAACGTGATTCATTTTCCTTCGGTATTCTTAAGGTCCTTTAGCGCGCGATATTGTGATGGATAACTTAAAATTAATAAGTTTTACATATAAAGTAGGTGATTTGAAATTTTAAAGCTGGCATAATAGGGTTTGCTCGGCACGATAACCGATAGTTAAACAATTAGACAAAAGATTTTAGTTTCCATCAACTATTTTGCGTCGTAAGCGGTAAATTTTATTATAATGTATTCGGTAACTGTTTTATTTTTACCCACAGTGGCGTCAACTTGGTGATTAACCGCTTCCTCCAGCAATAATTTTCCCCTGGAGCTAATTCTATTCTTATATAAATATAAGATATAGTTCTCAGCAACTGTTAATAATTAATTGTAATCCACACACATACCCACACCTATATCCGGTATCATGTATTGCGTAATGCTATATTTTTCTCAAGTATCTTAACGTCTTTTCTAAGTTCTATGATGATTCACCCAGACATAGATCGAGCTGGTCAAGAATCCTCAGATCTATGTGGCAGTTGTTATATCTTGGGCAGTCTACTAATGTGATTTACTATTAGAACTCCATAGCATTCTGTACACATATTGTTACATTCTGTATTCCACTGTACATATGCAAACAAACACTAATCTTCCTTAGTATTCTCAATCAATAACAAAATGCAAGTAGGTATCCATTGTGCCATAGGTTCGCTTGTAAATACATCTGATATGTCTTTTAAACCACTTAATGAATCTGCAGATAATTGTGTGACGACTCATTTCACCCATTCCTATGTATCTTAGAGCTATCAGTATTGCATATAGTTCTGCCATAAATGCTGGATGATTTTGTATAGCGTCCAGATATATATATATATATATATATATATATATATATATATATATATATATATATATATATATATATATATATAGTCCGAATGTTAAGGCACATCCAACCCCTGTTCTAGTTTGGAAATATCAGTGTATATCCATTGAATGCATCAATTGTAGCACGGAAGTCAGGGAATAGTTCCTGGTTACTAGTCTAGACTGACGCCTAGATTGCTCTCGACAGACGCGTAAGAAATGATGGGACTGACCACAGTCCCATCATTGTACTTGAATATACAATTGGAAGTTCACATAAATTGTACTTGAATATAAATAAATCTTAGGGAGTAGTGAGAAGACGAGTGGAGTTATCATTAAATATATTTATATCTTGTATTTATATTGAACTTTGTGTATTGATAATGTGCATGTACTTGACTGCTATGTTTTTATATCTTCCTTTTACTAATGATATTGATGCATATACACGTAATGCTTAGGTACTAAAAATTTTAAAATTATAGGATGTAGGTTTTTTAATGTATTAGTTTCTTCCGGGCCTTGACAAAGATTGTTGAACTTGCCTTGACGTTTCATTAATCATATTATCCACTTCTTCAGAAAGTGTTCAAAGACTGTTGTCATTCTCTGCTCCTTGTTATATCCCTAGGTCTTGCTTAGCACTCAAGCACGAACAGTGCTTGAGTATTCACCACGTTCACTGATCGTTTTTGAATGAGTACTTTCCTCACTGATCGCTCCAGGGTGAGTAGTCTTCTCATTGATCTTGCTAGATTACTAGTATGTCTGTGATGAAACCAAATTACATGTGTTGATTAGTTTATATTCGTCCTCCCTATTGAAGTTATTTCTTATTGATAACTTCGATGAATTCCCTGATAATTATCAAGTAGTATCTTGAATTGTCGTCCAATTATAGCCATATCGTCCATATATTATATGTCGTCCATAGCGTTATAATAATCTATCATGTGGTTGTCGTTGTTGAAGATATGCTCTGCAACTATTAATATAAGCCACACCACAGGACAGAACACAACCACAGTTCGAGTTATTGTAATTTTTAATTTTTTGTAATTTGGCCATGAATATATATAATTTTGTATTAAACGATTTTTTTAACTCTGAAGCATGTACGAAGTTGTGTGAGATATTTTTTTCGTATGTGTCTTTTTGAAGTAGCAACCACATATTTTTGTAACTAAAATAAATTCTTTAAAGTTTCCCATGTATAGATCATATCAGGAGTTTCCTATTAACCAGTTTTAAATAGAGTTCAGAATTTTACTATAGTATATATCCAAACTATTCAGGAATTAGCCAAAGGGTGTGACATATATAGGGTGGGGTATAGAAACCTAATGATTTTAAATTCTTGTCTACCGGTCACTGTGTGAAGTGACCATGTCCAGTATGAGAAAAGAGAAAGCTCACATAATTCCACTTCAGCTGATATAAAGCTGTGTACTGAGCAGTATTGTACGTTAATGATAGAACAGCTTCTTTAATGGTGAATCAGTAATCGACATTCAGCGATAATTTCGTAAACATTTCGAAATTCCTAACCCTAATACTATAAAGTTATCGGTGCATAGTTTTCCATAGAGCAGTTCTACTTTAAAGAAAAAGCCACCGGATTCTGTTCGTATAGTATGAATTCCGAAGACCATCGAAAGTATGAGAGCAGCAGTCCAATATAATCTATGTTATCAAGTCAGTTGGTTCAGTCTGTGGACAGGCACAAAATGTAAGTCAAGTCAAGTTTCCGCAGAATTTTACGTGAAGATTTTCATCTACATTTTCGTTTTCATCTACATCAGAGATAAGATTGCATGAATATCTCACACAATAGCACCGAGAGTAATAGGAAATATCCGAGGTTGATTGGAACAATGTCTATATAATAACGGAGGTGATTTCACAGGAATTTTATACAAGGCATGGAATTATCTTTGCACTAATAAAAAATATTAAATAAAAACTTTAATATTATCAACGTTGTTTCATTTCACAAATCATCATCATGTTTCTATGCCTCACCCTATATTTCATTGCAGCGCTTTGGATATGGTCATAAAATTTATTGTGAAATTTCATTATTTTCATATTCTCATTTCATATTCAAAGTTTGTTTCCTTAACGCCGAAAAACTTGTACTATTTTCAGTAATAATCCCGATCTTTACTGAACTAATTCGTGGAGCATTCTGTACTTCTGTGTGGAACCACTCCGAATGTTTCTATCGCCGAACCGCGCTGAAAAGGCGCCCAAGAAAACCTAACTTAATTTCGTTAACGCCCCTTGTAAATTCCCGAAACTTAGTTATGTAAGAAGTTTCGGTAGAAAGTGCTGTGTCAGTGCAAGTATCATGAAGCGACCCCTAATCCACCGCGAAAGTTATTCCGTGGCATTATCCGCATTACCATCTGCATCCGTATGAAGAAATTAAGTTGGAAGATTGAAACAATTTAACCACACAACACGTAGGCGATTAAGGGAAACGGCGGTAATTTCGTTTGCAATTTATAAAGCGTAATGAGGAGGTGTCGTCGAAAACGTGAAATAAACGAATAATGAGGCTGTAAGCGCTCGTCGGATGCGGTTAAATACGATAGCTGGTGAACTATTAAAGAAACGCTGTCTGATGTAGTAGAGGTTACGCCTGTAGTAGAAGTATGTTTGTTTCAACGACGTAATATTTTATTCTCTAAATCTTGAATTATAAATATGAATACTTAATAGGTGATAAGCGAGGTGGACCATTTGATCGGTGAACCAGTGGCGTTACCAAGTATATACGAACAGATAAAGTACAATAAAAAATACCACTTAAAAAAGCTTCAAAGCATATGCTAAGGATGTGTATAATAGACCAATTAAGTCGATTATTATTGAATGGAGCTAAATGACATATTTGGAGAAAATGGAATTATAGCGCCATATACTTCTCGCTAGATATAATCATCGTATAATGTTGACTGGAGCTAGCTTATCGCATTTCTTATAGATAATATTGCAGTCAGCACTCAGTCGGTTATTTTTGAAAGGTGCTTAGTGCAGCAAATAGCCCCTTTCAACATTGAACGATTTCTATAAAATTGTGAAACAGCGGATTGTAGGCGAAAAATTCAGTTTAATGGTAACCGTCTTGCTTGCAAGGTGCACGTATACTGTAGTATTGTAATCTGTTACAGTACACTGTTAACACTGTGATTATAAAGTAAAAATATAGATCGAGAATTTATTAGCGATAGTGAAGACCCTATAATTAACGAGCATCAAGAAAATAACATACCTCAGAAACGAAAACGAGAAGTAAGACATGAATCGGAACGTCAAAGAAACAATAAAACAATCAAGAATTTCGGGTAAAAGTTATGTGAATTACAGGGGTGTCGAAATTTCTCAAAAAAAAAAAAAATTGGAAATCTCTGCAATTAGAAGTATCTGACTTAAATCATATATACCGACTTCTTTTAGTTTAATGTTTACGTTTCAGGTGTCCATTAAAATGCTTCAACAAATTATCAGAAAAAGAGAAAAAACTAATTGTCGAGAAATTTTACAATTTGAAGGCAAAAGATGAAGAAGATATTTATTTGCAACCACTTATCGACGCGGTGATAGTTAAAAGTTGAAATACAATAGCAAATTATAGAAACAATTCATTTTATCACTATGTAATGATTGATGGAGGAAGACTTAAAGTATGTCAAACTGATTTTTTAAATGTACATGCTATTAGTAAGGAAAAGGCTCGCAAAAATTAAGCAACTGCTTGTACAAAAAATTACACCTAAGGACAGAAGGGGTCACAATCCAAAAACGCATGCTGTGAGTGAAGATGACAACATAAAAATTCGACAACACATCGTGTATTTTCCAGTTAAAGAAACACATTACTCTGATAAAGAATATCAATATTTAGATAGCAAATTAAATGTCTAAATTATGTACACTTTTCATGAAACATCCAAAACCTCCCATAAAATATAGATATTTCATACAGTACTTTAAAGAACAATATCATCTCCATTTTGGAAGACCTCAGATTGACACATGCTGTTTATGTGAACACCTTAACGTGAAAATAAAAAGTCCTTCACTTGGAGAAGCTGCTAAACGGCGGCTGTAACCGAACTACTTGTGCATAGACGTAGGGCTAAAAAATTTTACAAGGCTTTGCAAAGCACAATGTCAGAATATAAGGAAAGGGACGATTTATTAGGCATTGCTTTCGACTTTATGCAGAACTTACATTTGGCTGTATAAGTACCCGTATAGGAACTGTTTTACTTAACACAATTGACAGTAAATGTCAATTGTGTTAAGTAAAAAGAATAATTTTATTATCTTTACCATGAAGGTGTGGCCAACAAGGGCACATATGAAGCGTGTTAATTTTTGTGTGATTACATTCAAAAGTATACCGCAGATTCAGTAGCTGAACTTAGGCTTTCTTGCGATAACTGCCCTGGGTAGAATGAAAATCACACAATTATTAGAATGTGCAGGGCTTTAGTAGATACTGGTAGATTCAAAAGAATTCAACAATATTATGCCCTCCGAGGTCATTTTTTTTGCCCTATGATAGAACTTCGGTGTAATAAATATGAAGTTAAAAAAGTATGATACAATATAATCTGTACACCAGTATACCGAAATTATTATAACAACCAGTTGATTCAAACGATTTACTGTTAAAGAAGCAAACACCGAGGATGTATTAGACTTTAAAAATTGGTGGAGTAAATACTACAAGAAAACCTGCATCTCCAATGAAATAATGAAGTTAAATGTTCCTAGAGATCAAAAATAACATTTCTGTAATTCAAAATATCACCATTTTATCTATGATTCTGAGAAAACCGGCCATGTCATCGCTTCTGAGTATATCAACTCATGGGTAAGCCATCATTTCCACTTGGCTGTGCCCCAAAGACAAGTAACACAACGAGTAGTTCTACCAAAGAAGAAAGCTTATGCAATAGGTTGTGCACCAATAACAGAGACTAAGGTAATACACATGAACATTATAGTACGCTGATGAAGAATTTAAGAATTTCTACCAGAACATTATCGATACGTGGCCAACAAAGGAAGATGAAAAGGACAGATAAATAGTAAAACCATAGATAAACTATTACATTTTAGTAATGTTAGCTTTTCAGTTATTTCATGAAGTTTAACAAGAAGTAATGTAGCTTTTATTTACATTACATTTATTGTTGAAAGGGGTCAGGTATAACTTTTTTTGATTGTCTAGTAACAGTGCAGAAATAATTCACATAAGTAATAATAGTAATCTCCCGCAGACGTTCCAACCTGTAATATATTTCTAAAATTTCTGAAAATAAATTGATTTTGTTACAAATAAACAGTTTTTCTTCTCTCCTGTAAAAATTGTTAAAATGTGCTTAGCCCCTTTCAGCAATAATCGATTTAATTAGAATCTTGAACAGCTAAAGCATGAATCCTGTAAAACTATATAAACCATTGAAAAATAATTTCAATAAGATTTAATTTTTTTCGACCGGTTTGTCATAATTAGAGGAGCCCATTTAGATGCCTCATGAAGCATAATTTATAATAATGTATATGATATGCGTACTTATCCTGCTTAAACCGTTGAAACATCAGTTTACCTCGACTAAACATTTGCAGAATTGCGTATGTTACTAAAGTAGTTTCCGTGAGCGCTCTCCAATATTTTGAAGAAGAAATATTCTTATACAGAGGAACCGAGCACTCAGTATCTAAGTATGTAAATACAGAGTATCCTTTACAAGTATTTAATGGATCTGTTTCCGTAAATCCATATGCCCCCATATTATACTGTATTTTCTTCTAACAAAATTACCTTTCTCGTCGTTTAAAGCCTGTAGGATTTTATCTTTATAGAAAGTTATCTATTATTTGCTACCTACAAGCTTCCCTTCAAGAAATAGAGCGCAAGGTCGGATGAAGCAAATGTTTTGAAGGAAGAAAAAAAATGTACATCCAGGAAGGCTTAAAAGGAAAAGATATAGCAGTAGATAAACCGAAACAGGGAACTGGATCATTGAATGATGGTAATATAGATAGTCGATTCTTGAATAATTGGAATGTTACTTCTATGGTTACAGGTGTAAGTCAAGACGTCATCTATAGATTTTACATAATCATTTTGCTAATGGTAACAATATCCATTTCTCAATTTTTTTTAAATATTGTTGGGAAACATGTGTATAAGCTAAATATCAGCTATTACGAATGATATTACATGCATGTTTCAATCCACATGATTCTTCTTCATGGGGGAAAATTCTGATGGATTCAATACCGTTGCCTATCACAAAGATGTGTCCGAAGAGGCCCAGGATGTGAGAAACAAGGACTCAAAATATTGAGACTGAACAACACTCGAAGATGTTCTAAAATTGCAATCAGTGAGGATGTTAACCATAGCCTCTTTGTGTCCTCTGACACTTTGATTTCATCCTTCGGCCTCAATGGCACATCGATGAATCAATGAATAAATGAAGATAACTATGATTTAGTATCATTGAAGTGAGTAAAGTTGGGTAGGTTGGATTTGTTGTGATTGATTAGTATAATCAATTAAGTAAGACAAGTATTTTAGTATAAGTTTTAGTATAAATTTAGTATAAAATTAGTAAATCAATGTTCAGGTATAATTAAAATTCACGTTAAGTATTTTAAAATGAGTTTTAAGTAGGTATGTTTAAGTAAGCATTTTAGAAAATATTTTTTGCTAATTTTGAATTAAAACTCGATTTTAATTATTTTCACTTTTTTATTTTTCAACCCTTCAAATATTATCTAATTGGCTTTATCGATTAAACTAATGATCCTTTCTGTGAGACTAGTAAATGTGTCAATTTTTGAGTTTTCATTTCAATTTCTCCAAGAGTTATTACATTTTGAGCACATTTGGGATTTTTGTCCCACTGTGTTTCGCCTGTTTTACAAATTGGTACCCAATACAATTGTCAATTAGAATTAGATATCCCTTTTGCCCTATTTCATATAATATAAATATTATGCATTTTAAAAGTCCCCAAACTCAAGGAATCAAATCATCATACTGGTGACAACGAAGAAAGCTCAAACTGCAACTATTTAAATAGTTGCAGCTGGAGAAGAAGAAGTTTTAATAGACTAGATCAATTTTACTAACTTTATTTTATTTTATATTACCTAAATCCAGTCACATATTATTTATTTATTTACTTATTAGCTCACTAGAATAAGAACAACGAAATTAACATCATAAAATATCTGCAAGTCATCATCTGGGCTTTGTATATATTCCCAAATAGGCCCCATGATAATAGTTTTCCATAGACGAACCTAAAATATACACCAACTTCGATTTATAAATAAATTAATTAATGTATTTACGTTCTGTTAACTTTATTTTCATTAACATGTAAACATGGTCATAGCAAAGAACAATAAGTCGCGAAACTTTTACTTTACGAAACAGTGCACCGAAAATAAACAAGTGGACGAAATGGCAAGTTCAAAAGTCATAAGGCCAGCCAGGGCGAACATGCCCGAATTCCATATTCTTAACACGCGGTAATCTCGGTTATGGCCATCAGCGATGAACAATTTAAGAGCATTCACTGTTAATTACACGGGCTGCGACACTCTAAACAGAATATAAATTGCCGCCGATGAACGGCCATAAATAAGAAACCGGGTGCCAGTTCTTGTTTGAATATCCGACATAGGGTAGTTCGTTAGTGCCGTATCAACATTAGATACATAGAGGGAGCTGCAAAATTGGATTTACATTAAAGTTTGCTTATAATTTGGTATTGAAATATGCCCATGTCCTTTATGATAATAGTAATTGTGGACTTTTGAAATTATCAAATGCTGGAAGCAGAAGGAAAATTGTCATGTAACTTAAAATCTCATGCAGGATATTTCTGTAATATTGGTATTAGCATACATATCAAGTGTTTACTAAATTATAGACCTATAGATAGAAGATTGATGGGGAAGGCCACTGTCAAAATTTGAAAAAAGAAATTTTGTGCATTTCTCTAAAGTATGTATTTTCATATAAATTATTAGTATTAATTATTGTATAAAGTAAAATATGTAGGTAAAGTTTTAAGTTAGAATTCTGAAAATCGACTGAGTTACAATCACTTTAGTGACAGCAGGCAGCGCCGTCCCTAGAGATACTGACGAGTCACCATCATATGGCCTAGAACTCGATATTTTAATATAAGTATCAATATTTTAGAAAATATACAACTTTATACCAAGACGCAAAACGCAACGAAAACTTCAAACAGAAAACGGCTTTTTTCGACCATGTGAGAACGAATACTGAAAAACTTATAAGCCGATTTTCAATTTCTTTTTAATATTAGTAATCGTAGTGGCTAAGTCTGTACGTAGCCGATTTAAAGAAAATTAATAATTACTATTTTTATGAGCTGCTTGAATAAAAAGGGGGTCTCAATATTGAAAAAGAAAATTCAATCCGTCATCTTTTTGTAAATAATCAAAAAAAAAAAAAGAAGCGGCTAAGCATAACGATAATACATTCGAATAGATATTAATAAAATTTTACTTTTTATTTTATAATAATCCTTCACCGATATATCAATGCCACAATGGAGGGGAAATACTTTTTTTGTCGTTAAGTCAAAACCCATATCTCTGTTAATTTTTAAATTATTTTAATAAAAATGTATATAAAACAAGTTTAATATACACTTAATAAAAGAATAATAATCCTATTCCTTTATTAATTAATTAACTCCGTGAAAAAAATTCTTAAAAATTGATTATTTTTTCGGCAGTTACCGTGGCCTTCCCCTTTAACCTTCCATCGGGCGCAGCCGATTCCTGAGACCTGGCAGTCGCTTTTTTCTTTGCCCTTTCGTGTGTATTACGAATATTAACTAGAATTGCCTCACAACTTCCTAGCTGCAAACCACTTTTCTAGATATGGTGTCGATTTGTTTAGTGCATTCCCTGGCTTTGTATGGGCCGCCCGGATCTGTCAGATGCATTACGTGATTATTTTCGCTTTTACATTTTGTTAAATTTCTATTATTATTTACATTAATAATATTTTTTGGGATATCTACACTTACTTATTCTAGCTTTTTGTGGTATTATTATTCAAAGTTAACACATTTAGGTGTTAAATTATTGGTTTATGCTAAATATCGGTACCAACAATATGACGTTTATTTTTATTTGGTACATGTTAAAATGATAAAGATTTATAATTCTTTACACTTAAAATAGACAGTTATTTATAACTATCTTTGTAATTCACGTCCAATATTTTTATATGTAACTTTATGACTTTTACATGAAAAAATAAATGCTTTTTTCTATATTCAAAATATTGTTCAATACTAATTTATGTATGTGTTTTGTCCTTATAACCGAAAAAAACTTATCAATGTCGGATTCCTCTATAAAAATCTTCTAAATTTATTTATTGATTTACAACATTAAATGAGTTCCTTTATGTAAATTTAATTATTGAGATTAGAAACTAGTGTAAGATATTTGTTATTGTATTGTAGTAATTAAAATAATATATTAATTTAATTGAGTCTCCACCTCATTAAAATTATGTAAGATCTTATTATGGGATCTCTCAGATGCATTGCGCCCGAATGTGTTTGGATTCATACTGCGCCCGACGACGGAAAGAAATTCAGTGGAAATAATTGATATTAACGAAGTTTGTTTAGACAAAAGACTGTAACTTCATCTTGTCAATTACATTTGCAATAGCATTGAAACAATATGTGAGAAGACGATATTAGCCAGTTCTAGGATTCCCCAACTACTGACATTGAACTTGAGATTCCAATGTGGGTGAATGAGTGATGGAGGAGAATGACCTCGAGTTGGACGTGGTCAATCAGATTTCAAGGATTTTTCCCAAGAAATAAATTGCGCGCGAAGCAAATATCTTGGCGTTAGTTTAAGTGTACTTTGCATACGTCCGATGACGGCCGATATGTGCCTGACATGCGCTTAAGCTAACGCCAAGATATGCACTTCGCGCGCGCGAATCTCCCCTTGAAAAAAATCCGTGGGATCTTATTGGCTATGTGCAACTCAGTCACTCACTTTCGTCACTCACTTACCCAGAAATGAGCCACTAGCTCAAGGTCAGTGGTGGGGGGGTTCTAGAACCAGATATAATATCCCCTACATAACTGCGATCTCACAATAATGTACTGTTACAATGTAAATAGTTACCTCCGAAATTAGTAAATTTTGGTGTTCCCCAAGGGTCTGTTTTAGGCCATTTACTATTCTTAATTACGCTCATATATTTATCATAAAATATTAAGTAGCGCTCAAATTAATTTTATCCGGAACATTATACAGAAAAAACAATAAATTTTTAATTTTATCTTTATTCAACTTTCAATAGGGTTATATCACACTGGAAATAAATAATGTGTTCTAAGATTTCTGGAATATTTATGTTTCACATTGTACATGATTCCCTCAAATTTATTATGTGTTGTACATATACATTATATAAAAATCGTATAAACTAATAGGGAATAGAAAATATTTTTGTTGAATGAAGGGGAAGGGGAATTGTGTGTCAATTTATTGTAGTCCATTTAAATACGAAACTTTTATATCTGTTGCATAAAAGGTTATTATTTTCCTTCAGACTGGTCAAAGAGATATTTTCTCATTACTGTGAACATTTGCAGTCTATAAAAGAGGAAGTGACCTATATAACCCTGTTGTATCTGGAATCAACATCGTTATATACATTTTTAAGCACACTGTATCGTAATTTAGGACATCTATTACTATTCATTGATAAGAATTAATAACCAGTTAATTAAGTAACTAGAAAGTTGTTAGAGAAATTTTCACTACTCCACATTCAAGCTTGACTAGAGAATCTGGTGTACTTATTTTCAAGGCTAAGAGGTTTTTAAAGAATTGTATATGTACCTTCTCAAGTACGTCAATATATCAGATTATATAGATATAGGGGCACTAGAAGTAATAGAATTTAGGATTACGGAATTAAACAGCTGGACACGAGAAGTCTAAGTACTTGATATCATGATTACTGACTGCTCCTACACTTTACTTCATTTTGGCCACACTTAGGTATAGCTGCTATTTGTTTAAAAAAATAAGATGACGTAAATATATGTATGTGTACAGTATTGACGCTGGATTTAAAATTATGGATTTCGGATTTATAAAATGAAATAAAGGTTTTGTCCGTTGGAGGACTGATAGGTATGTCATTATGAATTTTCCAAGTTTCCTTTTCAATTCTGAAATGAAATGGAAACAATTAAAAATAAGAAAAAGATGAGAAAGAATTAAAAGGGGTTACCTACTTTTGGACCACCGTTTACATGTATCAAATGTCTATAAATTGCGTAGACGTACTGCCTATTAGGCAGATTGCAGAGCTTAGTTTTCATCTTTTTCGTTTTTTAAATTATATGTTCTAGAATTAACCTATTCTGAAGAAGTTTAAATATCACTATGTTACTTCCCCTATAAATAAATCTGCTAAATTATAAATGCATTGCAAAAAAACAACTATATATTGCTCTGGCATTTATAAAATTATTATTACTTAAGTAATGTCTGACTAATCATGTAAGAGACACTATCTCAATTGGTGGGCTTAGAGAAAAAGAACAAAATTTCATGTGCAGTTTTGAACAACGCATTCAGTAGAATAGCGACTGAAGCGCTATTTGAAACTCGTGTAAATTAGAAATTCAGGAACAACAACACACGCTCGATATTCCATACAGAATAGATTACAAACTTTTTTACGAACTTCTTTCCAAATAAGTTCCTAAAGGATGTTTAATATAATTTAACGAAAACTGCGAAACCTCGTAGTTATGTTACGAGGATATAAAAGGCGCCCATCCGCAAAGTTTTATAAGAATAGAAAGCAATAAGGAGATTAGACTACAAAATTAGGTGAAATTTGTAGCGCTATAAATGCAAGACTGACGTTCAACAAATACTTCCAGACAATGCAACTTCGTAACAACTAATAGTCATTTGTATCACTCGGGCTTCATATTGATAGTTAATTTATAGTCAGTACCGTATGAATTAACATTAAATAAACAATATTATAAGAAACTTTTCAGAGTAGTGAGAGTAATAATAATTTTATAGTAATAGAAAGTTTACAATACAAATATTTACAAAAAAATTGTTACTAAAATACTGCCAATGTATACGACATTGCTGTAACAATAACTACAATAAATAAACCATTAAGTCACAAGCAATCACATGAACACTGAGTCTTTCTTTATATTATACTGAATATAAGCTACTGAAGTGTAACTAAATATGTTTTTCATTACTTGTTGTTGATAATTAAAATATTATAGGGGTTTTTCGTCTGCCCCTATATAATACAACCTAGCATATTTCAAGATTACTTGCGTTGAATTGTACAAAGAAAATATAGATAAATATGTTTTATATTAATATTCAATGTTATAAACTGTGGAACCTGAAAATTTCGCCGAACGTCTATTCTTGAAATAGAGTAGAGATCCTTTACTCGTCTGACAACTAATAGATAATATACTTATGGCTTTACATCCTCTCTGGGGGATAATATGTCTTATACACAAAACTAGCCTACATTTGTGCAGCTACAATGAGTCTGAATATATAGATGAGCCAATCTGTTATCTATCCAAGTTACAATCGCTATTGCTATTGCTTGACATTTAATATACAAAAGTATTATTTAGTAGAGATTGCTAAGTTGGTATAATGTTGATCTATCGAGAATTACCGCTAAGTATCTCAGTCCCAAAAACATTTCCCGAAACGTAATCATTCGTAATCAACCCTCCTTTCCTACTTTAATAGATGAAGTATATAGACAATCAGTTTATATCGAGGAAACTGCAATACACATTTGGGCACATGTTTATGTGCCGTATCCACAAATTTCTATTGCAGCGGCAACAGAAGAGATTGAAGTAAGTAAAAGCACTATGTGCAGAAAGAACGATCCTTTTAATATCTATTTAATAATCGGATTGCTACTTACTAATTTGAATCATTGATTACAGTTTATCTCTCTATTAATTTTAATAGCGGAGGAAGATCCAGAAGATTAGGTCAAATTTGTTGAAGGGATGAGAGTCCCTTTCATGATAAGAATATCGTAAATAAGAGTTACGGGTACTGTTGGTCAAACAAAACCCCTATTGGATTGCAAACGCATTTCAAAAAGTTTGTGGTGTAAATATTTGGTGCGCAATATTTAATGGTCATTCAGTTGAGTCACACTGTTATGAGATACTTCAACAGAACCAAAATACCTAGCTTCTTGAATAAACACTTGGAGAAACGGATTTCAATGATCTAGCAACATGAGAGTGATGGCTCTCATCATGAAGAATATTACAGTCACTGTATTTCAATAACCTATATCAGGATAGATGGATTATAACCAAGGGTCAAATTAATTGGCCTGCTAGGCTTCCAGATCTTGAGCCATTAGATTTCTTGTTTTGGGGATATCTCAGAGATCTCGCATATCACACTTAACCTGTGAATTTAAATGACCTAAAAGACACATTGTAAGGTTCGTATTACACCAGCTATGATTCGAGATTCTAATAGATGCCTATATCAGGAAACTATCGTATTACGGCATTTTAATGTTTACGAGGAAGTGTACATGAGGCAATTTTGAACAAATTTTGTAATTCTATTCCAGTCGTTGCTGGCAACAACGAAAATATTTAAATTTTCTAGACTTTTTTTAATTTTTTAAACTAAAACTTCCTTATTTTTAGTTTTAAAATAATTATCAATTCCTTAATTATTTAATATAAATAATGGAGTGCTAGTATTATTAATAATAAAATCATGATTCAAGGAATACTGAGGAAGAAAAGTGGGCTGTGTCTTTTAAAACATTTAATTTATGAGACGTACTACTGTGTACTTATGATTAAGACTTTATTCTATCGAGAAATATAACTAAAAATACTAAGTGTATTATTTCTCTCTGTACAGAATGTGGCAGGGATTCATCATCAGTACACAAAAATGTGGATAAAAATTGAAAAAAAAATGTGGGAGTGGGTTAGAAAAGGCAGAGAAGAAAATTTTCAATTGGTATAATTTTCTTATATAATTTAAAATGAGTTTTAGTTCAAATCTTTATCCCCTCAAATATTGTTTCTTGTATGAGCCAAGTCAACCGTTCTCTTATAAGAAAATATTAAACACTAATAAAGGGTGGTCCAACCAAAACGCACGATGTTAGTTGTAAATAAAACAAAACGTTTTCAGAGAATTATCTTAATATTTTTTACTATGATAGAAGGATCTATGACAATTATGTGTGAAATAAAATATCGGCCAAATGCTTGCTACGGATTCTGTGGCATACCTCTATCCGATGGTCCATATTTTCAATGACTCTGAGACATAATTGAGGTTCAATGTCGTTAATGTGCCGAATTATCTCATCCTTTAGCTCTTGAATTGTTCCTGGCTTATTGACGTACACTTTTTCTTTTAAATATCCCCAAAGAAGTCCAACGGTGTCAAATCACATGATCGTGGCGGCCAATTAATATCGCCACGACGTGAGATAATACGGCCATTGAATTTCTCGCGCAAAAGTGCCATTGTTTCGTTGGCTGTCTGGCAAGTGGCACCATTCTGTTGGAACCACATATCGTCCAGGTCTATATCGTCAATTTCTGGCCGCAAGTAGTCCGTCATCATCTTGCGATAGCGAACACCATTCACGGTAACTGCTTGGCCGACCTTATTTTCGAAGAAGTACGGCCCGATGACGCCGCCAGCCCATAAACCGCACCGAACAGTCACTCTTTGTGGATGCATGGGCTTTTCAACAATCACTCGTGGATTCTCATTTGCCCAAATTCGGCAATTCTGCTTGTTAACGAATCCACTGAGGTGAAAGTGTGCCTCGTCGCTGAAGATGATTTTCTTTGTAAAGTCACCATTCACTTCTGTCTGTTCAACCAACCATTCGGCGTATTGAGTCAATTGAACCTTGTAAGCGTGTAAATTCAAATCTTTATTCAAAATTCACATCAGTGATGTTCGTGAGATGTTCAATTGTTGGGCACGACGACGAGTCGAGGTTGACGGCTCTTCTGCTACACTATCGCGAACAACAGCAATGTTTCTCGCAGAACGAGCTGGGCGAGCATGCACAGATTTTTTCATATTTCCTGCAGACCCGGTTTGCTGAAATTTGCGCACAATTCTCCCGATTGTGGACACATTTGGTCGGTTATGCTGACCAAAAAAGTCACGAAGTGCACGGAATGCATTTTGATTTGAACGCCCATTTTCGTAGGAAAGACTTCAATAATCTTAATACGCTGCTCAATTGTGTACCTCTTCATGGTTGAATTTGTCAAACATTGAAACAAAAAATGTCAAATTAAGTTGGGCAAAAAACTTGACGTTAAGGTGTGACTCACAATTAACATCGTGCATTATGGTTGGACCACCCTTTATTTAAGAAAAATCGTATTAAAACTTTTAAATATTCATATCCACGTCAGTCCTTAATAAAACTATCTTGATTTTCTTTCACTACTAAAGTCTCTGCTGTACAGTACCTTTCACAAAAGACGTAAAAACAGTCCACGCGCGAAAAGCGCGATATAATGCCTAATCACCCATCTGGAGCTATTATGTGTCGGTACATTTAATTAAAGTCTAGAGCGACGTTCATTATCTTTCGGCTCATAAACCACCTGTATATCGCCCGCTATCATATGAAAAGTACGGAGGCGGCTCTGGCTGGATACGGATGAACCAACAGTGAATACTCATTAGAGCCATAATTAATTTCTTCTGTTATGCCTGCTACCAATTGTGTGTACAGTGCACTTACAAAGTGTCACTTAAATACATAGTGTACGTGAGCCCTACCTGTGGCGTCCCGAATACTTGCGGACATAAGCAGTGTCTACGGCTACGCGTTCTATTGTGCTACCTAATAATAGGATGCCTAAACTATGCCTAGTATAAGTTAATATGGTATTATCATTATTATAATCTATAACACTAACAACAATGTTAATAAGGGACTGCTAATCTGCTATCAAAATGTATTTTTTTTAATATGAATTTTATAAGCATAAGTTGCATTATAACACTTAAGGAGCAATAATTTAATTATCCTGTACTGAAAATGCAGTAAATAAACATTTAAGAATTTTCATTTTACATTAGAAATATAAAAAAATATGCGTATACCAGAATATTGAAATCACAGACAACAATGTGTTACAATAGGTAGAATAAGTCATGGAATGAGATCGATGGAATATGGAGCCCCTCAAGATTCGAGCATTCGGACCGATTTTATTCAATATAATTATCTTAAAAAACTTTCTCATCATTACATCATCTGGTGCGTTAATTTTCTTTGCCGATAATACTATTATATACACTAGGGATTTCTGGAATGACATAGTCAAAAATCCTGAGAATGATTAGACAAATTAAACTAGTTTAATTCTTGACTATTCAAAAAGAACCATGTATATCATGTAAGGAACTACCAATGAAATCACAGTTTTATTGAAGTGAAACTTCTGCAGCGAGACAGCGAATCCGAAAAACTGAAACGAAATTCAAAGTGAAACACTTTGATGGAGGGGATACAAGCAGTGCATGCAAATGAACGAGAGTGAGGAGTGTAGAGGTGATACGCATAGGCTTGTGCGTCCGTAGTGTAAGGAATGAGTGGCTGTGCATAAATAGTGCATCAGTCTCTGTGTAAATGTGGTTTATATCGAGATATAACTTCTATATAGTTCACATTAAAGTATCTAAATTATTCGTTATTGAAGTGATTTATTGGAGAACTGATTTAAAGTGTTTGAAAAAATAATTTAAAACCTTATTTTATACGAACATACTATATCAACGTAAGTATGATATACGTGGATCTAAAAGGTGGTCCAACCAAAACGCACGATGTTAATTGTAAATAAAACAAAAAGTTTTCAGAGAATTATCTTAATATTTCTTATTATGATAAAAGGATTTATGACAATTATGTGTGAAACAAAATATTGGCCAAATGCTCACCACGGCTTCGGTGGCATACCTCTATCCGATGGTCCATATTTTCAATGACTCTGAGACATAATTGAGGTTCAATGTCGTTAATGTGCCGAATTATCTCATCCTTTAGCTCTTGAATTGTCCTCGGCTTATTGACGTACACCTTTTCTTTTAAATATCTCCAAAGAAAGAAGTCCAACGGTGTCAAATCACATGATCGTGGCGGCCAATTAACATCGCCACGACGTGAGATAACACGGCCATTGAATTTCTCGCGCAAAAGTGCCATTGTCTCGTTGGCTGTGTGGCAAGTGGCACCATCCTGTTGGAACCACATATCGTCCAGGTCCATATCCTCAATTTCTGGCCACAATAAGTCCGTTATCATATCGCGATAGCGAACACCATTCACGGTAACTGCTTGGCCGACCTCATTTTCGAAGAAGTACGGTCCGATGACGCCGCCAGCCCATAAACCGCACCAAACAGTCATTCCTTGTGGATGCATCGGCTTTTCAACAATCAGTCGTGGATTCTCATTTGCCCAAATGCGGCAATTCTGCTTGTTAACGAATTCACTGAGGTGAAAGTGTGCCTCGTCGCTGAAGATGATTTTCTTTGTAAAGTCACCATTCACTTCTGTCTGTTCAACCAACCATTCGGCGTATTAACGACGCTTGAAATGGTCAGTAGGCTTCAGCTCTTGAGTCAATGGAACCTTGTAAGCGTGTAAATTCAAATCTTTATTCAAAATTCGCATCAGTGATGTTCGTGAGATGTTCAATTGTTGGGCACGACGACGAGTCGAGGTTGACGGCTCTTCTGCTACACCATTGCAAACAACAGCAATATTTTCCACAGAACGAACTGCGCGAGCATGCACAGGTGTTTTCACATTTCCTACAGACCCGGTTTGCTGAAATTTGCGCACAATTCTCCCGATTGTGGACACATTTGGTCGATTATGCTGACCAAAAAAGTCACGAAGTGCACGAAATGCATTTTGATTTGAACGCCCATTTTCGTAAAAGGCTTCAACAATCTTAACGCGCTGCTCAATTGTGTACCTCTCCATGGTTGAGTTTGTCAAACACTGAAACAAAGAAATGTCAAATTAAGTTGGGCAAAAACTTGACGTTAAGGTGTGACTCACAATTACCATCGTGCATTATGGTTGGACCACCCTTTGTATGTAATAATTTATTTTAAAATGAAATGCTACCTACTACTAAATGAAAATGTACCGATACGATATTTATCTTGCTGGTAATACTTCAGAATACCGAAGGAATTATCAACGAGATGCGTTCGTGAATGTAGAGCAAGACAACTGCAAGAGCTAGGGCAACAACCAAGTGGCAGGTATAGGCAAAATGATGGACGACCACGAGGTAACCGGACAGCAGCTGATCGTCTTCGTGATTATCGGGAGCGCCAGCGAGAGAATCGAGAACGTCCTGTTGATTTCCATACAGCAAATATGGAAAATGAAATAGATGTGTGAATGAAGTAAATGAATAGATCATTTTATATATTGTCATATATATATATTATATAAACTGATAGTCCCCAAGTGGAAGAAATATGTTGTGCAAAATGTAGCACAGAACACGGTGAAGAGGTGTTGTTGGTTGCCGTATATATGTCTCCAAATGAATCTATTAAAAAATAATTTCGTTTCTCCACCCAAAGGTACTTCCGTATTCATCAGAAGTAGCTACAATCCTTAATTTAGCTTTTGACAAAATTCAGATGATTCTTGGGGGAGATTCCAATATAAATTTAGCCGCAGAATCATCAGTACCTCTTGTAACTTTTTGAGAAAAAAATTTGATCTGATAATGTCAAGTGATTCTGCCACATCAACAACGGAACATGGAAAAATATTAGACGCTATTTTTAGTCGATATTTACACACAGTAGAAACGCGAATATTTATATCGCATTTTAGTTATCATAAGCCACTAGTGACATTTGTAAAAGAAGATTATCCAATAAATTAATAATAGTATAAAACACAACTCTAGTAATTACTTTGAAACTCAGTTTCTAATATCTCCTTAAGGAGTTTCATTTCAATTATGTGTTTATAAAGGTGAGGCATACTATTTTCTTTTATTAAAACATTCTCAGCTTTATCCGCTATGCGATTCCAAGAATGTCCAGTGTATACAATAGGAGTACCATTTTCTATTAGTCGATCGACAGTCCCCTACCTACCTTCTGTTAAAATGAAAACGGGAGAAGAATATTTCGAAATTCAATCAGCTGATAAAATAAAGTACCCAGGGATATTAACAGATCGATATTTTAAATATGACTTGCATATCAATCATGTTGTAATAAGGATTCGTAGCCTTCTTGCTACATTTAAGCATTGCAAACAATATCTTGACATACACCATTTAAAATTGATGTATTACGCTTCAGTGGAGTTTTAAATAAAATATGGTATTATTGATTGTGAGGTGATTATAATATTTACGAGTATATAGAAAATTTGGATATAATATAAAAATTGATTTTAATTAAGTATATTCCGTTACAGTTATGAGTTATTTTAACCTTCCGATGGGGGCGTCTATGAAACCAACAAGAACGGGCGATTGTATGTCTCAAATACACATCTGTAAAATTGTTATAAATTTTACGAATAAATATTTTTGAACACCTATGGTGGTAGGTGGTTTCATATAAACATTCAGTATAATATATTAAAATAAGTTAGATATTATATAGAATAAACAGTTTTAAAACCTTAAAACGGACTTTTCCGCATGTAGAACATCTTTATCTCGAAATTAAGTGACCGAGAAAACCTAAACCAATACATAAATGCAGAATATCTGTTTTAAGCAACAGTTTTACTTTTTTCAAATAGTCCACCCTCGTGCTTTCTCATGACCACTGAACAGGGTGGGGTGTGTCCTAACCACCTCAAAATCAATAGATGTCGTCTGGTAGACGTCCCAAATCAGAATCAGTTGAAACCCCATCGATCCGACACGATTTAATTGAGTGATCGTGCTAACAAAAAAAAATTTCAAATAGTCCACCATTGTGCTTTCTCATGACCCATGAACATGGTAGAGTGTATTCGATCCACCTCAAAATCATTAGGTGTCGTCTAAGAGACGTCTCCGATTAGAATCAGTCAAAACCCGATCGATCCGACATGATGTAGTTGAGTTATAATGTTAACAAAAAGATTTCTCAAATAGTTCACCGTCGTGCTTTCTCGTGACCCATGGAGAGGGTGGGGTGTGTCTTATCCACCTCAAAATCAACAGGTGTCGTCTGGGAGATGCTCCCGATCAGAATTAGTCAAGACCCGATAGATCCGACACGATTTAGTTGAGTTATCGTGCTAACAAGAAATTTTAATGCCAACAACGACGACACACACACAAGAAACATTTTTTAAAAACCATTTTTTTTTTTGGTTTTTAGGCCGAAAAACGAAAAATAAACCCAAAAAAAAATTTAGTTCTTTCACTTTTTCTTTACACGATTCTAGTATGGTGGACTGCGGAAAAGTAATAAAAATAAGAGATTTTAGATTTAGAGAATGATGCCCGATATAGTGAAACCTTCACCGTATGAGGCACGGCTTCTTACTAGGTACTACAATTTCAAATCCCAACTGTAATAATATTCAATAAAGATGTACTATAAATTACATGAGAAATAATAGTGATGGCGTAAACAATTTGTATATTGTGTCGTTTTTATTTATAATTAAACCTCAATTAGTGTCACTGATATTTTATTGCCATGCAATTTGCGGTAATGTCGGTTAGCGCTGTGCAGATATCTGCGGTGAAATACATATAACTAATAATTATAATGAATACTGGTGACATTTTAATTTCATATTAATATCTAGATCCAGAATTTATGCACATATGTGAAACCTATCGTCGTATAACAATTAAATTTAAATGTATACAGAATAGTATAAGTTGACTATTTTACGTATAAAGTCACAAACTGATAAACACAACTGATGCAGGATGATATGTTTTTTAAATGTATTGCAAATTCCCATTAATTTAAATACACAAATATTATTATTATGATGATCAAAATGTTCTTATTGCTGGCATTCAACAAAATTTAGGATTAGTAGAATACGCTTCCCAATCATCTGTTTAAAGCGACACATCGCCACCTTGCGAACGCGGTTCATAACTCCTAGTCTTTCATTTCAAATATTTTACGTTGGAACACGAAATTTCGTGTAAGTCAGAATGCACTGAAATTTATTGTATGTCATAAAAACATTATAATAATAATAATAAGTCTCTATGTACATTTTAAATTGTGACAGTTTGTCTATTCTCCGAATGGTCAGGTTCACGTCGAAATTTCTAGAAACGAGGAATTTGAGCAATACAATTCCGAAAATAGAAGTATTTTATAATGAGTATTTCATGAAGATTTTCCCTAGAGACTGTGTAAATTAGGTAACATTGCGTGTATTGGATTATAAAAATTCCTTGTTTCAACGACTGACAGCTTAACTATAGTAGAATTGTTTTATGAAGACCAAGTCGGCAATAAATCGTGCGACAAAGGCAGATGCATGTCTGACTGAATAAGAGACACAGACCTGTCTATAAATCATTTGCGCGAGTAAAATTCTTTTACTGTATGCGCGTGGGAGAAGGTAAGTTATACTACCGTGCTAAGCTCAAAGGTGCTAACTGACAAAATACCAATTTTTGTCCTACAAGTATTGTCTGGTAGAGGCAAACATTTCCTAGCTTCCTTTCAAAGCTGAACTGTCCTACATATTCATTAAATAGCAGTGTTGCAGTGCCATCTAGTGTCCTACGTCTCAACTGAAAGTGAATTACTAGGCACTGCGTCCTATCTGACTGTTACAAGTCTGAACTGTCCTATCGGTACAGATAGGACAGGCAGACTTGTAATTTGCAATAACACTTAAATATAACAAGTCCTATGTGACAGACAGGACGCATTCAGCATTGTAAATGTCGTCTTAATAGAACAAGATAATAGATAATATCTCATTATCGGCGGGAGAATGCACCCAATCGTTTATATTTGCCATCAGATATTTTTGTTTGTAATGATGTATAATGATTACGAAGCAAGTAATCCTCACTTTCAGGGAAGTTATGAGCTCTATCGCCAAGAAGTTTCAAAACTGAATATATCATTTGCTCAACTTGGGTGTGAAGAATGTTTTCAGTGTTCATCATACAATCTTCACAAGACTGAAGCCAATCATGTTGATCCAGACACTGTGCAAGATTGTGCACATGATGTATCTCATAAAATTAAGTATGTCTCCGGGAGGAAGGAGTATGAAAAAGATGCAGAATTACAAGAAAAATCATGTGAACTGTTAGTTTCGGCGGACCTACAGAAAGTCATAATGCTGCCTAGAGCATAGACGTTTAAGGAAGTAATTTTTACTAGGCGTATTACTGCTTTCAATGAGAGTTTTTTTGGTATGGGAAAAGGAAAAAGTGTTCTACCTTTAGGAGTTTTATGGTATAAAGGAATGATTGAAAGAAGGACGATATCGTGTTAGCTTTTTACGAATTCTTTCTAAAGAATAGGGATAAAGAATCCGTAACTATTTGGCTTGACAATTGTTCCGGTCAAAATAAAAATTGGTGTCTGTTCAGCTTTTCTGTGTACATAGTAAATGCCGACGAAGTTAACCTAAAAAATGTGACCATAAAATACTTCGAGCGTGGACATACGTTTATGTCCGCAGACCATTTCCATTATCTAGTGGGAAAATCTTTGAAGAGGGCCAAAACCGTTTGGAATTTTGATGACTACGTTCAGTGTGTTCGAAATTCCACAAAAAATGCAGATGTTGCAACACTATTTATTAACAACTTCTATGACTGGAAGGACGTTAGTTCGAAGTACAACTTGCTAAAGAGGACATCACGTTTTTATCTAAAAGATATTTCACTTGTAACTTTTTCTAGAGGCGAGAGTACATTAAAATATAAAAAATCCTTTGGTCGGGAAGATTTTAAAGAGCTCAACTTTTTATCTGCAAACGCTTTTAAAAGTGGCATCATATTACCCCCTCCATGAGAATCCAACCGTGGAATAAGTCAAGCAAGAAAGGATGATTTATTAAAGAATTTGGGAGCTCTTATTCCAACCAACAGGCAAAAATGTTGGGAAAAGGTGCAGCCGAGGAGGCTAAAAACGAATAAATTTAGATTTTTTAAAACAATTTTAAACATATTTTCAAATATTTCGTTCTTTGGTGAAACACTATGTTGCTTTGTGTTGTGCAATAAAATTTCTTCTAGAAAAAGGTGTCCTACCTAGTATGCTTTTATGAATTCCTAAGCCGATGCGTCCAATCTATCAAAGGTCAAACACGTGTTATACTATTACTTTCGCAAGACATTTATATGAATTTTGCACACATAACAAATGCCCACTCGAAATTAAATTACGATTTCACTAATAGCACAGATGGCAGAGCAAGGCAAAGTTACGTTTTTCTCAAAATAGCGCCATTGGCAGATAGGACCTTTCAGATTAGCACAGCAGTATAGTAAGCTATACATTGCTCTCTGTCGCCCGGTTTATTGCCGACTTGCTCTTCATAAAATAATTCTACTATACATAAAAAAATTGTATACTTATTTTGCATTTACAATTTTGCACAGTACAATTTTACGCGTGAATTAACATAATATTTATTGCAGGCTTTGCAAACACTACTTTACTCGTTACTCAATAGTTAAAACTAATTCAAATTACTGATAATTTTAGTGAATTCTAGTAATTCTAGTTAATATTTGTTAACTGAATCTGCACCATTTTTTTACTACATATATACAGAGGTGGTATTTGTGCATTTTAATTATATGCATGTTGAATTGGAAAATAAAAAGCTTAGATCGAGTATATACTGTAGCATAAATATCTTCACTCGTTACTTTTGATTTTGTATTTTCCAGTTCGTCCAATATACGATTGGAATGCATAAATCTTACTCCTGCATACTCGTAGTAAAAATATTTAAAATTTCGTTAAAAATAATTGTTCATAGTTGTCTGCAATTTGAATAAGTTACATTAAATACAAAAAGTAACGATGAAGTAATGAGTACAGTAACGTTTCCAAAGCCTGATTTATTGAAATATAATATGAAATATAATAGTGAAACATAATATTTATTTATGTACTTTCAGGTCGTCTCCTCAGTATTTTTACATATTAAAGGTTCTTTATTGTTAGCAATAATAGGCGACATGCATTATTTTGTCAATATGAGGTAATAAATCTGTGGGTATATATTTTAAATTTTTTAAATTTTTATTCTTTGAGTCGGTCGTTCTGTGTATTCCCATAGAAGCTAATATCCCTCTAATATTTTTGTCGGGTTAATTTAGGGTTAAAAGCGAAAGGTGTCATAATTGAAGTGCATTTATGTTTAAGTAACTCAGATTTTATTTGAGGGAAACCTCATATATTTTATGGGAAAAACTTTTTCACGTTAAGAAATCACTTTTCACGTTAAAAAACATACGATTCCAATATGGTTTATTTATTTTTCATAAAGACTAAGAGTTGCACATCTTTGTCGCCGCGATGGCGCCACCAGCGATATTTGCGAAGCGTATACAATGAAACTTCCAACTCCTTGATAATGTAGATATATACAGTATTAATATTCCTAATAAAAGCTTTTGCGTGTATTATAGTCAATTTATCAGAACGTTTTTTCAATTACGGACGAAGAGAATGCCATAGAAATAATATTCTGTCCAAATTTTCATTTACTAAATATGCAAAATCTAAATATAGCCAAATGATTACATTGGAAACTGAAATAATAGAAATTGTTAGCATGCACTTTTTGTGCATGACTGGAATATGAGTTAATGAGGATTCTATACTCAGGCAGATGATTTGAAATTGCTATATGAAGTTTCATGTAAATAATTTGAAATTGATATAGATTTACATAGATTTGAACAGATTTACATGATATCAAAAATGTTAACTTATTATTGGTTTCCTAGTGGCGATTTTGACACATTTTTAGATAATTTTTACAAGATTTAATAACGGGTTTAAAAAAAAATAGTTGTAAGTATATAATCGTGGTAAGTAACTAAATAGTAGAGAAATAAATTTAGATAGTAACTTCAATGTTGATGCTAACAATGCATATTTAATATATATATGTTCCAAATTTTTATGAAAATTATAATTGCAAATACGTGAATAATATATATGTATAAGTTTCATGGGGTCCATTTCTGAGCCCTATATTACTTATACATTAATGAAGTTTGTACTGTATATTTGGCATAGTGATATGACATGTAACGCATTTTTCGCTATGTATATATTAACGATATATCTCTTATAATATCAATGGCGCGTGACTACTTGCTAGGAACAAAAACTGAAAAGTCTGAAGCTCCTTAAACAACTTATATGGAGTTACCTGTCTGTATTTAAATATTAAAAAAAATAATTAAAATTACTATTGACTTATAAATGGCATATATCCAATGCAATACATTAATATCGTTATTTTCAAGTTGTAATATTAAATTTAAACTCACCAGATTATCTATTCACTAATATAAAAATATACTTTCTAAGAAGTGTAGAAGAAATGAAGAAACTTATGGTAATTTTGTGTTTTCAAAATGCTAAATATAATGGTAATGATGTTTTAAATGGTTAACTAAATTAAATGTTAAACTGTGCCTCATTGGCTACCTGACAGTAGCCTTAGCAATCAATAATTTTTTTATTGCTGTCTTATAAAATTTTAAACAATACCGGGAATTCCAATGGATAATGAAGTATCACACTCAGAATATTTCCCCAAAAATATTTTTACATATAATTTATATGCAATAAAGGAATATAAGGAATTTCTATTCAACTATTCTAAAAGGAAAACTGCCCTCGACGCATATTGCTTGACAATGAAATACGTTTTGGCAGTGTACAATACTCCAAAATTAGAGTCAATATTGATAATCATCGATACACGTAATTTATCAAATCAACAATTCTTAACAAACTAGTGCAACTGTCATCTCTTCCATCTACACGTGCAGCAGCTTAACAGAATGTCTATCAAGTCTACTACCAGATCCAAACTTTGAATTTTTCGATTCGATTGAAATTAAGAGAAATAAAGGGGGTGTCAGTTTTAGGTGACTAACCCAGTACAGTGAAACATTCCCGAATCGTCGAACACCTTACCACACTACATTCGCTTCGATTAACAGAAAATTAAGAGAAGATGGTTCTTTTAAAAAATTTTGCAAATGCCGGTCGTCCTCAATAATTGCTACCTGAAGTTGAAGAAGACATTCTTAATCTCATTGCAAATGAGCCAAGAAGAAGTATCCACAGTATGTCAATACAATTAAATGAATGTAAAAGTAATATTCACATAACTAAAGAACTAATAGAAAAGGAAAGGAGAAAGCTGTATCAATATTTTGTTTTCATCGCCTACTGAATCCAAAGTTTCTAATCCGTGGCACTTAAATCACAAAGCGGTGAAAGCAAACATGTAAATAGTCATTTTCCTCAAGAGTGGTTATCTGCAGGCGATTTTCGCGAGGCAATATTTTTTAGTACAAAATTGAATTTTCACTGTTGCTATTCGTTTAAAAAAATACCACTGCGATAAAATTTCTCACCACTAAAGGAGGGAGGTACGTCTAGAGAAATGTCACCCAGTATATCGCTGTGACTAATATTTTGAGAAATAATATGTCTTGCTGATCCAAATTAGTGTTTCAAATTTCAACTCGTTAAGTAAAGAGGTTATGGAGTTATTAATTGAATAGTTTTTTCTTGGGCAACTTTTAAAGCCTATAACTCGGAAACTAAAAATTTTGTATAAACTCTTTTTTCGTAGATCGTATTATTTATTTATCATCGTGAATATAAAGTCAAGCGTTGTCGGTGATATTTGTGGATACCCTGTATACGCTTACGCGTGTTCCTCTCTCCGTGCTACATCTCGACAACGATTGGTCGTATTGAAAAAATTTATTGAATCAAACTTTTAAAGAATTTTATCATCTACAAGTTTTATAATAGCGACTGAAGTCACAGACACGAAATTATATTAGACTTTCGAAAACGTCAAGTACAAAGATTTATACAAATATTAACTTTCTTACTCTCATCCGAAGTTTATTTGACCTCATATGACTGTACTAGAAACCAAACGAAAGTTTCTCGGCAAATACCGTAGAAGGAAATATAAACGTTCAACTTATTCTTTTACATTCTTATTTATGTGGATAACATAGAGCCCCCTTCATGAAATCGTTTTGTACAACTGTCACGTATGATTTTGTGTGTTTTTGTGGCCAGCTAGATATATTTTCATTTATATAGTTTCGGTCAAAGTGCCTTATTGGGGCACTGTGAACGGATCCTTTTTTATTTTAGTTTCTTTTATTCGGAAATCTTGCACGGAACAGTCGTTAGGAGAAGTTAATATCTGTGTATTGTGTTTGTGATATATCTTTTGCAGTTTCCCAGTCGATGTTATTGTTGTGCTTTCTAGAAGATATAGGTCTCAGGGCACAGTTTTCGTTAGTAAAGATATGATAGCCGACGAAATGCGACAGCTATAGGTTCATTTAGTACAGTCTTATTGTTTTATTTTCAAACGTTTCAAAAGTTTTTAAATGGTTGCAGATAACTAAGTGGAATTTATGAAATTATCTAAAGTTACTAATACACTAAAATACAGTTGTATAATAAAATATTTGAATGCGACATTCTCTATTTCCAATGACTTTACTATGCAATATCTTAATTACAAAGCAATAAGCATATATGTGAAATCGTAAAACACAACAAGAAAGAGAAATAGTCAAATGGATAGTTTCTAGGAGGGGTACAGAAAAAAAAAAGCGAAATTATTTTTTTTTATTTTTTTATTTATTTTTTAAACAAAAAACCTTCAATTAACTTAAAGTACTCCCCACTGGTACTAGTACACTTGTCCAATATTTTATTTCTTTGTTCAAAAGATTTTTGAATTCGTCTTTTGTGATGCCCGACAGCGCATTTGTCGTTTTTTCTTGGCCTCAGCAACGTCGGCGAAACGCTTTACTTTTATGTCTCCTTTCATTCAAGGAAATGAAAGAAAGTCCCAGGGAGCAAGAATGGGTAAATAGAGAGGACGTGGCGCAGGAGCCGTGCCATTTTTGGTCAAAAATTTAGGTCACAGACGGCGCAATGCGAGGCACGAATTTGGCGACCACCCTTTTCTTCCCAAATATACCATTAAAATTCACTGAACTGAACTCTTAGTCACTTCAGATAGCCTCACAACTTCAGCTAGTCCAGATTCGATATTATAGGATGATTTCGTGAATTCTTTCAACATTTTCATCGTTTGAGCCGCGGAAGGACGACCAGAGTGAGGTTTGTCATCAATTGATATTTCACCTCCTTTGAAATGGAGAAACCACTCAAGTACTTAAGTTTTCCCAATAGCATCATTCTTGTAGACCGTTTTTAACATTCCAAGTGTTTCTGTGCCAATTTTTCTGAGTAAGAATCAAAACTTTACGACCATGCGCTCTTCACGAGAATTAACCATTGCAAAAACAACGAGTACACAAAACAACTCTCACTAAATAATTCACACGAGCCGAATAGAGCCTTCTTCAGCGACGACACTTGGCTTACTGACTCGGAGATGGTAACTTTCTACGCTCATAGCAGCAGACCGCGGCACTGCAAAAACTCCGCCTACCACAACGTCAGTTCAGTTTCTTTTGGGCACCCCCAAAAGAAACTGAACTCAAGTCAAATAATATTAGTATTATAGAATACTGTAATACTAATATTATTTCACTTCACTGTTGATTATAAGATACATTTATTATTTATTGTTCGAAGAATATGTCCAATGGCATCCTTATTGTTAATCTTCTGGGTTGTTTACAATTGTTCAGTAAGATTATCGCCAATCTATTTGAGTGATGTTCGAGACGTTCAATATACGTTCTGCTGAGCTGCTTGATCACTTGTGTGATACTGGGTATTTCTAGGTTATTGTGCAGGTCTTTGTCTGTTATAAACTAATGAGTATCTACCATGCAATGCAATATATTTTGGCTATAACCGGTCTATAATAATGATATCTGACATAAATACTTTTCCCCACGTTGAATCTTATTGAAATTTGCATGATGTATATGGCGAATTGGGTTTATAAAAATAATACAGTCTTTGGCATGAAAGATAGCTTGAAAACCAATTTGAAGTAATAATCAAATTTAGTTTTTCTTTATATGCCAAATCTTTAATGTTCATATTCGTAAAATTTAATGCCAACACCTTTTAACATCAAACACGTTCATGACGAAAGGTATACATCTTCTCTCCTGACATCTATATAGAGAAATACACATATACAAATAAATACGAAGTTAGTAATTGTAATGCCACCAAATAAATCAATTAAGATCGGAGTATAAGAAACATCGTTGACGGGGGATATTATTATATACTTGGGTCCGAGTCCCAATGAGGGGAGTTTGGTACCTCTTCCTAAGCTTGTACCTTCGTCCTCGTCTGTATGTGTACCTTGAGGTTTTAGAATATATTTTTTCATAGAGTTGAGATAAAATCCGTAAAATCATATTTACAAATATATTCCTGAAGGGTTTTGTGGAAAAAGTAAGATAACTTCAAATAACTAGCCCTTTGGAGTTAATGATGGTGACGTAAGGTAATGATGGTTTTATAAAAAGTTAATAAAACCGCAAGGTTACTAGATGTGGTATTTGTCTACGACACGTTATAAAAAAAGTCCCTAAACTTTGTTAAGTATTAAAATAATATTATATAAAACTCATAACCAGTTGATGACAGATTGTGATCATATTCTTTTTAGAACTTGGAACGGGAAGCATAAACAATTTTTAAATTATTGTTTCTAACACTATTTTAGAATTTTCGAGTTTCACTAAGGTAATGGTTTGTATTAAAAGTAATAATTGTTTTGCGATTTTTTACTAGGTGGTGTAATGGGTGCATTTAGAAAAAATTAGCTATATGAAACAAAAACTGATGATATTTAAAACCTAGTATCTGCTATTTTAATCAATATACCAGATATGTAAGTTTTCCGTGTTATAACTTTCTTCATAAAATTGTTCTCTACGTATATAAGCTATTTTTTATCTATGATTCTTAAAATGTTGCTAGAGAAAGTATAGGTTTGAAACGTACAGGTATAGGTTTGATACAGAACGTTTGAAATGGGATACTCTACACTCCCGAATCCAAGACCTCATCTTCTGCTGGAACAACATATTTCGTGTTGAATATTCACCATTTCATAAGTAATAAAATATACTCTTCCACGATGTTCTTAAAAAAGATATATTTCTAATACGATATTATCAGATAGTAAATACATGGATTAATGTAATTGAAAATAACATAATATAGCTACATTTATAAAATAAATTACCTCGTTTATCTAAGTTACTTGAACTGTGACAAAAATTGTATTTAATCAAACATTCAGAATATAAAAAGTGGATGTTAGGAACTGCATGCTATTCGCTATCCATAATGAAATATCAAATAATTAGATAGACGTGTTTATGTCGATTCGCAGTAGCGTCTTATCAAATCCATAAATCAAATTAACACAGTCATAACGTAAGGCTAATCCACATTAATATTCATCAGGTTGCGTTAATGTATAGTAGTTACAAGGGTAGAGTAGTACACTTTTTCTACGTTTGTTTTTGTTTACAGTGAATATGAAGTTATTTGACCCCATATGATGAAGACATTCTCTTTAGTTGAAGAAGAAATTATTAATTATATTAAAACATTTAACAATAAGTTCATAACGATTTCAAAAAAGTCAGATAGCGTCACAATAACTAAGTTGATTATTTGCGAATTTGGTTGTGCCGTGCCCAGATATTGTAACAACAAGCAAGCCCACTAGGCGATCTAAAATGTAATTTCAATGACAAAATATAAATATACGTTAGTTAATATTAGATATATAACTCCATGCCTTATTAATTTACTATTATCTGCATTAAGAGAACAAATTTATTTGTTATTAATTAATTACACTGATAACAACTCGGCAAATATGTTTTAATAAATGGCGAAGTTGCCAATGTCATTTTAAAATTTTTTGGTTTCCTTTAAATATTTTTTATTATCATTGCGTCTCGCTTCTTACCCAGTAATTATCGGGACCTTGTACAATTGTTATCTATCATGGTTATGAATTAGAGAGGAATAAATAATATAACGAAATATATAAGTAAACTCGACTACAACTAAATATTCATACACATCGAAATGATGGTGGCATGTGGCAAATAGCTTCAAATGTAATTGTCAAACCTTTATTAATAACAAACATACTTGTTAGGGTATTAGCGCGTGTCGTAAGGTTTACGGGTACGCCTATGTGTTTAGCGAGCCGACAGGCGAACACACCTCTATCGAAACTCCGCCGCCACGTAGTTCCGTGAAGACCGACATCGTGTGTAAAACAGTCACCGTCGCCATAGTGTTTTTCGCGCTGTAACAAACTATTCTATTGTTTTAATCTATTGTACATTGTACATTATTGTATCACTCACACATTCTGTAGTGTCTTACTCAATAAATATATTTACGTAAACTGTGTGCTTGGACTCTGCCAAGCTCACCCACAACAATACTTGAGACGATTATTTATAAGATGTTATTATTTATTAGATACGAAACACACTCATGCATTTGAAATAAATGTTACGTTCGAAATTGTGAGCTAAATAGTTAACTGTTGGTTAATGTTTAACCAATCAAGTTAACATAACTGAAGACTAAATAAATTTGTCTATATGTAAGCAATGTTATGTTTATCATAAAGTATTAATATTGATGTTAAATCAATTTAATCTTGACATATCAAATCAATGCTATATAACTATATCAGTTACATGTGCTTCTTATTGAAAATCACAAAATAATTATAAAAAAAAGACTTTCAATAACGTTTATTTTTTTCTAAATGATATTTTCCACTAGTATAATGTAATGTATAATTTTAAATTCATCTCTTTCATACATGGTATTAAGATAAATATAATAACCTATAATATTTTCTGACTACCAAAGTCAATTGGTTCACATACACGCAATATGCACCACAAAAAATACAAAATCAAGACGGATCTCAGGTAATCTCTATGACGTAAAATCTCTCAAACACTTAAATTGATAAAATTATATAGCTCTCGTACTTCCATGTTTATACAAACTAACGTACGGCTGCCTTATGTTACCTGCATATAAAGTATCGCTTACTATAACGTGTTTTAGTTATCTGACAAGTATTCAGCGCAATGGAAATAATAGAAGGTAAACAAGAGACCTACGTGCTCAACAACTTCTCTATATTACGAAGCACGGTTGCAGTAGCAATTTAAATTGGAGGATAATATCAACGACAGTTCAGTTTGTCCGTCGCTAATTTATTTCGTTCGTTCGGTTAATCCTGCACTATCCTTAAGGAATACTGAATACATTATCACTGTTGTTGATTCATATTTCACGATGTTGAATTAGTGCACAATATACTGAAGTGCGAAAGATTCCCACTGTTACATACACTAGGGTCTATAATAAACTGATCTGTGTTTAAACATGTAGTCCCTTCATATTAGACAAAAAATCACTGATTTTGGGAATTACATATTTGGGATTTCGTACAGCTAAGCGACCTGTACAGGAAGTTGTGTTGGGATTGTGTCAGCATATTTTTCACCTAGCGCATGATAAAAATAGGGTTGCTTTTTTGATATAAACTTTAGATATGAAGATATACAAAAGACTAGATATATATATATATATATATATATATATATATATATATATATATATATATATATATATATATATATATATATATATATATATATATGCGTTTTTGGCCGTTTTTTCGGCTTCTTGCGCTTTGCTGAAAAACTTTGAAGTTTTGGGAAAATGTGACCAGATTATATATTGTAGATTTTGCGACTCTCTAAATTTTTACTCTTTTGATTTTTTCGAAATTCCGCTTAGTTGCGCCGCTATAGCGCGCTGAAGCATTCTTGAGCTTTTTTCCATTTTAATCCAAAACTATGTATTGTATAGAAATATATCAAGAGATCAAAGTTGTGTAGATATAAAAATTTATGATAAATTTTGTTGTTTTACTTTTTCTTAAAGTCGCACGGGTCTGCCACTAGAGGGCGAAAACCGTTTTCTTTTTCTTTTGCAATACTCTTGTGGGAATGAAAAAACCCTTTAGCGCATTATTTTTTATTTATAAGCAAAACTATGTACACTTTTGTAAAAAAAATGTAAGAGAATTTTTAGGAAGTTTCTTGCTCCCCAACTTTTATTGTGATCGAACTTTTCTAAAAAATGCAGAAATGTATATATATATCTACTTCAGCGCGCTCTAGCGACACAACTAAGCTAAATTTTGAAAAAATGAAAAAGAAACTAGATAAACATAAGATCTACAACATCAAATTAGGTCATGTTTTCCCAAAAATGCATAGTTATCAGCAAAATGCAAGAAACCTAAAAAACGGCCAAAAACGTATATATATATATATATATCTAAAAAACAACCCTTTTGTTATCATGCGCTAGGTGAAAAATATGTTGACACAATCTCAACACAACATTCTCTACAGGTCGCTTAGCTGTAGGAAAAATGTCCTTCAATTTTCCTAATTTGAAGGGACTAATGCTTAAATTTATATTTTTCATTTAAGGAATTGGTACTGATGAAACAATTTACTAATAAACTTTTAAATTAAATCATTTAGTCGATAAGACAATCAGTTATGATATTACTCAACACTAAACAAACAAATTATATAAATGACAATTATGTGAAAAAATTTCAACATGAAATCCTACAGTTACATGCATAAAAGTTGGAATGCTTCTGTATACTGGTGATTTGATATATAATACAACTGTAATTATTACGGTATTTTAATTAATAAATTCATGAAATTCTAGCTTTTAGATTTCTACAAATGATTGGATATGCAAAACACTCTTTCATGTGTCATTTGAACTGATTAATTGATTAGTAGGCTTAAAACATTCAATTAGCTAATATGCGGCATTAATTCGCATTTTATGGAAACCAGAACATCCGTTAATTAAAAAAAATCCCAGTGTTATCATCCCAATGCTTTTCAAACACTGACTGATGTAATGGGTTTTGTAATATGAGATTAGGGCAAACACTTTTCCTTCATGATCTACGTGGTTCACGCATGGTACAAATAGAACGTAGATCACAATTTAACACTAATGGAAATATGGGTTAGTGTTTTAGATATGGTATTATTCCTAGGAGTGGGTAGAAACCTTAAATATAATAACAAACAGCGGGACAAGAGTTTTGTACAAACACCGAAACATTATACAAAGCTCCACAAACATTTCCTCAACTAAATTATAAAAAACTTTTTAAACCCCTTTTTAATGAATCTAGTTTTAATTATCTTTCGATGATGTTAACGTGATTGGCGAAACGAGCATAACATGAGCTACCATTCATTGTTGTTTGTCGAAAATTAGTTATTTGTTTTTATTATTATCATTACAAGGCTACATATTTGCCCTTCCGGATCATGGCTTTGATGTTCATTTCTTTATTTAGTAATACAACAAACCAAATACAGCAATGTCCAATTATTAATATCTATAATAAAATATTATAGATATTAAAAAGTTAGTTATTAGATAGAAAAAAGTTATACAAATGGTATTGTGTAATATAGTATCATGTAAAATAGGAAAAACACAATAAATAATATGCATACAGAACAAATTTTACATTACTACTTTAAAATATATTCTTTAATATTATAACAAGAACAATTATGTATGTCTGAAGATTGGTGATAATTACTTGGTATATATAATTAGTTTGAACACGTACTATAAACAGGAGAGTATTTTAATACACTAGGCACAAACATTAAGGGATGTAGAGCAAAAAATCCAAAATATTTAGGTGGTTTTCAAGTGACTGTAACTTGGAGCAAAATAGTCACAAAGCAATTTCAAGAAAAGCAAATGGAAGCTCTAAGTTTTTTAGTTTTCAGATGTTCAATTAAATTCTTTTGCCATCAGCAATTTTTGTGTAGTCGTAGGAAAACCATCGAAAAAAAATGCAAATTTTTACTTGCTTTTCAAAAGGTCGACGGACTTCAATATTTTTTTTTTTCGGTGTTTTAATCATAATATCTTTTTAGATAATTTTATTATCTTTAATATGAGTGGTTCAATAGTCTTGTATGATGATTTTTCGCTGAGTGATCGTCATTCAAAGAAAAGATGACAGCTTTGACTTTTTTTTTAACAATATTTTTATTTAATATTTATTAAAAATTTAATATTTAAGTATACTAATAAGTAAAATATGGAGTAGATGCGAGTTTGAACTGAGGAAATGTTGAAATAAATATGGATATGAAGATTAATGTAAATATCATGAGTAAATATATAAAAAACAAAAGAGGTCCGAGGACTGATCCTTGGGAACTCCTGATATTGCAAATACTTGCGATGTAAAATAACGATTTTGAGCACTTAAAACTTCATCGCTTAAGTGGCCGAGCCAACAAAATTAACGAAGTCTAAAGTTAACCGAATTTGGATAATTCTACCTTCGGGATGTGTGATGTGTTGTAGAAACTATAACAATCTTTATGGTGATGATAACGATGATAACCTGCTCTTAAATGAACAATGCAAACAATAAGAAATACATTTTAAACGGCACTAACAATAAGATCCGCCAACTTAGCTCCAAATTATTGCTTTTTATGAGGATACATGAAATCAAAAATTTACGAGCATGAATATCAAAGAGCTCATAACTTTGATGAATTATGTGCTATGCTATATATTATGCGCCTATGTGCTAAAAATGTTCTAGAAAATGTAACGCCAGAGATGCTTGCAAACTTTAGAAAATAATACTTTGGTCATTTCGATATTGTCTAGCACCATAAAGAGACATTTTTGAACCATCTGTTATAAAATTAAATTAATTTAAAAGAGTTTTCATAATTACTGTAGTTTTTATTTTATTTTGTCAAATTGTTGTTTATATATTTTTATTGTTTTATTTATTTACGTTATGTGACTTACAACATGTTGAAGCCTACTAAATATTCCGGAGGAAACTTACTGGTAATAAGGATATTTTATAGAAAGCACTTGTCTTACTTTAAAAGAAGTAATAATAATAGAAGGCTATAAATGGATTCAATTAGAAAATACAGTGGTCGTGTTCTCGAAATATGTCAAATAAATATACCTACTATTCTCAACCATGTATTTATCTAGTGATATTTTTCTATATTACAATTTTTATTCATGACGTATGTAGTTTTTAGATATGATATGATATGATTCGTACCCTCATATTGTTGTAAAAATACAATAAATCTGACATCGTGGTCTCACAGTTGTCTCGTATCGCATACACGGGTTGCTATTTCTTTAACTTTCTGCTACACATGAGTAGTCCATTCAATATTTATATTTGTCAGGTCTGTATACCATCGAGAAAGAATACACTGAGTCACTTTCTATACTCTTCTGTAGTATTGTATAAAGGTGATAAAGTTTACATCAGACGTTGTGTTGATTGTAACCCTGTACTGGTACAAACGTTTATACCAGTGGTAAAATACCTACCTTGCAGTGTTCATTTCACATAAAATTTGTATCCCCCAGCATATTTCTCATTTGGTATGACTGTGGTTTTGAACACCAATTTTCAGACAGTGTAACCAAATTTATTACAACCTAAACTTTTGTAGAGGAGGGGTCTTCAAGCAGGGATAAATAGCACCCAGAAAATCAATGTGAAGATTATCCAAGGAGGATATATATTTTCATAAAGATATTTCCAAAGTAGTATTGGAAAAGTACAACGATTACGTTTAAAGGCAATGTATAATAATTACTTAGCATTGTGTGAATTAGATAATTTCGCTATAATTTGAGATACGTATTCCTTTTTTTTTTCAACTTTAATAAAACTTTTCTATTTAGACTGTTTCAGAATTTACATAAATTTTTGAAATATCTTTAAAACCAGTGTCAAATTGATTGGCATATTTCAGATGGTGTAGTAAAGAAAATCTCGAACACAGTATTATAATAAAATTGTTAAAACATTGAAATATATGTGAAGTTATTCATTTTCCTTTATAGAATTATAAACTATACACAGATTAGTACTAAATATAGAAATTACATCTACGCGATTTAGCAAGCAGGTATTTAAAAATATATTAAATTAAATGTAACTCAATCAGTGGAATTTAAGTGCGTAATGATAGATTTTTTTTGTTGCAGGTACGAAACTCGTGGCCAACTCAATGCGTAAGTAGTAGATAAATTAACTTAAAAACCCATTAATATTTGGGAATTAAGGGCTCGTAGTTGCGTCCTTCTCCAAGCAATAAACGGGAAGAGGCAGAGCGTTCCTTCATAACTCTTTTTTTAATCCGGTCGAAGCAAGAATTCTATTCCGAGTCACGTTTCATGATTTGCGGACAGTGCTTTTGATTTGTGGAACTTTTGAAACTTTTCGATGTTTAAAAAAATTAAATACGCATCGCAATTAATATAGGGCAGGGTAGGCCTTAAACTTTGACAGGTTTAATAGGGTAATCTGTTAAGTTGGATAGGTTAAAATTAAGTCCCGGTATAAGTAAGTGGATAAATTAAAAGACATTTACTGGAGTCATGTTTATTTAATTCAATCATAGTACTTCAACTGAATTCTGGTATTAATATGGTATATTTCTTGCAGACAATATACCATAGACCAAATGTAGTATAATATTTTACTTTAACAAATTAATTATTTATTTATTTTAGTACATCTATTCTTTAAGAATAACTTTGCAGTATTCAAAACTATTAGGCTAAAAAGCTTTACCAGTTTTAATGGTATGAGAATTGTATAAAATTTGACTATTTCAGATATAAAACTTAAGACCGATAAAACACATAAAATTTTACTCCACTGTAGTTATAAATATTCATACATTTTTAGTATGATACCAAAATAAATACAACAAAATTTAGGATACTTGACTTCATATATTTATTCTACAGTACACATACATGTGGCCTTTACGTTAACAGTTGTAAAAATAGCCATATAGGTCCATGTAATATGAATGTTGCTTCTTTGTTATTAAACAACTGATGCTCGTATGGTCTTATCAGTCCTTAGAAATAAATGCTATGAGCGTTCGCCTTGTTTACTAATTACTTACATGATTAAAAAATGTATTAGTTTAAGAAGAGTTACTAAAAGGTTTAACTGAATCAGTCTGCACCTAATATATTTGTATCTCGCGACAAGGAAGTAACTACAGTTATAGAAACGCATATTTTATATTAACGATTGATCATTTACTGTCTACTATGTAATTAATAAAACTATATTAGTATTCCATGATCGAGAATATACCTAATGATTAACTAATTAATTATATAACAGCTCGATCAAGTGGTATAGTGGACAACACTCCAATTTTTCTCGCCGGTATCTTGGGTTGAACGCCAAGTGGCAGCAAAAATTGGTCTGGTTTATTTTTGCCATGATCACTTTCGGTTCGAATTCGAATTAATATGGATGTTTATAGGTATTGTTAAATCTTTAGAATGAAAAGATAATCAGATCCCTGAATTGATGCGAAGTAACGATGCTTGGAGCTGACTTGATTTCTGACTCGGAATAGAAAAAGCGTGGGTTCGATTTCCACATCAATTGGGTGGGTGTAGCGCAAAAGTAAAGGCACGAACGAGTCACATTCGGTATGATTTATTGAAGAACTGATTGATACAGGAAAAATTGACTGATATAGTTATGCTCTTGGTCAATAAAGGGTACGATCATTTGGTAACTAAGAGCATAATTAACATTAAAATTATATAATTCATTACTGCCTAGATTTTATGGCAACATATCATGCACATAAATATATTGTCAAGAGTAAGTACTATGATGACATTAAAACTATTTTAATTTTGAATACGATTTCAATGTTCATGTGATGGCAATAAAAAACATTACCGGTTACTAAGCCTACTGTCGGATAGCCAACGGTGCACAAATTGAATATTTAATTTGGTTGATTTTTTAAATAATCATTGGCATTAAATTTAGAATTTCGAAATAGCAAATTTGTTTTCATAATTTTTTTATCTAACCTATATTCACATTGATGTTTGATGTAGTTATTACAGTACAGTATGTATAAAAATTTTGTTTCACATTTCGTAACAAAAAAGGGCTTGCCATTAAAAAAATTGGCCCGAGGAGTAGTTGTTTCCTATAGCGATTATGTAATAGCCTTGCTATTCGGGAACTACTTGATAACCGCTTCGCGGTTTTGGTAGATCCTTTCTCGGTTATACTTATATGTTCCGGTTCCGACTTATATGTTACTGACATAGATCGTATCGATAAAGATGTATACCGCACGGGTTTCAGTTTCAGTTGTTCTCGATCAGTGTACCGTGTACGGCACTGATGAGAACTAATAAGTTCGAAACAGCTGTATGTCGTTCGGTTCCCATCTGAGATAAATGTCGAATCCTACCCGTGGCGGGTTTTATTTTTTTAAATTAAAAAAATATTGATGTCGTCATACCTCCTACACGAATCATCCTGTACGTATTAGTTTATTTTAAAAAATGCGGAACTAAAAATAAAAATGTTGTCCTAGAAACGTATGTATATTTTCTTACGTCTATTTATTCCTGTAACAAACATTTTCCATGACATTTATCGATTGAAATACTTTTAAACAATTCAATTAATGTATACCTATTTCTATGTTATATATGTATATTTTTAACTTATTTTTTATTGCTCTCTACATTTCAATTAATGATCATAATTCTATGTAACAGTAAAATAAATATCCTACGTATATATTTATTGTTGATATAATTTTAGGCAATTGGGACCAGAACCTTGTACTTAGCGCCCCCTATAATATGCAAAACAACAGATGCAGTGATAGTTTTATTATTTAAAATTAGGGATTACAGCAAGTAATATTACTGATTTTCTGTAATATCTAGTTCTCTGGACATAGAACAGTACAGTACAGAACAGTTCTCTGTAACAGTACCATCAGTTCCGTTTAGTTACGATTTTTGACAATTCTACATACAATCATAGTATTCTACTTAAATCTTCCTTCCCAACAATATCATCGATCGATCACTCTCGCATTTTTTTTTTCAACGTAAAGGCCGATTCATACTAGGCGCTCAGGTCACATACGCTCACGATTCGCTCACAGTCCAAGATTTAGGGTAGTATTCACAATTTACATTCAATTAGCCCTCATTTTTAATCAGTATGAAACATGTCAACCCATTCCTATAGTAAGATGAATAAATTTTCTATAAGTGATTTGGCTGCAATTATTATATGTTTGGATGATGAAGAGCAACAATATAAGAAACGCAAGAAGATATGAATTCATGAGATTTCGAGAATTTTTCGGTCTATATAAAGGCCTTGTAGATGATGAAACAAAATTTTGCCAATATTTTGGATGAAAACATATACATTTCAATACATTTTGGATAAAATTACAATACATTGACACAGCGGTTCGCTCGCTCACGGTTCGTTGAAAATATCCGCGAGGAGAAAGGCCGCGGTCAAAGATCATGAGCGTACTATGAACGAAGCGCCAAATGTGAATATTTCCATTTAAATCGCACGTCACAATATTTTATCGCGCCTTGAGTGGAGCGTGAGCTGAGCGTGACCTGAACTACAGTGTGAATCGGCCTTAACTGTACAACTTCTTTTAACTAATAGGACTAAATTTCTTTGGTCTATTTGGAGACGATATTTATAAACTAAGCATATTTATACTTTTGTAAACTTATTTTATAAATGATAGCCTACGTAGAAGTATTCCTTACAATTCTGAAATATAAGCTAACTTTAATCCAAGTTATGTACAGCTTGTTAAGAATAGGAACAAATCTCAAAACTGCGATATCACACCGCCCACGAGGTGCGCAATAAATAGTCTTTACACAGTCGCATTGAGACCTTTGCAAAACTTTGAATATCGAGTATGTATGAATGTATACAGAGTTCGATCTGGCCGCGCGTAAAGTGCATCCTTTTCCCTCCGAATGCTGTCTCACTCTTTCTTCTACGCGTACATGATAATCTCACACGTTTTCCTATTCTTGACAAGTTGTACATGAATCGTACGATCTTGAATAACAAAAATACGATGCATGGCGGAATACATGCGAAATTTACAAGATAAAGTTATTACAACTATAACCCCAGTGTCGAAATAATATGGAGTGACTCATCGATGACATATGGATGGCTCAAGGGCATGTAGTAGCAAGCTTATGAAAAACTTCACTAGTCATATATTCATGATAATCCCCTGTTCGTCGCGATTCAAATACATTTAAATCATTTTCCAAAAAACCTGAGTCGCTTCCGATATGCGTGATTATTAATCTTCGTCCTTTTCCAGATGGCGTCTTCAAACCCGGAGATAATCCTTCTACAAATGCCTGTCGGTTATTCAGAATATTGTAGTTTTGCCACACTTTGGTCACGGTATGACCCTCGTTTACCCAAGTTTCATCCAAATAATTAATCTTCCTACCAGAATTTCGAAAATTTCTTAGCTTTTCAAAATAACTTCTTCGTTATAACACAATTTCGTTTTTTTCAATAAGAAGACTCTTTCGGTTTCGTTTTAAATCATGAAAACTCATTTCATGCATAATTCTCAAAAAAACTTTATAAGAGAACTTCGGTAAATATTCATCTTGAGCGACGGCAGCGTGAATTTTATTCAGCGTCGGAAGTTTATTAAAATCCTACGAATTATGTATTTAACATCTTCGTTAACTTCAATCTTCATCCTACCGCGGGTTTCTGTTTTCTTCTTTTTTGCACTTGTTTCTTCTTCATCATACTTCATTGCACGGTACACACTACTTACACAGACTTTTGTTACGAAGAGCATATATCAACTGCCTCGGTTGTACTAATATCTGGGTATCGCGCCCGAATTCCTTCGTATACGTTTTTAATCATTTGGTGTTCTTCATTTGTTAAATGTCGCTGATTTCGATTGGAATTCTTCGTCGTAGAACCACTACAATTTGCATCCGCTGCTTGCATGTTAGAGAAACACTAAACACTCACTCTTATCGCAGAATATAATAAATAAACAATTTCCCGAATCCCGAATCAATCGCACATAACCACAATGTACTGCCACTGACGCGCCAAAATCTGGGCTCAACGACGCATGCGTCATTCTATCGATCGACATTGATCCGTGCCGCCAATTTCTGACCAATCGAATTCAAATGTATTTAAAGCCGCCTAAAATGATTGGCTAGCTTTGCAACAACAGCGCACCAGGCGGTACAACCGATTATTATGCGATTCGGATTTCAATAGGAGAGGGAGTAGTTCGCATTGAACTATTGTTTCTATAGAGCGGCACAGCAAATTTGTATACACATAATAGGTGATTAAACAAGAAATAGACAAACCGTTGAATAGTTATGGTGGTCTGATATTATATATGAATCACTCCACATTATTACGACACTGGGGTATAAAGATATTACAACTTAAATGACATTGGAGAAATATACTGGGTCGAAATTGAAAACTTATTTTTATTATTAATTTGATGAAAATAGTCGATTGTAGAAACAGTAAAAATACAAAAGTATTTTTAATGGCAGATAAGGAATATTAATATGCTGAAAATTCCTTAGAGATCTTAGTTATTTTATTAAATTGGTTTAACATTACCATAAGTCTTATTTATTAAAATTTAAAGTCATCTAAAGTTGTCAAGTCAAATTATAAAATTTTAAGTTGTATAATGTATAAAAATTAGCTTTAAATATAGAAATGATATCTAGATCATTTAATGGTTCTTAAATTCAATATAACAATGATTGTGTACGATAGCAATTCTTTTGTTGCAGGTACGAAATTCGTACCCAACTCAACGCGTAAGTAGTAGATAAATTAACTTAAAAAACCATTAATATTTAAGGAATTAAAACCTCGCCCTTATTCCAACAATAAACGGAAAGAGGCAGAAAGCTTCTTCATAATTCTTTTTTAATCCGACCGATTCCGGCCTGAGCTTCAAAAACAACTGCTGATTTGCGGGGACTGCTCAGTTTTTAAACTTTTCGAAAACGTTTGTTGAAAAAAAAAACATGAAATGGGCACCGCAATCCTTCTAGGGCCGATGTTGCGTGTTAATTCATTGCCGCATTTAGCCATAAACAAAGCCGGCCTTCCAACTTTTAATACTTCGTCGCATACGGTAATATAATAAACCACGCCTTATTGAGGATATGGCTTAAGTTAAACGATATACGAAGAAGTTAAGGGAGGGTAATAGATATTCAGAGCTCGAGTGGGAAATATTAATTAGTTTTTGTAGTGTTGTGAGGGTCGGCGGCAGTAAATCCTGGATGCATTCGAGTGCGAATTAATCTCTTTGTTTTTCTTTTTCGCAGTTGAGTGCTGTATATTATGATTCTAGAAATTACAAGAATTTTCACGTATATTCCTCATGTTAATATATTCAGTCAAAACTTTAAGGGGGGTGTGTCCGTTTTTTATCCTTATGAGAAAACTGATCCTTTTCGGAATAGTTTTCTGAACTTATAATAATTGATATTTTTGCTTGATATTTTTTTTAACTTCTAAAGCATAGCCCATTGTAAAATCATAGCATGCAAACTTTTAAAATTTTGGGTTTAATAAACTTTGATGTCCTGTCATACATAGCTGTAAAAAATTCCCAATGTTTTTAATATTTAAATTGTTTTCTCAGCACCTGTGTAATATTTTTAAATAACACAAGCCGTGAATGTTTGTTTTATGTAATTACACAGACTATATAAGGTTCAATTTAATACAATCAATCGGTGTTTGAGAAATCGATTTCGGAAGCGAAAAAAATGCAACCATTCACGAAAAGGGTATTTTTTCAAAGTTCATATTTACCCCACTTTCATACCCGGTTTTAATTTAAACCTAAAAAGAAAATCATAGATATTATATATTTAATTTACGAAATCGATATTTGCATATAACTGGAGTGTTTATCAATCTAAAAGCACCTTGTCAAAGGAAAGACCCGGGTTTCCCATGGGGAAGTTGCTCAGGTCATTTTACTGTACTACTTTCTTATCTCTCCTTACCTCCTAATTTACATTGTGACTTTCAAGTGTAGAGTTCTATGTACAGGGCGAGCGAAACTCAATGTCTCAGCTCTATTATAAGAAAATAAAAAACGATAGAAAAAAATCTGAAAAGAAGTTATTAAATGGGATCGAGTAAGGTCTATTTTAATAAGTCAAATTTGCATATTTTTCCATATTTGGAAATTGAATTAATTACCACATCGAATTTTTTTCCCCAGAAACATACCTATATTTTGGCATATTCAAAAAGAGATAACTTTTGTTAATAAATTTTGTAAGGAAAAAAATTTGCTATCTTTTTCTGTTAAAAAATTATAAGCAAATTTGTAAAAAAAAAGTATTATCAAAAATTCGCAATAGTCACGATTTAAACAATCAGCCCTTGTAAACAAATAGCAAAGTCACATCTATCAATAATTAATCTAATGGTTGACAAATAGTGTTTTGTTGTCATTTGACTTTGAAAAATGGTCACGCACAACGAAAAAGTCGATATATTATTAGGTTATGGGGAATCTTAAAAGAACCCTAGAAGGGCAGTTCAGTTATATGCCCAGAGATACCCCGACGTGTTATTCCAAGCTTAAAAATATTTGCAAGATTGGAACGCAATTTACGTGCAAATAATGAGGCATTTTCGTCTCGAAAGGGAAGAAAAATTGTTAAAACGGTCAATTCTGACAATACTGTTGCCACTGTTTTGCAATATTTTGAAGACCATCCAATGAACTCGATTCGGCAATTCTGTCGTGAGTTCAATTTAAAACATAGTTAGGTATGAGAAAGTTTGAAAGAAGATAGTTATCACGATTATAAAATTCATAACTTATAACACTTGTCAGATCAACATCAACAACGAAGAATTAATTATGTTGCCCGAGTGATGGTAAACTTAAAGATCAATGATAATCGGTTGTTGTGGACAGCACGTATTGTGGACGGATGAAAGTCGTTTTGATAGTAACGGTAAGCCCAATAAAAGAACTTTGCTATTTGTTTTCAAAGGTTACTTGTTTAAATCGTGACGATTGCAAATTCTTGATAATACTTTTTTTTACAAATTTTCTTATAATTCCATAATGAAAAAAGATAGCAAACTCTTTTCTGTATAAAATTTATTCAAAAAAATTTGCTCTGTTTAATGGGCTAAAATATAGGTATACCTATTTCTGGGAAAAATAAAATTCGATGGCATCATTACTTGTTTCCAAATATGGAAATATATGTAAATTAGGCTTAAAATAGACCCTAATGAATCCCATTTAAGAACCTCCTTTCAGATTTTTTCTAGTATTTTTTCTTTTCTTACAATAAAGCTGAGACGTCGAGTTTCGCTCGCTGTACGTTCTAAAACTGATCTGTTTTTTTTGTAATATTTTTAAAAAATGTCCATATATAAGAAAGTATTCACGTAAAGAAAAAGTTTGAGAGGGAATAAGACATCAAAAATTTCATAATAGAATGTAGACGAAATGTTTCTATTGATATGTTATTTCATGTTCATAGAGCTGTAACTCATTCAAATAAGTCTAAATCGGAGTTGTCCCATTCCTCTTCGTCTTCATTTCAATTTAAACATTGCCCACGTTGCCACTACAATGATACTATTAGAGATGCAAATGCTGTTGAAAATTAAACTGAACAAAAAGCAAAATAAAATACGAGCGGGCGAAGTTGAAATTATTGGAAGATGACTCGAGCAGAGAGATGGCGGTCCATCATCACATTTCGGGGATATATTAAGAATTATGTATAATTTGCTTGTAAATTTTGTGTAATATATACTTTATTCAATAACTTTGTTATATATGTTTACCATTTTATATATATATATATATATATATATATATATATATATATATATATATATATATATATATATATATATATATATATATATATATATATATCTTGCCTAATAGCCTAAAGGCTATTGAAATCAAGATAATTGAATAATCACACCGATGACTAAAATTGAGCCAATTCGCTACTTTAAAAAATTGTTTAGAGCACTAAATGTTTTTTTCTAGTGTTCAGATCTTTATGGGGCTAACACTGATCAATACATGGTTCCAGTTTCAGGAAAAGAAATGCATTTTTTTAAATGAAAAACGGTCACATCCCCCTTAATGAATCCTACATGGTTGTAAAAACTTATTGATCTATTTTCAAAAACAGCAAATACAGCTTGATTCCATAGAATTGAAGAACTCTCATAGATTTGTCTTGTTCTCTATTGTCTAGGATATTAGATAAATAAAGTAAAATAAAAATAATATTCTAACGTTTCGGTTTTAAGTGATCATTAATGAAACTGTATGGTTGATAAAGAAAAAGCAATTTTAAGACAATAAAGCAATAAAACAGTTTTATAAAATATTTTATGAATCACTTACTGAAATTATAAATTAACGCTATAATCAACGACTATCTGATCTATCTGGAAATTAAGTTGAACTACTACGCCACTTACATAGTGTATTTTACAATGTAATACTAATACATAAGGTATAAGCTTACTGGTTGTGATGAAGAAACCGTTGACGGCGACCACGTAAAGGTAGCAACAAATTTACTAAAAATATTAAGTATAAAAAACTGATTGGAAACTACTTTCCATGGTAAAAGCTATATTGGGATGGAAGTGATATAGAAATGTTGATAGGTTGTTGTGGAGCCAGATGTTGAAGACGTCATTTACGTATATGATCCAACAGGAAGATTTGAGAGAGGATGTGTTAAAGGTTATGGTTTGTAAGTCGTCCGTAAATATGACAAAGATAGAGAATAGAAGTGAATCCATAGAACCTTCTTATACTTGTTTATAGAATATATTTGTTTATAGAATATAAAATATGACTGGACATGCAATTTTCGACAAGTTCTATATGGTCTATGGAAATTTTGTGTTTGTTTATTCATCACTTTTGATGTAACCTCGCTATTTCCAAATATCCCTCTCTTCGATACAATAAGAATGCTAAAAACCAAACACACAAGCAAAAAGGATCTTTACTGGACATATTTTTTTACTTGCTGTATAACAATTTTGTCAAATTTGTTCTAGCGTTTACCTACTCAATGTATTCATATATTCTAAATCGACACTTCATAGCTTCAATTTACACTGGCGGAAATGGAAATTCCAACACCAAGAAGGAGGTATGCTAGGTTAGGTGTCGTAAAAGAGCCGCGTGGAGGGAAGAATGGCGCTCTGTGGTATTCACAGATGATAGTCGTTCTCGTCTGGGCATTAGTGATGGACATACACATGTTAGAAGGAGGTCTGATGAACGCCTCTTAGAAAGCTATATTCATCGCCGCCATACTGAACCAACTCTAGGGATTATGATGTGGGGAGGAATTTCCTGTGACACCAGGACCCCCCTTGGTGGTAATCCAGAATAACATGACAGCGAATGTTTACGTCAGAGTCATTGAGCCTGTTGCTTTTCCGTTTATGAAAAATATGGAAGAGGATATTTCAGCAAGATAACGCTCGCCTTCATATCGCTGCTGTGACCAGGAACGCTCTCCGTAACATTAATGTTTTACCCTGGCGTGCAAGTTCTCCCGATCTTTCTTTAATAGGGCACACGTGGGACATGCTTGGACGTAGGCTTCAAACACATCCTCAATCATCTATGGCAATAGCCGATCTGACAGCACAAGTGCATCTAGAGTGTGAGGGTATCCCTCAGAATGAGATTCGTCACCTTTATGACCGAATGCACCTATGTGTGCCTCACATGTAGGTGCATCCTGTAGATCTGCATTCGACGAAATGGTAGTTACACTGGGTACTGAGGAAAGATACTGCTATACCCATAAATTTTAAGTTATGTTACTGTAAATAGTATCAGTGTAATATATCACCTCGACAAATATTTTGTGTGCGCTTCATTCATCCAGCATACTTCCTTCTTGGTGTTGGGATTTCCATTTCCGCCAGTGTATATAGTATCTTATGCCGAGTATTTTTTGAAGAAAATAGATATATTTTTTATTAATATATTTTAATAATGCACATTAAAACCTCCAATAATAATAAGGTGCAAGAAGTTTTTCCTCAATGAAATATACATTGGGGAGTTTTTGCTATTTTCTTCTAACTGTAATACAACACAAATGCTAACATAAACCTAGACACTTTATATGGTCGAGAATTATAGTTTTATTACTTTGACATATTAACATTAAGAAATATAATAGAGAAAATGCTTCATTATAACAAAGAAATATATATATATATATATATATATATATATATATATATATATATATATATATATATATATATATATATATATATATACATATATATAAGCTGTAAAATCATTATACAGTAAAACGGAAAATATAGTAAGGAAGGACAATATGGAAACTAAAAAATTCAGAACCACACAAGGAGTGAGACAGGGGGGAAATCTTAGCCCACTGCTTTTCAATCTTTATCATTTTCATGAATGAAATAATAACAAAAGTAAGCAGATAAAGTAAGAAGACGACGGTAGGATACTATAAAATGAAGCCAGTAGAAGTAAGTGAATGTGTGTTTGCAGACGATATTGCAATAGTGGCAGACTAAACAAAGTTAATAAATAAAGAAAATAGTGGCAGGGAAACAAAGTTACAATGTAATATGGATCTATGGGTGAAAGAGGTGGACAAACGGGGAATGAAAATAAATGTAAGCAAGACAAAGGTAATAGTTATAAGCAATAATAATGAGCGAGAAATGAATATAAAAATTAATAATCAGATAGTGGAACGAGTAAAAAGCCTAAAGTATCTAGGAGTAACCATTGAGGAAGGAGGAAAGCAAGATGAAGAAATAAATAATATAATAACGACAGCGACAAAGATCTTCCATAGTATGAAAAGGGGGTTCATTAGTAAAGCATAAATTAACAATAAAACAAAAATATCAATTTATAAAACTGTATATTTGCCGACGCTACTGTATGGATGCGAAACATGGGCGTTGACAGAGAGGCAACTTAAAAAGATACAGGTATTAGAAATGAAGTATCTCAGAAAAGTAGCAAATATTACGATAATGGTTAAAATAAGAAGCTGAGGTGGTGGAGGCACATGAAAAGATTGAGAGAGGAAGGACAAGTAAGAACAATATGGGAAGCAAAAGCCGTTGGAAAGAGAAAGAAAGGCAGACCAAGAATTACGTGGGACAGAGAAGTGGCGAAGATATGAAGGCAAGAGGAATCACATGGAAGCAGGCTGAAATTATAGCAAGGGACAGGGTTAGATGGAGATTAATGATAAAATAGTGAAGAAAACCGTGAAAGTGGGGAAGCAAATGTGAATGAAGGAAAGTCAGGTGTTCATCGGATTTAAGGTGTGGGATGAGAAAGAGGAGAAAAGAGGAGTGCATAAGGGAAACTACCCCTTCCCTTATGTGAAGTGACAAATGATACCACAAACAGAGTGGAGTTTAGATATACGGACAGAGTAAGATAGGGTGGGATGAAGTTGTAGAAGTTCTTTTAAGTTGTTTAACACGGAATAGGATATTTAGTTAAGTAACTGTAATTCTAGCATTTAGATTAATTGCTAAAGAAAGGTATATTTAGCCTCTATACCTAACGGTAGGAGAGGTATAGATTATATTATTATTATACTTTGAAATACACTTTTGCAAATATACTTCTATTGGCCTATAGTAGTCTCAGGAGACATCTCAGTGTTAATGGAAAATTAAGATAAGAATGTATTCCTCTTTATTACGAGATAGTATAAAGTGTGCAAGCCGGATAAGAAACACGTATTACGAATTAGAGCTGGAAATGCTATTCCACTTAACTGTGACACTCGTGAGACACAATAGAACGCTTCGTTGGCAAACTAAACTTGTATATTTACACATTTTTCGTTTTGCTAATAAAGCAGTCTCAGTCTGCCGCAATAGCGCCGTCACATGTTTTGAGAGTTGCCCAAGTTAAAGCTTTTATATTCTCATGACATGTTTATCTCTTATCTCGTTCTCCACCACTATTGTTTAATGGCATAATTAAAGCTGCGCTCAAGATCTCGTGACTACGTTTCCTAGTAGTTTACGAAATTTTATGTAAAGCGGTTAGGTAAGGCTTTAAACTTTATACTAAATTTATACACGTAGACGTTATTCTGTAATTATGATTATTTTAATAACAATGGTTTAATGAAATAGTTGTGTGTATCTCGCCAGTGAATATCTGGAAAAATATTGACAAAGAATAGTTCTTTAAGTCATGGGCTATGGAAGTAATATTCATTATTATAGATTATTATTATAGATTAGAAGGGATGTCCGTTACATTAATGTAACTTTACAGGTTCTTAGATATCATAAAATTATTTCTACAAGAATTATTGGAAGTTCAAAATAATGTTCTATCTGTTCTTATTCCTATTTAAAAAGGTAATGGCTTAAATAAATGGATTCTTTCGAAACGGTGTCTAATATAATAACTGATAACCAAAGCTTCATGTTAATTCCCATATAATAATTAACTTCATTTCTTTCAAAATGATACGCTTGCACATTGTGTTGCATATATAAGATTTTTAAACGAAATGTTTCCAAACAGGTGAATAGGATAACAAGGAGTAGTTCTTCTGCTACGAGGGGAACTATACATATTTTGAGCCAAATAATAAAAAAACATTAATTTGTCATTGAAAATTACTTTATCATTTTTCAAAATATTCTCCTTCATGATCTATACACTTTTGCATCCGTTCAAGCCATTTGTCCAAGCATTTGTTCCACTCTGTTTGAGATATCTCCAAAGCATCATGGCTTTTGAACGCATCAACGGCTTCTTCTACCGACGAAAATTGTTGTCCACGCAATTTATTTTTGACGTTCGGTAACCAAAAGAAGTCATCGGGTGCCAAATCAGGACTGTACGGTAGATGACCCATTGATTTGATTTTTTGAGTATTCAAACATTCGGTTGTGTGACGATTTGCATTGTCATGATGAAGAATGATCCGACGGCGCTTGTTCGTTTTCCTTATTTCACTGAAGACTTCCGGCAAACAAATGGTTGTGTGCCATTATTCTGGACTGACCGTTTTTCGTTCCTCTGAAGGTACTATTACCACATGACCAGTTTTTCCAAAAAAGCAGACGACCATTCCTCTCCAAGTGCTTCGAGCGCGAACAACTTTTTTTGGATTTGGTTTATCTTGAAATATCCGTACAGTCGACTGCTGTTTACTTTCTGGCTCATACAGATAGATCCATTATTCATTACCTGTTATAATATATACATCTTATAATATACATCTTTTGAAGTACCGCCATTATATTTATTGAGCATTTGTTTGCACCAATTGACACGAGCATGTTTTTGAGATTATTTCAAATTATGTGGGATCCAACGAGAACAAACCTTTTTTACAGCTAAATAATCATGCAATATTTTATGTATATGCTAGTCGAACTACAATGTCTAAGATTGCCTCCATCCTAGAGTATGTCACATGACGATATTGCATTATCAGTTTTCGCACAGCATCAATGATTTCTGGTACAACAACTGATTTTGGATGACCTTCGCGACTTTTGTCGACCGCGATTAATCTCATTATACCAGCCAGCGTTTCACAGTGTGAAAGGATGGAGAAGTTGATCGATGCGATGATAAAATGTTCTGAAGAAGGTTATGGTTAAGTTTGTCAAGCTTTCCATGGGAAACATCCGTACAGTCGACTGCTGTTTACTTTCTGGCTCATACACATAGATTCATTATTCATTACCTGTTATAATCTATACGTCTTATAATATACATCTTTTGAAGTACCGCCATTATATTTATTGAGCATTTGTTTGCACCAATTGACACGAGCATGTTTTTGAGATTATTTCAAATTATGTGCGATCCAACGAGAATAAACCTTTTTTACAGCTAAATGATCATGCAATATTTTATGTATATGCTAGTCGAACTACAATACCTAACATTGCCTCCATCCTAGAGTATGTCACATGACGATATTGCATTATCAGTTTTTGCACAGCATCAATGATTTCTGGTACAACAACTGATTTAGGATGACCTTCGCGACTTTCGTCGACCGCGATTAATCTCATTATACCAGCCAGCGTTTCACAGTGTGAAAGGATGGAGAAGTTGATCGATGCGATGATAATATGTTCTGAAGAAGGTTATGGTTAAGTTTGTCAAGCTTTCCATGGGAAACGTCAGATGGCGTCTGACAACACCTAGTGTCGCCAAGGCTCAAATTATAAACAGTGTCCCTCGTAGCAAAGTGGCCTCTGGATCTTCCGACATAAGCTCTTTTTAAGAGCTTATAACATAAGATTTTTATTAAAAAAGTGGGATTTACGTGGCCAGAAGGCATTGAACAACTAAAGATTAGAACAAAGGAGTTTATTCGTGAAATTTCCAGAGACAGAATTTATTCTTTTTTAAATTCTATCCAGGATCAAATTCATTATTATCAAGTTCCTAATGGTGGTCACTTTGAACAACTGTTTAAAATAGTTGTAGCTGTAGTGGTTTGAGCATTTTTATTTTGTTTAATTTTGTTTTTTGTAATAGTGAAATTAAAGACATGCATCTATATTATTGAATATTTCCGTTATTTAAACAATTTCTTTTCTCTTTTGTTGAATTTGGTGTAAGAAATGCTTTAATATATGAAGATTTGAATTGTCAAATACGGCATCTGCATATTTGAAACTTTAGAGTTATTAAAATTTCTGGATAGAAGTGCTGATAGTGAGAAGTTGAAGATAACTCCTGCAGGTGTTATTTTGAAACTACATATAGCCGTGCCAGAGGAATTTCTCTAAAAAGCCTTCATTTTAATTTGATAATTTTTATTCTGAACTTTAGCGACATGTGCCATTTTATACACAAATGCTTACAGTGCTAACAATCATTTTAATAATAATCTTATTATTTCTAGATTTGAAGTATGTATTACGATTTATAAATATTCACGTGGAGACCCTTATAAAAGAAGAATATTACCGTACTTGCATATACCTACTTTCATAACTTAAGGGCAAGTCAAATATTACTCGCCGAATAATCATATGAGCCATTTCTGTTTCTCGTAATAATAAAGGGCCAAATGAGAATAAGTTAGGCAAGTTGTTCTTTGTCATTAAACGTAACCCGAAATATTTACAAAGAGATTAAATAAATGGAAGACTAGCGCCTAAATATACATTGAATAAATTATCTTTCTGCTTTTGAATAAACATGCTTCCAGTTGAAATTACTTTATGTTATGTATTCATATTTGTAACTCCAAACTATGTACAAAATATCTATCCCTTGGTATGCTGACAGTAAATTTCATTAAAGCATTTTTAAATGTAAGGTGTACTTCAAAAATATTTAACAATTTAAATTATAATCGAGTGAATTATATTGATTATGAGCGAAGTTATTATTTGTGAGGTTTGAATAATTTTTATTACTACATCTAAACACTCCAATCAATATTATTTTATATCAAGCTTATACTTTAACTATAACTCATAACAAGGTATAAAGGTATGGTAGTAAAGTAATAGTTTGTATTACCACAGGATTTCTGTTTGCTTGGTTACTGACAGAGATATGTTACTGACAGAGATCGTATCGATAAAGATGTATACGCCATAAAGTTCATTCGGCATTTGTCCTGAATCGGCGTACCGTGTATGGCACTGATGAGAACTAATAAGTTCGAAACAGCTGTATGTCGCTCGGTTCCGATTCGGGATAAATGTCGAATCCTACCTGTGGCGGGTTTTATTTTTTGAAAAATATGATTTTCATGTTTTTTACTTATTCTATGTAGGTAAGTGGGTATATCCAATCGAGTCCTTTGCTGCACATTTCCAATAAACATAGAATAATAAAAACATAATAAAGAAGATGATAAAACTGCGGGAGTCATAACAACGATAGAAAGACTCCACTATCTCCATTGCAACAGAAAAACTGCTACACTTGCACTTTTGCATTATTACAGAAAGAAGACAGAGACTCCTGCACAGATTATAACAGTGCTTATTTACTTTAATATAAATACTTTATATATACTATAATTTAAGCAAAACTGTAGTAAAATGTATCAAGATTTTTTTTACAAATACTACGATTTTTTATGAGGACATACACGGGTTTTAGTCCAAAGAATAAAAAAAAAATCACGATTCCCATAATACGTTTTCTTTAACCTTAATATTTAACACACTCATCCTTTACGGTCCCTACTAGAGTTTTTTAGATTTACATCAAGAATTCTTTTTGTAAACTTGTTTGTAAAAAATTTATAAAAATAATTATATTTATATACGTTCTGCTTAACCATGATATTCGCTACAAATATCCCTTAGAATATCTAGAATAATCCCACTTGCTGGATTCTCCATAAATGTCCCTTAGAATAGGATTATTCTTGCTGGAATATTCTGAAGGCAAAATGTATGAAGATTTTTTTACAAGTAGTACGATTTTCTTTATGAACAAATACATTGTTTTTAGTCTAAGAAATACAAAACAAAATTACCACTCCTATTATACGTTTTCCTAAAACGCGATATTCACCATAAACATTCTTTAGGGTTTCTGTTAAATTATTCTAAAGGTACATACAATATGTGAAGAATATTTTTACAAATACAACGAATTGTTTTTGGGAGAAGAAATACACAGTTTTTAGTGAAAGGAATACAAAAACAAATCACCACTCCCATAATGGGAGTAGTCTCTTAGGGTTCCTACTAGATTATTTTAACAGAAAAATGTATCAAGATTGTTGTACAAATACTACGACTTTTTATATGAAGAAATACACCGTTTCTAGTCAAAGGAATTAGTAATTATGAACGTGGTCACAACCATTTGCTCTGAATGTGCGAAATGTGGTGGAGGAAAAAGACATGAGGCACTCCATTTTGATGCGAGTAGTTCTTTAAATACTCGACTTTTTTCGTTAAGAGAAGTCAGTTTTTGGTTTATTTTCCAGTATTTTTGAGTTTATTTTGTATGTATTACGATTTGTTTTATCAAAAAACCCTCATCACTGAAGACACCTTATAAAAGACCGTAAATACTCCTCATATGCATTTATATCGTCACGAACTCTTAACGTGCCCGTTTTTAGTGTGATCAGTTTTAATATATTAACGTATGTTATAATGTATTAACTTTAGTGTACTACCTTCAGTCAATTTAAATCCGTCTGTATCATTTGTTAGCTTGGTAGAGTTTTTTTGGTTAGCAGTATTATTTTGATTCATATAGTACCCTTTATTCATATATTTTTTAACCACAACGTCACCAAAATTGCTTTAAAAAGTGCATATATCTGCTCGATTAACCAGTTAACTTATCCTAATGACAATCGACCTATAATAATAATATTGTTAATAGCAAAGTAAATGAAGTCATCAAAACGCTGTCTGTGCGTCTACGTTTATGAATATTTAATCGCATTTCTACGATTCTTATTGCCTCTAAAATACGTGCGGATAATCGAACGGTATGCCGGAAAAGGAATAACGAAATCAAAACCAAACATATAACCCCAAGCAAGTAATTTAGCTGTTACTCGGTTACATGTAGCGCAGTAAGCACGTGTAATTTACAGGTAGGCGTGCTCCCCGACATAAATAAGATCCGAGGATAGAGAGCGTCTAAGTAAGTACAAAGAACTAATTAAGTCTGGTATCACGTGGAATTGTTCAATATTTCTTTTCGGTTTTGCATCTTGATTTGCCCACGGCCGTTGTTGGCCGCGAAGTATTCAATTAAAAGGGAATTTACTATGTCTACGCCACGACCGGCTAAGAGATACTAAAAATAACTCAACCGTTATCTCGATCCCCGCGTTACGTGCAAAAACTGTAAATTATCGAATGTTTATATAAAAATATAACGGTTCCGGGGCGAGAGTTACCTGCGCTTTGTTATACATCAGATAAATTATCCTTAAGGCTCTGCACGAAAACAAGGATGCGATTTTTATTCCGCAAACGTGAAATCGTTTTCTGCTGTGAGGGTCCCATTAAAGGCGGTTTGCTCCCAAATTAGATTTGCAATAATTTATGTTCAGTTCTCTCTGGTACCTTCTAGATTGTGGATTATTAATCATTTCCGAAGATAAAGTAGATGAACTATCAATTTCTCTTCACATTCTCAGGTACCTATCCAGAACGATTACGCCTTTAACGTTTCATCAAACATTCAAACGATATCCCAACAAATGAGTGGTTATTTTTTCTATTTATTTTTTCGTGGTAATTATTAATCACATGTAATATTATAATTAGAAACAGTTATGTATACAGTAACAAGGAAAAGCGCTCTATGAACATTTCTTTTTGAGGCGTCAGTTTACATCAAGTGCAGTGTAAGAGCTCCATGAATTTATTCCTCTCGAGATGTACGTAATCTTAAATACGAATTTTATTCAAATATTATTCTACGACTATAATAAACTGTCAAAACCCTATTGATTTTTTTATCCATAGTTATTTCATGCAAATATGTGAGCAAAAATCAACTATCTACTGCTAATAAACTTCTTATAGCTCTTATGCATTATAAGTATATTTCAAAATAGCTGCCTAATATCTATTATATTACTCCCTTATTATTTATAATTACTTATATTTCCTTATAGTTACTAATTTAATAATATTTTTTCAATATGCGTCCAAAGCGTTTGATGGTATACACGGATTTTTCCAAAGTTTTTAATGGATCCGTTATGGATTAATTTTGTTTATACTACAATACGTTGGCTTTAATGAATCCCTTGTAATCTGGTTCAAATCGTATCTTTCTAATAAACAGTTTTAAAACCTTAAAACGGACTTTTCCGCACGTAGAACATCTCTATCTCGAAATTGAGTAGCCGAGAAAAAAGAAACCAACACATAAATTCAGAGTATGTGTTTTATGCGACAGTTTTACTTTTTCCAAAGAATGAACCATCGTGCTTTCTCATGACCCATGGACAGGGTGGGGTATGTCCTATCCACCTCAAAATCAATAAATGTCATCTGGTAGATGTCTCTAATCAGAATCAGTTGAAACCCGATCGATCCGACACGATTTCATTAAGTGATCGTGCTAACAAAAAACATTTCTCAAATAGTCCACCATTGTACTTTTTCATGAAACATGTACATGGTAGAGTGTGGTCTATCCACCTCAAAATCAATAGGTGTCATCAGGAAGACATCCCCGATCAGAATCAGTCAAAATCCGATCGATCCGACACGATTTAATTGAGTTATCGTGCTAATAAGAATAACTACCGACGACAACGACAACAACAACGACACACGGAAAAAAATTTTTGAAAACCATTTTTTTTGTTTTTAGGCCGATATACGAAAGATAACCCCCAAAAAAAATTAATTTTTTCAATTTTTCTTTACACGATAACATTTTCCACGTATAGTGGAGTGCAGAAAAGTAAAGAGTCGCAGTATATATCGTATGATGATTATAGTTACAAATCATTTTAAGTCCCACACGGATCGAATTTAAGACCATTGTTATATTTATTATTCACTAATGATATTGTCATTGTTATAAACTGCAATTTTGTTTTATTTGCAGACGATTTAAAATACATCATACTCTTAACTCTACTTACCATTAGATATGTATGTATTCAACATCAATTAGAAAAAAAATTAATTTGGTATAGATGTAAAAAACTTGAACTAAACATTCAAAAATGTAATACTGACGTATTCCCTAAAAAAAACCAAGTACTTGACTTGCAATATAAAATAGACAACACAGCAATAATCGCTGAGAGGTTATGAAAGACTTCGTTGTAATTTTTCACATTAAATTTTCATTTAATTCACATACACATTGGGCACAAAAATTAAGGGATGTAAAAAAATCCTAAATTTTTTTGGTGATTTCCAAAGGGCTGTAACTTGGAGAAAAATAGACGCAAAGCAATTTTAAAAAGGAAAATTGAGTATCCCAGCTTATAGTTTTCATATTTTGAGTTCAAAATGTTTTACCATCGGCAGTTGTTGAGTGATCATAAGAAAACCATCGGAAAGAAATATCCAAACTTTTGCTTGCCTTTCAATAGTTCCACGAACTTTAATAAATTTTTTTCTGTCATTTTATTATAAATTTTTTTTGGACAATTTTTGTTTCTTTAATTTGAATGGTCTGAAAGCCTTGCACAATGATTTTTCGCTGAGTTATCGTCGTTCAAAGCAAAAAGTCAGTTTTGATTTTACTAGTTAATTACTCGGTAAATACTAATTGCACAGAAAATCCAAGAAGGGTTTTAAAAACTAGAAAGTATTAGTTATTGGTTTTTCATAAAAAATATTCGGTACAGGAATGTTGATTGAAAAAAAGGCAAAAAATTGCGTATTTAGGGATATTCGCTTAAATTAGCATAACTTAATTAATACCCTTTTTTGAACTGAATAGTCTATATTGAGTACCCTAGAATATAATCAGAATAGTACTCAGTTTCGATGTGAATCTATGAAAGTGCAGCACTTTGATCTGGCAATACTACATAGATGGGCGACCTATAGTATTCTTCTACAGGGGTGGCTGCAATAATGTTATTCGTAGTATGTTTTGGGGTGTCGGACTAGGCCCAGAATTGTTCTGTTTATGCATGACTGGGTTCTGGTCGAACAGGGGGAGTTTGGCACCTCGTCTTGAACATGAAAATGTTCCCTAAAGCCTCAGGCGTAGCCCCTTCGTAGTTTTTGGGAAGAAAATCGAATTACGTGTATCAAAACTTTAAGAAACCGTTAATAAAACATGTTTTGAAAAATTCTGTGTAATTGTGTATATATTTGTTTTAATATACATTATAACACATATAGTACATATAATATACAATTAAGTTTTAGCAACACTCTTGTTTCAATGTTATAATATGCTAGGTTAATCTCGTATTTTAGTTAATTTTTCTCATAACTGGATTGTAATATGTAGATTAACAAAGATATTATTATTATTATTATTATTATTTTTTTTTTTTTTTTTTTTTTTTTTTACTAAAAGCCAGTCACCCCTTTCTGTGGCTCCGACTCGCACAGAAGGTGCGCTGGTAATACCAGCAATCACTCCTCGCGTCCGCTCGGTTAGTGATTACTGGGCCGAGTCGTGTGCCCTGAGTAGACGTAGTGAGCCGAGAATTACGGCCTTCTGCATGCGACCGGCTAAGATTTCTGCCGAGTTTCGGCATGCCGGTATGTTCTTTAATTCAGAAAGCAGTGTATCTCTCGCTCCACCAAGGGCTCCTATAATCAGTACCTTCAATTTAACAGTATGGTCTGGATAGAGTCTACGGAGTTCGAAGATTAAATCTCGATATTTTGTCCGTTTCTCCTCCTCTTTCAAAACAATGTTACCATCACCGGGTGCCGAGAACTCGATGACGAACATTGTCCTGATTTGGTGGTCGAGGAGGACTACGTCAGGCTTGTTGGCTTGTATTTGCCTGACGGTGGAAAACGAATAGTTCCAATATATTCGGCACTTCTCGTTTTCCACAACGGACTCAATATCCCCCGGAGCGTAAGGCAGCACTGGTGTCTCGTCTATCTGATACGAGTGCCTTAAATGATAATAAAGCACCCGCAACGCTGCGTTGTGTCTATGGATATAGGCCGAGACTGCATATACCGGACAAGCCGACAGTAAATGCATCAATGTCTCCGGCGCCCTACGGCAGGCCCTACAGCTGACATCAGGGACCTCCATACCCATGACACGACTCCGATAGACGAGCGTGTTAAATACACCATCTTGGCAAGCCATGATGAATCCCTCGGTCTCTGAATTTAGCCCGGCTGACCTTAAGAAAGCAAAGGTCAGCCTTTCGGATAAGCCCAGGGCTTCCATATTCCTATAGAAGACCCCGTGCATGGGCTTATCCTTGTGAAGCTGCAGAGCTCTTAAATGCTCTGCAGCTTTTACTTGGGCTTTTAACTGAACGGGTTCCAACTCGGTGACAGAGTTGTGATTGGCCCGTTCGGTATCGAAGACGAGACCGAGATCATCGGCTGCTCTACGTGCTGCCTTAAATAAAAATGCTCCTATCCCTGCATGTTCGTGATCTCGGACCATGCAGAGAAGGGGATCCGAACTCCTGATAACTTTACAGGCTCCGTCCAGAACCATCCTGTTATGAAGACACTCCAAACTCAAGAGTCCACGACCTCCGCGATATCGTGGGAGATATAGCCGTGGAACGGACGATCTAGGATGCAAACTCCTACTGAGATGCATCCTCTTTCGGGTTACTACGTCGAGTTGTCGCAGCTCCTCCTGTGTCCATTTGACTACTCCGAAGGAGTAGACAAGGATCGGAACGGCAAGCATGTTTGTTGCAGACACCTTGTTCTTCCCCGACAGTTCTGAAGACCAGATCTGTCGGAGGCGGTGCTGATACTTGCCGCGGAGAGCGTTTTTTATGACACCTACCTATTGGGTGGAGCGTTGCTCAAGACCCAAGTAGGCGTACGACTCTCCGGCATCTAAGTGATGTAAGATGCTTCCGTCTACTAGCTGCGCATCCTCTGCGTATTCCCGGCTTCGTCCTCTCTTGAGATGAACCAGTGCACATTTGTCCAACCCGAACTCCATCCCGATGGCCTGCGTGTACTCCTGCACCACCCTCAGGGACTGGCGTAATTCCCTTTCTCCGGAGGCATAAAGTTTTAGGTCATCCATGTAAAATAAATGGGTGACCTTATGCCTCCGATCGCCGGGGGTGCCGCAGTTATAGCCACGGGTCTTCCTGAGGGACACGGACAACGGCAACAGTGAGATGCAAAACAGAAGGGGGCTAAGGGAGTCTCCCTGAAACACGCCCCTTCTAAACGACACCGGCTCTGTCCGGACTCTAGTATCACCCGATGTTATGGTAAACCGAGTCCTCCAGAGCGGCATCAGTTCTTGAATGCATCTCACTATAGGACCGGGCACCACAAGGCATTGGAGCAAGTGAATTATTAGCTCATGCGATGTCATATCGAATGCCTTGCGGTAGTCGATCCAGGCCATGGAAAGGTTTCGCTTGTACTGCACGGAGTCCTGCGTGATACATCTGTCAATCAACAGATTCTCCTTGCAGCCAGCGACACCCCTCTTAGACCCTCGTTGTTCGTATATCCCCTCGAAAACCGGCTCAACTGCTAGGAGTACTCGCGTGTACAAGATGCGTGTAAACACCTTGTAACAGGCGTTTAAGCAGGTTATCGGTCGGTAGTTCTTTGGGTTGGACAAATCTCCGGTCTTCGGGATTAGCACGGTTCGCCCCTCAACAACCCAAGAAGGAATTTGCTGCTCCCCATTTAGCCATGTGGTAAAAATTCTGGCTAAATGGCGGTGGATACTAGGTAATTTTTTCCACCAGAAGTTATTTATCCCATCGGGACCTGGAGCAGCAAAGTTCTTAGAGCCCGCAAGAGCCCTTTGAACCTCTTCAGGGGTTATCGGGTGGCACACTTCTTCTGGTCGCTGAAGACCTTCGCAAAAGTCTTCAAAGTGTGCCAGGGCTGGAGTGTCTCTTTGGAGTGGGAGCTTCTGCTCGTACAGCGCCTTCCAAAAGTTTTCCACCTGATCTACAGTCGGTGGATTTTCGACAACAGGTTGAGGCGGTTCGAATAGACGCGAGGGTTTTTGGCGGAACAAATTATTTTCCGCCAGTCTTCGCGCCCGCCTCACTAGTGACTTTTTGCATGTCACTAGCATCCGTATCCTATCAAGGCAGTGCTGTTTGATGGTACGCAGCACCACCTCATTAAGTGTGTGATGGACGCGTCTTAAATTAGCGGCGATTCGCCGTAATTTTTGCGTGCAAGGCCTATTGGCCGCCATATAGTCCATCACACATTGGATACGAGATACCTGTTGTCTTGCCGACTGGATCTTGGCCTCCATCTTCCGTACACGCCACTCCGCTCTCTCTCGCGGAGAGGAAGAGTTGTTCGCCCTCTCCATATGAGAGAAGCTCTCGGCGGCAGTGTACAGGGCACAATTTATGTGCCAGATGTCGGCCTCTTCTGGAAGCGATGCTTGAACTTCAGCATCCACTCTGGCCAGGTCTTGTGGCCTAGGGGGTCTTATGCGATGTAACCCCCTTCTGGTACTGAGGCCCTCTACTATTGGTGGAACGGTGAAGACCGCATCCTCAACTGGTTCATTAGGCAGCCTTTCAGCTACCTCATTCGCCAATCGGGGCGCAGTCCTCACATAGCCCTTTCCACGAAGATAGGATACATAATCACGCAGATTCTGCGGCGTGAAGGCATCATGCTCTGGGTGTAATTCACACCACAGGGCATGCATACGTGCCATGTATCCCCTCCGTATGGGCTCACTGCTTTCATAGCAATGCAGCAGGTCGTCCCTCAGCTCGTCGGTCCACTCAAAGCGTCCATGTCGTTGGCGTGCGTCGTTTTCAGGCAATCCATCTATTTGGGCCCCACCACCTTGCCCATGACCCCTATCCGAACGGGGTCGATCGTGGGGGCCTCCTCTTCTGCCATTTGGAACAAGAAGTTCGGGCTTACCGGGGAGTTAGCCCAGTAAGCCCACGGCCGACACTAGAGGGGAATATGTTATCCCCTCCCGGGTGCGCTGGTGCTGCCGGTCCGGTTTTGCACCCCAGCTGGAGTAAGTGGTGTCGCTACTCACCAAAGGCCAGATGGATGTTGTGCGGCCCCTCCTGCTTTATATTATTATTATTATTATTATTATTATTATTATTATTATTATTATTATTATTATTATTATTATTATTATTATTATTATTATTATATATTATTATTATTCTAAAGCTCAGCTCGTCGGTCCACTCAAAGCGTCCATGTCGTTGGCGTGCGTCGTTTTCAGGCAATCCATCCATTTGGGCCCCACCACCTTGCCCATGACCCCTATCCGAACGGGGTCGATCGTGGGGGCCTCCTCTTCTGCCATTTGGAACAAGAAGTTCGGGCTTACCGGGGAGTTAGCCCCGTAAGCCCACGGCCGACACTAGAGGGGAATATGTTATCCCCTCCCGGGTGCGCTGGTGCTGCCGGTCCGGTTTTGCACCCCAGCTGGAGTAAGTGGTGTCGCTACTCACCAAAGGCCAGATGGATGTTGTGCGGCCCCTCCTGCTTATTATTATTATTATTATTATTATTATTATTATTATTATTATTATTATTATTATTATTATTATTATTATTATTATTATTATTATTATTATTATTATTATTATTATTATTATTATTATTATTATTATTATTATTATTATTATTATTATTATTATTATTATTATTATTATTATTATTATTATTATTATTATTATTATTATTATTATTATTATTATTATTATTATTATTATTATTATTATTATTATTATATTATTGTCAGTATTCCTCGATCTCCGTAAGAGACAAGAAAATTAGATTTCTCGACTAGTGACAATTTCTGATCAGTATTTAATAGAATATTGTCTCTTGTAGATTAATGAGGAAATTCTGCCTCTCATTTTTTGTATATTGCAACTGGTAATATCATTCACTTGATGTTGTTCTTTATATTTAGTTTTCTTCTTGTTATGTCTAAGTATGCTCGAAATCAGAATATAGGATCAAAGGTGGCCAGCATTTTATTCTTTATTATATTATATTCTTGCGTACTAAAGGTTTCTAAAAAGTTATAAGATAATGGAAATACCCTGCATAGGGACTGCAGTCCTGGTATACCGCGATCCCACTATACCGGGATCGTGTATTATTTTTCAGCCCAGATAAATTGGGATTACATGAACGGGATCCCTCAGGATTAGGGGGATTGGTAAATGATACGCAGGACCTCTGTATTTTGAGTCTTGCACGCTGTTCTGAAACGAAAAATTTCACAGCGTCGGCCTATTACTAATTGGACAGCGCCTTTCATGTACATTCAAAACGCATATAAATATATAATGTAAAGTTTTACTATCAGAGGGTAACATTAACAAACTACAGAAATAAGGAGTTTATACTCCAACCCATCTGCAAATGCCTTATATAATAAGGACTAAACAAATTAGGTCAAAACAGCAGTTCTCCTGGCTATATGCCAAACGCCGAGCACTGAATTACATGACAAAATTTGTCGTATTTCTGTCTAACAGAGTTAGCACTAAAAGTATAAAGCACTGGAGTATAAACTCCTTATTTCTGTAGTTTGAATGTTACCCTCTGATAGTAAAATTTTGCATTATATTGATGATCTCGAGTTTTTACTTGGATTTAGATTGTTCGAAACTACCAAGAGATGGCGTTTGGTACATTCTACTGCGGTGGATTGTAGTAACATCTACTAGATGTGAGCTTTATCTGTTGAAGGTATACTCATTTACACTGCACTGATAATACCCAAAATAGAAAGGTCGAAACCGGTCTGCAGTTAACGATATCCTGAGATAGGTGACACTTTGCATCTTTCTTGGTGGTTTAGAACAATCACTGTATTTTTGTGCTAACTCTGTTAGACAAAAATACGACAAATTTTGTCATGTAATTCAGTGCTCGGAGTTTGGCATATAGCCAGGAGAATAGCTGTTTTGACCTAATTTGTTTAGTTCTTATTATATAAGGCATTTGCAGATGGGTTGGAGTATGAACTCCTTATTTCTGTACTTTGAATGTTACCCTCTGATAGTAAAATTTTACATTATATCGATGATCCCGAGTTTTTACTTCGATTTAAATTGTTCGAAACTACCAAGAGATGGCGTTTGGTACGTTCTACTAAATGTGAGCTTTATCTGTCGAAGGTATACTCATTTACACTGCACTGATGGGACTCAAAATAGAAAGGTCGAAACCGGTCTGCAGTTAACGATATCCTGAGATAGGTGACACTTTGCATCTTTCTTGGTGGTTTAGAACAATCACTGTATTTTTAGTGCTAACTCTGTTAGACAAAAATACGACAAATTTTGTCATGAAATTCAGTGTTCGGCGTTTGACATATAGCCAGGAGAATAGCTGTTTTGACCTAATTTGTTTAGTCCTTATTATATAAAGCATTTGCAGATGAGTTGGAGTATAAACTATTTATTTCTGTAGCATACAAATATGTTGAACTTCAAGCAGATAATCAAAATGACACCGTTAACTTTTAACATCTATATTGATGATAAAGAAAGAGATTAAAAGAATAACCGAAAGATTATATTGCAAACAGAACCAGAACGATGATATCAAAATAATACCTTCGAAATAATAACATCACTGCTCGAGAAGCAAGAAAAGGAGATGCCTCGCTCTACACTTGCACAGACTGAAAAAGCTTCTACCTCTTCATCAGTTTCATTACGAGAAGACTTAAAATATACTCTAGGTAGTAAAAATATGTGCATCACAAGACTAAAGTCAGATATTAATTTATTAGAGTCACGCATTGAAATGGAGATGGCTTTGCTTGAGTTTTGTGGAACAAGAGGTAAATACCTTGAATAATGAATAAATTGATATGACTATCAGTTGTGTTAAATCGATTCCGCCTACTAGTGTGTAAGTTGAACGGGCATTTTATGCAGCTAGTTCAACCAATAAGAAGCAATCTGAATGACGATTTCCTAAGGAAACATTTTCCTAAGGAAACAAACAGAAATAAAATATTTTTTCTTTTTTTCATTTGCGATTTTTTATTGAAAAATATATTACGTAACTTAGGCATGTTTTATTTATATTCCTACTTATGTTTAAGATGCTTTTTAAAATGTTATTCTATCCATGCGGCCGGGATCCAGCAGGACTACAAATTTTTATTCTGCAAATACCGGAACTGAAAATACGTAGCGGGATTGCAGTCTCTAATCCTGCATATGTCGATTTTTTTAATATATCAGGAACACATTACTTTAATTTTATTATATTCGAAAAATCTATTTCAGTACCTATCTAAAATCTCTGTTAATTTATTTATAACTTTAATTATATCCTAACAGTACATTTGCATGGAACTCTTTTAATCAGCACAAAAGACCTTGTTCCCTCACTGATTGCTAACACAAAAGTTCTGGCTTTTCGACAATGTAATTAATGAATTCCTATCCGAAATTAGTTTATTTTGAATTACCGAAGGGCCTTACCTTCAAATATAATCCGGCGGATGTAAATAAATTCAAGTTTAATCGTTTTACTCCTCCCCAGCTCTTCTCCCAGGAACATTCTTTTGAAATGATAACCAATCATCTCGGAGTATTTGACCTGGGAGACCTTGAGAAAATAATTTACGAGGAAATTTAAATAATAATTACAACACCTATATTAATAGTTTCCTGTTGAGCGTTAAACTAATTTTAATAGATTGAAATTTCCTTTGTCGCCGTTTGACTAGCAACAAATTGATGATAAATTGATTTCTCCTCCAGAAAGCAGGTCCTCTAAATTGGTTTTGTAGTACGCTCACTTTATAAAAAGATTTCCATACAGGCGGGGTCTCTTTGAGATTTCTGAGTATTTGTTTAGAAAGTGCTTTATTCCTTTGTAACAGAGGCTTTGTTTCTCCGTCAAGTATCCAATATTTTTCTAAAGATATGAAAATAGCATTCCATGTTCTGCTTTTACGTGTCTTACATTGTCTTCTTATTAATACTTCCATAAACTTATTTTAAATTATTAAATATATTGATAAAGGAAATAAAATACTTCACAATACTTCACCTGTTAAAGTGAAAATAAATTTTATGTAGTTATTGCTAGAAGACAATAGAACAAAACCCGAATAACTTTCGCAGTGAAAGTATACCATAATCAACATAAAATCAACACAAAAGAGTTGAGTAACCATAAATTATATTAGAGATTCAGTGTATCCATTTAAATGAAAGGTGTATTGTCATTAAACATTATTTATTGAACATTGAAAACCAGTAAATACCAGTCGATACCAAATAACTGATGAGATGGCCAATAAACAACTCATTTTAAACATTAGTTGGAGATTCATAACAATAAATAGTACTTTAACAAGATATAATTTATTAAGTCAAATACTAAATAAGGATTAATTGTATACTTTCTTTTTTTCGCTCATACCTAAGCAACAGTATTTTAAATATCCAGTATCGTAGTTCTACATTATGTGAAGTATTTTTACTGTATTGGGAGTTCCCCGAGGATTAATTCCAAGTCTAAATGCAAGACTCGAATGTCAGACGTTGTAGTAATCTGTCAGACAAGCGCAGCGCATACACGTGCCATACAGCTGATCAACGCGAACTGGCTTTCACTGCTACACGAACTTTTTCCACGTTTTTGGGAATTCTTACCGTTTGATGTAGTCCCGGAGGTCCCAACGATCCAGTTGTATGGGGGTTATTCACCCACTTCAAAATCGTGTTCCGAGTAGAGATACAACCGTGCTTTCCAACATTGAAATGATTTCGGAACCTACGTGGCAAATCAGTAAAAGAACAACCGATCTTAATGAACGTGTCGTAAACAAAAACACGGTGTTCGAGTGTCCACGGCTTCGTAGCGACTGAAACGGCATCTCCTCACCTTCATACACCAACCACTCCGAACACATTAGCCTCCCTCTCCGAAATGGTATACTCATTTAAAGAATGTTGTACATCTCTGCCGGACCCTGTACTTATAGAACGCACAATATAAAACAATACATAATAGTAGGAGAGCCAGTGACATTTTTCGGTGATGATTTAGTTAAGGCCTATTTTTTGAGAGGATGTTGAGGGGGGCATAACTAAGTGTCATCCGCGAGGATTAACTCTGATTGCAGTCACAGAGGGAGGCAGAACGCCCCCAACGTATAAAAAACTACATCTTTTTATTATTTAGTTAAGGCTGAAATTTTCTCCAGTAGTCCTCTGGTAGTCCACAATCATAATATTTGCAGAAATATTGGACAGTCATAAGGGGGTGGCAAATCACCCCCAACATGTTGTGTGAGCGATGAACTTTTTACTATCTAGTTTCATCTTTTAGTATGTTGTTGTGACAACTATTTTAAGTGTAAATGTCAATTTGCAGAACAAAATGGCGGCATTAACACCCTGGCAGAACGATTTGAATTTGTAACATTTTTTTACTTTCAGCCGCAAATATCTTTGGAACTATGCTAGATGCGAGAGTATGACTCAAAAGACTAGATATAGTTGCGAGTTGAAATTACGATGTATTTTGAGATATTTTTTATTTATTTCGTGCATTTCCTGTCTTGGAACATTTTTGATATGATCGAAAAAAGATATTAATAATTTAACATACATTTACAATGTTTTTTATCTATCGAGATCGTGGTACTTCAATAATTTCGATTTTTATTTAAATTTTTCATAATTTTTTTCATGGCAATCGGGTTATTTAAATTATTATAGTAATACAATTGCAATAATATTCATCATATTTTGGGGTTCTCAATCGGCACTGCTTATATTTTTTTTGAAATCAGTATCATTATGAAAATCGGATAACACAATCGGAACGAGAAAAAATGTTTCGAGTTCGAGAACGCAACAATAGAAGCATCTGACAAAAAATCATTGAACTTTCTTTCAATGGGTACAGAAATATATAATAAATCGGATGATTCAAAAATAATCGGAAAGAATTTGGCTAAGGAGATTTGTCCTTAATTTTTCATCGCATGATTGCGTTGAAAATGTATAATGGTATAGGGATCAATTTCAATGGCATTTTTTGACGTTTCTCAACTTGTAGGAATAAAAAAACATGGTTTTAGGGAAATATTAATTAGTACATCTCCAACGGTTTGTCGGCAATGGAAATAAAGTTCTTTATTTTTAGTACATCTCGGAAACTAAAGGAGATATATGAAAATATCAAGAGACTATTTTTGTAGAGAATTGAATTTACTACAAAAAGTCTTTTGAGTCGTATTCTCGCATCTAGCATAGTTCCACAGATATTTGCGGCTGAAAGAAAATAATGTTTACAAATTCAAATCGTTCTGCCAGGGTGTTAGTGCCGCCATTCTTGTCTGCAAATTGGCCTTTACACTTAAAATAGTTGTCACAACAACATACTAACAGATGAAGCTTAACTAAATTGTAAAAAGTTCATCGCTCACCACGACATGTTGGGGGTGATCTGCCACCCCCTTATGACTGGCCAATCGTTCTGAAAATATTATATCGATGATTGTGGGCTATCAGAGGACTACTGGAGAAAACTTCAGCCTTAACTAAAGAATAAAAAGATGCAGTTTTCTACACGTTGGGGGCGTTCTGCCTCCCTCTGTGACTGCAATTAGGGTTAAACCTCGCGGATGACACTTAGTTATGCCCCCATCAACATCCTCTGAAAAAATAGGCCTTAACTAAGTCATCACCGAAAAATGTCACTGGCTCTTAGATTATAAGTAATTTTATATAAGTACAGGTAATAGTTACATCTGTATTATTTCCACATGTTCCTTACATGTGGAAGGCCACGGAGCCGTTGTGTAAGGGAAGATCAATCCAAATTTCATTTCGTATAATCTCTAGTAGCTTTTCAGCTATACTCTAATCGCAATCTAGAAGTTCGGTATTAGGGAATCGGACTAATACGCGATAGAGAAGATTCCACCGTGAACGTATATCTTAGATAATAACCCAGAACCGCTAAGTACATAGAGCGAATAAAGCGGTAAGTTGCAAATGACCGAAATTACATCGAACGAGCGCCAAATGCCAGTCGTGAATCCCCATACGGAATTTAATAGAATGGACGGCATCGCGGAGGAGGATATTGAAAAAACATTTAAGTAAATCGCGTTAGATTTTTCAGCCTGTCGCAGGATATTTATTTAGGATTATTTGTTTTTGCCGTAGTGCGCGGCAAATTGCGTTATTGATTTAATGTTAGGCTAGGTTAGTAGGACATTCCTCTTCTTGACGCTCCCTCCTTTATAGCGTGTCCCAAAACGGATTACAGGCAAGTCGGATTCACACGCGATCCGCCCGAGGATGCTGAGCTCCAGCGCGAATATTAAATGTGTAAGAACTTACGGTTTGTCATAATTTCATGCAACCCGTGATCGAGTATCCTCTTGTCATCGCCTAAAATTAATTTTCGAAATTGGTTTCCTGGAGACAGACATTCTGAGATTCTTTATTTGGCTGCTTTTTTAAACTGACTAGAGGAGATTATTCTGTTAAATTTGTAATATATTACACATATTAATAGAATTATCAATCGTACTTATTATAATATTACTCACATTTCTAGAAGAATACAGTTCTCTGCAGGGGCGTAGCGCGAGAAAGGAATCTAGGGATGTGATAAAAATTTTATAAGGGGAAGAGGTATAGCCAGACGTATGGTAGGCCATATGAAAATGGTAAAAATAAAAAAAAATACATTAACCTAAAATGATTATGCCAAGGTATATATTCTAATTTTTAAAATGAAAATCAATTATTCGGGTTTTGTTTGTCCACCGAAAACATCTATCACTGTTTCTTCAAATGTTGGAGACGATTTCATATCTTCTAACAAGGCACTTCAAATATTTATTAATGCTAAAGCTGAAAGTTTTTCCTGCTTTGGAGAATTTCACAGATAAGTCTTTATTCTCTTTAAACATGAAAATGATCTTTCCGCGGAATTGCTTATGGCAGGAATAGTCAAAATTAAATGACACAATTTTGATGACTCCAGGAAAACAGAAGATAATTGAAGGGACATAATGTATTGGTGAAGCTCAAACACAGTGCTCTTTTTCATATGGGAATCACTATAAATCGCTGAAAGTTCACTTTTTAAACGATTTGCGTCAAAGAATGTGCCATATGTATCTACTCAAGAAGAAAAAAGTTCGTCAGGAAAACGTTTCACGAATGAAGTAAATTGTGTGGAATCTGGATTTAAGAATTTCAGTTTATAAATTTCACTAAACCGTTCACTAATGTTCAAAGTAATAACGACCAAAATTTCATAAAGCAATCGTGCTTTTCGTAGGTGCTTTTCTTATTTTCTTCAGGAATTAAATCCAAACACATTCTTTTACTTGGTGGTTGATTTTCTAACACAAATCTGTCCATACGGTCCCAAAGGTCACTAAACTCGTTTTTCATTTTTTGAATATGTGATTTGAAATCAGCGATCTTTTTATTACAGTAACTAATATCTGATATTTTTGTCTGTAGAAATTTAAACAGGCTCTTGGAATGTGGGAATATTGCAGAAACCACTGCTAAGAAAAAATTAAAATCAAATTCGCGCAATAAATTTGAAAACGGCCTCTAGCACAAGTAACGGTTTCTCGATCCCATTCCTCATTTTCATTTTTCATAATTACCTGAAACAGCGCTTCAAAATCTTCCATATGTTATGGCGATAGTCGCCAAGATGCGTTCACATAATCGCATAACTGAGTCCGTAAATAATGACAACACCCACTCGAGGTTCCACTGTTGACTGCGTAAAATCACTGACCTTTTCGCCCATCTACCGCGTAGCTTGTATGTAACGTGGACCATCGCATTTCAGCATTGGGCGGGAGTCCAGTAATTTCGGACGCCTTCACGGCCGATTTGAAATAAAACAGTTGATGGTAGTGTTTAAAATAAATAATGTATGTTCGCAGTCGGTTTAAAATAATTAAAAAATTGTAATCATTGAATAAATCGATTGAACTTTTAAATAACACTAATCTGCCAATTTTTAAGGGATGCGACGCATCGCTCCCATCCATGCCCCTGGCACAGCTTACTTACTTACAGTATTGAGTAAGCTGTGCCCCTGGTTCTCTGTATAGTTCATGGTGATGGTGTACAAGCCCAGGCTCATAATAGTTCAGCCAGGCGTAATTTTACAACTAATATATTTAAATAAAAGTAATAGCACTTTCAAAACCATTTTATTAATGAAAAATATTGGTAACAGAATCAAAGTATAAACTTTTAACTTAAATACGATAAAATATTACTACGTTATGTCATTGACATGTTTGTTAGTAAAAAATAAAAAACATTAAATTTTGATTTATTTGCCTTTGATGATGAGATTTATTAACCTTTACAATGGCTTCTTTGGCAAGAAAATCTCATAGTTGCTTAAGCATCTACTATTTCCTGGTTGTAAGGAACCATGCATGTCACGTGTTTGTATTGCATTACGCTCTAGAGTTCAATCTCGTGCAAGTATTATTTGAAAATGCATCTTTAAATTAACATCACTTTGGAAATTTTCCTCTATTGGCACTCATATAACACTGACTTTATTCCACTATAAAAGGTATAAATATATAATTCTTCATAAAAAGCTCACTATGATTATTTTTAGAATTATTCTTCACCTCTGAACAAACAACCACATTCTGAAAGCCTCTAGTCGCTTAATGATATTTACTGTAAGTATTTTCAACAACTGCATATACGCTTGAGGATGCAGAGGCATTTTAGCTTCGGGTTTACAATAAGGCATGTCTGAAGGTGCAGATGTAAAGACATAATAGTGAAAATTTACACATATAAATTTTCGCACACCAACATCTTGGCAAAAATGGTCATTCAGCCTATGTTTCTGTGGTTCTCATTTCCCTCAATTCCGAGCGGTCTGTGTTTCTTTCACTTTCACAATCTAATTGTAAAATTATAATATCTAAAGTAATTATAAGATTCTTTTTTTCCATCAGTTTCATAATTTCGTTTTTCAAGAATTTTATTCAACTTTTTTTATTTCATACATTATCATTTTCAAGTTAATGCGATGGTACTTATTTATTTTAAACCTTTCCTCAGCATTCGTATATATTTATCTGCAATAGAATATGCAAGGCAAAATGCATATATGTAACTGAATATACTCCAGAGACACGTATCGTGGAGCACTTCGAGTCGCTTCTCGAAGTCTACCGACCGTCCCCTATCACGATGAATTACCCCACCTATAAAATATTCTTATACATATGCGATTCCACTGTGGAGAGATTCAAGTTTGCAATTGTATAGGGAATATTATTCTAGTAGAAAGTATTCTAGAGTTTCCATGGACTTCACAATAGAGTTGAAATTTTAAATTAATGAGGAAATGAATATATGTTTCTGATAATTAGTGTGGTATAAATTACTGTACTATTAAATTAAATTTCATGAAAATTGAACAATAAATCTAAAGAGTTGTTACTGTGTCTTGTCTTGTCTTGTTACTGCCTTATAATTTGTTATTAATATTCAAAGTGAAAGTATAGCTTTAGTAAAAGTAACAAATGTATTTTACTTAGAGATTGAAAATAACACTTAAACTTTTATATAATGTCATTCGTATAACTTGTTGCTGATGAAGGGGACGATCTGTCATACGTCCCATTGCGAAAATAATTTTGGTATACAAATAAATTACTCTTTAACATTTCTAAATAAAAAGATCTAAGTTCGCACCGTAGACAGATTGAGGTACGTAGAAAAAAGTCTACTCTACAAATGAGAAAGTTTCCTAGAAAAAGACAAAACTTGATGAGAAAAACTAATTCATATTTCAGTATGTAATTTAATATGTTGTGTGAAAATATCGTACTTATATTAAATATATTAGAAACACTGAGAATGTGCAAAACAAATACCTAGAGGAATTTTAGAGCCAGAATAGCCGAAAAAGGGCACTATATAATAATTTATACAGGAAAGACTGAAGCATGTACTAGGATATTCAATGTACTAGATTTACAGTTGATAATTAAGGGGTGATATAATGTGATTTTTTGAATGTTGGCCGTTAACACCTATCTCACTTTTCGCATCTTCCAAATTATTCACACTTTTCATTACTTTTCAGATACTTCACAGGTTTCACGTTTTATGTCCTTGACACTTCTACACTTCTGATTTACAAATTAATTATATGTATATTAACTTTACACTACCTATTTAATTTTATCCATCTGCAGCGGCGGCTTATGACAAAAACTTTGGGGGGTTCATAAAGTTTTTCGTTCATATACGTATAAAATATTCATATTTTAAAATGATAAATATACTTAATTTTGTTTTTGTTGGTGATGTTTACTTACCATTTTGCACGATATTTGTTGCATGTATATCTAACAAAAACACGGGTGTAGAGTATAGTAAAGTATTTAGTTTATATTAATTTGATAATAACCAATATGTTAGTTTTATAGAACAAACACAAATTAAACACAATGTTTAATTAGAAAATCCATTCCCCTTTCTTTGAATTTTGCTAATTTATTGATAACTAAGTTATTAAAATCGGGAATCTCTTGCATCAATTATTTTTCTATTGACAGCATGGCGAACGCAAACAATCGATCTTCATTCGTAGTATTTCTTCTTCTTCTTCTAAAGTAGGTCTATGGCCTGTTCCTCCGATGAATATCATCGGTACTATGAGCTGGATCTGTTTTTACAGAGGGTAGGCAGCTAATTTGACCCTCTAACCCTCCTCGTTCTTCCGGGCTTGGGACCGGCAAAGTACTACTGGGCTATTCAATCCACCCAGCAGTACTACAGGCTGAAACGGCAACGGTTGCGGTGTTTTCAAGCGGTAAACCATCCAAGCCATCCATATCGGTGATCGGACGAGGATCGATGTTCAACATGGGATGGCCGTTGCTCTCTTCATTCGTAGTGTTTCTTAAAAATGTTTGAATTCATTTTAATGTCGAAAAGTTTCTTTCTGCTCCTGCAGTGGATATCGGAATTATTACTATAATTTGGAGCAGATCATAGGTTGCTGAAAAAACTTTCTGTGGATTATTTTCGATAATGAATTTCAGGCAGTGTACAGCTCCAGATAGATAGATGGGATAGAAAAGGAGCGATTTTTAGCACCAATTAGCTGGACAGAGAGGTACATAGAAAAGCATGCCTTTATTGACAGCACATTCGACTAAGCCATAGACCAATTGAAATAGGTACGTTGCCGGCTGTTGCGTGATATCATTAAGAGAAATCTGCAATTCTGGGGATTGTGCTTTATTATCACTTAAAAAATGGAAAGGAACATATTAGTGAGATATTAATTAAGTAATTAGTTTATAAATGAATGAATAGGAAATAAATCATGATTTGGTGTGATTTTTTATTTTCTTCGTTTTCTTTTTCTTTAGGAGGACACGTGTTCATGTGCTCTTACATAGGAGTCGCCACTGTCCACCTGGTATAAAAGTTGTGTTGTATTTTAAATGTAATCGTTAAATGTTAATAAATAACCATAATTTATAGTTTCGCCTAAGTCCTGAATAATTTCATATCTTACTTCTTTCTTATCTTTTAATCTTATCTTAAATAATGTTTCTATGAATAATGTTTTATATAGAGCCTACTTGAGTTTAAAACTACATTATACCTTTCTTTGTATGCACCATTAATATTAAAACAAAACTATCGATAGGTTTTTAACATAAAGCTACATATTGCTTGATTCTATAGAAAGACTTTCTTATAAAATTTCCAAACTTATTTGTCTTGATAAAAAGTAGACAAAAAAATCATATTTTAGAAACAGATAATTAGAAACATTTTCAAATTATGCGTTTTACTCTAATTCAGTTTAAGAATTTTAAAGGGACAACTATATCTCCAAGTCTGTTAACAGGGGAGGGATGGAATTTATACTATGGAATATGATAGTATAATTTTAGAATAAAAAAGTTGGCGTGTTTTACTTAAAACTAACAAACTACATAGAAACTTCATTCATGAATTATATACGTACCATAGTGTATAATCAATCGCTTCAATATCTATTATACAAAAGTATTCAGAACATTGAGTATTTATCGGAATGTTAGCTAGGTATTGTTGCATATTTGATATTGCTCAGGGTAAGTTACGTTGACCTCTGAATGACAGCATTTTAAATATTAAAGGCAATTGCTATGCTGGGCTAAACGAGAATAGGTCAGATATACGAGTACATGAAGTGTTAGTAATTTTCTAGAGCGCTCTACATGACAGCAGAGAACAGCAATATTAACACAATTGGACCGTAATTTTCTTGTTTTAAAAGGCAGTTGGGAAATATAATAGCAATTATCTCTCTTCTGAGAAGGCATTGTAAGCGCTAAATATTGAATGTTCATGATATCTTCATAGAAAGATCATCAATTTAACCCATTTGTGTCCACAACGTAAATTTTTTTTGAATATTAAGACTGTTTTGTTTACTGCTACAAATATGTAGTTAAATCCATAATTTAGTATTAAATTACTCTTTTACTTGTACGGGATCGTAGTGGCGTTAAAATACCAAAACATATTAAACACATACGAGTATATTAGAAAAAAAAATACACTACAGTGAATACACATACAATTTGCACAACTAATTTGTATGGAATTTTATAAAACAGAAAACAGTTTCTCTCTATACATAGAGTCACGTTACATTTTGTAGCACCACCGCGCTTGTAAATGACATGCGACATCTCAATTGTTTATCTATTTTTGTAGGAAAATGTTTTCTACCATCAGTAACTACACTTCGTGGAACACTACCTACCTAGAACGAAGTTGCGTTATTAAAATTTGTAAGGTAATGCCTTGAACTATTTCGCAAAAGAATTAACAATAGATAACTTTATCAATAGATAACTTTTCGTGGAAAATACCCCACTGCAAAAAATTTTTATTCAGTTTATTCATGAGTGGTCTCACTTTCAACATTTTATCAGACTAATCTAATTCTGCATTATTAGTGAGATGGAAATAAGATTTCATTTCATAGTAACGATTTCTACTCATTATGTTAGCAATAAGTATAATCCCTACATCGTAATCTAAGGTCAAGTATAGTCTTTCTGTTAGTAATTGATGATATCCGCTAAATAATAAAATTCCAATGAATATCTTCATTGCTTCATCAGTTACTATAAAAGAGTGGTTATCTTTTTCTGCGATTTTTTTCTTAGACTAAATGTTTTATTATTTCTCTATCGAACAATGTTTCAGGGATTTCTACAGAATTCATTCCTGCCAACTCAGTCTTCATTTACATTTCCCTCGCTACGTAACCGTCCTGTGCAGTCATGATAATGTCTGTAAATGTAATGTTAGCAGCTTGTATATTGTCGTCATCGAAATGTTCTAAATCTGTTTGACAATCGGGTTCGAGTGGGATAATAACAATATCAATATTTCGATTTTCTTCAATGTCTTCTATCGTATATTCAGGATGTTTGTATCTCCATTGCCATAAAACATACTAGAAGAAATAGGTTTTGCCTCCATAATAATGTTTTCTAAAATATATATTTTAGAATATGAGGGCACCAATTATTTGCGGTTTATTCACATAGACCTGCGATTTAAGATAGCCTCAAAGGAAGAAGTCTAAAGGCGTTGAATCGTACGATCTTCGGTGGCCAGTTTACGTCGCTGCGCGAGATAACTATGCCCTGGAATCGCTCATGCAGAATGTCCATCGTGGCATACGCTGTGTGGTACGCAGCGTCGTTCTGTTGGAACCACATGTCGTCAGCATCCATATCATCCAGTTTAAACCACAAAAAGTTGCTAATCATCAATCTGTAGCGCTCGTCATTGACGGTTATGGCAATGCCAGTTTGGTTTTGGAAGAAGTACGGACCGATGATTTCGCCAGACCAAAATCTGCACTAAACAGTGACTTTCTCAGAATGCATTTGATGCTGGTGTATCTCATATGAATTGATATCGTTCCAAATCTGACAATTCTGCTTGTTTATATATCCGTTCATCTAAAAATGGGTCTCGTCCCTAAAGATGATTTTGTTGGCAAAATTTCGGTCAACTTCCAGCGGTTCCAGAGCCCAATCAGTGAACACGCGGCATTGCCTATGGTCGTTTGTTTACCTTAAGTTTCTGGGTCAGTTCGATTTTATACAGGTGCAGACCCAAGTCTCGACGCAAAATGCGCCAAGTTTAAGTTGCAGAGAAGACAAGTTTTTGTGAATGACCAGAAATTGACTGCCTTGGGATTTCCTGTACACTCTCACGCACAGCAGCGATGTTTTCAGCGGACCTTGCGTTTCGGTGACGTACGGGTGCTAGCTCATTATTCATTATACCGGTTGACTCGAATTTGACAACTAAACGTCGAATAGTCGACTCAGCGGGACGGTTGTGGAGAGGATAAAAATCATGTAATGAGTGGAGCGTTTCTCAAACGGAGCACTGAATTTAAAAATAAAATTTGATGATTTGCACACTTTGTTGAACGCTATAACCTTCCATGGTGATTTACACTACTGAAAAATTCACAACAAATTTTGCAAATGTTGCTTTAGCAACATGGCCGCTATAACCTAATAAATTTTGAAAGTCCCTATTCAAAGGCCCTTTATAATGGAATGACTTAAAGTTACGACTAAGTATTGCCGTTAAAAATTTATTAGTTTTCAATATTAAAGTGAGAACTTTACCTGTTTTGAGGATGTTACGTATTTAATCAAGAAAGTAATTTTGAATAAATCAGTACTTGAAATACTATATTTATGACATTCAAATACTAAAATGGCTTTTAAAGAGAAATATATCATAGACATTTTATTTCGTACTCCCCGAAAGAAAAACTCATCTACTTTATTTGGTGTGAAATATTCATTCTATATTGATGACAGTTTCATTAAATAAATGGGAAACTGACATATTTTCCAGTAACGTTACAAGTACCTAGCCTTATAAATAAAGTACATTTATTCATAGGACTACACATTTTGTAAATGCCACAGAAGTCACTCGCGGATGACGGAATCACTAATGAATACCGCTCATCTTTGTGCAAAGTTGCATGACGTTCGCGGGCCTGTCTTGGGATATCACGAGATCTCCAACAGGAGGGAATACATAAAACTATTAAGATCATGTCGTAATGCCCAGCCCTGCGGTTAACATTTGATTAGTTTTGATTTTGTACTCTATCACGCAACTCTAAAAGCGGAATTAATGTCAGCGGCATTTTATTAAATTATGGAAAATTTGTGCTGGCCCCTTGATTTGTTTCAACGTATTACGAGTCCCGATGACGCAAAATCGATATCGTTTTATTAGTAATTTATATTCTTATGGTTATTGCCGAAGTTCCCTGAATATAGACGTTTAATTACCAGAACGATTCTGAACGTAGATTTATTGGTCTTGTATACGAGGTGACACGGGTAGTCCCTTTAGTTTACAGAGGTTTTACATTTAGTGAAGAAAGTTAGTCAAAGTAAAATTGATAGTATTATAGAAATTGCGAAACAAACCCAATATGCATAACCCCATTTGTAGAGGAAATGCAAATTAATTACTCCAAGAAGCTTGATTGGACCCATGCATAGTTCACTCTTACAAACAGTCTCTGTTTTATAAGCAGCATAATAAAACCATTCTTCCCCAATTTTGTAAATCTTTACATAGACAAAAACATCGTAAAAGAAGGTAAACATGTTCTTTGATCCTACTATTGGACTTGAAGGATGAAATCTAAGTCTATACTACCTCCTCCTAGGAACCACTATTTCGGTTATATTAAAAAAAAAAACACTTCTTTTAGCTCATAACCCTAGGTGGGTTTTGGATTGCTCTACTATGTTCCTCCATCTGATTCTATCTACCGCTATTCTCCTCCAGTTTCCTAATCTTAGGGCTTTTAGGTCTTTCTCCACATCGTCTATCCACCTTTTCTTAGATCACCCTTTTGGTCTTGTGTTTTGAGGTTTCTATTCAAGGATTCTCTTCACAATTCTCTCGCCCTCCATCCTGTATACATGTCCTAACCACGTTATCCTTTGACTTTTTATGCATCTTACTATATCCTCTCCTTTTATAAGTGCATCAATTACGTGATTCATTCTTATTCTCCACATACCGTTTTCTTGCACTGGGCCGTATACTCTTCTAATGATCTTTCTCTCAAATATTCTTAATTAAAAAAAACCACACAAGATACTAATCTGAACAACAAAAAGGCATAAAAATAGACTTTGATACGGAGCCACCTAACTGGGTGGATGCATAAAAATACCTTCCTGCAGAGAGAGTGGGGATTTCACCCTCCTGATTGCAGGTTGTCATTTAGAGTAATAATTTTTCTTATACATACACTACACAGGTAGAATACATATACTTACTACACATAGAAGCTACCAGGTTTTTTATGATTTTCGAATCTTCTGAAATGGTATCCACTGAAATAGAAATTTCATACCTCAACAATAATACACCATACAATTTTTGAATATTTAAAAAACATATATCCATGCATACTGTTATCCGTTACTTGTCGGTGTTCTTTAGTGTATAGAATCCATACCTACTTTGGAATGTAACAACTATAGCAGTACTATTTACAATATCTAGAAATACATCGGAACATAATTATATCGTTCACAGCACAAGCTTGTCAAGAACAGGAAAAAGGGTGATATTCACTGCGCACCTCGTGGGCGGTCCGATATCGCCGTTTTGAGACTTGTTCTTATTCCTGACAGGCTATAAATGGGGGCCTATTATAATTACAAATAAAGATAATATCGTTCGAATGATCGTCTGTTATACTTTGATGAACGTTAGCGTTAGGTAGAACGTTATGTCTACTCCGAACGAAATCTACCAACACATTGAGGTTTGACGTTTGCTACGGACTCAGTTTGTTCAAATTCTGAACAAAACTCCAAATTTTTCGCTTAAAACGTCCACTTTGAATATCAAAACATTTACGCAAAGCACAGAATGCTTTTCATTTATAGCCCATTTCAATAATGGCCTAGATCATTTTAATGCGCTTTTCTATCGTATATACTGCCATAACTAATATTATTTGTTTCTAGGTTACAAAATTTAGTTAGATATCCGTAGATAATTTGACTTTTTGAATATATTTATGTATGTTACATGTAAACTCTACTTGAATCATGTTTTATTTGTATTTAAAACATTTTTTCATAGATTAACAAAACTGTACAGAATGTCACCTATAAAAGAAATAACAAGAAAGCTTAATAACTGTAATTTACAGAAAATACTAATTATTTTTCATTTAAATTTTTTTGGAAACATAAACGTAACCAGTATAATTACAATTTATTCGACAAAAACCTAAATTCATCAAAATTTAAGGAAATCTTGACAGAAAACACTGATGGAAACTATTGTACACCGTGAATTAAAATAACAACACTCATCACAAAAACATTTAGCCAACTATAGAAACATATTTTCTAAATTATCTTCGTCTAATATGCTTACTAAAAGGTGGTCCAACCAAAACGCACGATGTTAATTGTAAATAAAACAAAAAGTTTTCAGAGAATTATCTTAATATTCTTTATTATGATAGAAAGATCTATGGCAATTATGTGTGATACAAAATATCGGCCAAATTCTCGCCACGGCTTCGGTGGCATACCTCTATCCGTTGGTCCATATTTTCAATGACTCTGAGACATAATTGAGGTTCAATGTCGTTAATGTGCCGAATTATCTCATCCTTTAGCTCTTGAATTGTCCTCGGCTTATTGACGTACACCTTTTCTTTTAAATATCTCCAAAGAAAGAAGTCAAACGGTGTCAAATCACATGATCGTGGCGGCCAATTAGCATCGCCACGACGTGAGATAACACGGCCATTAAATTTCTCGCGCAAAAGTGCCATTGTTTCGCTGGCTGTGTGGCAAGTGGCACCATCCTGTTGGAACCACATATCGTCCAGGTCTATATCCTCAATTTCTGGCCACAAGAAGTCCGTTATCATCTCGCAATAGCGAACACCATTCACGGTAACTGCTTGGCCGACCTCATTTTCGAAGAAGTACGGCCCGATGATGCCGCCAGCCCATAAACCGCACCAAACAGTCACTCTTTGTGGATGCATCGGCTTTTCAACAATCACTCGTGGATTCTCATTTGACCAAATGCGGCAATTCTGCTTGTTAACGAATCCACTGAGGTGAAAGTGTGCCTCGTCGCTGAAGATGATTTTCTTTGTAAAGTCACCATTCACTTCTGTCTGTTCAACCAACCATTCGGCGTATTGACGACGCTTGAAATGGTCAGTAGGCTTCAGCTCTTGAGTCAATTGAACCTTGTAAGCGTGTAAATTCAAATATTTATTCAAAATTCGCATCAGTGATGTTCGTGAGATGTTCAATTGTTGGGCACGACGATGAGTCGAGGTTGACGGCTCTTCTGCTACACTATCGCGAATAACAGCAATGTTTTCCGCAGAACGAACTGGGCGAGCATGCACAGGTGTTTTCATATTTCCTACAGACCCGGTTTGCTGAAATTTCCGCACAATTCTCCCGATTGTGGACACATTTGGTCGATTATGCTGACCAAAAAAGTCACGAAGTGCACGAAATGCATTTTGATTTGAACGCCCATTTTCGTAAAAGGCTTCAACAATCTTAACGCGCTGCTCAATTGTGTACCTCTCCATGGTTGAATTTTTCATACACTGAAACAAAGAAATGTCAAATTAAGTTGGGCAAAAACTTGACGTTAAGGTGTGACTCACAATTGACATCGTGCATTATGGTTGGACCACCCTTTATATATATTGCAGATTATAGTAAATAATGTTAGAAAGAGAAAGGACTATTATAAGGACAAACTATCTAATAGTCAATACAAGAAAAAATTTCTAGTTCCTTATAGGCATATATTTCATATTCATATATTTTTACATTTACGTATATTCATGTACTTTAGTATTGAATTATAGTAGTGACTTTCGAAATATCTATCCCCGCATTTTGAATTTAATTCATTAGAATATGTAGTTCGAATAAGCCGAAAACTGTTTTCTGTTATTCAAATTGTTATAGATGTTAAACATTTTAGTGAACGGTGATTTGTAGTTGAAAAATTATTGTAAGACTATGTCGAAGCGTTGTCTAGGGAATGTAGATATACCTAGCAAGCTAGTCTAGTATAGTTGATATTTTCAAAATTTCTTAATTGGGACAATAGGCCTCCATGTAACCCGGACATAATTCGTAATTCAGTTTTTGGTAATATTAATCTATTCTTAGTTACAATTAGTTAGTTACAATTAATTACAATTACATTGGATTGAGGTACATACTGTGTATATCAGGATCGTACTTAATCGTTTAATTGATGTATTAGAAATGTATAACAGAAATACATGGATCACTGAAGTTAGTTAGAGAGTGCCCTCCATGTGCATTTAAGTAGGATACGATTCGCATCGAAACGCCGAACAAAATTAAAAATAATTTTTTATAAGGTTTAAGATGTAAGTTTTTCTTCTACGAAAGCTGAAACATACGGAAACTAGTATTATAGAAAAAGTTATACCTATAAACAGTGGACAAGCACATCCATATGTAACAGAGAGGCCAAATTTTTAATGACACTCGACCCAAGCATGTAAAATATTTAGTTTTGTATATATTTATATAAGACATACAGCTATATATAAAAAAATCGTCACAATAAACTAAAACTACTACTACAGCAATAGTCATTAAAAAAATAGAAACATTTGTCAGCAAGAAATGATTTAGGTCTTCTTTAAATCTAGTAATTGCTAAATCAGTTTCAGCTTTTTGGATAATTTGTTAAGTATTAACAAATTTAACTATTCATTTCATCGCTATTTGCACTCTCTTATCTTGCCGATAAACTGAACAAAATACCTGAGCCTAGCCATAAAAACAAGCCACGGCATGAAATAAGAGCCGTTTGGAATTTTTTATTTGGCAAATAGCGATGAAATAAACTATACATTATGGTTCATATAGTTGGAAGAATAAGAGCTAACTGTATATTTGCAAAAAGGTATATGAAGATCATTTTTACATCTTCTATTAATAACATATAGTGTAGTGTAGTACATTGTGACACCCAGTCCGATTCAGTCTATCAATCCGAATCACAGGAATTGTAATATAACAAATCCATCACAATGTCATTTTCTAAATAACTACGTGGAGTGTTAATAGGACTGGAGCTACTTGATCCATGCCGAATTTATAATATTTGAAATATGCTGTGTTGTAATATTACATCGATATACATGTAGCAGTTTTAGTTATTCTTTACAATCTAGTCATATAGATACTAATATCTATATTTACCTAATGTAAATAATGTACCTTTGAGTCCCGGTACCTAAGTACCGAGACTCAAAATTAGAAAAAATCTGAACTATATAATAAATAAAGAACTAAATAACTAAATCACAAACACAGAGTATGTCTGTTAGTTTTAATTAGTAATATTCCTAGAGAGGGTTGTTGGATAATTAACGGAAAAGACAACTTTGTATGTTCCTATTCCTGCATATGGAATTATTGAGTATTTATTTATGCCCCTAATTCAAAATAACCGGGTTTGAATTTAAACAATGTACCCGCACATTCAACGCTACTGATTAATCCTAAATTAATTTTATGTCCGTTGGTTGGAATACTCGAATACACGTAATTTTAATTTTTGTAATTATTGATAAAATATACGATGTTTACAAATGCCATATATGCTAAATATAGCTGGTAATGATTTAATAATGGTTTTATTTGCGATCTTTACCGGCACAAATAAATTAATTAGAGCACACTGTCAAACTATGTTATTATGGTAGTATATTTAGGTACAAGTTTGTATTCATTATGTGTCTACGTATGATATACTATAAATATAAAAATTAAATACAAACATATTAAAGTGAATATATTGAATATGAAGTCATATAAATACATTATTAACTATAACGTTAGCTATTGAATTCACTCAAGGTGTCTGCTTCTTAAATATAAATGGTTTTTGGGTAGTCGTACCAGAATAGTGCAAATAGAGGTGGCAGATATTATCACAGTCACTACAGATATACAGAGATAGCCCGAAGACAAATAATGAACAAAACAAGCAGAATGTACATTACTGGTAAATATTGTACACACAAAAAATAAAACCCACCACAGGTAGGATTCGACATTTGTCCCGGATCGGAACCGAACGACATACAGCTGTTTCGAACTTGTTAGTTCTCATCAGTGCCGCATACGGTACGCCGATTCAGGACAAATGCTGAATGAACTTTATGGCCTATACATCTTTATCGATACGATCTCTGTCAGTAACTTATAAGTCGGAAATCGAGAAAGGAACCACCAAGCCGCCAAGCGGTTATCAAAGTAGTTCCCGAATAGCAAAGCTATTACATAATCGCTCTAGGAAACAACTACTCCTCGGGCTAAAGCCCCGCCAGGCATTGAATTATACCCAGAAGCGATCCTCGACCCCTTTCTCGTGTTTCTGCACGATCAGATAAGGTTTCAAAAAATAAAACCAGCCACAGGTAGGATTCGACATTTGTCCCCGATCGGAACCGAACGACATACAGCTGTTTCGAACTTGTTAGTTCTCATCAGTGCCGCATACGGTACGCCGATTCAGGACAAATGTCGAATGAACTTTATGGCCTATACATCTTTATCGATACGATCTCTGTCAGTAACTTATAAGTCGGAAATCGAGAAAGGAACCACCAAACCGCCAAGCGGTTATCAAAGTAGTTCCCGAATAGCAAAATAGGGGTCGAGGATCGCTTCTGGGTATAATTCAATGCCTGGTGGGGCTTTAGCCCGAGGAGTAGTTGTTTCCTAGAGCGATTATGTAATAGCTTTGCTATTCGGGAACTACTTTGATAACCGCTTGGCGGCTTGGTGGTTCCTTTCTCGATTTCCGACTTATAAGTTACTGATTGTACACACAAACAATATATTTGTGTGATGGATGAAGGAACATACATGGTGTGAAGGCACCAAGGAAGCCGATAGACTAGCTAGAAAGGCGCACAGCGGGACGCAATGGGCGATTCACTGCATATACCTTTTCCCCCAGTTATCCTCCTTTAAAAATTTCAATTTGGGTTATATTCTACGTATATTTTCATGCCGAATCGAATAGTGTATTCGATTCAGCATGAAAGTTTATGCGAACTCATTAATGAGTTCGCTTGGCGATAGGAGTCATGCGAAAGAAGGTAGAGCACGTAGAATAACCATCTTTGGGTTTATTTAGTTTCATATAAACTAATACTTGGGAAGTAGGATAAAAATCAAATATGATATTAGTGCATAAATATGTATCGAAGAAAAAAATATAAAAAATCTTAACCTAACAACTGATAAAACTTAATCAATGATATTAATAAACTAAGGTACTTTTATTAATTTCTTTCAATCATATTTGTTTATTTTAGAAATCCGGGGGTAATCCAAGTTGGTATTTCTCTAATTGGCATTGCTCTGTTGAAGAAGAAGTGATGTGAGTTAAACTAATTGAGAGCTGTATTTAGGACAAGCGTGTTTTCGTTTGAGGACATTAATTACGTCATATTTCTCATCAGCATTACATATTTTTTTCATTGCCTTCGACTCGTTTGAATAGTTCAGTACTTCCCTAACAATTTTGGCCTTAACACTATGACGTTCTTGTCTAAAATTCATTTTCGCGGCAAAAAGTGCTCCTTCCTTCTCAACTTTTCAACCCTACCCATTTGGTGATTCTCAAATAGTTCACAGAAAGAATTAGTAGAAGAGTAGTGTTGATTTCTTCATGAGACTGAAGAGTCCCTGAGAATACTGAAAATCTCTATTGAGCCAATAATACTCGTTCTACTATAGCCTTAACTATCGATTTTCAACGATTTACTAAGTGTTAATAAATATTACGACTACATTTAACAAGCTGTACGTTATCTATCGTTATGCAAAGATTTTACACCCCAAACTTATTACAGGATGAATAACAACTTCAGTCTAGTAATTCAACGAGATCTCTTGCCTTATCATACGACTTTACACGGATATTTTAATAATAAATTCTACTGAGTTTTCCTAGTTTTAACTAGAATGAACCGCATTAGAAGCTAACGTAGGTAGAAGGCAAAAAAGAAACAGAACCAAAAACTTCCTCAGTAATTTCCACTTGCTTGAAATTCGCAGCCACACCTCTGTCTGACTAGAAGTCAATAGTTGAAACTAATAAAGGAACACATTCACGAAATTTCAATTTTTCAATAAAGCTTTAATTAAAAACCCATAGGGCTGGTATAGGATCGAGTCTTGCAAATGTTCCGGCAAGTCGCCTGCTATTGAGTTGAATTGTTCGACGAATGCAAACAACAAACTTTCGGCAACTTTAACTCCTCTTTCATTGCATTAAACTGCACTAACAATATCGATTCGGCACAGCAAGTGCGCCGGTACTTTAGATGCAAGCGGTGCGGCATAACTTACGTCTAAGTGGCGAAGCGTGACATGAAAAAATAAAGGAGGGCGGTAACTTACACTACCCTGAATGTAATATGAAACAAATTATCCGGGTAATTATTTCATCACCTCGAGTATCTCTGTGTAAGGTGTCCCATAGATTTATGCTTATGTAAACGTAAAACGCGATGACAGTGGAGATAAACGTATAATAATAAGAAAAATAATTACAACTGATGTGTAGGTTCATCTATATACGAGCCCAGGTTTATAATTGTTCGACCAGGCATAATTTTACAACTAATATATTTAAATAAAAGTATAATACAACTCTCAAAACTATTTTCTTAAGGAAAAATATTGGTAACAAAAATAAAGTATAAACTTTTAACTTAAATACGATGAAATATTACTGCGTTATGATGTCAGTGACAAATTTGTTAATGAAAACATTAAGAATCGCGGTTCAGAATAGTTCGCCCGCTTCATCAAAACTGAGTTACATCACCTTTATTAACAATGATAGCTTTAATTTTGGCGGGCTTGTATCTACCAGCTCAGCGCACTCTTCAGGAATCGTGATGTCCCAAATTACTTGCAATTTAGTGCGTAGATCGTTAACTGATGGAGCTGGATATTTATGCAACTTTTAGTTGATTTTTTCATTTAATTCCAGAATTTTTCTATTGACGTGAGGCCATAACAGGGACATTATGTTCTGTAAACCAAGCTTTGACAGTTTTTGCTGTCGTCAAAACGAAGTTCTGTGCATATTTTCAGCTATATAATTTTCATTCCGATGTTTAACCCTTATTTAACTGGGCTAAAAATCAGTATGTCCTCTCCTAAATGTATTCGTACCATCTTGGTATTTTGGGCATTTCTAAGAAATAAAGTCTCTAGGTTTACAATTTGGTTCTAAAGAATTAAAAGAAGCGCAAAAAGTTAAGCGAAATTTTCAGATGCGTATATTGAAGCAGATACAAACTATTAATAATAATTACAATCGACTAATGGAGACAATAGAAAATGTATAAAATCCCATTGTCATTGGTATTGTCATTGAAGTCACTGCAAACAGTGGAAGATGTACGTGCATAGTACACACATACATTATGCACATGCAAGCGGCCGGCGTAAAAAGTAAGAGTATCAGCAAAGTTTGACAATATTTTAAAGAAAGACTAAAATTTTACAAAGTAATGACAAATTTGTAGTGATTATATATCTACAGATCCGTTATGGAATGTCAAAAATTATTCAGTAATACAAATAATACACCACTAGATATTGATTGATCATTCTCTTTATGTAAAAACTATTTTGATAGATTACTTCATATTATTTTGGCATCGTGGTATAACCAAAATTATCTTGCAAGCACGACTAATAATACGGTTTCACTATAATTTACAGCACACCTTCACTTAGACCTTAGATGTTACATGATGTAATTATTATTATTATATTATATAGGTTTGGGCTTCATCAGCCACTGATCGCATGGGTAATCCCTTGGCGATCCCCTCTTATCCGGGTCATTATCCAAAAATGCTATCCCATAAAAGGAGCAATTTAGGCACGTCCCCCGCCTTAAGCCTCACCTCCTCTAGGATAACAGGGGTCCCTAATATAAGATACCTCTTCTCCTCCAGTGCGGGGCAGGTGTAAAGAAGATGAATCGAGGTTTCCTCGTCTCCTTTACAGTATATCAGTCAGCCTCAGTTTGTGCTTATATGCATTCAGGCTACTATGGTGGCCCGTTATGATTCTCACCAGGGTTCTGGCTTTATGCCTGTTCAATTTAATGAATTCTTGGGCCCATTTCTCAATCTCTGAGTATTCGATGAAGAGTTTGGTAATTCGACAACCCGTTACTCCTCTCCATATTTTATTGTGCTGGTCTCTTACCCAGCCATGGATGCGGTCTCTGATCAGATTCCGACTTATTCGCACTGCAGGTTCTGGTGCATAGAGGTTTTCCCTGGTCCCTAGTCTGACAAGGTCTAGATGTTGCATGATACTACAAGTCAAATTTTTTTTCTTTTTTCGTTATAAATTAAATTAATAATTTGGTGGCAATGTAACTAAATGAACGTTGAAACAGAGCAGAACTATATATCGTGTTATTTCTCTAAAACTAAGAATAGCAGTGGCTGAAGTTGAAGAGTTACAATCACTAATATTTTTGACTTGTAGTAGATGTTACATGATACTACAAGTCAAACATATTAGTGATTGTAACCCTCTTCAACTTCAGCCACTGCTATTCTTAGTTTTAGAGAAATAACACGATATATAGTTCTGCTCTGTTTCAACGTTCATTTAGTTACATTGCCACCAAATTATTAATTTAATTTCTGATGAAAAAGAAATATGGTCAAATATTTATACTTTCAGAAAACATATCACATCATTCATTTAGTTACATTGAACGTCAAAAGTGATTAGTTTTATTTTTTAATTGTTGTTCATTATAATATCCTTTTTTATTACAGTTTATTCAATATCATTTACTCAGAATCCTGTTCATTCTCGAAATTCTTTAGTTTATTATACCTTAGAATGGGATGGTTATAATATAAAGAAGAGCATTTATATGAATATCGACACCATTGCTTCATTTTATTGTTGTATTGTATCTGTATGTATAATTATATCAATAAAGGAACTTATTTTATTATTATTGTTATTATAGTTATAAATCACTGAGTTGTACAGTTGCTTAATAATATTCCAGTTTTACATTACATCAAGTTTGCACAGTAATTAAAAAATCAAGCTACATCATTAGAGATTTATAAAACTAGCAAATGAATGTTTTAGATAAAAACTTTATTGTACGAAATTTTTATTGACTTGTTTGTACAATTAATTTTTTCGTTTCAACAATTCTTCGTTAGCAATGTAATTCTTGTCTTAAAATTAGGTTTATTTGAAATTTCTATCCTTGAATTATCGAGTTTTAAACTTATTTATTTTCCAAATAATGATTATAATTATATGATCATTCGATGAGTGGGTAACGAGCAGTAAACTTGCTCGGCCAGCGTCTCTCATTCAAGTCACATTACCCCTGTCAAGAGATCGATACTGTCATTAAATTCTGTTGTACGATCATTTCACGTGATAACTATCGATTAACACTGAATTAGTTTTCCACAAAACACTAGAACACTATACACTACACTCGACATGCATTTCGCCACAAAGTTGGCATCATCTGGAGATGATTAAAACTGATGAACTGATTTAGTTTTAATCATCTCCAGATTATGCCAGCATTGTTAGCGAAACGCTCATCGAGTGTAATTTTGCAAATAGTGTTTTGGTGATTTGTGGAAAACTAAGTCAGAGCTATCTTCACACCAAAGGTTCCGATCTACTTCAGAACTATCGATTAATACGTATAGTTTAATTCATAATAGCCCCAAATTCCTCTGGTAGTATTTAAATAAAGTACGTCATTTTTCACTCGCAGGCAGATTCGGGATTTGAAGGGAAGCTTTTTACAGAACCTTTTTATTCTTTAATCTCGTTAAGCTCGCCAACCCCATTTGAAATTGTAATATCTCATTTAAGATTATAAGGACCGCAACCCTTTAAATACTTTAAGAGTTACGTTTACATACAACGCTTAGAAGGGAAGACTAAATCACTTTTACCGCTATTGTTTTAAATCTCCACCTTATAATTGAATTGTACCCTTGAATTGTAAGTTTCGCTATAAAAAAATACTCCGCTATTTCAGTAAAGTCGGCAAGGAAAAGCGATGTTTCCATGTAAAAGTTTTAGTTTTATTTTTACTGTAAAATGATTTTTGAAATATGACGGTAATATTACTTTTTAAACATTACGTACGTTTAGTGTTTATACACATTATGGGCCTTTGAAAAATATAACATGGCTCAAATCAATTTGGTACAAAGAAATTTCATGCTGCGCACATGGATGTAAAAAATCGTAAAATATGCGTATTTCTGGAAAATTACTCCTTATTTCTAGAAAAAGTATTCCCAAAGTACTTCAAATGAAGCGTCTTAGATTAGCCCTTAAGTAATTTATCAGTGAGAATAGGAATATGGGCAACAACATTTTTTTTCTAGGGTCAAGAAATATCTAACTATTAGTTTTATATTATGTATTTATTAATATTAACGTTAACATATTAATAATATTCATTATAATTAATATTAATATTGGATTAATATTTAACATTCAAATATTAAAATAGATTAAATATTAAATACCCTAAAGTATAGAACAGATAAGTTATCTATTATTTTCTAAAAAATATTATATGTAGTGAAAGAACAATATATTTCTATTAGGACATCGTCCTTAAATGTTATCAAAAGGATAACCAAATATCCATATTTTTGGTGTACTTTTTGTAAAAAATGTGATAAATAAAAAAGTTACTAGTCTGCAGTGATATACATAACTTGAAAAACAAATGGTTCTATTGAAATGATTTTAATAACAATTCTGGCTCTTACATTAATTTGTGTTACAAAATCTTACAAAAAATTGATTAAGGAGTGATAAATATTTACGGGCTAATTTTATGGTAGTACTAGAAATTATACTTATAGCAGCAGATCTCTTGGCCGCCGTTCTTTCCGGGCTTAAATCACAAATAAACAGATTTAAAACTTTGAAACGGACTTTCCCGCACGTAGAACACATGGACAGGGCGGGGTGTGTTCTATCTACCTCAAAATCAATAGATGTCGTCTGGTAGACGTTCCTAACCAGAATCAGTTGAAACCCGATCGATCCGACACGATTTAATTGAGTGATCGTGTTAACAAAAAAAAAATTCTCAAATAGTTCACCATTTCTCATGACCCATTAACATGGTAGAGTGTATTTCATCCACCTCAAAATCAATAGGTGTCGTCTGGGAGACGTCCCCGATCAGAATCAGTCAACACCTGATCGATCCGATACGATTTAGTTGAGTTATCGTGCTAACAAGAAGTTTTATAAATGTCGACGACGACGACAACGACATACACACAAAATGGTTTAAAAACCACTTTTTTAGGCCGAAAAACTAAAAATAAACCATAAAAAAAAATGGCCAACTGCCATCCCAAGTTGAACATCGATCCTCGTCCGATCACCGAAGTCAAGCAACCTCGCAGTTAGCACTTAGTTAGCACGCAGTTAGCTTGAAAACACCGCATGCCGTTGCCGTTTCAGCCTGCAGTGCTGCTGGGTGGATTGAGTGGCCCAGTAGTACTGTTGCCGGTCCCAAGCCCGGAGGAAGGAGGAGGGTTAGAGGGCCAGGCTAGCTTAGCTGCCTACCCTCTATAAAAACAGATCCAGCTCATAGTACCGATGATATTCATCGAAGAGGAACAGGTCATAGACCTACTTTAGAAGAAGAAGAAGAAGAAGAAGATTTTTTTTACATAATTACATTACTTTTCGCGTATAGTAGAGTGCGTAAAAGTAAAAAAAAAATAAAAATTATTTAGGAAAACCTTTAGAGAGCTCCTCCCCTAATCCCTTTACCCGGAGTAGTAAATCTCTGTTGACACTTCATTGGCTAAAAGTTATGCATTTTGTCCTCAATGTTATCTCTATACACCATGACTCAAGCAATAAGACTGCATCTTGTATAATAAAATCCTTGAAGTTTGTACACAGCGTAGGTACGAAGTTTACATTCAGTCCCATACAAACATCCTGTGTAACCGGGAAATTGTAAAAACAAATTACAAACTGAGTATATATCTTTTAAAACTTAATATTTGTAAATATTCTACGTTATTTGAACATCTAAAATAGTCCTGACGTTGTGACATTCAATAAAATGTCACCACTAAGTTCTTGTTTATATTGACAAGTGCATAAATATTTCATAAACATAATGTCTTTTTGAATTTTATAGATTTCGTCACCCATTTTAGGTGGTTTCTTCAGGACTGTCTTCAGCTTAAAAATATGTTGAAAAGTAGCTCTGAAAACGTCAGCTACAATGAATGACGAAACTACGGCAATAAGCTTAAGTTTGATGTGGAATTTATTGAGAAATCACGATAAAATTGAACCAGCTCGTGGCACCTTTCAGCATTTGACATTATATGTATAATTTATAAATTAAGTGGCACATGTACAACTATTGATCATAATACTTCCTCCATATTTATTTCTCCCCTCTCAGTTCCGACTCAACGAGGAGGAGTTCCATCTGATGATCTACCTGGAGACTAAAATGTAATAATTAACTACATAGTACACATAAAACACACTAGATATTATGTTTACTACATCAAAATAGTTTTAGTATTCAAATAGTATCTGCTGATGTTTTTATCGGTATCACTTATCAGATGTCTTCATCCCTAGGATTTTTCAAATATATTTAAACACATGTATCAGGAACCAAATTCAGGTAGTATTTTTTTTGGGATGAATGCAAATTTGAGATGGTTACATTAGCTGGAAGAATTGACCTTCCAGACGTCAGTTCTATGATGTTCAATTACTGTAAGACAAGCTTATACATACTAACTTATTTTCGAAGAACTGATAAAATATAGTGGCCATCTACCGGATAAGTGCTTTTTATCGTGAAGTGCTCTCAATTCCACGGAGATCAATATTGCGACAGTTACTTAAGGTACAATTCAATATCTGTTCTAAACTTGAAACAATGCATTTAGTAGAGGAATGTATAACGTATACGAGAATAGCACTCGCAGTTTGGTGAATCGACTCGTCTCCTTGGGAATAACAGAACGCATGTATGCTTAGTTACGTACCTGTAGATTTATATGTAGGTGTACCTACTGTTTATCTAAGGGATTACGAAATATAGTGCAGAAATGCTTCGAAAATGTTCATTTTAAAAGCTTGGAAACTCAAATATCTCGAGGCAGAGCTTTTGTAACCATCAATTGACGTTAAATTTTCATACGAAATATACATGTGTTTTATGATTGTAAATCCCTCACATGCGAATTACGATTATCTTTTTAAAATTTATTTATGTAATACCAAACAAAATATATAACTGCTGATGATCTATGTTTAAAGAAAATTACAGTGGAACTTCGGCAATTCGACACCCCGTAAACATTCCGGACACTCCAGTCAATTGGACACCCGTTACAGTTCGGACACTTTCAGATTTTTACCTCTGTAATCCGGACACTGGCCACAAAGCTCAATTGGTGTCAGATTAAGATGATATTTCACTGGCCGATCTAAGAAAAAGACTACTACTTGAAGAAGCTACGAAAATGGATGATTTGAAAAAAAATTTAAGAGTTATAGATCGGAAAAGTGAACTGGCTGATGAAGAAATTACAAATTGGGTGACAGGAAGGGACGAAGTAACTGCAGATAATGTTGGCGACGAAGAAATAATTAAAGTGGTACAATCAAACACAAATGATGAAGAAGAAGAGGATGTTACTGAAATTTCGACAAAAATCAAACATTCAGAAGCAGTACAGTATTTTTCAGAATGTGTGCAATGGGCGGAAGAAATTAAATTGAATTATCAAGAAGTCCTCTTAATGAAAAAAAAATCTAGAACTAGCAAGAAAGCTTCACAACGAGAACATTACTCAAAAAAGAAATTAGTGACTTTTTGACTTGAAATATATTCCTTTTCGCCAGTTTCATACGTATATACGAGTATATGTACATATGTGTGTCCATATATTTAGAATATGTCGATTTGTAAAACATTTGAGTTAATGTTGGTATAAATGAACTTGACTTCATAAATGTTAATCGAGGATGTTCATCGAACTTTGGTAATCCGGACAATTCACCAATCTGGACGAATACCTAAACTATATCTGTCCGGATTACTGAAGTTCTACTGTACTTGAAAAAGTTACGAAAATATCGAAATTACAGATTTATGAAAATATGGGCATACACAATACTGGGATCTAAAGATACTTCCATGTTTAAAAGTTGTATAAGGATAATGAATCGTATGTACTGCTATAACCGATAAATCAGACCTAAATCTGATATAGTAAATCTAACTGGATTTAAGTCCAGATTGATTAAAATTAATTTATAAATAATGATTGTACTAATCAAGGTCAAAGGAAAGAAACAGAAAACTAAGCATACATGGTTATATGAAGGAAAATCATTTATGTCCAAATTAAATGTTTTAACATATTTATGCGCCGTTCATCAGTAAAAGTTAATTTTAATGACAAGGCTTTATTGTTCTGTCTCATATTATCTTATCCCCTATATAGAGACTTTTATCTTATCATATTATCTTATCCCCTATATATTCTCAAAGCTTTACAGAATCACAGAAGAAGTCGAATTGAAGTGTGGTGAAGCTGTTGATATTGATTTCTATTATTTTGGAATATTCTTGGAAATTTTTCATGGAATATAGGTCTGGTATTTTAATAAAAACTAATCAGAGCTAATTGCTATTGATAATATTATATGATCATCGAAGTTAGCCATAGCTTCCCTTTAAAACATCTGAGAAATAACTTTTTTATTCTCGCCCACGAAATCCTTACGCGCTATTATAAGTTATTTATAATCCTCACCGTGGGTGGAATAAAGTAAGAGTCAAGTCTCCGAATTTTCATTATTGGATAATTTCTTAGTACCTTATTTGAGTTTAGTATATGCTCCTTAGTATTTACTTAAACTAAGTTAATCATTCTTCACGGATTTGGACTTTCTACGAGGTCATGTGAAACTAAATTTTTAAACTGCTCTCGATTACCAATGAGAATTTAAAAAATCGTAATGGAAATGTCGTCACCGAAATGCAACTGAATTATGTGGTAAAAGGTGTCAGCTGGTCAATGATGGATATTTTAAAGATTTACTATAACTTTTTGGTGTGTTAGGTAATTATTTCTGTCACATTTTTAATTTGTCAGGAAGCACTTACTTACAATATACAATAAATTTAAGCACTGAATTATCATTACAATAAAAGTATTACGTTATTAGCACATATGCAGTAATGGTAAAGTTTTTGTAGTTTTAATATAGGGAACAAACATCTCTATGAAAATAAGATAATGCTCAGTAATGGTTTTACTAAAAATATATATATATTTACATCGGAAAAACCATGTCTAAAATGTTTAAAGCGTTATGAAGGAAAATGCGGCTGATTTAATGTCCCGGTTTTATTTATCCCTCACTTGATGGGTGAGAAAATATATTTTTCAGTAGTCAAAGCCACCCAGATACCGATGTAAATTGCATTAAAAAAATTTTATGGTGAAAAACAGCAACACAAGACTATGACACGTAAAGTAACTCACTAAATCCAATTATCGAGAAATATTCAGAGCATTCCATTTAAAAATACATAAGTTATATTCGGTTTTAGTGAAATTGGAAAGACTAGAATTTATTTTTTTATACTTAGTTATTGTACCTCTTGGCCTTGAATTGCAATATATTATAAAACAATATTTATTTAACGATATTGCATGTTTATTTTATTTTCTATTTTCACGTATATCTATTTTGTGCTAAGTTTCTGGCATTCCTACATTTAATCTCATTCCTTTTTCGGTTGCTTATCTTACTTTTTCCTCCGATTTCATGCTTGGTGTTTACTTTTCTTTTATTTACCTACTTTATATTTTCTGTGCTTTGTACGTAACTTATAAGTCGGAAATCGACAAAAGGAACCACCAAGCCGCCAAGCGGCTATCAAAGTAGTTCCCGAATAGCAAAGCTATTACATAATCGCTCTAGGAAACAACTACTCCTCGGGCTAAAGCCCCGGCAGGCATTGAATTATACCCAGAAGCGATCCTCGACCCCTTTCTCGTGTTTCTGCACGATCAGATAAGGTTTCAAAAAATAAAACCGGCCACAGGTAGAATTCGACATTTGTCCCGAATCGGAACCGAACGACATACAGCTGTTTCGAACTTGTTAGCTCTCATCAGTGCCGCATACAGTACGCCGATTCAGGACAAATGCCGAATGAACTTTATGGCCTATAAAAAAATATCGATAAAGATGTATAGGCCATAAAGTTCATTCGGCATTTGTCCTGAATCGGCGTACCGTATGCGGTACTGACGAGAACTAACAAGTTCGAAACAGCTGTATATCGTTCGGTTCCGATCCGGGACAAATGTCGAATCCTACCTGTGGCCGGTTTTATTTTTTGAAACCTTATCTGATCATGCAGAAACACGAGAAAGGGGTCGAGGATCGCTTCTGGGTTTAATTCAACGCCTGCCGGGGCTTTAATCCGAGGAGTAGTTGTTTTCTAGAGCGATTATGTAATAGCTTTGCTATTCGGGAACTACTTTGATAGCCGCTTGGCGGCTTGGTGGTTCCTTTTGTCGATTTCCGACTTATAAGTTACTGACAGAGATCGTATCGATAAAGATGTATAGGCCATAAAGTTCATTCGGCATTTGTCCTGAATCGGCGTACCGTATGCGGCACTGATGAGAACTAACAAGTTCGAAACAGCTGTATGTCGTTCGGTTCCGATCCGGGACAAATGTCGAATCCTACCTGTGGCCGGTTTTATTTTTTAAAACTTTGCTTTGTAGTCATATATTTCTTTCGAAATTCAACTATCCTTCATTCGATGTAGATATTCTTCTTGGGTGAGTTCTGTTAGGTCTTAAACCATTATCTCCACCTTCTCATTATGTCTTTTTATTTGGTTAATATAGTTTTTGTATATTTTATTATCTTCAATTTCGCTAGTTTTTTGTATCTTTGTTATTTTAGTGTACTGAAGAACAGTTTATCTCTAAGTAGTTCTCCTTTATTCTGTTTCCAAACTTTCTCCATTATTTTCGCTTAGCTTTCTCAATCGTCAGTTTTATCTCTGCTCTCCACAATCTATAACTATTGTAGTCTACCTGTAGCTACCTTCTCCATTTATCTTTCTTTTCCTTGATTTATGATGTATATCTGTTGACCATTATCTCGTTCTTTAAGTATATATATTTGTCATTCTTGATGTGTCACAGTATTCTCTTGGTGCTTCAAGCAGCTCTTCCAAATATCGTTTTCATCTGGCTTTCACTTCTTTTGTTACCTACTTTCTTAACTTTTTCCAAATTTTTGTAGGTATATCCTTTTAGCTTCATTTTCCTTGTTATATAGTTCTTATTTTTTTTTGTTTTCCTTACAAAAAATTCCACCATTACCAAAAAACGGTCACTCCTTGTCTCTGCAATCCTCTCTACCTATACATCCTTTATCGCCTTTCCGTTTTCTTTATTCACTATAACATGGGCTGCAATAGATCCCTCATTTCTGGAGCATACTTTTCTATTGAATTTATAAATATCCTTATGCTCAAATATTGTAACATAACAATTATAACAATTCATTTATAATATATGGAAACAATACAACTATTTTAGATAAAGTTTCGATAGTTTCAAAATGGTAAAAAATTGGTTTTCTGCCTATATCTTAACACTAATTAAAAATAAGATAGAGCATACGCTTTTTATCCTATTAAACTGACCCTATTAAACTGGGTATAGAAGTAGATACTTGTCTAAATTGGTCTCGTTATGTAGTATGTACTTGTCTATGTAGTATGTCTTGTCGTTATGTAGTATGGTCTCGTTATGTACTTGTCTATGAAATTATCCACGCAAAAATTGTTCTAACTGTAAGCAAGCTATTTATATTACAGTGCAGTCAGAGCTTTTGACGATGCTACTTATGTAACAGTCTGATACATATTTCAGTAATTAAAATTGAACTATTGGCGTATATGTATATATTTAAATCTTCTTTAGAAATTCATGAAAACGTTAATACATCCTTAAGACACTGACATTTACTCACCTACATCGCATGCCGGAAATCTTATAGGGAATTACTCTAGAACAAATATATAAAAAACGGTGATGATAATATAAGAAATACTGAACTTTATAATAGATTAATTATTATAATGATGTTGGTTTATAATTTTTTTATTTACAAATTTGTTAAGACCTTTCTTATTTACTATATGAATATTTTCATATTACTGACGATTATTTCAATTTCACTAAACCGAAAAACAGATTGTAGCAATTAATTTGTGGCAATAATGACCTCAAATGAAATTTATCATGTAATGTGGTCACTAAAACTGATTTAAACTTATCATTTGTATAGCAAGAACATATAATAAATACCAATTAGGTATAACCTTCTCACAGGTAGCCAGCGCTATAATAAAAGACCGCATTCTTGAGACTTACAGCCATATTTCATTGCGAGTGCACGCGAGAGGAACCCAAGGCAATAACAAATATATTACCTTGCAAATAAATTACCCAACTACTTGCCAAACTGTATTAACGAAATTGAGCATTGCTATAAATTTAATTTCCGAGCCATTTGGAGCTGCCGTGACAGAAACACGTAGCTATCTTATGATCTTACAGATATTGCGTCTTACTGGAATTACTCGAGAAATATGTCAATTTCTGAACTTAATTTTGCCCTATTATCAGAATTTCGCAGCGTTTCTAATGGATTTGGGACGAATGCGCCCACGTAGTATTTTTGGGTCGGAGCAATTTTAACCGCGCCGTGATACGGCCGTTGTGCCACGCCGCTTTTAATTGGTGTTCCCGCTTAGATTGTCGCCTGAAACACAACAACGCATGAAAGAAAATCGCCATTTACGATTTAATATAGTTCTAAATTACTATTATTATGTTCAGTACGTTATTATTTTTAAACAACAAATTTAAAATAATATAAAGTCTTGAAAACTTAATACAAATTATTTTTTTGACTATGACCATCTAGCAGTTAATAGACACTTTATTAAAATATATAGACATATTTGCAAAACTCTACTTTTATAAAGAACCAGCGGCGTGTGGTCCATGGAAGCAATGAATGTACTGCTTCCATTGCTTTCACGAGGCAAAACAATATAAATTTTAAAATTTCACTTTTGATTTCCTAGGCTTAAAATTCACTTAATTGAATGATAATCATTGCTAGGAGCGTCTGCGATTTGTTGATTTTTCACTAGTTGCGTGTTTTTCTTCGCAGTCACATCGTGCTAGAGGAATGTTGTGTTTGTTGTTAAATGTTGTGTGTTATTAAACATAATGAATTTAAAGTTGAGTAGACTTAAAAGATTGTAAGTGAGTAAGGAGATCGAAGATGATGAAATCTTCTTCGATGAAGTCTTTGATGAAGACTTCTCCATATGGGATGTAGGGTAAAGTAGGGTATATTGTACTGTCGGCTAAATCGTACTGCAGTGTTATTTCGAAATTGGCGCGTAAAAAATGCTAGCCATCGACTTACATTCAAAGCTTAGTACACTGTCTGGCCACCAGTGTGTTCTTGCATCAGTCAGTTAACCGGTTTTGATTCCGTACGAGTGTTTCAGTTCGCGGCCAGTTGCATCTAGTTTTCAGAAATCATTTACAAGGAGTTCAAAAGACATCAAGTAAGTTTAGATATACATATGACTAATTTTTAGAAAGGATGTTCATTTTCTTTGTTTTCAATATATCAAACTTCACATAACCTCACTTAGTTCTGATGAAATAATACATGATTTAAAATCAGGGTAGTCAGCTATATTGTACCTCTAGGCTATTGGGTAAATTGTACCGGTACAATTTATCCAAATAGATTTTTAGCATAGTCTTTATAAATAATGTTTTTATTGCAGTAATGGAGAAGAAAAGAAGATATGGAGAGTGGGCGAAGGAGGACATGGAGAATGCCATAAAAGCTTACAGAGGAGGTCAATGCGGTCTAAACGAGACTTATCGAAACTTCAATATTCCAAAGCCAACATTAAAAAGACATTTATTATCTACAAACCTTAGAGCCAATGAAAACAACAAAGTATTTGGACGTACAACAACTTTGTCTGAAGAGATGGAAAATCAGCTGGTAGCTCATATTTTAAAACTAGAAGAATGTTTATTTGGTATCACCATCACGGACGTGAGAAAGCTGGCTTACCAGTGAGCAGAAAGGAATTCTATTCCGCATAATTTTAACCAAGCAAAGCAAATGGCGGGCAAAGACTGGTATTATGCTTTTATTCGAAGACATAAAACCCTAAGTTTGCGACAACCTGAATCTACCTCAATTGCAAGAGCTAAAGGATTTAACAAAAAGAGAGTCTACGAGTTTTTTGATATTCTCGAGAAAATTTGCGACGAACATAAGCTCGAGCCAAATAACATTTATAACGTAGATAAATCGGGGTATTCTACTGTACAAAAGAAGAACAGGAAAATACTTGTCCAAAAAGGAAAAAATCAAATTGATGTTCTAGCAAGCGGCGAGTGTGGAACAAACACTACAGTTGTTTGTTGTGTTAATGCTGCTGGGTCTTACATTCCCCCTATGATCATTTTTAAAAGAAAAAGACTTTTTAACGAATTAAAAGCGGGTGCTCCACCGGGTAGTATTGTAGATATATCTGATACAGGATATATCAATTCGACATTATTTGTAAAATGGTTAAACCATTTTGTCAGCTTTGTTCCAACACGACCACATGGAGAAAAGATTCTCCTGGTGATTGATGATTATAGTAGCCATTCACGAAACTTAGAACCCCTGGAAATTGCGAACGCGAATAATATTATAATGCTCCAATTACCAGGACACACTACACACCGATTGCAACCGCTCGATGTAGCATTTTTCGAACCCATGCAGTGCTACTACGATTAAGCTGTTGAAAAGTAGTTACGCACAAATCCGGATCTATGTGTAACCCAATTTCAAATATCTCAACTAGTAGCAGAGGCTTATAGTAAAGCAGCCACTATCGAAAATGCGATAAGCGGATTTCGCGGAACAGGAATATGGCCTGTTGATCGTCATGTTTTTAAAGACCATCAATTTGCTGCATCGGAACTTCTTCAACAATGTGAAAATTCTACCACTGAAGTAGACTTGCCAGTTTTAAGACAATCTCAAACACCAGAGCCAATTGAAAACCAAGAAAATGCAGACCTCAATACAACAGAACTAGAAAGATCGACAGGGAGTGTGGCTGTAAGTCGATAAGATCTTTAGCAATACTATAATTTGCTAAAAAATATTTTTTTAGGTATACAAAGTCATTGAATCTACGTGTCTATGGCCAATACAAAAACAATCTGTCGATTATTTAGTCTTAGTATTTAGTTATTTTCAATGTTTATATAGGCATGTAAGTTTTCCAATCCTGTATTTTCACTTATTGTTTTGTAAAATGAATAAATAGGTACATCACAAGAAGCCTTGTATTTTAACATTTCTGAATATTTTCAATAATTTTTCAGTCAGGTACAATTTAGACATCCCGTGGTACGATTTGACCGACAGGTTGGTTAAATTGTACCATTTTAAATTTTTTTTAAATTCAAATTTTAACATGCTAAAATTTTCGTTTCATACAAGATTTAGTAAATTTATTGCAATACAACACATTAAGATTGATTTGATATTTTCATCCGGTACAAAATATTCAAATTAGCAATTTTGAATGAGATTATATAAAGTAGGTACAATTTACCCAACTTTACCCTATGTTTGAGTTCACAAATGAACAGGGACTGTATCTTAACCCATATATTTTCCTTGACTCTTTGATCATTGTAGGATATATGTGACAACTACCACAGCAAGGGATGATTTGCCACTTCCTTGAGAAGAACTTCATTATCCGCATCAGAAAACGAAGGAGCCATGATACGCGTGGTCTTTTCATCACAAGTAAACGTCAGTGACTGACAATTATATTCACTCTTCTTCTGAACGACTATACAAGACGATCATCGTTAACTCTAGCCTCAATTGCCCTAAGCGAATGATCATCGCGACAGTCGTATCGAGGAAACCGGATCTTAATCCGACCCTTCGGCGTCAGCATCAAGAAACGCTTTCTCTTGAGATTCGTATTGTTTTGCCTCATGGAAGCAAAGGAACCACCACTTCCCTTACTTTCATGGGGAAACGTTTCCTCTTTTAATAGTTATTTGCTATAGAGCTATATAATATTTACGAACTATTGTTCTACACAGTATCCTCTGGAATTAATTCTAGACCAAACTTTCCAGTAACGAAGTAATAAACGGTAACGGTATTATTGATAACATAATTGATAATTTTACTTGTATCTATAGTTGAAAAAGACACTGACATATTTGTTGAAGAATATGAAACTTAACGTTGGATCTTGCGATATGCCGAATTGTGTTTGTTGGTTATACAACTCTTCTTGAGTTTAAATTTGTTTTTTTTTTTTCTAAAGTCATCGTACGACTGTAGTCTTGAACAGATAGTGGTAAGCATCCCCATCTACACGTGTTTTGCTTCCTTTAGAGCTTTGCTTTTCTGCGTCTCAGTACAAAAAAAAACATAATAACTAAAATTTCAAAAAATCTCGATCTCCGACTTATATGTTACTGACAGAGATCGTATCGATAAAGATGTATACGCCATAAAGTTCATTCGGCATTTGTCCTGAATCGGAGTACCGTGTACGGCACTGATGAGAACTAACAAGTTCATAACAGCTGTATGTCATTCGGTTCCGATCCGGGACAAATGTCGAATCCTACCTGTGACGGGTTTTATTTTTTGGAACCTTATCTGATCGCGCAGAAACACAAGAAAAGGGTCGAGGATCGCTTCTGGGTATAATTCAATGCCTGGCGGGGCTTTAGCCCGAGGAGTAGTTGTTTCCTAGAGCGATTATGTAATAGCTTTGCTATTCGGGAACTACTTTGATAGTCGCTTGGCGGCTTGGTGGTTCTTTTCTCGATCTCCGACTTATATGTTACTGAATAATAACTAAAAGTAGTTAGGTAAACTCTAGTCTAAATTACCTTTTCCCGTGTGATTGTGTAATTACTGCCCCGTCCTATTTATATTTATGTAAAATCAGCTACATGTGTAATGTATAGTATGTAAACTTTTCATATGACTGTTATCCACATGTCAAATTTTATATTTGATGAAAAATTAAAAAAGGAACTCCACTCACCGCCAATTTAAAGGTTCTTGTGGATAAAAAGAAAAAAAGGTCAGATATTATTGTTCCTTTGATTGCTTGGTTAGGCTGATATGATGATTTTTGATTATCTTTCACTAAAGTTAATTGCAGCAAGTGAATTTTATCACTAACGGCCACCTAACACATCAGGTTACTCTATTTTATACTTTGTGACAACAAAACTAGTAAAACATCGCCAATTGTATCAGGAGACTAAATCTGGCCTCTTGTTTTACTTTTTTTTTCTTTTCTTCATTTATTTTTTTACTGGAATATGCCTTGTTGGCTACGTATTTCTTGTCTGGATATTTTTTATTTGAACTTCATTTATATAACTTTCGTAATACATAAGCAAGGAGAAAAGGAGACTCTGTATAACTTAGATTTCAACCGATAGACGGAAACACCAAAGAGCTGACAATAATACTAGTCTCCAGCAGAGCCGTAAGAGTAAACATCACTAGTACTCACATATTACAAACCCCTTTTGCCTAGTAGTCCTTTTTTTTTGTCAGTTGTCGTCAAGCCTGTCGCTTGGACTTTGTTTTAAAGATTAACCATATTGTAATGTTTAACCCATAGAGCTTGATAGGAGACCTTGTATATAGCATTAAGGTCAGTTCTGCAGTTTTATTGCCGAGACAGGCACGTCTCCCGTTTTTGAATGTGTTAAAGTTTCTCTCCTTGCAAAGACTAAAAAACGGGTGACGCTCAATTGGAATCGACACCCAGCTTCACTGTTAACTTACTGGTAGCCAAAGTTAAGGAGAGAGAATCTCACTTCTGAAAAATTTCAGAACTTCCACCAGTATAACCCTTGCTACGGGGATACGCCTTCTGAGGGATAGTAGCACTTCAGCTTCAATAAAAATTCATAATATAGTGCTGTCGAAAATTGTCAAAGCAGAATATCCTTAGTTATTTATTTAGTTATCCCATGGACTTGGTTTTATGTAGGTAGATAGTATTAAGTACTCTGGTAATATGAAATTTTATTCTGAGCGCTAGCTTTATTTTACCGACTACATTTTAGCTGTCTTTATGCTACTTGCTAGACAATATTCCGTTCTTCTTAGTAATTGTAATTAGATATAATTAATAAATTATTTGTAAACTTCTTTGAAAACCGGTGACACATTACCAGAGTACAAATACGAACTGATTTCTACTATAAGCATTTCTTTTCCCATCAACTTATTCTAAACTGTTACTGAAAAGACTAGCCAGACTCTCGGCATTTGTGCCTTCTAACATTAGACGCTATTAATGTTAAACGTTCCCTAGTGACGTGGAGTTTCTACAACGTCCCCATCAAGGCTTTGCTAACTTTCCAGTCACACACGCCTGTGGTCTCATCGACACCCACCCCAATATGTTTGTCCTCAACTTCCGAACATTGTCTATAATGGTTTCAACTGGCTAGGGTAAATGCAGTACAGTTTCGTTAGGCAGCTTCACGTCAGTGTGTTGTCCTTGCTACATTTGCGTAATAAATTCTCTAAACAAGGGATTGTCCAGCTTCAAGGATTGTTATATTCTAACGTAAGCTTAACTAATTCCAAGTCGTATTATTCTTGAGCAGCTACGCTTACCAATGTATGACGTTTTTGGTTCGTCGTATGGTACACTTTTGTATATGTAACTGGTCCCCAAACCACAATTTAAATACTTGATAATGCACAATTTTGCCTTTTATAATTATGAAGTTGCGTTCATAAAGCTATTAGTGGTGAACAATTCCGATTCAAGGATAGAATGAATAATATATCCGCGCATTACGTAATTTTTATCCTCGCCACAACCGTCCCCGCCGAGTCGACTATTCGACGTTCGCTGGGTGAATTCGAGGTCAACCGGTTTGATAAATATTCAGCCAACAGCCGTACGTCACAGAAACGCAAGGCTTACTGAAAACGTCGCTGCTGTCCGCGAAAGTGTAGGGGAAAATCCAAGGCAGTCGATTTCCCGTCGTTCACAAAAACTTTGCTACTTCGATTTGGCGAATTTCCATCGGGACTTGCGTCTGCACCTATATAAAATCCAACTGATCCAGAAACTTAAAGTAAATGACCATAGACAATGCCGTGTGACTTCTGACGGGACTCTATAGCAGTTAAAGAAGTAATGCAGATATATGTTTAATTCTTTGAACAGCATCAAGTACATTTAAATTTTATGTTTACACAGAGATGATATCGGGCAAGTGGCATCAATAACTCTAATTATTAATACACTGATTTAATCGAACTCAGAGGTTTCATTCAACCCTTTCCAGCATATCGACGGTTATGTTGACGACAGCTTGACGAATGTTGTTCTTCAGGTAAGCCAGGGTCCTAAGACAATCGTTGTAAATAAATGATTTTAGATAGCCCCATAAAAAAATGCATTTTCTCGAGCAACAAAATTGCATGGATTAAGTTCCTGCACTACAGCCAATTTGTAGGGATGAAGTTTTAGTTCTTCTTGAAGGACTCGCGTCACAGAATGAGCAGACAACCCAGCAGCAGCGGCATGCTTGCGGACAGAGCGCTGGGGGATCGCAAAACAGAAAGCATTACCATGTCAATACTTTGGGGGGACCTTGCTGTTCGTGGAAGCCCAGGTTTTTTTTTCAGATCACCAGTTTTTCTGAAGTTCTTACCCATGAAACAATCGACTGTCTGCCAAAAACGCGACCATGCTGCGGAATATTGAAATCAATACGGAATGTACGTTGCATGGCGATGATTGAGCGACCGTTAGAAAAGTATGCCTCAACAGCGAACGCGCGCTCCACCTTCGTCCACTCCATGATGCTAGCTAAACCTAGTGGAGCTATAACTTGTAGAGGAACAACCTGCCCTCTGGAGTGTCCCCAGTCCCACCCTCATAGGAGCTATCATCACTTCAGGGCGCCGAATTAATATAATCAAGTTACTCTACCCCACCTTGTATAAAAACGCGATTATCAGTAGTGTTTGGGGTTACAACAAATGCAAGACAAGGAAACAGTTCTGGGATGAACTGATACAACTGAGAATCAATTAGACGCCAATGATTGCTTTTAAATTATTACCCCTCATGTGGTGTACATGAAAACATGCACTAGACGAAGTAATCTACATTAGAAAGTAAAAGCAGCATAGCTTTCCCTAGTTCACTTTGTCGTTTGACAGGTAGATGGCGTTTGATAATTTTCTACATGCTTATGCTAGCTTGGTACAAGAGATTGTCTAATATTCTCAGACTGCCAGACATAGTCCGGTATGCTTGCACTGATGATTCATAATAGGAATGAAATTGCAACATGCAGTTTCGGGACAACCTGGTACAACTGAGAATCAATTATATGGCAACGATTGAGCTTAATTCAGAGTAATTAATTCATTAGACAATAGTTAAATGTATTTTAAGTAACAACTTATTTCTAGTACTTTCTAATTACGATAATACGTAAGGCGACTGGGAAGAGCGAAGATTGTACCGTTTTTAATTCAATTTAAATGGTATATTGGTAAATAGACTCCCTAAATCTATCTGCAGATTAAACTTTTGATTTAATTTACTAATAGCTCCGCATACGTATATACAATTAAGAGACTCTCTTAATCCTTTAAAAGTCGTTTGCAAATCTTTGGGGTATTACATTACTCCACAGAAATTATATTAATTTGATTAAAATGGGATGCTTTAATTTTCCCCCAGCTGCCACTGATAATATAAAGTATATATTAAGGCGTTTGATCATAAAATAAATTCGGGGAATGCCTGAGGGACGGTGAATTATAGGATTGCAATAAAACGTAGGGTTGCTTTGAGTACTAAATAAAATCGAATCGAAACAAAAACGTATACAGTTCTTAATATCAATCCGTTTGTTTCATACGGAGCATACGTATTGGACTGAGATTTTTTATTATCATCACGAGCCACACAAATTTATTAAGACGAATCGGTATGAAATTTTTCATGCATTAAGTTTCGCCTTTTTGGATTATTGGACAAAGAAGGAATGGGGGTTGTGCAAAGGTATATCCTGAAACGAGTAAGCTTGTTGGTTAGCCATACTCCGTGATAGCCCCGATATTATACGACGGCTATTATATTGGGACAGATCAATAATCACTACTAAAAGAGTGGTTTACTTTAGACTATATATCATTTTCGTTAACAAAGAGCCTCGAAAAGTATAGACGTAACTTACCCGTTGACCCAAAACATTAGAAGGGAAGCCAAGAGATTGGAAAATACGAAAATCTCGCCATGGAAAATAAACATACAATAAACTGTGTATCGTTGACAAGAAACAGCGAAAATTGTAGACATATGTAACTTGCTCATTGATCCAAAGCATCAGAACAATGGATGCCCAGATAATTAGAAAATTTTAAAATCTCCCCATAGAAATTAAACATATCTGTATAGATAGAGTAGAAATATCTAAATAGAATAGAAATTACTCCAATAGTCAACCCGACAACAGGCGTAATAACCAATAGCTAATAGTGACTGTATGGGACTTCTAAACTACATGTTTAAATTAAAGCAAAAAAGTGTCATATTGTAGACCTGGTACATAAGGAAGATTTTGAATTAGTGTCAGTGGACAATACGAAGCGAGCTGGTATGCAGTGAATTCTCTCCCCTATTGTTAAACCTAATTTCTGGAGTAGTCTCAGGTGTAGGTGAATGAGTTCCAGCCATTGCTGCTAAGAAAATGTACTTCAAGTCCATAAGAATTATTATAAATAGGAGAAGTCCAACAGTGAATTCTTTTTTACCATCAGACGTTGTCAGATATGCAGCAGACTAATCTTCCGTTGGGCGCAGTATGAAGTCAAACACCTTCCGGCGCAATGGATCTGAGAGATACCATAACCAAATTTTACACAATTTAAATTTTAATGAGGTGGAGACGTAACTAAACGTTTATTTTAATTAATATAATACAATGATAAATATTTCGCACTAGTCTCTAATCGCAACAATTAAATTTATACAAAAGAACTCATTTAATGTTGCGAAACAATAAACTTGGAAGATTTGTATAGGAGAATCAGCTCTTGACAAGGTTTTTCTGTTTTAATGACAAGACACAAACATAAATTAGTATTGGCCAACATTTGAATACAGAAAAAGAACACCTATTTTTTCATGTAAAAGTCATAAAGCTATATATATATAAAAATATTGGACGTGAATTACAAAGAAAAGTTTTAAATAACTCCCTATTTTAAGTGTAAAAGAATTAGAAATCCTGTTATCATTTTAGCGTGTTCCAAGAAAACATAAATGTCACTTTGCAAAAAATGTCACAAAACAGAACTGCTGTAACGATATTTAGTATAAACCAATTATTTAATAATCAAATGTGTTAATTTTGAATAATAATACCATAAAAAGACACAATAAGTAAGTGTAGAGATCCCAAACAATATTATTAATTTAAAAAGAAATCCGACAAAATATAAAAATGAAAATAATGACGTAATCAGGCGCAATGCATCTGACAGATCCAGGTGTACCATACAAAGCCAGGGAAATCAGGGAATGCACTAAAGAAAAATCTACACCATATCGAGGAGAGTGATTTGGAGCTAGGAAGTCATGAGGGAGTTCTAGTTAATATTCGTAATACACATGAAAGAGCAAAAAAGAAGTGACTGCCGGATCTCACAGATCGGCTGCGCCCAACTGAGGGTTAAACATATTTAACAAAACGTATTGTATCGTGTTTGCCAAATTCTACTTAAAAAAAGATATTAAGTTATCGGAAAACCCTTGCGGGGATAATTTTTCGTCCCGATCTTACGAGACAAAATCCAAGCGACACCCCGAAGGACGAAGGGTCCAAAAGTTCATCTCGCCCGGGAGAGAGAATCAACAACGAAAACAGACACCGAACTCGGCGAACTACACTATCCTATTTCGGCGACGAATTCGCATAGTTCCAATCCGCCAAAATAAGAAACGGATAAAGCTAAGCTAGGAGAGGCGGTCCTGATTTGGATATTTGGATAGCGTGATTCTGTCTCTGCGAACGGCTCCCGGCCCGCCGCCGCCGCGCCGGCTACGTCGCTCGAGCCGAGCTGGTGTTCCGAAATAACGGCTGAGTTATGTGGGGAGGCACCGCTCCCCGACAGCGACGTAATATATGGAGACAGAGTGGAGATGTGATAACACCTGATCTAAGCTGCCCTGCCGGGTCACGCTATCCGGCGTTATTCCTGTGTATTTCTCGTCCCTAAGGGACTGTAGTTAGTTATCTGGATCGCTCCTCCACTCGCTAACAAATTTCGTCATATTATGATCGTGATTAATCAGCGAGGAATACGACGCGCAGGATTTAAACGGCGGCTGGGGACAGATTCGCAGCTTTATGAATATTTTATTTGCGTTTTATTATTTATATGGGCTTAGATTTGTCGCGATGTCTATCTCTGTCTGTGGTATTCGTAGCGCATATTACATGGGGCTGTGGAAATGTATCTGATTTTAGTTACTCCACAAGTTGGTAAATTAAATATCAGACGCATGTGATTCTGAATTATTTTATGATTGATTTAAATGCCCACATATCCCTAAAATTATTAAAAAATCAATTTTTGTCAGATATTTATTTTTTATGCTTTTAAGAATTTAAAAAAAAAATTAAGAAAATTCCACTCCGTTACAAAGTTATAACAATAAATGTGACCGGACATCGGGTTAGGACGGTTACCTTGCTTATTTCCGCGCCCCTTTCAACAGCTGCGTTTCGTCTTTCTTTTTGTTCGCGTTCCTTAGAAAACATATAAACATATATATATATATATATATATATATATATATATATATATATATATATATATATATATATATATATATATATATATATATATATGTAAGGAAAGTATCCTTAATCTAATAGAATATAGCGCTTGGGTTGTGTCGGTAATTCAGACCTCCTATTGTACCAGCGACAACCAGGCGACAGTTGGTATACACGTGACGTTAGAATGACATTAGAAGTCAGTATTAGATAACCAAGAATTATAATACTGATTTGTAAAAGTAATCAAGAAACAACAACGTGAATAATAACATTGAATGTTGTTTCTTTGTTATTTCAGAGAAATAAATCTACTTCTTATTCATAAGTAAATAATAAATTAAACCACACATTATATATATATATATATATATATATATATATATATATATATATATATATATATATATATATATATATATATATGTTTTAATATATAAATATACTATAGATATACTATATTATACTATAGGTATAAATAGACTATAATATTAGTTGACTGTCATCTTTCGAATAGTTCAGTTGGTGTGTTTTTATTTTAGAAAAAAATTCCCAAATTCCCTCCGTCAGGCTATTGCTACTATATTATATTACAAGATTCTTTTTTGGTTTTGCAGATATCATAGTTTTTGTTGAAGTTATGATGTAGACAAGGAGGCGCCGTGGTTTGCATCAGTAGTCAATTTATACCCGTAAAAAATAGGTAATATTAATATTAAAAAAATTTTTTTTTTCTTATAGTTGAAAAGTTAATAAAAAATGTGAAATGAACAATTTAACTTTTTTTTCATCATATAAAATTTATAATGATTTTTAAAATTTACTCTGCTTTCAGTACGCGCAGGGATATGTGAGCCTTAAGTGGCTAGATATAAAATGTGTTACAATAAAAACGCAAGATTTTTACGCAAGAGTGAATTTTCAAGAAAACATGGATTTCTGTAGCAACATATTTATTAATTTATAATGTAAATATTTGGAAATTATGTATGAACCAACACATCCGCTAAATGGGCGCCACGGCTTTGGTGGTACACGAGTATTCTTCGGGTGAAACTTTCAATAACTGTTTTGCATAAATGTAGCGATATTTCATTGATACAGCGTTCAATTTCGGACAATGCTTGGGTGGTTGTGGGCTTGTTGGCGTATACCTGAGACGTCCGAAAACCCCAGAGAAAAAAGTCCATAGGTACTAAATTGCAAGATTGTAGCGGCCAATTCTGGTCACCAAAACGGGGGATGACACGGCTTGTATTGCAGGTGGTACCGTCCTACTGAATACACATGTCTTCAAGAACAATATCTTCTGAATTATGCATAGATAACTGGGTTATCATGTCACGATAACGTTTGTCATTTACCGTTAATACATTACCTGCCTCGTTTTCAAAGAAAAATGATCCAATGATTCCTTTAGAGCACAATACATACTAAACAATGATACTTTGGGGTTGCATTTATTTCTCATGAATCATTCGAGGATTTTCTGAGTTCCAAATGCGGCAATTTTGTTTATTAACGAAGCCATTAAGGTGAAATTGGCCTCGTCGCTGAAGACGATTTTGTCCACAAAACCAACATTCACTTCTTATTATTCAATGAACCAATCGGTGAACTCTCTTCGCTATACATGGTCTTTTGGCAGAAATTGTTGAGTCATTTGGACTTTGTAAACATGAAGATACAAATCTTTAGTGAGCATACGGTGACAAGTGGTTGATGATATGTCCAATTTTTGTACATGATGATGAATCGAGATACTTGGAACCTCGGCCACGCTCTCGCGAACTGCCATGATGTTCTGTTCTGAACGACCACTATGAGCTCGTGTCGTGTGTTTCACACCAATCACTGAACCAGTAGTTTTGAATTTTTTGATTATTATTTTTACAGTTGATACATTTGGAATATTATTTCTACCGAAAACTTGGACGCACTTGTCACAAGTATTGACCTACAGAATTATGATAGCCACAATGGCGGGCAATTCAAATCTTGCGCTGTTATTATACATGCTTTAAGTATGTGGCAGGCTAATCGTTAGGTATTTATATTGTATATTTATGTCAATATGGGGAAATTTACGTATATACTATTTGCATACATATACATTGATCAAAGTTACTAGAGCAAATATTTATTATTTGGGCGATATACTTTTAGCTTTATTTTTAATTTTAGCATTTACCGAGAAAGTGTATTAGCAAAGCAAATGGCGTTAATTATAATGAAAGCGTCTATTCCGGCAAGTCGTCACAGAGCAATCCACATGCTGTCGATACCTATTTCTATAGCAATGACATTGCCAGTGAATGTTACACAAAAGCTTGTTAATGGCTTTTTTTCATCTCATCCTTGTTTTCACTGTTTACACAGTCTTGCGTCATATGTTTTGAATTTTTGTGTTTTTATTTGTGCAGTAAAGTGAAAATTAACAGGCCACGAAACAAATCCGGATCAGAGTGACTGCAAACGTGGATTGACAGTAAGTCGTTTGCAGATATGTTTAAGAGGAAATTATCTCTTTTGTGATGTGTATGAACGAATTATTAATCCTACCTTAAATTTCCGCTTTGCATATGAAAAAAACAAACTGTCATAATTAACGGGAGAGAAAAGTTAGTGTAAAGCAATAGTTAAGAGACCCGGAATATCAAAGTCAATTGCTGTATTCATTTGCAACCTAACAATATATTGAGTCAACCCACTGCCGTTCTGTAATAGGGGGCATAATGTTTTTATATTTTTGATTGAATTGCCTTACATTTTTTTGTCTCTGGCCGTGGAATCAGTATCCTATTAAAGTTATGCCGAAAACTACATACCATGAAACTCTCTATTTATAAGTAGACTAAATGTACAGTAAAATTCCATAGCATTCAAATAATATATAAATTTTATCTCCTTACATTAATATAATATTAAATTAAACTAAAAATATTCTATTTTAATTACTGTTACGTTAAAATAATACTTAAAATTATCCACATTAGGTCACTGTCACATTTGAAGTAATTAAAAATATTTCAGTAAAGATTGGACAAGGAATGAACAGTGAATAATAAATAAGTAATTAAGTATTTCTCTCCCGAACCTATCGTTATAAAGATAAAATAAAACATATATATTTGGTGGTGTGTAATGGTAGAATCGTTTTTATCTTGAAATATAGTTTCCATAAGAAAGGATGAAGAATTGCTCGAAATCACGCCAAACGCCAGATAAACTCGTTCAATCGTAAAATTAACCTTTTTGACATGTATATTAGGGCATTGATATGTAAGATATACTGAAATCCGGAAATATTTCGAAGACATGCAAAGATAGCACATTTTTAGGTTATGATAAATACGAAGCCCGCAAAATAGACCACACGGCTATTCCATCTAAATAAAGTAATTAGGGGCTGAATGGCAGATAATGAGTAGCTATGAAAATTATGGCCTATGTCTTAAATATATATCGCATGTAAATAAGGATCTATTCTTATATCTTTTATTGAGAAATATAGACGGGTAATCTAAGTTAAGCATATTAGACTATAAATTTGCCATGAGATAACCAAACAATTGATTACAAGTTAAGACAAGAAATTAACATATACCTATTGTGTTTTGCACAAATTTATAGGGCCTTTTAATAGGGATGCTCGAGATTTGTTAGGTTGGTACGACGTTAGATTAGAGACGGCCATGTTGTTAAAGCAAAATCTATCAAACTTATCTTGACTTATTCAGTAGTATATTGAAAATTATCGTGGAAGGTTATAGCGTTCAATAATATGTAGAAATCATCAAATTTTATTTATAAAGTTAGTGCTCCATTCAAGAAACGTTCCACCGCATTATGTGATTTTTGTCGTTTTTGGATGCTCGTCACAACCGTCGCGCCGAGTCGATTATTCGACATTTGGTGGCCAAACTTGAGTCAACCGGTTTGATAAATAATCAGCCAATACCCGTACGGCACCGAAACGGAAGTACTGCTGAAGATATGGCTGCTGTGCGTCAGAATGTTTGGGAAAACCCGAGGCAGACAATTTCTCGTTGTTAACAAGAACTTGGCATTTCTGCGACTTCAACTTGGCGAATTCTGTGTCGGGACTTAGGTCTGCACCCGTATGAAATCCAACTGACTCAGGAACTTATGGTAAGCGACCATAGACAACGCCGTGCGTTTGCTGAGTGGGCTCAGGAGCAGTTGGAAGTCGACCCAAATTTCGCCAAAAACATCATCTTTAGCGACGAGTACTATTTTTGGATGAATGGATATGTGAACAAGCAACATTGTCTGATTTGGGGCTGTACCAATCCGTACTTCTTACAAAACTAAACTCACATTCCCATAACCGTCAACAGCGAACGCTATAGATCGATGATAAACAACTTATTATGGTCTAAACTGGATGATATGAATACCGACGACATATGGTTCCAACAGAACGGCGCTACGTGCCACACAGCGCATACCACGATCAACATTCCGCACGAGCGAGGGCGCGGTTATCTCGCGCAGCGGTGACGTGAACTGGCCACCGAGATCGTGCAATTTAATGCCTTTTAACTTCTTCCTTTGGGGTTATCTTAAATCGAAAGTCTATGCGAACAAACCGTAAACAATTGATGCCCTTATTAAAATTTAAAAAAATCCACTACGCTACAAAGTTATAGCAATAAATGTGACCGGCCACCGAGTTGGGACTGGCTAATTGCCGTGCCCCTCTCAACAGCTACGTTCCGTATTTCTTTTGTTCGCGGGTTTCTTAGAAAACAAGTAATAAATAGAGTTGACTATTGACTATAATATTAGTTGACTATTTCTATCGAAGAGTACAGCTCGAGTGTTTCCTTGAAAATTTTAAGAATATTGAAACGTCATTCCGTCGATTGTAAATGATCAAGACATCAACGTGGCATTCATCCAAAGAAGAAGAGAGGTCTTTACACAGCTGAAGCTATGGAATCTAAACTGATTTTAGTGAATCTGTGAAAAAGATACGTGGACAATCACTGGATGTTTCGCATGATGAAACTTTCTCTTACGGCATATTCAATGCAGTGATTGGCAGAAGGCAAAGGCAGAGGGACCGACTTTGGTCCATAAGCCCCTATTACCTGAAATCGTACAAACGGCAATTAAACCCACCTACGAGGCATTGAGCAGTGATGGTTTATTAGAAAAGTGCTTGGGTGGATTTATTCAAAACAATAATGAGAATCTCAATACTAAAACTTTGTTTTTTGCTTCTAATTATACTACAGGAAGTCGTAAAATTGTAACCATCATTGTGGTATCTACATTTAACAGTCGAGCTCTCAGTTATGTATAAATGCTAAAATTACTTGGAATCAGCATTGGGGTTGAAGCGCATAATTAATGTGAAAAAGAAGATGCTAACCATTTGAAATACGCCAGGATACAATCAATTAAATCCACAAAAGAAGCTAGAATTAACAAGAGATTGCCGAAAACCATAAAAAACATGAAGATGCAAGAGGAAGAAGGTGTACAGTACGAAGCTGGAATGGGAGGCTAGCCGTAAGTTCACGTTGTACCTTCCAGAAACTTTTAATGCCTTTTTCTTGAAACTATGTTTTAAACAGTGTCAGCACGATAACTTTTAGTATTTTTTAACTTTTTTTATAAATCTTGATAATTATTTTTTTATAGTCTGACGAACGCTTTTTTAAAATTTTTTTAAATTATTTAACACTGTTTTTTTTAATTGAATACTAAAGTTGGAAATATTGTAATTTCTTTATTTTCGAAAAAAAACTCCTTCCGTCAGACTATTAAGTACTAGTACATCATTTTACAAGATTATTTATTATTTTTGCAGATTGCATAATTTTTGGTGAAGTTGACATCATAACTTCACCAAAGTTGGCAACAAGGAGGAGCCATGGTTTTCATTAGTAGTCCATTTATACCCGCAAAAATATTGTTAATATTAATAAAGAAGTTATTTTTTATTCTTATAGTTGAAAAGTTAATATAAAATGTGAATTTATTTTTTTCACCGTATAACCTTTATAATACCTTCTTAAATTTACTCGGTTTTCAACGCGCTCAGGGGTATGTAAACCCTTAAGGTGCGTATACATTTGTGAGCCGAACCGTTTGTGAACCGCTTGCGAACCATTCTTTAAAAATAGTTTTACAGCGAACATCTACTGAACTAAACATGATCCATGGGAAAGAAAGAACTAACCACGAACCACCAGCAGTCTTGCTCGACGCGCTTACTTGTAATAAATCATGCCTTCGTGCGAGGAAAATTATACGATTTAGTTATGAGTGGTGCGGCTTTAGTGATAGCAGAAAGTTTGTGCAAAAAGAAGAGAAAAGAAATACCTGTTTCCCTCTAAGCATCTTCTTTTACATTTTTTTATAATGGTTCTTGTGTTTAGAATTCCACAATAACGAGTTCGTTTTATAAATGTCAATTAATTTGACTACATCTTCCTCTGTCCACTCCATTATAATAATTATTATAATATAAAAATTATTAAATAAAATTATAAGGGTAGGCAGATTATTAAATAAACAACTGAAAGAAAAAATCATACAGAAAGGCACAAGAAACAAATAGAGCCAGCCCCGTGGTTCGCGAGCAAAATAAAAACAACGAACTGCACAAGACTCCGTCTCAATGTCAACTCCATTCGCCAACTGCGAATGCCTTTGTGTTCGTCAAGAAAACCGACAGGTAGTTCGCCACGAGCGGTTTGCAAGCGATTCGTTCGGCGCTCCAAACCTCGTCCCAACCTTGCGATCAAATGTTTCAAGACCGTTCGGTTCGGCTCGCAAATGTATACGCACGTTTAAATGACGTATTTATATTACAAAATTAATGAAGGACTAACAATTTTGTGATCAATCCCATATGTTAGTATTAACTTACGAATAAAAGAAGTAAATGTTTTTATATGATTTACATTTATTAGAGGAATAAGTCATTTCAAAAAAATTCTATAATCCCTCCATTTTTATAAGAAAATATGTGTATTCTCAAAGCTTTGGATTCACAGTTCAATCCACAATTCATGTTGAAATTTTGCCATTTTTTGTGCGTGTCCCGCCAAGAACGCATACAATTCTCGTATGAGTTCTTAACGTCCTAATCGCCATTCCTAGTAAGCCAAAGTAAGGTTTCTTGTAACATCAAAGAAGTACTATATTTCCAATGGAATAATAAAATACAAAACAAAAATGAAAAAGAAATTCTATACATTGACAATAATAAACAAACTGAACTCAAATAGATATACTTAGTTACATGTAAATAAAATACCCTATATAAGGCGAAAAAATTAACTAGACACCAATTATCAGTTAATAGATTAATTAAAAAATTATTGAAAATAGTCCAAATTAGTAAGTATCTGCCTCTGTCTTATTATATTCAAAAGATATTAAATAGTGATATAAGCTTTAGTATTAACTGATAGTTGTCTTAAACGTGAAGTTGTCATCATAATTATGAACCTATTAATAATTATTTTGAGCGAATTAGTACCACCCTATTTTGGTGTTGTTTTATGCTAGTCTTCTTCTAAGGGTACATTATCCTGTAATTTCCTGGCAGACGGTATTCTTTGTGTTGATCCCGGATGATGCTAATATTTGTGTAACAATATGGACTTCCACAACTCTTATAATTATTTTTCTAAATTAAATTCATACTTATCAATGCAACAAATGTATATATTTTTTTTTAGCAAAAGTGGTATACGTGACCAAAGTCAGCAAAACATAAAAGGGGCATGAGAAGGCACCAGAGTTTTGTAATTTTAGTCGTTCTTTTTTACAAATATTGTAAATCAGACAGGCACTAAGGTGAAGATAAGACTTTTCTAGAGTCCACTTATAAGAGTTTATGGAAACCATATGGGTCGAGTTAGCCTGCATATTGGCTCTGCGGGTGCTTGGTCCAGAGCCGAACTAAGGTGACAACCCCATCCACAGATCTCTAGAAACAAATTAATTGACACAAAGGAATGTCTTAATTAGGTACAATTTGTATAATGGATCTTTGCGCGCGTATCAATTTAGTGGCGACGCACGGATTACATGCTACACCAGTCGCAATTATTACTAATATGCCACAATTACCAGCACGTACGTCTAGCAACATATGTTTCAATCAACTACGTACGGTATAGACAGTTAGCTTTATTGTATAATTTGATTCATTGGCGTCTCAATATTTCTGTAAAACTTATTTCATTTTTGTTTCATTTATTTTGATTTTTGTTGAATTTATTTCATTTATTTTGATGGAAATATCCCTTCCATTGAATGTTTTTGTGGAGAACATTTTTATTACTCTGTCATAGGTTGACTGACGGATTCGTATTGTACTAACTGTTATCTTAAAATGTGTTTTCGGCACAACACTTTTCAAAAATGTCAGTTGATTGATTCATACGATTGTTACCTGTGACACACACGCAAATAATCATTATACAAACTATAGTTTATGTTATTGTAAACCATGTTTTGCAAAACAACGAAGTCCGGGCTTATCTTATAAGAATATGGTTTCGTGGGATTCCACTGGTCAGGTTGATACAATTAATAGAACAAGTAACCGCTAATTGCGGACGGCCCCTCACGTGCGGGAAATATACTAAGGTCTAAGTACACGTGAAAATACGTGGAATAAATAATGAGATTCAGTATCCGTTCAGTTTATAACACCAACTAAGTACATTTTTAATTATCTACAACAAAATATAGCATTATAATTAATGGGAATTGAATATTATATAAGAATTATTAATTGTAAGCAACCGATTATTCGCCACGAGTAGAAACGGGAAAGTCACCGATGCGACGGTCAGGGGTACGCTCAATTCTGATTGGCCAGGGTGAATATGTTATAACCCCAAAGCGCTAATATTCTGCCCGTAAGGGATATTTTGCTAACAAATATAGATAAATGTCGCCCATCACAGAAATTTACCGAGATCATAAATTTCCGAACAACCAAATTAAAGTTAGTTTATTTCTTTGGTCGACCGCGATTTGCTACTGATTACGATTCAGTGTTCCTCTGATTAATTTTCAACAACTTATTGTTAGATAATTGTCAATGAATATTTTAGTTGTTTAATTCAAGAGTATTATTATTATTATTATTATGTTTTGTGGGTTTGGGCCTCATCAGCCACTGATCAGCCACTGATGGCATGAGTAGTCCCTTGGCGATCCCCTCTTATCCGGGTCATTATCCAAAAATGCTATCCCATAGAATGAGCAATTTGGGCACGTCCGTCGTCTTAAGCCTCGCCTCCTCTAGGATAAGAGGGGGTCCCTAATATAAGGCACCTCCTCTCCTCCAGTGCGGGGCAGGTGTAAAGAAGATGAATCGAGGTTTCCTCGTCTTCTCTACAGTATTTGCATGCCGGGCTGTCAGTCAGCCTCAGTTTGTGCTTATATGCATTCAGGCTACTATGGTGGCCCGTTATGATTCCCACCAGGGTTCTGGCTTTGTGTCTGTTCAATTTAATGAATTCTTGGGTCCATTTTTCAATCTCTGAGTATTCGATGGAGAGTTTGGTTATTCGACAACCCGTTACTCCTCTCCATCTTTCTCTGTGCTGGTCTCTTGCCCAGTCATTGATGCAGTTTCTGATCAGATTCCGACTTATTTCCACTGCAGGCAATAAAGGTTTCCCTGGTCTCTAATCTGGCAGGAATTTCCCTTGTATTTAGGAACGACTTGTATCTAAACATTATAATTGAATAGAGGATGGGAATATTAATCAGGACTGTCGAAACTAGTGACCGTTCATTTGCGGGAGTTCGCGGTTGTAATTAGTGAGCGTAATATATTCCCCTGTTGTTGTGATATCGTCGTTTCATTTACAGCCAACCATCGAATAACATACCACCTCACCAATACTAGGGAGCCTGGAGTAGGTAAGTTATGCATATATATTTCAGCATAAAATCATGCCCAAACTAACCTTAATCGTCACGAAATAAATCAGCTTCCTTTCAATCAATGCTCACCGCTCGCCAATCTGATTAAGTACCTGGTATCGTGAAGGTTGCCGTCAAGAAGACTCTTCACGATACTTCCCCTGGTACATTTGGAGCTGGCCTAGATTAATGATCTGAAGTAATTCGAGCGTGGGTTCGATTCCTACATCAGTCACCTGGGCGTGTCCGATGAGTCCATGTGATTGTCTGAGAATTAGGTGAAGAAATAGCTCTGAAATTAACATTGATTCCATCATAATAAAAACAATAAAATAAATAAATAAATAAGTATAGTAATTTAATAGAAGTTTTATGATTAGCACTTAAACTGATTAGCAACTTTAAATATACTAATCAAACATATAGACTATGTTTTTGACAGTTCTTAATTTCCTTGATCAGAATAATTCAAACTAAATATATTTTTAGCTGTGTTTATTAATGTAGTGAATATTTCACAAGACACTATTCAGCTAAACACCTGGAATTTAATAAACTCCCTTCCCAATGTAAAATCTTGATAAATATATTTAATAATAAACGTTAATAAAGAGCCCAGGATAAGCAATCACATTTCTTAGGATCCCAGCAAAATCTTTTATGTAAGCTCTCATTTAACTTTCAGCGTTATTCCATTTAAAAATATCAGTACATCTTTAATATTTAATTATCTCGTACATCTTTATATATAAACGTTAAGCCCGAATATCAGTTTCAATTGGAATAATATAACGGCCCCAAAAAAGTTAATGTTTCATCTATTAAATGGACTTTTTCCTCGGCAGATACGGAGATAACGTTCATGTAAATATTTCTCCACAAACAGTCTCTCCGGAGTTAAAGATTGAAGTTGTAATATCCCCTGTTAAGAAACAAACCCCGAATGCGAGCGGGAGCCGCGCACATTAATTAAATATGGTTGAATAAGAAAACGAAATTTTAGATTTAATAAGCTTCGGGTAGGGGAGATATGGACGACGTATAATTTCTTATGCTGTTTTATATGATAAATTTTCATTACCAAATTTCCTTCTTTACGGCCATAGTGTAAATTGCAATTCGTCAGTCTTGGTTCTAAATTATTCCAGTGCATAGGAGCAAAATAGACATGTCGCCATCTACCTGCTACATTTCAAAGCAATCCTTTCTATTTAAGCCGCTGATCAAAATTTTATTCATACACTGAAATCTATTATACTACTCATGGACCATACAAAAAAAATAACATGTTGGGTATTAGACCGTTTTTGGATATTTGCAACGCGGCAACCCCGCAAAGTCGCCTGTTCGGTGAGTGCATGAAAGTACCATATAGTTAGTAAGAACGGAGCATAACCCACGGTGTACCTTAACCTCCTGTTATTCATTAGTTGCTCCACAAATCATTTGTACTAAATCAATTGTGAATTAAGGTAATACTAACAATCAATACAGTCCACTTATATAAACCACAAGAGTTTTTATTGCCAACTATACCGACAGCAATCCACCATAAAAAAGTTGGTCCAATTCGAGCACGGATTGCAGTTTATGAAGACCAATTCAAGCTACAATCCGTTGGAGAAGTAAACCATATTTATCTTTCACATTAATTACAACACTGGTAATGGGTGCCATTTACATCAATAATTGGAGTACAAACAAACAAGCATTTCTTATAATATAACCACAGGCCAAAGTTCCCGGCCATTTTCCATATCTCGAGCCGTTTAAAATTGCCGTTAGCTAGCAGCCCGGCCGGGCCGCCCCAGCAGTGGAGCCGTGTGTCGATTTCAAGGTCAGAGATTCCAATTTTTTATTCACATTCCTATCCTATACTTAATTAATTTGAATTAATAAAGGGTTAGTTGTTGTGTGTTACTTCACATTTTTTCTATCACATAAAAATATCACATACTTATTTATCTAGATATTAAATCTAGACATTTCACACATTGCATAACATAGATATAGGTATATTTACATACCTATACTGCAGATATTTCAAATTTCATTTTACCATATTTATTGGTCATAGTTTTATTTGTCGTTGTTTAGATATTAATTCTAGACAATCATTTAGAAATAAATAAATCACAAGTCAAATTTAAGTACATATTAAATATCTATTTATTAATATTTTGCCTCACACATTTCATTTGTCATTATGGATGCACAATTAGGTGCTTTAATTGCAAAACTGATAGTAGGTTCCCTAGTTCTGCTAAAGGAAGACAACCTTCCCCCTCAGCATTGGAAATTAGGCCGAATCGTGAAGTTGTTTCCTGGACCTGATAGTGTAGTACGGGTAGTGGAGATCAAAACTAGTTCGGGTGAAACGTGCTGTCCCGCGTATTTGTCTCTTACCCATTGACTACAAACTTTTTAGAACAACTTTTTTTTTCTTTTCTCAAATCAGACTCTGATTTTGCAGGGCATTAGTGTAGTATTAAATTTATGTTCTTGTATACATGTTAATTCAATGTAATGATTCACTGTTGATATACCATGTAATTTTTTTTTTGAAATGCAACATTTCAACGGTCTAAAACGCGACAGCATGTTGCGTTTTAGACCGTTTGATATTTGCAACGCGGCAATCCCGCAAAGTCGCCTGTTCGGTGAGTACATGAAAGTACCATATAGTTGTACTAAATCAATTGTGAATTAAGGTAATACTAGCAAGCAATACTTATATAAACCACAAAAGTTTTTATTGCCAACTATACCGATAGCAATCCACCAACATACTCACTCTTGTTCCTTTAGGGTCTCCGGTATTAGTATTGTATAGAAATGTGTAATGTGCAACAAGCTTTGATAAATTTTGGTACTAGCCACAAAATTATTAAAAATGATGGGAAAACGTATGAAATTAGATCAATTATATCTAAGGACAAGATACAATGCTGGCTGCATGAACTAACGGCAACAGTATTCAAGTCTTACTTGCATGCAATGGATTGTGGCTAAAAATTAATTATCCCAAGATTCTGAAGATAGAATTTAGAAAAGATTTTCTATGTTAACACGGTGCCAAAAATAAGATAAGGCAAGAGCAAAGAAATAGAAATAGAAACAAAGAATGCATAACAAAAATATATAGATCCGTATCTTAAGAATAATTTATATGTCTGTGATTATTTAATAATCATGCTATAGATTTCTTTTGCCGTGCTGATATAGGCAATGGAGTCCTGAATAGGGAAATACGTTTTCTATACAACTATAGCTACTTAGGGATACACAGATAAAGATGGGTAGCTAGAAACGTTTAGAGAACGGAATTCGTGAAATAGATTTTCATTTCCTATACGAGCATGGCAATGAGTAGTCCTACCAGTATAGATAGGTAACGGAAATATGCCTCCGTCAATATCCAGACGGAAGATGGTTAGAGGGAGACAAGGAAACAGTTCTGGACCTACCCTGTGGGTGTCTCATTAAGAGAAGGACTTCTATGTGAGTTTACGTCCACACTACTCTCACACACTTTCTGTCACATACTAGTGATCTGAACACCATAATATGTCAACATCTCAATACCCCAACCCTACTTCAATACTTTCAAAATATTAATATTGATGTATTGTATTATGTGGTCGAACAACGGTATTGTATATGCAACGGTATTGTATATGGAAGTAGTTATTTACTTTAGAATAAAACTCTCAAATCTTTACCAAATTCTACCAACCCCATATTTTTGGAGGCGCTGAAAATGAATCTGACTTAAGTTTTTGGCAGTCGAACATAGTTTTGGAGAAAATGAATTTTTAACTTTTCCACACGACGCCACTTTCTTATTAAATAACTTTCACTTTACATTACGTAGATATTTAATGTTAATATAAGTGGATGCTACATTTCCTTTATATGGATACTTTCGATAAGGACGCCCGATTTTTAAACGTAAATGAAACAAGTTGCGTTTGAGATATCTACTCAGGTTCTTTTATTTGAAAGAATAATTTATGCCATTAAGTATGGAGCATAACGTCGTTCAAATGTTCACCGCAGCTTTGCTTGGTGGCACGTATTCCGGAGGTCCAATTTTCGATGACTTTGTCGCATAAATCTGGCTGAATTTGCTGGATGGCGTTCGTCATGTTTACTTTTAGGGCATTAATTATCTGCGACTAATTCGCATAGACCTACGACTTAAGATATCTAGAAAAGGAAAAAGTCTAAAAGCGTTAAATCGTACTACCTTGGTGGCTAGTTTACATTGCCGCTGCGTGGGATAACCAACCCAGATCGCTCGTGCAGAATGTCCATCGTGGCATGCGCTGTGTGGCATGTAGAGCCGTCCTGTTGGAACCATATATTGTTGATATCCATATTATCCAGTGTGGGCCACAAGAAGATACTTATTATCGATTTGAGGTGCTCGCCATTGACGGTTATGGCAATGCCAGTTTCCCTTTGGAAGAAGTACGGACCGATGATTCCGCCAGACCAAAAGCCGCACCAAACAATGACTTTCCTGGGATGCATTTAGTGCTAGTATATTTCGTGTGGATTGGTATCGTCCCAAATCCAACAATTTTGTTTGTCCACATAGCCATTCGCCCAAAAATGGGCCTCTTCTCAAACCATGATTTCTTTGGGGAAATATGGGTCAACTTCCAACTGATCCAGAGTCCAATCGGCGAACACACGGCGTTGTCTATGGTCGTTTATCTTACGTTCCTGGATCAGTTGGACTTTACTAGTATATGAATGCAAACCTAAGTCCCGATGCAAAATTCACCAAGTTGAAGTCGCAGGAAGGCCAAGTTCTTATAAACGACGAAAAATTGACTGCCTCGGGTTTTCCCGTACCCTTTCACGCACAGCAGCGACGTTTTCAGCAGACCTTGCGTCTTGGTGACGCACGGGTTTTAGCTGATTATTAATCAAATCGGTTGACTCGAATTCGGCCACCAGACGTCGAATAGTCGACTCGGCGGGACAGTTGTGGCGAGGATAAAAATTACGTAATGCCCAGAATGTTTCTCGAACGGATCACTAATTTTGAAAATAAAATTTGATGATTTGTACAAGCTGTTGAACACTATAGCCTTCTACTATAATTTGCCATACACCACTGAATAGTTCACAGTAAATTTTACATATACTTTAACATTGTGCCCGCTATAATTTAACAAATTTCGAGCATCTTTATTGAAAGACCCAGTAGGTACATATCATGTATTAAAATCGTCATAAAACTTGTTATTCATTACGATTATCTAATTTATTTACAATGTCTATAATTTGAAGCCGTGAAGCCGTCCATTTGCTATCCTAATGCCCCCTATAACTCGAAACGCTTGGATAAAAAATAGATGGTTGCATGAAAATTGTAAACATTGCAAGTAAATTAGAAAATCGTAATGAATAATAAGTCTTATGACAGTTTTAATGTATATGTATAAAGGAAGTACTGTAGCGTCTACTTATATTAATATTAGGTATCCATGTAATGTAAAGTAAAAGTTATTTGCTAAGGAAAGGTGGTCACATGCGGAAAGTTGAAAATTCATTTTCTCGAAAACTATGTCCGACCGTTAAAAGCTGAAGCCATATGCGTCTTCAGCACCCCCAAAAATACGGGTGTTGTCATAATTTGGTAAGGATTTGAGAGTTCTACCCTAAAGTAAATAATTACCTATATAAATTTCTAATAATATTTACGAAATGATATTAAATAATAATAAAAAAAAACAACGATGAATAAAGAGTTAAAATATCATATTAACGTGCAATATTTCATTCAGATGTGCTAATTACTTTTACTTGAAGAGAATAATGTGTAATATAGGTGTCTTCAATAACATAACCTATTTTTGTCTATTGTGTAATGAATTATCTCATACAGCTTTTCCATCAAGTTGTCCCTAACTCTAGATATAACCGATTGGTAAGTTCTGATTACTTTCGAAGCTTTTTTATATATCTCCTACTTCATATAAATAACACTTCTATAAATATGTATTGGATCCAATAAATTATAAAACGTTATTAATTGGTACTGAATTTCTTCAAATAGCTAATAAATATTTTGACTAATGATAAATTTACTTAAATAAAATATATTTACATACTAGTAATTTAATTCCAGCAGCGTATATGTCAATCAGATAATTCTATAGTTAATTAACCGCAATTAACATTATAATTGTACGTAAGGGAGGAGACGATAATTGGGCCTAAAGCGATGTCGCTAATTGGGCGCTATGACAAACCCGTTAATTATGTTTATGTGTTATGTTATATGGTTCTCCTGTATGAGCAGTTTTTTATGTCCTGCTATTGAAATTAATGGCAACGTACAAAACGTTGTGATTCGTCATAGGGCATCTAGTAATTAATTCATAACTTTCATAAAGTTGAGTAGTGAGAAGTTCTAGAAGAAATGAAAGTGTATGTGTATTTATATGGTTCATATATTTATATGGGCAGCCCCCACGGTACACATTGAGAATTTTAACTATAATTATACAAATACAATTATCCTGAAAACGATGCCGATCGAAGTAATTTGCAATAACGTATGTCCTGCATCAGAAGCAGTTCTCTATCATCTGCTACGTAGTGAGTTTAGATTAACTTATTTTTTATTTCTTCACTGTGAGTTAAATATACATATGTGATCCCAAGGTTTAATTCTAAAGTTAATTAAGTACAATATGCCTATACACCTTAAAAATATGTTTTTAAATATTGAATTAACACTTTAACGACCGGGCTAATATGACAAACCTTTACTGCCGGACCATGAACATTTTGTGTCAATAATATTTATATTGTAATGTGTGGGATACAAGAAAACACTTTTTAGTAAAATACAATACATTTTATTATCAATTTACAGTGTGTTCAAGTTTGATACACACGGTCTGGTATGAAGACTAAGGTGCTTTTGCTATATACAAGACCATGTGTACCAAATTTGGACATCATACTTTTTCAGCAAAACAACATGGGTAGATAAAACATATGTGGCAAAGATAGAGATTTGTCTGAGTGCATGACATGCATGTTGTAGACACTTTCTTCGCACATTTTATAGCTTGTGCACGTCCAGATTTTTTGGCAATATCTCTGTAACAAGATGAACATTTTCCACGTATTTTTTTTGTCGGTGAAACAGTGGTCCAATTCGTTCTGTTCCCAGTCCCTTTTCATTTTCAATCCAATTGAAGTAAAGACAGTACCAACTCTTCACGAAATTGTGTAATAGATACTTTTTTATTAGTAACCTGAGTAAAAAGGAAATGGGCATTTACAACCGCTGTATTTGTTAGCAACTCAAAAATAATTTTTCGGTACCACTTGACAACAAATGACGTTACTATTTGATTTAAGAAAATTATTTTACTGTCACAAACCTTTTCGAACTGTGGATGCATATGCTGCTTTCCGTCAGACACATCAATAAAAGAATTAGTTTGGTTATATTCCTATAGTGGAAGGTTTCCTCACTATGCCCCTTTTAGTAACTACATCTTGCATTTCTGGAACAGTTTTAGTCGTCAGAAATAAAACGTCCCGTTTGTCCTTCCATTTTCCTACAATTACATTTGAATTGCTTTGCAATGCTGTCATTTCACATTTTTTTATTGAGGCACATAAAACAGGCTTTGGGTTCAATTTCATTGTGAAACGTAGAGTTCGAATCAAATGTGTACTAGCTGCATTTAATTGTTGAGCTAATGTAACGCTGGTATAAAAATTGTCCGTTACTAATATTCTTCCACTATTTAGTAGAGGTTCCATAAGCTGCAACACTACATCTGTAGCAACACTGGAATTTTCTGGTCTGGTCGACTTTCCACCATACAATTTTAGTGCATAAGTATATCCACCCATAAGACATAATTTGAAAATTTTAAGTCCATATTTGTGGCGTTTGTTGGGGATACACTGGCGGAATCCAAGCCTACCCCGAAATGGTATCATGGTTTCATCGATACATACATTTCCTTGTGGAATTCACCATTTCTAAAATTTTTTATTCAATAGTTCCACCAACGGATTTATTTTATATAACTTATCTTCTTTATCATGGTTCTCATTATCGGCAACATAAAGAAAATGCAAAAAAATAAATTCAAACCTATTTCTGCTCATTCCACATTTTGTGCTAACAAAATTTTTATAGCAAAGATTATTGCTCCAATAATCGCGCAATGTTGGCTTTTTATCTAAATTCATCTAGAGAATCAGCCCTAAAAACATTTTAGGTCACTAGAAGACACATCTTTCCAGTTCGCAACCAAAGAATTCGGTTTAATTTTTTCTTCAACGATGCCCTCAATTTGTTTTTTCTCAAAATATTTGTTTGACTCTCGAACAAGTAAATCGATAACAGCTTGATCAACAAATAGAAAATAAAAGTCTGCTGGTGTAGTACATGTTGTTAGGTTCTGACTTATATTATCTGGAGGAGGGTTAAATGCAAATTCGTTAAGTTTATCGTTATCAGGAATATCCCACTCAATTTTTGTACTTGGTGTAATTTGAGGAATATTATCAGCTAAATCAGAACTACTATTACTAATTGGCTCGGATGATGCTATATTACCAGACAAATTTAACTTTTTAGACTACGTGATTCTTCTTTAGCGATTTTTCTTTTATGTGTAACTCTCGTATCATTATCAGAAACAAAATCACAGCTTCTTTCATCCACTTCTGAAAGTTGGTAATTTTTATCGTATAAACTGTCATCACTATCGAAAAATTCACTTTCCTCTAACATCTGTTGTAATTCTGCCTCTGTTAAGCTCTTTTTCGACATTATCAAATTGGTATTACACTTAAAAACAAAGTTTAAAACAAATCACATTACCGTACATGCAACATAAAAATTGACATATATTCCTAATCTAAAAACTCACCTACAGTCGGAGGAAAACCTGACCTGATGCAAAAAAGTGTTTACCGGGGACCGGACGGATCGTTCTCCAACGCCTTTTCAATGTAACAGTGCATCTCATACGGCCACAGTTGAAAATACAACACCAAAACATGTGCCCAAATGCGTCCACGTGGTCTGCGAGAAAGTTTCACTGTGGCCTGTTTTTTTCAGATTTGTTATGGTTATAAGTCTCACTAATTGTTTTATGGTGCCAGGTAACTATAAAACTCATATGCTTTGATGCGCTGAATATGATTCTGAAGTCATATTTGATCCATCGCTTCAAAATTTCTTCCGAACCCCAACAAGTGTGGCTGATCAAACACGTGACGCGAAATTAGCAAAATCTGTTGGGAATTTTCGGAAACTTAGTCTTTATGGGCTTTCAAGGTCACAGATGACGAATATTTGGAGTAAAACTGTCAAAATTCAAAATTATGCATCCAATATGGCGGGCGATTTTTTCAACTAAATTTTGAATGTCTACAAAGCTTGGTATCCGGGATTTTTTTAGGCCACCGGTAAAGAAATTTGGTATTTGGGTATTCTTCAAGGTACTGATAACGAATCTAAAGAACTGTTCCAATATTGATGAATGTGCTTGAAATATAAAGTTTATTCACGATTTTTGTATGAGAGCGATGTCTCTTGTCTTGAAAATATCTGTACAGTGGTTTTCCTTTTATGTTCACTCCTCCTGGGATAATCTAAATTTTCAGCATCAAACAGACATCGGGCATCATATTCACATCCCAGTAGCAGATTTAGCATTGTTAGCAAAGGTTTTTATTCAGCCGGCATAACACCAAGCGACAACAGTATGTTATTAGGTACCTCGTATTCGAAAACCAAGAGGACTGAAATTTAATTTGGATATTCTGGTTGTCAGAAAGGTGCAAATCCTGATCTATGATTATTTACTAAAGGACTCTCTTTACAGAAATTTTATGAATTCTTAAAACAAAAACAACTAGTAACAATAATAGTCACCAACAATAAACTGAAAAACCTGTGTTATATATTAAGTTCCTATTTTATACTTCGCACAATAGAAGTTAGGTCTATCCCAGTTTGTTCTGCTGTCTAGTTTCAGGGACCTTTTAAAAACTCGTCGGTTGTGTTGAATCAACTGTTTGAATTTTGAAAATTGAACTTCAAATTTATTATCAGTGACGTAAAAATACTCAAATACGAAGAGATATAGCGAGTCACAAAATTTGTCTGCCATGTTGGATCCTCCATGTTGAATTTTCATAGTTGAACTTGATATTCGTCACCTGAAAACCCCCCAGATATCAGTGGCGGCTGGTCAGGGGTGGCAGGGTGGGCAGTGTGCCCACCCAGCTATTTCCTAGAAGAAAAGGAACACACAGTTCCAAAGTTAGTTATTTATCGTTTATAGAAATTAGTGAAGATATAATTATGTAATATGTAATTAATTAAATACATTATATATTACATAACAACAATAATACAATGAGAAGTTCTAATTATATATACTAATACTAACAGCGCAACCGTTGTGGAAAATTGCAGCAATTCACTCATTTAACCGTGGAACTAATAGTTATCGTGGTTATACCTAGCGTGGTGGGTGTCGGGCCGGTTCGCAGCCACGCCTTTTGCCTTTCTGGCTTTGTAGGTACATACGAGACAGCACAAGTGCCTCGCACAAGTAAAAAATTATATTTATTGCTTTAATAAATAAATACAAGTAAATAAGTGTCTACCAAGATTAGTTTTAAAATTAATATTGATATTATTGACATAGGTATACTTTCAACATCCCTTGAAAGTTTAAATTATTTTATAATAATATAGAAATATGGTAATCTGGAATATAAAATTAAATAAACAGTGAAAACATGGATAGAATTAATTAATTAATAGAATTACAAATGATTTGATTGATTTGAAGACATAAAAACAGAATTATACACGTGTAAACTACATGAAACAATTTGAAACACGGACACAGCTTACTCGAGCCTCAAGTAAGTTGTGACACGGGTGGGCTAGACCACCTTGCTGAAAAAGCCTTCGAATCGAGGAATCGAGAATCTCCGATCAGTCCTATCTCCGTATTCCCGAGTTCAGTTTTCAGAGACGTTGTAGAACGTTGTTTATCTCAGCGAAGTCTGTACTCTGTAGGTTAGGATTTTAAATCTTAACATATACAGTGACTAACATAGAGTAATGAGTGAAAGTTTTTTTTACTATATTTTACTTCATTATTTTGCACTATATAACCTACTAATAGTTAGTTGTTGCCCATCAATGACAAATCACTACGAGCCGCCACTGCCAGATATCAAGTTTTGTAAACAATTTAGTTTTTTTTAATTTGTCAGCCATATTGGATCCGTCATTTTCAATTTTGAAAGTTTTACTCCAAATTCATTATTTATGGCCTAAAGAACCCATAAAGACTAAATATTCGGGAATTTCCAACAAATTTCGTTTTAATATCGATTTTCAAGTGTTTGATCAGCCACGTTTTTTGGGGTTAGGAAAAAATTATAACATGGTGAAGCAAATATGACACCAGATTCGTGTTTAATACATCCAGATACATAATGGTTGGGTGCTTTGGTCTGCCACACATAGTACTTCTAACAATTGTGTATGTGCTCCATTGAGTTGACGACTTTTCTGTAAAGAACAACGCTTTTCCGAGATGCTTTGTATTTAAGAAATTAAAAACTGTCCTATTCGAATTAGATAATTTTGAGTATACATTAAGGACGTGTATATGGCAAACGTGGTAAATCTAAAAATATATTTGAAGAATAAGAATTTGTGCTGCCAAGAATGGGGCCGAATTTGCGACATTTTTCTTTTCATTTTGTTAACTAACTCATTACAACGTATAAGCTATAGGTGTGTTGTAACTTTAATCAACTAAAATATTGATTTAGTAAAACACACTTCACAAAATCAAAAATTGGTAAGAAACGAGCTATATAATAAGACGTTTACGATGATTGGTAATAGAGCCGTATCTTTAAATTTTATTCCTAAATAATAGTCGACCAATTTACGCTCTTTCAGCTTCAGCTCCCACTTTCCACGGCGTAGCTTTATAAAATCATTAAAAGTCCGAGAAGTTTGTTCGAAACGAAAGCTGTAAGTCTTTTACGACTTCCTAGTATGCCATTTACAACAAGCAATTTTTTGAAAGATTTTCACCCGTCTCCCCTGGAATATTTCCTAGGGAACTTTTAAGATAATCACTCTAGAGAGAAAGTAAAACAACCATAAAGTGTCTTTTTTTACGATCTATTTTACTGCGCTTTAAAGCAAAATTGGAAAATAATTAGGCTCAATTATATGGCAAGTTTCGCTATGGTTTTATGGATCCCATAATTTGTAACAATATTCGATCATAACGCAACGGCGTAAATTTTTTATAGGATACTCACTTTTCCATTTACAAACCACGTACTAAAAAGGCTAGGCTATTATAATTGAAATAGCTATTATGTATTTTATATAATTTACATGTTTAATATGTCTTAATAGTTACTTTTAATGTAGTGGTCATCATCTCGTATATTTTATAGCTGCAATAAATTCTGCACTATATGTATAACAAGTTTCAGATAACAGATTCCCTGCTTTTGATATATATGAAGCTGCGTCCATTAGTATTATTAATACTTTCTGAGAATTGCCTTGATTTGGTCATACACAGTGAAAGCATTCAGTCACAAATTGTATAACTGTCTTGTGGATTCTACCTAATATCTTAGAAGTGGCTACCACTAAAATAAATTAAAAAATGTTCTACTGAACATCTACATGCTCCAGTTATATTATCTATAATGAAGTACGCAAAATTTTCCCCAAAGTGGTTGGAAAAGTTTTACAAACTTTTCTGGCCACGACAAACGTCGTACATCTGGTAAATTTATCTGTTTTTTAGTATATTTGGATTATGGTATTATCGGTTCATATCTGTCTATAAACTGTCGACTTTATCGTGGCCGATAGAAAAAGCATAGCTATTCACATGTTCTGTCTGTTACGAGGGGCATTCGAATATAAACATTATAAACAAATCTTTTACTTCTGGGGACATAGAAAGCGTGTCGGACATAAACGGAGCATCGGGAAGGGAAGGGGGAGATCCCCTCTAGATGACTCAAGGTCAAGCCGACCGCCCGATCGGTTTTCTTAGTTGTCCTCACAATTAGCGAAAGAGAGGTTCATCATTCGGTTGCTCAACGCATCATAATAGAGTTTTTTAACGAATGATGGCGTTAAACGAGCCAAAATTCGGGACCGAGCACGTGCACAGTTTGGGGAGAATGCACAAGGAAACGGGAATCAGTGTTGGAACACACCATCATCCGAGACCACCTTGAATTCCAAAAAATCTCGGCGAGGTGGGTTCCACGTCTGTTTACCCAAGAAAACAGAAATGCACGAGTTGAAATTTGTCAGACGCTTCTTGCTCGGTTTCAAAATAAAGGGCAGGCTTTTTTGCAACACATGTGACGTGCGATGAAACTTGGGTTCACAACTATACTTCCGAGTCGAAATAAACCAGTGGAGAAGAAAGGGGGAGCCAGGACTATCAAAAGCCAAAACTCGCTTGTCAGCCGGGAAGGTGATGTTAATGGTTTTTTGGGACTCTGAAGGAGTTTTACTCGTTGATTTTCTTTACGATGGTCGCACAATAAACGCTACCTACTACTGTGATCTTCTTGACTAAGGTCGAGCTACATATCTGTCAAAGAGGCACCGCCGGCCCATCCGAGACGTCTTGCTCCTGCATGTCAATGCAAGACTCCACACTGCAGCCCTAACAACCCAAAAATTGGCTGAAATACATTGGACTACACTTGAGCACCCTCCCTACAGCCCTGACCTTTCGCCATGTGACTTCCATATATTTGGGCCTCTCAATGAAGCACTTGCAGGAGAGAATTTTGGGAACAATCAACAGGTTGATCAGTTTGTACGTAGTTGACTGGATACCCGTCCGAAGTCATTCCTTCGAAAACGGTATGAAAAATCTACCTGTTCGACGGGAACAATGCATTAATAAAGAAGGGAACTATGCAGCAAAATAATTATAAAGTGTTTTTTTCTTAAAATGTAAACATTTTTTTTTTTGCAAAAGGTTCGTTTATATTTGAACGACCCATTACTTTTTTTAGGCGAATTGATAATTTGTTCACGCATGAATAAATTATAGGATGTAGGGACTAAATCGAGGACCAAATGAAGATAATCAAAATTTAATTTTACACAGTAAAATGTGTCAGGAACTCCTCCTACAAAATAGATCATTTCCTCTAATATACATGTCCACAGACAACTCCGAGTTATTATCAATCCAGGTTTGTAGCTGTTCTGGCCTGCAGATGTTTTAAACACTGGAAGTGATCTGCAAGGCCACATAAACAGTAGAAACAGCAAATAGATGAAAACAATCCCATAACAAGTATCTGTGTAACATGCGATGACAATATCGTTGCTACAGACAGAAATATCGGCATGATATCGACTGTTAGTCCGTTTCTGTTGCAGCTCGGTGGAATAGACGTGTTAATTTTTTTCTTTTTGCTAAAAACCAGTCACCCATTTCTGTGTCTTCGACTCACACAGAAAGTGCGGTGGTGATACCAGTAATCACTCATCGCGTCCGTTCGGTTAGTGATTACTAGACCGAGTCGTGTGCCCTGAGTAGACGAAGCGAACCGAGAACTACGGCCTTCTGCATGCGAGTATGCTCTTTAATTCCGTTATTATTATTATCATTATAATAGTAGAGTTAATTTGTGAAGAGCAAGTCGGCAATAAACCGTGCGACAAAGAGCAATGTATAGCTTACCTTCTCCCACGCGAATGCAGTAAAACAATTTTACTTACGTCACCTTTAAAATTACTGAAGTGCACTGACACGTACGTATTTTTAAACTTGCATAAATCAGACAAAGACAGTAAATATTGAGTGTCTCGATAGTTATATTCTGACGACCCTTCGTTCGCCACTCTTTTAGAAACTATCCTTGTTTATACTGATAGGGAAGAGCAGGACAAGAGGTAAGGCTTGTGTATTTTATTCAGTAATACTATTACAAGCGGCGCGCGCAAATGATTTATAGGCAGGTCTGTGTCTCTTATTCAGATTGGATTGGTATGGAAGAAAGTCAGACAAGCATCTGTCTTTGTTGCACGATTTATTGCCGACTTGGTTTCCATAAAATAATTCTACTACATTATAAATACAGGATACAATTTTCCATAATTATCTTAAAATCCACGACCTTTAATCAAAATATCTTTGATATCTCTGTAGTTCTATCCATATTAATGATCCTTTACTATGCACTACGTTATACCGTTCTAACAGCAGGATATATTATGTCATTCTATGAAACTAGCATGCGGGGTACGGTCATCTTAAAATATTTAATGCGAATTTAATATTCCGCAGGAGTACGGAACGTCCATGTTATACCGTCAAAATAATTTATAAAGCAAAGATAGGGCAATACATCACAGTCGCTATAGAAAATAAGCACGTAGGAATAACATTTATTTTGTAAAATGTCAGATTGCGTTAATTACCACATTGTACGCGGCCACGAATCCACCTTAGGTCAGTGTGACTGGGGTCCGAGATATAAAGCCTTGCAAATTTATGGATATATGTGTCCCTGCCCTCTGAATGGTATCGCGTGCTGAATAACATTATTTACGGTAAGCGGCGGGTGTTTACACTAGCGTAAGATAGTGCGTAATATAGTAGAGATAATTATGCTCACGTGTGGCGTACCTCAAAGTAGTGGCAGGTAAAGGAGTTGGGATTGAGTTTACTTGAAAATGAAAATTTCAGGCATACAATACATCCCAGAGAGGGTGAATGGAGTCGCAAAATTATATACCTCGTAGATGTTTGGAACTGTACAAATTATTTTAAATCTACGATCTTGGTATATTGAATGGAATCTCAGAATACCGTCTTTAACGCAACATGGCTCTAAAATTAACAGATCTATAGAAACAACTTCCAATGATTTACTAATGCTTGGGTATACTGAATTCGATCGTAGAAAGTCATTCATGCTTGATATGTCAAGAGTATTTGATATTGTTCAGTAAATTTATCAATTACAAAGTTTAGAACATTAGAATTGGTGGTAATATTATTAACTGGAATGACACATCAAAGATAGTAAAATAATTTTAATAATAGAAAATTGTAAAGTTTAATTGTCAAAATACTTTGCTAGGCTAAACTATATTACAACGGGTAGAAGTTTCGCTATAGTTTTATGGATTTATAATTTGTAGTAATATTCGATCATAACGCAACAGCATAAATGTTTTATAGGATACTCACTTTTTCATTTACAAACTACGTATTAAAAGGGCTAGCTATTATAATTAAAATAGCTATTATATATTTTACATAATTTTCATGTTTATTATATATTTTATTACGCAAAAAGAATTTTAAACGAAAATATATTTTGTGTTATATCTCTGAATTATATACCTCTCGAAAGACTCCTTAGACATTTACGTCTTGAATTTGAAAATAAAAATATGGTACAGCATCATAAAATATGGTACAGCATATACAGTAGCGTAAGATAGTACGTAATTAGAGACAATTATGCCCAGGTGTGGCGTACCTCAGACTAGTCGAGGGTAAAGAAGTTGGAATTGAGTTTACTTGAAAACGAAAATTTCAGGCATACAATTTCAGGCAATACATCCCGGAGAGGGTGAATGGAGCAGCAAAATTATATATTGCGTAGATGTTTGGAACTGTATGAGTTATTTTAAAACAACGATCTCAGTATATTGAATGGAATCTCTGAATACCGTCTTCAACTCAACATGGCTCTAGAATTAATAGATCTATAGAAATAACTTCCAATGGTTTACTAATTCTTGGGTATACTGAATTCGATCGTAGAATGTATCATTCATGTTTGATATGTCAAGAGTATTGGATATTGTTCAGTAAATTTCTTAATTACGAATTTTAGAACATTAAAATTGGTATTAAACAATAGTTCAATACCAATTATTAATTAGATTGAATGAGACCAAAATAGTAAAATAATTGTAAGACAAGTAAGAGGAGAAGTTTCGCTATGGTTTTATGGTTCCATAATTTGTGATAATATCGCAACAGCATAATTGTGTTATAGGATACTCAGGTATGTATAAGTTGTGTATGTAGTGTGAAGTTTGTTTAGAACCAATAGTTGCTGTCCGCTATTATCAACATCCCCTGTTTGGCATCAGCCCAAACTTTAGTATCTTTATTTGTCGTCAAGATTTTAGTTATTCTATTTCACTTCTTACATTATACAATTAGATCATAGCTTGGTTACTTCTGTATTTAATCTAGTACTCATTATCCAGGAAGTCAAAACATTATATTATCTTGTTTTTTATCTTAAATCTAAATTCATGTTTCTTACGGATTTAATAATTATTCGCTCTCGTCCAAATTAAATTTCATCACGGCTAGAAACTTGTTTTCAGGTTGACTTTTGCCGTCCCTAACTTTTTATGGCTGACGTGAGTTATTTTAATTACTTTGTTTATAATTCATTTTTTCTTAATTAAGGCAAACGCTTTACATCATCTCTAACCCCCTTTTCCGCGTCTTTTGTACCAAAAGTTCGTTTATCTGCATTTCTCCCACCTTTGAGCCGCCTACATTTTAGGCAGTTCGGGATAATTTTCATCGGGATAAATTTTTCATTAGTACGAAATACGGAGTTGCGTTGAAAATTAAGTTTTGAACGCTCGAATAATATTCGACGGTGATTAACGGATGTAGATTTTCACTATTTCACTCGACAACATAAATTTTTTCTTCAGGTTCCTTGTAAAATTGTGTTAGTAATAATAATAAGTTTTATTGTATCTTAGAAATAAATCTTTTGAGGTAACAACTACAAATATATGCATAGAGTTAAAACCGATATGTAAACAACATTGTAAGTATGATACGAGGAAACCATAGGTAATTAGTGAGGTATTTCACCTGTGCATAAAGGTGTGGGTAAGAGCAGCTGATGTGGGTAGCATATAATAAGCTATTACTTCACCATCGTTAAGCATTCACTCACAATAGTCTTTAAACTTAGTGACAATAGCTAAGGTAATTAGATAAGAATTATTGTGGTATTCGGTAAAAATACATTCAGTTCCCATTTCAATTTCAATTTCAGAATTTGGTTTTATTAAGTAGATGGGTTTCCTACTTTCTCCCAAAATACTTAGTCGAAGGGAGATGTGTTTTGTGGCAGGAGAGAGAAGAAGTGGTGCAGCGTAGCAATATGTTCAGTTTCGTTATTCTTACACTTTATACAATCTGTGAAGAAGTTAGCAGTTCTGGAACTAACTAAAGTTATGCGCTACAAAGTTAAATTTAAAATAGTACTGTTGAACGGATGTTTTAGAAGAGTGTCTAAAATTGGGGAGAGGTAGAGTAGTGAAAAACTGCATTCCCTGTTGCTACTGTTTAGTAGTATGATGAGGATTTCGAAAATACTATTGACAAGTCAGATGATGATGGTGAAAAAGATGTTACTGAAGTGCAGTCGGAATATGACTCCGAAAAAGTTTCCGATGCAGAGCCTGACATCGCTGAAAACGACAATCAGCAAAGCAGTTATTACGTGTAACTAGCTAATTTGTATTTTACAGAGCAAATGTAGAACACTTATTTTTACCGCAGGTCAAAGAATAAACTTGAGAAGTGGTATATAGAGCCACAGAAGTAAACAACTGGACGACAACCACGACGAAATGTTATGCATCATGGGGAGGGCCTATTAGATATGCAAACCGAAACGTAAATACAATCTTCAGTAGTTTTCGTCTCTTTTTTAGAGATAATATTATAAACTACGTTGTTCAGTGGACCAATGCAGAAGGCAGGCTCAAACATGGAAACTTGTAGACAGATATTACTGCCAAGGAGTTTCTACGCTTTATTGGTCTACTAATACTTGCAGAAGTTGATAAATTTCATAACGAAGGGATTAAAAATTTGTGGAATGTTGAAGTTAGACGTCCTATATTCAACAAAACTATGAGTAGAAATAGGTTTATCAAAATTTCTCAATGTTTGCGTTTTGATAATGCTGCCGCCAGAAGAAAAAATCGAAATCTAGATAAAGTAGCACCGATTCGGGCGCTTTTTTAATTATGGCTACCTACACTCCAAGATGCATATATGTTCTATCAAAACATAACGGTTGACGAACAGCTGCTAACGTTTCCAGGTAGATGTCCCTTCAAACAATACATACCATCTAAGCCAGGAAAATATGGCATAAAGATTTGGGCAGCCTGCGATAGTCAAACTTCCTACGTTTACAATTGCCAGATATACTCTGGTAAAACAGGTGATCAGCGTGAATGCAATCAAGGCAAGCGAGTTGTTTTAGAAATGATAAAGGGATTAGAAAAATCAGGGAGAAATGTGACTACCGATAATTTTTTACGATAAGTCGATAAGTCTCGAACTCGCAAGAGAGTTGAAGGAAAAAATCTAAGATTGCTTGGTACATTACGAAAAAATAAACCAGAGCTTCCTAAGGAATTAATAGATTTACATAGAAGAGAACGCTATTCAACTAAGTTCGGATAGTAGAAGAGCAAAGGGGCTATCAGACCATCCTCGTATTTGTCCGCGAACATTTGATGCGGATGGCATGTGGTCATTGTTGATCTGAAGAACTCTTGGCGCAGGTATAAAACAGGTCTGTACAGGTATAAAACAGGTGTGTATCGGTTTAAAACAGGTATGGTGGTATTAGGAAAAAACATGACGTCATTAAACAGGTTACCATACCTGTTTTAAACCGATACACACCTGTTTTATACCTGTACAGATCTGTTTTATACCTGCACCAAGAATTGTTCAGATCAACAATGACCACATGCCATCCGCATCAAATGTCCGCGGACAAATCGGAGGGTGGTCTGATAGCCCCTTTGCTATACTACTTCGGATATCAAGACGATGCTATTATAGTGTCATACTGCCCGAAAAAAGGAAAAACTGTTACGTTACTCTCAACTGTACACGAAACAGGCGAAGTTTCTGAAGATGACAAAAAGAAACCACTGATAATAATCGACTACGACAGAACTAAATCCGGTGTAGATATCATGGATATGGTAAGCATGGAGATACCAAGCTTGTTTGAACGTACACCGTAAAGAGACAGACAAGAAAATGGCCTGTTGCAATCCTTTACAATATTATAGACATCAGTGCGGTTAATGCCTACATAATATGGTGTCACCTGAATAAAGACAGGCAAACAAGAAAAAGGCTGAAACGGCGACAGCTCCTTCTGCAATTGGGAAAGGAACTAGTGGCTACTGAAACAGAGATAAAAAAACCATTACAATTACAGAGACAATTACAAGAGTTACAAAAGCTAAAACGTGGCAGATGTTGGGAATATTCACGAAACTTAGATAGAAAGCATTCAAATCGATGCAGCCATTGCAGTCGTTTCTTGTGCAACGATCACCAAACAATCACTTGTTCAGCATGTAAAGCATAAGTAAAATATTTATATTTTTTATCGATATTATTATTTAAAATAAATTACATATAAATATTTTTGAGTATACTATATTACCATAAGTTGTTTAAACAATGTATACTTAGCTTAGAATAAAGGTTTTACATATTAATCATAATTTATATAGAAACAAGTTTGGGGTCAATAGTGATCGCAATGGTATTATATGTCCTAAAAAAGCTACGGTATTATAAAGGTTAAAGCATATCCAAGATATTTTTTTCAATTACTGTCATTGTTTCTTCAAGCTGTTGATCCTGTATTAATTTGCTTATTTGTGGTCCTATGAAAATGGTTTCGTTTAATTTTGTTTCAGAAAGAGCTGGAAATTTGTCATATAGGTACTTAAAATAACTCCCATTTTATCTATAGCTTTTACATATTGCTTCATTAATCCTAATTTAATATGAAAGGTTTTTGCGGATCAACCAAATTTGCATAAATGACGTTTTTTGAACCAGGTGATAAGTTTATGTATTGCTGTATTTTTTCAACTTCTAGGTATTTCTAAAACAATATAAAAACACACGACACGATGTGACGAGTAAACGTACACACACTGAAAACGTACTACTGCGACTATGTGAATACCCGAATAGTATAAAACCGGAATATCCCCAGCGGTCCACTCTGTTTCGGTAAATCTCCCACACTCGTATGTACGTTTCAAACCGATTAAACACAGAGGCGCCGCAAATATTGATGCAAAATTTAATTTTATAGAGCCTCGTTTTAAAAACTACAATTTATTGTAAAATGTACATTAACAAATACTGTCAATGGTACTATTCTCTAGCCAGCGTGTTAAGAGAACTGAATAACATCTGGTGAACAGTTTTAAGTTGGTTGCAGCAAAGTTCCTGTTGATCAATGGAATCAATACTATTTCAATAATTATTTGGAGCAAGGTAAAAAATCTGCAATAATTCTTATTAAATATATTATGATTCTAAAAAATAAATACCAATTAACTAAAAAAAAACTCCGTTCCACTAGATTCTGACAGCTAAGTTGACATATATTTTGTGGGGGTACTTAGAGCAACTAGTTTCTTTGACTAATTAAAAAAATGTGAATATAAATCTTTTTAAATTTTATAGTGCCTGTTTCGAAATAAATGGAAACATCGAGAGTATTGTCAGATAGGGGAATTAGGTTTTTAAAAAGACTAACCTAAATTCTTTCTCTTCTTATTTTCCTTATTTATAATTTTGTGGTACGTTAAATTAATATAACGTATAATTACGAAAGTATATTACATTATCATTATATATAAAGTATACTGGACCCAAAGAAGAATCTTAATAAACTATGGATTGTATGTTCAAACAAAATAAAATATATTCTAACCGCACCATGCTTTTTTATTGAAATTTAATTTTAGTACTCAAAACTGTTGATGGTGATTTCTCTCTCATTGTACGTTTCTTATATTCGTTGTTTAATTGCTGCGAAGAAATAAATTATTATTTGTAATTGTAAATTAGAATAATAATTAACAAATATACTCCCACTTTTGAGAACTCCTCATTCTGTAAACCTTTTATCCAAAGACCGCTCCTTCTGACAGAAAATTGACAGTCTCTGATGTTATTTATTTTAAACACTGGACTCAAAAATAGATCCTCCCAAAAGAAATGATTGTTAACTTGAATAAATGATTGAAAACACGTCTTCCATATAGGTCTTAAATAAAATTTCTTGTCAACGTGTGCTGCCGTTAACTGAGGCACTAGTTTCCATCTGCTATTGGATTCGCTGGATAAATAATAGAACTATCATTATGCTTTTTGTTCACTCTGCTGCATATAAAAGTTCACCGTGGGAGTTCTCCGTATTGATTATGTCAAAGAAAAGTAACATATCTAAAAATAAACATATTATTTTTGCAACATGCGCTTTTATCATCGAAGCAACCGATAGGAGTTTACCAGCCCCCGCAAATTACGTCATCCTCATTCACCTACGATTATTTCACGCTACATATAATATTCTCTAACCATACGTTATGAATTGTGCAACACTACCGCATATTCCATGAGTTAGTCTGCAAACCTAAGTTTTGACGTAAATTTTTAATTTAACGATTAGAAATTTATGTCATGTATTTCGAAATATATCGGAATTTAACAACATTTTTTTAGCAATATTTTATCAATAATCGATCAACTGTGTATAATAAATATATTTATTAGACAATTTCTGATAATTATTAGTCTAATTAAGTTAGTAAATTATTACAAAGACTATTTGTTATAAAATATTAGAGACGATAACTTCTTCTTGTCTTTTAGCTTTAAGTATTAACATAATATCAAAGTTCTTTTTAAAATTTGGTAAAAAAAAAATATCGCAGTTAAATTAATTTATTAGATTAATCAAAATGTGACCATTTAAAGTGGATAATCCTAAGCGTTTCTAGCACCATGAAACTGCCAAATTTAAATTCAATTTGTTTCTTTATCATGAACTCACTGTATAAGTATATTTATAATTGAAAATAACCATATACTCTCCTTTCCTGGAGACGATTCTCGATATAATGCAGGGAGCTTTAAATAAGGTTAGGAATTGGTGCAGGGAGAGGGGACTCTCGGTCAATCCCTCTAAAACTGAGGTGATGGTGTTCACCAAGAAATATAAGTGGAACAAAACATGTCCGCTGAAACTTGGTGGCCAAGAACTAAGCTATAATAGCGAAGTGAAATACTTAGGAGTAATCCTGGACGGTAAACTGTCATGGGGAAAACATCTAAGTCACATATGTTCCAAGATCATAGCAACACTTTGGCAACTGAGAAGAGCCATTGGTAGTAGCTGGGGCTTGAAACCGGAAACCATGAAATGGATGTATGAGGTAATTCTCAAACCCAGACTGACATATGCAGCACTGGTCTGGTGGGAGAGAGCCTGTTTAAAGTCGGAAACCAACCGACTTAACAAGTTAAGAGGATTGATTCTTAGAAGTATAACCGAAGCCCCAATATCAAAAACGATCGAGGCGATGGGGATACTGACGGGGATACCACCTCTTGATGTCATCCTGAAAGCGGAAGCCGCAAAGGCAATGCATAGGGTGGGAAACATGAATAGGAAGGTAAGGGACCTAAATAGACTCTCAAGAGAGCTAGCTTAGGAGGGACTCCTGTGGATGCCCTCTGATAGTACGGGTGTCCACTTCCTGTTTGACAAGAAATATAAGATCACCTTCACCAGCAAGACCGACTGGATGGAGGGTCGAGCTGGATTACCGCTCAATGGAGACATCTGGTACACGGATGGAGCCAAGAGTGGGAACAGAGCGGGTGCGGGGGTGTATAGGCGACGCGACGGGATAGGTAAAACCTTCCCCTTGGGCAAATACACTACCGCACTCCAGGCCGATCTAGTTGGAATTACATACGGTGTTCTGGGAGCGGACCAAAATCGGACCCAGGAGAAGGTATGTATCTGCTCGGATAGCAGGGCGGCGTTGGCAGCCCTGAATTCAGCAACGACAAAGTCGAAGCTGGTCTATAATTGCTATGAAGCATTGAACCACTTGGCAAGGAAGGGACCGGTGGAATTCTTATGGATACCTGAGCATTATGGCATTAAGAGAAATCTAATTGCAGATGACCTTGCCAGACTAGGGACCAGGGAAAACCTCTATGGACCAGAACCTGCAGTGGGAATAAGTCGGAATCTGATCAGAGACCGCATCAATGGCTGGGCAAGAGACCAGCACAATAAAAGATGGAGAGGAGTAACGGGTTGTCGAATAACCAAACTCTTCATCGAATACTCAGAGATTGAGAAATGGGCCCAGGAATTCATTAAATTGAACAGGCACAAAGCCAGAACTCTGGTGGGAATCATAACGGGCCACCATAGTAGCCTGAATGCATATAAGCACAAGCTGAGGCTGACTGATAGCCCGGCCTGCAGATACTGTAAAGACGACGAGGAAACCTCGATTCATTTCCTTTACACCTGCCCCGCACTGGAGGAGAAGAGGTATATTATATTAGGCACCCCTGTTATCCTAGATGAGGCGAGGCTTAAGGCGGGGGACGTGCCTAAATTTCTCCTTTTATGGGATAGCATTTTTGGATAATGACCCGGATAAGAGGGGATCGCCAAGGGACTACCCATGCGATCAGTGGCTGATGAGGCCCAAACCTATATAATATAATAATAATAATAATATACTCTCACTTCTGATAACACAATTCTCAATTATTCAACGACTGTGGCGCTAACATCGTGCACTGAGGAATTGAAAAAGTTCTTTCATGGCCTCTATGAACTCTATCTAATACGTCAAGAGCTGTGAAATAAACAAGAAGCGTATAAATTAATCCAGACAATTTTTTTTGCAATTAGCAAAGTAAACAAGTTTCCAGCTTGTAAGCAAAAAAATAAGACAACCGCTGTAACCAAGAAAATTAGTTCGGGGAAACGCAAAACAAAAAGTCCGATACGAATATGGAATGGAAAGAATAGAAAAGACCCAACAAATTAACTTCAGGCCAGTGTCGTATCTAATCAGATATCAGCAACGATGTATACAGAAAAAGAATCGAACGCCTGAGCCTTCGTAAGGCCATCGCGTTTTAGAACTATGAGGGACAAAGTTCTATGTAACCTACTTACGTCCATGATTGATTCGGTTACGAGGTAATGTGGTTCCGGAACTTTGCGTAAGATTATATAACAGATAACCTTCCAGAGGCGTTATTTGGAAAGTGATTTTGTAATTGCCTTTTATTTTTCTAGATCCATTGTCTTGGTAGACGGTTATTTACTTTTCTATGGAGACAGGCGCAGGCGTCAGGGAAGGCAAATCTCATGTGCAAACTGGAGAAAGTAAAGAGCGTGTGTGGGTAAGACCAGAGAGTCAAAACGAATAGTAAATTATAAATAGTAAATGATAGAAAACACTTGGTAGGTTTTATAAAAATTTCAAGCTATATTTCTAACAATTATTTCGACTTTTATAGCATTCTCAAAGAGTAACGAACTTTCACTAAACCTAATAAGTAGAGCTGTATAATCGGTGCCGCGTACATGTGGCTTGCGTATGGGAAGGTGTAGAGGAGTTCAATTCACGCTGATTTTATCTGACTTTCCACTTCTTCACGTGCAGATGGTACATAGCTGCGCACTGTGGCCCTAGTCGGTAATGGGTACTTAGGATTGTGTTTCTTTCAAAAGTCCTTAAATGCTGCTGTGCCAAGTAATGTAAGTAGTAAATGACAGGTAATTAACATGACAAGTAGATCAAAAATGAACTCGTCCGTGGCAGGTCCTTTTTTATATTAATATGTTCCGTACTGTTTATGTGTCTTTTGCAGTCTCTCTTGTCCCAACACAATAAATATTTTTCACAAACTTTACACACTATTTTCGCCCCATCATACATCAAATCTGGAAAGTCTCGAACAGACTTATTCACATTGTCGGTAACCGACTGTTTTGTCGCCTTTGGAACTGTGAACAGTTTTTTGTAACACACGCACGTGACAATAGTGCAACGTCTTTTCAGACGGCGTTTCAACATCGGCCGTCATGGTGCCCTCCCTCAGCGGAATACCATTCTTAGATGGGTTAATTCATTGCGAATGACAGGGTCACTGTTTAAAAGGAAACCACCCGGTCCAGTTCGAACGACCCGAACAGCTGAAAATGTGGATCGAGTAAGGGAAGCCATGAACCGAAGCCCCACTCGTTCTGCTAGCCGACATTCTAGGGAACTGCAAATAAGTCAATCTACGATGCAGAGAATTTTACACAAAGACCTTGCATTTCATCCCTATAAAATTATGATAGTTCAGAAGCTAAATGAGAGAGACTATCAGCAACGAATGACTTTTTGTCAAGCAATGCTTCACCTATACGAAGAAAATGAAAATTTGATTATCATAATGAGCGACGAAGCCCATTATCACCTGGAAGGGGCGGTTAATAAGCAAAACTGTCGATATTGGGCTGCAGATAATCCTCGGGAATTACATGAGAGACCGCTACACAGCTTTAAAGTTACAGTTTGGTGCGGTATTGGACGGTGCGGGATTATCAGACCATTTTTTTTTTTTTTTGAAGAAAACGAGAGAACGGTGACTGTTAATTCTGATCGCTATGTGTACATGTTTGAAACTTTTTTCTTACCTGAACTTCGCAGACTAAGAATGAATAGGGCAGAGGTGTGGTTTCAACAGGACGGGGCGACCGCTCATACAGCAAGAGCTTCCCTGGCTGTTGTTCGAACTGCATTTCCTAATCGCCTCATTTCACGTTTCGGAGACCTTTCTTGGCTGCCGCACTCGCCCGATCTTTCCATTTGTGATTTTTATCTTTGGGGGTATTTAAAATCAAGAGTATATGAGCGTAAACCCCGTACATTAGAGGACCTGAAGACAGCAATACGTGAAGAAATTGCAGAAATCAACCTAGATACGTTGTAAAACGACTTCAGCTGTGTATTCGTGAAAATGGCCGTCATTTATCAGATATTATTTTTCGCACTTAGGCATATAAAATGGCATAGTTTATCGTTAAATTCTTTAAAAATAAAACTTATTTTTTCCTAAAATTGCAAGAGTTATTCTTTGTCGAAAAACGTCCGTTTCCCGTGACTCACCCTGTACAATGCTCTGCAGAACCAGTACATTTTCTATTATATAAAATAAATTTTTTGTGTTCATCATAACGATTTTTTATCGAAAGACCTGATTGACCGATAGCAATAGTAGTAGGGAAAGAAAGCCGCTCCTTTGTTATCCTCCCACCACTTCTTGTGACGTCAAGGCCTTGACATTGACTAACGTCAAGGCATTGGCCACACGCGCATTTTACTCGGTCTCGTACTAATATAAGGCTAATATGATATTGTTGCTATGGCTAAGTTTAACGTAAATTAACGTAACGTAAAATTTATATACAACGTAGTATAATTATTTTGAGAATGTAGGACTGTAATTATTCTATACTTTTGGTTTTCTATTTTCCTACTTTCTTCTATTTGTGTTATTAATACGTGAATGAGGAAATCACCAAAGAAGCATAGTTAATTTAGTTAAATAACCAGGAGCATAGCGTGAGAACAGAATTTAGGGATGTGATAACAATTTTATAAGGAGAAAGGGTATAGTCAGATGTATGGTATGCCATATGAAAATGGTAAAAATAAAAAAAGTACACTAACCTAAAATGATTATGCCGAGGTATATACCTAAAAGGAAGATCAATTCTTCGATTTTTGTTTGTCCATCGAAAACGTCTATCAAATATTGGAAACGATCTCATATCTTCTAACAAGGCATTTTCAATATTTATTAATGCTAAAGCTGACAGTCTTTTTTACTTTTGAGAATTTCGCAGATAAGTCTTTATTCTCTTTAAATATGAAAATGATCTTTCCGCGAAACTGTTTGTGGCAGGAATAGTCAAAATTAAACTACACAACTTTGATGACTCCGGGAAAACGGAAGATAATTGAAGGGACATAATATATTGGTGTAGCTCAAATACAGTGCTTTTTTCATATCGGGATCACTATAAATCACTGAATGTTTAAATAACGTTAATTTGGCAATTCTTTAAAGGATGCGTAGCATCACTCGCATTCATGTACGCTACACCCTTGTTAATAACAGATTTTTTTGATTAAATATAACGTTGAGAACCTTAAGGGTTATTTGTAGTTTACTTTATTGTCATATTTAATTAACATAAATTAAATAAATATGTCAAATATGTATTACATTTTTAATTATCCAATACCGCTGCCCGTTTGAACTGAATTCAACTTAGGTATACACAGAAACTTGAGGGCCTTTATGTATGCACGATAAAATTTAATCCTGGGTCGTAATAAATATGTGAGTCTTTAATAAAATAAATTGTTTTCTGTTTCATTTATTACAAAGCTAAACCTAAATTACAAGACGTACTCTTTGCGAGATCAATCGTTTTGTGCATCAAAGACGAGATTTCTATTACGCCGTACAAAGAGGCTGCTCTACGATTTTAATTGCAAGGAAATTGACCAATATAAAGGGAGCGTGGAATATAAAACTGGATCTATTTTAATACGTTTTGCCTACTCGATGTTTCAATTAAGAGCATGTCCGTTATTGTTTCTGAGTTATTTTCTATGTGACAGATAGTCGACAGAAAATGTATATATAGCTTGAAATGAATAAATTCATTTCTTTTGTAATTTACGATTTAAATAAAACAACTGAAACAAGTCAATCTGAAACAAGTCAATATTTAGTTCAGCAGAATATTATACCTTCTCATTTAATTCCCTTGAAGTGACAAGGCGAGTGGTAACCTTATTATTATGTTATATCGGTTTGGGCCTCATCAGTCACTGATCGCATGGGTAGTCCCTTGGAGATTCCCTCTTATCCAGGTCATTATCCAAAAATACTATCCCATAAAAGGAGCAATTTAGGCACGTCCACTGCTTTAAGCCTCGCCTCCCCTAGGATAACAGGGCTCTCTAATATAAGGCACCTCTTCTCCTCCAGTGCGGGGCAGGTGTAAAGAAGATGAATCGAGGTTTCCTTGTCTTCTCTACAATATCTGCAGGCTGGGCTGTCAGTCAGCCTCAGCTTGTTTTTATATGCATTTAGCCTACTATCGTGGCCCATTATGATTCCCACCAGGATTCTGGCTTTGTGCCTGTTCAGTTTAATGAATTCCTGGGCCCATTTCTCAATTTCTGAGTATTCGATGAAGAGTTTGGTTATTTAACAACCCGTTACTTCTCTCCATCTTTTATTGCGCTGATCTCTTGCCCAGCCATTTATGCGGTCTCTTATCAGATTCCGACTTATTCCCACTACAGGTTCTGATCCATGGAGGTTTTTTTTGGTCCTTAGTCTGGCAAGGTCATCTGCAATTAGATTTCCCTTAATGCCATTATGCCCAGGTATCCATAAGAGTTCCACCGGTCCCTTCCCTGCCAAGTTGTTCAATGCTTAATAGCAATTATAGACCAGCTTCGACTTTGTCGAAGCTGGTCTATAATTTTTAATAGTTATAGTTTTTAATTATATATATATATATATATATATATATATATATATATATATATATATATATATATATATATATATATATATCTTTGTCGATTCAGGGCTACCAACGCCGCCCTGCTATCCGAGCAGATACATACCCTCTCCTGGGTCCGATTTTGGTCGGCTCCCAGAACACCGTATGTAGTTGCAAGTAGCTCGGCTTTATGCCATTTAAAAATATTACCCCTGTATTACCTGATAATGCCAACTTGGTTCCGGATCTGTTAAAGTTGCAGCCATTTCTCTGAATTAGAACTATAGATATTAAAGTAGAGAAAATCCACATTGATTCGTGGACGTCCTAAAAGAGTGCATGTTTGGGTTAGAATTATAAATAGTAAATGAAAGATAACACTTGATGTATTTCACAAAACATATCAAGTGTTTTTTTTATCTACTAGTTAAAAATGTTTCACTAAGTGCCCAGTGATCTATCCATTTCTAGAGTTATAAATATTCAAATTATCCAACCATATTTAATTAATGGCATAGTATGTGATGAGAGTTATTTGAATTTCTTGGATAAGTTGTCGTTAGAGTTGGAGTAGAAGTTAAAAAAATATTTTTCTTGATAATGATAACGTATTTATTAGGAACAGTTGGTGTTAGCAAGACGAATTTGCTTTACATTTTCTCAGTAGATATAAGAGCATATGTCAAATAAGCATATTTCACTAATAGGTGGATCAATTTTATTATACAGGGTCAAATTATGTGGCCAGGTCATTTCGAGATGACTTGTTATTTATTGTAGGTTTATTTCTATTCAATTAGCTCTTTTACAAGACGATATTCTACACAACAGACGAACACTCTTAAATAACTGGTCCTTCAAATTCCATTTTTAGAGGAAGTGTCCCAAAAACTACTCACTGGAATAGTTTACATCTACCCTTGTTTAATTAATGAATTATAAAGGATGTTAAACAAAAATCTCCTGTGTGGAATTTATCTCAAAAATGGGGTTATTTCATATTTAAATCAGTTCAAGTCATTACATTATAAAATAATATTTGATGGCTCATAAAAGTTATATTGAACGTCCAGAAGCAGAGCTTAAAATGGACTCTATATATTTTTGGTATTTTATTGATAAGAGGCGTAATATGTTTTCGATTTCACAATTGATGATTTTTGATTATTCATTATTTAATGATTCGCAACATCATCTCTTCATAATTCCCTAAAAGACGTAAAAGTATGCAATTGTTTTCAAATTAACATCCCGATTAAAACAGAGGAAGATATCTGTATATATTTAAAAAAAATCAACACAAATTAATTACTAGCTCAGATAGTATTCTGGTATTTTTGCTGAAATATTGTGTCCTTATTTTCGTTTACCCTTAACTATTGTCTTTAATTTAGCGCTTCGGTTTACTAAACTTTTCTGCGATTTGGTCTATGTAAAAAAATCCCTAATTCCAAAAAAGGAGACAAGGATGAAATAAGAAATAACAGTACCTTCACTGCACTCTTTTCAAAACTTTTTGAAACTATTTTATATAACTTCTTATATTATCATGTTAAATCTCAACTTTTATTGTACCAACACGGTTTTATATGTATGTAGTAAATCAACACCTACTAATCTTGTAAATAATACGTATTTTTTTTTGCTAAAATATTATACTAGGATGGCTGGCATACAAATTTGTCAAAGGTCTTCGCTAAAAAAAGCCTACCTTTCGACTAATCAATAACTCAATTATTTGTTCTCTCTATTCAATATCTCTCTAACATGATATTGAATGTAAATTCTCATGGATTTACACAAATTACATTTTAATATACATTACATTTATTGCGAGTTGCAAAACTTGAGAGGGAAAAACAGTTTTTAGAATCTTTCTGCTACCTCAGTGACAGCAAGGCTTTAAATAAAGAAATCCATAAAACAAATTCTAGTAGTCTCCGAGATATCTTTAAGTAATCATCAAATAATTAGTCGGTACTAATTAATCTATAAGAGTTTACTCATTTTACGACATCAATAAAAGTCGTATAATAAAATTATACAGTGGAAATAAAATACTTTTTAAAAGTTTACTAAATAAAAAGTGACGTAAAATGTTAATATGAAATACATAAATAAATAAATAGATAAGGCATTTAAGGCAGGCACTTAATCAAATCACCCTGGAAACGCGTTATAATATTTTATCAAATGTCATGAGGACCCGACTGCCAGTCTAAGTATTTATTTGATTTAAACTAGTTATTATATCATTATCATTTTAAAATTCGTCTCATACTAAAATTTAGAAATATTAAAAGTGTACACTATCTCAAAAAACTAGATACGTCATATCGCTGATTAGAATACTAAAAACAATTTTAAATTTTACACGCACTCTCGCGCTGCAATTTCATATAATTATTATTTTTTACCTAATGACTATCGGTAGTTAAAACCCTGTTTATAGTGGAAAGGTAATAGGATATTTTTAAAATGAAATTCCGATGAGCGAATACGAATAATTGATTTCCAACAACATCGGGTTGCAACTTAAATTCATGTTTGGCTGTTTGGTAGCGGCCGTGTTAATCAGTAGATTCTCTAATTAGTTTTCACCATAGTAGGTAAATGTAAATAACGTTACTGTTTTGTGTAATGTGACAATGCGCAGTGCTGTTGATTATTTGCTTTGCTTGGACGGGCATGCTTTATTATTGAAGCTTGTAGCAGCATTATTTGCTTCCCTAGTTAATAAAATACATACATACACATATAAAATTAGATAGGTAAAAATTATTTCCACAATATACTAGTAGTTAAACTCACTTGTTATATTGAGAGGGAAGTAATGGTACAAGCTCTACAATGACCATTCCGCTGTATGGGTATGATTTCTTTTACATTTTTTTGCTTCAATACAATGTTGCAATTTTATAACTAAATTTCTACCACGATTTTAGTGAAACTGACTGAAAGTAAGTACAATAAATTAATAGATAATTACATATTACATTATGCCTTTTGTTATTCTATATTAGTCCGTCATTAATATTTTAAGGCAATGAAATGAGTATAATGAGTATAATGAGTATAATGAGTATAATGAGGCAATAAATATAATAATAAAAGAAGTCTTAATATGATGTAATGAAAATATGTAGTTATTTTTTATTGTTGGTTGGAAGTATTTCAAGTATACTATACCGAATAGATGAAAAATATCGATCCTCGAATGTAAAGGCGACTTCGTAACAGTATGTCAAGCAATATTTTTTTCGAAAACTGCATCTAAATATAGAACATCTGTATTTGGAGGCAGTTCGACTACACTCGATCGGATTCTAATATACCATAAGCAAGTAATCATAAAACTAGATAAACAAAGTATCAATAGCCGTTTATATGAAATTTGTATTACAATATTACGACTCAAGTGTTAAGTATGACGTGAAATTTTTTAAATGGTGAAGATTTACCTTTTGAAGTATCATAATATGATATGAAATTTAATTGAATATTAATATATGAAAAAGCTTACAGTCAATAACTTCAATATATGGTGTACGGAAAATAAAATTAAGTAAATATCTGAAAATGTCTTAGTGGCTTATTTTGAATACAATATCTTGAATGTGAAACCATTTTCTCCGTGTTAAAAAGTACATTGAATGTTAAAGAAAATATCACTATAGAAAGATTCTCAATATTGGTGCTCTATTTGAGAGACGTAAATTATTTTAATATCATCATATCAAAAAAGTCTTTTGACTAAAGATTTTTGAAGATTTTGACGAAAGAAGAGAAACAAATATTCATACAAGAAACCCTGAATGAAAATTTTCTGTTAATGAAATTACTTCACGCTATCCTCTACGATTAGTATTAATAGTTTCTCTATATGTTTTTTTAGATTATTTTAATAATGGGTATTCTCGAAGCTTGAAGAAGAGGAGAATTGTTAAAGATTTGTACAGTGCACTCAATAGAATTATATGAAAAGTTCCGAGTGAGCTTCAGTCCTGTTCTCCGAATAGAATCTAGTGTTTAGAGATAGATCTACAAAAAAACTTGGAGAAAAAATAGTCGCAGAGCAATTTTAATAAAAGAAAATTGAAGCTCCAAGTTTACAGTTTTTAGATTTGAGCTAAATATATTCACTAAATATATACAGTTTTTGAGTAATTATAAGGAAACCATCGGAAAAAAAATTACAAATATTTGCTTACCTTTCAAAAATATCCACAGACTTCCGTAAATTTTTTTCAGTAGCTTCATAATAAAACTTTTTTACAAAATCTTATTCTCTTTAATTTGAGTGGTCTAAAGGCCTCATGCGATGATATTTCGCTGAGTCATCGTCGTTTAAACAAAACCGTCAGTTTTTACTTTTGTAATTAATTACTCCGGAAATATTTTTGTTTCATTTTTCTCATTAGAAAAATTTAAATTTTTTGATACGAAAATATGGATTATTGCTAAAGAAAACCATCTTTAACCTCAAAATATTAATAAAAATGTAAAATTCATCCTAAAATTGATTTTTATCAAAAACGACAAATGCAATCATTCCGAACACAATAAAAAAAAGCAGCGCTTTGAAACTTTCAAGAATTCTGTGGAATACTTTGAGGTTGAAAATAAATAAGTAGTCAACAACCTTAGTCTATCCATTATTTATAAAGTTATGCCAAGTCAAGCGAATATCCTTAAATAATATGTTACTGATATAGATCGTATCGATAAAGATGTATGCCCCACAAATTTCATTTGGCATTTGTCCTGGATCAGCGTACCGTGTACCGCACTGATGGAAACTAATAAGTTCGAAGCAGCTGTATGTAGTTCGGTTCCAATCCGGGACAAATGTCGAATCCTACCTGTGACAGGTTTTATTTTTTGAATCCTTAAATACGTAATTTTTACCTCTCCTTCAATCAACAATCTCTCACAAAAATTTTCTGTTTATTAAAAGCCGATAACTAAGACTTGTGAAGAACACTTTGTAGTTTTTAAAATCCCACCTGAATTTTCTGTGCGATCGTTATTTGCCGAGTAATTAATTACCAAAATCTGAACTGACTTTTTTTGCCTTGAAAGATGATAACTGCATGAGAAATCGTCATACAAGGTTTTTAGATCATCATCATCATTAGGTCATCAGTCCTAAGACTGGTTGGACGCTAACCTCCAGCTTCTCCTATCTCGTGCTAACCTACGCATTTCTCTAATTGTGCTACAACCTACATCCCTTGCTATTTGCGAGCAGTAGTCTAATCTAGGCCTACCTCTGCCTTTCTTCACTCCTATTTCTGCCTCCAAAATATCGCGGACTATTCCCCCATGTCTCAGCAAGTGGCCTACAATTCTATCTCTTCTCTTCTTTATGTTTTCCACATACTTCTTTTCTCGCCGACTTTCTCCAATACTTCTTCGTTTCTAACCCTATCAGTCCATGGTATTTTCATCATTCTTCGATAACACCACATCTCAAAAGCTTCTAATTTCTTCCTACTTGCCTCCCCTACCGTCCAGGTTTCGCAACCGTATAGTGCCGTGCTCCATACATATGCTTTCAAAAATTTCTTCCTTGTTTCTAAGTTTATTACCCCCCAACATAAAAGTGCTTTCCTTTTGTTAAAAGCTACTCGACCCTGCGCTATTTTTTGTTTTATGTCTTTATCGCTTCTTCCATCCCAATTTATTTTACTTCTTAAATAAGTGAAGTCTTTAACTTCCTCCAATCTTTCATTATTAATTTGTACTTTCGTTTTTGCTCTGCTCTCGCGCCCTCTGCACACTAACACTTTAGTTTTGTTTTTATTCACCCTCATTCCGTATTCCTCTGTCAACACTGCCTTGCCAACAGAATGAGCATTTCGTTCAATGCTCATTCTAATTCCTCCTTACTAGATGCTAATACTGCTATATCATCCGCGAATCTCAGCATTTTTAGTTTTTGTCCCTGTACTTTAATCCCGAAATCCACTCTATCTTTTACCACATTAATCGTCTCTTCGATGTACAGATTAAAAATTAGTGGTGATAGCGTGCGTCTTACTCCTTTCCTAATACCTACTTCCCTTTTTTCCCCTTCTACTTCTATAACAGCAGTTTGCTGTTTGTATAGATTGTGTACTACTCTCCTATCTCTATACTTCATTAGATTAGGTTTTTAGATAGCTCAAGATAAATTATTCAAAAAATATTTATGATGAAATCATTAAAGAAAAATATTGGATCCGTGGATCTCTTGAACGGCAAGCAAAACGATGGTTTTCTGGTGATTACTCAAAAACTACTAATGGTAAAACATTTTTATTCCAATCTCCAAAAACTATAAACTTGGATCTTAAATTTTATTTTTTAGAATCGCTCTACGACTATTTTTCTTTAAGTTACAGCCCTTTGAATACCACCTAAAATTTAGGATTTTTTACATCCCTTAATTTTTGTGTCTAGTGTAGCTTTCATAACATCAAATAATTTTACACTTGGAACATGAGCAGGATTGGTGCCACTTTTCAATTACCGACTGTGAAATTAATTTAATCTTTTAAAGATACATCTTCAAGTACAATCCCCGATTTTGTAACAGTGTTTGTTATAGCTACCCTCGAGGATAGAGATGACCTGAGATTTTATAAACTAATATAAATGTGATCTACTTGGAAATCTTCACGTGTTTTGAATTCGCTTCAGTTAACTCGACAGTAAAATTCCTCATACAAATATACCTCCCTAATTTGAGGATATTTCTTAAACTAAGTTCGTCTTGTTGACCTATGCATGTCTACTTATTTATATGATTACCAGCTAAGCTTATGAGTTTAAAAGAATTATTGTCAAACTAATTTATTCTCAGTTACACTAGGCTGTTTCAGAACTGCATATCGTGATTTCATCCCTATTAGAAATCATCAGTGCAAGTGTACTGGACTATGCCTGGCGCTCTGATAATATTGGATGGACCTAGTATCAAGCTGGCATAAACATACATGTAGAAATTGCAAACGCTATCTGCCTACTAAACACCAAAGTGTTACGGTTGTTTGTATTTTTAACTGCATTTATTTATTAAGTAAATATTCACAAACATATGAATAAATACATTAAGAAATAAATCAGAAAGTAGTTATTCATTCAAGAAGCATATATTTTCATAAAAAAAATAAGCAATGGTACTAAATAAACTGTGTTCTTTTAGGAAGGTCTGTAGGCCCTTGAATGTTGACATCAAGAAAATATTTTTCCCCCGCTTCCCAGGCAACATCAGAAATGCGGACCTTCCTTCACGCTGACCATTAATTTGAAATAAATGCCAACTTAAGGAATGCAGCGTGAGAGGCAGACCGTCTTTCGAACGTGGAAAGCAATTTGACTAATAGTTTTATAAGTGTTTCCCGTCAGGAATTCCACAGGACCACACTGACCCGGACAAACGCGTGAATTACGCCCCAGCTTCACTTCCCATCATTTATTTTACGGCTAAGGAAGTAACACTTAGGGAGGAACTTCGGACCCGAAATTATATCCTTAAAACTTTGCTGGCAGTAGATTTAACGTCACATTTCGCACCACAACGTCCAATGTTCTTAATTGTCTCGACTTATCATTTGGTGACTGCAATAACACAGATGCATCTCCCAGAAAGTTTATAGGAACGTCTCATTGTAATACGAGAATAAAAAGGCATATTATTAACATGGAAATTAAATACTTGATTCAATATTTACAAAATATTGAAGCGTTATACTGAAAACTTGAATCGTCTTGAATAATATCAAGATCAATTGTAGAAGTCTTGTCAGCTAAATTCACCTTACCTAGCAATATAATCTTACTTAATAAGGATAAACAGGAAACATAGTGAAAATGCTCGGGATTACTTTATTTTATTTTTACATTATCGAATTCTCATAATACAATGTTCAATTTCTAGTAGACCTTAGTTAACTCTTTCTTCTTCTTGGAGTCCTTTGATCTCTATCAATCGTTAACGATCATAGACAAAAATCCATGATTTCCTGGAGAAGTTAGTAGGGTAGTTTCTCGTTGCCTTCCCTATCGAAGTCTTACAGCCGGTATAATATTAAGAAGTTGAAGTGTCTAGAAGTGTCTAACGTCAAGCCTTACAAGTCATTCTTCGCCCGCCTTGACTCTGTAATGACATAGCTGCTGCCCTATGTCATGTCCTTAATTGATTTGTGGGTGTCTATTTGGCATGCCTTATTCACACCTGTCCTGTATATATATACAGAACGTGCCCTATCATGCCATTAGAACGCGCCGTGTCGGGGTTGAGGACTTCCCCATCCAGATCTGTCTTTCATAGAGTACTGAAGAACCCCTACTCAATTCAGAATTCCTTTTCTATGAAAGCTGAGATCCGCACGGTTAACTCTTAAGCCGGCTCCACACTCCCGCCGCGAATGGCGGCGTGAATTCGCGCGCTAATTTTAAACGAAAAACATGCCCCTCCACACTCCCAAAATTTGCAGTGTAATTCGCGATCTCAACTAGTATGGACGTCTAAGTAGGTACGGCTGCTGCCGCGGCGCTTTGCGCAATAGCGTACTACAATTACGTGTACATTAAAAATACAAAGCAAATAAAGAAAAGGTGGAAAAGAAGAATTTTTTACCTAATTATCATAACTCCTCTTCACCAAAGAACACAATCAGACTGAATTCACTCGCGGCGCGAGTGTGAAGCCAGCTTTACGAGAATGAAAAAGATGCATAAGAATGATAACTAATATCTACTTTCATCAGATACTGACCGTCGCGCATTATTTTTAATCTCAACGATTTATATTTTCCCACGTCTTTAATTACTGAGAAGACGTTTACGTGGTCTTTTAATACTTGAAAGATGAACTTCATTTAATAAATACTTCAAATGAGGGGGGTATATTTCTATGAGGAATTTTACTACCGAGTTAACTAGAGCGAGTCCAAAACACGTGAAGTATTTCAAGTAGGTCACATTTATATTAGGTTACGAAATCAACATCTCTATCCTCGACCGTAGCAATAACACACACTGTTTCAAAATCTGGGATTGTTCTTGAAGATATATCATTAAGAAATTAAATTAATTTCACAGTCAATGGCACCAATGCTGCTCAATGATCCAAGTGTAAAATTATTTGATGTTATGAAAGCTACACTAGGCACAATAGTTTAGGGATGGAAAAAAATCCTGAATTTTTAGATGATTTTCAAAGGGCTTGAAGGGAAACGTGAAGAAAAGTAGTCGCTAGGCAATTCTAAAAAAAAAAACAAATTAAAGCCCCAAGTTTAAATTTTTTATATCTTGAGTTAAAAATTTTTTACCATCAGCAGTATTTAAGTAATCATAAGAAAACCATTGGAAACAAATTTTTTCTTGCCTTTCAAAAGGTTCACGGATTTCAATAATTTTTTTTCAGTATTTTCATTATAAAGTTCCTTTAGATAATTTTATTTTCTTTAATTTGAGCGTTGTAAAAGTCTTATGTGAAGATTTTTCAAAGCAAAGAAGTCCGCTTTGATTTTTCTTTCTTGAAAAAATGTTTTAATTTCTTTCTTGCAGTACCTAATTAACATTATTTGATCAAAAATATGGATTATAGCTGATAAAATATTTTTAACCTCCATAAATTAATAAAATAATGAGAAATTCATCACTAAATTGGTTTTCAGTAAAACTGACAAATTCAGTTATTCCGAAAACAATGAAAAAAAAATACGCAGGGCTTTGAAGTTTTCACAGTTTCTTTGGAATACTTTGAGATTGAAAGGAAATAGCCAATATCCTTAGTCTATCCATTATTTGCAGTTATACCAAGTTAAGCGAATATCCCTTAAAGTGTAATTTCTTTTTCAATCAACATTCTCGCACAGAAATATTTTTTATCAAAATTTAATAACTACAACTTGTAAAGAATACTTTGCAGTATTTAAAACCCTACTCGAATTTTCTGTACGATAATTATTTCCCGAGTAATTAATGACCAAAAATCAAAACTGACTTTTTAGCATTGAACGACCAAAATTCGAAATGAATGAAAAATCATCGTATGCGCCTTTTAGGTCTCTCAAATTCAAAATGAAATTATCTAGAAAAGCTTGATGATAAAGTCGCTGAAAGTTTATTGAAGTTCGTGGACCATTTGAAATGCAAGAAAAAATTGGAAAATTACTTAAAAACTGCTGATGGTAAAACAAGTTTAACTGAAAAATATAATTTCAAGATCTGAACACTAGAATATTGGAGCAATTTCCTTTCTTTAAATTGCTATGCGACAGTTTTTCTCAAAGTTACAGCCCATTGAAAATTACCTAAAAATTTGGAGTTTTTTACATACCTTAATTTTTGTGCATAGTGTATTTCAATGAATAGAATATTGTTTACTGAAAATTAGAAAAAAACATTACAGATACATCAATTACGATAGTATACAAATTAACTAAGAATAAGTAAACTTAAATAACCTTCAAGAACCAACAAAAAATTTCCTTGTGTTAAAAAATCGAATAACTTGAAAGCTCGACCGTCAATGAAAACGTAATAATTGTATGCATGCTATACCTATATAAAATCTTATATTGAAATAACCAGAGTAATTTTTTTTTTGCAATATTATGAGCAATATCAGTGGATAACCTTTCTTTGAACTGAGTAAACAGTAGATTACAGTATTTAATTATACGGCAGACTTCACGTTAACAAATGGCTTTTTTAAAGTGTTGTTTCTCGTTTCCATTCTCGATATCTTAGCTCCTCGCTTGTATGATTTTAACAGCCTGAGAATTACGACTATTATTATTATTTAATTAAAATCTCGTTAGGGTGGCATTACGGTCAAACCAAAAGTAAATTTGCATGAAGAGTTATCGCACTCCACATAAAATATGAAAAATTACACCTCGCTCAAGTACTTTCGACTCATAAATTTTGCGTAGGGACAACTTCATTTGGCATAAAAAATGAGAAATTGTTGCCTACTCAAGTACACACCTAATTTACCACTCTTCCAGAATTAGAGCATACATCATTACCTTGTATCTAGATTAAAAATATATCCGTTATAAGAGGGGTTCAATTACTCGTCCTTTATAAAGCAATCATATTTTTGTATATAAATATCGTAATATATTTCCATAATAATACAAGGGAAAAAGTTAGTAACACATCGAATATTGTTACGAATGATTTTATAAAAAGTATATCACTTTATTTAGAACTAATCATTTTATTTAGATTTATGAAGTGATTATTATACACCAATTTTTTTAAATCAGCGAAAATCAAATTAAAAATTGGGATGGAGATAAAAGTTGGACAGAGGCCCAAATCGCAGATATTCTTGCTTGGATTCTTACTCTGCGAAAAAGACTCAAGATTCAGCGGTCAAGCAGTCTAGTTTCCTCATTCTCTCGCTATCAAATTCTCACGTTCTACTGTATTTCCATTCTCCAAATCTCTCCCACTGAAAAAAGTCTAAGTAGCTTTCGAAGTCGACGTTTATATTTCATATCTTAGATGTTGTGATACCCAATCCACAAGACCTTAAACTTTCTGAATGATTTGGTGCTGGTACTGGCTGTGGTACTTTGGTATTCGTGCATCTTCAATTCGAATCGTATTGGAAAGAACAGATCTATGAACTGACGCCTTTTAATTTTTTCATGGAGTTTGTTTATAATATAACAACTTTCAAGGTTTAAGAGACAACATACATTGAGATATCTTAATACTTTCATAAAAAGTGAGTGAAAACATTCATTGAAAATAAAGATTCCTCTAATCATGTAAATAATATAAACAGTGATGAAATAACAGTAATGGTGATTCCTGGGAATCTTTTACGGTGTAGATAGTTATTAAGTATCTCAATTTTTTGTATGTTATTCACGACAAAAATATTATAGAGATATTTACCTTTTCTATCGTCTACTCAAATCGTTGGGAAAAATAGTGAAAATGTTCCAATTTTGCGTAATTATAGCGAGTCTACTCCCTTCATAACTAACTGCATAATGATTATAAAATTATGTCACATAATTGTAAATTTTTGCCTTTAAATATTTTCGTGGACATGTTGCATGAGGTAATCAGAAAATAACATTTTATAAGCTAATGCGTTTACTTGATAGGCGTTTAGCGATGAACCATGAACCTTCATTAGTATTCAGCAGCAGATTAGGTTGTGTCTCCTCTTAAGTCGTTTCTCATATTATTATTCTAGCCATTGTAACAAACAACTGGGGTGATTGGTAAGTTTACCATGACACTTTAGTCTTCTTCTTTGATGATGTATGTTATATGAAAAGCTTGTAAATTTTCGTGAAATTTTTGTTTTGGAATATGCCAGGGTCCGTTGATAATCATGCAAAATATTCTTCATTTGCGTCTCTTTAGACATTTGATTTACATTGATGGCTATATTTGGCTTCTATTCCTAAAGTTTTATGTGATTTACCCAGATTTGATTTGATGGCAATTTTGTATATATCTTGTTTTTTTCAAGTTAGGTTGGGCTCTTTTCCTATGAGCTAGTTTATTATACAAGTATTTTGTCTTTTTGTCATTTAAATTCTTCCAAGTAAGTTTGCTGAGATGAATTTCTATCATCTAACATTTAGTGTTTAATATTTCTAAGTAACCTAACATTTAGTGTTTATGGAAAGGAAAATTTAAACATTATTTAAATAAACTGGTCCAGTAGTGAACACTGCTCTTTTATTTTAGGGTCATGTTTACTGGAACTAATTCAGTTTCATTGATTTTAATTTTTCACTAATTTCTACCGCCATCCATACCACAGTACAAATAATATTGTTGCAGCCACCCATGTAAGAAAATACGATAGGTTATTCATCCATATAATTGCCGCGGATCAAAGTACTGCACTTTTATTAGCTGCAGTGGCTATGTTGAATATAGATTAGCTGTAAAAGGTTATGTAAGGGACAATTGACACTATCCTGCAGAATAACAGATTTTATAGGAAATTTAACTGTTATACTTGCATTTAGTTCTGTTCTCATTAATTCTATGCAGAAGATTGGCACTCAAAATCTTCTTAAATACTTAGGTGACGTCCACGAAAACTGACGTATTTCATTATTTCGGAGTTTCAATATCATGGTATCTGTATACTTTTTGCGTCAGTAATATTTCCGCTGTTTTCTGTTCATAAGGTCAATATTTATACCTTAATATGGCGCAAACAAATACATAAATAATATTATTTACTCTAAATCTAGGTGGACCTTTCAACTGTTACGTATCAATGAAATAGAAGGTTGTTGAAGTAATAATAATTCCTAAACCTGTCAAACCACCAGAAGATAGAACATCATATCGCCCAATATCCTTATTGCCGTTTATATCCAATCTATTCGAAAAACTCCTTTTGAAGAAACTCAAACCTGTCATTCAGGAGAAACAGCTTATTCTATCTTATCTGTCTAGATTTTGTGTAAAGCACTTAACCATTGATGGAAGTGCATCGTATCACCAATGTAATTGAGAGAGCACTAGAAGGAAAAAAGGTCAACGCAACGATATTCTTGTTATGACCTAAGTGGAATTCGATCGCGTGCGGCACCAGGGTCTGCAATACAGCAAGCTAGAAAAACATTTGCCACAACAAATGAGTCAAATTCTTCGCTCATACACCACTCATCGGTATTTTAGGGTCACACATGGCAAAGAATACTTTGACCTCAAGAAGAGTGTTGCTGGATTTCCTTAGGGTAGCGCCCTTGGACCTTTATGTCTCTATCTACTGTACACCAACGGCGTCCCACAGAGCGACACAATCACGGAAACATTCGCCGATGACACCTCTACTCTCTGAGGTGCAGGTAGTAACTGAGGTTCAGTTGCTCAAGTTTCTTTTTCAAATTCAGACAAATGTATTGGTGAATCCGACGTAATTCTGAGTTGTGAATACATAAGAAACCGTTTCTCACAAATAAATTCATGTGATTTTATGAAACCCAACTCTGGGAGTGCACAAAGAAATCTAACACCAAAATCATTTAGACACTTAAGAACAAAGTACATCGCAACATTGTACATGTAGCATATTACATTCGCAATGAAAACATCCACCGCGACTTGAAAATGTTTATGGATGAAGATGAGATCAAAAAGTTAGCATGCAAATATCATAAAAGACTATAAAACCATGAAAATGTCGAGGTTATATCACTACTCGACAACAACCTACTTGCTCGATGGCTAAGGAGACTAAAACCGTTCTAATTAGTGCAGTGAAAGTACCTAGAAATTTCAAGCTTATACCTATCACTCGATTAAAGTGATCAGTTTTATGAGAAGTGTGTCGCTGGATCTGGATAGATCTAGAAGAAGTCTAGATATTAATAAATAATTCTTAGATACATTTAATCTAAAAAAAAATTATCTATGCCTGACACTTTTATATGATTTAGGAACTTCATTATTACCTTAATATAATCACTAACTCTTCTACACTGTTATTTAAGTACTTCTATTATATAAACATTTAATAATATAGAGAAATTCCGCAGCGCAACCCTTTTTTTCCAACTTCTATGCTAGAATGGCTGTGTTCGCCTGCACCCGCGTGGTAGATAGGACTTAGTTTAATTTCACTAAGAGAAATAAAGTCGTAACAAGTGCTTCCGTTTATTTATCAACAAACGAGCTCAAAGACGTCAACTCGCAATAATTAGATCTTCGGGCCAGGTCTTCTAATTAAACTTCAAAAATGAGACTTGGGCTCATCCACCTTAGTGCCTAATGAGTTCGTCGAATGAACATCGTTCGACATTAGGACACTCGTTATCGAGCGAAATTAGGTAAATATTTGTAGCGTCTCTCTTTTTTAGATAAGAGGGGAGAAAGTTTGTTAAAGAAAATAAATAAAAACTTGAAAGCATCTTATCTCAGTGAATATAATTTTTCTATTAGGTATTATTTTTTATTATCATCAGGGTTATTTTTTAAACTAATTAGTAATGAAATTAACACACACAAATTGTTTGGTTAAGCGTAGTCTATCGATAGCGATGTTTAAGTAATGTTTTTGTTTAGAAAGTGTAAAATCATCTACAAAACCCTAAAGATTATGCTATCTCACTTATTTGGGACTAATGGAAATCATCTATAAATGACCAAATATTTTTTGTCTTATATGTTACTGACAGAGATCGTATCGATAAAGATGTATACCCCATAGAGTTCATTCGGCATTTGTCCTGGATCGGCGTACCGTGTACGGCACTGATGAGAACTAATAAGTTCGAAACAGCTGTATGTCGTTCGGTTCCGATCCGGGACAGATGTCGAATTCTACCTATGGCGGATTTTATTTTTTTGGAAAGGAATTAAATAAAATAGAAATTTTTAAATTAAAGTTAATCTGAGCAAATCTTTGCAAAGAGCAAAGATTACAAATTGCTAAAAAAATTAACCATGAGAAATGTAGAGACATGCATATTAAGGGAATTAAGATATTTCATTTTATCTATTGCTAACAATATCAAACCTGGAAAGCATAAAATAAGTTTAAAATTAACATTCAAAGTTAAAGTTATAATTGAAATTTTGAGAAATGTCAAAATGTGATAGCACAAAGACTAATACACATAAAATGGTTGCAATATAATACTCAAATGAAGATAATAATTCAAAACACGACATATAGAATTGTAACTTATATATGACTGAATATTGTACAATAATTAATAAGAGTCAGAAAGTGCGTAACTAAAATAAAGTGTGTGTAAAAAGAAAATGCTACGGAAAAGGTATGCGAAAGAGACATTACAATTTAGGAGGTATCTAGGGAAAACAAAAGAAGGTTGTTGATACAACAGTGAGTAACCAGCTTTTGGGGACGCCACATCGCTAAAAAAAATGATAACAAAACTTTATGAAAAGGTATAATTAAAGGTATTAAAGCATAAAATATAATATAATACCTACCAAGAATGAAGTCGAATAAGTTATCCCAGTGCCAGCCAATTTTTTACTCAGATTCCATCAAGAATAGCCGAAGGTCATACCAGAAGAGCCCTAAAGGTCTTAGAGAGGCCCACAATAATGGAAAAAGGTACCAAATAACATATAATTGAATAATAAAATCGTACGATAAAATTAACGTTACCTAACCTAAAAGAGAGGTTCATTATAAAAAAGACACTTTCCTATATCAGATTAAACATATATAATAAAACAAGACTTACCCAGTTCAGAAACATTAAAATAAGTGCGTAAAAAGGACTGCTTAAAACAGTGAGGTAATATTAAGGATGATAAATCGATAATAATCTATAAACATTCACAGATCACAGATCATAGAACACTTAATTAGGGAACTTTAGTAGTAAGAAAAGTAGGTTACTGTATGAATTTCAAATATAAATGTTAGAATAGGCAACACTCTATACCTACCTATTGAAATTTAGATACAAATTATGATAACAATTAGTAGTCAATAGAAAGAAAGAATAAATAATACTGAAAATTTGACAATTCACCTTTATTTAGTATTAATTGATATCAGGAAACCAAGAAATATTAATTATATGCTCAAATTTCAATTTTAACATTTGAACATTAAATAAATGTATAAAATTTAAAATAATTTCTTTAATTGATATGTTTGCTATGATGTATGATGACTGTCTATGGCTTTGAACCGACTACTGTGATTAAGAATCTTATCTCAAAAAAAAATTAGAGCTAGTAACGGAGCGTAAAAGAAAAATAAGTAAAATAATTAATAAAAACGTAAGTATATAAAATAATATCATTATTATTAAACAATTATATACATTATAAAAATATATACATCAGTGCAATACGAGTATATCTTGATATCCTCCTTCAGAAAATTATATGTCATACTATGTGACTCATACGTTCTGTATTTTAATGTTTGAATTCATTTAATCTGCCTTACAGGAAATAGAGGAGCAGCAAGAGGCGAAGAAGAAAGTAACTTTGATCAAATCTGTATACTTTCATTTAATCACTTTTCAGGAAACTCCAGGAAAAGAGTTTATATATTAAAAGAGGGATATATTCATTATTTAATTCAGTATTACAAATCTTCTTTTTGTTGAAGTGAAAATCATTGTTTTCCATACAAAGGGCAGTTTATACTTCTCGCTAATGAAACAGTCTGTAGTCATATATTTTTACCGGTAGATATAACGAAAATATCAAATACATATGTTATTCACATTTATATTTTGCATCAGGAAAATCACTATAAGATTATACCGTCCATTGACACTGGATATGACGGAATTATTTACAAATAGTAATAGCATTTGTATAAGTTCTGTTACTTGCATTTCTATTTTCCTAATTTGTATAAAAAATATATGTATCGGATCCAATTGTTTTTTCGTATTTCCCAACGATTCAACAAGAGACGTGTATTACAGACCATGTATTACAAAGGAGTTTGTTGGAACCTTTGGTATGAAGATAACACTGAGTTTTCCACAAAACAACAAAACACTACACTCGACGCGTGTAGTGTATAGTGTTTTTTGGAAAACTCAGTTAGTGTTATGTATTACAAAATCCATAAATTATACTTACAGCTCATAGAGTGGTACAGTTAAAATAAAAAAATGAAAAAAAAATTTTTCCAGGATTTAGGAAACGAATATCGAAGGAAAAAAATATGAAAATGTCTATTTATCGAGCACATTTACTCGTATACCAATAATATATGTTAAATTTATGAAATTATTCTATACATAATTGTGCACGTCCGGCCCTGCCTAGGGCGAGAGTCAGCCGTGACGGAGCGGTTTCTGACGGAATCGGATAAGAAACACAAGGCGCTGCTTCCAGGGCAAGAGCTGCAAGTCGGCGGGATTAAGAACGGATTGTTGGTTTGTGACTTATTCTAAGTGGTTGTAAAATTAAGTTAATTATAGTAATAAAAGAAAACGTCTGTCTTACTTTGTACACTTGTATTCATTTTAGTTGGGCCAGCAGCTCCAGGGTAGACGTTAAATTTAAATTAACTTTCTTCATTTACTCGAAATTAATTAGCCGAGTAAATGTGCTTATCTACTTTTATGGCTGAGCGATTTGAGTTTTTAAGAGGATTACATATTCTTAGGAGAGAGGTACGTGGAGAAAATGCTGTTGAAAATTAGTGACGCGAAATCCAGCCAAGAAGTCACATCAATGTCAGAGTTTCAACATAAATATTACGAACTACCCTACGTATTTTATGTGCGTATTAGTCTCCAAATAGCTTGCATAATCCCATTAAAGAAGAATGTTCAAAGAAGGAGATAGAACGGTTGACGGCAATAAACATGTCCGACGTTCATAAAGAGTTATCTCTCCAATAATAATATGCTTTAATTTTTTGCAGATGCATAAACCTTTGCAGATGCATAATACCTAGAAGCGCACACATATTGTTTGGTAAGAAATCTGGCACACTGGGACGGGGTCTATGGAGCTTCATAAAGTATTAATTTTCATTATTTATTCTAAAACATCTTTTAACCCACCAAGAGTGTAAAAGTGAACCGTGAAAGTGTTGAAATAATTTCAGAAAAAAAAAATTAGGAAAGTTACTTTTATTAGTCACAGTTCAAGTTTTTTGGAAACACTGAGATTTAAAAAAAAATTATTTAAAAAAAAATTATTAAACATACAGTAACGATATAATACATTTTAATATTTCTTGAATGATTAAAAATATGCTTTACATTAATCACAAACAGTTTCCTAGAGATCACATTAAAGGAACCTACTTCTTTTAAATCTAAGCAATCTAAGCAAATGTAGGCCCTATCATTGTTACACATGGGCTTTTTACACTCCATGCGTACTGATTTTGTCTTCCTACCCTTTTTTCCTACCGCAGTATGCACATCTTTGTTTCATCGGTAACTCGGTGATTAACTAGAAGTTGCAGTACCATGTTTATCGGCCTCTGAGAAGTCTCCTCCCAAACTTTCCATAATATTAATTTTTATATATCTTCATAGAATAGGCACTTTGACTGTTTGCTTTAGCAATGGCATGACAAGAGAACAACCGAGACCATATAAATAATTACTCCTTGTTTGTTTAGTCCTCCAATTTTTGTCAACAAGTATGACCAAGGAGTTAATTCCCACTTGGTCGAACATCCCAAAAAAAAGAAAAAAAGCCACGAGACCATCTGTTACCTTTTCGGGCAGTTGCATGACTGTGACACAATAACTTATCAAATGTGTCTGTTCTGCCTTAATTTCATTATAACTAATTATCACTTCCGGTTTTTTAGTTCCTCTGTCCAAGGCTTCATCGTAATGGCGGAAAGAAAGTAGGAGAACTATTTTGTTAGCCCTAGGTGTATATGGAACTACAGTTTTGCAATTTATTTTTTTCGTTAAAAACAACGGCGGAATCTCTCGTTCCTGATTAAGTACCTAGAGATAATCAGGGTCTCCCTGGTACACATTGCTTAAGATTTTTCAATTGCTAACTATAAGATTTTTTATATTCTTTTCTTCAATACATATTTATGCACTTATTTTGTATTTGATATTCTTACTCGCCAACAAAAAAAAGTTTCCTTAAATATCATACGAAGTATTAATTCACGTGAAACTAAATGAAACCAACGATAGTTATTCTATATGCTCTAGCTTTTTGCATCACTCCTATCATCGAACTAATTCTTTCATGAGTTTGCATCAACTTTCATGATGAGTCGAATGCTTCACCATTTCGATTACTTCATATTCGATATATTGTCCTTAATATGCATATTAAATTTGTTTTTCATATTTATATTTATATTACATCATATGTAGACAAATAATTAACCTGTACCTAAATCATAATACAATTTGGCATTGTTCTTATTTATTGTGTGCTATTATTAATTTATTTGTTTTGGTAAATATCAGAAATAAAACCATTATTAAATCATTACCAGATATGTTTAATATATATATATAAAGTAGTTAAACGGACGCGGAAGTGGCTGCTGAAGACGTGCATGGTATGTGTCCATCGAGCGTGGCCATTCTCAGTGAAGATGGTGGTTCCTGAAGAGGTGAGAATGACATGCTAGGGTACAAGAAGTGCGGTATGATGGAGCGGAAGTGATGACTCTAGAGGTGGATGGCACGTGGAAAGGTGCAAGAAGTTTTGCAAGAAAGATACAAAATGTTTTGGTTGTGTTGAGACTTCATAGATATTATCGTTTAAGTTTTGGTATCGTTAGTCCATTACAAAGGTGTTTCATATTATTCTTGGGCATCGTTGATAATAAAAGATATAAAATTGTATTGAATCTTATACTTAAAGGTTAGTTTTCTTGTACGAAAATTCTATCAAGGCCTTGCGATGTTTGCTTGCGACCAAACTAATATGTGTATATGTACCCTATTTTACGTGGATTTGCTCTCGAATTTTACAAAACAATTTAGACAGTATTCTAAACTCAAATTATTTAATTAGCTGCTTAAATCATTCAGCTCATATATCGGTAAATTTATTATCTTGTTATGTATGGATTGACCTCGAATTACATTCAGTTCTTATTAATCAATAATACATTCTTATTTGTAAATATTTACAAGTTCTATTTCCTATAACTACTTGGCTACTGCTGTAATAGTAAACATGTTAGTATAGTTAATAAATATGCTGTAATAGTAAAGTTAATAAATATGCAGCAACAGCTGACAAAGCTCAAATGGGGTGCAATTCCTTTCACAATGCTTTACCGTCATATACCTTGCAGTCGTTCCATTTATAGGCTTTAAATATGGCTTTATGTTTACGTTAAGAAATTGTATTGGTACGAGGGGCACTATTTATATTTTGAGCCTAATAATAAAAATACATTAAGTTGTCATTGAAAATTACTTTATCGTTTTTCAAAAAATATTCTCCGTCATGCACTTTTGCATGCGTTCGAACCATTTGTCAAAGCATTTCTGCCATTCCGCTTGAGATATCTCCAAACCATGGTTTTTTAACGCATCAAGGGCTTTTTCTGCCGACGAAAATCGTTGTCCACGTAAATCATTTTTGACGTTCGGGAACAGAAAGAAGTCATTGAGTGCCAAATCAGGACTGTACGGCGGATGACCCATTAATTCAATTTTTAGAGTGTTCAAATATTCAGTTGTTAAGAATGAACCGACGGTGCTTCCTTTGCAACAGTTTTTGCACCGCTTCGATGTTTTCTGGCACAACAACTGATTTTGGACGACCTTCACGACTTTCGCCGGTGAGGGAGTGGCGACTACGATTAAACTCATTATACCAGCGTTTCACAGTGGCAAAGAATGGGAGTTTATCGCCAAAAGTGGAAGTAAGTTGATCGATGCATTCTTGTTTTGATAATCCACGTCGAAAGTCGTAATAAATCGCCACACGAAAATTTTCATGAGTTAATTCCATTCTTTGGCTGAGATACAATTTCCAAATCACTGTAAATGTTCTGAGGAAGTTTATAGTCAAAAATGTCAATATTTCTATTAGAAACGTCAGATAACGTCTGACAATACTTAGTGTAGCCAAGGTTCAAAATATAAACAGATATTTCCAAATTACAGGAAATGACACCGGTATCAAATTTCACAGCAAAGGCCTAATAAATCACGATCTATTAGGAATAAGAATTATCGCGTGTAACAGTAGACGGCATGTTAAAACCAGAACAACGCTAAGAAAGCTGTTTGCATGAGGAGAAGTTAATAAAAAGTCCTACTAAGTATATATCCTTATCGAAGATCTTCTAACGAGGGACAGTTAACGAGTAGCAGCTCCCTCAATGACCGAGATAATGAGACAGAGCCGGGGATCGCTGCCAGGTTCCTGTTGGCTGTTACTTATATCCTGCCGGCGTCCTTAAGGATCTTTCCCACTTTGCTCATCAACTAGATAACATCTACGGATGCTGACACTCCTTGATAGCGTCACTTCTAATTTTGCTTAATAGTTTTTATTATAATCGCCGCCCGAGGACTGATTAACCTGTAAAAGTCCTTAGAAAATTTTTAATTTGAATATTTCCTATAAAGATGTATACAGTGCTGTAAATAATTATACTTTTCACAAGACAAGTTTTAGAAATGTATAAGGCAGTAGTAGTAAATATTAGTAAAGAGAACGGTTTTAAAATCATTTGAATATTCTGTAGATTTAAGACCCAATACTAAAACTATAGTATAACTAGAAAATCAAAGATAAATTGTTCAATAATTAAGGTAATATCTCCGGTACCGTCCAGTCTAAAAATAAATGCGCGGATAAACGTAAAATATTTGGAATATCAGTAGTCTATTATTCATTATTTTTGTTTAGAGACTGTACTCTATATTCAGACACACAACTACATATTTATTAGTTGAAACTAAAGACATGTAACGTTGCGCTGTGTCGTATATTAATCTGTTGTGATTGTGTATGGCTTATACTTAACCTGACTGTGTAAACATTTTCGGGGCGCGAAAGAAAATTTATAGAAAAATTAAAAATGAATTTTTGTCGTGATCAGTTGTGGGATAATAAAGGAAAATTTACAAAGCGGAAAGTGATTCAGAAACGTTTAAATTAACCTTGTGAAAAGTAAACAGAGTAACTAACCTAAGCATTGGACGACCTATTGTTGAGTTGAGCGAGATTGGCAAACATTTTAGATGTTGTGAATGTACAAACGTTTTTTTACTTAAAAGAATAAAAAAAGGAAAACAGTTTAGTACTAAATTCAATTTTAAATTTTATTTGTGATGAATTCGCGGTGATAACATAGGTGGAGATTGGTAAAATGCATCCCGCTGCGTTGCCAGACGCTAATTGACAAGTTCTCGACTTGTCGAACAAAGCTTAAACTGGAATATTTTAAAAATGATTATCTTTCTAACAAATCGGGCAACAACCGATTTTTTTAATTCAAAATATTCGTATAACTAATGTATAGATGAGTAGTTTTTGGAGAAAATGTATAGAAAACTTATGATGTAAAATTTGTAACTTTTAGTCAACTGGTACATTCAAACCATGCAACAAGTTCCAACTTTGATGGTGAATATCTCCTTTATTGTACGGGCAAAACTTTTTCATTTAAGCAATTTCCTTCGGGAAGTTAATTCTTTATGTATAACCGAATTTCATGAAATTCTATAAAAGAGTGGGTTTCCGGAGAAACTACTTTAAGAATAGATAAGCGGACTCTTATAACTTAAAGTAGAAGTGGCAAATCAAACGATGAAAATAGATAAAAAATAGTTTTGATAGGAAACAGGGACGCGGGTGAATTTAGTGAATACACGAAATAGTAGAATGGATGAACTCGATGAGTTAAATAGGTTCATAAATGATTTAATTTCATATTCTGTTTAATGGATAATCCACATAAAATTAACAAAAAATACTGTGGAATGTTTATGAAATAGACATACATAATAAATCTACTTGAAATAATAATTTTTTAACTTCAACTAATAGTTAGAGAAATAGCAGTTAACATCACTAAATCGTTATCATATGGACAAATATAAACTTTATGTATGTTTTACATATGTATAACGCTCACGTTTCTTATAATATCTATATATACTTCATATATCAGACTTATAGAGAGGATGTAGCAGTCGTCAAGGAGAAAATTAATCATAACAAATATCTATATTTGCGAATAGCGATCATATAGTAGAAATCGTAGGTCGTCCCATATAATCATACGTGCAATAAAAACGTGCTACGAATAAAACCTTCATAACCTTTATTTGAACTTGTGGTGTCTAACCATTTCAGAAATATCCATTTAAAAAACATTTTTAAGAGTGGGAGTCACTATAGTCTTAGAGGCTTGTACAGAGCTTTCATAAAATAATGAATTATATCGTTAATAATTGAAGGAAAAACTTTTGGGAAAGATTCTTGAACCATCAAATTTTATTTTTAGTTCCGCATTCTCTTAAATATAATTAATACATACAAGATGATTCGTGAAGGGGGTCTGAAGACAGTAACTTTGTTTTTTAATATCAGTACCTTTTAAATAATGAAATGTGAAAGAACACATAGTTTTACATACGCTATGGTATTATGCAAATCGCTCATAAGCATAATAAAGGGCCTTTTAATAAGGATGCTCGATTTTTAAATGTAAATAAAGCAAATTGTGTGTAAGATATCTACTTAATTTTCTCTTATTTGAAGGAATGTTTTATGGCGTTAAGTATAGAATATAATGTCGTTTAAATGTTCACCGTGGCTTTGATTGGTGGCACGTACTCGGACGATCCAGTTTTCGATGACTGTCGCATAAATTTGACTGAGTGTGATGGATGGCGTTCGCTATGTTGACTTTGAGGACATCAATTGTTTGCAATTTATTCACGTAGACCTGCAATTTAAGATATCCCCAAAGGAAGAATTCTAAAGGCATTAAATCGCACAACCTCAGTGATCAGTGAGGTAACCATGCCCTCAAATTCCTCGTGCAAAATGTCCATCGTGGCATGCGCTGTGTGACACGTAGCGCCGTCCTGTTGGAACCACATATTGTCGGTATCCATATCATCCAGTTTAGGCCACAAGAAGTTGCTTATTATCGACCTGTAGCGCTCGAAGTTTTCATTTTGGAAAAAGTACTTACGGATGATTCCACCAGACCGAAATCCGCACCAAACAGTAACTTTCTAGGGATGCATTTGGTGCTGGTGTATCCTGTGTGGATTGGTATCGCCCCAGATTCGACAATTTTGCTTGTTCACATATCCATTCGTCCAAAAATGGGCCTCGTTGCTAAAGATGATTTTTTAGCAAAATTTGGGCCAACTATAACTACTCCAGAGCCCACTCAGCGAACAGACGGCGTTGCCTATGGTCGTTTACCTTCAGTTCCTGGGTCAGTTGGATTTAGTACGGGTGCAGACCCAAGTCACCACGTAAAATTCGCCAAGTTGAAGTCGCAGAAAGGCCAAGTACTTGTGAACAGCGAGAATTTGACTGCCTCGGATTTTCCCGTACTCTTTCACGCACAGCAGCGATGTTTTCAGCAGACCTTGCGCTTCGGTGACGTACGGGTGTTTACTGATTATTAATTGGCCCGACTTGGCCACCAAACGTGAAATAGTCGACTCGGCGGGACGGTTGTTGTGAGGATAAGAATCACGAATAAATTTTGATAGGTTTGACACGTTATTGAACGCTATAATGGCGATTTTCCGTATAGTACTGAATTGTCCACAATACATTTGACAGACGTTGCTTTAATAACATGGCCGCTATGACCTGAGAAATTCAGATCGTCCCTATTGAAAGACCTTGTATATATTTTTAGGTTTATAATCCCCCTGTATATACTATAATCCGTCACCACTTCAATCATCCTTTACCAGAAACAAGTTGGGGATAATTATTTTCAGGGTCGTTTTGATTTACGTACGCAACAGTCAATAATTAAATTTCATTGCATTGGCATTCACGGGTCTATGCGTAATCTAATAAAGCCGTTTCGTAAAATTTCCCCTAACATTCTTGAAATTAACGATTCCCAGTTAACAAAATGTTCACGTCTCCTGTCCACGTAGTACGTAAATTTGTTCGTCGCACTTTTCTACCCTTATATCCTAAGTACTGAACTATCATATTATATTGTTTCTAAAACTTTTTATGAGCGTTACGTGAGCAGAATACCTAACATATACGAAAAGTCATAACATTAATAAAAACAACGTTTGTGATATTCAGGGACAATTTAGTTTATATTATGAAATAGGCAGTATGATTCCAGGTCGACTCTATTATAAGGTAAGAAATATACAGAGTGTCTGATTGTGAATATATAGTATTAAAGTGGGTTCATAAAATCCAGTCATATTGGAGGAATAATAAAGGGTCCTTCAATAAGGATGCTCGATTTTTAAACGCAAATAAAACAAGTTGTGTATGAGATATCCACTTAATTTTTTTATTTGAAAGAATATTTTATGGCATTAAGCATGGAATATAATGTTATTCAAATCTGTGCCGCGTCACTGCTTCGTGGCATGCATTCTAGAGGTCCAATTTTCGACTTTGTCGCATAAGTTTGGCCGAATTTACTGGATGGTGTTCGTTAGGTCTACTTGAGGGCGTCAATTGATTGCGGTTTATTCGCATAGACCTGCGATTTAAGATATCCCCAAAGGAAGAAGTTTAAAGGCGTTAAATCCCATGATCTCGGTGGCCAATTGACGTCGCCTCTGCACGAGGTAACCATGTCCTCAAATCGCTCATGCAGAATGTCCATCGTGGCATGCGCAATGTGATACGTAGCGCCGTTCTGTTAACGGTTATGGGAGGACCAGTTTCGTATTGGAAGAAGTACGGACCGATGATTCCGCCAGACTAAAATCCGCACCAGACAGTGACATTCTCGGAATGCATTTGATGCTGGTGCGACCAGCATGTGTCCAAATCCGACAATTTTGTTTGTTAACATATCCATTCATCCAGAAATGGGTCTCGTTACTAAAGATGCGTTTTTGACGAAATTTTGGTCAACTTCCAACTGCTTCAAAGTCCAGTCAACGAACACACGGCGTTGTCTATAGTCGTCATTTACCTTATGTTCCTAGGTCAGTTGGATTTAGTACGGGTGCAGGCCCAAGTCACGATGCAGAATTCGCCAACTTGAAGTCGCAGAAAGACCACGTCCTTGTGAACCACGTGAAACTGTCTGCCTCGGGTTTTTCCGTACACTCTCACACACAGCAGCGATGTTTTCAGCAGACCATGCGTTTCGGCGATGAACAGGTGTTAGCTGAATACTTATCAAACCGGTTTATTCGAATTTGGCCACCAAACTTCGAATAGTCGATGTTCTTTTGAAAATAAAATAGCACAGCCGTACCCTTGTTTATGAGATACACCCCTAAATAGAATTATATTATTCAGAAGTTATCTCATTTGAAATGCGGTCAGGTTATTATGATATATTCTAGCCTATAGTAATCAGTGCCAGCCTATATATTTTGTCATTCAGAATAAATTACTTTCAGAAAGGTATGAGGATCTGGTCAATGAAAGCTGAGGTACGCTATTTATATACCGTGAACATTAAATGAATATGTTGGACATTTTAACCGTGGTTGTACTTAAACTACATTTATTTGTGCAAGCAGAAGCCTAGGCGATGCATTTTGTGTTTAATTAACAAATTTGTTCGGGGTGTAACGAAGTGAAAATTGCGCATTAAATTCATTAACAGAATGCAGTAAATTTTTACGGAGCAAATTGTGTAAATTTATTCTGAAAAATAAATTCGTTATTTTTTTATAATTATGCGGATAAACGTGAGTTGGAATATGTGAATACTACATGAAGATGGAGCTGCTGATAACGCTAGAACGAATTATTGGATATTGATGAGTGTTCACTAGCGTTTTATGAGTTTTATTAAAATGCAATGAAAACGTATTTAACTCGAAATATTATTTCCTCGTATAGACAAATAGTACATAAAATTTTGTAATTGATTTGCATTAATTTTTTGATAGAATTTGGTATGATTTTCATATATTTTGATATAATTTTAGTAATAATTTCTATAAGTAGCCATACGAATATCCAAGCCATATATACTAAATGTAAAAAAAATAAATACAAAAATGTAATAAAAATATATACTTTTATTACTCTCCACGAGATTTTCGTTTTTTCAATTGTTAGATTGCAATTACCAGTACAATTATGAGGCTCTTTAGAATTACCAGAATAATACCAGTCGAGAGAATGGTAATAACCATGAGAATTACGAAAGTCGTAGGAATGATGATACCATTAAAAATACTGAGAATAAGTACGAAGACGATCTGAAAATGAGTAATAAACATAAAAAAAATTGAGAGGCAACAAGAACTTGGAGAATTACTAGCATGAGGATAATTAGAAACATTAGAATTACAAGAATTATGAAAATTGGGAGATTTACGAAACTAATGAAAATTAAAGAATTAGGACAATTTGATGAATTGGAAAAATTTGGAAAATTTGAAGGCTTCAGAACATTAAAAGATATCAGAGGACGAGAAGAATTAGAAGACTTATGAAATTTAAGGGAATTACGAAAATTAAGAGAATCATGGGAATAAGTAGAATTGAAAAAGTTCAGAACATATGAAGAAGAATTAAGAAAATAACAATTACAGATATACGAGTATATTATTCATGTGTATAGGTATAGATATTCGTAAAGGCAGACTATATACGGAGGCAGTCAAGGAAGGAGCAAGTGGAGCGACAAATCGAGAAAATCAAGAAGAACTAGAAGGCAAAGAGAACTAGAAGGGAAAAATGCAAAGAAGAAGAAAAATGAGAACAAAGAGAAACATGTCACGAGCAAGATCATATCAAAGAGACAGAAGAACAGGAAGAGTTGAATAAGTTAATAGAGTTAGAAGGGCACTTGAAGTTGATAAGGTGAGAAGAACTTTAGAAGGATTAAACGAGGTAGGGATATTAGGGAATGGAGTTAAAAAGACTAGAAGGAGAGGCTCCTAAGAGGAACGTTGAAAAAATTAATAGAGTAAAAGGAGATAAGAAATGTTACACCTACTACTGTATTTAGGAAGGTCAGAACAATTAGGAGAGTTTAAGAGTTATGTTACAAAATATAAGAATTAACGGAACTATAAGATTTGAGAGTAAAATTAGCAAAATATGGAGATTACAAAGGTAAAGATAATTATATGGACCGAAAATAATTAAAATTAAAGAAGGGGAATAATTACAGATTTAGAATGGTGAAAAATTAGGAATATTAGGAAGAAAATAATAATTAGAAGATTGAATTGTTTACAAAAGGCATTAAAACTGATTTTTTATTAATTTCCTATAGACGTATACACTTAGACTTATATAAAATTCTTTATTGTTATTAGTATTTTAGTAGTTCTCATTCTGGTATTAATCTAGAATCAATCCAAATGTGTTCCCGTTATTTTTTTTACTTTTGCACACTCCACTATACGCGGAAAAGTAATGTAATCGTGTAAAAAATTGTTTTTTCTAGTGTTTAGTTTTCGTTTTTCGGCCTAAAAGCCAAACAATGGACGTTAAATCAGTTTGTGTGTGTGTGTGTGTGTGCCGTTTTCGTTGTTGTCGCCGTCGTTGTCATCGGCATTTAAATCTTGTTAGCACGATAACTCAACTAAGTCGTATCGGATTTATCGGGTTTTGACTAATTCTGATCGCGGGCGTCTCCCAGATGACATCTATTGATTTTGAGGTAGGTAGATCACACTCTACCGTGTTCATGGGGCTTGAGAAAGCACAATGGTGGACTATTTGAGAATTTTTTTTAGCATGATCACTCAATTAAATCGAGTTGGATAGATCGGGTTTCGACTGATTCTGAATAGGGACGTCTACTAGATGACATCTATTGATTTTGAGGTGGATAGGGCATACCCCACCTTGTTTATGGGTTATGAGAAAGCATGGTGGACTATTTGAAAAAAGTAAAACTGTCGCATAAAACACATGTTCTGCATTTATGTGTTGGTGTATTTTTTGTCTGTCACTCAATTTCGAGATAAAGATGTTTTACGTGCGGAAAGTCCGTTTTAAGATTTTAAAACTGTTTATTTTTATTTTAGTAAACATCTGTAAGAAGGTAAAAGTTATGTATCATAGTTGTCTCTGTATAATGCAGTCTCTTATTAATTCTATATAGTTAGTTATACAACTAATGTTACAAAAGAGCATTTGAATGAATAAAACTGTTGCCTACATTAAACTTGAATGTACACATAAATTAATACAAATTATTTTTGCACACTTAAGCCGTTCAAAAATATTCACTTAGGCGTCAATTAGCCTAAAACTGCCTTCCTTCATTAGGAAATTAATAATCCAGGCCATGTATTTGCCTCGCAATTCAAGAACTCGAAAGGTAGGCATAACGGGGAGTGTCGGCAGGGAGAGCGGCGAATAGCGGCAATATCTCTACGTGCAAGGCAGCTACTTACGGATATATCCAGAGCAATTTGCTCTTTACGACGTCACTTAGTCTGTCGATAGAGGCCCCTACACCTCTCGGCTGGTGTCTGAGGAAGCCCAGAGACTCATACCGGGAGCCTTATTGCATGACCAAGCCCGTACACTTTTATTTCAATTAGGGGAATGTTTTATCGCGACTCTCGCCATCATTCCGGATTTACGGAATGATGCGTTTTGCTTTGTGCGAGGACTTTAAAATAAATATTTAATGGGGATCCCTGAACGCATAAGGGACGAAAGGTGTGTTTCGGGCGTTCGCAAAAAGCATTGCGCTCCGATGGAGAAAAACATCAGGTCCGAGATTTATTCGGGATGATGGAGAATCTTTTTCAGATTTAGTACTCTTAATATTGCGCCGTTGTAATATAGTGGTGGCGCTGCATATAAGTAACTACACATAAGTTATAATAATTTATACAATATGTAATGCTACATTAGTACGGTATAATATGTAGACGAGTAAGCAAATCCCAATAATATTGCGCCGTCTCCTCGCTCATATCAAAGGCACCTCCGGAGCATGCCTCTAGACTCTAGAGGCTTCGGATAAAAAAAAAGTTACCACATTGTTCGCAAGGGTCGATTTACTACGAGGGTGAATCAAATATAAACTAGACTTTTTTATTTTTTTTATTTGAACTTAAGAAAAAAAAATAGCTCATTTGTCTACATATTTGTCTACATACTCTGCTCGTACAATGAAGTTAGTTGTGTCTCCAGCCAATTGGGCACGTAGGCCTCAATCTCCTCATCGTTGTTGAATCTTTGCCCTCTCATGACTTCGTTGAGAGGGCCAAAGAGATAATAGTCGCAGAGCGATAGGGAGGGTGTTTAAGTGTCTCCCAGCCCAATTCCTCCAATTTTTCTCTGGTCAGGGCTGCTGTATAGGGACGAGCATTGTCATCGAGAAGTTTCACTTCTCTCATCAGTAGGTCACGTCGTTTGCGACGATATGCAAGTCTAAGCTCACTTAAAACGCCACAGTAGTACGACTCATTAATGATCCTGCGATCATGCAAAAAATCGAGGTGCAACAAGCCACGCTGGTCAAAAAAACTGTAGCCAAAATCTTGCCTGCTGACAGATTTGACTTGGCTTTCACTAGCCCAGCCCCTCCTTGACGTCTCTACTCCTTGCTCGCTTATTTCGACTCAAGGGTATAGTGGTGCGCCAACGTTTCATCGCAGGTGATAACGTAAGTGACAAACGAGTCTCCCTCTTCCCGAAATTTTGCTAGGAGACGCTCACACCTGAAAACGATGCATTTTCTGCTTAGTTGTCAGAAGGCGAGGGACCCACCTTGTGCACACCTTACGAAACCCTAGCTCCTCTGTGATGATCGAAAAAGTGCTCCCATAACTCATTCCAACCTCATATGCAATCTCATTGCTGGTCAGACGCCTGTCACCCTCAAGAAGTTGTTGAACGCGGACGATATTGTCGCTGGTGATACTGGTGCGAGGTCGGCTGTCATGGCTCTCATTTTCAACGTTCTCACGACCCTCCACAAACTGTTTATGCCATGCAAACACTCTAGCTCGGGACAATATCTCTTCCTTGAACTGCGCAGTGAATCTCGTCAGGATTTCAGCTGGTTTTACACTTCCGTGACGTGAAACTTGATGATAACACGCTGCGCAATTGACGTAGACACCTCCTACTCAAACATCGTCACGACGGGTACTGAAAGGAATGAGCGAGTTCGCCCACTTGCTCTTCCCCCTCCTGACATCCCTACCCAACATCTCACGAAGCGGGAGCCCTCACGTATTACTATTGCATGCCCAGGATCAAAAGTCTCGTTTATATTTGATTAACCCTAGTATAGTGATTTTGCCAAATGCCGAAATTCGAATGAAAAGCATTTCGTACATCGACCTAAAATTTTCGTGACACACACACGAAACGGAGTTGACTGTAACACCATTGGCGTAGCATTCACGATGACAGCTTTAGCTTTATTAACTAAACATAGGACATAATAGATAACTTATAAATATGCTCCTGGACAAAATTAATGCATCAGCAAAACTTTTCATTATTTCTTATAATTTTAAATACTTAAACATTTTATGCAGGTAGCCTAGAATATCCTCTATCACTGCTTATAAACAACTGAAATTGTTGGATAGATGTAAAATAGTATTTTGTAATTGTTTGTTAATAGTACATTTAATTGGGTTTTTAAGTTATTTATAAAAGGCGATAAATTCATCAATCAATTGAATTAAGCACTTTATCCAGTACAGTTTTAAAGTAGAAAAAATGAATCGTCCACGCAACTTAAGAGATGATGAGGCAGTGAAAAGGTAACTCCGGTAAACGAGGAACGTAGCCAGTGATAAGTGGCTAATTTGTTAGGAGTAATCAATAATTAGTCGAACAGGTAAACGCTCCGATGAACTTGAAAGTTACTTTAAAACCCCAGCGCAAGGTCGTAAGGGGTATACAGATACAGATACAAAAGATGAGTCACATTTTATGTAAGTTACCTTAAGAAACAGGCATTCTACGAGTTTAGAGCTAAGTAGAGCCCTAACAGCAGCTCAAAATGTAGCAATGTCTTGACGAATAGCTCCACACCTCACCAAATAATATAAGGTTACTAGATTGCGTTTTGTAAATGGGTACATTGACGACTAAAACTTTTGTTTTCAGACGAAACAAGGGTAAGTCGTAATTCATCAGATAAATGTCAATAATTCTAACAGAGGCTAGGATAGAAGTTTGCTGCCTGCAATATCTTCGAGAATTTCATTTTTTGGTGAATGAATAACGTTCTGGCGAGGAGTTTGTTTCAATTATAGCACGGATTTGATTGATATTCGAGGGAGATCCTTGAATCCATAGTTCTACGTAGAAGTACATGTAATGCCATTTTTCCTGTTGACTATCTTCGATTTGTGAATATTCCAACTATGAAATGGCCACCAAGAATCACAGATATGTATCCCATAGAGCATCTATGGGATGTACTAAAATGATCAGTTAGGTGTCAGAGACTTGTGACCTGTGACAGCTAGAGTACTCGAGCAAGTCGTTATTTTCGAATGAGGGAATATTCTTCAAGGAATCATTCACCACTTGGTTACTAGCATGCCTAGATGAATGGAAGCAGTGATAAGAGCTATATGAGGATCTAAACGCTACTGAATTCAAATTCTTATGATTTAATTTCATCTCCAATTTCGTTTCTAGAGTTTTTCATTAATACCGTTTTAATTGTAGTTGACACTATTGTTCCCTTCTGTTATTTATTCATGTTTTTTTCTACTTTATTAAACATTAATTGAAATTATTTAATTATATTGCGTAGGTACTGTGATTTAAATCTTCGAAAAAATTAAAGTAATAATGAAAAGCTTCACTGATGCGAAATTTTGTCCAGGCGTTTATAAATTGATCTGACTTTTAAACATCGTCTCTTCACGTTTGTAATCAGGGCTCTCATTGTGGAATTTTTTCTAATTAGTTAATGGAACGTATATAAAAAATTGTTAAAATATTCGAATTAGTTCACAGTACCAATTGGTGCAACGAAGTACTTGATATAGACGATTAACTTATCATACACAGAATCTGATGTATGTAAATTTTCATCATGTCATTATCTCTTTTAGAGCACTAACAAGAAACAAGCTAAATATTTCAGTAGATATATCTCGCTTATTTTAAGTTAAATACGCAGTTTTAATCTTAAATTAAATCAAATGCGTTAAATTATAAACTGTTTTCATAATACAATTGTTTCATTTCGCAATTACTCGTACCTACCTTTCTTGAACATCACTATTCTAAAAATAACCATAGTTTTGAGGTAATCATACTATAGATGTATATCAATAGGACTGTAGCTGAATTTTTATTAAAAAGCAATTCTAAAAGCATTTAGTCACAATAAATGTAATAAGATAAAGCAATTAAGATTATAATATTTTGATCAATTTGTAACGAAAAACAAATTTTGTAAACATCATCTGCCGAATCATATTTTGATGTTTGCTAAATTTCTAAACGTATTGCTCATGCGAGCTTAGTACAAAATTCGTCTAAAATTCTCAGAGTGCGATGCATTCAGTATATTCGCACTGATGATTTCTAATAAGGATGAAATCGTGATATGCAGTTCAGGGACAACCTTAGTGGAATTGTGAACAATTAGATGATTAATTTGAAACATTATAAATATTTCGAAGATGTGCACCACAATTATGATGTTGGTATAGACGAATACATGTGTATAACATCATTTTTAATCTTTATCACATCTACACCATGTGAATAAATTCTATTCTTTATAACACATTTCCTATATTCACTTTAATTACCATTGAGATTTTAGTGCACCTATCTACATATTTCGATAGCAATACCATCATCGTTAGTGGCGTAGGGGTTTCTTATATGAATGCGAATTCTAAACTTAATTTTTTAAATATATTCAATGAGTGTGATTTTCAATAACCGCCATTTTCCCAATTATGTTTTTGTATATTGTAAATCAAAGTGTTTATTAGCATACATGTTAGATTAATAAGAAATAATATAATTGTAGAAACCATCAATTAGTGTGGGCATGCTGCCCAGCTTTTAAAAGCCAGTATCTGTAAGACTTCGTTTGTCTGTAGCTGAAGGCACTTTGGGGAAACTTATACGACCTAACTTTTATTCAGCACTTTCCTTTTGTTATTGGAGAACCACGTGAAGCTCAACTTCCGATAATATTTCTAAGTTTAAGAACTAAAACTTAAGTAAACAGAACAACATATTAAAAGATTACATGAACATACCTGTCCTAATACAAAAATTTTACAAAGCAAGTTTGTTATGGCAGGTATAGCGGTGGTTACATTTAGGAAAACTGGATGATTCATACAATAAGGGTCGATACACAATGTTCCCCAGAAACCTTTTTGTATAATCAGATCTTATGGAAAGAATTTATTGACATCATAATACATACATCTTAATACATACGTACATTTGTATTCACAATATATAGAAAATACAAAGTAAAGATAAATAATTACAAACAATAGCGGTCAAAAAATATGAACATAAACCAAACATATATTGTATAAAAATTCGTCAATGCTGTAGAAGCAATTGGTGAGTAATTCTTTTTAAATATAAGTGGAAAGCTTTACAAGATATGTTCTTAATATTAAAACATTTGCTGTGTCAATCAAATTCATTACAGAGTCGTACTTCTAGACTGTTTTGTTTTATAATATATGAAATCTCGATAGTCGTTCTTTTAAATCACCAGGATATCCAGTATTATGCTGGTGCACGTTTGCATCCGTTAATAGGTTGCGTAAGTTCTTCTGTACTAAAAGGAGTGACTTTTTTACCGGTTTCGACTTTAGTCCATTTTTATTGGACGTGAATGTTGTATTTTTTGTTTCACCTATATCAAGTTTTAATTTATTAACTTAGAGCCAGATATTTGCTGAAACTAAACTTTTCCTTCTCATCTCATTTCCTCGAGATAGTAAAGTAGTGTCATCTGCAAAAAGTATAAAAGAGCTATTCTTAATTGCAACTGGTAATTCACTTATACAGTGCTATTCAAAAGTCTCCTCCCCCCCCCCTCTTATCTTTGGAACGATTATACATAAACTAGTGAAATTTGGTAACTGAATATTAAGGGTTGTAAACTTCCCTACTAGTGATGATAGATGACGTATGCGTCAAAGATGACGTCACAAGGTCATTGTGACCAATAATTTTAAATGGAACCCTATGGCAAGCGACACCTCTTTTAAAAGGTATCGAAAAAACCTATTCAATGATACTAATATTGTGTCTGTTTACGGCAGTTTTGACAACTGGCTTTCAAAAACCGCAAAGCTGTGATGAATTAAATCAGTTAATAATAAAATTTAAAATTCAAGCTCTGCCACTGGATAGTTGGATAGTAAATAATCTGACGTTTTTGCAAGTCTCCCCAATTTGATGTTTTTTTAGCTGTCAAAGTTTTTATACATTTAATAATTTGTGTATTGTTGATCGAACGTTTAACTGTTTTGGTACCTTGTGGTAATTTTAAAATATTTGTACATTCAATAATTTGTTAAACTGTTGTGAGCTGAACGTTTAAGTGCTTCAAGAAGAGAAATGGTACGTGTTTTAAGTGATAAAGTAACAGCGATCCTAATACTTGGTGAAACTGGAGAAAATATTCATGCAGCAGAACGCATTTTTAATGAAAGGTTTCCCGATCGCCCAGTTTCGAGGACTTATTTGAGAGAGCTTCTTCGTAAGTTTAAAACAACGGATAGTATTAATGATGCAAAAAGATCTGGCAGACCACAAATTTCTGATGAGAAAAAAGTTGATATACTGGCAGAAGTAATAGTAAATCCTACTTCTTCAACAACTCAAGTTGCATCAACCTGTGAAGTCAGTCAAAGTACAGTGCACAGGGTGTTGAAAAAAAAACAAATTTCACCCATACAAATTAAAAATGGTTCATCAACTCTCAGACGACGATCCAGACCGAAGACTGCAATTTTGTGAAAATATGGAGACTAAAATTAACCAACAGCCAGACTATGTCAAAACAATTTGTTTTAGTGACGAAAGTACTTTCTATCTAAATGGAAATGTAAATACACAAAACGAGAGATATTGGAGTGACGCAAATCCTCACATGTTTCGTGAAACACATACTCAGTATCCCGAGAAGGTTAATATTTGGGCATGTATACTAGGAAACCACATCGTTTTGCCTGTTTTTTTAAATACCAACTTAACCGGTGAAGTGTATCTGCAGATGTTGCAAAATGCAATAGAACCGTTAATCCTTGAAATTTTGAAAGATAATCAAGATGAATTCGACATTTTGAAAATAACATTCCAACAGGATGGTGCTCCTCCACACTATTACGGTGCAGTAAGACGGTATTTGGATAAAGAATATCCTGGTAGATGGATTGGACGACGAGGTTCAATGGAATGGCCGCCTCGATCACCGGTCCTCACACCTTTAAATTTTTTTCTGTGGGGGTATCTTAAATCGAAGGTTTACGCCACTCAGCTTGACAATATTGATGTTTTAAAACAACGTATTGTTACAGAATGTAGGGCTATTTCCGCAGACACATTTGAAAAAGTACGAGAAGAGTATCGCAATAGGATGTTTTACTGTCAGGAAGTAGATGGAGCTCACTTCGAACAATTACTATAAGTAGGTACTGATTCTTGAATCTGTAATTAAAATTATTATTCAAGTTTACTGATTACTGATTTAATCCATCAAAACTACCATAAATACAAGCAATATTAGTATCATTGAATACGTTTTTTCGATACATTTTAAAAGAGGTGTCGCTTGCCATAGGGTTCCATTTAAAATTATTGGTCACAATGACCTTGTGACGTCATCTTTGACGCATACGTCATCTATCATCACTAGTAGGGAAGTTTACAACCCTTAATATTCAGTTACCAAATTTCACTAGTTTATGTATAATCGTTAAGAAGATAAGAGGGGGGGGAGGGGACTTTTGAATAGCACTGTATATAAAAGAGGTAGTACCGTACCTAAAACAAATCCTTGCGGTACATCTCCTTCTACAAATAGCAATGCAGGGTCGGAACATTCAATGCATACATATTGTTGCCTATTACTTAAGTATGAATGAAAGAGTTGTGATTCACTGCTGTGAATAGCATAGTATTCAAGCTTTATTTTTAGAATATCTAAATATGAAGGGTTCGAGTGTAAACAATGGTAATTGACAATTTTGAGTTTCTTGGTGTAAACAATGATATGTGCGTTCCCGCGCTCTTTTATAGTGGTTAATTTATTTTTACGCTAATAGAGGCGCTGTTGCATTCATTGAAAATTATGGTAACTGTCAGTGTGAGCAAGTAAATAATGGTATATGTAGTCAACATGGCGGTACGGCGTAGACTCGACTTCAGTTTTCCTAAAAGTTCTTCGGTTTTATCGTCGGAAACTGAACCAGATGATGAAGATAATGACCCTACATTTGATCCTTCATATCCAGAAAAGAAATCGCTTTCTCAACGACTGGAATTATTAGGAAATACGGCAAGGAAAATATTCTAACCTTTAAAAACAACTTGCATGTAAATAATGGTACCTGCAGCACATACCATTTTATACTTGCCAATATTCGTAGACACCATTATTTACATGCGAAAATGCAAACTTACTGGTAAACTGGATGGAGTAAAGTCGTGCCTGTCTTGGATACCAGAAGCATATCACCAATACTACAATAATTTATGTGAAGGATGAGTACTTATATGTAAAATTTTTGCTAATGTCTAATTATGTGATGTTTACTGTATCTGCATGGTATGTCCCCTTGAAAAAGCATAAAGCAAGGTAATCAATGGTATCTACGTGACTTTTGAATTAAAAAAAAATGTATATAAAAGTCGAAACAAAATATTTTCGTCATATATTTACCTATATGTCATTCTAAAGATTTCATCATAGCTTCCTGTAAACTTTACAGATTAAAAATTGATGTAAGTAGAAGTATGAATTCAGTTCAACATTTAGGTATAATTATCTCCAAGCTTAAAAAATATCAGTTACCATTGTTTACACCCAAACCCTTCATATAATAGTGTAAATGGGAAAATAAGTTTATGGATATTTAGTTTTATAATCTATCTATGTCCACAATAGGTAGATTATAAAAGATACCTAGGGTAATATTATCTTTTGTGCATGCATCATAAATTGCTTATATTTGTGTAAAATGATACGCTTGTACTCGTATTAATATCTCTCTCAATAAATATGGAACAAACATTTCAGGTTCAAAGAAACTCGCAATCAATAGGTATAATTAATTTCCAATTAGTAATGGTGCAACAACCTAATTAGACTACCTTGTAGTAGCCTATTCAGTGTAGATACATCAGAGACATTGAAAACTTATGGAATATTAAAGACAAAAATAAATAAGAAAATATACAGTGTGAAAAGAAGTATGGACTACCACTAATAATTTAGTAGTCTTCAAGTTTTATGGAAAACGCTTGAATATCTCGAATTAGTGTTCTAGTTTTCCACATTCTGTTAGAATTCATTTGTTTTTATTGACATCTGTCAAAACTGTGACGTAATCGACATTTTTGTTAAATGACAATCAAGAACACTAGAGAGTAAGGAGACATAGCTCCTCGAAAAATCAGTGGTGGGGGTGGCACGAAAAACGTCGGCAATATGGCAGGCTCACGTAGAATCCTCGTCTATCGCGGTTTCTCTCTCACACTATCAAAATGTTGGGTTACATTGAGCCACGATCAGGGCTTTTGCAGGAATTCGCAATGCAACAGTATCTCGACGCTTTTGACATATTCAACAGAAAAACTGGAAACGCTCAAAACACAGCAAACAAAAATAACCTCAAATAACCTCGCTCGATTCTACGCAATGACCGCCATGATGAAGCACATCACGTGATCACAGTGCGGACGCTTTTCGTGCTACCCCTACCACTCGAGTTATGTCTCCTGTTCTCTAGTCTTCTTGATGACAATATATGGCGTGTGATACATTATTTGAAAGCTCTTGTTTTACTCAGTATGTTCCTAGATTTTTTTGTGATTCTGTCGTGCCGTTTCCAAATGCGACCGTTCAATTGTGAAAACTATCTTAAATTAATTCCCAGTAAAAGAATAACTTTTTCTCATTCTATCAGAAAATAAGCAAATGCAATCACACTAAGATAGTCCTAAGGTTTTATCATTCAATGCCTGCCCTTACATTGAGTTTTTTAACCTGAGATTGGTTTTAAATCCATGGTGGGAAAAATTTAATATCTGTGTCGTTGCAGCAGCAGTTTTGATCATAGTAAGCTTAGACAAACTAAGCACAAACAAAAATTAACGACAGTATTGACAAGTGATAAGGTTGAACATCAATAATATGTTACTGTCATTGCGGTGTAAAAAATTCCTGTTTTAATAAACCAAAAATGTCGCTCAATGTAATGAAATTTTTATGGTGGTTGGTTACAGAGATCGTCGCAGATCTACTAACGGGGTACGTGAACTTTTCAATCAAATTCATCCAGACCGAACGCCGATTTCGCAATCCACCGTTAGCTAGATTTTAAGAAAATATGCAGAACATGGCCATGTTACAAATTTACCTAAAAATGGAAGGCCGAAGGTAGATGAAAATATTCAGCTTGATGTCCTATTGGCTGTTGAAGAAAATTCGCATAGTGCCAGTAGGCAACTGGCCCTGAATGTGGGAATAAGTCACACGTCTGTGCAAACAAGTTGGCACAAAGAAAAATATCACCCGTACAAAGTCTGCCTGGTACAAGAATTAAATGAGGATGATTTCTATCGAATACTGCAATTCTACGAAATCATGCAACCAATTTGTAATTAAAATGTAAACTTTGCCGCAAATATTTTAATCTTAGATGAAGCAACTTTTTACCTCAACCGTACTGCAAATAGGAGAAATTGTCGGTACTGGTTCAAAGAAAACCCACATTGGATTCAAGAATCTCATTGTCTATCACCTCAGAAACTTAATGTATGGGCCGGCATATTCAAAGATATAGTGTAAGGACCATTCTTCTTTGAAGAAAATCTTACTGGTGAAGCCTACTCGAATTCCTTGCAGCTTGAACTTTTGCCAACTTTAGTCACCCTTTATCCTGACGACAATAATCCCGATTTTCCCAGTCCAGAAATTTGGCTGCAACAAGATGAAGCCCCGCCCCACTATGCAAGACAAGTTCGGGAATATCTCGATTTGATGTTTCCAGGAAAATGGATTGGCCGACGGGGTCCCATTGAATGGCCAGCCAAGTTATCTGATATGAATCCTTTGGACTTCTTTTTGTGGGGTTATTTGAAATCCAAAGTTTTTCTAAGTAGGTCAAGAGATTTGATGATCTAAGGTGCCGGATAAGTACGGAAATATAAAAAATTTCACCAGAAATGATACGAAATGTTCAAGAAAAATTTGTTTCTAAACTTGGGCACTGTAAAGTTGTCAACGGTCGTCCGTCACCTTTAGCATTTATTGAAACTTATGTTCAATACTTTAATTTTTTTGATAAAATAAGAAAAAGTTATTCCTTTACTGGGAATTAGTTTTAGATAATTTTCACAATTGAACGGTTGCCATTTTGAAACGGCATGACAGAATCGCAAAAATATCTAGGAACGTACTGAGTGACATAAGAGCTTTCAAATTATGTATCATACGTCATATGTTGTCATTTAAGAAAAATGTAGATGACGTCATAAAATTTTGACAGATGTTAATAAAAATACAAACGAATTCTAACAGAACGTGGGAAACTGGAAAACTAAATCTATGTATTCAAGCGTTTTCCATAAAACCTGAAGACTACCAAATTACTGGGGGTACCCCATACTTTTTTCAACACTGTATTTTCCTCATCTAAACAAAACGCCAACAAAACGTCTTACAGAAGAATCTCTGTTAATTGAAGTGAAGAATTTATCGAGGAGATCATGAATCTGGAAAAATTAATACGCTCAATATCCGCGATAACAAATTATGGTTGCCGTCAGGCGAGAAACGGGGTTGGAAAATTTAATCTCTTAATCTTAATCGTACAATAAAGAACGGCATTAAACATAAGATGTGCAAAATAGCCGATGCCAGCGGAATGCCCCGAATAATAATGCCGTCGTAATGCCTTTTAATTAGTACTGTTGATGGCAATTAAAGAAGCGCGGCCTCGGCCGACTGATTACATTGCAGCGTGCATCCATCTTCATTACCGGATGGCGGTTTGATAAGACGCCAATTATACTTCCGCCAATTTTCTCCCGGCCAGAGCTCCCTGCAGCTAACGCTCCCTAGATGGCGTCCTCGAATTAAATTATTTTGACGAGATAATGACGTGAAGCTTGTTGTTTCGGGCAATTTCTGTATTAGGAGCAGAGCTAAGAAAAACATGCGATGTCTAATGGAGACGATTATATTATTTCATTGTTTACCAAAAAAATAATATGAAGGTTAATTTTCATTTTATAGGGTAGATGCACAGGTTATAGCCACGTTCCATTTATAGCCATTGCATCCATTATTGTAGTTTTATATAGCTATGGTCTTTAAAATGTTTGAAGGCTTATTGTTGCTTGGCTATATACTCGTATGTTCTAGTTTGATACAACACATTGCACATGGTCATTATCTGCTTAATTTAAAAATTGTACCCGTGTGTATATCACTTTGACCTGCACTTATTGGTTTCTTATCGTTTTTCTTAAGCTACTTAAGGTGAGTAAGGCAATTGTACTCAACTATATTTCAAGTTAAAATGTTCTGAAACCATTTTTAAAGAATTTATATATTGTAGGGCATGTATTAAAACGTTTCACATTGCTATATTTTCACGGGATATAGTGTTATTAAGTGTGGCTATAAATGGAACACTCAGCAAAATGTTTTTCATTTATAGTCATAGGGCTGGCTATATTAGGACAACATATTTCTCTTTTTAGCCACTTTGCTTTGAAGCTCCGACGCATAGATATGGCAGTACCAAAAAAGCAAAATGCAAAAGGCAAAGAAAAGGCTAGGCAAAGAAGTCAAGGGCATACATCAGCATATCCAAAAACAACTCACTCTTGCACTACAAGCAATCCAACGTAACGGATTGGCAGTAGCTACAGCGAGTAATAGATTTGTAGTGCCTAGGACAACACTACGCGATAAATTAAGTGGAAGAACTTCGGCCACTATAGAACAAGTAGAAAAGAACTTCATCCTAGGAAAAAAATTGAGGATGAACTTGAACGTTGGATACTGACTAATACTGGATACTGACCATGGATTGCCTGTAAATAAGGATGGGTTGTGAGAAGGGTTAGAGGTGGAACCCTTGGAAATGATTTCTCTGAACTTAAACGAAGCTGAAATTAGCTTCTCTTTGCCAGAGTGGAATATTGAAACTACAACGAACACAGAGATACCAAATGATGTCAAAACCGATGAATAAAAAAAAAAAGAGCGCACCGCAGCTGAAATATACATTAACAACGGAGAGAATAGAATGAATACATCTGACATTGCTACAAATCCTGAAGAAACATTTGAGTCCAATGAAATTAAGCAAGTCGTATGTTTGAATGTTGAAACGGAAACATTAGGAAGAGGAAATTCGTACGATGTAAATAACGATAAAAAATCGATCAATTAAAATTCATCAGAACAATCAGAAGCAATTAACTAAACCAACCAAAGACAACTATAGCAAATATTCTGCAAAATGTGCTTCAATATCCCGATCCTAAACCATCATCAAAAAAGCGAAATACTGAAAAATTGCTTTCAGTTTTAACCACTGATAAGTGGATTCAATTAGCAAAAGCTAAAGCAGATGAATTGTCACGAAATGAGGAGGAAAAAAGTGAAAGGAAACGAATGAAAGAAGATAAGAAACGAAGATTAACGCAAAAAACAGCAGCCCCTATCACAAAAAGAAAAGAAATGGCTGAGTTGCTGTCTGAAACTGGGAAAAAATGTCCAATGTGCCAAGAATAAGTGGAAAGAAAGTGGTGAAGAAAACCGCTAGCAAAATCAAATCAAAAGTCGACTGGACTGTGGGTTCTCATGTTATTGTGCAATATGATGAAGAGTTATATCTTGCCAAGGTATTTAAAATGGATGAATTAAATACACAGTGCACAGCAATGGAAAAAAGCGGGTTACACTGGAAGTGACCAACGGTACCGGATGTTTTATGGTATCCAAATCATGATGTGAATGACGTTATATTCGAACTAAAAGGTATAAGTTCACATAGATTATTCCCTGTAGAAGTAATGTAATTTCATGCAGATGTTTAAGTTTTATTATTCAAGAAATATTTTATTCCCTTTTTACATTTTTTCTTACCTGAGAATACATATTAACACATCTTTTAAATATGCTATTGATTTTCATCTTTTATAGATTTGGTGGCTATATAGAGTACATACAAAGTAGCTATAATAGAAAAACAGTACTTCTTCGACTTTTTCTATTTATTATATGTCATAGAAGTAATGCTTCATCTCTTTCTATAAGTAGTAGTGAGTACAAATGTACAGGCTATCTCATAGCATCGTCGAACGTAAGAACTCTTTGACACTACGTCATGTACATTGAATCAATTTCAAAAAAATCCTTAAACTGGCTATAACCGTCTACCCTACATATATTATTCACTGTGTTTTCACTGATTATTTTCACAAGAAATCTTTCTCTCACATTGATATAATTAAAGCGTCTATTTCGACTAACGGCAACGATGACAGACTAAAAATATATACGCTACTGATATCTGTTCCTATGGCAACGACATTGCCACCGTATGTTACACAGATGTCTATTATGAATTTGTTATCATCTTATCGCTGGTTTCACCGTTTACGAGGCCTTGTGGGTCACTTTGTGTGTTTGAATTTCTGTGTTTTTATGTGTACAGTAACTAGAAAATTAACGTACTACAACACAAAAAAATTTAGACCAGAATTCCTGCAAACCTGGACTATTAGCGACGAAGCTGTTTGCAGATATATGTATGAGAGAAGAGATCTATTTTTTAATGTGTATGAAAGAATTACACAGGCCCACAAAAAGATAAAATCTGTGTCTGCTAAGGAAAAATCCATACTTATTTTTTGTATTTTTCCCGCTCAACATGAATCTAAAATCAGAATTAGGGGTTAATGATCAAACTTCTAAGAAAAAACACGAAAACCGATAAAAATCTTAATATAATTATATTGTTCTATATCCTGGCACTATTTTTATATTGATTTTCGTTTCCGCACACGTTTGTCTTCAAATTATCTATGTAACTGATTTCTGATTCGTTTGTTTCCATTTTTGTTGGTTTCTCTCTGCAAAAAATCTCGCCTTCCCTGGTTTCGATATCACAAAGATGTACACTAAACGAACCATACTACACATCCCATTTTCAGGGCAGTAGTCATCGCCAGTCCAAACACTCCGTGGTAGCAGGTTATTGACGGTACTTGTATCGATCGTGAAAAAAACTAAAATTTGAACGACAAACATAACGCTAACATAGCGACAAACATAAGAATCTGTTTTCATTGTAAATTTGTGCTCTATCAGAATGTTGTCTTTCTCTAAAGGGTTCCCCAATCTTTTGTTACTATTTCTTTCTAATTTCTTCTTTTTAAATTGTTTTCATAATCAGGGAGATCTTGAGTTGGAATCCTGGATTTTCACCAAAACTCTATACAGAAATTCCCTAATCCATACTTTATTGGGCGAAAGTTGTCTCAACTTTATATATATTCCAATATTATTGTATTTTTAATAACATTGTCTACTAGACCAAATAGTCAGGACATTTATATTCTACTTTATTTAATAAAATAAATCACGATATTTATTATAAAAACCCCAGAAATATGACGGAAGATTATAATAATTAAAAATAGAATTATGAAAATATTAACGCTGCCTGCAACCAAATATATTTTCAATTTCATTAACTAGCTAGATAGTAATTTATATGACTGATTTCAGTCATATGAATTTTATGGAATATGGTCAAAGCCATAGGTCATAATCTAATTAATATTACAATAGCAGGAAGACGTCATCAGGACTGTTTGGGAACATTTTTGCAATCAAAGAATGGTTGACATAAAAACCTCGAATACTATGTACTTCAAAATCCATGACCGTCTTTGACTTTGATAATTTGTAATGTCAGTAATATAGCAAAATAAATCAACTTTATTCGAATTTAGAATAATTAGATTATAATTCGCGAATTTTCTTTTTCCATGCATAGAAAGTAATTGCCTTCTGGACACACATAAATTTTAAAGCACTCATTGTTAACAGCCAACAACAAAAATACTATTGGATTCCCCATTGTCCCAACACTCTACTAAAATATAATAAACAACTCTCTGAATCGCGCACAATATATCAGTACTTCTATTGTGTTCGTATGAAGTTGAAAATATAAATTGGTTTATAAATTGTCATCTTTAAAAAAGGACGGGGCGGCTTTGTACGGATCCAGTTTTATTGCTCCTGTTTACCACTTTAATGGTATCGTGCAATAAAACTAGCAGCAATAGGGCGTAGCAGAAAACTACTCAGTGTAAGTAATTATATAATAAGTCCAAATAAGTTTCAGTAACTTCTGAGAGATTCTTCACTAATATTAAAGTAATAATTATTTATTAATATCAGTTTGCTTGGTAGTCTAATTTGGAAGCCAAGGTGAACATAGTCTATTTGAGAGTAAATTTTGAGGAATGTGGCTGCAACGGTGGAATATCAGGTATAACATAGACTGTTCACTGCCCAAGGTGTGGTATAAAACATTACTCCAAATGTTAGGAAACCAGCTATATATGGAGGCAGGGAAATTTAGAACGATCTAAATACATCATGGCTGCTGTAAAATCTGGGTACAGTTGATATGAATTTTCACATCAATAGTAGAGTAATTACTTACTTACGGAGCAGAAATTTTTACATTAACAAAGAAGACCGTTAACAAAATACGTGTTGCACAAAGAGCCATGGAAAGGTCAATGTTGGGTGCTTCCCTCAGAGATAGAAACTCAAATACAAGGCTTCGTAAAATGTCTGGAGTAACTGATGCAATCGAACGCATAACAACTTTGAAATGGATCTGGGCTGGGCATGTAGCAAGAATGACAGACGGACGGTGAAATTAAATGAATGAAATGGTGAATGAAAAATTTTAGAATGGAGACCGTGACATGACTCCTTTGGACACAGAGCACGCCCACCAATAAGATGGGCAGACGATATTAAAAGGATTGAGACGAACTGGATGAACGCAGAACGGGATCGCAGACGATGGAATGGACTACGGGAGGGCTATGTTCAGCAGTGGACACAATTGTGCTGATTGATGATGATGAGTAGAGCAAAATCAATATGATGCTTGGTGTAAACTACCCCATCTATTAGTGCTAAAATACTGTCTCGGTCTACTATGGACAACCTTTTATTATTGTAACTTTATATCATATTTTAAGCCATCATTTACATAATTTTGAGTTTAGACACATAAATAGACCTTTGCAAACATATTCATGCCAAGGAAGAGGCTCCAAAATCCACAGATTTAATTTCATCCCAAAGTATAGATGTACAGAGTTATTCACATAATATTCTACCCCTTTCACTGTTTTATTTTACCGCCATCTTAGACATGTATTTAGAGAAAAAATAGAATCTCGCGTTTCGGAAATCTAGACCAAACTTATGTTTTTTTAAACGGAACACCCTATATATATATATTGATTTTTGAAATCTAAGTGCTTTTCTGATTACTACGCTATATACATATTATATATTTGCTCTAGTCGTTTGCACAGTATCGCCCTTTGAAATATCGAATATTAAACAAAATCAAGTTTGCCATGGAAAACTAGAAACGATAATTACGAGAATTATTATATAATATACTATGAATTGCGCTCTTGCTTATTTCTATAGTTACCATTGAAACAAATATTCTGGATTATTCCAACATGTGTCATAACGTTTGTCAGATTTTTTTGAGTTCTAAGTAGATCACTTAACTTTGTTACTATTACGGATTTTATTGTAACTTAAACGCTAACTCTAGTTTAGACACTTTAGCGTATCATTTTCAAAGCAATTCAAGAGAATCTTCATTATATCATCATTGTTTTGAATCGTTTTGAAAATGATACGCTAATGTATCGAAACTGTAGTATCGTTAAGTTACCCAATAAAATTTGTGATAGTAACAAAGTTAAGTGTCGTATCATTATGATCAACTAACACAAAGTAACGGCTAACTCCATTCAGTTTCTAAGTAGATCTTTTGGAGTATTTTTTTTTAGTTATTACAGACATATGTATCTATATGTGTTCCATAAATGAGTAACATGTGAACTATTCACAAAGACTAAACGTAAATGGTACTGTTGTTGCATAGGAAAATTATACTTTTTATGTCCCAGGGCGATTATTTTCGAAATTAACAGATAATACATATAACGGACGTCATTTCAGAATCTACATCATTCTACCCTTTATAGGTGAGTAATTGTTTTCGCCCTAATTCCCCGGGGAGTTCGACAAAACTATTTACCGAAACGGGGATTATTCCAACAAATGTTAAAACGCTAATGAAATTCCCGGGATATATACATCCACAATAAAATGTTTTGAATACATGCCCACAACAACTACGAACGGAAGTGGCATATTCGGGCCTGAAAATAGTTGAAAGTCAAAGAGCAGGAGATTGGGCAATAAACGTAATTTCCGATGCAAAGCGGTCCCGCTCAATCCCGATTGTAAGCCTGGAACTGTTAACGGTCGAAATCAGTTGGAAATTCAAATTTGCGGTAAGAATGACACATGCAGCAATCAGACATCTGGGTATCTGATTCGGCCTCGGTTGGCTGCAGATATCCATGCACATTAGTTGCAAACAAATGTTCGTATTTGTTTGTGCCCTCTCTGTAGAATACTTATCAGCAATCAGCGCCGCTCGCTCGGAGAGAGATAGAGGGGGAGAGAGAGACGCTCCGTTACCTGCTCCTATACCTATGAGAATAAAATTGTTTCCGGTGCCGGAGCTATAAATCGTCCCTCACTTGCATGTACCCGTTTGGGCGAAATATATTAAATTTAGTTCATTAAGTTTTCAACACGAAGCTACAGTAGAACACGTATAAATCAGACCATAAATGTTAAAAATCCTTAAACCAAAATCATATCCGTGGAGACACTCTTTTCATTAATTCAACTCCTGGTGAAAAGTAATTTTGAAGAGTAAATACTTTCGCAAAGTTTACTGCCTTACGCCAACCAACTGTAAATTACCAATTTCGGCTAAGCTTTACTTATTTTTCAGTTATAGTACTTGAGGTAATCGACCCTCTACTTTTATTTATTTTATGAATGTTTTAAAGGTTCACTATAAAAAAGTTAGAAGCAACAAATAATCAATACTAGAGGTAAATATATTTTCCATTCGTATTTAAACGAAGATATGTGCTCGAGAACAAGTACGTTATAATTCTGATTATTTATAGTTATCTTAGAAGTTTCTGCTATAATTGTATGTAATTTGTTCTGTATGTCGGATATAAAAGAATCTAAAAACTGTTTTAATTATTTCCACAGAAAAGATATCTGAACAGTTTTCTCATTATATCAGGGATGTATTGGCCAAATTATAAAATACATAGTTTCCAAAATCTTAAACAGGCCTCTCTCTATTGTAATGGATTGAACAGGAAGAACTCTTCAAACACTGATTTCCTCTATCATTAACTGAATCTTAACCTAAGGTACCGTGGTATATTGTAATGAAACATATTTTTTTATAATGTATATAATTGTTTAATAATAATGATATTATTTTATATACTTACTTTTTTATTAATTATTTTACTCATTTTTCTTTTACGCTCCGTTACTAGCTCTATTTTATTTTTGAGATATGAACCTAACCTAACCCTTTACCTTCCTATTGACTGTTAATTGTTATCATAATTTGTATTTAAATTTCAATAGGTAGGTATAGAGTGTTGCCTATTCTAAAATTCATATTTTAAATTCATACAGTAACCTACTTTTCTTACTACTAAAATTCCCTAATTAAGTGTTCTATGATCTGTGATCTGTGAATGTTTATAGATTATTATCGATTTATCGTCCTTAATATTACCTCACTGTTTTAATTAGTCCTTTTTACACACTTATCTTAAAGTTTTTGTAGTGTCTTGTTTTATTATATATGTTTAATCTGATATAGGAAAGTATCCTTTTTTCTTAATGAACCTCTCTTTTAGGTTAGGTAACGTTAATTTTATCGTACGATTTAATTATTCAATTATATGTTATTTTGTACCTTTTTCCATTATTGTGGGCCTCTCTAAGACCTTTAGGGCTCTTCTGGTATGACCTTCGGCTATTCTTGATAGAATCTGAGTGAAAAATTGGCTGGCACTGGGATAACTTATTTGACTTAATTCTTGGTAGGTATTCTTTTATATTTTAATACCTTTAATTAAATCTTTTTTCAAATTTTGTTATCATTTTTTTAGCGATGCGGCATCCCCAAAAGCTGGTTTTTCACTGTTGTATCAACAACCTTCTTTTGTTTTCCTTAGATACCTCCTAAATTGTAATGTCTCTTTGGCATACCTTTTCCATAACACTTTCTTTTTACACACACTTTATTTTAGTTACGCACTTTTGACTCTTATTAATTATTGTACAATATTCAGTCATATATAATTTACAATTCTATATGTCGTATTTTGAATTATTACCTTCATTTTAGAATTATATTGCAATAATTTTATGTATTATGTATATTAGTCTTTATGCTGCCACATTTTGACATTTCTCAAAAGTTCAATTATAACTATAACTTTGAATGTTAATTTTAAAGTTATTTTATACTTCCCAGGTTTGATATTGTTAGCGATCGAGAAAATGATATATCTTAATTATTATATATGCATGTCTCTGCATTTCTCATGGTTAATTTTTTAGCAATTTGCAATCTTGTGCTTCATGTTACCGTTCCTTTAGTCAAAAATTTGCTTTAATTAATTATAATTTAAAAATTTCTACTTTATTTAATATCGTGAACTTATTAAAAATTTAATAATCGGTATATTATTATATTATTCAAACTTCTATAATTATATTTGCTATCTGCTTTTGATTTTATGTGTATTTATTCATTAGAAAGTTTGATTATATCTGTTCAGTAGCGTTTTATTGTTTATGTAATGTTTTGAATCGTCTCAATATATGCCGGAATAGACTAATTTGAGTTTATCACAAAAGCTGCTGGCTTGACCTGAGATGGTCGCATTTTTACTCTTAAGAACAGATGTGTCCTCGTTTCGATAACTAGCTAGTAGTAAAAAGTAGAAACAAGCATTTGTGTTTTCTAATACAGACAACACTTCCTATCTAATATAATAATAGACAAAAATTACCATCAATAAATAAGTTACAATGAGAATAGCAAATACCAGTTTGAGAACAATAGGGAGTACAGGAAATTTGTATATTAAGTTAGATAACAATATTAATGGCAATTAAGAATTATGACAAAAATTGATAAGTAATTATGGACACAAGGAAAGAAATTTCGTAGTTACATTATCAGGCAAATGTGTTTAACAAACATAAACTGCTTTACAATAATAAGAATATTCTAGATGAGTTGATACAAATATATACAAACACCTTGTACATACATAAATATATACAAATACCCTGTAAATATATACAAAACACCCTGTATATACAAATAGAATATGTATATACAGGGTGTTACTTGAAACCTAAACATATTCTGGCAGGGACATTACACTATCTTTCTTTCATTATTTCTTTTAAATATGTTCATTCCACAATTCACTCCAGATAAAAATAGCATGAATTCGGACATATGATAATTCATTTACTTTGTTCATTCCAATACTGTTACTGAACTTAGACTTGCCTTATTAATGTGTTTAATGTTCACCCTATTTTGCTACATCAAACTAGTATAATGCTAATATTTTTGCATTCATTCATACATTATCCATTGCTTAGATATAGTTCAGTATGGCATGGTTATACTAGGCTTGTATTTTTCACGAATACTTCATGTAATTTTGTGTAAACTTGAACAGCAAGAACATAGAACACCTATGTGCTGCTGTAACTTATATCTACAGAATCCATTGTCCCACATATCAGTTAAAATGGTGGAACCATCCTTGATCAATAAAAACCAATATACTACATAAATTAGACCAGTTAGTCAACAACATGTGCTACTTCGTTGTTTTCTTATATGGATGTCTGCTCCTATTTATGGGATTATTTAAATCGAATAAACAGGTTCAATCGAAGTAGCGATTTTTCGCATATATGTAGCTCCAGCTATCACTAACATCAATATTACATTAAACTTTTGTAAAGTGCATGTTACCAGCCGCTTTCCTGTTTTCTTTAGCGCTTATAATGTGCAATCTTCTATTTATGAGTACTACCCTTTATTACTGTGTCTCTCTGTACCAACTATTAATATTAAAAAATTTTCATAATGTATAGCTGATCGTAGGTCCTTCTTGACTTTGCGTTCTGCACTAGAAATACCACAATAATTGTTATTTGGAAGATTATACATAACCTGAGCTGTATATTTGTTTTCTGGGGATATTTTAAATCCTCAAAAAAAGGGAATACTACACAAGAACGAATATCAGATTAAATCAAAAGACTGTCTGGAATAAAATTTGTATTCGAAGATCATACACAAGGTATTTTGTTATAGTACTATAATGGTAGAGGAGTGGAGAACGCTTAATAAATTTGTATATTTCGTGAACAAACTGAGTGAGACTGATGGTCGATTTCCAGCAAACAATGTTGAAAGAAATGGCGGAGGTACAGCTATTATTTTAAGGTGTAGGTATATTATGTAATATACCTCAAAGGCTTGTTTACTGCTACTTTATCCTAAATAAACTCCAATTATCTCGAGGAGATGCCCATATATAACCGTTATATGATGATTTGGTGTTCCCCTACATAATTCCCATACATTTAAATAAACTCTAAAATACGTACATTAAAAATTTAGATTATTTAAAGAAATTACAATATTAGATTTATATATTAATAGAAATCAGAACAACAACTGTTGATGAGGTCCATTGAAGTACTGTAAAAAAGAAATTTAAATTATCCACTGGGTTAGCCAGCTGCCCAGATACATACCTCCTTCGGTAGTAGTACCATGGGTTAAAATACTTTTAATATTAAAAATGTACCGACCATCTAGGCCTAGGCTTTATTTTACCTAACCTAACCTAACCTATTAGATATGACAACTTGGCCGATTTATGTGCTGTCATAATTAAAAATGTACCGACCATCTCAGCTTTATTTTATTTGGTTGTCTTTTTAGTTTCTGAATTTATTAGTTTCTTTAACTTCATGCTTTTTAATGTTGTTCCACATTAAATTGTTGTATGTGTTTTCTATATAAATTAATTATTTTCTTCAAATAAAACCTAGCGAACGTCAATCAGGATCGTTATATTTTAATAAAAAATGCCATGAATACAAATTATCGTGACATTGGAACCTCCGCCATATCTTGAAAAATTGTTATACTCACACTATTCTTACATTTTCAATAATAGAAAATAGAATATCATTTTCAAGTTCAAATAAGACACGACATCTTCTGCTGACTATTATGGAGTATCAAAATATGCATATAGAGATGCGTTAAAGATTTTTGGTTCTGCGAAATATAATAAATGTGTTACAATTGTGAAAGCCACAAATACGTTTATATAGAGCACATGCGTTTTATAGTGCTTCTTAATTCATTAATGTTTCATGGTGATTATACTATCACTAGTATAAAAAAACTCGTGACAAAAGCGTCAGCTTTTTCATCTGATTCCAGTAGTGTTACGTTGGGTTTTTACAGTGGGGTTTAAATTTGACATATTATGGTAAACCCTGCGACTGCGGATATACTTGCCTTATTATTATGCCTTCAATGTCTATCTAATTGAAATACGCTTTATGTTGACTCATATTTTGAAAACGAGTATTCAATATTCATAGATTTCAGACTAGTATATGGTAATGTTTTTGGAATTATTGATACATTATCGATTACTTCGCTACAAGCAAAGCATACCAAAACACCCAGTATGGAACTTGTGAACTTATACTTGGAGATCACGTAGAAGGCATTTTATTATGATGTTGTAATAGCAAAGGTGTGAAAAGCGTTTAAAAAAATTGTGTATTTCGTGAACAAACCGAGACAAGCTTATGGTCGATTCTCCGCAGTGAAAGAAATGGTAGAGGTGCGCGCGATTCTTATCTTTAAGTGTTATGCGACTATTATTTTAAAGGTATATGATGTAATGGATATTAAGTGCATATTTGTTGCTAGCGTATCCTTAATAACCGCCAGTTACCGTGAGAAAAATTCCCCTGTATGAGTAGATATTATATTTAAATTATGTCCCATATATATATAGGAGTATATATGGGAATTCTGTATAACAGAATTCGCATATATTTAAATAAACTCAGGTATTTTGATATAGATGGGAAATAATTTAAGTTACTTTAATTTTATAGAACTAAACGTCATTACTTTATTAAATAACCATTAACAATTTTCTGGAATACATTGTATATAATATAATGTAATCCAGGTATTATTATATTATATATCATCATCATGAGGTCATCAGCCCTAAGACTGGTTGGACGCTAACCTCCAGCTTCTCCTATCTTGTGATAACATACGCATTTCGCTAATTGTGCTACAACCTACATCCCTTACTATTTGTGAGCAGTAGTCTATCTAGGCCTACCTCTACCTTTCTTCACTCCTATTTCTGCCTCCAAAATATCGCGGACTATTCCCCCATGTCTCAGCAAGTGGCCTACCATTCTATCTCTTCTCTTCTTTATGTTTTTCCACATACTTCTTTTCTCGCCGACTTTCTCTAATACTTCTTCGTTTCTAACCCTATCAGTCCACGGTATTTTCATCATTTTTCGGTAACACCACATCTCAAAAGATTCTAATTTTCTTCCTACTTGCTTCCCCTATCGTCCAGGTTTCGCAACCGTATAGCGCCGTGCTCCATACATACGTCTTCAAAAATCTCTTCCTTGTTTCTAAGTTTATTACCCCCTAGCATAAAAGTGCTTTCTTTTTGTTAAAAGCTACTTCACCCTGCGCTATTCTTTGTTTTATATCTTTATCGCTTCTTCCATCCCAATTTATTTTACTTCCTAAATAAGTGAAGTCTTTAACTTCCTTCAATCTTTCATTATTAATTTGTACTTTCGTTTTTGCTCTGCTCTCGCGCCCTCTGCACACTAACACTTTAGTTTTGTTTTTATTCACCCTCATTCCGTATTCCTCTGTCAATACTGCCTCCATTTCGTTCAACGCTGATTCTAATTCCTCTTTACTAGATGCTAATACTGCTATATCATCCGCGAATCTCAGCATTTTTAGTTTCTGTCCCTGTACTTTAATCCCGAAATCCACTCTATCTTTTACCACATTAATCGCCTCTTCGATGTACAGATTAAAAGTTAGTGGTGATAGCGTACATCCTTGTCTTACTCCTTTCCTGATACCTACTTCCCTTCTTTCCCCTTCTACTTCTATAACAGCACTTTGCTCTTTGTATAGATTTTGTACTACTCTCCTATCTCTATACTTCATTCCCGCGCTCTTTTGTATCTCGAACATTTTTTCCCATCTTACATTATCAAAAGCTTTTTCTAAATCTACAAATCCTATATAAGCGTTCTTTCCTTTTTCTATTTTTTTCTCTAACATTACTCTTAGCGCCGGAATAGCTTCGCGAGTTCCTCTATTTCGCTTAAACCCGAATTGGTCTTCTCCTAGTATTTCCTCTGCTCTATTTTCCATCCTCTTCTGCACTATTTTGGTTAAGATTTTTGACGCGTGGGAAGTTAGGCTAATCGTTCTAAAGTTCTCGCATTTGTCGGCTCCTCTCTTTTTCGGTATAGTAACGATAATGTTCCTCTTATAGTCCTCCGGCATCTCGCCCGTTTCGTATATGTATTTTACCAGTTCAAACATCCTATTTACTACTTTCTGTCTCGCACATTTCAAATTTTCCGCCTGTATTTTATCTACACCCGGCGCTTTATTGTTCTTTAACCCCCTTAGTGCTATTTCAAATTCCTCCCTCAATATAGGTTTTCCTAAATCTTCCCTATCGATACTAGATTCTTCCTCTAATATCTCTCCTAATTCCTGACCCTCGTATAAACTTCCTAAGTACTGCTTCCATCTATCCGCTTTCACCTCTCTTCCGATCAGTATGTCCCCCGATTGACTCCTAACGTTTCTACTTATTGGTCCTATATCCCTGAAGTTCCTCTTAATTATTTTGTAAGCCTCATCGGTCTTACCTACTTGGAGCTTATCTTCTACTTCTTTGCATTTATCTTCTATCCACTGTTCTTTCGCTTTTCTACACTTTCTAATGATTTCCCACTTTATTGACTTATAAGTTTTCAGTCCTTCCTCGTCTCGTCTGTTTTTGTAGCCTCGTCTCTTTTGTATTAAGTTTAAGATTTCGTCCGTTATTCAGGGCTTCCTAGCTTCCCTTCTCTGGTGTCCTAAAATGTCCATGGCCGCGGAATCTAGACTATTCTTGATACCCTCCCACTCAGTTTCTGCGTTCTTGATTTCGTCATTACTCGCTTTATTTATTAATTGATCTGTTTTCTCCAGGAACTTATCTTTCATAATATTATATATAATATAATATAATAATATCTGGAATATAATATACAATTTTTGATTAAAATTAAGCAGCTGCATTAAAATGTCTATTAACGAACCAAAATACAAAAAAGTGGAATAAAGTGTTTGATTGATATATGAGGTCTAAAAAAGAGCTCTACTTACTACTTAAGGGCAGTTGTAAATTTACTAACCTTAAGATCAACCAATGTTGCCAAATACTAGAAAATAATTCCAAGAATTATACAGCCGGTCCATTCGATACAATAGTTATCGGATTCGTAGTCATCTTTCTTTTCTTTTATGAAAATTGCATATTATTTCTTTTGCAATAACAAAATTCTATCGTGACAATCGTTTAGAAGTCGGCAGTGAGGATTTAGAAGTAGCCACAACGATTTCCTTGTTTAATTTTCAATTAAAAAAACAAATAGGAAACACCTGACATATCATCTAGTGCAATCCAAAACTTTATATTATGAATAGAAATAAAAAGAATATTTCAGTTAATTTCGTAATTCTTTAATAATAGATAGTGTTTTAATTAAATAAATAGTTTTTGCATAACATACCTAAGCTAAATAGAAGAAACCTTAGGTGACAAAAATGTTTTTTGCTTTAATGGACTGCTACAAAAAGTATCGACCGTTGCATGAACTCGTAAGTTCGGGCAATGCCGTTCAGACAACCGGTTCATGATCGGTCTTGTAGCGACCATCTCAGATGATCGCAACCAATGCCACTACTAAATGTGTTTCTTGAGTTTTGATTATTGGTTGTTTGTAGTTATAGGTAAAACTAAAAGAAGAAAAAGGTGTAACATATATTTTTTTTTAATTAGGTGCATTATTTCATTCTTTTCGTTGTTAATTTTTACGTTTGTTCCGCTTATTAAGTGTATCTATATCATTTTATAAATAGTTTTATATTCATAATCGCCATAAGGTGTGTTTTATTCACATCATTCCAATTTGAATATCATACTGTTCTAAGCGTTTTGTTGACTCTGGCACCAACTTTTTTAAAAATCCTATACTATATATCTATGCTCAATTGGAACTTGCTTGACATCAAAACTGTGATATTTTGATAATTCTGGCGCATATTTATGAATAGGCAACTATTTTATAAAATAGAAACTAATCTCCTTAAAAGTACTGTTCTTGGCTAGCGACGTAATTATTCCTACGTTGTTTCCATGATTGGAAGCATTTCTAGAAGGCTTCTTTCGGAAAGACCTGCAGCTACTCTGTCTTGACCATCTCAATGTCGGGACTGGTGTCAAAACGTTTTCCATTTAGCACGACATTGATTTTTGAAAACAACCAGAAGTCGCTAAATTCGGAAAGTAAGGCATATATGGACAGACAGGAATCCTCTTGCAGCCAAATATCATCAGAGTCGAGGATCAGAAGCGAGGTGTGCTACGGTACGTTATAGTGATGAAGGATGAAGCTACTGGCCCATTTTCCTTTCTCTTTTCATTTCATCTGGTTTATTTCTTTCTCCGTACACTGTTCTCTCAAATAGTCAATCGCCTGTTTGAAACTATCGTTTTTTCCACTTTTGCAATGTTTTCGTCTGTTTTTGAGGTCGAAGGACGTCCGAACCGTTGCTCGTCTTCAACCGACTTATTCCCACTTTTAAATCGCTCATGTCACTTGTAAACAATCTTCTGATTCACCAGATTACCACCATACACTGATTTTAACATTTCATAAGATTTTTTTACAACCTAACTCTTTTTTGCGACTTAAAACAAAACTTATTATTAAGCGTTGTTTGAATTCCATGATGTACGAAAGACATGATAAATACGTCTTCCCTCTTCCAGCTCGGGAAGCCAATTAACAACTCACAAACTTGTTTACACTTAACACTGATTATCTCGAAGGATCATGCTATCGAACGCATTATGTACAAATGTAACGTTAGCAATTTCTGCTTTAAAGATTCGTTTACCATATTTTCTGATCAGCCCTCATGTTAATAGAAATCAGGCCAAGAATTAATTATGTATCAAGAGAACTACTAATGAGGTATTTAGAAATAGTATAAATGGTATACTTAAGTTAGGGTTTATTTTACTTAAATGTTTTATTTACTGTTTGTTGTTATTATATTGTGTTATGTATTGTGTTGTTTAACTATACGGTTGTGTTATTTACATGTTTAACTTCATGTTTCTTAATACTGTTCCCTAATACATTGTTGTGTTGGTATTCTATATTAATTAATTTCCTCAAATGAAGCCTAGCGAAGGTTAAGTTCCTGATAGTAAATCAAATATTCACCTATATTAATTTAAATGACATTGGCGTATCCGCCATTTTTTATTCGCTGAGTTTGCTGGGTTATGCTGATCCTACTCCTTCGGATAGGAAGAGCATAACCCAATAAATCAACTGTTACTATCGAACGAGTAGAATAACGAGTAGAATATCGTGTCTGATTTCTAATAGAAAATGTTCTTATGAATGGTGTTTCTTTCTCCAACTAATTACTATGTTTCGTTATCCTTAAATTCAAGGTAAGCTTTCATACCATGTTATGAGCTTAGCTGATTACAGTCAAGATGGCTGGTTGTTTTCCTAGTAACTAGTCGGATACATTCAACAACTCCCAAAAATCTAATCTGAAACATGCCGCCCTATTTTCCAGCCAAAGGGCGACAAACATCCAGGCTTATTATGGTAACTCGGCTCATTCTAATCGGGTTTTAATTAAGACATAGAGACGAACGGTGAGACGAACCCGCGCCATAAAATTTCAGCGCAATGTTATTAGCATCCTATAAAGCAGTTTTAATTAGAACGCAGACTTGTAGAAAAGTAGATATTTATGTTTGTTGTCGGGCTGGCACGGCGGAGTGAAATAAAAGAGGCGCAACGTAATGAAGTAATTAAGAATCACGTAAGCAAATGCTTCGAGAACAGATAAAGCATAGTAGCTGCAAATAAAGCGGGGCGCTAACTAAATCTCTTCAAGTATTTCGAGAAGAACTGCAATTAGCCCCGGCCCGGTACGTGATCGGAATCGCGAGTCGACGTTTTAGCAGTTCGGGATTTCTTCTGACTTGAATTCCCGTCATTCGCTAACGTAGAAAGATAGTGCTAGCGGTTCTCCAAAAACAAATACTTTTTACAGAAAAATAACGCTTTCAGTCGTAATTTATGGAATATTTAAGATTCTACCATTGGATGAAGCTGAAAATATAAAATAAAATAATCATCTAACAAGCAGTTGAAGTATGATACAGTAGTGTAAGTATATTAAGTTCAGAGTTCTAACGATTGGTTGAAAATCAGGATTCTACAAAGTTTTGGTTGAATAATATAACACGGAAAAATAACAAGACTCGAAAGAACTTATTCAGATTCTGTAGTAGGCCATTATTACGCTGATGTATTACAATTACTACGAGTAAACCGTTTCGTTTCAATTGTCATTCGGTAAATGTTTCACTTAATTTTTCAAGGTTTGGCCGGAGATCTGTTTATCAAATTCGACAAGGAGTAGCCTAGACTAGCTAGTCACTAGATATTAGTTCAGCAATGGCTGGTACCGTTACCATTAGACTGGGTGACCACCAGTTGGCTAGCCTATGGTAAATGGATTGTATGTAAGCGAACTGGGAGACTAATTTAGGCGAGGTTTGTACGTAGATATGTAGAAGACATACCATCCCTCGGATAGGATGTAAAATAGTAGGTTCCTCGGCTATTACGTATTAAGCATGTAATATATCCCTACCTCACTACAATAGTGGGGAGGGGGTCTGAAAAACCACTTCTAGTTTAGGAGTAGCTCATCTCCTGGCATCGGTGACCATCGTTCCGCTAGATTGGTAATACAAATGGGCTAACTTTAGGTAAGAGTACTAAAAATATGTAGAATTTCACATATCTATGTCGCATAGTGAGCAAAATCACCGATTTAGATTACCACAATTATTTTATCAAGATATTTTATTTTAGATTTTTCGCTTATTTTAAATATATATATAAATATATATATATATATATATATATATATATATATATATATATATATATATATATATATATATATATATATGATGGGTAGCAAACCAAACCTAAGACATTTGAACAAAAACAAACAAAAAGAAGACGAGAAACATTACTTTTAAGTAATTTTTAAGGAAAGCATTTAATATTCTTATTCTACAAAATATATCTTTAGTAAATATTGTGGGAGACACAATCCTGCATATATAATTTATTACATAACAGCCTCCTACCACTAAAGATACACAGCAAGAACTAAAACACAAAATATAAAATAAGGAAACTAGGAAACTGTACAACACAAACAGAAAACACAAAAGAACACAAAATAAAAAATAAGGAAACTAGAAAGCAAATAATATATTTTCAAGAAATTTATTTGACATAAAAAAAATAATTGATGAATAGTCCCACAGATGCTTAGGGGGGTCTCCCAAGAAAGGTGGAATGTAAAACCAACCCCCATTACTTATTCTCCCCTCCCCAATATATTTAAAAAATAAATATTCAAGATATTATTCGCTAAAAAAACATGTGATTTAATTTGTTTTTGGGACATAGCAACGCCCACCGTATACCAGCTAGTATGTACATAATATACATCTATATATATATATATATATATATATATATATATATATATATATATATATATATATATATATATATATATATATATTTAGAGTATATACTCTAAATAATTTAGAAATAAGTCCTTAAGCTTTTTTTGAATTTTTGGCTAATAGGAATTAAGCAAAAATTATAATGGTTGATTCGATTAAATAATAATTGCTTGAAGAATTAAATTATCTACGTATTAACATTTATATACATGTATTTAATCACTATCACTACCAGAAATTTCGAGTAATTGTTCATCGTCATCCTCATCGTAATCTTCATCATTCGAGTCGGCAATATAGAGGCTGGTCCAGTAAGACTTCAACAGACTAACAACTTCGGAATAATCAAGAACACAGTTGCGATTCTTTTGAGGTTTACGGAAATTCGTAATAACTGAATCACGTGAAATTAATAACATCGTCAATGAATCTATTCATAGCTTCCCGAGATCGTTTTTGGGTATTATGCTAAATCTGCGACAGTCTTCGTTGCAGGTCTTCTGTACTTCCTTACATAACTTCCCGAATGGTACAATATGGTATTTCATTATGTCACAGCTATGTTCCAATATTTTGGACAGTTATAGTCATAAAATATCACTGATATAGGTTTCCGATGAGCGTCTTGGTTTCAGAAGCATAATATTCAAAAGCATTGCCTTCTGAAGAAATGTTGAAAAGCTCAAAACACAAAAATCGCAAAAAAGGTAAAATGGGTTCTGGAACAAGATAATTTTTCGAATACAGTGTTGCAAAAATTTAATTTTGTTTAATTTTTAGTACAAAGCTATTCACAATTATGACAAAAAAAAAGTAATTTTTTTATACTTCACAATTTTTCTTAGCCATATAGTGGATAACACAATACTTACCTAGGTCGTTGAATACCGAGGAAAAATATAGGTTCAATTTGAACATCGACAGGACTAATACAATTAATGGTTTATTTTGGTAGAGAATCTCAGTAGGATAATATTCCTTGTGTAAACACGCGTTTATATCACTCTATTGTTTACAAACAATTTGGCCGAATAAAAGATCGACACTAAATTATTTAACTTTTAAACTAACCTGCCAAGTATAGATAATAGCTTTTTGTCCAACTATTTTAGCCATTTCGTCCACTGTTCATCAATAAAGGTAAGATACCCACAATAATATAATTATCCAACATCATTGGAGCCAAGGGATTGATTGATTCTAAATATATAACACTATAAGTATTTCCTATCTAGAATAATAGTATAAAACTGCAACTTTTGTTCACTAGTGAAACTTCGAGAACCTACACTATTTGAATAAAATATATCAATATATATCGTCTCTTCAATATCGTTCAGAACTGCTAGACCATCCTTTAACGAAAGATATTCAGTTTTAAATTTGGCAATACATATTTTATTAAAAATATACTTCCACTAGAAGTAGTTATTACGATGCCGATTTTGGAATAACCACCTGTACTAACTCGAGTGGGATATCGATGGAAGGATATCCAAGGGGCAAACTGACAAAAATTGTCAAAAAAGGAACGTCGTTTTAATTACGCTGCTACTTCAAACGACGGGATTAATTAGAAATACTGTTTTGTTTAACTGCCTAAATACTAAATACTTTTAGGTATTAAGCACCTAAACGTGATTCCTATATTAAACGAGTTTTTGGGATTTTGAGACGAAATATTCCTCTAAATTGCGAAGAACTAAGCGTCAAAGGAAATACACGAGATGAAAACAATATCAGTGAGATTAGTAATTCTTGATGTTTAATAAAATTCGTTAAAATCCTTCCAATTGGATCAAGAGGAGATAATATTAAAAAAGGTATACTTTAAAGGTAATTGCGAGTATTGTATTTCGCCATAAAAATAATTGATAATTCAACGAATGCTTTCCAAATTGATGCTCAATGTAGACTCACGATTAAAAACATTCCACCAAAATTAATTCAAAGTTCACTTATATGAATATACTATTACTAATGAATTTATTCAAAACTTAATTCAAAGATTTCATTTACGAGAAAGTAATTGATTAAAACCATCTGCTTCTATGAATATGTACTTTCATTAATGTAGAATAAAGTCAATGTAGTACAATCTACTTGTATATGGTTGGGTTTTACATCGTTTAATTAGTTGAACGAAAAGAAGACAAAAATGTATAAAATTTTACATTTGTTACAGTCTACTCCTACTACTTTTCCTTTATTTTTAAGACAATTAGTCTTTATATAGATTGCATCAGTTTGAACCATAGGATTTCAATTGTCTGCTATTTGTGTTCTGTCAAAGATGGGGCGTCAATATATAACGACTGTCATCTACAAACTTCACGACGTCAACATGCCACAATAATGTTTCCCGTTTACTATGATATAATTACTAACTTCATTGTTAAAGTATGGTCCAATTATTTCACCACTCCAAAATGGGCATCAAACCGTGCATCTCTGTGGATGAATTTATTTTTCGTGAACAGCATGTGGATTTTCAGCACCCCAGAATTCGACAATTCGGTTTGCTAACGTATCCGTCAAGATGAAAAAGTGCTTCATCACTGAACAAAATTTTGTTACAAAAATCAACATCACATTCTTTCTTTTCTAATACCCAATTAACAGATGTTCGATAATTTAAATGGTCTCTAACTTTTAAATTATTTTGTCAACTTCATTTTGTCTTATGGCATATTCAGATTATCTTTTAAAATTCGATGCGTGGTGGCCCTTGACAGATTCAGTTGTTGTGCGGAACGTCGAATTGATGTGTTTGGATACTTCCATATACATCTAGTCAAGAATAGTAAAGAGTCTGAGATTTTCTATGTATGCGTAGAAGAAAGAGGGAAGCAGCATTCGGAGGGAAAAAGATGCACTTTACGAGCGGCCAGATCGAACTCTGTGTATATTTACATTACATACAGTGCTATTCAAAAGTCCCCTCCCCCCCCTCTTATCTTTTTAACGATTATATAGAAACTAGTGAAATTTGGTAACTGAATATTAAGGGTTGTAAACTTCCCTACTAGTGATGATAGATGACGTATGCGTCAAAGATGACGTCACAAGGTCATTGTGACCAATAATTTTAAATGGAACCCTATGGCAAGCGACACCTCTTTTAAAAGGTATCAAAAAAACCTATTCAATGATACTAATATTGTTTGTATTTATGGTAGTTTTGATGGATTAAATCAGTAATCAGTAAACTTGGATAATAATTTTAATTACAGATTCAAGAATCAGTACCTACTTATAGTAATTGTTCGAAGTGAGCTCCATCTACTTCCTGACAGTAAAACATCCTATTGCGAAACTCTTCTCGTACTTTTTCAAATGTGTCTGCGGAAATAGCCCTACATTCTGTAACAATACGTTGTTTTAAAACATCAATATTGTCAGGTTGAGTGGCGTAAACCTTCGATTTAAGATACCCCCACAGAAAAAAATCTAAAGGTGTGAGGTCCGGTGATCGAGGCGGCCATTCCATTGAATCTCGTCGTCCAATCCATCTACCAGGATATTATTCATCCAAATACCATGTGGAGGAGCACCATCCTGTTGGAATGTTATTTCCAAAATGTCGAATTCATCTTGATTATCTTCCAAAATTTCAAGGACTAACGGTTCTATTGCATTTTGCATCATATGCAGATACACCTCACCGGTTAAGTTGGTATTTAAAAAAAACAGGCCCAACGATGTGGTTTCCCAGTATACCTACCCAAACATTGACCTTCTCGGGATACTGAGTATGTGTTTCACGAAACATGTGAGGATTTGCGTCACTCCAATATCTCACGTTTTGTGTATTTACATTTCCATTTAGATAGAAAGTACTTTCGTCACTAAAACAAATTGTTTTGACATAGTCTGGCTGTTGGTTAATTTTAGTCTCCATATTTTCACAAAATTGCAGTCTTCGGTCTGGATCGTCGTTTGAGAGTTGATGAACCATTTGTATGGGTGAAATTTATTTTTTTTTCAACGCCCTGTGCACTGTACTTTGACTGACTTCACAGGTTGATGCAACTTGAGTTGTTGAAGAAGTAGGATTTACTATTACTTCTGCCAGTATATCAATTTTTTTCTCATCAGAAATTTGTGGTCTGCCAGATCGTTTTGCATCATTAATACTACCCGTTGTTTTAAACTTACGAAGAAGCTTTCTCAAATAAGTCCTCGAAACTGGGCGATCGGGAAACCTTTCATTAAAAATGCGTTCTGCTGCATGAATATTTTCTCCAGTTTCACCAAGTATTAGGATTGCTGCTACTTTATCACCTAAAACACGTACCATTTCTCTTCTTGAAGCACTTAAACGTTCAGCTCACAACAGTTTAACAAATTATTGAATGTACAAATATTTTAAAATTATCACAAGGTACTAAAACAGTTAAAAGTTCGATCAACAATACACAAATTATTAAATGTATAAAAACTTTAACGTTTAAAAAAAATCAAATTGGGGAGACTTGCAAAAACATCTGATTATTTACTATCCAACTATCCAGTGGCGGAGCTTGAATTTTAAATTTTATTATTAACTGATTTAATTTATCACAGCTTTGCGGTTTTTGAAAGCCAGTTGTTAAAACTGCCGTAAGCAGACACAATATTAGTATCATTGAATAGGTTTTTTCGATACCTTTTAAAAGAGGTGTCGCTTGCCATAGGGTTCCAATTAAAATTATTGGTCACAATGACCTTGTGATGTCATCTTTGACGCAGACGTCATCTATCCTCACTAGTAGGGAAGTTTACAACCCTTAATATTCAGTTACCAAATTTCACTAGTTTATGTATAATCGTTCCAAAAATAAGAGGGGGAGAGGGGACTTTTGAATAGCACTGTATACATTAAGTACTCTTTAAAGTTCTCTATCTGACTGAGTAAAGACCAGATATTGTAGAGTTTGATATCGCAGATTTGAGACTTGGTCTTATGAACTGTACTTTCTCTTACTGCAGCAACATTTTCATCTGACCCACCGCGACAAGGACATATTGGTGTTATATTATCAATAACAGAAGCCGTCTCTTCAAATTCCTAAATTAAGTTTCGATCTGTTAAGTCCGTAGGCGCTTCATTTTGTTCTAATTTTTTACTTGTATTTCTTAATGCAACTGTAAATGATTGCTGGCTTTCATAAAATAGTTGTACACAAACTATTCGTTAATGCACTGTTAACCGCGGCCTGTTGAGGTCGTATAATCTGTACAAGACAGTTGTTAACTACTGATGCCCTATCTTTGATAGAATACAAACGATGCGCAATAAAAATCCAATAGTCCCAACTAAGACACCTTATGCAAATAGAGAGTAATTTTGTCTGAGGTGTCTAACTTAAAATGTTGAGTTATCATTTTAGTTATACCCTTAAGATCTACGTTCATGTTATATTTATAGAAATAAATGTTTGGTAATACGCATTATAATGGTGATTGCATTATCCAATGCAATCTTAGAATTCATCCTTAAGAACTCCACTTACTTACACCCTAAGACACCCACAATATGCTTCTTGAGCCGAACAAATATTTGAAAAGAGGTTTGGGAAGGACTTTTCAAATACTTTCGAATTTTTATGAACGTTATACTAATTCTGTTTATTTTATCAGTATAATAAAATGAATATCTAACAGAATTATAACACTGGACAACAGCCAAAAAGTATCAGAAATAAAATCAATTAAAGCTGACTGTTTTTGATATGCTAAACTCGAAAATAATTTTCTTTTTTTTTTTATTAGTTCAAGTTCTGAAGATACGTATATGATTGTACTCCTTAGAAAACCACTATAACTGTAAGAGCGCATGTGGAACATTTGAAAATTCTGTACAGATGAATGCTACAATTGACTGTAGTAGTGTTGTATCATGTACAAATAATGCGATTTCGTCATTATTTAGTTGATTACCGAACAGTATTCGAGTAAGATTGTTGAGAAGTCTTGAAAGTGTGTGAATAATCCAGATAGTTTCTGTTACGTTTATGGTAAGGTGACTTTTGCGGCTCAGAAGCGCTCCATTACTCTAATGGTAAAAAAGGCGTATAATCTGTATTTCGGCTGTAAAATAGGCGATCCGGACAAGAACTGGGCTCCACACATCTTCTGTTAATATATGTAATTCAGGTCTGTGAAACTGGTTAAATCGTAAAAAATGATCCATGCCTTTCGCTGTCCCAATGGTCTAGAAAGAACCGAAAAATCATGTAAATGACTGCTATTATTGCATTATATCTTCTGTGGGACAAAGGACAGGTACATCTAAAAAGAAAACGTATGTTGTGAACTATCTAAATATACCATCTGTCATGCGACCTGTGTCCCATGGAGATGGACTTCCTGTTTCAGAATCCCCGGAAACATACATTTACGAATCAGATGATGAAGATACTGTGATTTGTCAAGATGAAGATGTTATTCCATCAACATCAAAAGATCCTGATTTCACACCGAGTACAACATCCCATCGTCAATCACATAAAATAACCCAAGCAAAATTAAATGACCTTGTGAGAGATCTTGAACTTCCAAAAAGTAAAGCAGAACTGCTGGGATTAAGATTGCACCAGTGGAACCCATTAGAAGACGATGCTGCTGTATCTGTTTTTCGTAAACGCGAAAAACACTTAACCCCATTTTTTGACATAGAAGATAACTTGGTTTTCTGCAATAACAGTGAAGATGTAACGGTGATTTTTAATACACTGTACGAACCTGAGGAATGGAGGTTATTTGTAGACAGTTCAACATTGAGTATAAAAGCTGTGCTTTTGCATATTGGAAATACCTTGCCATCTATTCCTGTCGGATATGCGGTCTACTTGAAATAAACGTATAACAACATGAAGCAGCTATTGAGATGTTTAAAATAGAAAGAACACAAATGACAGATTTGTGGTGACTTAAAGGGTGTTGTAATTTTACTGGGATTGTAGCTAGGTTACACATAATTTTGCTGTTTTTGTGTGAGTGGAATAATCGAGCAAAGACACTTCATTACAATAAAAAGGACTGGACCGTTCGCAAGTCACTAGAACTAGGGCACAAAAATGTACAATATATACCATTGGTAGATTCTAAAAGATTTTGTGGCCGCCCTTACATATTAAATTGGATGTTATGAAAAACTTTGTCAAGGCACTAAATAGAGATGGGTTAGCTATTCCAGTACCCCGTGCAGAATGTTCCAAGGCTAAGTGAAGCAAAACTCAAAGGTTCTTGTTGTACCACAGATTTGAAATATGTTAAAAGACGCACATTTTGAGAGCACTTTAGCAGATATTGAAAAATATGCTTGGAATGATTTTCATTTGGTGGTCACTAATTTCTGAGGCAACAACAGGGCTGACAATTATGCTACCACCCTTATCGATAATATGTTGTCATCATATGAGAAAATGGGTTGCAATATGTCGTTGAAGATACATTTTCTATATTCGCATTTGGACTTCTTTCCAGACAACTGCGGAGCTGTAAGTGATGAGCACGGCGAGCGTTTTCATCAGGAGATAGCAATAATGGAGAAGAGGTACCAGGGAAAATGGAATCCTTCCATTCTCGCAGACTAGTGTCGGATCCTTCTTAGAGATGCTCCAGAAACAGTTTACAAGAGAACAGCAAAAAGACGGCGTACCGAGAGACATTAAAACATAAAAATAGGTATTTTTTATTATGTAGTTGAAAATAACGAACATAGATACGTCCTTGAAAACGGCAACTAATTTTTTAATTTTATTGTCATTTTTATAATCAGCATCCTAAAATTAATTGGATACCTATCTTTGCATAAAAGATACAACATATAAGTTAAAATTTGTTGTCCAATGTAATTAGTCCTGGTTGCCTATTTATCAGTATCTTCTCGTCATCAATACAAAATATATGGAAATATGATCAATATACCTATGCCAAAAAATATGATTTTGTGTCTTATTATTATGTCAAGTAAGTATCAATTGTATCAATTATGTCAACATTTAATAATCTCAATTCCTGTTAAATCGGCCCACTTCTGTTATACACAATATGATGAATTCGATTACGATCTCTCCAACTTTAGTATTTTGGTCAGGTTCTTCGTTTTTTTTTTCCGCGTCCTAGCATTGTTCAAAATATTTTGACATCATAAAACTCCGGGCGTAATTACATCAGCGCGCGCCTGAAAGGGCAAACCGCGGCACGTTATCTATTTACACAATCATGTTTAAATAATTTATATTCGCATCACGAAGTTAAATGCCTGTGGAATTGTTAATTATTTACTTTTAATTATAAGTTTCATGCACGAAATTAGTTTTCTTGTTGACTTTCGATAATCGATAGAACTAAATTAGATTTTCTAAAGGGGAAATAACAATGCGATTTTTTCTGTGAAAGCTAATGTATAAAAGTAAATATTGTGGTGTAGATCGAACGACGTTTGAGCTTTTCGAATGCAAACATTAGTTGTCAGCTCGTCGGCTGGTACACGGTTTAGAACTCAGCCCTTATCTGCATACGCTGTGTCTTCTTTTCGTCTCTTTATATAAATTGCTATTCAAACTTTTCTGCTATCGCCTGCAGGGCGTCCAATTCGTTAAATTTATCGGCCTCCTGCAGTTTATAATAGGAATTCTGTGTGTACCATGTACTTTCATACGGCTCCAAGCTCCAAACATGAAGCAAATCTTAATGAAACTAATAACTTTGATACACCGCCTGAATTATGGTGTAAATTTTCACATAAATTTTACACCAAGCGGGGTTCATAGAGTCACACCAGTTTGCAAGGTCCTGGTAAATTTTTACCACTAGGTGGTGTGTGAAAACCAATACGATGCGATGCACATAGGAGTATTTATAAAAAAAATCTGATCATATGTTGAACATATCAAGCAGACTGTAAACCCCCTAAAATCTCAAACGTGAGCCAGAAAAATCAAGGGGGCGCTCGCCTCTTCCTGTACAATTAGCTGGAACCCAGTTGATATTTAAATTGCATGGCTTTGTTCTCGAGACTTGTATTTCTTCCCTATATTACTATTGAAATTGTATTTTCGTGTGGTAGAGTGTGGAAAAACCATATTGAAAATAGTATATAAGTGGAAGGTATGTAGATTATTTTTACGTAGTATTTTATTAATTTGCAGTTTAAGTAATGTGTTTCATAAATGAACAAACATGAATCGTAATAATTTATTTCTATGAAGCTTCTTAAGGATAGGTATTTGTTTACTTGTCAAAACCTGTCAAGCATTCCTGTTTTCACAGGCTTGTCATTAAGCTTGTTATTAAATAAATAAAACAGAAAAATCGCGCGTCCATTTACTCCATTTTGATTTTCAGTGCGTTAAAGACAACAGGTTAATATGTGAATTATTTTTATTTTACACTTCTTGGCCTTTTTTTCCAAATACTCCAAAATCTTTAAAAAAAATTTACCAAAAGGGTTTTGTACAATGTGATGCGTGAATGCAAAGGAAAAAAAATTCAAAAAGTTTTGACTTTTTATAAAAAAAACTTGCTGAAATTACGCAGTGTCCTAACGATAAAGAGTGTATTTTAGATCGCGCCTTGAGGTTTTTTAAGATCCAATTCAAGCAGAGATGGGTTGCAGCTAGCCGCAAAGAAGCGCGTTTTTTATGTAATAACGGAAAGTGGCTCACATTATCTATTCAATTATCAAACTTCAGTGCAAAGGCTATACATAGCAGAGCTTCCAACAAAATGCTTCAATAATCTATGTTACCGCAGTACACGAAATAAAAAACTAGAACATTCCATTCATCCAGAAAGAAGACATCCAGGAATAAATAATTTTGATCTCAGGCAATTATGTACGCGTCTTCAGAGCTAATAAATCTTTCGGCACGCTGTCTTTGTATCCTCCAGGAGTGAATAACATCAGGTTATTCACTTCTGGATAACCAAGGAGATGAAAAGGAGGTACTAGGGTCGATGGGAAGTGGCAGTGATGGAAAATTACAGCTGGATGCTGAAAAGACAATATTCAACGAAAGCTTTCACAAGGAAAACCAGTGGCGGCTCGTGATGAAATGAAATGGGTGTTCTGCACAGGGCCGATCCTAGGGTATTGGCCGCCCGCGTGCAAATTTCAAACGTATGCAAACTACTGGCGCCGTAGGGGTTGAAAAAAAAATTGCGCCGCAGGCGAAAATTTTCAAGGTCACGCGTTTTTCTGATACTTCAGAATTTTTATGTACAATCCATTTATACAAAAATATAGATTTTCACAAGAAAAATTTTTGGAATTTAATACCTTTTTGAAGAACATTCATGTTTGCCGTCATATTCTTTGGTTAAGAGAAAAGGCTTGTAAGGTGAATTTTCTACTAGAGGGTCTATCACACTTAAAATATTTTCCGAAAGAGTTTCAGCGTCACATTTTGTAGGTTTCAGGTATGTCCAAAATTTCTTTAATTATTCCTTCATGACATACTTTTAATATACAGTCTAAAAGATCATTTTGTATTTCTTTAGAGGTTCCTTTAAGTACTGAAGCATTTTGTAGATGCTCGCTTAAAGTTACATCAAGCTCAGCAGAAAAATTTATCAAACCACGAAATATCCCCGGGTTTTGAGAGGTATGAGCTTCGTCATGTCCTCGCAGCGCCAGTTCAAAGGCCCCACAAAACTTTATGCAGTTTATAATTTTTGACAAAACGTATCTCTTTTTTGTCATATTATCATTATGCTTTTGCACATTTATCCAATAAGCTGAATCTAGCTGCGCTTTAATATTAGTTGTTCCTAATAAAGCTAATTCCATTGTATTATGTAGATGGCTTTTGGAGTTGTCGTGCTTTTTTATTTTTTCAGTTAAGTGCACCAAATCTGTCATCCCTACCTCCGTCCATGCTTTATCACCGCCAAAAAGTAAACAAGGAAAACAAAATAACGCATTTTTTTTGTTGCACCCACGAATCCAATTGTTCTTCGAATAAATGTCACTATTAAATTGACGTTTATATGCTTTTCCGCGGCTAACACCTGCAGTCTCAAAAACAATATCAGGCAATGGCCTACCATTGTTTTTTAAATCAATTTTTTCTTCAAAAGAGTATTTAAAAAATCGCTTCACATGAACTAAATTATAAACTAAATCCATTGTCACTATCACAGTATATAAATATTAATAATTAGTACAATAAATCACTACACAAACTCACAAAACAGTATTTAAAATCTCAAATTAACACGAAATACGACATAGGTACGATTTACGCCCGCCAACTGTACGAGAAGTAGGAAGGAGTAAACATTCACTGATGTTGCCTTAGCTGGAAAAAATACAGCTCACTGACCGCGTAAATTCGCGCATTTACGAGCGCCAAGTGTGGATTCTCGCGGGAGTTGAAGGGGAGGACGGGTGTGCCGAACCGTGCTGAGAACTACCTCGTGTGGCCCAGTTCAATATATCGCGACGCGCTCGCGTAGAGACCTAGATAATTCATCTGGTCTACTACTCAATAGAGGACGGCGGGCAGAATGCGACTTTAACGCAATAATTTTGTTAGCCACACCAACTGACCAAATTATTTTATTAATAAATTTTAGTAATTATTATGTCGCGAAAATAAATCTAATTTTTTTGGCAGTTCTGCAGCTCTGCAGCACCTATACACCATCCGCCCCTGAGGAAAACTATAATACGAAGGTTTATGTTAAAGAGGGAAAGATTTTCGAAGAAAGAAAGAAACTAGAGACTCAAAACTATTTGTATTGTTGCTTTTATACTATGTTTAGATTCAATCTACCATGTATAACGTAAGAAGAAAAGCGGTAGGAGAAATTATATATGTCTGTTTGATAGCGCAACGTCACGTTTCGCTAAAACGACCCATTAATGGGACGCGCGCTGGAAAGGTTTACGTAAAATCCGTTTCATTATAATGATTAATTTCTCTGTCATAAATAACGGGACGTTGAATGCAACCCGACCGGTCTAATTAATTTTTATTTTAGTTATTATTTCGATTCGGCCCTGCGCGAAACAACCAGCCGAGTCGGAATGGTTAACATTCAAGACTCAATCCAGTTTTAATTCGCGAAAGCGGCAGTGTAAATCAGTCTAAAGGGGATTAGACGAGGGTAAGTTGATTTGGCGTATCCCGGCTAATTGATGGTCGAATCAAACTTTGCCGGATTGTAGGCTGGGCCGCACGCAGCGCGATTAACCAATTTTGTCAAAATGTTCGGGATTCGCTACATTGACAGATATATAAACCTTCGAATGCTGGAGTAACGTTAACGTTTATGGATTAACTCGTTCCGCCCTTAGAGCTGTACAAGTTGTTCGAGAGTACGGGAAGACTTCGTAAGGATTTTGGCTGTCACTACTGTTCGAATAATTTTGGTCCAGTAGGATTTTTTCGGGAAGGCAGTAACTTTAATGACCTGTCTACTAATTTGTTAGTTGGTAAAAACTTCGTCGGAATTTACCATTATTTATTACAATGTCTTCTATAATCGAATATGGTATATAAAAACCACATTAATATTAGTAGATATATTCTCTATTAACTATTATTTTGCTAAACGAAAAAATTATTTTAGATCAATACATATACTAAAGTCATAACTGTATAGTATTTCTTAGAAGGGGGTATCTGTACAATGCAAATTTTTACTTCGCAGAGAGTAATTTTCAAACTGCTGAAATAAGGAGATTATACTCCAACCCATCTGAAAATGCTTTATATACAATAAAGACTAAACAGATTAGGTCAATACAGCTATTCTCCTGGCTATATACCAAACGCCGAGCGCTGAATTAAATGACAAAATTTACCGTGTTTTGTCTAACTAAAATACAGAGATTGTTCCAAAAACCACAAGGAAGATGCAAGTGTCACCTATGTCAGGATATCGCTTACTACCGGTTTCGACCTTATCTTGGATCTCATCAGTACAGTGTAAGCGAGCATACCTTTGACAGATGAAACTCACATCTAGTAGACGTTGATACTTGCCACCGCAGTGAAACGTACCAAACGCCATCTCTTGGTAGTTTTGCAAACAATATAAATTGGAGTAATTGGAGTGAAAGCTTGATCATCAATCAATATAATGCAAAGTTTTACTTCGCAGAAGGTAATTTTCAAACTACTGAAATAAGGAGATTATACTCCACCCCATCTGCAAATGCTTTATACAGTAAAGTTGGTTTTTGGAATAATCTGAATCACAGTATTTTAGTGCTAACTCTGTTAGACAAAATACGGCAAATTTAATTCAGCGCTCAGCGTTTGGCATATAACCAGGAGAATAGCTGTTTTGACCTAATTTGTTTAGTCCTTATTATATATAAACCGTTTGCAGGGTGGAGAATTTATGGACTTATAGCTATTTTATAGTGACGCAGTATGCGAAAAACAAAGTGTGTGAAACATGTACAAAAACTTATGGGCTCAAGGTTACTTAAATCCAAAAAAGATAATAAAGGTCTTAGCGGCAGAGGTAATGGCAAATTAACAGATAAACTTATTAATGAACTAACTTTATACTACAATTTGGCTATTCGTCGGTATCCAGATTCAATTGAGATTATGAAAAACAAAGTACGGGCAACTTACTATCTTAAAAGTTCAATCGATTAAAATCCACACAATACATGAATTGCCCACCTGATCTATCAAGCTGGTGTAAATGGTAAGAAGCAGTGGCTGAGGGTATATAAGATGACTTTATCCATGAAAATCCAACTCTAAATGACAAAGTATTGAAAATAGTATAACAGATATATGAAAACTTGTAATCAGAAGACTTAATATGTAGATTTTTGGGGTCAGAAAACCAAAGTAATAATGAATTGTTAAATTCATTAATCTGAACTTCTGCACCAAAACATATACATACAGGAACGTGGACAATGAAAATTGCAAGTTATATAGCTGTTTGCACTTTCAGTAAAGGCTTTTTACCAATTTTATAAATTCTCAATGTCATGGGAATTACTGTTGGTCTCGAAGCTTATGCGTTAGCTATTCAACGGGACAATAGTCAGATTAAGCTGTCCGAGTAACGAGCTTCTGATGTTTCTAAGGAGGAGAACTGCTCGTGAATCAGAACGAGCTTCTGATAGTACATATTCTGAAGTCGATAAAGGCATAATCTATGAACCAGAATCGTCGATTAACAAAATGTAAGTATAACGTAGCATTCTGTGACTTAGATTACTGCGACTGCCTGAAACTTTTTCTCCAACCATTAAACGCGTTTTTGTCAGAACTACTTTGTCAACATGGTTGACATGATATCTCAAGTTCTCTTTCACCAATTTACTTTAAATTTTGTACCAATCTTCAATGTATAGCATTCTATTGCCCGTACCATTTTTGTATCAAAATTAAAGTTTTTACTATTTTAACAAACTAAAAATTATGAATAAAAGGGTCAAAAATCCCCTTTTTCATACAGCCCCCATTTTGCTAGTTCTCTTAGATAGGAACTATAACGACATCCATACTAATTAGGAATCTCTTTTCTTTAATTTTGTTTCAGATTACCAGAAAGGCTGCAATCTTGTCTACCAGCACACCCCCTCTTTTTACTCCCAACTTTACCAGTTTATAACGTATTTAGCTTTCATTTTCTTTTCTCAAACATTTTGTTGTATATTTTTCAAAATATCAATAAATATATTGTAAAAAATTGAATGGAATTTTTTTTTGGACAAATCCCCCAAAATTTATACCTCTAGACCAGAACATCCCCTTAAACATTATATAGTTAAGGAATTTGTCAATTAAGTCAGAATTTTGTTTATATATTTGCAAGGAACTTATAAACAGTTCTAAAAAAATCTATAATAATGAATTTTGCCTAATTCAATTTTATTATATATATATATGTATATATATATATATATATATATATATATATATATATATATATATATATATATATATATATATATATATATATATATATATATATATAAATTCGCTAAAACTCGAGACATTTAGAATATCCGTTTATTATTTTTATGTATACTAATAATTATAACCCATCACTTATTTTTGTTTAGACACACAGGAATTGACGCTTCCATCCTCTAAAGTCTAAGAAGTGGTTAGGGAAGGTTAGACCTATAGACGAGGACAAATATCCAAGCTCAGAGAGAGATACTAAAATCCCCCGTTGCGACTCGGATCCAAGCATATTAGTGAATCTGGACAACAGTAATAATGACATTATTGCAGTCATTTCTATAGTAAAATACGATAAGCCACCCATATATTGTAGATGTAGAGTAAGCGATTGACGTGGATAAACAGAACAAAATGGGTATCTAGAAATGTTTAGAGAATGGAATTCATGAAATAGATTTTCATTTCATTTCGTATATGAGTATGGTAATGGGTAGTCCTACCAGTATAGGGGACGGAAATATACCTACGATAGTAGGTTTCGCTTGTTTTACTATATTTACGTTTAAAAATCGAGCGTTGTTATTCAAATACCCTTTATATACTGGTTGTTTAATAATGTTCAACAATTAGGATTTCATCCTTTTCTCCGACCGTTATGTAAATCTCTACATCAATGTACGATTACTTATGGAAATTCTAACTATCATTAGATTTCTTAAAAGCTTCTCAAGTCAATCTTCTTCTATGATTAGAACGATTCCATGAATTTTTCCCAGTTGCACAAGTATGGAGCATTATTAAAAGAGAATTGTTAAAATTTACGCTATTCTACATATACTTATACCCACACAAACTATGTGTTTATGTGTAACTCCTTCGTAGCTTGAAGCTTTGTGGGAATGAAATTTTATGTTAAAGATTAAAGCTTAAAAAAAATTCGACTGAAGGAATCCAGTTTAGTGGTTATTGCAGTTTCTTTGTCACTCAATATATCAATTTTGTTAGTAAACAATTAATACAAAATGTACTATGAAATATCCTACCATATGCACATTGATTACATCGAAATTGTCATTCCCTAGTTTGTTAGAAAGAACTATCGTTAATGCTAAGCTGTTTAATATTTATGCTGTTAACTATCCGTCGGGCGAAGTCGATCTGTGAGATCCGACATTCACTTTTTTCTTTGTCCTATCGTATGTATTACGAATATTTCGTAACTCGAACTTCCTCATAGCTTCCTAGCTCCAAACTACTCTTCTCGATATGGTGCTGATTTGTTCTTAGTGCATTCCCTGGTCTTATATGGACCGCTCGAATATATCAGATGCATTGCGCCTGATTATGTCTTTATTTTACGTCTTTGTTACGTGTTTTGTCCTTAAAGTACAATAAAAATCTGGTTCTCCTATAAATATTTTCCAAATTTATTATCTTAAATGAATTCCTTTGTATAAATTTAATTATTGCGCTTAAAAACTAGTGCGAAATATTTATTATTGTATTGCATTCATTAAAATAATCGTTTAATTAAATCTACACCTCATCTCTTAAATCTAAATTGTGTAAGATTTAATTATGGGATCTCTCAGATGTATTGCGCCCGAATGTGGTTGATCCATACTGCGCGGTATAAATGTAGGGGTAATAGGATATAAATAGCGTAATAGGATATAAATGGCGTATAAAAATATAGAACTAAAATATTTTAAGTATTTTTTATGATATCGACTGTAATTTACCGTCAGCCGCCACTGTCTCTGAATAACATTCTTTTCACGATTTCCACATATAGGCTTACTATATTGGGAATTTGTGCCCTAGCGTCAGCTATATTTATTGCGGAAGGGCCTAAACAGTCTCTCTATATATATACACACTTGCGTAAACGCATTCTTGCGATCTCAGCAGCCCCAAAAGCCATCCAATATAATTTCGTTTAGTGCCCCAACTATCGCACTTTGCCAAGATGTTATGCTAATGTCCGCAAGTTCGCCGCGTTTTCGAAACAATACCGCCTTAACGAGCCCCTCTCAGGACAGTTGTATCAAGTAATTTACTTTAGAGCAGAGCCGTAATCGGTCCCTTAATTGGTCCATTGAGTTCTAAGACACCACCTCGGACTAATCTAGTGGTCCATTGATTTTCGGATAATGGATGTTTCTTGGAGGATAAGCAGATCTGTATTGTGTTTAGTTTGCGGCTTTGTTCAAGTTTTAGTTCATTAGTTTGTTGGACTTTCAGCCGACGAACTGCGGATGCTTGTAGTCGCGAACCCACGGGTTGGGGCAAATATCAACAAATGCAACGTCACTCGAGGACCCAAGAAGTTGCGAGGCACCCTTCGCGGTGTCCTAGTATCTGTCTAGATCGATGGACACTTAGTTACTGTAATAGTTGGAACGCCTGTTCTCCGCGATGAGATAAATTATTGACCCTAACCCCTTAAGTCATTACGTTCTAATCTCGGCAACCATTCATTAGTAATTGGATTTATATCAGTACAATGTCAGTAGACTAAATCAGTAAGTTCACCATGCCTTAAGAGTGAATTTCAAAATATGATTGGCCTCATAAACTTTGTAATTAACTGGTGTAGCCAATTCGCCACTTTATTGTGCAATTCGTCACTCTGTTGTGCATTTTATGTAGGCAGTGATTTTTTATTTTGGGGGGAGGGGAGTATTAGAGAGTGTTAACTTACTCTATAATGAGTTTAACTACTATGTAACTATATATACCTATCTGATAATGATGCAACGTACACAATTAGATCTACAGAGCATTGTAATAAAACACACATACATCATAAGTAATCAGTAGGATTTACTATAATCCACTTAAAGGTTACAGCATATAAACACCATTGGACTTCACCTCAATTAAGTTCATACTATAAAGAAACTTTCTTAAGTTATAGTGTCTATTTGGAATTCCTGCCATACGGCAGGAGTTTTTTCTAAGAATTTACACATACTTAATTAAAAATTGTGTTAGAACATACTCGTATATTGTTCCAATAAACTCTGTAGAATAATTTTACACACCATTTAGAAGAACGCTGCATGGCATTCGACAAATCAAAAGAATTATGGAAAGCCTGAAAAATATAGAGGGCATTACATTCCACATACTTGCAACCATATTTAATGACAGTGACGGCGATATAACATTGCTGAAACGTATCTTCATAAGTCTTCATAAGTGGTAGAAGGCTACATTGAAAATTGAATAGAAAACAAATTAAAAGTGTAGAACTTAATATTTCACAACTTATCCTGGATATACTAAGCACTAGTATCATACGTCCTTCTTCTAAATTACTAAATGGTGGTAATAAACTCTTGGATCTTTTGATATAAAAACAGTACCCAACATTTCTTTTGATAAATCTTTACAAATGTAATTGTTTTAGTAATAACAAATAATTTGTTTACAAATGAAAAAAGAATACAAATATATGTATATAATTAAAGAAACTATTTCTTCGGTTATTTAATAAATTAATATTATTATATGATACACTGTAAATTTCCTCATAAAATGATTCTCTTAAAATGGATCACATACCCCTGTGCGCGCTGAAAACCGCGTAAATTTGAAAAATTATTATAAAGGTTACATGGTGAAAAAAAACTAAATTGTTTATTTCACGTTTTTTATTAACTTTTCAACTATAAGATATATAGTTGAATATATATATATATATATATATATATATATATATATATATATATATATATATATATATATATATATATATATATATATATATATATATATATATATATGTCGGAGGCGAGCAGGAAAGAATCTGCTTTGGGGCAGATTTACTGTACTTTGGTCGCATTTTCACACACTTTATTACACTTAATAATTAACTAAACAATAACGATGCAAAAATATAAAAGTCACTAAACAAAACAAACGAAATCAATGGTCAGTAAATATTAAAACTAAAATGTCAGATCATTAAAACGATAATTAAATTGCACGAAAGGAGCTAAGCAGTCCGCCACCAATAGTCCCGTGATATCCTCGTCTCGCTATTTCGAGTCTTTTTCTAACTGAATCCATACACGGGACCCTCAACCCGGTTTTGTTCTGCCCGCGGGAGAAATAGGTTCGCACCGCTAGCTCCAGTCACACATACGACATGACCATTTATGGTAATGTTTACGTCATCTCGTAACCGTGTTTATGTCTGCATTCCATGCATTCCTATCTCGATAACCGGGGTGGCATGGGCCTATACAGAGGGTTGTCGCCCATATATATATATATATATATATATATATATATATATATATATATATATATATATATATATATATATATATATATATATATATATATATATATATATATATATATAATATTAATACTATATTTTACGTGTATATATGGACTACCAATGAAAACCATGGCGCTTCTTTGTCGACATCATAACTTTACTAAAAATTATGCAGTATGCAAGAATATAAAAGAATATTGTAAAATAATATGGTAGTAATAGTCTGGCGGAGGGATTTTTTTTCAAAAATAAAGAAATTACAGTATTTCAAACTATAGTATACCATTAAAAAAATACTGTTTAATAATTTATAAAAAATTGTCCACCCAAAACATTAAAACCCTCTCATCAGACTACAGTGCAAATAATTTTGAAGGTTAAGAGAAAATTAAAAAATATTAAAAATTGACTGAGTTATAGTGCTGATACTGTATAAAAACATAGTTTCGAGAAAAACGCGTTTAAAGTTTCTGGTAGGTACAACGTGAACTTACGGCAAGTCTCCCATTCCACCTTCGTACTATACACACACACACACACACGAGCTGTACTTTTCGGAAGACGATTAACTTAACTTAATTAACTAATATTATAGTCTATTTATTTATTAAAACCAGGTTTTGCTAACAAGATAAATACGAAACGCAGCTTTTGAGAGGGGCCAGGCAATTAGTCGACCCAACCCGATGTCGGAGTGGAATGTTCTTATTTTTTTTTATTCTTAGAAGTATAAAAAATAAAAATCTATAAGAAAATCAACTTCTTGAAAGTTTCAAGGGTATGTGAGCCCTTAGTAAACAATTTTTTACCTTCTTATATACTGTGGAATTAAACCATTTAACTGCAACTTCATAAATGATTTTAAATTAGTAACAACAACACTAAATAAGTTAACAAATATCAGATAGTTAAAGCGATATGTGCATGGTTATGAAATGTTTTAAAACTTCATGCTTTTATATTATTACTAAATTTAAATTAATAATTTAATTTTTCCTCCTGACTTGAAATTTATAATCTATATCTATTTCTTAAATTTATAATATAAAGATATATACAGTGCAGTATTTAACTATACAGTACTTAAAGTAAATTCGTTCTTTATTTCTCCTCTTTGTAGTTGCACTTAGTGTTTTTTATTTGTACTTATATAATGTATTATTCTTGATACTTATATGTTTTTTTTATTTAAATGGTAAGCTAATCCTCTTACAATAAATTGTAAAGGTTTTTATGCAATAAAGTTATTTTTACTTTTTCGTGCTCAACTATACCAGAGCTGAAAAATAATGTAATCGTGTAAAAGAAAATGGAAAAGAAATTATTTTCTAGCGTATATTTTTCGTTTTTCGGCCTAAAAACCAAACAAAAATGGTTTTTACAAAAATGGTTTGCCTGTGTGTGTATGTCGTTGGCATTAAAATTTCTTGTTAGCACGATAAATCAACTAAATCGTGTCGGATCAATCGGGTTTTTAGTGATTCTGATCGGGGTCACCTTACAGATGACACCCACTGATTTTGAGGTGGATAGAACACACTCTACCATGTTCATGAGTCATAGAAAACACAATGGTGAACTATTTGAGAATTTTTTTTGTTAGCACGATCACTCAATTAAATCGTGTCGGGTTGATCGGGTTTCGACTGATTCTGATTAGGGACGCCTACCAGACGATATCTATTGATTTTGAGGTGGATAGAACACACCCCACCCTGTCCACGGCTTGTATCATATACGAATGAATGAGAAAAAAATAATTTCTTTCGATCACAAACGTATTTTATACAACACTGAAGCAGTCGCCAATGGAAAAAGTAAAACTGTCGTATAAAACACACATTCTGAATTTATGTGTTGGTTTATTTTTTCTCGGTCACTCAAGCTCGAGATAGAGATGTTCTACGTGTCGAAAAATTCGTTTTAAGGTTTTAAAACTGTTTATTATTATTATTCAGTATCTAATATGGGGAAATATGCGCAACTTACCTGCAACGCCATTAGCAGGTCTACCTTTTGCGTAACATTTATCTAGTTCAGTATACTATATAACGTAAAGGAAACCTTACTTAGCTTCCCAGATACTCATATCGCAAGCAGATTAGTTCAAATGCCTTCGGTTGCAGTAAACACAACCTTAATCAGACGTTTGTTTATCATCACGACCAAGTGATAAACCCCCTGAGCATATATTAATATTAAAATGGTAGTCTGGCATCCACGTTATCAAGCAAATAACACACGAAATGTGCAGCTGAATAGCATCAATGACTTGTAACTAATACAATCGGCACTATCGATGGGGTGAATCTAATCAGCCGTGAAAGTGGAAACGCTAGGGGACGCAATATTTGCGATCGCAACTAAAGCCGACAAGCGTAGCAGAACGGAATAACTACACACTTACCCAGTAACAGTCTTGAATTGTATAGAATATCACTGTTGCGGTTTAGATAACGTGAGAAAGAATAAATCAATTCATATCCACAAATCCATGTTTTGCGTATTTTGTCACCACCAACTCCCTCTTCCCTTTAAAATAACATTAAATTTAGAGCTAATAGGAAAAGTTAAATTCAACGATTGTAGGGCTACATCTATATAAAAGGTGGTCCAACCAAAACGCATTTCATTTTATTAATTTACTTCTGACCAGCGGGCCATGAAAATTAAAACAACGTAACATTCATATTAATTTTTTATCATAAACAATGGTGCAAAATTATTGAACAAAAAAAATCATCATGAATAAAAAGCATATTTAAACGATTTGGACATTAGAACTTACATTAGCCTAAACAATAAAGCATAATAACAATAATAACTAAATGTTAACAATTGGGTCTTATTGGTGTAAAAACTGTTCTATGTGCCGTCCGTTGTGTTCTAAGCACAATAAAACTCGTTTATTAATCCCAACGGTCGTAGATTTCAATACCATTCCTTCATCTAGTTCGGTGAAGGCAGTTCTAACTCGATGTAATAAGTCATCTCTGGTATTGACGGGCGTTGAGTAGACTTTACTTTTAATATGGCCCCATAAAAAAATCAAGGGGTGTTAGATCGGGTGATCTGGTAGGCCATAGAGCCGGACCATTACGCCCAAACCAGCGATCTTCAAACATATTTGTTAACTCATGGTAAACTTCATGGGTTAAGTGGGCTGGAGCGCCATCCATTTGGTACCAACACGTATTTAGAATATTTAGTGACAAATTTTCCAAAAAATTTGCCACTACCACCGTTCTAAGAATATCTAGGTATTTACGAGAATTTAAATTTTCATCATACACTTCAAAACACACGCGATTATCCATCATCAAACAAAAAACATTAAAACTAAATGTATTTTGAAAGTTACCTTCACGCACCATTCGTGGATTTTGTTCTGCCCAAACATGCCAATTCCTCCTATTTATTATCCCTTCTCTATTAAATTTTGACTCATCGGTGTAAATAATTTTGTTCAAAAAATGTGGGTCTTCTTGCGTTTTTAATAAAATGATTTCGCAGAATGCCACACGTCGTACCTCGTCACCTTGGTGGAGAGCTTGCAGTTTTAAAATGGAAAAAGCATGCATTTTATGTTTTTCCAGATTTCTCTGTGTTGACGAGTAAGATCTTGTGACGCAGCTCTAATCGACGTATGTGGATTTGCATTGAAATATGCCAAGACATTTACTTGGTTGCCTTCATCACCAGTAACATCCTTGGGGCGTGTTCTAGTAACTTCAGTTCCAAATCGTTTAAAATTTGCTTCTATTCTCTTGAAGGCGGTTTTGTTTAAAGGCCGTAAATGTGGATATCTCTCGTTAAATAAACGACAAGTCCTTTCAATAATTTTTTTACATTCTCCATGAATGAAAAATAAATTTAATATGTCTTCATTTGAATATTCCTGTTTGATTTCCATAATACACGTTATAATTTATAATACTATGTAAGATTTCTCACTTTGACATCTACTCTGATGTTTACATTGACAATTAAGACAATGCGTATTATTTTCATGGCCCGCTGGTCAGAAGTAAATTAATAAAATGGAAAACTATGGTATCGAATAAAAAATGCCTCGATAGCAAGAAAACGGTAGCAGATAGGTATAGGGAATCCTAATACAGATTGAAATATCCCTTAATTCCCCATCACAGAAAGCAATAAAATACAGGGTGTTCCATTTAAGAAAATTGACTTTTGAGCAGTTGAAGTTTGTCAGAATGAACTCAATTTTTTAGACACCCTGTATATAATAAAGAATCAAAATACATATCACCTGAAAGCTTAATAGTTCGCCTAATTACAGCCCAAAATTTGCTACTATAACTTTTGTTTTGAATAAGTGACGAGCACTCCAATGGGATACTACAAAACCTAATTTTTTCAAAAAAACTAAAATATCTCAAGAACTGCTGAAGATAGGTATAGGAAATTGTTAAGAAAGTTCACTTAAAATCAGCAGTGTAATACAAAAATGTAATAATATACTGGATGTTCTATTTAAAATCAGGAAGTTGATAGCTACTTCCGGTATAACCGGAAGCGTCAGAAAAGCACAAATATATTAGTTGAATAGATCGTCCTCGCTAACTATTCCAAATTTTAAAAAATGAATTCCAATGGGAAGTCATAAACTTTTAATGAACGGGTTAACTGAATCACCCTATATATATATATATATATATATATATATATATATATATATATATATATATATATATATATATATATATATATATATATATATATATATATATATATATATATATATATATATATATATCTGTTAGTTTTGGGCCAATTAAATCGGAATAAGTTAATTTATTAAAATTATCTATAAATATATTTTCTAATTATATTGTATATTCTACTAGATGACGGTACTGTCAAATCGTCAAATGGTAAATTCTCAGAATTAAAGTTTTTGCTTTAGAGAATAATTTTCCCTGTATCTCTAAAGTATTTTGTTCATTATTCTAAACACAGTTTGCAGAAATGTTTTAACAAACCACTTTTTTAATAGATAACCAGTAACGAAAACTAAAACATTACCTTCTGTACTGCTAAGATTTTCAGGATTTTTTGCGACTGATTCCGAGACAATCAATGCCTTACAGTTTTCTGTCAAGTCGGGACTAATGTTTAATAAAATTTCATTTGTCATTCATGCACTCTAATAAAATAGTCTTCAGGAAAATGTAAACTATAAATTTTCGTTCTACTATTACATTGATCCGGTGTAAGATTAGCATATCTATGGCTGTCAACAAACCCTAATGATTCCTTCCAACTATGACATCTAAAAAGTACTTTATAAATATTTATACGACATAAATTTAATGTATCTAATCCGAGTTGTAACCCGATGAAATGCGTAATCAATTATCTTACTTAGCTTCATCTTTTGGACACCGAAAAAATGAGATACTAGATCCTGTTTTACTGTTACAGCTATCAGCAATTTTTAGCCATTCAAACGCAAATTAATAAATTCCACAATCTAAAATCCAACCGGTATAATATTTCGCCTGCGGTAATCGGCTCGTTGTCAGGACTAACGGTATACATATACCACGTGCTAGTTAGCTAATTATGGCTGGACGACGAAACGACGATGTAAATAGACCAATCAATAGGGAATGACCCGGTCACTAATTGTAAACAGCAAAAAAAAATTTGAGCATATAAAAAATAAAATTTCAAGAAACCTACACTTTTTTGCTCTCAAAATGGCGGCCGCTAACATGACCTAAAAAATTCTTCAAGTCAAAAAACGGCTTTTCGTGAATAAAAAATAAACTTGTGCTCGGATTGGAAAAAGTTAAATGAGAAAGTTGTAGACAGTGAAATAATCTTGCGATTCAATTTTTGTAAGCTCGAATCGATTTATAACTTTTCGAGATATATCGAAAAAACTGTTGAAAATTGCGGTGTTTTGTTATTGCTCTAAAAATAACAATATTTGATGAAAACATTTAGTAATTTTAGAAAATGTAGTCCTAAGTGAGACGAAAACAATCATTTTTGTACAATTTCAGAATTTTTTTTCAAAGTTATAGTTGTTTTCGTAAAAAAAGGTGTTTTCGTAAAACGGTTTTTCCATCGAAACGGATTTCCCTACAGACTTGTTCGAGGGCTTATTTTCTTCATTGGGAGCTGTACTACAAATATATTTTCAGTAACAATCGATTTTTTAAATTTTTTATATAAAAAATCGCGTTTGAAAATGACATAATTTTCGTACATCGGTTTATCATGGTAGACCATTTAACATAGGGGCTCAGACAGGTTGATTGGACTAAAATAGAGAAACTTTCGGGCGAAGTTTAGAATTAATCTTACAATTAGTTAGTTTTAGTTTCTGTTGGGTGACCGGACTATGCCTATGGTTCTGAGTATTAGACGAACTGTTGTACCAATCTGGCATAAACATACATATAGATAATTAGCAATACCCCACAATAAGAATATTAGATCTTTCCTATGTCGTAAACGAATGACGAAATGACGAAACACTAAATTGTGACAACTTTACCTAAAAACATGCCTTATCAACAAGACATTAATAGCCGAGGTGGAAATAGTGAAGGAAAAGATCTTGAGTCCTTAGCATTACATAAATCTGATACCTAAAGTAGCTTTGTCCAAAGATTTTCCAATAGATTGGCTCCTAAATAAGTTTTACTATATATTGTTCTCAAGGAAGTAACTCATTGAAATACTTAATAGACCTGAGGAGTCTATTTTTATATACTGTATGTCTGAGATGTAACTCTTTATCAAACGAGGAACCTTTAGTATCCAAGAAGAAGATAGGATGCTAGTAGTAAGGCTATGTCCCTACCAGGCCACCCTCGGATTTGTCCGCGGACATTTGATGCGGATGGCATGTGGTCATTGTTGATCTGAAGAACTCTTGGTACAGGTATAGAACAGGTCTGTACAGGTGTAAAACAGGTCTGTACCGGTTAAAAACAGGTATGGTAACCTGTTTAATGACATCTTGTTTTTTCCTAATACCACCATACCTGTTTTAAACCGGTACAGACCTGCTTTACACCTGTACAGACCTGTTCTATACCTGTACCAAGAGTTCTTCAGATCAACAATGACCACATGCCATCCGCATCAAATTTCCGCGGACAAATCCGAGGGTGGCCTGGTAGTGACATAGCTATACTACTCTAAGAGGGTTGGTCCATGCTCAAAAATGTGCGCAGGAACAGAGATATGAAGGAAAATGTAACGCAACTGTTCATATCTAGTAAACAAATAATAAAATCGCAACTAGAGCGAATTATAAACAAATTTTAATTAAATTTGGGGTTATACTGTTTGTTTTATGAGTCGTACTTCTGACTGAGTACCAACTACCTAAATATCTTTTACATACTGTATAGTACCTTAAATCTAATATTGATCTACTAGATTAGAGAATATTCCGTAAAAGTTTATATAATTTTTTGGAGTAACATTCTGAAGCCGGTATTAATCTATATCAAATATAAAGACCTCCCAACAGATACGTAAATTGTATTAGTTAAGAATGTGAAAATAATTAGAGATAAATCATTAATAACACAACATAGACACTGATTGATTATACTAATCTTTATGATGAGTTTTGTTAAATAAATGGGTAATACTATTTTGTAATTCTTGTATAACGTTCAGCATTAATGACAGTCTTACAATTTTATTTACCCATTGTGTATATGTCAACAGGGTAATACCTACATGAATTTCCACAACAGCTTTCTCAATTAACCTAAATAGAATACAATTTTAGTATATAAAGAGGCATTATCGATTATACAACGGGCATTGGGGGCCTTTGGGACGTGCCCCAGTTTTGCTTTTATTTTCTTAAGGAACGGTTTGAGGACAATCATTTATAATGTAAGAGAAAAAGTTTGTAGTTTCATCGTTTATTGTCTCGCATAATGAAACAATTATTATGAGTGTTTGCTCTAAATTGAAAACTGCTGTTATACCATACCGGCTCTATATTTTATATAACTTTCTTTTCTATAGGTTATATTAAATAGTAAATGTTAAGCTTATGGATGAAGTAACTCACTATGAATTAAATTAAATCAGATATGTTTTAAACTCAAAATAAATATTAATTCTCTAAAGGTGTTTTCTTCAAATCTTTGTAGGTATTTAATTAAAAAAATTTAATTTAATTTACTAGATAAAATCGATTATCCAGATATTGATTTTATTCCAATTAATGGAAAAACAATGCATTCAAACTAGCTCAGCATTAAACAAAGTGATCATTTATAAGTACATGATATTGACATACTACTTAAAAGTAAAATATATTGTAGGTGTTTACAGTATTTCATCAGAACAATATATATTAATTTATATATAACTCGATATTTATATAAATAAGACATACGATCTCATAAATATCAATATAATAAGACATACGATATCTCATAAAAGGAGCAATTTAGGCACGTCCCCCGCTTTAAGCCTCGCCTCCTCTAGGATAACAGCGGTCCCTAATATAAGGTACCTCTTCTCCTCCAGTGCGGGGCAGGTGTAAAGAAGATGAATCGAGGTTTCCTCGTCTTCTTTACAGTATCTGCAGGCCGGGCTGTCAGGCAGCCTCAGCTTGTGCTTATATGCATTCAGAGTAGAGATGCACGGCTTGACTTGACTTTCAAGCTACTTGACTTGACTTGAAATCAAGTCAAGTTCAAATCAAGTAGTTATATTTCAAGTACTTGAAAAATCAAGTAGTTCTTGAGGACTACTTGATTTTTTCAAGATTACTTGATTGTTCATTAATCATTTAATATTATCAAGAAATAATAATAAAGAAAGCCTTGCAATAAAGCCTTTTATTTCCAAAACTAAGCCTTAAACTGTAATCTATATAATAAATATATAAATATAAATATAAAAAATAATAATAAACTATTTATTGGGCATATTAATAACATAACAAGTTATTCTAAAATATTAAACAGAATAATAAAACTGATAACGATAAAATGATTTTCCAATATATGGCCTCCTTCTCTTCCATAACATAGTAGTAATAGCAAAATTTAAAAGAAGTCTTTAATATCATCGTTTGCCATCCACGATCTAAGGCACATGAGGCTTCTAATAGAGTTATCGCCTAATCGGTTACGGGTTTTTGTAATAGTTAGAGCAGCCCTGGAAAACTGCCTTTTAACAGGAGCTGAAGATACAGGTGTTGATAAAAAATCTTTGGCCATTATGGCCAAGTTTGAAAAAACGTTTTCGTGTCTCTACTCTTCTAAAATATCTTCACAACTGTCATCTTTCATCTCATCTATCTCATGAATCAGACATATATTTGTCTATTTCATAGCGCCAAGCCATTTCATCCTTTGGGTTGACAGGAGATTTCTTAAATAAACTTAGTAGAGCGATGTCAAATTCACCGCAATAACTATTTTCATCTGGTTTTGAAGATGAAGTTTATATGAGCAATGAATTGGACCTAGAATACTTTTTTTTGAAAATTTCTTCAAAATGCTTGACTGCATCCATCTGCAGGTCCTTTCCCCAATTTGTATTGGATAATGTTCCATCTTATGTCGGGGGTCTAAGATTAAAACAACACAGTATATCCAGTTACTTCTCTCGTAATGTTTAATGACATTGTCCCTTGTCACTTGAATGCTATATATTATTTTCTCATGAGTTTCATCTCTATCTGGGTTATTGTCGAATTCTATAACCTATTTTTCAAGTTTATCCAGAAGCATATTTATACCAATTATCACCATCGGAAGTGTACAGTAGGCTCCACATTCTAATGATGTGGAAATCGCGCGTTCTCGAACATACTTCAATGGTTATTTGGTTATCAAGTAATATCAAGTAGCTTGAAATTACTTGATATCAAGTCAAGCAGTAACGATGAAAAATCAAGTCAAGTCAAGTAGTGAATTTTTGAAAAGCTTGGTTTTCAAGTCATGTCAAGTAATTTATAAAAACATCAAGTTACATGACTTGATGCATCTCTAATTCAGAGTACTATGGTGGCCCGTTATGTGGCGGATTACTAAGTTAAGACAAATCACTGAACGAATTGAGTGAGTTTACTCGCTACTAGAGTTACGCGCTAGATAATAATGCAGCTAACAATTAGTTGCATGAGGTAGTGTGTGAAAATATAAGATTAGGGAAAGGAGAAAATAAGACAAAGTATTTAATTCGTAAACAGACGAGAATTTTGTAAGTGTATTTTCAATATCATAGGGTCTTTCTATAGGTACACTCGCAATTTGTTAGGTTATAGCGGCCGTACTGTTAAAGCAACGTTTACTAAATTTATTGTGATAAATTCAACAATTTCTATCAAATTCTGATGACAGATTATAGCGTTCAACAACGTATGCAGATCATTAAATTTGATTTATCCATGTAATTACTGTAGTCCTGGATCAACTCGTTTAAGGGTAGGCTCGCCTTTTCTCTCACTAGTTTTACTACCTCAGGGAAGACAGAAATATGTCATCCTCACTGTGGGACTGATGACAAAAAGTCTGGATCTCCTTTAGTCCTAGCTCATTAGACCCTATCGGCTGAGGCCCAACTGAGTAAGTGCTAAGCTCCGTCGTTTCTATATTTTTCTGGAAACTGGCCGTTAGGAAGTCGCGATGTCACCAAAGTGGCGCGATTTCCGGCCTAATTTCCTGATTGGTAAAAAATAGGAATCTATGTCTTCGCCGGTACTGCTCCCTATTCTACTGTTCTCTATAAATGATAAACTGTTCAGAATATGATGTCAAAACCAAGATGAATCATACAAAATCAAAACACCTTTTTCCCTCCATATAGTCACCAGTTGACCAAGGAGTAACGGTCAATGCCCATGAGTTGCTACCTGAATCACTTTCTTTGGTCCCTTTGTCTCCCTTTTTAAGGCAAAGGGTAGCGGCCTATGGCTTTAAATCCCAGTGGAGCAATGACAGTGGATTTCCTGCTCTCCTATATAACTAAAAGGATATACATTTATATTACGTATACCGAGCTTTTATATACGAGTATACTAAATGTACTTTAACTTTAATTTTCCTTTATTTATTTAAGATATCAGCAATCAGAAACACAATACTAATTTCTAGACTAGAATTTCTAGACTAGAAATAGACTAATTTCTTCTCATATGTACAACCGATGAAGAGAAGTCCTTTAGTTGACGGGATGAGCATATTTCCAGCGAAGAATCCTCTTGCATTTTGGTTCATTTTATATCCATTGGTAGTCATCCTTTTAATATTCTATTATTTTGTTGGCGAAGGAGTGGTCGTAAGAGTGGATTGGGGTGTGTTTCAAGTCGTCTATTATAGTGTTTATTACTCCTGCCCTGGATAACATCACTGATGAATGAAATACCGAGGTCGTTGTGTATTGTATTATTTGATGCATACCACGGTGCATCTGCTATTAATCGAAGTATTTGGAATTGGGTTCTCTGAACGGCGTTAATACTAGACTTGCTGGCGCATCCCCAGAGTTCTATTGCATACGCCCATATAGGTTTCATGACCGGCTTATATACTACATCTTTGCTTTCTTAAGAAAGATGCGATTTTTTCCTGAGTAGCCAGTGCTATTCATTTCATAGCTATTTGCCAAATAAAAAACTCTCTTATCTTGCCGATAAATGGGAAAATCTATCTGAGCCTAGCCATAAAAACAAGCCACGGAATGTTTTGAGATTTTTTATTTTGCAAATAGCGATGAAGTAAGTTATACGACTTTTTGAATTTCTAATCAATTTGACTTTTCTTTTTTGCTACATGCTCTCTCCAATTAAATTTTTTATCTAGGTGCATTCCTAAATATCTTACGGATGAGGCTTCTGGTATTATAATGCCATTAAAAGTAATTGCCGGGCATTGTTCTTTTCTTAGAGTAAAGGTAACTGGTGTGGATTTTGTAGTGTTTATTTCTATTTTCCACTTTTTTGTCCAATAACTTTAAGAATTATTAAGAGAGCACTTGAAGTGCTCATTTTATGAATCTGTTTTCATCTATCCTTGCAAAAAACAATTAGTTTTACCTTTCCTCGTTACTAATTAATCCTGGCATAGCGAGTAAAGATATAAACGTTAGCAACGATAACTATTATTATGTAAATTTATCGCCTTTTATAGCGTCGCACATTAACAAAATTGTAAAAGTTTCACAATAAAAGCAAAGCGTCCACCAGCCGAGTAATTTCAGCTAATATGGGAGTCGATAAGGATGCGCTAAAAATTTATGATGTGGCTAAAAACGACGCAGTTAAATATTTAATACATTTAATATTTCATTTTTATGTTGCTGTGTAGCCGAAAGTTTCGCTGCCGTCGAGGTACTTCTATACACGTTAAATTTAATTTCATTAAAGTTGCGGAGAAGTTGGCAAAATGAAACAAATCGACGGCTTTCTGCATGCGCGCATAACGTATGCTAAATTGCATCCACGAGAAGGGAATTTACATGATAAAGTGTCAATTCTGGCATCGCTTAATTTTCAATTTATATTATATTAAAGCGACACAGTACACTTTGTTAATGTGTGAAACGCACTCGGCTCGAGAATCGGCTGAGGTCTACTAATTTATGTTTTAATTGCAGCAACTATGCATTAAAGGGAACGGAAAGGAACTGCAGCACAATACGACCGCGGAACGATATATTATACAGAGTAACAGGTATTTCTTTATTTTAAGAACAACACTGAGTTTGTTCTTTATAAAAATTAAGGGAAATCAATCAAATGGTTAAATGAGTCTGTCGATCGGTCATTTTATAGTCACTAATTTAACGTTGTGGTAGTAGTGCCCTAGACTTTAACATGGACGGTAGCGCTGGGCCTCATAGATCCGTAAATAAATAATAAACAAATTTAGCAAATGTTACGTTTTTTTGTATATGATTACATTTTCGTTAACACTGGTCTTCATTGTTTATAAAAAGTAATTTGGCTTTATAAGAATAAGAATATCTTATACAGTTTAGTATATGGGAAATATAACATAGGTACTTCATTTTGTGACGAAATAATAGTAATGCAAAAAATATAGTTAACAAAGAAAAGTAAAAAACAAATAAATCTTATAGATACAAAACAAGATATCTTATTAATAGTGGTTTTGAAGTTGTCCCACATAATTACGACAGATAATTTTTTCATGGGTCAGACACAAAAATCATTGACATTGTACATAGTAATATCTCGTCATCTCTATTTGTGGCATTCTGCGCATATTTTTCTTATTCCAGGAGGAATTGATTGTTGTTCACGAAAGTCTGCAGAAGTTCCAGCTACTTCTTGGCGCCTTTCGGGAACTTTAGTTGGCAAATTTTTTGCGGCGTTTCTGATGGTCATCCGCCAACAACAAGGCGACGCTCTTAAAAAAATTACGTCTCAGCAATTGTGAATCTGGATTATTATATTAACAGTATGTATTACTTGGGCATTGATCCCGGCCACATTTATTAGGGCATAGAAGATCACCATAGACCACCGTCTTGTTTTACACGCTACATCATAATTTGACGATAAAACATCTACTGTGTCGACTCCACCCTTGGTTTGAGTTATAAAAGGTTATAATCTCTGGCTTATTTTTATCTCCTGATCATGGATCAATGCTGTCATCATGATGGAGACTGGAGACTAGGAGGACATTTTTGTTCTCTTTTTTGGATGTAGGAAAGCAAAGTCGTGTTTGCCTGATATCCAAAAATGGTAGATGCGACCGCTCTGTCTTTTGTGTTCAGGAACGCAGGAAGAATTTCCCTCTTATTTTTTTCGGACTGTGCTAACGTATGTCAATTTGTAATTTTGTAAAAAATAATCAAACTGATACTTGTGAACCAATTGACACATGTAATATTGCGTCCTCTCCCTGATATGGGTTAAATTGCCCTTTGAACTACTACTTGCTGGGTCATTTTTCACTCGGAACGGTCCTTCGGGTTGCTGTCCAACGTAAATTTCTAAATTCTGTGTGTAGAAAATTTTTAGTCTACCAGGGTAAACAGTTTTATACCGTATTTGTTCAGCTTGCTGGGTATATACTGTCTAAATCCACACCTGCCCCTAAAGCCCAACAGCATTTCATCAATTGTAGCATATTCACTTATAGCATAGTTATTTTTACAACTGCCCACGAAAAGTTCAAGTAGTGACCTGATCGGAGCTAATTTGTCGGAGGTCCTTCGGAGATCTCGAGTAGCCAAATCATCAAACCGTATTACTCTTAACAGAAATATAAACCTTTGCTGTAACATAGTGAGCCAAAATATCTCCACTCTACATCCTTTTCAATTCCACACATCTTCATAGTTCAGAATACTACTTTTCAAGCACCTAGCCATATATAACAGTCCAAGAAAAGCTTTCATTTCTGTTTTATCTGTTATACGGGCAGATCTTTCCCGTGCAAAATTTGACGATATAGGCTGAATTCATTTGTTGGTCTTCTCCACAAAACTATCTAATATGGCATCAGAGAAGAAGAGTTCCCAACATTCAATAGGACTTTTAGCTAACAGAGTTCTAGGCCTCACCCCTGAAAGATGAAGAACTTTATTCTCTGTTTGGGTATGTACGGTCTTTGTGGGCATATGTTTCTTCCAAACAGTTACACCATCTTTGGCAGTAAAAGAGGGTTCTCCTCTGGATCTAACAATACGGGGTTCATCTTCCACGCCTTCTTCAATTTGTCCGGTATCTGTATTCTCTTCTCTTGTCTCAACTATATCTTCTTCATGTTCTGACTCATCTACAAACTCTTCATCGTCCGTTAATGCTTCTTCTAGCAAGCGAAGGAGCCGTGCTTTCTCTTTTTCGTAATCAATAATGACTATTTTTCAACTGAAATGACACAAAATTTGTCATATTCTTGAAATTACTATGTAGTTCAGTCCGAATACTTACAACATTAATGAAGTTAAGCAGAAAAATATGCGACACAGAATTATTACACTAAATAGTTATATAACACTATTAACACTAAATAGTTATGTAACGTACACGGTCGTGCCGGGTCTATCAAGCCCTTTGAAGCGATAACTATTCTTGCTGAACTCTTAATAATTCTATACTACACCACGCGTTAGTAAGCGAGAAAGTAGGAAAGTACTAAGAAGTGCGCAACTGTCGATAATTAGTTTCCGAATTATCCGCTAAGCAGGAACGCTCGGGTCTCTCAGGCGAGGTGCCACTAGTACAAGGTTTGAAATATTTGTATGAACCAACAATGATATAAGGGAGAGCAAGTTGGTATCAAGTTGCAAGAGCGTCGCAAGTATGAAGAGAGCAAGTTGAGCAAGTATATCGATTTTTCTACAGCTTTCGATAAGGGGTCAAAGGTAATAATGGTTCATTCTCATTTATTAAAGTAACACCTGGTATCCCCCACAGGCGACACTTAGGACCTATGCGATTTTCGTTGTTTCTATACGAAATTGATAATTGACTTATGTATTTGAATGTTTGTATTCCTACGATTTAAAGTGTTACAAAAAAACCCAGTAAAGTTTATCTGATTTTGTTAAATTGGAAGACGATACTTTTTTGTATGCTTTTATAGCAACTGTAAAATAAACAAACTCTTTTTAAATATTGACAAAAGCTACTCAATCAATATTTTCAAAGGAATCTGAGAATGCTCTATTTTCATATCATGTACGTAACTCACACCTAAGGAAGGTATACTCAATTAGAGATTTAAGGTATTACTGTGAGGAATATTTGACATTTGTCGAGTGTAATTATGGTAGCGAAGTCATTGTTAATAATGAAAATGCAGGATGAGGTGGAGGATGAGTAACAAGAATAAGTAAGAAAAATTTGTATAAGATAAGGTAAGTCATCATCATGAGGACATCAGTCCTAAGACTGATTGGACGCTAACCTCCAGCTTCTCCTATCTTGTGCTAACCTACGCATTTCGCTAATTGTGCTACAACCTACATCCCTTACTATTTGCGAGCAGTAGTTTAACCTAGGCCTACCTCTGCCTTTCTTCACTCCTATTTCTGCCTTCAAAATATCGCGGACTATTTCCCCATGTCTCAGTAAGTGGCCTACCATTCTATCTCTTTTCTTCTTTATATTTTTCCACATACTTCTCTTCTCGCCGACTTTCTCTAATACTTCTTCGTTTCGAACCCTATCAGTCCACGGTATTTTCATCAGTCTTCGGTAACACCACATCTCAACAGTTTCTAATTTCTTCCTACTTGCTTCCCCTACCGTCCAGGTTTCACAACCGTATAGTGCCGTGTTCCATACATACGTTTTCAAAAATCTCTTCCTTGTTTCTAAGTTTATTACCCCTGAGCATAAAAGTGCTTTCTTTTTGTTAAAACCTACTCGACCCTGAGCTATTCTTTGTTTTATATCTTTATCGCTTCTTCCATCACAATTTATTTTACTTCCTAAATAAGTGAAGTCTTGAACTTCCTCCAATCTTTCATTATTAATTTGTACTTTCGTTTTTGCTCTGCTCTCGCGCCCTCTGCACACTAACACTTTAGTTTTGTTTTTATTCACCTTCATTCCGTATTCCTCTGTCAACACTGCCTCCATTTCATTCAACGCTGATTCTAATTCCTCCTTACTAGATGCTAATACTGCTAGATCATCCGCGAAATTCAGCATTTTTAGTTTTTGTTCCTGTACTTTAATCCCCAAATCCACTCTATCTTTTACCACATTAATCGCCTCTTCGATCTACAGATTAAAAATTAGTTGTGATAGCGTACATCCTTGTCTTACTCCTTTCCTAATACCTACTTTCCTTCTTTCCCCTTCTACTTCTATAACAGCAGTTTGCTCTTTGTATAGATTGTGTACTACTCTAATATCTCTATAATTCATTCCCGCGCTTTTTAGTATCTCGAACATTTTTTCCCATCTTACATTATCAAAAGCTTTTTCTAAATCTACAAATCCTATATAAGCGTTCTTTCCTTTTTCTATTGTTTTCTCTAACATTACTCTTAGCGCCAGAATAGCTTAGCCCAGAATAGCTTAGCCAGAATAGAAATTGAAAATTGTAATACATAAAGAAGAAGAATTGGCATTTATTATAGAATAGAAACTTCCCATTGAGTGTAATGTAAATATATACATGGATAATGAATGTAACGAATGGTATGCTGGCAGTGATATATCCCGTCCTTTATAAATTAAAATAGAAATTTAGGATTTATATTACGAGTTACAATATCTATTACTAATTCCAAATTAATAATAATATTATACAATTCGTTGGTTCCTAGTCGTCTTGAATATGCTTCAGTATTTTGGAATCCCTTTTATATGAAACATGTATATGAAGATTAGAAAATTTAAAATAGAATCTATTAGTTATTTTAATTATGAATTTATTAAAAATCTCCATTATACTTCTTACGAAGATACCATAACATATTATAGAAGTTTCATTGCTATAGAACTATATCGTATATACTACTTCTTTACAATTAATAGTAAAATTAATAGTAAAATTAATCCATTTTTCTCACTGAAAATCTTGCTCTGATTGTAAATCAGCATGTCAGCCGCAGTTGTAATTTGACTTGTTTAGGGATATATAACACCAATCATGCTAGGAGCTCTCCCATTTATTTATAATGAATATTTTAATAAAATTATTCTTCTTAATTTGACATTCAACCACGTAAGATATCAGACTATTTTGACATTTGTTACTAATTAAATTTCGTCTCTGTTTTATTTTTTTTTTCGTTTTCTTTTTTTAATCTTGTGTTTTCAATAAATTTAGTTTTTAATATAGCTATAAGAAGCGCCATTTGAATATAAACTATGTTTAGTATTCGTTATATTATAGTTATTTGAAATCAATTTAATTTTCTTTATATTGTTAGTGCTCCATTGTTATACGTTAATATAAATTTTTAACTCTATGGTTATTAGGTTTTGTTTTTTTGCTATAGTCATATTAATGTTACTTTATTATAATATATGTAGCCCTGTTATTGGAATGTTTTTTAACTCCTGTTGAGTTTCTTTTCACCTTGTTTATTAATAAATATAATTATAGAATATAATTAACAAATAAATAAATTAGTTGATCATCTAATTCAAATATGTATATAGGAAAGAAAATGTGTAGCCCCTGGCTCTGAAGAATGAGTGATACTTGATTATAAACAAGAAATGTGTCTATGTGGGTTTGTAATAAAAAAGGTTCTTACTTTCTGAAACCAAGTGAAAAAAATTTGTTTTCTTGAGATTATTGGTTCTTAGATTTAATAAAAAAAATGGAAATTATGGCAATTCTTTTTATTGTGTGATTTCACTCTTTGTCAAGGCCACTCGACATACATACAGCGATGAAAATTGACAATAAAATCCCAACAGAATGGAAAAAAATAATTTATCGCAACACACCAACTACTCTTTAGGCCAACTTGGTGTGAAAGATAGCTTTGATACAGTGAGTTATTATAATTGAACTATGTTCGACAAAAATAGTTTCTTGTCTTATCCACTTAATTAGAACTTTAATTGGAAATAGAATATTCAAATTAAATCACAATGCACAGAACTGTTCTTCCCATACTTGTAGCTACAGATCCCAGGTTAAGTAGCGAGGTAGATTTCTGTCATTTCAAAATTGGTGATGGGCAACTTATGTATGCTCGGAGCCAAATTCTTATAAATCCATTCTTTGCAAGGAATAATGCCCCTATATACATTTATAAGTTACGAGTATATTTAATTGCCAATAGGAGATGGGATAGTTTAGGAAGCAGATATATGTTAGTTATTGTAACAATTAAAATAAGTCGTTACAAGAAATCTGTGATTGTTGCTTTCCGATTGCTAACCAGTACAGGGTCCCATTCAGCAAGGGTTGGCACAGAAACACTGACTATGATCCAATCGCCAATAGGTGTCGTTAAATTAAAATATAAACAAAATGGACTACTGCACTCTAACAATAAATCTTATTTTAGTTATTATTGGTCATTCACAAATAATGAATTCAGGTGAGGTTTGCCTAGAAGATGTAGCTACCATCCCTCGGATAATATGTAAAACACGAAGCTTCTTGTCTAGTACATGTAAGGTAAGTATAAAATCTCTACTCCACTGCAAGAGCCTGTTGATTGTGACTTGTTTTTTAATATCGATGATAAACCTTGATAGCAGAAATGTTCCGACTTTAAATAAATATAGTTAAATAAATATAGAGTTCTAGTAGAATTATATTTACTAGTACGCTTAACATAACAATTTCAGTTTGGATCAAGAAGTGGATCAAAATCGAAAAGCCAATCCAAATTTGTAGATTCAAGGTTAACAGACATCTGTTTTGTTGACTTTTACTGTGTATTTGGGTATTCAAGTGTCACTGACAAATGATATAATACCGCTAATATATGAAATGAGAGACATTATCCTCATATATTGTATATGGAGTTTTAAAAATTAATATAGTTTATTGCAAACTTCCGATCCGATAGGACTTGAACCTTGACGAAGTTCTAGTGCAAACTGGAACGGGTGGGTCGGCTTGCGCGTTTTAATGATTTAAGGAGCCGTACCATAGGTTTAACCATAGTGGGGGGGTCCTTATTGAAAAACCAGACTAAGACAAGTCCCTGAAGGAGGGCAGCAGCTCTTTCAGTAGTCATAGTGGCAGAAACCGTGGGGGTTGGTATGGTGCTATGACACACACGACTGCGATGTGGAAGGCAAGAGGAAACCACCACATTATAATCCTCAGAACAGCTAGCAGAAAGCTTATCCTAAATTAATGATGGCGTCTCCTGGGACAAAAAACTCCGGAGGTAAAATAGTCCTCCGTTCGGATCTCCGGGTGAGGACTGTTCCGGGAGACGTGATCGAGTGCAATCATAATAAGAAGTGTAGCATTTCACGAGTCGGAGCGTGGAATGTCAGAAGCATGAGACAGGCAGGGAAGCTAGAAAATCTGAAGATAGAAATGGATAGGTTAGGATTAGATATAATAGGTATAAGTGAGATGCGCTGGCCGGAAGTAGGAGATTTTTGGAGCGGTGACTATAGGGTAATACACACAGGATCGGTAAATGGAAACGCGGGAGTAGGGATCGTTATGCGGAAGAACGCAGGACAGTGTGTAGATAGCTACCTACAATACAGCGAGAGAGTAATGATGGTTAGGTTAGATTCGAAGCCAGTGGAAACAGTAATAGTGCAAGTATACATGCCTACTTCTAACCACAGCGAGGAAGAGTTAGAAGCCGTTTATTCGGACATAGAGCAGGTAATAGGATTTGTGAAGGGTCATGAAAATTTAATAATAGTAGGAGATTTTAACGCAGTCGTAGGTGAGGGGAAAGAAGGAGAATTTGTAGGGCCTTATGGATTAGGAAACAGAAACGAGAGAGGTAGCAGACTGATAGAATTCTGTGAGAAGCACAAGATGGTAGTCGCGAACACATTGTTCAAGAATCACGTTAGGAGGCGGTACACATGGAAAATGCCAGGAGGGATAGACAGGTATCAGATAGACTACATTCTGGTTAGGAAGAGATTTAGAAATCAAGTAAAAGACTGTAAGAGTTATCCAGGAGCAGATGTAGACAGCGATCACAACTTGGTAGTCATGAAAGCTAGATTAAAGTTCAAAAATCTGAAAACCCGGAAGGATAAGAAACGTATAAATGTAGACATATTGAGGGATCAGAATATGAAAGATAAGTTCCAGGAGAAAACAGATCAATTAATAAATAAAACGAGTAAGGACGAAATCAAGAACGCAGAAACTGAGTGGGAGGGTATCAAGAATAGTCTAGCTTCCGCGGCTACGGACGTTTTAGGACACGATAAAAGGGAAGCTAGGAAACCCTGGATAACGGACGAAATCTTAAACTTAATGCAAAAGAGACGAGGCTACAAAAACAGACGAGACGAAGAAGGACTGAAAACGTATAAGGCAATAAAGTGGGAAATCATTAGAAAATGTAGAAAAGCGAAAGAACAATGGATAGAGGAGAAATGCAAAGAAGTAGAAGATAAGTTGCAAGTAGGTAAGACCGATGAGGCTTACAAAATAATTAAGAGGAACTTCAGGGATGTAGGAACAATAAGTAGAAATGTTAGGAGTCAATCGGGGGACATACTGATAGGAAGAGAGGAGAAAGCGGATAGATGGAAGCAGTACTTGGGAAATTTATACGAGGGTCAGGAATTAGGAGAGATATTAGAGGAAGAATCTAGCATCGATAGGGAAGATGTAGGAAAACCTATATTGAGAGAGGAATTTGAAATAGCACTAAGGGGGCTAAAGAATAATAGAGCGCCGGGTGTAGATAAAATACAAGCGGAAATTTTGAAATGTGCGGGACAGAAAGTAGTAAATAAGATGTTTGAACTGGTAAAATACATATACGAAACGGGCGAGATGCCGGAGGATTATAAGAGGAACATTATCGTTACTATACCGAAAAAGAGAGGAGCCGACAAATGCGAGAACTTTAGAACGATTAGCCTAACTTCCCATGCGTCAAAAATCTTAACTAGAATAGTGCAGAAGAGGATGGAAAATAGAGCGGAGGAAATACTAGGAGAAGACCAATTCGGGTTTAGGCGAAATAGGGGAACTCGCGAAGCTATTCTGGCGCTAAGAGTAATGTTAGAGAAAACAATAGAAAAAGGAAAGAACGCTTATATAGGATTTGTAGATTTAGAAAAAGCTTTTGATAACGTAAGATGGGAAAAAATGTTCGAGATACTAAAGAGCGCGGGAATGAAGTATAGAGATAGGAGAGTAGTACACAATCTATACATAGAGCAAACTGCTGTTATAGAAGTAGAAGGGGAAGAAAGGGAAGTAGGTATTAGGAAAGGAGTAAGACAAGGATGTACGCTATCACCACTAATTTTTAATCTGTACATCGAAGAGGCGATTAATGTGGTAAAAGATAGAGTAGATTTCGGGATTAAAGTACAGGGACAGAAACTAAAAATGCTGAGATTCGCGGATGATATAGCAGTATTAGCATCTAGTAAGGAGGAACTAGAATCAGCATTGAACGAAATGGAGGCAGTGTTGACAGAGGAATACGGAATGAGGGTGAATAAAAACAAAACTAAAGTGTTAGTGTGCAGAGGGCGCGAGAGCAGAGCAAAAACGAAAGTACAAATTAATAATGAAAGATTGGAGGAAGTTAAAGACTTCACTTATTTAGGAAGTAAAATAAATTGGGATGGAAGAAGCGATAAAGACATAAAACAAAGAATAGCACAGGGTCGAGTAGCTTTTAACAAAAAGAAAGCACTTTTATGCTCGGGGGTAATAAACTTAGAAACAAGGAAGAGATTTTTGAAAACATATGTATGGAGCACGGCACTTTACGGCTGCGAAACCTGGACGGTAGGGGAAGCAAGTAGGAAGAAATTAGAAGCTTTTGAGATGTGGTGTTACCGAAGAATGATGAAAATACCATGGACTGATAGGGTTAGAAACGAAGATGTATTGGAGAAAGTCGGCGAGAAAAGGAGTATGTGGAAAAACTTAAAGAAGAGAAGAGATAGAATGGTAGGCCACTTGCTGAGACATGGGGGAATAGTCCGCGATATTTTGGAGGCAGAAATAGGAGTGAAGAAAGGCAGAGGTAGGCCTAGATTAGACTACTGCTCGCAAATAGTAAGGGATGTAGGTTGTAGCACAATTAGCGAAATGCGTAGGCTAGCACAAGATAGGAGAAGCTGGAGGTTAGCGTCCAACCAGTCTTAGGACTGATGACCTAATGATGATGATTGCAAACTTCAAAGATATATTGTATTTTATATCATTACGTTCAAATTCAGTAAACGACATTGTTTCAAATCATATACAAAGATGAAACAGGAAATTTCAAACGGTAGACATGCTGCTTGATGTTTCAAATATGGAATTTCAATAAAAACAAAAATACTTTTATTCGAACATGCATTGCTTTGTAACTTTCGGCACGGAAGCTCATGGACTATTAGTTCTATAACGATATCATCGCTCCTCATCAGTGAATTCAAGGGAAGACCGGAGAGACAGATAATTCCGTTATTACTTATCACTGCGAGAGTTTTCAAATTTTCCGAACATATAATACATTCGCGCCTGGAGAGGCGAGCGATGTGAATGCTACAAAGTTTTGCATTTATATTAAATTTCTATAACATCTAGTACTATTTATTAAATTTAAAATTAAAATATCAAAAGCAGGCAGTATTAAGCTGCGACCCCATGCATTTTTCATGAGTGATCTTCGAATTTAAACTGGAATTGTACATTGCAGTCGAATGGGGACTGGAATACAATATTTACATCTAGGAGGCGGCTCTTCTGGAACTGTCACCGGAATTAGATCTACTATTACAATAATCCGGGAAAATAAATTGACGATTGCACAAGCAGACATGAAGGCGAGGAATTTATTTCTTTTCCTTTTCGAATTCTTAATAATGGCAGGCATCTGATCTTAATCTACTTTTTCTAAAGAATTACATTACCATTTGTTTTATGCACTATTACTTGAAGCTCTGTAGCCTTATTAATGTAAATTACTCTTTTTGTATCAACTAGTAATGTAATTATCTCTTTATTTAGTTTGAATTAAAAGCATTGTTAAACACCTAACAATGACTGAAAACATTAACATCAACAAATGTGTCAAAGTAGGATACTTGTTGTCTGCGTTGTTTTTCAATATGGCAATGGAACATATCAGATGAACAGTAAATAAAGGTACAATAGGATCAAGAGGAGGTCAATTAGTAGCAAATGCAGATGATCTGCATCTTCTCTCGATACTTTCGTACTATTATATTGCATCAAGAAACTATTTTCTTCAGCTAATAATGTCTATATGTTTGTTTGTAGTGAATTTTGTAGAGGCATTTTACGCAATTGCGATGCTACATTCATTTAGCCATTGAAGCTTTCAGCCTTTCTCGATTTCCGACTTATATGTTACTGACATAGATCGTATCGATATAGATGTATACCGCATGAGTTTTAATCGGCATTTGTCCTGGATCGGCGTACCGTGTACGGCACTGTTGAGAACTAATAAGTTCGAAGCAGCTGTATATCGTTCGGTTTTCATCCGGGACAAATATTGCATCCTACCCGTGGCGGGTTTTATTTTTTGAAAGACGATCTGAACAAGGTGGAAGTGAGAAACCCAAAGGACGTTAGGGATCGTAAAAAATGACATAACGTATATAGAAAAAAATTGTATTGGATTATCAATATATATCAAAAAATTGTAGGGGATTGATCATCCCCAAGAAATTAGATCTATAAAACTTTCATAAGCGGTGCTACTCTACTTGGGGTGTTAAGCCAGTCATACATATAAACATACTATAAAATGGCATTTTTTGAATTATGTGACCTCGTCGGGGTAAGATTTGTGCTATTACAGGGTGGTGCACTCCACCCTGTATTTTCCCTAGATTTGAAGGGTGACTGTACAGGCTGTGGTGAAGATAGAGAAGTGGGGATAGCCTCGTTCTGTCTGGTCACTTACTCCGATTCAGTTCCTATGATGGTTTGGTCAGGTGTACACTAAGGCTTTGTTGTGCGGGCATATTACGAAAACGACAGATCGGTGATCGACACGCAGGGAGCTTTTCGCCAACGTTTCAATATTCCTCGCTCGCGTTCTTTTCCTGGTGCAAAAACAATCCGTACCTGGATTGGGAATTTGAAAGACACAGGAAGCACACGACCTCGATGAATATCTCGAAGGCAAAAAACGGTAAGACACCCGAAAATGCTGAATGTGTGAGACAAGCGATAGAGCAATTCTCAATATGTTCAGATCGGAAACATTCCATTCCTTTGGGGATGTTCAATCGAAGTTTGAGAAGAATTCTTCATTATGATTTAGCACAGCAATTGAGTGTGACGTATCACGCAAATCGCAGATTCTTGTGCCAGCAAATGCGTGACCAGGTCCCAGCCACATCAACATTTCCACCTCAGTGGAGGAGCAAACAAACAAAAGTTTCGATACTGAGTCACAAATAACCATCGACAGCTTCATGAAAGGCTCCTCCATTCCCTCAAGGTTGCAGTTTGGTGTACCGTTAGTGGTAGTTGTAGTTAGCGGTAGTGGTAGTGATTGGTCCATATTTCTTTGAGGCGGAAGGTGTGACTTTCACCGTTACGGCTGCTCGGTATGTGACTATGTTGGAAACATTCCTGTAGTCTAAATTAGATGCTCTAGCCGACGAAGAGGGCCTGGGTGACCTTTGGTTCCAGCAGGATGGAGCTACAGCCCACACTGCACGAATGTCTATGGCTGTTCTGAGGGAAATATTCCCTCAATATGTGATCTCTCTGAGGGAGAATATTGGGTGGTCTGCGCGCATACCAGATCTCAGAATTAAGGATTTTTTCCTTTGGGAGTATTTAAAGGAAAACGTTTTTAAATATCGTCCTCATATCCTAGAAGAATTGAAAGGCAGAATTACAGAAGAAATTCATGCCATATCCATCAAAGTTAGTCGTCGTGTTGTGAAAAACTTCAGAGAAGGACTTCCACAATATATTGAGGTTAGCGGGCATCATCTTGGTGATATTATTTTTAAAACGTAGCGTTATGAATTGGAGAAAACTACTCTATATAAAAATACAAATTTGCTTTCTGAATCTCATTCCGTTAACCTTTTATTACCCTTCAAAACCGAGAAAACTGGAGTGCCCCATTCTGCATGTATACATTTTTTAACAAAATAATGACATAAACTAAAATAGTCTATATAATACATTATAGACTTTTCAAACGAAATTTTTATAGTAATAAGGGTTTATTTGATAGTGAAACTTTGCACATCAGATTAATCTTCATATTTTCCTATGAATAATATATGTTCAAGTAATGTGTATCCTGTGGATTATACAAGAAAATTAAGGATTAAAAATGATAAATATTTAGGATTGCTACCTCTGAGTAGAACTAAGTTATTTTAAAATGATTAAAACTCACTACCATATTGTACAGAATAACTATAATGGTATAAAACAGAGATGAAAATGGATTAAACGTAAGAGATATTTAAGAGTATGCAACACGAAAGTTTTTATCAGCTCCCAGCCTATACACACTAATCTGCAACAGGAAAGAGGAATTTTAAGCTGCAATTTCTCTAATCCCGGATTTCCATTTAAAAGTTTTTATAACCGAATGACATACGACCTTTCGCTTTTCTGTTTGTTACAAACAATTTGGCTTCCGACTGCGAAAATAAGGTCGTTAATAGGTAAACACTAATAAGAGTGACACTAAAATAAAGCATAAAGAGGCAATATAAATTCGAGTATTACAGCGTAAGCGCATGCCGCGAACAGTCGTTTGCAGAGCATTTTTCATTAGATTTATGAACATTTTCAGTTAAGGTACATTTTTATTAAAGCGTGTCAGAGAATACATCAACGTATATAACAGGCTTTCATGTAAATTATGGATCCAAATTTGTTAAATATTTTATATAAATCATGACTGTACACACGGAGAGAATTTTGTTCAGCATAAATATGCCAAATTCTCCTTGGATTGAGTTTTAGGCACTTGTCACTTTAGGCACTTGTCACTCAAGTAAACGTATGTTGTCATTGGCCCTTCTTAATATGACTTCCTTTGCTTTTATTAATCTTATTTAATGTAACTTAAGATCAAAATCACACAAACAAATACAAATTATTCACACCAAATTGAACCGTGTTAAAAATAAACAGAGATGGACATTACAAATTATAAAAACTTTAAGAGTGATTCCAGTTATTTTTGGTGTTATGTTCACAGTAAAAAAAGTTTGACGATAGTTTTCTGCGACAGGGAATCTTTTGATGCTCCAAATAAAATTATAAATGGATTTGCTAGATATTTTTCCAGTGTCTTTTCCTTCCACTTACGATATGCAGGTTATAAATGGAAATTCTGACAATCACTCAACCTCAAATCATGACAATCACTTTAAACTTACTATTAATGCAGTAAATTTTGCAGAAACGGGCATACGTATGAAGTAGGGTAGGTAATTCGTATATAATAGGCGAAAATTATTAAAACTTAAAAACAAATTGACTCTGGGAGATGATGAGATTCCGAGCTTTGCCTTTGCAATTTTTAAAAATTGCTCAGGGGCCTTATTAGAGCCACTTTTCATTTTGTTTAGTATGATGTTCTCTACGCACCCATTTCTCGAGGTTTGGAATGTAGCAAGGATCTGTCATGAAACCTTCTTTGCGTTCTCTGAGGTACTTCAAAGCTCAAATTTGGAACTATGGCTCTTGACTTTGTTTAATAATGTTTTGTTTCTAAAGCTTATATCGCATCTTCTTTTTGCCGATGATTTAAAAATATTTTTAAATATAACTTGATTATATGACAACTTGCAGAAACTGAAAGAAGATGAAATTACAAAACCTCATTTACCTTGTTATGTCGTGGTGTTCGGAGAATAAGAACAATAAACATAGATAAGTGTAAAGTTTACTCGTATATCTTAAAGAAGCAGCTACTTATGTACGACTATTCTCTTGGTGGTACAGTTTTAACACGTTCCGAAAATATTAAGGATTTTGGTGTGTACTTTGATGATAAACTGTCTTTCTCTGCTTGTATAAATATTTTACGTCCAATCATTGAATACTTGAAGGGTGTTTACTAACATCTAGTTTATTTATTTATGTAAACTATTCCATAATAGTATATATACACCCGCATTACTAAGCAAGTTTATTATACACATACATAGAATAAGCTCTCGAAGAGATAGTATGTCTCATTGCCAAACTTTAAAAACTAACCTTCTATCAAAATCACCAGTGTGTATAATTCCACATTATTTTAATGTAATATCTAGCACTTGTGATTTAAACAATTGTAACCATAATGAGGTACCATCTTTAGGAAAGCAGCAACCCTTTATAATCGTATATGTTTTATCTAGTTATTGTATACAGTGGGGCAGCGTCCATTAATGCTGTAAGACGCAGCCTACCCTATATATTTTAGATGGTAGACCCCGTTTTTATATTGCCACTTGCGTTTGCCAGAATGATAAGCATTTTCTATATATAAGCATATTATCATACATATTTCCATTTAAACCAAAGCGCTGGTATGCCGGCAACCGGCAGTGCGCAGGCCACTGTCTGGGCTGACTGTCGACCGTCTTGGTTTTAACGGACTTTATAGAGATCCGCGGTGCAGTAGAGGGAGAGAGGAGTACACGAAAAATGATATGCAATTTAGCTAGCAGCTAGCCTGATCGATCAGTTTGCGTAATACAGAGGCTATTATATTGACCTGTCGTTAGTCGTAATGATTAGTGTTATTTTTAAGGATAATTGTGGCCCTAGACACTGCCGATTTAGTAAACTTTTGAATTAATAAGAGTGGCTATTTCAATAATTTACCTTCAGAAGGTAAACTGAAAATTAAAGCTGGAAAACCTATTAATGGAAAAGAAAGATTCCTGCGGGAAATTTATTGTATGGTTCCAAAAAATTTAGTACACTTAACTTTATTTGGTTGACGGGTAGTGTCATCCCCAACAGACTTTTTTGTTTTTACTGCTTATTGTTTTCAATTTGGGAGTCGGTAAAAGACATCTGTTTGTCAACAAGAATTTATTTATTTCAAGAACTATAGATGTTTTTGCAGAAAAGAAAACGCGGCGAATGGAATTAATATACAAAAAATTATAGTTGTTTTTATGATTCAACTATTTAATATATTTTATATATATATATATATATATATATATATATATATATATATATATGTTGCATTGAAAATGAGCAGCCCCCCTCCCTCGTCTAATTCAGGACAGCTTACCCTCAGCTTAAATCGACGCTCCGCCACTGATTCTATCGTATGTTAAAATTCTTTAGGGCTTACATTTTTTTATTTCTTTACTTACACACTATATATTTTTTGCCTGTAAATGAATATCTTCTGTTGAGCAATAAGTATGTTATTATAATTACAAAATTAGCAGCCATAAGGGAATGTTGCTTAATATATTCATTATACAACTGTTATATTACGTACAAAACTAAACTAAACACAATTTCAACGAAGCGAACATTTTGACTACTTTATGTTTAAAGTTAAATTAAAACTGTAGCGTACGGGTTATTAAAAAGTTACCCGAGGGAAAACTAAATAATGATGTTATGGTCAATAATATTTATAATAATACTGTTATGAATTTTAACGTATAAAGTTGTTTGTGTTAAAATAAAAGAACTGGCTAACTAACTTATAATATGTTGTTAAACAAAATTGCTGTATTAGACATTTTCTAATTAATCACATCCATATTATCTTACACGGAAAACTCAAAGAATTATATATTTAAAAATATATACTTAAAAATGAACTTCATATTAATCCAAATAGAAATTATATGGACTTTTCAGTCCCCAGTGTTTACTAAAATATTATCAACCTTGTACCACTTTCGAGAATGTCAGAAGTGAACCACAACTTTTCTGCTTGCAAGGAAAGACTACATCTTTGTATTTCTTCTGAATACTGCTTATTAATACCTATGAATCATTCATAGTGAATTTCTGTATATAGAAAATTTCATTATGAGTTCTTAAAAAACGTATCTCTCAAATAATTTGTAACTTAACCTCTACGTTTTTCCCATAAAAAGTGTCTGTATATCATACGCTATTTGCATATATATGAAAATTACCTAAATTACCTAAAATAATTTTAAATCCAAATGCCTATTTTTGCCATAGTAAATTATTTATTTAATAAATTCCAATATACTAGGTGTTCGACTAAATTGTAATACAATAAAGTACAACATATTTTTTTATGATATATCATGTATCTTCCTTTTTAAAAAAATTATATTCTGTACCAATTGTCTCATCTCACTCCATTATCTTGAAAAACTTCTCCATTTTCCGCTTCCTGTCGCAAATGGTTCCTCCACACTTATTGAGGGCGTCCTATTTTATTCTTTCCCTATGCTCTGGATTCGTAGATTTTTCTTATTAGTCTCCCTTCCTTCATCCTATGTCCGAGCCAACTCAACTGTTTTTCACCAATGACTAATTCTATTAATTTTATATTTACTTCTGCCATTACTTTCTCGTTTTTTTTATTCTGTCTCTCCTAGGAATCCCTCGTTGTTCTTCTTGGAAATCTGATTTCAGTAACTATGATTTTACGTTTATTAATTTTTGTTAATGTCCAGGATTCACTGCTCTAAAGTATAGATGATCTTATGTCTATCTGGTATACTTGTGTGTCCATTTATTTTGGTGATTCTTTTTTCCCAGAAATATGATTTTTGATAAGTTATATAGTCATACAGCCTTCCAGTTTTTCCAAATTTTTCGGTTCATTTCCTTATCCTTATCTATTTTCTCAGATTCTACGTTTATTTTAAATCTTAGAAAATATCATGCTTTTTTTCGATGTTTATTTCCATGTTTATTTTACTCAGTTATCTTTTAAATATTTCCAAGTTTTCTTCAGTTTGAGTTACCAAAACCATGTCATCGATAAATAATAGTTTTTGTAGTGTCGCATTTTTCATTCTCCATTTACCTACAGTGAAATTTCTGTACTTTTATTTTCAATTAACTTCATATGGGATTAAACATAGATAATATAGCCAGCAATCATCCAGATATGAAGAATATTAAATGATGATATATCAAGTTTTATTTCGATATTGACCGTTTTAGAAACTATCGAGAGATGGCGCTTGTTACACTCTACTGTGGTAGAACTTACCGGCGTCTACAAGATGCGAGCCTCGTTTGTCAAAGGTATACTCACTTACACTGCACTGACGAGACTCAAGATAAAGTCGAAGTCGGTCTGCAGTTAATGATATCCTGAAATAGAGGACGCTTTGCATCTTCCTTGCGGTCTTCGAGCAATCTAAATCACTGTATTTTAGTGCTAACTCTGTTGATAATATACTGCAAATTTCGCCATATAATTCAGCGCTCATCGTTGGCATGTAGCCAGGAGAATAGCTGTTTTGGCTTCATTTGTTTAGTCTTTATTGTATAAGGCATTTGCAGATGTGTGGAGATATCTACCCACTTCAGTAGTTTGTAAAAATTACCATCTGAAAAGTAAAAATTTGAATTGTATTGATAATCTTATTGTTCATATTGAGCGTGGTGGTCTAATGGTTTTTTCCTATGCCCTGATAATTTTATGACGTTTTTCTTGAATAAAAAGTGTACAATCTAATTGTGATATTACTCATAATTAGAAATAGATCTATGCGAACATTGTTATGTAATACTTTTATATTTGGAGAAAAGATTTTTTTATAATTGCACCTCACTGTTTATTATTGAAGAAGCGGAAATATCAAACTTACACATTTAATTATTTCTGAAAATGTAACCTATAGTATCAATATAGAATACATGAGGACACGCATTATACCACTTTTGATAATGAAATTGAGAAAACATAAAAAATCGTGTACGGAGGGTCAGAAAAAATAAATTAATATTTAATACGGACAGCGTAAACCATGGCAGTGAATTGGTAAAGGGGCTTTCGTTATTTATAACCCCCGAGATATGATGGGATTATAATTTAAATTAGAAATACTGAAAACGTGTTTTTAATATTTTGATAATCAAGGAGAAGCTCCAAAGTTCTTTGATCTCTTCTTTGAGCCTTCTTTTGGATAATCATATTAATGAATTACGAATATTTCAATGCAAGCGGAATTCGAACAGACGTAAATTGGAATTTAAGTTGTAATTAAATCGAATGATATCGAAACGAGAATTTCCGTGATAGAAATAGAATTCCTGAAGGGAGACATGATTGTAGATTCAGTCGCACAATATCTTGAAGTGAATAAAATTAATTTAAATTAAATTTGAGATTACGTAATTTGTTTATTATATAGTTGGGTTAGTTATAATGGAGTATATATCCGCACTATTCGTCTGAAATCAATTATGAAAGATGTAAAGACAATATTTCCAAATTCCATATGACTAAATGCACCGAAATACTAAGAGAAATAATATTGTAGTATGCTGAATCTCAATATATTTAACTAACTTAACTCTACTTCTATTACCCATTATAATAACTTTAATTATAACTATACCAGAATTGCAGTATGATTATATTATACAAAAGTATATTGCTGTTTCTATTAATATAGGCAATCTAACTATGACTTTGCTAAACATAACTAAATTACTCATAATTTTTTTAGTATTCCCATACTTTCTCTGGATTTCAGTCAACAGTAGCTAGATGTTGACTCATGAATATGTAATTAATAGGGTGGTATATTTTTGCTTTGGGACTACTGTCAACTGTTATTATTGTATAAGGTGTCCCAGCGAGAGGTAGTCGATTTAATCTTGCCGCCATTACTATTGAGGAAGATTTTGGAAGTTGATGCTTCGCAGTTATTACGTGGAGAGTATGCCATTACAAAACGGAGCGCTATACTGTTCAGCAACGTATACTTATCGTCAAAGTGTACTACGAAAGTAATGGTTCAATTGTCGGCACTGAAAGAAAACTACGTGCAATTATGAGTCGTCGTAAGGCACCTGCTAAGCAGACCATTCAACGCGTTATGGCGAAATTCAGGGAAAGTAGCTCCGTGTGTGATAAACAAATACCTATAATACGTCACTGTAGGCAACGCTCAGTTGAAAATATTGAAGCAGTCAGTGCAAGTATGGCTACAGATAATACCATATCCGTGAGACGTCGTTCCCAACAATTAAATCTCTCAAAGTCAACAATACAGAACATTTTGACGAAAGACTTTCACTTTCATGCGTATAAGATGCAGATGACACAGAAGTTGAAACCACGGGACCTCTCTCTGGGCTTGATATTTACCTCTCGCTGGGACATCCTTTAGAATCTCATCTACTGAGGTTAAATTAATAGGTATATTGGAAGACTGAGGCTACGCAAGCTTCTCTTAAATCTGATATTTATACCGAAAGTGGACAAAAATGTACTAACGATAAATGTTCCTAAACGTCAGTCAAGTTCTTAATAATATTTTTCATACTAATCCTCTATAAACAATTAAAGAGTTATTGTCAATAACAGATGAGCTACTGAAATCATGCCTGAGCCATAGAAAAATTAAAACTAGAGTAATCTAAAGTGTAACAGATAACGTTCATCTAAACTCTAATGTTTTACAGGGCGATTTCATTAGCTCCTTAATTTATTTATTCTCTTTTGTTTATAATCGAGCCCACTACCATACTACAAATATCAATCGTAGCCAGTCCTCGAGAATGACAACCACCTGCTAAAGTAGTACGGGCCAATAAGAGAGTGTATTACAACATACCAGATATTGGCCTCATTGAAAATGAGCAGCAAAAATAACACACTACACATATAACTTGACCATTAACCCAAAACATCAGAAAAATATAAACCGAGAAGAGCAGAAAACATGAAACCGTTTCGACAAAAAATTAACGTATCTAGAGCCTTGAGTAAATGTTACACCAGGTAATAGTCAGTACAACAATGGTCGTATTGACCAGGAATATAAAAGCTAACATTTCATCTAGAATAGTTAACACTCGATCTGCATTATTGTCGCCTAATTATTGTATTTGTTTTACTAGGTAGAGATGATACTTATTCGTCTTCAGAATTTTGTGAACTAATAATTAAGCATGACATGTTTCTTTACTAGTCTAATGCTGATTTTCATGGAGGGGCTAGTTTCATCATTTTCGAAGTTAATATTTCGAACTCTCGGATATTTAAACTTCAACTGGTATCGTGTTTTCCCGAAACGTAACTGGTATAGTGGGGTATTTCAACACCCCATACATATATTAATAAGGAAAAAATACAAAGAATCGTTTTTTTATAAATGTTTCCACTGTATGTCCATGGCTATACATTAATAAAATAGATATAGATAAGGAACAGCAGTTTTATTTCTTCGCAAAATATTAAAAACAAAATTGCGCGAATATTACACAAACTACAAGTAAAATAACACCAATTCTTGTTAAGCATTAAAACAAATAAGAAAATGGAAATAAAAATAAATCTTCTGTACGTGGTTCACCATTAGGGTCCATTCTTACCGCCTGCAACAAAAATAGATTTTATTCCTCTTTAGAAAAAAACTGACATAGATGTCTTTTTACCTGCCTTTACAGTTTACACATTTCATCGCTGGCTGAGAATGCTCTTTGCAGACAGGTTTCTTGCAAGTTGTACATTGTGTTTTGACTTTTCTGTCTTTCTTTCGTGGGCACAAACAACACCTCTGATATTTTCTGGCAGGCCCTGCTGTTTCTTCTGGTGCCGTTTCACTAGCGTTCCTCTCACCCAATACCTTTCGGGTAATATTACGAAGGTCTCTTGACAACCCCTGGATTTCAACTCTTCTTTCAAGATGATCAAAGATAAGGGACCTCCCCAATTGTATGGTGAATTGCTGTCGATTCATTTTCATATTTATTTGTGAAGCTTTTAGCAACACATAGCTGTTTACTGTAGATATGTCCATCAGGGCATAAAAAATTGCCTTAGGCCATCGCCTTGTACGCCTCTGGCATGAAAACAGTGCACACTTTTGATCTATCGCATCAACACCACCTTTATGTGGTGTTATAAAAGTCTATTATTTCTGGATTTTGGTGGTTTTCCGTTATAGATTGATCATGATGCATAGACGAAATCAAAATAACACTCCTATTTTTCTTGGACACATAGGACACTAGTGTTTTGTCCCTTGTGAAACCAAATTCAGAAGACTTCACGACACGATTTCTCTTCGGTTGAAATTGAATGGGTATTTCCGCCTTATTTTTTCGCACTGTTCCCACGTACGTAAGACAATTTTTACCTAATTCATCAACAACTTGTATTGAAGAGAACCAATTGTCTCCAGTAACATTTCGGTTTGAGTTTATAATGGGCTCTACCAGTTTCAAAACACTGAGTGTTCGTATCGATAATTTTCGTGGATTGGGCTCGTTAGTTTTTCCGCAATAAAGAAAAGAGTTGAACAAATAATAAGTTTTTGCATCACATATGTTACACACATTATCTTCAGTCCGTATTTTTTGAGTTTGCTTTTTATATATTCTCTAAACGAGCACCGTCCACGAAAACCAACTAACATTTCGTCAACAACTACATACTGACTGCATGTATATGTTTTTTGCTGTTCTCGTTAAAAATTCCGTAAATCTCAGATATTGATGCAAGCTTGTCTCCACCGTTTTTTCGGGCTTATCTTGTGTCTTGCTTATCGAACCGGAGAGCGGACAATAAAAATTAAAATCGTTTCTCGCTCATCGTCCTTCTAAAGATATCCCGCCCAGTGCAATCGGTTGCAAAGAGGGTCTCAACATCTTCATGTCCAAATTTGAATACACCTGCCAGAAACAATAATCCGAGTAGTGCTTTCAATTCTATTTTATCTACGTGGGCAACAAAAATTGCTGTGTCTCCATAGTTAACACTCAAATCGCTTATTTTTTGATTGGTATGTTCAACTATCAGATCCAAAAGATTATTGTCAAATAAAAGAGACCAAGCTTCATAAGGAGTCGAAGGTTTCGCTACCATTGCCGTTCCCTTAGTACCAGGTAGGTGTATAATATTGTGCTGTCTTGTACGGGACGGTGCTGGTAGATTTGTAGACCATTTGTACCTGTTACGACCATAAAAGTAATGGGTCGAATCAGGTGCATCATCCATTTGCATTTCTTCATTTTCATCTGACGAATCTGCCTCCTGTTCTGATTCCGATAAATGTTCACTGTGTTCACTAACACCATCACTCAAGTCATTATCTTCCTCTGTAAAGTGTGGGTGTTCTGGAACTTCATCCCCATCACTTCCATAAAAGTTTTCAGTGAGTTTCTTCAGCTCACTTTCCGTCAAAGGTCGACGCGACAGTTTGTCTTGAAATACAATTCACTGCTTTAACTGGTATAGTAGGGTACTTGCACACCCTGATCCCTGTTTTTTTCACAAACAGTCACTTTTCACCAATAGCTACTGCCACTACACTATAGACAACCTGAAGTTAGGAGAATACCTGCAACAGAAAACAAAAATATCATACATGAATATACTATTTTTACAACAATTTAGTCACTGGGGTGTCAATATACCCCACATTAACAGTTGAGGGTTAACAGTGCTATGCCCTGTAAACTTCTTTTTAACTTTGGTCACTGTGGAGGCTTTTATCTAGATATTTTGTGTTAGTGGTATCATATCTGGAATTTAAATGTATTATTTGTACACCAATTTGCCACTATGTATGATATATTTGTTATTTTTACGTTAATATTTTCGTAAGGACAAAATTAAATCGACATATCCATCGATAATATTTAATAAAGCACAGACAATTTATTCGACATCTCTAACGTACTGTATAGGCTATCATTGTTATTTTCAACCACTACTGTTTATAAAACAACATTATGTCGGTCAGACAAATGTAACAATCTTCTTTTAACAATCCGGATTCTATACCTCCTAATCATAACATGGTTGCCTTGAAATGTGCTTAGGGAGAAAGCTTTAAAACTTCAAAAACGCTGACATCCCTGAAATCCCTCTAAGACTCTTACAGGTCAGTGTAACATGTAAAGTTTGGCATCGCGGCCTTTGATGTCGATACAAGCTATCACCGACAAAGAAGGCTGTGTCTATAAATAAGTTACAGTGTTCAACCTTCCATCGTCATCACCTTTATTCAAAGCGCTTTTCCTTTAAATATTGCCTTCTTGTGTACACGATTCAAAGGTGCAATTTCACGAGACGTGTTTCGAATGATACGTTAATATAACATACGTATACGTATAGGTGCGCGGAAGTCTTCGTCGAGGTAATTTAAATTTGTAATTTGCTCTCTATTATATAATCCTGAAGTTTGGGAAGTCTGTATTTTCGACGAATGGAAATCGCGTTATTCAATCTAAATCCAGTCTATGGAATTAATAATTAAAAAGCTACCGTAATCAACGATAAAAAATATTACTGAATTTGCTTGAATTGTAACTGGGCATTATTTGTAACCACATATTAAAAACAGTTTCGATTAAAGAAATCATTTAGGTAAATTGCCAGTGGGTACTGACTAATCAGTAACATTTAAAGAGTCATTCTATTTGATTCAAAAAGGCTTCGGTTATCGTTCATAATATTAATGACCGTAATGGCCTTTGGATATTAAAATAAGAAAAAATATGGTGTCCAAGCCAATAAAATGTGGTGTCCAAACCAATATAATATGGTGGGTGTACAAGCCAATAAAAGATGGTGTTAATTTAGAATTTGATTTTTGAATTTAATTTGAACTTTATTGACGAAATAGTATCGTCAATATAGTGTCTAGGCAGTATTTTTAAAACTAAATTCTATACTAACTCTCACCTCTGTTTACGTCCTTTTGATTCAGCTACAGTAGTTGGTTCAGCTATAACCTATTATGATTACGGTACTATTACGGTACCATTTGAGTCCCTAGTTATCTATGCCTGCAGCTAGGAAACTGACAGAGAGTTACATTCATTTAGTTGAAGTATTATTGTAGAAATTCAACATATTACATAAGATTTATTTATACAAATAGAATATTATAATACATTATTGTTAAATATTGATCCTAATGCCTTGTTTCATACTGCTGCCCCAAAAAAGACAATGTCCTCAAGGTGGTATATGATCTCCTTCACAATAAAATAAAGTACTGCTCATCAAGAATAGGAAAAAGTATGATATTCTTTAGGCATACGTAAAAGAAAGAGTGAGGCAACATTCGAAGGGAAAAGGACGCACTTTACACGCGGCCAGATCGAACTCTGAGTACATTCACATTCAATATATTCATCGACATTCACTCTGCAAGGGTCTCAATTCGACTTACTATAGACCAGGCTATTTACTGCGCACCTCGTGGATGGTCCACCATCGCAGTTTTGAGACTTGTTCCTGTTCTTTATAAGCTGTAGTAGATAACCTTCAGCTCATCATTGATGAGCTCAAACTTATTAACGATGCTGGTTTCTAAAGAGCGGACTATAGATCTGATAATCAGAAACTTTGAGGAATTTTTATACGATTATTATTACAAAATTCCTTGGTAATAATTAGAAATTGATGTATGAGAGCCTGTCTATGAATCCAGGTAAGATGGAGCTCGTTTTTTTTAGCGGGGGTCCTACAGCCTGTGCCGCATCCCGTATTTCGATCGCCATTTCCTTCTATCCCTCCAGTCATCATTTCCGATTGCTCGATCTCTCATATTTTTTGTAATTCCTTCTATCCATTGTGTTGTCGGTCTTACTCTTCTTCTCCTATTGTATGGTATAAACTTCAAAGCTCTCTTTGGCCATCGTGTCTCCTCCATCCTCTTTACATGACCGTACCATAGTAGCTGTCTAGATTCTACTCTTTCTGTTGTTGTAAGTACGCGTCCCGTTTTCCTTCTTACTTCTTCGTTCCTAATACATTGAATTCTGGAAATATTACATGCTCATCTTGAGAAGTCCATTTCTATCGTTTCTATCATCCTTTTCTCTTTTTCCGACAATTGCCAGCATTCACAGCCATAAGTTAAAATAGGCTCCACAGTAGTTGTGTAAATTGTCATTTTGGTTTGTAGTTTCATCTTGTTTGACCAGAGTAATGAGTCCATTAAACAAACAGCCTTCTTCCCTTGACGTGGCCTATTTTTTATTTCATTTTTTGTTGTTCCATCATCCGAAACATTGCTTCCCAAGTATTTAAACTGGCTACATTTTTTTAATTTATGCAGTTGTAGATCTGGGTCTTCTACATGCGTGTCTCCTATTTTCAGATATTCAGTTTTATCGATGTTTATCTTTAGTCTCCATTTCTCATATTCTTCGTCCAATTTTCTAAACATGTAGTCTGCATCGTCCTTGTCACTTGTTATAATTATCTGGTCGTCAGCGAATAAAAGAGTTGCCAAGCATTGTTCGTTTACCTGTATTCCCATTTCTGAAGTTTTCCTCCTCCAATTACTTATGGCTTCTTGAATATATATTTTAAACAGGGTAGGTGACAAATTGCACCCTTGTTTAAGCCCCTTTGTGGTAGGAAAACTTTCTGACAGGGCATTTCCCACTTTCACCAAACTCTTTGGTTCCTTATATATATTCCATATAGCGTTGACAAAGTTTTACTCAGGCCAAACCTCGTCAGAGTTTCAAAAAGTCTCTTTAAAGGTACAAATACTAGGTGGGTAGACTAATCTCAGAGCTAGTTTTCCCATCATGAAAAGGAAGATGGACACTGCAGACACCATAATTACAGGGTTCAGTGCTCAAAATATCAAATAAAGTCAAATATTTGAACGTTCACTTCGATCTTAACTCGAACTGGCAGACATAAGTGACAAACAATAAAGAAAGCATGCACAGCATTACTACAGTGTTGTCGCGAAATAGAATGTGCACAGCTTTTGGATATACATAACTGCCTGATAACTGATAGATAAATATCCATAGCACTAAGGTTACAGCACTCCTAGAGGTTAATTTGTGTAACCATTACCAGTATGATGAGGACTAGACTCACAACTGCTTTGAAAGCTACCTTAAGCTTGACTCGCCTTGACTCGTATGCAGAGAAGGACGTCCTGAGGATGTATGGTTTATTTCATCGCTATTTGCCAAACAAAAAATCTCAAAACATACTTGAACGTGATACGTGAGCATACTTGATACGTGGCTTGTTTTTATGGCTAGGCTCAGGTAGACTGTTCCGTTTATCGGCAAGATACGAGAGTTTTTTATTTGGTAAATAGGCATGAAATGAATAGTACGTCCTTTCAAGAACTGTGTATAGGTTTTGCAAATGTAAATTTTCACTCTGATCTTATTGATAACTTTAAGGTCCGGATCAGGTAAAGTCCGTACAACGTTAATGCTTCTTAGGAACCATCTAAAAATTCTATGTGACAAATATGTAACACCACACGACCACACGGTTTTTGGCACTACCGTATACTACTTCATTGTTCTTAAATTTTAAAGTAAGTTGACTTGAAGTTGTACGTTCACTCGAATTTGTTGTGTTACTCGAAGTTGATTCGAACACGATGTGTCATTCGGGATTTCAAAACTTACTTAGGAGTAATGAAACTACGTACGTGGTTTCAATAGCTGGTGGGAAGAACTGTATACCGACTACAAAGTTCTCGTTTAAATTAATTTTAACTGAAATGTCGTATACTTAATACAAATAGCTACACACTGGTAGCCTAGGTCTCAGTTACCAAGGATACCTTTGGTTTTCGGATACAATCCATATTTATATCGTTAATTCTACTGTATACGGTACATTTTATAGTATAATCCTAACACAATTCTCCACTTTACCTGGTCGCAGAAGATAGTAATGAGGAATATTAAGGGGTAACACCACTGTCATATGTAAGTCAAACAAAGGTTCGTTTCACATTAACACGGCAGTCTGGTAAACGACACTGGGTATCCGATTGTTGAGTGAAAGATCGAATGAGATATTTCACATCAAGTGGGCAAATGTCGTGGTCGTGTACACGACACCCGGCAGTCAAGTAAAGGTCCAGGGAGACCGACAGCTCCCTGCGAATTGGACGGCTATCGTATCGTGCAAAGGAATCGGCACCGCTGAGGGGATACTGAGCAAGTGGAACGTTTCATATCTACCCGGTAGTGTTGTTGGCCGGCACGGGTAGATATGATTATCATCCACACTAATAACTGATTACCCTCCATGTCTAGAAAGAGACTGAAGAAACAAACAGTTGAACAATGCCGGGCGTCTGTAGTTTGTATATGAAAGACAGAATTCCGACGCCGTTGCCGGGTAGAAAAATGGGCACACGGCTGCCGGGTTAATGTGAAACGAGCCAAAGGGCTTTTTTGACAACGTTTTCTTGATGGAATAAAAAGTACTTAATAAGATAATAATATTTAAGGAAATTATTAGGCATATATTTGAGTATAATACAAAAAATTATTATCGAAAAATATTCAAAAATGGCTACAATGGCCATTCTCGCGAGATATGTCGAATTTAAGGCGCCGCGTCACGCAGTGTAACTGGTGTAAATGTGAATCTGGAATAAAAATTCATTTAGTCTACATATTTATAGCTAGTGAACATACGTACGTGATTTTGAAAATATTGATTTTTGTGTGATTAGCGAGTATTTAAATAAAAAATGTAAAATTTTCGACAAACAAGGGAAATCATTAAATTTGTTAATAAATAATGTTTAACATATCGAAAATTCCCTACGGAACCTTAACTTAAAATGTTATTTTAAAGATATTATTAAAAATTCGCATGGAAAGAATGAAAATTGTTGGAGTTATTCTGCGTACCTTTTTGAAAAATCATGTTTCGAGAAAAGCGCGTTATGAAATTTGTTATAGACATCCAGAAATTCGGCTGTTTAAAAATGTTTACCAATAATCTGTTATCCCAGGACAAAACTACCCTTCTATATTTAAATATTCTTCCTCATTCTCTTTTCTCGAACATTTTATGTTAGAGAGTGCCTCCTTCGCTGCATCTGTCAAAGACATCTCGGCATGCTTAATGCGCTTAGAATCGGCTTCTAGACAAGAATTGTATGATTGGACGCTAATATCAATCTCGAAACTTTTCATAATTCGAATAATATGAGACAAACTGTCATTATAAGTACACACAGCAATATCAGTCGATATATTCAAGACTTTTTTGCCACCTGAATAAGATTTTGGAATGAATTCCCAAACAGTAGCATTGAAACTTTCATTGTTATTTGTCATGTAGCCTCCTAAGCAACTGTTTAGTAACTTGTCTCGGCTCAGCTCATAAATCGGTGTGATGGCTTTAAAAACATCCTTAGGAAGCGGCGGATTATGATGGAAGGTGTTCAAGGAATCCGCTGTTTGCGCCTTCTTCCAGTCACGCCAAGACTCTGAGCACTTCTCGTGCTGCGTCTCGTGATTTTCGTCGGTTGATTTTTTTTTGACAAAAACCGCGATTTCAAGCGACGAAATTATTTCTTTTGCACATATACTGGCGTTATACTAACATACCTCTGTTTGTCATTGCTTATGACTAAACACAAACATCTTTTAACGACATCTGTTGTATATTAGAAATATTATAAATCATAAGGTAAAACATTAGGCTGTACCTAGACTGTACCTTCCCAGCAGGTATTTATTTGACGCAGGTGTCGCTTCGGAGCAATCCGACGCGCTTAGGAAAGAGCGCAAAATTTCAACGAAAAAAATTTTCTTAGCAAACAAATTTTCTGCCCCATACTTCAAAAGTTCAAAGAATTTTTCAAGCTAATAAAAAATCGAATTTCTTAAAAATTTACAGTGGTGTTACCCTTTAACTATATTGGATATTCACATAAGCTTCAGTAATTCTGCACCTATTAATATGATGCATACGATAGATGCATATGAACAGTAATAAAAGCATACATGATTATAATTGAATTTACGATAGTGTATCTTTTGTGCGACTTTGGCAAAGTATGCCGTTGCCTCCCTCTTTTTGTTAATTTTAAAATCTCATGTCTTAGCCCGACGAATTAAATCCCGACCTGTTGGACATCTGCTCGAAATAAGTTGTCTTAATAAAAATTAATTAATTAACGAATTACTCATCGCATACGCTAAGATTTTCCATGGCATGTTTGACAAGCGTTAAATTTCTACACTAATCCGCGGTAACGTATTTATTAATCAGGGGTTATCTGATCTAGGAAGTCTGCGACTCGACCGCCCTCGCTGTTCTCTAGCCCTCCTCGCTCGCGAACCGGGAAAAGCTCAGATCACAGATAACGCCGAATCTCGCTAAGCGCCCCACATTCCGTCGCCGCCCTCGATGCTGCCGGCAGTCTTCTGAATTAAAAGGGATATTTTAAGTTTTTTACCGGATACTTTAAGCCGGGGGTGTTTTCGGATGGCTACAATGACGCTAAACGCTCTTGGCCTGAACGGAATTTAGTACGCTATTATGCAGTGAAAAAGAAAGGGGTGGAAGTCTTTAGAAATTAATTAATCATTTATTACATCGCCTAATCAACATATTCTAAGGTATTACCTCGATGATAATATACAAAATTATTTAAATTATAGAGCACATAGAGGGTGAAACAAATTCATTAGAATTGTTATAGGGTAATTATTTTAAAAAATAAAACTAGTCATGGGTAGGATTCGATATCTGTCCCGGATGGGAACCAAACGGCAGACAGCTGTTTCGAACTTATTACTTCTCATCAGTACCGTACACGGTACGGCGATCCAGGACAAATGCCGAGTGAAATCCGTGTGGTATACATCTACATCGATACGATCTATGTCAATAACATAGATTGCATGTTTCTACACGTCGTGTTTCTGTCTATGTCGTGCTTCTGCACGATCAGATTTGTAATCAGACTGACAAGAAACTGAAAAACGGCAAAAAACGCGTATATATATATATATATATATATATATATATATATATATATATATATATATATATATATATATATATATATATATATATATATATATATATATATATTTATTTTTAGTTTGTTAGATATAGACATATATATATATATATATATATATATATATATATATATATATATATATATATATATATATATATATATATATATATATGTCTATATCTAACAAACAACCCTTTTGTTATCATGCGCTATGTGAAAAATGTGGACACAATCCTAACACAACTTTCTGTATAGGTCGCTTAGCTGTAGGAAAAAATTCCCAAAATCAGTGATTTTTTGTCTAATTTGATGGGACTGCCGATTATTTCTGTGTAAACATTCATTCAAATTTAGGAGCTTCTACTTCGTTCCATTCTTCACATGAATCCGATGATTTCAATCACCGATATAAAGCGGTTTAGATTTCATTATCAGGACAAGGCCAAATGAAACCCTTCAAACATACAGACTTATAAATAAAACAGATATAATTAACATTGAAATGAAGCTGACGAAAAATCTACAAGTAAACCCCCATAATTAAACACTTGTAATAGTGGTAATAAATTACTAAAATGCAGAAACGTGTCTGGTGGTCGTTGTGATATTTTTTCAGATAATCACGGACGGCGCGGGCGACGCGTTATTTATGGGCGTCAGTCATGTAAGAGAAACTTGCAAATGTAACATTTCGTTTTCGTTTCTTCTGCAAGTTAGATTCATTCACTAAAACATACATGAAATAGCTTTCAATGGGAGCGAAATATTGCCGAGGGAAATTTATTACCAAGATAAAAAAATCCAAGGTGTAAAGCTGACCGTGGCCGCACGGAATTATTTTAATATGGCGAAAAAGGTAGGGTTTTCTTTACTGATAAACGGATTATTTTTAACTCGATGTTGAGAAAGGGATTTATATGTATTTTGCATTAGGGAATATCGAATTTTGTAACCGTTTATTAGATAGTAGATTGGTAAATACCTTAAATATTAGACACTGATCAAAGTTTTCTTTTTAATATTATTACGATAGGTATAGTACACTACGTTACGCTCTTAACTTTGTATACGAATACAAATTTATTATATAAAACCAGATTGAGATTACTTTCGTGGTTCATTCACCATATAAACTGAACCATACATTTTATTTTCTATTCCTCTTTTCTCTTCGCGAGAGTTGTATGCTTTATTTATTAAAAACTTTATGTAAGGCTTCATATAACTTGTTGCACTAAGAAAACTTATACATCTCTATCTCTTTATTAACTCACAAATATTTAAAACATTGTAATTATGCAGAATTATGCTATGAAGATGAAAACTTTTGTAAATATACTTATTCAACTACTGTTAATCCTAGATACATATTAAAATGAATTCTTGAATTCTCGATAATGATAATAAAATAAAGAGTAACATATGCAAAATGTCCCAAGTTCCATTATATCGTATCATCATCATATGTCATGAAAAAACATCATATGTATTTGAGGCAGAGACAAAGAACGTTTTATTCTTAAACAAATAAAAATACTGTTTACTTGAAAATATATTTATTATCTCAGAAACGAGTATTTTGATTAACAATAATCGAAAACAATGGATATTGAAACAAAATATAATTTATAATAGGTCTTAATCAAAACGGCCTAAGTACCTCAAATAGTGCACATAAAAAACTAGTAATAATATGGATTAAGTAAAAAAAAAGTTTTTACAAATAGTTCTTAAACTCCTGAATATTTTTTCACATTTTCAACAAGTTGTTCATAAAAGGGTTGATTTTGTTCCTTTAAATATGGTATCATATTCTGGATTTGCTGTATTTTTTATAGTGGCCAAGGTCTTTTTAGGATTGAACCAAAAAGACTCACATCTATTTAGTTGCTCAAAATGCCTAAGGGTAACATGTTGCTTAAAAATTTGTACCCTACGATATGCACATACATCAGTGTAGTTATTTTTGACTACAACTACTCCTTGCCGTAGTAAGTCCTTGGTAAGTTTCATTATAACGACCTGTGATATTCCTAAGTGTTCGGTTTTTAATGTCCCCTTTGCTAGTGCCACCCAGTCAAAAAAGCTGTTAGTGTGTCTTACAGTAAACGGTTTATTTTGCCTTGCACTGGTTACGATTTTAATCAGATCAAATGGGATTTCGGGTTTTTTTACCCTTTTAGCTTTTTCAAGTCGAAATCCCTGTCGCAGGATAGAGAAACATGATCTGACTGTGGAAATTTATGTACAATTTCATCAGCGTGTCCCTTTCCAATAAAAGTAATGTACGCTGCAAGAATCCCTTGGTTCTTATTCTGCCCGCCGCAGTTATCAGACCATAATATGAAAAAAATTTCATGTGTCTGTAGTTGATTGGTAACATAGTAGAAAACACATGTGCCTATTTCATTGTATACATGCTTTCCCGTTGTCTCATCCCAAAGATAAAAAAATCCGATACCTTCAAGATGCACATCAACATTGACACAAGCAAGTTGCCGACTATAGTACATATTAGTGTATGTTAATGCCGGTACATAAAACTGCTTTTCTAAGTCGTAGGAAATAACGCAAGGAATATCTTCAAGTTTGGCAGCCTTCCAGTTATTGGATATAATAATTTGAGCCCCTTTAGCTTTTCTATGATGCAGATTACGTTTTAGTTCAACATTTTTTTCTGAATAGGGTTTTTAGTCGTTTTTATTTCATTCTTATATATGTCACATTTGGGGCAAGTGTCTACCCTTGGGGGTACAAATGAGGTTGAATTCCTTTTTGAAAATATTTTAAACCACTTGATACATTCGGCTTGGTATTATTTTCGGTATATCTTTCAATGAAAGCTGAATGAAGTTTTCGAATACTCAAGTCCTCAGAGAGATAGTGTTTAGAGCTTTTTTCTGGACCATAGTGACTCTCTCTGGTTGGAATAGGCTTAATAACATTTTCTAGAACGTTTCCCACCACGTTTTTCCTTCATTGTTATGTCATCGCACGTAGCAAATTTCTGTCGAATTAGCTTGATACGTTTTTCCCCTGTATCAAAAGTCTCACAAAAAGTTTTCATGTAAACTTCAATTTTTGAATTTCTAGGTAATAGTAAATAGTACTTGAATATGCGCTGTCATCTACTGAATTGTGGTGCTTCATAAGTACCATGTCTCCGTATATTTATTTCGAAGGTTCAAAAAGTTTTGTTGTTAAGTATATTCCGCTATATCCCATAATGTTTTGAAGAGGCTTAGTATAGCATCATGCGTAATTGACTTGCAGGCAAAGTTGCACTCACAGGATTACGGAAGATGAAAAACTACATGTTCACCAACTCTACAAAAATCAGACTCGAATTATAAACGTAAAAGACCAATACGATAACAGAGTTAGAACTAAAATGAATAGCGAGTCGTAATAAGTAGCCTACAAGACGAATGTGCCACACTCAAGGCACGTGGGCCTGTTTGAAGAAAATCTCGATTTTTTCCGTTAAATGGTATGCGATAGGTATAGAATTTCAGATGCAATTTCCTGGTGGTACATAGACTTTAAAACTGTCATAATATCAATTTCGTAAAATATGGCACTTAAGACCTTTTGCATATTTTAGTCCTCAAATAATCTCAGTATCTTTACGTATATTTAAATATTAATATCAAGAAAGATAAAATATAAATTATTTAAAACTTTAGATATCAACTAAATATTGTTTACTGCCACCCTATGCATCAGAATATAATGAATTAAACTAACAATAAGATCAATGAAACCCAACTAACTAAGAGCAATGAATCATTGTCTGCTGAACTATGCAACAAAATGTAGATCTCCTAGGTTGTCTTATACATTAATAAAAAAAATTAGAGACAAATTACGCTTTATTTTCATATTACATCGATAATATACAATAGTCTTACGTTTAGTAATATTCAGTATTACTAGGGATCAAAGGGGGTCCACATGAACCTCCGCATATTAGCAAAACGTCCACTATGAGTCACTCAAAAAGGTAAGAATATCTGCCCTAAAGAATTTATTTAGTTAATTCAAAAACTTAAGGATGATGGTTCTAATTGTCAATAAGAATTTTGTGAAATAATGGTAAACATATGCTAAGAGTAAGCATTATTTATACAAACATTATTTCTTCTGATAAAACACTATTTGTAGTGTTTGTTCCAACAGTAAAAACCACAACTGTAAGCGCTGAACTAGAGATAATCTTCTTTAGATGAACAAGACCCAATATTATAAAAGATTGAACATTAGTCTGGAATTATACATAATGAATCATCAAAAGACTTAAGTTTTTAGTCCATAGACCCTGTGTTAGTCCACAATTACTGACGAGTATTACTTAAATTTGTTGCAAAACTTCTTAGTTCCAGAATATAAAAAAACTTTTTTCTAATGATAATAAGCTTAATGAAATTTATGAACACTAGATATTTCCTTAGCGTTGTATTCAGTTTTATTTTTTTATGTACTTTCATTTTATTTCGTGAATTTTTTCTTTGTTTGAAGTTTGAAATTTTGTGAATGTATAATTTAATAAAATATTACCAAACCGAGATAACGCAATAAATTCTTTCTAAAAGTCAGCTGTAGTAATTTTTTTAAGAATCTGGTTATGGCTATGATTTCCTCAAATTACTATATTTTTACTATAATATTCCAAATTATAAGTCAACTATTCTAGGCAACCATGTTCACTTAATGTTTAACTGCAGCTTTTCCCTTTTGACATAGATTCCATGGCAATAGTACTATGATAAATATTCTAGATTTTTTGTGAGGTTGTCCGGAAAGAACCCTTTCCTCGACCGAATACTCGAAGTAATGTGCTACAAACAGTTGATTCTTTACGACAACCGGCGACATTAGGCTATATTTGTGGGCCACGACCAAGCTCCACAACACTTCCCAATGCCAAAACTGCACCAAAAGAAGGTTATGGTGACGACGATTTGGTGCCCTTCCGCCGGTTTGATCCACCATAACCTTTTAAATCCGAGCGAAACGATTATGGCAGAGAAGTACTGTCAACAAGTTGACTAAATACACCACAAATTTTAACAACAACGGTCGAAATTGGTCAACAAAAAACGTCCGAATCCTCGCTGCGACAACGCCAGACCGCACGTCTCAACCATCAATGACAAGAACTGCATGACTTAAGCTACCAAACTCTCGACCACATACTACACTCGCTAGACCTCTAGCTAACCGACTAACACTTTTGCAGGCATCCTGGAGTAGGTTGGAACCTTTGGTGTGAAGATAACACTAACTGAGTTTTCCACAAAACACCAAAACACTATACACTATACTCGACGCGCGTTTCGCCAACAATGTTGGCATCATCTGGAGATGATTAAAACATAGTTTAAGATGATTAAAACATAGTTTTAATCATCTCCAGATGATGCCAACCTTGTTGGTGAAACGCGCGTCGAGTGTAGTGTATAGTGTTTTGGTGTTTTATGGAAAATTCAGTTAGTGTTTTCCAAGCATCTTGATAACTTCCTGCACGAGAAATGCTTTATCAACCACAACAATGCCAAAAATACCTTCAACGACTTCATCGCCTACAAAACTCCAGAATCTTATATAATCGGAAAAAATAAACATGTTTCCCATTGAAAAGAATGTTGTGATTCGAGTGGTTTTTATTTGGTTTAATAAAGTTTTGTTTCAAGTGGGTTATTGCATTTTAAAGAAAACACTCATTTATTTTTTGACAAAATAACTAATAATTCACCTGTGTAACCATCAATCTAGCTCTAATCAGAAGAACAACTAACTGACACAGAACACCATGTTCTAGATAATTGATTCTATACATACTGATACTATCTCTTTTAATTGATGGCTTATTTAAATATTTTCTACCACGCATTAGAGATATAGGTCTCTTATTGTAGCCTGTCCACTTCAAAGACTCTGTAAACCTGAAATCCATTACTTAGTAAATAAACTTCGTTCATAGCAGAATAATACTACAACACAAAAAATTGCACTCTTAATAACACTAACTACATGATTAACCATTCCTAGCCAATTTTTAATATACTTGCCTATTATTTTATCACTATCTCTCTATCTCTCTAGTGGAACTTTGAACTGCGTATTTTTTAGATTTATATTATATTTCTAATTCTGTTTTGTAGTTTTATTTATTGGATATTGTTTGTGTTGTTTATTCTTTTTAATTGTCTTGATAATTTGACTGTATTTCTTTATTACAGGATGCAAGTATCAAATTCATGTTTAGATGTACACAAAATATTCTCTCTCATACTTTCCTGTATTTTCTCGATATTATTTTTATATTTCATTCTATGTTCGTATCTAATTAAGGTTATACTATGTGATCTATGATGATAGCTAATAGAGGAAATATTTGATTTATGAACCATTGTTGAAGGACCCCTTTCTGTTGTTAACTTTCTTTATTCGAAGGTTTTCTTTCGGAAATTTTAGAATTAATATATCATCCCCATACAGCTGCATTCTGATTGTCTATTATGTGTATATATGTCGGTATATACATAGTTTTGAATTATAAAAATAACATTGCTGTAGTATAAAATATTTTTCACTTACTGATTTTTTTTATAGAAAAGTTGGACAGAGAATAAAGAAATACTCATCTTGGTATGACGTCAAAACGTACTAAGGGCATCGCGTCAGTTTCTCAGCTCAAATATACACACACATTCCATTATATAAATTACTTTCCTAAAAATAAACTCCTGTACGAAACACAAGGACGATTTGGCCCTTGCAATTTAGTAATATTTTATCAGTCGAAGTATATTTTTAGCGGAGTTAAGGTGGTTCAAACTGACAGACATCCGATTAGTGTATTGGCAATACTATATTCAGGTAGGTTTTATATTAAACATTCATCATTTCTGTCAGTTTATGGTAGACCGTCTGTCTATAGGGTAAATCAAAATATAATAGGAATTTTTGAATCTGGGGGATATGTATAATTTTTCAGTAAGTGTCAAAAATCAATTGATGGATTTTACCTTCATTGTCTTTTTACGAGTTTCATTACTTCCTTATATTTCTTTTCTTTTATTAATACCACCTCAACTCAATCTAAGCCAAAGAACTATTTCATTTGATAATATTCAATTTCATAGACACAACTATTGACGAGTTTTCGTTACTAATTGGATAAGCGATATGCGAGTGCCTTCACTTAACTAGCTACAACTCAATTACTAATACAGATAATTTCAAGTGATAAATACTGTTTTATAGATAATAGTATAGGCTATTATTTGTCATGTACTGCACACGCTATAAGTATCAAACAAATGGTTTGATCTTTAAGGGCAGGTTCTCATCAGAACCCACCAAAAAATCGACTTTTTTTGCATTTCTTGATAGCTAATTATCCGTAGAATATATTTCATAGAATATAGTAGGTTGAGGGACGGTTGGGCGTGGGAAAATTTCTGGGGTCGTGGGAAAATTGAAACTTGCGTTTTTACTTAATTCACAAATGTTTGAGGCCCCGCTTTGTCGGAATACATCAAAGGGTTGCCGCTTGAAAATGTTAATTACAAGTGCGCCGCAGGCATTTGTCCCAGAACGCCCCCAGCCTCCTTAGGTCTTTGCTCCAGGACTCCCAGTATCGCCCTCGTGAAGAGGGGTTTGGGGCCGTGTCTCATCAGCTTGAAGCCGGTAGCGGGCGCAAGAGCGATACGGAGTCTCCGCAGCAGCAGCCAGCCGCAGTCGTTAGAGTGATAATAACTTAGAAGAGAGCAAAGGGGAGTGCACGTGGGCGTGCTAATCTAGTACACAATTGAACTTTTTCCGCGACCGTTTGACCCAAGTTCATAGTCAGATAGGTAGATTTGTTGGAGTATCTACCGAAATAAAATAAAAAAAAAATGTATAAAAAGTTTAAAAATTATTTAATAGCCTCCTTTAATAGACAAAGTGAGTGATGCTATTAAACCCGTTTTTGAAGCTTTATCTTTATCCTGTTTTGAAGCTTTTTAGCTAGACGATTTAATGGAACGGTGTACTCGAGGTAACACATAAAAATTCAAATGAGTCCGTCAACGCTTCCATGTGGAAACTCGCACCCAAACATTTGCGCAGTGCTGCCAAGACTATTGAAAATACCACTTACATTGAAGTGTCTCTTTTTAATGAAGGGCATATAACAATTTTAAAAACACTGGAACTGTTGGAAATCGCCGTTGGGCTACAAGCTCACAACTTCGTCCATATAGATGATGACAAGAGGATTGCAACAGCTGAAAAACGTTTATCAGACGGCGCACAAGCAACTGCATCAGTGAAAAACTCCGAACGAGCTTCCCAAATGGAGCAGTATGAAGATTCGTGTACCGAAACTTTAAACGCGTTTTTTTCGAAACCATGTTTTTCAAACTGGGCGGCACGATATCTCAAACTACTGAATATATCGCTATTTTTTTATTTCAAAGTAGGTTAAATTTATTGGAGGACAAACCTAAAAATAATGATATTTATTATTATTTCTTTTACAGTACTTTGAAGGGCGGAAGAAAGCGCGAAAACACGAAACTAAAATTGGCATGTCTGTCATTTTTTAAATTTTTGACTTTTTGTTGGTTTTATAGGTACAACCTCTAAAAAATGTAATATATTTCAAAAACCTTTTTGGATTTCTGATTTCAGATAATATTTACAAGTTCTACAGTACCGTTCACTTGGATACTTTTTTTTGAGGCGGCCACGTTTCAACATAAATAAACAATTACTATTATATTCCTTTTTACTAGAAAAAATTGTTATACATACTTTAAGACCTATTAAATAAATATCAAAAAATTGAGTTCTTTATTTCCTTTCATGAAAAAGAAAATCGAGAAAATCGTGTCATTTTTGGGTCGCTAGATGAGAACCACCCCTTCTGAGCAACCCTCGTAACATTTCTCGTACCTCGTAATCATTTAATTATATTACAGTTTATGTTTTAAATGTTTCCTTTGTATCAGTGAAGTATTAGAAAATATATTTGCTTGAACAGTATTACAAAGTCTCTTATATCATTCCAATTCATCATAGTTATAGTGTTGAAATAAAACTTCACTCCTTCGAGGAAAAATTTTGTACTTTGCCAATTACAGCTTTGGATTTAGTTTTTAATAAAAACTATACAATTCTAACTCAATACATTTGGTGTATAACAGTAATAGCTAAAGTTCTGCTTATATTCCTGGGAAAGGGTTAAAACCTTAGATGCATCAAAAAAATAACCAACCAGTTTCTCGCAAACACAAGAAGATTATACCTCGATCGATGCACAATACGCCACCAAGTTGACAGCATCACGAGATAATTAACTAACTCTAATTGCTGTTTGCTTAAACTTTGTTTATGTTTAATAGAAAATGTTCGTAATGGTTTTCATTATATCCAGGTTATGTTGTCCGTTACAAAACCCACGTTGAGCGACGTATAATCTTTTAATGTTTAAATGGTTTCCTGTTTTCTTTGCTTACATAATTTTTGTCTGCATATAGAGTACGTCCAGAATTTATAAGGCCATTCAGGAAATTCGTTTGTGGTGCTACTAGCACCTGAGGTATCAACTTTAATATAAACCCATGCATTGTATATATTTCGGTGCATAATTTAAAAACTTTAATCCAGAATTTATGACGTTTATTGTTTGTAAATCGCTTGAATCTTAAACGTCCATGGAGATATTTCACTAATTTTCCTCATTATTACTTTCCACACATACTCACACTTCATTATTTCCTTCATATACATTATTTCTCCGATACATATATAGATTCTTCATTTGTGTACTTATTTTTTTATATAATAAAGCAGTTACTTTCATATAAGAAAGGCAAACTCGAATTTTTCAGTGTCTTTATTATAAGCAGCTTTGGTTTTGAATATGCCGAATTTTTCTATCTGCTGAATACTTTGAAACCTTATAAAAATTATTAAAGACAACATCCTATATGATTTCATCTAAATAATCATTATTTTAATCGGATACACTTGAACCGATAATGATGCCAATTATTTGATCTAGGTATGATTAAGTAATGTCATACAAAAATAAACAATTTAGCTAGGCTGTATAAAGTTATAGCTATATAAAATTACCATGTCCTTCCAGGAATAAGATTTGTTATAACCCTTTAATGCTCAACACCCAAATTAAAAAAAAAGTATTATATTTTTCTTTTTATGCATCAATAAATTGAAAGAATTTATAGTAATATATTTTTTAAATATTTTAATTGTTGCCAATTTTATTATAACCGGGACGAGCAAGTCCCTCCAAGATTTAAGGAAGGTGCATGGGTAAAAGCAGATAGTACTTTTATTAATATTTATTTATTTTAGTTATAAGTGTGATGAAATTATGTACATTACAATAAAATTTCATGACATTCCGCAAAACAATTTTTACCTCATCATCATGAGGTCATCAGTCCTAAGACTGGTTGGACGCTAACGTCCAGCTTCTCCTATCATGTGCTAACCTACGCATTTCGCTAATTGTGCTACAACCTACATCCCTTACTATTTGCGAGCAGTAGTCTAATCTAGGTCTACCTCTGCCTTCCTTCACTCCTATTTCTGCCTCAAAAATATCGCGGACTATTCCCCCATGTCTCAGCAAGTGGCCTACCATTCTATCTCTTCTCTTCTTTATGTTTTTCCACATACTTCTTTTCTCGCCGACTTTCTCTAATACTTCTTTGTTTCTAACCCTATCAGTCCACGGTATTTTCATCATTCTTCGGTAACACCACATCTCAAAAGCTTCTAATTTCTTCCTACTTGCTTTCCCTGCCGTCCAGGTTTCGCAACCGTATAGTGCCGTGCTCCACACATACGTTTTCAAAAATCTCTTTCTTGTTTCTAAGTTTATTACCCCCGAGCATAAAAGTGCTTTCTTTTTGTTAAAAGCTACTCGACCTTGCGCTATTCTTTGTTTTATGTCTTTATCGCTTCTTCCGTTCCAATTTATTTTACTTCCTAAATAAGTGAAGTCTTTAACTTCCTCCAATCTTTCATTATTAATTTGTACTTTCGTTTTTGCTCTGCTCTCGCACCCTCTGCACAATAACACTTTAGTTTTGTTTTTATTCACCCTCATTCCATATTCCTCTGTCAACACTACCTCCATTTCGTTCAACGCTGATTCTAATTCCACCTTACTAGATGCTAATACTGCTATATGAGCCGCGAATCCCAGCATTTTTAGTTTCTGTCTCTGTACTTTAATCCCGAAATTCACTCTATCTTTTACCACATTAATCGCCTCTTCGATGTACAGATTAAAAATTAGTGGTGATAGCGTACATCCTTGTCTTACTCCTTTCCTAATACCTACTTCCCTTCTTTCCCCTTCTACTTCTATAACAGCAGTTTACTCTTTGTATAGATTGTGTACTACTCTCCTATCTCTATGCTTCATTCCCGCGCTCTTTAATATCTCGAATATTTTTTCCCATCTTACATTATCAAAAGCTTTTTCTAAATCTACAAATCCTATATAAGCGTTCTTTCCTCTTTCTATTATTTTCTCTAGCATTACTCTTAGCGCCAGAATAGCTTCGCGAGTTCCCCTATTTCGCTTAAACCCGAATTGGTCTCCTCCTAGTATTTCCTCCGCTCTATTCTCTATCTTTTTCTGCACTATTCTGGTTAAGATTTTTGACGCGTGGGAAGTTAGGCTAGTCATTCTAAAGTTCTCGCATTTGTCGGCTCCTCTCTTTTTCGGTATAGTAACGATAATATTTCTCTTATAATCCTCCGGCATCTCGCCCGTTTCATATATGTATTTTACCAGTTCAAACATCCTATTTACTACTTTCTGTCCCGCACATTTCAAAATTTCCGCCTGTATTTTATCTACACCCGGCGCTTTATGGTTCTTTAGCCCCCTTAGTGCTATTTCAAATTCCACTCTCAATATAGGTTTTCCTACATCTTCCCTATCGATGCTAGATTCTTCCTCTAATATCTCTCCTAATTCCTGACCCTCGTATAAATTTCCTAAGTACTCTTCCATCTATCCGCTTCTCCTCTCTTCCGATCAGTATGTCCCCCGATTGACTCCTAACGTTTCTACTTATTGGTCCTATATCCCTGAAGTTCCTCTTAATTATTTTGTAAGCCTCATCGGTCTTACCTACTTGGAGCTTATCTTTTATTTCTTTGCATTCATCATCTATCCATTGTTCTCTCGTTTTTCTACACTTTCTAATGATTTCCCACTTTATTGACTTATAAGTTGTCAGCTCTTCCTCGCCTCGTCTGTTTTTGTAGCCTCGTCTTTTTTGTATTACCTACATTGCAACAAAGAAAAACATTATAAATGGAACATTTTGATTGTGGGCGAGATTTCACTACCCTGCTGCTGCACATTTCACACCGACTCTTCTGATTTATAAATTTCGGCCAGTGTTTTCTTAATTTTCCTTTTTTTACATCGATTGGTACACTATAGTTATCCTTTCGGAGTTTATATGTATGTAGAATCCTGCCACGTTAGCAATGCATCACATATTGTATCCGCATTTTATGGGCTTTATCTGATTCCATAATTTAAGTTCAGGAATGTTTCATTCAATGTTTTCATCATCGGTTTTATTTTCATTATCTCGTGGCATCATATGATTGCCATTCACACGTAAAAATATCAATATTTACTATATATTGATATTTTTATATTGATATAATAATTTTTATACCTAAAGCTTCACTAGTGCTCCAACAATTTTTCCAACTGGGCAGTTTCATACCCCATTAGGAATTTTATGCCAATGAAAGCCAAAAATTCAGCTCCTTCTAAATTCACCTTTTTGTACAGAAAATAGCTTTCTTCGAGGGTTTAATATCCCATGCGGGTGGTTCAGTCTAACCATGCCAGGATTGTTTGAGTTCTTAAAGCTTCCGTACTTCGACCAATAATTTTGATGAACACAACTTTGTTTTACTAATATTGAAAAAAAGGTTATTTACAATAAGAGAGCTAAATGGCAACCACATGTTCACCAATCTGTGGATCTGCCTGAAGATATACTATACAGGGGGTTTCAACAATAAGATGAATGCACAATATCATCTTATTATAACAGTTAATAAATGGTTAACCAAACATATATTGGAGGGAGAAGTTCATTATTGGACAGTAATTATTGTTATAACATTAAACAGTTGTGGCACAACCAAATAAATTCATGGAGTATTAGTGCACGACGTTATTTGATATTCAAGCATGGGTATTACACAGGTCTATTTTATTTAATATTGGCTATTAATGATATCTCTGCCTATATAACAATACCCCCTCTCTCTCTCTCTCTCTCTCAATTTCTCCACTAAGTCATACGTATCTTATATCACCACAATACATAACAAATTCAGAACCAGGCGAACTTTATCGTACCATTTAGAGTGATTCATCAAACGAGTCAATGCAGCTAATTGTATACGTATACGTTGCTGCACACAACTAACGCCACTTACGACGGCAACAGGAAAATTGTTCTATGGATAAAGTTTAGCTGTCGTCTCGTGGAAAATGTGTATCGTGCTGTGATTGTGTTTAGATTACGCGAAAGTAGGCTCAAGTACACGCTTTTAGCGAGAAAGTCCGACGTGCTATTAAATATTAAATAGGCATCGACTGTATGACGTGTTTAGAGCTCGCTCTCAATAGCCGACTCCAGCTGCATCAGCGCAGAAAGTTTGTTCGTTAGCTATTCCGTTACAGACTGTTTACTAATTCAGCATTGTGATTTCTAATTTCCATGTCTTAATGAAGGCGGGGAAAGATCTCCTTATAAATCATTTGCTGAAGTTTCGACGGGGCTTGATTGCATCTAAGTAAAACATTCGAGAACATATGAGTTTCATAGACTTCGTTCTATAGTCTTAAATCGAATTTTATGCTTTTGTGTACTTTGTGCATTTTCGCTCGTTCTATTTAACTTTTGATTAATAAAATTTCGTAGGATATGTTAAGTAATCTGCTTCAACAGAGACTTATCCGGGAACAGATTCCCAGTGAAGTGGTATAGGATATAAGACGGGTTAATGTGCTGATACTATAAAATAATTTTAGAAAAATCTTACCGTAGGCGATAGAAATCTTTTACAGATACAACATCTGCAAGAAGTTTATGATTACCTGCGTACAAAAAAATATATACTTGAAGGTCTATAATATAATAATATATATAATAATAATTTAATTATTTAATTTAACATCAATCTCACAATTACATGATTATATATAGATGTTATGAAAGTTTCGAGCAATACTACTATTCCTAAATATATATAAGAATTGAATGCAAATAAATAAGTAAGATGAACCCCGGAAGTATCACTAAGATACTTGTACGGGTACAAATAAAAAAGAGTATAAATACAACCAAATCATAAATATAAATCAAAAATACCACATAATTGGTTACAAAATAACATAATATAATAACAACACAACCTAAGGGAGTTGGATGTATTCTAATGTATTGTCACCCATAGATTAATTTTAGTATTTGGCTGTTTCTATCTTAAAATTTAATTAATATAGGTATATGATTTATATATTAGATAAGTAATTATACATGCACAAAAACAACATGAACATAGATATATAAATACAGATAAAATATAAATAAATGTACAGATAAATATAACTAAATAACAAGAAGTATACAAATTTATTAATTACAAATAATGTTATATATTCATATACACACCTGTACATAAACATTAATACGCATTCATTCACCTAAATTAATAAATTAATTGAATCTTCACATGCATTTTAAGTATAATTTAATATTGGATTAAAGCAAACTATATTAGAACATAATTATTCAAATTAAATACTTCCTTTGACAAAATATATAGGCTATAATTACACTGAGACAGATTTAAATTACACAAGGCAGACAGATTTAAATAGGATTTTACAAATTAACAATATAGATTATTTATTGAAACTGAACCAGAACGAGTTTTTATTTTACTCTCTTTTATTTGTCTGGCAGTTTTTTCGTTCCTCTTTTTCCCTTCGCGTTATCTGTTGGACTGCCAGTTGCTTTAATAGGTGTGTTATCTAGGACTTCTTCCTGATTTTGAATTTCTTGCCTTAAGCCAGATGTTGGTATAGTTGGAGTCTCTGAAGCGCTAATCGATTTTAATTTAAACGTAATTTCGCTATCATCAAAATCTTGTAACTGATTTTGAGTGTATATTTTGTTGTTTAGATGCAATCTATCATTTTTAATGTAGCAGACGTTATTTTCGTCCTGCTTTGCAAGGCGAAGATGTTTCCTTAATATTTTGTTTTCTTCTCGTTGTTTAGGCGCCAAATAGCTTGCTATTGCTACTGTGTTTTTGACGATTGCAGCTTTTTTTAGATAAGATACAAATTCAACCTTGACAGGGCAGTCTTCTTCTTTTCCTAGTTAGTAAAAATTTGTTAAATCTGCCAAATTTATATCAACATCAACCAACTTTTCTAATTCGTTATAAATATATTCTGGAGAAATTTGCTGGGTATGAGTCAGACCAAATATTACAATATTATTTTTTCTTCCTATTCTATCAATTTCTTCAAGTTTCTCTTCGATTCTTATATTATTCTTTTTCACTATATTTAATCTTATGTTTAACTCCTCTACTTTCAATAAAGTTTTAACTTCTACAGCTTCTACTATGGTTTTTAATTCTTGCCCAGTTTTTCTTATTTCATCCAAAATTAATTCATTTGTAGCCTTTTGATCATCTATTATCTTGTGCTAAATAATGAAGTGTATGGCAATCCTTATATTGGCTTTTATTTATAAGTACTTATAAAAAGTGATAAGGATGTTTTGATAAGGTAAGATATATTGCTATGGTCTTTAGCAGGATTTTATGTTTAAGTTATGTTTTTCCCCAGTGCAGATTTCATCAAGGGATGTTCTATTTTCTTATACAGCAATATTATAGCATATGTTTAATATATTTGGGTTTTGATACATATCAATACCATAAATATATATATATATATATATATATATATATATATATATATATATATATATATATATATATATATATATATATATATATCAATACCAAATATCATATTTGTATAGAGCAAGTAACACTATAACTTTATTTCACTAAAGCGTACCACACAACACCTGTGAAAGTATTATTTATAAAAATAATGAATAAAGAGGCCCGAGAGCTGATCCATGGGGAACCCCTAATGTTACCTATATATACCTCAAGTGACTTAAAATCTCATCATCAAGGGCTTTTGATGAGCCTGTTTTATTTTATATAAACATATTTATTAATTCAACTTAATCACGTTCTGAACGTAGAACACTCGTAAGGCATTTACGAAACTTCTAATAAAATATTTCTCCTGCAAATTACATCTCCATAGAGCTTTATTTATCCTGAACTACTACTCCATTCGATATAGATCTAGTTTCTGTCAAATATTCCTTCTAATTTAGAAATGCACGATAGTCCAAACAAGCTAAATCTCATTATTCACTTAATTCAAAGCTTTGTGTATTCGTTTTTCGAAATGCAACAGGAAACTTGTGAGTCAGTGCTTTTATCTGACGAATTACATCTTTGACAAGTATTGTTTTCTATGAAATCTTTTCAACTCTTATATGCCATTTACTTAACGTAACATCTTCCTAATAAAATCTTTTCTAAATAGTCCTTACATCGTTGCTCCATAACGATTTATACAAAACACGTGAAGATTACTTTATATCGATTTTTGCACTCAGTGTTCTCAACTTCGCGAATGTTGTAAGAATCCTTATCAGAACAGTGAGCAGTAACAGATATTTATGTTGATACCTAATAAACTGGAATGTTATCAATCTTATTCATTTCTGATAACGTTTAAACATTTGTGAATCTTTTTGACCGAAATTCTGTCCATACTCTCTCTGATCGGCATAAGCTATATACAAATCGCGTTTCGTCGAAAGGAGAAGGAGGAGATCGTCGATATTTCTATAAATTCCTTCAGTCCAATTCGTTCAATTTAAATTCAATGTCGATTATATCCTACAAGACATCAGTGGGTTCTTAAATGACTTGAATTATTTTCAGATCCTCCATAATATACGTCCTACTCGAACAAAGACTCTCTTGTCATTTCATGGATGGTCTACCTACACGAAAAATATGATGGATAGATCTAATCATCTTATCTCAAACTCAAGTAAATATAGCAATTTAGCAGTGAATTCTTTAGTCTAATAATGGATGAATAAAGTACATTAACATATTAAAATATAACGCGAACTAAGGAAAATGAAGCGTATGGAGTTGCTTTGATTATCTATTGTGTTTATAATTGAATTTCAGTTGAGAATTATGTATCATTATACATTATTACATTCTAAGTTATTATATAGGACAGATTACAAGAAAGGCCGGAGGGGGAAAAATATATCAGAAGTTTTACAAGAGAATGTAGACTAATTGTAAGATCCTATTAATATTATGTTAATCGTGGTAATTATTTAATATTTATAGGGCTGTAACTCTTCAAACAAGTCTGATCTGGAGTTCCTCATTCTGCTTCGTCTTCATATGAATCTAAACTTGGCAAACAATTTTGCCACTACAATGATACTGAGGAGTAGCAAATGATGTTGAAAATACAAACTTGAACAAGAAACTCAACAAAAAGCCAAACAAAAACGGAGGAGGACGAGGAAGAAATTGGAAAAAGACTTAAAGAAGGTGGCTCGTCATATGCTACGGAATTTTTTAAAAATTATGTAGAATTTATCTGTTGTAATATAAATTTTGTTCAATAGTATTATTTTATATATATATATATATATATATATATATATATATATATATATATATATATTGCCTAGGAGAGCTACTGATATCAAAATTATTGAATAATCACATCGATATCTAAAAGAGTCATTTTGCTATTATCAAAAGAAAATATTTAGAGCACTCCTAGTGTTTTTCATAGTAACAACATCAGTCAATCCAGAAATGATTCTAGTTTCGGGAAGAATAATAAATAAATGAATTTCTTTAAATAAAAAACATTCGCACTCCCCTTAAAATCAAGAGACATGTATAATCTTTTAGTATTTGTGGAAAGCTGATTTCCTGTTTTGTTTTACCACATCGAAAGATCAACCTCCTAAGGCTATACTTTAATATTAACTGCGACATGTCCCCAAACATTTGGTTATTTTGAGATATATATATATATATATATATATATATATATATATATATATATATATATATATATATATATATATATACAAAAAATTTTTAACATAGACAACAATATTTTACAAATATCAAACATCGTTTAACATAGGCCTTAAATATGTATGTTAATATGAAAAAATTACACCTTAGATGGCTGTGTAAAACTTCACATGAACATCAATATGGTGTAGTTTAAAATTTATAACATTAACCACAAATTTAAGTTATTTTAAGCCACCGGTCCACTTAAGTTATGTGACTGTATAATAAATTGATGCAATAACAATAAAACAAATCAGTCGCCTAGATGCAAAACCCGACAAGTCCAGACCAACATAAAATGAGATAATTAATAAAAACTTTTTTATTCAATTGAGTACAGTGACAAAATTTCGTAAAATAGGTTATTATTGTTTTTAAATGATAACAAATCACAGTTTAGAAGTCAGAAACATCTATATGACCCTCAAAATTGGGAAATAAAATGGACATGTCGATTTTTGCACCTAATTCTGTTTGAAATGTTCTAAAAAAATGTGTATAAATTTTCAAAAACTTGAAAATAAGTTTTATTTCTCATTATTACCGAACAACATAAAATACATTTTCAAACATCAAAATTAATTGATTCTTCTTCGTAGTTACCCTCTTTTTCGACTGCTTGTCCTCTATTTGAAACATTTTGGAAAGCTTCTCGAAAGAATATTGTCACGAACGCCTCGAGCGATACCGAATGCTGGGAATATTCGGAACAATCAAGAGCATGTCGAGTTGACTTCCAGTGCGTTCTATACTAGAAGGTTCGCCAAAGTTCTTTATCTAGAAATGTCTGGAGAGACGTCCTACTGCCTATATAAGAATTGTGTCGTCCAGCGAGCAGTTAGTTGCATCTAGACCGCGATAGTGAGCGATACGGTGCGAAGAAAGTAACATTGTGTAATACAGTACGAAAGTTAGTTTATAAAATTAAAGTAGAAAGAAAGTTAGTTAGTTAGTTGGACTTGTAAATTGTTTACTTGTAAATAAGTAAATAAAGAGCTTTCTAGTAAATTCGTTACAATATTAAGGCATCTTCTTTTTTCCGTTCCTTTCCATAGTCTTTCTCAAAGAGTTTCGCTATACTTTTTTTTCTTGTCTTTATTAATCAGTACTCTAATTTTTAAATCCTTTGGTCTCATTTGCGAGATGTTTTTTCTTCTTTTACATAAGCTTTCGAATGTACTTACAATATTTTCATTCCTGTAAAATACTTCGCCGCTTACAAGAGGTGTGTTATTATTTCTTTTAACAATTATTATCCTATTATCCTGAAGGTTCAAATTTATAGTGTCAATATCCTGCTTGTTTTAAAACATTTGGACTTTCACGTCTCCAATCCCTGATTACAAAGTCTTCTCCAATTTCGTGAACAGTAGCAAACTTTTTGATGATATTGATGCACTCTTTTGGATGAACATTCTCCATTTTCTTGTTATAGATTTTTTCAATTTGACCAAAAACGCGATCGGGGGTATATAAGAATACCCAACAGCCGGAAAGAGTAACACTGTTTTCTCCACACGTCGAGGAGCTTGAAACTGTAGTCAATAATTCAATATACTAACGGCAGTAGAATTTTTGTGTTGTTTTGACATCAATCACACACATGTTATTCAACTGACAAAATCTGCAAATTAAATTGCATTACGTGATGTAATATTTCGCTATTATTGGTTCATTGGAAATGTCTGCCTTTGTATCTAAGACCGCAAGGGATATGTCTAGTTTTGCCTCTGAGATGAAATTTTAAACTCAAATTACTCTTGACTTGTCGGTATTTATTGTAAAAATACCCTTGAACTATGTCGGCATTTACTTGTAATCTATTACCATAACAATCTCATTTTTGAGGAAAGGGTGACATGTCGGGCTTTACATCTAGGCAACTGAAATATAAGATCTAATTATAATGCCATCAGATAACATGATAAGCAAATATTAAAACCTAGAGAACACGATAATATGGTAAACCAACAACTCCCTTTCCTGCACACATACATTTTCGCGATCCCGTGTATTATTTTACACTGAATATTCATAAGGTAGATATAATGCGATAATTATTGTTTACATGTAAGACTTATAGCTATCTTGATAACGACGCGGTTTGGACTTATGTTCCACCAATTAAGCCATTATTTAACCGAGGAAATGGGAAAGTTCATAATTATGGTATTAATCAGACACAACAAAGGGTACCTAGCACCCGCAACGTTCTTCCATTCTCCTTGCATGACTTGATCGTAATGATAACACACGGAACTCAACGTGAGAAAACGCTTGAGAGATGAATGATTGCGAGAGGTAGCAATTTTGTGGGATTTTTTTTTGTTTTTAGGGTATTAATGAAATTTGAACCTTAAGGATTTGAGCCTTAATTTAAAAGAGTCATATTAATTGTAAAAACTCTTTAAAGACAGATTTTGGTTAAGTAAATATAAAGACTGTTTATGGTACGAGTTGATCTAAAGAAAGGGTTCTTAAACCTTCTCATCATTCTCATTATTCAGACATCCTGGCAAACCGTTTTAATAAACTTCGTAAATACAATAAGTATTTGCTTATTGAGGCACATAATAGCATAACTTGGTTAATCAGAAATCATGAACATTCATATTGTATCATGTTTCAATAGTGTCAAAGACTACATGGATGCGTACTGAGAACAGTTACCAGTCAAATAGAGTAGATTACATATATAATCTACCCCTCATAGAGTAAATTGTACTATATTGTGCTATATTTATATTAGTTTGTTACCGAAAATGTAGGAGTATAATGTAAAATTTTGCAATTATAATGGTGCTAAATTTTTCTAATTAGTGTGTTTACAAGTAATTACAAGGTAATTACAACTTTTGTTATATATCAGAAATAGAGAAATTTTTTCACTTCCATTTCACACCATTAAAAGTGGTTAGCTGTCAGTTATATCTGCTGTGAGTTATATCACAGCAGATTTTGAGCAGTGTATTTGTATTATATACACTTACTTTTGAAATTCATATTATGGTGTGTATACGCCATATTTTGTAAAAAAATAAGTGTGCGTGCTACTGTACATATAAAGCTTGATATTGTTCATCATTACACCTTTTCAAAATTTTTCTGGCCATATCTTCTTTTTTAATAAATATAAATAGTTACTCTCTAGATATGACAGTCTCTTAAATTATAATCTTATCATAGTATCTTATAATATCATATTCTGATACTGTCATATATTTTATAGATGCAAACGGTGATAATCATAAAGTAAAGCATATTAATGAAAATTTGTAGCAATAAAAATACAAAGCAGTACACAAGGCAGTGTATATAACAAGACGAAGTAATTGTTATATAAGTAAATCTAGTATTAATTAATCTAGTGCTCTGGTGGTCGATGACTGAATGAATATAAATAAGAAAGCACAAAACTAACTAAATCTTTTTATCAGTATAGGAAAATTCAATGTTCACCATTAGAGAAATAGTATAAACGGTTCCATAAAGTAGTAGAAGAGTTTCAAGAAATTGTTCATGTATAAACTTGAAGGGTAAATACGATAAATGGTCGGCTGTAGGCCTTACGACAAGATTTGCGGTGAAAAAACCGATGTACAGTAAAGAAGAACCAAGGACCTTCGATTTTGTATAATTGGCAACGTATATGTATTGGAATTGGTAGGAATTTATTTACCAGTGGATGGCGAGGCACGAAACTCCAAATGGCTGGTGGCTATTGATTTCTAGTTCTTGATTTATTCTCAACGATGGGGGCCCCGTGAAGAATATCCGTGGCACTAGTTTTGAGAATATATGTATGTTGGTCGTATAGTCACTTGTAAAAGATTGTTTGGTTTTTGATTTCACTACGATGGTATTTGATTACAGATAACACGTGCGTTCTCGAAAGGAAAATCCATCAATTCTAGGAACTAGGAAAATTCTAGGGAAATATTGCGGAATTGCCAACTGTCCATTGTCAACTGTGTGGAGCGACATATTTAAATTCAAAACAATCCGCGTTGACCTAAAGTAGCCTCAACAGGTATTATATATGAGGTGTGGCTACAAAATAACGAGACTAATGCTGTAAAACTTTTTATTTTAAATTTATACATATTTAATTGTTATTCTCTTCAATATACATCCCTCCTCTATCCCTACAGCGCTCCATGCGAATTTTCCATTGTTTAAAACAGTGGTGGAAATCTTCTTTTCTCAGCTCGTTCATGACGCGTGCCGCTTTTTCTTTCACAGTTTAAGTGGTCTGAAATATTGCTCCTTTTAATGCAGATTTCACCTTGGAGAACGAATAAAGGTCAAATGATGCCAGATCAGGCGAATAAGGTAGATTTTCTAACACCAGGATGCTATACTTATATATGTTATGGCAAAAGTGCTAATTTGGTGAATGTGTGCATTGTCCGGTTAAAGTGAAATCATCCAAATCGAGTGGAAAATGTAAGTAAAATACTAGTAATTGACGAAAACTGCCACTTTTACCGGAAAATGTACACATTTACCTATGGATGGTGGTAAATGTGAGTATCCTAGCCAATTGTATCGTACGCGTACGCCATCTTTAACGTTTTTTCGGTTATATTGGAGACGTTTAAACCACTTGAAAACTTGTGCACATGATAAACACTCATTGACATATACTTATTTTAAGAAAAAATAAGTTTTAATAGCGGTTTTTTCAGGTTTCATAGGGAATATGACAATTCATTGCTCTATTAAAATACTTTCCGGAAAAACAAAAAACAGATCTTATACAAACGAAGGCCGTGGCCAAACTAATATTAATATAACTAAAGACACGGGAGGGGCAGCATAGGTCTGTCCACGAAATTTTTTTTTCAATTGAAAATGATAGATTTATGGGTATTATAAACCCATAAAAAGTTTAAAAACAAATAGTCAATTACTTTCTGCGTTATTCGTAATAGCAATTACCGAAACGCGTCAAGGCTAGAAAACGCTCCCGAGACCGAGGCTAGGCGGGGGACGTCACATACTAGACACTAGACTATGCGCCGGACTGGATGTCGTAAGTTTTGTCTTTTATGAGCTACGCCTCGCGTCGGGACGATTATTTGTGCCAATATTTATTGTAGGTGAATTCCTTTGTGTATATGTTAATTTCAAGAAATTAATATGGTGACAAGAAAGTGGTGTTTTGTGCCTGGATGCACAAATACATCAGTAAGGACGCCTACGAAAATATCTTTTTGCTATTTCATTTTTAGTATTAACATACCGCGAAAATGATTTTTCTGAAATGGGACATTTAATTTCAACAACCGAATCTTCTGTCGTCCCGTCGGGTGAAGCGCCTATAATTCCATACTCCTTTAAAATAATGAACCCAACATGCTTTACGTCTATGTTGAGCTTTTTGTTCGGTTCGTTAATCACAATTTTTTCTAAATTTAATCCCTTTTCATAGCTGGGGTGTCAATTTTTTTTTAAACGCCCATGATTTGTGCTACCAAACTACCATTCACTGTTTTGCAAGCAGCAGCTTCGTATAATTTTGAAGCGGTTAGACGACCATAACGAAGCTCAAACCACAGCGAGTCCTCACTTTGAGTATTGCTAAGTTTGCTGGAATTTTCAGTTTCCTCTTTGGTGAAAGTAGATTTACAAAAATTAATAAATTCCTCTGCCGTTTGGTTAAGACCACTTTTTATAAAATGTTCTAGTAAGTGATGAATGGACAACTTCTTGCTATCAGTTACTGGACTGTTATGTAAAAGTAATGGACATACATAATTTTTTTCTACTGCAGTCATTTCTAAAACTTCATTAAGAAAACCGTCGGTATTTGGAATGTTGAAACGAGTTTTTTTAAGGCTCTTCTAATATTTTCGGATTTAATTAGTTTAACTACAGACCCTATCTGCGATAAAACTGATTTTTTCCAGCAGCAAACTACTGTGGTAGGTGCTGGTTCTTCTGATCGACGGTGTAACCACATCAGGAAAACCATTGCATGCTTGCATCCCCCAGCGCCTGCAGCACAATCAAGGCATCTTACTTCTTCAACCATTTCCATCTCTTCATCAATGATGGCACTAATAGAGTAAGGCTTCATTCTGACCTTGTTCTCTGGACAAATTCTTGCTTTTACTAGACATCTGTTACCCTCGCGTTTAACTTGAACGTAACCTACAGTTGAATCTCCATAGCTTTCCCTCCCAGAGCTACAAGAAATATGTAGGAACTAAGTGTGTGAAAATATTACTTTAAGCGCAGTAAACATTACATATAAGGTGTTTTTACTAAAACTAAAAAATTTCAGCAATAGAATGTTCAGATAAAAACAACTACAAAAGCAATAACTAAGTAGTTACCTACTGTTAATATTAAAAAAAAGTAATGTTTTTATTTTGTGAATATCTCCGAAAATAAGCTTTAAATCCAAATGGAATATGTAACATCCAAATATATTCCTTGTTAAAGAAAAAAAGTAAAGACAATTCATTATTTAAAATTAGAATGGAACCTCAACATCCTATATCATCGCTTAAGAGACGAGTTAAAAAATCTTGAATGGGTATATCATGAAATTATCTAAACATTTTATTGCTAAAATTTTCGACGCTAGTTAAGAACACCCTATATACGTAAGTATATGACATAAGAAAACTTATGATTGACATTTGTCCAATATTAAGCACTTTACTTTATGTGTATACGTACACGTCGTCGATTCAGAAATTTTAATACTCATTTATTATATGTGTTTTATTATTCCGTGTTATCATAGTATACTTACAATAAATTACAAAACAAAAATTAATTAAATACATGATAAATAAAGCAACTACATATTATACGAACTTACCGACTAGCTTTCACACCCCTGGATTGTGGCTGGTTAAAATCAGTATTTGACGCGAGAAAATTTGATACCATAATCACGTCTACATTTGGCAAGTTATGTGAATCTCCTTTCTGGAAACCCTCCTCCATATTTGGCAACAATGTACTTACTATACGTAAACTACGAATAACGCAGACTTTGCTCTAACGAGAACGACCGGGAATAAACCTAACGCAGAAATCGCAGTATACACAGCATATGATCTAATTCGGCATCTGCCGGACTCTCTAGTATGTGACGTCGCACCAATGACACAGCGTTTATCCGATTCAAATAAAGCATGCAATTTCTACGGCCGCTGCTGTGCTTACGATTGAGTTTTTTTCGCGCAAAGCTCGATGATTGTTATTATTAGGTCGAAAGCTTCATTCCCCACTACTTTTAATGAATATTATTTTTTTGCGGACAGACCTATTGAAAGAGAAAGCTTCACGCTACACAGGTGTCGGTTGTACGACTTTGGCGCATGCCTAGTTCGTCTGTAGTAGCATCAGTCTCTTTATTTTATAGCCACACCTCGTAGTGTATAAATTATTATAATTATTATAAATTATATAGTATAAATAGTAGCTTATATACGGTATCACCACTGAGGCTTCCAAATGAGCACAATTAATCATATTGTATGACCCTAAAGCATCCAAATGGGTAGCTCTATTCATATTGTATTGCACTGGCGACCGATTTATCCAGTACATAATTAAAAACAAACTATAATAGACCAACAGAGTTTAATACCTGTAAATATATATAATAGGTATACATATTTGGTTTAGAAATTACAAGATTAAATAAGATGTTCAATGGAAGCTACTAACTGGTGATTGTATGATAACTTCCACAGAAATCCATAAAATAATTTAATCGTTAATTTAGGTGAAATAACAAGTTACTGATAAATACAACATGAAAATTATGTGGATATTATAATAAAATCATGCATTTGCTGGTAGAAATTCCGAACATCCACATAATTCAAACCCGTATTCGTATAAAATTGAAATACCTTCGTATTAATATGAAAATACGTCTGAGTGTAATATTTCTGGGAACCGTGGAAGAATTTTAGACACGGCCGTGCCATAATATATAAAATCCTATTCGAACAAAAATAGAATATTATACACACGGGTCCTATTACCTAAATCTACCTACAGCAGAACTGCCACTTCTCATTCGCCAAGCGCCGTTATAAAAGGGCAGACCTCACACTTTTTAGGGCTTGACATATTTAGAAGCATATAAGAATATAACATTTTATAATTTTGTACTGCACTCTACGCTTACTTACACTGAAAGAACTAGTTCAACCGTAATATCAATCAATTTAAATAATTATTTTTTACTGATTGTTCGACATTGTAAAAAAACTAGAAAACAATTTAATAAGAAACGTCTAGTTAAATGTGAGTTAAAGAAAAATAATCAGAGGGAGGTTATTTTCGATAAGAATTATTTGATAATAAAACAAAGTACAATATATAAAATTAATAATAGTTAGAAATATAAATGTTAACACCCATACTTTATACAAAAAACCCGACTCCAAACCAAGTGTAGCCACGTGACCCCTATATTATTGAGCTAAGTAGGAATATTAATTATTTAACATTATACTAGATTCAACAGTTTCAATTTAGTAAAAGATAATGTTCTCGTTGAAATAAAGCAGAAGAAATTTGGTTATACATATATATCACTAAAGGGAGATTTGACAAACCAATTAGGTAAATATATCTGATCTAATTTCGAGCTATTTAATGGATGGAATAGATCTGTTCTTCTACCAAACATGTACCTATATTTGGAATTCGATATCACCTATATATGGAGTTCAGTCAATGGATTTTTGTTGTGACAGTTTCTGTTTAGAGCTGCCTTAAGAAATAAATTGGTTCCACCAACAGTCCATTCCTATCTTCAGAAAACGTACTAGAAAATCAAATTTGATTTTTGTTAGAACGCATTGAAATACCCATGATGGATACAATTCAAGAACACAACGAGAAAATATATAAATAAGAAAAGACTGTATCTACATAGAGATCATAGTAAGACAGAAAATACTTTATTATATTATCTATACAGATCATAACATGTGCAGTACGTATTTTATCAAAATACAGTTATCAAAATACATAACTGATACACATCATAGCATATCAACATATAGATATCAGATAAACATTAATAAATGTGTATGTTCCTAGTAGTATTGCAGGTAAATACTCAACTTTTAATACAAAATTTAAAAAAGCATATATTTTATATATAACCATCAATATCATATCAATAATATACAAGATATTTCATAGTATGTAAACTAAACTGCAAGGGGTGATTGAGAACCCCAAAAATAGAAAAGTATCCTTTTCTATATAGGTATACGTCCAAAATTCTTTTGTTAATGTTTTATATGAAACACATTTATTTTATATATGTCTTCTTGATACTATCGATTTTCTGTACAAATGTGCTTCCATATACTACTTTATCATATATTATATTTTTCTTATCTATTTATTAGAGTCTTTATAACGTTATAGAAATTTATCACAACTATTAACATTCGTCTATGTTCCGCTCCTCCTGGATGAGCAGTTTATGGTGATTGTTCTCCGAATGCTAACCAAGACCTAAACATCCAGTATTTGTAAATATCGTGGATTATTTCTTAGTAACGACATTCTAGGCAGCATAGTCGCATCTCTGTTCAGTTATGCTTCCTGTAAAAAGTATCCGGTATCGAGTCCCCATTTCCGCATATTGAAGTATTATAACATAAAATATAGAGTACAGTTTTACTAGAAATTTCCAGCTGAAAAGCAGCTTCTAGTGTCTTCATCGTCCTAGAATGGCTTTCATCATTGTTACTAAGTGAGTTTCACAACTCTTATCAATACACATGTTATCATTTTAAAATAATATAGTTTTTTAATGCGAAAGACTTCCATTAGCATCTATATCAGCGTAGATTATTAACTTGTGAATGCTTAAAAGGCGGGTCATCTTCATACATCTGGCTTTTTTGTTTAGATAACCTATTAAACTAAATTGCCTTCAGCATTGGATCTGAGTAAACAATTATAACATCGTGTTCAAACTTAAATTGCAAATACACTCTCAAAGACTGGTGTAATTTTATAATTTTTTTATGTAGATATTAAAGGAAAAGAAAACTTTAACAACTTACATAATTATAGGGAATTGTGATTTATTATGAGAAAAAATCTACAAAAGATTACTTCAGACTTTCAACTAAATCTGGCGATTTACAGAAAACCTATACCGTGAAAATATAAAGAATAAGTCGACGAGTATCAGTAGCTTGAATTATAAGTTTTCATTTTAAAAATTGTCCCTGGATAAAGTATTTAAAAAAATGCTCACATTAAAACGGAACCTTTGTGGCAGTTTACTGATCATTACCTACTTAGCGCTCTATTAGACATTTCTCATTCTTCCTGTTTGAAGTTCGTAAGTCACAATCCTTTCCTTTTTCAACTTCCTTTTGTAAAATTTCATGTTAACGTTCTTTCTTTATAATTTTGTAATCCTCTTTTGTGCGTTCGCTCAACTGCAGTTAGACTGTAAATAATTTAATTTAGCGAGTCGTGTAATTATTTTCACGTTGGATCGATTCTATTACAAAGAAATAACCTTCAGAAACAGGGAAAAGGTCTGACGACCGCAGAAATGTCTGGGTGGCATAATGATATAATGAAATTTATGTTTCCCGTAAAAGACCTATCAGTAATGGTTCGTAGAGGTTCGGAGAGGAATTTCCATTGGGCACAGTACGAATCCAAATACATGCGGGCCAAGGGCGGCTGGTGTATAGGTGCTGCAGAGCTGCAGAACTGCCAAAAAAACTAGATATTTGTATATTTTCGCGACATAATAATTACTAAAATTTATTAATAAAATAATTTGGTTAGTTGGTGCATCTAACCAAATTATTGCGTTAAAGTCGCATTCTGCCCGCCGTCCTCTATTGAGTAGTAGATCAGATGAATTATCTGGGTCTCTACGCGAGCCCGTCGCGGTACATTGAACTGGGCCACACGAGGTAGTTCTCAGCACGGTTCGGCACACCCGTCCATTCCCTCAACTCCCGCGACAATCCACACTTGGCGCTTGTAAATGCGCGAATTTACACGGTCAGTGAGCTGTATTTTTCCAGCTAAGGCAACATCAGTGAATGTTTACTCCTTCCTACTCCTCGGGCGGGCGTAAATCGTACCTATTTCGTATTTCGTGTTAATTTGAGATTTTATAAACTGTTTTGTGAACTTGTGTAGTGATTTATTGTACTAATTATTAATATTTATACTGTGATAGTGACAATGGATTTAGTTTACAATTTAGTTCATGTGAAGCGATTTTTTAAATACTCTTATGAAGAAAAAATTGATTTAAAAAACAATGGTAGGCCATTGCCCGATATTGTTATTGAGACTGCAGGTGTTAGCTGCGGAAAAGCATATAAACGTCAATTTAATAGAGACATTTATTCGAAGAACAATTGTGTTTGTGGGTGCAATAAAAAAATGTGTTATTTTGTTTTCCTTGTTTACCTTTTGGCGGTGATAAAGCATGAACGGAGGTAGGGGTGACAGATTTGGTGCACTTAACTGAAAAAATAAAAAAGCACGACAACTCCAAAAGCCATCTACATAATACAATGGAATTAACTTTATTAGGAACAACTAATATTAAAGCGCAGCTAGATTCAGCTTATTGGATAAATGTGCAAAAGCATAATGATAATGTGAAAAAAAAGGAGATACGTTTTGTCAAAAATTATAAACTGCATAAAGTTTTGTGGGGCCTTTGAACTGGCGCTGCGAGGACATGACGAAGCTGAAACCTCTCAAAACCCGGGGATATTTCGTGGTTTGATAAATTTTTCTGCTGAGCTTGATGTAACTTTAAGCGAGCATCTACAAAATGCTTCAGTATTTAAGGGAACCTCTAAAGAAATACAAAATGATCTTTTAGACTGTATATTAAAAGTATGTCATGAAAGAATAATTAAAGAAATTAACAAACCTTCATTTTTGGCAGTTATGGCGGACGAAACAACTGATGTATCTGCAAAAACTCAGTCAGTGTAGTTTTAAGATATATTCTCGATGGTGAACCGATTGAATGTTTTTGGACATACGTGAAACCTACAAAATGTGACGCTGAAACTCTTTCGGAAAATATTTTAAGTGTTATAGACCCTCTAGTAGAAAATTCACCTTACAAGCTTTTTCTCTTAACCAAAGAATATGACGGCAAACATGAATGTTCTTCAAAAAGGTATTAAATTCCAAAAATTTTTCTTGTGAAAGTCTATATTTTTGTATAAACGGATTTTACATAAAAATTCTGAAGTATAAGGAAAACGCGTGACCTTGAAAATTTTCAAAATTTGCGCCTGCAGCGCAACTTTTTTGCGGTCCCTACGGCGCCAGTAGTTTGGATACGTTTGAAATTTGCACGCGGGCGGCCAATACCCTAGGATCGGCCCTGTGCAGAACACCCGTTTCATTTCATCATGAGCCGCCACTGATTCGGGCGCAATACATCTGAGAGATCCCATAATCGAATCTTACACCATTTAGATTTTAATGAGGTGGAGAGTTAATTAAACGCTTATTTTAATGAATACGATACAGTAATAAATATTTCACACTAGTTTTTAGTAGCAATAATTAAATTTATATAAAGGAACTCGTTTAATATTTTAAAACAATAAATTTGAAATATTTTTACAGGACAAATAGATATTGCTAAATTTTTTTTGTTTTAAGGACAAGACACAAACATAAATTAGTATTTAAGAATATTTTGAATACAGAAAAGAAACCACCTATTTTTTCATGTAAAAGTCATAAAGTTATATAAATAAATAAATTTGGACGTGAATACAAAGAAAAGTTATAAGTAACTGCCTATTTTAAGTGTAAATAATTATAAATCTTCTTCATCATTTTAGCATGTTCCAAACAAAAAGAAACATCACATTTCTGATAACGATATTTAGTATAAACCAATAATTTAACACCCAAATGTTTTAGTTTTTAATAATAATACCATAAAAAGACAGAATAAGTAAGTTCAGAGATCCCAAAAACTCTTATTAAATGAAATAATAAAAGATATCTAACAAAATATAAAAGTGACATAATCAGGCGCAATGCATCTGACAGATCCGGGCGGTACAAGGCCAGGAAATGCACAAAAAATCAACACCATATCGAGAGTGACTTGGAGCTAGGAAGCTATGAGGGTGTTTGAATTAATATTCGTAATACACACAAAAGGACAAAGAAAAAAGTGACTGCCTAATCTCACAGATTGGTTGCGCCCAACTAGGGTTAAGAAGCTGAATAAAAGGTACAGGATATTTAACAAGAACTTCAATCCAGTGTTAGTCCTTATTTTAATGTATGTTAACCCTTAACTTGGCAAGCAAAAATTTTTTGAATTTTGTTAAAAAAAATGTTATCCATAACATAAGTACCATTAAGTTAAACTCGGAAAAAATGTTTAAAAAAATTTAGTTTTTTTGTTTTGGAGATACATTATGTTTTCTACAGTACACATTACCATTTTCATAGAATGTTTATTAATAATTAATAATGTATCTCAAAACACACATTGCCAGATTTTATTAACATTAAAATTTAATGTTTATAAAAGAAAATCATTATTTTCTAAAAGATTTTAATAGATACTTCTATAAGCTAATATTCAGTTTTAGTTAAAAAAATCTAAATTTGGTAAGTATTGTTATACACTAAGTAAACACTAAAATAATAAACAAATACAAATATTGATCTATGTAGCTAAAGTAAAATATAGAAATATTATTTTTTTCCCTTTTCTCCCTAATAAGGAACTATCATTTCGTCAATACTAAATTTGGTTTCATGCTCAATTTTCAAACAGTTTTCTCGTACTTTTTGTACCAAAGGTCGGACTTTATAGTATATATCTCCGTCGTCAAGTAAATTGTTGTTAAAATGAATATATATTCTAATTTGCTGGAATTTTTTCAGAGGCATAATATTTGCTATAGGGTCATACCGAAATGTGCGAGACCAATAATAATCTGTGTAGGCAGGCATATTTACAATGCCCATGACAATATTCATTGCTACAAGATCCTTTATATCTTCTTTGGAAATATTTATTGACTTTCCCGTTACTTGAATAGAATATATATTTGTCTCAGAGACAATCATATCAAATATGTCCTCTGAGAAAAACAATGAGAAATATTCATATGGTGTTGTCAAGTTTAGCTTAGATAACTTTTTGTCATTTATAGTAGTGCAATATTCAAATGATTTTCGCTCCCATTTGAAGCTGAGGAGTTGCTTAGTTTGCCTGATGCCTCTTTTTTTTGTCACAACCTTCGAACTTTTGGATCGTGTAAAATTGGTTGACGTAACAGTAACTGGAGTTTTTGGAGAATTTTGTAATAAATTACTTGACGAGGCTATTCTTGATGAAGAATTTGATGATTCGGAGAGCATTTGGCCTACTGATGATTACGGCTTAGGCACAACCGAGGACACAACAGTTTCCAAATCACCAGAAAACATGTCCAATTTATCCCCAGAAGTATGTTCGCCTATATTTTCTGCTTCGCTGTCGGAGAAGATACTTAAATTTTCCATTGATGACTTCAATGATGGGACAGAGGACGAATCATTGTTCCCAATTCGAGGGCGATGAGTAGGCATTTCATCTTCTGATGATGAGCTATCATCATTGTCGGAGGCTATATATTTTTTTGGAACCAAGCATAATATTTTTCTTCCTCTGTGACCTTGAGCAGTCGAAAATCCCTAGAAAATAAAATAGGATGAATAAACAAACTAACATAGTAGTGTATCTTAAAAGATACATCAACTCCGTAATCACATTTATAGGTGAACAAGGCAATGTATCCTGTAAGATACAGAATGTAAAAATCCTTATTTGTACTGAACCCGGCGGTGTATCTTGAGAGATACACCATTCTTTTTTAGAACTTATTATGGTAAAAAATAAAGTAAATAGTAAAAATACTGTTTCTTTAATGTTCTTAGTGATTGCTACTTACAGTTTATAAAATTATTTTATATTTATGCCAAAAACTAACCTGCTTGTTGAAGCACCTGTCACCTCTTGACGCCATTACACACATAACTGCCACCTAGTGTACCTTAGCAGTAGCTCCGGGGTAAAAACGAATTGGTAACACATAAATATTGAATAGAACATACGATTTAAATAGTTAGATGTCTCTACTAATACTAGAACTTTTTTAAATTTAATGTGTCTGGAGATACAATGTCAAGTAAAGGGTTTTAGAAACTGTAAAAGGAAATATGAAATCATGCCTCGTCAGAGAAGAAGTTATTAAGTTTACTATGCATATTTTTAAATCATTACAAAACCATTGGCCATGATTATTCTCATATTTATCGTACCCAAGATTTTTTATATTATGTGCGGTTTCTGTCAGAGATATTTCAAAACCTTATGAGCTTTGAAATTCACATGCGCAGAAACATAATTACGGCCGGTGCCTGTTTTCACAATAGACTTACATAGAAGAATAGTGGGGATAGCCCCACCGTTCGCGCATTTCGCGGTTCATGAGGTATTGAAACATCTCTGCTTTACTATTTTCACTTTACTTACCAAAAGAGCTACGCATAAAGAGAATCATCCATTTTGATCCCAATTTTATATCTTTATAACCTGTATAAATCCTAGGACTACAACATTAAAACTTCCCTTCTTACCATATACGTTATTCCTTTCCTCCCTTTTAGTGCTAAGCGGCCGCGCAAAAGAGAAAAGTATGTCGCAGCTAAGGACATACTTAAATATACAAATTGTGAGTTATGCAGATCCCCCGAGAGTTTAGCCCACTTTTTGTCCCGGCATTTATTGTTATATCTCTGGCTCGCAAGCCTGATATGAATGACTTGTGACACCTCGACGTGAAATATTTACGAGTGGAAAAATGAAATCTCGGGATTTACCGGCACCGTGAATGACAAAATATATTAAAGCTCTTTTCCGTGATGGAAGTTTTCGTGTCCCACTTACGACGTAATAAAACAACATCGACATTTCAAATTCTGGTCTTGGCGTTAAGTTCTTGTATTCCCGGTCGGAATTTATTCCGCTTTTAGAAGCTGATTGCACATCACAACAGAGGGCGGTAGGTCTACCTATATTATTACGTTGCGGAATTTTGCCCCACTTGAACATGCCACGAAAGTATCATGTCGCAACATTCCTGTTATTATTGAAAAGTAAATCCGAAAGACTTACACACGATATAGTGGTCGCCGATCTATTGCCTATATTGCTTCTTTATAAACGAAATGATTCACCTCATTGAAAATAACGTTTTGAATATTTAATGCAAGGAAGTATTTTCTAGGAAACATTGGCATGGTTACAGATAAATCACATTGAATTAACGACACCACGAATTAACTGATATTTAATGATGAAACTCACTATACATATTGACCACCTTACAAAACTATAAACAAACACTGATATGCAAATTAGGAAGGCAGAAACACTTAGATTTCCTTATTATAATTTGTTTTAATCAACACTTGTCATAGAGAGAATTGTCACAAGTCATTTCAGGGTTATTTGTGGTTAATTTTGGTTGATTTTCTACAAGTATCAGTAACATATAACTCGGAAATCGAGAAAGGAACCACCAAGCCGCCAAGCGGTTATCAAAGTAGTTCCCGAATAGCAAAGCTGTTCTGGCGGTTCCTTTCTCGATTTCCGAGTTATATGTTACTGACAGAGATCGTATCGATAAAGATGTATACGCCATAAAGTTCATTCGGCATTTGTCCTGAATCAGCGTACCGTGTACGGCACTGATGAGAACTAACAAGTTCGAAACAGCTGTATGTCGTTAGGTTCCGATCCGGGACAAATGTCGAATCCTACCTGTGGCGGGTTTTATTTTTTTAAATTCTACAAGTATGCCAAAGTATTAAGAAGTAACAATTTTACTCAAATTAATGAGTTCGAAACAAATTATTGGAAACTGGTCATAGTGCAAATAGAGGTACATAACAACTATCATGAGATATTATCACATGTTTTTAAAAAAGACAGAACATGAAAGATTAGAGATATTAGCTGTAACAATGGGTCAAGATCATCGTCTCAAATTATTAGCTATAATAGATCGATCTACGTCTACCCGAACTCTTTCGAGTCAATAGTTTAACCAATTATAAACCATAACAGTGCGAATAGTTATAACATTCGCAATACAACGCAATTAGCTGACATTATGAGAGAGCAGTATAACAGTAACTCTAATTTGTTCAGTAGGTACTGTTTGATGTTGAATGCTATCCCCCAGAATCTAAGTTACTCTACATGAGACTAGAACAACCAGTGGGCTGGATATTACGCGATTTATTCTATATATATATATATGACACTTCAGTTAAAATAACTTTAAACTCGAACATTGTAGGCGTTATATAGTTTTTTTACTGTCCATTAGAACCACGTAGTTTTATTCCATTAAAATAACTTTTGAAATATATTGCATGGTATATTGTCAATAAGTCAAATGGCTTTAAAGTTATTAGAACAACGAAGTAGTATATAGCAGTAACCACAAGTATTAGGTTGTTTAAAGTCAGAAAAATTTGTTTCAACAACATGACAAAGCTCAGTACATAGGTTTCTACATATTACTTTTCCGCACTAAACTATACTAGCGCAAAAGTAATGTAATCGTGTAAAGGAAAATGGAAAAAAAAATTTTGTCGTTTATTTTTCGTCTTTCAGCCTAGAAACCACAAAAAAGTGGTTTATAAGAAATTGTGTCTGTGTGTGTGTCGTTGTCGTCGGCATTAAAATTTCTTTCTAGCACGATAACTTAACTAAATCGTGTCGGATCGATCGGGCTTTGCCTGACTCTGATTGGGGACATCTCTGAAATGATACCTGTTGATTTTGAGGTGGATAGGACACACCCCACCCTGTCAATGGGTCATGAAAAAGCATGAGGGTGGACTATTTGAGATGTTTTTTGTTAGCACGATAACTCAACTAAATTATGTCGGATCGATCGGGTTTTGACTGATTCTGATCGCAGACGTCTCTCAAGCGACACTTATTGATATTAGGGTAGATAGAACACACTCCACCTTATCCATGGGTCATGAGGAAGTACGAGGGTGGACTATTTAAGAAATTTTTTTTGTTAGCACGATAATTCAACTAAATCGTATCGGATCATTCGGGCTTTGGCTGATTCTGATCGAGAACGTCTCCCGGACGACACGTATTGATTTTGAGGTGGATAGAATATACTCCACCCTGTCCATGGGTCATGAGAAAGCACGATGGTATACTATTTGAAAAAAGTAAAACTGTCGCATAAAACACATATTCTGCATTTATGCATTGGTTTATTTTTTCTCGGCCACTCAATTTCGAGATATAGATGTTCTACGTGCGGAAAAGTCCGTTTTAAAACTGTTTACTTTATCATTTATTAATAAGGTTTGTGAGGTTCTTCGCGAAAATACTCTTTTATTTGTACTTAAGTAAGTTATTTACATCTATATACTCTAATGAGGATTATATTAGATAAGGCCTCACAGAAAATGCAGTATCAAAACAATAAGGCACCATTGTAAATATAATATCAGGCACCATATAAATAAAATATTTATATGATCGTAAAGAAAAGAGGAAGCGCTTAAGTTGTATCCACATTGTTGTGTAGTAGAGTTACTTAGTGGAAGTTCTATCGTATTCATATTAGAATACCGTTTTTTTCAATTGTAGATATATAATCTAATTTTTTGCCCTCTAATTAATATTAATTAATTATGCTACTTAATACCAAGGCAATCCTGTTAGATACTTACTATTATTGCTGTTTATGAAAATATTATCTTAATATGCCGAGTGAGATTGTAGTTAAAGTATTGTAAATAACCTTGATATATTTATTAATTTTTATTTATTTATTTTTGAATACTAGTTTATCTTACTGTCTTTTTGTTAAATTTTATGTTATTAAAAATTACAGCCTCTGTATAGGTTACTGGTATCTTAAATTGCTTTATTAAATCTGCATATAACATCTCTTAAGTTATCAGACGACCAACTCTGGATGTAAACTAGTGAACATTTCTGGCTTAATAACCACAGACTCATCAATCACCAAGAGTTAGCTCTTGACCTTAATATACTCTAATAAAGAAAATATTAAGGAAATAGACTTTTCCAAAGAAAAGTATGAGTACAAAATTTGTACTGTGAATGATGAAGTTCAAAGGATGTCTCTTTGATAAACTACACTACTTAATTTGATGATATGCATCTTGGATGTGTCGGAACTATGTATTGGAAGTATTAAACCGAGCTCAATACTTCTCAGTTTTATTTTTATAACATGTGAAAAATAAAGTAGAATATCCTGACATCGTTAGTTAAAGCACTAAGAATGTCAGGATATTCTAGTATTTCAGTTATTCAAAGTCATCGATTTTCACTAATCTATTTGGCCAATCTTCAGAATAATTTATGTTTCACAGCTGGTGCATAAATATTAGTTGTCTATAGATGCCTCATATTGTACATTAAATCTAATAAATTACACAGACCAACAAAGATTTTGTCATCTGCCCTTTTCTGACTTTTTGCTTAGTAACATACCATGAACTAAAAAAACACTGCTTTTTTGTTTCCATCATGTATTTGTAAATGAACATTGTACAAAAACTTGTAGTTTTTAAAACCGGAGTTCTATAAAATTAAATTTTGACTCGATCCTTGCGACGCCTCTGTGTTTAATCGGTTTGTAATGTACACACAAGTGTGAGAGATTTACCGAAATAGAGTTGGCGGGTGGGGATAATCTGGTTTTATACTATTCGGATATTTATATAGTCGCTGTAATACATTTTTAATGTGTGTACGTTTACTAGTGATATCGCGTCGTATGTTTTTATTTTGTTTTAAAAATGCCTAGAAGATGTAAAGAAGGATACACCAAATATATTTTGTCACTAATTTAACACCTGGTTAAAAAAACGTTATTTATTCAAATCCTCAAAAAATTATTTTGCCGCCACTTCATACTAAATTAGAATTAATGAAACATGAGGATTAAAAATGGGAATTATTTTAAGTACCTACTTATGTTGCAAATCGCCAGCTCTTTCTGAAGCAAAATGAAGAAAGACACAAATAAGAAAACTAATGCAGGACCAAGAGTTTGAAGAAACAATAACAGAAATTGAAAAAGCATCTTGGTTATGCTTTAAAAACGTATTTTTTGTAGGAAGTTATAAACATCCGCGGCATGAGAAAATTGCTAACAAAATGCTGGATAAGTTGGTATATACCTATTGGTTGGATAAGTTGGCTGGATAAGCAACTTAGTTGTAATATGATTATAGAAATTAATTTTCTGTGTGCTCATCTGGAATACTTTGCAGTGAATCTTGGTGCTGTTAGTGAGTAGCAAGGTAAAAGGTTCCATCAAGACGTAAAGGAGATGGAACGGGAGTACCAGGGTCAATGGGATGTGGCGATGATGGATATTATTGATGGATGCTGAGAATAGAACATCCAATGAATGATTACACAAGAAAAATTACAAAACGAAGTACAGTGTTTCATCTATTTTTGCCAAATAAAAAACTCGACAGATCGAGCTGCCGAATACATACAAGACCGCATTTATGCATTTTCATGTGGGCAGAATAAGAGGAACAATAAATTTTAAATCAAAATAATATTTTATACCTTGTCTATGATTTATTAGATATGTGCTCAGTTTAGTAAACAATTATTTTTAAATAAAAATGATTGTTGTCCAGCAGGGACCACGGGGAGGTATGAACATATTCCTTGCTAGGAAGGAGAGGGTCGGGTGTGGCTTCGTGTAAGCATAAGCACAAGTATAAAATTTAACAAAAAATATATTTTTTAATATAGGAAAATAAAGTAATATTAGTAAAATAAAATAGCATTTCTATATCTTGCTTATGTGGGGTAAAAGGATCGATGGGATTATAAAGTAAAATATTTCTTTTACGAATAAAAAATATACAAAATTATAACACATTTGCATAACTTATAACTTAAAATAAACTTCTTTCTTATGAAGTAAAAATAAATAATTGAAATTATTAAGAAATATATCAAAACACAAATATAATTATTATTGGCACTAAAACATGCGAATGCATTATAGATTCGTTAAAAAACCAATCATTTATTTATGTATTCGTCGCCAAATTGTCACTAAGGTCAGTATCACTACTTTCTTCGCCCACATTTATGATAAACCGGTCTTGATTAGGGTTTATGGCTCTTCCGAGTTCAATATTCATCTTCAATTTTTTTACATGCTCTATATATTTCTTCCAGTTATCTGGTGATACTTTCTCTACCTCCGATTTTATAACATCTATAACTTTTTTATAAAATTTAGGTAACTTATTGTTTCTTCGAATTCCTTGCTTTAATTCACTCCATATTAATTCAGTCGGGTTAAATATGCAAAAATACGGAGGTAATCTCATATTAGTGTGTCCATGAGCTTTAGTTATCTCATCGATAACATATTTGTTAGAAAAAATATTCTTTTTTACTATTTCCAAAAGTTGAGACTTCGTAAACTTTTTCTTAAATGCTAAAGTATGATTTTTTTTATATTGTTGACTTTCTCCTTTCTTAGTGCTTGTATTTGGAATCTTCTCTAAAAAATTGAGTGGTATGGGGCGTTGTCTAAGACAACAACGCTATTCTTTTCAATATTCGGAAGTAAGGTATCGCTGAACCATTCCTCAAAAATGTCAGCATTCATATTTCGATGATAGTCTACTCTTGAATCCTCCAGTTCCATTCCACTAAGATTGAGGCAATTAGCAACCAATCCATTTTCAGAACCATAATGTAGAATTAATAATCTTTTTCCTCTACTTGGAGGCATATCTATTTTACATCTATCTGAACTATCCGTCCAGCCTCTTTTGACTGTATCGTGTGTGTCGTACCAAGTTTAATCCAAGAAATACATCGGCCTTTGTTCTTCTCTAAATATTTTTATGCTTTTCAAGTATTCCATACGCCAAAAAACAATTCTACGACTTTCCATTACCGTCGCCCTTTTATTGATAATTTTAAATCTACATCCTACCTTTATAAGCCATCGCCAATGCGTTATTTTACTAATATGCAATATACCATTTTCCTTAAATTCCATATGTAATGAATCGACAGTTGAAATTTTTTTTTATATTTGTCATAAATTGAGACTCGTAGTAGTTTTACTTGTGGTGGATCAATTTTCTTTGGTATTCCTGCGTCTTCTCGTACTTTTATTTCGCTAGCTCCCTTTTGAAGTATTTTATAAATCGTTCATATCGATATTTCTGTCAAATATGATGTTTTCTCTACAGCTCCTTTCTCTCCCTCGCTGGTTACTATATTTTTGTAGAAAGTAGATATGAAGTCAACGTAGGTGACTCACTTATAATCACTTATCAAATCCAAATCAACTTTCAAAATGTCAAAGTTTGTAGGCTTGTATTATTGATCAGTGACTACGGTTTTCAGACATTATATCAGACAATGTAATGATACATCCATTGAATACATATTATGTTTCTATGATGACACATTTCCTCATAATGAACTGATTAATGCTGTCGTTTTTCCTAAATAATGAAACCGTATCAAAAATCTGCCCCATAAAATATACCAATTTTTCAGTTGAAAACCGAACTCCTTTGTGAGCTTTGCCGTGGCATAATTTTAATCATAACGATAGAGGCTGCGTGGGTACACAGCCTCTATCGTTAATGTGTCGAAGCCGGGGGATGTAAACACAAGATTTCACGTGCAAGGTATGACCAATTTGTGTGATGATAAACCTTCCTCCCTCATCAAAAGCCAGGGCCGCTTTATACGTTTCAACCCGTGTCACTTTACCCTTTATGCAATAGATCCCCTTTTAGATAAATTACGCCATAGTCCGAGTGCTCATAAATTACATGAATCCCATGAATCATGCCGCTTGTACGCTTATAATAATAATGGACCTATAAAAACCTGACCCGGCTTGACATTTATTTGACTTAGAACTCATTTAATTTTTTTCCTCGGCAGGAAATCAGTGAATTAGTATCTCAAATACCCACGAACAGCGATTTACTAACGAAGCAGAATACTCTGACATTTTTTTATGACGATCCATCGTATTATATCTAGACAGAGATTGATCAGAGTTCATGTACAGGACGAGCAAATTTCTATGGTTTTATTTATAGTGACAGATTGACTACGCGTGAAGTGGGATTAAAATAAAAATGTATTGAGAAATTGACGAGGTGGGAGAAAAACATTCGGAAGGTGGTCCGAGATGCCGATATGCGTCGTATGTTTTCGTGTATCATCGCCTCCAGCGTAACTCTCAAGTTCTTAAAACGTAGATACCTAACTCTGTTCCCTTCACCATATTTCATACTACATACAGGGTGTCCACAAATTTCAGCGACAACACTTGACTGTACATTCATGACAATAAATAAATACGATTTACGGGAAAAAAGTATAATAAAAAGTGTCTTGTTTCCAAGTTATAGGCGTTCAAAGTTGTCCAAAAAAAAAGAATTTTGTTAATTAATAACCATAACTCCTTTACCGATTGGTTTGAAATTTGGAACAATCATTTGGATCATTAGGGCTTACTATTTCCCAAAATATTAGTCAAACTCAAAATACGACTACGGTAAAAGTTCAGATCACTAGAGGAGGGAGGTATGTCGAGAAAACTATCACCCAGTATATCGATGTGATGAACAGTCAAGCGTTGTCGGTGAAATTTGCCGAACACCCTAATAAAGTGGTATTATAGGGATGATAATTCTGCACGGAACTGTATATTTCGAAAATCGGTCCACAATTTGTGTTAATGAAATTAGTAGAATTATAAGAAGGGTCTCTATAATAATTTTATTTTACTTCTATGTCGAATATAGTAGATGTGTTCGTTCCCATCTGCATGTTAGTAACATCTGTGACGTAAAATAGCCTTAGTATTTTGTACCAGGATATGGAAATGCTAAAAGACAAGAAAAAGATAAAAAAATAAACAGTTTTAAAACCTTAAAACGGACTTTTCCACACGTAGAATATTTCTATCTCGAAATTGAGTAGCCGAGGAAAAATAAATTAACACATAAATGCAGAATATGTGTTTTATGCGATAGTTTTACTTTTCCAATTTTTCTCAAATAGTCCACCGTTGTGCTTTCTCATGACCTATGGACAGGGTGGGGTATGTCCTATCTACCACAAAATCAATAGATGTTATCTGGGATGTCCCCGATCAGAATCAGTTAAAACCCAATCGATCAGACACGATTTAGTTGAGTTATCGTGGTAACAAAATATTTTATTAATGCCGGCGACAACGACAACAACGACAACGACAACGACAACGACTATGGTAATGACGACAACGACACACACACACACACACACACACACACACACACACACACACACACACACACACACACACACACACACACACACACGCGCGCGCACACACACACACACACACACACACGCCCACACACACACACACACACACACACACACACACACACACACACACACACACACAAAATGGCTTAAAAACCATTTTTTTTGTTTTTAGGCAGAAAAACGAAAAATAAACGCTAAAAGAATTACGTATTACATTACCTTTCCGCGTATAGTTGAGTGCGGAAAAGTAATAAGATATTTCATTTATTTACATGATTTAAAGCACTAGTACTTTGTTCCATATAAGATTCACAGATCTTTAATTGATACCTAAACTATATCAATTTGAGATTACACCAACATCGATAATCTGATCTAGGTTTTCTCGACAATTTCATTTTAATCAAAAATTTTACCCATGGCAAACAGATTCCAGATCTGTTTGCCATGGGTAAAATTCAAGGTAAATAGAAATAGATAATATATTTGGATTAAAATTTTAATATGGAATAACTCGAGGATCTACAATGGAACTATTATTATTAATTTCATAGAGGGGAATAATGCAAGAACGCTCTTATTATGCACTAATATTGGACTCCTCATTTTGATGTAGATATCCAGTGATTTTTTATGATACTTTTCCTGGCAAATAGATAGGGCGGCAAGGATTAAGTGAATTTCCACTACGTTGGAAACAGATCTGTCATTTTTGTAAAGAATTTAAACGTGGTTTAAGGCTTAAAAGAAATCGTTTTTAATTAAATACGTAACATTCACATTTTTTATAATCTTCCCGATATTTACTAACAACAATCGCATTACTTTATGGACTTAAAGTTAAAATGAACATTTATACTACATAAAACTGAACATTGCTAATTACTCCTACATTTGTTTAGTGAAAATTCACGCCAAATATCTCAACTGTATTCAAATGAATCCAATTCGAACGAGAATTATTCTGCGAAAGCGAAACAAATCCAATATTCGAAACGGAATTAGGATCGAGATTCTAATTCGCCGAAACGGCAAAAGATAAAACCTCCGCCCCGGGGTATTATTTAAAGCAGTCGGATTGTTTAAAAAATAAACAAACTCTGTTAACTACGTATTCAAAGTATCTACAACGGGAAAAGTCGATTGTCAGGACGTACGGGTGAATGACAACAGAGCGGACTTAATAAATGCTGGAAGGTCTACTAAGGGACAATCTCATTTTCGAGACACTGAAACATGACGTGCTCTTCTCGCCTCTAGTTGCGAGTTATGTGTATGAAATTAGAATGAAGTATCGTCTACCATGAGAATAGTAGACGTAGAACAGTGCACATCCCGAGAGAGTTGGTGGAAGTTCACTGACATACAAAAACTTATCACCTTTAAAAAGAAAATGCGACGAAAGCACCAGAAACCTAATAGATTAATTGATAAACACAAAATGGTCGACTTATGAAACAACATAAAACATAAACTTGATGATTATAGGAACAAACAGGGGGAAAACAAAATTACTAAATTAAAACCACAAGACAGTACTCTCTGGAAAATTACGAGACTATTACGGAAACAATATACGCCGGTAGTGACTTCAATAGACAACGAGTAAACAATAACCGAGGATGAACAAAAGGCAGAAATAATAAACAGTAACATACAAAGAATATGCACCGCCTCACCAAATGATATAGACGAACAACGAGCAATAACTAGACAAGCACGAAACATGCAGGACGTTTACTTAATACCAAACAGGACTTACAAAACCGGAATAAACCAGGAAGATCATTAAATTCCTCCATAGGAATAAAGCTGCCGGCCCGGACACTATAGCTAATATTGTTATTAAAAATCTCCCAAATAAAACCATCGTAATCTTAACGTATATAATAAATACCATAATTAAACTCCAATACTTCCCAAAGAGCGCTTACTTCCAAAAGCGCTGATAATGCCAATTCATAAGCCCGGGAAAAATCTCACAGATCAGTCAAGTTATTACTGACATACCTACTTGAATATACTACCACCTTATCTGAGAACGTGGAACATTAAAATCAACTCTAACCAAAACAGAGCAAGAAACTGTGACTAGAAAATTCCGAGATATAAAAATCATCAGTAAATTAAACATAGGCAGCAATGAAATAAACAAAACTAGGGCAGAAAAGTACCTAGAAGTAACTATAGATAGACAACTTGAGTCAAAAAACACATATCTAACGCAATCCTACAGTTTTATGTTACCTTAAACAAATTATACCCGTTGATTAACAGCAGAAGCAAAATGTCGATAAAAAACAAACTTTTACTATACAAAACCGTAATCCATCCCATTTTAATGTAAATCCGATATGGCATAATGTCTCCAAAGCGCAACTACAAACAACGCAAAAAAACACTCAGATATTAACCAACTCGGGTAGGTACATTAACATACAGCCAGCGGTTACATGGCATAGCACAAGTATAGTTTATTTCATCGCTATTTGCCAAATAAAAAATCTCAAAACATACCGTGGCTTGTTTCTATAGCTAGGCTCAAGTAGACTGTTGCAATTATCGGCAAGATAAGAAATTTTTTTATTTGGAAAATAGCCATGAAATGAATAGTACAATACATAAATTAAAAAATAATAGAAATAGCTAACAAGCAAATGTTAAACAACACAAATACAATTAGCGCTTATAACAGAACATTTAACTAACATTAACCAAAATAAAAATAATCCATGTTATATAAAAGTATAGTTTATATACATTGTTAACTTAGAATATTTCAGTATGTAATGCATAACTGTTAACTTGCGAGAAGGTAATATGATATCCTGGGAATCTGTTATCATTCTCTTTCCAGACATCATACGATATCTGCTTAACTTTTGATTGTGCATTGTATATTTCATTTATCGCTAAATGTGATGGCTTGGATTATTGCGAAGGCCTTCTCGGAAAACCACACTTTGCAAACGTCAGCGTCAGTATTGTAAACTTATAAATTACATCCAAGCCAGCACTAAGTTAGTCTAGATTTTAACTTCATTTCGTCGTCTGCGACTCATTACAAAATTATGTAAAACATAAATAAAACAGTGTTTAATATTAAAATATGTTTTTAAAAAACTTATAAGCTGAAATAGCATATAAGATCCATACAAGTACAAATATTTACATGACGACACAGAGTATGACGACTAGGTACAGCTCATCAAGAATAGGAACAAGTCTCAAAACTGCGATATCGGACCGCCCACGAGATACGCAGTAAATACTATGTATGTATATTGTTTCATATATTACATGTAAATACCCAAATCATACAATATTAGGATAAACCAATTATATAGTCAAATAGGAAATAAAAGTTTTTAAAATAAAATGGTAGAAGTTTACTGCGTCATTCTACATGGCCATACTATTGCACCGAAATTAATTTATGTTAACAATAAATAAAAATCGACTAATCGCAAAAAATATCTACTTTAAATAGGTTATCTCATTTACTAACATTTGGTAAAAATAAAGCCAGGAATAATATGTTTATGCGGTTTAAATAAGTTTTGTTGCTAGAACAAATAAATGACGATATAACATTGCGAAAGTGCATAATTAAATTCGTTTAATTGAATTACATTGTACTAATATGGAATATCAGAGTATGTGTATATACTCGATGATGTAAAATATTAATATATTGGCAAATAACGTAGCAAAATTCTTAACCCTGTGAGATCCGGCAATCACTATTTTTTGTCCTTTCGTGTGTATTATGAATATTAACTCGAACTCCCTTAGAGCTACGTAGCTCCAAACCACTCTTTTTTTGGATGTGTCGATTTTTTAGTGCATTTCCTGGCTTTGTATGGACTGGTCCGCTCGGATCCGTTAGATGCATTGCGCCTGATTACGTCAATGTTTTTATTTTTATATTTTGTTAAATTTATTTTATTCTTTAAATTAATAATATTTTTTGGGACCTCTACGCTTACCTATTCTGGCTTTTGATGGTATTACTATTCAAAATTAACATATTTGGATGTTAAATTATTAGTTTATACTGTTATATTGGTTACCAACAAATGTGACGTTCATTATTCTTTGGAACATGCTACAATGATGAAGAGGATTTATAATTCTTTACACTTAAAATAGGTAGTTAATTCTAAGTTTTCTTTGTACTTTACGTCCAATATTTTTACTTTCCGCACTCCAGTATACGCGGAAAAGTAATAGTGTAAAAAAATTTTTTTTCTTCTAGTGTTTATTTTTCCAAAGACAAAAAAATGGTTTTTAAACCATTTTGTGTATGTATGTATCGTTGTTGTCGTTGTCATCGTTTTTGTCGTTGTCGTTGTCATCGGCATTTATTCTTGTTAGCACGATAACTTAACTAAATCGTGTCTGATCGATCAGGTTTTGACTGATTCTGATCGGGAACGTCTCCCAGACGACGTCTATTGATTTTGAGGTGGATAGAACACACTCTACCATTTTCATGGGTCATGAGAAAGTACAATGGTGGACTATTTGAGAATTTTATTAGCACGATCACTCAATTAAATCGTGTCGGATCGATCGGGTCTCGACTGATTCTGATTAGGGACGTCTACCAGACGACATCTATTGATTTTGAGGTGTATAGGATATACCGCACTCTGTTCATGGGTCATGAGAAAGCACGAGGGTGAATTATTTGAAAAAAATAAAACTGTGGCATAAAACACATATTCGGCATTTATGTGTTGGTTTATTTTTTCTCGGCCACTCAATTTCGAGATAGAGATGTTTTACGTGCGGAAAAGTCCGTTTTAAGGTTTTAAAACTGTTTGTTTTTTTTTATTAGCACGATCATTCTATTAAATCGTGTTGGATCGATCGGGTTTCGACTGATTTTGATTTGGGGACGCCTGCCAGATGACATCTATTGATTTTGAGGTGGATAGGACACACCTCACCCTGTCCATGAATCATGGGAAAGCACGAAGGTGGACTATTTAAAAAAAGTAAAACAGTCGCATAAAACACATATTCTGCATTTATGTGTTGGTTTATTTTTTCTCGGCCACTCAATTTCGAGATAGAGATGTTCTACGTGCGGAAAAGTCCGTTTTAAGGTTTTAAAACTGTTTGTTTGTTTTTTGTTAGCATGATAACTCTATTAAATCGTGTTGGATCGATCGGGTTTCGACTGATTTTGATTTGGGGACGTATGCCAGATGACATCTATTGATTTTGAGGTGGATAGGACACACCCCACCCTGTCCATGGGTCATGAGAAAGCACGATGGTGGACCATTTGAAAAAAGTAAAACTGTCGCATAAAACAGATATTCTGCATTTTTTGTGTTGGTTTATTTTTTCTAGGCCACTCAATTTCGAGATAGAGATGTTCTACGTGCGGAAAAATCCGGTTTAAATTTTTAAAAATGTTTATTTGATATATAATTTTATGAGTTTTGCATGAAAAAATAGGTGTTTCCTCTGTATTCAAAATATTACTCAATACTAATTTATGTTTTTGTTTTGTCCTTAAAACAGAAAAAAAACTTGTCAATAGCTTTTTCTCCTATACAAATCTTCCAGATTTATTATTTTACAACATTAAATGAGTTTCTTTGTGTAAACTTAATTATTGCGATTAAAAACTAGTGTGAAGTATTTATTATTCTATTATATTATTATATTAATTAAAATAGGTATTTAGTTAAGTCTCTACCTCATTTAAATCTAAATTGTGTAAGATTTGATTATGGGATCTCTTATATGCATTGCGTCCGAATGTGTTTGGCTTCTTACTACGCCCGACAGAAGGTTAAATATTATATTTGAAGTAGTACTTTCCCATGTATTAACGAACTTTCTAATTAAATATTCTGATTTCACAATTTTAATCCGGATTAAAAAATAATCAATTATTCGTTTATATTTGAAAGCCGTTGGTTATCTACTAATAAATGATTAATCTTCTAATAAGCGGCTTTAGTTAAAAAAAGATAAAAGTTTAATATACAGCTTTAATATAAAGTAAGCCAGTGGTCTACCAACAAAATTACTTATTTATGAGTTAATTTTTCATAAAATTTTTGTATTATTATAAATAAATACACAATAAACAGGAGTAAAAGAGATAAAATATCACAGTACATACTCAACAAGGTTCCTCCACCAACTTTCTTACAATTTAACACGTTTTTCAGATATATATCTATTAGCTATTAGTTTTAATAAACTTGACCATGACTCTTAGTGTTCTTAGGACAGACAAACCATTCGGACATGACCTGATTACTTAGAAATCATAAACCACCACTTCGAGTCTTAATAATCGTTAGTAATTGAAGACCATAAGTAAGAAACCACAAAACAGAGTTATTTAAGAAAAACGTTCCATTAACATTTTTCAAAATTTAGAAATATAGTTTAACTCAAGGATGTAAACGATTACGCAAATACACTCTGTACGAAAATAAAATGAAAATTCTTATTAACATTGAAAAAAAATATTGTTTTTATTCAAAATTTTTGAAAGTGACACTTTAGAAATATTCGTATAAAAATCTTTACGTTTTTTGTCATTTAAAAACGGAATCATGACCCGTAAAGTTTGTTTGTTTTCTTCGCTAATAGCTTTATTCACTGCAGGCCCTAACATTACTCTTCTGATATCCTGTACACTCTTCCCTTTTTTAAAAATCTTAGGTTTTGACCAAATTTCTGTTGAATTAGCAGTTTTTGATAAAACCACTGATGGCTCTTTTGCTTCATATCGAAGGGCCACCGCCTTGGTGATATTTAGTTTAGAAGTATTGATGATATCATCTACACTGGCCTGAAAATTGAAGAAATTTTGTCTTTCCATTTCTACCACACGATAAGGTATAATAACTCTTGCCGATTTAACCACATCTTCTTCCACAATTCTCGAACTTACCGTTTTCCTTTGTTCCTTTTTCGCAGACCGCAACGTATTTTTGTGCGATCTGTATTCTTCTCCCGCCACTTTACGCTTCCTTTGTTCCAGTAGTAAAGCACTATCGGTTCCCCTTTTCCCTCTTGCTTTATTAGCCTTATTTTGATTGTATTCTTCCATCTCTCGGTAATATCAAAGTTTACCAATACCGCATAAAATTAATCTAGTCGCTAACAACAAACAAGCAAAAACAAGCAACAAGTGCACATTCAAATAACATGTGTTACCGTTGGAACGTCAAGTGAAACACTGAAATTCCCAATAAAAGTACAAAATACAAAACGATAAACACACAGGCACTTAGTATATTTCTAACTTGCAAGTGGGGGGTGCAAAGCAGATACGCCAATTTTATACGTCGGCTGTAACGACAATTTTAGGTTTGGAACTTAACCCAATCGATATATTATTCTTAAAGGTATTTAGCATATTTTTATTATATAAACTTAATTTTTTGTATTTTGACACTTAGCCTGTTTCTTGCTTATGGTCTTCAATTGATAATAATTCTTCTTATGAAGAGTTAGTTTTTCATGAAAATATTGTTATACTTGGTAACATTTTTGTTAGTATTAAATAATGAGTAGGCAATAAATGGCAGATATAAAAATACGTTCACTTTCTATACTTCATTATAACAAAATACATATATTTAGGTTTGGAGACAAACACCTATTCGGTAAAATCCTCTTTATATCAAACCCTTATTTTTATTACTTCTAAACTTTTTATTTACCAGTGAACCATCACTGTAATCAGCTCACCAATTTTTCGGGAAACATCTCTGACTAAGTTGCTGGAACTGATTGACGAAATGTTGGCAATTAAATCCTGTTTAACGTGGGATATCTGGAAGAACCAAGGATGAAATTGTACTTGACTGACGAAGCTTCTAGTCTATATCTATTTAACCCTATATATTTCACATGACTATTACGATATTTAAATTGACGCCAAAGTTCAATATTTCTAAACCACATAACGAAGAAGTCCACAAGTCGGGACACCATTAAAAAGTAAAGTTTACTTCACGTCACTTTAATATTTAAGTTAATACTAGTCTACTAAAGATAGCTACAGCTTCAATTTACTAGAATTCCGCCTCGAGTTATGGGTTGGAGGGAAGTTACCCGAGCGACGCGCATCATCAGAAGAAGACGCCGTTATTACTTCAGAGGAAGACATTCTGTGTATATTTCTCGGTGAAATTCTGGCCGTCTCCGTGACACGAATCGCGTGTTTCGAGACAGGAATTTGGCCAATTATAAAAAGAAAGATAACGGGAACGACTGTTTAAGTTGGCAACATTCGAGCCAAAGATTTAACTACTTTTGTTTTGTCGCTGAGAGTACGTTAAGCTAGAAAAACTATCCGCATTCTTGGGAACGCTGGCATTTTTCGTTCTCTGTGTACAATAAATCGAGAAGGAATTGGGGAATTTTTCTAGGGATGCGCCAATTTAATTACGAGCCCGGACAAGTAGAAGAGAATGAAGATGGCGAGGAGGGAGGTAATATACATTACAACGGCGTTGATAGCTATAGATATGATTTATTATACTTAAGAATTATTTAGTTTTCAAAATTTTTATTTTGTTTTTATAACATGTAATTTGCATACTTTTCAATGTCAGTTGCTTTACACTTGTAATAATACTATTGCAAGAAATTTGATTAGATTATTTATATAACTGATAATAATTATATAAAGAATCTAAACTTAGATAGCAGTTATATAAATATAAGTATTCACAAAAATGTATAAAATATTATTAATTGGATGAATCGTGAGCATGTGGTTTAAACTTAACTAACAAGGTAATGAGACATTCTTAGGTCATCTTATCTCTTGACCTAATTATGTTCATTGATTATTAAGACAGCTGTAGCTGAATTATTCAAGTGTCACCATATACAGCTTGTCAAGAATAGGATCAAGTCTCAAAACTGATATATCAGACCACCTATGAGATACGTAGTAAATAGCCTGGTCATTACGCAGTCGCATTGAGACCTTTGCAGAGTGAATATCGAGTATGTATGAATGTACACAGAGTTCTATCTGGCCGCGCGAAAAGTGCATCCCCTTTCTTCCGAATACTACTTCACTCTTTCTTCTACGCATACACAGAGTGTCTTATACTTTTTCTTATTCCAGATAAGCTGTAATTGGTCAACATATTGGGGAGCAAATTACACAGGCCAACAAAGATTTTCTGATCGAACTTTTTTTGACTTTTTGGCTTAGTTACATATCATGAACCACAGAAACACTGTTTTTTTTTGTTTTCATCACGCACCAGTATTTGTAAATGTACATTGTACAATAATTTGTAGTTTAAAACTGAGGTTTTATAAAATTAAATTTTGCCTCAATCTTTGCGGCGCCCCTGTGTTTAATCGGTTTGAAACGTACACACAAGTCTGGGGAATTTACCGAAACAGAGTTGACCGGTGGGGATATTCCGGTTTTATACTATTCGGGTATTTACATAGTCGCTGTAGTACGCTTTTAGTGTGTGTACGTTTACTCGAGACATCGCGTCGTGTGTTTTTATTTTGTTTTAAATACGCCCAGAAGTTATAAAAATATATGTAAAGGCTACAGATAAAAATGGAAATTATATTAAGTACCTATGTGGCAAATGTCCAGCTCTATCTGAAGAAAAAATTAAAGGAAGGCATTTTCGTGGAACCACTAATAAGAAAATTAATGGCGGACCACGAGATTCAAGAAACAATGACAGAAATTGAAACAGAATTTTGGATATATTTCAAAAATGTAACCGATTTTTTTAGGAAATTATAAACACCCGCAGTATGAGGAAATTGTCAACAAAATGCTGGACAAGTTTAAGCAACTTGGTTGTAATATGACCATAAAAAATCATTTTCTCCATGCTCATCTAGCTTACTTTCCAGAAGATCTTAGTGCTGTTAAGGAGCAAGGTGAAAGGGTCCATCAAGACATAAAAAATATGGAAAGGGGGTACCAGAGTTGATGGGATGTGGTGATGATGACAGATTACTGCTGGATGCCGAAAAGAAAACATCCAATGAATGATTACACAAGAAAAACTGCAAAAAGTAATGCTGTTATAGAGGGAGATTTTCAAAGAAAAATAGAAATTGGAGACTCAAAACTACTTGTGTTGTTGCTTTTTACTATATTTTTTAATGCTTATGAAATATAATGTTGTATAACATACGTATATGTATTAAATTATAATTTGTCCATTAGTTTTTAATTTATTCTAATTATTCAGTTGATCAAAAACCTTAAATGAGGGGGAAAAACAGAAAGTAGATATGAAATCAGCGTAAATAACACACTTATCAAACCAAAATCAACTTTCAAAATGTCAAAATTTGTAGCCTATGCTTATGAAAATAAGGCCTCCAAAAATATATTATTATAGTGATTGACAGTGCCGTTTAAGAAATATAAGTCTACATATGATATTCAATAATTTAGTATAACCCACTTTAATATTGTGTGAAGTAATCTCATGGTTTTCTAAAACGCACTGGTTCTGGTTGACCCAATATCACACATATCAAGAATATGTGTTGTACTAAATTTAACATTCAGAGCAATGTTACCTAAATCACTCTATTTGATCATTTATAACATAATCTGTCCCTAAGATTTCACAAACATTTTCTCAAAATAGTCCAAGTATTATTTTTCTACATAAATATACTATCCCAGATCTAAAAGTACACCTGTTTCGGTTTCAGTGGATCGCTCTGTGTATATTTACTCTGAAACTACCTCAAACTTTGATAATTGCTAATATAAGGTGTTTATGAACTTAGGCATTTATTTTTAATGGAATATAAATCCTGATAAAATGAATAAAACACATAAAGGACAATTTCAATAAACTTCAATAAATTGTGGTAGCCACCACCTTCTTTTCACTTATTCTTGTCACTTTTGGCATTTTTCCCAGTTTCAGACAGCAACTCGTCCATCTCTTTTCTTTTTGTTATAGTCGCCTCCTTTTTTTGCGTTGCGTTTCTTTGCTTTTCTTCTTTCATTCGCTTCCTTTCACTTCTTTCTTCCTCTTTTTGTTAAAATGTTCTCTGATGAATTTTAATTGATCGATTTTCTTTATCGCTATTTACATGGGACGAATTTCCTCTGCCTAAGGTTTCCGTTTCATCATTCAAACATACGACTTGCTTAATTTCATTGGATTCAAATGTTTATTGTTCTCTCCATTGTTAATGTATATTTCAGCTGCGGCGGGTTCGTTTTTGTATTCATGGGTTTTGAAATCAATTCCAGATTCTTTCTGGATGGCTGAGAATTTGTATATCTTCAGACAAAAAGGAATTTATTTTTTTGTTCAATAATAGAGGCGCGGGAGGAGAATGTATTCGGCATGTTTGTGGGTTATTTTGAGATGACGTTTAAGAAATCATTCAAACCATTTCCTCCCTAGTGTTTCATTCGGCAATGGAGTATTCATTACTCTTTTGCAATATTTTATGAACGGAATATATTAACCTTTCCTTGTTTACAGGGAACCCATTGCCGGCATTAGTCAGTGTCCAACGTTCAAGATCATCCTTTTTTTCCTAGGATGCATTTTTTTCCTACTTGTTATATATAGTGGCCGAAGTTATTCCACTTAATTTATCGCGTTGTCCTAGGCACTCCAAATCTATTACTCTCAATGGCCACTGCCAATCCGTCACGTTGGATGTATAGACCCTTTATTTCTTTGGCTAGCCTTTTTAGCCTTTGTAGCCAATACATTATATAAAACTAGAACATATAGCAAGCAATATTAAGCCTTAGGCAAAACAATTAAAGGACCATAGGTAAATAACACTACAATAATGAATACAATGCCTGTAAATGGGGCAGTGGCTATAACCGGTGTATCTACCCTACTTGGCAATTTTAAAATGGTAGTGTTGGCAACACTGTTGTAAATATTTGAATCCAATACTGTGCTAGGGCTTATAAAGTTCTTAAAAAATTTTACATATATTCAGAAATATTATTTCTCTAGTATTTAGAACTATCTATTTCTCAAGGTAGTTCTAGAGTAACATGAAAGTAGCAATAGTAATTTATAGTACGAGTATTAGGAATTTAATAAATTTTATTAAAAATCAAAAATATTATGTGTATGGTTAGATTTATAGTAACTTGATAATTTTATCTTAAGCCCTTCATAACCAGCTACAGTTGTATGTCACATATCAGACATATATTTTAGAGATCTCATTAACTTATGCATCTCATATGTACCAAGTGATATTAATTACGGACAATAATGAAATTAATATTCTCTAATGCGCGACTAATAAATTTCGTATAAATTTTATAAAACTATATATTTTCCATTTTTTATATGAATCTCAGAATGAAAAAGTATATTTATATGAGATATATTTATATTCCTACTTTTGTGCAACACTTTTATCGATCGATCGTTATTGGAAAGTCTGCCAATAATAGACTAAAACAGAAAATGAAAGTGATTAAATGTTAATGGAAGTAAAATCTTTCATTTCATCGGGTCATTAGGCTTTCATAAAGAATACACACGCCACGGCAGCCCGACTCATAATTAATTTAGGATGAAATATTATGTTCATCAGCATCTTAATTGAAATTTTAAAAATGTATGTGGATTCCCACAGCGAAATGATCTAATCAATAATTTGACGACATTCCTGGTTACAATACTGATCTAATTTGTGCTAAATAAATTGTTCGAAATTGAAGTATCTACAGATTGAAATTATAAATTACGCACGAAGTACGGGCGCTACTTAGTTCTGCAATTAATTCGCTCCACTTTTTTCACAAGTTGACAAGTATTAGGAATATAACGATGTAAAATTAAAAGGGAGAATAGAAAACATCGCGCGATTTCAAAAATTTCAACAAATTTTGCATTACACTTAATAATAAAAATACTCTGTGATTTATTTAGGACGAAGCACTATTAAGATAGCTAAAAGATGTTATTCCATAGGCGATGAGGTAGCAAGAAGAGTTGATGTTTAAGTCAGAGAATATCTCCTAAGTTAAAGGGCTCTCCTTAAACTGGAAATTTAACAGAACTCCCAAACTTTCCAAGTCGCTGAATCTTTCAATTTTGTTTCATCTTTAATTTTACATCATATAACGATGTAAAATTAAAAGGGAGAATAGAAAACATCGCGCGATTTCAAAAATTTCAACAAATTATGCATTACACTTAATAATAAAAATACTCTGTGATTTATTTAGGACGAAGCACTATTAAGATAGCTAAAAGATGTTATTCCATAGGCAATGAGGTAGCAAGAAGAGCTGATGTTTAAGTCAGAGAATGTCTCCTAAGTTAAAGGGCTCTCCTTAAACTAGAAATTTAACAGAACTCCCGAACTTTCCAAGTCCCAGAATCTTTCAATTTTGTTTCATCTATGCTATAAAACATGCGCCTCGATGTGTATAGCTTCTATAGGTCCACAGACACTAACTTATTTGCTTTGGTTCTGATTACCTCCCCAAACATCAACTTCAGTGGCCATTGATTGCCTTTCAATATTGATGATATGTACACCTTAGTCAGATTAGCCTTCTTGGTAATATAAAGTATCTCATTTGGAACTATAGGATATGATACGGAGACTATACGGCTACAAGTGGAAAAGAATATCGTGCCTATGGCCCCCTCGATTCATCTGGCACTCGTTCAGCAAAATTATCCATAACATGAGCACATAGAACTGGCTCTATTTCCCGAATAACACGATGAATGTTTATAATGAGATCATTGATTGTTGCTGGTTGGTTGGCGTATCCTTTTCCATTGACATAACCCCAAATAAGAAAGTCCCAGTGGTATTACATCTCATGATATTGCAAGCCAAGTGATGTCAGTATTTTGCGAAACAGCATGATCAGGAAATTTGGTATGCAACATTTTGGTATGCATTTGGACACATTGAATAGTCTTGCTGAAACCACTCGATGTTCAAAACCAAATCATCAATTTGGTGGAAACGTAAATTGTTTAACATGTCATGATAGCGTTTCCCATTTCCTGTGATAGCACTCACAGCTTGATTTGTAAAGAAGTATGGTTCAATTACTTCGCCACTCCAAAGTGCGCACCAAACGGTGCATTCTGTAGATACACTTCTTTTTCGTGAACAGAATGTGGATTTTCAGCATACCAAATTTGGCAATTCTATTTGCTGAAGTATTCATCAAAACGAAAACGTTCTTCATCGCTGAACAAAATCTTGTTGTAAAAATCAGTTGAAACTCAAATAGTTGTACTCCCAGAAGAATTATATTGGAAAGATGAAGACTTATATTGGAAATTATATTGGAAAGAATATTTTTTTAATACGCTAAAGGTAAATCTGCACTGCAGTTTATCGGTATTCATAAATTTGGTAGAATACCTCAATATATAGCTGCATAACCAAATAATATATAAAGGAAGCCTGACAATTATGACAAACTAGTAGCAAAAAGACGGTCGTTGGAATACATCTGTATTCCGCACTAATACTAGAAGGATTAGGCAACCTTCCTCCGAAAGTGACAATAATGAATTGGTAACTTATACGATTAATTTTCTAAGCCGAATTTGATATGAAAATTTAGCACACTGTTATAAAATTATCATTTTTATCATCATGTTTGTTTGCTTCTTGATTCTCGATTGCATCTTTTACTACATGATCAAATGAATTATATTTACGCGAGATGTCTATACACTAAAGTGGATTTTCTGTTTCAGGACCAGGTGAGCCGATTGTAAACTTCCTCGCCCCCTTTAAGGGCTAATAATAGTAAGTAAACTGAATTCGTGATTATTGTAGAATGTAAAGTTTTAAGTATATTCGACATATAATATACACAATCACTGTAAAAACATTTATACTAATTGGAAATCATTGTTCACAAATTTGGTGTTTATATTTCTTCAATATAATTACATAATGTGTTATCTAAAGGATTACAAAGAATACTAAAGTAGTTCTTGAGTGTTAACTATCGTATAATAAATTTATAGTCTCCTATGTAAGTCTAATATACTGTATATAATTAGTGAAGGAAACCAAATGTTTTTACATAATTATAATTATTAAATATGTTAATATTATTTTAACAAATGTGACATTATGAAATATTTTTAAATTCACGTTCATCATCAGTGCAATAAAAAGACCAGAAATAGCAATTCCAATACGTATGTGACGAAAACCTTATTAGTTATTGAAGATGATATAGTTATCTGTTACTTTGGCTATTAATGAAAATAATATGTATTAAAGAAATATCCAATAAATATGATTTCATCCCACTACACCATCGGAACACTCATGACATAAGATGACTAGTGTTTCATTGAGATATCCTACTCCAGAAACCTGAATCTGATATTGAAGACTCTAGCAATTTTAGAGGATAAAACAGATGTATCAGCCTTCTTTCCAAATATCTCACTCAAATTGGAGAAGATTATGGTATTTATGGAAGATGAACTGTCTGTATATTTTGTCGATTGAAGACAAACCTTCCATCTTAGGTAATGGAAGGCACATATTACCGCAGTGTGGTGTACATGGCGCTCTATAGAATACTAGATATGTCCTCTTTTAGAATACTAGAAGTGTCTTCTTCTCCACGCTCTCATATGGTAGTCGTGCACTTACACTTTTTGTGCAATCTTTAATGTCGATGGTCGACAATAACATATAATATAGGTAAATCCTAAAATCCAAAAGACTCTATTCGTCAATGTACTTTCCAAATTCTTATTTATTTGTCTTCGTTACGAAGTCATTGTTTCTGAATTCGAATAGACGTAAGTCGTTCTCTCAGAGTTAATAAACTGATATAGAAATCTTAACGCTCTGTAATACATCATTGGCGTCTAGTATCTTTTGATATTCGTGTTCTACTTTCGTAAAACTACGACCCGATAATATCACATTGATTAACGTATTCACGCGATAAGTAATTTCTCTCAACGTCATACCAAATTGAAGCAACCCAATTTTGAAATCTCCTTAAAACTCACTAGTCTAATTAAAATTGTTATATCTTTGAAACTTAGGCATGTTTAAAAAAATAATGAATAGAAGCTTCAATAATTAGATTTATTATTTACTAATTTATAATAACAAAACTATAATAACATCAAGATACAATCAAAATTGTGGTGCAAGCAATGTACAGGATTTAAAAAGAAACCTCCTCGGATAATATTTATAAATAATTTCGGGACAACTTAAACCGCGAGAAAAACATAATTGTTGTAAGCAGGGCTTACTGACACATCATATATATCTCATGACATTTTAGCTGTTAATAAAATTATTAGTACCATATTACCAAAGGAAAATGTAAAAGTATTACCATGTACAAAGATAGGCACGCAGTAAAATAATAAATTTCGTTTATTAAAACCTTGTTTTTTGTTAGCAGCTGAAGCTTTTTAGTATTGTGTAATAAATACAAAATTTCTAGATATTAATTTTAAAGCTGGTTTAATACTAATATAAAGTAAAATAAACAGTTTTAAAACCTTAAAATGGCCTTTTCCGCACGTAGAACACCTCCATCTCGAAATTGAGTGGCCGAGAAAAAATTAACCAACACATAAATGTAGAATATGTGTTTTATGCGACAGTGTTACTTTTTTCAAATAATCCACAATCGTGCTTTCTCATGACCCATGAACAGGGTGGAGTGTATCCTATCCACCTCAAAATCAGTAGATGTTATCTAGTAGACGTCCCTAATTAGAATCAGTCGAAACCCGATCGATCCGACACGATTTAATTGAGTTATCGTGCTAATAAAAAATATTCTCAAATAGACCCATGGACAGGGTGGGGTGTGTCTTATCCACCTCAAAATCAATAGATGTCTTCTGAGAGACGTCTCCGATCAGAATCAGTCAAAACCCGATCGATCCGACACAATTTAGTTGAGTTATCATGCTAACAAGAAATTTTAATGCTAACGACGACAATGACAACGACGACAATGACAACGATGACACACACACAAACAAATTTTTTTAAAACCACTTTTTTTTTGTTTTTATGACGAAAAACAAAAAATAAAAAAAAAATTTTGCTCCACTTTTCTTTACACAATTACATTACTTTTCCGCTAGTATAGTTGAGTGTCGAAAAGTAAAAAACTCTCTAATCTATGCATGACTTGAAGACAATATGCAGAATTGTATGACTGCAAACAAACAGGAGGAATAAATATCACAATAAAATATGTATACAAGAGGCCGCATATAATTAATATTTCTAACACTTCTATCGAATCGTTACAAAAAAGAATTTGAAGTTAGGAGTCTGATTCTCCAAAAATAAACCAAGGAATGAAGGTCATAATGTCCAGTTCTGCTAACACAAAGCTATAGTAACCAATTAGTGTCATGCTCTGATATTGTCAAGACTTTTCCCACTTTAAAGATTTCTGTCAATACTAACTATCACAGGGGTTCATCAGTTATATGTATTTGTGAAAACTGGATTCCAAATAAAGTGGAATTCATCTTAATAGTAATTTTACTGTTTTTCTTAGCTTTGAATTAAAAATCTCTTGGAGGAGTCACTAGTGCTGTAGCTATCTTTCCTGACTCTTCGTTCTTCAGTTACTTTCTTTGATTTCCTATAATTGAACTAAGTAAGTATTCTGTTGAATTTTATTATCATTTCCCGTAATATTTATTCTTGTATAATATGCAGTGTATATTCTTGACATATATGGATGTAGAATACATTATTAATCTTTATCAAATATATTTAACAGTTGTTCAAGTAACAAACACTTATTACTTTGCACTTGGTACAGTACTACTTAAGCGCTGATTTTCTCGACATGCATACTTTGGCATAAATATAATAAATGTCTTCTGTTGAGGAACCGTAATGACTTCATTTGGTGTACTATAGATCTAGGGCAGAATAGCCACGAATTCTCAATTGCTATTATGATGTATTTATGAATAAAATGGAAATGGAAGGAATATTTAACTACTACTACAGCATCGATAAACCGAGGAAGTATTGCCTGGAACTTCCCTAAAACGGACTACTTCCACTTAAATACAGACATAAAAACGTACAATTAATAAACGGAATGGCCCTTATTCCTCGCAGTCAGATATCTTCGATCTTTATGGGCGGCGTGTAACTGGCCAACGGCTGTAGCCTGGCTTCATGAAACGAGTTCATACGTAAAGCTATAATGTCCGGAATGATCCTATTGCGCCACCGTATAAAATAAACGTGCACGTTAAAAGCTGACAATTTGCATATTATGTAAAATTGTTATAATCTGACCGAAGAGAAAATATACATATTTACTGTTTGTTGCCTGACGCGTGTATCGTAAAATTCCCTTACATAAAATAATAAATGTGTTATGCCACTGGTGGAGGAACTGTTAACAAGCTAATGAATGTTAAAAGGAAATAAAACAAGGAAAGGGATACTGCCATTTCGCCTTTTAACGCATATCTTAATAGGGACTGGGATTCTCGTAATATTTGGACATAAAGCTCATGAGGAATAGAAACAAGTCTCAAAATTGCGATATCGACCTCCCACGAGGTGCGCAGTAAATATCCTGGTCTTTAGTCCAATCGCATTCAGATCTTTGCAGAGTGAATAACGATGTATATATATATTGAATGTCAATGGACATAGAGTGGATGTGACCTCACGTAAAGTGAATCCTCACACTTTTTCCTATTTTTGGTGACCAATACATTGAACTATTTCCAACCATAATAATTATAACCAGAAGTATAACCACATAACGGAAGTATAACGGAATACATGTGTATTGGAGGACAACAATAAGGACTACTTCTGTCAACCGGGCCAAATTTCAAACACTGCAATGAATATAAGTATCTAGGCATGAAAATATCAAACGACGGGACACTTGATGAAGCGATTTCGGATTGAAACACTCAGGGAAGGACAGCAATTACAATGTTGAACAGCATTCTATGGGATAAACAAATAACAAAAGAAAATAAAAGAAAAATATATAATTCAATAATTATATATTTATGGCCAATAAAAGAAAGAACAGAAAGAATGATAAGAACCACTGAAATGGACTTCTGGAGGAGGTCAGTTGGAAAATCAAAGAGAGAAAGGGTAACAAATGAGAGAATAAGAAATAATATGGGAATAACACATGACATTGTAGATGATATGAGAGCCAAACAACTCGTATGGTACAGGCATGTTCAGCGAATGCCAAATGACAGAATACCCAAAAAAATTCTAAACTGGAAACCACAAGGAAGAAGAAGGCGAGGAAGACCACGAAAAAGCTGGAGAGAGAGCATTGATAATGAAGTTCGGGAGAAAGGTCTGGACGAGGACATGTGGAGAAATAGAGAGGAATGGAGATTAACACTCGGAAGACGACGAAGGACGTTATAAACCTATATGATGATGAAGTATAACCATAATTATAACAAGATGTCGTAAGGAAGCTTATACTTCAACCATCTGTAGGTAGTTAAACATTAAGGATTAAACAAATTAAGCCACAACAGCTATTCCCCCAGCTATATGTCGTCGACGGGCGCTGAATTACGTGACGAAATTACGTCGTATTTTATTCTAACATAAATACTGTGATGGGACATACTGATGTTAGGAGTCAATCGGGGGACATACTGATAGGAAGAGAGGAAAAAGCGGATAGATGGAAACAGTACTTAGGAAATTTATACGAGGGTCAGGAATTAGGAGAGATATTAGAGGAAGAATCTAGCATCGATAGGGAAGATGTAGGAAAACCTATATTGAGAGAGGAATTTGAAATAGCACTAAGGGGGCTAAAGAATAATAGAGCGCCGGGTGTAGATAAAATACAGGCGGAAATTTTGAAATGTGCGGGACAGAAAGTAGTAAATAGGATGTTTGAACTGGTAAAATACATATACGAAACGGGCGAGATGCCGGAGGATTATAAGAGGAACATTATCGTTACTATACCGAAAAAGAGAGGAGCCGACAAATGCGAGAACTTTAGAACGATTAGCCTAACTTCCCATGCGTCAAAAATACTAACTAGAATAGTGCAGAAGAGGATGGAAAATAGAGCGGAGGAAATACTAGGAGAAGACCAATTCGTGCTTAGGCGAAATAGCGGAACTCGCGAAGCTATTCTGGCGCTAAGAGTAATGTTAGAGAAAACAATAGAAAAAGGAAAGAACGCTTATATAGGATTTGTAGATTTAGAAAAAGCTTTTGATAATGTAAGATGGGAAAAATCTTCGAGATACTAAAGAGCGCGGGAATGAAGTATAGAGATAGGAGAGTAGTACACAATCTATACAAAGAGCAAACTGCTGTTATAGAAGTAGAAGGGGAAAGAAGGGAAGTAGGTATTAGGAAAGGAGTAAGACAAGGATGTACTATCACCACTAGTTTTTAATCTGTAAGGTAATAATAAGCTAGTAAGGAGGAATTAGAACCAGCGTTGAACGAAATGGAGGCAGTGTTGACAGAGGAATACGGAATGAGGGTGAATAAAAACAAAACTAAAGTATGTAAAGTGCAAGGGCGCGAGAGCAGAGCAAAAACGAAAGTACAAATTAATAATGAAATATTGGAGGAAGTTAAAAACTTCACTTATTTAGGAAGTAAAATAAATTGGGATGGAAGAAGCGATAAAGATATAAAACAAAGAATAGCGCAGGGTCGAGTAGGTTTTATCAAAAAGAAAGCACATTTATGCTCGGGGGTAATAAACTTAGAAGCAAGGAAGAGATTTTTGAAAACGTATGTATGGAGCACGGCACTATACGGTTGCGAAACCTGGACGGTAGGGGTAGCAAGTAGGAAGAAATTAGAAGCTTTTGAGATGTGGTGTTACCGAAGAATGATGAAAATACCGTGGACAGATAGGGTTAGAAACGAAGAAGTATTAGAGAAAGTCGGCGAGAAAAGAAGTATGTGGAAATACATAAAGAAGAGAAGAGATAGAAGAGAAGAGAAGAGTAGGCCACTTGCTGAGGTATGGGGGAATAGTCCGCGATATTTTGGAGGCAGAAATAGGAGTGAAGGAAGGCAAAGCTAGGCCTAGATTAGACTACTGCTCGCAAATAGTAAGGGATGTAGGTTGTAGCACAATTAGCGAACTGCGTAGGTTAGCACAAGATAGGAGAAGCTGGAGATAGCGTCCAACCAGTCTTAGAACTGATGACCTCATGATGATGAGCAGCATCTATGAAAAATTTAGTAACAGTAACACCAGATTACCTCAAATTTATCGGTAAGGGTGTAAAATGATCACCTTAGTCTCCGGATCTTAACCTGGCCGACTTTTTTTCTTGAATTATCTAAATAATGGACTTTATAAACATCGACCACCTTGGATCTATACTTTGATGTCATTTGAGAAAAATAAAATTTTGATATTTTATTGCTATTTTTGCTATTTCTTTAGTCATACCGTAGTAAAATATTATCTTACATGTTTAGAACTTGCGGGCTAAAAAAACTTCTTTTCTTAGTAGTTTGTCTTTTATTTTAAAAAAATCTTTATTTACATAAATATGTGTATGTAGGCTTTCAGAGATTTATGGTTCAGGGTGTGGTTAAAGATTTCCACTGAGAAGAGCTTCGAGTTTCAGAGAAATAATAAGGCAGCTCCAGAGCGAGGAGGACGTGAGCTAGAACTCCCTCTTAGCGGTCAGTGGTAATGTCAGGGTGAGAGTTTGTTATTTCCACCAAGTCCTATTAATTCTATTGCTGGACCCGACAGTTTGACAAGCTGTTGTTTTGTTTTGACAGTCTATGGCCTCAAAACAGGCTTCTACGCTAGCCCGGCACATCTGCTGCGTCACTTACTGCTTGCCTAATATAATTAGAAAATTGCTAATTTAAATCGGGATTTAATTGAAATTCCCAAAGGACATAGGGAATTATTGCTGCAGCGGTACGATCCGACGCAACTCTTATTGCATCCAAGGTGCTTTATTCTCTGTGATTTATAGTGCAATAAAACTTGTACGGTATTACTTCTGGTGCAGCGAAATAAAATATAATGGCATAATAATAATGAAAATTTTGATAATTGTGTGTAATAAATTGCTAGTGTTTGCAGCACAACTGCTGTAGTTATTAGCCGAGAAAATAATGAAATTTCAGTTATGTTATACATATTGTTCGTATCTCGTTTTATTTTATATTTGAAGGGTTCGGCTGTAAAATCTATTAAGTAACATTTTCTTGTTTTGGAGATATTTAACGACTTAGATAAGATTATAAAATTAAAATCAGGTTTATAAAATTTATGCAATTTTTTACACGAGTATGTCGCAGATATTTCTTAGGCAGTCAAATTTAATTAAAACAAAATACCTATAATGATTTTTTTGGTCCTAAAAAAATATGTAAAGAATTGTTAGTGAACATGTTTTACACCAGAATTAGCGACAATAAAATTAACAGTTGACAGACAGATGTAGTAATTATTCTAATCAAAGAGACAAAGACTGAAACTTGAAAAAATATACTCCTTTCCTTTATCTCTTCATGATCTGTACCTCTCGCCACTATCTTTGAGTAGTTTAATTTTACTTTGCAATGGCAAACCTTGTTTTCTCTTTTTTCCCCCTCGAGGTTGTTCATTGTCCTGAAATGAATGTATGTAAAATCTGTCACGTACAGGTTTACTTGACAGGTACAAACTTAACATAGCAACAGCATATTTTTCATGTAAAATATGTTAAGTGCAGCACAAAACAGGTTTTACTTGAAATCGTGCCAATAATCAAATTTTACCAACTTCAAAATTCTCCCGATTTTCTACTGAAGAGTCAGTATTTGAATAATCTGGATCAGCATCTGAATCATCAATCGTGCTTAGGATGTCACTATCAGAAATACTTTCCTCCATAATCACAAAGATATATGAAAATTTATGTCACTGTTAACTACAAGATGCATCAACGTGTGTAACAGGTTTTACTTGAAGAATACCTTCGAAAGTATCACTTGTCAGCAGCGCCACCAACTAGCACCGCACCACTTAAACCACTGGCGCGAAATTCAAGCTGTTAATCTGAAGACTTAGTCACTTAACATGTTCTACATGCAAAAAAACAATTTATTTTGGATTATGTCACTAGACAGGTTTTACAGCCGAACCTCTCATTTATTGTGACTGAAATTACTTTTTAATGAGCAGTTTTCCACCTGTTAATGGAGAAAATAGAAATGTATTACGTGACAAGGCTGCTATGATAATATGGCAAGTACTTTTTGCTACCTATCATAAAATAATTGTGTACAATATTCGCATGTCGTTTGCAAAAGCAGGTTACTGTATTTTATTATTATAATTAGAGTATATATATATATATATATATATATATATATATTTATATATATATATATATATATATATATATATATATATACAGGGTGAGCCACGGTGGATGGAGCATTAAAAGTATATGGAAAACGGATCTACCGATTACTTTGAAATTTTGGTTGCCAAAATAGTCGAGTATGATCTATGCAACTAAAATATTTTCGAAAGTGCGGTGTTGTCACTTATACATAAAACCGGCAACATCTTTGTTGTTTTAAATAGAATACCCTGTATATTTTTGCATTTTTGGGATTCTCGTCCCTTTCTGAGTAACTCTTGTTAATATTTCCCTATATCTATCTCCAGCCGTTATCGAGATAATAATTCTCTTCTGAATTTATTGCCAAAAATTTTACTTTCAGTAAATCGTGTTTTCTCCTACCTACGTAGCAATTAAAAGATAATTTTTAAGTAGTGTCTAGGCAAGGCCAGGCCTTCTTCTTCATTAGTCAAATGTTTCCAATATCATACAGGGTGAGTTAGAGAATGCTTTCTATAAGTGACTTAGAGAAATGCACGAAAGTCAATTTTCTTAAATAGAATGCCCAGTATATTATTACTAATTCGGAAAGGTGATACATTTACCTATTTAAAAATGTTAATGTCCCCTATACCTAATGCGCACCGTTTTTGATTTATAGGCACTTTTCTGTAACCCTTCCAAGAATATTGTATCTTTTGGTATGTTGTCATAACGGGTGGGCCATGAAATTTTTATTTTATCATTTTGTAATGACAACAGACATGCTATTTTTCTAAATAAATTTGACATTAGTAATATTTACACTTAATTTGAATAGCTGTAACACAAATATGGCAGAAAATAATTATTCAAACGCAATTTTAATGGATTTGTTTATTATTCATGGACAGTGTAATAAGGTTATCAACAGAACTTGTAGAATATTTAATGAGAAGTGTCCGAATTTGCCGCAGATGAACAACAGAAAGTTTCTACGAATTCAGAGAAATTTTATAAATTTTGGTTCCTCATTAAGAGAACAACAATAACAGTGTCAGTATTAAGAAAAAATAATACTTAAGCAGCAATAGCAGTAATAAAGGCTATAAGTAGCAATAACAAATAATACCAATAACTAATAAAATGTATAAAAATCTTAAAGCTATTGTAATGTTTGTTCGAAATGTTGACCGTTAACTTCCAGACACTTTTGTATACGACGATAGACAGCGTTTGTTGTAGCAGCTCTTATATCAGCGGAGTCCAAGTTTTCCATCTCTTGAATCACTCGACGTTCTAATTCTTCCCTGTTGTGGACTGGAATTTTATAAACTCTATCTTTAAGAATACCTTAAAGATAAAAATCTAACGGGGTAAGGTCAGGGGACCTCGGAGGCCAATTCTGCAGTCCAAAACGCCTAATTCAACGGTCATTGAAAATGCGGTCCAACTCCATACTAATTTCGTATGTACAATGTGGAGGAGCTCCGTCATATATATATATATATATATATATATATATATATATATATATATATATATATATATATATATATATATATATATATATATATATATATATATATATATATATATAATTATAGAGATATAATTAGAGTGTCAGCTTTCCTTCCGTTTTCGGTCGTGTCCCTTTGGGATGTTCCCCTTAGGTTTAAATTCTCTACATGACAGCAGTTTACCTACCTCTCTTATTCCTGCATCATTAATATGTCTTCGACGATGATTTCCTTGATACATGCAGATTTATCACAACACCTTAAACATGCCATATATTTCGAAAAAGAAATATGTTCAAAGCTGTCAATCTAGGATACACATATTTTTAAAGGTAATTTAAAATCTGTCTATTACTTAGGCACCATTTAACATGATATAGTTGTATTATGTCTCGATTTCTCGCTAGCAAGGCATTGGTATGTATATATGCAACATTTAGCTATAGTTTGAACATGAAGAACATCCATCAAATGCTGCGTGTCTACAGTTTCCAATACGTTTAATGACTTAGACAAGGAAATAGAACCAGCTTGCGTTGGTTTATACTATATGCTGTTATTATATTGTATGTAAGTTTGCTTCTACTTGTGGGCCTTCAAATAGCTGCTGACTAGCTTTTGACATTACGTAATAATTAAGATGTAAATGAATATAAATTATAATTATGTATGTATAATAGAAAGCTTCGTCCAGTCCCGCCTTCCAACTGATTAGGATCGATTGTGGAAGAATGCGAATTCTTGGGATTAATCAGTGAACTTCATTAGTACTTGGTCAGATTGAAGTGAATAAGTGCATGTGTGCATTAAATTTGGATAAACGAGTTTCAGCACAGCAGCCACTTTCCTCATATTATATACAACTCCACCTGTTACGCTGACATTAATATAGTATTTGCAATTGTAGAAAACATCTGTAAACAATATTTGTTGTTTATAATCTTCTACTTGTAGGATAAATAAGGTCTTCCTGCCATACTTAAGATTAATACACCCACTAATATATGTCCTACTTTATTATTGTTTCTACTTGTACTTTAATGAACAGTTACCTACAGATTTTATTATGTACACTCGATTATATACCCTTTTCCAGATCTTCTTTTACGCATTTTCCAGATTTTTTTTATTTTGAAGTATATGGAAGGTAATATCAATATATCGTACATATCAAACACAAATTGCCTATTATGGAACTTATACTTGGTGATTTATTATAGACGTCAACTTTCAATAACACCGTCGACAGGTAATGATTCGAAGTTCGTCAACATTGTTTAAACACATAACATTTTATTAGGGTATCCCCTTAATCAAGATCTGGAAAACAGTTAAAGGAAATCAAAATTAAATGACTTTGTGTATTTCATCAGCAAATTGTATATGATTGTATGTAGATTTACAACGTGAAGCTATGGCATTATGATTCGATATACGTTAACAAACCGAGAGACACTAACAATCGATTTGCCCTCCGACAAAAGTTTGACGACTGGTGAGAAGTAGTAGATGGTTCTGTATTTGCAATATCTTCTTATCAACAACGTTTTGATAACTGACTGAACTCATTCTTTGGGTATATACTTTTCACAGTATATACAAGGAAATGTATATTAAAACCCGGAATATTATAATTTTCAGGCACATATATTTATTTATTCATTTATTGCAAATATCACGAAAATTCTCCTAGTTTTCACACAAGAAAATATAATGAAATAACCATCGATATAAAGAATATTTTAGCTCTTTTACTCTTCACTTGCGATACGCTTAATTGCAAGGTAAATTTTTGGAAAAGCACCGCCTCTCTCTCCTCTGCGCTATGTACATTTCACAGGTTGCAATTATCAAGACAGTTCTTTAGTTTTTCGTAGAAGAATATATGCTGAAACAGTCAAGGGTATCGATAAAATTTTAAATTCTTTGTTTATCATTTGCGACACGTTAAATATTAAGGAAAATTTTTGAGAAAACACCACATGTCTCTCCTCGGCGTTACGTTTTACACATTGCAACTCTTAAGACAATACTTTGCTTTCTGACACAAGAAAGTATGATGCAATACTAAATGGTATCAAGAAAATTTTAGTTACTTTGTGTTTCATTTGCAGCACGCTTAATTTCAAGGTAAGTTTTTGATAAAACACCGCCTGACTTTCCTCAGCACTGCGTTTCACATATTGTAAATATCACGACAGTTCCTTAAGTTTTCATACAAGAAAATATCATGAAGTGATCAGTGGCATCGAAAAAATTTTAGCTTTTGTATTTATCATTTTCGATACGTTTAAGTTCAAGGTAAATTTTTTGGGGAAACACCGTTTTCCTCTCCTCGGAGCCATGTTTCACAGATTGAAAATATCACAGTAATTTTTTAGTTTTTCATACAAAAAAATATGATAAAATAACCACTGATATCAAGAAGATTTTAGCTTCTTTGCTCTTCATTTGTTACACGCTTAATTTCAAGGCAAATTTTTGTAAAACGCCGCCGGCCTCTCCTCGTTATTACGTTTCACATATTGCGAATATCACGGCAATTCTTTAGTTTTTCATACAACAAAATATGATGAAATAGACACTTATATCAACAAGATTTTAGATCCTTTGCTCTTCATTTGCTGCACGCTTAATTTCAAGCGACATTCTTGAGAAAACACCCCTTGTCTCCCCTCAACATTACGTTTCACAGATTGCAAGTATCACGATAATTATTTGATTTTTCACACTAGAATATATGATTAAATTATTAGTAGCATCAAGTAAATTTTATCTTCTTTGTTTATTATTTGCATTATGCTGAATTTCAAGATAAATTTTTGAGAAAACGCAGCCTCTCTCTCATCGCCGCTAAGTTTGACAGATTACAACGGTCAAGATAATACTTTGTCTTTTAATACAAGCAAGTATAATGAAATATCTAACGGTATCGACAACATTTGAACTATTTTGAATTTTATTTGCGACACGCTTAATTTCAAGGTTTGAGAAAATGCGGCCCCTCATTTCTCCTCGGTTCTACAGATTGCATTCATGAAGACGCATACTTAGTTTTTCACAACATAAAATATAGTGAAACGATCAATAGTATTATCTACGAAGAATTAGCAGATAAGCCAACATTAAGAATATTATACCACTAATATTAACAACTTGTAAAAAATCTCATATTTAAATAAAGTACAAACAACAGTAAGTTTTACTGCTATATTCCATATTTTACTAGTGATTGTTTATAAGGTAGTGAAGATGAATGCACAATTCATCAATGTGAACGAGATGAATGCATCAATAAGAATTCATTACTTTTAGGTGTCTCATTCTATTTTCAATCAATTACAATTACTTATTATTCGTAATAAATTGTCTATGTCTGTAGCTTATCCACGACCCAGCTTCCAAGTTAATGAACGTCCGCCACTGTACCTATGGTCTGAATGAACATTACATATCTCATTTAATATGGTAGATGCTTAACCCTTGTAATACCATGGGGTCACTGGGGACCCCATGCGCTCTTTGATACTGTATATCTTTGAAACCATTTTTCCTAAAATTCTACAAAAAATTGACTTTACACAAAACAGCGTATTTTATATTTTAGTAAAGTGTGATTCGTACACCCTTTTTCGTTTTTTGAAAAATTAAATAACTTACACGTACACTTAATACCACTGGGGTCGTCAGCGACCCCCGCTACATAAGGCATTTTCCAACTGTTTACATTCATAAAAGTTTCTGGAGTTACAAGTACTTCGGTCATTTGCTACCTGCTGTGTTTATGAGGAGTATCAATTACGGAAATTTTCGTGCCTATTACTTTACCTGCTCGTATTATTGTATATTCAGAATCAGGCATTCATTCATTGAGAAACTATGGCTGGAACAAGTTCGGTTCGCGTAAGTGATAGAGCTGGGGAAGAAACGTTGCGAAAGTGGGTTGAAGAATGTGACAGTGATGATGAGGATTTCGAAAATACTATTGACAAGTCAGATGATGATGGTGAAAAAGAGAAAGACTGAAATGCAGTCGGAATATGACTCCGAAAACATTTCCGATGCAGAGCCTGACATCGCTGAAAACGACAATCAGCAAAGCAGCTATTACGTGTAAGTAGCTAATTTGTATTTTACAGAGCAAATGTAGAACACTTATTTTTACCGCAGGTCAAAGAATAAACTTGATAAGTGGTATATAGAGCCACAGAAACAAACAACTGGACGATAATCACGACGAAATGTTATGCATCAAGGGGGAGGGCCTACTAGATATGCAAACCGAAACATAAATACAATTTGCTGTAGTTTTCGTCTCCTTTTTAGAGATAATATTATAAACTACGTTGTTCAGTGGACCAATGCAGAAGGTAGGCTCAAACATGCAAACTTGTGGACAGATATTACTTCCAAGGAGTTTCTACGCTTTACTCGTCTACTAATACTTGCAGGAGTTTATATATCTCATAACGAAGGGATTACAAAGTTGTGGAATGTTGAATATGGACGTCCTATATTCAACAAAACTATGAGTAGAAATAGGTTTCAAAATTTCTCAATGTTTGCGTTTTGATAATGCTGTCGCCAGAAGAAAAAATCGAAATTCAGATAAACTAGCACCGATTCGGGCGCTTTTTGAATTATGGCTACCTACACTCCAAGATGCATATATGCCCTATGAAAACATAACAGTTGACGAACAGCTGCTAACGTTTCGAGGTAGGTGTTCAAACAGTACATACCATCTAAGCCAGGAAAATATGGCATAAAGATTTGGGCAGCCTGCGATAGTCAAACTTCCTACGTTTACAATTGTCAGATATACGGTAGTAAAACAGGTGATCAGTATGAACGCAATCAAGGCAAGCGAATTGTTTTAGAAATGATAAAGGGATTAGAAAAATAAGACTACCGATAATTTTTTTACAAGTCTCGAACTCGCAAGGGAGTTGAAAGAAAAAAATCTAACATTGCTTGGTACGTTACGAAAAAATAAACCAGAGCTTCCTAATGAAATAGTAGATTCTCATAGAAGAGAACGCTATTCAACAAAGTTCGGCTATCAAGACGATGCTATTATAGTGTCTTATTGTCCGAAAAAAGGAAAAACTGTTACGTTACTCTCAACTGTACACGAAACAGGTGAAGTTTCTGAAGATCACGAGAAGAAACCACTGATAATAATCGACCCCAATAGAACTAAATCCGGTGTAGATACCATGGACAAGCTTGTTCGAACATACACCGTAAAGAGACAGATAAGAAGATGGCCTGTTGCAATATTTTACAATATAATAGACATTGTGGTTAATGCTTACATAATATGGTGTCACCTGAATACAGACTGGCAAACATAAAAGGCTACAAACGGCGACAGTTCCTTCTGCAATTGGGAAAGGAACTAGTGGCTACTGAAACAGAGATAGAAAAACCATTACATTTACAAAGACAATTACAAGAGTTACAAAAGCTAAAACGTGGTAGATGTTGGGAGTGTCCACGAAACTTAGATAGAAAGCACTCAAATCGATGCAGCCATTGCAGTTGTTTCTTGTGCAACGATCACCAGACAATCACTTGTTCAGCATGTAAAGCACAAGTAAAATATTTATATTTTTTATCGATATTATTATTTAAAATAAATTACATATAAATATTTTTGAGTATACTATATTACCATAAGTTGTTTAAACAATGTATACTAAGCTTAAAATAAAGGTTTTACATATTAATCATAATTTTATATAGAAACACATTTGGGGTCAATAGTGACCCCAATGGTATTACATGTACTAAAAAGTTACGGTATTATAAGGGTTAAGAAAACTGTATAATAATAAAGATATCCAAGTATAGATTATAGGTTACACAAAATCTCATCTTGCTCATTATTTGGTCGCCAGTCCACCAGAAAAGCTGTTTCAGGAGTTACCTCCAATAAACAACATAAATCGCGGCATAAAACTTTGAAAGCGCCAATCCGATATGATTTTACGACCGCTATTTTTATTTCTGGATTATCCTTCCGGTGGAGCGACTAATGCAACAGTGTCGCAAAAAGTAATGTATTTTTACTGATCCTTTTATGGTCTCAACATTAGCATATAGAAGAGAATGAATATTGCCTTTTAATTAAGCGACGAAAAAGTGAGAGTTGTTAATGTATGACATGTTTATTTGGGATGGTCCGCTGGGGGATCCACCGGGGAGTGGTTTGTCACTGATTTAATGTTTTATGGCGCACAGATATCTGGCCGTGAAGTTAATTGGGTTTAATATAAAAGTTTGGATCTGTTAACGTGCCATAACGATAATTATAGTTTATTTCATAGTTATTTGCAAAATAAAAAATCCCAAGTGGCTCTTATCTCTTACTGTGGCTTATTTTTATGGCTAGGCTCAGGTAGACTGTACCGTTTATCGGCAAAATACGAGAGTTTTTTATTTGGCAATTAGCGATGAAATGAATAGTACTTGCCTACGAAGTTTTCATTATGAAACTAAATGAAAGTAAATGCAATTATTTCGCAATCGTGGACAAATGTAAAAGAAATAATTTAAAAATGTCAGTGGAACTTATGCCACAGTTATTGTGCTGGCACAACAGCTGGAAGATAATAGCTTAGAATAGAGTCACCTCCTAAAAAATATTTTTGAAGCACATTAGAGACTAATATTAAACGGCGTATCTTTATATATAGACCTAAGAAGGTACATTCTATGAGCATGTCGACTATTAGTCTATGGGAAATATTTAAGAAACGAAATAATTTGCGGAAATTTATAAATTAAGATATAATCAAATTTACTTAATAAGAGGTGAACTTCTTTGCCAACATTGATTTCAAGGGTACGACAAAGTCAAGGATGGGCCTTGGCGTATGAGTATGGTAGAGTGTACCAGATTGATCAACTGTAGCAACAGGGGATTCTGTGAACTAGAAAATATTGGTAGTCCTGGTAGTTTCGGCTTTATGAAATCTCAAATGTTTGGGATGGAATTAGCTTATAAACTAAAAAATACTTATAAGAAATATTCTACAGTACTGTTCATCGAGGATAGGAAAAAGTGTCAAATTCTCTAGGCATGCGTAGAAAGAGTGAGGCAGCCTTCGGAGGGAAAAGATGCACTTTACACGCGGCCAGATCGAACTTTGTGACAATTCACATTCAATATATATTCATCGATATTCACTCTGCAAGGGTCGCTCCTACTGTAGGCAGTGTTGCAAATGTCTAGGTGTTGACAATGGTTGTGATCATCTACGCCAATATTATATATCGTGTTCTTAAAGTAATTGGCGTAATAAGTTCACAACTGGCTCTCAGTGGAATAATTGAATGGACACTATATTGGTGCCTAATACTGTGCAAATCTTTCTTTAGCGATTCATCAGCTTTTTACTAAATTCAGACTTTTACATATAACTGGTACGATAATTTAGAGCAATGAAGATCACAATGAAGATGACAATCGTCAATAGGCTCTTACTGAACTCTTACAGTGTACTTTCTGGTAAACACAAACATTGCTTCATCAAATCAACATTTTGGGTTATTGACGTATTTGTGATAACTGTTGCTTCATTTGTGTGCGAGATAGGCGGGTCACATAAAAACACTATTTAGTTAACGATTATCTCATAATATCGGAATTTGTTACCAAAAATTAAATGTGAAATATTTCCCTCTGATTTTCTCTAGAAAAAGTTTTCTATCTCCTACATATAGGTTAATATTTTTGAACTTGTTGAAGAAGCTATGGATAAAAGTGTCAAAAGATTTCTATAGTTATAATCTAAATTTTCAAAAGTTAGTGGCGAAAAATTATAATACACTTATACTATTACTTTACAAGGATCGTATGGTTTTACATCCTATCCGATGGATAGTGCATCTCCTTTTCGTCTTTAAAATATTAAACGCTATGGCAAACGTAGCTGTTGTAAATACAGATATTGTTGAAACGGCATTAGAATATGCAAATCAGTGTAACAGAAGGAAAAATATGAGATGTGATATGTATAAAATTTTTAATTTCCAACAAAATTCTTGAAGATTTAAACATTACATTTTCCATCAACATGTTCAATTTGATAATCTTATATTAATTTACATTGTACTTTATATATTGCTTAATACCTCTAGTGAAGCAAATTTATTTATTAAAGCATAATATTGGATTATCCGTTCAATTATTATATCTTTAAACCGTTATGTCATAGGTATGGCAACTTTTCCCATACCAATAACACCAATAACATATGAAGCGTATAGAGAAATATCTCTAAGGCATCACAGTAAGTTTTTCTTCCACTTGGGAACTGTTTCAGTGACCTATTACATTATTTACGCTATAATTCTTACTAAATACCAGTATAAGTACTATCATACCCAAGCCTTTCTCCTAAGAAACCACTTCACATCAGTACACAAACCCTTAAATCCACTTTAGATCTATACCAAGTGACATAAGTTGAAATGTTGCCTTTTAGTTGGAAATTGATATATATATTTCTAGTGTATATCACGGCTCAGAAGGAGATAGTATTCTCTAAAAGTTGTTCTAATACAGACTACTTTTATTAAATATATCGCATTAAATTTTTATAAGTTCTACAGATGTTTATAATTTATTTCAATTTCCTCAATAATAAGTGTTTTCATTAGATTTAAATTTACACATATTTATGTAAAAGACATGTTAAATTAATGCCATCGTTAGCATTACCTATATTATCTTCACTTCAACTTTCGTTTTCTATATATTTTCCCTTTTTTCCATTTATTCTCAGTAAAATATACGTTTTTTAATAATTCTATGAACGGACAGTATCTACCTATTATTTGAATTACAATTTAATATCGAAATAGATTTTTTAACGTGAATAATAATATATCATTGAAAATAAATATAGAAAACTAACAAAATATATCGAACAAAATATCAGTAGAGCGGATTTGAGCTTAGAATTAGTGTCAATAAATCTGAGTGACATTTTGCAGATTTCACTTTCTTAAACAATGCCTCATTACGTCAGGGGATTGACCTAGGTACTAAATAATATATTCGAGCGATATAATACTCTTTTTATAATTCATATACAGAGTGAAACATCTGAAATGGGGACATCTTTTTAAGATATTTAATTGTTGGCCGATTTAAACGATTTTTTTCTAAATGATAGAAATTGAATATCTCTACCACGGTGCTAGATTCATAGGATAAAATTTAAAATGTCAATGCCTCTTTACAATTTTTTTTTCTTATTTTTACAACAACAATTTTCTTATCTCTAATGTGACTATGCTATTAGATTGAGAATACTTTTAAATTAGTGTGGCAGAAATTTCACAAAAATTTTAGTTTCTAACAGAGATATAACATAATTACAGTTTATATTGTTATCAAAATATTTCTAATAGTCATTATGTAAATCACAACTCTATAAATAATATTTTTTACAATACGCCCTTTGACCGTTATCCGTTGAATTAATCTAAAATCTTAATTCTAAAATTTCTTTATAGGTTAAATGATAAATTCCAAATTTAATTAAAAATTTACCAGTTATAAGACAATCTCAAATAAAAAAAATTAAAACCTTAAAACGGCCTTTTCCGCACGTAGAACAACTTGAAATTGAGTGGCCGAGAAAAAATGAACCAACACATAAATGCGGAATATGTATTTTATGCGACAGTTTTACTTTTTTCAAGTTTTCTCCAAATAGTCCATCATCGCGCTTTCTCATGACCCATGGACAGGGTGGGGTGTGTCCTGTCCACCTTAAAATCAATAGATGGCGTCTGGTAGACATCCCTAATCAGAATCAGTCAAAACCCGATCGGTCCGATACGATTTAATTGAGTGATCGTGCTAACAAAAAAAATTCTCCACCGTTGTGCTGTCTCATGACCCATGAACATGGTAGTGTGCCCTATCCACCTCAAAATCAATAGGTGTCGTCTAGGAAACGTCCCCGATCAGAATCAATGAAGACCCAATTTATCCGACACTATTTAGTTGAGTTATCGTGGTAAAAATATTCTTAAATGCCGACAACAACGACAATAACACACACACAGCAAAATGTTTTAAAAACAATTTGTGTTTTGTTTTTAGGCCGAAAAGCGAAAAATAAACCCAAAAAAAATTTTTTCTATTTTCTTTTACACGATTACATTACTTTTCTGGAGTGTGGAAAAGTAAAATTATTACTTCTGTATCTTAAAATATTATAAGAACATTGATATGATTGGATTTTTCAAGCAAATCCCCCAAGAAAACTACTAATCCTATTTCAATTTTAGGCTTTAAAAGAAATCGTAGTAGGGCTTAAAATTTTTAATTTCATTTTGAAATTTGGCACCAGAGTAGCATTATTGAAGTTCTATTATTTAGAAAAAAAAAACCGGTTGATTTTATTTAATCGACCATCAAAATACAAATATAGAGGTGTCCCGTTTTTAAATGAGTCACTCTATATGTATAAGAAATTAAGCAATAAATAAGAGTAAACAAAGTCATTGGTACGATTTCAGACAAGAATTTCACCTTCAACTTATCGTACGGAATAATTTGAGATTTTAATGTTGCTCAGTTAAGTGCTTAAGTTAACAAACAAAACCTGATACTTTCCGGTATGATATTTGTTTACGTGTAAATTATTGTTTTCAATTCCAGTATTCACATATAAGAATTACTTTAGCAACTTTAAGGTAGCAAAATAAACATTATTTCACTCATTCAAAATTCATTATCAGGGTCATTTTACTTCAGTTAGAATTTTTAAGTTAGTTTCCTTAAAAATATATTAATGGACACTAATATATTAAGAAAGTGAATAAAAATCAATAATTTACATTTACATACATGATTTCTGACTGTACTCTAAGCAACATTTTTATAACAAAATTACGTTCTTCAATAAATATATCCTAAGTATTTATTTTTTTAGAACACTTCAATTTAAGGAAAAACTATAAGTACACAGCATTTTAAGTAAAATAAATTCAGAATTGATATACCTAAGCAATGTTTAAATTGTATTTAAGAAGGTATAATATAATTAATCTAAATTATTTCATAACTTCATAGTTAATAGAATCAACAGGGATTAAATTCTATACCAAATAACTGTAGGTTTTTTGTGTCATATGAAAACAGATATTGCAAACGTATTGCAAATAGACTAGCTTATATATACCAAAAACAATTTTTGTGTTAAAAAATCAACATACGTCCCTAGAATACATTGAGTATTTAAATGTTCTGAAGTACTGTAAAAAATAAACACAGATCTATAATAGAACGGACCAAAATACAATAGCACATCTTCTACTTTTATATATCACACATTTATGATATTAAAATAAAACATCCTAACAACAGACACAAGACACAGGTTTGGGTCCAATAACCTTAATCAATAATGTCTTAGATGGCACGTATTCTCTTCGATTTGATACTACTCCACTTTATTGATGAAATCTGAAAAGAAGGTTATTGAGATAAGGAGAATGTTAATTATTTGTTATTGTTGTATTTGATTAGAAAAACTTTACTTAATGTTAAGGAGACTAGCCATAAATCAAAACGTTATAATATATGGTAAAATCGATAGCGACATTATAAGAAATAATAATAAATTGATAATACTCAGCATATATTTTTGTTATTTGTCAGTTATTAAAACTTAACATGAGAACCATCACTCTTAGGATATTATCCTAAATTACTAAATCATTGCTATATAAATAGCAATGATTTAATGAAGAGAGAGTAAGTAGAGTTTTAGCTCACTGAATTCTATTTCATAATAAAAAGTATGTCTATGTATACTATACTTACACAGAGGCTTTGAAATTAATCCATGGAGGGCCCAAAGATTAACTATCATGTTTTATGGGCCATTAAAATAAATAACATTAACGTCCTTCAGATATAAGATAACTGGCGAAAATTCAACTATATGAGCATCAATCAGATTCTAATGATTGTATCTTACTTGCCGAATTTCTACAGAAAACTATTTAATTACCAGTTTTGTTTAACGCAGACACAGTTTTAATTTTTATTATGAAAATATCAGAGTTAAATTTATGGAATTAAATTACTAACAGGGCCTTGCTATCATATAAGCTTGAATTTTTGCTCATCAAAAAAATATATATAATCTTAATACCAATTAAAATCCACAGATAGATTATGTTTAGAAATATATTTAATCGATATATTAAATATATTTATTTTGTATAGTCCTAAAAGACAAATTTCTTCGATTCTCTTGCGTTATGTGAAATTGAAATAGACTAGTTAAAGCATACAATTTATTTACTTATGTAATACATTTCTGGCCTATATACAACTTATATCCCTTGAAACATGGCGATTGGGATCACTTCCAAATAGTAGTTTACGTCCTGCAATAATTTTAAATAATTTTTCATCTTGATTCTATCAGTAAATTAAGTCATACGTATCTGTATAGTCTGTTAAATATACTTTTAAAATTTGGCCAAAATACAAACCCTGCATCGTTGTAGTTGTAGTCATAATTTGGATAATCCTGAGGACGACTATACCAGGGATACCGTAACAGTTTCTGTATAACCGGCCTCCGCGTGACCCTTTCGGTCCCGAATTGTCCCCTGTTTGCTAGTACTGTTACTGGAAGCCACCTCTTTTTTACGAAGGCCACGCCACGTTCCGCCATCATCACTATGGTCGCATGAGTGTTTCCGGAAACTAGTAGTGGCATAGCGGAAGCGTCCATGACCCTCACGCCATCTATGCCGTGAACGCGAAGTTCATTGTCTACTACAGCCATCGGGTCCGATGCCGGTCCCATCCTGCAGGAACATGCTTGGTGATTTTCGGGACCGGTGTAGTAACGCACTGCGCATTCCCAGAAGCCATCCGTATCGTAACTGTAAAGAAAAGAAAAATACGTTAATAAACTTCAACTTTATACTTAAGTTAAGCACTTTAAAGGGTTTTAAACCTATGTTATACAACAACATCAGTACAAAACGGGCAGTAGTTGAAATTAAAATTATGTATAACCACGTAACATGGTTAGAGAGTACGATGCGCACTCAGTCTGAACCTGAAGTTATAAAAATGCAACTATATTGACAGATGACCTATCGTCTTCTCCTATAGAGGTCGCTGTAACAATGAATGTCATTCATACCGTGGTCCAGGCTGGTGGACTGGGTTTAGTATTGGGGTGTCATTGCATGCCTAGATGGATGTGTTTCTCTTCGTCTTCATGTTTAACCTTCCCATCCACAGCCTAAACTTTAGGTGGAGGTGGGGGTCGATTTCTGTCTTAAACATTTAATTCTTCTAATATTAATTATAGTAGATTGTAAAGCATCCATGTTATTCATCAGAATGACTCATTCTGTCGTGTATGCAGTGGAAAAGGTTCAAGAGGAATATTAAATGAAGGGAGAGTAAAGAAATGTGTTCACCATCACAAATCATCTAAGAAGCATGTATCACTGAGAAATAATATAGAGAAATAGTTTCCATATACTTTGCTGAAATATAACAATATTAATATAGGTAATTTACTAAGTTAATTATGCTCTTAGTTTTCCAATTGTCTCTCATTATTGCCTATGTTATGGCATATGTTTCAAGAAGAATCAGAACGAATCGATTACATTCTCAATAAATTCTTTCTCTGTGCTATATGTTCATTATGTTTAGAATTATGGTAATCTGTCAAAAGGAGGTGATTTTCTCTGTCACTATGACTAGAAACGAATCGATGTCAACAAATCAACAATCAGTTTACAGCGAATAACACAACTATCTTTTTATTTTCACCCTAGATATGAAGAAAGTAGATCATCCATCAGTTCCTCGAATTGATGTGTCGTAATCTCTCGATCTCGTGAGGCTGTTACAATATGGGCGCAAGATTTGAATTGCGTGCCAATTTGGCTGTTACGAATCAATAGGTTCAGTTCCTCCATGTTTACAAAGTCCAATTGACTCAACAACAGACCGTGCACAGCAAAGATAGTTCACCCATTGTATCATGGAACAACAAGACGTGAATGCCGATTTTGTGTACAAAATCATCTTCAACGACGAGGCCCATTTTCACTTTGATCACCTTCATTAATAGACAAAATTGCCGCACTTGGGGCTCAGAAAATTCACGAATGATTCATGAGAAACAAATGCATACCTAATGTGTTCTGAAGGAATGGATTGAACCATTTTTTTTTTTTATTGAATGATACAGCTGATGCATGCGAGGCAGTTAATACATTAACGGTAAATGGCGAACGTTATTGTCACCTGATAACCCAGTTCCTTGTGTCTCAAGTGGAAGATATTGCTCTTGAACGCATGTGGTTTCAGTAGGACGGTACCATATACTACACCACCCATGAAACATTGACGCAGTCTTGCACGAGTCGTCTTTTTCTGGTCGTGTGATCTGCCGTTTCGCTGACCACATTTGTTGTCATGATCTTGAAATTTAACATTAATGGACACTTTTCTGTGAGTTTTCTGGCGCTTCAGGTTTACGCTAAAAGGCCCACGATTATCCAAGCATTGAAGTTTGAAATTGAACGCTGTATCAACGAAATATCACAGGTTTTCTGCAAAACCGTTATAGAACATTTCGCCAGAAGAGTACTTGTCATTGATGCCACAGCTATGGCGAGATGGACGATCCCAGGCATACTTTCGCTTGCGTAAGATGGAGTAGGGAAAAACAGAGGATGGATAGTGAATGCGGTGCCATAGTCGAGGAAGAGAATCTCCGGGAAATAATGTTAAGCGGAAAAGAAGCACGGGAGGCAGTTCAGAGATTCGCGCGAGAGGTTTTTAGAAGGAAAGAGAAGAAAAAAAGAGCGAGACAAAGGGATGAAAGTGGGTAATCGTAGCCGGAGCAGTACAGGGAGTAGATAGAGTAAAAATAACAGTAGAAGTGGAGTAGAAGTAGAACAGTATAGTACAGTATCTTAAAGACAGAAAAGAACCTAGAAGGTTCTTTTCTGTCTACTAGAGTACTTAGGTACTCGCTGAAAGGAGAGTACCTAAGTAAAGGGGCCGGAATTTTTAGTCGGTAGGCGTGAAGCAGCAGATTCGCATCACGAATCTGACACTACCTGAACTTCCAGGTGTCTATTGAAGATTTTCTCCTGCCTCACTACAAAATAGAAAAGAAGAAAAAGGCGGAGTAGAAGAAGAAGAATATGGAGGAGGTTGAGAAGAAAAAGAAGTCGAAGAACAACAAGAAGAAGAGTACTTGTGTGCCACCAAAGCCATGGCGGCCATTTACCTGATGTGTTATTCCATACATAATTTCAAAATTTCTACATTATAAATCAATAAATATTTCAATACTTGTTTTGTTACACACAACTATGTTTATCTAAAATTCGCATCTCGCGTTCTTATTGTAACACCTATGTGTATGCTTACAAAATATCTTGCAATTAGGCCTAAGATAAAGCTTAGATATTTTCTAGATTACATACCCCCCCCCCCAATAACATGCATAAGCCCCCATCATAAGCCTACTCGGCATATAGATCAAGTATTATTTTATCACCAAATATTCGTTCAAAAATCGATCGTACCAACATCGTTCTAAGATCATCCCTAATTATATTCGCTACGAAAAAGTTAGTAACGGAATTATGATCTTTATTTGCAAGTAACTTAGTATCAATTGTGTGGCTAAGATAACTTAGTAATTAATGCATAAAGTCACCTTCACGTAAGGTGGCGATAAGTGAAAATCTCAAAAAGTCAAGCTAATAATATCTTTAAGAAACTTAATTTTCACTGGGTGTTTACGGTACGATGTCAACACGAGGGCGATGTCATTACGAGACTTCGTTGGTAATATGTTTCTGGTTTTTGGGTGCTTATATAAATATGTCGTATTAAATTACAGATATTTCCATATTCTTATATAACTACTTGAAATATTTATGTAGTTTACATATATGAGGCAGTCATTTCCATTCTTCCGCTTTCCCTTTTATCGAATTACCTACCTGTAAATGGATTTCGTGGGCTTTAAGTCCTACAATTACGGTAGATTAGAATATTAGAAATCCCAATTTTCATGTGTTTTATGCGATAAATTTAACGCGTGTAATAAAAATAATGTCGCTTCCAAATACTTTTAGCGTAATTTATTACTTACTAATGGATTTTATTATTGTAATAGGTTTTCCAACTAAGTTAGTTATTGATTATAAATTACCTACATTGAAGGTGATGTTAGGGTTGTAATTATACTTTTGGATATTTTAGTTTAGTAGTGAATTAATATTAATTGTATCACTCGGCTTCATATTATGAAGATATTTCTTTAGTCGACAGATTAAGCCTAGGAAACTTTCCCTCTACAACGTCATCATCTATTTCTCGAAAATAAGATGGTGGCTGGCTTAAAGGGGTAGTATATATACTTGAAACAAAAAAATAGATAGTAAAAAGAAACCCAAGAAAAAATTTTCAAACCGCAGCTTTCTGCGATTAGTAGTTTTTGAAATACTGGAGACCGTTGAATGAAATGAATGAAAATCGTTGAGCGTGACGTCATAGTAATTAATATCGTATAATACAGTCTGGGTCCGGTGCGCTCCATTCAGTCATTTGATCAGTCCATTCGTGGACGTTGCAAATGTGCTTTAAAAGAGAAGTAACTTTCTCAATGACAACGTTTGAATTACCTCAACAGGTTTCAGCAGACCACCACAAGTGGTTCGTAATAGATCGAGTCCATTGTGATAAGATACAGGATTTTTTTTCGGCTTTGCCTAATCGTTTCACAATACAAGACATATATTGCATTATACTCAGCACCACGAACAAATGTTTTTTTTTCTTTTATTTTACACTTACATATTTCACAGAAATTGCAAAACTTAGCAAACATTCTATACGCACCAAAATAATCTTGCATGACGTGGAAGAATCCTTTGGCAAATTTTCAGTTTCTTTGTCTACCTCCAAATCACAATTCTGAGACACTTCTTCGGAACAATTTTCATATAAAAAATCATCGTTGCCCGGTTCTTTTTCATTTACCTCTGAAAAATCTAAGGATCGCACAGACATGTCAGCCGAACACGTATCATCTTCGTATAAACTGGAATATTTATGGTAAATTTCTGTTCCCAGTTCACACTGAATACCAATACTCTCAGTCGCCGCTTGTGTTGCGGTGTCCATCTCATTAGGTTCTTCTGTGCTATACATCGTTGAACTTGCCTGTCCATCACGAGATCCATCGTTTGTTGATAATGACAATGTATCGTTTATACAATCGGACACTATTTTTTTTCTAATATCAGTTAACTGGCGTTTTGTAGCTTTCTTTGTGCCCTTGCTTCCTTTGAGATGTAAAGAAGGAATCGTCGTTTTTGATAACCTTCTCACAACTTCATGCTGAGGCATAGGGTCCTGTTTGTACCTCCCAGCAAGATCTTCATCTTTAAAATGTACACTGCAAACTACATGATTGTGATTTGGCTTAAAATTGTTTATGTTTATCCGATTTTTCCAGGCTTTATACCGCTTCGACTCATTTTCTTCTTTTGGGAAATTATGCAGCGTATCGTTTGAATTGTTATTGCAGCCGAAAACACAACAGTTAGGCATCTTTTTACAAATCGTAACCACCGTAGAATATAATCAAAAACCGAAAGCTAATAATACTACTACATACGCCCATTTTACGCCTAGGTTCAGCCACAACCTATCAGCGTGACTATTATTTAAGTAAGATCAACTTTTTAACAAAAACGCGCACGAGGCTTAATGGGGTTCATGTATGCGATCCTTGAATGGACTGTCCTCCCACCATTTCCAGATAGTTAATATTTACTGCTTCAAATCTTCTCGATAAGGTGAATTAAACATTTTCTAAGATATCTGTTTTAGTTTCCTTAAGAAAGCTATATTGCAATACTGTCTGAAATAAAATACCAAGGATATTCAATTGCTATTGCTTCAATAAATGAATAATTAAACCAGACGTTTTCATTTGAAGTAACAATAACTTGTGGAATACCAAAACTACCAAAACATGAAAGAACTTTGGATGGGAAGTCAATGTTAATATTTACGTAAAACAATTTGTCTCATAATAATAATCTTGCATCCTCCATCTGTAAACTCTCTCATTCTCTGTTTTTAAATATTCTTGAAGAAGAACTAGATAATATTATTGAATTCCACATAGAGTGACTTTACTTTGACGCGTCATCCTGTGATTCAAATAAAATGTGGTATTTTTTGGCATCACGTATCATAGAATAATTGATCATAGTGACCCTAGTTTCGTCGTTTAGAAGTTATTTGTGGCAGTAATGAAGACAACCCATTTCCATATCTAATATTTGTAATACAACTGTAATAAATCTTATACGTAAAGAGTTCTCTCTAGGAAAGGGAAATTTACAATAGATATAAAGGGAACGGAGATCTAATTGTAAAACCTGTAAATTAATAAACCAGCCTTGCTATACGTATTCAGCCTTCTATGCATTTCACTTTGTATTACTAATATATTCCATTAAATTTAAAATTATTATGTACTCAAGTAGTACAGAAAGCGGGACAGAAAGTAGTAAATAGGATGTTTGAACTGGTAAAATACATATACGAAACGGGCGAGATGCCGGAGGATTATAAGAGGAACATTATCGTTACTATACCGAAAAAGAGAGGAGCCGACAAAAGCGAGAACTTTAGAACAATTAGCCTAACTTCCCATGCGTCAAAAATCCTAACTAGAATAGTGCAGAAGAGGATGGAAAATAGAGCGGAGGAAATACTAGGAGAAGACCAATTCGGGTTTAGGCGAAATAGGGGAACTCGCGAAGCTATCCTGGCGCTAAGAGTAATGTTAGAGAAAACAATAGAAAAAGGAAAGAACGCTTATATAGGATTTGTTGATTTAGAAAAAGCTTTTGATAACGTAAGATGGGAAAAAATGTTCGAGATACTAAAGAGCGCGGGAATGAAGTATAGAGATAGGAGAGTAGTACACAATCTATACATAGAGCAAACTGCTGTTATAGAAGTAGAAGGGGAGGAAAGGGAAGTAGGTATTAGGAAAGGAGTAAGACAAGGATGTACGCTATCACCACTAATTTTTAATCTGTACATCGAAGAGGCGATTAATGTGGTAAAAGATAGAGTGGATTTCGGGATTAAAGTACAGGGACAGAAACTAAAAATGCTGAGATTCGCGGATGATATAGCAGTATTAGCATCTAGTAAGGAGGAACTAGAATTGAACGAAATGGAGGCAGTGTTGACAGAGGAATACGGAATGAGGGTGAATAAAAACAAAACTAAAGTGTTAGTGTGCAGAGGGCGCGAGAGCAAAGCAAAAACGAAAGTACAAATTAATAATGAAAGATTGGAGGAAGTTAAAGACTTCACTTATTTAGGAAGTAAAATAAATTGGGATGGAAGAAGCGATAAAGACATAATACAAAGAATAGCGCAGGGTCGAGTAGCTTTTAACAAAAAGAAAGCACTTTTATGCTCGGGGGTAATAAACTTAGAAACAAGGAAGAGATTTTTGAAAACATATGTATGGAGCACGGCACTTTACGGCTGCGAAACCTGGACGGTAGGGGAAGCAACTAGGAAGAAATTAGAAGCTTTTGAGATGTGGTGTTACCGAAGAATGATGAAAATACCATGGACTGATAGGGTTAGAAACGAAGAAGTATTGGAGAAAGTCGGCGAGAAAAGGAGTATGTGGAAAAACTTAAAGAAGAGAAGAGATAGAATGGTAGGCCACTTGCTGAGACATGGGGGAATAGTCCGCGATATTTTGGAGGCAGAAATAGGAGTGAAGAAAGGCAGAGGTAGGCCTAGATTAGACTACTGCTCGCAAATAGTAAGGGATGTAGGTTGTAGCACAATTAGCGAAATGCGTAGGTTAGCACAAGATAGGAGAAGCTGGAGGTTAGTGTCCAAACAGTCTTAGGACTGATGACCTAATGATGATGATGATGTACTCAAATGGAGCTACCCGAACTAAATCTCTCATTTCCTCAAATTCTGAACTAAATGTGGAAACAATAGTCATAATAAATACATCGTTGGATTAAAAGTGACCATATTAAATTATATTTTAATTAATGGATATATTTAGAAGAGGAATAGTAGGTGTGATTCATATGCATGGAGCGAATAATGGAAATTATTTAATGTTCACAAAATTTTATTATCAACGATACTACGATGGAGCTTTTAAGAGTTATGGGAGATTTGTTCAAATTGGTAATACTGTCTGTAATAAGTATCGTTTAGAAGCAGGCTGAGGTGAAGAAAATTAATTTATAATTCTCGTAATAATCACTGAAAATCCTTAATTAAAATTTACTGGGAATTCACAATTAATTGGTTGTAAGAAAAATGTTAATACTGAAAAATTAATGTCATCAGTATTTACAAGAATAATGTAATCACAAGTTTGTAAAATAATATTTTCTAGATTGGTACGCAAAGTTATAGCAAAGGAATTTCTTCCATATTATGCTTTCCAGAAATGTTAATTCTTTTAAAAATGGAAATGATAGTACCATATCTTTTATTATCTTACTACTGGATATTCATTAATATTCAATAAAAACAAATAACCGCAATGAATATAGCGGATATTTGTAAATGCCACACTAATGATTTTGCAGAAAAGTTAAATCGGAAACAGAGAGCCGACTAGACAAATCTCTGGATAATCCAACGTTGCAAAAATAGTTTTTGAGACAGTTACTGTGTCATTTTCACGGAGATGGTAATAGTAGTATTTTGTACGTAACAATAAATGTTTTTAGAGACATGATCAATTAAACTTAAATATTACTATCTATTACAATCAATTTAATTTACTTATCGTATTACATAATTTATTAATTAATTAATGTCTCCTATCTTTTCGTTCACTTTTTCATTTGTAGCTGTTGTTTTGCAAATAAATCGAAAAACAAAAAATAATGTCGGTGATTGTCAAAACATATCATCCATATTCTTACGGACTGAAATTATTTTAAGGAAAACCTCGGATAGTATTTTTAATATAATATATTCTCCTGTACATATTTGTTATTAATTTTTTCTAGATAAGGTGATTTGAACAACCTGTAATAATTATGGCTTCAATTAATTAATAAATATTTAAATTATTAGTTATATAACAACGTAAGAATATTCTTAAAAAATTATTTTTTTATAAAGTTCCTTGTGTCATTTCAATATATACCAAGAGTAAATTAAATCTAAGAAATTTTTCCAATTAGTCTCGAGGAAGTGGACTAATTATCGTTCACTCTTTGACATGATATAGAAACAGTCTACGCAACAACAAATAACTCAAAATTAGTGAATATACATGTATATAGATCGTAACATTTTAGAAAACCATCTCTTGAAAATTGGTCCTATTAAGACCTGTTATAGATTTTTTGTGCTCTCACAATATGATATTTAAAATAATATAATCGAAACTTTTATGATGAAGGCTGGGCCAAAGGTAGGTTACCCATTTATTCTCTATCTATCTCTGTTTATCTTTGTTTATTTTTTTTTCTCTTTCTACAAAAAAATCCCCAAGGAATATGCCTTTTGATATCGCTTGAAAAAATATTATATTGAATTCATTAAATATAATATTTGAAAAATAATTTACCTACTTTTTGGCAAACATCGTATATAGTCAAGTGGAATTTGCTAATATATTTATGCACAGTATTCTAAATTATCCAGTATCGGACAAAGAACGGTATTTAAAATTTGTACATAATTTAGGGAACTTGGATATGTTATATCATTAACTGGTAAACCTGACTTTGTAGAAAATGAAGAAAAGTGGATATTTTTTTAGGTGTTCAAGATAATTCAACAATAAATTGACGCTAAGTTTCCCTAGAAAATAAATTGTTCTGAAGTATCTCCAAAATCAAACTAATCCAAATTAGTGAGTTTATTTCTGAGCATAAGCTATCAACAAGGTAAACGTAAAGGAGGTATGTAGCTCTTTTATCTATTATTTTTCTGATCAATATACTTTCAAATTAAGCTATAATTAAACCAATAAAACTGTAGATATTGGTCATCGGACAACACTAATCATACATGTGGATATATATACCAGATATCCTCAAAATCAAATTAGTGATCCAATTTTTATTGCATTGAATTTAACAAACAAAAGTTTAGTTTTTCTGATTATGTAAATCAAAGTTTTTCCAGCTTTAAAAACCTATACACAAATACACTAGTCTGACTCTATCGAGTGAAACTATTTAGTATCAATAAGATGGGATAACACCCCTTTTTATTATAATTGATATTATTTAAGCGAAATTGTTCCTAATAATAACAGGACGAAAATACAATATTGAATTACCACGAATATTACCAAACTTTACGTATTTGAAAGTGTTTCTCTACTGTTATGTCATGAATAAAATATATACAATAATATGGAGTATAATATGGACTGTAACATTAAATGAACATTCCGATATATGTATTTTACCGGAATGATTTGGCAATGATAGCTACAAGTTGATGAAGTAGCATCACAAAGACGTTCTGGTATATCATCCAATAATATAAAACTATCTAAGGGTTTCATTTAAACAAAATAATTTTTATGCCGCTACTTTAAGTAGACGAGTAGCACAAAATAGAATTTAAGCTTACCCGTATTTCTGTTCACAATCGCCATAATCCTCCTTATCAATAAACAATCCATATTTACTGCTCAAAATCGAGCTATTGACAAGCCTTTGTATCACTCTGATCCCAGCTACCAGCGTGGCAACGTCTTCTGGTTCAGTTAAATAATTCGCCACCATAACAGGGGGATCGAGAGGGTTCCTGCTCCTCAATTCTATGTAGCCTTTACTCTTCGGGTGCAGAGTAACGGGGGATAGGGTTAACGACCTTAAGGCGTCCGCGTGTTTTAGATCCGCAGGTGCACCAACTTCTCCAGAGTGGGCACACTTGGCAAGGTAACCGGCGAAGAATATTTGTAAATCGGGATCGGTCCCACTGGGATCAGCATAAGGAGAATTTATCCTGGCCGTGACTTGGGACATTCCTGGAAATATCACGGTTTGTAGTAATATAAACAAAACTAAAAGTACTTTTCCACTTAGATTTGTTTAAAAACTACTATAACGTGTCTACTACATCTATACAAGTAATAGGTGAGACGATATTGAGCACTCTAACTTTATATATCTATATGCAAAGATTTTTAAATTTTCTTCTTTTCGCATTATTTAATATTATAAGTATTAATGACAAATTGGGAATCTCCTTATTTAATAATTTTCCTATGGATCTATAATATTAGTTTTTTCGAAATATTCCATTAAAATAACTTCTAATGGCAAGAGACAAAACACTGGATAATATATCTCGATGTACGAATATAACCATAAAAAATTTCGACCGTAGATAGTTTCTGTTATAAAATAATGTTAGTTCAAGAAATTTTCAAATCATAATAAAATATTTTTCATCTTACTCTAACATTGTATCATAGTTTGTCATCATTTTTGTTTTCTTGATGACGTACAGTAGACAAAATGGCTAAAATAGGTGGATAAAAAACAATACTAAATTTTAAGATATAATTAAGTTTGGTTGGTTAGTTTAAAAGTGAAATAGCCTAATAGCAGTTATTTTTTGCTGCCAGATTGTTTATCAACAATGAATCATTAACAATACCAGTCCTATCGATGTTAAAGTTGCACCTATATTTATCTCTTGAAATGGGATTCAACAAAATATAAGTACCATGTTACCCACCAAACAACTAAGAATAAAAACTAATTTCTTTTCTGAAGTAGTAAAAAAATTACTTTTCTTTTGTTATAAATTAGACAGATTTGCACTCAGACTGTCGATACAATATGGTGTAGTTAAAATAATTTTTCTAGTGCCATTAATTAATGACCAACCACAATCCTCTGCATTTAATTTTACACAATATGAATCTCTTGCATTTAGCCACATCTAATTGATAAAAATAGGTCGCTACATTTTCTGATTTATGGAATTCCAACAAACTAGAATCGATTTAAAGTCAAAACTAGTTACTTTTTTTTAATTCTTCATTAGTTCTTGTTGCTGAATTGTTTTTTAAATATCTGATATTTGACTTTATTTATATTTTGTACATTTTTGACGCCATACATAAGAGCGGTAAGTCCCTGGACAACATTAACTATTTTACCATTAAAAACGTCAATCACATCAGTCTATGACGCGAAAATTTTTTGAAGTCTTGTTCTTTGAAAATATTTTTCTAAAATATGTATTTTAGAAAAATAAATTTTTTTAAAGAAAATGCATTATTTGGTAAAAAAATGTGATTTATATTTTTTCAAAAAAGAAAATACTAAAATTTAATAATTTTTTAATGTCATTATAATGAAATACATATTTCATTGCCCTGATCGATCAATATTTATAAATTGTTTTTTCAGTTGTTGCAGCTAAGATACCAACAGCTAAGAACATTTTATATGGAGAAATTACTTTAGCTACACTACATTGTATTCTTGTTTACACTCGTTTACTCACATTCATCTAAAGCGAGACTAATTAATTGAAATCATCGCAACCACTACTTGCTGCCATTTTTTTACAGGGAACCATGTATTATCGTGTACAGCAAAAACTAAACTTCAATTTAGTATATTTTATTGAAAAACACAATGAGTGTAAATAATTAACAATAATACATCTGTTTACATCTGGCAACCTAGAGGTTGCAGCTGACTGAGAGCTGGCAACCATGTTTTTTTTAAATTCTTCACATCATTTTCTTTCAAATAACGTTTAATTCACTTAAATAAATATAGTTGGAATTCATTAAAATAAATTATCATATTATGATTAATTAAAGGTAATCGCTAATTTTTGATAGGCAACCTTTCAGCATTGTCATTAGTCATTCATTGGAATTAAGTTTCATTAAAACCAGATACCTACAGGAACAACTGCAGGGTCTTAGACTATAATCATTTACTGAACCTGGAGAAACTTTGGTATAAGAAGAGATTAGAGGTAGTATAGATATTTGATGAAGCCAACTTGATTATAAAGACACGTGTTGAGTGACGTCCTTCGGTGCTCGTGGAAAACTTGTCTTTAATAATTCATGTCATTGTTGACCTAACCATGAACAGTCAACCCATGTATCTCTTAGGCTTGACAGTTGGCTGGGACTTATAAGTGGATTCGTATAAGATATTACTATTATCTCATATATAAAGTTCTACCATTGTCTTACCATAAAGTCCTAAAACCACAGACATACCTGTAGACGTCATCGGTCCTTTTCTATTCACGATGTAGTTCAAAGCCGTGGGCCAGTCGAGATTGCTGATGTCCCTCTCCTTCCTCATGAGATACGTTATATAGAAGGCGACGTGATTTTGTAAATTCCTACCTACGCCGGGCAGCTCGTGGACTTGTTGGATCCCGATCTTGTCCAGCTGGGCCTTGGGCCCGATCCCGGACAGCAGGAGAAGTTGCGGGGAGTTAATGGCGCCGGCGGCTAGGATTACCTCCTTCTTCACTCTCACCGAACGGAGTTTATTTTCGAACATGAATTCCACGCCCCGGATTATTTTTTTGTCGTTGATTACGATTCTGGTGGCTGTTGAATTTAACATGACATGTAAATTGGGCCGATTCCTCGCTGGTCTCAGATAAGCTCTAGCGCTGCTGAGGCGGACGCCGTTCCTGCAATAGAATAAATTGCGAAAATTGTTTATTTTAATAAATGACTTTAATGGATGGCTTATGTTGTAAGTTTTCCCAACACGTCGTCGTTTAAAATAGAAAAGCTAAATTTAGTTTGTGAATATAGTATCTAATATACGTTTACTTTGCTCTGGTTAATGGAGAATGTGCAAAATAGCAACCAGAGAACATACTAACAATAAAACTAGTCACTAAAATATAACATAAAACACATCACATAAATTAGACAGAGGCAACAATCATTCCCATCGGGAATCAAATTATGCCAGGAAGCTTAGGGTAACCAGAAACTAGCATTTCTAATGATATAACTATTATTATGGCCAGGTACTCATTAAATTGTTTTAATTGTAGAAAGGAGAGGTCGGTGGGCACTTGGTGAAACATTTAAGACTAGTGAATGAAAGAAAACACTTGGTAAGTTTCACAAAAATTGCAAACTATATTTCTAACAATCGTTTCGCCTTTTATGCCATCCTCAGTGAGTAAAGGTTTGTTACTCTTTAAGAATGGCATAAAAGCCGAAACAATTGTTAGAAATATTGTTTGTAATTTTTTTTAAACTTACCAAACGTTTTCTTTTTCATTAAATAATTTTAATATTTAATTTATTAAATGTTTATCGGACCTACTTATTTTGCCTCTTTCATTACCTTATTCATATTTAAAAAGTGAAATACAAATGGGGCTTGTTTCATAAATTATTGATTAATATCTTGCTACACTTACTATAACATTTCTAGTACATGCCTGTGAACCCAATGAATAGTTATTATATTACTTAAGAAAAGAGAAATTGGAAAAACCTTATATTGCTATATAAAGATTTAAAACTATTTCAAGAAGAGTATCACATGCATTCATTAAAAAAAATTGAAAGGTAATTGCTCAAAAGAGGTTTAAGGGTATATAGCAATAATAGAAGGATATATACAGGGTGTTCACTCTTAGAATAAATTTATTTTTGCAGGCGATAGATCTAACCAAAATAAGAAAAAGGGACCTTACAAAGTAATAGTCAGTACTGTATATTTCTGGTTGAAATACGTAGATAAACTTACGGATACATACAGGTACATTAAAAAATTGATAAACAGTTTTAAAACCTTAAAACGAACTTTTCCGCACGTAGAACATCTCTATCTCCAAACATAAACCAACATATAAATGCACAATATGTGTTTTATGCAACAGTTTTATTTTTTTCAAATAGTCCACCATCGTGCTTTCTCATGACCCGTGGACAGGGTGGGGTGTATCCTATTAACCTAAAAAATCAATAGATGTAATCTGGTAGACGTCTTTAATCAGAATTAGTCGAAACCCGATCGACCCGACACGATTTAATTGAGTGATCGTGATAACAAACAGAAATTATCAAATAGTCCACCATTGTATTTTCTCATGACCCATGTACATGGTAGAGTGTGTTCTATCCACCTCAAAGCAATAGGTGTCATTTGGGAGACATCCCCAATCAGAATTAGTCAAAACCGGATCGATCCGACACGAATTAATTGAATTATAGTGATAACAAAAAATAGATGCCGATGACAACGACAATGACACACACACACACAGCAAAAATTTTTTAAAAACCATTTTTTTGTTTTTAGGCCGAAAAACGAAAAATAAACCCAAACAAATTTTGTTTTTCTCAATTTTTCTTTACACGATTACACTAGTTTTCCGCGTATAGTGGAGTGCGGAAAAATAATATTAGGGACAAATCTAATTAAAAATTATTTTATCATGCATACTTAATACTAGAAAGAACCATGTATTGTATTTAGTTTGCTAACTAATATATTATATCAAATAAAATAATTCAATTTTTGTTACATGTCGCAAACGGCGCTCCTTAAGTGCTAATATGGCAACGTATCAGTGAACGTGAAATTGACTCCGACCGAGGTTATTATACTTTGTACAGTGTTGCCATATTTCAAATAACATTTTTTAATAAACCGTCGTTTTTCTAAAACTTGTCACTATGTAACGGTAAATGCCCTTAATCGCCAACTGTCCATTAACATATGTCCGATTCTGTCAGTTGGCTGTTCTCAGTGCTAACTTTCTGAAGCATATTGTTAATTTCGGTAATTTCCCTTTCGTCTTCACTGGCAGATTCTTTCTTTAAGCCGAGACAATGAATCCAAATCTTCAGAGTCCCAACCAGAGTCTGACTTATCATTGTCCGAATAGAAATATATTTTGTGATAACATTAAGGACAAATCTATTGCATCGGGAGTCACTTTATCTCAAGAAATGGCCGACAGAAATACAGCATCCTTTAAATTCATGTTTTTCATAGTGCTGGAAATGTCGCCTCCTTCAAAAGACGAGACACGGATCAAGAGACTTTTGCGATAATAAAGTTTAGTTAATCGGATGGCATTTTGATTCATCGGTTGGATAAGTGGGGTGCAATTTACTATTGAAATTCCTTTCTCTAACATTTTTTGTAATTATCTCGGTATCATCTATAACCCAGTAAAATTAGTATTTTGTAACAGCGGAGATCCTCTATAAATAATATAATTTTATAATAAAAAATTGACGTTTTCATTTTATTAAAAGCCATATATTATACAGGAATTGATTTTATCTGTTTTTTTATGGATGATAAGTAATCAAACTAAATGGAATTTGATTACTTAGCATGGAGATATAAGTAAACTGTTTTTATTGAAATATATAATATTAGTGAAAAAAATATAGGGTTGTTTTTATATAATAAAATTGTTATCCTCAATAAATATCGACATTGAAAAGAAAGTTAAATGTCTATGTCATTTGTTATGGAAGGGGTGAGGAAAATCAATCGAAAAGGTAGTTTATCTGACCTTTTTGATTTTTTCATGTGGAATTATATAAAATGTCGGGTTTCTGTTGTGTGGCAATTCCACACAATATCTAATAGTTGCACGGACGAATAATGACTATTATTGACACAATGTTTTTATAAATTTCTATTCTTATGAGTGTGGGAGGTACCGAGTATAGAAAATTATGTTTGTCAAAGGTGGTCATGGAATGGAAAATATCCGCCTTATACGAATATCATCCATTTCAAATAATTCTATCAAAATTTGTCAAGTTATTTGCGATACTGACATCATGAATAACGTATAGATATGTTATGATGAGTTTCTATAGATTAAATAATAATAAAATGGAAGTTTAAAAATTATAAATGCAAAACTATTATGGGAAAACCAAATTAAACTATATTATTGGAAAAGCATTTAACAACGTGGGGTATTAAATATACAAGTTTAAGTACCTCTTCATGGTAACAAGAGTATTTTGTGTTATGGTTCACAGTCTTCAACAACTATTAGTCTCAGTTGATGAATTAGCAACAGAAGTTCTGAAAGTTACATGTTTTAGGTAAAGGAATACTAAATAGTCCATAATGGTTTAACAAAGAGACCTTGGATGATCTAGAAACCCTATTAGTCGGTCACGAAAAAACAATCGAGCAAAATCAACTCTTGAATGATCTCATATCGCGTGTCTTTACATCCTTCTGCTGAAAATAGCAATGCTAATTTTCATCGTAGTGTAGGTTTAAATAAAATTAGTACAAATGCCGTTTCTGTACGTCTTTGAATTAAGAAAAACGGACGAAATTATTCCTTCGAAAGAACTGTCTTCCAAAAATCAGTTTTGTGAGGATGTGGTAGATATTCGAGAATAATATGCAGATTATTAGTGCTCCATATTCACGTATTTTGAGAGTAGACGTATCTCGTTTTTTTCTTGTCTCTAAATTATTGTCAGTAAGTAGGCGAACAATATTTAAACATCAAAAAAACACATTTTTTAAAAAAGGGTTTTATTCAATGTATTGATAAACTTTATGTATTATGTTTTAATGCTTTTCAGTTTCTTAATTTTAGTTTGGTTACCATTAAAAATTTACTTAGCCACCTAGATTTGAGCTATCCCTTTAGGACATTTAAAATTTTAACTAGTTTTTCTTCGTACAGTTTGTGCTCCACAGTACTATTAAATATATACATTTGGCCCATACTGTGTCCTTATATTTGAAAGCCCCGGTACATAATCCAATATAATTAATTTTTCTCATATGTTACAAAATATACAGCAACATGCAAATGCGATGCAATTCCATGCCTCTGTTACTTATTAACTAATTTGAGAAGAAAAACATATGAATATTTAAATATAAAATTTTCCATATTTCTTCGGCAATCCTACATTGCAACTACTTACTTACATAAAATATTTAATGACATGCTACATAGGAAACCTATAATAGCATGTGCATAATTATATAGTAAATGAATGCTTTTGCAGATAATTTTCCATAATATGAAAAGCTAGTTTTACTTATCAACAATTATTGCTTATGAAGGAACAGACAGTTAATTCGGAATATTATTCATCAATAACTGATAAAATAATAATAATTACTATACAAATAATGTGGTTTGACTAGTGTGTATTAATATATGCGTGGAAATACCATAATTGGATTGTCATTAATATGAATATCTATTCAGAATATATTTTAATGTAGTTTCATAAGTGCCTAATTTAATTATTTATTAATGTAATTATTTATTGATATTTTTTTTATAAATTAACAAGCAAAGCTACTGAAAGGTAATGAAAGCTACTAGAAGAAAATGAAATTTAAAATGATCTATATTTTCTCCTATAAATTGTTCCTGGAACTTTGAATTTTGATTTTACTTTGGACAACATTTTAGCACTTAGCATTTGACTTTCCATACAAAAATGAAGCATCGAGTCTATTGATGAATTCCGAAAATATAGCTACTTTATGCCTGATGCACTATATGGTATAATACTTTAACATTAATTATAGTATTATAATACATTTGAACATACACAGAGAATACAGGCTTGAAATAAACTTGCCATTACCAAATACACATCGACGTTTGATAAATATACCTAAACAACATAAAAATATTTTAAATCCACTAATTTTTTTAAGATATAAACTAGCACACTACGAGATCGTTTATACTAGTTCTTCCGTTAACAAAAATCATTTCCAGATCTCAATGCACTATCACCAAAGTATTCTAAGAGAAAAATTATTCATTGCAATTATTATAAAAGCACTATAAAAGAAAAAGTAAACACGTTAGAATAATGATTCTTTCTGCAAAATGATCTCGAGACTGAGAAATAATCTGCCTTAATATTCTCAACTATATATTCATCTATAGTAACTATACATAGCTATCTATAGCACAACCATATATTTTTAAACCATACTATTCGCTGGTGATAGTATTAGGATAAGTTTTTAGAGAAGATCCTCTGCTCTACGGAAAAGTAACAGGCTGGAAAATAGGAGGATCTGCTGATTCTGTTCATATGCAAAAATGGCTGGAGAAAGACTGGATATTATAGACTATAGATAGACTATTAACAGTCATGAGCCATTGTGTATTGAACGTTCAAACAAATTATGCAACGACTGTGAAAAAATCTAAAAATTCAATGATTTATTTATATATTTTAATTTGATTGTATATTCTTTATGACATTTTTATTGTTTACCTCAACTATAATCCATGATATATATTTGTATTCTACTCATATATGTTAATAATTTAAATATTTTATTGAAGATAATAAGCAGTTATGGAATATGTTATTGGCTATGGTATTTTTTTTGCTATGGGACCGATCGGGTGACGACCTGTACCAACATGGAGCGACGTAAGGTCAAAATCAAAGCAGCAAGGGTCAAGATCGATCTAAAAGTTGGAAATCTCTGGCTCATGAGAACTTAGTTGGAAAAATGTGTGTTATGGAAGAATGTAAATGGTTAGAAGAATGTAAATCGTACGGTATACGATTTTGTAAAAAACTGGTAAATTTTTCGTAAAAAATATATCCCTTTTTTCCTAATATTTATTTAATAATATTTAATAGGAGCTGAAACATAATAGTCCTCATTATTCATACATAGTTTGTTATGAAAACAAGGCAATATCAGCAACAAAGATTAACATTCGGGATTCCCCGTACTTATTAAAAATTAAAATAATACAGATAGGCTGGAAGAACCCCATAATCTTTGATATAGCAATTATTTTAATTACGTCGATTTTTAATGTAATTGGTGTTTCGCACACCGGCAAGTCCTTTATAAATAATAGCATTTTAATGACAATGCCGCCTAATTTTACATTTGACTATCTACAATTCTACAATTCATATATAGAGTGGAAAACTTTACTGGAATAAACTAGAATATGGAGTATTTCAATACAAATTCCGATCAGAACAGAATGATTTTTTATTTAGCTTTGCCGCGCTTAGAGTGTATTGGCCTTTAGTTATCTTCAATCTGGGGGATGCAATAGCTCCCAGCATATATTTTTTTTCAAAAAAAAAACAAAAAATTAATGGCTAGTGATATCATTTTAAAGGGCATATTAAGAGGAATACAACACAGACAATTTTTAAAATTTTTCAGATCATTACCTGAAAATGGCATAAAAATTTACTTTTTATATTAATAATCGTTTAATTGTAAAATATATTTAAAATCGATATCATTTTTCTCTTGAATAAAAGTAGTATCTCGTTCTCTCGACAAAAAGTAGTATCTCTAGAGTGGTATATCTGATTCCTTGCTTCAGAACCTCATAGTTGTCAGGTCTTGTTTCAAAATTTTGTTCATCAAGTACCCCCACAAGAAGAAATCAAGTGGAGTATGATCCAGAAATCTTGATTGCTATTCAATTGGACATCCAATTCTCCTATTTTAATATTTTCTAATCTCGTTCTATCTAACTAATCCCGTTCAAATATAGACGGATTGTTACGACCTAGTGGGGTGGAGTTTCATCTGGACACCATATTCTGGCGTTAGATACGTCTGGATCTGATTAATTGGGAATCGATAAAGATGGAACCAAATCTTTGAAAAATATATTGATATGTTGGATCATTAAAATTAGGCAATAAAAAATAACGGCTCATGAACCGTCACCAATTATTCCAATCTATCAGCCCAATAATAATTGTGTCGATTAACTTAGCAATTTAAAAATTATCCATTGTAAAGATACGTGATTATGGATTCACTGACTTCATTATTAGCTCACAGACTACTATCTAAGTCATTTCAATATATTACTGAATGGTGTTTTGTTGTATTATAACAGGGTGCACTTTTGTACTTATTTCAGAAATTTCACAATTGTCGTATGACTAGCATTAAAATCAGGAGCCAGTTCTGGAGTCAGGGGACTTGGATTCATCGACAACAATGCCTCTTTTCAGGTACATCTCTCACATGACCAAACTCTCGATTATGAGGGCTGAGTTTTATTGATTGTACCTTGGCTAATAGGTGATAGATTTGAATACTGGATCCTAAATAATTTAATTTCAGCACGAGGAGTTTAGGTAAGACAGTTAGAATTAAGTTTTTAAATGAAATACAAAGATAAAATCCAAGGTAATATCACGCATAAAGGTCTCTGCCCACTACACCGTATCATACTAGGACCGTAACCGTATCGACACATGCATGCAGATATAATTTGCATCAATTTGTATCAGACAACGTCCACTAGACCGTTCCATCACCAGCCAACACCGTAGCGTGCCATGACCGGCCCATTGATGCAAATCATATTTGTCTGCATGTGTCGAAACGGTTATGGTGCTAGCATAGTATGGTGTAGTGGAGAGAGATTTTAAGACCCAAGAAATAAATATTCATCGCAACAGAAACCGTTAAGAAGAAAGAACAAGTACACATTTTGCACACCTTTTGCGAGGCAGTGGTTATCATCAGAATATGCTCTTAAATTTGTTAATGTAATAATTTGAAATGTTAAAAAACGTGCATTGTATCGGCATACCCTTACATAGGAAATAAAAATTTGAGGGTTGTTACATCCCGCACGATAAATACAAGTAAGGGCATCCCCTAAATGTGAGCAACTAAAATAAAAAATCGACCAATTTAAGGATTTTTTTATTGAAATCGTATTTATCCGAGGTATAGAATTTACTACAGTTAAGATTTTCATGCTGTATATTATAATTAGGTACGGTTGCATGTGGTTTAAATTTGTGGTTTAATACAATATCGGAATAGTTTTAGGAATATTCTCCGATTTCATTGACTTCAATAGTGAAGACAATAACGAGTGTATGGTCACTTGATTTGATTTTCCGAACCCTGTCATCTTTAAGTGGAGTTACGTAGGAGGCCCGTTTATGTTGACAGATTTCATAATATTGAAGAGTTGCAAAAACGTGTTAAGGCCACAATTATCAATATCAGTCCTAATATATTAGATAACTCGCATTTTGTTCAACGTGTGTATTGTAATTTTTTACGGATTTTAAAACCACATACATTAAATAATGTGAGTAACGACATAATGATGTAGAAGACAAATGAAGTATACTTGAATTATTTAAGCTGCTGTTTTGTGGTAATTAATCCTTATCGTAGTTTACAATATAATTATTACTCTTTGCGTTACTATAGTTTCAGATTTTAATAGCTTATTCTCAAACTTGATTCCAGTAGAATCACAAATAGAGCGAGGGAAGATATTGAAGATTTAAATATATTAAATTTTGCAACAAAGTTAAGGATAAGAACTGAAATAGATAATCTGAAGACAGCTTGACATTTATAATGATATTAGGATTTATATACTATAAAAATAATATATTATAGGGCCACCTTGTCACTAAGTAGGTAAGTGTAAAGCTGTATGGAATTCATAGATATACACAAAGAATTCTTCGAAGAATCCTTTAAATACATTTAGTTTAAAACATTTTCCTTATTATGTCCAAGCTCTTTGAGAAACTGCTACTCAGTAGAATACAACCATTTATCGAGAGAAAAGAAACTAATCCCAGACCACCTGTTCGGATTCAGACATTAATATACGAAAATAGATCAGATCCATAGATCTATTATCTATTATTTGGCAGTATCCGACGATCCTGCCATAATAACAATGGGCAAAAGTAATACAGAAACAGCTAATAACTTCAAAATGCCACCAATAAATTCCAAACTGGACCAAGAAATGGAAAATTAACTTAAACGAAGAAAAATCAGTTCCTATCGATTTCACTAATAGACACATCGAACATATTCCAGTAAGTATGAATAGACGAATAGTACCATATATCAATAGAGCCAAATATATCGGTCTTACCTTAGATATGAAGCTTCGCTGAAAAGCCCAGGTAAATAAGAAAGAGAATAAGTAGGTATAAGATATAAGATAGTGTACTGGCTCTTGGGTAGGAACTTAGCCTTGTCGATACATAATAAGCTCCTCTTGTATAAGCAAGTATTATAACCGGTATGGACTTATGGTATTCAGCTTTAGGGCTGTACCAGAAAGTAAAATTTTAAAATTATACAAACCTTTCAAAATAAAGTACTACGGAATCGTTAGTGCACCTTGGTATATAAGAAATGAAGATCTCTTGGAACAGAACGATATTTTGTAATAGAAAACGCTGGTATAGAGATTCAAGACTTTACAATAACCCACGAAATAAAACTTCTATAACACGAAAATATCGAGGCCATCCCCTCCTCGATAACTTCAACCAAATATGAAGACTCAAGAGGATTAAATACCATGAGTTAGTGTAGTGGTTTGATTGAAGTTAAAATCATAGTAATTTATGTAGTGTCCAAGAGAAAGTACCATACTTGTCAGAAACGGCTAAGAAGGCTTCAATGGGTGACTTTTAGAACTTAAGTAATTTAGTATAGTAGGGTTAGAAATAAGTTACCCATTAGTCTTAGACTAGATAGTAACAATATTTTAATATAAAAAAAATTCTTAGATATAATATACTGACAAAATGATTTGCAAAGCTAAAAAAAAATCATTTCAAATAATCTGCTCGTTCTATCTACATAAAATGTCAGGAATATTTTTTAGTATCTTTTTTAAGTAAGGGTTATTACAGTTAAAATAGAATTAGTATTGTATTTTGTAAAAAATAAACACAAATAATTTATAGCCTTGAGAGTATTCAATTTAAATAATCCCGAAATTTCTCAATATTTCAGGAGATAAAGGAGATTCAATAATAATTTTTGAGATACTACTAAACGGTTTCTATTTATTCTTGTAGCTCTATGTTAAGTTTTATAATCTGTTGCATTCTATGGTTTAACATAATTAATTTATGTACTCGTAATACTATGGGTATACGCTGTTGTATAAAGAATATACGTTTTTATTCTCTAATGAGGCAATTTAATTCATTTGCCGCTGTTTACACAGCACTTACATGACTATTAATTTTTAATGGAAGCAAATAACAAATGGCAATATTGACAACAACTGAAAATAGTTAAAGGATTATAATTAATTGGAAAAGAATTCCCTTTCTTTAAACGTATTTTACATGAATAATTAATCTACTTTCCTAATCAGTTGATCCTTTATTAAAAAGAAATAATTTGGTTTCAATCAGGGGCGGCTGGTGTATAGGTGCTGCAGAGCTGCAGAACAGCCAAAAAAATTAGATATTTGTATATTTTCGCGACATAATAATTACTAAAATTTATTAATAAAATAATTTGGTTAGTTGGTGCAGCTAACCAAATTATTGCGTTAAAGTCGCATTCTGCCCGCCGTTCTCTATTGAGTAGTAGACTAGATGAATTATCTGGGTCTCTACGCGAGCGCGTCGCGGTACATTGAACTGGGCCACACGAGGTAGTTCTCAGCACGGCTCGGCACACCCGTCCTCCCCCTCAACTCCCGCGACAATCCACACTTGGCGCTCGTAAATGCGCGAATTTACACGGTCAGTGAGCTGTATTTTTTCCAGCTAAGGCAACATCAGTGAATGTTTACTCCTTCCTACTCCTCGTACAGTAGGCGGGCGTAAATCGTACCTATTTCGTATTTCGTGTTAATTTGAGATTTTAAATACTGTTTTGTGAATTTGTGTAGTGATTTATTGTACTAATTATTAATATTTATATACTGTGATAGTGACAATGGATTTAGTTTATAATTTAGTTCATGTGAAGCGATTTTTTAAATAGTCTTATGAAAAAAAAATTGATTTAAAAAACAATGGTAGGCCATTGCCCGATATTGTTATTGAGACTGCAGGTGTTAGCCGCGGAAAAGCATATAAACGTCAATTTAATGGAGACAATTATTCAAAGAACAATTGTATTTGTGGATGTAACAAAAAAATGCGTTATTTTGTTTTACTTGTTTACTTTTTGGCGGTGATAAAGCACGGACGGAGGTAGGGGTGACAGATTTGGTACACTTAACTGAAAAAATAAAAAAGCACGACAACTCCAAAAGCCATCTACATAATACAATGGAATTAGCTTTATTAGGAACAACTAATATTAAAGCGCAGCTAGATTCAGCTTATTGGATAAATGTGCAAAAGCACAATGATAATGTGACAAAAAAGAGATACGTTTTGTCAAAAATTATAAACTGCATAAAGTTTTGTGGGGCCTTTGAACTGGCGCTGCGAGGACATGACGAAGCTGAAACCTCTCAAAACCCGGGGATATTTCGTGGTTTGATATATTTTTCTGCTGAGCTTGATGTAACTTTAAGCGAGCATCTACAAAATGCTTCAGTATTTAAAGGAACCTCTAAAGAAATACAAAATGATCTTTTAGACTGTATATTAAAAGTATGTCATGAAGAAATAATTAAAGAAATTAACAAACCTTCATTTTTGGCAGTTATGGCAGACGAAACAACTGATGTATCTGCAAAAACTCAATTAGTGGTAGTTTTAAGATATATTCTCGATGATGAATCGATTGAATGTTCTTGGACATACCTGAAACCTACAAAATGTGACGCTGAAACTCTTTCGGAAAACATTTTAAGTATTACAGACCCTTTAGTAAAAAATTCACCTTACAAGCCTTTTCTCTTAACCAAAGAATATGGCGGCAAACATGAATGTTCTTCAAAAAGGTATTAAATTCCAAAAATTTTTCTTGTGAAAGTCTATATTTTTGTATAAACGGATTTTACATAAAAATTCTGAAGTATCAGGAAAATGAACCTTGAAAATTTTCAAAATTTTCAAGATCGCGCAATTTTTTTTCGCGAGTAATTTGGATACGTTTGAAGTTTTCACGCGGGCGGCCAATACCCTAGGATCGGCCCTGTGCAGAACACCCGTTTCATTTCATCACGAGCCGCCACTGGTTTAAATGATCTAAGTACATTTATTTTAATGAACGATCTAAACGTTAACACTAATTTAATTAAATTCAATTACGTTTTCGACATATTTTGCAGGAACAATGTCAAGGTTACGAGGACAAAGGCATTCCAAATCGGTAATGTGATTTTAATAACCTGTGGAGCAGGAACGTCAAGTCTCTCCGAATTCATAATGTCACTTTCTGATTGATTTCCTTGTTTTATCTTCTAACCAGTCTGGTTAACTACTGGTTAAATATGCGACAGAGTAGTATTGACCTTAATTCTCGCTTATACTTTGGAGCGTCACACTTAATAAACAATGTGTTTTTTATTTGTGATCTTTAGATAAATGGAAATATGAGAATTTAAAAATAGTTGCAAAATACTGAGTCTGGAGAGAATTGGAAATAATAGGTGATAAATGATTTAAAGTGTATGTACATGTAGAGCGGGGGTCTTACTGCTCCTACATCTCAATCTCCGTGGCAATTTACCTTGTATGTATTGTTGTGTGTATTTGTATTCAATCCCCATCTATTTAATTTTCTTCTCATATAATAAATGTCTTCGTTATCGTTACTATATGATAATCTATCAATGATGGAGTGTTCAGGTGTTCACCATCTATCTAACCCCTATTTCCGTTAATCCTTTAGTTAACCCTTAATCTTTCAGTTCCCTAATACCTTTGTATAAATATTTTAAATACGGTGGGATACAGACAGTATTCTTGTTTAAAACCTTGTTGATTTTTTACTTCCAAAATTTTCTCTGAAACTTTAGTCTCGCTCGTACATTTGCTCATACATTTTTGTATAGTGTCTCCTAAAGTAACTTCAATACCTTACACTCTGTGTATGCACATTATCAGATAGAGAAAACATGGATTCATCGGTACGATAAATCAATAAATCGTTTTTTAACATTCAATTTGCCGAGCTATATTTTCTAATATAATTTGTCGAGATTGTTAGAAGTCTGCGGTAAGAACCGATTATCTTCTATGGACTGGTAAACCATTTATGGTTTGTAAGTGTGACATTTTTGTTTTCTTAAATCCCTACACAGTTTTGCATATACTCCACAAACAAATGCAGTTTGAAATGCAGATTATGTGGAATATATGACCCTTTTAGCAACAATATTTATTTGTTAGTTTTCTACAGTATATGGAAGTTCAGTTCTATTTTCATCTAGAATACTACCTGGTCTTTGAAACTTCTGCAAAATTATTCTAGAGCCATGGCGACTGAGATATCTCTGATTAAGAATTCTTTCAACTGCATGTAGATTTCGTCCAGTATCAACTTTTCCGTTTAAAGTATGTGCATATTATTAGAATAAATGAAAAATACGCTAAAGCTAATTTCTAAATACAAACACAAAATTCTAACATGTAAAAATGTCTAAGTGACTTTTAGGTGGGTAGATATTTGAAGCAGTTTTCAAATAAGATGCTTGTGTGCTAATTATTGTCCTTGTAAGTCTCTCAGTTCCAATGTTAAAGGAGGAAAGGAACTTTAGACACACCCTATATACATAAAAAATAAAACAGTTCGGTTAAAGGTGTATAACTGTTCCGAATTACATTGTGCAAAGAAATAATTAATATGGATAACTACCCAACATAATTTACGTAGGTACAAAATAAAACTTTGGACTTTTCTTGAAAATAGGATTGGAACGTTTTCTGTTCTAATGTATTTTATAGGAATTTATTTGACAAAATTTATTTCTTTGAAATTATTTTCTGTACTTTTCCGGGCAAGCAGAAATATTCCAGACAGGATATATAAACTTTACACATACTATTATTGAACTGAAATATGACAAATCTGAATATTCAACATCTATTCAGATCTCAAAAAATAAAACCCGCCACAAGTAGGATTCGACATCTGTCCCGGATCGGAACCGAACGACATACAGCTGTTTCTAACTTATTAGTTCTCATCAGTGCCGTACACGGTACGCCGATCCAGGACAGATGCCGAATGAACTCTATGGGGTATACATCTTTATCGATATGATACCTGTCAGTAACATAATCTATTCAGATTCATTTATATGACAAAATTTTGTTTTTTGAAATTATTTTCTGTACCTTTCCGGACAAGCAGAAATGTTCCAGAAAGGATAAGTATATAAATTTTACACATACTATTATTGAACTGAAAGATGACAAATCTGAATATTCAACATAATTTGGAGAATAGTTTTCATGATTAATATTATTTTGAGAATTGTATTGTTAACTTGGATGGCTAGATAACGGTTTAAATTCGGCAATGAAGTAGTTTCAGGTCATACAATACATTTTAGGAAAATATACAGATGTAAAAGAATTTAACTTTAGTGAGTGGTTTCTAATTTAATTTCTCAATAAAGCAATATTTCGTAAAGGAAGTGTATTATTAATTTGTTGCAAAAAAGCAATAACGAGTTGCCTAACCTTTTATGTATTCAGAAATTCATATTTAATTCTTGTATTAATATCTGAATATCATTTGACAAATATTTTTATTCTTAGCATTTATTAATTTCAATAGATAGTTTCATTTATAATTTGCATTTATAAATTTCAATTTTACCTTCTTAGCATATATTTGCATATCAATAAACGTGACTGCCCAATCTACATAGATTTCGTTAAAAAAAGTTTGGTTGATAAACTAATGTAATTGAATTTAATGAAGTGTAAATCGTGTTCAATCTTAATATGTAAAAACGTTTTACAAGGATTTATAGGCAAATTGCTATCGAACACACAAATACCGCTTTCGTCGATAAACTAATGTAATTGAATTTAAGTATAAATCGTGTTCAATCTTAAAATTTAACCATATTTTACAAAGACTTATAGCTAAATTTTCGTCAAACACCACAACCTACAAATACTGAAATATGATACGTTGCCCGACGCGCATTTTGCCAAACAAGTTGGATCATCAAATGCCTAAAGATAATTGCAAGCTTAGAGTTTTAATGTGGGTTATTTTTTTGTACATAGTAAAATTATATACAGTGCTTTCGTAAAGTCATGAATTAATTCCTTAAAAATTCAAGGAATAACTTCAGGGAAAACTGTTGGATAAGTAAAATTTTATTTTTAGTTGCACATCTTCTAAAATAATATATACAGGATGATTCTTGTAGGAGGTTTGAGGTCATCGATATTTTTTAAAGACAACCTCCTTTTTTATTACGGAATGTGGGAAAGCATATTTTTTTAGATACGCTATGGTAATAATTACATTAGCATGAATATAGGTTAGATAAAAAATATAAAAATGATTATGCAAATTCAAAATACTACATTTAATGGCAAAGATTATATCAAAAATCAATTAAAGTAATGTTCAGATGGTGCATAATTTGCGACCTAACAGTAGCGAAGTCGATTAATAAATTCCTTTTCAATATTGTCAATAACTTCAAGAGATACATGTTGTATTTCGTGACGAATTCTTGCTTTTAAATTCTTGTAGGGGCCTTGTAGCATTTACTTTTATTTATAAGTATCCCCACAAAAGGTAATCTAGAGTTGAGACACCTTACTGGCAAAATTACTACTTAATAAATGCTCTAAACATACTGCTTTTGACAAATAAATAATCAGAAATGTATTCCTTTAAGAAATAACTCCAAAAAGCGAAAAGCTATTAAACGAAGTACGATTTCAAGTTTTCATCTGACTCCAATAAAAAAAATTTATCGCCCGCTACAGCTATTATCAATCAGTCAACGGTATACAATTTGAACTTTTAATTTAGTTAATTTTGATAATCATTACCATTAACTTTAGTATTTTGAAATTGCACAATCGCTTTTCTTTTTTACCGTAGCATATGTAAAAAATGTGCTCCTTCACATTTAGTGATAGAAAAAAAGATTGCTATTAAAAATAATATCGATGACGTCATATCTTCTACACGAATCACCCTGTATATATAAGTTATATTTTAAAAAATGCGCACCTACAATAATATGTATGAATAAAAATGATAAAGTAACTTGTTTACAAAGACTTTTTTGTATTGAAGGTAGTGAAGTTAAATATTATGTGCTAGTGAGTTTATATTAAACGCACTTAGTTTATGCACTTTAGTTTTTCGATAAGCACAAACTAAGTGAGCAAAAAAAAAATACAATTCTTATCTGTCTTAAAATATATAGAATATACATAAAATGTCTTTTATGTATCATCAATATCTGAAATACAAAATGTTTCTCGACTGTACATCTAATATATAAATCCTGAACAAAAATTTTGAAAACCTCGAATATTTGTATGCTTCCAATAGTTTTTAAAGTAGACAGAGTGTTAAAGCAGGGAATGCGCCGCTTTTTAATTTTTAAGTATTTGCGATTTCAGATTTTGTTTCGTAAGATTTTTGGATATTTTTATTAAAGAAAATAAATAATGAATTTTAAATCACAACTTTGTACACAGATGTATCTTCTCTGCACAAAAAAATGTGAGTATTCTTTTATGAATTACCTTGTGTTTGATTGAGCAATAGTGAATCCGGAATACTCTCTACCATTGAGATCATTCACCGCCCTATATCCAATCTCCTGTGCTGCCTTCAAAATATCGTGAGCCATATCAGGTTGGTGCCTGAACCTAGAAGTAGTTAATGGACCTCCAGTGCCGTGGTACTCAGCTTCAACCAACGAGCCAACCTCCAAATTATCCTCGAAGCTTTTAAACACCGGCAAAACGTCCTTGTAACTCCACCCCTTATTACCAGCAGCCGCCCACTTGTCGTAATCTCTCGGCGTTCCCCTCGTGTACATCATCCCGTTTATAGCACTACACCCTCCTAGCACTTTACCCCTGGGCCATGAGCACCGCTTTTCCGGGTAACCCAGACAGGCTCGCGATTCCGGTTCAGTCAAGTAGTTCCAGTCCATGTGAGGGTTCCCGTGGTAGTTGACAACCATGGAAGGCACTTGCGAGCCAGGCGGTTCATCCCCACCGGCTTCTATAAGCAGTACTTTCCATTCGGGGACCTCTGAGAGTCTTCCAGCCGCAGCCGCACCGCCGCTGCCGCCTCCGATGACGACGAAGTCGTACTCCAGATCTGGCCATCGTTTCGGAGTGACCCTGTTGCAGATTTCGGATATATCGCATTTGTTTGTGATGAACGTGTCCAGAAGGGCCATAAACAGGACGAAGGGTCCACCGCCGCAGGTATTGTCGAGCGGTGGGCCGATGTACGGTGCCGTGCAGCCGCAGTCCATTTTCCAAACTGATCGAGTGACTTTTAGGCGAAGACTGAATCTAGACGGGTCGGAAAGGAATAAATAAGCGGACGACGACGGTTCACAGTCTACACATCGTTATTTGGTCAAATCGGGTTCTGTTGATCTCGACAGCGAACCACAGGTGATGTAACTGGGGTATTCCGCGGTATTAACGTACGCAGCCACGATTAGTCCGTATCATACGTACGTACGTATGTACCTAGTAGGAGTTGTCTTATTTGGCCTGAAATTATGCTGGAAATTGTTTTGAAGAATTGTTTCAGGCAAAGAATTGTTCTGAAGATAATAGTAAAATGTTATGGAGGTTGAAATTGTTAATAAATAATCTACATGGTTACTATAACGCACATATTATTTTTATTTTAGTGCAATTGACTTACATATGTATAATTGCATTGTTTATAATGATTTCTCTTTAGAAATCCATTTTCCTGTGAGACCCGAAAGTAGTATTACATTATGCATAATGTATGATTATTTCGACGGGCTTGAGTAATTCCTCTAGAGGCATCGAATATACAGGGTAAAAAAAACTTTTCACATTTTCACTTACCTTATCGAAACTATTATTTTTTTCGTGTTGCCATTTTTATATATACATTTATACCAAAACGGAAAAGTTACAAATTAGAAAATAATATTGATATTCTAAAAAAAGATAAAAATAATTACAATTTTCGAAAATCATGGTTTTAAACATTCGACATTAGTTTATTGTATTATTATACTATTCATGTTACATAGGAAAGTCATTACTCCTTCAATTAAGACAGTTAATTTCATATAAAATTCAAGTAGGACAATTGCCACAAAGTGACCAAACATAATTGGATAATAAAATCTATGAACAAGTGACAAGTAAACCTCATCAACAGTGAATATATGGCATAGTGACATGACATGATTTATGTGACCTAACTCAAAGAGAACATTTTTATAAAGGGTATAAAGCGTTGAATTTTCCGGTAAATATATGTAAAATTACATAATTCTATTTTATGTTTTAATTATGAAATTCTTTAGATTAGATTTCTCAATTTGCAACTCATTCTAATATTCGACAGCTAAAAGAAGTCTGTAGGTGGGGGTTATAAATAAATCTATTTCTAAAAGTTTATAGAAAGTGCCCTACATATTTGCACATATTAACTTAATTAAACACTTGTGTAAGTTCTTGTAATTGGAACGTTAATTTTATAAATCTTCTGTGGTATATTGTTTCAAGTTTATTACTAGGGTACACATTTTTATTGTCATACATAAACGTTTTATATCCATTGTACGTTGCATACTGCAGCCTATTAGTAAGGTGTGATCAAAATAATTACAATATTAACATTATACCGTCAAATCTACCAACTTTTGAAATAGTAATAAATGTAATGTATAATAACGATAAAATACCTTAGAGATATCAGTATATACAGTGATATTCAAAAGTCCCCTCCCCCCCTCTTATCTTTGGAACGATTATACATATACTAGTGAAATTTGGTAACTGAATATTAATGGTTGTAATGATAGATGACGTATACGTCAAATATGACGTCACAAGGTCATTGTAACCAATAATTTTAAATGGAACCCTATGGCAAGCGACACCTCTTTTAAAAGGTATCGAAAAAACCTATTCAGTGATACTAATATTGTGTCTGTTTACGGCAGTTTTGACAACTGGCTTTCAAAAACCGCAAAGCTGTGATGAATTAAATCAGTTAATAATAAAATTTAAAATTCAAGCTCCGCCACTGGATAGTTGGATAGTAAATAATCTGACGTTTTTGCAAGTCTCCCCAATTTAATGTTTTTGTGATATTGGAGTGACGCAAATCCTCACATGTTTCGTGAAACACATACTCAGTATCCCGAGAAGGTCAATGTTTGGGCAGGTATGCTGGGAAACCACATCGTTGGGTCTGTTTTTTTAAATACCAACTTAACCGGTGAGGTGTATCTGCAGATGTTGCAAAATGCAATAGAACCGTTAATCCTTGAAATTTTGGAAGATAATCAAGATGAATTCGACATTTTGGAAATAACATTCCAACAGGATGGTGCTCCTCCACACTATTACGGTGCAGTAAGACGGTATTTGGATGAAGAATATCTTGGTAGATGGATTGGACGACGAGGTTCAATGGAATGGCCGCCTCGATCACCGGACCTCACACCTTTAGATTTTTTTCTGTGGGGGTATCTTAAATCGAAAGTTTACGCCACTCAGCCTGACAATATTGATGTTTTAAAACAACGTATTGTTACAGAATGTAGGGCTATTTCCGCAGACACATTTGAAAAAGTACGAGAAGAGTTTCGCAATAGGATGTTTTACTGTCAGGAAGTAGATGGAGCTCACTTCGAACAATTACTATAAGTAGGTACTGATTCTTGAATCTGTAATTAAAATTATTATCCAAGTTTACTGATTACTGATTTAATCCATCAAAACTACCATAAATACAAACAATATTAGTATCATTGAATACGTTTTTTCGGTACCTTTTAAAAGAGGTGTCGCTTGCCATAGGGTTCCATTTAAAATTATTGGTCACAATGACCTTGTGACGTCATCTTTGACGCATACGTCATCTATCATCACTAGTAGGGAAGTTTACAACCCTTAATATTGAGTTACCAAATTTCACTAGTTTATGTATAATCGTTAAAAAGATAAGAGGGGGGGGGGAGGGGACTTTTGAATAGCACTGTATATAAAATGTACCTGCTTTTGAGTATCCATCGATTCACTGATACTTTCTGTTTGTCATAAATTAGATAGGGTTGATAATTTTTAAACATGTTTTTTTATTCTTTTTTATTTTTAAATATTGTATCTGTGTGTATTTAAAACACACCACGTATATTAAACAACTCCCAAACTCAAAAATCAACCTATGTACATGGGAGATATATACTGAATAGACGTGGCCTAGACATCTATTCACACCGACATCGTTAGTACCGATGCTTGGATTCGCAGCAAGATCGCAAATTATTAATAGCTAGTCGCATTTTGTACATAATGTGTCCTAATCAACTGCATTATCGATGGTATCTCAGCTGGTTAGGTGCTCATGATCTTTAAATCATAAAACCATATTGTATAGGAGACCTACATTTTTTTATTTTTCCGCACTCCACTATACGTAATGTAACCGTGTAAAGAAAAAGTGAAAAAACAATTGTTTTTGGGTTTATTTTTCGTTTTTCGGTCTAAAACCCAAAAACAATGGCTTTTCAAAAAATGTTGCTGTGTGTGTGTGTCGCTGTCGGCGGCATTTATTCTTGTCAGCACGATAACTTAACTAAATCGTGTCGGATCGATCGGATTTTGACTGATTCTGTTCGGGGACGTCTCCTAAACGACATCTATACGAAAGTACTATGGTGGACTATTTCAGAATTTTTTTTTGTTAGCACGATCACTCAATTAAGTCGTGTCGGATTGATTGGGTTTCGACTGATTCTGATTAGGGACGTCTACCAGACGACATCTGTTGCTTTTGAGGTGGATAGGACACACCCCACCCTGTCCATGGGTCATGAGAAAACACGATGGTGGACTATTTGAAAAAAGTAAAACTGTCGCATAAAACACATATTCTGCATTTATGCATTGGTTTATTTTTTCTCGGCCACTCAATTTCGAGATAGAGATGTTCCACGTGCGGAAAAGTCCGTTTAAAATCTGTTTATTTATTAATTTAGCATTCAAGTATGCACATATAGGAAAAGGCAAGCCTTTCAAAGACAAAATTATGTATTACAACTATAGACCAATAATTATTTAAGTAAGCTTTATCCCCACTTTTATGAACAGAGACAACTTTGGAGAGTTTCCAACACTGAAGACAGGTAGAAACATGTAATATTGCATAGAACATAATATTCGCATAAGGGAGGAGAGGCAAAAATTCGAGAACATTCTCTAATAGGAAGCTCTTATGATTATTTTATTTTTTAATTTACAAAATTATTTTTGACCACTTTCATTTAATGGAATAATATTGACACGAACATTTTCTACAGAGTTTCTACTCGAAGTATATAGTTATTTAGTAGATGAACACTGCCATAGGAATCCTGTAAACCAGTAGCAATTGTGAGTTAACAAGAATATTGTTACTGAAAACCATTTTACCAATAATCAGATTTTACCATAGCAAATCATCTAGTACCCACCCACTGCAGCGGTTGTAGTGGCGAACTTCTTTCGAACTCGAAAAGCTTTAGCCTCTTGAGTCTTCTTGTGATTTTGGAGTTATCGAGGATTTGGATATAACCACGACGTTGCCGTGTTGGTGGATCCGTTATTCATGGTTCGTTGCAAATTTAACAATTGTTTTGCCCACAGTATCCCTCTGGAGGTCACTATGGCGGTCACATGCCAAGGCGCATTGACGATTCTTTTCAGAACTCTATTTTGAAACTTCTGGATTATTAAGATATTACTCTTGCTGGCATAATCTCATAGTTGTATGTCATAAATCCATACTGGTACATACATGAGGACTTGTTTATACAGAAGTATTTTTTCTTGTATGTTCTATGTAGGCTGGAGTGCCTACCAAGTGATCAGTACATTTTCTTGAATTTTACTTCTTATATATTATGCCCAAAATTATGTAGCTGGAAAGGATAAATGAGACTGGTCACTCTCTCGTTTAGGTACCATCATGTTTTACAATACGTTGAACTCCACAAGGATCTAAAAAAAAATTAACCAAATGTTGTAAATAAATAGAAAAATGTTTGGTCCCAAAATTAATGGATCCAATCTACTACCCATAACTCCATAACCACAAGAGATAAAATATTGCTCAGAAAGATAATAATTAAGTACATTTAGAATCATGCTACACACGGATACCTAATAGAAGCTGGTAGTCTGTAATTTGTTGTAACCATTGCAACAAACATTGTATAGCAAAGTTCAGAATGACAACAACATGCTGTTAAGAGAACTCAATAATTTGACTAATGTAATTGAGTTTTTTTTCAAAACGTTAAGATATAAAAATGTATTAGATTCTCTTACAGATATAAACCTGAAAACTTTTGTTTCAGTGCCATAAGCCTTAAAAAATAAATTATTCTTTTAAAAAACGTTGTAAAATTAATGGAAGGGATTAAAACTACCCTGTGAAAGAAATTTACTTTTCCGTAACGAGAAAATATTAAATCATAGCTCTTATTCGGTTAATTAAAAATTGAACGAAATTTTTTCAATATTCAGAATTCCTCAATTGATATTGGAAACCGCTCGTTAAGCTATTTTCAATTTATATGTTGTACCACCAAGAAAAAAGTATACTGATATACGTTGCAGATATTTTTTTAATATAGGTAATGAATTATGTTGGCTGAATTATTTTTTGAGTTAATTATGCTTTTGGTCAGTAGCGCGACTATATAGAAACTAATAGCATAGTTCATTCGCAAAATGAGTTTAATATTGCCTCTATTTTATGGAAACGTACCGAAGTTATTTCATAACATAATTTCTCCACAGTACATAATCAGGTTATCATCGAGGTTTAAAAATATGGGTGGTATGAAACTTATTATCTGGTGGAAAAACCAAATAAATTTGACACATGTATTGATTTCTCTTATAAATTAGAACGACTTAATGCGTGTATTTGCGTATGCGCCCGCATTAGTAATATACAGTGAATACGTAAAAGTTGGAGGAAATTCGATAAAATCGTTACTAGGTAAGTAGAAAAACATGCTCGGACTAGTCGATTTCGTATTTTAAATGCACAAGATTTGACATTCCTCTATTTATTGACGTCACCATGGTTGGAGTTAATGTTTCCGACAATTCTTTTTTATTTGTAATGATAACACTCTTATATGACGATGTCACTTGAAACAACAATTTATTTTAAGTATAGGACATCAAATTTCGAAGTAGGTTACAGAAATACTGTTCCTTGAAATTTATTAATATAATTTGCAATAGCATAGATTTTCCTTCTTTTACTTTTTATCTTTTAAGAATACTTTTACTCTTTCTAAAATTTTGTATTCTTCTTACGTTACTTGCGTTTGTCAGCTTATACAACAGTTTTACTCATCTACTATTACAAATTTAACTGAGTTTTCCACAAAACACCAAAACACTATATACTATACTCGACGCGCGTTTCGCCAACAATGTTGGAATCATCTGGAGATGATTAAAGATTTGAGTTTTAATCATCTCCAGATGATGTCAACTTTGTTGGCGAAACGCGCGTCGAGTATAGTGTATAGTGTTTTGGTGTTTTGTGGAAAACTCAGTTAGTGTTGTCTTCACACCAAAGGTTCCAACCTACTCCAGGATACTATTACAAGTGTTCAAACTGTGGTACGCTTAGTGGAACAACGAATTGAAATAGCATGGGAATTATTTAATAAATATTTTATTATGACCTATTATAAGCTCAGCTGCAAGTCAAATAGAAGCAAATGTAATAAATCTTGGTAATGTTAGAGACAATTATGTCAATGATCCTCCTACCATTTCGGAAGATACATAGTTGGGTGTATTATCTGGTTAAAAATGATCATCAATTAACTCCCGAAATTATGTGTGAACTTACAGTATACTCGTATCAGTTATCTGTCTTAAGATACCTCAAAAAGCATATGAGGCATCGATAGAAGATACAATTAATTCACGGCTTGGGGAAGATCTTCAACGCAAAATAAAATTTTCTGAATGAATGTAGTAGTGATGCAGTAATAATCCTCAAACCAATTTGTTTCTCTGACGAGGCTACTTTTATTTAAATGACTTAGTGAATTGACTGAATTGCAGGCGATGAACCTCTGAAAACTCCCTGAATTAGATGATACAAGAATATACGCAGTTTTATAGAAAGTTAACTTCTGGGCAGAAAGTTTTAGTGCTATAATTATAGGACCTAACTTTATGGGCGATGCATTAATGGGAGCTGCTATAATAGTATAATTCATTTCATCGCTTTTCCAAAAAGAACACTCTCTTACCTTGCTGATAAACGGGAGAGTCTACCTGAGCCTAGCTACAAAAACAAGCCAAGGTTATGTTTTGAGATCTTTTATTTGGAAAATAGCGATGAAATAAACTATACATAGTTGCCTCACTTATGCCACTGCATACAAAGAAGAAAAATCCTAAAATACCAGAACAATCAATATGGTACCAATATGATGGCCGCGCCACTACATTATCCACGAACTGCGTGTGATTACATAAACATCGTCTTTCCCGATAAGTGGATTTGTAGAAGCTACTGAGTGGCCAGTTAGATCTCTGGATCTGACTTTACTGGACTATTTAATGTTGGGTACCTTAAATTCAAGATATATCTTAACATATCAAGTACTACTGAGAACTTCAAAGACTTGATTCGAAACGAAGTCAAACTAATGTATCGCTAAATGACTAAATATTTATTTTCTCAAAACAATTGTTATGTTTTGAGAAAATTGTTATGCCTCAAAGCTTGAGACATCATGGGTAAAAACTATGTTATAAAGTTTTAATTTAAATGTGATTATCAGATAAAGGTATTGCCATTAATAATATGTCGATGAGGTCATAACTTCAACGGAGATACGTCAAATCTATGTATAACTAATGTAGCTTGCAAATTTTTAGAAACTAAAAAAATTATGTTTCATTATTTTAGCAAACAATGTGAAAAATGACGTTGTGCATAGAACCAATTTTCCATTACACAAACATTTACACAAACGTCTAAATATATTATTCTGTGCAAATATATTTAAAAAAGTACATATGTTTATAAAGTTTAGAAAAGAACAATAAATAATTCACTCATATAATCTCTTCTATGGGCACTGTATATTCTCAAAAACATTTTTGGGTCTGTGTTGTATTATATTATGTATTACTTTAGAGAATCGTTATGGTAAAATAATTTTTACCATATAGCATTAGATAAAACTAAATTTCATTCACCCTTTTCATTTTAGCACGTGTGCCATGTTTATAGAATACAAAATTATTTCTGTATTAAAATTTCATAAAAGTTACTGATTTACACTTGATGTGGTTTATTTGTAAGATGAATCGTATATTTTCTATAAATATCTTTGTAAGTTGGTGGAAAGGAGTAAAATATTTATAACTTGTGTCAATATATGTTTAATTACTATTTAATGAATACTCCTCAATTTACTACATCATATATAATATAGTAGCTGGCAGCATGTATTCCCAAATATACCTACGCACTCATTAATTAAGAATAATACCAACTTATTAATAATTGCCACATTCCATTACAATGAGATATAATATATTTTCTATAATATACAGTTACGAAAATTGAAATCAAATTTCTTTCCACCATCGACTACATTTATAGTCTACAAATACGAAATGATGATAATTAAATTGAGAAATAATCTACACCGATTCACACCGGTTTCACTTTAATAGTCATTGAAATAAATAATGTGAATAAAAGCGAATAAAGTTAGTTATGTAAAATTATGAATAAAAATCATTCAGTCATTTAGACTAAATATATTAAAAAAGTTAGAATTTTATCGACAGTAATCGTTAAATATACAGGGTGTTTCAGTTTGAACAGCTGAAAAATCACCTACAGCTTGAAAAATGGAATTTATTCTAAACTATTTTTAAAAACAAAATATAGCTCTCTAATTAATTTCTACATGGCGTCCTCGTAAATGCGACGCAATTCATATCTTGCAAAGATAGATTGTCACGTGTTCTCCAGCATTTGTAATTATGGTCTGGTTTGTGGTCTCCAGAATTTTTTCTGCGTAAATTATCTATATCACTTGGATCTTATGAATACGCAATATTTTTCACATAGTCACAAATAAAAAAATCAAGTAGAGTAAGGTCTAGTAAATTTGGAGGCCCCAAAATTGGTCGGATTTGATAGTGATTTTTAGGAAGCTATTAGAATAAGCTGATGAATATACTCTTCTCGATCGACGTTACGTCGTCTGGACCTGCACTGTTATTTTAAAATTGAGTCGGTTTCCTTAAACTTATGACATCATCTTTTAATATTTCTCTAAGAATTCGCATTACAAACACTATAAAGTCTTCTGAATTCACGTTGAACGCGAGTGACCCTCTGAAAAACTTTAATCCACTGGATATATTTTACCTGTTGTGTAACTTTTTGTTGTGTTGTGGCCTCATAACAAAATCAATAAGGCAGATAAATAATGCCCCAACCAAAACATTAACTTTCTCTGTTTACTTGCAGCATTGTTATAACATTACAGCCCCAACTTCTATGGCATTTTATGACATCTCAATTGGATGAAATTGCATATTATGTATCAGTTAAACAGCCTTGTGTTTTGTAATACTTTCCGTAAATAGGAAAATTTTATTTTATTTATATATTTTTACCCCGTAAATATTTTTGGAACACACTAGTTCCTGGATATAGTATACACTACATACTCATGGTACTGTATATTAGTGTAAACCAAATAAGTTACACTATATTCTAATACTAAGATCAGTAAAATAATGTTTATTATTTGCTGTAGTAAACATAATAATCAAGCTGGCAAAAATAATTTTATTTATATATAGAACAACAGGTTAGGGCACAATTACCTGATGATTTTAGAAATGATATAACATTGAAAATATAAAATGTTTTGTTCATCGTTTTCTATCATGGGAGAGGTAATTGTATGCCTTTTTATTTTTTGACTAGAATCTCTGCGAGATGAGGTCCGTTATGGCGTACATATTGTTCTAATGTATCTACCTCGGATGTAATCTATTGCTCTCTACATCATTGTGCGGAGAAACATTGTAACGTCACCGCAGAGTCGTTGTTGTAAATCTTTAATATTGACGAGTTAAGAAGAACACACCTTGCTCTTAAGGTAACCCCATAACTAGTAACCACAGAATGTTAGATCAGGAGAACTTACAGGGCAAGAAATATCCTCGTACTCTGCCATCAACCCTATAACCAGTAATCGAACTTCACACCAAATAATTATTACTCTCTGGCTATGAAGGAAAAGCTCGCGAACTTCTTCTGAATTTGCCCACAATCGCATATGTTGTTTATTGACACACCCCGCTAATTTGATGTGTGAATTATTAATACACCGCGATTGAATAATAAACAAAATATTCTTCACGCCTTCTTTTGCTAGACTTGTAAGAAATTATTCTTCTCTGATTAATTCACGCCATTAATGAGGTCCACCTCACTTAGCTCCTGGACGACCACCATTTTATGGGAATGAAAGTTAAGGTCCTTATGCAAAATTATTTAAGGCTTCGACTTAAATTGTAAGATTACGAATTTTCATATACAGAAAAATAATACGACACAACTTAACATTAATCTTAGGAATTAAAGTTTTTAAATAAAATTAACCAATCTTAGGAATGGATAATTTTATGTAAAATATGCTCCATGAAAAATTATCTTTCCATTCAATGTTCGTGTTGGAAGAATAATATCAAATTTGCCTTGGAATAATTCAACGATGTCAATTCAGTATTATTTTTTAGTCCTAATTTATCTAACAAATGTAAGAATTGATTTATTCGTTTGTAAAATAGCCAATTTAGGAAAACTTGTTTATATAATAAATAGCTCCCGTGATTTTCTATTTACTGTTTTAATATATTTTTTAATAAAACTGAAAAAATGTATGCGTTGCCTATACGCTTGCCTATTTTCTTATAGTTTATTTCATCGCTATTTGCCAAATAAAAAATCTCAAAACATACCGTAGCTTGCTTTTATGGCTAGGCTCAGGTAGACTGATCCGTTTATCGGCAAGATAAGAGAGTTTTTTATTTGGTAAATAGCGATGAAATAAATAGTACGTTTTCTTGTTGTATAAATGAAAGTTAAGCGGTCAGATATGTATCTTTCTTACCGTGAAACTCAATACTGGTATCAAAATATTAGGGTTAAGTATAATACTTAAAAAAATATATGTAGTAACCGTAGAGTCGAAAATAGTTTTACTAAATATAATTTTTTCCTATTGATTTAGCCAAAAAGTTATGTTAAATATTTTAATGTATTATTGATTCGCGTTATTATGATACATTTTATTTTTAAAGTCATTTTGCGGGTATATCTTTGATATAGAAATAATTGACTTTTACATTATCCTTTGATTACCGATTGCTTTTATGTCCATTTGATTGCAGATTTTTTCATAAATATTATATGTATTATATTCAGTTCGATATACAAATATACTTATGATTAAGTAGGTTGGTTCTAATTTCTGGAAATGCATATCCTTATTGGAAATTGGAATTAAACTACTCATCAGTAGATAAATATATTTATTAAATAACGGAATTTTGTTTATTCTATTTTACAATGACTATGACGTTAGATACGTTGTGGCTACCAGGAATTTATTACTAGTATCATATATAATTATAATATTTGATCTGATGTATCGTATTTCTGGTAATTTCTTTAATTGTGGTATAACAATGTATGTATATTTTGGATTCCATGGAACAAGTGCAACTATTAATTATATAATTCGGCATAAAAACGTTTGTCATCATTGTGCCTAGTAATTTATATTATTGTGCGAGTACTTAATTTTTGGAAAAACGCCTCATCACCTAATAAAAAATGAGCGTGATAAGCAGAAATAATTGAAATAAACAAAATGACAAATAATGTCCATTTACGTACACAATTTTGAAGAAATATAGTTTATTATTTATATATAAATGAAAAAGAAACAAAAGAATTGAAATTTAATATATAATAATTAGAAAAGTTACTGTATCAGAATATTTTAACAACCTACGCACACATTGTCAAACAAAGTTCGATTATTATATTTTTGTGTAGAAAGTTTGAGTAATAATTATAATATTTTACATCTAATGCAAAAAAATTTATGTTTTAATATAAAAATGATAAAGGACTTGAACCTTGACGAAGTTCTAGTGCAAACTAGAACGGGTGGGTCGGCTTGCGCGTTTTAATGATTTAAGGAGCCGTACCATAGGTTTAACCATAGTGGGAGGATCCTTATTGAAAAACCAGACTAAGACAAGTCCCTGAAGGAGGGCAGCAGCTCTTTCAGTAGTCATAGTGGCAGAAACCGTGGGGGTTGTTATGGTGCTATGACACACACGACTGCGATGTGGAAGGCAAGAGGAAACCACCACATTATAATCCTCAGAACAGCTAGCAGAAAGCCTATCCTAAATTAATGATGGCGTCTCCTGGGGCAAAAAACTCCGGAGGTAAAATAGTCCTCCGTTCGGATCTCCGGGTGAGGACTGTTCCGGGAGACGTGATCGAGTGCAATAATAGTAAGAAGTGTAGCATTTCACGAGCCGGAGCGTGGAATATCAGAAGCATGAGACAGGCAGGGAAGCTAGAAAATCTGAAGATAGAAATGAATAGGTTAGGATTAGATATAGTAGGTATAAGTGAGATGCGCTGGCCGGAAGTAGGAGATATTTGGAGCGGTGACTATAGGGTAATACACACAGGATCGGTAAATGGAAACGCGGGAGTGGGGATTGTTATGCGGAAGAACGCAGGACAGTGTGTAGATAGCTACCTACAATACAGCGAGAAAGTAATGATGGTTAGGTTAGATTCGAAGCCAGTGGAAACAGTAATAGTGCAAGTATACATGCCTACTTCTAGCCACAGTGAGGAAGAGTTAGAAGCCGTTTATTCGGACATAGAGCAGGTAATAGGATTTGTGAAGGGTCATGAAAATTTAATAATAGTAGGAGATTTTAACGCAGTCGTAGGTGAGGAGAAAGAAGGAGAATTTGTAGGTCCTTATGGATTAGGAAACAGAAACGAGAGAGGTAGCAGACTGATAGAATTCTGTAAGAAGCACAAGATGGTAGTCGCGAACACATTGTTCAAGAATCACGTTAGGAGGCGGTACACACGGAAAATGCCAGGAGGGATAGACAGGTATCAGATAGACTACATTCTGGTTAGGAGGAGATTTATAAATCAAGTAAAAGACTGTAAGAGTTATCCAGGAGCAGATGTAGACAGCGACCATAACTTGGTAGTCATGAAAGCTAGATTAAAGTTCAAAAATGTGAAAACCCGGAAGGATAAGAAACGTATAAATGTAGACATATTGAGGGATCAGAATATGAAAAATAAGTTCCAGGAGAAAACAGATCAATTAATAAATAAAACGAGTAAGGACGAAATCAAGAACGCAGAAACTGAGTGGGAGGGTATCAGGAATAGTCTAGTTTCCGCGGCTACGGACGTTTTAGGACACGATAAAAGGGAAGCTAGGAAGCCCTGGATAACGGACGAAATCTTAAACTTAATGCAAAAGAGACGAGGCTACAAAAACAGACGAGACGAAGAAGGACTGAAAACTTATATGTCAATAAAGTGGGAATTCATTAGAAAATGTAGAAAAGCGAAAGAACAATGGATAGAGGATAAATGCAAAGAAGTAGAAGATAAGTTGCAAGTAGGTAAGACCGATGAGGCTTACAAAATAATTAAGAGGAACTTCAGGGATATAGGAACAATAAGTAGAAACGTTAGGAGTCAATCGGGGGACATACTGATAGGAAGAGAGGAGAAAGCGGATAGATGGAAGCAGTACTTAGGAAATTTATACGAGGGTCAGGAATTAGGAGAGATATTAGAGGAAGAATCTAGCATCGATAGGGAAGATGTAGGAAAACCTATATTGAGAGAGGAATTTGAAATAACACTAAGGGGGCTAAAAAATAATAGAGCGCCGGGTGTAGATAAAATACAGGCGGAAATTTTGAAATGTGCGGGACAGAAAGTAGTAAATAGGATGTTTGAACTGGTAAAATACATATACGAAACGGGCGAGATGCCAGAGGATTATAAGAGGAACATTATCGTTACTATTCCGAAAAAGAGAGGAGCCGACAAATGCGAAAACTTTAGAATGATTAGCCCAACTTCCCATGCGTCAAAAATCTTAACTAGAATAGTGCAGAAGAGGATGGAAAATAGAGCGGAGGAAATACTAGGAGAAGACCAATTCGGGTTTAGGCGAAATATGGAAACTCGCGAAGCTATTCTGGCGCTAAGAGTAATGTTAGAGAAAACAATTGAAAATGGAAAGAACGCTTATACAGGATTTGTAGATTTAGAAAAAGCCTTTGATAACGTAAGATGGGAAAAAATGTTCGAGATACTAAAGAGCGCGGGAATGAAGTATAGAGATAGGAGAGTAGTACACAATCTATACAAAGAGCAAACTGCTGTTATAGAAGTAGAAGGGGAAAAAGGGAAGTAGGTATTAGGAAAGGAGTAAGACAAGGATGTACGCTATCACCACTAATTTTTAATCTGTACATCAAAGAGGCGATTAATGTGGTAAAAGATAGAGTGGATTTCGGGATTAAAGTACAGGGACAGAAACTAAAAATTCTGAGATTCGCGGATGATATAGCAGTATTAGCATTTAGTAAGGAGGAATTGGAATCCGCATTGAACGAAATGGAGGCAGTGTTGACAGAGGAATACGGAATGAGGGTGAATAAAAACAAAACTAAAGTGTTAGTGTGCAGAGGGCGCGAAAGCAGAGCAAAAACGAAAGTACAAATTAATAATGAAAGATTGGAGGAAGTTAAAGACTTCACTTATTTAGGAAGTAAAATAAATTGGGATGGAAGAAGCGATAAAGACATAAAACAAAGAATAGCGCAGGGTCGAGTAGCTTTTAACAAAAAGAAAGCACTTTTATGCTCGGGGGTAATAAACTTAGAAACAAGGAAGAGATTTTTGAAAACATATATATGGAGCACGGCATTATACGGCTGCGAAACCTGGACGGTAGGGGAAGCAAGTAGGAAGAAATTAGAAGCTTTTGAGATGTGGTGTTACCGAAGAATGATGAAAATACCATGGACTGATAGGGTTAGAAACGAAGAAGTATTGGAGAAAGTCGGCGAGAAAAGAAGTATGTGGAAAAACTTAAAGAAAAGAAGAGATAGAATGGTAGGCCACTTGCTGAGACATGGGGGAATAGTCCGTGATATTTTGGAGGCAGAAATAGGAGTGAAGAAAGACAGAGGTAGGCCTAGATTAGACTACTGCTGGCGAATAGTAAGGGATGTAGGTTGTAGCACAATTAGCGAAATGCGTAGGTTAGCACAAGATAGGAGAAGCTGGAGGTTAGCGTCCAACCAGTCTTAGGACTGATGACCTAATGATGATTATGAACCAGTTTTAAACACATTGGAATATATATACCTGAAATATTTTACTTACAGACTAATAGGGAAAAACATTAATTAATTAAGCACTTGAAATTTTTGAATTATCCATATTGTCGAGTGTGGTTAGTTGCTAATCTGCTAACTAACAACATGAAGTTTAAGACTTTAAAAATTATTTAATTTCTTTGCAAGATTTTAACGATAATACTGATATCTGGGAAATTCGAAACAACTATTGAATCACTAGAAATTGTAAAAAGTAAATCTGGAAGAATTGTCTCTCTATACCCCATTTTTAAGGGAAGCATTTCCTAATTCTAACCGTATTTAATCATGTATATCGCTGAGTCAATGGAATAGTAAGAAATATGGAAGGGTAACAAGATAATTTTAAAATAAACCGTTTTAAAACCTTAAAACGGACTTCTCCGCACGTAGAACATCTCTATCTCGAAATCGACTGGCCGAGAAAAAATAAACCAACACATAAATGCAGAATCTGTGTTTTATTCGACAGTTTTACTTTTTTCAATTTTTCTCAGATAGTCCACCATCGTGCTTTTTCATGACCCATGGACCGGGTGGGGTGTATCCTATCCACCTCAAAATCAGTAGGTGTCGTCTGGGAGACGACCCCGGTCAGAATCAGTCTAAACCCGACCGATCCGACACGATTTAGTTGAGTTACCGTGCTAACAAGAATAATGCCGGTGACAACGACGACAACGATGACAACGACACACATATACACAAAATGGTTTTAAAACCATTTTCTTTGTCTTTAGGCCGAAAAACGAAAAGTAAACTCGAGAAAAAAAATTTTGTTTACACAATTACATTACTTTTCCGCGTATAGTGAAGTGCGGAAAAGTAATAAAGTAGTTTAACATATGTTGTTATTAGCATTCATACCTATATATAAAATCATAAATTCAAATAATATAAAACTTAGATTAATTTATTATACCTAATATATAACGCCAAATGGACAGGTGCCTTAAAATAATGGAGCAACCTTAGGTAGCTTGAACTTAGTACAAGAGCTTAAAAGAATAGTTTGTTATATAATTTTTATAAATCTTATTCTTATAAATCATATTTTTGAGCCGGAAATATCTTTCTGCCTTCTGAGAAGAGCGATGGCGACTGGAAATTGCGATGATGTGGAAATATTTAAAGATGAGATTTAATAAGCATCTGAGTAATGCATATATTAAACTTATGACTGCTAAAAAATGCTATAATAAACTAAGGCTGTTAAATTATTCATATTTATCATGTTTTGTATCCTATTCTTTTATATCCTTATATATTTTTGTACATAGATTTAATAAGTCCGTTTTGTTGGATTTACCCGACTTATCTTTCTATCTATCTATCCTGCAGTAATAGATAAATGATACATTATTTTGTATCAAAAAATGGAAGCACCAAAGGAGTCTTGATTTTATAAAAAAAAAACTTTATTCACTCCATTTTCCGTTTTTTGGAGATCCGTGTGTATATTTTACACATAATCACTTGATCTAATACATATTTGAGTATTCTTATTACATAAAAGCGACATTAAAAACAAAGTCACTATTAACTTCATCCGTTTTTAAGCTAAATTTCCAGTGGAAGAAATTTTTTTATTTTTTATCATGCAAATAGTAATTTGTTTACAGAAAATAATTTATTCGACTGGATTTTCTTCTACAAATATATAATTTCAACATATACAATATTATTGTTATTGCACAGGTAATTGAAAGACGGTAATTAAGAGCAATAATTATTTATTTTTAGTTTTGCATAGCAAGACAACTAAAACCATTTAACTTTTGCCTGTAAACTTTTTCAGTTTAAAAAAATACACTATCAATAAAATACATTATTAAGCGATGTCATATGTCGATAATTATATATAGGTATATTGAATCAACGTTTTCTTCAAGAAGATCTGTTCCAGAAACATCGTGTGCCCACAATTTTCGTATAAAGTATTACGATGCGCTTTTCAAAATGATTCTCATTCATGAGATTTCAGCCTGAATGAAAAACACATTGCAAAAATACACATGTTTACATCGAAAATATTTTTTTTATTTACTCTTTATTAGAAATTAGATACGATACAATATTAAAGCTAATGTTTAGAGGTTCTAAGGAAGTGATTTCTATGTCATACTTAAAAGAACATTTAATAAATAGATTCTAATTAATTAATTAATTCTAGATTAGAATTCTAATAACAAATGTACAGAAGAAAAGAGAGCTTGAAAATAAAACTAAAAACTACTGTTACTGATATAAAATAAAATATTTTAATTTATTAATGTTATTATAATTTATTAAAATTTTCATTGGCCAATTAGTTATGATAGAAATACAGACGAGGTAGTCACCATTCAGTTTATATAATAAACTAGACTCATTTATTCCACATTTAACTATTATCGTGACTTTCAGTATTATAACCTGAATCACACTCTATAATTAGATAAACTATATGTAGATATTTCTGTGTACAAATTTCTCGAGAAAATAAAATTGGATTAAAAATAATTGAGGTGTAAAAAAATATTGTGTGTCTTTATTGTTTAGTAGTAAATGAACAAATTGTCATTCTTCCTCAAATACAAACGCTAAGCCTTATTACTAAGAAATACTACAATCGATGAATCGAAACTGTTCCGTGAACTTATCTACGAACTATTAGTGAGAAGTTGATATCAGAGAAACATAATAGAATATGGTCACACATTAATGATATGCTAAAACAAAGTAATGAAATACAAGATAAAACAAATAATACAACAATAAAACAATGTATAGTGACAAGAAAACCACATACTGATTTATAGTCACAATTCGGTTTTAATGTTACTGAATTATTCATTATTTGGTTGCGCATCCTTGTATTCAATACTTTGATATTTTTCATTGATTATAATTGAGTGTCACCAAATTAGAATTAAATGTTCTGTTTCAACATATCAGGTTCATAGATTGTGTTATGATTTATTACAAATTGGTACACCAACTCATAATTGTCATCCATATTTACTAGGTATGATGGCTTTGAGCTATTAACTGTTTCTACAGTTGAAGAAATATTATAAAGAAAAACAATTTTTATTAAAAGCTGACAATAGTCAATGGTTGGATTTAGCGTAGATGGAGACCATGATTTTTTTCCAATGATTAGAGAATTTCAGAAAATAAAACCCGCCACGGTTAGGATTCAACATGTCTCGGATGGGAACCGAAAGACATACAACTGTTTTGAACTATTAGTTCTCATCGGTGCCGTAACCACCAGAAAGGAACCACCAAACCGCAAAGCGGTGATCAAGTAGTTCCCGAATAGCAAGGCTATTACATAATCTCTATAGGAAACAACTACTCCTCGGGCTAAAGCCCCGCCAAGCATTGAATTATACCTAATAGCGATCCTCGACCACTTTCTCGTATTTCTGCACAATCTACAAGGTTTCATAAAAGAAAACCCGCCACGGATAAAATTTATCTGTCCCTGACGGGAACCGAACGACAGACAGCTGTTTCGAACTTTTTAGTTCTCATCCATCAGTGCCGTACACGGTACGCCGGCCAAGGACAAATACCGAATCAAATTCGTGAGGTATTCACATAAGTAGATGCGATTCATCTCAGTAACTTATAAGTCGGGAATCGAGAAAGGAACCACCATACCGCAAAGCGGTCGTCAAACCCCAATATCAATATCAATTAAATATAGTTAATATCGAAGTCTGCATGCTTCGCTACTACATTTTTCTAGTCTTTTTCTAGGTATTAAATAAGCATTAAGGTTTTGTGAGTACTAAATACAGTTATCTAAGTGTAACACTCCACTCAATGGAGGGCAGTTTTAATAATTAGCGTTCTTTGTCAATTCATATTGATTCACAGTTTCCTTTGGTCTTATCTTGATATATAATAAATAATATAGCTAATTAGCGAAACAGAAATAAAGAACTTCTATACATTTTTTTGTAGTCTTAGTAGGACGTGACATGTGCTGCTTCACATTTCCTCCACTGCTTCAACCCCTTCTATTTGCACAAAATACATATCGTGTCACCCTAAATATTTCTGTCCCAAATAACTTTCAACAACTGAAACATGAACTTTCGTCTCTCATTAATACGTATATACCAAAGTTTCGGTGTACGCATCTAACTTTAGAGAACTATTGTGAACATTATTTTTAACGATACAGAGTGGCATCCGCAGAATACGATCCAACACTAATTGGTTTTACGTACATCTTGCACCATCGCCGATCTTAAGCCCGAACTACCGTGTAATCCATCCATCCGCGTAAAATTAATAGCCGCAGCAGGTGTGAAGAGATTTTTAGTGCGGCATAAAATGAATATGGGCACATAATGCACTGCAAGCTTTTATATGCATTTATCCCGGAATTACGATGGCGCTTTCAGAAAATATATAATGGTCGGTTTTAGTTCACCGTCAGTTAACAATTTTTGTATACAATTTAGTAGAACGTAAAATAGGAAAATAAAATTTTCGTTGGATATCCGGTATATTTTACTGTAGTATATAATTGGTCAGACGTGGCACATAGGTAGCTTCATTTTCCGAAATTTAACTTTTACAGAAGAATACTTTGATCTCTAGTTTTCGGGGATTAAGAAATATACTCTTCAAAAATTTTATTCAAATATTCTTGAAATGTAATGTAATTCTGTGCACAATCTATAGTGCGTAAATCTTGCGTGGGGGAAGATGGTATAATGTTGCCTGTGAATAAAAGGAAGGAGGGATAATAAGTCCTTAGCTTTCGTCGCATGTACGAGGTGCGTTGAAGTTCTAAGGTCTAAGTTCTAAAGTCGATTTTATTTCTCACAAATTAATCATACAAAAAATTTGAAACTTCTGTCACTTTTCAACTTAATCTCCTTGCAGCCGTACGTATTTTTCACATCAACGTAATGATCCCATGACCGCTGCAAACGCTTCCTTAGGAGTCTTTTTTGACCACTGGAAAATCGCTGATGCAATAGCGGCACGACTAGTGAATTTGCGACCATGGACAGCATTTTTCATCGTTCGGAAAAGCCAAAAATCGCTAGAGGCCAGGTGCGGTGAGTAGGGAGCATGAGAAACCACTTCAAAGTTGTTTTGAAGAAGAAACTGCTGTGTCGCGTACGCCCGATGGGCTGATGGATTGGTCCTGATGAAAAAGCACACGTGCAGCCTTGTCCGGCTTTGTTGCAGTGCTGGAAGGAGCTTGTTCTTCAAAACATGTCGGTAGGATGCACTTGTCACCGTAGTATCCTTTGGAAGGCAATGAGTAAGGATTGCTCCATCGCTATCCCAAAAAATGGTCACCATCATTTTGTTAACACTGGCGCTTTTCTTGGTGGCGGTGAATCCTGTGCTTCCATTGAGCTGACTGGCGCTTCATTGCAGGATTGAAAAATGGCATCCATGTCTCATCCATTATTACAATTGATGAAAAGAAAGTCCCATTCATGCCTTCATCACGTGTTAGCAACGCCTGGGAAATTGCCACGCGCGCAGCCTTGTGGTCGTCCGACAGCATTCGTGGCACCCACCAGGAGAACACTTTCCGCATTTTTAGATCCTCATGCAGGATTGTATGCACAGATCCTACGAGAATTCCAACTTTGGAGGCGATTTCTTTCACACTTACTCGGCGATCTTCCAAAACAACTCTCTCAACTCGCGCGACCATGTTGTCAGATCGGCCGGTGCGAGGCCGAGCCTGTCTTGGCTCGTTATCACATGACGTTCGACCTTCTCTGAACTGTCTAACCCACGAACGCACATTTTTAAGATTCATGATACCATCAGCACATGTCTCAGAATCAACTAATGATGAATTTCGATGTGTGTCACACCCGTTATATCTGTCAAAGAGTTGCAATTGCTTATCAGTAGTGATAGAGGATATCATAGGCCAGCTGCATTAAATGTTTAAAGATTTAAAACTTCGAAGAACTGCAGGAAATGATGAAAAGTTTTGCTGATGCGTTCATTTTGCCTAGGAGTGTAGCTTATGTGATAGTATTAGAGGGTGTAACGTGCACAGGATACCTTCTATTACCATAATTAATTGTTATTATGTTGATTGTGAGATCAATTATTTTGATTCCTATACTAATTTGTAAGATACAAAGTTACTCCTTTTAAACTTATTATGCATTACATATCCTTCAAATCTAGAATAAATAATAGAAATTTGGTAAACATGTAATATATTTTTCCAGCCTTCCTTATTAGTGTGTAGTTACATTTTATGTTACATAATAAATATAAATCTTATAAATAATAATTATTAGTCACCATCTGCGTGGAAGATATTACTACGAAATTTCAAGCATTGATTGTTATTTCTAAAATTATACGATGCGGTTTTCATCATCGGGTTTCATTGTCTTTTTGCGGAGTTTAAGATAATTGGGGACTGTGTTGAAAATTCGTTTGGTTTGTTTATGAAACGGTATTAATTAAAAGCGGTAGGCTTAAAATCGATTAACTCTCCTTTTGTGTAACGAGGGGCTTTGTGAAACATTACAGATATAAAGATTTTCTATAGAATAAAAACGCATCCATTATTTTTTGATTTTATTGTGGCCATAAAAGCATATAAAAATAAAAAATCGACGCCTAGCATTCGAAACTCAATATTATATTAGAAACAGCAATTTTTTTGCAGTAAAGAGGAAAATAAAATAGAAACTGGAGAGGTAAAAATATATAGCAGGACGCGCACTAATTCGATTCGTCTCGGTACCCTCGGCACTGTACATTTAGTCTCAGTCAAGAGCCCCGCATTGCTTTAGAATTATCAAAGAACCTGTTAGGATTTCTTGCAAATAACAGTGTTTGACTGAGTTCCATAGTGGATGTAGTCGCCACTAAATAAAATAAACTTATTATTGAGGTGTGTATTTAATAATGTCACGTGAGTAAATTGTACGTCGTATAAAAGTCAGAGGCAGATCCAGGATATCACATTGATACACACATATAAAGATATCAGTAACTAATAAGTCGGAAATCGAGAAAGGAACCACCCAGCCCCCAAGCAGTTATCAAAGTAGTACCCGAATAGCAAAGCTATTACATAATTGCTCTAGGAAACAATTACTCCTCGGGCTAAAGCCCCGCCAGGCATTGAATTATACCCAGAAGCGATCCTCGACCCCGTTCTCGTGTTTCTGCACGATCAGATAAGGTTTCAAAAAATAAAACCCGCCACAGGTAGGATTCGACATTTATCCCGGATTGGAACCGAACGACATACAGCTGTTTCGAACTTATTAGTTCTCATCAGTGCCGTACACGGTACGCCGATTCAGGACAAATGCCGAATGAACTCTATGGACTATTGTCATGCCTAAATCTTTGAAAGCTCTCTGGCTGCTTTAGTACTCTGTAGTTTGTACCAAATTGAAAGCAATTTGCAATGTATCGAGTCCTCTCGAAAGGCCATTATTAAGTCACGAAGAGTTCTAGGCGTCTACGTTCTTCTACCAAGAGCCCTAAATCTGCATTTTCTATATAATTCATCTACTATGTGAGTAGAATATCGAGACCCTTTAGGTCAACATGAAAAGAGAGATTCTCAGATGTTGAGTAATTATTCGAATTAAAGGTCACCTTGCAGTGTATATGGATTACTGCTCTACTAAAGGAGTATACAAAGTATCCGCAAAGGTTTAATACGTAGTAGAATTAAGGCTAGAAATTATAAAATGGCATCTGCCTGCTAAACGACAAAGTACCACCTATGAGAGGCCATGCTGCTTCTCATTTGAAACGCAGAGTACTTCGTCTAATGCAGGATTTTAAGGGATACCACGTGAGGGGATAATTAGAATAATTATTGCCAGTTACATCAGGATATCCCCGATCTGCATATCGCGATTTCATCTATATTAGGAATCATCAGGGTACCGTAGTACAGAAGTACACTGGACTATACCGGGCTATATCCCAATCACATTCTTACTAAAATAGAAATAATACACTTATGAATATTCTTCTTGTAGTTTGTATATTACCACCAGAAGGAATTTCTGGTGACCATTAACGAGGTTGATTGGAAAGATTATTTCTGTCGATATCATTACTCATCGCGTCTTAAACTCTGTACCACTATATGATTAGTCTATCATATGCAATGCACACAATAGGCAAAGCGTAAATTCACTAAACGGAAGTGTTTTTCTATCATTTATTTTTATTGCTTACAATCAAATTAGTCGATTCGATCATAACTACTTTGTAAATGTTTAGATAATTTATAACATAGATATGATAGACAGAATCGATAATAAATGGATGAATATCTATTGAATGTTTATATAAAAGTTACTATGACTAATAACTGATGAAGCATGTAAAACATTCCTACGACCATAATAAAAGTATGCTTACAAATTTCTAAATACATAATTCAAAGTATTTAATACACCACGATGCACAACTTCAAAGCATCAAGATAGAAATTTAATTATCCGTAATGAAAACTTGTATCCCATCCAGGTTCATCTTATTCAAGTTATTTCTCTATTATTTATGTTGCTGTAAAGGTTTTGAAACGTTTTGAGTCTCTTCTCCTACAAAACAAATAGGTGGGTTGTAATTGCGATATTAATTTTATACATACCTACGCCTTTGCGGAGATTTTAAACTCCATCTTCTGGATGCGAAAGGAGGCGTAAAGAAGGGGTGAGCGTTTACCAGGTTAATATAAAATTATTATAAATTTTTATAATACAAAGTATGCTTCAAACCGTAATTTTTTATTCCCTGGTTAGAACAATTTTATTTTAAATTTACGGGACAAAAAATAATTACCATGGATATTTGAAATTGATATAATTCCATATAAGTCTCTAATATGTTATCTATTCTCGAATCTATTTTTGCAATGAGTAATACCAAATAGCTTTCAACATGGTCCCATATAACAGGGGTTTTAAGAACTGTAAACAATATGTACATTTTATTAACACTTTGATTGGGAGAAAGTAATTGAATTTTATAAATTTCACTAAATATTCAATCTGCCGTTCATTAATTCCCTGACAATATTTAAAATTAAATTTATTCTTCTATGTATGATATAAGCTTTAATAATAAATAGTTTTAAAACTTTAAAGCGGGCTTTCCGCACGTAGAACATCTTTACCTCAAAATTGAGTGACCGGGAAAAAATAAACCAACAGGTAAATGCAGAATATGTGTTTTATGCACAGTTTTACTTTTTTCAAATAGTCCACCATCGTACTTTCTCATGAACCAAGGACAGGGTGGGGTGTGTCCTATCCACCTCAAAATCAATAGATGTCGTCTAGTAGACGTCTCTGATCAGAATCAGTCGAAACCCGATCGATCCGACACGATATAATTGAGGTAGAGTATGTTCTACCCACCTCAAAATCAATAGGTGTCGTCTGGGAGACGTCCCCGATTAGAATCAGTGAAAACTCGAACGATCCGACACGATTTAGTTGGGTTATCGTGCTAACAGGAAATTTTGTTAGTGACGACAACGACAATGACACACACACACACACACACACACACACACACACACACACACACACACACACACACACACACACACACACACACACACACACACACACACACACACACACACACACACACACACACACACACACACACACACACACACACACACACACACACACACACACACACACACACACACACACACACACACACACACACACACACACACACACACACACACACACACACACACACACACACACACACACACACACACACACACACACACACACACACACACACACACACACACACACACACACACACACACACACACACACACACACACACACACACACACACACACACACACACACACACACACACACACACACACACACACACACACACACACACACACACACACACACACACACACACACACACACACACACACACACACACACACACACACACACACACACACACACACACACACACACACACACACACACACACACACACACACACACACACACACACACACACACACACACACACACACACACACACACACACACACACACACACACACACACACACACACACACACACACACACACACACAAAATGGATTAAAAACCATTTTTTTTTGTTTCTAGGCAGAAAACCGGAAAATAAACGCTAGAAAATATTTTTTTTTACACGATTACGTTACTTGTCCGCGTATAGTTGAGTGCGGAAAATAAAAATTAAGTGTAATATTTCGAAGAGTCAAGTGTGCTAATGATTCCCAAGAATGTTATCCCTAAAACGTCACTACGTACCCAAATGATAAAAGCTGTCATCTAAAATCAATACTCCAACAGAGAATTAACCTTCCAGAATCTTGTCGAATTTTTGTAGCTATACGTTACGCAGCAGCTCCCTATTGAATTTTAATTAAAAATAGATTTATACGACGCAACTCGGCAGTAGTAAATATCGGTGATTGATGGCGCTTCCCACTATCGACGGGCCCGTAAAAGAAAAAGTTAATTAATCCGTTTAAAGTAGCGTAATGGGCCACAACAATTTATGAATATTTATCCATATTCCCGTGCGGCCTCGTCGTTCTCTTAATTAAAATACTCCATATGATATATGACAGTTTACGTCTGGGAGTTAGAATAGCGGACCGGAACCCCGGAACCACAACTTCAGGGAAACGAATAGAGTTTCAATTGCGAAATTTCCAATTTCATTTATTACCGTTCCACTGTAGACAGCTTGCTATTTGTCATCGAAAATGCAGAGTATGGGGATCGTGGATGGGTACAACCGGCGATATCGACTGCCATATTCAAGCGTTATGTTAGTATAGCCAGGGACTATCGTTAACGATCATACCAATTGAACACTTGAAAATATAAATAATTTCCCTTGGGTTGTTGGGTGAGGTGAAATTTGACGAAATTCTAAATTCAAATATCCAGATAAAGTACGTTCATATTCGACATTCAGCGCGTATAAACAGTGATCAATGATGTGAGGATTGTCTCGTGACTCGCTAAAATCTACAATGCTATTAGTCAAACGGTCGTAATCTGTGGGACGCGTGTCGGTTTTGATATAAACATACTATTAGATGTGCATTGGTTTACATGCGTTTTATAATGTTTCAATAAAATAGCGTTATTTAAATTGCGCCCTTTTAAATTTTGTTGTCTGATTGTTGTGTTTTATATAAATACTTATAAGTATTTAAATAATAGTTCTTTACTCCTCTAACATACACCGAGGCTTTGATTTGATAATTTATAAGATTGATTAATAAATACATTGCAGTAATAGTCTCTGTTCATTGCCGTTCTGGTAACAAATGTCATTCGCGAGGTTCTGTGTACATTGACTGAAACTTGGATTTGAATCGACTATAGAAATCCATTAGTTGATTAAGACAGAATATGTGTTGAAAGAGATTACTAATTCTGGCAGATATTTATTCAAAAATAAATATAAGCTGTACCAAAATATATATTTTTTAATATCATAGCTCAGCTTGAGAAATAGCATATCAGATCTACAAGTATGGAGAACAAATTTCATGAATGATAAGCAACATCATCATTTCAAAAATACTTACTAGGTTCAACGTTTCTATTATCTTAGTAATAAATAGAAAATAATATTTCTTTTCTCCCACAAAATATACTCAAGTAGAATTTCTTCAGCGACTCTAATATCTATCAAAGACTATCTTAGAAATACTCATAAAATCCATCGTCGTCAGAGCCGTCCAACAGTTTACCTTAATTATTTACCAGTGCTACATAAAGACATTCAACAATTACCAATTTAACAATATCTTCTCAATACGTGTCTAGCACAATTTATAACCAGGGTAAAGTTGATGTGGTATACACGACTTTTCTAGAGATTTTAATGGTATAGAACACCGACTAATTTTATGTGAACTACAATACCTTGGGTTTAGTGAGTTTCTTTTAACATTATTCACATAGTATCTTTATATAAAGTCACAGTATGCATCGTATAGTGGTTATGGTACACAATCATTATTTTTAACATCTGGAGACCCACAAAGATCGAATTTAGGACCATTGTTAATTCTATTACTTATTAATGATATTGTCAATGCTATATGGTAGACTGTAGTTTCTTCTTATTTGCTGACGGTCTAAAAATATATAATGCAGTGAAGTCTACTGAAGATTGCACATTTATTCAATATCAATTGGAAAAAAAATTAAATCTAGTGTAGAACTAATTGACTTGAATTAAGCATTCAAAACTGTGAGACCGTGAGCGATTTTCTAAGAAAAAAAGCACTTGAGTTTTAATATAAAATAGGTAGCACAACAATATTGATTCATTGAAGTCGTGTAAGACTTTGTCAGAGAAAAGAAAGAAGCTATAATTTGCGGCACTAAAACTAAACTTTTATATAATCCACATACAAATAAAAGTATATCATCATTAAGAATGACAACGTTTCAAAAAATAAAACCTGCCACGAGTAGGATTCGACATCTGTCTCGGATGGGAATAGAACGACAGACAGCTGTTTCGAACTTATTATATCTAATCAGTGCCGTACACGGTACGCCTATCCAGAACAAATGCCGAATGAAATCTATGGGGTATACATCTACATCGATACGATCTATGTCAGTAACATATCTCGATTCCTGACTTATATGGTCACTAAGAATGTTTCGAAATTTGTAGCTAAGAACTGTTGAATGTGCCAGAATACTGAAACACTCTTATTAATGTTCATGCATATTACTCATCATATGATCAAAGGTGGAATATGGTGAGTTATTAGTTTCCAATTGTCGATTATCTGATCTCCATATTACAACAATCAAAAACTCTAAACTAGACGGTGCACACGTATGAATTTTATCTAGAGCAAGGTTTTGATCATCAATCGTTGCATGATAATTTCAAGTACCATCTTTACATGGTTCCAAATTAATTTATAATAAGACAGATTGCGCTAGTTTGTCGAATAAAATATATTTCAATGTATCACGGAGTGTATCTAGACAAGTCTATATTTTCAACTTGCCAATGGCTAGAATTAATATACCTTTACGATCATCATTATGTACAAAATACAGCAAGTTGAATAACATTAGTCTATTTGGTTATATATGTTATTTGAGTTTAGAAGAGTTACAAGACATTATAAAGCAATATTGTCACTTACCTTTATGTTCTCATTTTAATTTCTAGATTTAGTGTTACACGAATTAATTACTAAAAGTTAGTTTTTATCATGTCAGTCTCTAATTTTAATAATTTTGCGAGTTTAACCCTTTCTAGTGTTTATTAAATTCAACTTGATCAAAGTTTTCAAATAACTACGAAGAACTTTCTCGTGTAACGATGATTAAATGTTTGGGATTGATTGTTTGCAGAATAAAGGTGGCAGGCATTACCATGAAGTTGAGTTGACGTTCTGTAGACAAATAATGATAAACTATGAGAAAATCTAATTATACAATACCAGATGTCATTAAAAAGTAATAAAAGAACAACAGAATCACTATGGAAACCTCTTAAGACACTTGCCGACTATACTCATATATAAACTGTAGACACTATGGCCAATATAATACAAATTTCTTTATATAAAAAATTCCCTAGTCAATGTGTTTTGTAAAAATAGGTTGACTGATGGCCTACCTGAAACCTGGTTAACCTAACAGACCTAGCTACTTAGATGACTGGCAAATAACTGTCTACTACCGGGTTACTATAAGGGGTACTCAATATTATTTTAAATATTTCTTTCCATATAGTTTTCATCTTTGTGGCACATACCTGAATCGGGTATCTAATGGTCGAACCATTAGATACCCGATTCAGGAAGCGTTGTTATACAATTGCGTCAATATTTCTGCTGCAGAAATTCCCTAGTTAGTCTGTTTTTCAATAATAAGTTAGCTACTTGATAGCTAACGAGCCTTTGTTCATCAAACATTTATTTTGAAAAGTTTCACAAAAGCATATATTTCTCTATTTTTCTACATATCCCCTTTGTTTGTCTATATATTTTTCCCAACGGATTGGTAGTTTTTTCATCCCGTTTTCATAAAAAGAAGCAGGGCCGGTGTCTAACCAGGTGCGCATAAACGCTTCCACCTGTTCATCGGTCTGAAATCGCTCGCCTCCTAGTGACTATTTGAGAGGCCCAAACATGTTGAAATCACAAGGGGACAAATCTCGGCATGGAGGGTGTTCCAGCTGAATCCAGTACACTTCACCGATTTTGGCGTGCGTTAAAGCTACGGTATGAGGCCTAGCGTTATCGTGACGTGTTACTCCGTCACGAATAGGGTGCGTCCTTCTTTTTCGGCGATAAGCAAGTTTTACCTGATTGTGGAGGTTACAGTAGTAGGCTGTGTTAATAGTTCTTTGCTCATGCAAAAAATCGACCAACAGCACCCCTCTCCAGTTCCAGAAAACTGTGGCTAAAACTTTGCCTGCAGGCAGACGTGTTTTCGGCTTCACTGAGTTTGATTCATCTTTGCGTAGCCACTCCATGTTTGGCCGTTTTTATGTTGGGGTGTAATGGTGTACCCACGTCTCATCGTAGGTTACAATTTTGCGCAAAAAATCTTCACCTTCCTCTCTAAATCGAGTGAGAAGTGCCTGAGAGATGCGAACTCGAGCAGCTTTTTGATCTTCACTCAGCAACTTTGGGACCCAACGAGCTGAAATTTTTCGGAATCCCAAGTCTTTCGTTATGATTGTGTGGACACTCCCATAGCTGACACCGAGTTCAACAGATATCTGAACCACCGTGGGTGGCGGTTCCCTTCAATACAGGTTCTAACGCGTGCAATGTTAACCCGCGAAATGCTAGTGCGCGGACGACGAGGATGATTTACATTATCGACACGGTTACGCCCTCCGTTAAATTCTTTGTACCAATATTTTACACGTGACCACGAAAGCGTTTCATTTCCGTACTGTGCTTGCAATCTGCGCAGAATTTCAGCTGGTTTCACGTTTTCGCGTGTAAGAAACATAATAATAATTCGTTGCGCAACGCTGCTATGTACCTTCTTCTCACTCATTGTGATTGCTACTAATTAAACTAACACAGCAATACGACGCGTCGTCTCCGTGCCACCTAATATCCCCACTTCAAGCTCCTAATGCCTGTATTCACCTTGAACAACTATCCAGCGCGAAATTTAAAATGGCTCGTTTATATTTGATTCAACTAGCTACCAAGATGAGATGGTCACTGAAGTAGTTCCTGCTATTTTACTCTCCTGCTATTTTAGTAGATTATACTACTGTTACTTCCAGTATTGTCATTCTATAACTCTATAATAATAAAGATTATTAGTTCATAGTACTTTAATGTTCTTTGACAAATATCACTAACTAACTATCTGTTATTAATATCCATAAATTACATAGTATTGAAGGCACATGAATACAATCACACCATAGTTTTACCATTTTCGTCGTAGAATTCTTTGATGAAAGTTCTGTTAAAATTTGTTTGTTAATTTTAAAAGTGCATTGTATTATATAACGCATTAAAAACATAGAATCAGTGACATAAGGTACTATTTGCGTTCATGATCATTATAAAAACCACTAATAACTTCTTAAAATTAATACTAAAATTTGTGTCAAGTCAAGATAATCGAGAAACAGATGTCGAGTCGAAGTAAATAGGATTTTCGAATCAAGAGATTAGGTTAAAATTGACAAACTGTCAATAGGTAATTGACAAACTGTCCAAATTACTTATATTTTCTCCAAACTTTGCTTGTTTAAGAAAAATTAATTTTATGTACATTAAGTAAGTCTTATTGTTGTTTGAAGCCTACTATCTCACTAAATATTGTATTACGTTCACCTACATAAGCTATAGGATGAGAACATCATGACGCACATCATGCCAATTTGTCAGTATATTGGTATTTATGTATTATTTCAAGTAACGGTTAAATGTAATCTGACCAAGTCTTCCGATATACTCCTACGCTCAATTTAAAGTCCATGTCAACAATAAGGTATAGATTAAGCACAAAAAAATAATATAACGGTACCTACATTCATAGCTGGATTTCTGATGTTCGCCTGCTTCGATTATAATACGTAAATAATGAGTGTGACTAACCTCGATTGTTAATGGATACTCTTCTTTATGTGGCAATGTCACAAAATATCAGTTTTAGAACTTTTGTAAGAAGTAGGTCAGTATTGCAGTTCTCCATTTCATTGGTATAAAGAATTTTAATATGCAGCGTGTTCCAGTTCCCTCTTTCCTATGAAAAATTAAAACTTGGGTGTTTTAAATTAAAATAAATGTAAAGCGAAAAATTAGAATCATTTAACACCTCGTTATCAAAGCAAATTGATAATTCAATTGAACTTATGACAAATTGTTAAATATTTTACACGGAATAACTTTTGGAATAAAAATGGGATTGGTTATGAAAACAGTAAATACTATTGACTTTTCCTCAACATATATATCTGATGTAAAACAGGAAAGTATGGTGTGATCTATGGTTCTCAATTCCATGAACAACGATTGGGACCTGTTTTAATTTGTAGAGTTTGTCACAGATCCTCGATTCTATATTGTCACAAAACTGACTCTGCTATATTTATGCAGAACCTTCCTAAATTTCCGATAAAAGGAAATAACGATGAAAAGGACACATTTTTTGGGGAAGCTGCTCAGATACCGTGATTTGTATCTTTAAAATAAAACTTACAGGGGTTGTTTTGAACTTCGCACCATCAAGCTCCCAAGTCCTAGCAGTTACAACATCTCAAATATGAATACGTCCCATGTAGTACCTCACTTTCAAACATTCCGCTTGCCAAGTTTAGAAAATGAAAATTTTGTTAATAAATGAATCGCTAATTGCAGAAAGAGGATAAGTCACATTCTCCCATATTTTGCAGAAGTTAATGAAACTGTTTAACTTATTTGAAAACAAAAAAAATTATCGTAAAATTGATTAAAAAGTCGTTATCAACAGCATATTGCTTATGACATTTATTATATATCAGTATAATGTGTACTCGACTTTCGTTCCTATTGTTAGTTTAAATGTCAAATTTGGCATATGGACATGTCACGTTTATGCAGAAAATGAAGATATTACTGTAAATAAACTCTAATAGAAAATTTATTTCATATGTATTAACTCTGTAATACAAATAGAAAGAGTAAAATAATGATATTTATTCATCGTCATAATCCTTATCTTCAGTTGGCCAAGCAGTGATTTCTTGCCAAAATTCTGAATCATGTATGAATTTTACGGTTTACATTACATGAGCTATTTTCTTTTTGCTTATGGGTATCTTCTCCAGATAAGCTTTTTTTGTGGGAAGGGTTAATTGTGAGGTATTCCCAAGATTAAACGTGTCTGTTACTAGGCATTTTATAAATTCTGGGTAGATAACTTCTTCAGCAGAAGAAATAGTTAGATGATGGTATGACGAAATAGAAAATAACATTTTTTGATTCCGTGGGAAACTTTTCCATAGGATTCGTTACTTAGAAAAGTTCTTTTATAAGATGAAGACCACCAGCTCTTATAACCATACACTGATTTCTTGGAAACCGTCACAAGTTGGAATTTTTCTGCATTTTTTATGCTTTGGAAATCAATTCGCTATATTCTCGGAGAGTCAGTAGAGTATTTCGCATTTGTTAAGTGTTCTTTTGATTAAACCAATATCACGATCACATGGCATGAATGAATGCCCTCTCACAGGAAAATATGCTTCCTAAAATTTTTGAAATTCTATTAAGCTCATTAGAAATCGAATAATTGAGTTATTTTTATTTTGACTACAACTATTGTTAGAAAAAATGTGATTTTCTTTTATTTTTGTTCAATTGCGTGATGTAATGTCTAATGTCTAATAAAAGAACATACATCATTTGCCCCTTTTCCGCCTTCTCCTTCGTGGTACACGTAACAAATCATCTATTTTGATTTTAAATTATGTATTCCAAATGTGCACAGTGTAAGCTGCCGTAGATAATCCTATACGAGTATTTGAGGTAATGAAACATTAGCCATGTAATCAATACAAATTGCTAAAGTGTTATTGTTTCCTCGCATAGTTGTTTTATTGAGTCCAAAGTTGCATAGATTTTTTTACTACAAGGCTTACAGACGAGAAATTCAGTAACAGCAACCCATTTCGCATTTTCATTTAACGTCTTGCTATTAATTTTAACATTTAGCTCCTCGCTGATGCTGCAGGCATCTTTTGCAGGACGGCCAAACTGGCACACTTAGCTAGCACAACCCTTCCAAAATAATTGGTATGTTGTTCACCACGCAGTTTAGCCCTATTTATTATGTTTCTTTTATATTTTTCTGCATTTACTACACCTTTCTTTCGTTTTTGTTGATGATCAATCTCACTTTCAGAGTTGGAACTCATTTTAGAGAATGGCAGTATGTTTATAAAAGTATATTGTATGACGTGTTGCGTGTTTACTGCAGAAAGGCGATATCTCCTGGACATACCCTGTTTCTACAGTAAACTGAAACTTACCGTTCGCGTAAAATTCAGCTGAATCACTGACCATGTCTCATTTTTGCAGCAAACATGCGTATACGCAAGTAAGATAGGAATATTCGAAAATGTCATTTTGGTATAAAATTGGACATGTCCCCTTTCTGCAATTAACGATTCAAATTATGAAAATATTCAATAAAAACGTTTTCGAATGGATGTAGATCGAGCAGTATGGAGCTAAAAACAAATAAAAGTCGTTTGAGTTTGGCAAATTGAAAGTCACTATTTTCAGTCACTGGTTTGTTTTACGTACAACATAATTTGTCAAATCGCAATTATTTTCAATATGCCAAATTGATCACAAATGCAGTGATAACTTTCAATTTTCAACGGTGAATAAAGTTTACTATAAATACAAAAGTTTTAAACAAAATGCTTCCAAATAGATGGATACGTAGACGAGAAGAAGTAGAATGGCCCACACGATCTCCTGACAAAACCTCCCTATTCTTTGGTCATACAGGGTTACTTGAAAAGTAATATTTATGTGACTTGATCAGTAAATATTAGAAGAGCTAAATATTAGAATAAAGTAGTTAGTAGTGAAATTCCGTATAACACAACTGAAACACAGAATGGTAATTTAATTTAAACAACTGTTGTAAGTAAAAATTTCTGCATTTAGCTTCCTTATTTAAAATAACCAAATTAAAGATATATATCGATTTTGTTGAATATTTCCTTTACTTATTAACCAAATTTCAAATTAATTCTATTAATCTCGTCACATCTAAAACGAAGCATTACAAGAAGTATCTTAATATTTGACGTTTTAAAGTTCTGGCGTCATTGGGGCTTAGTAGGTTGATGGTGAGGAGTCGACAACAACTCCTACTGATGTTGTTTTGAAAATAAAAATCTACGTGTCTTAGGAATTTTTCCAAAAATGTTCATTCTCATTTTATGAATCTTATTCGAAATTTTAGGGACATACTTATATTCCATAAAAAATAAATTTGTCTACTTGACCACTATTTTATAGAGATATATGCCATTTTTATTCATTCTAATTCAGAATACCTCATTGACTTTTATTATTTAAACTCACAAATTTGATAAGGTCTTACTAAATACAGACTTTCACACTAAATCAAGAAAACGAATAATATGGACCTTAAAATAATAAATGCAGGAGTGCCCCAAGGCCTCGTTTTGAGACCTATGTTATATCGGATATATCCTTGGGATATTTCAGTAATAGAAAGTATCAAAATAGCTATGTTTATTGATGAGACTGCAGTCTTAGCGATAGGAAATGCTATAGAGGATGTGCAAATTGGCTGTTGTCAATCTCGAAGGTGCAATAAACAACATAAAGGTATGGATGAGATGACACTATCAGCAGATGTATGAAGCAGACGATATTTCTATGTACATGGTATATAGAAATAAATGATAGCAAATCTAATCACGCCAATTTTACAAACAGAAATTAATATTGTTCCAGTAAATTTGAACAACGAAACAATATCATGTGAAAAAACAGCTAAATATTTGAATAAAATTAATCTAGGTGCCAAGCTCAAATAGAACGAGAAATTGAAAATGACACCAGATCAATTAAAACTCAAATATAAAAATATGTGCTGAATGTTGGTCCTACTGTTTATCAAAATATCCCAGTTGTTTACCAAAAATATAGTACTGGTGTACCAGCTTAAACCAGTATTGATATGCGGCCCTCAGCTGTGGGATCATATCAAGGGAAACAATTACAATTGCCTTCAAATATTCTAGAACTGAATGTTAGGAATAGCATCAATGCCTTTTGTATGTTCAGAACGAAGACCTTCATCGTGAACTTCAGATGAGGAGAGTCAATGAAATCAAGATTGTCAGGTAGATAGAAGCATGAGGAAAGGCTCCGTAAATACTTAAATATTGAAATTCTACAACATTTAGATAATCAAGACTTGGTGCAATGACTCAAGCCTTGTCAGGCCAGGACCAAACGTTTGTGTAAAGTTATACTAGTAATGTTAGAAAGTAAATGTTAAAAACTAGGATGGACTAGTGAGATAATCCAGACTCAAATAACTGCAGAAATTTAAGTCATATTTAAAATGCTTATTAATTTCAAGATTAGATGCATTGTTCATTAAAAAAATCTTGATACTGCTCGTCAAAGGACGTCTAGGTATGCGTAGAAGAAAGAGTGAGGTATGTAGCATTTTGAGTGAAACGGATGCACTTTACACGCGGCCAGATTGAACTCTGTTTACATTTATGTACATTGCATATTTCAATCCGATTGAATAGAGAACAGGCTATTTCTACTTGGGTAAGAACTGCGTACCTCGTGGGCGGTCCGATATCGTAGTTTTGAGACTTGTTCCTATTTTTGACGAGCTGTAAGTGTTTAGCATAATGATCCTTGCCTTTGGTTTTTCACACAAAAGTAAGGGAACATAGAATCTGCACGACTAGTTTTATGTTTAAGCTTTTTTACTCAATAGCAATATTAACTTGACGACTACAAATTTGTTTTAAACTATACTTACGATTTTCGAAATAATGGTACACCTAGACGAGCTACAACGGAATGAATATTTTATGATGAACACTTGTGAAACACAATATTAGTGTTCTACAACTCAAAATCGCATCTTGTGTAAAGAATATTATATGCGGAGTGGTAATGGCAATTAAAAAACACTCTATTAACAGTAAAGTCGATGGACTATAATAGCTAACACTATTTTCTACAATACCGTTACAATTTCTGATTCCTTCACGTGTACACTGACAATTGAAATTTTAATATTTTGTCCTACCTTAAGTATTTCGCATAAATAGCAGCCTCGCGAACAAGCAATATCCCCGCAGTATTTCTCAAATATATTTTTATTAATACGTCACAATAAAGTCGCTCTCCTCTAGGAAGCCTCATCATTTTATTGCGACTGTCTACATCTTATTTATACGAACTGAAAGTTGTACGAACGACCTAACATATTTCGTTTTATTTTGCCCCAAATGCCTTGATAAAACTTTATAAGTATTTTCCAGGACAAAAGGAAAGGCAACATATTCTTTATTTACTTCTTTCATGTTTCGCTTTTAATAAAAGGCGAGCAATAAGTCTTCTAACAACGCCACGTGTACTCCTGAGTTTATTGGTATCACCAGAAGGATCCTCCGCGAACTTAGTTTGAGTTCAACTTCCACATTACCCCGTAATTAAAACTAAAAGGAAGTTTCATATCCAGCAATTAAATAGTGCTGGTTATTATGTTTTTATTGTTGAGAATATGAACTATAATTAGAACCATTTATTTATAATAGGTACTGTAATCGTACTTATAGTATGGTAGTGCGTTATACAGTAAGTTGTACATTTACATCATCTTAGCGTCTCACTATCCTCACCACCTGGTTGTGTCTTTCAAGATGTTGTGACTGCCAGGACCGGATGTTATCCCCCAATTACATGGTTAATTATCTCCCCTAGTATACTGCACTTATAGCACTTGTTTTTTACCTCCTCTTTTAATAAATATTTCTTATAATTGCGAGTTGATATCACATCGACTTGGATTAATTGCTACCATGATACCTTCAATCTCAGAGTCTCTTGCCATTAGCCAGTCTAGCAAACTCTGCATGTCAATGCACCTTCTCCTTCTAATAGGGTGGAATATTTGCTGTGGATTACATTTTCGCGCAATCTTATTGGCGCAACATGGACATTCCCTCCACTGAGTTTTAGTTCAGTATATCCTTGATCTACTTGAATACTTTTTTTAGTGTAGCGCTTTTACAGATTCTTGAAAATATTTCTTCTTGAAGATATTTTTCCCTTGCACAACTCTGATCGTAGTAGCCCTTGACTTAATGTGTCTCTAGGTATAATCTCTCGACAATTGATTGTGGATGTCAATTGCGAAATTTGATGAGAAATTGATGCGTTAGTTCGTTAATATCATCCAGTTTACTAACATCCAAATTAGTGTATTTTTGTGCCCAATAAGTGCGTGAGAACTAGAACAGTCCAAACCTTTTTAGTTGTAATAATGATCCTTACATTTAGTGATGCGTTCTACAGCTGTATCAGACGCTATCTGTACATTTCTTTAAATTGTTGTTTAAAAGTGACCGATACAGTAGCTTTGCGCCATTACCAAATATTAATAGATCTTATCTTGTCATAGAGTAAAAGAGTCTTCTGTTGGTTCCGCATTTCTTTGAGCCCTTTCGTTTTATCTGTTCATTACTGCACACTTGTCCAATCTGAACTGCACATCAGTATTATTACTGAAGGTCATTTTAGCTGAAATCAGTGAATGCAGGTGGGTCTTCCTCCCAGCATAGAGTTTTATATCATCCCTGAACATCAGGTGGCTAATTCTAATATTGTTCTTAAGATCAAGATAGTAATCGCGTTGCATTTTAGAAGATATGACAACGGATTTAATTGTAGCATGAACCAAGGGAGACTTAATGTGTCACTCTGAAAAATATTATTATTATTATCATTATCTTTATTGTTCATTAGTGCTATGATTATTAATGTTAAAGTCTATATAATAATTTAGAATTAGCCATGAACCTTCTTAAATATTATTTAACTTTATCATGACGGATATATAAGTGTGTGTTGTGTTATAACTAATATTAATAATATTAATTCACTCTCTCGTTGTTCCGCGGTGGACAATAGTTATGATTGTTGTACAGTGTTTTAATAACCCTGATTATTTACCAGATATGAACATATTTAATTGTCATATCAAGTATACAACTATTGCATATTGATATTTGGTATTCTAATACCAGACAACGCCACATATATCTAAAAATCAATGCAGGAAATATCTCTAATATTTTTAGTCCATTCAGTAAGGTAGTTTTAAAAGCATGTTAATTCGTTAGAATGTTTAAAATAATGATATTCGTAGTTAGAATGCCATTAACTTATGATAATGACCTTTTCTGATGAAGTCATTTCCTATTGAATAAGGAAGTTCCTAAAAATAATAATTTACCAGACCATGTTTGTATCTAATGCGTTATTGATACTAATAATGTATGCGAGATTTAAAATAGACCTTACGTCTCATTATTATGACTTAAAATAATAACATCGTTTACTAATTAACTATATTTGATTCCACAAAATTATTTCTCATATCCGTTACTTTTATGTCCGCTTTTATGTCAATTACATGGATTAAAACATATTAATTTATCACCAATATTGGCAGTGATGACATATTAATACCATGTGTAAATTTTATGCAAAATCTAAAACATAGCTTTGTATAACTATGGTAATTTTGGCATGCATACACATATGAAATAGCAAAAATTATGTTCTAGTTACTTTAAGGACTTTATATGCTATTTTTATGTACTACACTGAGTACATACTAAGTCTAAAAATGTTCGTAATTGTGATATTCATTTTGCTTATATGTAGATAGCAATTTAGTTTATAATGATCGGGTCTCAACAAATTCAACAGTCTAATCATTTCTGGGGCTTCTAAGACCTTATTTTGAACATACTTCAATTGCATGTTGGTAGTAAACATTCAAATAGCTCACTATAAGAATCTAGAAAGTAGTTTATAATTCTAATTCTTCTATTTTAAATATAACTTTTATATTTATAGAATGGAATAGTAAATCTTTGTCAAGTACTACATTATATTATTTGGTAAGAAATCTGATATTATGGTTAAATCTTCATGATACAATTTTGTCTAAAATTAATTGAAATATATTTTACAAGAATTAAACAAAAATTGTAATAGATTTAAATTTAATAAGTTAATTTTGTTTATGTGGAAATGTATATTTATAACATAAATTATGATTTTTTAGTTATCGCGAATTTAGTAATTATATTGCACAAGATGTAATATAATTAACGAGCGTATTATACTATTTAAATTTAACTTGAGGATATCTAGTCGAAACAGGATTTTACTGAAGATTGAAATTTTCCAGTGGAAGGTCAGTTCTATAGTTTATTAGGTTAAAAACCGAAATATGATATACCTAACATTTCAATAATTCGGGATGTGTACAATTTGAATATTTTACAGAAATCCATAATAAAATAAAAACACTCAATATACGAACAAATGATTACATTAAGGCTTTTTTGCCTTTTTATGCTGTAAATACCAAGTGTTTGGAATTTACACAATTAATTTTATCTAAAAAATAAGATCGACATATTTTAAGTTGATGATTGTTTATAGGAAAAACACAACTTAATGGGACGTCAGAGATTTTACATAACAGAAATTACATATAAATATATATATATATATATATATATATATATATATATATATATATATATATATATATAAATTGTATGAAGATTATTATTATATTATTCAAATAAGATTTTTATTTAGTACCTGCAGTGAAGTAGCTCATTATACAAAAGTTAAATTTCGAATTAATATGAGACATAATTCATAGTATCATTTTCATAAAAATTTATAAATAATCTTCAATTAAAGTGGCTCCTTTAGCTAGCCAATGCACTTTAAATTATCTAACTAGAATAACTCACTTTTTATTTAATAAAATTAAGCAAGTGTGCTCATTAAAGTTCATATACCATAACATATCTTCTTGTTTTCCTCGTTCCATGTTACAAAGGCCCTTGTTGCCAAAACATTGTCAACTATTTCAATAACTAACTGTTCAGAGCTACTTTATAAAAGATTACTTGACTGAAACTGGGGCTGAATTATCCATCTGAGTAAATATAGGTTATATATACTTAGTCGAATAATCTTTGAGCAAAATGAGGGATCCTTGTGTATTTGTTAAACATAGAAATTAAAAAAATGTCATGTGCAGCACAGTACACGTGATAGAAGTGAATACTTCTTTAGAATAGAAAATGAGAGAGATTAAGAGTGAGAGATTGAAATAGAAAGAGAGAGAGAAAGGAAGAGGGATAATTCCAAAAAAAATATAACAATATAAAATTTGTGTAAAAAATATTCGGTTTATTAATTATCTACACTATCATCGGCTGGTGGTTCAATTGGTAATGCTGATATGATTGATTTGTGATAACTAAAATATGAAATATTCGATATATTCTAGATAACGTGTAAAAATTGCATCTATTGTTGTTCCGGATTTTGTTGTTGATTCTTTGGGATTGTTATTTATAAGCAGACCAAATGTTCCTCGAAGAAAGTTAATCAACGTCAAAGAATCATTGGATCCGAAATTTACATTGAAATCTCCCCCAAGAATCAAAGGGATTTTGTCTTCGCCTCTTCCAAGTGCATTTGCACCTGTATGGCTGTAAGTCAGTAGGGAGCGGTGAATGAAATATATTATATCTTCTAGATTTTGGTTCAGTGAGATATAGATGGTCGCGATGACGATATTTTTTCATCGCTTCGTACTAAGTTTATATCGCTCTCTCTTGCTCCACTCCCGTGTGGCGTCAGAGTTGTACGTACTCGCGCGCATGCGCGTCACACTATATTTTCTTCTATTGCCTAGTATTCAATGAATACGTGGCTCTCTCTCTTGCTCGTACGATGCTTCCTAAACTATTCCCCCTTCAAGCAACTTAGACCTAGGACTTAGCGTATGAGTGGGCGTTAAAGACGAAGGACCGCACAAAAGGGAGACGCGGATAGCCTAAACTGATATATATGATGTATAACTAGCTCTCTTTCTCTTTCTCTCTATGTTATATGTCTGTGTACTCTATCTTGTAACGAAGCCTGTGTTTTAGGTGTATCAAGTGTATAGCTCTCTTTCTCCTTCTCTCTACGTTATATATTTTTTCTCTCTCGTGTAACGAAATCTCGAAACGTTACATTTTTTCCAATTCACTCTCCATTCTCGTCAAATATCAGAACGCCGCCAAAAAAGTATTCACTTCAAAAATCTCCAATCTTCAATACTTCAAATTATAAGTACCACTTTCTACTAATGTTTTTATTTATAGAAATATGATTACTTGTTTTCAAATCTATGTCGCTTATATGAACTGCGACAAAACTTGTTGGAACAGTATTAAAACTAGAATCTTCAGTGTTATAAACCTATAGAGTCAGCAGTGATCCCGGCCGACTTGGCGCTCATATAACTGATATAAGTCACGCTGGCATGTTTACTACTAAAATGGAGGATTATTGGCTGGGTAGATTTATATTTTAGCGACTTATATAACTTCTAGTGGGTACGCAAATCTTCACAAATTTAGACGAGGTTTGTTTAGGAGACATACCATCCCTCGGATAGAATGTAAAACCATAAGCTCGTTGTGTATCATATTTTCCTTTATTTGCCCAAAAGAACCCTACTACAAGAGTACGTGTTCGCACAATAACATTATTTACCAAAACATCTATCAAACATTATACAAATCCCCGCTTGCATTCATTGATTTAGTGAAAAGCTTTAACACTATAAGCCTCATTTTGCTTTTAAACAACCTACAACAGTTAGGTATAAGGATTACAGAAGATATGCCAATCTATAGTGATTTAACAAGTAGGAAATAATGTGTAGAAATAGGTAACATAAAATATGGAGTGGTCCAAGGTACACTTTTGAGACCAATATTATTTATTATTCATCTAAACTATGTATTTAATGTAAACATGGCACCATTATAAATTTTGTAGGCAATCAATGATAGAGGAAACTGGGTAGATTTAAGCTCTAGTAGAATACAATCTTGTAATTGATATAAAATAATTTTATAAACACTATAGAATTATTTAAAGGAACATAAAATAACTGTTCGATTAAATCACATCCCAGCATGTATGTGTTTGCCTTCATCTCTATGTGTAACCTTCCTCTCCGCAAACTGAAGCTTTAGGAAAAGGAAGTCGACTTTTGTGACCCCAATTTTTTGCAAAATTTCATTTTTATTTATACACGTTAATTGATGCAATAAACATGGTTACATTTAGTGATTTATTACTGGTAATTGTGTTATTTTAGATTTTAATTATGGGTAATTTTATGTTTCAAGAAAATTATTCATCGGCATCTTAATAATTATAACTAAATGAAAATCATACCTTTAATTATGATTAAGTAACTACAACCAGCAATAAAAATATATTTTACTAAAACAAGTGTTTCAATTACGCACATGAACAGCTATAAACTAAGCCGCTAGCCTCGATGCGCATGATGAACCTGATCAACCATCCATAGAGTTACGTAATTAGGAAGATGTGGCATTAATCGTTGGATTAAATTATCATCATTATCTACCAAGAGATCTGTTCGTCATGGGTTTACTGAAAATTCGTAAAATCCACATCGTTGGGTATTTCCAAATACAGGAACTAAACCTCAGTGCTATAGAAATTATACTAAAGGGATCTATAGGAAAAAATTAATGCCTATGAAAGTCCGAAACGAAAAATATTTTTTCATAAACGTACGATGTAAATATTTTTCTTTCTCTTAGTATAGCTTAGAGACCTTCTTTTGCTGACTTTTGCAAACTTGAAGTTCCTTATTCTTAAGTAAATTCATATTGTTGCGATTTGACAATTTGAACATGTTTGGTGATTTTTTAATGTGTTTAAATTTCTCTTCTTTATTTTAAATTATATTAATTTTATAGCACTAGAAATATTTATACATTTTTGACTGAGGATATTAATAAAAGTTCTTTGATATTTGATTTAAAAAGAAGCCAAATGTATGCCATTAAGTAATTCTCATCCATACGCAGTTTGTCGAATTTAAACACGATTCTAATGAAACATTCATGACATATTCTCAAAGGACTCGAGCTTTCGGCTCCCATAAAGTGTTTTTTTAACTTCAATTCATATTTTAATAGATAATTCAAACGAATGTGGGAACACTTACTTCCTAAAACGCTGCAGGAAGTGATGAATTGGCTTTTACGGTAGACTTACTATCATATGCAATGAGGCTAAAACTTTTAAAATGTAATATTTTATTTTTTACTTTATTCATACAACTACGGGTATGAAACAAAATAAATAAGAGTAATTTACAAATCCAAATTATATTTCTCGTTTCAACAACATTGTAAAAACTATACATTTACTAGCATCATTATGCTTCTGAAGTTATCTTTTTATTATAAATAATTCTACAGTATGACTCTATAGTGTCATGGATATGATAGTTTGTCATATTAATTTAATTAAATGATTTTATTCGGATGGAATAATAGTAAAACAGAAATGTATTTAATACAAAACATTTTTGTATCCTTCATGATTAAAGAATAATTACTTTTGTATTGCAATTCGTTAACTATTTTCTATAATGACTGCTATGTAATTCTATCAAAAGATGAAACTGATATTGCGGCAGCATGTTTGATATATTTCTTTCTAGTCATAAGTTTCATTTCATCGATAAAGAAATCAGAAGCTCTAGTAAGGAGGCCAGTTTGACAAGACTTATATTGAATTTATTTACAATATGCAAAACTTGTAGTGGGAATGAAGCTGTAGTTCCATGTAGTGACATTATGTATTGCAAGCAATACATAAGTATAAACCAATAAGACGAGGATAGAAACTATGGATTAGTTGAGGTAGTAACGGATATACAAACTACCTGGAGCGATACCAAGGTGCAATAAATATTATTTTGGATCACGTAATTTTTGTTTTCAGAATCACAACAAAATCTAGGAACATATCGAGTGAATAAAGAACTTTCAAATGATCATACGCCATATATTGTTAAGAAAAACGTCGATGACGTCACATTTTTGACAGATGTCAATAAAAAAAACAAATGAATTCTAAGAAAATGTGGGAAACTGGAAAACTAAATCGACATGTTCAAACGTTTTCCATAACATCTTAAGACTAACCAATTATTAAGGGTAGTCCATACTGTATATCATTACCTAGAGAAAAAGAATATTGATGATGTTACATTAAAATTAAGGCATTATTGTAAAGTCCAATCATGTATCAAAAGAATACAAACTGTTATCAATATTTTTTTATTTGCTAGGTAATAAGGTAGGTGTCCGTCAATATCTATGTTCACTATAGGTTCTCAATATATGCTACATCGTATGGTAATATACAAAAAAAAACGCCACAAAATGTTTTTAAAAATTTTTAATTTCTTTCCTATATGTTATTTCCAAGAAATGAACGAGAGAAAAAAACGGCACGTGTTCTGATTTACCGGTTTGGATCGTCATTTTCAGGACCCTCCAATCTAACGCTTCCCATAGGCAGTTCCATCATGGAAGGAGCAGTTACTTTTACGGTAAAATTTAGTTCAAGTCACCCGTGGTATAATATTTGATAATTCAAAAATTAAAATTCGATTTATTCGACCGAGTCTTATAGAAATGTTGGTAAAACTGTATATAATATGTTTTTATGACTGTGAACTTGTATAAACCGTGGTAAACCACTCACCACACAGTACACAACGAAAACATTCCGCCACAATATTCACCTACACAGCTACACTTATGGCCAAATTAATTCGTGTAGATTTTAATTTTCCAAACGTGTTTTAGCCACGGTTCTAATGATTATGAAGGTGCGGTGTAAACTGTAAACATCCGGGTCGCTGGAGACATTTCTCGATGGACCTTTTTCCTCAACTTTTGTCCTCGAACAGGAGATTTATTTGTTTAATATCGCGGATAAGAAAACATGATAAAGTTTCCCTGTTAGTCTTGACAAATAATACTTTTTCGCTTATGAAAATTGGATGGATATTATAAGGGATGCATAAGGGAATGAAAATGTTTACAAAGAGATCAGATATATTCATTTCTGTGGAAAAGCCGGCAACAGTCTGTTCCGTGTTGTGAAAGTATAGGATAAAATTGGATTTGTGGAAGTGTTTTAAGGAAATTAAAGCCCGGATGGATTGAAGTTTACAGTCATAAAGAGGTTTTATTAATACGGGGTTTCAATTCTTAAGCAACTTTTTAAATTGAAGACTTAAAATGCTATAATAACGCTAAATAAGACAAATCTGTCATGCAAATATGCGAATTTTTATCATTCCATAAAAATTTATAACAGTAAAGCTTCATTGTTTTTAGTGAAAATTTTATTCATATGACAATGAATTCGATGAGTATGTTAACGTATACGGAAAAATGGGAATAGAAAAGTTAAAAAAACTTCACAATAACTTTAATTTCAGATCATCAGCAGATTATTAAAACTGCGGTTTCGTAGGTGTGTGTAGTACAGCTGGTCTTCTGTAGTTATTTATTTAAACAAAACATATCGTAGATATTTTACAGGACATCTTCAGGACAGAATATGTAAAACAACTATGCTGATCCTGACAAGCTGATACGCCTAAGCAAAAGGAAAACATTTATATAGGGTGGTCCAGGTTAAACGTTATTAATTTTGATAGGTGATAGAACAACAAGAAAAAGTAGACTTTCACAAGAAAACTTTGTTTAAAAATGTTTCCTAACAAAGATACAGGGTGTCAAAGTTGTAAAAAAACTGGTTTTCTTATCATAACTTCTAAACCACTCGATCGATATCCATCAAATTTCTCACACAAACTAATGTAATACATCTCTAAGTAATAATTAAAATCGTTTAAAGAAATTCTCCAGTGGCGTATATACTGGGGGGTCGGCACCCCCTTCTCCCCTCCCAATCTTTGCCGCCACTGGATATTTTACAAAGAAGATTCAATATTTGGATTTCCTGTTTAATCTAGAAAAAAACATTACTCTTGCAAGTTTTTGATTTATGGCTTCGTGTTTCAGATACGTTTAACCTGGACCACCCGGTATAGCAAAGAAGATCTTACATATATGCTTAATGCCCAGCAAATATTTTATGTTGGCTATAATTAGATGAAAGACAAATTGTATAAAATGTATTGTCGTTAATAAAAGTAAAGAATCATCTACATCTCCATCCACGTGCCTTAGCAAGTAGGAAGGATTAGCAATAAATTTTGCAGCTAAAACCGTCTCCAGAAAAGGTGTATTTTTTTGTGTAAAATATCATTTTATTTTAGTTTATCTGTATGCTTAGTGGTTAGCTTAATTACAAAAATCAATCAGCGCAGATAATATTTGAAGTGAGACTGATTTCAGTTAAAAAGCACGCAACTAAAATACGCTTCTGCATTAGATTTTCCTTCTACAATACAATAGATATTTAGGTTAGTTGCCCGACGAGGAGCTATTAAAGTGCAGCACTTCACTTCAAGAGCACTGCGTTGAAGGGTGGTAATATATCGTAGTCTCTTATAGAAGTCGCTAGAACAATGTTATTCATACAGTCTCGAGTAGTTAACTGGACTATTGAAAGTATCATTGTATGTTTGGATTTGAGTCCTAACGTGAAGAGTTTGGCACATCTCCCTGAGCAAGGCAATGTTTGTCTTTGTCTCTACTGTAACTTTTTCGTGCGCAGCCTGAGGCTGTGGAAGAATGAGGTAAATTTCTCTGCATACAGGCAAACAGTTAAAAATGTAATATTAAACAGTAATTACTAGTCTAAGACAGCGATGTATCCACTTGGTTCAGGTTGTGGTGTGGTAGTAATTTATTTAGGAACTTTATGTATTCAGTAATGTTCGCCCTATTTTCTTCTATTTAGGTCTGTAGTTCGAACAACTGTTTGATCTGTAAGGGAGTCAAGTCAAATGTAACATCGATTAAGGGATATATTTGGCGAGAATTGTCTTATTTGTTCTGTAGGATTATGAAAACCGCTTTTCAAGAGCTTAATTCAAGTTTCAAAGGCCATCCTCTGTTTTCTGATATCGCACCTGAGCGAAACCCATTTACAACTTTAAAAAAACCATTCCCCAATATGACTAACAAATACTTCGCATAACTACAATTTCTTTATTACCAAAAGTATATTCAAATAGACTTGTTTTTCTACATACAAGTTATGATTATACCAATTATAACTATTCAACATTACAATATATTGGAGTTCATTTGAGTTTCAAGTAATTCAGTTGTCTATTTCAGATGCAGATTTTCTTCTTCAATTGATTTATTATCAGAGACACATTCATTTATGTGTTCTGTTTCAAGTAGTCAATACAATTCCATTCTTATATGAGATTGTATCTTAATAGCAAGATATATTGACGCTTGAATAACATTATTAAACTAGTCCACAAGAGCTCTCAAGTATGTAATATTAAGATATGTTGGCGACAGTATAATTACATTGGATGCATAAGTGAATAGTTTGCAAGCGCGTGAAAATACAATATAGTCTATAAGAGGAAATAATTGAGAATGACACGTACAGTCGATGTGTTGTTCATTTACATAGCGATAAATTATCAATTTTTTTGCCACCAGGAGTCAATAAATTACCTGATTTGAACTTTGAATTGAAAGAAAAATTGACAAAAAAAATATCATGTGCAGCACAGTACACGTGATAGAAGTGAATACTTCTTTAGAATAGAGAATGAGAGAGATTAAGAGTGAGATATTGAAAGAGAGAGAGAGAGAGATGGAGAGAGAAAGAAAGGGAGAGGGATAATTTGAAAAGAAATATAACAATATAAAATTTGTGTAAAAAATATTCGGTTTATTCATTATCTACACTATCATCGGCTGGTGGTTCAATTAGTAATGATATGATTGTTTGTGATAACTAAAATATGAAATATATGTTTGTGATTCGATATTTTCTAGATAACGTCTAAAAATTGCATCTATTGTTGTTCCGGATTTTGTTGTTGATTCTTTGGGATTGTTATTTATAAGCAGACCAAATGTTTCTCGAAGAAAGTTAATCAACGTCAAAGAATCTTTGGATCCGAAATTTACATTGAAATCTCCCCCGAGAATCAAAGGGATTTTGTCTTCGCCTCTTCCAAGTGCATTTGCACCTGTGTGACTGTAAACCAGTAGGGAGCGGTGAATGAAATATATTATATCTTCTAAATTTTAACAAGTTAAACGGTTCAAGGATATTATCAAATAATCACAGAACACAGGTGTAAATAACGTAAATAATTACAAAACACAATGATAAATATTCGGCACACACGCGTGCTGCTTCAGCTATTATATATAGCGTCTGGACGCGTACATCTATAACGCGCGCATGCGCGACAATAGGGAGACGCGGATGGCCTAAACTGATATATATAATGTATAGCTCTCTTTCTCCTTCTCTCTACGTTATATCTTTTTTCTCTCTCGTGTAACGAAATCTTGAAACGTTACATTTTTTCCAATTCACTCTCCATTCTCGTCAAATATCACACCGCCGCCAAAGTATTCACTTCAAAAAATTACAAAAATAAACTAAATACTTGGAGCATCGTAGCATCCTTGGAGAACCATGAAAGTAGAGTTTTAGAGGTGGTTATCGAATTTTCACATAACTACAGTTATACAGTTCTAGGGTAGGAAATTGTCTCACTTTTCATGAAAAGATTAGGAAGTAAACCCTAAATACAAGAGTACACTACTAAAAACCTGTGGATTGTTACTTGAAAATGATATGTCATAAAAATTAACGACAATCACGAGTGTCTATAATATATCTTAAATACACCACAAAAATAAATTATAGCGTATAGAGTACCTTAAAAGTCATTGACCTGATTAGTTCGATTTTAAAAATGATCCTTAGTTCTTATTTTAATAAAAAAATGTATGAACTTATTATTTGCTATATTTTTTCCTTGAACTTTCATACATAATTTGCATTTACATACATATAATTTTTTTCATACATACATAATATTTGAAATCTCATATCCTTTCCAACATAATATTTCTTTCATACATAATATTTATATATGTATGATATATAAGGTGCAAATTTAGTGCCCCACGCAGAACTATTAAATATCAAGCGCTTGCTCTAGCACCTACAACATAGATGAGTGATCATATTTTATTACAGAAGTGTCTGCAATAATATCATTCCTACTGTGGTCCGAGGTAGTGGACTAGCTACTGGAGTGTCATCAGATTTGAGTCCCAACAAGGAAAATTTAACACCTCTTTATGGGCATGGAATGTTTTTTCTTCATCTCTATGCACAACTTTTACTGCCCAAGACTTTTGGGAAAGCAGGTTGATTTCTTATACCTAAAAATAAAAATCAAACACTTTAAATTCTTCTCAGTTATTCTGTCATTCAATTCAACTTTCTTTCAATATCCCACCTAGTTTTTAACAGTGGACATTATGTATTGCCGTTGAAGAGAATTGGCATATATGTATAATTCCTTTTATTATTCGTTTAAAACTTCTTTTGATTTGTTCAAAAATCAAATTTAATTTTTGTCGGAGAAAAAGGTAGATACTCACACCGATGCACTAAATTGTATTTAATTAGTGAAATAACGTCTATAATGTATTTTTAATTTATATCCAAACGATATGACAAAATAACATGGACTTATTATTTTCGCAGCGTCTTTTAACAACACTTAACTATTCGTTGTAAGGTTAACTGAAGGGTAAAATGAGTAATAATCAGAAATAATTCTATTACTGTTATTGAAAAATTCTTATGGAATTTTTTAAATTTTTTACACTTGATATAACTGCAGAATAAGCAAACTACTCAATATGTATTAAATTACCTACCATTACTGCATATGTTACTGTTATTTGTATACAAAGAGGTTGTTTTTCTTCACTTTTACTGTGCCCTCGCATAGAGATACTGTTGGTAAGAATGTAAAAAATACAGGGACATTCTTTTAGTTAACTGAATTTACGAAAAAGTTATCCCTAAATCCTTTGTTCTTTTACGCTTTTATATGGCTACGTATCTCTTTTATCTATTTTATACGTTTGTCTGTATGTCTCTTTTTGTTAACGTCGGTCGTTATGATGTAGGTCTTTAAATGAATCCTTTATAGCATGTACCGAAGTACATTTTACTTACCTAAATGTGTATGGTTTTTATATTATACTCTTTAGAACATCTTTTCTATAACAATAAAATGATATGTGTACTTAAAATTGGTTTATATATAGAGTGGAATGTTTCTTTTTTTTAACATTTTACAATATATAGTATGGAATAAAGAACATACATATATCTCTATTACTCCACATTAGAGACCCTGTCTAAGAGTCTATAGAGTATAATATATGGAAACTGAAACGGTAACTGAAAAGGAAAAACTTAACTTATTTATTACTTTTCTAAGTAAACGTAATATTATTATTTCAAAATAAATAGAACAAAAGTCAATGAAATATGATCAATTATAAAAAAGTAGAGTTAATAGTTGTATCATACATATAGGTTCAATGTATTTAAAAATAATTTAAATCTAACTGAATTAAAAATTAAATGCGTAAAATGAATGTCGTTTGAAAAGATGGGAATGTGTAATCATTGTGCATTGTGCTCAATAACCCTGTATGCTTAAGATATGCCTATTACATATTAGAATCAGAAAAAAAATTGAGTTCCCAAAACTAATATCTTCGGTTGCCGGAACCATTTTAAATTTAGATTCTTTTTATTTTAATTTTTTGTTACTATGTGCCAATAAATTAAATTGAAGACATTTATTAATTCTTTCAAACAGATTTTAGTGCATCAGTATCATAAATAAGTAAATATATATTTATAATTACGGCGTCAGCTGTCATAAACAGTACTGTCTATTTCCTAAACCGACACTCGTCTCCGTCTTAGAGCAAGTGCGTCGTACGTTGCACGTGATTTATATTTTAAGATACGCAGAGAAAGAACTAAAAGTCACGCTAATTTAACAACAAAATTTGGTAACTATACGCTAGAAGCGCAGGCAATTTATTTTGATGGGCGGACGGACAAAACGTTGGTCCAAGAAAGAAAGGGGAATAAGTGCTATCAAAAAGCTGTTACCGAAGAACATTATGCTTTAGTTTCTGAATCCAGATCAAAACATCTCGGACATGTAAATCTGGAAGTGTAAAAGTAATTAAAACTTCAATGCTTCAGTTTAAAGAAAAATACTGATAGAAATGCAATTGTGACGATAGGTTTTGACGGAACTGTGAAAAAATGGAGTAATTGGAGGTCTAGAATCAGACATAAAGAAGCCGATACAGTGGTTAGTTTGTTTGCTTCACACGAATGAATTGCCACTGCGTCACTTAATGAACTATTTGGATGGAAAAACTTCCGGACCAAACAGGTTTTCGGGGCATATTGGCAAGTCTCTAGGATCATGCTAGAACTTACCAGTGGTAGAGTTCCAAACAATCGATACTTTGTTACCTTAACTAGAGTGAAAACGCTAAGTACAAATCAAAAATACATGTTTGAGATGTGGCAGAGAGTCTATAATGGAGTTTTGGGAGAAGATTTAGCTTTAAAAGCACCTGGAGAAATGTCCCGCGCCAAATGGCTTACAACAGCCAACAGATCTAAGGTTATATGTTGCTACTAAGGAATCATCTCAAAACCTTCAAATATTAATTGAATTTATAGTTAAAGTACATGCCGTAAGTTTGTTTGAAATTAAATGTAATTAGTTTTGTAAAGATGGTGCTAGGCACCTCTTCAACATAATTAGAAGATCTCGGTACCTCCTTGACGAACTTGAAAATGTGATAGATCCTGTAATAAAAAGTAACGGGTATTTTGCCCATTCATAAAACCTTTAAAAGGTAATGTTAGCCGATGACAGATTCACTAGAGAGTTGGCTTTAAGGAGGATTCTAAAATGTAGAAAACCACCGGCGAAAACAGAGGACGTTAGAATATTTCACAAATATTCTAACTAAATTTTTATTGTGAAGATTATGTGGACTTGAGGAATTGATTGGCAGAATGTCAGTATAAGCGAATCCCTCTTTGACAATGGGAATATCAGACGAAGAATTAACTAATATAATTTCTATGGCTCCGGATGAAATACCCCTATTAAAATTTCCCTGCATTCTCAGGCGGTTGAAAGATGTATAAAATTAATAACAGAAGCTGCTATAGCAGTTTTTGGGTATGGAGCGCAAGATCGGTTCATAAAAGCTCGTATTGAATCAAGTTTTGCCACAATTTCAAACAAAAAAACAATTTTTGAAAGTTTTAGATCAAAGAAAAATAAATTTTTGTAGGGGCAGGAGGGTTAGGGTGGAACTCAATATTCAGCCACCTCCATGTGATGATTACAAGCAGAGAAGAGCTGCATTTTTAATTTTTTTTTTATTTTTTGATAAATTTCTCTTTATTAAACTTTCAAGGTAATTTCGGCAGCCAAAGAAGTTGTCGTAGGACACTTAGATTTTTTTCTCTGGCTAAGTATCTCATAAGACACCTATTGTGTACGCAGGCATTTTCATTTTCCAAAATTTTCTGTTTTACGTCTATTTTCGCTCCGCCTTATTGTGCATGCCATAGTAACTTCAATAAAGAAAATACATTCCATTGGATCCCAGTCAACAAAGAATATCGTCATGGGAAACGTCAGTTTTGTTTCTTTATCTTGAGATTCGTAGTTGGTTTCTACTACGATATTCTATTCGGTTCTGTTCTTTCGTAAAATCAAATTACTCTAAATTAAACATGCCATGCTCTATCTCACTTCTTATTGAAAGCAGGATTCATTAAAGCCATGTAGAGTAAACGGTTGTCCTTGAATTTTTAATATAGAGAAACTGGGTATTACATTTTTCTCATTTTCTGCGATTTGCGTTTTTGGTATATTTCAGTTTTTATTTTTTGGTTAGACAAGAAAATAAAGAAACTTTAACATAATGTAACAGGCTTAACTATAGGAAAAGTAACTGGAAGAATAACATTATACATTATGAACATTTATAAGAAAATTGGGGTTATATGTATGCGTAAATAATATATTTTAAACGTATATAAAAAAGACTAACAATGTATATTAGCTGTCTTCACCCTTTCAGTCATAGCGTCCCTCACAGAGGACACCAATTTTACACAGTCCTTATAGGATTAATATTGTGCCTGGAACCTTTTAGTGAATTTGTGCGCAATGAGGGACATTTCAATTCAATATTTGTATAAGTGGCGACATCTAATGAAATTTTTTTGAATTGACAGACGCGCGTTTATTTGCGTACTTGACAGAGTGAGACTAAGTGACATTGGTAATGGGGCTTTTAGCAATTATAGTGTTTTTGCATATTGTAAAGTAAAATATAGAGGGAAAATGCAAGTAAAGCATTAATTTTTGCATTATATAAAAAATTCTATAGATATTTGTCATATTTCTCCAACTATAAATCCGTAATTATGCATGTCCCGTACGGAGTACATCGTGACTACGTGGAGTCCAGTATTAAATTTCTTTTTTGTACTTTCCAGACGTTTGATGCAGCAATATGTCTCGAGGACTTACAGATGAGCAACTTCTGGAACTTCTGGAACGTGACGATAACTCCGATATTCCGCAATTGTCAGATGAAGATGAAGGGTGGGACGAAATAGATGAGGGTGAACCAAAAATTGCTAAAAAAGTAATTAGTAATCAGGATAGCTCTAGTTCTTCAGATGAAGATGATGACAACCATTTGCATGTATGTGCCGACACTGACGGCATAAACAATAATTTATCGGGAAATACACCAGGCCTATATGAGAAATACAAACTTAACAAAAAAGGACATAAAATGGATAAAAGGTGCAATTTTTCAAACTAATCCTGTTAAGTGGCATGAGGAGACAAGTAATGAGGATCTTTCTCCTCCAGGACCAATAGATTTTTTTTCCAAATATGTACCTGATGATATTTTGCTAATAATGGCTAACATGACCAATCTTTATATAATCAAAAAAAAACATTCAGAAATGTCCGCCAACCAACGTAAATGAAATGAAAAAAATTGTAGGTATACATATCATTATGGGAAGTGAAATATCCAAGATGTCGTCTGTATTGAACTTCTAGAAAGGGAATCGCCATTATAAAAGACAATATGCCACTGAACAGATTTTTTAAACCTCGGCAAGTTGTTCATTTAGTGGATGTGACACAAAGGGGAGACAATAGGGACAGACTTTGGAAAGTACGTCCGCTGTATGCTGCTATACGATATAGATGCTTGAAGTTGCCACTAGAAACAAGCACTTGTGTTGATGAACAAATTGTTCCATTTAAAGGGTGCTTAGATATAAAACAGTATATAAAAGTAAGTCCAAAAAATGGGGCATTAAAATGTATATTTTAGCAGGCCAGAGTGGTATCACATATGATTTTCTGATTTACCAAGGCCCTACGACCAAAATAAAACCTGAATACATGAAATTTGGCCCCGGTGCAGGAACAGTAATACAACTTGCGAATCGCATTACCGAAAAAAATCACGGATTGTTTTTCGACAATTATTTTACGTCACACAGTCTTCTGCAATACCTACAATCACGTTCAATATTCTCAATTGGAACAATTCGACTAAATAAGTTTTATAATCCACCTCTTTTATCAGATAAACAATTAAAGAAAAAAGGTCGTGGTGACTGTGACACTGCGGTGAGTAAAGACGCTATTGTAGTAACAAAATGATATGATAACAAGCCAGTGCATTTAGCTTCAAGTTACGTTGGGGTTGGTGACCAGGGACCATGCAAATGTTGGGATAAAAAAGAAAAGATACATGTAGAGGTGCAGAGACCTGAATCTGTGGCCATTTACAATCAGAATATGGGAGGCATCGACAAAGCCGATTTTTTATTATCCATATATAGGTCACATATAAGAAGCAAGAAATGGACTTTACGAATGATGTCTCATGCGATTGATCTCACCTTGGTGAATTCTTGGCTGGAATATAAGAAAAGATATTAGGCTCTAGATATCCATAAAAATAAGATGTATGATTTATTTTATTTTCGGCAAGAAGTAGCTGAGCAACTTATATACAGTACAAATTCTTCAAAAAGGGGAAGGCCAAGTATGGATAGTACCGAACAAACCAAAAAGAAGAAATATTTCGAAACAAAACCTGTACATGTTAAAAGGTACGATGGGGCTGACCATTTCCCAATGTATAACGAAAAATCAAATAACACTCGATGCAAAATGGATGGATGCACATGAAAAACACATATATATCGTGGAAAATGAGAAGTACACCTGTGTTGCAACAAAGGGAATAATTGCTTTTTTAGGTTTCATAACAAAAAATAGCTCTCAATATTTATAATTTACAATGATTTTCTTACTTTAACATTTCTTCTTGTATTATTTTCTTTAATAAAGATTAAAAAAAAATGTATTTCATCTATTTAGTCACAATGTCCCTCGCCGAGGACATTATAGTAAAAGGGGAGGGAGTAAAAATTTTTTTACCCCTTTTAAAACACCTGCTTACATTTTTAGATTTTTTTTGACGAGTCTTTCTAGAGTCATGACTGAAAGGGTTAACAGTAATCAATAATAAATATTAGCGTTGTAGACGTAAAAGGTAGCGTATATATAAATAGCATGTTTCAATATTTACACCGTTATAGAAAAAGCTTTGAAATCCGAGAAAGGCAACATTAACATTCTTTTTACGAAAAATATTAGATCAAATCACTTTCTCCCCCGTTTTTTTGTTCCTAAGTAAATATAGACACTACGTATGCCTATCCATGCCATATGTGTGTTCACTTACAAAAAATCTCGCTACTTTATTACGAAAGTACAACTCAAATCTTGCAATACGGCAAAGCCTGCTTTATATAGCCCTTGGGGAAGGTTAAACCAGAGGCTTTATTAAAAATTGGTGCGCACTTCTTTCTGTTATTGCTGGACGATAATTTGGTCTTGGAATTGAATGAAACATGGCGTGTTAAACTTTTCTCAATTTATTTGACAAATTGAATGAAACAAAATATAGATTTAACTACACGATCATTAATTAATACTTAATAAAATATACAACATAAATGAAAGTGAGCAATAAAAAATATGGTGGGAAAATTGCATAACAGTTGGATAACAATCTTTATAATAATATATTGCTGTACCCAAAAAATTCAGTACCAAAAAAAATGTAAAAAGTACAAAAATGAAGTTTTAATTAAAAATAAAAAACAGTTTTAAAACATTGATTAAGAAAAATAATTTTTCTAAACCTTTCTGGAACTGCGTAAACGGTATTTGTAACAAAAATAAACATAAAACATAAACTGTACTAGAAAGCAGAGAAATAATTACAACAATTAATTAAAAATATCGAGACTTTGGAAAACTCATGTATTTATATACCACAAATGAAGTGATAAACACAGTGAAAGTATTGAAATTAAAATTGGTTTTAGAATAGGATAATCCGTGTCGAAACACTAAAGAAATACTAAAGAAATACTAAAGAAATACTAAAGGAATACTAAAGGCATATTAACGAAATATCATTTGAAATAACGTATCCAAAGGTACACACATACTAAATACATTCTAAATACATGTTTTAATACAAGATTAAATTAAATTAAAGCTATTTGTACAATTAGAGATACATGATATAAAAATATCAAATTACCAACCAATTTGTCTAATATCTAATTTAACAAACATTATCAAATAGATGTTACAAAAAAAGAATAAAATACCAAATAATTTCTGACCGCCAATATGCATTTAAAAAGGGACGATTAAATACATTAGAAAAGAAAACTTACATCACACTTATATAATACATTAGAAAAGAAAATACTAACACTCTGGGTTTTTGTTTATCTTTCTGAGGCATATGATATGGTTTGTTATAAAAACAATTGGAGAAGGTAAAGTATTATGAGCTGAGAAGTACAGGTTACAACAATTACCTAAAATATAGGAAACCTTTTTGTTAATATGGATGAAATTACCTGTAAATAAGAACTCTGACATATGTCAGAGTTCCTTGAGAGACACCATATGGTGTTTCTCAAGGAACAGTATTGGGGCCATTACATTATATATCTATATTAATACCTCTGCGGAAACAGGTCTTATCTTCGCTGATGATAGGGTAATTCTTCACCAGGGAAATAATTTAGACATTTTAAAAACAGAGGTAAAATCTTATTTTACAATGCTTAAGGATTAGTTCTAGTACAATAAACTGACATTAAATTGCGATAGTACAAAACATTTAGCATTCACCTCATGTGCATATAACTTACCAAAATTAGGACCTCTATATATTGATTGAACAACTATGTAGAAGTCGTTCAAGTATAATGTTTCCTGCTGGGGTTTGTTTAAAAGGCGACTATGAAATATATAATACCTGGATATTCCTTATATGTAGATATACCTTTATTTATATGTACCCAAAATTTTCTTGATTAAAGTTGGTTGTGGGTTTTAAAATAATTATTGGAGTTTGTATGGTAAATTAATGTAGAGCTAGTATCGTGCCATAACATATTTTTTTGTAATGTAATAGCAGTAAAATATATGTAAGTCCGGAATCGAGAAAGGAACTACCAAACTACCAGGCGGTTATCAAGTAGTTCCAACATAGCAAGGCTATTTACATAATCGCTACAGGAGACAATTACTCCTCGGGCTAAAGCCCTGACAGGCATTGAATTATATCTAAAAGCGATCCTCTGCCCATTTCTCATGTTTCTGCACGATCAAACAAGGTTTCAAAAAATAATACCAAAAAAATTTAATATTACAAATTACAAAAACATATCCCCGGTATTTCGAACTTGTCAATACCACAAAGTGAACAATAAGGTATCATGATATACAAAATACTTACGTACATCTATAATTAATTGCATAGTTCATTATAAACATCATTAGTAATTCCAGTTGCTGAAAATGTGAACGTAAATAACTAGTATGGCATGAAATTGCTATTAAAACAAACAGCATATTCTGACAGACAATTGTTTTTTCCAACAATAATTGATGTACCTATTTAGCCAATTTCATTATGAACTGTAATTATTTATTCCATTTTATGAACAAATACTATTAATTTTTTAAATACTTTCCAATTTATTTTTGTCGCATGTATAAAACTCATAAGTAAGACACAATACAGTTTTAAAATCCCAACTGATTAAAAAATGTATTTTATATCAAGGAAAATTCTACAGTAAATGTTAAATTAGCAGTATTTGCAGGTACACTAATTGCTATTAATTGGTGCAACAGCTACATAATTGAAATATGCTACATATGATCGTAATTACGCTTTTAGAAAAACGGTATATTGCCATCGAACACGCACATTAACGCATGCTATGTATAACTACCAATATTGAATTTATAACATTCAGTACACATCACCGTATCTAATATTTAAAATATATTTATTGTATGTGTTATGTATAAAGCGTCTATTTCAGGGAGCTTTCACAGAAACGAACTAACAATCGACTTGCTGCCGATGTCAATTTCTATACCAACGATATTGCCGCCGCTTATTACATAGTGGCCTGTTATGGTTATTTTATTTCATCTCATGGCTGTTTTTACTGTTTACGAGTCCTTGTGGATCATGTGCTATATTTTAATTTCTATGTTTGTGCAGTAACTTGAAAATTAACCCCATAAGAAAAAAAATCTAGCAGAGAATAACTGCAAACCTGGATTGATAGTGTACACTGATAGTGACTTTTTGAGGAATTATCCATTTTATAATGCGTGTGAATCAATTACTAGTTCGTCTGAAGAAAATGTAACACGAGATGTAAACAGCCGTATTTCGTCTAGCGGTAACGATGACATATATTTTGCTATGATCTCACGGTAGCCTTTCTGCAAGTGATGTTCTGTTAAATGAATCGAAGACTACTCCCATACTATGCCAGTTTCTAGAGAAATATAGGAACCAAGAACCCCCTAATCCACCTACACTAAGAAACAAATATGTTGAACAGATATATGAGGACGTATTACAATTATTTGTAACCACGTTGGAGAAAATTTTGTGTACTTTGCTATAGATGACGAAACTGATGCATGCGGATGTTTAACGGAAAATTACTTAATATGTGCGTTAAAACCTAACAGTGGCAACCATGTTTAGACCATTTGGGTATTAGACAGAAACAACCACAAAACTGTATGTTTTTCACTGTGTATGGTTAGATCAAGGCAATTTTCAAAAAGTGTTAGTAATGTCAATGGACGCAGCTGCATATATGCGAAAATTTCCCAACCATGATACAGTTTACAAAATACATGTGAGGCTCATGCCCTTAACCGAATACCACAAATAATAAGAGGCGGTTCCTTAGGACTTACTGCAACTACAAAACATACGAGATGATCTAGGTTACATTACATTACATAGGTTACATATTTAATAGTAACTGCTCCATATTATTTACTGCAATAAGTAAACTGTGAACATATGGCTTATCATTACAAAAACACTTTATGGTATAAGATGTTGTTAAACTGTAAATAAACAATCACAACATACATGAAGTCAGTACTGTTATTAAAAAGAAACTGTAAGATGTGTTTATTAAGAATCCTAGATATAGCTGCTTGGAGTTGAGCATATGTGTTCATTTCTAAAGAATATACATCAAGAATCTCCTACTTTACTAAAATATAGTCCATATATAGTTAACTTCTCGTAGTGTCCCTTGGTGGCAGTAGAGATTGAAAGTATTTTTCCGTTGCGTAAATTACTGTTAAGTGGTTTTACTTATTATCGGCTCCGGTCCTTATGCGAGTCAGACCCCGATATCGACTGAGACATGACATGTGTTGGTAAGTTTATTTATTTATACATTTCATTTCCCATTTTTCTGTTTATTTAAGTATTCATTATGATGTATTTTCTGTGTACTATCGCTGGGTAATAATAGTGATCTAATCGTATGTTCGACCCTGTGGCGGCTCGCCGGAATAGAGGCTTTACACATAGTTATGTATATTAAGTATATAGTTCTGTGAAGTAAGTAATGATTTAGTATATTCCTCTGTTATATGTGAAATGAATCAAGCAATGTTTCGCCAAATTTTTATGTCATTCAATACAAAATATCGAAGGTAGGTAAGTCATACCATGAAAGTATACTGTATACTGTACTGTAAAGTAGTGTACTGACTACTATAACTGTAAACCATAAGAGTACATCTAAAGACTAGTTCACTTTCTTCGTTTAATGTTGATAAAGTTGCACCTCCACGTTGCACCACGAGAAAATGGTTTAGTCTTGGTTATACAACTATTGCATACTATAGGAAATCTTTAGTACATAGTTTTGTGATGTATTTACAATGTACATTTTTAAGTAAAAATGGAGGTCCACAAGGATTTGTGGTAAGCCCATGATTATTCTTACTTAAGAATGTAATAACGTTTCAATAGCTTGAAATATCGATTTTTCAATTCGTTTCGATTAGTGCAATCAATTTTTACATGCTCATCATAGAAATGTATTGTTTTGCTGACTTTTATGTCAATTTTGAATTAAACAGAGCTTTCGTTTGAGGTAATCAGACAAGCTTGGCTATTAAGGAATTACCGGTACCTTTAGAAGAAGAACGACGCCTATAAAGATGTCTATAACACTAGATTATGACGATTTTACGGCCTACTTAACATCCACTTAATAACCTTCAATTGTTAGAACATATAGTATTGATATTCAAACTAAATATGTTGCACATATGCTACGACGCTATTTAGGCAAGACCAGCAGTTGCACAACTAATTCGGCACATTCTATAGGTATTTGGGAGAATCAAAAATGGTATAATGGTCAGATTTGATGTAAAGTCACTGTTTACCAACATGGAATTGGATGAAATGATTGACATGATTCGTCCATGACTAGTATCTTAGGGTTTAAAACAATATGTATCTGACCTAACCCAATTATTTTTATTAATAACATATTTTCTATGAAAAGAAGAGTTTTACGAGAACAGTTTTACGAGTTTTTTAGAACAGAAGAAGAGAACAATAATGAGATCCTTATTCTCACCATCAGTAGCTAATCTCTTTAGGGGAGAATTAGAAGAAGAGGCTATGGAGTCTCGGCAAGAAGTCTTTCTGCAACTCTTCGATATATTACTGTTTACTTCTTATGTATAGGAAGAAACTGAAAACGCAAACTGATCGTTATCTATAACATGCTAATTAGTTATCATCATGATCGCTAATAATAATATCAGTTCACAGTGCTTGCACAACATGTAATGACTCATGTCCTAGTACGATGGCCGGAGGAATTAATAAATATCGAGAAGACTCTAGAAAGGAATGGATATGAACGAAGATATATTTAAAGAGTTGCATGAACAAGGAGGACATGGGAACTGAAAATCATTAGCAGCCACCGAGTTATGCATGTCCTGCTTATATTGTCGGAATAACAGACAGACTAAAGACACTATTATATAACAGAAATGTAGGTAGGTAAATTATGAAGAACAAATACAAATTTGATATAGTGGACAGATGTCGCAATAGCAATATTTGAAGGCCAGCTACCGGTGAAGGGGAATGGCCAATCAAATAGTACCAGTAATGATAAAAGTCGAACCTCTGTAGGTAACTAGGAGCAGAAGGTAGCAACATCAGTCTTTAAATTTCTCACACAGAAACTGCTAGGATGATCAGCAAAATTTTAAATCGATTTCAACAACTACGGCATCACTTGAAAGGAAATTATTTCACAGTTCCTATTATTTCAGTATTTTCATTAACTTAAGGTTGTCTCGCTTATTTTTTGATTATTTACGTTTAATATTCTTGCGTGTTTATAATAATTTAATTTTAATTTCGTACGTGTATTACATGTGGGCGAAGACTCTGTAATTAGATTCTGTATAACCGGATTTTTCCGAGTAACAAGTGGAGTTCAAGGCCGATTCGAATTCCGTTTACCCGGGGATTACAGCTTATCTTTTTTTCTGGCACTTTTTACTGCGGCTTTCTTTTTGAGGATTAATTCTTTCGCGGTCGCATCTCAATTATCCTCATCGTGACAGCGGCTCATCTCCTCCAGCAAAGAAATCCTGCCCATTCCATACAACGACCATAAATTAATAACTTTATGCTTCCAGAACAGAACCGTATACGTCTTCTCGTTTCGTAAGGGAAATGCTTTTCATATATGTTATTCCTTCCACTCCTGTCTCCACCACTTAGGGGATTAACTTATACAGATGTATGAAACTTTCATCGTTCCTTCGACTCCCGAATTCCATAATATGACGGGATGCTCGAAAGGGAAATAGTGCCCTGCTTACTCATGTGTGTAGTTATACGTTTATTGACTCGAAAGTCATAAAATATATTCAATCGATGATTTTTTTAAAAAGAAATTTTAACGGGTGTCCTTGTTACTGTCTCTTACTGAAATGGCAATGTTTTGTTAACAAGATATGTAAATAAAATTATGATCAGTGTGGACTTGTACGATGGCAACAACACTGGTAATCGCCTCATGTATCAGTAATGTCTGGTCTACTAGATTAAAAGTCTTCTAGTTCAGTATTTCATGCTACATCTTTTCTTGTTAGCGGCAAGATTAGCTCTATGGGGTTCAGTTCTTAATGGTGCAGTGTTAAGCAAAGTACGGTAATATTCCATTTAAACATTATTAGCATTCTTACTGGGTGTTATAATAATAGCATAAGAATTGAATTCCGCGCCATTTTGGCTATCATGATTCGATAGGTCAATAATTGTGACAGGTCAGTAGGAGATAGAGAGAAGTTAGGTTAGGTTAAACATGAAGCGGTACACGATACAATAACGCGTCCTTATTGTTACACGTTACTATCAAAATGGTGAAAGTTTGGTTGATACTATTCGTAAAGTGCGTCCAATTTTCGGTAAAAATAATTTTCCAATTTATCAATTGTGAAAAGAATAATCAAAAAATTCGAAAGTACTAGTTCAGTTAGTTATGTAAAACACACGACACGATTTCGTAGTGGCCGATCAGAGCAAAACATCACGGCAGTTCGCGAGAGCCCAGGGCACCCTTCTCGTACTCGTGCACAAGAATTGGACATTTCAACAGTCACTCTTCACCATATTCTCATTATCAAGGTTTATATCTCCATGCTAACAGAGTTCAATTGACTGAACAACTTCTACTAACAGACCATACACAGCGAAGAAAGTTAACCAACTGGATGATTAAACAACAAGAAGTGAATGCAGATTTTGTAGACAAAATCATCTTCAGGGACGAGGCCCATTTTTACTTTGATGGCTTCATTAATAAGTAAATTTGCAGCATTTGGGGCTCAGAGAATCCGCGAATGTTTCATGAGAAACAAATGTATCCCCAACGTGTCACTGTTTGGCGTGCATTGTGGTGTGAAGGAATCATTGAACCATTTTTCTTTGAAAACGACGAAACATTTTAGCATCTTATATACTGTTTCTTGGTAGTTATTTACCTTGAGATTTCAAAACAAATTTAGAATTACAGATACGAGTACATAACTAAACCGTGCATCAGATTCTACAATAATTATATATCTGTTAAAATTTTAATCTTTTGCCAGTTTTCGAATTATGGATCGTCAATTTTTCCATACTCAGTGCTGGAAATGCTTGGCAAATACATTTAAAACAATCACCTGACTTTTCCAATGCTTTTACGACCTACTTCATTAAACCCAGTTTGATGTAAAGAGGTGTCAGTATTATTTCTTCTTTCTTTATTCTATAGCTCATGAACAATATTGGCTTTTTCGACAGTTGTAGCGTCCCTCAAAGGTCAAACAGTTTGCTGTCAAGACTTTTCTTTTCTACGAGTATCCCATAAACAGAGGTGACAAGGATACTTGGTATATTCACTTTGCTGTCCAAGAAGTACGGTAGCCATTTTTTAAATCTACTGAAGCCAACTGATGCTGAGAATAAACAATTTCACTAGTCCACTATATTAACAAACGTAGTAAATTTAGCTAAAATAAAGATATAATATGAAATTAGGGTCCTTGAGTACTCAGAAACCAATCTTAAATTTGTGTGAACATATTTTATTTCTCAACGTTATACCTACAATGTAAAATTTGTTGCCACACAATTACGTAATCAATTAAATATACTTAAAATGCTGAATAATCATAGTGACTTGATACTACTTACGAATCACTTCATATTATTTCGGCACTAAACATATTTTTTTATTGCTGCAACATCTTGCATATTTGTAATAAATAACTATCTTATTTACTTTTCATGTAGGTAGTTTATCATATTTCAATATACCTAACTATGTAATAAATCTAATAGAACCCATTAATAGTGCACAGTACAATTTCCCACAAATAGGGTAACCGCTGGTAATAAAACGGCTTGGGAATTTCAATATGAAACATAGTTTAGCATTATCGATCCGAGTAACCTGGCTGCACTCACGGTTCAAAAGAATATACAATCTAAAAAATTCAATTTTGTCGTCTCATTTATTCCACATGTTCTGCTTTAGAAACTAACTCGAGAACATTAAGTATATTCGCAAAGGACCAGTTTCTGCTTTTTACAAGTTATTTCCTTATTACATACACACTGCTAGTCGCCCCAAAGTGGAGAATTTTATGAGAGTCGAGATGTATGGAAAAAATTTCAGGCGCGCCACACACCGGAATACTCGTATATGGCTGCGGGAGAGAGAGAAAATTGATTGACTAGAAGCTGGAAGTTATAGGATATTTTGTGAATTGTACTCCGAAATGTGAATAAATAACTCAGGTTCTGTAGAAAGTTGAAGCGCTACTGAGAAATATCGGCATAACTAGCATTATAATGTAGAGTTCACAAGAATTCACAAGAATGTGGAAATAAGAAACTGCTACCCACACATATGCTTCTGCTATAATATAAGAAAAATTGATACTCAACTATATTAACTTCTTATTGCCGATGATTTAAAATTATTTTTAAATATAACCTCCTTAGACGATCAATTGAAGTTTCAAAAATGTTGCAGTTGCATAGACTTTGTTATGTTATGGTGTCTTAAGGATAAACTACATGGATAAATGTAAGGTTTGTTACTATACTTTAAAGAAGCAACCACTAGTATTTGACTATCCTCTTGGTGGTACAGGTTTAATACGTTCCGAAAATATTAAGTACTTTGGTGTATACTTTGATGATAAATTGTCGTTCTCTGGGCATATCTGGGCATGTGGCTCTTAATGCATATAAAACCCTTAGTTTTGTCATTACAAACACGACATCATTTAGTAACACTGTGACCTTAAAACCATTATAATTTGCGTTAGTTTGTTCAAAATTAGAATATTGTAACCTTATTTGGTATCCTCGATATCTTAAAAATATCCTCGAATCAACTTAAAAATGTTCAACGGCGTTTTTTGAAGTATCTATCATTTCGCATAGGCGATTATTATCCAGTAATAGGTTACGACATTCTCTGCTTTTGAAAAGATTTGACACCCAGTCATTGAACACTAGAAGGGTGCTTACCAGCCTCTCATTTTTATTTAAAATGTTCCACAATAGAATAGATGCACCCGCAGTGCTCCTCAGCATGTTCAATATACGTATACCTAGACTAGGTTCTCGAGAAGAAAGTATGTTTTATTGCCAGCCTGCAATAAGTAATGTGCTGTTAAAGTCACCAGTGTTTATTATGTCTCAGAATATTAAGGTAATTTCTAGTCTATTGTGATTTGAACAATTGTACTCATAATGAGTTACTGTCTATAGGAAAACAACTTTTTACTGTCCTGTAAAATATATGCTAATGAAGTAATAGATTGTTTATTTGTATCAAAGTTATTTAGAGGTTAACCCTTTGTTATTTATTTTTCATTTTTTAGTTATATACTGTACACGTATGTATGTATTTATTTGTATTTGTTGTCCTATAAATGGATTTATCTATTGGGTAATGAAGGAATTATTATTATATTAAGAAATATTTCCTTTTATTCTAGCAAGTCCCATACTCTCAGATGAATCTTCCAAATTAAATGGCTGCTTATATAGTTATAATGTAGTTGCCATATTTATTATAGCGTTGTATGCATATTAAGGTAGCAATGCACTGAAATCTAAAGGAATCGTTTATTTTCAAAAGGTGGCGTGTCCAATTTTTTTCGATATGCGCGTTTTTGTGGGATGTCGTAAACTGGTCCTTTTCACATCAATATGTGAAATGTGGAGACTATATCTTAAATATAGAAGGCAGTATAAATAAAACAAATTCCGTTTATTTTCAAAAGTTGTTATGTCTCAGAATTAACGGGACTATTTCTAGTAACTAATGGCCCATGCATGCAAAAAAAAAATGTCCTATGACAAGAGTACATGGGCAAGAAGGAACCGAAACATAAAAAAATCTTTTGGTGTATCCTCGGCCTGCATGTTCGAATACAAAAATGATTTGGTCACAACACACAATTTTATCGATGCCTTCACTATGAATACTTTTAAGTATTAAAAAAAATTTCAAACCGACGTAGCATTTCTCAACGAACCCATCAATTCGAACACCATCGATGAGAAAAAGATTGCTAACATCAGGAAATTTATAATGTGTATCCCCGAACTTCTTCTATTTTACGAGAAGACGAGAACAAGTGAAGCAGACGACTCTGAAGATATCATTCAGTTAGATAACGCATACTATTATTTTGTGTTTAATTTGTTTTTAATCGACAGTCATTTTCTAACCACCTGATATTTGTTTTGTATTTTACCTAGGTACCTACTTATGTAATAGAAATAATATTTGTTTCACTCAGCTTTTTTGACTTTTTTAATGAGACAATAATAATAACAGGACCATGTGATAAAAATGGTATTTTATGGTAAAGGTTATTTATTGTAAAATGTTGCCCTAACTGGCATTTAACTTTCATTTAGTTTCAAAACATGACATGTCCAAGTTGGTTTTTATGACTTTGTGAATCAACACATGGGGTAGGAAAACTCAAAAAATAATAAGCTAATTATGTTAAGTATGGCAATGCTTGCAATGTAACGTGCACTTTGCATTTAGGCCCTTAATTTCCATATTTAATTGGTTTTGTTTCTCCTGAAAAATTTCAATTTGTGGACATGTCACCTTCATAAATAAGTGCTTCAAACATAATATCCATTAAATTAACAGCTTTTTTCAAACTTTGATATTGTGGACATCTTCTATACTTATGCCTATTTCTTCACTCTTTTTCACAAATTAAACTAGGGTAAATACAGACATAACCTGTGAAATAACCTATGCCCTTAAATAAAACTTTATACCTAAATATCTAAATTCTTGTCAACTTGGGTTCACTAATTTCATTTATGAATGTCAGTATTCTTCTACACATTTATATCTAATAAAATTCGGTCGAAGTCAGAACCTCTAAAGCTCCTAGGCATCCTACTTGATGCCCAGTTTAAATTTGTCTATTCATATCAGCAGTCTCTGTTCTGAATTAAAGTACACAGATATTTATTATGGGATGATTGTGGCCATTTGTAAATAATAATATAATAAGAATATATTTCTCCTTATTTCATAGTCGTTTGATGTACTTAATAGTTTTCTATGGACACAACTACAGCACAGGTCAAAAACCATTTATTTTGATCTGTGCTTCTAGCAGAGAACTGTTTAGAAAACATAAAGGCACTTCTGCTAGTTGCACAATCTACAGACAAATTTCAGTGTACGTCAGCATAATACAAGATATGGAGGAGTGACTAATCTGCAATAAAACAGTTTAGAAATACAACTTTAAAATAATATCCCCATTCCGTCCCAACATGCCCGATCCCTTCCCTCCTCTTCCCTGCCCTTCACATCATTTCACCTCTTCACTTTCTTTCACTTCCTCTTACTTCCTTTCACTTCCCTTACCTTTACTTCACTTCAACAGATGACAAACCTCAGTGCAGCTCGAGCATCCGTTCCCACGATCTGTTATGGTTTATTGCAGTTGGACAGGTTTATTCTGAAAGTTTTCTGAATGTTTTCAGTGTATGATTTGGGATAATAATGGAGTGGTCAAATAAAGTTATTAAGGAGTTTTTGGACTTGTACAAGGAAGAATCTTCTTTCTGTAATCCACAAAATGCTGACCACAACGATAGAAACAAAATATATGCTTCTTGGAAGCTAATCCATGGTAGCATCAGTGTTGAACGAACAGAGCTGAAAAAGAAGAAAGAAAATTTTATGGCGTCTTACAGGATGCTGGCGTTCATTATTATAAGAATTTAGTAACGCAACGAGTCACTAGTGGCCGCTCGAGACTCGCCAAGCCACGAGTCTTTCCGCGCCATGGGAATGACTTGCAGTCAGAATTTGACAGACCACGACAGACCACAAGTCTGAGTTCGCTCGTTAAGCCACAGAGTATAGGAACAAGACTTAATATAACATCATTAACTTTCAGACCGATTCATGTGCTTAAGACACGAGCCTCCACTTGTATGTTATGACTGAAATCAACTACCAATATCAGATGAATAAGGAAAAAAATAAGCTGTTTTTGTCGGCTATACAGCGAAGAAAATTATCAGTAAATTTCTCAGAATATATATTATGATCAATTGATCTGGATTTATCTCATATTTTATGCCAGCAAAGGGAATAAGTTCTTCGCATTTATTCTCGTGATGGGTGCAGGACGGATATTTGGGTAAGAATTCCAATGTTTAAATCACGTATAACGATAAAGGCGGCCTTTTAAAAGATTTCCTGCTTGGTTCAAAGCTTCGTGCTTTAGTTTGTGCTAACGGGATTCCCCAGTAATTAAAAGTAAACGTGAAGTATTTCCGCTCCATATTAAAAGGTTTGTGTTTCACTAATTCTTATTTGTATAATAGAAAGATGTTGTATGGGTGCGCATTCATCAAATGAAGTGGATATGACAAGAAAATGCTATGCATCACGTTAATTACATCGGTGGCATTACATTAAGTCTTATTTGTGACAATTTACATAAGTAACAAAGGTGTGCTACGTACGATTTTTGTGGCGTCTTTTTTTAGGCTCAGTTTATTTATCAAGCCAGTGGCTATAATATATGTAATTAACCCGTAGGTGCAGAGATGAAAATCAACTGCCCTCAAGTATGCACTGTTACAGCGGGTTGCCATGGTAACATAACGTCACGCAATAGCCTACATCCGTTTAGTCCGTCTTCTCCCACCACCTGGGTGAAGAGTTTCGCGAGATATTATCGGTTATCTTCACAGTGCACTCGCATCTATTCAATGTATGTACTGAAGCGCGGTCTGTTTTTGAATTTGATTTATTGAGTTTGCGTTGTGTTTTCATCATTTTTAGACTTACTTTTTGATTTTAATGTGTTGATTAATCAACTAAGTGATCGTATAATTAGTGATTTTCAACTTTGATAGTGACGATATTAAATGAAACAATAATTTACATTATTTATAATGAATCCAGTTAATGATTTTACTTGTAATTTGTTGAAAACACCGTTCTGTCGCTGGAAAGACGTAGATAAAAGACACTTTTTACTGGAAGGAAGACCTACGACTGTTTTCTCAATATTTTCCAAAGAAAAGATTAATATATCTGGTAAATCTTATAACGTAAATTTCATGTCTGCTTTTTTCACAAATTATAAATGGTTACGTAGCAGCCCAATATTACAAAAACAATATTGCTGGCCCTGTTTACTATTTTCTAATAAACAATTGGTTTGGAACAGGGATGGATTTGTAGATATTTTTAAATATTACGTGGGAACTACATACCGATTCTGCCGAGCATTTAAAATATGAAGTAGTGTTAAAAAATTAAAAAAGAAACCAGAACACTATAGCCGACGCTTTAAAACAGAACATTAGATGTTATAAACTACAATTTAATGAAAACGTTCATTTTTACAAAGGTTTACTAATAACGGTTATTGACGCAGTCTTGTATTTTGGCAAGCAAGAATTAGGATTTCGCGGCCACGACGAGAGCAGATTCCGTTAACCGCGAAAATTTCAAAGAACTCTTAAAATTGCTGTTATCAATGTGTCCTTTAGAAATCAGAAATCATTATAAAAAAATTAAAAATATTTTCAGTGGAAATTCAAAAACTACTCAAAATGAAATCATCAGTTGTATATCTGATTATAGGAATGAATATATATAAAAAAGATATTAATGAAGCGTTGTTCTTTTCTATACAGGTCGATGATATCATACAAACCTCTCGATTTTCCCTATAATAAGATTTGTTAATTCTGAAGGTCTAATACTAGAACGTTTTTTGGGATTTCATGATCTAAGTACCGACAGGACATCACAGGCTTTATATACCATGTTGGATCAAATTTTAAATCAATTTGATTATAAAAGTAAGTTGATAGGGTAGTGTTATGATGGTACGAGCGTCATGTCTGGCCACCTAAATGAACTTCAGAAAAAATCAAAAATAGAGCTCCGCAAGCTGTATTGTACATTGTATGTATGTATTTGTACATTGTATGTATTTGTACATTGTCTAGCACACTGTCTTAATATTGTATTACAACAAAGTTTTAAAAAAATATATAAATGTCGATTATTTTTTGCAAATCTCAGTGGAATTTCGTTATTTTTCCATCATTCAGCAAAGCGATACTATACCCTTTCCTCAACATCCGCAAGACGTATATCGACTATTGCAGAAACTCGATGGTGTTCCAATTCTAAATTAGTTTATACAATAGTTCAGGACTGGAATAAACGGAAAGAAGTGTTTGAATTTATTATAACTTCTGAAGAATCGGTCCAGAAATCGATTGAGATTTTTAAATGATATGAATGATTTTTATTTTACGTCTTTGGTAGTAGTATTTAGTAATATTTTTAGTGCTACAGATATTTTATATGACATCCTATAAAACAAAATAATTATTAGATATTAATTTTTGTGTGCATCAAATAAAACAGACACGTGCAATATTGAATAAAATGAGAAATGACGACTTCTTTAAGACAATTTTTAATAAAGCAAGTAGAGTGACGAAATTAGAAATTATAAAATGACAATACGCTGGTCTTTCTAACTAAGCCATTAGTAAAAGATATAAAACACTGTTTTATGAAATATTGGACCATATTTTAGTTGGAAATAGACATCAGGTTTCAGGACTGTGAAAAGTTGCAGTTTGTTTGTCTCGCTGATACTGCAAAATTTGAACAATATAGCTCGTATTTCCTCTCTAATGCTTTTGAGAATTTGGAATAATTTTATGGAAATATATTTACTAAACATCAACGAATTAAAAACGAACTTTGCCTATTATATAGTGATGAAAGTCACAGAAATATACCGCTGCATGAACTGCTCAAAAAACTGAATGAATACAAAGACATTTTTACAGAAGCTTGCAAACTGTTTTGTATAATTTTAACTATTCCATCAACAAGTGCGTCAGTGGAAAGAAGCTTTTCGTGTCTTAAACGTATAAAGGCGTATTCAAGAAATACCATTTCCCAAGAAAGACTTTCATCTTTACCAACTATTTCTATCGAGAAAGAATTGTTGCTAGAACTAAAGAAGAATCAGTCATTTATGAAGATATAATAGATAACTACGCTTCACTAAAAGATCGAAGAATTAATTTGATGTACAAAAATTAGATAGCTGTAAGCTTGGCTATAGTTAAGTCTTAAGAAATATCAATCTACTTTTACAAGTATTTACAAATCCTAACTCTTTGCCTATTTTCTAACCCGCGAGCCGCCCCTGTATCTAGCCACATTCCGGTAAATCATAGACAATTCTTGTCACATTATATTGCTATACCCGCATGCAGCTGCATCGATGATCTATACTTTTTCATGTATTTATCAGCCGCAAGTTGCGACATTTTCGGAGCTCTCGGGTGGGGTGCACAGAAACAGAGATTCGTAACGCGGCGCGTATTTGGCACTCATTGCTTTTAACAAAAGATATTGTTTCTCTTATAAAAGATGAATTACAAATAAATAAGTTGTTTGAATCTCTTATGACAGTACATCAAGGACAAAAGATCCCTCTATCGTCTCATGAACCATTTAGAGCGATACCTCTTACCGGTTGTGAGTAAGGCCTGCAACGCCCTTACTTGAGTAATTGCATATATGTGCATAGTATATAACTAAAAAATAAATGAAAAAAGGTAACGTCTAAATTACTTTACAGAAATAAACAACGGAATACTTCATTAACATATAATTTATACGACAGTAAAAAGTTATTGTTTACCTAAAAATATTAACTCGTTATGAGTACAATTTTGTTCAAATCACTAGATATAACAATAATATGTTGTGGCATTACAAACACTGTCTATACCTAGACAGTAAGTAAACATGCTTAGTAGTACGGGTGCATCCATGCTATTATCGGACAGTTTAAATAAGAATAAGGGGCTGGTAAATACTCTTTTCGAGTTCAATGACTTGATGTCTAATCTTTGTAAAATCAGAGTAGCGTGGTAACCCCCCCCCCCTTACTGGGTAATAATCTATGCGAAATGGCATATAGTTTAAGAAATGCCGTTGAATACATTTAAGTTAATTCATATGACAAGGGGGTAGTTCTGTCTAGCGGCCCGAAAAAGTGTCAGTTTTTGGGAATTGTTTTCAGGAAAACTATTAAAGCTTTTTATTTTTTTTTATTTTATTGTGGTACTTATTAATAACAAGCAGCACACTTATTTTTTTTATTGTTTTATATATAACGAAATTAGAGCCGATCCCCAGGCTACCGCGAAAAAGTTTACTTACCACAGCTTACTCAATATTTACTCAATATTGAGTAAGCTGTGCCTGAACAATGAGGTGCGCGATCGGACCCAGATATGCTAAAATATTTCGACTTTCTCAGAAATAATTTAACACGGCATTCTTAAGACGTTAGTCATTCGGAAAATGCAAAACAAAAATCGATTTTTCAAAAACTCTAGACCGAACTACTCTAGGTACCTATACGAGGGATACCGAACAAGGAAACAATATTCTAATTTCGATCGAACTAACGCAAAATACAAATATTTTAAGGTAGCAATGTTATTAAATGATATGTTTCTAATCAAAAAACCAAAGGAACGATAATTTATCATCAAAGCATACACCAAGATCCTTAGTATTTTCAGAACATATTAAAATAATCTAGACCTTCTATGTCATATAGCAGATTTATTATTTTTTCTGCTGTGCTTCTTGACGACTTCTTTATAACTCCGATTCATTAAAATTGTCACGGCAATCCAAAGCTAGTCGTATTCGACGATCCCCATTCCGTATCCATATTGCTGTTTACGTAGCGCCGCCTTTTCCTTCGGCAACCTGTTAATGTGTTTTTAATTCCGCATTGGCACATTCATTTAAGCCTAATATTCCTCCGACGTGGCCTGAAGCGCGAAAATTGGATTTCCACGACTCCAAATTAAATTAATAATAATATTTAAGATTCGGTAATCACACAATTCAGGGGAGTGCGTTATTACGGCGTCGACTTTACCATCCAGTTAATTTCCCAGGAGGAGAGGATGAAAGTAAAAACCAGATCAGCGTACGGGAAATGAAAATCCATAATTCCCATGGTTTGATTTAGGTGGTTAATATTCGAGGGCCCGCCAACGGGAATACTTAATTTGGTTAGAGATAACGCTCGTTGTTTGGCGGATTTCACGTCGCAATTTGGAATTGCCACATTTGCGGGATGATATCTCGTTTTTGTAGTAATCAAAATTATGACAATAGAAGGAGATGAAAGAACTGTCGTGATATTAACTTGTTAGTTCATTCGTCCGTCAACTAATGTTGCTTCGTAATGCGCAACACCAACTGGCTGGGTGACGCAATATAAATTTCATTTTTTTTTTATTCTATTTATGGCGGCATCCACATCTTAGGTCATTAATCACATTCATGTGTCGTTTACACTCTATGTCTGGTATGCTTTACTGCAATCATCTAGGAGATTTCTATGATTTATCAGGTATCATCGATTGTGAAAGAAACGATATCTTTTTAAAGATTATGCTCTGTTTAAAAAAGTCTAGTAATTCCCTTATAGCTATTGTGTTAAAATTGTATTCTAGTCTAGTAGATTGACGGTATTGGTCATACGTGGAACAGGTTGCAACTAGATGTTCAATTGTCATTCTAACATTGCAGTTAGGCCACCTGGGAGGTCTAGCTCCTTTTAACAAATGTAGAAATGAAGGTGACCGTGTGACATTCCTATTCTGGTAAGTACTGTTTGTTCTCTTCTAGTAAATTTCAGAGAGTTTTGCCATATAGTAACACTCGGGTGTATTCTTTTGTACGCCATATCAATGGCATCCCATCTTATTGTTTAGTTTATCGTTTTTAGTTTATTACGATAGTTACTGGTACATGATCTTAGTGAGATACAGAAATATTATTCTTAAGACGTACTCAATTTAATACAATGTTGAAAATCTACAGTGGTAAAACTTTACTACTTTTAATAGGACGAAGATGGTGTAAAATTTCACTATTTCATATATAAGCTTCACTACCAGTGTAATTAGTAAAATTTCACACCTCTACAGTTTTAAATTTCTGTACATTTTAGAAAGCAATAGGGGTGATTTCTGATTAACCATCTTACCCCCGACTGCTGTTACTTATCCCAAGATTTATCCCAGAAAGAAGACCCCGAAAATTAGTTGTATTGGCCAAGTTTATTAAATTGTATTTCCAAGATGAGTGAATAATAATACGTTGAATTTTACTGCTGAATGATTTCACCGAATAAATATTATAACTCGTATGTATATACGCTCTTAACCTATTCGTGTTTCATGACGATGAAACACAATAATATAAATCCATATTTTGTATCTTTAATTTTTCATTTATAGTCTTCTTATTATTTATTTAATAATAGTAATATACAAATTACCATTAGTATTACCATATGTTTATTTCTAGCGGTAATTAAATCCCAATAAGAAGAATTATTAACAGTTATTAAAACTTGGAGCTATGCGCCTATTTATTGTTTCTGAATAATCCACTTATTCAGTATGAAATAAAAATAATAAAAAAGTATATTATGCTCTAATATGAATATGACCTACATTATTATTTATACATCATCATCATGAGGTCATCAGTCCTAAGACTAGTTGGACGCTAACCTCCAGCGTCTTCTATCTTGTGCTAACCTACGCATTTCGCTAATTGTGCTACAAACCTACATCCCTTACTATTTGGGAAAAGTAGTCTAATCTAGGCCTACCTTTGCCTTTTTTCACTTCTATTTCTGCCTCCAAAATATCGCAGACTATTTCCCCATGTCTCAGCAAGTGGCCTACCATTCTATCTCTTCTCCTCTTTATGTTTTTCCACATACTTCTTTCCTCGTCGACTTTCTCTAATACTTCTTCGTTTCTAATCCTATCAGTCCACGGTATTTTCATCATTCTTCGGTAACACCACATCTCAAAAGCTTCTAATTTCTTCCTACTTGCTTCTCCTACCGTCCAGGTTTCGCAACCGTATTGTGCCGTACTCCATACATACGTTTTCAAAAATCTCTTCCTTGTTTCTAAGTTTGTTACTCCCGAGCATAAAAGGGCTTTCTTTTTGTTAAAAGATACTCGACCCTGCGCCATTCTTTGTTTCATATCTTTATCGCTTCTTCCATCCCAATTTACTTTACGTCCTAAATAAGTGAAGTCTTTAACTTCCTCCAATCTTTCATTATTAATTTGTACTTTTGTTTTTGCTCGGCTCTCGCGCCCTCTGCACACTAACACTTTAGCCTTGTTTTTATTCACTCTCATTCCATATTCCTCTATCAACACTGCCTCCATTTCGTTCAACGCTGATTCTAATTCCTCCTTACTAGATGCTAATACTGCTATATCATCCGCGAATCTTAGAATTTTTAGTTTTGTACTGTCCCTGTACTTTAATCCCGAAATCCACTTTATCTTTTACCACATTAATCGCCTCTTCGATATACAGATTAAAAATTAGTGGTGATAGCATCCTTGTCTTACTCCTTTCCTAATACCTTCTTCCCTTCTTTCCCCTTCTACTTCTATAGCAGTAGTTTGCTCTTTGTATAGATTGTGTACTACTCTCCTATCTCTATACTTCATTCCCGCGCTCTTTAGTATCTCGAACATTTTTTCCCATCTTACATTATCAAAACCTTTTTCTAAATCTACAAATCCTATATAAGCGTTCTATCATTTTTCTATTGTTTATTCTATTATTTATACATACAAACAATATTTTTCTTTATTTATAATTGATTGCATTTACGATTGGAATGATCGAAACAGTAAAATGAAACCCCATTCAATACCAGAATTTCGTGATTCAACAGATTATTCAAATATCTCATTTGAGTATTTTAAGAGCGCAGTGCTAGGTAGGGTTTCATACCCTGTATGAAACAATATAAGAGAAAAATAAGTACCTAGATTTAGTTTTCAAACTATTGTAAATTTCGGGTGAAATAAGCTGCCTAACTTTCATTTCTATTTTACCTGAAACTGATCTGCATTAATATCACTGCAGTTTTACAAAAAAAAATATTATATATATATATATATATATATATATATATATATATATATATATATATATATATATATATATATATATATATATAAATAATAAGAATTACAATGCCCTTATCACTATATTGACAAGTTAAATATATCAGACTAAGGAAGTTTTGAATGTACTCATTAGAAATCTAAAAAATAAATAACTACGGATAATAAGAATATACAATAATAACAGTTATATTAATGTAATTTGTAATGACTTGTAATGAAAGTCCACGCAATTTAAATAAAATCTATGAACGCCTGAAGACAATAAATAGCGTATCGATTAAAAACAATTTAACAAGTTGTCATTAAAAAAACGCTCAGGAGGAAACTGAATACAGTAGCTGCTATCGAAACAAGCGTTTTTAGATTACATTAATAAACATTTATGAGATTCCGTATTTCCATTTATAATTGAGACAGAGCCAATTAGTGATTTATAGGATTTTTTAGAGGTTCTAAAGCGGAAGTCTGTTAGTGAATGAGAATGAAAATGGTATTTGTAAGTAAATTTGAAAGGTATTTAAGTGCCAATACGTTTGAATTTTATTATTTTAATAATAAAAATCAAACGTGTTGGCTCTTATAACTATAAGAAAGCATATAACATACTCTTATAAAACAAAGCTATATTCAAAGTTGTCAACTATTTGTACAGACAACAATTGAAAATATACATAGGTATATGTTTCTTTATAAATAATACAAAGTCCTATGGTTTTATTTCAATTGAATATTTTTTAACAAAGAATGTTTATGTTGGTAAAAAAATTGAAAGGATTACCCTACAGTTGCCTTGAAAGAATATTTTTATTATATTAGTTGAAAAACTTCTATATTTTATGAAAATACTCAAAAGACCAATTTCCTCTATCGTAATGAGTTTTCTTATAGCACGTAATAGATATAATATTGTTTACTTCATATAAAACAAAATGCATTACATAATGTACCTGATGCGTCAGAGACAACTATTATTGCCACATTGAAAAAAAATACTTTAGAATTCAGGGAAATGTCGTAAGACTAAGGTTATTTTACAACGACTGTTTAATTTTTTTGAGCATCGTGTAAACATCAGCTCAACGTATGCAACAGTCCAAATACTTATGGTGCTTGCGCTGGGCTAATACTACATACTTTTCTTCTCAAAAGAACATTCTTCTTATTAACTTGTGGCTAAAACACATTAGAAATCGAATAAAGTCTAAGAATCCAATAATTTGGCACCACGCACGACATATGTCAACTACTGCCAATCTCAAAATGTTTAAACGGCCGTAGGGCCCTCTGACATAAAAAATGGTTAGTGGAGCAATAGGGCTCAGCTGTAATGAAAAGTTATGTTTGACCTGCAAAGGGGGTCTATGGGGTTATACTATCTGGATCTTGGGTCTCTTGTGTTTTCCTAGTTTTCCTGGGTCGTAGTCTGAAGCTGCTCGGATGAGGGGGTTATCATGGGCACCTGCTTGATCGTAGAGGTTCCGAGCCCTGGCTCGGATTTTCTCCGTCACAGTGGTGAAGTCTAGGTCTCGCCGGATGTCGCCGGATATGGGTGTTCGTGGTTTTTGATTAACCAACTTACCCCCAAATGCTGCTATTTATCCCAAGATTTATTCCAAGAAGGGGACCCCGAAAACTAATTATATTGGCCAAACTTATTAAATTGTATTGTTAAAATGATTGAATAATATGTTGAATTTTACTGCTGGATGATTTCACCGAATATATATTACATATACGCTCTTAACATATTCGTGTTTCGTGACGATGAAACACGGTAATATAAATGAATATTTTGTATCTTTAATTTTTCTTTCATAGTCTGCGTATTATTTCCAGTGGTAACTAAATTCCAATAAGAAAAATTATTAACAGTTGTTAAAACTTAAAGCAATACGTCTTATGATTTCTGAATAATCCACTTATTTAGTATAAAATAAAAATTACAAAAAAGTATATTATGCGCTAATATGAATATAACTTACATTATTGTTTATACATACAAACAATATTTTTCTTTATTTATAATTGATTGCATTTACGATTGGAATGATCGAAACAGTAAAATGACCACATTTAATACCAGAATATCGTGATTCAACAGATTATTCCAATATCCCATTTGAGTATTTTAAGAGCGCAGTGTTAGGTAGGGTTTCATACCCTGTATGAAACAATAGAAGGGAAAAATAAGCACCTAGATTTAGTTTTCAATCTATTATAAATTTCGGGTGAAATAAGCTGCCTAACTTTCATTTCTATTTTACCTGAAATTGAACTGCATTAAAATCACTGCAGCTTTACAAAAAATAAAAAATAAAAAATAAATATGTATAATAAATATATATATATATATATATATATATATATATATATATATATATATATATATATATATATATATATATATATATATATATATAATAAGAATTACAATGCCCTTATCACTATATTGACAAGTTAAATATATCAGATTAAGGAAGTTTTGAATGTACTCATTAGAAATCTAAAAAAATAAATAACTACGAATAATAAGAATATACAATAATAACAGTTATATTAATGTAATTTGTAATGACTTGTAATGAAAGTCCACGCAATTTAAATAAAATCTATGAATGCCTGAAGACAACAAATAGCGTATCGATTAAAAACAATTTAACAAGTTGTCATTAAAAAAACGTTCAGGAGGAAACTGAATACAGTAGCTGTTATCGAAACAAGCGTTTTTAGATTACATTAATAAACATTTATGAGATTCCGTATTTCCATTTATAATCGAGACAGAGCCAATTAGTGATTTATAGGATTTTTTAGAGGTTCTAAAACGTTAGTCTGTTAGTGAATGAGAAATTACTGAAGTAGTTGCATTAAATGAGTGTATGAAAATGGTATTTGTGAGTAAATTTGAAAGGTATTTAAGTGCCAATACGTTTGATTTTTATTATTCTAATAATAAAAATCAAACGTATTGGCTGGTATAGTTATCAAAGCTATATTCAAAGTTGTCAACGATTTGTACAGGCAACAATTGAAAATATACATATATGTTTTTTTATAAATAATACAAAGTCCTATCGTTTTATTTCAATTGAATATTTTTTAATAAAGAATGTTTATGTTGATAACAAAAATTGAAAGAATTACCCTATAGTTGCCTTGAAAGAATATCTTTATTATATTAGTTGGAAAACTGCAATATTTTATGAAATTACTCAAAAGACCAATTTCCTTTATCGTAATGAGTTTTGTTATAGCACGTAATAGATATAATATTGTTTAATAATGTTCATAATTTCATAATGTATCTGATGCGTCAGAGACGACTAGTGTTGCCCCATTAAAAAAAAAAATACTATAGAACTCAAGGAAATATTGTAAGACTAATGTTAGGTTACAACGACTGTTTAATTTTTTCGGCACTGTGTAAACATCAGCTCAACGTATGCAACAGTCCGACTATTTATGGTGCTTGCGCTGGCTAATACCAGGTACTTTTGTTCTCAAAATAATAGTTTTCTTATTAATTTGTCTTAGGAAGTAACGTGGCTAAAACACATTAGGAATCAAATAAAGTCTAAACATCCGATAATATGGTACCACGCACGATATATGTATGTCAACTACTGCCAATCTCAAAATGGGCGCCAAATTTAAATTTCTGTTGATCAATGACGAATGAAATTGTAAGTGTGGTGGTAATGAATTACGTCACTGCATGATGTGCAATGCATTTTGTCTTATATAAATTATAGTGTAATAATAACAATTAATATAGTATCAGTATAGTTCTCTGCCTATAGTACTTTCTTATCATGCTATACATTGCCGTAATTCAAACAGTAGTGTTCCTGTTTTCATTAATTATTTAGAATGCGTCACAATATCATACTCATTTTACATTCCTGTCGTTATTCATTGCTATATCTCTGATTTATTTCGCATTTGTTTTTACGGGGGCGAGGTTACCTTAGTAATATTTTTCCATCTACCCGCCGAAATTTACAGGAACATATACAGACACACCCAACCGACCTATGTGGGAATCGAACCTATGCCCAAATTGCTTTGAGCCGGAAATCCAAGCCAGGAGGGATTGAATGATGCTAAAGCATGTCGTCGATTCGGCAGATAAAAAACAAAAGATCGACAAATTAAAAACATTAACTTTAACTAGTGTGAAAATCCAAAATAGCGAATCCTACAGGGAAAGAGAAACGAAATTTAAGTATATATGCAGACGAAAAGAGTTTGGCCTTTCAAAAAAACCTCTGAAAATTGTTCCGGAGGAGTCTATTCCGTGTCTTGTATATGATGAGATGATGTCTCCATGTCTCTATGAGAATGTGGTGCTGAGGATATGTGTTATATTGATAAAAATTGGTCTCATCAATTATGCAGCGATTATAATGATATAATCTTATAAATATATATATATATATATATATATATATATATATATATATATATATATATATATATATATATATATATATATATATATATATATATAACACTGTAAGAATGCAGTATTAAAGCCAAGAAAATGTTAAATACTTGTAGACTGATCTCGAAACCGATAACGGCGAGAGTCCCGTGTTAGTATTAATAGTGTAAAACAACGTTTGCCCGTCGTTTTTTTAGTGTTAATCATCGTTGTCATCATGGAAATATCTATGTGTATACTCTGTTTGCATTAATCTCTGTAATGTGTTGTCTTATGTAAGTGATTTGGTTTTGTATTGTGTAATTTTGTTTCGCATGTCCCTTTATATAATGGTTAATGTATTGTATACGTGCTATGTCATGTAATTGTTGTATGTTAATGTATCTATCTGAGTTTGTCAGTAGCCTAAGTACTTTGTTCTGTGTCGTTTGTAATCTCGCGTATTGCGTTTTTGTTATTGTGTGCTCCCACGTTGGCATGGGCTAATATTGGTCTTAAATTAGTTTTATATATTAAAAATTTTTTTATACGATTTATTTCCTTTTACGTGCTTCTCTTTGTCTTAACCAATGAATTTAGTCCGTACCTTATAGGCAAAACAAATCAAAATTATTTGTTTTGAAGGCTTCCAATATTATTATTATGTTATATGTGTTTGGACCTCATCACCCACTGATCGCATGGGTAGTACCTTGGCGATCCCCTCTTATCCGTTTCATTATTTATTATCCAGTGCAGGACAGGTGTAAAGAAGATAAATCGAGGTTTTCTCGTCTTCGTTACAGTATCTGCAGGCGGGGCTGTCCGTCAGCCTCAGCTTGTGCTTATATGCATTCAGGCTACTGTGGTGGCCCGTTATGATTCCCACCAGAGCTCTGGATTTGTGCCTGTTTAATTTAATAAATTCTTGGGCCCATTTCTCAATCTCTGAGTATTCGATGAAGAGTTTGGTTATTCGGCAACCCGTTACTCCTCTCCATCTTTTATTGTGCTTGTCTCTTGCACAGCTATTGACGCGGTCTCTGATCAGATTCCGACTTATTCCCACTACAGGTTCTGGTCCATAGAGGTTTTCCCTGGTCCCTACTCTGATAAGGTCATCTGCAATTAGATTCCCTTAATGCTATTATGCCCAAGTATCCATAAGAGTTCTACCGGTCCCTTCCCCTGCCATGTGGTTCAATGCTTCATAGCAATTATAGACCAGCTTCGACTTTGTCGTTGCTGATTCAGGGCTGCCAATGCCGCGCCGCCCTGATATCCAAACAGATACATACATTCTCCTGGGTCCAATTTTTGTCAGCCCCCAGAACACCGCATGCAACTACAATTAGCTCGGCCTGGAGTGCGGTTGTGTATTCGGCCAGGGGAAGGTTTTACCTATCTCATCGCCATTACACCCCCGCACCCGCTCTGTTCCCACTTTTAGCTCCATCCGTGTACCAGATGTCTCCATTGAGCGGTAATCCAGCTCGACCCTCCATCCAGTCGGTCCTACTGGTGAGGATGATCTTATATATCTTGTCAAATAGGAAGTGGATACCCGTACTGTCAGAGAGCATCCATAGGAGTCCCTCCTCAGCTAGATCTCTTGACCTAGTAGACTTCCAATAAGTCTAATATATATTTAACTACATATAACGGTTTTCTTTTCATCAAATAAAATCTCTAGAGAAAGTGTAGTCATCAAATTCGCCTCTATGTGTAATAACTACCTGATTTACATAACTTTAAATTGTAGTAGCTACTCTACGTTTATTGTCCGATCTTTCTCTATTCCAAATTATCCCAGAATAAAATATTCGTATAAAATTACTGTTATTTCCCGTAAATTAAAACGCTACGACACATCGTAGTTATGATGGCCGGCAGTGCAATAATATATTCGAACTGCTTTGCCTGCATTACGCTAAAACTAATGCAAAATTACACCGGAGAATCTGCTTGGCACCAAAGTTGAAATACTGACTTCTCTTCTTCCGCCTCTCTTTACCAAATTAGTCGCGTCTATGGGACGAACACGGAAATGTTTTAGTATCAATTTAAATCTAAGTTGATATACGAATTTTAGAGTATTATCACAGCGAAGATTATGCATATTGCTGTTTTATGACTGCAGTTTCGTTTTAATTATGAATCGCAATTATAACAGCCGTTAAACGGCGCATCCTCAAGTTGTTATACTTTTTAATTTCAATTATAGTGGGTAGTAAATTTAATAAATTTAAGCTGCAGCGCCTGTCGTATTCTCGTTTTATTGCCCGGTAATTTTTATAAATATTATAGCACGTTGTTACATACATATGTATGAAATTTAACAAACAACTTGCGTTTACGGCCTTAACTAATGGTAAGTAATACGAAAAACCACAGAAGATGCAAAGAAATACATTGTGGAGAAAGTCGCAGTTGTCCTAACATATCGTACCTTTGAATAGCTTTTATACCCTCTGAGAATCGACTGTGGCCACTGGACTCTCGTGGGATTAGCTGATTTGACACGTACATGGATTTTGATCAATTTCACTTTGACGTTGATTGCTGGGACACTTTAAGGGAATTAACACGATGGATTTGTAGAAAATAATTTACTATGTTCACTAATTCATTTTTGCGTTTATAATGTGGTTATAGTGATGAATTTCTATAAATCTTATACTAATTATAGTTGACGAAAATGAGAAAGTTGATAACTTCACCATATTGTATCGCTTTCTTGTAAAAGAAGATACAATATCTATTCAGTTGAATTAAATAGAACCACTGATGTTTGAATGCCATCTTCGAAGAGAGACTAATACAAAATTAAAATACATATTTCTCTAAAGTGGTTTCCATCAACAATATACTGTACGGTAATAATATGTTCGTATACAAAGAAAACAACCATTCGGCATCTAAAGATGTAACATGTGTATAGTCGAAATTAATTTCTTAATAGATCCGTGCTAACACTGACCGTTACTATAGGTAAATATATTTATAATGTCACTTAAAGTAACACTTTTTGAAGATCTCCTATTTGAAATGATTCATTGAGAGTAACAAAATACATATACTCGTAATATATTTACAAGGCATCTATTATCTTTACGTAATTACCATAAATAGCTTTTAAATCTACGCATACTTCAACATCTCTGTTTGGAAGATATTTTTTTAACGTCGAACTGTAAAACTAAACCCCATTTTTTTTTATTCTACAAATAATTAAACACTGCCTCTAACCATATCTCCTTTATATATAAATCAGCTGTGGATATTCTGGAATACCAGGACATTGTTTATGAAATTCCCGAAGTCTTTTGGAGGCTTGAAAAAACCGCTTTGATATGGGCTATTAATTCACATACCGGTTGTCTCGTTTATAGCTAACCATAAATTTTATTGTGTATTTGGGGTTTAATATTATTTTACAGTTTCTCACCTACAAATTATAAATGTATTTGCAGTGTACTACGGCTATGCACTTTCGATGATTATAATAGTTCCAAAACTGATGAACTGGTTTGTTATTCAATATAAGTAACGATATATTACACGAATACAGCATTTAAATTAAATCGAAGACAAATTCGGTAGGTATTACATCTTTACCCTCCTTTTTTACTTATGTGTTGCCATGCTTATGTGCTTTATACATAAAGAGTTGATGAAAGACAACAGCAAAGCTAAACTTAATTATTTATGTCTACATCGATTCAAATATCTCATGTCCACGTGACAGCATATCGGCTGCCACAAAAATATCTTGAGTGCAACACCACTGATGGAACATATACAGTAGGTACTTTATGTCACCGCAAGTGGGAGGTGACATCATTTTATATCAATTTCATAATAAACACTTTATAAGAATCATGTACTACAGACATAATATTTATTCTATAGACCTTTTATACAAAGAAAAAGTGGTTAAAGTGTTTTTCTAAGAATGACATAAGTAAGAAAATATTTGTTTAGTAAAGAAATTATTAATAACACACGTGTAGATCTACAGTTCACATAAAAGACACTATTCTACTATTTATTATTTTTCATTTATTCGCATTTGTATATTTCATAATATTGCTTTAATACATTTTAACTAGATTGTAATTGACTTATTTATACTTTCATTCACGTTTTAAGCATTTACGGGTGTCGACATATGAAAAAGCAGCTTGTTGAGAATAGAAAAAAATGTGAGATTCTCATGTGTGCGTAGATGAAAGAGTTAGGCAGAATTCAGAGGAAAAAGGATGCACTTTTCACGCAGCCAGATTGAATTCCATGTATATTCACACATACTCGATATTCTCTCTGCAAAGGTCTCAATGCGACTGAGTAAGGAACAGGCTATTTACTGTGCACCTCATGAGCGGTCCGATATCGCAGTTTTGAGACTTGTTTCTATTCTTGAAAAGCTTGTACGTATAACTCTTACGAACATTGAGTGCCGTAATGCCTAGTTTACACGAGCTTAGTGCTTGTCATTAGTGGTACTTGTACCCACGTGTAGACATGTACATGGACATGTGTAGACATGGGTACAAGTGCCAATGACAGTAACTAAATACTAAGCTCGTGTAAACTAGGCTTAAGATATATAATAATTCTATTGTACTCTGCAGTTTTACAACCCCATTCACGACTCACCACTGTCTTCTATTCGTTAATACAAACTCTGTTAAGCTTGTATGACTACTATTACGACGATAAGCCACTGATTATTATTAACTTAAGTTTTAAAAAGATTTCTTCAGTATAGATATGTCAATCCACAGACCATATAGAAATTTGAATTGAAAGTAAGAGGAAAAGTTGTGTAATATGTAGAAATTGTATGTGCTACGTTGTATATTACGTTATCAATCTATGTACAAATTAGTAGAGTCAGTCTCCATAGCCAACTTCTACTCCGTATATTGATAGTTATATTTCGAGTCCCGAAATATTGTGACCCTCAAATACTGTGATAGTTACTATCGACCTCTAGTGGGTCATGATTCAAACAGTAAGATTGAAAAGAAAAGTATTATTTTGTTTACTTTCTTTTCTTGCAAAATCTAAACACTAATATGACAATATTGTAAATAGTATCCTTAGTAAATAACTACGAAGTAACAAGACTTAATAATATTTTTTTAAATAGAAAAAATGTACTTTTTCATCCCTGTTAGAATACTTAAAAATCTACCGTACACTTATCTTCTCACTTCAGTGGATTCTTTTTATTTGTTTCCATTAGCTTTACCTCGAATTCCTTTTTGTAAAAAATTGAAAACAAATAAATTATTATTATTTTTACTATGAGAAAAATGGTAAATTATGTCATTTCTAAAAATTACAATAAATAAATAAATTAAATATAAAAATTCTTATATTAACTTAAATTTAAATTAATATTCAAATATTACTGTCTGCATCCCATAAAGCTAGCTATCCTAATGAAAAGAGACAGCAGCAGAGCAATACTGACTGCTCAACTTTGATACTAAGCAGATTCTACGTCGTAATTTTGCATTAGTTTTAGCTTAATGCAGGCAAAGCAGTTCGAATATATTATCGCACTACCGTCATAACTACGATATGTCGCGCAGAGTTTTAGTTTACGCCAGAGGATGGCAATGTTATACGAATATTTTATTCAGGCGACTTAGTACACTCCGGAGATGGTCTGGAATTTAATTGAGAGAAGTTTTTACAGCTAAAACGGATGAACTTTACGGGGATATTACTTTAAGACATTTTATATAAACGCTGAATTTGTGCAGAATAATTTTTAATGTGACAACTGAGAAAAGATTATTTTATATTATACCCCGCACACAAGTCACCAATCATTTTTGTGTTACCTAAAGGTGATTGGAGTTGAGTGGATGTAATCATCTGCTGATGGTTGTAGAAAGTAGATCCTACTTATTGAACTTAAATACTTTTAAATAATTAAATAAGTCAGACGATCAATAAGATTACATTTGATGATTAATATTTAATGAATACTGCGATTTTCTTTGCCTGCAGTGCTGCTGGATGGATTGAGTAGCCCAGTAGTACTGTTGCCGGTCCTAAGCCAAGAAGAAAGAGGATGGTTAGAGCGCCAGGTTAGCAGCCTACTCTCTGTAAAACAGATAACCAGCTCAAAGCACCGATAAAAAGCCTCGGATATGGACTGATTCAACGTTCCACGCAGTGAAAATATCAGGCAATCAAATCCAAGATGAGGACTAAATCGAAGAAGGAACACGTCATAGACCTATTATAGAAGGAAGAAGATGAAGAAGAATACTGCGGTTTAGGATAACATACGACAATTGCCAATCGTTTGTTCAAGAAAAGATTTATATATTATATTCATAGAGAAGGTGGATAAACTTCAAGAGAAAATTCTTTGTTTAACTTCAATATAGAACGCATATGAACGAATATCCATTATGGAGGGTTTTAGAGTAATAAATAAGGTTGTGGGCGAACGCTGCATCAGTGCATACCATTGGTACTTCATGTAGTAGCACAAATATTTTTACTGCAACGAGCGTTTCGTTTATCAAATCCAGAAATCTTAGCTATTCTATAATATTCTTAAAATTTCATTATAAAATTTCTATTAGATTGAAAACGATATATGGTGACTCACCAAGATAACTGTCTTTTAATTTCCAAACACTTTCTTTAACGACGTGATGATAACGATAAATTGAGGTAAATGGTCGACGAGCCGTAGTGAAGGAGGGATAAGAAATGCACTCTTCTAGCCGTCAGGCCATAGTTGATCGATCGAGGTATACGTACGGTCTCTGCTATGTTAATTGAAACGATTTAATTTAGTAATAAAGTATGTCACACGCGCGAAAGCCCAGTAAACGTCTATATGCTCACCAAGTGAAAAAGTTTATTAGTTATTTGTGCTCATCCAAATCCGACTGTACACGTCACGTAAACTCTGTGCAACATTAGCATACAAAACAGAGCGGGCCCTTGTAAATTAAATTTATGTTTTATTATTGTGATAGCCTGTAATATTTCGCTTCATATAGGTACTAGATAAAGAACCATTTCAAAAGTTTTGGCATAAATATAATACACAGTTCCAGTTACCAAGCCTCAGAATATTATGGAGCGACAAACTCAAATTATTAGCAAAATTAACGAAGGGTCATTTAACACCATCAATATATGTGTATATTTGTATCTCTCTTCCTTAGTTGTGTTACCTAACATGATAAATGACTAATTATCTGTTGTTTGCATATTCGCAAGCATTAAAGAAACATTATTATTACAATTGATATATTAATAATTCCCCAATTTCCTCATTTAATAACCTCTAACAATAAAGTTAATTAGTAGGATATCATGTTACTATAACGTAGTAAATTCTACATCGATATGCCTTTTATTAAGTTTCAAATTCTGTAACAACACAAGACCCTGATAATTGTCGATATTCGATATCCTGCACATAGCTGTAATTGTCAGATAATCAACAAAGGTTTATTTATTTCCATTGTATAAACAATGAGTTAACTAACAATGAGTTGCACATTGCTACAAACAGAAAATTTTTATCTAAAAGCTTGCAATATTCCAAAGAATGATATGAGCTGAGACAGAAATTTTCCATCTCGTGACTACTTTTCACAAAGATAATCTGATATTTACAGAAATCTTCAATGTTGACAATGTAATGTCATTATAATAAACCAATAAAGTGAAATTGTATTATTTATTTTACTAGAACAATAAATCGATCTATCCAGCAACTCACAGGACAATATTCTGATCAAGCACAATATAAGTAAAATAATCTCTGACTGCAATAAATAGTAATAGTGTTATTATGTTAGTAAATATATCATTTACTGCTGCAGCAGGTTCTTTAACTAATTCTAGTAATATTTTCCATCACTGATTTAAAATCTAAAATTGATTTCTCGCTACATCCTCTGGTTTTCATACAATTTGATGTTGAGCTCTATTGGTACCCCACTTTTACTCAACAGAAGCATCTGAGGCGTGGTTCGTCTTTAAGCAGGTATCTGCTTGTTTGTGGGTAAAGGCTTTGTATTTATTGAGATGAGAATTGAGATACACATTGAGAATATTTATACATGTTGAGATATTTGAAAGTATGGTGAGTCATGGGAAACGGACGTTTTTAGAACGAATAGTACACAGCTTGTGTCAGGCGTATGTAAGTGGGAGAAATGACAGTCAAAACTCCTTGAGATGCCATTTAGTATGCATCATGCCGTTGTGGACAAGGGAATACCGCGTGTTTGTTTACGACGAGTTTGTAAAAAGTGGAGGTTCAGTGACAATAGTGCAACGTCTTTTCAGACGGTGTTTCAACATCGGCCGTCATGGTGCCCTCCCTCAGCGGAATACCATTCTTAGATGGGTTAATTCATTGCGAACGATAGGGTCACTGTTTAAAAGGAAACCACCTGGCCCAGTTCGAACGGCCCGAACAGCTGAAAATGTGGATCGAGTAAGGGAAGTCATGAACCGAAGCCCCACTCGTTCTGCTAGACGACATTCTAGGGAACTGCAAATAAGTCAATCCACGATGCAGAGAATTTTACACAAATACCTTGCATTCCATCCCTATAAAATTATGATGGTTCAGAAGCTAAATGAGAGAAACTATCGGCACCGAATGACTTTTTGTCAAGCAATGCTTCACCTACACGAAGAAAATGAAAATTTGATTATCATAACGAGCGACAAAGCCCATTTTCACCTGGAAGGGACGGTTGATAAGCAAAACTGTCGATATTGGGCTGCAGATAATCCTCGGGGATTACATGAGAGACCGCTACACAGCTCTAAAGTTACATTTTGGTGCGGTATTGGACAGTGCGGGATTATCGGACCATTTTTTTTTTTTTTTTTTTTTTTTTTGAAGAAAACGAGAGAACGGTGACTATTAATTCTGATCGCTACGTGAACATGTTTGAAACTTTTTTCTTACCTGAACTTCGCAGGCTAAGAATGAATAGGGCAGAGGTGTGGTTTCAACAGGACGGGGCGACCGCTCATACAGCAAGAGCTTCCCTGGCTGTTCTTCGAACTGCATTTCATAATCGTCTCATTTCACGCTTCGGGACCTTTCTTGGCCGCCACGCTCGCCCGATCTTTCCATTTGTGATTTTTATCTTTGGGGGTATTTAAAATCAAGGATATATGAGCGTAAACCCCGTACATTAGAGGACCTGAAGACAGAAATACGTGAAAAAATTGCAGAAATCAACCTAGATACGTTGCGAAACGTAGAATCAAACTTTCAAAAACGACTTCAGCTGTGTATACGTAAGAATGGCCGTCATTTATCAGATATTATTTTTCGCACTTAGGCATATAAAATGGCATAGTTTAACGTTGAATTCTTTAAAAATAAAACTTATTTTTTCCTAAAATTGCAAGAGTTATTCTTTGTTGAAAAACGTCCGTTTCCCGTGACTCACCCTTTTTATATTTGTATATATGTGTAAATAGATATTATAGACCTGCATACGCAGGTTGTGTTTTCTATATTTAAGACGGCACAGTTGATACATTTTCAGACATAGTTGATTTCAATGTGTATAGTCTTGCATTATGATTGAAATAATCTTTTTTCTTATGAGTTTTTTCTTAATCTTCTGTGTTTTTACAAGAATATTGTGAGAATATTACATACTATAAATAAAAACCGATAAAAGATCATTTTCTCGGTTTCCACTACATCTCAAGCTTGGCATAATGACACAGTTTGTCAAGGCACTGAATACTGAAGGTTAATGTTTAAGCCAGGTAGGTTTTATTTTCCTTGCTCTAAATTTCGAGAAGATCTTTGGTGATGAGAACATTGTCAGGAAGAAAGACAAGGAGAGTGCAGCATGGCTATCTTTTACTACAGTTATCCAAAACCTCCTTGGCAAATAAAAAAACTTCTAACTATGAAGTTCTGGTTATTACAATGCTGTTGACTTTTCGAAATCTTGGTTGTAATGTGAGCGTGAAACTCCATCTCCTGTATAGTTATGTCGATCCGCTTCCAGAAAACCTTGGAGCTGTAAGTGACGAACAACTAGAGAGAGCGTTTCCATCAAGGCCTGTTGATGATCGAAGAACGCTAGGTTGTTCCAACGCCAGAGTGTTGAGACAAACATATCATGGCGGTATACCGCTGGAGCATCAAACGAAATTGCTCTGAGAAGGTTTAAAGGCTACAAGCGTAAATGTTTACCTGAACAGTATCCAAAGTTTCATCCATATCAATTATTACGAAACAACTACTAACTATCGCATTTATGTATGTTGAAATGTTAGAATATGTGTACGCTAGTTTGAAATAAAAGTTGTTTGTACCTACTCATATTTGAATATATGTATTTTGTTTTACGCAGCTGATTTTCTTGCCGCCATGTCATTATACGAAGCATAAAGTTTCGCGGAAATGAAAATGTCGAATTGCAAAAAATTTTGAGGTTACAAAACAAAAGTACCTATAGATTGGAACTCGGAGTATTCAAATTAAGTGAGAACAGGTGGTGTAATAAAGGCAACAAAATGGTTGTTCCTCAGTGTAATTGGTATGTGCCATTTTCGAAATAAAATGTATATGACGTATGACTATCGCCGTGATCCATTGATTCGTTTAAAATTCGTTCAAGCCACAGTATCTAAACAAACCTTACTTGTGTTGTGGAGTGACGTTACATGTGTTGCACAAAGTGACAATGTATCCCGCGTCCTGATGAAAAGTCTCTTGAGCCCGTCTGCAGGCGAGTTATCGCTAAGGCGCCAGATGAGAAATGGTGACTACGTTAGCATTTCACCTACTTGCTTCCTGCAACACACATTGTCTGACGACGACGCTGAAATAAGACGCTTACAATGCACATGCAATTTATAACGGAAACATGTATTAATCATGCTCTGCGCTGCGATGTGAATTTATACACTTATCGCGTTTCGGGAATGTGTTAGACGAAAAAACGAGAAAATGGTCGTTTCCTTTCTGGTGTAAATGTGGCTATTGAAATTCCATGCCACAAATGCATGAAAAATAACTGTTGATGTAATTTAATAACAGTTGAATTGTAAATCGGATGCCATTCGATATAGTGCAGTGTTGTGTCGCACAAAGTGAACGATGGACCGTTCGGAAATAAAGAGACAACAATTGTTTTCTATCGGTTTCCGGTCTTTCTCTCTCTTTATCAAATTTTCTGTTATAAAAAGAACAAGAGAAAATCGCTTTATTAAGGAAAGCTTGTAGGAGCTAACAAGGGAAGTTTATTTTTGTGGAATTTCTAAATTTTGGCATCATTTCTGGAATCAAATCGAAAATAAATCATTTAAATTAAAAATATAAGTAAATATAATTATTAATTGTTTATAAACTTTTCTGAAGAAATCGACTGATTACTGAACTATTTACGAATATATCAGTAATGGAAATATTTCCCAAATTTAATCTTTCATTTTCCTTTATCGTCCTACAGTTGATATCCTTTCAATCCTCCAAAAAAAGTATGAAAAGCCACCGCCATATGCTCATCTTTTTTTATAATATCTATCTAATTTCTTTCATAATATTCCCTAATAATAAAATATGAAGAAAAAAGCAATTTCCATCTATTTCACTGAATTTCTCTATGAAAACTTTGACGTTTGCACAAATTTGATTTTCAGGAAATTTATGAGTTTGGATGTATTTAGAATTGGAAATAACCTTGTTATATTTGAATCTTTTTCCGGGAAATTACGGATTGCTGATATATTCATTATTTTTCAAATTTTATGTTTTCATTATTTATTAACCTCTATAAGACCCACTGGATGGAGGTTCGAGCTGAATTCCCGATCAATGGAGACATCTGGTACACGGATGGAGCCAAGAGTGGGAACAGAGCGGGTGCGGGGGTGTATAGGCGACGCGACGAGATAAGTAAAACCTTCCCCTTGGGCAAATACACTACCGCACTCCAGGTCGAGCTAGTTGGAATTACATGCGGTGTTCTGGGGGCCGACCAAAATCGGACCCAGGAGAAGGTATGTATCTGCTCGGACAGCAAGGCGGCGTTGGCAGCCCTGAATTAAGCAACGACAAAGTCGAAGCTGGTCTATAATTGCTATGAAGCATTGAACCACTTGGCAGGGAAGGGACCGGTGGAACTCTTATGGATACCTGGGCATAATGGCATTAAGGGAAATCTACTTTCAGATGAACTTGCCACACTAGGGACCAGGGAAAACCTCTATGGACCAGAACCTGCAGTGGGAATAAGTCGGAATCTGATCAGAGACCGCATCAATGGCTGGACAAGAGACCAGCACAATAACAGATGGAGAGGAGTAACGGTTTGTCGAATAACCAAACTCTTCATCGAATACTCAGAGATTGAGAAATGGGCCCAAGAATTCATTAAATTGAACAGGCACAAAGCCAGAACCCTGGTGGGAATCATAACGGGCCACCATAGTAGTCTGAATGCATATAAGCACAAGCTGAGGCTGACTGATAGCCCGGCCTGCAGATATTGTAAAAAAGACGAGGAAACCTCGATTTATCTTCTTTACACCTGCCCCGCACTGAAGGAGAAGAGGTATCTTATATTAGGGGCCCCTGTTATCCTAGAGGAGGCGAGGCTTAAGGCGGGCGTGGCAAAATTGTTCCCTTTATGGGATAGCATTTTTGGATAATGACCCGGATAAGAGGGAATCGCCAAGGGACTACCCATGCGATCAGTGGCTGATGAGGCCCAAACCTATATAATATAATAATAATAATAATAACCTCTATAACCTATAACCTATACCTTTTGACGTATAGCCCATACCTTTCGACATAACACAAAAAATCGTGAAGCTACAAACTTTTACTATCGGTCTCTATAATTTAGCGTAATTACAAATGCAGACTATCTTGCCATGGGAAAAGACAGAAATTTTAAATTTTCGTGAAATTTCCAAATTTCTTATTATATTTGAAGTTAGTATAAAAATAAAATACAAATATCTTCTACCATATATAATTTTCTTTAACCCTTAATAAGGCCATTCTGAAGTAGGTATAAAAATAATGTGATATAAACATTTATTTCAGTAAAATAGAAATAAAATATAACAACAATATTTAGATTTGTTTTTCATTTTCAAAAAAAAATATGTGGGGGAATAATTTTTCCTTTTATAAAATAAATCTTATTGGGGGGATTATATAACGTCCTATACCTTGTAGAATTATATAATTAATGTTGCTCTAAAATGGTTTATAAAGCTTTAAAATAAATGAATAATGCTTTATTGAGACGTAAAGAAAGATTCCTAGCGAGCAAAAATACAAATGGGTATTTTTTGCACACATATTTGGTTATCTCCTCGTTGGCTCTAGTGCTACAAGTACCACCTTTTTTGTACCTTTTGAAAGATGATACAGAAGGCATGTGACCACCAACGTTTCTCAAGCGAACTTCGTTTGAAACCCAGAAAACACCCCCTTTCTTTAATCTGAAAACCGCCGCTAGGTGCTGTCTGCAAGAAATACTACAAAAAAAATGTTAAACTATACCCGCCTCGATGAAAAATACTACAATAAAATAATAGAGAAGGCATAATAGGGAAATATAGAAGGACATAGGGCACATAATTCCTACATAAATTTTCAGAAATTTTTACATCAAATAAACCAAGATACTCAGTACATCAGTATGGGTACTTATAATAGATAAATATACTATAATTTAGCATAATTACATAAGACAATGTACTTACCGTTTTTTTTTAAATATTTTCAAAAAATTCTGTGTCGCAGTAATTCAAAACAGTCTATTCTGTTCGTTATTCAACAGCTCACAGCTATTACATGAAGGAGTATGTTCCAAAATGTACTCTGGTAGGTTGACATATTTGATAGCATTTGATTATGACATACTGTGGGAACAGAGGTGACCAAAACCTCTTCGCAATAGCACACATTTTAAGTAGGAATATATTTCCAGAGCCCGATTAAGTGTTAATCAACAAAATAGTTATATTATACACAAGAATAAAATTGTTATGACAGTTTTCTGCGGCCAAGTTTCCACGTAAATTAATTTTCTTCTATCTGCGATTACAAAAAATTATAATACAGACTGGTGGGAAACGATGTCTTCCTCATTGTTTTCCATATCTTGAGAAATAAAAATCGTCCTAAGGTATAAAACAATAAATCAAACAGTAAGAAATAAATTTTGAGAATAGCGAATATTTCAAAAATCTGTAAAGTCTCCTCTCTCCTAATAAGCTTTTCCTCTCTCCTAAGAGCCATTTTTGTCAAACTATTTTTGTCAAAACCATTTTGGACATTTAAAATTGGAAATATTAATCGCCTCACCCCAATAAAGATATTATTTGCAAATGCCCTGTAGGGCACTGGTATATATTATGGTATATATCTTTATATATATATATAATTCTTCTGTGCGTGTGTATGTCACTGAACTCCTCCTAAACGGCTGGACCGATTTTAATGAAATTTTGTGTGTCTTCAGGTGGATTCGAGAATGGTTTAGATTTACAATTCAGTCCAATTTAAATTGTTTATTCAATTAATTTTTTTTATATAAATTGTTGTTGATTTTGGAATGTTTTACATTGGATCCGGAAGACTGCGCTACGATCGCAGTATCGAATATTCAATAATATTCTATTTTAATTCCAGTTTGTCCCAGTTCCAGTTCCATTCCAGTTGGTGCTGCGATCAAATTCAGGAAAATATTTTGCAACTTCGTGTTATTATTGTGTTACAATAAATCGTATGCTAATTGAAATATTACATTAAGATGTAATTAGTGTTTGAAGATTTTTGAAGTGTGCATAAAAAAGTATAGTGAGTATTTTATATAATTTTCTATCAAATTTACACGTGCGTTGATTAACAACCACCCTAACCTACACATTTATTTGTGTAGCTAACTGATCTCATAACAAATTTTTTCAATTGTTTTTATTTTAAATTATTCCTTTTTGGAAATATTAAATAACAAAAAGCAAAAAAATAAAATTTTTACACATTTTTTATCTAAAATTTGGTACAATAAATCGTTTCAGTCCTTAATTAAAATTTCATCTTCAATAAGTTACTCATATTCGTTGTGTACTATTTTACAGTATTTTATTTTTACAGAAAAATGCCACGTCTTCGTGGAAGAGCAAGAAATATTGGTCGACGTACTCGAAATGCACAATTGGTCCATGATCGTCGATTGAATAGAACAGTTGAAGAACACTCGACGGATAATGTAAATTTAAGAGATCAAGTTGCATGTACACGTGCGAATGAAAATTCAGAGCAACGCAATCAACGTCTTAGTGCTAATACATTAAGACAACGAGAGACATGTCAACGAGCGACCAACGCACACAGAGAACGTAACCAACGGCGAATGCAAGATAATCGAGCATTGACACGAGCATCACTTAATCATTTCGCGTTTGAATATGACCCTGAAATAGACTATTTGTCACATGTATTAATCATGATCGGTAGTATGGACAAAGAATGTCAATATTGTCATGCTTTCAAATACAAAAGTGAATCAACTGGTTTATGTTAGGCATCTGGAAAAATTTCACTGCCACCATTAAATCTACCACCGGAATCTTTGAAAACACTATTAGCTGGAACCACATCTCAATCGAAATTGTTTTGCGGAAAATTCGTAAATTCAATTCTTGCTTCCAAATGGCATCATTTGGAGCAACAAAAATTGTTCATAATGAAGATGGTCGTAATTTTGAATCTACATTCGAGATTCAAGGTCAAGTGTACCACCAAATTGGTTCATTGCTTCCAATGCCTGATGCCGATCCAAAATTCTTACAAATTTACTTTATGGGCGATGAGGAGCAACAAACTCATACACTCTGTATATAATCATATAGAGCAGATGGAGGAACGAGAAGTTGTGGACATTTTGGAAACGTTTTTGGAAAACTATAACCAATTGGTACGATTGTTCAAGACTCTCTCTAACAGACTGCAAATCGACAACTACGTCATTGTCATTAAAGCAGACAAAGGGCCCTATGGAGAGCACGCAGGCACATATAATGTTCCAACTGTTAATGAAGTTGCAGTTGTTATGGCAACTTCATTAATAGTTGGAGCATGTTAGGGTGACGCAATCAATTTTAAAATACAACAATCATTGCCTGGTAATGAAATTACATTCAAATCGATTGACACTGTTGTTGATCCTGATGAAGTTGTCAACTATCCTGTAGAGTTGTTAAATTCACTGGATTTACCTGAAATGCCACCACATATTTTGCGATTGAAGATTGGTTCACCTATAATTTTGCTTCGAAATTTGAATGCCCCGAAATTGTGTAATGGCACGCGACTGGTCATAAAAAAAATCATGGGCAACATTCTTGAAGCCACTATTTTGAGTGGAAAATTTCAGGGTGAAGTTGTACTTCTACCACGGATCCCAATTATTCCTTCAGATTCGCCTATACCATTCAAACGTTTGCAATTTCCAATCCGCTTGGCATTTGCTATGACTATTAATAAGTCACAAGGTCAAACAATAACAATTTGTGGCTTAGATTTAGAATATCCGTGTTTTTCTCATGGCCAATTATATGTTGCGTGTTCCAGGGTTAGAAAACCATGGAATTTGTTTGTGTATACTCCTGAAGGATTAACCAAAAATATTGTACATCGAATGGCATTACGATAAATTAAGTTTTCGTAAATTGAAAAAATATGCCTGTTATAAAATAGTTTGAGTTTCAATTTTTTCACCTTTAATTAAAATTAGTATAAGTTTTTATGTAACACAACTTCTACATTTCACTTCACTCATAGTATACACATACTCACACGCTATCGATTGGTCGAATTATGATAAATGTACATATAATGACGTTAGATATTGTAATAACTTTTTAATAAAAATTTTCATCAAAACGGTCCAGATTGTTACAGCTTATTCAAAAAAGTTTGAAAGACGTGTGTACAGGACAACGTCTATCGGGTCCCCTAGTATATATATATATATATATATATATATATATATATATATATATATATATATATATATATATATATATATATATATATATATATCTATGTATATATAGATTATAGATAATTATGTATAGATAATGAGCGTTACCTGATATCGAATTAGATTTTCATTGCTCATAACTGAGGAACATGGGGGTTATAATCGATTATAATGTAACAGACACCACGATTTATATCTGCTTGATGTATCGCATATCTAAAACGGATGACTGCGTCCATTCCGTTGCCTTGTCAGTTCGATTCAGTTGAATTGAATACAATATTGCATGAACATATTCATAATAATTCAGTATCTAATAACAGGTAACTCCATCCATCGAGTATGGTGTTTACGCCTTTACTTTTATCAGAAAGGTACATTATATAGAGACAGTCTACATGATTTATCAAAAAAGAGCCTAGATCGATAATATCAATGGGTATTTTATTGTTCTTTGGCCTTCGCCACCTAAGATATATCGAAATACTTATTTCTACTTTCACAATAGGTTATCTCATGTAATATAGCATGACTGTTTACCATCCATGCCCCAATCTTTTCAGTCTCCGAAATATCCATCTGTCTTTTCCCTTATGAATAAACTTTTAATGTAATTAAGACCGTTTGAGAACTGATTACTTCTTAATGAACTTTTTAACGCGTCGAAACAGCCATAATTCAGTGGACTAATGTCTGGAAAATAAGGGAGTTGATTTCAAGTCAAAATACGGTTAAATGATTCTAGTGTCTAGTGAAATATTGTAGTCGATGATGAATTCATGTCTGTTTGGGAATGCACAACGGTCATATGGAAGAGAGGGAAAAATGTTAAGATACATGGCGTATGGTATAAGATCACGGTTACATGTTGCAACGGTAACTCTTAGGCTTCTTCGATGCTTCCTATGTTAGTCTTAGATAACCATCACAATTCTCCAACATCCTCTCAAATATTCTCTAAATTAAACATGTATAAGATATTATAGGGACGAACAATTAAATCAATTTCACCCTCTACAAACTATAGAGGCTCTTCAGTATAATATTTATACTGATTGAGGTGAAATACCTCCCAATAAGCATTAGCATTTAATTAGATCCATATTCCGGTGCCTTCATATTGTATAAAGTTGATTCTCCTCTATGAATTGTACACTCATTATTGAATTTTAGTCCGTAATTCTATCTTTTTATCCAGATTGTAAGTAATATAATATTTTCTGCTAGTACATTAATATATTTTCGTGAAACCTATATTATTTTGGTGCAACAATACTATCTGATTGATCGATATAACCTACATAATAATTACGGACGTTATTTAATAACAGCCGGGGACGTTATTTAATAATTATGTATTTTAATCAAATTTATTCCAAATTTTTAAGCAAAGTACAACTCGATAGAATACTATTTTGTATGAGAACAAGCGTAAAAGTTAACCACACGATTGTTGTTTCTAAAAATTGAAACGTTTTTCATTTTATCGTTGCTTGTACCTACTCGATCTACTCGATCAACACTATGGCTATTCTGAGTATTACAAGATTGGTTAAATATCCTGATTTTCTATGCACAAGTATATTCTAAAGACTGTAAATTATTTGCCAACACAAAGAGTTGCTTCGATATTTTAACTTTCTTGCTGATTCTTTTACATACTGTTCTGCAACTGCTCGAAACATCCAACCTCCAAACTTCTTCAGTGTAAGCAGATCGCCATCATTTTAAATCAAGGCCTCCAACTTTATGAACTCTTATTAGCTCTTTTGTGCATTTACTTGTCTGAAATCTACAAACACACATTGACTTTCAGCACCATCTGGACGAAGGGCTGCATATTTTCTGTAGACCGTGGAGCCTTTAAAAGGAGTGTGATCTTCGATGTTCAATTTTCCAGTATATTCAATATAGTTTGTTTGCAAAATCAAAAGTTCTTGCCGACGACAAGCGCCAAAAATTCCAAACATTAAAATAACCTTCTCTAGCATAAAGTAGTCGTCTGGTGCTTCCAGAAAAAAATCTTATTACTTGCTCCTCTATTAGAATTTTTGCCTTTTTTGGTATATAATATTCAATCTGCGTTTCAGGAACATCAAAAGTTTTCCATATCTGTAACAAGCGTAACTTTAGAGTAATAACAAGTAAGTGGAAATGATAAATGCTAACCCAGAAATGTCAACATTCTCATGGTATTTCAAGCAGGTCTTTATCATGGAAACTTTTGTCCATAAGTTATTTGGCGCAAAACTTTTGCTCAATTGTGATAAGTACGTATAAAATGATTATGCCGAGGTATATATCCTAATTTTTAAAATGAAGATCAATTCGGTTTTTGTTTGTCCAGCGAAAACGTCTATCACTGTTTCTTAAAATGTTAGAGACGATCTCATATCTTCTAATAAGGCAATTTTAATATTTATTGATGCAAAAGCTGACAGACTTTCTGTTTTGCTTTTCAGAAATTCGCAGATAAATTTTTATTCTCTTTAAACATGTAAACGATATTTCCGCGGAACTGCTTGTGGCAGGAATAGTCAAAATTAAACGACATAATTTTGATGACTCCGGGAAAACAGAAGATAATTGAGGGAACACTATATACTGGTGAAGCTTAAACACAGTGCTCTTTTTCATAACGAGATCACTATAAATAACTGAAAGTTCACTTTTTAAACAATTTGCTTCAAGAATGTTCCATATGTATCTACTAGAGAAGAAAACGGTTCGTCAGGAAAATGACGAATGAAGTAAATTGTGTGGAATCTAGATTTAAGAATTTCAGTTTAGAAATTTCACTAAACCGTTCACTAATGTTCAAAGTAATAACGTCCAAAATTTCATAAAACAATCGTGCGTAGGTGCTTTCCTTATATTTAGTTTTAATAATCTCTAGATGATGTCAACTTTGTTGACGAAACGCTCATCGAGTGTAGTGTATAGTCGTTTGGTATTTTGTGAAAAACTCAGCTAGTGTTATCTTCACACCAAAGGTTCCAACTTACTCTAGGATCTTTTTCGGGAATTAAACCCAAACTCATTCTTTTACACGGTGGTTGATTGTCTAACACAAATCTGTTCATACGGTCCCAAATGTCACTAAACTTGTTTCTCATATTTTGAATATGTGATTTGAAATTGGCGATCTTTTTATTGCAGTAACTAATATCTGATATTTTTTTCGGTAGAATTTTAAACAAACTCTCGGAATGTGGGAATATTGCAGAAAACACTGCTAAGAAAAAATTAAAATCGAAGTCGTGCAATAAAGTTAAAAAGCCTCTAGCAGAATAACGGTTTCTCGATCCCATTCCTCATTTTCATTTTCCACAAGTACCTGAAACAAATCTTCCTTATGTTATGACGACAGTCGCCAAGATGCGTTCATATAATCGCATAACTGAGTCCGGAAATAACGGGAACAAGGTTCCACTGTTGACTGCGTAAGATCACTGACCTTTTCGCCCATCTAACGCGTAGCTTGGATGTAACGTGGACCATCGCATTTCAGCACTGCAGCAAGTAACGCGGGAATCCAATAATTTTTGGCGCCTTCACGGCCGATTTGAAATAAAAGAGTTGATGGTAACGTTTAAAATAAATAATGTATGTTTGCGGTCGGTTTAAAATAATTAAAAATTGTAATAATTGAATAAATCGATTAAACTTTTAAATAATACTCTAATTTGACAATGTTTTTAGGGGTGCGATGCATTACTCGCATCCATGTACGCTACGCTCCTGAAACATGGTGTGTTCTTCATTCATTTATTCTATTCTCTTTATCCATACCCCTAGTTTGTTCTTTTATTCATCAACAGTAGTTACGGTGATATTAATAGTTTCCTGAGATACTGTAAGCGCTGACAAAAAAGTAGACGGTGTGGAGTAATGGTTTAATTAATGCAAACTAGTGGCCGTCAAGCTAAAGGATGCGGCATGCGCGAATGGATAAATAAGAGTTAGAGAGGCAACGGGTCGCTATTTACGCCACAGAAGACCGCAAGGCAACACGATTAATGCCACATAGGGGACATTGTCATCGCGCCCTCAATGAATGCTAATTGCGGATCGATTATTGGAAATAACAGCACTGGTTTTTGTTCTATTTTAAAGACTGCAAAATGTTTGCCCTTATTTAAACTTCTGCGTTGAAGTATTATTTAGGCCTCGACAAAGACTATTTCTTCTGTATCGTTTGCAAATTTATCATGCTCTTATTATTCTAACGTAAATAAAGTAAATATATCGTAATCAAATCATCTTATAATGTTTTTGTATTAATACATATATTTTTGAAAATACAAAATACCCAAATTACATTCCACGAAACAACCATCATAAATAATTCTGGCAGACTGTGTACCTTGCTAAATCATGGAAATATAAGTATTCACTTTGAATTTCTTATATTTCTATCTACGGCTTGTAGATAATTTTGTAAATCCTTTTATACAATACGTTATAGAAAAGAATGGTTAATAATTTGAATTCGAGGTATTCTGCTACAGAAATATCAACGAAATTAGTAAGTTTGGAAAATCTATTTAAAAGGTGAGGAGAAAAAAAGAGAAAATAGGAGGGGAAGGGGTACCGAGAATTTGAGAAATTGAGGAAGATAGAAAAAGAGAGGAATAAGAAGAGATGAGGAGGGCAAAATAGAAAGAAGGGAAGAGGAGGAGAAGTGATGAGAAAACAAAGGTGTAGGGTACGAACGGAGAAGAGGATTCCAGGTGGTAAGGAGATAAGAAGAAACATAAATAAGAAGACAAGGAGATAAGGAGATATGGAGAAAAATAGACAAAATAAACACGATTTTATATATAGAAACTAACAACCCTTTTTCATTCAATTATTTGTTTTCATGCAAAGATATTTTTGAAATTGTTATATAGTTACTAACTATTAATGTTAGTAGTAGCACCAGTACTAGAAATAACTTCCTGTTGTTACTTCGTAAAGGCATATTTGTCTGTAATAAATATTAAATAATATATTTTATTTTATTCCCAGTACTCAAAAGTAACTTCCAGCGTAATAAGAACTAAATTCCTCGGTCCTTTTGAATTTTAATTAATACCGGAGTCGTCAATTGATGATATTGATGGACTTAGTATGATACCGTTGGAATACTATTGTTTTTTACTTTATTATTAAGTAAATAAATACTTCATTACGTGACGAATTAAGTCACTGCGTTTTTGTATAAAAATATAATTATTATTTGGAATTGTAGCTTTAGAATTCAGCTTTTGGAATATGCTATGATATTTTTCATTATGCTTTATAAATAAATAATATTTCAATAAATGTGTTGTATATAATCTTATATAACTTGTAACCTTATATAGCTTATAAGAGCTAATTCCATATAGCTATTTAATTAAATCGAAAAATATTAGAAAAATTAAAAATAATTTTTTTAATAGCATATCATAATCAGCCACAGAGTTGAATTGCGTTTCAATTACTTACATTATCATTACTTAATTCTCAAAATGGGGTACATCTGTTGAAAACCAAAAAGCACATTTGTATGGTTTCTGCTATATTCCGCAGTTTCCATCATTACTTGTACCACTCTTAGTTTTAACAAATTCTGAACATTTAAATCGTTGACGGTGAACTCACACCATCCCGGTATATCGGTAATAATTGCATTATTTTACGAAATTAAAAAATCACTGAAGACAGCTCAAGCACTAATGATTATCACAATATTCACCTAGAATATCTTCAATATAGTAATATCTTTGTAGTAGAAAAAACGGTTGGAAATTCGGTGTTTCAGTTCTTGTCATCTCAGAGGGGTAACAATTTAGCGCAAGGCTCTTCTATACAATGTACTCTTATATGCAATCCAATTGTATTTATATATACAGGTCGTCAATAATAGGAACAAGTCTCAAAACAGCAAGTTTCATATGTACGAGATGCGCAGTAATTATCCTGGTCTTTACTCATTGGTACTGAGACCTTAGCAGAGTGAATATCGATGAATATACATTGAATGTGAATGCACACAGAGTTCGATCTGGCTGCCCGTAAAGTGTATCCTTTTCCCTCCGAAATGCTGCTTCACTCTTTCTTCTACACATACATAGAGAATCACACACTTTTTCCTATAATTGACTAACTGTATCTAGTTTACTCTAAAGAGGGTATCCGTACTTCATAGTTGGTGGATATACACCTGATTCTAATCAACTCTGGAGCTTTCCCAGAGTTTTTATTAAGTTTCTTAACAAAAAAACAATAAAAAAGCTCAAATCTAGTACCATACTAACCAAAAATAGTCCCTCGCAACATTGGAGCTGTCAAATAAACTGGAGTTATGACGACCTGCATAAGGTTATAAGTTCGCCTAACTTTTAACCTCTCTCTTAATAAATATAAGTATAGTATCTTTACCACTTTAGTATCTAATCGCAATAATGAACACACAATTTCTTCCTCCTGGTTGAACGATATGTTATTAGAATAATAAAAACAAAAGTATCTATTAACATTTAATCGACCGATAATATTAAATTATTTAAAACACATTTAAACCAATCATTGCTTATTGTATAAACTATATCTATGAATGGATTTTAATAGAAAACCAGTTTTCCAGGAATACGGAAACTATATTTTACCCCATAATATTGTGTTGTCATATGTTACATTGTGTTGTTATATATGTGGACTTATATGTTACTGACAGAGATCGTATCGATAAAGATGTATACGCCATAAAGTTCATTCGGCACTTGTCCTGAATAGGCGTACCGTGTACGGCACTGATGAGAACTAACAAGTTCGAAACAGCTGTGTGTCGTTCGGTTCCGATCCGGGACAAATGTCGAATCCTACCTGTGGCGGGTTTTATTTTTTGAAACCTTATCTGATCGTGCAGAACACGAGAAAGGGGTCGAGGATCGCTTCTGGGTATAACTCAATGCCTGGCGGGGCTTTAGCCCGAGGAGTAGTTGTTTCCTAGAGCGATTATGTAATAGCTTTGCTATTCGGGAACTACTTTGATAGCCGCTTGGCGGCTTGGTGGTTCCCTTCTCGATTTCCGACTTATATGTTACTGACAGAGATCGTATCGATAAAGATGTATACGCCATAAAGTTCATTCGGCACTTGTCCTGAATAGGCGTACCGTGTACGGCACTGATGAGAACTAACAAGTTCGAAACAGCTGTGTGTCGTTCGGTTCCGATCCGGGACAAATGTCGAATCCTACCTGTGGCGGGTTTTATTTTTTGAAACCTTATCTGATCGTGCAGAAACACGAGAAAGGGGTCGAGGATCGCTTCTGGGTATAATTCAATGCCTGGCGGGGCTTTAGCCCGAGGAGTAGTTGTTTCCTAGAGCGATTATGTAATAGCTTTGCTATTCGGGAACTACTTTGATAGCCGCTTAGCGGCTTGGTGGTTCCTTTCTCGATTTCCGACTTATATGTTACTGACAGAGATCGTATCGATAAAGATGTATACGCCATAAAGGTCATTCGGCACTTGTCCTGAATAGGCGTACCGTGTACGGCACTGATGAGAACTAACAAGTTCGAAACAGCTGTATGTCGTTCGGTTCCGATCCGGGACAAATGTCGAATCCTACCTGTGGCGGGTTTTATTTTTTGAAACCTTATCTGATCGTGCAGAAACACGAGAAAGGGGTCGAGGATCGCTTCTGGGTATAATTCAATGCCTGGCGGGGCTTTAGCCTGAGGAGTAGTTGTTTCCTAGAGCGATTATGTAATAGCTTTGCTATTCGGGAACTACTTTGATAGCCGCTTGGCGGCTTGGTGGTTCCTTTCTCGATTTCCGACTTATATGTTACTGACAGAGATCGTATCGATAAAGATGTATACGCCATAAAGTTCATTCGGCACTTGTCCTGAATAGGCGTACCGTGTACGGCACTGATGAGAACTAACAAGTTCGAAACAGCTGTGTGTCGTTCGGTTCCGATCCGGGACAAATGTCGAATCCTACCTGTGGCGGGTTTTATTTTTTGAAACCTTATCTGATCGTGCAGAACACGAGAAAGGGGTCGAGGATCGCTTCTGGGTATAACTCAATGCCTGGCGGGGCTTTAGCCCGAGGAGTAGTTGTTTCCTAGAGCGATTATGTAATAGCTTTGCTATTCGGGAACTACTTTGATAGCCGCTTGGCGGCTTGGTGGTTCCTTTCTCGATTTCCGACTTATATGTTACTGACAGAGATCGTATCGATAAAGATGTATACGCCATAAAGCTCATTCGGCATTTGTCCTGAATCGGCGTACCGTGTACGGCACTGATGAGAACTAACAAGTTCGAAACAGCTGTATGTCGTTAGGTTCCGATCCGGGACAAATGTCGAGTCCTACCTGTGGCGGGTTTTATTTTTTGAAATAAATGTCAACTTTATCAACCAAAATTTTCTCACTATTACCTTATACCTAATGACTCCTACTGTATTTACAAAGCATAAGCCAGCCAACGTATAATTATAACTAAGCTACAGAAACACAGATTTTATCTATAATAATCGAGTTAATTGTCTTATGAAAGAGAATCCATATGTAAAAATAGAAACATTGGCTATAGTACTAACCTAAATCACTTTATTATTATTTACTTATACTCGTAATACATATTTCACGTACTTTTTATACTTTTACACGCTCAGAAGAGACTTATGGAGACAGCAGAGGCGTTGCTAATGGCATCTTTGATGTCCTTCATCGAGAGACTTGGTTTACTATTTAACCGGTAGATGGCCATGGTGTTATTTTATGTGTATGTTTAATTTCTCAGTAGTACACTTGCCCTTTTCCCTTAAAACCCTATATGTAGTTATAATACGCTATCGAGAATAAATTATATGAGAAAGTTGTCTTATAAATTTGATATAGTTCGTAAAGATACTACTCCTAACATTTAAGAACTTAAACTTTAGGTAGTACGATTTTTTAATACTCTTAGTAATTACGTTATGCTTTAAGTTAGTTTATCAGATATCATAGTTTGAAATAATATGTTACGTTATCAAATTTCTGCTCGAAAGGGGTGTTCAGGCAGAACGCGGGTATATGTTCTCATAAAGTCATCCGTATAACAACATACACATAAAGAGATATCGCCGTCAATACATTTCCTGCACATTTATTGCCATTCCGCGAAGTATATCAGTAGGTCTGTTTGCCGGAAGTCGATATTGAATATTTGCTTGTATCATGTTTCGGAATTGGCCGATCGTTGGGAGCTTTGTTTTATATGTAGGGGAGGAAACCATTTTAGATTGGTTCTTTCGAAAGTATATAGTTTAGCAATATTTCGCCGCGCAAAGTCGATTTCAAAGTTGCAAAACCAATTACGTTTGTGATAGATACAGTTTGACAGTTCGCTGAATATACGATCGGGGAATTGTCGACTTTACTCGGGTCAGAGGTATTTCCAGTAAATATTTCGTATGATGAAGTTTAAAGAAATCTGGTGGCGATCTTGCACATTTATAACAATCGATTTGCAATGATGATTTCGACAATCAAAAATGGATATAAAAAATAATTTCTGAAACTATTGTTAAATCAATTAAGAAACAAATCTTGTTGAGCACTAAAACTCAACTGGATGCTTTGTAATAATATTAAAGAGAAACTGACTTAAGAAAAATGTAATTTAACTAAAAAGCAAGAAATAAATGTTTTCTACAATAATTTAATACTTATTTGTTGTTCCATTTAATGTAATTAAGAAATTATTGTTTATTATGTAATTATTATTTATTGTTTTATATAATTTTGAAGTCGGTGCCAAGTAAAACATGAAAAAAATATATACCTTGCTACTATAACGAATTTACATTTAAAATTGCCGAGGGCCGGCATTCGCATTACTAATATTGTATGGCAACGACAAAACTATATAAAACAATAATAATTAAATAGTAAACAATAAGTTATTAATTACATTAAACGGAAAAACCAAATAAGAATTAAATTGTTGTATAAAGCATTTATTTCTTGCTTTTAAGTTAAGTTACTTTTTTTTAAGTCGGTTATTTTAAAATTTTTTGTTTTACAATTTTAAATGATATAGGTAGACCTACTAAGGATGCTTTGCAAATGAGAAAACGCCGGCTACTTAAATAGGGAGTTCCGTTGTGTACCTTCGAAGTATGTACAAGGTCCAATACCAATAAATTAAGATGGGACCACCTAGCTATACTGAAGCTATACTGAACACAATTCAAAAAGAATAATTAAAATCGTTTTATAAACATAAAACTTATACCCGACATACATAAGAAAAATATATATACAGACGAATTGAGAACCTCCGCCTTTTTTTAAGTCGGCTAAAAATATACAAAAAATATCATATAGCATTAAATTGAAGAGCAAACTTCAATGCAATTGGATTAGACCTTTTATTATTTTTTCAGTATCTTTCGAAATTTCAATTAATAAATTATTTATTTGAATAATAAATTATTTCAAATAATTAATTAATTATGTAACTTGATATTGTTAACGATAATAACAAATGAACCATCTATTTTATGAACTATTGTAGGGTGAAAAAAAATAAATACGAAAAGTTTTTCTTACATAGTTACATTACGAGGGTTTAAGCCCCATGACAGTCTACTCTTCTTACTAAAATACATCATTTAGAGAGAAGTATTAACTGCAACCAAATAATTAAACATAAAATAACTTTCGGTCTTGGCCTCATCTACAGTTATTTTTTCCTCGTTATAATAATATATTAATTTTATAGTAAAGTTATATGTTTCTAAATTTATGGAAAAATTCGAAAGTGTAACATTATTTTTTTTTACTGATCAACCAGATATTATTATATTTATTGTCTTGTACTCAAAATATTTAGAATCATTGCGCACTTACCTAAACCTTACAATTTTTTATATAGCCAGCTGCATAATACACGGTATGTATTGAATAATTTCATATAAATGATCTAATCTGCTATTATATTATTATTATAATTTCATACAAATGATGCTAAACAAGAGGATGCAAAGAAAATATAGCACCGCTGTTCAAGCAACGATTCACTAAGTAGTATGGCTAATTTTGATTACTTTTCATCTTTACTTTTATGGCTTTTGTGTATTAAAATCAAGAATTTAATATTATAATGATCGTTAGTTCATAAATTAAAGTAGTTTCGAAAGAATGTTACTATGGGTAGTGCTATTCTATTTTCAGAAATATTTACAGGAAAAGAACAACCTCAACCAAAAACAAGAATACCCAACGTTTTGGTAATTTTTTACTCAATGTATATACCGCTCTCTATATTTGTGGTTTGTATTGAAATTCAATCAATATATGACATATTTAGCCTACTTAGTTTAAGTGATTGATCCTAAACTAAAATTATAGCTTATTATTAAGTACAAATCTTAATATTATTTTATTATTAGGTACAAATCAAAGCTTGGCCTATAATTGTATACTTAAAAATGGAACTCAAGTCAGCCTAGTATGTTATCATTCTATTGGACTTAAAATACAGTAATTTTTCTACATTCAATATTTAGTGTTCGTGTATACCAAATTACGGAATGTAACTAAATACATATCATTAGTGGTGAAACATACTAATTTTCCGAAATCATATTTACTTATGTTGAGAATATCAAGAGTAGATTTTCACTAATATGTATTATTATCGATAACCATTATAATTAAACTACCATTAACATGGCTATAAGGGTTGAGCTAATATTTACAGTGAACAAATGAACGTGAAATAAGCGCCGAAGTCACCCGCTAATTCGCATAAATCTCTAATAAAAGTCAAGTGATCACTCGTATTTTTATTGCTATATTCTTGTGTTATTTATATTAAAAGCGTTTTGATATTTTTTTGTGTCCACAGCAGCATCGATTTCAATGGTCATTAGTCGCGCCATCCACTAAACATTTTCCTCCAAGTCAATTCTTTTCTTCCATAAACAATAGTAAAGTTCACAGCAATATAACTATTAACACTGACTTAGTTCATAAAATACCATAAAATACCAAAACACTATAGAGTACACTCAACCCGCGTTTCGCTAACAAAGTTGGCATCATCTGGAGATAATTAAAACTGCGTTTTAATCATCTTTTAAAATTGAGTTTCAACCATTTCTAGATGATGCCAACATTGTCGGCGAAATGCGCGTCTAGTGTAGTATATAGTGTTTTAGTATTTTGTGGAAAACTAAGTCAGTGTTATCTTCACACCAAGGGTTCCGACCTATTCCAGTAATATAACTATTAACAATAAATAACAACACTAACATCCACACCTTCCCATATTATAAATTATGTAATGCTATATCGTTTGGAAATTCTAAGTTGTCTGATTATTTACCCAGACATAGCTCAAACTGATTTATGTCTTGGTGAATCTATATACAATAATATTTAGTACTCTACGATAGTTCTCATATCTCGGACAATATGTAGTATGTCCTAACCTTGGCCTTGCAATAACATATTCTTCCTTTCTTTCACATACCATGCTTGGTTTCCATCTGCTAACTCTAAACTTGGTTTATTTTAATTTGGTGTCCATATTTACCCACTCTCTTTACCATGCATCGGTAACTTTTTGTTTTCGATATGTTTTCACATCATTTTTACATTCTTTCAGAGGAATACTATCACATGCATTGCCTATCGCTGTCCGTTTTACCTCTTTGGCATTTCCATAAATACCAAAGTCGTTAGGTATTTGTCTTCCTCAGTGTCTTTAACTTATGATAAAGTGAAAATATGAATCTGCAAACAGAAGAGCCAGGAGGTATTTTTGAAAATTATCAGAAGCACACGGCGAAGACCTCTTCGGTATTTCTACTCTCCTGATATCAAATAAAATTATTAAGTCGGGAAGAATTATATGAGATATGAAATTATCACACCGATTACTAAAAATGAGCCACTTCACTATTTTCAAAGAAATATTTAGAGTATTTCTAGTGCTCCGATTTTTATGGCACCAACACCAATTAATCCAGAAGAGGGTCTAGTTTTAGGGGAGAAAATAAATTATCTTAAATGAAAAACGGTGACGCCCCCTTTTTACATCATGATAATTTAGAAAATGATTTTTTTAAATTATTACACTTATATTTTGCTAAAGGTGTATTTCGATTCTTATGTTTGTATGAAACCACAGTTTTCTAAATTTTACTTCAAAGTTCTGCCACACTTGCTATGTGAACTACATTAGGCACAAAATTTAAGGGATATAAAAACCTTTAACTTTTAGGTGATCTTCAAAGGGCTGTAACTTCGAGAGAAATAGTCACAGAGCAATTTAAAAAAAATTATATTGAAGATCCAAGATTTTAGTTTTCGAATATTAAGTTCAAAATTGTTTGGCATCAGCAATTTTTGAGTAATCATAAGAAAACCATTGAAAAAAAAATTCCAAATATTTGCTTTGCTTTTCAAATGGTTATTCCAAGAAATAATTTGTTTCAGTGATTTTATCATAAATTTTCTTTAGATAATTGTATCTTCTTTAATTTGACTTGACTAGAAGCCATATACGATGATTTTTTGCTGAGTTATCGTTCAAATCAAAAAGTCAATTTCAACTTTTTTTTTGAAAAATACTTTTATATATTTTCTTTTACAATAATTAACATTTTTTGAAAGAAAATATCGATTATTGCTAGAAAAATCATTTTCAACCTCAATAGATAAAAAAAACATGAAAAATTCATTCTCAAATTAATTTTTAACAAAAACGATAAATTCATCATTTCGAACACAATAAAAAAAATTTCAATGTTTCTTTGAGATACTTTGAGGTTGAGAAGAAACGTCCTTAGTCTACTCATTATTTGCAAAGTTATGCCAAGTTAAGCGAATATCCCTAAATACGCAATTTCTTATCTTTTCTTAATCAACATTCTCGCATCGATTTTTTTCTTGTTTATCAAAAACTAATAACTACGACTTGTAAAGACTACTTTACAGTTTTTAAACGACGGTCATATTTTTTCGTGCAAATAATTACCAAGTCAAAACTGACCTTGCTTTGAACGACGATAACTCAGCGAATAAGGCTTTCAGGCCACTTAGATTAAAGAAGATAAAATTATTTAAAAATAAAAAGAAAGAAAAATTGTAATGAAATCACTGAAAAAAATTATTAAGGTCCGTGGGTGGATCATTTGAAAAGCGAGTAAAAATTTGGAAATTCTCTTTCTGATGATTTCCTTATAATTACTCAAAAACTACCCATACTAAAACAATTTTTATCACAATGTCTGAAAGCTAGGAACTTGGAACTTAAATTTGATTTTATTGAAATTGGCCTGCGCCTATTTTTCTCCAAGTTACAGCCCTTTGAGGATTACCTAAAAATTTAGGATTCCTTTACATCCTTTAATTTGTGTGCCTAGTGTATAGTCATTTATTTTGTGTATACATTAATTGGTCGAAATGTGCATTCAACTCAAACCCCCACCTTGTATATTATTTAGTAGCGACCCGGCCGGTACATTTAGCATGACAATAATTCCTCCCGACATGCCGCTCCACCTCAAAGTTCCTCTCCAGCCAGGGCGATTCAGTCTCCAAGTGCGATAGTGGCACGTCACATATGTTAAGCAGATAAAACGCCGCACCACCTAAATAATTCAGCAGCAGACAATATTGTGGGGCGACCCAAAGACAAGAAATGCAAAAATGGAAATTCCACTTCGACTTCGAGTTCATAAAGGCAGGAATACATCAGGCAGCCCATGATCCCTCCTCATTGCCTGGGGAGCCCTCAGACCATATCGTCTTTCTCCCGTCGTGCCGTTCTTTTTTATTTTCAATCCAATGATGTTTATTGTTTGTTCAAGTATCAAAGGAAAACATTCCCCGTTCAGTTATTTAGAAATGAATTTTACGCTCGCGAGAGGATAAAATTATTCTTCAAACAGTCTAAATGTAGTTTCAGTAGCGATATTTAAAATCTCGTGGTAGTATGTCGGGAAAATATGCATTAAGTTGGATGTGATGCAATTTTCAATAATCACATACTAAAAATAGTGCATAAATATATATCATAGCTTCACATTTGTAATATTTTCAAGTTCAACCCTTTGAATAATTAATAATAAAAATGTTATTTGTATTGCACCATATTATCATAAGGGTAATATAATTTGGAGTATACAATTACTTGTATAGTCTTTCTTTATTATAACAATACATGTGAGATGAACTGAACATTTTAGGAAAACTGTCACGAGATGGAATTTTGTTTATACTCCAATCCATCTGTAAATTCCTTAAGCATTAAGGATAAAACAAATTAAGCCAAAACAGCTACTCCCCCGGTTATATGCCGTCAACGGACACTAGTCCTTATGACTAGTTCCTAGTAATTATATAAGACTAAAGTTTTACTCCGATTTGGATTATTTCCGAAACTACCGAGAGATGGCGCATTGTTTACGTTCTATAGTTTTACTACTGTAGAACGTAGCGGTGTCTATGAGATGTGAAGCCTCGTTGCCTCGTTTTGTCAAAGGCATACTCGCTTATACTGCACTGACGAGACCCAAGATAAAGTCGAAACCGGTCTGTAGTTAGCGGTATGCTGAGATAGAGGACGCTTTGCATCTTCCTTGGGATTTTTGAGCAATCCAAATCATTGTATTTTAGTTCTATGTTAGAACAAAATACGGCAAATTTCACTATATAATTCAGTGTCCGTCGACGGCACATAGCCGTGGGAGTAGCTGGTTTGGCTTAATTTATTTTATCCTTAATGTTTAAGGAATTTACAGATGGATTGGAGTATAAACAAAACTCCATCTCGTGATAATTTATAAAACTACCATCTGGAAACTTTGTGTTATAAATGATTTTAGGAAAACATAACCTTCGATACAATAAACTTTCACTATTATAAACATAAATATAACCCTTCACTATCATAAACATAAACCTTCAGTATTCAATCTAAGCCCCCTTCTAAACCCGACTGTTGACGAAAACGTTATTGTAAGTAATTATGAAGACAATGTCTGCGGAATTTATCCAGTGAATTTAATATTTATTTTATTTAAATTAATTTCACTTTTATTTGAACGAGTGGTACAGGTATAGATAGGTTTTTCCGCTTACAACAGTATAAACACAGCCGTACTTCAGATCACAGATGACAGTGCAGATGATATTAAGAAAAATAAAACATTTATTCAGTCGTTTTAGACTACAGCCTTCTACACTAGAACACAAATTAAGAGACGTAAAAAAATGCAAAATTTTTAGGTGATTTTAGACTGTAACTTGGAGAAAAATAGTGGCAGAGAAATTTTGAAAAAAGAAAATTGAAAATCCAAGTTTCTTGATTTCAGATCTTGGGTGAAAAATTTTTTACCATCAGCAGTTTTTGAGTAATCATAAGAAAACCATAGGAAAATAAATTTCGTATTTTTACTTGCCTTTGAAAAGGTCCACGGACTTCAATAAAATATTTTCAGTCATTTCATCATAAAACTGTTTTAAATAATTTTATCCTCTGTAACTTAAGTGGTCTAAAATCCTTGTACGATGATTTTTTCAAAAAAGAAGCCGATTAGATGTAAAAATAAAATATACTACATACAACAAATAAATACCAAGAAACTAACGTATCTTAAAATTAAATTTGTCTGTAAGAGTAACCAAATTTTTGACTATAGATAGAACTAGATAGAGCTGTTTACTAGATAAAGCTGTTTACTAGATAGAGCTGTAGTCTTCTAGTAAACTTAACTTGGCCTAAATTTAAGCAATTTAGTTGAGTAATATAATTCGTTATGAATATAATGTGGCTGGCAATTTCGCGAACTATTAAAAAAAATTGTTCAAATACTGAGACATTTTCCTTTTCAGTAGTGGTAGCCCAGGATGTACAAGCTGTGGAAGGGAAAAGTGTCAGTTTACCATGCGACGTAGTGCCTCCCGGACACGACAAAGTCTACATGGTGTTTTGGTTTCAGTTCGGTTCTGGGTATCCCTTATACAGGTAAGTGTTTTAATTATGTTATTACATTGTCTTTTCCTAAACGTAGAACTGGGTACAAATTGTTACTTCAGAATACCCAATATACTGTTCGATGCTTATCTGAACTGTTTATAATAACTGTTTATAATTATTGATTAGTGCGTGTTGAATACAAAATATTGACAGGCGAGTTTGATATCACATCCCTCTCGATCTATATCTGACATATCCAACGGCAACATATCCAAACTACTTTAGTAGATATCCAGTGGTTAGGATTTAGTAAACCAACATGGTCCAAAGGAATGGCCAACTCATTGACCAGATTCGATATACATTATTTTTTTCGATGAGAATTATTGGGACCAAAATATGTATTGACCAACGTACATGGGCCATCTCATACAGATCAGATGAAAATAATACCATCAATTCATATGATCTATTTTTTATTTTTCCTTTAGATATGGAATTTTGACAATCTGACGGCATATTATTTTTGAAGTAAGCAAGTAATTTACCAAGCAGCAATTAACAATGTTATTCGATAAGTTCATTTCCTCAAATTGTATTTTGATAATGCAAGTAATAAATGACGTTGTTGCATTTCAGTGTTCTTTTCTCGAAAACGGTTTACGTAATCCAAATCAAAGAATATACTATTTTTAGAAGGTATGATCCACTTAAGGTTGTATTCAAACTTATAATGTTAATCTTTTGAAAATTACTTTTGTATCATACCAGCATAACTACCTTAATTGGTTTTGCATTCCATTCAAAGGTTATCTAAACGCAATATAAGACAAAATTGATATTTAAAAAAATTAATATTATCAGGAAAAAAAGGTATTGTTCGGTGTAATAATTGTTACATTAATCATTAGTTTAAGAAGCTTTTGAATTTGCGCTTAGTTTAATAAAACCAGAAAGCGCTAACTAATATAGAGTTATAACATATTATACAGAATATTCCTCCTTTTACGAGAATAAAGAAATTAAGTGGGTTTAGGTCATTCTCAGACTGTGAGACACTGATAGTTTAAGCATTGGTTTAATAGCTGTTTTCCACAACGATTTCTGGTACAAGAAAGTGGTGAAGCTGTTGTATTTACTGATACAACATATCTATGTTATATTGTGCCAAACCCTTCAGTTGTTGTAAAATAAAAAACGATTGTTCTGCTGTTCTGAAAGATTGTTGATGCTGGTCCTTAAAGAAGAAAATAGACAAACAAAATAAAAAGAAACAAGTAATTTTTTGTTAACCTTAAGGATAATTACTCAGTGGTATTGTGTAGTTTGGTGGAATCATCCAAACTACACCTCCCCCGAAAATTGTCCACGTTTTCCCACATCTTAAATAATGAATATTTATTAATTTCATTGCAAATAAATTTATAATCTAAATAATAGCAATGAGATTAGAGAAAATGTCTAAATTAGTAATTTTTTTATTATCGCAAAATAATTACATTTACCAGATTTCCCTGATTCAATTCACATTAATTTGCAACTTCTTACTCCCCAAATCTCCATAATTCGTGAACCTCGTAAGGCCTCTAACAACTACATTGAATTTAATTCCCATAAAAGGAGGCATAAATCATCGTTCATTAATTTTTCTTCCCTAAAATTTGCCGCAATAATAAAATTTGATTACGATATTGTACGGGAACGTAACGGAAAATTCAAATAAGGCGATTTAATGACGGAATTTATGACGATGTTCGTACAAACTTCATTTTTACAGCACTGTTACCAAATGCAATGTGTGTCAAACAGAATTTTAATTGGTCGTAACTTTTTATGAAACGTATTTGTCTTAATAAAAGATAATGACAAACATGAGTGTATGAAACGTGGAGTAAAATGTCAGAATTAATATCTCGGCAGTATGGTTACCGACTCGTGTATAATGAGGCGTGCATACTTTTGTCGCTATGTATTAAACTGATTTATTTGTGCATGCCACATATATTTAGCAAATGACAAATAGCATTATTTGGTCTATTTAACATGCTAATAGTATGTATTCAGACGGTTTCTGTCATTACGATTTAATATATTGTTACTTATATGTATACAAAAATGGTGTATATTAAGTTATTTACGCTACATTCTTCAACAAAAGGAAGTAAACAAATAGCATTTTATATTACTAGCACATTTATGGATGTACTTGAAAGCGAAAAACTTAATAAATGCCTCTAATTTACATAATTGTTCAAAAAACTTCTATTCACTTCAGTTTATGTAGCGCTACTTTGTATATCTTGTTACTACAAGGATTGAAGAACACAAAGAAACAAATACTACATCTTAACTCGACTTGGAAATTTATTGTATTACCAACAAGATTACTAGTTTAACAGAGGAGAAGCTTAGGCATATAGACGAGGACAAACATACACATCTCTGGAAAACTCCACCCGCTGGGACTTGAACCCAGTCATAACCTTGACATCACGAATACTACCATCCCGTACCACAGATGAATGAAATTATCGCAGCCACCTACGTATGCAAACATTATAGGCTACCCATTTATGTTATGGACTCGGAGCAAAGTGCTGCACTTTTATTAGCACTGAGCCGGAAAATGCTGATCGCATTCCATATAATAAGTGATGTAAGGTTGACGTATAAATAGAGGAACACAAATCGAAATTCAAAAGAATTCAAATTGAAATCTACATGTAAGAGTCCTTTTCCAATAGAAACATGTATATTAGCTTTCTTTTATTATGAATGCAACATAAAAGTGTACCTTTAAATAAAAGAGGATTAATTTTTTATTAACATCATCATCATGAGTTTATCAGTCGTAAGACTGGTTGGACGCTAACCTTCAGCTTCTCCTATCTTGTGCTAACCTACGCATTTCGCTAATTGTGCTACAACCTACATCCCTTACTATTTACGAGCAGATGTCTAATCTAGGCCTACCTCTGCCTTTCTTCACTCCTATTTCTGCCTCCAAAATATCGCGGATTCCCCCATGTCTCAGCAAATGGCCTACCATTTTATCTCTTTTCTTCTTTATGTTTTACCACATACTTCTTTTATCGCCGACTTTCTCTAATACTTCTTCGTTTCTAACCCTATCAGTCTACGGTATATTCATCATTCTTCGGTAACACCACATCTCAAAAGCCTCTAATTTCTTCCTACTTGTTTCCCCTACCGTCCAGGTTTCGCAACCGTATAGTTTCATGCTCCATACACACGTTTTCAAACATCTTTTCCTTGTTTCTAAGTTTATTATCCCCGAGCATAAAAGTGCTTTCTTTTTGTTAAAAGCTACTCGACCCTGCGCTATTCCACATTGTACGTAATTTTATTTATCTTTTTCATTTTTGACGATAAACTCCATATTTTCAAGATTTGCTGATATGACTGTACAATTCGTATTATAATTCTTTAAGTACCTAGCACTAACAACTTTCGACCCCCGACCGAAACTTAAATCCATAATTATTTGTTTATAATACGATTCAGAGCTAATAATAATAAAATATGCTAGCTGTGTTACGTTGAAAGCTCTTATACGCTCATGTAGAATATCTTTCAATAAGAGAAACATAACTTCTGTGTAATTATTTGTATCCATTCCCCTAAGTGGAAGGTTTTGACGATAGAACATTCCCCACTTCTGTATTCAGGTTAACATATTTTCAACGTATTTCTTTAATTTCTAATGTCATAATTGTCACAAAAATATTGTTTTGCATTTTCAAGTTCTAAACTAGTTTTAGAATATATTTTTATAAATATAAAATATTTTTAAACATGATATAATACTCTTGAGATTTTTCTTTTGGCACCGAATTTTTTCCCATTAAAAGCCGTCGCCAACATGCTTTTAACAAAACATGAAATGGTACACAATAACAGAGTATAGTCTGGCCAATATTTATGTAATATATTTCTTTCCGCCAAATCATCATCGGTGAGAATGACTGCAGGTTTCATTTTAATTTTAAATATTTCAAAAAGAGCTTAAACGCCCTATTCAAATATATCAGATCAATTGGAACAACCAGTCTATAACTCTAGATCATTGCAAACTGTAAGGAACTTTCATGACTTTTGGTATGTAACAGACGTATTATAGTAACATTAGTTCAAACACGTCTCCTACATACGCGTTGGATTTCGGCAAGATCCAATCGTTGGAAAAATGCTTTCGCATCCGCTACATACAAATATGCGTCCGGGTCCTAGCAACAACACCTCTACATAAGGACAAAGTGCTCACAAAATTTTAGCTCGTGACGTCATGAATGTAGGCCTTTCCGATATGGAGCGAAGATTTAGGAAGCCAGCTTACCGGTGGCGAAACACGATCGAAAGGCAACAGATGTTTGCAACGTTGCCAGACTACTACGATACTAGCGAATATTAGGATTCCAGTATATAAAGGATGTATCTCTTTCTCTTAAATTACCATTTTCTTCTTCAATATCGTAAAACACATATTTCCATAAGATGTTCTTTCCTCTTTTTTTAATGTGGTATTTCGTAATTTATTTATTTAATTATCAAATACTACTACCTTGTTCGACTTCCCTAACAAAAATTCTTTTCTTACGGAGCCGGCAACAGCGCTCATCTGGTACGTTAACCTCTAAACTTCTAAACCTAAAAGTTGCTATAGTCAGCGTTATTTCTTACATTTTTCTGAAATCAGAACTATTTATGTGCTTTTAAGTGCGTGAAACTTGTACCTAATATTTCGTTGTATATTTAGGTATACAATTTATATTGTTAGGCGTATTTTTAAATACGTAAAACCATATATTTCGGACTTATAACCTGTTGCTTTCTTGGCGGTCCGTCGGTTTGTTTACAGCACAGTTTATATAAGTTTTTGTTCGTGTTTAATTGTATGTTTTTCTCTTGGTTTCGGCTAGTTTTGTGGTAACTGATACTTAGTGAAATTATGCCTCAAAAGTGTTGTGTTTCTCGCTGTAACGGAAACTATAAAAATGGGCCTAAAGTTCATGTTTTCGGTTTTGCAAAGGACGTAAGTTTACGACAAAAATGGCTAAAAGCGATACCCCGAGATAACATTCAGCCCACAAACAACACGAGAGTATGTGAAGCTCATTTTCCTGAAGGTAGTATAATAAAAAGTACAACAGTTCAAGACTCAAACACTGGTAAGATTTTTACAATAGATTTACTAAAACCACGGCTAAAAGAATACTGTATACCATCTATTTTTTTTTTAAATTGCCCCATTTATTTATCAAAAGATGTCAAAATACGGCCAAGTAAAGATGAAAAGTTCAAAAATATTGATGAGTTAAATTTGTCAAAAGCCCTTGAAATAATCAAAAATTGCTCTCAACAAGACTTTTCTCAAATTAAAACGTTATTGTCTCAACTTTAAATAAATGATGATCACCTTCACGATATCAACGATGTATTGCCCTTAATTACATATTTAGGTGGTTATTGTTGCTATATTACGTTGGAAAAATTACAATGTGCCAGCTGTAAACAAAAATTAGTATATGACGAGCAATTTATTGTTGAGGACAATTTTGATCTCATTAATAAATTAAATCGTGGAGGACTTTTATATCCCCAAGGACAAGTTATAAATGTTGTATCTGTGACTTATATAATCTTCAATAAATTAATAAATGAATTTGAGGACACATTTCTAGAAATCTATAATAAAAGATCGTTCATGGTTCATTTAATTTTGGAATATTGTATTGAACAGAAACATGTCTCACATTTCGATGGATGCGCTAATCATAATGGAAAAGACATTTTAAAAATTATTCTCAAAAGTATTTCCAATACCCTGTTAAAAAATTATTGCGCTAAAAATAGCGACCATTTAAAAAAAGGAAATAAAAAAAGAAAACTCGATACATTAACGAAGTAGGCCATATACCTACCTATACATGCATAAATATTTTTTATAACTAAACGTATATAATTTGGGACCTATTTCTTTAAAAGTTTAATTAATGTATTTTCATGGCTTGTGTTCTATAATATATTTTTATACCTAAACTCTCACCTCAACACTAAGTTATGCACGATGTTGGGTAGGTAAATGAAATTTGAAATTGCATAACATGAACATGCATACCTATATTATACCTACTAAGTAATAATAATTAAGAGAAGGTGTGGAATAGTTCAGTATATGTATTTATGTGTAGTAATCTCTTTTCAGTAGTGTGAAAAATATTTATTATACATAAATACATATCCTGAATTTTGGCGCAGGTGTAGGAGAGTTGGGAGCCTGCACTTAATACTACACCTAGTATTAAACCAAAACTCAAACATAATTTTTGGGATTTGTCAAGAAGCCTGTCACATAACTAGCGTTCTTTAAAATAAGTTAACTATTGATAGTTTTCATAAATATTAGTGTATGTATCCCCTTATATGATTAAAATTGCACGGCCTACATTGATGACGTCACACGACAAGCACTAAGGCCTTGTTATTCAGTGGGTGTTGGTCCTAGTCTGGCAGACTAGACCCAGTATGGCGCAGTGGCGAAGCGTCCATTAAGGCTATAACACGCTGCCTACCCTATATATTTTAGATGATAGACCCTGTTTCTATATTGCCACTTGCCTTTGCCAGAATGATAAACATTTTCTCTTCATATTAGGTATCATACCTATTTCCATTTAAACTGAAGCGCCAGTATGCCGGCAACCGGCAGTGCGCAAGCCTTTGTCAGGCCCGCGCTGGGAGTCTGGGCTGACTCTCTACCGCCTTGGATTTAACGGACTTTATAGAGATTCGCAGTGCACGGGGGGCCGGAGTACTCAGGAGTAGTCATAGTGATTAGTGTTATTTTTAAGGATGATGGTGGCCCTAGACACTGCCGATTTAGTACACTCTTTAATTAATAAGAGTGGTTATTTTAATAACTTATCTTAAGAAGATAAACTGAAAAATTAAAGCGGCAAAACCTACCAATTTATTTCAAGAACTATAGATGTTTTTGCAGAAAAGAAAATGCGGCGAATGGAATTAATATGCAAAGAATTATAGGTAAGTTGTTTTCTCGATTCAACTATTCAATATATATAATATATTGCATTAAAAATGAACAGCCCCCTCCCTCGTATAATTCGGGACAGCCTATCCTCAGCTTAAATCGACGCTTCGCCACTGGTATGGCGGTATCATTACATGCTTCTGTTCGAGTCCAAACATAGGACATTTGTGGGAGGCTCCACGACCGTGAGTGTATTGGTTTGTCATTGTTTTTATGTGTCGACAGACTTCCCCTATAACTTTAGGGCTATAGGAGAGGAATATCGACTTCTATGTCTCCACTTCTGTATCTCTCCAAACTTTTTCCTATTTAATCAATTAACAATATATTGTTAACGCAACTGGGATTTGAACCGTATTTTTATATAATCCCTCATGTATCTGCGCCATTAGATTAATTATCAGTCTGAATGATTGTTGAATATTATTTATTCTATAGCAACCAACAACAATACTGAATTATTGATCCGGAATTAAATTTTCACACAGTTTCATCATTATCCGGCACAATACTCGTTGTGATAATTCAACCGTATCGGTGGTTCAGTAATAACCACGTATACAGAATTATTGACCTTATATTAAACTCCCATTGAAATTCAGCATTGGGTCCCAATTGCATGTAGCGATGTAGCTAGAACAATGCAGTTTCGCATAATGATACATGCATATTGTAAAAACGAACATAAATAAAAATAATTTTCAGGAATATATTGTACATTATGGATGAGAAAGACAATTTAGAATTCGAAAGTTGGATCAAGCAATCACATAATGTTATCAGAATATTACGAAGGTATTGATTCCTTGAGTATTCTATTTTTAGTGCCAGTTCTAACATACTCGAAATCTCAGAGCACTATCTGTTACAATTCCACAAACATTTAAAATTCTTTATAATTATGCAATACTGAAATTTGGCAAAATTAAAATGTAAAAAAGAACAATATTGCATTTAAAGTTACTGTAATAACTTTAATATTAATAAAATAAATTATTTCAAGATATGTAAATAATTTAGAATACAAATTTTTATCATTGCATTTTTATGATATGTTTGTTTGGATTTCTGTCAAATTTTGTTGAATTTCGCGGAAGAGGTTTGTCTAACTTTTTGAAAAAAATATGACAGCTTCAGCAGCAAATAATGAGCTGCAACACAAACGTATTAAAAACTCATTAATTTAAAGGGAAACTCTCATCAATCTCGACCAAAGAATCGATTTTTTTTGCCCTTTTTGATACCTTGTTATATGTAGAATATGTTCCTAAAACGATTTGGCCGGAAACATTTTTATAAAACAGATATGGTCCTGGAATTGCTAAATAGCCGCAAGGTATATTACTTAATTTTTATATACCTAAAATCGTTAACCTTACTTTAACGTTAACTTTATATACCTAAAATCGTTAAAATCCTTTAAACGCGTTTACTCGAAACCATGTTTTTTAAACTGGTGGAAACTGTAACTCAAAAACTAATTGTCGGATTGTCTTTTTTTTTATTTTAACGTAAATTAAATTTATTGGAGCTTGTACCTAAGAAAACATTGATTTCGCTGTTATTTTTTATAACACTTAAAAGAGTCAAAAAAAAGTTAAAACCGTTACCGAAAATTCGCAGGTCCGTCATTTTGTTAATTTTCGATTTTTTTTATTGGTATAAGCTCCAAATATCATATTATCAGTCATTATTATTATCATTCAATCAATCAATTATCATTTTATAATTTTTTTTTAAATTTTGATTTCAGATGATTTTTACAAGTGCTGGAATTCCCACCGATTGGACACCTTTTTTGAGACGGTCACATTACCGAGCATATAACTAATTACAGTGTCATTTTTTTTAATAAAAAAATTGTTTTGTACACTTGAATACTTTATAAATATGTATAAAAAATGTTGAGTACTTTATTTACTTCTATGAAAAAAAAGTGACGAAAATCATATAATTTTTGAGTCGCTTGATGAGAACCTCCCATAAGCACTAAATGCGTAAAAAATTATCCACGAACGAAAAATAGCTTTATATGGAGAAGAAGGTCGTCCATATTTTGAATGATTTAAAATATGGGGATTTTGTATGAGCAAGTTAAATTATTAAGTTTGCTGTTATTGTAAATAAAATAACGATATCAGAAATAACAATTTTGGTGTCATTTTCTTTTGCTATAATTGGTGATTACACATAGATTTATTGTTATAATCCACCATTACAATTGGAAAAAGTTACTGTTGAATAATCGTCGAATACAGTGGTTTAATAATGAGGGTTGTGTTACTGTACAGGGTGTAAGAAATATAACTGCCATATTTTAACAATTGAGCAGCTTGGACATAAATAAACTCAAAAGAATTATTATAAAGTGTGTCTTCTCGACCCAACAGTTCTTCAGATATTATTATTAGAATTATCAACGTAGACCCTAAATATTTGGCACAACTTGATAAAATTGGAATAAATGCGGTCGCATGCGCTCATAAAGTGAGTAATTGACTTCAACCTACTACATAAGTACAGCTCCTGTATTCTAAGATGGCCCGGGAAGGTCGAATGCGCAATAAAAATAACCTACTTATAATACACATTGTGCAAATACAAACAATATTAATCTACCAAAATATCGTGGGCTATGTTCTCCACAAAGATATCATGTATGTTAAGCGTAACCATTATTTTCAATGCAGGCAATCTTCTAATTCAGTTTTCCCGTACGTATTGGAAAATTCCGATATTTTGTTTTATTTGTTACGCTATATCAAGGAAGGTGTAATCAAAGGTGCTTTTCATCTTTACTTTCCTAGCTATACACAATATTTTTCGTGCAGCCCAAAAATAAAAATCTATTTAATCTAAGCCGAGCCTACCAAGCATGGAGTCTATATTTTTCAATACTGGTTGTGAAAGTTATTTTTTAAATAGTGGAATGCGTGGCGAGGTGCACAAAACATGCGAATTACAGTGAGTCCCTCCATAAATTAATAGTATATAATTCAAAATTATTAAACGCTATAATAGTCTTATTATATATTTAATAATAAACAAATAGTAATCTATTAATATATTACATTAAACCTTCCTAAACCTCCAACAATACTTATTTTAAAACAATCTTCAAGTTATAACTTTTTAATTATATACAACAATTTGCCTTAATATATAGAAACCGTCAACTGTGACTGTGAATATATTTAAAATAGCGGAAGGAAATATCTCTTATTCAACATACATTCTGTAATACGTATAAATGAGGTTTTCATATACATGAAAGTTAACTGACAACTCACTATATAGTTATCTATATCAGAGTTTATGATAATGTAGTGTATATATATATATATATATATATATATATATATATATATATATATATATATATATATATATATATATATATATATATATATATATATATATATATATATATATATGTAGGGTGGAACGTAAAAAACACCGCAAGCCATAACTCTGTTATTAATAATTCGAATTGAAAATTGAAAGAAGATAATTAAATGATTGTTTATAGACTATCATATAATATTCATTGAAGTTTTATACAATTTCATTTCAAGGTTACGCGATAGTCAACTTTTCTTATTTAAATGGCAACTCATATATTTTTTTATTTCATAAAATGGAGAATATCTTTCTGTTTCTAATGATGTATAATAAGTTGTATTTTAATAGATGTATGATTCAGAAAATAATAAACTATTTATTAATTCATCAAAATTTTATAGCATGGCAGGATGGCTTTAAATTGAAAAACAATTGGAACGTGGCATAATAAAATGTCATTTGTCATCACAATAATAGCTTTCAAAGAATAATAAGTGTAATATACTAAATGTAAACAACGAACAATATAAATTTATTATAAATTCTGTTCAAAATGTCCTCCATTTTGTTGAATACAGAGTTGACATCTTCTTTGTATTCCATTAATGGCATGCACTATAAAAGGGGCAGGTATCTGATTGCAAGTATCAATAATTCTCTGCCTCAAAATTTCGACGTTTTCAGGTGGGGTCAGATAAACACGATCCTGAAGATAGCCCCATAACCAGGAATCTAACGGTGTAAGATCAGGTGAACAAGCTGGCCACCGTATCGGCCCAAAGTTCCGATCCATTTAGCACCAAAATTTGCATGTAGCCAATCAGTATTTAAACATGCAATTGTACAATTATGCCAATCAGTACAATTATGTGGTGTAGCCCCATCTTGATGAAAATAAATACTGTTTAATTCAGCAAGTTGCAAATCTTCTAAAAACTCATTCACCTGATGAGTAAGGAGTTAAGTAAGGTGGTATTTTTCTTGGTTTAAATTTTCACAAATAAAAAACAGTCCAATTAATATATCTCCCAAGAGTCCACACCAAACATTAATGTTAAATCTACGTTGAAAATTATTCTCCACTATAGTTCTTGAATTTCTTGACTCCAGATTCGATTATTATTTCTATTAAAAATACCATTATTATTGAAAGTACACTCATCTGACCAAAGAGTTTTCCTACAAAAATTCAAATTTTGCCTTAATTGCGTCAGATAAAAATTGCAGAATTGTAATCTTCCCGCTGGATCATTTGCTTCTAAGCCATAAACTTTTTGAGGTACGTAAGGTCTAAATTTATTGTTCTTTAAAATTTTCTGAGCCGTTGTGTGAGAAGTTCCTAAATAATGTAAAATTTCTCTAGTAGATACTTTATTATTTTCTTCAATACTAAGTAAAACTTCCAACTTCGTATTACCCCTAAATTGCCTTTCCGTTCTTTTTTGTTTTTTGAAAGAACCATAATTTCTTAAATTTTGCTCCAATCTTCCAAACTTGCGAGGATCGGGAGCTTCTCTGTCAGCAAAACGCTCTCTATAGAGTCTTGCAGCTGCGTAACTGTTTCTTCTACATTCAAAATATACTTGAATCATGTCTGTCAATTCACTATTATTATTCATTATTACATTTCTTGAACAAAAGTACAAATTAACAAATGACTTACAAAACTTATTGCTAAACAACAAATAGTCTTAAGTCAAACAATGCATTGACATTTTAATATGTCACTGGAACGTGTTCCAATTGGTTTTCATTTTCAAGGCATATCTGACCCTACCTAAAAACATCGAAATTTTGATTCAGAGAATTATAGCTACCTGCTTCTTTCGTTAATGAAATAGAAAGGAGATGTGAACTACGAGTATGTATTCAACAAAATGGCGGACATTTTGAACAGAATTTATATTGTTAGTTGTTGTTTAAATTTATTATGTTACACAAATTATTCTTTTAAATCTATTGTGATGACAAAAGATATATTACTATGACATGTTCCATTTGGAATTAATAAATAATTTATTATTTTTTGAATCATAGGTCCATTAAAATACGGCTTATTATACATCATTAGAAACAGAAGAATATTCTCCTTTTAATGAAATGAAAAAATATATAGCTTGCCGTTTAAATAAGAAAAGTTGACTATCGCGTGACCTTGAAATAAAATTGTATAAAATTTGAATGAATACTCCATAATAGTCTGTAAACAGTCATTTGATTATCTTCTTCCAATTTTAATATCGGATTATTAATAACAGAGTTATGGCTTGCGGCGTGTTTTACGTTCCACCCTGTGTATATATATATATATATATATATATATATATATATATATATATATATATATATATATATATATATATATATATATATGACGTATTTCTATGAATAAACTTCATGTTTTGGAAAACACGCTATTACTACTATTACTATTATTCTTACCATTAATACCACTGTAGTTTATTCGTTATCAGACACTTTTTTATATGTCTTGAAAACTTGTTGCTTGCATTTTATTCTTACTTTCTTTCAGGTAATATTCAGATTCATTCTGTCGCGAGAATCATAAATTTAACTTGTCTTTTACAGAATAAATAAACACAAAGAAAATAATTGGTCGCTTTGTGAATCCCTCCCTAATTAATAGAATATATACTCGAGTATGCAAATTCAATTTCCACGAAAAAAACTGTCAACTCTGTTTATCTCCGAGAGAAAGCCGACTTCTGATATTTTTATTTTTCGCTGGCTAATTAACTTTTCAGCGAACTTGTTTAAAAGTTGTTCCACAATTTTGGCCTTAACAAACTTCCAACTCCGGCCTATATCAGTTCTGCCGTTAAAGGGAAAATAAATATAAATCAAAAACGAGAAAGGTAAATGCTATTCATACAGCTCCCTCCGCTTAGTTGAAAATCTGGTCAAAACTTTCGTATTATGGAGAGCATGTGGTTTTTTTCTTGTTTATCGCGTCTGTTGTTGAAGTTGGAACCTTAATAGTTCCACAGCTCCGCGAAACTTCAATTATTGAGACAATTCCGGAGAACGTCTAAGAGTAAATCTAAATTTACTCCTTTTTTATAATACGCCGTTTCAATGACATGTAAAGCCCATTTGCATGCAAATTATTTCACACTCTCTAGGGCGGAGTTTTAAAACAAAATCATGTTTTTACTTTTCATATCTTATTATTCTTCTGGGCTGTCTTTTAGAAAGAAATTCCTCAAAAATATTAATGACAGTTAATTAATCTGAGCAGCTCCATACACTGTTGAAAATCTGCAGTAAATTATTATTATTATTATGTTATATAGGTTTGGGCCTCATTGGCCACTGATCGCATGGGTAGTCCCTTGGCGATTCCCTCTTATCCGGGTTATTATCCAAAAATACTATTCCATAAAAGGAGTAATTTAGGAACGTCCCCCGTCTTAAGCCTCGCCTCCTCTAAGATAACAGGGGTCCCTAATATAAGGTACCTTCTCCTCCAATGCGGGGTATGAGGAAGATGAATCGAGGTTTCCTCGTCTTCTTTACAGTATCTGCAGGCTGGGCTCTCAGTCAGCCCCAGCTTGTGCTTATATGCATTCAGGCTACTATGGTGGCCCGTTATGATTCCCACCAGGGCTCTGGCTTTGTGCCTGTTCAATTTAATGAATTATTGGGCCCATTTCTGAATCTCTGATTGTTCGATGAAGAGTTTGGTTATTCAACAACCTATTGTTCCTCTCCATCTTTTATTGTGCTGGTCTCTTACTCAGCCATTTATGCGGTCTCTGATCAGATTCCGACATACTCCCACTGCATGTTCTGGTCCATAGAGGTTTTCCCTGGTCCCTAGTGTGCCGAGGTCATCTGCAATTAGATTTCCTTTAATGCCATTATGCCCAGGTATCCATAAGAGTTCCACCGGTCCCTTCCCTGCCAAGTGGTTCAATGCTTCATAGCAATTCGACCAGCTTCGACTTTGTTATAGCTGAATTCATGGCTGCCAACGCCGCCCTGCTATCCGAACAGATACATACCTTCTCCTGTGTTCGATTTTGGTCGGCCCCCAGAACGCCATATGTAATTGCAATTGCAACTAGCTCGGCCTGGAGTGCGGTAGTGTATTTGCCCAGGGGGAAGGTTTCACCTATCCCATCGCGTCGCCTATACACCCCCGCACCCGCTCTGTTCCCACTGTTGGCTCCATCCGTGTACCAGATGTTTCCATTTAGCGGTAAACTAATATAAATACATCATAATATAGTCTACTTTACTCCATGTGGGGTAGATTATAATCACTTCATGGTAGCTATTCTAGAGTACGCATCCATGTACTCTTCGTTTTGACACTGTTGATATGTCAGGCAACATATCACATAAGGCATGTTATAGTTGTTCATGATTTTTGATTAAACAACTTATACCCACATACTGTTCTGTTGTAAGAAGCAAAAATTAATTGCATTTGCCAAATTTCTCAAAAATTGTTGCCAAAATAACTTAATAATGTGTTGAATTTTGAGTCGCTGAATGATTTTACCGAATAGATATTATGTGTATGTACCTAACTTGTTTGTGTTTCGCGACGCTAAAGTAACTAAGATGCTATAAATGCATATTTAGTAATTTATCATTCATTGTTTGCTCATTCTTTGCTACTAATAATACATAGATTATTCAACGAATATTACCAAATTTCTTTTCAGTCAGAATCCCAATAAGAAGAAGTATTAACAACTGTTGAAACCTACAGTAATTCGCCTATTTGTGATTTCTGAGCAACCAAATTATGTCCATGGATTTTCTATCCTAAAATGTAAACATAGTCATTGTCATGGCCAAGTTCATTAACAGCAATAGTTATTAGAGACCTGAAAAACATGTTAAATTTTAACAAACTCACTATAGAATTGTGGCGTAGATAATGATAAGTAATGATACGTGAGGTAGGTAATTATATTTTATATTTATCATTCTCATTGTGTCTTGAGCACGATAATACTACTAATACTATATAAAATATGATAGTTAGGAATTTTGTTGCATTCTTCACGAATATATAAACATCTATGGACTTTCACTAGTATGTAGATATAATATACACCTATATTTTATTAGTTTAATAAAGGAATTAATTGTTTATATTAAAAAGAAAAATATAATATATAATAAAGTGTATCCTGTTTCAAAAACGTTCTATTTTTTTATACAATATGAATAGTAGAGGTGAAAAACTGAAATGAAGCTAGCAGTAAAAGGTGAATAAGTATATATCAGACGTCGTGTTATTTTACTCCATTACTGATATGAATATTAGTCCCAGTGACATAAAATTATATAACGTTTTGTGGTGTTCATTTCAAGCCGATCTAGCGTACTCTGTTGTAGCGTATATTAAATTGAATTAATACTATACCGCTTCTACGCTCATATCGAAGGCACGTCCCGAGCATGCTTCTAGAGGCTTCGCATCAAAAAACAAACGTTACCACATTGTTCGTAAGTGTCGATTTACTATATTGACTTTGTCAAAATGCCGGAATTCGAACGAGAAACATTTCGTACATCGACCTAAAAATTTCGTGACAGACACACGAAAACAGTCGTTTAGTAAATAGAGACTTTGTAGCTTAATGCATGTTCACATAGTAGACTTCAATAGGGTTGCTAGATCAATTGAACAATTTTCATAAAAACTCAGTCTGAGCAGTCGAAGATTCACTAATAAAAGGGCAGAAGTTAAACAAATTCTGTCACCTGTCATCATTTTTACAATGTCCTTTTATAAGGTATGTACTATCAAAGGTTCGTTGAACATTTATATCTTGTTAGACAGGTATTGAAATAAGGAAGTTTTTAAATCAATTTGTACTCATGTTACTTTGACAATTTTTACTTGTTACTACATTCAGTACTGAAATGAGCTTATTCCATTAACACGTACCTTTCGCAACCCATTCATGGCGAACAGAAACTGTTGATTCTTTAAATCCCGAAGCACTTACGAAGTCTGTTTGTCAGGACGGCCTCTTTCATAGGCTATCCCATAGCCGAATCAACATGAAGTTTACGGTGCACAGAATACGCCGAAGTAGCAGAAAAGTTTCAGGAGTTTAAGAACTTTTATCACGATGTCCCCTTATAACGTGAAATATTAAAAGAGCTGCAGCGAAGCTTAGGCAATATCCATGTGTTAATGTTGTCAAATTGCTGGGTGGAAAATTAGAAATTAACAACTCAAGTAGCCGAGTTTAAGATACTTACTTTTATTACGTTTCTTGAAAAGTTAACAGTAGTGCACTTGGGTAACTTTTCATTTTACGGGAGCACAAAATTTTACGATTTGCTTCGTGATATCATTCTCTCGTTAGGCGCTATTACAAACATGTAACTGTCATAATAATTTACATTAATATTTTACTTCAATGAAAATCAGTTTTATCACAACTACAGGATGAGTTGAGACAGACAACAACTGAGAGGATAACGAAATCGTTACGCAAGATAACATATCTTAGGTAACAAAAATATATCTGTTGGAAACCTAAGACCTTGTTACAAAAAAATTAAAAGTCACTATTAATCATAACTAATTAAACATTGAAATATAAAATACATTACATAAATTCAACAATCCTGGAAGCCCAACGCCGAAGCGGGGACATATAGGCACAGGAAATATCCATTTCAGTCAACATTCCCAGTACTACCGCTTGGAATTGAACGCTAATGAGATATACGGAAAGATACACACATATGCATATACATTTTATATAATATCCTACCCTATTGTTTTTTATACTTAGTATAATATCATTCTGTATAGAGTTACAATTCAGGTATTTTACATATACGATATTATGTCTACGAAAGAGCACACCTAAAGTCATTCTAATTACCATGTAACTAAATCCTTTCGTTCCTTATCACAAATTGGTCTTTAATATTTATCATGTTTATTACAAAAACACTTTTTGGAACCTTTCTGACACCTCAGTGACAGCAAGATTTTAAATAGAAAAGTCCACAAAATAAACGTTGTTAATCACAAAATATGTAGTTAGTATTTCTTGAATTAATATTAAGTAATATTTGAAATATCTTTAAGCAACCATCAAGTATACAGTAATAAAAAGAGGTTACTTCTTTTTCGGCATAAATAAATGTCAAAATCGTGAAAATGAAATAAAATATTTTTTAAAAAGTTTATTAAATAAAAAGTGATATAAAATACATATATGTATACACTAATAATAATTATTATTTTTGATATAACACAATCATTACAGATTATAAAATATATTACAGAAGTAGAAACAAGTTTTACCACAACATTTTAAAGAAAGTATATTTTCACATAAATTTTATTTCTCTAATTATTGTTTTTTATGTTTACTATTATATGTACTTCCATTCTAGTAGTTTCCATTGTAAACTTTTTAACATATCTCTTGCCTTTTATTTACAACTTTTTAACATTTGTTATTGTTTCAGGTAAAAAATGAAAATTCCTTGTGCCCATAAACATATGCGATCTTCGTCTAATCGTTTTACGTAGCTTGTAATTATTTTACAAAAATAATTGCTCTAGAATGTTGCATAATCGCTAAATTTAAGAAAAATAATTATGATGGATCCATGAAGGAAGTTTTTTTAAATAATAAACCAGAAGCATAGATATATTCTTTATTGTATATTATCTCTATAATTCCCTTTTATGTTGAATCTAATTTTTTTAAGTGTACTTTCAATATCCCTCCCCACACGGCAAATTGTTGTGTTTGTTTATAAAATTTAATATTCTAGTTTTTATTACCTTTCAGATAAATTTTGCCATAGTCGATATAAGTGTATATATAAGATATCTATATGTCGAATTTAAAGGTGTCATTTTATCTCCCTTTTTATAGATAGGGTTAACTATTTCTTAAAATCTTCTGGCAGTAATTTAGACGATTATATTTGTGGAGCAAAATGTCACGTGATCCGAAATAAATGTTTACAGACTATCCTCTCAATGTCAAAAAATTACAGTTTCTATAGACTATTCAATTCCTTAGTCCTCTGGTAGTGAAATATTACATCCACTCCCATTGTATTGATTAGTCATTTTGATATTGAAAAATATAATTTCTCCCCATTCTGTTTTTTTACAAAAATTATTTTTAAATATCTTTCAAATATGATAGAAGGTACGAATATGTTCTCCGATGAGCCGAGACAAATGCGTTATTACAGAATTAACTCCCACTTCCTATAATGCTGAAAAGCGACACGATAGCTTCAGATTAAGCAGCTTGAAATTGTTTATTTTATTGTTTGGATATTGTTTAACATATTTAGCAGTGCCAACAAAGTTAGTCACTCCAAAAATGTCTCTGATGAGAGATTGAATGACAACTTCACATACAAAGCCTTAATTGCGAAGCACAAATAGACATATAAAGCCTTCAAAGTTTTTAAGCCGCGGATTTTAGCCATAGAAACGACATATGGATCTGCGAAATTCATACTTCTACAAGAGAAATGTTTTGGCTGAGAAATTATTAGAGGGGAAATATTGCTTATTTGAGGTTGTGCAGGTTTAGATCAGGTATCAGTCAGGCTTCAGACCAGGCCGTTCAACCACAGACTAAATATTTACCCTGCGACAAATCCTAGAAAAGTCTAGAGAATTTAACATTGATATGCACCACATTTTCATCGATTTTAAAGCAGCGTATGATAACATCATTAGGCCGAAACTCTACGAAGTCATGAGTGACCTCGGAATACCAAAGAAGCTAATATATCTGACTAAAATGACCATGGTTGACACCACGTCCGCAATTAACATTCAGAGCGACATATCGGAAGCATTCGAATTACACAAAGGGCTGCGACAGGGAGATGCGCTGGCGTATCAGCTATTTAATATAGCCCTGGAGAAAATCATTAGAGACACCAATCTTAAGACTAGGGGAACAATATTCACTAAGTCAGTACAGACCTTGGCATATGCAGACGATGTCGACATAATAACAAGAACGGTAAGAAAGTCTGCAGAAACTTTCTTAGACCTAGCAACGGCAGCGGGGGCCATGGGACTACAGGCAAACGACGAAAAGACAAAATACATGTCAACTACTTTTCAGACAAGAGCTAACACAGAACAAAACTTAGTAAACGGTAATCACAACTTTGATAGGTACTAGGTACTCAAGTCGATCCAAACAATAACATCTCGAGAGAAATTAAACGGCGCATGGTAACAGCAAACAGACATTACTATGGCATTTCCAGACATTTCTTCAATAAGCGACTGTTACAAACAACAAAGCTGAGAATATACAAGTTCCTAGTAATCCCTGTACTACTATATGGATCAGAAGCGTGGACCATCACAAACCTCCCTACTTTATTTCGAGCGGAAAATACTGCGAAAAATTTTTGGGACCGTATGCGAAAATGGGTCATGGAGGCGCAGGTATAATTTCGAGCTAAACAGACTGCGCTGGGCAGGACATGTGGCCCGAGCCAGTGAAGCGAACCCCATTAAAAAAGTGCTTAGCATAGAACCTGTAGGAAGCAGGCCAAAGCTTAGATGGGCCGATGATGTAACACAGGATGCCAAAAGTATCGGTGCCCCCAACTGGAGAGCAAGAGCACAAAATCGTCAGGAATGGCGGAGTACGCTTGAGAAAGTCGAGGCACTTTCAGAGCTGTAGCACCAATGATGATGATGATGATGCAGGTTTTAGATGCAATCGATAACATATGTGACATTGAGGAATGAGTTAGTAACTATTATCCAAAAGTTTCGCAATAATAGATACTGAAGTGGTTGTATCAAACGCGGGATAAATATTTCTTGTAAGTGTTTCTATTATGCTATAAGATAAACAATGCGATTTGTGCTAGTAGAATGAGATGTCTTTATCGTATTTTAAATTAAAATACAATCTATCTCCCACTCATACAATACTTTTTTCATAAAAAAGTGGGTGGAATTTTGATTACGAGATTACAAAGTCGAATAATTTCTTGAGAGCAAGTAACACTTTGAAAGCATCTGACTAAAATAGAGACTCTGAAGTTATAAAACTGACAAGTTTCATATTATCATTTTGAGTATTAAAAATAAATCTGAGAATGTATCACATAATTCGCTGTACCTACGTTAGAAAGAAATAAAAATTGATTAGTGAGACATTCCACAAGGAGACATTGGAGTCAACGGACACTACAAGGATAAATTTTCTCTCTTCTACGACTATATCAGGACTGGAAAAATGTTTATAATTGACACAATAGGTCCACGTTTCGGGATTACTTAAGAAGGAGAATCCATTACACAAAATTGCATGAGTAATTAAAATAGGAAAAAGTTCTTAACGGAAGAGACACGCGTTCAACCGGTTTAGTATTCTGCTAGGATATATAGATATTTCCGGGTAATATAATGCATGGCATTATATCCTTTAACAGATGTCGATACGCACGCTAAATTATTTTCCCCATAATGTTGGGAAGCAGGCAATTTGTTCTAGTCCTAGATAATTGGTATTTATGTACGTACATTAAAGTGGCATGTTGTGTTTGTATGAGTATGTCATCATGTAAACCGTATATTTATATATTCAATCAGTTAAGTGGATTTTTTAGATATAAGTTAGATATAAGCCTGTAAAATAGTGTGTTGATATCAGGGTGATTATAAAACATGCAATTTTATATATCAAAGATATAATCGTATTTAATTTTGGCTTAACTCGGCTATTTAATTAGTAATTTTAACATTGTTTTATGTATTCAGTAAATAATTTTTAGATTCATAGAAAATTAAATACCACTAACTACATACTGGAGAGGGTTGGTATCCTTTGGTGTGAAGATAAGACTGACTTAGTTTTCCACAAAACACCAAAACTTTATACACTACACTGGACTGGCGGAGATGTATATTTTAACAACTATGTTGTTAATAACTTTGTTCGCGAAACGCGCGACGAATGTAGTGTATAGTGGTTTGGTGTTTTGTGGAAAACTAACTCAGTGTTAGAACTAACTGTAATTGTATTTAATTCTTTCATGAACATTTTTCTTTAATTGAGATACATTTAGTTTACTCTGAGCCTAAATTACATACCACTCTAATATATGCATCTATAAGGGCGATTGGCCTCATAATTAAGCATCATTCGTACTGGTGTGGGTAGTAATGTTAATTATAGTGGATTTATCGAAATCAATATATCGATAAGCGTTGTCGTTTATATAAATAGTAAATATTATACATAAATGTTGCATTATGATATTTTTCAGTAAAGAAACGGGATCTTGTTACTATAACGTACTAATGAAGTACCGTAAAATGGGGTTACATTGACTTTGCGTGTAATTTTGACAGTTTTTGGGGCTATATTGACACAGAACGTTTTTGTGTATTTGACCTTCAATTTCGCACGAGACAAAAACGCAGGGAAGGCGAGAGGGGCGATAGCCTCTCACTTTGAGCCCGAAGTCATAAAACTTGCACCAGCTAATAATATTTATTTCACAACTCTTGCACCAAATTCAACTCATGTGCTACAGCCCCTAGATGTCGGAGTATTCGCTCCCATGAAAAAACAATGGCGTAAAGTTCTTGATAAATGGAGGCAAGAATCTAGAAGAATGGGGTCGACACCAAAAGAGCAATTCCCTTTGTTATTAAAAATGTTAATAGATGCTACTCCCAAATTAAAAAACAATTTGTAAAGCTCCTTCGGATCTTGCAGACTTTATCCATTTGATCCCCAAGCTGTACGCGAAAGATTACGTCGGAGCAGACACAATAATCAGGAATAATTCTGGACAATAGCTTACTCGAATTCCTCAAAGAAACGAGGGGCTACAATTTAGAGAGATTGCGCCACAGAAGAGGTAAAAAAATCCTCCACAGACCAGGAACTTAATTGATTAATGTTGAAGCAGTCTTTTAAGCCAGCACAAGCTGAAGCGACTATTGAGCAAGATCAAGAGGGAGCAGTTTCTGAGCAATACGAGGAGGAATCCATTGCGGTACAAAACGAAGAGGAAGCTGTTATTGAGCAAAATAAAGAAACTATTCCAACAACTGTATCAACTTCTGGTATTTCCCAAAGACCTGCTGGATCTGTACCCAATTCAAAGAAAAGAATAAGATATAAGGCGAGATAACTTTATGACAGTTCTAATTCATCTCAAGATGAAAACATCCCACTTAGTGAGATGAAGAGAAATAGAGGCGAGGTTAACTTGTGCACAATTTGCAAATGTAATTACAATCACTATAATTCAACAAAAGACCTAGATCTATTGCGTCACCTGTCACCAGTGGGTATGTGGCATTTGTAGCAGAGAGTCTAAAAAGTTGACTTACGAGTGTGAGCGATGTGAAGATTCAGGCTAATATTCTACTTTTTATTTTTTATTTTGTAAATGTTTAAATGTTGATTTTGACAGATTTTGATAGAAGACTGATTATAAGGTTGTAACCAAACTCCTATTAATGAGTAAGAAATCGTTTAAATAAATATCTGATTTTTCTTATTCAAAGACTATTTTTTATTATATCTTGCCCTTTAAACAATTATAAAAACATATTCATATCATATTCATATTCAATCATATATGTTTTTTGTTTAAAAGATGTCAAATAAACTCTGCTAATGTCAAGGTAACCCTGGACTAGAGGTTACTTTGACACTTTTTTAAATGAAAAAAGAAATAAAAAAAATGAGGGTCCAAAGGGTGCCGTATCTCACAGATTTTAAAGCCAAATGTTCTATTGGTTTGATAAGCTATAGTGAGCGCGAATTACCGTCTTAATTTTCTGTAAAACCAAGAAAAACCTCTCAAACTATATCTAAGTAGCCCCGGCTTACGCTATATGAAGTACAAAATAAATATGGGTCTTTGAAAATGAAAAACAACCATCTCAAGCTAGAAAATCAAAATATGTTGGCAAGTACACTATTATTGTATTCTGTAGCAAACGTTAACTAATACCAACTGTAATATTGTAGCAGCAGAAGATAGTTAATACCAAGTTGTGCTACAATAGACGATAGTTAGTTTTACGTACATCTACTGGCCTCGAGTGTGAAAGACACTTGTAAATATTTGCCCAAATCAAGGATGAACCCGTGGTTTCTTTATCAATACAATAGTCCTTCACATCGAATCATTACTAAAGAAACATATTCAGAAAGTCGGAAATGAAACGATCTATACCACCCGCCTTATCACTCTAATTTTGCCCCATATGTCTTGCTTCTATTCTCATACTTACGTTTAAAATGGGAAAGTTTACTTCTTCTGACCAACTAAAGACTGTCTTTGAAGAGGAAAGTAATTTTATACCCCAAGAGCGATGGTAGAACTAGCCTAATAATTGGCTTGAGAGTATAAAAAGATGTATTTCTTTTGTTGGAGACTATTTCGAAAAATATAACCTAATAGTAGAAATATATTACGTAGCATAATAATAATTATGCTACGTAAATCTGCATAAAGGTGAGAAATACTTAGCACCCTTAGGTATTTTCTTAATTAGTGGACTAAGTTTAATACATATATAATTCCAGTAAATAGTTTTATCAGAGCTACTGCTAGAATCCCCTACCATTTGGAATGGGACAGACTAAAGGCAAAGTAATGATTTTCTTTTCACGTAGGCGATATTTAACTTACTGTACAATTGACTGGTGTGGGAATCAAACCCGTGTTCAAATTATTTTCAGCCGGCAATCTAAGCCAGCTCCAAGCGTATAACATCATTATCCTAGATTGATCCAGGGAATTTGAAGGCCTTCTGTGAAGGAACTATGGGATAATATAACACTGTAATGCTTACAAGCTGTATTCAAACTGATTTACATGTTCACTAACACAGCCTTTACATCTATTTGTAAGATTGCTGATACATGATCCTATAACCTGAAGTACCAATTCGACATGTCTTTACAGTTATGCTCTGAAAATTATCTACATTTTTACATTGTAAAGTATAACTATGACTGTTAAATATCCCCAAATAAATAACTCAATGGTATTAGGTCAGAAGATCGCGATGGCCAACGTATCACACCGATATGCCCAATCCAAGGTTTTCAAACGTGTCGCCTAAATATTCCTATGCTAACAAAGCGAGCAGCGGTATGATCTTTTTTCCACCACATTTTGGCAGCTCTCTTATTTAACGGAATATATTCGAGTAATCCATAGAGGATATTTTAGAGGAAATTAAAATAACGGTCGTCGGTCAATACACCTGGACCAAAATATACGCAGAAGATAAAAATATATGATGTGGCTATTGAACAAACCGCACCGAATATTCACATTTCAGATTTTCATTCAGTATTGGAAATGAATATCGCTTACCGTAATAAGAATTTTCGGGTGGCCAATAATGGTTGTTACGATGATTAACATTTTCATTGTTAGAAAATGAATTTCGTCAGTCCGGGATTTTGTTAAGAAGCTTTTGGTCATCTTCATGTTTGATCTTTTAGAAAGGAAATTTATTTTTCGCTGAGGTTCATCAAGGGTTAAGCCTTGTACTAAATACAAGGATGGTACTGATGAGTTTTCAGTAATCCTTGAACTGGAGTTCTATTAACTCTTACCTCTTGTGTCAGGGGCCTAGTGGAAAGATTATAATTCACTTGTGTATAAGCCAAAATATTGGTTATATTGCCTTCTGTTTGAACAGGCTTTCTTCGAAGTGTCTTCAGTTTCGAGTATAAAAAGAACCAGTATTTAAAAAAAAATCGTGAAAAGAAAGAGGAAGAAAATCAGGAAGGACATGGAGCATGCAAAGACAAGAAGGCTACCAACCCGCCGCATGACCAGTTCTTTGCCCCAGTGAAAACCATGGAAACTGCAAGGAAACGGGAGCAAGGACAAGAAAAGGGCGCCATCCATAGGCGGTCTATCCCCATAGAAAAAATGAGCACAGCCAGCAGGATCCTAGAGGCATCTATACGTGCCAGCTGGACTTCCACAATGGTTTAGGAATCGCACAAATCCATCCAGGCACAAACGCGAGTTACCGAATGACGATAAATAACCACTCGGATTTGCAACTGCGACAAGTGAGTTGAGCCGAGGCTCAACCCCTTGTTCTCTACATCCACACGCCCACAACATTCTTTACCACCCTTCTTAGGCGAGAGAGGAAAGAAGTCAAGCCAGAGAGGGGACAAAAGGAGATCATCCGCTTTAATCTGGAGCGCAATCACGACAATATTCCCCTTCAATTTAAATGCTCTTGCTAAGATAAGCGTTTTCAAGATATGATCTAACTCCGTGAGCCACTCTGTATATTAAATATAATATAGACTCCAAAACAAAGCCTTGTGGAACGCCGGATGTTACATTTGGAGGGCGAGAATATTCACCATTGAATCCAATCATGTTGCAAATGATTTGACTTTTATAAAATGATATGACGAAATAGCGAGTCAATAAAACCCCTGCCTATTTCCACTTTGTACATAATTCTCAACAAATATTACCGCTTAAATTTAGTTCCGTAATAACATGCCGCAAATAGTCCATTATGCCACGGCGTGGCGGTGCTGCAGCAGTAATACACTCATCCGTCATAAAATCATATCTCAGCCAGTTCTGTTAAATTACTTAGGCCAACTCGACGCTCGATGTGTTTATTAAATTTAACGTCGACTACATCAGACCGGGAGCAATGGAAATGGAGTTACCTAGAACTGTTCAATGAGATAGGAGCGACGTTTGATAGTGTGTTTCGTAGCTCTCACCTCCGAGACCAATAAACACTTAGTGGGTACGGGAGACGGTCTCCATGGCGTACGTGCGTCTTTGCGGGGGTATCATCGCAGTCGCCCCATTACACGTCGCACCACTTCATAATATGACCAAATAGACACGTGGAAATTGCCTGACGTCTAACCCGAATTAAAGTCATACATTCACAATGACCTGAGTTATATTTACAGGAGAACTGAAATTATATACAAGCCAACGTTGTGGCCTGTGTATAATTTTGTGTTAATGAAAAATTTATATCTAGTAAGGAGGAATTAAAATCAGCATTGAACGAAATGGAGGCAGTGTTGACAGAGGAATACGGAATGAAGGTGAATAAAAACAAAACTAAAGTGTGCAGAGGGCGCGAGAGCAGAACAAAAACGAAAGTACAAATTAATAATGAAATATTGGAAGAAGTTAAAGACTTCACTTATTTAGGAAGTAAAATAAATTGGGATGGAAGAAGCGATAAATACAAAACAAAGAATAGCGCAGGGTCGAGTAGCTTTTAACAAAAAGAAAGCACTTTTATGCTCGGGGGTAATAAACTTAGAAAAAACGAAGAGATTTTTGAAAACATATGTATGGAGCACGGCACTATACGGTTGCGAAACCTGGACGGTAGGGGAAGCAAGTAGGTAGAAATTAGCTTTTGAGATGTGGTGTTACCGAAGAATGATGAAAATACCATCGACTGATAGGGTTAGAAACGAAGAAGTATTGGAGACAGTCGGTGAGAAAGAAGTATGTGAAAAAACATAAACAAGAGAAGGGATAGAATGGTAGGCCACTTGCTGAGACAAGGGGGAATAGTCCGCGATATTTTGGAGGCAGAAACAGGAGTGAAGAAAGGTAGAGGTAGGCCTAGATTAGACTACTGCTCGCAGATAGTAAGGGATGTAGGTTGTAGCACAATTAGCGAAATCCGTTGGTTAGCACAAGATAGGAGAAGCTGGAGGTTAGCGTCCAACCAGTCTTAGGACTGATGATGTCATATGATGATGATGAAAAATGTATATATTTATCCTAGTAATAAAGGAGAACTAACCATTTAAAGGGAATGCACTAAATCAATAATTTAAACGCATTAAATTTCTTATGTAAGAAGGAGAGTTTTGACCTTTTTAAGTTCATAGGAAGATAATTAAAAGCCCTGTGTACTCTTTGGATACAATAGCATAAATGAGTACTTTTGAGTAACCATTAACTCTCCGTCGGGCGCAGCCGATCTATGAGATCCGGCAGTCACTTTTTTTATCCCTTCGTGTGTATTACGAATATGAACTCGAACTCCCTCATAGCTTCCTAGCTCCAAACCACTCTTCTCGATATGATGTCCATTATTTTAGTGCATTCCCTGGCCTTGTATGGGCAACCTGGATCTGTCAGATGCATTGCGCCTGATTACGTTATTATTTTCACTTTTATATTTTGTTATAATTTCTTTTATTATTTAAATTAATAATATTATTTGTGATTTCTTCACTTACTTATTCGGGCTTATTTAAACACATTTGAGTGTTAAACTATTGGATTATACTAAATACCGTTACCAACAATGTGACGTTTCGTTGAAATTGGTGGAGTTAGGAAAAACAGCAAAATTTGCAGACTGAGTATATTCCACTACATGGCAGGTCATAAACTTTGGGAAAAAATAAGAACTCAGAGAAGAAGTTCACAAGAAGAAGAAAAGTTCAGAGGAGGATCCACCTGTTGTATATTCAGGCACATTCAATAAAATATAAACCTATGTATTAGGTGTGCATCCTGTTGATATAACATGATGCCATTATCATTCAAGTACTACCTAATTTACCTGACAATCTCTATCAATTTCTATGAATTAGTATGTAACATATTTCTAAATACAGACTTTCATCTACAATAATATGATCTATAATTCTTAAGATAGTTTAGTAAAATTAATAAATATAAAACAATCCACATTATATAATTACGTACACTCTTCTTGTGTTGAGCATCCTATGTGCTCCTGTTATCTACATTCTTGAATATAAACAACTGTGGCAACGTATGAATACAACAAATTTAAGTACTAACTTAATAGTAATAATAATTAATAGTGTTAATAATTAAATGTAATTTGGTCTGTTTTTTATTTTGTTTTTTACAATATAATATAGGTGTGGGTGTTATTATTAGGAAAGGCATACATATTATAATTAATTATTCTGACAGTACAATAAAGAGGTAACTGGCCACTATATTATAATTTTGCAACACCAGTTTATCAAATATAAAACTTACTTTAATTAAGTATTAAGTCATTTTTCATTTGAGAATTATAAACGTCGTGCAACTATAAAACCCAACTTCTCTATTTACTAAACGACTGTTTTCGTATGTATGTCACGAAATTTTTAGATCGATGTACGAAATGCTTTTCGTTGGAATTTCGGCGTCTTGACAAAATCAATATAGTAAATCGACCCTTGCGAACAACGTGGTAACTTTTTATTGTGATCCGAAACCTCTATAGACATACTCCGAATGTATAAGTGAGGGAGCGGCGCAATACTATTGTGATTTGCTTACTCGTCATAATATTATAACATAGTTTTCTCTGTTTAAGTAATTGTTTCCAAGGTATAGGTTGATAGAAACTACAACGCAGTGAGAGAGTTATGATTGTTAGGATATTGATGTTAGATACAGAATATGAAAGTCTTAAATCGTTGTAAAAGTTAATGGTTTTACTAGATATTATTTTAGAGCAATGACTAGAGATTCTTTGATAATATTTGTGCTGAAGTACGTATTTGCCTTATTGTAATAATCGTTCTGCAGGAATGCTTTAAATAATTTTTAAATAACAGTGCGTATTTCAAAACATCAAAAGAATTAAAAAATACTATGATGTGATGATAAAATCAAAACACAGAGGGAGTATGTAAAATCTTCAGTAGTAAGTTCTTTGATCGTCGCTATTTTCAGTCACTCTTGAAAGATGACAATATAATTTCGTCAATAACAATTGCTACTATTAATATTGAATATTACATAAGTAGTCAGTCACGTGTTATTGTAGTGATGCCTCATTCATTAGACTGGATAATAATATGGACTGCAGATGTTGTCTGTAGTTATATATAACATAATTTTATTTTTACAGATAAAATGCTTCACTGTTTAATTAAATTAAAATTAATGTAAATGTATAAAGACTAATAATTAATATGACTAATAAACTGCTTAGTGCAATATTATTTTTTTCGGTAAACCTAAATAGATTAAAATATAAAATGCCACTCAAATGGCCTTGACATTATTTAACGATGCTTCCATGTATCCTTATTAGTGTTGTTAAATTATTTTTTCTAAAAATGATAAAATTTTGTTTCTAACCTTTTTTAGCCCCCTAAAGTTCCTATTTTGTTAATTCTCAATTTACACTAATATATATATAATCTAATGTAGATCTAGCATCATTATTATTGTACTCAATTGCCAGTAAAAATTTCCAAGATTTATTTTTAATATATAAAAGAAATTTCATTCTTGTTTGCATGAAAATTGGATATACTTTTCAGTTTACTATAATAGTGATACGTCTATGCATCAATGATATACGTATGTATTATATGGAGTATAATATATATATATATACAAGTATATCCTAGTTGCACCACATATAGTTTTTAGTAACTCTACACATCCAGAGAAGTTTCACTTCCTTTCTTCGTGCTCTCGTACTCACGTCGAAAACCCTTACTTCCTGTTAAGCAACTGTGATAACCCAAGTCAACGGAAATACCGTTATTTTGATTGACGACTATCTCAACAATTGTTCAGAATTTCCACATTCAGGAACATCCAACCCTTGCGGCTTCTGGGAGTACTAATTATGCCGCTATGCAAAATTGGAGCCCCTTCTAAGTCTATTATCTTAATTGTCATAAACAATATAGCAAAAAGTTGTTACATTATTGTTGCCGTATTTGGCAAAAATAAATTGAGTCGACTTAAAGACGGGTGAATGTACAGGACATTGGATCCACAAAGAAATTAAGAATCCATATTTAATTATTCTTATCTAACGAAATCTAACCAACTGTAAAATATACAGGGTTAGTCTGAAACAAAGCATCTCCTCTTAAGGACGATACATTATTGGTGATATAATTGCAATAATATTTACTTTTAAGTGAATAGGTGTCGAGAAAACTACTAAATATTTGCATTTTAAGGTAGTTTTCTTGGTACCGTCCTGTCCGAAAATAAATGCGCTGGTAAACGTAAAATATTTGGAATATCAGTAGTTTAGTGTTCATTATTTTTGTTCAGAGACTGTACTCTATAGTCAGACACTTCATGTATACGTATACACACAACTACATGTTTATTAGTTGAAACTAAATACATGGCAACGTTGCTTTCTGTCGTATTTTAATTTGTTGTAATTGTGTATGTCTTATTGTAACCAGACTGTGTAAACTTTTTCGGAGCGTAGAAGAAAATTTATAGAAAAATTAAAAATTAATTTTTGTCGTGATCAGTTGCGAGACAATAAAAAAAATTTACAAAGCAGAAAGTAATACAAAAACGTTTAAATTGTATTTGAAAATGAATATTGCTTTGAAAATTAAACAGAATAACTAACCTTAGCATTGGACGACGTATTGTTAAATTGAGGGAGCTTGGCAAAAATGTTATGTCGTGAACGTAAAAACGTTCTTTCACTTGAAAGAACGTCAAGTCAAGTGAAGTTTGTCAAGAATTTGAAGTAATAACATAAGTGGCGATTGGTAAAGTACATGCCTCTGCATTGCCAGACGCTAATTGACAAGTTCTCGACTAACCGAGCAAAGCTTAAACTGGCATATTTTAAAAATGTGTATCTTTTCAACAAATCGGGCAATAACCGATTTTTTTAATTTAAAATATTCGTATGAAATTTATGTATAGATGAGTTGTTTTTGGAAAAAATGTATAGAAAAGTTGTCAAGTTATGTTATAAAATGTGTAACTTTTAGTCAACTGGTACATTCAAATCATTCAAAAAGTTCCAACTTTGATAGTGAATATCTCCTTTATTGTGCGGGCTAAAATTTTTCAATCAAGTAATCCCTCTCGGGAAGTTCATTCTTTATGTGTACCTGAAATTTGATGAAATTCTATAGAAAAGTGGGTTTCCGGAGAAACTACTCTGTTCCGGAGAAAGTACCACCCTGTGCAAAATGATGTCAATTTAAACACTATTTACCAAGACACGAGTATAGGTAACCCGTAGCACGTGGTATATACACTTGTATTCATTTTTGCCAAGAGCGACCGAACTATTCCGTTAAATATTTCCATAAAAATGGCGTTTTCTTCCTCAAGAATTAACAATCTTAGGGCTAATGTATGGCGAGTGTCATCATAATATTGAAGTGATGAGACGCTTATACGGAGAAAGTTTTCCCCAAAGAACATAATCCACGTAAACTACTATACAAATATTATGCCATATGGAAAGTATAGTTTCTACCTTTACGGTAAGTGGCAGGAAACGAACGCAACACATTTAGCAGCAGGTATTACTTTCAATTTAATTGACGAACATCCCACAAGACGTATCAACGATTTTCCACGTTAAGCATGATTTGTTACGCCCATATCACGTACAACGCTTACAGCATATTCAGCGAAGCACAGGACGATTTTTAACCTCGCCTCACTTTTGTAGATGGGTACAACAAAAACGAACCGAAATTCCCGATCTCACACACAATGTGTTGTTTACTGATGAATCTTGTTTTACACGAGATAGGGTTTCACATTTCCACAACGTATATGTTTGGAGTGACGTAAATCCTTATGCAATACGGCAATTGCGGTATCAACTACGTTTTTCAATTAATATTTTGTATGGGTTGTTTCGTAGGAGAAAGTAATTTTACGTTTTTACATTTTTGAACTTATTGTTTGTTAATGTAACACACCTCGAAATGATTATTTTAGCCTTTTATTTCAGATTAACCTTATATATAAAACATGACGTCCACAGTTGCAGTAAGCTTCTATAAAAATAAAAGTATATAACTTTTTACTTTTTTGTATGTATACCTAGAAAGTGGTTAATTGAAAAATGGTTGAAATAAATGCTTCAATAAATAAATAAAATCAGCAAAAGCACACATCCGCAAGGATAGTTGCCTCCAATACTGATGCTGCTAAAACGTCCACAAAGGGGTCGTAAATAACAAGAAAAAAATACAAAATACCGTTTACTCAAATTATTTCGATTCAATAGCTTAACGAAGACTTATTATTCTTTTGCCGATTTGTATATTTCAATATTATAATCACTAAATATCTGAAGATAACGTTATTCATAAAAAGGAACATAACTTTTCAGATGAAGCAAAATTTATTTTAAGTCATATAGTTAACAAAGATTTGGAGATACCTTAGACAGTGAATATTTATTATTTATAACTTCAATTATTATTATGTTATATGGGCTTGGGCCTCATCAGCCACTGATCGCATGGGTAGTCCCTTAGCGATCCCCTCTTATCGTGGTCATTATTCAAAAATGCTATCCCATAAAGGGAGCAATTTAGGCACCCCCCGCCTTAAGTCTCGCCTCCTCTAGGATAATAGGGGTCTCTAATATAGGGTACCTCTTCTCCTTCAGTGCGGGGAAGGTATAAAGAAGATGAATGGAGGTTTCCTCGTCTTCCTTAGAGTATCTGCAGGCCGGGCTGTCAGTCAGCCTCAGCTTGTGCTTATATGCATTCAGGCTACTATGGTGGCCCGTTATGTTCAATTTAATGATTTCTTGGGCCCGTAATCAAGTGTTTGGTTATTCGACAACCCGTTACTCTTCTCTATATTTTACTGTGCTGGTCTCTTGCTCAGCCATTGATGCGGTTTCTAATCATATTACTGATCGATTTATTCCCACTGCAGGTTCTGGTCCATAGATGATTCCCCTGGTAACTAGTCTGGCAAGGTCATCTGCAATTAGATTTCCCTTAATGCCATTATGCCCAGGTATCCATAAGAGTTCCACCGGTCCCTTCCCTGCCAAGTGGTTCAATGCTTCATAGCAATAGTTATAGACCAGCTTAGACTTTGTCGTTGCTGAATTCAGGGCTGCCAACGCCGCCCTGTTATCCGAGCAGATACATACCTTCTCCTGGGTCCGATATTGGTCGGCCCCCGAATAGCGTATGTAATTGCAACTAGCTGGGCCTGGAGTGCGGTAGTGTATTTGCCGAGGGGAAATGTTTTATCTATCCCATTGCGTCGCCTATACACCCCCGCACCCGCCTTGTTGTCACCCGCATCCGTGTACCAGATGTCTCCATTGAACGGCAATCCAGCTCGACTCTCCATCTAGTCGATCTTACTGGTGAGGGTGATCTTATATTTCTTGTCAAGGAGGAAGTAGGCACCCGTACTGTCAAGGGGCATCCACAGGAGTCCCTCAGCTAGCTTCCTTGAGAGTCTATTCATTCCCCTTACCTTCCTATTCACGTTTCCCACCCTGTGCATTGTCTTTACAGCCGCTTCCATGGTTAACATCAAGAGGTGATATCATCCCCGTCAGTATCCCCATCGCCTCAATGAGTGTTGATTTTAGGGCTCCGGTCATACTTCTTACAATCAATCCTCTCAACTTGTTAAGTCGGTTGACTTCCGACTTTAAACAGACTCTCTCTCGCCAGACCAGTGCTGCATACGTCAGTCTGGGTTTGAGAATTACCTCATACATCCATTTCATAGTCTCCAGTTTTAAGCTCCTCTTATTACCAATGGCCCTTCTCAGTTGCCAAAATGTTGCTGTAATCTTGGAACATATGTCACTTAGATGTTTTTCCCATGCAGGATTACTCCTAAGTATCTCACTTTGCTATTATAGCTTAGTTTTTGGCCACCAAGTTTCAGCGGACATGTTCTGTGCCACTTATATTTCTTGGTGAACACCATCACCCTAGTCTTAGAGGGATTTACCGAGAGTCTTCCCTCGTCATCTCTGCACCAATTCTCAACCTTGTTTAATGCTCCCGACATTATATGGAGAATAGGCTCCAGGAAAGGGCATACTTCAGTTACAAATAATGAAGTTTTCACAACATACGCCCACTCACAAAATAGAGGTTTATATTTCTTATTTGAAGATATTTACAACATTTATCCTTGTTTTATAAATGTTTATTCGTGCTTATATTATTTGTTATTAAGATAACCATAATGTACTGAAGATAAGGAAACACATACGTCTTACAATATTAATGGTTGTTTGAAAATAGTTAAATTCACTATAAAATGTATTTAAAAAAAATATTTTTGAGTTCACCAACTTATGCATACATGAAGAGTAACCATTTAATCATATTGTTCAGATTTAATCTCTCTCAGTCTCTCCAATTTAAAAAAAAAAATTTTCTAGGTATTTAAAGTATTGTAGATGATTTAATTATACATACGCATAATGTCGGATAACCTTTAACAATGAAATAAATAAACACACGGTATGTGTTAGGAAAACCATATTTTTTAGTATTTCCAGCTATTTCTTAATATCGAGCAATCTACTTATTTTATTTAAACCTTACACTGTCAAAAAGCTTTTAGCGAGTGACATAATCGGCATTAAACAATATTAAAAGGATTTCATAAAGTTTATTGTCCATAACTAAATGTCTATTATATCCTCTTTTAAGAATATAGACCATTAAATTGAATATAAAAGACCGAATAGTGCAAATACTTAACATTTCTTTATTGAATGTATATTATAACAGAGTATAATATGGAGTATAATAGTACATATTCGTATATACCTACTGGCTTTCTAAATGTTTTATAGATATTTAGACGGGACATTTTATCGTAACGCTGATCATGTCATTACGTTGGCATCACGTCATAAATGTGACACTATAATATGTCATCCATCACGCACCTCAATTTCAGGATGCCTTATCAACCCTGATACACCCTTTCTATAAATAGATGTGATTCTAATGTTCGATTTTATGTGTTTAACATTTTTATATTTGGATACAAGTATGTATTCCAACAAACTATTTAAAAAATACTGCATAAGATGCCACTATTAATTTAATGTATGTAGATATTTCTTAATGATCGAGTTATTTAAATATTTCTGGTGTTGTTCTCGGGTGTCCTTTTTTTAACACCCAAGCATCACATAACTGTGGTAATAAGAGTTTAGAAAATAAACATACTGTATCATTAAAATAACATCACAGTAGTATCTCTTATAAATATATTATCTAAATATTGTAAAACTACAATGGCTCCTTCGCCATTTCTATAAAATAAATGTGTAGAATCAAACCACAACTGCTAAAGGTATGGCGAAGGCGCCAATGTTACGTTAAACGGTATTAGGTGGTATGTTATACAGACAACGTAAACGTATTTCCATCATAGGAAATGCCAAGAAAATTCACAAGTTCCAACAAATGGTGTAAGAATGTAATGTGCAAGCCTTGATCTACGAGGCGGTACCCAAAAGTACTGATGTCGTGGTGGACGAAGTTTTTGTAGTATCGCATTCTGCATCGGTTCCACAGCTAGAACCCATAAGAATGTTGAAAAAATCCGTGGAATCATCCTGAAAGATAAACGACTGACCATTGATGAAGCTGTGGAATTTTTTTGTTAAAAATCTATACACAAGTAGAGCTGTCTGAGCAGGGGCGTTATCGTGTAGTATCGTGAGTTTCCAGGTAGAAAGCCTGGTAAACTATCTGACCCTGTCAAACAAACTCTGAATGAACAACTCCTCTCACATCAAAAAAATAAATAACGGCGAGCACACAAAACAGCTCTCACTACAAACTCCACACAAGCCGAACGGAATATTTTTTAGTGACGACGTTTGGCTTACTGACTCGAGAATAGTAGCTGACTATACGCTTCTAGTGACGGAACGCGGTACTGCAGAAGCTTAGCCAACCATAACATCAGTTCAGTTTCTTTTGGGTACCTCCTCGTATCGTTTCTGCGAGTCTTACAGGCACCGCACAGTGGACGAAAACGCCGAAAAGCTGGCCAAAATTAGAAAACTCATGTAATCCAATCAAAAATTAGTATTCGTGGGTTTTCTAGGTCACTGATTACGAGTCTGGTAATGGTTTATCAAAAAATAAAATGACGGCTCCAATATGGCGACCGAAATTATTCAAAAGCTTATTACTCTTATTGAAAATTAGTATACCGAGGGTTTTCGAGGTCGCTAACTACGTATTTGACAACGGTTTTTCATAAAACAAAATGGCGGCTCCAAGATGGCGACCGATATTATTAAAAAGCTTATTATTCTTAGTGAAAATTGATACTCGGGGGTTTTCGAGGTCGCTGAGTACGAATTTGATAATGGTTTTTCAGGAAACAAAATGACGACCCCAATGTGGCGACCTAAATTATTCAAAAGCTTATTATTCTTAGTAAAAATTGGTACCTGGGGTTTTCAAGGCCGCTGAGTACGAATTTAACAATTGTTACTCAAAAAACAAAATGACGACTCCAATATGGAGACCACAAAATAAAAAAATTCATCGTTAGTACTGACAATTTGTTATCGGAGGTATAGTGGGAGAAAAATAAAATAGCATTCATTAAAGTCTACATTTTATTACATACAATTATAACAATACAGAAAATATACAGTATTGAAGGCATAAACATTTTTTAATCGGCTTAAAACTCATTATTATGATATTATGTCTATTGTAATTTGCAACTCATCATTCAAAAATGTTTTTAATAAAAAAAATAGTTGCTCTCTCGTTATAGAAATTGCTTCTCCATTGCTCACAACATCTGAAACAGGAAATATGTACGAACACAGTATGTTTCGAATATAAATGTTGATAAAAACAAAAATAAAAGTCATCGCTATTTACTTGCAATAAATATCATAAATAAAAGAATTCTTTGTTTTATGTAAAAATTGTTAATAACAAAAGAAAATTGTTTATTTGTATAATGTAATGGAATTTAATAATAAATATGTGTGAAAGTAATGTTATAAATCGAATTTTACGGGTTGTTACATTTGACACCGCGTAACAATATGCATCATTACAGGCACAGCCGCTTATGGCTGCAGCCAATTCTTCAATTTTTTGCAAGATAAACATTCAGGGTGTATCACAAAATAAAGATTATTGAACGAGTGTGAACGAGTGATAAACTTTTTTCACGATATACTAAAGAAAACAAATTTCTCTTTCAGAAAACCATCTCCATTGCATTGTTAATAATTTCTTTCATATTAAGAATTAACAAATTCGGCTTTCAACTGTTAATTATACATACCTTACGGAGGAGAATCCATTTTGCAAAAATGTCCTAGCGCTTATAGCTCACTTTTTATTGTACTTTTCACAAAGGCTTACGAAACGTGCGATGCGAAATACACAAAGCGCTTGCTGCAACGGTCAAATTCAGAATGCCCTTACAAAGTGTAGGGCCGTTGGTGACCGCTCGGAACTAGTTTTTATTATACCTAGGATACCCTACTAAACATTGCGAGACAAAAAATTGCTAAACTGGAACCTTCATTTTTTGAATTTTGGCCAGCTTTTCGGCGTTTTCGTCCACTGTGGCACCGTAAACAGAACTGAGAGCATAATCTCGCAGCGATATACATTATATATCTATAAAATACCTTTTGCTACAGCTGGAAAGGCTCAAAGTATTAAATGGGGTTACCAAGAGTATCAAATTCATCAAAGAGTATTAACTTCTTTCGGCGTGTTTTTCTTTTACCGCTATTTTCTAAGCTCTTTCCCTCGGATTTCCTGAAAACTGATGGTTTTTTGGAACAATGCGGATTTGATGAAAAGCTACGTTTTTTCCTCTTGCCACTCATCTTTTCTGGGTAAGGTAGGTCAACTGAATACAAACCTTAAAACATAAAATGAGATTGTTATTTCATGACCGCCATTAAAGAATATTAATTAAAAATGTTACATTAAAAGCAATAGACAAATAGATACTTAAAATAGGAACTAGATAGAATTCAGTATAATTACTGATAATCAAATAAAACTAAAGTTCGATTCAAAAATAAATGCTTCACTTCAGTTCACATCAAATGTATCAAATTCAAGTTTTATGTAATGATACATTTCCCGGTAAGCCTATACCAACGCTCTCAGTAATTCATAATATTATTAACAACTTTGAACTGCATAGTGTTGATCATAGACACTACAAGAAAATAGTTCATCCTAATCAAGTCTGTGATAAAATAAGTACTAATATTTGTGGACTCTGAATTATTAACACAGTGCTTACTACTTCTGAAATTACTGCTAAAGTAAATTTTGCGCCGTCAACAGTTAAAACTATATAAAGAATTTAATGTACGTCATATAAAATATATAATATGAAATAAGAATGGAATTTTATAAACCATTAATTGGAAAAGGTCACCGAAGATGAACATTTTGTGAGGAATACTGTTTTAACTGATAATGGTTTTCCATTAACTGGAAACGTAATTTAATTCGTCTTTGTTATTAGTCGCAAGAATGTTTCAACAAGTTTCATGATCTCCATACTAGTAGCCCCTGAAATTAATGTTTAGGCAGGTAGACTGTTCATCCAGTCTACCTTCCAGTATGCCATTGGATGATTTTTAATTGACGGTAATTTAATTGGCCAAAATAATTTGGAACTAGTTCAACAATAAACTGTTCCTAGCATTCCGAACTAGCAGATGCTGTGTTAAAGAAAATCTGGTTCTAACAAGATAGCTATTTGACCGACAATAACATCATTATTTCAAATATTTGGAACGAATAGCTCAAAACCTATTTCTAGACGTGGTAATATCTTATTGCCATCCAGGTGACCAGATCTTGCACCATGCGATATTTATTTGTAGGGCTACTTAAAGTCAATAATCTATGGTTTTAAAAAGGACAGACATAACAATTTGCAGGATCCATGACTGCATACGGATAATTTCTGTCAATCTATTAGTCCTGTTATATCTTTACGCAGTATCCATTAAGATTTTTATGATCTGTTGGGATACTACTTAGCTCAATAGGGAGGTCTAACATCAAAGTTTATTTTGTGAGACAAATGCTTACTTTAAAATGATATTTCTTTGGTTTTCGAATTGTTATTATTACTAATATTTATTGTGTTATTTTAAAGAATAATTTTTTCATTGAGAATTAATTTTTAATTTCCAATTTTTTTTATTTTGCGAAAATAATATCGCATGAACAAAAATCGCTTACCATTTACGCGATATATTTGAGTTGGCAAAGAGGTGTAAAGACCTAATCACTTGCTGGACTATTTACGGTAGTACTAAAATAATTCAGTAGAAAGCAAACTAGCTTATCCCCTTGAGAAAGCAATATTGCCAGTTTTATTTAATTACTTATGTGAAATTTCTGTTTCTTAAGATTAACGTGTTATTCACATTTCTTTTAATTACCAGTACATAAATTAACCTAAATTAAGTATTAATTTTTAATTATATATTTTACATTCAACATTATAAAGCATATTTAAATTTTTATTTCAATATTAAAAACGTTGTCGAATATTAATACTCTATGATTAGATTTTGACATTACATTCTGCTAATGTAAGAAATAAAATGAAATCCTTGAACATGAGATGTACACATTACCCTTAACTCTCCTATGATCGAAAAGTAATGTGTTATTTAATTGTTCGTTGTTAAAATGTATTTTGAAGCAATATATAACTTAATTTATTTGATCCTGAATATAATATAACAAATTTTTATAACTTACACTCTCCATATAATTAAATAGAAAACGAATTGCATTTCTCTCGAAACAAAATAAAATATTGTTTATCTTGACATGTATATATTTATTATTATGCAAATTACTGCCCCGCTCAGTGCGTAAATAAGAAACGAAATTCACTATGAAAACACGGCCTATGGAAACCAAAATTTACATGTCTAGAATTATTTACTCTGATCATGTACATCAGAATACCTACTTCCTCCTAATACCTAAATTCCACCTAATATTCCCACTATATATTCGAGCAACCTGGTATGTAATTTTCACATTTTTCATTCAGAAAGTTCAAGTTCTCTAACTCTCACTATTAAGTTCAGATTGTATAAAACGTTCTACTACACAAAACTGGAAGAAGAGTATTAAAGTCAACGATTTGAGTTTTTTATTACAATCCCGAGAATTCTGGACATTCCTACGCTTCTTCCGCATTACTACTTTATGTATGGGGTCACTGTAGCTTAGTTATTTCATTTCGTTACATTTTATTGCGAACGCAGTAGAAGGAGTATCCATCTTGTTGGGGAAGAATGTGCAATATAACACGTAGGTTGTAAATGAAAACGTATCTGTGTAAAGTCTGTGTGCACTTTAACTACTGCTTTAACAATTGGAACTATTTAATCACGGTTTTAGTTTAATTTTAAAGAAAAATAAATGATACATTGTCTGGTAAATCCATCGTTTTCGTATAGCGATATCAAGATTTCGAAAGAAGATATTTCTGCTACTTCTTATATAGTACGTTCATAAAATTTTCTGGCGGTTTAATTAATTTAATGGAAGTTTCAGAAAGAAATCATATCTTAATATCAATATTTTATGCATAGTGTCACGAACGCCTCGAGCGATCCCGAACGCCGGGAACATTCGAAACCATCAAGAGCGTGCGGAGGTGACTTTCAGTGCGTCCTATACTAGAAGGTTCGCCAAAGTTCTTTATCTAGAAACGTCTGGAGAGACGTTCTACTACCTATATAAGAATTGTGTCGTCTAGCTAGGAGTTAGAGTAGAATCTGGACCGCGATAGTGAGCGATACGGCGAGAAGAAATTGAAATTGTGTAATACAGTGCGAAAAATTAGTTTATAAAGTTAAAGTAGAAAGAAAGTTAGTTAGTTAGTTGGACTTGTAAATAGTTGAGTTGTAAATAAGTGTTCGAAATAAAGAACTTTCTAGTAAATTCGTTACATTGGTGTCAGAAGTGGGATTTTCTTGGCTGCTATCGAAAGTTCGAGAATTTCCTCTGATTTTCTCGCACCGTCGATCTTCGACTTCTTCGCGACGAGACGAGTTCCGTGATAGGTCACACTTGGGGGGTTTTCTTGACTGCTATGGAAAGTTCGAGAATATTCTCTGACCTTCTCGAAACGTCAATTTTCGACATCTTCAGGATGAGACGAGTTCAAGTGATATGTCACACTCGTAGGTTTTCTTGACTGCTACCAGAAGTTCGAGAATGTTCCCTGACCTTCTAGAAACGTCGATCTTCGACCTCTTCACGACGAGACAAGTTCAGTGATATGTCACACTTGTGAGTTTTCTTGACTGCTATCGAATGTTCGATAATGTTCTCTGACCTTCTCGAAACGTCGATACTCGATTTCTTCACGGCGAGACGAGTTCAGTGGTATGTCACACTTGTGAGTTTTCTCGTTCTTTGTCGAACCTTCCAGAATATTCTCAGGTCTTATCGGAACGCTGATCTTCAGCTTTTCCACGCCGCGCCGGGACGTCTTTGGCGATGCGCCACACTTGGGGGCTTCTCTTCCAACTAAACCAAGTGTTCCAGAACTTTCTACCACGTTCTATCCCACTTCTGACACCAATGTAACGAATTTACTAGAAAGTTAATTAGTCAATTGGACTTGTAAATAGTTGAGTTGTAAAGAAGTGTTCGAAATAAAGAACTTTCTAGTAAATTCCTTACATTTGTGTCAGAAGTGGGATTTTCTTGGCTGCTATCGAAGGTTCGAGAATGTTCTCTGATTTTCTTGCACCGTCGATCTTCTTCGCGACAAGACGAGTTCCGTGATAGGTCACACTTGGGGGGTTTTCTTGACTGCTATGGAAAGTTCGAGAATGTTCTCTGACCTTCTCGAGCAATATGTTATAATACAAAGATAAACAGCTGAAGTACACTGAGCTGAATATACCAAGCCTTATTGTTAAAGACCGCGATGCTGTATTTACATAAACTTTTCTGTTTGTTTTCAATCTAATCCTTCATTTTTGTAATTTTCCAGATATATGGAAAATGTGAGAAATTTGAAAATCTATCAGGTTCTAAAAAAAAAAAAAGGCAAACAAGCTTATTTAGAGAACCACAGAAGCTTATTTTAGTACTTTTTTACAATTTTACTAAAATTAAAATTTATTTATAGTCTAATGCATCCTGGAAAAGGGTTGAAACCTTCGAGGCAGCAACGAAAACAGGAAACTAGTTTTCTACGAACACCTGAATATTACACATATATCGACGTGGGTTTCGCCAACCAAGTTGGCATCATCAAGAGATGATTAAATCTATTTTTAATCAGTTTTAATTATCTTTCGATGATACTAAGTTTATTTGCGAAACGCACATCGATATACCTGTAGTCTTTCGATGTTCATGGAAAACTAGTCTCCAGTTTTTTTGTAATTTAATGCATAATAAATAATTTGCCATTCTTGTTAGAAGCTTATATTTTTTTATCCCGAGAGTAGAAAGGAGATCAACAACTATTCTTTTTCCTAGTTTCTCGCGGACCAATATATTAAATAAATATCTAATTAATATTATAGCTGTTTATATAGATTGTCTCATTTGGAATTATAGCATGTGATTTGTGAATAAAACTAATAATATTTGATAAACTCAGACTGAGATTTTTTACTCTTCAACATAAAATGGAGATGATATGGCTACAAATGGAAAAGAATATCATTCATTATGACTTATGCAAGATGCAGATATTTCTTTATAATCCGATGCGTGATGGCTCTTGACAAATTCAATTGTACACGATGTCGAATATTTGATAAACTCAGACTGAGATTTTTTACTCTTCAACATAAAATGGAGATGATATAGCTACAAATGGAAAAGAATATCATTCATTATGACTTATGCAAGATGCAGATATTTCTTTAAAATCCGATGCGTGATGGCTCTTGACAAATTCAATTATACACGATGTCGAATTGATATGTTTGGATATTCCCGTACACTTTCTCTCACTGCAGCAATATTTTCATCTCCCCGGTCATAAAAAGGCCATATTGGTGTTGCCTTATCAATAACAGAATCCTCTTCAAATTCCTTAATTGAGTTACGAACTGCTCACTTAGTAGGTGCCTTACTTTGTCCTAATTCTGTGCAAATTATTTTTAATGCAACTATAAATGATCGCTCACGTTCATAAAACAGTTGTACATAAGCTATTCGTTACTGTGCTGTTAATCGCAGTAACATGACGTCGTATGGCTTGTACATGACAGTCCTTAAATATCGATGCCCTCTCTTTGACAGAACACAAATGGAGCGCAATTCATATCCTATAGTTCCAATTAAGACACCCTATATCATATGACATATAATTTCGTATATATAATAGAGTAGTGCATATAATTGAGTATAACCCTTATTATATTTGAGTATATACAAATATACTAAAATATATTTTTTTATTTTCGTATTTAATTTTTCTTAGTGAATTATAAAAACCTGGTATTACTAAATAGAGAATAAAAAACCGTTCAAAACAGCATTAAAATAGCAACTGCCACTCCAAAGGAGTTAAAGGAGAGGAGTTGAAACTTCAAGTTCTGCTCAAAATATCTTATTTCGGAATGGAAAATTACCTTGTTTCAAGATTTTACATAAAAATCTTAAATTAACTACAAAATGTTTGTTGCTTCTAAAATACAGTATATAAAACTATATACCACTAAATTTACCCTTAGAATTAAAAAAAAACTATACTAGAACTATAGAACATAAAATATACAAATTGCGTATAAATTGTCTTTCTGAAATTAGGAAACACAGAAACTGAGTTGGCATCATCGAGAGATGATTAAAACTAGTTTAAAATTATCTCCAATTTCTGTTTATAATTTTTTTAAACTAGTATCCTGTTTTCTGCTTTTTTTTAAGAATAGCAAAATGATTTTTATAATTTTCTCCAAATATAGAGCTATAGAGCAAATCTACCAATGGTTGTCTTCCATCATCATATTAACTTCTTAGATCGATTCTTTTTTGTGCCATTTTATTTTATATTTTCTTCGGTTTCATCAGACTAGTACGACATACATCGATATACTATTAGTATTCATGTAATCCAGCCACTATATAAAGGGTGCTTCAATAAGGACGCTCGATTTTTAAACGTACATAAAACAAGTTGTTTGTAAGACATATACTCATTCTTTTTTTTATCTGAAACAATGCTTTATGGCATTAAGTACAGAATACAACGTTGTTCAAATATCCGCCGCTGCTTTGCTTGGTGATATATATTCAGAAGATCGATGACTTTGCCGCATAAATCTGGCTGAATTTGCTGGGTGGCGTTTATTATGTTAACTTTGAGGGCATCAATTGTTTGCAGTTTAATCGCATAGACCTGAGATTTAAGATAGCTCCACAGGAAGAAGTCTACAGAAGAATCGCATGGTCTCGGTGGCCACTTCACGCGAGGTCAAATCCTCAAATCACTCGTGCAGAATGTTCATGGTGGCATGCGTTATGTGGCACGTAGTGCCGTCCTGTTGGAGCCACATGTCATCGGTATCCATATCATCCAGTTTAGACTACAAGAAGTTGCTTATCATCGATCTGTAACGCTCGCCGTTGACAATGCGAGTTTCGTTTTAGAAGAAGTACTGACCGATGATTCCGTCAGACCAAAATCCGCACCAAACAGTGACTTTCTTGGGATGCATTTGGTGCTAGTGTATCTCGTGTGGATTGGTATCGTCTCAAATCCAATAACTTTGCTTGTTCATATATCCATTCATCCAAAAATGGGCCTCGTCGCTAAAGATGATTTTTTTGGCGAAATTTGGATTAATTTACAACTACTTCAGAGCCCAATTAGCGAACACACGGTGTTTTCTATGGTCACAGAAAGTCAGAAATCAATTTAAAGTCACAGAAAGGCCAAGTTCTTGTGAACGACGAGAAGTTGACTGTTTTCCCGTACGCACATCAGTGATGCTTTCAGCAGACCTTGAATTTCGATGACGTACGGGTGTTGGCTAATTATTTATCAAACCCGTTGAATCGACTTGGTAAGACGGTTGTGGCGAAGATAAGAATAGCGTAATACACGGAAAATTTCTCGAACGGAGCTCTGATTTTGAAAATACAATTTGATGATTTTCACACGTTTTTGAACGCTATAATTGGTGATTTGCTACATACTATTGAATAATTCACACTGAATAAATTTGATAGATGTTGCTTTAACAATATGACCACTATAACCTAACAAATTTCGAACGTCCCTATTGAAAGGCCCTGTAACATCCAATTCGATACTTGCGGCGAATAGTTTGCGTATGTTGTCGAGCATTTTCCAGATGAGAAAACAGCTGCCTGGAAATTAGCAACTTCTTTTTGCTAACATTTCGGAGGGTATCGCAATAGAGAATAGTACGGCAACGTAGTTCCGATACAGCATAAATTTCCCCTGCAGGTACGCTCCATTGTTGTAATGGAATTGAATGCATTCGCCACTTCAGTAAGTTATATTTTGTTGTTAGGCATACGCCGTATCAGAAACTCTCGCGGACTTTTCATTGCCGGCAAACACAATTCACATCGACTCAGAAAGTCTGAGAGCCACTACTGCGGAGTTCATATACCATTCCACCCTATTTCCGGCGAACCTAACAATGCTCTCTGAAGGTGATTTCCAGCTCACGTATACGTTCGTATTATTATATTGAAAAATATCAAATTTCGGAATAAACTTACGATATTATGAAACTTCGTGTCGGAATAACTCTCCACATATTAATGGCGCAGGTATGTCGTAATTTATTTTAGCAAGGCGTTTGTTTTCCGGAATGTGTACAAATTGAAAATGCGAGATATAAGGTATAACTTCCAACTGAAACTACGCTTTGACATGCAATACTTACTGGTTAGTAAAAACATACTGATAAATATGGTAAATTACATAAGTTGAATAGTTCAGGGGTATTATAACTGTTTTACATCTTCCAATTTATTTGATGAAAATTCTGCAACAAGTTTTATAATTTGTTGTTCAATAAATTCTTCAATTTTATTACTTTTCATCTATCATTTCCTAAACTCCTTTATTACATGCACACAGAGTGCATGTAATAAATCTAACCTAAAAAAACCTAACCTAACGCTACAAGACCATAAGCAATAACTATGACATCTATAGAGGATTTCAGTGAATGATCTACACAAATTATAAATTGAGGTAAGTATAAGTTACGTAATAGTTATGAGCTAAGCTAGTTATAACTTGAATGTATTGGGAAGATTGTTACGCTTGAATCGCTTCAATCATCTCGGTTCCTCATTGTTGATAAATAGACTCTTAGTTAATCTGTTAGGATGAGTTATCAGGCGGGTATTTAACACTAACATGTTTAACTTCCTCTTTTTTAAAGTTTGGACACACGGAAATTAGACATCCTTCACCAGAAAGCCTACAGGCAGGCTTTGTGTAGGGGATTATGTGTAGGTTACACATATAAACGCGGACAAACACCCAGCCCTGAGGGAAGTGCCAAGTTCCCTCTGGTGAGAATTGAACTCACGCAGACAATGTGACCAGTATTTGGCCCAGTTGCCACCCTGTTACCAAATACCAAGTTCGACAAGGAATGGAGTACGCTGCCTCTTTAATGGATGATATACTTAGATCGGTATGTAACACAGGATTGGGTATATAGAAGGGAGTGCCAGTCATACAATATGTCATAGTACTTTGTTTTTAAATTTTGGTAGCATTTCGAGACTGGAGTTTATAGATGTTGACCAAAGTTGATAACCATAGGTCTATACTGGTTTCAGAATGGACTTTACGACAATATCTTGTTATCAAGTGATAACCGTCATTTGATACCCATCATTCAGTACATTTTGGAATACCTTAGCCTGAGTTGTTTTATTTTAGCAAAGATATGTATGCGCCAGGGGAGTTGCCGGTTCAAGTGCATATCAAAATACTGTGGGTCATCGACTTGAGGTAGTTGTTTGCCATTCAGCATTACTGGAGGGCAAGTTTCTCTTTTCGTAATGAATCTAATGTTGGTAGATTTATTTTCGTTCACTTTAATAATATTTCATTTTCGGAGCCACTCCTGAACGTTATTCAAATTTGTTTGTAGTTTTCTTGAAGCGATCTTAGTACAAGCGATACAAGTATGGCCATATCATCTGCAATATGTGGATATAATAATAAATTTTGTCGGGGTAGAAGGTCTGCTATGTATAAAAGATTTACTGTAGGCCCCAGAACTACCATTTGCAAGCAATAATATTTGGAGCAATTTGTTTGCCAATTTAGTTTTCATTGGCAATACTGATAGATATAATACTTTTGGGAGGTTATGTATTCGATTTACCAACAAATGATGTTATGTGTTCAATTTTCTGTGTGTTTTAAATTGTTTACAGTTTCACTTGGAAATTGTTTATGCACTAGATGGAGTAACATATAAATCGGAAATCGAGGAAGGAACTACCAAACCGCCAAGCAGTTATCAAAGTAGTTCCCGAATAGCAAGGCTATTACATAATCGCTAGAGGAAACAACTACTTCTCGGGCTAAAGCCCCGCCAGGCGTTGAATTACACCTAAAAGCGATCCTAGACCCCCTTCTCGTGTTTCTGCACGATCAGATAAGGTTTTAAGAAATAAAACCCGCCACAGATAGGATTCGACATTTGTCCCGGGATTGGAACCGAACGACATACAGCTGTTTCGAACTTATTAGTTCTCATCAATGACGTACACGGTACGCTGATCCAGGGCTAATACCAAATAAAAGTTGTGGGGTATACATCTTTATCGATTCGATCTATGTCAGTAACATATAAGTCGGAAATTGAATAACTACTTGGCAGTTTGATAGTTCCTTCCTCGATTTCCGATTTCAAATATTGTTCAGTACTAATTTATATTTGTATTTTGTTCTAGAAACAGAAAAAAATTGTGAGTAGCTAGTTCCCCTATAAAAATCTTTCAAATTTATTGTTTTACAACATTAAATGAGTTCTTTTGTACTTTGTATTTAACTTTTGCGATTAAAAGCTAGTGTGAAACATTAATTTTTTATTGTATTGTATCAATTAAAATAAACAGTTTTAAAACCTTAAAATGGACTTTTCTATACGTAGAACATCTCTATCTCGAAATTGAGTGGCCGAGATAAAATAAACCAACACATAAATGCAGAATATGTTTTATATGCGACAGTTTTATTTTTTACGGTCAATAACCGATCGATCCGACACGATTTAGTTGAGTTATCGCGCTAACAAGAATAAATGCTGACAACAACGACACACACACAGCAAATATTTTTTTTTGGTTTTAGGCCTTAAAACGAAAAATAAGATTAAAAATTTTTTTTTTGTTTTTTCACTTTTTTTTTTACACAATTACATTATTTTTCCGCGTATAGTGGAGTGCGGAAAAATAATAATATTTAATTAAGTCTCCACCTCACTGAAATCTAAATTGTGTAAGATTTGATTATGGGATCCCTCAGATGCATTGCGCCCGAATGTGTTTGGATTTATACTGAGCCCAACGGAAGTTTAATATTAGCTTTATCGATTATGCTATTTTCAATAATTCCATACAGGGGAAACACATTTAGTTACTTACTTGGCGAGAGCAGGATAATCGTTAGTAAACTCTCCCCGGGTATTCACCCAGGAATTTATGGTAAGCACTAACGATCAAACTAGACCAGTTCATATATTATTCCAATGACCACTAAGAGAAGGTAAGGCCGCCGTCCGCGGCAAATTGCGTTCCTCGTGCTTCCACTTTAATACTGTCCATTCTAGCCTTGATCGCCGGATGCATTATTTACAGGCGTAGAGCCGCACTTTATGTGAGCTGCATATTTACACTTTATAACGGGCAGATCTACCCTACCAATTCCGCCGCAAACCTCACATTCATACCCATAAATCCATATCCTCAGGAATAGTCTCATTTATTGGGGGTCGTAAAGCCGTAATGAGAAGAGAACCAACTCGTATTGAATATTTTCGAGATGTATAAAAGCAATGTGGGAGCGTGGAATTCCCCGTCGTGGTTACGGCCTCTTCGGGTTCGATATTGTGAAACAAAATCCGAGCGAATTTTGGTAAACTGGGAGCTGCTACATTTTAAGGGCGCTGATATGGTCTCGTATTACTCGGGCATTATTCATACATGAAGGGTGTAGTGAAGGGCTTAGTGGGTCGCCTACAGTTTTCGTTTATATTCCTACATGTCTTTCTAGAATATTTTCTTATATTAAAATATTATTACGATCTTGTCTAAGACTAATGAGTAACCGTTTGGTGATAATTGAAGCGTTATGGTTTGAAATCTTACTGCACCGATATAGGCGAAAGACCACCTGCGTAGCAAGAAGATAAGGATTGGTAAATGGACTTACTTGAAATAATGTTCTCCTGCAACACTGTATGCTCTTGTTTTGTTTGGTACGTGATGTGATAATTTCGGTAATCGGCACCTTGTTCTGTACATGTACGATATGTTATTATTCTGGTCTCTTAACGTCTCTACCATACACCTGCGCTGCGCTGATACCCGGTTCAGGCAAAGTCGTGAGGACAACGAACGCAGCAGTAACACAAGGGCGTAGGACTTGGAGAGGGATTTGAATTTCTGGCGGGAAAAGGACAAGCCGTTCGGTACGAAACAGTAACTAATCCTATTATACTAAATTACGTAAATTCTAAAAGTCACTCACTGATGTCTTCTTAGCCATTTCTGACAAATATATCTCTTTCTCTTGTGCACTATTACACAAATTACTCTGCTTTTAGTTTCACTCCAGTACATCGTGGGCTTTAACCCCTTAAGTCTTCTTATTTTACTAGAGTTATTTAGGAGGTGGATGGCGTTGATATTCTCGTGTTGTAGAAGACTTCCTTCGTGGCTTCTTGCGAATTTTTTAATCTCTATCTCACGTTTTCTATTCCAATATCTCGATGGAGATCTTCATTTCTTATATACCAAGGTGCACTAACGATGTTCCGTAGTAGTTGATTTTGAAATGTTTACATAACTTTAATATTTGCTTTTTGGTACGACCCCAAAGCTGAATGCCATAAGTCCACAACGGTTTCAATATTTGCTTATACAAGAGGAGCTTATTATGTATTGACAAGGCGGAATTTTCTAGAATATGATGTAAAAAAAGGTATTGAATTATTATTTTTTAAAACCATTTCGAGAATGAGTGACACCTTTGTTTTCTATATTATCTCGTGAATATTTAACGACTGTCATCTACAAACCATACGACGACAATATGCCGCGATTAACATTTCGACAATTGTGCACAACTATTTTATGAAAGTGAGCGATTATTTACAGTTGCCTTAAGCAAGAATCCTACAAAATTAGGACAAAGGGAAGCGCCTACAGAGTTAACATTTCGTAACTTAATCAAGAAAAGACCGATTCTGTTATTGATAAGGCAACACTAAAACGTCTTCGTCGTGGTCGGTCAGATAAAAATGTTGCTACAGTGAAAGAAAGTACAAGTATCCAAATACATCAATTCGGCGTAATGAATTGAATTTGTCAAAAGAGCTGACATTAACTGGCCTGCAAGCAAGATCGTGTGATTTACACGACTGGACTTATTTTTTTTGAAATTAAGTCAAGAAAAAGTGTACGGCCACCTCAATCTCTGTGATTTGATGAGAAACCAGTATTGCTGTATCATCAGCGAACGTGGAAACTGTAGTTAGTCTTGTGGTATATCTCAGCTGAATATCCAGTACCGGTCTCAGTACGCTTCCTTGGGTACTCAGAAGTTGATTTGGTGTATGTTCGTATATTCTAAATGCTGTTATAATAGGAAGAATCTGTTAGTTTAGTATGACTTTAATATTTCATGGATATGATGTGGTAATCCTTTTTTATTTTATATGATAAACCTCTATGTCATACCCTATCAAAGGCAGCGGAGCAATACACTTCTTTTCGCAAGCCATTGCCAACTTGTTTGGCTACTCTATTCACCTGTTCCACTGTACCATACTTTCTATGAAAACTAAATTGATTTTTGATGATTTTTGTCATAAAAAAATTGATGTTTATTTTGCAGAGGTCAAAACAAAAACGTTTAGATATATATTGTAATGAATTTACTAGAAAGTTCTTTATTTCTCGAACACTTATTTACAACTCAACTATTCACAAGTCCAACTAACTAACTTTCTTTCTACTTTAACTAACTTTCGCACTGTATATCACTTTCTTCGCACTGTATCGCTCACTATAGCGGTCCAAATTCAACTAACTACTGACCGGATGACACAATTCTTATATAGGCAGTGGAATGTCTCTCCAGACGTTTCTAGATAAAGAACTTTCGCGAACCTTCTAGTATAGAACGTTCTCGAGGTTTCGCTCTCGTATATTCCCGGCATTCAGGATCGCTCGAGGCGTTCGTGACAATATTTTAAAGAAGTTCCAAGTAATGTATTACTCGCACAGTATTTCTCTTTAAATATAATTTTCATAATGGCGCCATCCTTGACGATTACATCACTATTTAACACTAAAATATTGTATAAATGCCAATTTTCGTTTTTTATGTCTCTTAGTTTCCAAGTTAAAGGAGAGAGGAGAGACTTTAGAGGTGCATTGTATAAGCATGTATTTGCTTTAAATAAGGCTTTTTATTTTTGTAAAAAACACTTCTCTCAGTGTAACATAAACAGCACATTTGAGGGTTTTTCGTGATACTTTCTATGCTCTCTGTATCAACGCGTAGCATTCAATTTCCTTTTATAGTATTAAATTAATAAGTATTTTATAGTTGAACAGGCGGCAAGAAACTCAGGTAATTATTTATAATTCCATTATTCAGAAAGACGTCGATGGAACTCACGTGCTGAACACAATAAGTTCACATAGATGCCTCGGCCCATTTCTATAATTGAATGCTACGTAGCAACAAGCTGCGTATTCATGACGTCTTTTCCTTTACCTGTCACCCGGTTCACTGAAACCTCATTAACATCGCCTGTTTTTGAAAATATAATTCCGCCTCTGTATTTACTACAAAAACTTCAACTCCGATAAACACAAAAAGTAAATGAAATTTGACATCATTAAGAGGTAGCGTAGCATGCAAATTGATGTGACTTTGTGAAGAAAAAAATACCTAATGGTTAATTGATAATTTAGTAGGACAATTAAAGTAAACATTTGTCGGGGTGGTGAGCATACATGTTTACTCAGAACAACGGCAATCGTTATACACTAGTAAAGTATCTTTGGCGGGCAATCTTTGCGTTATCTCGTGTTTGTTTTTTTAAACATTGAGTAGGTCGAAGCCTCATATGTTATGAATGGAGTTTAACCTGCGGGCAGTGTGGTACAAAATAGTGACGTAAGAGGTGTAGTAGAGTATCATAAACCCCATTTTTTTCCTTATTCCAATCTTAATTTTCAAAAATAAAGATTAACGTCATATGATAAAGTTAGTTTATTGTATTGTTATTGATTGTCAATTATGTTGCAACACTTAGCTTAATAAATTTAATGATAATTGAGGAATTCGAAAAGAACATATTTTTATTATAAATTTTACAGTACTCTGATATACAAAGCTATAACAAATTATCTTATATATTCACTGAAAGTTAACTTATGTTTTTTAAAGAAAATAGACTATACAATGCAACGAATTATGGACAAAAGCAGCCATATTGTGGAAAACAATTTTCTAGTCATTCTTTTTGCTACACACAAAGTTCGCGTGTTCTAAGCAAAGTGGAATGTTACATTTAGAACAGGTGTAAAACGTTTTCCTGCCTTTTCTTCTTGGACAAACACTGCATCTTCTATTAGTTTTTTGCCTTTTCACCGGATTTTCGACGGGTGCTCGCTGATATGGACGTAACTCTCTAAGAATTCTGGGGTTTATCTCACGGTGCCTCTTGTATTCAGAGAGTAATTGCATAGCCAATGATGTAAGAAATTGACGTTGTTATATATAAAATTTTTTGGTATTACTTTTGTAAATTACTAGGGAATTTACTCCAGCCGTGTTGAGGTATAAAAAAAGTAAAGATAATTGCCATCGACAACTATTTCGTGTCCCACTATAATTCGCCGACAATTCCTCCAGAACATCTACTCCACATTTTGTTATATTATAAAAGTGGTTTATTTCTGAAATGGTTTTACCTTTATGTTCTATAATGGTGTCTTCGTAGTACAGGGTGGAGAAAAATATTATATTTTTATTTATTTTGAATAGTGAATAATATACTTGGCACACTTCTCTTGAGTATATCAAGAAATGACAGAGGAATTTCCTTTCTGTTTTTCCTGACGGTGCCCACTGACGTAAGTTGGTGAACGTATTAACAGTTTTTCCATCAAGGTGAAACTTCCACAAAACACTTCCAGTTTAATTGTGGTGGGGTAAGTAATACCCCACAGAGCTTTAACAAACGATACTTCACTAATGGTGTCAGACGTACAGCTGCCGCTACTTGTGTGAACTTGTCAATACCTAATTTGAAGCTACCTAATGGTAGGCGGCGCCAAATGACACAGGACAGATTTTATCACCACAGATGTACTACGAAGGAAATATCATACCCCACCACACTGTCCGCTGGTTAATCATGCAGACGGTCAAAATCCAGAATTACAATTTTACCGTTTTCCTGGACAATCTTACGAATTAGAGAAGAAAAGAAAATGGATTGTAGCAGTGCGTCGTCAAAACTAATTTTTTTTTTTTAGATCTCGAATCTATTAAATACATATAAATATAGGTTTCTTAGACATTGCACATATAGCGACAGATGATATGATGAAGAAATTTACTGGAATAGACTTATATTTTTTCCAAATTTTACTAAAATTTATTGTTTCTGGAAAATGCAGGTTGACTATCATCTGCATTTTTTTTTAAAAGTTTCCACTGATAACAGACTTAAAGTTATATTTGTAATTTTAATACATCAAAACTCTCTATTCGACTGTTGGTGGTGTGTCAGTACGAAGTTCAGTGCAATCAATTATTGCTCGACAGTTTGAGTAGTTTAAAAACTTTGAGGCAATGTTTCTCTAATAGCCTCTTTTGATGGCCAAGATATCCACGTTTTTGTTTTAGAAGTTAACGTTTTCAAAACACTTGACAATATGTTTATAACTTATAACAGAAGTAGGGGATACTGTAAACAGCCAATTACAGCGAGAGGTAATCCAAGTTTCATCTTCATAAGAAATATCAGAAGTCTGTTCTCAGCAGAAACTTCTAAAAAATGCAGGTTGACTATTTGAGTAAATTTGAGTAAAATTTGGAAAAAAAAGTCTATTCCAGTAAATTTCTTTACGACTTCGTCTGTCATTTGCAATCTGAAAGCCCTAAAAAACCTCTATTTTTTTTAACAAAACGGTGATTATATGTTATATATATTTAATAATAATTTGAAATCTAAAAAAAATGATTACCATTGACGACGCACTGCTACAATTCATTTTCTTTTCCTCTCTAATTCGTAATATTGCCCAGGAAACCGGTAAAATTCTAATTCTGATTTTGACCCTCTATATTTTAACAATTAACAACAGAACACTTACATCTTCATTGTTTCTTTTTAATTTTATTTAGTAACAAATCGTTATTAAAATCCAATTATAACATATGACACTGAGGCTTCGACCTATTCACGATTTAAAAGAACAAGGACGAGATGGCGCAAAGGCTGCCCGCCAAAGGTACCTTACTAGCGTACAGTCCATCGAAATACAAGAGGTTTACGTCCTTAATTTCGAGAAGGGGGCCACTAGGAGCCCGGTCGGGCATCCGAAGGGAATCTACATAAAACGAAGAGTGCTCACCGGATAGGGGCCATCCTTTAGGAGGGAATAAGCGATCCTCTACTGGAATAACTGTCTCATAAAGTTCGGGGTAATGAGTTCCATGTTCACAGGTGTCTGCGCGCTGGTGTATTTCAGTTTACCGAACATTACGGTTTGGTGTTTGGTAATTACGTAGTAACCAGACTGCAACAGTGTACGATTTAAAGAACGATATGTGCTTTTTGCGGTATAGAGTTCGAAATTGGAAATAGGAATTCATATCCACTTTTTTCATACCTTCGAGAAATGTACACAATGCTAAAAACCTGTTTGTTTTTTTTTTTTAAATAAGTATTTTGTATACGTTAGTTTTCAGTTTTCTATGTTGATTTTCTCCAAGTTCAATTTCTTGAATGACGTGCATTTTTATTCTGTATTTGTTAGTATCTATTCTGCGTTTTTTTGTTCCTTGGTTAATCTAACTCTTTTGTGTCACTTGTTGGAACGGCTTAAGCCTAGTTCCGACTATACTAGTAATTTAGTCGAGTGGTAAATAATTTAGTAAATAAACATGCCCGAATGACAACATTTTAGTCGAATAGTTCAGTAAGTGATTTAGTCGAGTCGATCCATTTTAGGTTTGTTCTAGCATCAGTTTCCAATGATATGGAATCGTACGGAGTATGCGCATTTACGTATTCGCGTTCAAGCAGAATAAATCATAAGATGAAACTACTAGTCCGACATTCAAGCATAGAATAATTTCTGACATGCAATCTGGTTCGAGATCGTCAATACAGGACAAGGATTTTGTTTGGATTCTAAGTTTGTGACATGCGCAGTTTAAAATTCTTTGAATTATCTGAGAGTTATGTGTTATGTTTGATCGTTAGGTTTTAGGTTATGGTACATATTTGAATTATTTGGTGCAACTGACAAGAGCATAGAGAAACTAATTTGTCTATGGACAAGAGCGTTCTAGCGTAGCTTAGCAAGAAACCGTTTGTTACCAGTTTTAGGATCGAGCATGCGTACTGAAGCAGTCCATAAACGCTTCTCATACCTTCAAATATATCACGCTAGAACAAACCTTTTATTATACATTTTCGGGCGAATAAGGTACCCCCTCCCCCGCGTCACTGCATCGTGCTACATTCACTGAGCAAGCGCTTTAGTCGAGTTCATCGCTGCAGCAAAAATGTCGTTCCGTTGGAGCGAAGATACAACTTTGAAATTTATTGCAAAACATCTACAACATGAGTGCCTCTGGAATGTTAAATCCCCGCTTTATAACAAATAAATCCAAAACTGCGTATGTTGATTTGAAAAATGCAATGAACATATCTGGATTTGGTGAGGAGATTAAATTAAAAATAAGAAAATGTCAGGTTAGTGTTGACTTTTTTATTCCTATAAGTAGTTATTACAAGTAATTATAAAAATATTCCATATTGGTTTATTTTCGTCCTTCTTTTTCGATTTTTTTTCAGATCGACCTACTTGCAGGAGTTAGGAAATTCCGGCGCCAGGACTGACACAGTTTACATTCCTTCAGTACAATTTTCTGGAAGGATCTCTACGAAAGATTAAAATAATTTTCAATCATTCTCAAAGTTGAGAAATATTCTTTAGGATCTTCTAATGCTAATTCCTTGAGAAGAGAATTAGTAGCTCCTAGTTCATCTCGTCTCTGAATCAATTTTCGTACCCATAGTTTTTTTTTATTACGATAATTCCTTCTTCCACTTCTTCTAAAACAGCCATTGCAGTAAACTTTATTAGCTTATTTACTCTCTTGTATTGCCTGTTCATCTTGCAATACACTACTGACTAATTTACTGTACACGACTGTAGTGCGAACGTTTGTGGGCAATTTGTAGACGTTTAGTTACTAAATTACTCGCCACTTGACTAAATTACTAGCATAGTCCGAAGGCTTTACTTCAGTTACTATTACTGTATTTCAGGTTGCTGAGATTCATAATTCGGGAATCACCACTGACGTTTTCTCGTTGGATTTGTTGTGAGTATTCTTCTCGACTATATGTCGGATTCTATTGAACTTGACCTGTAAGTTTTTTATTGCTTCTGCACATAATTAGAATGTGCATCTAATATTTAGGGAGTTGACAATCTGGGCTACATATTAAACCGTCCCGCATCTAGAGGAAATAGATTAACTTTTGGAAGTTTTCTCTCCAAGTTTCTTTTGGAAAGTGGGAAGAAATTGTCAGGATTATTACTCCATTTTGTTCCATTTTTATTCCACTTTATTGCATTATATTCCTTTTCATTCCCTTTCGTTTCGGTTTATTTCATTTTATTCCATTGTATTACTTTTTTTTTCGTTTTATTCCATTTCATTTTTTTCCCGTCTCTTCTCTGCTCTTTTTTTGATACCTCGTTTCATTATCCGAGTGTTCTCGATTATTCCACTAGAGGTGGGACTACGATTTGAGAGGATTGCACCTTTCCTTTCGGAGATTTTATTTTGGGGAGAGCATATGTGGGAAGGCAGAAAAAATTTCATCCAGCAACATCGTCTGACCGAATTTAGCAGCCACCTTGTATCACTTTGTGTCACCTTGTTTGTCGACCATGCCGCGTTGAGCTCTCTAACGGATAAGCTCTTTATTATTTTCCTTATTGTAATAATGACAACGATTTTTTTTAAACAAACTAAAAATTACTACTTGTATTTTTATATTTCTCTATTACTTTTATATTTCTTATAAGCAGACGATTGTCGTATAAGTAAACTATGATTTTGTTTTTTTTTATGTAAACTAAGTGATCATTTGGAGGAAATAAAATAAAACACTATTTCTTTGTTGTGAATCAGCATCAGTTGTGAAAAACACACGCGAAGTGCAATAATAACAATTTATCTACTGGTATTTTTGAGCATCAATGTCATTTATAAAAGTAGGTATTAGCAAAGTTTCCTTAAATACTCGGGGCTGCAAAACATTTTATTAGTGCCAGAACTTTATATAAATTTGACCATTTTAAATAAAGGAATCCAACTAAATTTTTAAAGAAAAGAAAGTAATGTTATTTATCAAAGAAGAAAAAGGAGGTGATATATTAAAAAATTTTAAAAGTGAAATGAATGAACTTAACAGTTCAAATAAAAAAGTGAATTATAAAAAGCTACACCAATGGCGCAGTTCCATGGAAACTGAGATTCCGTTGAATTGAACTTATTGTTGAATTGAAGCGATGTAGGTATATGCAATTCAGTGCAATGCCGTATTGCTCTGCCGTTGCGTTTGACCACGTACATATTATATATACGTATGTAATAATACATATTATATAAATTATTATAACTTATATGTATTTGCTTCTATATTTCGCCGCCATTGATGAGTCATCCTGAGAGACAGCTATACTGATAATGATAGGTGTATTACTAGGACCTTCATTATTATTAGGAATATAGGTAGTAGGTTTACAGAATGTTGCTATCTTCAATAAAACATTAAAATATAATTTCTTGAAGGGAGATGAAGGTTACATTTATGTATATTCTCTATATATAAACGCAAGAGAACTGTAAAAAGGATATTACAAGAGCGATGCAGTTTATTGGAGGAACAACGTATTTATCAGGAACTGTGAGAAGAAACATAAACATTAATTTGGCCTCCTAATATTCATTTTAAAATCAAGTACTGTGTCTTAAAACAACATATGACGACAATCTTGCCAATTTTCAATGATATCGAATCAAAAATAAATAAACAGTTTTGAAACCGTGAAACAGGCCTTTCCGCGCATAGAACATCTTAATCTCGAAATTGAGTGTCAGAGAAAAAATAACCCAACACATAAATGCAGAATATGTATTTTATGCGATAGTTTTACTTTTTTCAATTTTTCTCAAATAGTCCACCATCGTGAATTCTCATGACCCATGGACAGGGTGGGGTGTATCCTATCCACCTCAAAATCAATAGATGTCGTTTGGTAGACGTCCCTAATCAGAATCAGTCGAAACCCGATCGAACCGACACGATTTAATTGAGTGATCGTGCTAACAAGAAAAAAATTCTGAAATAGTCCACCATTGTGCTTTCTTATGACCCATGAACAGTGTAGAGAGCGTTTTATCCACCTCAAAATCAATAGGTGTCATCTGAGAGACGTCCTCGATCAGAATCAGTCAAAACCCGATCCATTCGACACGATTTATTTGAGTTAGGTGCTAACAAGATTTTTAAATTCCGACGACGACACACACACACAGCAACATTTTCTTAGATACATTTTTTTTTGTTTTTAGGCCGACAAACAAACCCAAAACATTTTTTTTCTATTTTCCTTTAGACGATTACATTACTTTTCCGGAGTGCGGAAAAGTAATATATGTGAAGTTATAAAATTTGCAGCGAGAGTCTGCACTAGGAAATATGAATTTTGACCTTGCGATTTTACTAAAAATATACGATGGTATGAACATCTGAACACATTTCCACTGAACTGTGATTTTTAAGTTACTCAGACACGCCGTCGCGTCGGTTCAGATTTATTGTCTGGCGATTCCTCTTCGCCGGCTTCGAACCGAACGTATTTTTTAAAACAAAATCCTGTTGTATGCATGCAGTTCCGCGGGTTCGTGTGTGGAAAAATGAATAATGTAACAATTTTCCGCAAAGAGGCAGGCGTTTGCCGAGGTTTATTCGTTTTACTGTCTCGAGGCACTGGGTGCATATGAAAATTTAAAACGGATTCAACAACCGCGAACCTCAGACTCCATATAGACCGTGATCAACAGCAATTCTTGGCGGCTCGAATAAAACACCTTCCTCGGCGGATTCTTCCTCTTGTATGCATGGAACTTCCGCCCAATCAAACTTAAAGTTAATACTTCATAAAAACGTGTATTCGCCTCCACTCCCCTATTATTGGGTAATAAGGGCGGGCCTGTCGCCTTTGATACGGACGTGGTTATATTGTGGCAGTAAAATTTTAAATTTACGGCGTTTTAGTCCCGGCATCGCGAAATATGACTATCAAATGTGCCTGTGATATACCCGGATAAACAAGCTATTTTATAGATCAGGAATTTTAGATCTTAGGGGGAGTCTTCGAATGATCTTTTAATACCCTCTCGACAAATACAAGACTCGGTCGAGTGCTGTCGTGTAACTCAATTTGAGGCCAAAGTAAATTTCCCCGATATTATTTTACTTAAAATTTTACGCTCAGCCTGGCAAACGTGGAACATGAAATAATTTTATGGGAACAAGTGATGCAGTGGATACATGGTACGCAATATAAGAGACACTTTTTAACCCTTAACTGGTATCGTCGGATCCAAATAGACCCGGAGCATCTATTTCTTATCACAGATTGCAAACTGTTGCAATTAGGTGGTGGGGGTTCCGTAACTTTTCACAACGTAGAGGCGTTAGCAGGTACCTTAAGTGTCAGTTCACTGCTAATATTAGAAGTGCCAATTTGTATGGGTTCGGGTCGTATTGGACCCGAGAATACCAATTAAGAGTACGAAATTTTATTATCGAGTTAGGTAAAAGCTTAATTGAACGACACATGAAACGACGTTTATTGGAAACGAGACTTTTATTTAAATTTATCCTATAATACGGAGAGTCCTAAAATGCGAAAACATTGCCACGCATCCAAGAAGTCAGCCATCCACATCTCAACTTCAGTCAGAGTTTTGTCAATCAGAACAAAGTGAACCTAAACAACTTCGTGGAAAACTTCGTATGTGTTACATGTGTCCATCAAGTAATAACAATAAACATTCTATATGTTGTAGAAAGTGTAACAGTCACGTGTGTAAGGCACACAGTACAACTTCACTGCTGTGCAAGAAATGTCAATAGCGTATAGTAGACTCGGCAAACATTATTGTACGCTTTTTTATTCGTTAATTAATTTGTTTAGTTTTTTTCAAAAAATAAAATTTGATTCTACTTGTAAGTCCATGTTAAGTTAGTTTTTCATTAAAATTATTTTTGAATTTTAAAATTTAAAATTATTTGTCGATGAGAATTTGTAATGTGAGAAACGCTGTATTTTCTTTTGTAGGTTTACAATAAAACATTTTTCAATAAATGGCTTTTATTTGTGAATAAACCTGTTGGATACATTACTAAAAATGAATCAATAATAGTGTACCGAAATAGTAACTTACTTATTGTACTTATCCTTCTTAACAAATCACGGGTCTGAGTTGACCCGACAATACCGGTCACGTTGGTAAATATGACAATACCAGTCAAGGGTTTTAATATACACCAATATAAGAATAGTAGAACATACGAATTCGGTAAATAGGGAAAAGTCTGCATAATTAAGATGCTATTCCAATGGTCTTAACCAATTTAAAATTTTTATTTTTGAATTATTTCGAAAATCAGTAATTAAGTTATGTTCATATCAATATAAAAAATATGGAAGAATAACCAAAACCAGTCGCATTCTATCTTGTAATAAGCTTCAACGTGTTAATGATATTTTGCTCCTTGGACGTTTCATGTTCGTGGAATGATTAATTTTTTTTAATACGGATTTCTTTAAGCATTTTTGAATGTTATTGTTCTGAATTCTTCTACGTATTACACATAGAGCTTAATATATATTATTGTCTAGTTGTGATTGTTACTAGGTTTTATGAAATGAATAAATGATATATTTTATTTGAGGACTAGATGCAAATACAATTTATTAGATATTCATCCATCTAGTATGTAAAGGATAATAAGTCAGCAAAACAAGTGATTTAATACTAAATAATAAAAAAATAATTACATACGTAAGGTATTAACATAAGTAATTGGACATATATTAAAGTGGATAACAAAGTTAAGTGTGGATAAAAAAGTTGGCATGGCATACTATGTAAGTTACTTACATGGCATACTATGTAAGTGGATGAAGTGGATAAGAAAGTTCATAACATACTAATATTCCTTAAAATCTTACTATCTATGGTTTTAATAATGTGGTCTATGGTTTTAAGTCATGAACTTTCTTATCTCTTCACTACACATACAATCTGTCCTCATATGCTACTAAGATGGATAAATAATAGTTGTTATGGCTATAAGTAAAATGTAGGAAGAATTCAAATGAATCGTACCCTATTTAAAAGCTGGATTAAAAATTATCTGAGCAGTAGGTATAACAATAATCTTAAGTCTAGATTTATCACCACACTAAATTAATGATGAACTAAATTAATTAAACATAGTTAATAAGTCGTTCGGTTTGAAGTGTTTTAAACATCTTGGCTCCATGTTTTCATCCACTATTGTCTTTACGAGAACGTTGGAATTCACTTTCACCCTTTTTTTGTATTTTTTACTAAATTTTTGTATATCACATTTTACTGATATCAATTATTAATCTTGTTCAATAAATATATTTTAAACGTACCACAGTACATTAACTATTGAAGTTAGTACTGAAACCACTGAATTATCTCTATATTACAATGGATTACCGTGCTCCAGAATTGTAAACCATAGTATAAGCTCTAAGACCATTTTGTATATTAAAAGTTTATTGTAGGTTGATAATTAAGACTTTTTTCCCAATTATTCAATTTTATTTAATAAGCTGCATACACAGTTGCTTACATTTAGTGAAGATGTGTCTTCGCCATTTCAGTTTTTTATCCAGATGCATTCCAAGATATTTCACAGAATCGACGTGTTTTAGTTATTATTGTCCGTTTGAACTTACTGGGTTAGTATATGAATGAACTTACTGGATAGTCCATCTTTTTGGTAGTGGAGGTAATATGTAATGACTTGCTTTCAGTAGCTTTTGTTTCAAGTCACAAATTCCCTTAGTGGTCTAAGAAGCATTACTTTGTAGAGAATTTCGAATAAAACAAACGAAACAAAAATGAATTTCGAACACTACATCCACACAACCAATCTGCTAAATCGTACATGCTTTTATTCAATTTTCTCGTATAACTTTTGGCTCCCGATATTTTCTGGAAAATTGCCATATTCAGCCGAGAACATCCCAAATTTTTCATTTGAACCTTTATCTTGTACGTGAACTCATTGTTATCTATTAATTTTAAAATATTGTCTGCTGAATTATTCATCATGAATAAATAGTCCCGTAAACTCGTAAACAGCAATAATTGAAACTATGTAGTAGGTTTAAGAATGTATCTAGTGCGACACACGACCGGCACGACACACTCTCTGAAAGCCGCTTGGCTTGGGGCGCCTTTATTTTCACCCAAATGATGACGTAACAGTACGGACAGTTGATGGACTTTAACAGTATGTGCTACGCTTATCACCTCCCACCATCCCGGTGGCGCGGGACTACATCATAGGTAGCTCTCGCTCTACACTCGCTGTAACAAGTAGTACATCCTCATTTATAAATTGCGCGGTTCTAATAAAGCGGCCAATTAAAATTAAATTACAACTAAAATAATTATACAAAAGTATAACTTTAATTGACATAATGACAAAATTTACGCAGAACCTGAATTAAATTATTAATAAAGTATATAATTTTATTATTATTACCCTCCTTGCATTAGCCGCCACTGACTTTTATTTCTAGTCGTCTAACCACTATTGAATGTCATCTAAATATTTTAATACAGCTCTATCGTTAGTGAAATTAGCTAGTGTTGCCATTCTAAATTTCGGCATATTGGCTGTATATATTAAATATAGAATAGGGCCAAGGACATTACCTTGCGGTACTACAGACCTGATAAGGAGTAGTTCTGAAGTTTGGTTATAATGTTCAACGAAAGAGTGTCTTTTAGTTCGGTAGCATTTCAGTACTTCATATAGCTGTATGGGAGTACTATTTTAAGTGTATGAAGTAGTCCTGTGTGCCACAATTTATCGAACGCCTGTATAATATGTAGAAAGGCAGCTGATCAGTATCTGTTTCTGTCCATACTTTAATTGATTTTATTAACTAATCGATAAATTTGTTCTACTATTCCATGGTTACTTCTGAAATCCAGTTAGTGATCTCTTGTTCATCCAGGATTATGTTAATCTTTTTTATAAGTACTTTTACCATCACCTTAAATATTACTGGGAGGAGACTAATCGGCCTGCAAAAATAGATTTGTTCTACAGGTTTGCCTGGTTTTCCATTGTCCAGTTGCAACAATACCATTAAATATTTAAACTATTTCTTTGATGCCTTTTTCTGGTAATTTTTCTAAAACTTCCTCCACTGTTAAGTCATAGCCAAGTGCCTTCTTTGGATTTATTTCGTTCTTTATGGCATTTTCTACTTATTGTAAAGTAGTATTTTTCATTGGTAAATACATGAAATAAGGATTTTTAATGTCGTGAACTAAGAGAATCTACAATCACAACCTTAACTTCATTCTTAAATGATTCCCCTTCAAAGATATCCCAAAAACTCATTGTTATTCGGCTTCTTTGTTGGTGTACGGAAACACCATTTTTAATGAAATATAATTAAAAACTGTAATCTTAACGCACAATGTAATTTTCCCTTGTATTGTAAAGTTAATTCCTGCGATAATAGCACTCACAGAAAAATTAATGGCCGTTTATAATGCGCCATATAATGGTTACATTTCGCCGCTATCGTCTTAATTAAATATTCGTAATTATTTAATTAAAAACTGGATTTTCTAGTCGTAAAATGTGTAATTTTAAGCTGCAGCAGCGCTAGATTCGAGAAATTAGTTTCCATCAAGCAGCCAGTGAATTCAGAGCGGATGACAGGTGAATGTTGGCGGGTGTAATTACCATTTGTACTAAATCTACGTGCCTCTTACATCAGCTTTTCTTTATGAATCGTTATAAAAACACACGTCATTTAAACATGAGGAATCACATTATCTTATTTCAATAAAAACTGCCATGGTTACATTAATTTCCTTATTCCCATTTTCCAGTAATATTTACTCCTAATCTACGCTCCGATCAATTATATTACTTCTGTTCGTTGCTCCTAATTTATTCCAGTCTTCATTGTTATCAGCTATAGTTATTATAGTAACTGTTGGAAATGAAAAATAATCAAATATCATTGCCAGGCTTTTATGATATTTGACTAATTTTTAAACCAAATCAAATAGAACTAAACCAAATCATGCAAACCAGCAATGGATCTATTAATAAAAAATAACATGAACAACCTTTGAACCTCATTAGAAAACGAGCGACAGTTTCTAACAATTAAACCTAATATTTTTAAAGCACATGGTGTTACATGTACGACATGGTCAGAGAAAATAAATTAATGATCAAATATTACCCCTAAGTCTTTTATTGCTTCAGAACGTTCAAGTACTTGCGAATTTAGGAATAATGGAATAGATTTTCTTATATAAGTAACTACTTTACATTTTGCTGCATTCAATTCTAGTTGCGCTAGAACCTCTTAGCAATCTTCAACGCTACTTATTTCTGCAAAGATCTTCATATCATCGGCAAACAATAATTTATCATATTTTACAGTATTTGTGAGGTCATTTATAAATAAAAGAAAAAGTAGGGGCCCGAGATTAGAACTCTGAGGTACACCTGAGGTTGCTGTAAATCGTCCAGATTCATACCCATAATACATAACGTAATATTTTCTGTTATTTAAGTATGACCTTATAAATTATATTAGATGACAGCTATATCCGAACATGTTTAGATTCTCTAGCAGTAGTTCATAATCAATTCGATCGAAGACCTCCGAGAAATCAGTATACATGACATCTACCTGACCTTGGGAATCAAGTACATGTGATATAAACTGAGTTATTAAACATAAATTAGATGTGGTAGATCTCATTTCCATGAAATCATGTTGGTGGGGTGATATTAAATATTTTTCAGACGGGTAGATGCAAATATTACATACATACATATCTCGAAGATTTTAACAAAATTGCAGAGGATTTCTGTGGATCTGTAGTTGATTATTTCCACTGTATTTCCAGTTTTAAAAATAGGACATAATCTGGTTAGCTTCCAACAATTGGGAAATATTGCTGTTTCTAAAGATAACTTGTAAACAATACAGAGTGGTTGAGCGAGAGCACACGCACAATCCCTGACAATAGAAAAAGGAATTTTATTACGGCCAGATGTCATCTTATTCTGAAGCTTCCTAGCAGCAAACATGATTTCGTTTTCAGTTAAATTGTAGATGTTTAAGCATGACACGTCATTATAAATATTAACAGTTTTTACACCACTGGATGGCAGATATACACTGCTAAAGAAGTTACCAAAACCGTTTACTATTGAATTCGGGTTATCATACGTATTACTGTCATACATCAATACACCCGGATTTCTGGTTGCGTCAAATTTATTTTATATAATAGACCAGAAATTAGATTATCAGGCTCAATTGTTATCGAATTTTGTACTTGATTTAAGGTGATGTTTATCTGAGTCTTTAATAGAGTTCTCAATCTTCTAAATTCGTGTAAAGAGTACTCACTTTTCTCTTTTTTATATTTCATACGATATTTGTTTTTCATAGTAATGTTATTTTGATATTAAATATGACCTACACTAAAATTATCCACGAACAAAAGATGATTTCCAATAGACAAAAATACGCCTGCGCCTCTTACACTTAAGATAAATTTCTGGTCTGAAACAGTAAGGAATCGATTTTGGATTTATCCAATATTTGGAAGGTCTGTAGAAGCAATGAAGAAAGCCATCAAAACTGTTAAATTTTGTCTTGATAGACAAATTTCCTGAATGAATATTTGGCAAGAAGAATTGAAACAAAAGGCTGAATGAAGCATGTGTAGAACTATGGAATATTAATGGAACCTATATAGAAAGATAAGATCAAATACATTTCTAAACTATTTCTTTATGATGATGAAGTTTGCATAAAATTGTTTGTATCAAAACTTGCTCTCTCTCTCTATAGCTTAAGGGAGAGCACTTTGATAGTACGTAATTCTTTACATATATAGGAACACAGTGGTTGCCCTAGCTAGCTTTTCGTTGCATCTCTCAACTGCTCTGCCACACACAAAGGTCGTATTCGATGGAGGCCTTCCACAGAACTTGCATCAATGCAAGTTGATGAATTCAGACTGACGTTGACAGGTAGATAACGAATCTGAGTTTAATTGGCGACAAATTTGTCATTTAGTTAGTTATATATTAGGCTGTCGTTTTGAAGTGATTTGACAATGAATACTAGAGATGACGCCGTAATCCGTTGCCTATTAAATTATAGAGCAAAGCATGCATCATCATGCTGCAATGCTGCATGATGATGCATGCACAAACGCTGTTTATAATTGAAAGCCTCTACACTGTTTCTGTTAAATCCTTTCGGAGCAATTAATGGCTATATTTCGGTGGCAAACGATCGCCGCGGGCGACCTCAAAGCTGGCTAATTAAATTCGGTTCACCTTCTAATCTAATTATCGCCAGAATCAATAACGTACGTGGGACTGACGAATAAAATCTGAAAAAGAATTACCATGGATGGAAAACCCGGATTTATTTTGTGGTAACGTCGTATACTGAGAGAAGTGTTTTTATTCGGGAGACTTACACTGAGAGAACAATTTATTTATTGTTCATCGAATTATGTTTATATAATATAAAGAGTGACTTCCGATATCGGAAAACACGTAATAACTTATTTAATACAGGCTAGTAAATCTATAATCTATTTAATAATAATCTATTTAATAAAATTATATTTCACTAAGTTAGCTAAGATAGGAGGAGCTGGAGCTTAGCGTCCAACCAGTTTTAGGACTTATGACCTCATGATGATGATGAATGTAACTTAAAGAATTATTTTAAATTAGTATACTTCATGTCATCATGAGTATTATTAGTATTAGAATACTTCATGTCAATATGACTATTAACTGCCTTCTTATGTCTCTTAGTTTGTATTACTCTGTATATTTTTAGTCTTTAGTGTTTTAGATCTTAATTGAATTCGTGAGTGAGAGGACAATGCAAGCGACAAAAATAGCACTTTTAGTAGAAATAGTCAAAGTGTTTGACTGTCTGTAAACCCATCGATTACCAAAATAATAGGACATAAGCCAACCATCTGCCTTTATAATGAGGGTGTGTAGTTGATGACTCAGTGCAACATCGGTATAAGTTTAGCGGTAACATATAATTCGGAAATCGAGGAAGGAACTACCAAACCGCCAAGCAGTTATCAAAATAGTTTCCAAACCAAAGCAGGCATTTGTCCTGGATAGGCGTACCGTGTACGGCACTGATGAGAACTAGTAAGTTCGAAACTGCTGTATGTCGTTCCGTTCCAATCCGGGACAAATGTCCAATCCTACCTGTGGAGGGTTTTATTTTTTTCAAACCTTATCTGATCGTGCAGAAACACGAGAGAGGGGTCGAGGATCGCTTTTAGGTATAATTCAATGCCTGGCGGGGCTTTAGCCTGAGGAGTAGTTGTTTCCTATAGCGATTATGTATATATATTATAGCCTTGCTATTCGGGAACTACTTTGATAACTGCTTGGCGGCTTGGTAGTTCCTTCCTCGATTTCCGACTTATATGTTACTGACATAGATCAAATCGATAAAGATATATACCCCACAACTTTCATTCGGCATTTGTCCTGGATCGGCGTACTGTGTACGGCACTAATGAAAACTAATGAGTTCGAAACAGCTGTATGTCGTTCGGTTCCAATCCGGGACAAATGTCGAATCCTACCTGTGGCGGGTTTTATTTTTTTAAAATAAGTTTAGCGAAGTATTATATACAATATAAGTAAACGAATACATGGAGATATATTGATAATACAAGATTCATATAGTAGTCGAGTGTTGATAACTCAGGGTTATTATTTCTTTTATACCAGTAGTAGGAAATATATGAAAATATGCTCGTCTTCGAAGTGAAAAATAAAATGTGGAAAACTATAACGGCGACAAGTTATCAACGTATCGAAAAACTGAATATTTAACTTTTATTACTATTAGTCACACGTGTATTACTCATTTTGTAAGCTGATAGCACAAATTTTGAAAAATGAATCAGTACATTCACCAAAAGTTTATTTTATTGTTTCTTGTTACAGATAGTTTACATAGAGCAGTGAAATTCTTTTTTCATGGCACTATCAGTAAATAAAATAGATAGAGGGACAGTTTATGGATGCGAGAAAACAATCGCTGATCTTAACAAAAATCCTTCAATGCATGCCTGAGAGACCTTAGAATTTTATTAACCTATTATTTTATGGGATGTTACAAGTAATAATACCAAATAAAAAATAATGCTGCGTCACAAATATACAAAATAGTTGACAATAAAATCATAAGAATATAATTTACAATAGAATTATGTTAGTTGAGTGAAAAAACAGTATATGAATATTTTTATTTCTAAAATACATTTTTGTAAATTTTCTTTCGGGATATTATCGACTGACTTGAATACTATAAGTTTAAAATACATCAACATATTAAATAACTAATAGTTTGCTAATAAGACGGAATTTTTTTAATTTCCCAAAAATTAACAACTTGGTATATGTACTGTTCTTTTACTCACTGATTCTATTTAGGTTTAAGGTTTGTAAATATAAGACGCATATGTTCACCACATACACAAAATATAATTGTAGGCACAACAAAAGTTAACTATAATTTTATAATTTAAAAAATGTCAGTGATATCACAATAGCCGTGACAAGTTTGAATTAATCGAACAATGAAATAAATATTAACAAAATTTCATTGGAAATGTTCACAGCTAGAATATAGTTCCATAAAAAACTGTAGTTAAAAAAGTACTTCAAATTACCCTTTGATGTTGGAAGCATGTTAAAAATATATCGGAATATGTAACTCTTTGAATTCTATACATTTTGGCTTATTATTGTGAATATACATACTAGAACTAATGTTTTTATTGAAGTTTTAATAAAAGTTAATAGTGCGTCCAATTCTTAAACAGCATACAATTGCAAAAGGAACTTACATACGTATAAATACAAGACCTCTTTCCTAATTTCATAATGACTTATTTTTTTATACTCAAACTTATGTGAAGTTTTAATACGATATCATTTTCCCATGAAAACACTTCAATGCATTTTCGTTTTAATCCCATTTCCACTGACTTACGCCCTTTTGCCGTTTATCCGCAGTATTATACATAATATTTCATTGCGTAGGCGTCTTTAATTCAATAATAGTGTTTAGCAATAGCACATCCTGTTATTTGACCAAAAATATTGCATATCGTCTACCATATAGAATTATTCTTCTACTACTTTTTCTTATACTATATAGAATTCTACCATATAGAGTTCTTCCTCATCTACTTTTTTAATTCCTATGTGAGTTCAAAAAAGTACGTGGTTCACAAAACTTCTAGAAAATTTCCTAGTAACATTATTCTAGAGTAGTCATTGGACTTTCCTACAATTTATTTAGACGTATTTATCTTCCTAGTAAATTTTATATAAATATATAATAGTATTTAATACTATTCCTTACACTTCTTGAAATATGCCTAATTAGTATCAAAGATAATTTTGCCTATCCTTGAACTGTATTAAAAAAAATTATAATAAAGCAATCTCGCAACTTATGCATTGGAAAACAAGTATGATAATTTTAATTTGTTAAAATGATCAAGTAGATATAGTGTATTCTCCTCTTTTTACTGTTACCAACATTAATTAATCCTTGTATAATATTTCTTAATAATATTTCTGGAACTTCCCATAATTTTATGGTCGGGATTCCATCATATTATAAACACGTTTTCCTGTAAACCTTATTCTGTTTAATTGGATAGCGTATATTATAGGAACAGAATTTTTGTATTTAATTCTTAATTGAACCATCGTTTAATAATGACATAAATTGTTGAAACTGCAGTCACGATTTTTGTGCAAATATAACGATATAAAACTTAATAGTGTTTTACTCAATTACGTTGGCATTATGAACTACCACAGAGTAACGGCTTCCTCGATCAATTTATTAATAGAAATTAGAAATATTAGAATTATGAATTTAAATAGTTAAAACTATTAATACCACCAACTAAGAATATAATAGTTAATTTTCTTACTCATTTCATGTCAGTGGATAGTGCCTCACCTGTCTACCCTGACGAGCTACCGCTGGCTGATATTTTCAATATGATAGGTATCCGTTAAGGGAACCTGATTTTGTACATGGCATGATTTAGTAAAATATGCAAAGAAACATTTAAAATTACTTTTCAATAGTATTTTTGTAGGCCTATTTGAATTCAGGCTATAAGTAATTTCATGTACTATATTTATTTTAGTTCATTTTAATCCGTTCCACTATTAAAATTATTTATAGTTTAAGACTACGTGTCTCTTACATGTAATAACATACAGGGTGAGCCACGGTGGATGGAGTATTAAAATTATATGGAGAACGGATCTACCGACTGCTTTCAAATTTTGGTTACCAAAATAGTCGGGTATGATCTATGCAACTAAAATATTTTCGAAAATGCGGTATTGTCATTTATACGTAAAACCGGAAACATCTTCGTTATTTTAAATAGAATACCCTGTATATTTTTGCATTTTATGGATTGTCTTCTCTCTCTGAGTAACTTTTGTTAATATTTCCCTATATCTATCTCAAGCCGTTATCGAGATAATAATTCTTTTCTGAATTTATTGCCAAAAATTTTACTTTCAGTAAATCGTGTTTTCTCTTACCTACGCAGCAATTGAAAGATAATTTTTCAGTTGTGGCTAGGTAAGACCTAGGGACATCTTCTTCATTAATCAAATGTTTCCAATATCATACAGGGTGAGTTAGAGAATGCTTTCTATAAGTGACTTAGAAAAATGCACGAAAGTCAATTTTTTTAAATGGAATGCCCAGTATATTATTACTAATTCGGAAAGGTGATACATTCACCTATTTAAAAATGTTAATGCACCCTATACCTAATGTGCACCATTTTCGATATATAGGCACTTCTCTGTAACCCTTCCAAAAATATTATATCTTTTGGTATGTTGTCATAACGAGTGGGCCATGAAATTTTTATTTTATCATTTTGTAACGACAACAGACATTCTACTTTTCTAAATAAATTTGACATTAGTAATATTTGCACTTAATTCGAATAGATGTAGCACAAATATGGCAGAAAATAATTATACAAACACAGTTTTAATGGATTTGTTTATTATTCATGGACAGTGCAATAAGATTATCAACAGAACTTGTAGAATATTTAATGAGAAATATCCGAATTTGCCGCAGACGAACAACAGAAGGTTTCTACGAATTCAGAGGAAGTTTATAAATTTTATAAAATTTGGAAATAAAAACAAAAGTTACTCAGAAAGAGACGACAATCCAAAAAATGTAAAAATATACAGGGTATTCTATTTAAAATAACGAAGATGTTGCCGGTTTTACGTATAAGTGGCAACACCGCACATTCGAAAATATTTTAGTTGCATAGATCATACTCGACTGTTTTGGTAACCAAATTTTCAAAGAAATCGGTAGATCCGTTCTCCATATACTTTTAATACTCCATCCACCGTGGCTCACCCTATAGATACTGTCAAATTAACACAACCTTGTATTTACTAAAGAAGCGCATCTTACTGGTAATTAAACGAAACGAATTGGTAGTAGGATTGTATTTTTTCTACTTCATGTCTATTGCTAAGAGTTAACTAACAATTCAATACAATTAAATCTGTAATGTATATTTTTTAAATTATGCGCAAATTACGACAATAGTTATTGTGATAATTGTCACTTGACAGTAAATTGCTCTCCGGTTATTATAACTGAACACAGAAGGCCGACTACTTACCGAAACTTTACATTATCGCTGCATTTGCCGGCTTTACTGAAATTTGGAAAGTGTTAATTGCTGTTGCTCTCAGCCTCGATATTAACCGTATTTCAGCGAGGAAGACAAGTTTAATAATGAATATTAGTGGGGATTTTATCATCCAGTTTTCCGAATACCAGCTCAAGGAAATGGAAGTATGTTACACTTTACGTTAATGACACTAATAGTTTCACTGTGATGTTTTGCAAGAACTAATACCAGTTCGACTACAATCTGCGACTATGCTGCTTTTCTTTTCAAAACAAGAAATAAACCAAATTACAGAAAATTTAATCAGCTACAATCGTACACATACTAACTTGGATGGGTTATCAGTGTCGGTTCGGCACTATATAGGCAACTATAGATCTGCTATAATAATTTATATGATATGAATTACTTCATTTATATAATATGTAAAAGCGAAATTAAATTGAACTCATACTTACATTGGTTCAAATACGCAAATATTTTTGTTTTATGTTTATTATGCAATCTGCTTATACAGCTACAAAAAGTAAACCATGCCATGATAGAGAATTATTCCAATGAATAAATCTCAGTTTTTATTACAAAGTTCATATCTTAAATTAACTGACAGAATTTCTTTCAGTTTTTAAATGGTAATACCAGTGGTGTTCTTTGAGTCTTCTCGTTTATGAACTATTGTCCAAAAAATTTCATACCAGGGAGGGTATTTGGGTGATAATTTAAAGTTTTTTGTATTTTTCACTACTTGCAACAATTTTTTTTCCTACAGTAGGCATATCTAGGTCCCGATAGATCGTGGATAGAACTATTGAATGTAACACTTTTGATTCACATGTCTCAAGCATGGAAATATTCTCTAATTCTGTATTTCGTAATGTTCAAACCGGTTTTAAGATGACATTATGAGCCAGGAACTTGTTTCGAAATGATGAAAGTTATTATTTTTATTCCTATCATGCAATAGTTCTTACGAAATGTGGTGTGTAATTACTTTCTCTTCATCCATACATACTACTGCCATGTGAGTTTATTATCTAGACGTAAGCCTAAATATTTAACCCAGCTTATAGTAGTTATGGTTTTGTTAGCATTGCATAGTACTTGTGGCGGCTCTTTGTAACATTTAGTAAAAACTATATGTTATACCTTATCCTCATTAATTTTAATAATTATTCTAGAATTTCTTGTAGATTATTGCTGCTATTCTTGGATATAGGTTTTCAGCTAGAATCGCTATATCGGCTGCAAAGGTTGAAGTGGTGTTTTGAATAGTTGGTAGATCTGCAGTGAAAATAAAATATAAGATCGGTCCCAAAATACTTCCTTGGGGGACACCAGATTTTGTTGGATGAAGCTGTGTTATTGCCGATTCGTATCTTACTCTAAAGAATCTGTCTTCTACAAGTATGGTTTAAGGAGCATAAACAAATTGCCAGGTATGTTGCCTAAGCTTGCAGAGAAGTACCTGGTGACACATCTTATCAAAACCTTACCTAATGCTGAGGAAAGTTCCTGCATATAGCATTTCTTTTCAAAGGTTTCGTTTATGTGGTTACAATCTTATAAGTCTTATCAATAGCGGAGTTTTGACTTCTGAACCCGAATTGGTGGTTTAGGATCAATTTTGTTGCATAAACTATATCGATTAATCTCTTTTACAACAATTTTTTTAGAACCATTGATAATATTGGTGAAAGACTAATTAATATGTCGGTATGATTCCGGTTGATTTCATGGTTTACCTGGCTTTTGAATAAGTATTATTTCAGCCACTTTCCATTATCCTGGGAAATAGTTGAAACGAAAAACTGCGTTGAACAAGTAGGTGAACATGACTATCACCCTCTGTGGAAGATTTTTCAGTATCTTGCGTGTAACCAAATCATAATCCGGTGCCTTTTTTCGGTTCAGGTCTTCTATTATTTTACGTACTTCCTTAGGTGTTGTAGGTGAGATTGGTTCAGTTGTATTAAACTATGTGTCTAGAAATACTCAAATATGGGCAATGGGTAGCTTTATGGGCTACGATATTCACCCATATTTCATACGCGAAAGCAAGTGTTATTTGAAAACTTTACTAATTTACTTTCCTTCTAGAGTAAATTTTTCTTTCGTCTTTGTTTTAACGGGGAGGGGGAGGTTTAGGTTTATGCTATTCTTCCACATAATCCCCAATATACACAGACACATCCAGCCGACTTATGCGGGAACAAAATTCACACCAGGATTACTCCGAGCCCGGAATCTAGGCCAGCTATTTCCACCATTGCTCCGGATAAATTCAGGGAACTTGAAGACCTTCTTCGAGGTAAGTTACAAGTAGTTACCCTTAGAAGATATGGCCATACCTATAAACATCCATGTTCATTCTGAGTCAAACCGAAAATCAAGTAGTTATGTGAAAAAACTCCAATCAGTTATTTCCACGGCTAGGAATGGAACCCCAAATCCCCAGCATAAAAGTCTGGAGTTTTGTCTACTATATCTGTTGACCGACATTTTGAAAATAAATAAAATTAAGAACAAAATAAACAGTACATACTCCTGAAAGTATATGACTTTCAAACCTCTCTATTGAAATATTTCTAAATATTACACCATTTCCGTATATTTCAATCATCCGGTATAATAAATACGTATAATATATTTAGTAATGACCCTTCAAATTATAATCGAATTTAAATTGAATTGAAAGACAAATATTTATAGTAGTTGTATTACTTTGATTTCAATACTAAATTATTTTCGAACAATTGACTCATTTCACCTTTCTACAAACTGTAGATTCTTGTATTGAAAGAAGGGGTGCGTGCAGTAATTTGCAATACTATTCACTTGTACCAATTCACTGGAACAACTTGTACCAATTTCCATTAATTCGAGAATGAACACAAAACGTTTTTTGTAGTACAAAAGGAAATTGAAAACTGAAATATTTACAGGAAGTGCCCTTTAGCACAGTTCTTTAATAAGAATACAAGCTGAAGTATGCCGAAAACGTTTTATTCATTCATGCCAACAAAGCACCTAATTACATTCGCGTAGCTTAATTTTGTTGCTAGTGCCCATTTCGCTAAGAGAACTTCACTGTTTTCCGGCGGTTGAAAATCTATAAAACGGTAAACGTATAATGAATAAAATTTAGCACAGCAAGATTGGGAGATTGAGTCGTTTGTAGTGCTTCTTTTTTAATATCCATGCTGACTTTTCAATATCGAAGAGAAATAGAGAAATCGCCTAAAATAAATCCCTTCTAATCGAGAATATCCATTACACGTCTTTAAGCGTGGTGGAAGTTGCCAATCCGACAACTTTATTGATTGAAACTGGAGTCTATAACTTTATGTATACAGATTCTTTTTTTATATAAATATAATTTTTTTTCTTAAATAGCATTACGAATCGAAGACGGCAATTTTACGCAGCTTTTCATATTATAGCGAATAATATTGAAATCGTTGAGCTGAATAATATATCTGTCATTTTAGTATAGAGTAAACATATTAAGCAGGGCTGATCTTAAGCTATTTATGACAAGATATAATATGATTCAAAATGAAAAGCCATTATATACGAAAACAGGATCACAATTTCCACAAGCACCGACACATTATACATTGTTCAAAGTATGCTTCGACATCCTAGTGTGCACTATCATAAAATTATTAAAACTGTGTTAGTTCTAATTGCTTTAGTCCATATTTCCCTTTAAATTTTCTTCAACTTCAGTTAACACGTCGCGTAATATTTCGGATTTTATTCACTATTTACCAATAGTGTAACTCCCTGTGTCTATTCTTCTTCGAGGTTAATGAATTGTAAGGAAATTAGTAGTCTAGTTTTATTAAGGTACTTGGGTTAAGATATTGCGAACGATGTTACACTGTAGTAAATTGTAAGACCTCTTAAAAATCTCAACGATAAAATTGAATAATGGAAAAGGTGAAGGACTTGAATCTGTTGTAAAGATTGTAATTAAAAGTACATTGGGCAGACGAAAAGAGCAATTGTAGATAGGTTACAATAAACACATCGATCACTTAAAATATGGATTTATAAATCTGTCATTGCATCAACATTTAACATAGACCGATGCATGTGTTTGAACTTAGCAATATAGCTAACCGCTCGTTATATTTGTCGAACTCGTTAATGGTTCAGTACCATTATCACTACCACTACCAGAGAGGTTACCTTTCCATGGATTACTAACCAATGTGAAAAGAAGAGTTTTACTGCAGCTCGGTTTATTGCAGTAAAACACTAAACCAGTGAACGATATGGTTCATTAATAGAGAAGAATAAAAGTTACTGTGCGTTATATTATTATTAAGCTGTACAAAATCTGAAAAAATATTCATAATAGTTTACTGAACCTAATGAGAACCTATGGTTAACTATGCATAAATAAAGATTGCAGGTAGTTTGTATGTTAGTATCAGTCATTTCCTGATGATGTCAACTTATTTGGGGAGACCAGCGATGTATGGTTTCTCTGTATTTGTGACAATTTTGTCTTTTACATTGTGTTGCTACATTCCTCTCAGAACTAGGAAGAAACTGTAAATATATATTACAAGTGTATCTGTAGGCGTATTAATCTGAATGTTATATATATATATATATATATATATATATATATATATATATATATATATATATATATATATATATATATGTGTGTGTACAGTGCTAGGTGTTCAAATAAATAATGGTCAATTGGGCCTACAACAGTAGCCTCTCATGTAATAATTTCCGCCATTTGTTGTGCGTTCTGACCATCGCTGACGTCGATGGTAAGTAATAACATAACATGGCCAAAATATTTTGTTTCTTCCAAACACTTCTAAACATTCCAAAAAACCTAATTAGTCAGCATATTGCTGGCATTATTATTGAATTAATTTCATCATTAAATCATTGAGTTTCGATAACTGAAGTAAAAGTAAATCAGTCTCTTATACTTTAAAATGGCAGTCTTAGAGCTATATAGTACGTCTTTGGTGTCCATCAACTCTAGGACTTCTTAAGCGCATCCGACAAAATCTCTTCACAGTTTATTCATTGCTGTTCACGCTGTGAACAATTTTACCCGAATAACATAACAACTTCACACAACTCAACTAAGCGATATCTTTTCAACCCAATAATCTGAGTAAAACTGTTTAGTTTGGTGCTCTAGGCATTGTTTTAATTAAAAACAAAATGGTGAATACAGTAAGAGACAAGCAAATTAAATCATTAACACTTTGACAAATCTAAGCATTAATTGAGACACAAACAATGTTCCCTCTCTGATTAGAGATAGAAGCTGGAGTAGCATAGGGCATGGTTCTATCGACGCAATTATTCGCGATATTCACAGTGGACCTCTTCGGAACACACTATATGGCTATCGCGCTTTGTATCAAAGATATCGCCGGTGTATTACCAGGACACTACGATGAGGCTCTAAGAATGGCGCGACTGTAGGTTATCCTGTTCAGAAGAACGAAGAAGGCGCTAATCGGTCACGTAGAGATTTGCGGTGAACACTAAATGATATATATTTTTTGAAAAGGGGCTCGCCACGGGTAGGATTCGACATTTGTCCCAGATGGAATCCGAACGACAGACCGCTGTTTCGAACTCATTAGTTCCCATCAGTGCCGTACACGGTACACCGATCCAGGACAAATGCCGAAACAAATCTGTGGGGTTTTCATTTAAATCGATAATATTTATATATGTAACTTATACTTATAAGTCGGGAATCGAGAAAGGAACCACCAAACCGCAAAGCGGTTATCAAATGGTTCCCGAATAACAAGGCTATTACGAGGATCGCTGTTAAGTATAATTCAATGCCTGGCGGGGCTTTAGCCCGTGGAGTAGTTTTTAATACAGCGATTATGTAATAGCCTTGCTATTCGGGAACCATTTGATAACCGCTTTGCGGTTTGGTGGTTCCTTTCTCGATTCCCGACTTATAAGTTACACTCAATGATATGACATAGCTTACCGTCTTGCCACGACGCTCAATAAATTGCTAATGCTGAACTACCTTTGGGGAACCGCCGACCATTCACATAGTACACTAGCCATTTCAGCCCGTTACTTGAAGGAATAGATGTCCTATTATCTGAAGAATAAGCTACCTACAATACCATAAGTTCTACAACTCCTAAGTAATGTCAGCTTGCATGGTATGGAGCTTGCTATGAGTCATCACCAGAAGATTCAGGTCTTAAAAAATAGCGCTCCGGCAAACTGTAAGAAACCCATGGTTTCTGAAAAACGCAGACATATAAATAAATCTACAGTATACTACGACAGCCGAGAATATAAAAGCCAGAGCATAAGTAACCCCAATCTGCTAATCGGGACAGCAAAGGACTACTATCCAGAAAGATCACGTAAACGCACGATTTTCAAACTTGAACCACTAATCCTTTTCAATTATCCAGATCTCTTTCATGAAACTGACATATATTCTACACAGAGCCATCGACTTCAAGGGGATGGAACAACCTAGCTCGTTTCATCCCATTTCGAAATCCCAACCAAAGTACTAGATGTCACTAGGAATTCGGACCAATGTCCTGTCCCTGAACTACACATCTGAAAAATCATCATCTCGACCATAGTAGAAACGAAAGAGTTCCTCGTTAAATTCGAATTCGGATAAACTCGACGCTCTCAAGGGCAGATATCTAACAAAAAAATAGACGAGAAGATATCGGACGGTTGGCGGAATCCACCGAGCAAGAACCAAGGGAGACCCACCTGGACCAACCCCACCTGGTCTCTATTCTAGCGCGTGAAGGGTACACTTGTATCATTCAATCGGAAAAGGTCAGAAAAGGGTGACCCACCCTCAAATGAGACTCAGTCTATAATGATAAAAGGATAAATGGCAGTAGGTCTGTCTGAAGGGTCAATGAAAAATTCCATCTAAAAGCTATAACCTTGGTCATAAATAAGTTAGCAAATCATATGAAAATGTATGAAGTGCCTTTGAGGCCTCGTTTAAATTTTATCAATTACTTCAAATTATAATAATTAATATGGTAAGTTACACTAGCAGTGCATATATAAGTTTTCTTTATTTAATTGTCAAACTGAATAGTCAAGCCAAACGCATATAAATTCTGACGATGTCGCATCCTCATCAATATTATAGAAAGCCGAATACGATTTAAAGAGCTCAGAGGTCATCGAATGGAATATGGCCGAAGAATTAAGTTCTTAATCGTTCACAATTAACCATTCAAAAGCGGTTTGAATGCGACAAAGATTCAGACGGCCACGTTTGGATTTGCGTTGGTAAATAGAAGGGGATTATCATAGAATTTGCGGAATTTGTATAGGTATTCATCGGTGACAGCCCGGCTATTATCGTGGTCGCGTTCACATTACATACTGTGCAATATTAAATTCAAAATTGGTTTACTTCGTTTGATCCCTGCATTACGGTCCGCTGTCGAAAGTCGAGTGATAGTATTTGATGAATATGTACGTTCTGATTGTGCAGAAGTGATGCTGTTGCGAAACTCTCTGGTGTTATTACCTTGAAACGGTCATTCTGTTCGTGACCATTCTGTGTATTAAGTATAATGGATAACCAATGTACAAATATAATACATTGATGTCAACGATCTGTGACGTGATGCTATAGAACAGTTACAATACACAGATGTATATTTTAATATAACGACAAAAGAGTAGCTATATAGAAGCGGAAGTGCTAAAAATTAAGAAAGTTATTATTTGATCTAATGATGTGTACTGGAATTATAAGCACATGGAGTTTACAAACAGGTTACCTATAAGTTGAATAATTTAGAACTGGAACAGTGGTGTGACTTTCAGAGGAACATGCTTCCATCTATTAAGTCAAAATTTATTAAAATATCATCACAAAGCACGAAATTAAAAAGAAAACTAATCAGTAATCAACACGCAATAGCTTCAGTAAATGAAAGAGTTCATCAGAAAAATATTTTTATTGTAGAATATCATTCCACCCAATCGTTGGATAAAGAAGACATTGATCTTCTCAACAAGGGGTTAAATCTTGCATCACCTACCTCTAAGAAGAGCATAGATGAGATTGTTGTAAGTATTAAAAGTTCAATTCAACGTTCAATTCCTGATCCTTCTAAAGGATTCGCGAGAGAAACTTGCAGGAATCAAATCTCCACAAATATTATAAACAATAAAAAGTAAAAATCCACGATGAATAGAAAAATTATCAAAGAATTACGAGAGAAGGAGCGTTTTTAATTAAAAGCTGATAAAAGTAATAAGGTTGTCTTATACAAAAAGGATTATTATGAAAGAGTAGACAACCTGATTAGTAACAGTCCGTATAAGAATCTTCCCAAAAATCCATTACAAAAATGATCACTGAAGTAAGAAATACACTCAAATCTTGTAACAGCCTTATTACTCCAGCTTTAAGGAAAAAGTTGCATGTATCTAATCCAAGTGTATCTAGATAGCACTGATTGCCTAAGATGTATAAACCAGGTAAGTCGATGCGTTCTATTTTTTCTGTTATTGGATCGCCGACTTACCACCTATCGAAATAGGTAACAGGGAGTTCAAAAGTTTACCCATTGCACTACTCAGTTTTTCTGCGATCAATTTCAACGATTTCATTAATTAATTATACTGAAAATATTCACTTACAATAGGATGAAATATTGGTATCTTTTGATGTATGCTCATTGTTTCCAAGTATTTCGATACCACAAACTTTGGACTACCTTAGAGATTTACTCGAATGAAATAATGTTAGTTCAGATATAGTAAAACAATATATTGAACCAACTAAAATTTGCATGAAACCAGAATTATTTCCAATTTGATAATAGTTTTTTTGAACAACATGAAGGGGCAGCCATGGGTAACTCGTTGTTATCTTTCACTGCCAGTCTCTTCATGAATATATCTGAAACAGAAGAAAACAAACAGGAGTACTTCCCTAGAGTTTAGCTTAGGTATGTAGATGATGTGATTGCAGTATTTGACGCAAAAGTGATGAAAATTGATAACTCCGTTTCCAAATTAAATTATCGTTTAGCGTCAGTAAAATTCACATATCAAAGTTCGAATTTGATATATGCAGAAAAAACACCAGTACTCTCAGATATATTCCTAATGATTCCCATCATTGTGTTCAACACAACATGGCGAGCCTCAATCTTCTAGTATAATTATGAATTATAATTAAAAGAAATTTATAATTAAAAGAAATTAATATAATAAAAAATTATCTAATAACAGAAAAAATATATGGCTACAAATCTTATTGAAAATGTTCTTACACCATTTCCATAATTATAATAACAAAAAATATTATTAAATTACAAACAGCTTCGATAACAGTCATAAATATCATTGAAGATATTTTTGTTACAACTCAATTAAAAAACAACAGCCGATATGAATATATTCGAATTTCTCCATCTCCTATTGGGCGGCGAGGCTAAAGTCAAAATTTTATATTCCGACATTCGCGGGAACCAAACAAGGATTAACGGCACTCCTACTTTATTTATCGGTTAACTGAAATATCGCGGCAGAAAACCAGTTTGGAAGGATTTAGATCTGAATTAGTTTATTTAAGCCGTTTATTTATATAGCCGAGCTCAGGAGCCTGACGGGGCTGTCGCAGAAATAACAGCATTTCAATTTATAGCAAACAAGTAGGAAGTTTTTTCGAGAGGCAAATAAAATAACAATCTATAGGCTTGAGTTTGTCATGAAAATTTTACAGGAAGAAACTTAAGAATTACTTGATGAAACATAGCTCAATATCATGTGATAGTGTTGAAAATAGATAACCTGCATGAAGAGTTAAAAAAGACTTAATATCCACTTAAAATTCAGTTTTAAGAAGAAAATAACTGTCGTTGTCGCATCTCCACTACAAAGTGCAGCTCCTCACTTTTTTCGCCTCTCCATTGGAGATCCTATTAGCGGTCCGGATAAGTAGCACGAGGGGTTGAGACTCGGCTCAACTCTCTGGTAGCGCATCTAGGAGCTCCTTCTCTGCGAATTACCATTCTACTATTCGGGCCGATACCTAAACGGATTTGCTCAATCCATAGACCGAGATGAAGGTCCGGCTGGTACGCAGGGATGCCTCCAGGATCCTGATCGTCGCGGTTCTCCACCTTCGGGGATAGACTGCTTTGGAATGGTACCTTGTTATGGTATTTATTCCAGTGGAGTGGTGCCCACGGTTTCAATGGAAGCGGGGGCCCAATCCTGCGGTAGATAGGCGGTTTTTCTGCTTCCTCTGATCTCCATGGCTTAGCTGGTCTCCTCGGCTTCCTCTTTTCTGCGTTCCACTGGTGACAGATCCTTCGTCAACGCGTTTGAGTTGGGATAGCGCTTCTCGCGGTGCTGAGCGTCACCAGCTGGCGCAACCTAGTAGTATGGAACGGACTACTGTTTTATCTCAACTGGGCTGCATCCTATTTGTGGTCTCCTGTTCTCATCACGGTGCGCGGTGTGGCATACACTCCCGTCATTCGGTGGCGATCCATGGCACTGTACCTCGTTCGCTTATTCTTGACGCGGTTGACGTATACCTCGCTACAACCCCAAAGCTGTTGCTATATCTCGGTGATTACTCCAATATTGCTAAAAGAGTGGTTGTAACTACCGCCGTTCCCTCAGTGGTTGGTGCTGTTCAAATTGCAATACAACCTTATAGAAGATGAGTTTATGTAAATTTCGGCCATATAAAATATCCAAAGTCCGATGTCTATCTCTCCAACTTGAGCTTAGCTCAAGTCTAACCTTCCGTCGGACGCAGTCTGAATTCAAACACACTTGGACGCAATACATCGGAGAGGTCCCATATTAAATCTTACACAGTTTAGATTTTAATGAGGTAGAATTAAACGCTTACTTTAATTAATACAATACAATAATAAATATTTCACTATTTTACACTAGTCTTTAATCGCAATAATTGTATTTATATAAAGAAACTCAATTCATGTTGTAAAAAAATAAATTTTGGAGTATTTCTATAACAGAACCAGCTATTGACAAGTTTTTTTCTGTTTTAATGACAAAATACACACATGAATTAGTATTGAACAACATTTTGAATGCAGAAAACAAACCACCTATTTTAAAACTACAGCAATAAGATTATATTGCAACCCATCTGATTTATTACCTTCTAATGAGAAAATCTTTTTTCTGAGATTAGAAATTGCCAATTATAGTATACACACAATTTCTACAAGTTTCTTGAATAACATAACTTTCTGTCTCATTTCTGTGATTGTAAATGAATATTTTAAGCTTTATTAGAATATAATTTTTGAGCAAAACTCAACAGCTAGCACTACTATAGTAAGAATAATAGCATTAGAGTGTACAAGTATTCTCTATAGCTACATCTTATCCATATTTATAACTATTATTTAGTTCTACAATTAATCCTGATATAAGATGCCATTTATGTTTTCTTAAGTTACCGATTCCTAATGGGTTGCCAATCAATGTCTCCAATTTATTTAAATGTTATCAACATAACAACTATTCTATGAAGTAAAACATGTATTCTCATATTTTACACACTCATAATATTAACAAATAAAAATGTATTATTCTTTAAGCATCTGCACTTAACCACTTAACAGAGGATCTATTCACTTCCTAAACTTGTAGTAACTTTCCTGAATTTAAATTTAGCTTCACTGGCTGAACGAATAACGGCAACTTTAAGAAATATAAAATGCACAGAGCATTAAAAGAGTCTCTAAAAATGTCCTTATAAATGCAGAATTCTTTACTACAATTTTAACTTTATCTTATAAATGTAGTATCTAGAACTTCTAATAATGTGAATCTTCTAACAACAAGAAGGGAATTCATGACGATCACAATATTAATGTGGAGAAAATATTTGAATCCCATAATCCGAGAAATTTTTCTTTTTTTTTTAATTAAAGCTTCATTTATTTAGATGAACTCACATATCAATGTGATAATTCAAGATAATTCAATAACTTGGTTACGACAAAACACAATAGAATCAATTAGTCTCATGATAGTATTAATTTATAAATCGATTAATATCTCACTAACATTTTTGCATCCCGAGTTGCTTAAGGCATACGTCTTATGAATCAATCTGTGGTAATAGGGTCAAGTGTGTAAAAGTGAGACAGTCAAAAAAGTGGTGTAAAAATAAGACACCTTTCAAAAGTTTAGAAAAAGTGGTTCAAAAATTAAAAAAAAAACTCAAAAGACGTTCTGATATATATTACATTGTACCATAATTTAAATTTGAATGAACTGTGCAGATAATATTTAACAGCATACCAATAAAGAAGCGCGTCGAAAATAGCCTGAAAACGTTTAAATTACGCCCGTTTAAATTGCAAACTGTAAAATGGCAACAACACTTCGTAGAATTTTGCAACCCATCGCAAAATGTTTGTACGCGTGTCCAGTGTAAACACACCGGACGCACCGGCATTCAGTATAGCTGCAACCGTTGGCCGGAGAGGTTCATCGCTGGGGTAAAACTAAGACATATTTTGGGGTAAATATGAGACAATAAACGGGTAAAATAGAAACTCGGTTTTATCGTAAAATTTTATTTCAGCATCGTGCCTCGTATGTATATAAAGAAATCCAAACCTTATAATGATCAAGATATTGAGATGGCACTGTTGAGTATTCGGGAAAATAGCCTCAGCCTGAGACAAGCCGCCAAAACTTTCAAAATAGACAAATCTTTACTAAATAGGCGAATAAATAACCAGAAAATCAGGACGAAAGAAAGAAGAACGAAAAACTAGCCTTCCCGCGGCAGTTGAAAAAGATCTTACTGAAAAGATTCGTATTATGGCAAAATGGGGATTTGCAATAACCAAAAAAGAAGTTCAGTCAACCGTTCAGAATTATGTTTTAGAAAATTCCCTGACCACACAATTTAAAAACGTAAAGCCGGGGGATGACTGGTTTAGATCTTTTTGTCTACGTAATCGGTTAAGTTAAAAGAAAATGGAACAACTTGAAAAATGTAGGCGGTTAGCAACAAGTAATCCGTTTATAATCTAAGGGATTTATGACCGTGTAGAGGAAGTCATGGCTGAATTGGGTTTGCATGATAAGCCAGACAGTATATGGAATTTAGATGAGAGTTGTATTTGTTGGGATCCAAACAGAATTAATGCTGTTGCTATGAAAGGCCAGAAGGTACAAGAAATTTACGATTCAATTTACAACTTTATATTTACAACTTTAACAAAACTAATGTCTTGTGGGGTTCTGAAACTATTTCAAAAGCCTAAATTTTAGGTTTGAAATTTTTTAGAGAAATCACTCAAATTAAAGCTGATTATGATAGCGAAATTCTAATCAGAAACCACGATATTAGTGTAGATCGGTGGCGAAGCTTCCATTAAGGCTGTAAAGCTAGCTAAATTGCACATCATTCCTCGCGTACTCCCCTCCCCCCTCACTGCATCTCAATAAAGCCCGTTAAAACCAAGTCGACGGAGAGTTAGCCCAGACAGCGCATACGCGTTGCCGGTTATCGACATGCCGACGCGAAGAATAATATGTAATCCTGCTAGCCTCATAGCCTTAATGGATGCTTCGCCACTGACGCAGGTGCCACAACATACAGCAATAATTCATCATATTTACCTCCTTCATCACAAGTTACCAATCTGCATCACTAATATATCAGTTATTTCACAAAATCAATAAATTGTTATTAGGGTAAAAGTTATTGTTTCATATCACATTTCTCAATAACCAGATATAATCAGAACGTAAACAAAGAGAAAATACGATACGTGAAGTAGACAAAGACAATACTGCATATACTTTATTCTGTAATTCCCCGGTATTGAGCAACGTTTATTTCAAACGTTGTAGATGACATATTTATTATAGAATTAGTCGATCGATGGTTATACTTAATCGCAAAATGACCGAAAGATGCAGTTGTTAAAGTTTTGTCTAACATTGAAAATGAAAAGCACCTATTGTTTCTTGTGTAACTATATTTCCTTTAATGCTGGATATACAAAGGTAATAATGCAATGTGATGTCTTATACTGTATAGTGTCAGAATACCAAATTATAATATGGCTGCCTTCCGCCTATAACCACACCTTCTTTCTTCCTTCAGCGCACATCTTACACATGAGGTCATATCCTTTACCATTTTAAAAGTGGTATACTCATGATATGTACACTATGAAAAGAAAATATTGCCTATATAATTTTAAATTGTACAGAAAGTAACATACAATATAAAAGTCTTAACAGCAGTAGTACATTTTTTGCGGTTCATGTATTTTAGATATTATATATTGTTTACACAACTTAATTTGTATTTTATTAGTTTATTAGTTATTATTGAACAGGATACACACTCTATTAATTAATGGCTAATAGCTATTAGTTGTACCCGAGTTTCCACGAGAGGTCGTATTCAGGATAACTAATTACCTCAGCAATTAGTACTCTTAAGTGCATAAAATAAAAATCATGTAAAATAGTAAATAATACGTATAATATAGTAAATATCTAGTCCGTAAATTCAGGATAATCGTCACACTAGCGCTGTAGTTGATTGCGGATTTAAAATTCAAACAGCACATTCAATTCAATTACCAAATTTTAATTCACTTTATAGTAGTTGAAAGTTTAAATTTTGACAATAAGTTTGTTGTGTTTCACGTTACGTATTACAAATAATCTTGCGCATTTTTAAACAGCATCTCCCTTATTGTAATTGTTATTGAAAATTGTGATCGTGGTTAGATTAGAATAGATATGGTTTGGGTCGTTTAGGTTTCTTAAGGCCTCTCCGCACTGCGACCTAATTAGATCTACTGTGCTTACCCTGATCTACGAGTTTTTCTCGATTCCTAGGCTTCTACATATAGAAGCTTAGGATTCTTCTATGAGTCACCGTTCTTACGTCTGCATATATCTACCTGTTCTAGATAAAGTAGCCTTTACCTAGAGTAGTAAAGGGCTCTGCAGGTGTAGAGTATATGTTTCGCAGTTTCAGTTGCTTGGTTGCAGAAGCAGCATAGGTCTGATTCAACATTGGACATATTCTTGAGGTGGTACCTTAGAGGGCAGTGTCCTCTAAGAAGGCCTATTATTTGCCTTATCTTTAGTTTGTTGAGTTTTAGAAGTTCTCTAGTCTTTTCAGGCGAATTTTATAAATCTTTTCACTTGTTTTTGACCTGGAGCTAGACTCCAGTGGGAAAGTTTTTGTTTCTCTTCTCACTTTTGGGCTTCCTCCCTTATATGGCATTTGCGTATACCACAATATGGTTCTGGTCCAAGAAATGTAGAGGTTGCACCTTCCTTTGCTATATGATCTCATTTCCTTCAATTCTTTCATGTCATGGAACCCATTTCAAGGTTACCATGTTTTGGTTTCTAAGGTATCTCAACAGTTGCAGACAGTCCCATTCAAGTTTGAATGTGATGACACAGATCCTGAGGGCTTTCAGCGCCGCCTGACAGTCGGTGCGGATATAGATTCTAGCTCCTCGTATGTCTCTGTTCAGACATTCTCGAGTGAATAATTATATGGCATGTATTTCTGCCTAGAAAATAGTAAGAGTTCGGCTTAAGTCTTTTGATAACCTACAACCTGGGCCATAAATACCTGCTCCTACTCCATTTTCTGCTTTCGACCCATAAGATGAGTGGGATTTGTAGTTGTTTGGTTTTTGTTTTAAGTTGTTTATGTGTTCTCATATGGCGGTCATTAATGACCGCTTCGAATTGGTGATCGTGGTTACTAAGAAGACTAGTTACAGTAATGTGAAAGTGATTGTTGATTTAGACATGATGTTGATTTATGGCGAATATTTACAAAATTCGAACAGCGTCTGTACGCGGAACGTTGTTCACACTATGTACAGAGTTCATGCTTTGCTACACCAAATTATCGTCAGCACGTAGACTTTTGTAATTGCGGTTGCGAACTAAAAATGAAGGAAGACTCACTGTGAGTATTCCATTTGCATAGGAAGTTGTTTTTATTTTCAATGAATTTTTAATTTGCAATTTTCTAATCTGTCAGAGCGCATTGGGTTATAACGAAGGAGGTACATACATACATTGAATATTTGTAGTGAGTGACCGAAATATGGTGTTGAATAACAGTAACCTTTACACGGCCACGACATAAGGTCGTGTAAGGGTTACTGTTTATTTTTTTGAATGTTTATTTTCGTAGTATATGATCTTTTACTTACAGTGGTGTTCAGATAAATAGTACATGGGCGTTTTTCATTATAAACCTTACTTCTATGATTTCAATGTTGCTTAAATAAACAAGGTAACAATAGGATGCAACAAAATATTTTATTTCCTGTTCAGAAAAAGAACAACATAACTAGGAAATACATTTCATAAAGAAAACTAAAATAAAAATGTGAAAAGTAAGTGTTCAACTAAATAGCACAGTGTAGTTAGTGACACTTATCATTATCAGTACAACTAAAACTAAAAAATACTACAAAACGTAACAATAACTACAATTTAGTTTAATATTTAGTAGGGTAACCTTATTTTGAATTACAGCCAAACATCGCTTTGGTAAAACTTGCTACCAACCGTTTGCGTGTCGCGTGAATTAGATATTTTTCGTTTTTATAATTAGATTTATGTCATTCCAAGGGTTCTCAATCGGGTTGAGGTCGAGGTTTTGAGCCGGCCAATCAAGGACAGAAATTTTGTTCTCAGACAGCCCAGTCTTCACTAAACGAGAACAGTTTTTGGGGTCGTTATCATGCATGAAGTGCCATATTACTGGCATTCATTCGTCGGAATAAGGTTCCATGGTATTCTGTAGAATCTGTTTATAAAAGGTGGTCCAACCAAAACGCACGATGTTAATTGTAAATAAAACAAAAAGTTTTCAGTGAGTTATCTTAATATTTTTTATTGTGATAGATGGATCTATGACAATTATGTGTGAAACAAAATATCGGCCAAATGCTCGCCACGGCTTCGGTGGCATGCCTCTGTCTAATGGTCCATATTTTTAATGACTCTGAGACATAATTGAGGTTCAATGTCGTTAATGTGCCGACATATCTCAGCCTTTAGCTCTTGAATTGTTCTTGGCTTATTGACGTACACTTTTTCTTTTAAATATCCCCAAAGAAAGAAGTCCAACGGTGTCAAATCACATGATCGTGGCGGCCAATTAACATCGCCACGACGTGCGATAACACGGCCATTGAATTTCTCGCCCAAAAGTGCCATTGTTTCGTTGGCTGTGTGGCAAGTGGCATCATCCTGTTGGAACCACATATCGTCCAGGTCCATATCCTCAATTTCTGGCCACAAGAAGTCTGTTATCATCTTACGATAGCGATCACCATTCACGGTAACTGCTTGGCCGACCTCATTTTCGAAGAAGTACGGCCTGATGACGCCGCCAGTCCATAAACCGCACCAAACAGTCACTCCTTGTGGATGCATCGGCTTTTCAACAATCACTCGTGGATTCTCATTTGCCCAAATGCGGCAATTCTGCTTGTTAACGAATCCACTGAGGTGAAAGTGTGCCTCGTCGCTGAAGATGATTTTCTTTGTAAAGTCACCATTCACTTCTGTCTGTTCAACCAACCATTCGGCGTATTGACGATGCTTGAAATGGTCAGTAGTCTTCAGCTCTTGAGTCAATTGAACCTTGTAAGCGTGTAAATTCAAATCTTTATTCAAAATTCGCATCAGTGATCTTCGTGAGATGCTCAATTGTTGGGCACGACGACGAGTCGAGGTTGACGGCTCTTCTGCTACACTATCGCGAACAACAACAATGTTTTCCACAGAACGAACTGGGCGAGCATGCACAGGTATTTTCACATTTCCTACACACCCGGTTTGCTGAAATTTGCGCACAATTCTCCCGATTGTGGACATATTTGGTCGATTATGCTGACCAAAAAAGTCACGAAGTGCACGAAATGCATTTTGATTTGAACCCCCATTTTCGTAAAAGGCTTCAACAATCTTAACGCGCTGCTCAATTGTGTACCTCTCCATAGTTGAATTTGTCAAACACTGAAACAAGGAAATGTCAAATTAAGTTGGGCGAAAAACTTGACGTTAAGGTGTGACTCACAATTAACATCGTGCATTATGGTTGAACTACCCTTTATTTAAACTTGTCTAAAATACCATCAATTTTTCAATAGGCTCAACACCATGCCACGACATTGCGGCCCAAACCATGATACTACCATCCCCATGTTTGATGATCTTAATTGTATACTAGAATTATATTCCTGGCTCCTCGGCCTTCGCACAATGGTACAATGTACGTGCGAAGGCCAAGACTGTGGGTATAAACGGTGGCTTGTATATAAGAACTTCTTAGACATAATGCATTTTAGCCATTAATAGTTTTTGTATTGGCGACACAAAGTCAAAATCTTGCATTGTATTTAAATTGTAATTCTTTGGTGTATATCTGAATGACATTTAAATAACAATTTATCATCACTTTTCCAACACTCCCAAATTGCTGCATAAAACAAAGGGTACAGAACAATGGGAACCGGACGAATTAAATTTATATCAAATCCCATTGTCAGTTTTCGTATTTTAATTAAGTTACAATAATTATGCATTTCCTCTGCCAGGGCATTTGTATAATCCGGCGTCGCAAATTTAATCTTTCGATGATCTAGGCCATTTTCTACGAGGTAACGACATAATAACAAACAAGCCCGCAGTCCACCTTCCAGATTAAACATTAATTGCTGTGATGAATCCAACCCTAGATGTCACCTTCGGTAGTGACGGTGGCGTCCCCTATGAATCCTTAATAAGCCCCGGGCGATTCGCAGCTAGCAGCTAGCGAGGATTTACATACAAATAAGACGACGGTGCTGATGGTTAGCTTTCGATCTCTACGTGCGTTCCTTTCGGTCCTTACCCTGTATTAGTTAGCCTCAAGAAATATTCTTCGTCGACGTGACATTCGTGAATACAACAGACTAGTAATTTCTACCACTTTTCTGTTACTAAATCCAGATAGGTCTTTATTGGGAGCTAACATCCATTTAATATACTACTGTAAACACACGACAACAAACGAGTTTCAACAAACAAAACATTCCTAAAGACAACAACAGCATATTATATTTTAAAACTACTGAAGTGAGGAGATTATTACTCCATACTATCTGCAAATGCCTTATACAATAAGAATTGAACAAATTAGGTCAAAACAGATATTCTCCTGGCTACATGTCGACGATGAGCGCTGTATTATATGGCGAAGTTTGCCGTATTTTGTCTAACAGAGTTAGCATTAAATTATACAGTGATTCAGATTGCTCGAAAACCACAAGGAAGATACAAAATGTCCTTTATCTCAGGATATTGCTAACTGCAGACCGGTTTCGACCTTATCTTGGGTCTCGTCAGTGCAGTGTAGGTGCAGTTTGACAAACGAGACTAGCATCTTGCAGACGTCGGCGTCGTTAAGTTCTACAGCAATAGAGCGTAACTAAGCGCCATCTCGCTGTAGATTCGACAATAATACTTGCTTGATCATCAATACAATGTAAGGCAATTCTTTAAATATTAACATCTGCCAAGTAAATCTTTGAATTATATTATATTTTGTAAATATTCGAATAGTTTTTCAATTAGTACTTAACATAATGTTATATACAAATAATTAGCACTACGTTGAAGGCAATCTGAAGGCGCTAACAACATTTATTTCTATCATTTTGTTGTTATCCATTCTCTAGAATACTATTTTAAATATATCACACGTATATCATTAAACGTCAACAGATTTGTATTACTCTAACACATATTGTTCCTTCATAATGCGATTTTATCCTAATATAGTCAAGTACAATTAGTTTGGGTGTTCGAAAGACCATAGGCATAACTTTTCCTGCTAGGAGTAAATCGTATACAACTAATGGTATACGAGAATATATTCAAAATGTGGTCTTTCTATGCATTTTATTTATACAATGTAATAACAAAGATAAGCAGTTTAAATCGTTTTTTCCTTTTCCTTTATTATAAGTTTCTTTAATTGTTCACTAAACACGTGGACCAAGTTAACGCATAAGTGAAACTTCACATCATTACTTTTATTTTCTCGAAGATTTAAATCATAATACCTATGTGATATTATAATTGAATTATTTCAACGTTTGTTTAACAAAATACAATGGTATTACCGTAAGAAAATATCAATAAATTACAGAAAAGGAAAACTTGGAAAACAAATTGTAGGTGAAATAAAATCGTAAGAATTTTAATACAGTAGAGTTTTGAGCTTCCTCTAGCTTTTATTACTATTTCCATTTGTCTGGGCATGCTACTCATCAAGTGTTGAATCATTTCTTCTGTACTATATTAATCAAGTGGTTTCCTGATGAATATTCTCCCGCAATGCGAGGCCGAGCGCTATCCTGCATAAAAATTAAATTGTCTCCGACAAATAGGGCAACTGAGATCACATGTTCTTCTGTGATGTTTTCTACGTAGATATATGCATTCATGGATCTCTTCTGTGTAGAAACCAAATACATGCGATTGTCAAAAATTTTTCCCCACATTATAATTGATCCAACAAGAAATGGAATCCTCGGAGAAATATTGCAGGTAGCAAACCTCTCTCCCAACCTCCACCAGCCTCATCGACCTGGTCAATTATGACTTTTTCTTATGACTTAGCTCTTGTTTCGTCTGAAAACAAAACTCGCTTCCAGTCGTCATTGCTTAATTTACGTGTTCTCTTGCAAAACTCAGTTTAGTAACCCTATGGCCTTCGGTAGGCAGTGGCGCAATAGCTGATCTTCTACTGTCCAATACTCCTTCAGCAAGTCTTGTCGTGACCATTCGGCCAGAAGTTGTTACATTTCGAGTTGCTGCTATGGTTTTGCTTAACTCCAAACTGCTAAAATTCCTGTACCTTAAAGCAACTTGCATAAGATGCCTTCATCTCTTGCATTTGTAGCTTTCTTATGACCTCTTTCATATATACCTAATTAAAATTATACATTTTTAATTATGTACAAATTAAACTTCCTCACGGCCCTGTTATAATTGATTTTTGACTCAGTATTGGCCAACATTTTACCCGAACAGTAATTCTAAGTAATTTAACTATTAAAAGGTGGTCCAACCAAAACGCACGATGTTAATTGTAAATAAAACAAAACATTTTCAGAGAATTATCTTAATATCTTTTATTATGATATAAGGATCTACGACAATTATGTGTGAAATAAAATATCGGCCAAATGCTCGCTACGGCTTCGGTGGCATACCTCTATCCGATGGTCCATATTTTCAATGACTCTGAGACATAATTTAGGTTCAATGTCGTTAATGTGCCGAATTATCTCATCCTTTAGCTCTTGAATTGTTCTTGGCTTATTGACGTACACTTTTTCTTTTAAATATCCCCAAAGAAACAAGTCCAACGGTGTCAAATCACATGATCGTGGTGGCCAATTAACATCGCCACGACGTGAGATAACACGGCCATTGAATTTGTCGCGCAAAAGTGCCATTGTTCCGTTGGCTGTGTGTCAAGTGGCACCACCCTGTTGGAACCACATATTGTCCAGGTCCATATCCTCAATTTATGGCCACAAGAAGTCCGTTATCATCTCGCGATAGCGAACACCATTCACGGTAACTGATTGGCCGACCTCATTTTCGAAGAAGTACGGCCCGATGACGCCGCCAGCTCATAAACCGCACCAAACAGTCACTCCTTGTGGATGCATCGACTTTTCAACAATCACTCGTAGATTCTCATTTGCCCAAATGCGGCAATTCTGCTTGTTAACGAATCCACTGAGGTGAAAGTGTGCCTCGTCGCTGAAGATGATTTTCTTTGTAAAGTCACCAATCACTTCTGTCTGTTCAACCAACCATTCGGCGTATTGACGACGCTTGAAATGGTCAGTAGGCTTCAGCTCTTGAGTCAATTGGACCTTGTAAGCGTGTAAATTCAAATCTTTATTCAAAATTCGCATCAGTGATGTTCGTAAGATGTTCAAGTGTTGCGCACGACGACGAGTCGAGGTTGACGGCTCTTCTGCTACACTATCGCGAACAACAGCAATATTTTCCACAGAACGAATTGAGCGAGCATGCACAGGTGTTTTCACATTTCCTACAGACCCGGTTTTCTGAAATTTGCGCACAATTCTCCCGATTGTGGACACATTTGGTCGATTATGCTGACCAAAAAAGTCACGAAGTGCACGAAATGCATTTTGATTTGAACGCCCATTTTCGTAAAAGGCTTCAACAATCTTAACGCGCTGCTCAATTGTGTACCTCTCCATGGTTGAATTTGTCAAACACTGAAACAAAAAAATGTCAAATTAAGTTGGGCAAAAAACTTAACGTTAAGGTGTGACTCACAATTAACATCGTGCATTATGGCATCGTGCACCCTTTATAAAACAAATATTAATATTATGGAGTTTCATTATTTTAAAATAATCTGTTTAAATCAAAAGTCAATATGGCCTTTACTTTTTGAAAATAACTTGACGATGAAAGATGTTGTTGGAAACAATCATATTGTTATTATATTTAATGGTTGAAATCCATATTTAATAATTATTCCTAAGGTCTAAGTTATTCTATATTATGTATTTTCTCTGCTCCACTATCTACAATTCAATTTAAGACAATGTCGATTTATCAGAAACAAGAAGGTTTACTTTATTATAGTAGATCCATTTGGCATCGTTCTATGGGTACTATTACTTCACAACACTACTATGGAGGATCATGATCATCATCCTTAACTTCTCAAACTAATTTAATTTTATATGGAAGATCTTTTTTTTTAACGCACAATATATGAGTTTTACTAACATGTTATTGATGGTGGCTTTAGGTTTATAGATATTCTCTTGAATATATTCAACCTGCCTTCATCGTGTGTAACTGATGAGAATACGGTGGGCAATAAGGGCATTTTGCTCTGCGTCTATAACATGAATGTGTGACTTGTCGTATTTTATCACAGAGATATCTGCAACAATTCGTGCTGTGGTTCAATGTCGCGGACTGGACCCGGTATTGAGTGTCATAATACATTTGGGTTCGAGTACCAGCGGAAGGAGTTTGACGGCCAGCGGAGGAGTGGTATTTGTCTTCAACTCTATGTATAATCTTCTTTGGGCTATTGATTCAAAGGAGTTCAATGATGAAATATAAAATTTTGTTCAAATTATATAGTTGTGGGATAAAAAGTTGACTTATTTCAAAGTTTAGCCTAAAAGTCGTTGCGTATCAAATGAAATTATTTATCCACTTATTGATCTCAGTATATAATAAAATAGCAACAATAGTTGAAATATATAAGCAAAAATAATTGTATTATATATTTATAATAATTTACTTTAGTTTCCTCTGACGATGGTCTATATTTAAAGCATAGATTTAGTAGTTCTTCAAATTTAACAAATCAAGACGAATAAATGAGAAAATTTATCAGCATAACCAAAATTTTCTAAATTTATTTTTGTATTATTCTCTGTCTCCTCGTAGGTACATAATGATGTAATCTCCGAATATTAGCCGTCGTCGGATGCAAATCAGCTTCAATTTTATTTAGGCTTGCTTATTAGATTCCCGAAGTAGGTCGAAGTAATCCCCACTGAAAAATAATTTTCCTAATATCTGCGTAGATTGAAAAATATTATTTTCTGTACGCTCGCTCCAGCTGAGCATTTGATGAGTAATTCATGTACTCAAAATGGGGACCACTCCGTACTTTCTAATTTGATTTGCTAATGGATGGCGCCTCGCTGCAGAGGTTTTCGCGGGAAGACTTCTCTCTGCACTTTGTCTCACAGTAATTTGCAGTAAACGAGTCCTCATGTGGCATATTTACTTTATTGATCCTCGAAACATAAATAAATAAATAGTTTCAGGCAACAATTTACTGCAAGTGTAATTAAGTCGAAGATTTGTGAGAAAGAAATTACAGTTTTCCAAAAGTATTCCAAAATTAGACTACACTATTAGGCTAAAATAAGATACTATTATAATATTCTGCCATGAAGGTATTATTCAGTTATTTTTTTACTAATAGGATTCATTTAAATAGACCACTTTTAGAATTAAAATCTATTGTTATTAGATTCAATTATTGACACGAATTGAACACTGAATATGGCCATTCATGCATTTATTGAATTAAATATTAAAAATATCTCTCTTAGTAAAAATATATTGTTTTTTATTAAACTGTTATCAATTTACATATAAAATACCCACATTAAGGGAATATTGTATTCATTTTAAGCAAATTCAATCACTTGAGTTTACTTTGTTGTTAAAATATATTAAAATTTACTTGTGAAGAACTAGCAGATCACATAAATTCTAATTATATATTAAGTAAATAGAATATATACGAGCTCAAGCATAATTTTACAACTAATACATTTAGATAAAAGTAATAACTCTCAAAGCTATTTTATTAAAGAGCAATATTGGTAAGAGAAACAGAGTATAAACTTTTAACTTAAATACGATGAAATATGACTATGTTATGATGTGTCAGTGACAAGCTTGTTAATGAAAAAATTAACATCCGCGGTTCAGAATAGTTTGACCACTTCATCAAAACATAAAGTTGCTACATCACCTTTACTAAAAATAACAGCTTTAATTCTGGTAGGTATTGTATCTACCAGCTTAGCGCACTCTTCAGAAAGCTTTCTGTTTCAAATTTTTTGCAATTGAGTGCGTAAACCGTTAACTGTATGTTTGCGCAACTCTATTTTCATCTTATGCCGCAATATTTCAACTGGCGAGGGGTCTGGACTGCTAAAGGGTCATTCCATAATAGGTACATCATGTTCTGTAAATCATCATGTTCTGTAAATCATTATTGCAAGAGAATCTTGCAATTATAGAACAGACTATTCCATTTTTTCTTAATACGTTTAGTTACTGTCGAAAGATAAATACACAAGTCCATTAAAATATCGGTCAAGTATGTCTTGGCGATATTCAACACCGTTACTTATTTGCCTTAAACACGGTGCCGTTATCAGATATTTCTCTAAGATTTGAAAACAAACCACAGTTTCATATCCCCACCCAAGCAGTTTCAAGAAGACAGAAAATACTGGAGAAATCGTTGGGAGTCTCTTTGATGAATCTACGCAAGTAATAACACAAATATCTATTATGATTCCTCACTTCCCATATTCAGTGCTATTATAACAGATTTTCCCGAGCACTGTAACAGGCATACATCCATAATTTAATGAACATTACTTTTGGATCTGTGATTATAATTGAATCAGACTTGATGCTCGATGACCATAACGTCATCTTTTTGTAAGTCATCCAGAAAGCGACATTCATGTTGTCTACTCCTCGATGGATATTTGTTTCAGTCCCATTCTCACTCATATTAATAATGTACTTATTTTTTCAGGCACTTGTGCTTGACACAACTAGTATTTCAGTTCTATACAATATTTCGTGGTAATTAATACCAAACATATGATTTTAGGTAAAAGGTGTTGTTGCTGATTTATCTGTATATCTAAGTCTGCTAGGTTTCGGACCTCTAATCCTCTGACTTCTAATCCTAGCTATATAACAAATGGTATTTGGGTAGTGCAGTTTTTTCATATATATTAGTTTGTATGCACCTTTCATCTAAAATTGACAGAATCGTTGTTAACTGGAAGTACCGCATCTAGCCATTCTTAACGGTTCAAAATTGTATACATAATTTTCTCCTGGATGAAATTTATCATTGTCTATTTATTATTTCAACAATGTAACGTGGACAAACATTAATCGTTGGTTGCTCATTTTCTTCTTTTCTTGTTGTTGGTTATCAATTGCTAGTTCAAGTTTTTTGGATGTTACTAAGTAACGTCTAAAAAACTTTGGAGGAGAATGGGTATAAACAACTGAACTAGCAATTCAATTTGGTCAATTTAGTCAAGCAGAACATGCAAGTCTTGTATGTTCTCTTTGACCAAGATTTTGACGAGAGACCTTTTCTATTGTTGGCAACTGCTATGGTTCACCTTCTTTCTATTTGCACTGAAAGCAACAAATAAAATAAGGACAGATGACAATACATAACATATTACATAATGTGCAGGATTGATAGCAGTACTGTGGCAATATACAAGTTGATCATGAATTATTAATTTCTCTATAGTTACTATCTACTGACAACTCCATTATAATATCTACCTAAAGTCAAGAAATTTATTAATAAAATACTATACACCTGCTATAAATAATTAATAACGAATGGCGCTATAAGAACCAATAAATGGTACATCGACGATTATAAAGTTCTCACAATAAAAACCTGTACACACCATTATCTAAATTAATAGTTCCATTATCGACATGAATATTATATGCCAATGCAGAAAGCTACTAAAAGCCATGTTGATATTCATCCACAAAATCAGAAGAAATTTCGGTATATGTAGATGTAGGCTTATAGGAAATAATTCTTAGTAAATTGCACGGAATTGTTTGTAATAATGAATAGGGTGGGATTTTCGAGGTAAACATTGTTTATTTTAGGTTTTGTACAAAAATATTTCATTCACATAGAGAGAAGAAAGGAGCCGTAGATCTCAAGGCAACAGTATACTTTTAAAGTGTATATTAGGCTACCCGTTATAGATAACATGTGGACCGGTTCTCACGGTTATATCTTTCTCTCAAATAAGCACACCGATGTAACGTCAAAATAGAGCGTATAAGTTGAAAGGATCTATTACACTCGGCGATACTGCACTGGAAAAGTAGAAATAAAAATACAGATTTGTGGAAAACCGTACGTTGGGTATGAATTAATTGTGATGTAGATGGGTGGTTTGGAATGTACCCTAATTTTATGCGATATTTTTATGCATTGACGGAATATATGAGATTGTTCTAGTACTTCTATAATTGTAACAGACATTGACTTAAAACGATCTGGTATTATTTTCCTTTTTAATAAAATTACACATAATTGGTGCAAACTGCAGTTCATTAAGAATAATACAACAATAACAGATTCGTTTTCAGTTATACAGTATGCTGCATATTATTTTGCAAACAGGCAATACGTCTTTCAATTTAAGAACATGTGCACACAAAAATATATTACGTACTATAAGAATTGCCCCTATTCTTGAAGTACGGCTCGCCACCTCTCCCTCTCCCTCTCCCTCTTCCTCTCCCTCTACCTCTCCCTTCAAATATACAAATTTGTTATAAATTGATTGAACGTATTTTATATTATAGTATATGTAAAAGTATATAAATACAAGTTTCTTGTTTTATGTCAATCTGTGTGCGTATTACAGAAAACAAAACAGAAGAATGAATTGAATTTAGTTCTGTTACGTAATAATTTTTATCAATTAATATATGAGTGTTATCAGTAACTCAATTTATTTACTCGATAATAACAGATATGTCTATATGCTATATTTGATGAAATAGACTATAATTCAGTGGAAAGAATTGTCCATACACACCCAGTCCCAAATTATTACCCAACAAAATATCACAACTAGATCAGACGATAAAGTCTTCATAGGCTCCTGGATGCTGTACGAAGAAACGAAGTATCACCTACAGATAAATTATTATCATCCTTACCTGAATTCAAACTTGTGGCATTAAAAAACGACACTGCCTTTCTTTTAGGTCCCATTTATGTGATGCTTGAACTTTATATCTTCGTTTATATATAAACGAAATGCGACAACTTCATACCTAGTTACCAAACAAGAGGAGAACAAATCCGTGAAACTTTTTTATTATTAAGTTTTTTGAAGTATTAGCTGGACTGAGACGGCAAAGCATGAGAGGATTGGTAGGGGACAGGACTGTGATGAACAAAGGAGATATGAGAGAGAAACTGAAACTTAAAATTGTGGTTAATCAATAAATTTTTATAATACGATTCAGTAGTTTACAAAATTAAAGCAGTTTATCAGTGAAAGAACTATGTCCGTCTGACCTTATAATTGCGAGTATGTTCAGAAAAAAATATTTCACCAGACAGTGAAATAGGTCAATTAAAAATTGATATATGACGAATTGAATTGGATTTCAAGATATAGCATCAGCTTAACAGACAGTCGCTAATGTTTTCGTGGCATATTCTATTTTAATGCACAGAAAAGTACATTAAAAGATATCATATCTATAAAATCTGTGAATTTTATACTTTAATTTTAAGAAATATTTTATTAAGTCATTAATATTTTATTGACTAAAATACAGAATAAAGTTTTATTATTTCTGTTTGGGAGTTATAAAAGTTATTATTAACTTTGTATTTACAAAGTTAAGATACATTTTTTGTGAAATTGACAATTATATTGTTTTATTTATTTTTTTAATATTTTAATAACGTATTTATTGTTATAAAAATATTTTATTTATTCTAATGATACAATTTTTTGAGGCGATAATTTATTTCTCGGAAAAGTTAATTTTGTTTGCCATTTCCAAACTAATAATTAGGAATATGGTTATTATTATATATGTAGGGACTAGAATACAATCTGAAATTGCAGAAACTGTTATTTATAGAATAGAAACAATTTTGATTTTGATAACCTTCCTATATTATCGTGTAGCTATGTTTATCAGAATGATTATAATAGTTTATATAGCGTTTTACTTTATCACAAATTATAAAAAAATAGATTTGTACGATGATTTTTCTCTGAGTTATCGTTGTTGAAATCAAAATAGTCAGTTTTAACATCGTTTTTGAAATTTTTCTTCTTACAATAATTAACATTTTTTCTTAAAGAAATATGGATTATTGCTGAAAATATTTTTTCAACCCCAAAAAATGACTAAAAGAAATGAAAAATTCATTCTTAAATTCATTACTAGCAAAAAAAGATAAATTGTTCCAAGCACAATGAAAACAAATCACAGCTACTTGAAATTTTCAGGGTTTCCTTGTGTTACTTTTAGGTTTAAAACATAGTAAGCATCCCTAGTCTCTCTATTATTTATAAAGTTATGCCAAGTTGAGCGAGTATCCCTAAATATGCAATTTGTTACCTCTTTTTTAATCAACATTCTGGCAGCGAATTTTGTTTTCATCAAAAACCAATAACTACAACTTATAAAGAATACTTTGCAGTTTTTGAAACCTTACTCGAATTTTCTGTACGATCATTATTTCCCGAGTAATTAATTACCAAAGTCAAAATTGACTTCTTTGCTTTGAACGACGATAACTTAGCGAAAAATCATCGTAAAAGAATTTTAGAACACTCAGATTAAAGAGGATATCGTTATTTAAAATAACTTTATAATGATATTACTAAAACAAATTTATTGAAGTCCGTGAACCTTTTGAAAGGCAAGCAAAAATTTTTTCTTTTTCAATGGTTTTCTTATGATCACTCAAAACCTGCTGATGATAAAAGATTTGGGCTCAATATTACAAAACTAGAAACCTGAAGCTTCAATTTTATTTTTTCTTAAATTGTTCTGTGACTATTTTTCTCCAAGTTACAGCCCTTTGAAAACCATCTAAAAATTTAGTATCTTTTACATCCCTTAATTTTTGTGCCTATGTATTAAAATCGTCTATCATAACACCCTTTTAGCACTAATGAAAGTATGTTCAAAATCTTCTAGAAATAGTTATAGATCATTGCATTAATTTATGGTGGAATATAAGTTACAAACACATGTGAAGCAAAATTACAATATTAATTTGCAAATTATTATATCAATGAGTGGCAGGAATATGAATATTGTGCTCAACAATAGTACCGCGCTCTATATTACGAATGACACTTAAAACGTTCAATTACTAGCAGCCTTTTCTTTTGGTATTTTCATTTATGTGATACGTAGACTCTCCGTACAAAACGTTCGTCACGAATTCTTCGAAGCGAATTTCCTTTTGGTAGCTTTCGTTGTTAGTTGACCGCAAAGTTCGTAAAGTACACTCACTTCACATAATATTATAACGAGGGATAATAATTTGGAATTCCGGCCGTATGGAACTCATGTAAGAAATGTCGTGAAAGGCCTTAAGGAAGGAAACTCGGTTATACAGATGTATGCAAGAGAGTATTAGCTTTGGCTCGACTTCCAAGATATACACCCCAGAGCGAGGTCTTTGTGTATTTTGATGTTTGTTTGTTCTGCCATGCCAACTTGATCAATAGTGACTTTGTCATTCGCAGAATATGTATGAATAATGAATACCATTACGGGCGATTCTTTGGTCCGTGATCCGTGTTTAAGAATGTCAAGTAGGTAGATTTGACGAGGGATCTGAAAAATTATAGGAATCATAATAGGTAATTCTTATATACTCTATTAGATGTCCATTAAATACGTTTAAAATTAACGGGTGGAAACAAGTCCTTTCATTCCATTTCTAAAGTGTAATATTTATATATTTTATTTATATAAGGTGTGAACGAGATAATACATATATCATTTCGCATTTTTTAGTTGCAATAAAGCTCTTAGGCGTTAAAGAAGGCACCGGATTTTAATAATTTTTAACCAACTTAAACAAAAAGGTAGGGTCTCAATTCATCTGTATGTATTTTTTCATGTGTCTTCGGGTATAACTTTTATGCTTATGAACCGATTTTAATTATTCTTCTTGCATTGGGTTCAGTTTAGCTCCAAGGTGGTCCCATCTTAATTTCATTGGTATTTGACCTTGGACTTCAAAGATACACAACGGAACTCCTTATTCAAGTAGCGTTTTCTCATTCGCAAAGCCTTGTAGTAGATGTACCCATTATTCAAAATTGTAAAATGATAGGCTTAAAAAAACGACTTAAAAAAAAGTAACTTAACTAAAAAGCAAGAAATAAGTCTTTTCTACAACAATTTAATATTTATTTGTTGTTTAATGTAATTAAGAAATTATTGTATATTATGTAATGTATTATTAATCCCTTTATATAATTTTGAAGTCGGTGCCATACAATATTAGTAATGCGAATGCCGGCCCTCGGCAATTTTAAATGTAAACTCGTTATAATAGCAAGGTATATATTTTTTTATGTTTTACTTGGCACTGACTTCAAAATTATATAAGACAATTAAAAATAATCATATAATAAACAATGATTTCTTAATTGCATTAAACGGAACAACAAATAAGTATTAAATTATTGTAGAAAATATTTATTTCTTGCTTTTAGTTGTTACTTTTCTTTTTGTAGACTTATTATACAGTTAAATATATCCATTCTATATGTTATTGTACTTAGGGAACATTTTTTTATAAAGAATAAATTGTAAAATTGTAAACTGTAACAGAGTAGACTGTAAAACATTCGTTTGAGAAGTGGGAAGCTGTAATAAGTTGCTTCTCTTGTGGTTAAACCTAGCAACACGATAGTTAATAGGGGAGATGGATAAAAGGATAACCGATTTCGTTGTTAATAATTTTAAATAGAAAACTTATTAAGAACATTACTCGTGTTGTGATAAGACTCATTTAAAGTTTATTTAAAAAGAAGCATTGTGGTAATTATCTTCCAAAATAAAACACGAGAATTTAAAAAATGTTGACTGTACTTCTATTTTTGATGATATAATATAACACTTATTCTAGGGAGACTAAATAATGGAGGCGTACTGAATTATTAACCTCATAAAGCTGATAAATAGCATACACAACATTGATAAATTCTTACAAAGCCCAAATACTTGTATGCACTAGTCACACATTCTACTATATGCTTACACAATGATTATTTACTGGCAAACATAACGCATGTATCTTTTACAAAAAATCTACCTTTAGCTCATCTAATGTGTGATCATCTAGACTATAATTAAAAAGAAGTAGGTTAGCTCTGTTAGATTCTAAAAAAATGTATATTTTTGAAATTTGAAAGTGGGACAGATATTCCAATCGCTCAAACTTACATTAAATAATAGACATTATGAAAACACGTTATTATATGCTGAGAATATTTTAGGTACATGAATTCTGAATTAGGATTCAGGAAAATCGTGTCGTGAAACAACAACGAGGTTTTAATGTATGAAGTTTACATGGTATGCGACAATACCACTTCCAATTCATGTGTATAAAGTAAGTAATTCTCATCAAGCTTATCAGTTATGTCATTAATATGGAAGGTAACGGAAGTAGGCCAAATATGGAACTTTGTGGTGTACCAGATATTTTACAAAACAGTTCAGTGATGACCACGATACCATACAAATTTGAGTCAATCTGATAAATAAGAATATAATACATTTAGTAGATGATAGGTGAAATCGTATTTCTCTAATTCATTCAATAATATGTCGTGGTCACGCCAATAGAACGCTTTAGAAAAGTCAGTGTAAATAATTTCCACCTGCCTCTTTCTGCCTCAGGCCTCGGCAGTGAATTGATGATGAATTGATACACAAGTGTCACCAAGATTTTAATATAACAACCTATATATTTTTTCATAGGTAAATTTTGTTTGAAATTTGCTATACAATGAAGAGTCTAAATTTATTACATTTCCGCCAAATATGGTGGACTTTTTATAAGAATTAATAGGTTTACGTATAATTAAATATTTTAATATATTTGTAAAGTGAAATTTTACAAAGATAGAAACTGGAAATTTTAAAGGAAGATAGAATCTTAGGGACTGAATATAATAATATGATTAACTATTTCTATTTGGGTATAATATTGAAGCCAATATTTATTGTAATAGAATTGATTCAAGAAAATTTAAAAGCTTTTCTTTTTTATTATCTTACGGTTTTTTGTATTCTCTTTATTTAATTGATACCAAATGTAATTAATCACCCTTTATAATAACAAGAAATAGTGTCAATGATTTTTGTATAGTATTTGTAGCGTAGTTTTTTTTTTGAGACGCGTCACCAGCGATGTAGACTTGCCAGCCAATTTACAGAATAAGCCGTTAATGGTTCGAGGCATATACAGAAATACGGTGAGGCAGTAAATAAATTGGGATACAATTTGATACAATTATAAATACCCACCAGTAAAAGGAGCCTTTATGAATTTAATATTATTTGGTAGATTATTCGACATCTTTTTGTTTGACAGTTTTATTGGGGCGGTCCCCGTATTGGCTTTTTAATCGTCTCCACGTATTAGGGTAAGCGACATTGGGGGTAAACGGTTTAGCTTTGTCGTTTATTTCTCTAAAAAAATATATTATTACTCGATTTGCTATTGCTGATTAGACAATGCAGTAGTGTATTTTTTTAATTAATGGTTTATATAGGTACTCTTTTATTTTACCTTCACACTTTGGACCCTACGTTCTGGTTTTCGTCCATGTTTTTGTTTTGATCTGCGATCTGTCATGAGCAGGTGCGAGATTCATATTGATCATTCCCGTTATTTATGAAATGTAAAATAAATTACTGTTTTGCTGATCGACGACGAGACTTAGAGCCGAGATTTGGCTGATGTTGAAGAGTAGCGAGAGAACATTATATTGATTCCAAAGGGCTTAACGAATACTGTACAGTAGAGTGCTGTAGCAGTTGCGCTTCTGCACATATTTACCTTAACTTACTTACAGCACTTTGTTACCTTACACTCTATATACTGATAAGAACAATTTATTTTCTCGTTGGTGTCGTAATTGAACCAAAGCAGATTAAACAAAAATCATACTCGCAGTTATTCTATTGTTCAGTGTTATACAGTTAATTAATTAATTGTAATTAAATATGTTTATAAGTAATTTAGTATTTATGTAATTAGTTTTAAGCTCTTCAATTATTTTTTTGAAGTGGACTCTGTTCTATATTATGAAATTTACATTTAACATTTGCCTTTAAATTAAAACTGATTTAGTCAATGTAGAGTAATTTTGTAAGCACAGTAGCCTTACGAATTATATTTATATTAAATATAATAAAATTTGTTTAGTTCAAACATTTTATTATTCAGACGAATTACTGATTCACGTCTATAATTTTATTAGTTTATTTAGATGGATTAATTGAACTAATTAGCTCTAATATTTTTATTCCCAGATAATTATTGACGCACATATTTTGCAATGAAGGGCACCAAATGAAACCAGGCATGTGTCAATAAATATTTCTATGAACTTACGCCCCAAGTGAGCCATATTCTGATAGCGAAAATTTTTGGAAATGATGGTAAACATTTTTTGGCCATAATTATTTCTCTTTTTTAAATAGTAACCCATATTATTCTTCTTCTATAGTTAAGAAGTTTTAAGTGTCCGCAACGGTTAAAAAATGACAGTTGTAGAAAAATGTTTTTTCTCACAACCATTGTTATGCAACCTATTACGAAATTTATCAAATCATATGTATAGTTTATTTCATCGCTATTTGCCAAATAAAAATCTCAGAACATACCGTGGCTTATTTTTATGGCTAAGCTCAGGTAGACTGTTCCGATTATCGGCAAGATAAGAGAGTTCTTTGTTTGGCAAATAGCGATGAAATAAATAGTAAAAATGTGCTTTTTTAATTGGAATCATTAGATAAGGGTATTGCCATGTAAAAAAACAATCAATGATGTCATAATTATGATCACGATAACGTCAAGGAATTATACATTTACCAAGAAATGAGTACCTAAAGAAATCGACCTGACTGATATTCTTTTACTTATACATAATGATTTTATCAAATTTGTTACAATCATTACATAATTTGACCTGCTGGATATATTTTAAATGAAAAAATTGAAGTAAGCAATTAAAACCTAAATTGTTATTAACGACCTTCTAGTATACTACTCCAAAGCACTTAAAGACATCTTCAACAGAATTAGGTCACATCCCGTCTAATACCCAGCACGCAGTTATCAACACACAGTAAATTTCAAGCAAAACCCAATAACTTACATAATTATCCCAATCTGACAATAGGTTGGAATTGGAAGTTATATAATGGAAACATAGTTGGGATGCAATATCTCGTTTTACGATATTCGATTCCGAGTTGGCTGGGGGAGGACGGGTGGTACCTCCATGCCGTTAGAATGCGGTTGCTCTGTGTAAGTTAGGGCCAGTAATTATAATTACAAACTCTAACAACGTTTGTTTGCGCGAAACTCCAGCGATCTTAAACTAACAATCGCGTTTCTCGACCCCATACTTCGACGAGATTATTTCGGGTAACCTCTCATCAGTTTTATATCTTACCGATGTTTTCGCTCAATCTAAATAAGCCTATTAAACTTGGCGGGAGCGAGTATTACGTCTAACGATATGGGTAGCCGATCGATTCATCACTCACACTTTCATCGAGCGTCTTCTGCTTATCGAAACGACATGCTGACAGTTTTTCAACATCAGATCAACTCATTATTAAGCACTGAAAATTTGTGACCACCAATGACGTCAAACTAGGGGCGTGGTGACCATCAAATCGGACTCATTTCACCTTCAACTATCGATGTCGGTGCGAGACTACTTTCTTTTCTGACTCTAAGGATACATTTTGTATCGTTTATGATTATAAAACACATTGCTGAATTGCCCTTATGCGGCTGTCAAGAATAAATATCAAATCCAAATGTTAAGAACATTGTTAAACTAATTTTAGTACTTATTCTTAAGCATTATGTTCTATGCATGTCCCGCACGCATGCATTGGAAGCATTTATATTATGGAATAAACAATTATTTTAGACACACCGACAGCCATTCATCATTCAGAGATTCAAGCACCGCTTGAATCACTTCATCATTACTCTAAAGTTTTCCTCGCGCACCTAATGCTTCTTTAAATGGTCCAAAGACATGGTATTCCATTTGGGAGGGGCCATGAGCATCATGAGGATGTGGTAGATACTCATACTACAAATTCTAGATGGTTGCTATTCAAGTGGCACAACGTCAATAAATTCCCACATGAAATGTGAGAATACTTGGTCAAAACAATGCAAGTAGTCAAATCTGCGCCTACTCGTTCTATTTGCAGGTTCGATACTATTTTCTATGAGACTTGAGTATATCATACTAGTAATAGTAACCTATTACTGGTAGCATTATGCACGTAATACAAAATAACTCTCATTGCACCTTAAGTAGTGGTCAGCACAAACTTTCTTGATGAGAATTTTGCGAATTTTTTTGCGTTTTGTTGACGGGATATGATGTCAGTCCATGCTTACTCTCTCGGTTATAGGTTGATGATTTGAATGTTAAAAGATACCAGTTTTGGTGCAGAAATAGGAAGTGGTGTACAACGAACAAACAATACGTAACAATACGTTGAAGAAGTTACAAGCATTCGAATTGTGGTGCTATAAGCAAATGTCAAAAATAAGTTGGTTGGACATAAAAAATGCGAATGTAGTAGAAACAATGATGAGATATGTCCAAATAAGAATACATACGCTGATTATACATATTCTTAGACATAAAGCGCTGCTGAGAACCATTATACAGGAGAGAAATGGAAGTTCCCCCAGGAATATCATTACAATAATACCTATATATTATTGGTATTACCATATTTACTATATACCACGACATGAAATATGGTGCAACTATCGAGCATGATTTATATACAATGCTATAAATCATGGTAGTTTTATAATCTAACAATTACAGAGAACTTATAAGACTGGTTGAAGAAAGAACAAAAGAAGAAACAACAAATATGTTCAATCAAAGAAAACATTAGATTGATTACCGAAACAGAAGAGAGATTGTAAACTCAGAATTTATCTCCATTCATAATTCTTGCTAGAAAGCATTTTCTTCTACTTTTTCATTGCAAAATCTCTTTATAAGAGTCAATAAATTATTGTTTCAACTTTGGAGTTAATTGCACACATCTTCACCGATTTTATAAGCAATAATTCGACAATTTTCGACTACCATAATCGACTCAGGTGTTACATCACGGCTTGCTCGACCAGGTTTGTGAAAACCTACAGAAATTGCATAAACTTGTTACACCATTCATACATTTATTATTACACTTTGTAACCTGTTTTTATAATTTGTAATCGATAACCACATACTTATATGCCTATTATAATTAAGGGTAGATAGTAAGAATAGGCACACAAAAAATCAAGAAATGTTTAAGTAGTTCATTATCGTTCCAGTCCATCGTCATTTATATAAAAATTGTTTGCAATGTGCAGTAAAAGTATATTTAAATAATTTTGTTTTTATTTTTCTACATTGCCTTCATTTAATATTTCATATGTGATGACATTAATACTAAACAAATGATATTTCGTTATACTGACGTCTATAATGGAATATTAAAAATACAGAAAAAGGTACAAAGCAGTCTTATCGGTATCAAACCAATTTTATTTACACACACTACAATTCTACAATTTACACATACTTACAATAGTCTTTGATACTACTTTTTCTAATATCTAACCTTCATATACAACGGTTATATTGATTATATGCCAGTAGTTGAAAGGTAGAAAATAACGATATTGTAGTAGTAGAGGGGGAGTAATAGTAAATAACAAAAGTAATATTTTTAAAATAATAGTGGCACCTTCGCCATTTATTAAAAATCATCTGTCTACATAATTCTCGTTTACAAGAATGTACTTGAAAGTAAAATAATGCACATTACAGAGTTACAATCTCAGTTAATTAACATCTCATTTGTTTTGTTTCAGGTAATGTCCTCCGCCTTATTTTAAATACGGTAAGAAGTTTTAGCTGTATTATTAAGAAGTATTCATTTGGTGATGGAATAAAGGGTCCGACTAAATTGTTAACAAAGTCAAATGAAATTAAAAAAGCAATATTGTAATTGTACAATTTAAAAACAAATACAGTTTGCTGCAAGTTTCTGGAGTAATGATTGTAATTAATGTTGCAATACGACTAAACTAAAATGATAATCTAAATAGAACAAACAAGAATGAACTAAAATACAATATATATATATATATATATATATATATATATATATATATATATATATATATATATATATATATATATATATATATACATATATAACTACAATTTAAAGTTTCCAAACCTCTATTAAGTTTCTAAGTTTCTATATATCCCACAAAATTATAACCAAAGCAAATACTCATTTAACTCTAGACATTTTAACAACGTTACACCCCTTGTTTGTAGGCAACAGATTAGTATATTTTGTTTTAATTATTCCATATTTATATTTTTCTTATGAATAATATTTTCTATAGTTTTATGTAAATAAATTCAATAAATGTTATTCTGGGTAATATTAAAGAAAGCACGAAGCATATTATTCTTACAGGTAATATCATATTGTTTATAGAGCTGGAAATTAATTTTACAAATTATTTTATTATTTTGTGGAAACACAAACAGAACGTGCCTACGTTTTACACAGAAGCAAATATACATTCTCGTCCATAAAAGACTGTCTATATTAAACTTTGTTCCGCAACGCCATTGTGCTTTGATGAAGTTATTCGAAGTATTTAACACACTGAAAGCAACATTCGCCACCGACATAGTTGCTGCATTTTGTTGCAACAGATATTAGTGTCTACATTACAATATAACAGAGAATATGTGTTACCTATTATTTAACAAAGTTACGTTATCCGGAATTATTTAAATAGTTTAAAAGAGACTCTTTATTGTATAGAATTGACACACGCTATCTGTAATGCATGAAGGTATTTGGAAATTAATGGAACATAATTATATATCGTAAGGTATTAATTATTAATTGACAATGACATTAAAATATGTGTATTAAGAACGCAGAATATGCAAGATATGCTAAATATTTTTATATGATACAGTAACTTTTAGATGATCAAGAAAAATTCTGAGCTTAATAAGACTAACAAGACCTTTTACCCGTTCACAAATGTTTAGTTTATGAATTCTGTGGATATCCATCGTTATGGATATATATGGATGGAAGTGGTTATCAAAGTAGTTCCCGAATAGCAAAGCTATTACATAATCACTATTGGAAACAACTACTCCTCGGGCTAAAGCCCGGCCAGGCATTGAATTATACCTAAAAGCGATCCTCGACCCTTTTCTCGTGTTTCTGTACGATCAGATGAGGTTTCAAAAAATAAAACCCGCCACAGGTAGGATTCGACATTTGTCCCGGATTGGAACCGAACGACATACAGCTGTTTCGAACTTATTATTTCTCATCAGTGCCATACACGGTACGTCGATCCAGGACAAATGCCGAATGAAATTTGTGGGGTATACATCTTTATCGATACGATCTATATCAGTAACATATAAGTCAGAAATCGAGAAAGGAACTACCAAGCCGCCAAGCGGTAATCAAAATAGTTCCCGAATATCATGGATATTACATAATCGCTATAGGAAACAACTACTCCTCGGGCTAAAGCCCCGCCAGGCATTAAATTATACCTAAAAGCGATCCTCCACCCCTTTCTCGTGTTTCTGCACGATCAGATAATGTTTCAAAAAATAAAACCCGCCACAGGTAGGAATCGACATTTGTCCCGGATTGGAGTTGTTTCCGATAGCGATTATGTAATAGCCTTGCTATTCGGGAACTACTTTGATAACCGCTTGGTGGTTTGGTATTTCCTTTCTCGATTTCCAATTTATATGTTACATTATTTCATTCGGCATTTGTCCTGGATCGGCGTACCGTGTACGGCACTGATGAGAACTAATAAGTTCGAAACAGCTGTATGTCGTTCGGTTCCAATTCGGGACAAATGTCGAATCCTACCTGTGGTGGGTTTTATTTTTTGAAATAGAAGTAGCGAATTAATGTTTTGTGAATCTCTTCAGCTTTCTACTTTCATGTCAAGAAAAATACATAGAGACTTACATATGAAAATATTCTTTTACATTTCAGGAGATCCTTATCTTGTATGTCAAAGTTACAGCATTTATTTCAGTTATTATGTCACTCTGTAGAGCTAAACGCTAACACAACCAATAAAAAATGGTATTGTATGAAATTGCATTTCATAGACGCAATAAGTTAAGTTTTAACGCAATAAGTTAAGACCCCAATAAATGTTCATCTTATCTCACTTCGTATATTTCCTAATCAGTGGCTCTAAATTAAGCTAGGAAGAACGTTGTTTCTGTTTTTATCTCTGCCACAGTAAACTTAAAAGGTGTTTTATATGTGTATCGGTAATCCCTACGGAAGGACGATGGAATTTAGTTCGATTAGTCGATTAAGTGTATGTTGAACATCGAAGTCCCTTCAAGATCGCGTTCGTCCTTCGTAACAAGCAGAAAAACATTTTACCACGTTCTAAATTTTTAATTTTATTATTCATGTATTTCATATATTGACTGTTATCTTTTGATAGCAATATTTAGTGGCTCATTCTTGTAGTTGTACTATACCCATAATACTTTAATACAAAATCTTTATAATTATTAAGGCTGTGGGAAATGTACCATGAATGTACACATCATAATAAGAGTAATAACATAATAATACAAAGTAATTAGAAACAAACGCACTAAGCTGTCATGAGTAAATATAACACTTTGTACTTATCCTCTTAACTAGTGTGATGAACTATCATCATCATACCTGATGCTTTATAGCATCATTTTGTCTAACAGGGTTAGCACTAAAATACAGTGATTCAGATTGTTCCAAAACCACAAGGAAGATATTGTTAACTGCAAACCGGTTTCGACCTTATCTTGGGTCTCGTCAGTGCAGTCTAAACGAGTATACCTTTGACAGATGAAGCTCATACCCAGTAGATGTTGCTACGTTCCACCGCAGTAAAACGTACCAAACGCCATCTCTTGGAAGTTTCGAGAACAATCTAAATCGGAGTAAGAACTTGAGATCATCAGTATAATGCAAAGTTTTACTACGCAGCGGGTAATAATATTTTGTTCCAGTGATCTGTCATAGATTTTAGTTGGCAACTATTATTTATTTGGGCTTAGTTAAATAAATATGTACGTACTAATTGAATAAATACGTAATTTATGTAAAATCAGATAAAAATTCTCTGTTTTATATAAAAATATGATCCAAATCAACATTTGTGCGTTAAAAGCATAACTAAAATAAACCACATAAATATCTGTAAAATGTTTTTAACTGTGAATTTAACATCACCATATATAAATAATTCCCATTTTCGTTTATAAACGCCCATATGTTATTTTACTATACATATTACATATTGCACAAAACGTTGCTAATTTTGCATTTATATAAAAAATATGTTTATTCCAGTTGATTGAAGTCGTATCGTATAATACTTTGAACTATGTCTCATTTGTATCGGGTAATGAACTAGACCTTAGCAGATATTCTAGGTTCATGGCGAAACAGCATGGTTAATATATCACAGAAAAAATAATTTCGCAAGTTAACATCTATTACAATATTACTCTAGATGTCTGTTTTATAAAATATAAAATTTTTAACGAAATTTTAAAAAATATATATAAAACAAGATAGTGAAATTGCTTTATTAAATACCTTAGAAAGGAACAAAATTATTTTTTTGGGATTACTATTATTGTTTACTGGGTATATATTTTAGCGTAAAAAACACACCGATCCACTTTCTGTACTGGGATGTATTTTTATTTAACATTAAATTAAACTTTTACATGTTTAGCTTCTCTTTATTGGAAAACATTGGCACAAAATTGAGTAAAACCTTAATTAAAACCATGATGAAAAAGTAAAATGCAGGACAGTTTTTCAAAATAGTTATCATTATTAAGATATTTCAGAGATACTCGAACATGAAGTCATTAAAAAATCGACAGCACACAGGATGACCTTCGCCATTAACCTTACGAGAATGAATACTTTTCTTCGATTTCTCTTATGCCATCATCGTTATATGCAGTGCCAACTAATCCAGTCATAAGGGCCCCAAAATTAACATCACAAATATCCCAGGACTACAAAAAATATGTGTATATATATATATATATATATATATATATATATATATATATATATATATATATATATATATATATATATATATATATAGACTGTTAAGCAGTATCGTAGAGCCAAGTATTGTGAGGTCGTGTTGCTCAAAGAAAAATTAATTTCAGAAACTAATGAAAGAAAAATCATATTTTGCTTAGACCGATATGGAAATATGAATATTTCTGAATACGGTAGGCATTCAGGTCAGATACATCTATGATCATGGGTGTGATCATCCGGTCGATCCGAATGAAATCGTGAGGTATACATCTTTATCGATACGATCTATGTCAGTAACATATAAGTCGGAAATCGATTATACGCTTTCATTCGGCATTTGTCCTGGATCGGCGTACCGTGTACGGCACTGATGAGAACTAATAAGTTCGAAACAGGTGTATATCGTTCGGTTCCAATCCGGGACAGATGTCGAATCCTACCTGTGGCGGGTTCTATTTTTTGAAACCTTATCTGATAGAAACACGAGAAAGGGGTCGAGGATCGCTTTTAGGTATAATTCAATGCTCGGCGGGGCTTTAGCCCGAGTAGTTGTTTCCTATAGCGATTATGTAATAGCCTTGCTATTCGAGAACTACTTTCATAATAGCGTGGCAGTTTGGTAGTTCCTTTCTCGATTTCCGACTTATATGTTACTGACATAGATCGTATCGATAAAGATGTATACCCCACGATTTCATTCGGAATTTGTCCTGGATCGGCGTACCGTGTACGGCACTGATGAGAACTAATAAGTTCGAAACAGCTATATGTCGTTCGCTTCTGATCCGGGACAAATGTCGAATCCTACCTGTGGCGGGTTTTATTTTTTGAAATATGTGTTACTTCTAGATTACATTAATTAACTTAAATGAAATTATACATCGACTTTCTAGATTTAAAGAGTTTGTCGCATGCTGTCCTTTTTTCAAAAAGAAGCGCTAAAGTTAATTCAAAATATTAAAATAATGCCCCTGTACGTATTCACCCTCTAATTCAGACCTGACGAATTCCACTGAAAAAGAAAATGATGCTTTTCACTCGACGTAACCGGCTACTTTTTAATTACGGAATAATTAAGTAGAAAATTAAAAGAGGAATGGCATTGCAGTATAAGTTGGCATCAAAGAAAGGGGTCGGTAAACGTTATTAATTAAATACTTGAGCTAGTGCGGCGGCAACGTCCTCCTTATAACAATTCTGACGGCATTAATTGCGTTCGCTGATCGCTGTCCTTACATTTTTTAAGCTGCTGAAGCTAAAATGCTTTTACATGTATTGTGGATATAAATAAATGAGTTATATGTTGGACAGCTACCATACGTAATATTAAACCCTCCAAACGATATATAGAGGTTATAAAAAGCAAAGAATAAAGATAGAATAAATCAGTATTAAAATAAACGACGGAGTAAAATCTAATTGTAATTGATGTGAATTTTGTATACTATGTCGGGTTATTTTTACGGTTAGAAGAAATGTGACACTTTGGATATTTTATTTTATTCTCATTACTAAGCACCGGATTTGGCAGTCGGACTTATAATCTATTGTACTTGTAGACTATTATAGAATAGACGCTGTAGAATACAACATTTACAATATTATACAATAAATTATACAATAAAATATTTCATGTCAGTATCTTGTCCACACTTGGGCTCATTTTTTTTTGTAATATAAATTAATTACTTGTATAAATGAGAAGGACATCAACCAACAATCTATATTAAACGAAATTTATTCATTGACCGCCTGTACCTGTTGCTCTATTTGTTTCACTAGAAATATTAAAAGTATTGTCGGAGGTGCATTGCGCTATGTGCTAATAGTAAAGGTATTCGAGGGTGAACATAAGAACATGCTCTACTTTTGGTCGACGTTTGGTGACCACATTCGAGTCAACCGGTTTGATAAATAATCACCAAAACGCAAAGCCTGCTGAATACATCGCTGCTGTGCGTGAGAGTGTACGAGAAAACTAGGAGCAGTCAATTTATCGTCAATCATAAGAACTTAGCCTTTCTGCGACTTCAAGTTGGCGAATTATGCGTCGGGACTTGGGTTGGCACCCGTGCAAAATCCAACTGACCCAGGAAATTGAGGTAAACGAGCATAGATAACGCCGCGTGTTCACTGATTGGGCTCTGGAGTAGTTAGAAGTTGACCAAAATTTCGCCAAAAAAATCATATTTAGCGACGAGGCCCATTTTTGGATGAATGGGTATATGAACAAGCAAAATTGTCAGATATGGGACGATACCAATCCACATGAGATACACAAGCACCAAATGCATCTCGAAAGTCTTACTGCTTGGTGTGGATTTTAATCTGGAGGAATCATCGGTCCGTACTTCTTCCAAAACGAAAGTGGAATTTCCATAACCGTGTGCGGCTAGCGCTACAGATCGATGATAAGCAACTTCTTATGGCCTAAACTGGATGATATGGATATCAACGATATGTGGTTCCAACAGGATAGCGCTGCGTGCCACACAGCACATGCCATGATGGATATTCTGCGCGAGCGATTCTGGCGCATGGTTGTCTCGCGCAACGGCGACATGAACTGGCCACCTAGATCATGCGATTTAACTCATTTAGACTTTGTGCTTTGGGGCTACCTTAAATTGCAGGTCTATGCAGTTGAACAGCAAACAACTGATGTCCTCAAAGTCCATATATCCATGCCATTCAGCAAATTCAGCTAGATTTATGGACAGTCATCGAAAATTGAACCTCATGAATACGTATCGCCAGGCAAAGCCGCGACAAATTAAAAATCGAGCGTCCCTATTGAAAGACCTTTTAATTAGTTACTACGCAAGATTATTAACCACGTTATTAATCTATCTAAAAATTGGCTCTATTATTACTAAACCAATAACACGTACTCCAAAAATGAGTGTCGAAGGAAGCAGGTAAGTTTCGTGAGATAAGAACAAATCGTAAAATCTCTAACAAACAAACAAAAAATTTCCTAAGAGTTTTTTCTCTTTTAAGCACCAAGAAGTCGAAAATTCTTGAACAATCGCTTAAGTAGACTTTAAAAACATAAATAAAAGAGTATGTAAACTTCCTTTCAGTGTTTGCTACGCGCTTTTGTGAAACAAAGTACCGGTCACAACGTCAGGACTAAAATTAACTGCACGGTATAAAATTCGCTGAAGTAAACGTAAAAGTGTCTTAAAAAATATATACCGCACCTTAATAAAGAACAATATTCCCCGGTTTCGGAATATTAATATAAAAACTCCGTAAAAGTAGAAAGTAATGTGTTTAACTGAAATGCTTAATGCGTCATAAAAAGAAAGAACTGAATAAATAATGGTCTTCCAACGCTTGGCCAGTACGAATTGGAGACGGCAGGGGGTGCATTATTAAGTATGTTTTCACGAGTTTTTATATCTGGAACGGTGTTTAATTAAGTTACTAATTAAAATCTTTTATATTTGATATTTTTATTACATTTAGCTGTTTTACGGTTATAAACAATTACCTAGTCAACATAAAATGCTTACACAAAATTCGTTTGCAAAATATTTTATAATTACAGTTATAAATTTAGTGCAAAATGTAGCAAATAGATTAGTTAAGATATTTCGTACAAATATGCGTGTAAAATTAAACATATTACGAAAACCAACCTTGGAACTTACCAAGCTGAACTACTTGAACCTATAACGATTCAAATATATTAAGTTACGACAGTATATGCAGCAAGAGTCTTAATATATCGATACCGGGTATATCAATATTTAAATGATACTATAGGAACTAATCGAAGTAATAATTAGTACACTTGAGATACGTCCTGATAACATCATTAAATTCGGATATAATCAGCTAAACTAGAACGATGTATAGTGTTGCGAATAGATAATGCCTAATTTTTCTAATGTTATATCCTCCCTTTTATTAATAAAAAATCAACAGAAATTAATACCAAGTTGTTAAATTTTATGTACATACATTGGACCTAAATACTTTTAAAGTAACAAATTATTATAAGTATTTAAAATAAAAACTTAACGATTCATATATGTTAGAAATTCCACGCAACGCCACTGCCTTTTATAATTTTATTTATCAGGTTTGTATACAATATAATTTTCTTCCTACTGAGTTTAGCAAATATATAATCGTGAATGTAAAGAAAAAGTTAAAACAACATCTATAACGTATTTTAGTTCAGCACTGAGTTCAACTATCAACACTGAGTTAGTTTGTCACAAAACGCCAAAATACTATATACTACATTCGACGCGAGTTTCGCCAACAAAGTTGGCATTATCTGGAGATTATTAAAACTGCAGTTTTAATCATCTGCAGTTTTAACAGTTAACTACATAACTATAGTACAATTATTTTGTGAAGACCAAGTTGGCAATAAATCGTGCGACAAAGACAGATGCATGTCTGACTGAGTAAGAGACACAGCCCTGCCTATAAATCATTTGCGCGCGTAAAATTCTTTTACTGCATTCGCGTGGGAGAAGGTAAGCTATAGTAAACTATGCATTGCTCTTTGTCGCACGGTTTATTGCCAACTTGCTCTTCATAAAATGATGCTACTATACATACGCTATCTGAACACAATTATAATAACTGTTATTACTACAGGAAAGCAAATTCTTACGCAGATAGTTAAAAACAAATAGCAAGATGTACACACATTTTGAAAAGAGATAGTAAATCATTTCGCCAGAATCAAGAAAGTGAACACCTGGACTGTAATTATAATCAATAAAATCTTTGGGTCATATTTCCTGCTGCCTGTGATGGTGGACCTGATGATGGTAATCTTAATAAAACTAATACAAATACTTGGTATGATCAGAGTCAAGAAGATAAGATTGTTGAATTCTTATGTTCCAACATATCTAGATGGTTGGGGACCTTAATGGTTCAACATATTTAAATTTTCTTCAAGAATATTTGGTCCTCTGCGTTGTGGTTGTTGACTTTGTGTTGTCCAAACGAATTAGATTTAGATCTAGCAGAAACCGGATATGATTTCAACAAGATGAAGCTTTCCATTGTGCCGTAAGCGTCCGTCACCCTGTATGATAAAATTATTTATTTCGTATCATATACAATATGATAGGAAATATATTATATTGTATATGATGGGAAATATATAATTTATGCAATCTTCTTGTAGATTATTTATCTATATCTTCACCAGGAATAAAAGTATACGACTGACTAAAAATGTCTGTACACTAATACATTAAATTATTAACTATTCATAACAGAATTGGATATTTCTGCCAGTTCAACAGCAGTAGTTGCATTGTTTTATAAGTAATAAATTATGTAACACTACTTTTGCATTTTTAAAATTCCCCATTTTAAAATACGTCTCACCTAGGTAGAACAAAGTTACTATTATCTTTTTGCATTCTCGTCAGTTTTAACGAGTTCAACTCTTTCCGTTCTCTGCAAAGTATAAATGGAATTATTGGAAATTCACACGATTAAAAAATAGACCAACGGAAAACTTGCTTTCCTGACTGAAACTTTGCTTAAAAAACTCAACATATTATTGAATATAGTATTGCAGCGTCTTACTTCTGAAAAGATTCTCTTGTTGTATAAAAGTCGATAAAGCAAAATGTTCTCGTCGAGTGGATGACTTATTCTTGGATCCCTTTTGTGTATTATATTATTATGTTCATTTTATTAAATAAGGCGGAAAATTTTATAAGTGTTTTCTGAAGTTAATTTCTCTAAATATTAAATAGTTTAAGGACTCAATGATCTAACATTAAACAATGATTGAAGTGAGCTAATCTATTGTCTACTAAACTAATACCAGTTTGTTTTATCTCACAGCTTCTTAAATTCCTTCCTTAAATAGTTCATGAATTCAAAAAATCTGCAGGACGGTGCCACATGCCACACTGCTAGTCAACATTTAGTGCGGAGTATTGTCCTTTTAAGAACTGTGTTTCCTAACAGAAACATTTTTCGATCTCAAAATTGCGGCTTGAACTGACCTTCAATATCGCCCGACCTAACTGCTCTCGAATTCTTTCTCTAGTGCTACTCAATAGAAAGAATATACAAAAATAAACCACGGACATTTCTGGAACTGAAAGATAATATTAGAAATGAAATTCTGGCAATACTAATAGAAACTATGACGTTAGTGATGGAAATTGTAGTGGTTAGAGCAAGAGAATCCATAAATACTTACCATCAGGTATGTTTCCATATTTGTCTCAGAAAGTGATGATCGCTGAAGTGAAAATATGTTCTTATATTTGGAAACCTACCATTCGACATCTACTGATGTAATACAAGCATACGTAGAATACTCTTTGCACTCACTTACCGGATCTGTAGTTGCACTATCACTATTAACAGTATCATCACAAACTTGTCTTAATTTGTTAAAATTGGTGTGTTTCTTTCCGACACACTTTCGAACTTTTGTTTGACGCGCACATTTTTTGCATCATCTATAGCGTGTAGTAGCGAATTTACTTGGTTCGCTATTTGCAGGAACTCCGCTAAGCCAAGACACTATTTTGTAATTTCTCTATTGCGCCATGCAATTCATTATAGTTGGTATAGTTGGTCATATCTACCTTAGGAAAAACAGTGTCGAATACTTTCTGACACAACACGTTAAGCATGCACTTTAAGGCTAGTACACACCTAGCGACAAAGTTGCGGACCACGTGTATCGCGACAAGTCCCAAGGATGTCTCGCGACATTTTTTCCGTGTTTGAAACTGTCGCGATACAAACGTTGCATGTCGCAGGTCTCTAAGCTTCCACGCTTTCAAGGATTATTGAATGGATACCACCAAGAGCAATTCTCCGTTCAATTTCGAGCCTTTCATCTCCAATCTAACGGATATGGCCCAGAGTATGACGAAAATATCAGAAATACTATATAAATCAAAATATCATAAAAATAAGACCATGAGGAACAACTCCATAATTTTTCTAGGAAAATTTCCAAGAGGATTTGTCCAAAAAGAAAAGAAGATTAATATAACTCCCAAAAACAGTGTTTCTAAAATCTTTACTACCTACTTTTTACCCACCTTGTATTTTAGAGGTTAGTGGGCTAGAACCTAGAGCTCCAGCATATAAAGTAGTGAATTAAAACTCATTAATAAAATAGTGAGTACATAAATGTTGCAAAATTACTTCGACATTTTATAGTCTACTTTTGAGCTACCTACTGAATTTTCGACTTTTCTACAAATCTCATTACAATTATGACATCACACGGCTCTGTAAAAGCTAGTTAGCTACAAAAACAAAATAATTTAAACAGCTGTAAACGAATTTTAATGCAGCCATACCTGGCTGATTTTAATTATATTTTTATCTCGTGGAATAGAACTCGCCGAAAACACACGCAGTAGTGCATATCCGGTTGTTTATTGTGGTTCGTTATCTGCAAAACGAAATTTAATATTTTTTACTATCTAATGGCCTACATAATGTTTAATTAGAACCAGCGTCTCGTATATAACTGTAATCTGAAATGTTTTTTCACCTAACTTTTCGCAACGTAGGAAAACGCGAGCAATAAAAACTTAAAATATAACTGTAATATTTCGTCCGTCGCAATATACTGTTCGAGATAGTTAATGAGAACGAGCTCCTGACTAAATTACATATTAAGTATGTTTCTGTTGTAATAAAGAAGTTTATTTCTTTCTGATGGAACAATTGCGTGACATGTACACACACAAAAATATTCAATGAACTAGCAATTTATGGTTTTATAATATTGTATCAAGAATCTTGGTATCGTTACTTTTATATTATATTTCACTTGATTTTTTTTGGTTTTTCTTTTATTAGGATTATGAGTCAGCTAAGTTACGGAAAATGTATTTCAGTTAAGGTTTTATATAACTATTTATATAAGTACGTTAAATACGTTAATGACCGTTAAATATATTGCATTTGTACAAGTACGTTAAATAAATCCTGGAAAAGCACTAGAATATTTGATGTAGCAACAAAAACAGGAAACTAGTTAGAGATTACACTAGTTACTAGGTTAGAGGTTACTAGGTAGATATTACACATTTCTCGACGCATGTATCGCCAACCAAGTTGCTATAATCGGGAGATGTTTAAAACCAATTTTAATCTGTCCCTAATTTCTGTTAATATCAAAATTATGTTTAGTGAATCGTTACAAATATTTTCCGAATTCATGCACTGTTCATTAATAAACTCACACAACGTTACTATTTTTCTTAATGGTAAGTGAACAGTGAAGGAATAATTTCTTTTGGTTCACTGTGCCTCTTCTCCTGATACCCAATATCTGATGACTATTTCCATTCATGGTTAGTGAACCATAATGTTGTAAATATTCGGTTAACCGTTCTATTAATGTCGTCATTCACAGTATCAACTAAAACAATGGACTATGGATATGGGACGCTTGTCTTTATTCATGCTGTTATTACATTAAGCAATCTTAATATTTTCCATAATATCTACTAATCGACTGTTGTCGGTCATACTTTGTACTAACTTCAAGTTACTAGAGTCTATTTTATAGCTGTTTTCAAAAGCATGTTGGGCTATTGAAGACTTTCTTGATCTTCCATATTTCGATGAGCTATGTGCTCCTTAAACCTAGTAATACTTACTCTTTAAGTATGTCTAATATACTATTGACTCTCCAGTATGCTTGGGATTTCTTAGAAGTGTTTTCAATTAGTTTCCATAAAAGTGAACTAATATCATTCCTGAAAACTCTTTTGAGGCTTCTAGTAAATTGTTTTTCATATGGAATTAATACAATTTAACGATCTTTGGAATCCTCCCAAAAGGTCGTGAAGTTAAAAAGAGTTACCCTAAATATACGTTTTCAAAGAAAATATAGATTTAGGGCAACTATTCTTAATTCCACGACCTTTCGGGGAGATTCCAAAACCCGGAAGCCTCAAAAGGCTCTTTTGAGGTCTCAAAATAGTTAAAGCATCGCCTAAAGTTTCAATTAAAGCATGTATGCAGCTGTAGGTGCACAGCGTTCACTATTTGCAATGACTATGTTACTGTGAAAGTCCTAAATTAGTGAATGTCAACATTCACCGGTGAATGTCGACAAATACCAAATGCCTTGGTGAAAGACCGAACGTTTATTAATTTTATTATACATTCGAACTTTCACCGGTGTATGTCGACAAACACAAATGGGCTCCGGTGAATGTCGGAAACGACAGGTCGTAACTTGCTTTTGGGAGGTTCCTGCATCCTGTTTGTTGGCTTTGGCTTCGTCAGTCTTACGCAAGATCTGATAGCGTGTGTGCAAGCTTGCTAATTTAATTTGTTTTATTGGATATTATAATTTGTGTTCAATGGCTACTGCAGTGAATCGTGATCAGTTTTTTGAAAAGTTACATGCCTTAATTGGAAGTAAACGAGAAGACAATTGTATTTATTTTTCTCAAGAAATGTACTCTAAAATCGTTTCTGAAGTGATTTCTGCTAAAAGTAAGTGTAGTACACTTTTGGACTACAGACGTTTAAAACGTTTTGACATTTTAAAAGTTAGCGATGAAAAAAAAGTTAATTGTGCCATTAAAACCAGGAGAAACGAATATCCAGTATTATGTTACAAATGATGAGCTGTTTAATATACTTTCCGAAACTCACATAAGAATAGGCCATGGAGGAAGAACACGAATGCTTAAAGAATTGCAAGTTAGATACAAAAATATTACTTATGAAGTTGTAATGTTATATTTAAATTTGTGTAAACAATGTCAAATGAAACACAGTGCGCCTAAAAAAGGTATTGTTGTGAAACCAATGGTCAGTTCCGAATTAAACTGTAGATGTCAAGTCGACTTGATAGACTTGCACTCACACAGGGATGGCGATTACAAGTTTATAATGGTATATCAATATCATTTAACCAAGTTTGTCCAGTTGCAACCTTTAAAAAGCAAGAGAGCGGAAGAAGTAGCATATCACCTTCTTCATATTTATTTAACATTTGGTGCTCTCGCTATATTGCATTCGGATAATGGTAGAGAATTCAGTAATCGAGTCATATCTGAACTATGCGCTATGTGGAAAGATGTTAAAATAGTACACGGAAAGCCTCGTCACAGTCACACACAAGGCTTAGTCGAAAGAGCTAATCAGGACATACAGAATATGCTAACTGCATGGATGCATGATAATGACTCAAATAAATGGTCAGAAGGTTTGCCGCTTGTCCAATTCGCCAAAAACACAACATATCACGAAGGAATACGCCAGAGTCCGTATGAAGCCCTGTTTGGCGTTAAACCAAAAAGGGGCATAGCATCATCATCTCTCGCTCGCGGGCAAATTGCAAACATTGAAACCGAAGAACAGTTAGAAGCCTATGTTAACACTTTTGAAGATAATTTGGGTAGTGACCATATTGATGACCATATATCAGATGGAAGCGACGTGGATAACCAAAATACCATTGGAGTTAATCTGGAACCTAGCACGTCTTCATTTCAAGTACTGGCTGAACACTAGCAAGAGCTAATTTCTTCAAAGAGAGTAGCCTCAAAAGAGAATCTTCTACTTCAAGCAACAAAAATGTTACGAACGTCAAGAGAAAAGTTTCCTCCGGCCCAAATTGGTGATACCGTAAGAATTCATGTCCCTGATGTCGACCGTGGTCGTACAGACCCTCGAAATGTATTAGCGGTTGTTGTTGGGATTCAGGCTTTTATAAATTATCAAACAAAAATGGTACCTTGAAACAGCTTTTTATCCGTAGTCAGTTCGTAATTTGTAAAGAAAAGTTACATTCCATGGATGAGGTTTCAATTCAAGAAATGTCGCTAAGAGAAGCAGCTTTTGCTAATTCAAAAAGTGGAGGGCAAGGCTATACACGTTACAATTGCAAAAGGAAGTATTCGACGGCTAAATGCAGCTGTAAAAGCAAATGCCTTTTGTGCAATTCGAAGTGTCATGGTAGTTTAAGTTGTTGCAATAAATAAGAATACATTTTCTTGGTTTTTTATATTTCAGCTCATACATTTTCTTGGTTTTTTAAGAATAGCTCATACATTTTCTTGGTTTTTTATATTTCAGTTTAAAAATTAAAATGTATGTGTATGTTTATTATATTGACATTATGTTAGTTGTGTTTCGTGATTTGCAATGTTCTACTATTTGTTTTAAGTTAAACAATTTTCTTAAGTTTATTGGAAAACTTTTCCCATGTCGTTTTAATAAATAAATATTACCTATACTTTTATTTTTGTTTTCCCTTATTAAAAAAATGTTTCTTTTCAACATACACCATGAGTACATGCTGAATGTCGACATTCACCGGTGTAAGTTAGAAATAATGATATTTGACCGATATTTCGGACCTACGCCAAGCAACTTGGAGAATGTTGACATTCACTGGTGTATCTTGACATTCACCGGATTTCGGTGTTTCACAGTAACAACTACACTAACGACTGCAAATGCTCAAAATAATAAACTGGCATTTGCCTCTGCCTATAAAAATTTACTATGGGATATCGGAATACTGTCTGTGAAATTCTTGAATACATTTAAGAGATTTAAGAAACACTGCTTTTGTGTGCTATATGAATCTTCTTTTCTTCTTGGACAAATCTTTATGGAGTTGTTCCTCATGGTCTTGTTTTTATGATATTTGGATTTATATAGTATTTCTGATCTTTTCGTCATACTCTGCGACATATTCGTTAAATTATGGATAAAAGGCTAGATGGTGAACCGGAATGGTCATCTGACCATTATATTAATTCTACCGATTACAGCTACATTAAGCTAATAGTAGGAGCCCTTTAGCTATATTTAGGGAGTAAAGCCACTTAATACATATAACTGTAAAATTAATCTGATAATATGTGGTAATTATTACGGCGCGCGGCCGTAAAGTTTTCCTTCTTGCTCAGAAAACTGGCACAGAAATTCTTGAAATGTTAAAAACGGCCTACCAGGCTGATACTATTAGGAGAACTCAAGTGTTCGAGTGGTTTTCCCGTTAAATTAATCTCATAATATTCAATCAAGTGCAGGACTCCGGATAGATGTCAAGTTTGTTGTCTACGGTCGAATCGATGTGGTTCAGGGTACCATGTAGAATAGCATTCGGGGATAACAGAATAAAAACATGAAAATGCCGAAATGATTAATAATTTTCCATAGATCATCCCATAAAGAAAGTCTCACCAGAAGCCTATTTTTTAAAATGCAATGAAGGCAATTCTCCATAAACTAAGCTTCAACCATATACCAGCAACTACATATACTCGTATAACCAACAAAACAGGAGAATTCATCTAAATCACCATAAAATTATATATCCCATTCGAATGACTACTGATAATGTTTTACAACCATTTACTACAACAAGAATGAAAATGTCTTTTTTTTTATATAAACATAGAACGACAAAATACAAACGAAAGAAGTCGTCAAATGGTATCAAATCTTGGATTACTTAGAACCATATTTTGGGAACGACTAATCTGACCAACATTCAGAGCTAATTGCATATTATATATGCCATCATCGGTGTTTTTCCGACATGAAAGGAAAGCGTTTTTCCGGCTTTGCTGAGGTGAAGAAAAACGACTGAGGCGCTGTCGGACATCACAGAAGACGAAATTCAAAATGTTTTGAACTATGGAATGAAAGAGTAGACAAGTGTATTAGTGCCAGTGGAGAATGTTTTGAATGAGATTGAAGGTTTTTTTGTTTAAAAATTGAATAAACAAATTAAAAAAAAAATTATTTCGATTTCTCTTGGGTACCCCGTCATATACGAGGGTGAGTCAAAAATTATTCGCAATGTAGCTATAACTTTTATTGCAATACAAATAGGAAACTGAGCATCATTTTTCAATATAGTCCCCTTGATATTAAACGCACTTGGTCAATCGCTGCAGAATCTTCCTGATGCCCTGAGAAAAGAAGGTTTTCAGCTGAGCAGCAAGCCACGCATGCACCGCATCCTTCACTGCTTAGTCCCTTAGTGATTCTTTGACTGGACCAAACAAGTGGTAGTCAGAAGGGGTAGGATCAGGACTATATGGAGCCATTATTTCAAACTTGAATTTCCGGAGTGTTTCAGCGGTGTGGGCAGCAGCATGTGGACGCATATTTTCGCGCAACAACACAACACCTTTCGACAGTAGTTCCCGGCGTTTTCATCGAATTGCAGGCTTTAGATTATCAGTAAGCATCTCACTGTAACACGCATTGTTTATTGCTATGCATCTTTCTTGATAATGTTCCAGTACTGGGCCGTTTGTGTTCCAAAAAAAAACGGTAAGCATCAGTTTTTCTGCGGATGGTTGGGTTTTGAATTTTCTCTTGCTGGGCGATTGTGCCTGTTTCCATTCCATATTCTGCCGTTTACTCTTCGGTTCGCAATGCTGGATCCAGGTTCCGTCATCAGTGATGATTCTGTCTATGAAGCCGTCACCTTCGTTGTCATAGCGATCAAAATATTTTTGGAAGATTTCCAAGCGTGTTTGTTTATACAACACTCTGAGTTATTTTGGGGCCCATCTTGCACAGACTTTATGAAACACAAGTCTGTTGTGGATGATTTCGTAGGCAGAACCATGGTTAATTTGCAGACGATGTACCACTTAATCAATAGTCACTCGTCTGTCTAATAGTACAATGTCACGTGTATGGTCAATGCTTCATCATTTGTGGCCGTAGATGGTTCTCCGGCTCCTTCCTGATGCGTAACACTCGTGCGACCATTTTTGAATTTTTCAATCCACTCGTAGACACTCCGTTGCGACAAGATACTGTTCCCGTATTGTACTGAAAGTCTTTGATGGATTGCGGCCTCAGATACACCTTCTGACCACAAAAACTGGATGACTGCTGGTTGTTCCTCTTTGGTGCAAACTTCTAATTGAGCGGCCATGAGCTACATGCAATAAAAGGAACACAAATGGAGGCATTAGGATCGAAATTCTACAGCAGGGCCACAACAGCATAACAATAAAATAAACGAGAACAGTGGTCAGTATGAACAAGGTAAGAAGAGTTATGTCAACATAGATGTGGATAATTTGTGACTCACCCTCCTATAAATCACACAAATAATATGATAAAATAATATGAATAAAAAAATTGAGAAATTGATTAGCAATAAATTTGTCGATCCAGAACACTTGTGAAAATCGACCTAATTTGGGATTCTTAGTATCGAAGAATTAGATGCATGACAATTTGAGGAAATTAAAAGAGTCAGAGGCGGGTTGTAAATAGTATTTGAACGAGTTTTAGGGTTTCAGATACGTAATACCACTTCAAATTCTGTTTCCTTGTTGTTATGTGAGAACAGTGTAATAGAAGCCACTAAATATTTATTTAAAAAATATAGAAACATTAAGCATTTATCAAACATTATTAATTTCAATTTGCCAAAAGGTCAAGTTGAAATTGTTTACATTTTTGTTAGCATTTAAGGAACTTTTTAATAGGTACCTTATTTATTTTGATGGCGTTATTTTTTTTCGTTATTATCATTAACACCAAACACCTCTGTTTCAAAAAACACTCCATTCATTTTATTCTTCTCTGATTTCTCTTCCCCTCTGACCTTCTCGATATTCCCGCCGTCACTGTTCACAGGCGACAATATTAATGGACAAATTTAATTTGAATAATCGAGATTACATGCCTTCCAGCGGTCCCACTTCACGGGAGAAAAGTCAATGAAGTGAGAGGCATTGACGAATTCAAGACAAATGTCGGAGTTTTTCCCCGAGCGGCTGCCCTTTCTTGTACAAAGCACGATAAAAAGTCTACACTGAAACAAACGGACGGCATTAACGTTGACATATCACGGAGAGCGCTGGAAAAACCGTTCGAGTCGAAATATCCTGAAAATTTTATGCGCAATTTCTTAGAGCAGAAGGTGCAGCGGAGGTTTAACCGATTACTCTCGCTTATTCTTTATGTACTCGTCACTATTTATCATTATAAAATGCCTTTTCGGATGGAATAAGGTGCTTTCAAATGATTTTTAATATCTATTACCGTTCACGTTATCACGTGAACTTGTATAGGTATTGTTTTGTAAAAAAATGTCATACTTTGTTGTAACTTACATACGCTCATTTCGTTTCCTCTCTTACATACCCTCATTTTTAATAATCTACTTTACATACACTCATTTTCTTTACAATCTAATACCCTCTGCCAATACGTTTCATGAGGTTTGAAAAGTAACAAGGATCTGTTTTATATATTAAAAAATGGCCATCCATCTAATAGGAGTATAAAAAATTATCGCCCAATCATTATTCTGTCAAATCTCGCAAAATGTTTTGAGCTATTTCCAAACTTTATCATCTTCACGCATCTCAAATAAGATCGAAAATTTTGCGAAACAAAAATGGCTACAACTAAAAATCAAGTATATTTACTGTAAACGAAGTATGCTGGAATTACAAGCATTTGGATTAAAAGCTTACGCATAAGTTGAATAATGTAGAACATGAATAGTGGTGCGACTTTCAGAGGAACATGTTTCTATTAATTAACACAAAATTTATTAAGAAAATGTCGTCAGAAAACAAGAAATTGAAAAAATTAATCAGTGATCAACAAGTAATAGCTTCAGTAAAAGACAGAGTTCCTCAGAAAGATATTTCTATTGTAGAAAATCATTCCTTTCAATCGTTGGATAAAGAAGAAATTGATCTCCTCAATAAGGGGTTAAATTTTGCATTACCTACCTTTGAAAAGAGCCTAGATGAGATTGTTGTAAGTATCGAAAGTTCATTTCAACATCTGTCTGATCCTTCTAAAAAATTCGTTAGAATTAGTTCTAATAATCTCCAGATGATGCCAATTTTGTTGACGAAACGCACGTCAAGTGTAGTGTATAGTGTTTTGGTTTTTTGTGGAAACTAATCTAACTAAGTCAGTGCCACTGCACACCAAAAGTTCCAACCTACTCCAGTAAGGTGAATCATAATACACTAATTTTAAATTTAGAATTATATGGCTTCAGCAGTAATCTTTCTAACATATGTAATCAAACTGTATTTACCCAGACATGTATCATTTATTTCATATAATGGATTTAAATCCAAATTCTTCGTAGTGTCCTCTGGAGTACATCAAGGCTCAAATAAATTTGGAACCATTGTTCTTTATCCTATTTATTAATTATTTATCTCTATTGATAATTCCAGGAAATACAAACATATTTACTTTTGTTGTACGTGAACTATGTTTATAATTCGTCATTAATGTGAAAATAAAATAAAAACTTCTTTTATGTCTTTACTCACAGAATTTGTCCTCATCATAGCGTAAAAGGTGGTCATTATACAATCTGTATTGTAAGAATATATTAACTTTAATACATCTTAATAGAATTCTTCAGATTTTTTTACACTTATCAAAAACAAAGATATTAAATTTTGATATAAGGCTTGATTGCGGTGAACTAACTGCGATGAATAAATACTTCTCAAGAAACTCACTGAACAAACTGAAAACTGGAAGAACGTTTCGATCGAGTCGGCTGTGCAGTAAGCAATGAATAAATGAATTTTTTGATCGATAGATGCTGACCGATGTAGCTGTTAAAGGACATTTGCAGCGTACGAACTGTCAAGCGCGATATGTAGCAGACATCTGACAACTTTAAAAAAACTCATAGACAATTCGATTCACACTCATCAAATGCGCAAACTGTCAGACGCGCGAAGTTAAAGTAGTCCTTAAGTTTCCTCACATTTTCCAATTTTCTGCGCAATTTTCTTAATTTTTCGTTCCATAAAAGCCTTCTACAAAGTATTAGAAAACATAAAAAAAAAGATGAATGAAATCGGTTAAGTGGTTCTTAACTTATGGCGTGACCAAGGGAAATAGGGATTCATTTTTATATATATAGATAAACAGATATTTAATATCTATTGCCCGTTTAATACATTTTTAATCGATTAATTTCAAAGAATAAATTCAGTAAGAGGAAATTAAATTACGACAAGAATAAAAATTAATATCGTAAATGCGGAATGCAAATAAGTGAGCGGGATTTCCAATAATTCCATGTGTGATATTTCATTGAAGGCTAAAACAAATATTTACCTAACAAAATGCAAAACCAAACAGTTGCATTTATAACAACAGCGCTACATTATATAAACATCAATAAACTGTGTAAACTAGAATACTAGTTATGGGTGAAACACAAATATCAAACTCATATTTGCAGTCGTTCTGTTGTGTACGGCGCAACACTAAGGAGTTCGACTAGACCCACGCTATTGTTCCCTGAAACTATTGTGATGCGTTTGTTCAAAAACGTTTGAATAAATAATTATCTTTTATTTACAGACCCTGCGTTTAAATGCATAAGTTTCATTTTTCACCTTAGAATTCTGATATATTAAGTTAAACTATATAGTAGTTTATAAATTTAGTTTTACTAGTCAGTTAAAGACGTATAGAGTATCTCAGTTGGAACTAGAGAATTTGAATTGCGCGCTATTTGTGTCCTGTCAAAGATAGAGCGTTAATACTTAAGGACACTCATCTACAATCAACGTGCCGCGATTAACAGTTCAACAATGAATAACTTTACGAATAACGTGTACAACTGTTTTATGAAAGTGAGCGTCGCATAGCGAAGATTACAGTTGCATTAAGGAAAATTCGCACAAAATTGGGACGAAATGAAGCACCTATAGAGTTAACAGTTCGTAACTTAATCAAGAAATTTGAAGAGACGGGTTCTGTTATTGATAAGGCAACACCGATACGTCCTTGTCATGGTTGGTGAGATTAAGATATTGCTGCAATGACAGAAACTGTACGGGAGTATTCAAATTTTGTTTAGCGATGAAGCACATTTTCATCTTGATGGATACACTAGCCAACAAAATTGTGGAAATTGAAGTGCTAAATATCTACATGCTACTCATATATATGCACAACAACAAATTCATGCACAGAGGTGCATGGTTTGCTGCGTATTTAACCATACTTCTTTGAAAATGAAAATGAAACTGGGAATCCTATCACAGTAAATGAGTAACGTTATCGTGACAGTTTAACAATCCATAGATGACAATTGTTAAATATTGACGCCCTATAGAGATAGAATATTGACAGAATAGAAATGGCACGCGATTCAAATACTATATTTCTAACTGAAATACCCTGAATGAATATCGTTAAGTTATGAAAAAATATTCCAGTTCTTACTCTTAATTACAGAATGGAATAATACTAATTGACGCTGACGTCTGAAAATCATATCAACGACAAAAATATTAGTTTCCCTCGAATACCGGCTATGTATCTCACAAGCGATGAAAATTAGAGAACATTCTAAATTTTAATTCGTCCCATAGGTGGATGTGTTTTTCTGCATAATTTAATTACCACTGCACGTAGTTTTACGAGAATTCCTGCGTTAGATGAGGTAATCTGCGTTATAAATGAGAAGTAGCATCGCTTCTCATTTGTAACATCATGGTGTAGCAGGTAGATGGCGCTTGCCAAATTTCTACATGTATTGCTCATTCCGACTTGGTATAAGACTCGTCCAGTATTCTCAGAGCGCCAGTGGTTTAGTATACTCGCACTGATGATTCCTAATAAGGATGGAATCGCGATATACAGTTCTGGTATAGCCTGGTATAACTGATCATAATTAGATGACAATAAATTCTTTAGTTACTCCTCACATGGTGTCATGTAAACGCCTACGTTAAACCAAGTAATCTGGTGATGGTGTTTTCCAAATGTCTACTAAATGCTGTAATGGTCTAAACAATAATCTATCGAGACAAGGTTCGAAAAATAAGGTGGATATAGAAACATGTCTTATGTAAAACTAAATATCTGTGAGCAGTCGGCAAATGTAATTTTTTATCCACTCAGGTATGCGGAATCCAAAAGTTTAATTTCTTTGCCCGTACTGAAAAAAAAAGTGAAATAGCGGACTATATATGTATGATCGATTAGGCATAAGTAAAATAGTTAAATTATTAATAAGCCAATACTTTTATTAATTAACCAAAGTATAAAAATTGCAAATATCAGGACTAAAATATGTGGTTTATTATATTAGTAGAAACAAGAGCAATAATTGATGACGTATAAGGGGAATTTCTAATAAGGTACTCGTACTTCGGAATAGTATAAATAGGAAATTTATAGTATACGCTGTCAGCATGTAGCTACTTGAAATATGCCTCCCTCGTCTATTGTACCATGGGGTAAGAAACTTTTAATATTATACGTTTGTTACATATTAATCATTTAAATGTATACCGGCCAGTTAGACATTATTGTATTTATTTGTTTTATTTGTCCAGATTTGTCCCCAATATTGTTCCCCAATAAATTGTCATGTTGTTTGTACATAAGTTATTTCCTGTCTTCAAATAAAGCCTAGCGAACATCGATATCGCGCAAATATATCGTAGATACTCTAGGGTGGATTTGTCAAAAGTTGTCGCAACATTTAAATTCAGGGGAACGACCAGATCGAGATTTAACTTGAAGTTAATTAGTTAGTTAACTTGATTATGCTTCTTAAATTTATTAAGTCAACAAAGCAATATTTTCTGACTCTCTCTGTGCTTTTCTCACATTTTATCTAAATGCCAAATATATTTATTTTGGCTCATACACCATCGATATTAAAAGTCAAGCAACGTCTGTAGCATTCATCACTTGGGTGGGGGATAGTCACTTTTTCTGATTATATGTCAGTGGATTTGTAGGTTTTACAGCAACTGAAGAACAACAAAACAACATTTTGGTAGAAGTTATTTCATTAATCAGATTTTGTAAAGCTCAATTTTCTTTGTCTATTATGGGGTAAATACTATTTCTTGAAAATAGCTTTTGTTATGATAGGCTACTATTAAATTTCGCTCTATAAAACGTTTATCACATACTGAATTCACAATAGCTACTGTCATTGTCACCAGGTTATGTCAAATGCTGGAAGAAGCACAAACATGACTGTTTGGCCTGACAGTATTGTATGTATGACAGTATATACACGTGGTGCTGCTTTCCAAGATAGCTTTGAAAGTAGAGTCGATACTTTTCGGTAGAATTGGCAAACGTTAGCTACCTATTGCACGACAAATTATCAACCTACAAGAAGCTATGCTATTTTTACATACATCATCTGAGAGGGTAATAATTTAAAGGAATTATTTCCATATAACTGATTCTCAGTTGAGAATCGGGCAAAGGGGAATAATCCCTTTAAATTATTACAGCGTTACTTTGTCGTGTAGCGACTAGATGGCGTTTAATAATTCTACATATATGCTTATGCTATTCACAGATTGGTACAAGACCCGTTTAATATTCTCAGAGTGCGAGGCGATTCTTAATGCGGATGAAAGCACACAATTTGCAGTTTAAGGACAACCTGGTGTTCTCAACTGAGATTCAATTAAATGGTAAAAATTCCTTTAAAATATTATTCGCTCATGTGGTGTATGTGAAGGCTTACATTAGACGATGGAATCTGCATCCCAAATGAGAAGCAGTAAATATGTAGCTGATAAATGGCATTTGGTGATTGTACATATATATTTATGATAGCTTGATACAACGCTCACCTATAGGGTGGTCCAACCAAAACGCACGATGTTAATTGTAAATAAAACAAAAAGTTTTCAGAGAATTATCTTAATATTTTTTATTATGATAGAAGGATCTATGACAATTATGTGTGAAACAAAATATCGGCCAAATGCTAGCCACGGCTTCGGTGGCATACCGGTGGCGGACCATCTATTCGATGGTCCATATTTTTAATGACTCTGAGACATAATTGAGGTTCAATGTTGTTAATGTGCCGAATTATCTCACCCTTTAGCTCTTGAATTGTTCTTGGCTTATTGACGTACACTTTTTCTTTTAAATATCCCCAAAGAAAGAAGTCCAACGGTGTCAAATCACATGATCGTGGCGGCCAATTAACATCGCCACGATGCCGACGTGAGATAACACGGCCATTGAATATCTCGCGCAAGTGCCATTGTTTCTCTGGCTGTGTGGCAAGTGGCACCATCCTGTTGGAACCACATATCGTCCAGGTCCATATCCTCAATTTCTGACCACAAGAAGTCCGTTATCATCGCGCGATAGCGAACACCATTCACGGTAACTGCTTGGCCGACCTCATTTTCGAAGAAGTACGGCCCGATGACGCCGCCAGTCCATAAACCGCACCAAACAGTCACTCTTTGTGGATGCATCGGCTTTTCAAACAATCATTCGTGGATTCTCATTTGCCCAAATGCGGCAATTCTGCTTGTTAACGAATCCACTGAGGTAAAAGTGTGCCTCGTCGCTGAAGATGATTTTCTTTGTAAAGTCACCATTCACTTCTGTCTGTTCAACCAACCATTCGGCGTATTTACGACGCTTGAAATGGTCAGTAGGCTTCAGCTCTCAAGTCAATTGAACCTTGTAAGCGTGTAAATTTAAATCTTTATTCAAAATTCGCATCAGTGATGTTCGTGAGATGCTCAATTGTTGGGCACGACGACGAGTCGAGGTTGACGGCTCTTCTGCTACACTATCGCGAACAACAGCAATGTTTTCCGCAGAACGAACTGGGCGAGCATGCAGAGAATTTGCGCACAATTCTCCCGATTGTGGACACATTTGGTCGATTATGCTGACCAAAAAAGTCACGAAGTGCACGAAATGCATTTTGATTTGAACGCCCATTTTCGTAAAAAGCTTCAACAATCTTAACGCGCTGCTCAATTGTGTACCTCTCCATGGTTGAATTTGTCGAACACTGAAATAAAGAAGTGTCAAATTAAGTTGGGCAAAAAACTTGACGTTAAGGTGTGACTCACAATTAACATCGTGCATTATGGTTGGACCACCCTTTAATATTCTCAGATGGTTAAACATAGTCTGTAGACTTTCACAAATGATTCCTAAGAATGATAAAACCGTGATATGTAGTCCAGAGATAGCCTAGTATTCTCAACTGAGAACAATTATATGACAACAATTCCTTTAAATACTTTTCAGTGGCCCACATTATGCTTTATTATACAATATTATTATGTTCTCTGATATATTTCTTAGGAATTTGCATAATATTGCTAAGTTCGCTAAATGAGGGATATCCATACCATTATTTTTTTTTATTATATCAGGCAAAGTGTTCACTTATCTATTTGAAATGCATAGGGGAGGTAATACTTTACTACTACATAGGTGTAACTATCATCTATCTATTACGTTCATTCGTCCTTAAGCTGAAAGAGAAAAATGCATTTTACATCTAAAGCAACGTCCATTTTATATTACTGGAAGAACATGAGTGAAAAAGAATTCCGTTTCATTTCAAAGAGATGTACAAAGGTACACAGAGAGGCTGTATAACCTTATGACAAGGGTTACTACTAATTCAGTTTGTGTAAGACAATGCTGACCTGAAACTGTTATTTGATCCTGAACAAGATTGAAACGCACTCGACTGACTCTCCTTCGAAACTACGACGTAATCACAATAAAACCGCCCGTCTAGGTAACGTAATAATGAAAAAACCAGCTCGCGCCGTAAATTTGAGATTTAACGGCTCCATCAATTTTTCACGAGGAAATCACATAGTCTTCACTTTCGTGAATACTACTCCCCTATTAAATTTCGCGGGGAAATGTTATCGTAACCTACTTATATCCTGTAAAATATCTGCATAATTTAAGTAGAAGTAATAATATACAGAGTTGATTCTAAATATACCCAAAACGTTTTGGAAGTGGTTCCTTGAGAAAATAAAGGGGATTTTCCTATACAAGCTTCTATTCTAAACTATGTCCCTGCCGAGTTGTAGAATAATGTTAGAATAATGTAGAATAATGTTGGAAACAGAAGTTTATTACAAAAAAATTAAGTCAACATAATCATTACTAAAAATGTGACTTCAAATCCATCACATAAAGAATAGTATTGTACCTAATAGTAAGCTTGTACCTTGTAGTAAGCACCTAAAATAAAGTCTGATTTTAATTACTTAATGACAAGGAAGAACATTACTGATAAAAAATTGGACAATTGTATTAATGTCCTTGCTAATATATGTGTAGAGATGATCGCTAACGTGGGCTAAACATCATAGTATACTTATTTAGGTCTTGGCTCATGAGTAATAATGAAAAAAATTTTATGATCTCTAATTTAAAAAATAACACCTATTAATTTGCAGATAAGGTTTATATACATATATTCTAAAAAAAACTGTTAGCGCCCTGTGTATAGAAGTTCCGAGATTAGATCTGCCGTAATATAGGAAAACCTAGTAAGTCAAATATTTGATATTTTCAGGAAACGCATTTTATCGATTTTCTTTCAGCCTTTTGTCTTCTTAACATTTATCAAGGATTTTTAAACGGTGATATGGGTTTTTTCATATGCTGATTCTAAATATGAACTTAAAATCGGTCTAAAGTTAATACAAAAGGAAAAAATAATACTTACTATATTTTGCTGAATTAAACAAATTGAAATAAATTGAATTCTAATATTCTAAAATATAGTAACTAGAGTTATTAGATTTTTATGAAGACTCAGTTTATTAAATATAGCTACTGGTTTAGTTTCAAAAAATAGTAACAATATTTGCTAGGTTTTACAAAAAGTGTATTTTCAAATTAACATGCAGATATAAATTAAGCAACTCGACTCACTGTATTTTAACTAGGTTTAGAAATGTAGAAATGTAAGTAAATTATCAATAAGAAAACTGGCATATCTACTTACTAAAATTAAAACCGAAATAGGAGAAATTAACTTTATTAATTACAAACTTTAACGCAAAAGAGCTAAATGTTCTTATTATAATTATTAACATAAGAAAATAGGTATGGCCTATTTTATCAAGAACCACAAAACTAATAAAATTAACAGATATAATTCACATGTTAATTTATAAAGGAAATCAACGTTCCGAAACGTTACACAAATCTGGTGCATTATCATTTGTCGGTAAGAATTGCCAAAACAGTTTGCGTCGTTGATCTTGAAAAGCTGCGCATAATGACTGCAATATTCTTTCTTTTTTAGAAGTGTTTACTCCCTGAGGTACAGAAAACGGCGGAAGCAGAAGGACTTTCTGCATATCCACGCTGTATATCTTTTGATGATCATCTAAATTTGAATCTTTATCAGACTGATAATCCTTTCTGGCGATCGTGTATCTAATTTTGTGTTGTGTCATTTTGATGCAAGTCTCACAATATTTAGTAGAACATGTTTTGTCATCTGATAGGTGACCTTCATACTTCAGACAAGTATCACATTCATCCTGTGAAGGGCGATTAAACCCAATATTTTGTTTTTCAAATATTTTTCTGTACAGATCATATGAAATTTTATCATATGTGCCACAATAGTCTGTCCATAAATATTTTATGTCAGTTCTGAAGGAGGATAGCACCTATTAGGTCAATGCAGCAAATTATAATGTGACACAACTGGATGGAATTTTTCAATGTGGGATGTTACTAACTTTTCTGTTTCTTCTTTTTTGCTTTGAAATAATCCTATTGCAATCAATCCTCTTTCGTCTTCTACTTTGGTAAACCCATCATTACTATTTATTTTTGAACTGAAATGGCTTGTAATCATACCATCAGTTTTTAATCCTAAAGTGTGCAAAAACATTGTTTTGCATACTTGTAGTTTATGTTCATCATTATCACTATTCGATGGTAAAAGATAATGCAAAGAAAACTTTTTAAAATTTATGGCCTTCTGACTTCTGTACTTTATTTTATTTTGCGTTATGTATGCTTCTAGAAAAGGCCTTCTTCCTCCAAAATTGACTTTCTAAAAGTTTTTTCTAATTTCTTCTCTTGAAACGTCATCAATTTTTTGATAACACTTTTGTCTACACTTATTAGTACAAGGAGGTAGCAAGCCATGTTTTCTATTATTATTTAACGATTTCTTTTTGAGTTCTCCTTTTGCTCTTAATTCTTTTATAACATTGACTATCATTTCTTTTAGCAATGAGCTACAAATGTTATTTTTTCATGGTTAGAATCATGAAAGTCTTGTATATTTTCACATTGTCCTTCAGCTCCAGCGATAGACACTAATATTTCATTATTATTATTTAAAACCTCAACTTCCTGACAGGGACTTTTTGACTTTCTTTTAGTATTTTGATTATTTTCTTCACATAAATCGTCAAGATTGAAAAACTGTATAAACTTTTTTTTTATGTCTCAACAGGGGTATAATCTGGATCTTTATCACTATTGTCAAAGTCAGAATAAATTTTATTATCACCATCTGAAGGCAAATCATCATGAACGGGAGTCGATACCCTTAAAATATAAATAAATTATCTATCATATACGTGATGTAATTATAACTTTATTTTTAATAACATACAACTAAACAAACTAAACAACAATATAACTAATCTACTTTTAACATTATTTTACCAGACCTATTTAGGCACATTTTCACTATTTTTCTTGACCGGCATTCCATAATATTAAAACTAACATAATAACTTTTACACGCGTGCACTCCACTCAGTGGTCCAAACTCAACTGAGAATAATAAAGTAAAATATAGTAACTCCGACATACTATATAAATCTGTTACCGAAAAATAGAAATAAATAACAAAAAAATGTGTAAAACCTAGTAACTTGACTTACTGAATTTTAACGAAGTAAAATGCTCTATTTCTTATACTTACTAGAAAACAGCATGCACAAATAGCCTCTATTTACAGTGATAGCAGCACGGAAACAATTTTTATAGGGTAATTTTGGCGCGCCAAATACAAAAATTGATAATAATTCAAAACCTAGTAACTCGACTTACTAGGTTTTACTATAACACGGCAGAGATGACGATGATGTCATGTTTCTTATATATGTGTTGCTGCTTGAGCTATATGAATGTTTATGTTATTGTATATTGAATGGAACGATTGAGAAGGGCGAGGCAGTTAACTTGGTATCGCAGACAGTACAGATTGAAATAGTATTTTAAGTGTAACGTGGCCGAATTTTATTTTTCACATCCCCTGATAGCTTTCATATGTGTATTTTTCCTATCTATTTATTTTAGCTATCGGCTGTTATACTGTTACATATACCAAAATTTTTATTGATGTAGAATATAATATTGTCTAGAAAAACACAATAACTTTGTCTGCTTGTGACTGGGGTTTTAAAGAAATTGTATTTACTCAAAACGACTTGTTAACTACTTGCTAAAACAGGTGAAAGTCGTTGCAGTTAAGGAAATGGTTTTGTATGTATTTAAGAATTATCTAGCACAGAGCTTTTAAAATAAAGTGAATCCAACTATGACCCGTTTTAGGTTAGCAAAGGGCTGTCTCATGATATGGTGTTGGAGCCGATACTATTATTATTCTATGATATACCTAAATTACTACAGACATTTCTCATAACAAAACGAAATGCAGGCGACATGACATTCTTTAAAACTTTACGGTGGAAAGTTTATCAGAAAGTGTGGAATGAGACAGCTCTATTTTTTAGATAGTTAAACGTCAGATTATAAAACGCTATTTACTATTAGTTATTAAAAGCAGATGATAAGATGTTACTTACAATTAGTTCTTTCATTATGTTTTCTAGAAAAAAAAATTGGTTTTGAGATTTTAAGTTTATTTTAGATAAAATTAAAATTTAAAACAATTAATAAAAATAGAAGCATTTGATTTAGCAGTGATATATTCGGATACTTGTAGACCACTCTAACATATTTCTAAATAAATTTATAAATATGTACAGTTCCTGCTCACTTTATTAGACTCACTTGCAAAATTGTTGTTTTTTGAGGTGTATAAATAATATTCGCTTTGCTAAGTATATGTACATGAGAATAAAGCGTGATTTCACATTTCTGATTCTTTATTATACAAAAAAATATGTATATTGATACTAATTACTGAACATATTCTTATACTACTAATATTTTGTCAAACCGCCTTTGGCTTTTATTAGCGCGTCCACCCTTCGGGGCATGCTGTTTATGCAGTTTTTTGCAATTTCCTTTAATTGATCATTATGGTTCCAATGATAAGTTATTCTCTTAATTAATTGAACCTTATCAGTTATATTTTCCTTTGCTAATTCTTGTTTTAACATTCCCACACATTCTCGATAGGGTTCATGTCTGGCGAGTTCCCTGGCCATGGTAATAAAAGTATTCCTTGTTCTGCTAACAATTTTTTTATATTTTTGGCTGTACGACAGGGGGCCCCGTCTTGCATAAATATCTTACGACCATTTCCAAACCATTTCCTCATCTGTGGGATCAATTTTGTTTGGAGAATCTTTTTATATTGATCTTGCCGCATGGTTCCTCCTACGACATAAAGCCTTCCCAATCTCTTCCCACTTATGACAGACCATATCATCACAGATGTAGGATGCTTCACTCTCTTTACTACACAATCTGTATTAAACTTTTCACCTGGACGTCTTCGAACAAACTGGGTTTTATCATCCACAATTTGAAAAGTTGCTTCATCGCTAAAACAGACCTGGAGACATACAACAAAAATAATAAAACCATAAAAAAAATTAATTTTAATGACCTACCACCATTTTCCAGTCATCGACAGAAATCCTTTTATGCAAAATAGTCCAATTCTGCCTGCTCTTGATAATGAGTGGTGTTAGTATTGGTTTTTTAACTGGTCTTCGACATTTGAAACCTGCCTCATGAAACTTATTCCTTATTTCACTATGGGTTGCCCTTCTGTATTCCACAGCCATATTTCTTAAGAAAATCTGCCCTCTAGGGGTTATCAGCGATAATCTTCCACAGCAACCTGTCCGAGCGGAACCAACAGGTAGGTCCGCTTGCAATTTTTGACTCAACCGTCGAACTGATGATTGGGATATCCCACATTTGTTTGCAATTTCTCGTTGACTGTATTCAGTATTTCGTAAAAGTGCAATTACAGACGATTTTTCATCCGAAGAAAGATCTTGACATTTACCCACCTAAAAAAAATCCATTTAGGGGTTAGTCGACTGAAGTTTTTGTAACAAAAAGTATAAAAACCATAAATAATGGCATTATATAGTAAAAGCATTACTCGCCTTTGAATTACCATATTGAAAATAGAAAAAGTTTAAAGCAAAACAATTATTTTCATCCAAAATCAACACAAGTTCCAGCTTGTGCTGGAACAGACATACAGAGCACAAAAAGTCACTTTCTGACAGTTGTTGCATGAAAATTCTGCAATACCGACTGAATTATGTATTGAAATTGAAACCTTTTGGTTATGCATCCATCAATATTTATTTGTTGTAACATACGCATACCCATCAGGTGCATAGACTGATTTTAATATATGCCAGAAATTAAAAAACCGCGCTATGAGGGATGAGTCTAATAAATTGAGCAGGGACTGTAATTTCATATTTGCATTTTCAGTTTTTTCAATAAAATTTTGCCTTCAAACGAATATAATGCTTATGTGCAAAGAATATAAGTGAAATGGGCATAACGTAAAAATATATTAGAAAACTGGTGTAATGTATTGAAAAAGGACAAGAAATGACAAGCAATCCAAGCAGTCGTTCTTTTACCTCGAATTATTCCAGTTGGATAAATAATTTATACGGTCCATTTCAAAAAGATTTTATTAATTGATTGAGATTCCCAGCTGTGTTATGTGGTATGAATTTTCATGGAGATGCGAAGTCGCCATTAAAAATAGGGGTCTATTAAATATGAATGGCTTTTCGTTTATTTTTGCTCTATTTTCGAAAAATATAACTCAATGAGACAGATCAAATTATATTTGACATATTTGACGGCTTGACGATAAACAGAGATGCTTCCGAATGACGTTCTAACCACTAAAAGCTTTTAAAAATCAAACTAAAAATTATGAAAAGTGAGGGTTATTTGCCAATTTATGAAAATGTATTAGTGTCCGTTATTTGAAGTCGTGCATATGTTGAGAATATATATATATATATATATATATATATATATATATATATATATATATATATATATATATATATATATATATGAATGAATTTCAGAACAATGATACGGAATACAAGTAAATACATATATAGGCATTCAGTATATAACAAAAGAATAATTAAAGAAAATTTAACCCCTAAATACTAAATGCTACTACATTAAAATTTTATAACATTACGAACACTGGTGATTTCATTAGCACTTTTAATTTCTTCAGCCTGGCAATAAAGCACACTAGATATGCATATATTAAACATGCTTAATAATGGAGGTGCATCTATACTGTTATAGAACAGTTTAAATAAAAATGACAAGCTAAAAAAATATAAATACGTCTGAATAAATATGTGGTTTTAGTTAAGAAATAGTTTAACATATTTTTTTAATAATGTAAAAAATATGGTATGAATATAGTATTCATAACAAATTTTTGTTATATGAAATAGTTGTAGGATATTAAGGATATTTCAATTTATTTATATTTTATGAACTCAAACGAAACTACGGAAAAATATAGTAGCCACTTTGAACATTTATTTTATTCTTTTCTGATTTAATATTTATGTCGTGTACTGAAACTTTCTTATTAATTATTTTCTTTACATTTTTTGTAGTATACAACGTGCACAATACAGAGCGACAGCATATAATTTATTTTTAAAGACGTTCTGTCACGGAGCAAGCAAATATAATAAGGAGCATAAATGTAATTAAGGTAAAAATTTGGCAATTAGAATTATTTTGAAGTTTTTCTCATGAAACGAAACAAAATGGATAGAGAACACAAAATTAACTTTATTCCTTACTTTTAGGTACCCCCAGTTTTATATTATGTGTATACAGGGTAAGACTCTTAGCTGTGTGCATGTATATATGTACATACGCCACTCACTCTATTTATTCTTTAGTAAGTTAATGCTATCAATATATGTAATAGTATGTAATTGTTATATAATATAAAATAAATTATTATAATTATTAACTTGAATTAATTTTGTTACTCGAATGTGGAGGATTTTAATAAAAGTTGCTTTAAAATAACAACTAGATTTCTTATTTTCATTACCTACACTCAGCGGCTTTAATTACCTTCAGTTACCTTCACTCTAGGGAAAGTATCCGCCCTTAACTGAATTTGAAAATTGTTAACACTTCATTTTCAAAATTTTCAGATTATTAGTAAATTATTAAATAATAGAAACTAAGTTTTCTATTAATAATCATTTTAGGACTATCATAAACCATGTTCAAAATAGAAACCGTTTATTTCGTGATAAAAAGCTAGTCGATGATCTCTTAGTTTTTGTAGCATCTCTGAAGTGATCTGTCTGATTTCACATCTAATTTTTTTCCTACAACAATTTTGTTAAATTGTTGTAGGAAACACATAGTCATAGTTGTAGGAAAGTCATAAAACATATACTTTTTCCTATTCTTGACAACCTGTAATTATTTCAAAAAATAAAACCCGCCACGAGTAGGAACGACAAACAACTGTTTCAAACTTTTTGATTCTCATCAATGCCGATCCAGGACAAATGCCGACTGAAACCTGTGCGGTATACATGTATATCGATACGATCTATGTCAGTAACATATAAGTGGGAAATCGAGAAAGGAACTACCAAAACCGCCAAACGGTTATCGAGTAGTTCCCGAATAGTAAGGCTATTACATAGTCGCTAAACTACTCCTCGGCTTGTTTCCTATAGCGATTATGTAATAGCTTTGCTATTCGGGAACTACTTGATAACCGCTTGGCGTCTTTCGTAGTTCCTTTCTCGATTTCTGACTTATATGTAACTGACCTGTAATTAAACGCCTTTGTTGCCCAGTTGACAACAAAGCGTACTTTAACCGCTCAATGGAAGAGGACTAACTTCGAGAGAGATATAAATGTATGCCCCTAGCTGTCCTAAAATTGATATAAATACGTTCCTAAAATTTCAGACTATGGTGCTTCGATGAAGAATCTGGCGTGTAGAATTGATATTGTAAACATCCTTTGTAGTATAAATGTATAAAGTTTATACATAGAATATTACATTTTTTAGAAATTTTTTAACGAATGCATTACAAAATTAGCAGAGTAATCAATAAAATAATTAACAGAAAAGAAGTGTCTGAAAAAAAATTGAATTGAACATCGGACTGATTTAAAGCGATTGGAAATATTTTTTGATTGGGCTATCTGGCTCGTTTAATCTCGTGTTTTAAGGAACAACAGGTATCCGCCGGTAAGTGAAGGACTCGCTACTTTTTACCATTTTTAACGAACAAACATCGGGCCGCGTAAGGACTCCCACAAACTTTCTCATTTCGCACACGAAACTCCCGGCCAATGTTGCACGGTACTAGAACTAGGATAATGTTTTATATTATATGTTATTAGAGAACTGTGGCTGCACCAGATAAAAGGTTGCCGAGTGGCCGGGCAAGGACCATTAGGAGTACTGAAGCAGAGATAACGAGCTCCGTTTCGGAGCAGGGGAAAAATGTACACACGACAAAAAGGGCCTTGAATTCGTTAGGGCAATCCAACGAGTAAACTTATCTTTATGCCGCAGTAGTTTTGTGGCATCTTATTTAACACACAGATAAACACGGGACTTTCATTAAGAGATAAGCTTGTTCAGTTAGTAGAATTGGCCTCATTAAAACGATGCAGTTACTGTGCAGCTCTCGGCATTAATACACCTGCATCTGGATGTACCTAAGGGTGCAACTAATGTTCTATACTTATTCAATACTGAAGATGCATCTAATAAACTTTAGTGCTATATAAAACAAACTATAATATATAATATGAATGGTATAAAAACATAATATACAAAATTAAAACCTTTGCTGGTTAGATTTTTACTTTTATTTGTTAGACATAATAATTGTTTCTCCAACACAGTGGCTTCTTCAGATGTATGTACTCAACATCTGCAAAAGCCACTGTGTTGGCGAAACAATTGCTATGTTTAACAAATAAAAAGTGAAAATCTAACTAGCAAAAGTTTTAATTTTCTATAAATATGGATTTTCATCAAGTAAAGGCCCAATCAAATCAGAAAAGAAACACAATAGGTAAAATAACTGAAAAAGTTAACTAAAATTGGGCTTTGCCAACTAATATATGCATATGTACACCAACTACCAATATAAAAAATATCAGCTGAATGGGAATAACCATCAAACGTGGCTCGGCCGAATAGGCAGGAAATGAGCAAATAAAGATTATTATATGTTCAGTTGGTATTGCTTTAATATCTCTGTTTATTTATAACCGTAATTTTAATATCTATAATTGCTATTTTTTCTATCAAAAAGCTTTTGATAATGTAAGATGGGAAAAAATGTTCGAGATACTAAAGAGCGCGGGAATGAAGTATAGAGATAAGAGAGTAGTACACAATCTATACAGAGAGCAAACTGCTGTTATAGAAGTAGAAGGGGAAAGAAGGGAAGTAGGTATTAGGAAAGGAGTAAGACAAGGATGTACGCTATCACCACTAATTTTTAATCTGTACATCGAAGAGGCGATTAATGTGGTAAAAGATAGAGTGGATTTTGGGATTAAAGTACAGAGACAGAAACTAAAAATGCTGAGATTCGCGGATGATATAACAGTATTAGCATCTAGTAAGGAAGAATTAGAATCAGCGTTGAATGAAATGGAGGCAGTGTTGGCAGAGGAATACAGAATGAGGGTGAATAAAAACAAAACTAAAGTGTTAGTGTACAGAGGGCGCGAGAGCAGAACAAAAACGAAAATACAAATTAATAATGAAAGATTGGAGGAAGTTAAAGACTTCACTTATTTAGGAAGTAAAATACATTGGGATGGAAGAAGCGATAAAGATATAAAACAAAGAATAGTTCAGGGTCGAACAGCTCTTAACAAAAAGAAAGCACTTTTATGCTCGGGGGTAATAAACTTAGAAACAAGGAAGAAATTTTTGAAAACGTATGTATGGCGCACGGCACTATACGGGTGCGAAACCTGGACGGTAGGGGAAGCATGTAGGAAGAAATTAGAAGCTTTTGAGATGTGGTGTGACCGAAGAATGATGAAAATACCGTGGACTAATAGGGTTAGAAACGAAGAAGTATTAGAGAAATTCGGCGAGAAAAGAAGTATGTGGAAAAACATAAAGAAGAGAAGAGATAGAATGGTAGGCCACTTGCTGAGACATGGGGGAATAGTCCGCGATATTTTGGAGGCAGAAATAGGAGTGAAGAAAGGCAGAGGTAGGCCTAGATTAGACTACTGCTCGCAAATAGTAAGGGATGTAGGTTGTAGCACAATTAGCGAAATGCGTAGGTTAGCACAAGATAGGAGAAGCTGGAGGTTAGCGTCCAACCAGTCTTAGGACTGATGACCTCATGATGATGAATTGCTATTAATTATTATACTATTTATAATCACTTAAATAACTTTTAATATTTAAGTACTGAAAGAAAAAATGTAACACATACTCTAGTATGAAGAGAGATTCAGTCAAAGATTCAGCAGTGCACATTTAAATATCGCGCTATATTTTAAATTTATATGGTATGGTAGTTGGCGCTACTTGAAAAGCTTGAGCTTTTTAAGTAGCGCCAACTATAAAGAACGACCGATTCCGAATTGTAACCATCGGTAAGCTTCCTTCTTTACAGTGGTTTAACAGAAGACTAGATTTAGATATAATATTTTCGCGGATGCAAAGCAACTAAATTTATAGTGTCTGCAGACGACTTCGTATATGCTTCGCATAAATAAATTAGACAAGACGACAAACTCCGTGCATCGTTATTTTGCACAATAGACTGTTTATTTATGCGGTCGTCTCTTGTCTTACTTCTGTCATTAAATTTCATGTGGAATATAATAGTCCAAAATATATATAATTAATATTGGAGTTGTGGACTGTTGTGGTGTTTTATTCAGATTTTTTTCAAAAAGTTTTGTCTTTTAAAAAATTGCCTATAAACTAAAATAAGCCCTTTTACTAAAAACGTTCTGAAAAGAAGTGAAGCATTTTCTTTATTAACTATAACGATTTTTGATTTTCACAATTCTATCAAGAAATATAACTAGGAATAAATAGAATTGCATTCTATCGTATAATGGGAATCTTGAAAACGTTTTCTCATTAATGATACTACAGTGGACAAAATAAACAAGTAAGTTATAAGTGCATGCCATTAGTTATCAGCTTATACATATAATGGCTATATTAATGACTTAATAGAACTTAGGAAGTGTCACATGGGAAGATTATAGTCCAATTTCCGGATAAAAAAGACTCTTTAAAAGTTGTTCCTATTAAAAACCTAGTTTTATATTTTAACTTATTTTATAAAACCTGGATTCTTCAATTAGATTTCGAATTTAGCACCTGATAACTCTACGTATGAAATTGTTTCAAATTTTGCAATTTTTTTATATGCTAAATCATTTTGTGTATACAGAACTTATAAAGTTGTATTTATAGAAAAGTTTCCAGGTTCGATTCAAGCTAAGCGCATTAAAATACTGGCTTTATATAGTTTATTTCAGCACTATTTGTCAAATAAAAAATTTCAGAAAATACCGTGGCTTGTTTTTATGGGTAGGCTGGACAGTCAGACCGTTCCGTTTATCGGCAAGATAAGAGAGTTTTTTATTTGACGAATAGCGATGAAATGAATAGTACCTATTTAGTTGTCAAATATTCTGTACACCTGCGCCTGTTGTATACTAATTTATGGTGAAAGAGGTGAATCTTTGGATTAAACATATGCTACATTATGGAGGATAATGTAGCATTTTGTTAGTAACATATAAGTCGGAAATCGAGGAAGGAACTACCAAACCGCCAAGCAGTTATCAAAGTAGTTCCCGAATAGCAAGGCTATTACATAATCGCTGTAGGAAACAACTGCTCCTCGGACTCGAAGCCCCGCCAGGCATCGAGTTATACCTAAAAGCGATCCTCGACCCCTTTCTCGTGTTTCTGCAGGATCAGATAAGGTTTTAAAAAATAAAACCCGCCACAGGTAGGATTCGACATTTGTCCTGGATTAGAATCGAACGACATACAGCTGTTTCGAATTTATTAGTTCTCATCAGTACCGTACACGGTACGCCGATGCATGTGTTATATGTTACTGACAGATCGAATCGATAAAGATATATACCCCACAACTTTCTTTCGGCATTTGTCCTGGATCGGCATACCAGATTCTCATTGCATGAGAACTAATAAGTTCGAAACAGCTGTATGTTGTTCTGTTCCAATCCGGGACACATGTCGAATTCTACCTGTGGCGGGATTTATGTTTTAAAATAGTATTCTGTTTTTAAATATTTTGTACGACTATTGTATACTAATTTGTGCTGAATATTTGGATTAAACATATGCTGCATTATGGAGGATGATTCAAATGAATGCAGGCACTGTGAATTTGAGACGCACGGCAACAAAATGCTATCTCTAAGGTGGTGTATTATCTATCACCCCTACTATTAACACAGTAGTAGATAGCCCTCAAAGAACTTCTCAAAGAAACTAGTTACCTACTACATAATAGGTTATGCAGATGACTCAGACATTTTACTTTTCAAAATTTTTCTTCTAGCGCTTAGTTTTCGTTTTTCGGTTTAAAAATGAAAAAAAAAAGTTTTTAAACAATTTTGTGTGTATGTGTGTCGTTGCCGTTGTCGTCGGCATTAATAAAATTTCTTGTTAGCACAATAACTCAACTAAATCGTGGTGGATCGATCGGGTTTTTTAACTGATTCTGATAGGGGGCGTCTCTCAGATGACACCTACTGATTTTGAGGTGGATAGAACACACTCTACCATGTTCATGGATCATGAGAAAGCACAATGGTGGACTATTTGAGAATTTTTTTTAGCACGATCACTCAATTAAATCGTGTCGGATCGATCGGGTTTCAACTGATCCTGATTAGAGACGTCTACCAAACAACATATTGATTTTGAGGTGGATAGGACACACCCCACCCTGTTCATGGGTCATGAGAAAGCACAAGAGTGAACTATTTGAAAAAAGTAAAACTGTCGTATAAAACACATATTTGTTGCATAAACCAACACATAAACGAATTTATGTGTTGGTATATTTTTCTCGGCCACTCATTTTCGAGATGTTCTACGTGCGAAAAGTCCGTTTCATGGTTTTAAAACTGTTTATTTATAAATAGTTTTGAAGGAACATTATGCGAGTTAATGCAAAAGAACCTGACAATTATTGATAGCTGTTGTACAGAGCAAGCTTCGTCAGACCAAGCCAAATAAGATAGGTTTTATTCTATTAACCAAAGGAGAGAAGCTGGACAATATAAGGATATCACAGTTACAAAACAAACACTAAGGTTATGGCATGTTTAAAGACTAGCTTGTTGAACTATTACTAGTGCAATGGGGACAGCATCCATTACGGCCTTGAAAGTTCCTCTGATATTAACATCTCTTGACGTCTATAGAGAAGGGCGCCTTAAGGACGATTCTAAGATTACGTGTGAGGGATCTATAGAGAATAAATGGGTGATTTGCGAGGTAAGCCCTTATCTTACAGAAGAAAAAGGAATCGCGGTTCTTTGAAATTTTTAGGATTTCTTTGAGATACTTTGCGGTTGAAAAGAGACAATCAATACCTTTAGACTATTCATTATTTACAAAATTATGCCAAGTTAAGCAAATATCTCTAAATACGCAATTTTTTACCTCTTTCAATCAACATTCTCGCCCCAAGAAAACTATTTTTATCAAAATCTAATAACTACGACTTATAAATAATGCTTCATAGTTTTTAAAACCCTAATTGGATTTTCTGTATAGTCATTATTTCCTCAGTATTTGATTACCAAAGTCAAAACTAACGTTATTTCTTTGAATGATGATAATTTTAACAAAATATCATCGTACAAGACTTTTAACCACTCATATTAAAGAGGATAAAATGAAAGTTATAATGAAAGTACTGAAAAAAGTCCGTGGACCTTCTAGAATGCATGCGAAAATTTGGAATTTCTTTTTACCATGATTTTCTTATGATTACTCAAAATTTGCTAATGGTGAAACAATTGCAATACAAGAACTGAAATTTATTTTTTTAAAATTGCTCTGGGACTAATTTTCTCCAAGTTACAGCCTTTTTAAAATCACCTAAAAATTTCTTATTCCTTTTATATCCCTTAATTTTTATGCCTAGTGTAATTAACAGTGAAACAATAGTGAATTGTGAAATAAAATAAACAATATAACGATTTAGTAATTGCAATAAGACATTTATAGATAAATAATACATAGTGGGATATTTTCCGACAATTTTGTACAGAAAATAAAGGCCTAATAAGATCGTTTGAATTTCTTCATCAGTGGCGGCTGGTCAGGGGTGGCAGGGTGGGCAGTGCCCACCCAGCTGTTTCCTAGAAGAAGAGGAACACACAGTTCCAAAGTTCATTATTTATCGTTTATAGAAATTAGTGAAGATATAATTATGTAATATGTAATTAATTAAATACATTATATATTACATAACAACAATAATACAATGAAAAGTTCTGATTATATATACTAATACTAACAGCGCAACCGTGGTGGAAAATTGCAGTGCAAATAGAAGTGCAGCAATTTACTCTTCTAACCGTGGAACTAATAGTTATCGTAGTTATGCCTAGCGTGGTGCCGAGCCGGGTAAGCAGCCACGCTTTTTGCCTTTCTGGCTTTATACATACGAGACAGCGTAAGCGCCTCGCACAAATAAAAAGTTATATTTATTGCTTTAATAAATAAATACAAATTAATAAGTGTCTACCAAGATTAGTTTTAAAATTAATATTGATATGATTAACATAGGTATACTTTCAACATCCCTTGAAAGTTTAAATTATTTCACAATAATATAGAAACATGGGAATCTGGAATATAAAATTAAATAAACAGTAAACACGTGAATAGAATTAATTAATTAATAGAATTACGAATGATTTGAAGACAAAAACAGAACTATACACGTGTAAACTACATGAAACAATTTGAAACACGGGCACAGCTTACTCGAGTCTCGAGTAAGCTGTGACACGGATGGGCTAGACCACGCTGCTGAAGAAGCTTTCGGCAAAGCGGGGAAGGAATCGAGAACCTCCGATCAGTCCGATCTCCGTATTTCCCAGTTGAGTTTTCAGAGACGTTCTAGAACGTTGTTTATCTAAGCGAGGTCTGTACTATGTAGACACTGTATTTGTTATATTATTAAGTAAAATTATATTGGTTATCAATGTAGATATTAGAAAATGTGTAAATATAAAAATTGTGTAGCATTCATAAGAGTCGGTACTAGGTTTTATCCAATTTTAGTGCTATGCATTTTCAACTTGAAAGCTAAAAGAATTTTAAATCTTAACATAATACTTGTACAATGACTAACAGAGTGATGAGTCAAAGTTTTTTTTTACTATATTTTACTTATTATTTTGCACTATATAACCTACTAATAGTTAGTTATTGCCCTCTCAGGACAAGTCACCACGAGCCGCCACTGTTCTTCATTAATTTCTTTGAAATATGTTTAGAATTAATTGTGAATTTGCGTTTAACTTAATTTTGCTATTTTAGATTTGTACAACTTAAATACTTATATTGTATTGAGAAGCACTATGACTATATCATCTATTTTTAAATATATACTCGACAAATTATGTTATAACTTTTCCTTAAGTTTCCGGTTTTTTAAATTTTACTTGAATTCTGGTTTCAATCGAAACGATATTAATATTTGCAACGTTGCTAAATAAATTAGTCTACGTTGTAACATTACTTTTTAAAGTTATCAAAAGATGATATTCGACACTATTGAATGGGTCTCAGATTTATTCCTGTAGTAAGTCTTTGCTCGGTCAATTTCATAACTTCAATACTGTTAATAAAAGCGGAAATTAAAGGCGTTAAATAAACGCGACGCAGCGCGACGTGGCAATATTTTTTGCCCGCGGAAAGAGAAACAATCTACGAGACACTCGCGTGGCACTTATCGCCGTGGAGACGTGCATTGAATTACAAATGTCATTGTGTAGATCAAAGGCAAAGAAATAGGCCCGAAAAGCGCGACGCTCGCACTGAAATTTCCTTTAGAACAAATGAAATACCCACTTAAATATGTGAATATGCCCTGGAAAGGTTAATGGCTGCCAAGGGACCTGAGACATTTTACTAAAAAAAAAAGTGTTTAATCGCGTTACTGCTCGGAAGGGTGTAACTAAAAGGGTGATAGGAGATGAGAATGCTCGTGAGTTATGAAGTGGCTCGAAATGATTTCGGAGGTAATCTATGTGATATCCAAACCCGAAAGGCCCATACTAATAAACATAAAAAGTATCTGGTACTGAATAATTGCAATTTGAATAAAATTAGAACTTTATTTGCACACTATTAACCCTTAACTCGTCACGTTAATACGTTTTATTTTATCTGACACGATTGGTATCACATATCGCTATGTCGTTTGTATCAATAAAATGCAAGGATAAGTTCTTTTATTAGGTTTATGAAAAACAAATGAAAATACTCAGAAACAACTTAATATATCAGTCGCCTAGTTGCAAAACCCGATAAGTCACCCTTTCCTCAAAAATGAAATTGTTATGATAATAGATTAAGAATGTAAATTCTGGCATAGTCCAAAGGAATTTTTACAATAAATACCGACAAATCAAAAGTACTTTGAATTTAAATGAGGGTCGTCTACGTTCAGTATACAGTTTTTACATGCTTTACTGGTATGCTCAAGACAAATCGGATTTTCGCATTTGTAACATTTAAAACATATTTTTCTCTTAAGTTAGTATAGGCACAAAAACATGTCTATTCCAAAGCATATAGTCTTCTTCTTCATCATCATCCACAATATATTTCAGAATAAGCATTTCAATCATTTTCCTTCTTCTTCTTCGGATTTTTTCATCCATATCAACACACTTGAAAATTAAATGTAAGAGTAAAGAGCGTAAGCATTTTGCGCTTCTATTGACGCGATTGGGACAAAACCGGTTCCTGCTGCCAAAAAAATGCGTTGCTATGAAAACAGGTCTTAATAAGCTGTCTATTAGGACCCTAGATAGATTAATTTTGAAATTAGTAATATGGAATATATTTTTGTTTTATCGGAATTCGTATCATATTTAACGTGTAATTCAGAAACGAAATATACCTTTTAATTATGAGTTCTGTTAAATAAATTAAATATCCCATGGATAACTGAACGTAGAAATATGTAAACTCTACATATATCAGTACGTAACGTACCTTGTTTTCAACTTTAAAATACGCACCAACGAATTTCAACGTTACCCCGTGACAAGCCTACTTCGTGAATTGACATATTAATTATCAAAATGTTGCGGAGGCATTAAAAAATTCATCGTATTATTTTGTAGTGTGCTTAAATTAAAATTTAATAACGGAAGGGCCGTTAAAGCGGAATTGCCATTAAGGAAGATTTATGAATCATATACTTTATGTTCACGTATAGATTTACTGCCAATTACATTTTCTTAAATAAAATTCTTTTCTACGGGTGAAAACTCGTCATGTAATTTCAATGAAATATAATTTACTGTTGGTGCTGCGGTGGGTTTACAGGAAATTAGGAGGAATATAAAATGCGCGTGGAAGAAATTGCTGCATTTTTACAAGAAAACTGCAAGTAGAGGTTTTACAACAAAAGAAAAGTTTAATTGCATCGGGAAACCCACCCGTTGCTCGGAAGGGTTATAAAAGGAGCGTAATAACTTCCCATTGACGTAGGGGGCCCGCAATCAGGATGAAGATTGAATTATTTATAATAACGTTAACGTTCTTTAGCATATCCGATACAATATTTGCAGAGTACATGATGCAAGACACGAGTATATGTATCATGGGATTGCTCACCTTCTATAGTAGCAATACTTTTTATTTCCACAACGGAAAATTTAAATCAAAAAATGATAATGATGCAATCAATTTCTACCACTGGTTGAGTCGTCCTGAAAAAATGTGTGCGTAAATGAAAGAAAGTACTTGGTAGGTTTCACAAAAATTGCAGACTGTGGCGGCGACAGGGGTGGGCGAGCGCCCATGCAAAGTCCTTTCCGCCCAACCTCTTATAACACCACTATATCACATTCGCACATAAAATAATATATTTAACACCCTCGCCCACCCTAAATATTTTCTACCTATTTTCGCCCAACCGATAAATAATCCTAGCGCCGCCACTGATTGCAGACTATATTTTTAACAATTGTTTCGGTTTTTATGCCACTCTTAAAGAGTAACAAACTTCTACTAAACCTAGTAAGTATAAAATTCAGTCTATTTAAATAGGTAACCACATCTAGTGATTTTATACTATGGCTGCTTTTATTATTGGAGAAATTCTAAAATATGTTTGATCATTGGTTATTACTATTTTATTGAATATTGCTTTTTTTATTTTTAATACTTCTAATAAATCTAATCTTTTGTCTATACGGTATAAAAGTTTTATTTTTTGGTAGTCCGGAAAATAATCATTTTTTATACAATGTTCTCCAAAATCAATGAATTTTCTATTATTAAAATAGATTTTTTGTGTTTATCATGACGCTATTTTATAGAATGATCTGATTGGCTGATTAAATGGCTATTTCATAAACGCCACATTTTGTTATTTTCAACTTTTTCTAATATATTTACTAATAAAATGCCTAAATTATCTTTATTTACACATACAGGTTTTATATTCCGTTTTCTTAATCTATTACATATTTTATTACTAACATTTGAAGTAAGTTCATATTGTGATAGTTCTTTATCTGTTTCATTTGGAACCGAATAGAAATGCTTTAAAATGATTTTCTTTCTATTTAAAAGATTTTCGTTATAACCATTATTCTTAGTTATTATCTTTAAGGTGAAAATCTCTTCATAATTTTGTTTATTTAAGGGTAAGGATAAAAGTCTATGTACAGAAGAGTGAAAATAACTCAGTTTAATGCTGTTTGATTGTCTTGAGTTTGCATGAGGTAATGTATCTGAATAAGTAAGTGCTCTATAAATGTCGAAAATGATTTTATTATTTGATTTTTTCAAGGTTAAATTTAAAAAATATAGTGAACCTAGGTTTTCTGCTTCTGCTGTAAGTTTTATAATTGTCTATTAGATCCAGTCCAAATGCAAAAGATATCATCTACTTACCTAGCGCAGAAATATACATTTTTTACTAAAATAATAAAACTAAAATAAGACTAAAATTTGAGTGGAGCTAAATATCTTATTTTCTAACTGGAACATAAATATTTTACTTAGTAAAGGCGACAAGGGAGACCCTATCAGTATGCCATCTATTTGTATATACATTTTGCCGTTACATTTAAAATAATTTTGATACAAATTTTGAGAATATTTATCAACTCCTGTTTTCTTTATTTTCTAACTCGCTAATATTAATATATTCAGTGAGTAAATTCAACAATTCTTTAGCGGGAATAGAGGGAAACAAGTTTATTGCGACAAAAGAAATTAATCTAGCATTATCTCTTAGATTTTTGTTCTTGATGTTATTTACTAATTCCAGGGAGTTTTTTTATTGCATTTCTTGGATTAAAATTAATTGATAAAGGGAGTGCAACATTGAGTCATTTATATAGTTTGAATGCTGGGGCATTAATATATAACACTATCGGATGCACAGGGCAGTGAGCTTTATGTATTTTTGGCACAGTATAGGTAATATAGGTGCGTTAGGGCTCATCTGAGTTAAATAATACCTGTAATTCTTAGAAAAATGTTAGGACTGTTTTTTAATATTGGTATTATTTCTGACTGAAATTTGTTAGTTGGATCAGTTGTTACTTTTGTAAATTTGTGATCTGTTAATAAATGATTAGTTTTTTTAATGTAGTCTTCTTTCGGAATAATTGTGACAGTGTTTCCTTTATCGGCCTTGCTAAGTATTAAATTATTTTGGTTGATTTTTTTATAGTGTTTTGTTCTAAACGATTTTTCGAACGAGTTTATTTACTAATCAAAAATGTTTCACCAAGTGCCCAGCGATCTCTCCATTTCTACGTGTGTACGGAAGACGAATACGTGATTTGGAAGACAATTGAATAAAGGAGAGTGTTTTCTTTTAGTTTTAATAATTAGGACATGAGTTTTTTTAGCTTAGAAGATGTCCACTTTCTAAGTAGATATTGTGTCGAAAGTTTGTTCGGTTTTTCGAGTTAACCACTTACGTCCCGACCTATGATGTCATGCGCACAGCTGTGTCCTTGAAGCCTTCCTCCCTATTTAACCCTAATATTTAGCTATTGTTTACTGTGGCTATACTCGTGAACTTGTTTTATTATTGTTGTGTGTGAGCTTAATTGAAAATGAATGAAACCGACCATTTTAGACACGTGATGCTTTTCTATTTAAAAAAAAGGCAGAAGAGCCGCTGACACTTGTCGCAAATTGTGTTTTGTATACGGCAAATATGTTGCTCAAGATCGAACGTGTCAAAAGTGGTTCAAGAGATTTCGATCTAGTGATTTTTCCCTCGCGGGGGCCCCAAAGTCAGGCCGGCATAAAGTCGTTCCTGAGCATTTACAAGCATTAGTTGAGACAAATGCTTGCTAAACCATAAGTGAGCTTGCAGAGAAAATCGGGACGTCAAAATCTAATGTACAGAATCACCTTGAACAACTAGAGTTTGTCAGTAGACTCGATGTTTTGACTCCTCACGAACTCCGCAAATTCAGTTTAATGGATCACATCAACATCTGTCACATGTTAAGGATTCGTCAACGTAGCGACCTCTTTTTGAGATGAATGGTTACTGAAGATGAACAGTGGATCATTTACGGCAACTTCAGTCGAAAAAACCGTGGAGAAAGTCCGATGAACCTTCTCAATCTATACCAAAGGCAGGGCTTTGCCCCAGGAAAGTTTTGTTATCCGTCTGGTGGGATTTCAAAGGAATAATTTATTTTGAGCTACTCCCGAGGAATGAAACAAATTCAGACGCTTATTGGGCACAGCTACAAAAATTAAGGCAAGCTGTGCAGGAAAAGCGCCCAGAACTTGAAAATCGTAAGAAGGTCGCCTTCCATCACGATAACTCTCGACTTCTTACTTCTCTGCAGACCCGGAGGTAATTGTTGGCGTTAGAGTGGGGTGTTTCATCCCAACCACCGTATTCTCCAGACTTCGCACCCTTGGATTTTGACCTATTCCTCACCATGGATAACAGTTTATGAAACTTAACATTTGCGAATAACGAGGAAGTCATAAATCATTTAAAAAAATTTTTTGCTAGCAAAGCGCAAAGTTTTCATGAAAATGGTATTATGAAGCTTACCGAGAGATGGAAGAAAGTTATTGAAAATGGAGGAACGTACATTATTGATTAAAATAATTTGTGACAAGTATAATGTTAATAATAAATACTTATTAAAAAAAACCGAACGAACTTTTTGGACAACCAGATATATTGTCAGAAGTTAGCATTATATCATACTTACAACATACCAACGAAGTTCTAGCGTTCCTGCCTGTCCCTCCCAATGTCACTAAACGCACAGAGCCTCTAACCCTCTCTACTAGTAATATTTCACTACATTGTTTTTTAGTCTCACTTAGAATTTTATTATTATATGCTGAGTTTAATTTGCTTTAGAATTTTCTTTTGGTAGCTAGATAAATGAAATGAATAAGTTACAAAAAATAACTAGAGAAATAAAATATATTAAATCATTTTTAAGATATGTATATGTTCTGGATTTCAATTGCGTCTAATAACTTTGAGGTTCCGACTGTGCAACCCTTTATTCGCTGATGCAGCTAGAGAAACCACAACACCTCACCGCGCTTTTTAATATAATTTAAATTAATGCTTCCATATTCGCAGTGCTCTATTCTAATTCCCAGTCTTTGCCAGGCCAAAAAGTCAAAAATTTATTGTGTCCCACACACCATATAATTTTAATTAGGCTTTACATTTATTCGTTTCGCGTTCACGGTAAAGTTGTTCCAACACCGAAAACATATTCGTTTGTGTCTGAATATTCATCTTCACATATAGCGGCGCGGTCCTGCCGGTTTATAACTCTTATCAGAATTATTATGTGCAAGGGAGAGAAATTGAATTTGCTTAAAATGCTTAGTTCTTTCGTTCGTGGATTCGTTGAGTGTGTTGTTTTCTACGAGGTTTCAACTTTATAAAACATTTAGCAATTCGCAGCCGCTGGGTGATTCCAATTTTCTGGAAATTTAGAGGCCCGCTCCGGAGTGAAGCTTCTGGTCTCTGAACCACATTTAAATTCATGGATGTATAATACCCTACGTGCCACAATCTTAGCTGTCAACTGTAACAGTTATTAACAATTTTGTCACACCCAATTTGCCAATATAACAAATGCAATTTTATCGAACCAAATTATAAAATAAATAACACTAACTGATTTAAGTTGTTCGTCCATACATGGAGAATCAACTCAATTGACAAGTGAAACTGTAAACTAAAGAGATGTTCGTTAGATACAAACATTATATATCTGCATTTACTTCAGGAAACCTCAAATAGTGAGGTAAGAATTACCGAAAATAAATTGATGAAATACTACCTTAGAGAAAAAATTCAAAAAGTTCGAATTTAAGATACATTTACTGATTCAAACTATAAAATATGGTGTGTCTCAAGGTACAGATCGGATCATTTAATATCTGTATAATGGTGTTTGCACAAAATATTGAGAACATTCTGTTAGCATTGGGAATAATACTGTCACATTCTTTACGGACAACAAATAATACACGTTCAAAAAAATAGATAAGGACATGGGAAAAATGACTCATTACTTTAATATTAAGTAAGTAACAATGCATTTCTTCAAAACCTACTGCATGTCTTTTATATCTCATATGTCTCACCTACCAAATTATTTACACATCGAAATATCCAAATTATGTATTCCAAATGTGCAAATTAAGTAATGAGACTGGCAACGTAGCGTTCGATCTGGCAACATTTGGGACGGGGGATTTAGAAGGTTGGCAGGTGAATATGTGATACGTCTCCATTACGAGCTTGAAGATTAAGATTTGAGTTTCTGAATGGACTTGACGATGTCGGTTCATGAGATGCCCTCTCCGTTGATGGTGGCTTCGTTGGCTGGGGTTTCCCTGGTCTTCTTGAAGAGAATGACCTTGCTCTTGTCCACGTTGATGGTCACCTTCCATCTGTCGCACAACTCCTCTAATTCATCCGCGGCACTATGGAGGTATCTTGTCATCATGTGGGTCTGCCTTGACTCTGCTACGACCGCGGTGTCATCGGCGTAGAGGTCAATGGTGGTTTGATCCGTCCTAGAGAGGTCCCACGTGAAGATCGAGAACAGGTATGGAGATAGGACTGCTCCTTGCGGTATCTCTGCCTCTATGATCTTGTAGTTGGAGAGAGTGTTCCTCACCTTGGCTCTGGTTCATCTCCTGCAAAGGAAGGATTGTATTAGGCTTACCACCGGTACTGGGTATCCTTGGGCCAGCATCTTGACTAGTAGTCCATCGTACCAAACTCTGTCAAAGGCTTTGGCAAGATCTAGGAAAATGACTCCGGTAAGGTTCTTGTGTTGGAATGCCTCTGTTATGCACTCCATGAGACTACGAGCTTGAGATTTTTTTCATGAAACAGTTTTTTCTAGTGCATCCTAAAAATAAGTGACATCAGTGCGTGCTATGATGTTTTGCTTCATATTTGGACACAGTGCAAGGGAAACTTTCGCAAAACTTCAGCAAGCCTACGGAGATTTCTTTTATGAACCCTAATTAAAGGTGAACCCTAATTTAAAGGGGCCAGTTTATCTTTGTTAATATTGGATTTAAGCTATAGGTTCCTGGGAACTTTTTTGTATTGATTTATAAACTATACAGATAAAAATTATCGAAAATATTTTCCACCACTTACTGTTTCCCAGAATATGATCTTTAATAGGAACTACATTTAACTAGCACACCCTGTATTTTTAACCAGTGTTGCAGATCAATCAACAAAACAATGTCGTAAATGAAACTTGTCTTCTATAACTCAAAAAATGAAAAACAAATAAACCGTATAAGAATAGCTTTTTTATTTATTTTGCTTCATCCTCCAATTTCAAAGAACATACATGGCTTTGAAATAATTATTAAATAATTATATTTAACGAAATAACGCAATTAGTCAGTTTAAAAAGTGCTTCAAAAATCATGTGTAGTAAGTCTCTACCATTTGTAGAGCTTGTTGAGTTTCCTTAAATATATTTTTTAATGGAATAGTGTGTTTGAATATCGTCCGCACTAGGTGTTTCATTGTTACTGTATTATTTCATTCGATCTTGTAGATTCAGTCGTTAATGCAGTCACGGTGTAGAGCGGTTATTTAAGGTATTTTCAGAAGGAAGAAAGTGAATTGAAGATGAACCTCCGATTTGCTTTTTCGATAGCCAAGGATTTGTTCATAAAGATTTTACAAACAGCCAATCAACACTGCTACCGAGTGGTTCGTGGAAAACTTCGAGAAAGGGTTATCCGTGTGAGACCAAGTATAAAGAGCAACTGAGTATTGCGTCAGAACAATGCGCCTAGTCACAGAGCAATTTCAAAAACGAGCTTTTGGCCAGCAAAATCATTTCTACGGCTCACTAGGCTCCTCATTCTCCCGACTTAAGTTGTTATGACTTTTTCCTCATCCAGAGATTGAAGAATCACCTCAACGGATGTCATTTTCAGATACTCGAAAACATTCAAACGACTGTAAATGACCAACCGAAAGCTATTCTAATATCCCAATTCCAACACTACTATGAAGATTGGAAGAAGCACCTCCAGCGCTGTGTGGCGTTCCAAGAATATTATTTTGAGGGAGACAATATTGAATTGTCATTCTATCGAATAAAGAAAAATGAAAAAAATTAACCTCATTACTTAAGTTACACACCTCCTACGTCAAAACATTATATATACCTAAAACATTAAAGATACTAACGCAAATAAGCTACTAAATTTTAAGGTTCAGGCTGTACAATATATTACAACATCAGATCTATAAATATTAGAATCAAAATATGATAATCTGCCGCCAAAATATGCTGTTTTGACAATTTTTTTGCCTTCCTTTCTTACTGCTTACAAAGCAATAGTTTGCTTATTACCTACAAACACGAAAAGTACCTTATTTAACCTTTGCGTATTAATAATGCCTAAGCTACCTAATTCATATTATTCTCGAAGATTAATGCTAGGCATTAATCTTCGAAATTCCGCTGTAGAATTGATTAATGCTAGTCTCAATATGATCATCCTCAAGAGGTACACAGGTAACTACAGGTTCAAAATAAACAGATCCTTGATGTAGAATTGGTTAAAATTTCCAGATGCCTCAAAATAACATAAATAAATAAACAGTTTTAAAACCTTAAAACGGACTTTTCCGCGCGTATAACATCTCTATCTTGAAATTGAGTGACCCGATCGATCCGACACAATTTAATTGAGTGATCGTGCTAACAAAAATTTCTCAAATAGTCCACCATTGTGCTTTCTGATGACCCATGAATATGGTAAAGTATGTTTTATCCACCTAGAAATCAATATGTGTCGTCTGGGAGACGTTCCCGATCAGAATCAGTCAAAACATGATCGATTCGACACGATTTAGTTGAGTTATCGTGTTAACAGAAAAAATTTCTCACATAGTCCACCATCGTGTTTTCTCATGACCTATGGATAAGGTGTGGTGTGTCCTATCCACCTCAATGTCAATAGGCGTTGTTTGGGAGACGTCCTCGGTCGGAATCAGTCAAAGCTCGATCGATCCGACATGATTTAGTTGAGTTATCGTTTCAAAAAATAAAACCCGCCACAGGTAGGATTCGACATTTGTCCCGGATCGGAACCGAACGACATACAGCTGTTTGAAACTTATTAGTTATTAGTATAGTAGTTATTTTTTGAAACCTTATCTGATCGTGCAGAAACACGAGAAAGGGGTCCAGGATCGCTTCTGGGTATAATTCAATGCCTGGGGGCTTTAGCCCGAGGTGTAGTTGTTTCCTAGAGCGATTATGTAATAGCTTTGCTATTCGGGAACTACTTTGATAACCGCTTGGCGATGTGGTGGTTCCTTTCTCGATTTCCTACTTATATGTTATTGAGTTATCGTGATAACAAGAATAAATGCCGAAGACAACGACAACGACAACGACAACGACAACGACAACGACAACGACAACGACAACGACAACGACAACGACAACGACACCCACACGCACACGCACACGCACACGCACACGCACACGCACACGCACACGCACACGCACACCCGCACACCCGCACACCCGCACACCCGCACACCCGCACACCCGCACACACCCACACACACACACACACACACACACACACACACACACACACACACACACACACACACACACACACACACACACACACACACACACACACACACACACACACACACACACACACACACACACACACACACACACACACACACACACACACACACACACACACACACACACACACACACACACACACACACACACACACACACACACACACACACACACACACACACACACACACACACACACACACACACACACACACACACACACACACACACACACACACACACACACACACACACACACACACACACACACACACACACACACACACACACACACACACACACACACACACACACACACACACACACACACACACACACACACACACACACACACACACACACACACACACACACACACACACACACACACACACACACACACACACACACACACACACACACACACACACACACACACACACACACACACACACACACACACACACACACACACACACACACACACACACACACACACACACACACACACACACACACACACACACACACACACACACACACACACACACACACACACACACACACACACACACACACACACACACACACACACACACACACACACACACACACACACACACACACACACACACACACACACACACACACACACACACACACACACACACACACACACACACACACACACACACACACACACACACACACACACACACACACACACACACACACACACACACACACACACACACACACACACACACACACACACACACACACACACACACACACACACACACACACACACACACACACACACACACACACACACACACACACACACACACACACACACACACACACACACACACACACACACACACACACACACACACACACACACACACACACACACACACACACACACACACACACACACACACACACACACACACACACACACACACACACACACACACACACACACACACACACACACACACACACACACACACACACACACACACACACACACACACACACACACACACACACACACACACACACACACACACACACACACACACACACACACACACACACACACACACACACACACACACACACAGACACACAAAATGTTTCAAAAGCCATTTGTTTTCGATTTTTAAGCCTAAAAACGAAAAATAAACCCTAGAAAAAAATTTTTTACATTACATTACACGATTACATTACTTTTTCCGCGTATAGTGAAGTGCGGAAAAATAAAAATTATGTTAGTATTTAAAATTAATAATGGGTTGTAGCTGAGGTATTAGTTTCTCCAACTTATTTATTTGGGCAAATTATTGCTTCTCTGCATTAATATGAACAGCAATATTTCGATAGTGAATCAGTTGTCAGGATACTATCATTATACTACATATTATAGTGTTCTACTACATCATTTTTAAGTTCACTTGTAGTGAAAACTACGTATTTTCTACACTTTTACACTAGTTTTCTACAGTTAGACACTACAATTCTTTTGTGCATTGTCTACCATTACGTAAGGGTGGTACGCTATTGAAAGGATCTAAAATCCTGACCAATCTATACACAGATTACCAAAGCCCGATCGATATTATAACAAAATAATATTGTCAAGTCATAATTTAATTCATTGTTTCATACTACCAATATCTCCTTGAAGTTTTTGAGGCATTCCTGGAAACGCCCGGTGCATATATATTACGCAACTTTCCCTTGAAACCATGCGATATCTCATCTTGCCTCGTCCCTAATCAAATAACAAGATGCTCCATTATAACCCCTGCTAAACGGTTTGAACTCGAAGGAAGCCATAAAACTTCCAGATTTTAATAACGGAAACTTCAAAAAAATAAGTATCTATTACAATCTGCGGCATCTTGCGTAACATATTTTCGTCATCGATTTAATCTGTTCCGTTGCCCTAATGGTTTTTTAATAATATAAGGCACGGCAGCGGGAATGCCATGTATAAGAACCTCAAATAAACTTCCAGCTGTAACCCGGCAGATGCATTATTGAAAACATATTTTGTCGGGTTTTCCTTGCGGTTGTTCAATCATATAGCAATCTGGCGTTGATTGCCCTTCCTTTTCCTCGCTTTCACTACGGTCCCGCTTATCTTGCTGCTCGACTTCCTCCGTGACACACTAATAATATCAAGGAGGCCTTGCATTATTTATTGCGGATATAGAGCGCTGTCACTGTTGGCCGCTTTGGACTCCATTAGACCGACACCCCTTTAGTTTATTCAATGACAGATGTACTGCATACGGCTGTGCAAATAAACTAAATAGTCATTCAACTTTAACCACCTGTTTTTTACGGAGCGTCTTCGAAAATGGAGTTTCACCCTTTTATTGTACGTTTTTCTAATTAAGGGCTCACATGAAATTTTCAAAAAATCAACATTTCTTTACAGATTTTTATTTCTTATACTTTTAAGAATTTTTCAAAAAAAAAAATTAAGAAAATTCCACTCCGTTACAAAGTTATAGCGATAAATGTGACCGGAGATAGGGTTGAAACGGCTAATTGCCGCGCCCCTTTCGACAGCTGCATTTTATATATCTCTTGCTCGCAGAACCTGGGTTTCTTAGAATACTGGAGTAGGTTAGAACGTTTGCTGTGAAGATAACACTGACTTGGTTGTCCACAAAACATTATATGTTACACTCGATACGCGTTTCGCCAACAAAGTTGGCATCATCTGGAGATTATTAAAACTCTAGTCTTTAGTTAAAACTCTAGTTTAGTTTAAACTCTAGTTACAATCATCTCCAGATGATGACAGCTTTGTTGGCGAAACGTGCGTAGAGCGTAGTGTATAGTGTTTTGTGGAAAACTAAGTCAGTGTTTTTTGTTTCTTAGAAAACAAGTGATAAATAGACTATATTAGTTGATTGTCGTCTTTCGAAGAGTACAGTTTGTAAGTGCACAGTACGAAGCTGGAGTGGGAGGAGTTCACATTGTACCTACCAGAAACATTAAACGCGTTTTTCTCGAAACTATGTTTTGAGACAGTGTCAGCACGATAACTGTCAATTTTTACTGTTTTTTAACTTTTTTTTGATCTTGATAATTACTTTTTCTATAATCTGACAAGAGGTTTTTATAATTTTTTCGTTGGACAATTTTTTATAATAAATTAAACAATTTTTTTTAATTGCAAGCTAAAGTTTGAAGTATTGTAATTTCTTTATTTAAAAAAAATCCCTCCGTCAGACTATCACTACTATATTATTTCACAAAATTTTTTTTTGCCGATTACATAATTATTGGTATGTATCATTCATATACATATAGTTATGTATCATATAGTTATGATATCGATACGGAGGCGCAATGGTTTTCATTAGTAGTCCATTTATACCCGCAAAAAATGTTAATATTAAAGAAAAATTATTTTTGTGAAATCAACACTTTAATTTTTTTTTCACCATATAACCTTTATAATAATTTTTCAAATTTATTCGGTTTTCAGCAGATAGAGGGGTATCTGAGCCCTTAAGACATAATAAAGCCTGTAAAAAATAACGTTAAATATAAGAAAGAACACAAAACAAAAATTATAACAATTGATATTCAAACTATATATAAAACTTAACCTGACGTGAAACATTTTTTATATATGTGAAGACCCTCAAGCCCAATTATGTTGGTGTAAAGGTAGCCACACACGTACAGTTAGAATCCTCGGGGATTTCCTCTACTAAACCCTCACTCACACATAGACAAAATTTCCTAGAGCAATTAGTATTTTCTCCAGAAGGTTTTTCAAGTTTTAGTTTTAACTCGCAGTGGGGTTAACCAATAGTGGCGATTTTGTAAATTTATTTTGTCATCATGCCATCAATGGATGTTGGATGATATGTTGGCTGAAGTCGGTTTCCTGATTGCGTGGAACTGCGTTTGCAAGAAAAGGCACAAAAAAGTGTATAGTGTAATAAGTGGCTTTTAAAGAGAAGCGTGTATTTCCACACGAATCTATTTACCGAACTGTGTGTTTTACCAAAATATATCGACAATTGTTATCACTAAAAAAAAGTACAGTGATGAGGAACGCCATTGCTATGTAGTTCCGACATCAAAGCGAAAAAAGTTTTTGTTCGCGATTCCGGGGTCTGCACAGTCCAGAGATGGGCTCATGGCCTCCTCCATACACAGTGGGGAATTCCTCCACATCTGGACTACGCAGTACAAATCTCAAGGGTTTTCTGTGCGTCTATGGCTTCCTTAATAGATGCATGGATAGCAACAGTGCATAAATATCCAAGATAAACTTACTTCAAGGAGCAACAGTACACTCGAATCACTAAACATGCAATAGTTGTTTTGGTTAATTGTGGATGGTTTTAAAGCATGCGACAAAAAAAGCACTTCTTTAGGAAACGCAATATCTACAGGTAAAAAAGCATTTCTTGTCATATTAAGTGTAGCTTTGACTGTATAATTTAGTCGTAGTAAACGGCACCCAAGAACATATACACTTTATTTAAATATTGGACACTTATTTCGTCTACAATATCGAATGGTGTTAATTTTGTATCGTCATCTTATTAATAAGCTATGCTTTAATAGTTTGCCTTGTAATCAAATGGACTGAAGAAAGTAAACACGAGAAGATATAGTAAGATTATAAAAATTATCATAGGCGGCACTTTAATAACTTTAATGACTTTATAGAATGCTTTCATTGAATTGTAAGTAAATGTAATACAATTATTGTACTGAAAGAAAATAGTATTGTAATTTTTGGTATTACTTATTTTATAATAAGACATCACATCACAACGGGTTTTAATAACCAATGCCTTGATACGAAAGTGAATGGATACGAGGTACTAAATGAACATTGCAAGTAAATTAAAATAATCGTAATGAATAATTTTCTGAGGATTTTAATATGAGATATGTATGAATAAAGTATTGTAGCACCCATTACGTTAAAATTGGCAATATAAGTGGTGCAAAGTAGAATTTACTTTCTAAGAGAATATGAGGTGTTCAATAGGCAATTTGCATGATTTTTAATTATGTTGTCAAAACATTCTATAGGACATTAAATCCATACAGCGTTAAATTTACCACTTTTTGTGCAATAATAGACACAAAATAAATAAATGAAATTTGAAATTATTATCGGCGCGCGTAAACACAATAAATGGAAGTGGCTGTCGCTTGACGTCACTGTATATTATTTTGTTTAGAGATAGGTGGGCGTTTAGTGTAATTTCGTTAAATATTTCTTTTTCGGTGTGCAAATCTATTTATTATTATTAATATTGAACAATTGTGTGTAGACTATGGCCCCCAGTTTGTCACTCAGATACTGGTTCTCTCTGGCAGCTGAAAATGTGAGGTAGAATGCCCTTCTTCAAACTTAACCTCTGTACATTTCTGCCAGTCTGTATTGCCAGTAATTTTCCATGTCTTCCTCCAACTGTAAAAAAGATTCAAATGTAAATCTTATTTAAGTATCTATATCTAATGACCTCCAAAACAAACATTTTCTAAATATTCCATGCGGCAAGTAATATGAAAACAGCATACAACGTGAAAGTGGGGTTATGTACAAATACATCTAAAACAAATAAATGTTATTAGGTACTCACAATAAAATGATCCTATAAAGCAATATAGTGGCATCGAATTTGATTGCTTTATATTTTCTTTTTCGTCCCTTTTCATTGCTACGTACCATTTCTTCCGCATTCTTTCCTCTTTGGGAACCGAGAAGAACAATTTTTCGGGCGTTGATACCATAGTATTTGTACACATTGGCACGATGCAATACTTATAAAATTTGTGTTTTATCGGCTCCATACCGTAGGGCACTTTATAAAACGCACTTGTTACAGATTTTATAAACTGTTAGCACTAAACCAAATGAGAACAGTGACGATTGGAATACTTCCCCATACAGTGACGTGGACCAATTAGACTAGCGTTTTCGAACACGTGACTTTGTTTACATAAATGAGTGAATTAATTCTATTAATTATGCAAAAACTACAGATTTTCATGAAAAATGACTATAATATTCTTCTTAAGTACTTATTATAAGGCAGAAAAAATATATTTTTAGGCGTATAGTAAGTTTCATGCAAATTACCTATATGAATTTTGAAATTTTATTTTCTCGAAAATTGTGTCTGATCGCCGAAAATGTAAAGCTAGATTCATAGTCAGCGACCACAAAATTTTGAAGTAATCAAAATCTGAAAATTTTTCTATTTGATTAATTATTATTAATATGATTAATTTTATTTATTACGTTTATATACAAATTTTGTCTTGTATGGAAGTTCTGTCCGGTCACAATCAATGGAATAATATACAAGTTCAGCTTACTTATAGTTTATTTCATCGCTACTTGTCAAATAAAAAGTCTCAAAACATACCGTGGCTTGTTTTTATGGCTAGGCTCAGGGAGACTGTTTTGTTTATCGGCAAGATAAGAGAGTTTTTTATTTGGCAAATAGCGATGAAATGAATAGTACATCGTAATATCATTTACCCTATCAGAAGATAATTAATCGAAAAATTAAGCCGACCTCTAATTAAAACTGCAATATATGGCAGTGTTACTGTCTGGCGTCCAAACGTTTTTAGATCAACCAACCGTTTTAGGTCGTTTTTTGTCGCTGCATGCTAGACGTACAAAACAATTTAGGTTTAACGCCAACTTGATTATGAAGCGGTTTTCAAAGATAACAGTAACTGTAAAATCTATACTTGGACGTTAATGATAATTAAAGAGCGATTAAAGTGAAATATATGGTGCGAGTTGCGGTGTTTGTTTTTAACATCTGGTGGTTTCGGACAATTTCCAGTTTAATTTTATGTTTAAGGTCCATTTCGGTTTTCAATACTATGTCGAAAGTTTTATATGTTTTGGTCCTCTGATTAGAATTGCGAACTTTAAATTAATTTCAATTTGTCTCTACGTTATCAAAAGAAAAATACTCTGATTTGGCGATAGCACGGATAAAAGTGCAATTTGCCTCGACCGGGAATCGAACCCGGCTCTCCCAATTTTCGGTTAGTTGCTGTGACCGTTGAGCTATCGAGGCACACTCATTATCCTTGCTAATGCGTTAGTTTAATGCGTCACTACAGTACTCCCTCTCTAGAGGCATGGTTTGTCTCGATACAATTTAACGGAATGTGACCGCGTTCGCCATTCTTACGAACCGTTGTTAGGTAACCCCCGGAACTATAGGGCGATGGATAGGACGGGCATCGAATCCGCGAATTTGATATGTAAGGGAGGTTGCATATACTGGAATGAATCACATCACGTCGGGGTCACCACTTTGGCGATAGCACGGATAAAAGTGCATTTTGCCTCGACCGGGAATCGAACCCGGCTCTCCCAATTTCCGGTTAGTTGCTCTGACCGCTGAGCTATCGAGGCACACTCATTATCCTTGCTAATGCGTTAGTTTAATGCGTCACTACAGTACTCCCTCCATATAGACATGGTTTGTCTCGATACAATTTAACGGAATGTGACCGCGTTCGCCATTCTTACGAACCGTTGTTCGGTAACTCCCGGGACTATAGGGCGATGGATAGGACGGGAATCGAATCCGCGAATTTGAGATGTAAGGGAGATTGCATATACTGGAATCAATCACATCACGTCGGGGTCACCACATTGGCGATAGCACGGATAAAAGTGCATTTTGCCTCGACCGGGAATCGAACCCGGCTCTCCCAATTTCCGGTTAGTTGCTCTGACCGCTGAGCTATCGAGGCACACTCATTATCCTTGCTAATGCGCCAGTTTAATGCGTCACTACACTGACAATAGTAGTTCCATATACAGCGTGTAACAAAACTACGAAACGCTATAGTAACGTATTCTACTCATAAACATAAGGAAGAAAGTTTATATAAGCATATGTCCAAAAATTAGATGTATTCGGGTTTCTACATAAGGTCATATTTATGCAGCAACTAAGACAATTTATGATTAATTACTATAGGTTCCTTCAATAGAGACGCTTAAAATTAGATAGTATAACGACCACGTTGTTAAAGCAATGTCTATCCAATTTATTGTGAATTATTCAGTAGTATAACAACTTAATTATTGATGCTGTTCCCAGTTGTTTCCAAATTAATTCAATAACTTCGAATAAACAATCGACAACCAGGAACTCAAACAGCTGATTACCAAAAATTACCCTCTTTGTCCACAGACAGTATTGAAAGTGCAAAATAAATGTGGATATCACTTATTCTGTTTTAATTGACATCTTATAAAGTTGTATGAAAATTATTCCATTTTGAATGAAAACGTGCTCGCTTGTTCAAAACTGATCTGACGAAAACTGACGATATCACGAACTTTGGACTCAATTTTAAGTAGTTTTAGGTAGTTTTAGTTTTTAGTAGGCATTGTTTTAGATAGTTTTGCTTGGAAATGAGTTCAGATTTGTATTAAGTGGGCCAAAAACGTCCGGATTAAAAAAAAAATTTGACCAGAAGCCTAATTATACCGTTTTGTTCGCCAGTTCCTCAAATGAAATCTCCACAGAGATAAGTAACGTCAACACTATTCTAATATAATGGTCTTGATGAAACCTAGTAAATTTTGCATTTCATTTTATTATTATTGAACACTGATTACATGGGTTTATTTACAGGAAGTATTTTTTTTTTATCAAAATAGTTAACATTGAATTTCCTTAGTTTCTACACAATTACTAGCATGAAAACAATTCATTAGTGAACATAATATGTTTATATGAACTTTATTTTTGAGTAGAATACAGTGACGTGAACTAGGACGCATGTAACAGTTTATTCCCATTTTCCATAAAGACAGACAAGGTAAGAACTCTCAGCCCTGGACGAATAAGAAGCATTCACTTCTAATACAAGATAAGGTAAAGGTTAATGGAGTTAGCAGTTACTTAGAGAGAGTCAACACGATGATAAACTAAAACACTTTATTAAGTTTCCATCATGATTTTATTATAACTTTACTATAGATTCGATACTATAAAGTAGCATCTTGAAAGCGATTCAATTAAATGAGTAAACAAAGAGCGCTCTTTGAATTAAATACATAGAAACGGTTGTACAACTTTAACTTCTTGTTAAGTTGCAGGTGGTTGCTGGGAGCATTACTTCATTTGAATATTTCTGTTGATTCTATTAAATCTAGTTTAAGGCCATTATTCTGTATGTATAATATATCAGGTTAATCGAGATTTAGAAATTGGTGGTTTGATCACTATGGATTTAAAACGTTGAATCAATGTTTTCTTAAGCCGAAATGAATTCTAGTGTTCTTTAAAGTATTTCAAAAGAAATACCAGTTTGACCTATACCCAGGGGCGGCTGGTGTATAGGTGCTGCAGAGCTGCAGAACTGCCAAAAAAATTATATTTTTGTATATTTTCGCAACATAATAATTACTAAAATTTAATAATAAAATAATTTGGTTAGTTGGTGCAGCTAACCAAATTATTGCGTTAAAGTCGCATTCTGCCCGCCGTCCTCTATTGAGTAGTATACCAGATGAATTGTCTGGGTCTCTACGCGAGCGCGTCGTAGTACATTAAACTGGGCCACATGAGGTAGTTCTCAGCACGGCTCGGCACACCCGTCCTCCCCCTCAACTCCCGCGACAATCCACACTTGGCGCTCGTAAATGCGCGAATTTACACGGTCAGTGAGCTGTATTTTTTCCAGCTAAGGCAACATCAGTGAATGTTTACTCCTTCCTACTCCTCGTATAGTAGGCGGGCGTAAATCGTACCTATTTCGTATTTCGTGTTAATTTGAGATTTTAAATACTGTTTTGTGAATTTGTGTAGTGATTCATTGTACTAATTATTAATATTTATATACTGTGATAGTGACAATGGATTTAGTTTATAATTTAGTTCATGTGAAGCGATTTTTTAAATACCCTTATGAAGAAAAAAATTGATTTAAAAAACAATGGTAGGCCATTGCCCTATATTGTTATTGAGACTGCAGGTGTTAGCCGCGGAAAAGCATATAAACGTCAATTTAATAGAGACATTTATTCGAAGAACAATTGGATTTGTGGGCGCAACAAAAAAAATGCGTTATTTTGTTTTCCTTGTTTACTTTTTGGCGGTGATAAAGCATGGACGGAGGTAGGGGTGACAGATTTGGTGCACTTAACTAAAAAAATAAAAAAGCACGACAACTCCAAAAGCCATCTACATAATGCAATGGAATTAGCTTTATTAGGAACAACTAATATTAAAGCGCAGCTAGATTCAGCTTATTGGATAAATGTGCAAAAGCATAATGATAATGTGACAAAAAAGAGATACGTTTTGTCAAAAATTATAAACTGCATAAAGTTTTGTGGGGCCTTTGAACTGGCGCTGCGAGGACATGACGAAGCTGAAACCTCTCAAAACCCGGGGATATTTCGTGGTTTCATAAATTTTTCTTCTGAGCTTGATGTAACTTTAAGTGAGCATCTACAAAATGCTTCAGTATTTAAAGGAACCTCTAAAGAAATACAAAATGATCTTTTAGACTGTATATTAAAAGTATGTCATGAAGAAATAGTTATAGACCCTCTAGTAGAAAATTCACTTTACAAGCCTCTTCTCTTAACCAAAGAATATGACGGCAAACATGAATGTTTTTCAAAAAGGTATTAAATTCCAAAAATTTTTCTTGTGAAAGTCTATATTTTTGTATAAACGGATTTTACATAAAAATTCTGAAGTATCAGGAAAACGCGTGACCTTGAAAATTTTCAAAATTTTCGTCTGCGGCGCAATTTTTTTGCGGCCTCTACTGCGTCAGTAGTTTGGATACGTTTGAAATTTGCACGCGGGCGGCCAATACCCTAGGATCGGCCCTGTGCAGAACACCTGTTTCATTTCATCACGAGCCGCCACTGCCTATACCGAATCTATTGTTATTCACGAATATATAAATATTTTCTAAATTTGCACCACTAAATACACATATTCAGATATTTCATTAGTGCAGTTGATGCATATTGAAGAAATTATAATAAACTACATATAGTAAAGTGTATTCCACTTCGTGTCTACTTTAATTCAGTCATTAAATACATTGTAGTTTTTCGGTGCATATTCATTTATATTATCCCCGGAACATGCCTCTCATGCCTCCAAGTGGAACAACATTAAATAACGTACGTAATATTATTATTTAAACTACTTCAGTGGCAACAGTGCTAAGATTCTGTAAAATAAATAAAGCCACATGAACTGAAACGTACCGTCATTTTATTCATCTACGACGACGACACCTTCTCCCTATATGTTAGATATTCCGACTGTTTCAGATTTTTTTTCTTATAAGAGTTCTTTGTCATTTCTTACAGATAAGTAATGAGACATTTAAAATTCATTCTCTGTAAAGTTTGATAGCTTTTTGCATACGGAATTCTAGAGAATTTCTTGCTCAAGGTAGTATCGGGCTTTACAAAGTTTTCTGTAGTTTCACGTCAGGATGATAATGCACGACACTTTACTTTAAGTTTCGAATTTTTAATTGTGATATTTTCAGGACGGGAAATATTCATCTTCTAGATGTCTGTTATTAAATTTTGTAGAACCTCTAATTAATCTATTGATCCTATATAATACCGGGATATGTTCACAACGCATTTCAGATAAAGACAAAATTATATTTAAAATACGTTATATGGGTTATAATTTAATTATACCGTATGAATACTGCATTGACGAAAAGAACTGTTTTCTCGAAAAACTAGAAATTATTCTGAAAAAGGCCTGAAAGCTATACTGATAATACATTTTTACATTACATATATGGCATCCTAATGCTGTTGCTTTAGGACTGATTTTTTTTTTGTACTTCTGACTGTATTTTTCGATTGTGGTGAGTTTTTCTGTATTGAGTATATGTTACTCAATTAAAAATGGAAAGAGTAGCATTGATTCATACATTATTACATTAATTAATACATTTTTGTTGGCAAAAATGACATAAAAGTGATTTTACTATCTCTGAACATAGGTTTTCGAGAAATTTTTATTTTTGTTTCTAATTGTTAGATCAAAAATACGGTTCATTTCCTATTCCAATATAAATATATCAAGGTGTATATTATATAGAAATTTTAAAAGTACAATAAATTATCTAGTAGCTATTTCGAAGTAATGTATATATTGGATTTTTCGATAAATTTTAAATTGTATTTCAAATTACGTTAAAAGGAGATTTCAAAAAAGGTACATTAAATTAAGCATGAGGGTAATTGCCTGTTTATTACATTGTTACGTTAATCTTGGTTCAGTGAGGTCAAAAATACAAGCCTTTAACTAATTTTAAATATGCCAGCAAATTAATATTTTTATGAAAGTTATATCCTCTTAGTTTTTTTTTGTTAACAAATTTGAGTAAGCCTATTTTTACATATAATGTTGTGTAGTAAGTAATTAATAGAAAGTAGTAGGAAGTAGAATAATTATTTTGAGAAAGAACAAAGCGTTAAACTAAATATCAGTAATAAGTGACAATTATATTAATTGAAATTAAAAGGTTAATTTCAAAATTAAATCATACTTTTGTTTATTTTTTTAATATAATTGTAATATTTATTTTAAGATAAAGTAGATTTCATTACGAGTAGATTCATTATATGAAGTGTTACGTAAACGTTAATAGAAGAAGAGTGCTATTCAAATAAATGTTTTCTGTTTCATATCACATTAAATTATATTACTAATTTATTAGTTTTAGTCTTTTATTTTATTAACTGAGTAAACTGGATTGTAGTTATTTTAGACTATTGTATTTATTTATTAGCCCATTATAAAAGCCAAAAGGTAACGTACATAAAACAGATTTACAAGTTCAGTTCAGTGTTCTATAATTTAGGTAGCTTCAAACTATAATGTGATAGCATTCATAGACTAATCGCGGGAATTTATAGTCAACGATAGCAGAGGATATTCATAACCTTTGCAAAGAAAGACCTTGATTTGAGGATCCATTTGGATCTGAAAAAACATCAAGCACTCAATAGAGAAAATCATAGATATTGAGAAGAAGACAAATAGAAAAAAGTTTTAGTTTGATTAATGTCGAAAATGCATTAAGTTTTCAGAAAAAAAATCCATGTCAGAAAGCTTACTGATATCGCAAGTTTATTATTTATGTATTTGTTGTTCATTTTTATGGGAAAATATACAGAAAGGTGACAAAATTTACATAATTAAAAGCCTTACATGTATCTACGATTGTGTTGTTTTCCACTGATTTATTATAAAAAACAACTCATAAGTACGAGGGTGAGCCAAATCTAAACCAGAATTTTTATTTTAATGCTAGTTGGGTAAAGGGACTGGCAGGCTGTCTTGATATATATTGGGTGGGGATGTGAGGAGAAGAGGACTCTATGGGTGCGCCTCGCCAAGGCTAATTAATTAACTGTCAATAACATCATGTCTGATGCTACTGACATACTGAGCAAGAGGTACATACGTCCATTGAGCAACGTATTATTATAAAATTTTGATGCGGAAGGACGTAAAACCGGCTGAAATTTCATGTCGATTGACTGCACAGTTTGTCAACAAAACCCTTTCAACCACCCAAGTCTATGACTTACATAACAAATTTGGCATACCCTGAAAAAGATCCACCTCGAAAAATCAAAACTCATTTTTCTACTATTTATAAGTTCTCAACTATTTTTTGGGATTGCAGAGGGGTACTGCTCATTGATATCCTTCATGAGTGACGTACAGTTAACTCTGACTACTACTGCCAACTTCCTGATGAAGCAAAGCTGGGTTTTTGGCAGAAAATACGAGATATGCCTATCCAAAGTATGATTCCTCTTCACGACAACGCTCGGACACATGCAGCTGCTTTGACCCGCGAAAAACTGAAAAGAATCCATCTGGAGACACTTAAACATCCATCCTATAGCCCAGATTTGTCACCATGTGACAATCACATGTTTGGGCCACTCAAAGAAGAACTTGGAGGACGTCGTTTTGATGATGACCAATACGTGATAGCGTTTATGTGCAACTGATTGGAGTCATGGTCAACTTCATTTTTCAATAACGGCATTAAAAAACCTCCAAACGTTGGGAAAGATATATTGATAGAAGAGGAGACTATGTAGAAAAATAGGATGTATTCAGAAATGTTCTTACTGTGACAATAAATTTATTTAAACAAATTTCCGGCTTACATATATTTAATTCACCCTCGTAATAATACAGGCATTGAAATCCATGCAATGACATGGCACAGATAACTGGACCGAAAGTAACCTCAATTTTCTATGCCTTAGTGTGTATCATAAGTATTTCAAGAACAATTACTGCTATTACTAAGTAATGAAGCGAATAAATATTAAACCTAATTTTCTCATTCTCTTCCTTGCCGGCATCTCCGAAGGCAGCCGCAATTTTAATTACCAAGCTACACTTTGACATCGCGATAACGTAATAGATCACATTATGCTGGAATACGTACCACAACTTAACAATTAATTTATGTATATGTGATATTAGGAATGTTATTCGGTGGTGCAAACTTCCCAAATCTTAATTACAGTGCCGACGCTGGCAGCATATGATTATGCGAACTCTATTAGAGGTGGTGAGTTCCAAACAGGATAACTATCGAAATAATTAATCGTATAGTTGATAACTGCTGTCTTATATAAGATTATTCAATGTTCAAATCGCAAACTTTCAAATAATTATTCGTCTTGTAAAGTAAACAAAAATACTGAGGTATAAAGAAATGCATTTAACATCGACATCTCTATTTAATATTTTTGATATGTTTGGAAACATTAATTGTTGTTCATTTATATTTACCTTTCGCGATATCTCATTCCAGAATCATTTATGCCAATAAACGAAACTTGAAAATTACTTATGATGTTTATATTTCAATATAAACTTGAATTTCTAACTAATATATATTAGTTAGAAATTCATTGTACCACACAATAACTGTTTTCATCACTTTTCTGGAGTGATAGTATTTTCCATACCTCAACATTTTATAACAAGACATATAATATCTGTTCACATATATCTTTACACTATGTATATTAAAATAACATAACACGGTTTGATCCGAACTCAAGTCCAGCACTTTCGTAAGTAGCTGCGTTGCTAATGTATTTTATAATCTAACTGAAATATTAGTTTATCAAATTCATATCTGGATTTCGTGTTATAAGCGACAGTTAAATTACATGCATTATTACAAGAAATAACACTCTTTTTATTGAATCAGGTAATCCTGAGAGAAAATACCCTATTTTGATCAATATAATGCAAAGTATTACTTCACAGGGTGTAATTTTCAAACTACTGAATTGAGGAGAATATACTCCACTCCATCTGCAAATGACTTATATAATAAGGCATTTCATTAGTTTGAAAATTACCCTCTGCGAAGTAAAACTTTGCATTATATTGATTCATGATCAAGTTCTTACTCCGATTTAGATTGTTCTCTAAGCTACCAAGAGATGGCGTTTGGTACGTTCTATTGCGGTCGAACGTAGCAATGTCTACTAGATGTAAGTCTCATCTGTCAAAAGTATACTCGCTTACACTGCACTGACGAGATCCAAGATAAGGTCGAAACCGGTCTGCAGTTGGTGATATCCTGAGATAGATGACACTTTGCACCTTCCTTGTGAATCACTGTATTTTAGTGCTAACTCTGTTAGACAAAATACGACAAATTTTGTCATTTAATTCAGCGCTCTGCGTTTGACATATAGCCAGGAGAATAGCTGTTTTGACCTAATTTGTTCAGTCCTTATTATATAAGTCATTTTCAGATGGGGTGGAGTATAATTTCCTTATTTCAGTACCCTATTTTAAAATTACATAGGCATGGAATACATAGTTTTATATATATGTACATGTATTTCATGATAAAATAATCTCCATTAATACATCAATTAATATATATAAGTTTTTAGTCTATTATACTATAAGTAAGTCTCCATTAATACTTAAGTTCACATAGTAGTAGTTCCTACACGTTTATCTTGGTGAATTTTGATACGTTCGATACAGCACTAAGAAAAAGGATACGAGTTTACCACAAAACAAAACCTTACAAAATGTAAATTAATGATTAGTTATATTTTGTATTATATGTAGTTATTCATTTTTTTGTATCTTTCGTACTGTATCATCATTTTCAAATTAAATTCTGACAAACACTTAGTGACTAGGGCATTAAATTGACTTCTTACATTGGCCTCGAAAAAATTGCAATACATATACTTGATGTTTTGTCTGTGGACTCTTAACCCCTTTTTATTCAGAAATTCTTGCCGCGCAATGAGGTTTTTTTGCACTTCTGCTAGCGATTCTGCTATCAGAGCTATGTCCTCAGAGGAGAGTATTGACCACGATGCTGGTTTCTGAAAATATTTCGTAACGTGATCCATTACTACGTTGAATAAAATTGGACTAAGGGCCGAACCTTGATGGACGCGTACTTTGACCTCGAATCATTAGCTTCCTCCTACTGGATTGATAATACATGCAGTTATATTGTGATACAGATCTTTTATGAGTTAAATATAGAGTTTCGGTACAAATTATGCTGCAAGTGTCTGCCATATCTTTCGTGGAACGCGGTCAAAGACTTTCTCGAGGTAATAATATTGATCTCGTTACTTGATTTCTTGATATTAATTCATTGATCTCATTCTAACTGTTTACAGGCTGTAAGAGACTACCGGCTCTTCATATTGTGTTTAAACACAATATGAAGGTACATTTTGCACACTTATACTTTTCCATGAGTATTTTCACTGAATGAATGCTATCTATTATACTCATTCCACTAGTGAAATCGCACTGGTTTGGGGTGAATTTTATTATTCTTATAATCCTCTTTACAAGAACATTTTCTCAGACTTTTAAAGTGTGTGAGGTTAACATAATACCTCTATTATTCTCACAGTCAGTGACATCTCCTTTGTTTTTGTAAAATGGTATCAGGTAGATGGTTCTCCATATATCCAGTTTTTTAGCATTTGGAAAGATTATGTTGATGAGTTTCGTAAGCCATGCTACTGCAATTATGCCTAGATGTTTCCATAGCTCGACTAGAATTTGATACGGATTCAACCCTTTCCCATTTTTCATGTTAGCAGTAGCATATTTGACCTTCCTTAATGTAATTTCGTCAACTGATTCTTCGCAGGTGGTAGTATCGTAGGTGGTTTCTGAGGGAACTCTTCATTGAGGAGTGCTTGATAGTATTCCTTCCATTTTTTGTTAATGTCTTTGTCTGTGGTCAACAATTTTCCGAAAGAGTCTTCGATGTATTTGTTGCCTTTTACTATCTTTTCCGAGAGTTATTCCGAGATTTAGCCAATTTAAATATCTCTGCATCCATTTTAGCGCTTTCTAGTTGTAGGTAAAAATATTCTTGCGAACTAGCTTTTGTTATTACTACGCACTTTTTCAATTTCTTTTTTAGTAAATTATAAGCTATATGATGGCTGTCCAGCTTGGTTTTCTGTCATTTCTTAAAAGAGTCTTTCTTTTCCTTTAACTGTGATTTCACATTTTCATCCCACCTCGTTGGATGTTTGTTGTCTCTTAGTTTCTATATTATTAACTAGTATATGCAAATAATATCAGTGTTATAGCTTAATTCCATCCGGAATTATTTATAGTAGCATTGCCATAGCAATAATAAATTTAAATTGTGAATTCTAGATATCTGCTTCTGTACGTCTGACTATTTTCTGTTGTTTTTCAATAGCTAATCACTATTTTCGCATTCGCCCGTAGATACAGGCAATTAAATAGGGTAACAACAGAATTGCCTGCATTGTAAGAATTTTCCGCCTTTTAATCGCATCAGATACGTTGGTGCATTGCCTGTGACGTTTGTACTAGTTGGTCGGTTGCCAGATATGCAACTGCGGAATTATTAATATATTAATACCGCCCCGTTAATGCTTTAATTTTGCAGTATCCCATTTCCGTGTTCCATTTTGCCATGCGTTTTACTGTTGTAATTATAAATAACGTCACAAGTAGAAGCTGCGGGGCCCAGATGCCATAATTGGGCAAGGACGAGGTAATTGTAAATAGCTGCGAACTAAATTAATGTTGAAGTCGTTAAATAAGTAGTATATAACATAGGAATGGTTAATAAACTAGTAACTAATTATTGTAATATAAACTATACTATACTAAACTATATATATATATATATATATATATATATATATATATATATATATATATATATATATATATATATATATATATATATATATATATATATATTAGAAATTCAAAAAGTTTTCGTGGGTGAAATTTAAATGCGGTGGCATTTTTGACATAAGAGAATGACTGACATTACTGATTGTTTCTAGTCATGGCTAATTTGATAAAAATTTTTACTAAAAATTCTTGAATTTCTAAAGAAGTCGCAAATATTTCAAAATTTTGTTACTTAAACCCCCACAATGCCTATATTAAAAAAAATGAATTTAATTTTACATAACTTGATATAAAAAATATAGGGTGTTCTGTTTGACCTAAACAAGATTTCGCGGTTTGAAGTTTATAAAATGTAACGTCAAGAATGGGACACTTGGTATACTATCATTGAATGTAATTCAACTGTAGAGTGCAGCTCTCCCTGCGTTCTTTCTACACGCCAAAGAGCAAATTAGTATATTTTAGACGAAGAAAGTTATAAAGGTTACTGTAAACCATTACACCTGTAAAATTTTTTTTTAAATGTCAAATATTTCTAAAATTGCTGGGTTTAGGCATAGGATATTCTACATATTATTGACTCAGAATTTTATGCTCTTTTCGAAAACCCTAAAATATATAGGGTATTCTATATATTTTTACTTCTAAAATAAGCAAGTTGGTATCGACTGGTATTTTGATCGATGCAGTTCTTGGTGAGACACCCTGTATATATACCCGTGTATATATATATATATATATATATATATATATATATATATATATATATATATATATATATATATATATATAAACTATAACTAATTATTATAGGATAAATACTCCTCTATATTCTTAGTAGGTATACCTAATTATAATAAATTACCCACTTGCCTCAACAGTGACGGCACCGTATATAGGCAATTATGTATAAATTATGATACTTTATATAATTTAGTACATTTATATGATATATACATATGTGGTCAAACACGACGAAAATTCTAAACTGAATTGCTTGTACCTACCAGGATTCATATATCTCAAGTCTATGCAACGGAATTTCGGCTGCCGCGGAGGTATATGAGCATAAAATCATTGATGAAGCACTTACTTATGTAGCCTTAGTCATAATCCATTTAAGATTAAAAAACGGTCAATATTTACTTCCAACATTGTTAGAAGACCAATACAAAACAATACGAGATGAAGAAAAAATACTGTTTACTAAAAAGTCCAATGAACTGAAAACAGTTGAGTCCCTAATTATGGTAAATAAATAGTATTATTAAGTCAACTCAGATAATCGTATTCAGAAAATATTCTACTAGCATATTTTGAAATGAAGACCATGAAGAAAAATAGTCAAGTTGAATGAGTTTATTAGTGAACAGTGCACAAAGCCGGAAATATTCCTAACGGTTTACGGAACAAAAAAGAATTGATATAAATAGAAACTAAAGGTGGTTCAAAATTAGTCTTAATCATCCCCGATGGTGTCAACTTGGTTGGCGAAACGCGCGTCGAGAAATGTGTAATGTTTGGGTGTTAGTGGAAAACTGGTCTCATTTTTTTAACATATTATGCGAAAATGTTTTGTGTAAGCACAATGATTTAAATTGAAATATTTTCTGCGTTTGTGCTTCTCTTAGTAGTCTTACAACAAAAAAGTTAATGGTAACTTTTAGGAACAAGTGAGATAATGCGTGCACAAACTTTTAAAATATTTCTTCTTATAAATATGTATATTTCTTATTGACATTGTTTATGGTTGCTAGAATAGACTCTTAATGACCCACAGTGTCCTTTTTGTGTTTAGCATCATCAAACAGCCGGTTGACTAAATTTGCTTCTAACAAGAGGGCAAGGGTGCTGTTTATTTCAAAACTATTTAAATTAATTCAATATACTCCACTTAGTTCTACATATTTTGTTGATTTTATTTCACACACAGGGAATTTCTGTTAAATACAAAACACACTCACAACTATTCAGATTCTTCAGCCTGGAACTATAATATTGAAGAAATTCTTTCTTTTAAAGTAACTCTGGAAGTTTTAATACCTATATTTTTTAAAATATAAATTTACTTACTTTATGTAGATCCTTTGATACATTTATTGTGCAAGTACTATTAAGCATGCTAGAGTTTATTTAGATACTACATTTTAGTTAATTGCCTGAATAAGTCAGGGCATATGATATTTACCACGCAAACCCTGTCTATAACTGTATACCATTAATTTATGTTCGGTATACAATTAGCTCCGTTTACTTAGCACAAATTATCAAATAAGAGTGCTATTGGGCTGTTTAAATTAAAGCTGCGTATTTACCCGTCTAATAGCATATACCTGTAAATATTACTTTCGTTTAGAACATACTGTAATAAGTCGTTGGTAGTATTTCATAAAGAGGATATTATATAGGGTGTCTCAGTTGGAGCTATAGGATTTTAATTGCTCGCCATTGTAGTCTGCTAAAGATACGACGTCAATATTTAACAGCTGTTATCAACAAACCATGCGACGTCAACGTTCCATGATTAACAGTTTAATAGCGAATAGTTTGTCTACAACTGTTTCATGAAAGTGAGAGATCATTTACAGTTTCATTAAGAAAACTTCCCACAAAATTAGGATAAAATGAAGCTCCTACAAAGTTAACAATTCATAATTTAATCAAGAAATTTCAAGAAACAAGTTCTGTTATTGATGAGGCAACACCAGTACATCCTCGTCATGGTCGAGTAGATGCACGGGAAAGAAATATATTCATAGAGTTGCATGGTTTGGTGCCCATTTTGGAGTGATGCAGCAATTGGACGATACTGTTTTGAAAATAAAGCTGGTAATGTTATCACTGTAAATGGAGAACGTGACATATTAAACAATTTCTTGTTTGACCAAATTGATGATTTGGATTTGAACAACATATGATTTTAGCAAGATGGTGCAATATGTTATACATCACCAGCAACCATAACTCTGTTGATACCAAATTTCATGATTATGTTTTTTTATATAATGCTGAGATTAGTTGGCGTGCAAGATCATGTTATGTAACACCCACCACTGTTTTTTTTCTTTGGGGTTATTTCAAGGAAGAATGTACGCCACCCAGCCAGCAACAATTAATGACCTCAAAGCAAACATTCAATGTGTTACTCGGGAAATATAGAGCCAGTCTTATGTCCCCGTGTTATGGACAATTTTCCTAAACGAATAACGACATGCCAATTGAGTCGCGAAGGCCATATGAACGACATTGTTTTCCATTTGTAGTGGTATCGTCTCCACTCCGAAGAATAAACGACCTCAGTTTTTCAAATATTATTATCTTTATTTAGAAATCACATTCTATCGTACTAAACAAGACACCCTATATTATGTAAACCATACGTCTGATACCAATTAAGAAGTGTGAGACTAAAATAAATATAAGAAATCAATCTCCTCTAATTCCACGTACCACTCTAATATGCCACAGATCATAATTGTGGAGTTTCCTAAATCAGACACACATTCTATGAATAATTAATTACAACTATTAAATATTAACAACTTATTGATTCGAGAAATACTTTGATACTGAAATTTATTGGTATTTCAGTACTGCCACCATGTGATCAGTATACTAAAATTCTATGTGTCAAATTCTATGATGTGTCAAGGAAAAATTTTTTAGCCAACTGCATACAGATTCAGAAATCACAGATAAAATTGTAGAAATAAGTAGGTCTTACCTATCCCAATAACTACTAAATAATCTACTTAAATAACATTAATGATTCATGAAGAATAATGTTAAATTGCAGCTCAGAATATAAGTACAAAAGTAAATGTTATCCCAAACTGTCTTCATCGTCAGTATATTACATTTATTTTTCTTCTCAGCAAGATTGAGAGTATATTTAAATTTAGATTTGGATATAGAAGTCTAGCTCAATCTACCATCATTTATAGTTCATAAATCTGACTAACTACATGTAATTAAACAGTAATATTAATTATCTAGTGAAATCGTATTGGAGAACCGAAATGTTATCCCTCTATTGCATAGTGTCCTCAAATGGGAACCCCACATTTTAAACATTTATAATGGCGTCATCTTACATTTTTTGCAATGGAATTGTTATGGAATACATTATTTCCTGATATAGTTTTCTATTTTTCTCGATATATTTTTCATACAGATGGCTTTTTATGTATTTGTGAATTATTTTCAGACATAATGTCAAAACAGCGACTCGTGTTTTATTATTCTAGCAGTTTTAGTGTTTGAAATAATAGTGTTTTAATAATTTTTGGTAAGTTTCAATTCTTTTATACAAAGCCTTAACTGTCAGGAGTGGACTTGTGTAAAATTTATTTAATTTTGTTTATTCCTGTTAACACAAAATGGCATAACCGCCATGTTCCCGATTGGGAACAGTGTGCATAGAAAGTTTAATGTTGTTTTTTGTAATTTCTTGTGTTTAATTTTTTTGTAGAAGCTGTGTAAATTATTTTGTAGACCAACAATGGATTTTCCAGAAATAAGACCAAATGTATTTTATGGGAGAAAAAGGTACGAAGTTATACGTGATATTCCAGCAGACAGCGACGACTCCAAACTATCGGATGATGAAAATGAAAGTAAGTTATTATTATTGAGAATAAGCATACTTATCCTTCTTTTTTTTTTTGGTTACAGTGAAAGTACAAGTTTTCAATGATTTTGAAATACAGCAACCAAGGACTAATGACGATCCAGACAACATACCAGATGATGTCACTCTCACTGACTTATTTGGTTGGTCTTCCTGTAAATACAAGATTCCTTTTTCGGATAGTAGTGAAAATATAACTTAGAAAGCCTTAACAACTGAAAGAGATCCAGAGCAAAACTTATTCTTAGGCGAATGTAATCTTCCAGAAAATATTTTACAAATGGAGGATCCTTAAATTAATTGTTCTTTGTGTTCATGACGTTCCCATTTGGGAACAATAAAAAAATTTTTGTTTAAAAAATAAATTTTGCAAAATTACATATAGGTGACTTATTTCTAATGCCCTTTGATAAGAAGAATTACAAAAATATTTTTTTACCACAAAATAAATGATGCAATAGAGGGTTAAGATTCCTTAACAAGTTGTCTACAGTATAAATCAATCTGAGAACTTCCTATCTTCGTTCACCAAATTCTAATAAATTTTCATTACGTGAAGTAACAGACACCGTGACATTTTCCTGTCATAATATTAGAAATAAATCAGTTAATTTCAGTAAAAGATATATGCCTCACATAATTCCAGTAATAACAAAACGATTGCGAAGCTGTCACTAAGAATATTAATCTTTGCCTCCAATGCGATCTGAAATTGAACTTGCTGTTGATTTAGTGAGGCAAACATAAAAGATAATTACGCTATGGTTTGCTGCTCATGATTTTAGTATACTGACAAACGTACATTAAATATTCAGGTAGAACAATAGGGAAATAGCCACATCGGTGTTTTTGTATAAGAGTAAGACAACAGGAGAAACTAACGGTATTCAAAGGTAAGCCACTGCATCACAGCCTATAAATCAATTAATTGAATACATTGAGGATAAAATATGTTGACATTAGTCTATAGATAACATACAATTAGTCTATAGACGACATACGAACTTTATATAAATGCGGAAAATGTTAAACGTCAAACAGGAAATTTAATAAAATCAACAACTTTTATTAAAAAGGAGTAATTCATAGATTCAACAAAGCTTTAATAAATGACCACGCTGGTATTGGTTATTATAAGATAAAATTGGAACAAAAAGTAAAAGGGTATATTCTCAAAATTTAAAGAGTAATCATTATAAAATTGACCGAGATACCGATCAATTTGATCATAATACAAGCCCATGTGACCATTATAAGTCATACTAACGATAAGATAGCATGTAAAATAGAAGAAAAAACGAGACATAATGTCAAAGGCGAAAAAAATATTATGGGAGATCGGAATTCCCTTGTTGAGGAAGGCCCAAAAGGACGAATAGAAAAATACGATTTAAGGCAAGAACAAGAAATGAACAAAAGGACCATCTCATTCTGTCATATGCTAATCATAATTTAGTGATAACGAATTCAGTAAATTACACAAAAGGAAATGGGCCGAAAATCAAGAGAAGACAATGTACGATAACTGGTATATTCCAGAATTACTACAGGTTTAAAAAGACCTGAACATAAGGGACGGGATTAGGGCTTGGTCAAATCACTTTAAAAATAGCATAGATTTCTGCAGTAGATGACGTATTAACATTATATCAATAAAAAAAGGGAAATCTGGATTACAGAGAAGATCATTGATCTGATTGAAAAATTACAGACACAAATTGAAATACATGAAGGAGAGAACCAATAGAGGTTATCAAGCCTCTCACGAATGAAAGAAACATAAACTAACAAAAGATTATGAACAGGACGAACTATCAATATCTACGATACTATCAAAGCAATCAATCTTTCAAGTAACCTCATCTAAAATATATTTTGAGCTTTTTGGACGTAAATACGGACATCACTCTTTTAGAATAGTCTTTTCATTTACCTGTTCTTTCATTGAATTAAATAGTCTGTACATCCTTTTTCGTTACTTGGGAAGTTTCCATCAGTTCAACATTTTACTTGAGGAATATCTTACCTGAGTATAGTTATTTTAATATTAGTTGATCATTGCTTCCTGTAGCTGTTCAAAAACTGTAGGCGCTCTATGTCAAGGACAATTTTAATTTATTTCTTAACATTACTCAAGTTAAACCTTAGCTTCTCACTACATTTTCATGGATTATATAGTTCAATATACATTTCTTATCGTATTTAAAGTACTACTTGAGTTTGTCTTATCAACGTAAGTACTCCCTTGAAGTCGGATAGGTTGATGGTGCCATTATGCTTCAGTAATAAATGTATCTTGACCATTTCGGAAATTTTGGTAATTAAAATCAGTCAATTATTCTTGGATTCGATTTTTAAAATCCGCAGCATAATTTGAGCAATAATTTATTAGTCGAAAACATCTACATTGATTTATATTTTAACTTAACGTAAGAAGACACTCAACATGTCTTGTTACGAGTTAAATGTATTTTGTATCCTCGTAGTAGCAGGTATTATAACAGAGGTCCTGTAATGTTTTCATCTTTTTGAGTGAATCAAACTAGGTTATTTAGAAATATATTTAGATTCACTACTTTTGTCAAAGTGCCTTTCTTCAACCCACTGTATCTTTTCAATGTGCCACCTAAAATTTACGATAACTCGCTGATATAATGCTGGTTCAGTTCTCTGAATTTCCTCGTGTATTCTGATATTTAACTGAAGCAAAGTCCTAAGGACGCAAATGTACACCTTGGATTTCAAGTAACCCTATAATAAGAAATCAGTCGACGTTAAATTAGGATTTTAGGGCAGCCAACTTAAGTCCCCCCACTTAGAGATAAATTTTTCTGGAAACATCGCTCTAAAGACGTCAAAATATAAATTTGTATTATGGGCTATAGTTCCATCTTGCAATAAACTCCTAATATTCCTCATGTTTAACAGACAAATGAGGAAACATTTAGGACACTTTGCATTAGGTCTAAGTGAAAAATATATATTAAAATTTTACCAGTAATACCAAAGTAACAATATTTGCTTCTTCTTATGGCGCTACAGCCCAATCTGGGCCTGGGCCTCCTTTAACTTCCGCCTCCATGCCTCTGTCTCCTGCCGCTCTTTTCCAAACTCGGATTCCTATAAGATCGCGTACATCCTCTTGTATTTCGTCTCCCAGTGTTTCCGGGGTCTTCCCACTGGCCTCTTTCCGTACATTCGACTGTTTAACGTTCTTTTTGGTAGCCTCTTATCTTCCATTCTGACCACATGCCCTGCCCACTGTAACCGCTGCAGTCTTATAAATTCTGAGAGTGGGGGTTCTTTGAAAAGACGATATAGTTCATGATTGAATCTGGTTCTCCAGATATTATCGTCTTTAACTGATCCCAGTATATTTCTCAGTACTTTCCTCTCGAAAATACTGAGCATATTTTTTGTTCTTTCCGTCATGGCCAACGCTTCGCTTCCATAACTTGCAATAGGTCTTATTATTGTCTTGCATACTCTCAGCTTGTTGTTACGGTGAACATTTTTAGATTTAAGTACGTGGGACATTGCGAAGTAAGCTTTGTTGGCTATCGTTATTCTTCTGTGGATTTCTCCATCTTCCATATCGGCTGAGTTCAATTCCACTCCCAGATATACAAATTGATCCACTGACTCGATGTTATCTTCTACAATATACAACAATAGTCAAACAATGTTTTACTATTGAAAATTCTTGTCAGCGTCACATATTTCTTTTCTCAACTCCGTACTATTAATAACTTAAATTAATGAAATTAAATTCGCTGTAAATGGAAAGGAGTACTTTCTAAATGAGATTTAATAAATTTAACACACTTTGACCAATAGTCTAGACTCATTCATACATATGTGAATAATTTGCAATGGTTTTATTTAAATTTGTTGCTATTAAAAAATATAAACGTTTTTACAGGTTAGTTTTTAGGTTACTTACTGGCTATGTGTATTTTTATTCACAAGTTTTCATATTCACATGTAATCATTGATATAAGTATTATTTTTAGGAGTAAAGAAATTTATTATTATTATACCTATTCATAAGTTTGAATGGTACATGCGGATAATGGGATCCGTGACACAAATCGTTAGACTTCGTAATTCAACCACTTTCAAAGGGTTACTACTATTACCGTAACGTCTACGTAAATTTTTATGTAAAATATTCAAATATTCAATTAAAACCCGCCCAGCAACAACGTGTTATTTGAGGCCGTGATGTTGATTATCAGCTTACGTTAAACAGATAAAGTAAGTCGATATGAGAGCATATACACGCTATATCTTGCGAAATTTCCGGATCTCAAATTCAGTTGAGTCGTGCAACATTGCATGTCGGTATTGCAATGCCCAATAGTGCCTTATTGCACTATTGGGCACTCCATTGCGGCTATACAATCAAGTTCTTAAAGGACCATAAACTTGTGGAGAGAGGTAAGAAATATTTGGTATAATCTCGTGTGGAGAAAAGCAAGAATGACTTGATACTACAAAAATTAAACTCTAAGTAAATCATACCTTTGCAGAAATACGAATAAGCGATTTTATAAGATCACTATACAGGGTTAAATATATTCTAGAGGGTTGCCTTTTAAGTTTTTACAATCTATCAATAGATGGCGTTACTGAGATGTAGCATCACTGTATTCGTGAACCTTGACGTTTGTTATTGCGAAACCAGTGGCAGCTTAGAAACTGACCGAGTAGTGTGTTGATAGTTAACGTTTAAAAGAAGCAAGTTTGTGCAAAAATTGAAATCACCCGTGAAGGTTTGCGTTGAATGATTTTTTATAATTTCAAGATAGGCTTTATTCAACAACAATGTATAAAATCGCTTCGTGCAATTTTTGGTAATAAAGCACCATCAGAGAAGACTGTTTAAATTAGTTTGCAGAATTTTTCCGTGGTCGTGCGTCCGTCAGTGATGAATGTCGTGAGGATACACCAAAACCGGTTGTAGTTCCAAAAAACATCGATGCTGTGCGCAACATGATTACAGAAGATCGGCATGTGACTTACAGACAAATAGAGGCATCTCTTGGCATATCGTAGACTGCAACATAATCGACTTTGCATAAATATTTAGCTGTGAGAAGGATCTGTTCCAGATGGATTCCGCATAATTTTATCGAAGCCCAAGAAGGCTGTTGATTGGTGTCAGGAAGTGCTGAAAAAATTCGACCGAAGACAAAATCCGTATACAACATTATTACAGGAGATGAAACGTGGATATATTCATATGAAGCGGAAAGCAAACAACAGTCAGTTTGGGTGTTTGAAAATAAACCCACTAAAGTGGTTCGTTCACGGTTGGATACACTGGACATGTCGCAACCATTCCTCTGGAGAATCGAAGAACTGTTAATGCTGAATGGTATACAATAATTTGTTTGCCAACGATTTTCAATGAAATACGGAAAAACAACAAAAAACGGGGTATCATTGTTCATCACGACAATGCCAGCTCCCATACAGCACGTCAAACAACTGAATATGTGAAGGAGAAAAATATCGAGTTAATATCTCATTGCCCGTATTCACATGATTTATCATCTAACGACTTTTACCTGTTCCCCACTGTCAAACAAAAGATGCATGGACAGCAATTGTCATCACCTCGAGAAGCTGTTGAAGCCTTCCAAAACCATGTTTCTACGATATCAACTTCAGAGTGAAGAATATATTTCCAGAATTGGTTTGAGTGTATGCAAAAATGTATTGACCTGAAAGGTGAATATTTAGAAAAACAATAAAACACTTTGTTTCGAACTTGTTCGTTTCTTTTTCACTTTTTGTAAAAAATTAAAAGGCAGCCCTTAATATATCAATGAAAGACCACTACTTCTATGGCTTGCCCTAATTGACCCGGATTCCGGCCCATCAGTGAATAGAATTGGGCCTAAAAGGACTACCCTTCTTTATTACCTCATTATACCAGGGTCTCCTTATTTAAAGATAAGCCTCTTTTTACTGTCTTTTCCTGATATTCCCATTACGTTCACGAAAGGAAAAATATGCATTTCGCAAATGCAAAGCGATGCATTTCCTTGGTTCTAGTTAACTTCCCATATTTCGAGGTGTCCTCCAATAGCATTAGCATAATACCCTCTTCAAGAAAATCACTATAAGCTTCTTCAGCTGAAAAAGAATGAACCGATTTTCGAAATTGTTGAAGACGCAATACCGAAAATTGATATTGATGGCAACTGCCAATAATTTCATGTGGATTTTCATCTGCCCATATGTGATTATTATAAAAGTTCATCATGGCTTCTCTAAAGAAGTTAGTCTCATTGTTGAAAAGTATTTCTGCTAACAACTGAGGATTTTATCCAATTCTTTCTTGTATCCATCCCATAAAGCTACTCTTGGCAGAAATCCTCAAGTAAAAGTATCTAAATCCGTTGAATGTGATATGGATACAAAAGTCTTTGTGTCCGAAAAACTGTTGGCTGACTAATAACTTTGAGATTTGCAGCAATTTTTCTTTTACTTATTGTACGACCTTCCTCATTTTCATGGAGAATGTCTTTTTTCTCGAGTTAAAACTTCACTAGGTCACCGTTTTGGAATGGTAATTTCTTTTAAAACTTCTGTGTTCTGCTGTGTTTTAATTTATTATCATTTGCAAGATCATAAACAAAATATGTATCGCACATTCCATTGTTTGTGTAATTCACTCTTAACAACGAGTAAACAAAGTAAACAATAGTAAAGAAAGCGAGACAAACAACGTAATCCAGCGAGACAACAGCGAAGGGTCCGGATTGACCTACCCTGGTTCTGGCTCATTGGACTCCACCTGCTAGGGCTTGTTTCGATGTTTCTCTTATCTCCTACGTTTCTTCTGTCTTAGCCAATTGTCAACCCCCGGGGGTCTGCACTAGAAGTGGGTCCCTGGGTATGGGGTTGGTCTCTTCGGCAATCTATCTCTTCGCGAAGCACAGCGTCGCCGTTGCGATTTCGATTATTGGGATAAAATTAAAGCTGTGCAGCTTGGGACGGGACACAGCCTGTTTCGCTTGGTGATGGACAGGGCTAGTCCTAGGAAGAGCCCACTTTCCTGGAGCGGGTTTGACTTTATCGGTTCCCTGAAAATCTAAGAGAGATTAAGTTTTGTTGTTGTGGAACTTGGTCCATGTGAAACAGAAAATTGGATGTAATTAGTGTTTTTCAGCTCATCCTGGATACACCACTAATAGAAGTTTTGGTCGTTTATGAGGTCTCACGTTTTCCGGGTCGTAGACCCTCATCGATCTTATTAGTGGGTTTGGATGATATTCCACTTGTTTGTAAGATTTTCTGATTCTTTGCCTGATCCTCTCTAGTACTGTCATGCATTGGAGGCCCCTCCGAGTGTCTGCGTTTTTAACGAGTCACCAGGTTTCCCCGGTTCATTGTACGCTATGTTTTTAATGGCCTGAAATTTCTGGAGATAACCCTTGATTATGTACAGGGTCCGCCAGGGAGGTATGGTGTTTTTGAGAAGACTTTCATGCGCACCTGCGTGGAGCTAATGTTTTCAGGATGGTTGATATATATACTCGTTGCGGGATGCTATTCCAGTAGCCATGGATCTGCTGTCTGGCACATCGTGGCTACAACATTTTCATTGAAACTGATTGTTCTGTAGTGCTCACATAGAGACAACTTTAAAACCATTTTAATGTTGGTCGGCATGGTCGAGTTTCAAAACGGGATACCATTATGAGGTGGGTGAACAAATTTCAAACAACAATATCCTTGAGACCTGCGACTACATGGGGAGGAGATCGAACTGTACGAACCCCGGAAAACATTGAAAAAGTGTGACACGCAATGCAAAACAGCCATTGTCGTTCAGCAGTAAGTGATGCTCGCGGTCTTGCAATATCAGACAGCTCAGTTCACATAATTTTACAACTGGACCTTCGTTTTCATCCATATAAATTTATGGTTGCCCAATAATTACTGCAAAATAATTTTGTGAGACAACATAGCTTCACAGAAAGGATGTTGGTATTATTGGCAGACAACATCGTTTTGTTCATTAGTGACGAGGCCCATTTTCATATATCGGGGATGGTAAACACTCAGAATTTTCGATACTATGGAAGATTAAATATACAAAATATTAAAGAAAAATGGACGCCACCTATCTGATGTGGAAGGATCTGCTTTACCAGTAGTAGCGTATTCTTCATGTTGAACGTCATCCTGGCTAGGGTATTCTTAGCACGTCCCGCCGTGTCTCTGCCATATTAGAAATTTGTTTTCGAATTCATTACAATCTTTGACCAATGCAATTTTTGATGTATGTATATTATTTTATTATTAGCAATAGTTTAACTAATTATTAGTGATAAATTTATAGTTAGTATAAAACTAGTACATAAAAAATATCAAAATAAAATCGCAGTGAGACTTGTAGCAACTAGCAACAGTAGAGATTACTTCTTTAGCGTTCTGTATAATTTTCTGGTTCTGCCGCAGTAGATCAGGATACCAGGATAAGCTAAAATTAATTCCATCAATTTTGATAAATATGCGGGACGCTAGATACGAGTGGATTTTATAGTGAATCAAAGACGGGGAAATATGAAGTGATAATATAAATAAAATGGCAAACGAAGCGCGAATGGCCGGCGTGCTGAACATTTTGGCAGCCTCTGGGGATCGGCGGTCAAAGGGGCACTAATCTACAACACGATACACGTGCGATAACACGTGAATATGAAATCACGTCGGGATAGTTGCAGGGACGATGCCGCGCCGGCCGCCCTCTCCGCCGTTTTATGTTTGACAGCATTCGTGCCAAATCACCATGGATGTTTGATTTTATTACTAAAAATCGGTGAGCGGCGCAAGTAGCACGTCCGTCGCTTTGGAACTAATAATTACCCGTTGCAGTTATATTTCATGGCTTTGTTAACCAATGCACCCGCATTTGGATCATCACTATCACGTTACATATTTACGCCGATTACGATGCCGTAACTAAACAACACAGCGGGCGCCATAATTGCCTGCGTGCCAAACGGGATTATCTTATGTTTACCAACGTATATGTGTATTGCTTTGGAAATGCAGTACTGCCCCAAATACATATAATGTACTTATATGCCATTTGTTACGTTCCCCTAAACCACAATGTTTTAATGCACCTTCATACAGGATGAGCCTTTAAATTGTACACATACAATGTTTTACCAAATTAATATGTATGTAAATATCATAAATTATTAATGTAGTGAATTATTGAGAGATTCAGGTCGATTGGGGGTGTTATTCCCTAATATTTGTTTATGTGCCACTCATATGTTTACGATGTATTTACATGCAGTCATGCAGTTATCAACATTGATTTCTATTGACAACTGGGGTAATCCGTAAATTGAAACTCAAATAATAAAGTTTATGAACTAAATATGGATTTATTAGAACCATGTTACACTGTCTGAAATGTCGTGTCAAATGTTATGCCAGTTTTATGATGATGTTTCCATGATACGATTTGGTTCGAGACGAAATAGTTCACTTCAGTCGCTTTCAGTCTTTAAATCTTTGGTGCACGTCGCGGAAGATACGATTGATCTTTTAAAAGGGATTTGATTTGAGTGTGGAAGGGTATTCTATACTTGTGCGTCCAAGAAAATTCGATTAATTCTATAAGTAGGATTTAGTGAACATCGTTGAATTGAAGACTCTGTTAACCCATTTAGGAAAGATTTGGTTGAGTGTAGAAGCGCTCGATGCTGTAGAGTCGCAGAAGATGCGATTAATCTTTTAAGAAGGATTTGGTGAGTTACACAGAAGTCGCGGTTGATCTTTGAAGAAGAATTTGGTTTAGAGTGAGATCATGTTTGATGCTGGAATGTCGCGAATGTCGGGATTGGTCATTTAAGAGGAATTTGTTGAGCGTTGCAGAAGACGCAGTAGGATACCATCCCTATGAAAGGTGCATGAATGTATAGAAGCGATTATACTATCTGTGCCTACACGAACTAGTTCTATCACTGCCACTCGCGATAACGGCGAAGTGTATCTGGTTTTGCGCCTATGAGTCACTGTGTTCGTATTTGTATCACTTCTCGCGCTAGGAATCATTCTCACTGAGAACTGCACTGATTTAATAATAACGTTAACTCACTAATTAGTTAAATCGACAATGATTGATTAGAGATACCATAGAAATAGTCGTAGCTTCTCGAATGAGATATTGGGCTGCATGGTGTGGACTGGTATTTTCTGGATTGTTCTTTTGGCTGCTTTTACAGGTTTCTAGCATATTTCGGAGACTGTGACCTGTTGAGGGAGAGTGTATGTATTTTGTTTCTGCAGTTTCGTTTATTTTAACCCAGTGCTCTTGGAGAAAGATGGTGGTCCTCTGAGTGGTAAACAATGTGATTTGGATCAGTCGATGTGTTCTGCTTTCATATCGACTTGATGTGTGAACATGACTTTGTGCAGGTATATGCTAAGGTGTGTAAGGATACCTTTTTCATCTCCCAGATATAAGATTATTTAACAAGAACAATTATCCATTCTAATAAGTTCTCGAATTGGAATGACAAATATGTAAACTTGCTGTAGGTATGGATTATGTAAATCGTAAGTTTATGCTATTTAACCTATAGTAATGCATATCAATAATAGAACCTCCTATCATAGGACCCTTATTTATTACAATAAATCGTTTACTAATAACTTCTGTTATATTTTACAAAATTCCAGAAATAATGTATCGGTATAGTTTAATCAGTAAGTTACTATGATAAATAGAAAACGATTTAACATTGAAAAAGTATCTTACAATTAGTATAATATGAGAAGTTTGAAAAAACCGACTTCAAAACAAAAAAGTAACTTACCTAAAGAGCAAGTCGGTGCTAAGTAAAACATAAAAAATAGACACCTTACTACTATAATAAAGCGATTACATTTAAAATTGCTGAGGACCGACATTTGCGTTACTAATATTGTATGACACCGACTTCAAAACTATATAAAACAATTAATAATAATTACATAATAAACAATAATTTCTTAATTACTGCATTGATTGAGCCGTTACTTAATGAAAATCCATATTTATATCAAATTAAAATCTTTGATGGTTAGATTTTCACTTTTCATTTGTTAAACATAACAATTGTTTCGCCAACACGGTGGCTTTTTCAAATGTTGAGTACATAGACTAAATTTAGCCTATATACTCCACATTGTAAAATTCAGTCTATGTACTCAACATCTGAAGAAGCCACTGTGTTGGAGAAACAATTGTTATATTTAACAAATAAAAAGTGAAAATCTAATCAGCAATGGCTTTAATTTTGTATATCTTAATTACTTAAATGGAACAATAAATGAGTATTAAATTGTTATAGAAAACTTTTCTTTCTTGCTTTTTAGTTAGACTACTTCATTTTTCTTTATTTCGGTTTTTTTAAACTTATTATTTTACAATCTTAAGTGATGAGTGCCTAAGGATGCCTTACGAATTAGAAAGCGATGGCTACTTGAATAAGGAGTTCCGGTGTGTATCTTCGATGTCCAATGTCCAATACCAACGAAATTAAGATGGGATCACATTGGAGCTATACTGAACCCAACGCAAGTATAATTAATTAAAATCGGTGCATAAATACAAAAATTATACCCCAATATACATAAAAAAATCTATACATACAGGCGAATTGAGAACCTCATCCTTTTTCGAAGTCGATTAAAAATGATTTCTATTATTCTAAATTTTTGATAGTGAAATCCTAACAAAAAACATGTTTATTGTAATACTGATCTCAACAAAGCTCCTTGGCTCCTTGGTCGATTTCTGTCAGTGTAGAATGTATTCAACGTGCCCAATGTAAGACATCCAATTCCAATTCGTCTAAGTGTATTGCTAGACCAAGATGTACCAACAAAAAATAGATCGTTATAGATTCGAGAAGGGATTTGACGAGGGTGTGGCATTGTAATTTATACAAGATATCGTCGGTGACAGGTAATATTTCCGTCGACTTATCTGTGAAATCCGTTTAAGATGATTGTAATTCCTTATCACGGGGATGTATTCAAGATCCCAGGAGTGGAACAAGGAGTGAAATAGCCGACGATTCGTGGGCGATCATGCAATGCAATTCTCTGGCGGTGCGCTCCCCGGAAGAAAATGCAAATTCTTCCCGGCATATCAATGGAAATAACAATGGCGGAGAATAAAACCGCGCGGATTTTAAGGACCGTCTTATTTCGTCCAACAAAGCAAACAATAAGGACGCGGTCGGGTGCGGAGTTTGCTCGTTATATAAACTAAGAATTCAATTTCCCTGCTACATGAAACAAACAATAAAGTTTATTAATTATAAGCCCAAAAACAATGCTGTGAGGTGCAGTACACCAAGCGTTTGTTTCTTGCTTTGTTAATTACTTTTAATGTGCGGGGTTCGCCGGATTACAAAAGTTTTAACTTTGAACTTTCGAAAGTTTCGAACTCGAGAGGAAGTTATTTGTATCTGGCTCACTGATGGATGGATTACTTGGAGTACAAGGTATTTCATATTTAGGTAATGAGATCATCATCACTGGCATTCATGTGGCCATTATGTATCTATAATAGAATGTTAAAAAAGTATTAAAAAAACGTTAACAGAATAAACTTTTGAGACTTTACTTCATCAGCAAATAAAATAATCAGCTGTGGGACAAATCGACTAATTTATGCACTATTCACTAACTTACTCACTGTAAAAGAAATATAAATATTTATATCTTAGAGTATAAGTCTTCCGAATTTATTTCTAGAGATTGTATAATATTTTTGAGGAGAAGAATATTGGAAAGACTTAATATATTGTAAATTAATAACAATAATAATAAATAGATTTTATTAGCAAGACAACAATATAACAATAAAATATATACATTTTATAATATTCCGATTGCAATATCTTGTTAAAAATTCTACTCAACCTGGGTTAACAAATTAATATCACTTAAATGCTGTAATTAATACATAGTACATACTATATAATGATATAATTAACAATCCATTAAATACATTAATTAGTAAGTTACGAAAGACAATGTAAATAATGAATAATCAAGGAGTATTTAATTTTGTTCATAAGAAACTTACATTAAGGATTGTAGTTTTAAGATTCATTAAATAAATGGCGGAGGTGCCTGTGTAATTTTCTTCGTAGGAATATTTTCAATACTCTGCTTCATTTAAATATTTTTTTGTAATTCTTCTTTTTAGCCCTTAATCATTGTAAAATGTTTATATCTACCTGCTGTTATTTAAGGTTATAGGTGAGGTCACAATTACAGTTAAGAAATACTGAAGTAGGTTAGAATCTTTGGTGTAAGATAACACTAAGTTTTCCACAAAACACCAAAACACTATACATTACATTCGACACGCGTTTCGCCGACAAAGTTGGCATCATTTAGAGATGATTAAAACTGATCAGTTTTAATCATCTCCATAGACTTGTGATATTTTAATCGATGTAGATACTCGTACAGGCAATTCAATTTAGTTTTTCCGTCATATTTAACAATCTACATATTATATAAATGTAGTAATATATACTATATAAATTATTATAACCTATACACAATTATTTATATAGGGTGTCGCCCTATAAAAGGCATCCAAGATGGTGTGCTCTATTCGTTACGCAATAATTATCTGGGCTTTTTGGTAATTTGAAAGCTGGTGATATGATTCTAAGGTATGGTATGAAACGTTGAGCCCGCTTGAAGCCTAAACAAGAACAAGTGTCTTTTGTCTATGTTCTCAAGCGACACATCGGTTTGACCTACTTAGAAGGTAATACAATCGTATTTCCAAAGTATAAATTCTTATCGTTTGAATTTGTATGAATTTATATTTCATGATGTAACAAAACTTTGTTTGGATTTCAGGCTTATCTTTATATTACGTGGTAATTCGCGCCTAGTTTATTGTTAAATATTTTTATAGTATGCCTGAGATACATGTTCAATGGAACAAACTTTTACATTGATATACGAGTACGTTCTATTAATTCTAAGTCAAAGACAATTAACCCCAAGGAAATATCTGCTTTTGTAGACTCCAAATAGGCTACGTTACAACCGATTTGATTATATATATACCGATTTGTTAATACACCTTAGTGAATCATATTCACTAAGGTGTATTAACAATTTATAATAACAAATAATTGTTACGTTGTTGCTAGTTCGATTAAACTTTTATTTCTTACAAATTGAATTGAATTAACATACTCACTTAACTGAAATTAAATGAGTATGTAGTATAGTTTATTTCTTCGCTATTTGCCAAATAAAGAATCTCAAAACATACCGTGGCTTGTTTTTATGGCTAGTCTCAGGTAGACTGTTCCATTTATCGGCAAGATAATAGAGTTTTTTATTTGGCAAATAGCAATGAAATGAATAGTATATCCATTATATCCCTAGTAGAATTTTAAGGTTTCAACAAATGTGAATGTTACCAATATATAATTGTTGATTAGCGGTTAATCAAGAAGCTATACAGAGAAGTGCTTTTAATATTATTTCTGACATAGGACATAGAGAGACTGATGATAAAATAATCATTAGAAATTTGGTTAAGAAAAAAATAATTGAAAATACGTAATTGTACCTAGTATTAGTTTTAAAGATATTGCCAGCACTATGTAAACACACACGAGGATAAAAAATAAACGTCCGAATGACAGTATCTCTTGATGTATCTACTATCTGAACTATTGTATGGTGTACTGAAGTTTTAAGAAAATATATTTTGTAGTTTTTTAAATATTCAACGATAGTGTAAAAAAAGCTTAATTTCTTACTACTTTTGGATTTTCAATATAATGTAAAGTTTTACTATCAAAGGGTAACATTCAAACTACAGAAATTAGGAGTTTATACTCCAGCCCATCTGAAAATGCCTTATATAATAAGGACTAAACATTTGTTTTGACCTAATTTGTTTAGTCCTTATTATATTAGGCATTTGCAGATGGGTTCGAGTATAAACTCCTTATTTCTGTAGTTTGAATGTTACCCTCTGATAGTAAAACTTTGCATTATATTGATGATCTCAAGTTTTTACTTCGATTTAGATTGTTCGAAACTACCAAGAAATGGCGTTTGGTACGCTCTACTGCGGTGGAACGTAGCAACGTCTACTAGATGCGAGCTTTATCTGTCAAAGGTATACTCGTTTACACTGCACTGACGAGACCCAAGATATAAAAGTCGAAACCGGTCTGCAGTTAACGATATCCTGAGATAGGTGACACTTTGCATCTTTCTTGGTGGTTTTAGAACAATCACTGTATTTTTAGTGCTAACTCTGTTAGACAAAAATACGACAAATTTTGTCATGTAATTCAGTGCTCTGCGTTTGGCATATAGCCAATAGCTGTTTTGACCTAATTTGTTTAGTCCTTATTATATAAGGGATTTGCAGGTGGGTTGGAGTATAAACTCCTTATTTCTGTACTTTTGGATTTATTACAAAATAATTAATTTTAGTTTGATGATTACTTAAGGGGTAACAGAATTGTAATAAGCTAAAAAAAAGGGCTTTTTGACAATTTCTTTTGATGGAAGAAAAGGTAATAATATAATAATATTTAAGAAAGTTATTAGGCATATATTTAAGTGTAACTTAAAAAACTACTATCAACAAATATTCACAGATGGCTACACTGAAGCCATTCTCGCGAGGCATGTCGAATTTAAAGTGCATCTGTTGCAAATTTGAATTGGAAAAAATTCACACATACACAAAAATATAGATTTTTCTGTGATTATCGAGTATTTAAATAAATTTTCAACAAAAAAGGGCAATCATTGTTGTTTTTAAATTAGTTTTTATAGCTAATAATAATTGTATCTATACATTAGTTTTTATGTTACTATCATTATCATTTTTTTATATATTTATATATTTATGTATCCACTTTTACTTAAACAATTATTATTAAATTTATTATATTGTGCTGCTTTTTACACTAGTATTTCTTTTAGTTCTTTTCTTTCTTGTATTTAGACATACTATAGTTTCATATGTTTAATTTTTATGTTTATATTTGTCCTGAAATTGGATTTTATCTGTTGGGTAATAAATAAATGAATAAATAAATAAATAAGCTATCACCAATATCGCTGATAAACTTTTTTTATATATAATGAACATAAAATTACGCATTCGCGATTAATCCCACGCTGAATTCCAGCACGGGTATTATCCTGCAATCGGACCGCATCATGTGTAGTACAAAATCACGATAGTAAATAACACGTAATAGATTTATGTTGCATTTGCAGGACATAATATGGGGGCACGATATGATAATTACAATCTAATATAAATCACATTAACCGGTTTAACGAATGCAATCATGAAATGGTACATAAATATTAACAATACTTGTCAGATTTTCCAATAAAATACCTTCCTATATCGACGTTACATTGAATCGTTGAACAATGGCAATGTCAACAAGCCGAAATCAATTATTGTGGATTCGTTACTGTTGCTAGTGTAATGAAATAGATGAATTCGATGTATCCACTACTCGTTTTTCATATTTGTCAATTCGACTGAAAGAGCTTTTGCAGTTAAAGAGTATAATGGGAATCCAATTAATAAGAGTTCCACTTATTTAAAATATTTTATTAAGAACCCGTACGAAAAACACAGCTTTTGCGATATGCAGTGTTACGTTTTTTCTTTAAATAAATTTTACATACGTTGATTTTACATATTTTTCCTTGAATATTGTACATATTTTTTTCTATTTTTGTAGGTATACCTTCTGCATTTTCGTAATCCCTGAACAATTTAACTTTGCTTGTCCCTTTACAGTAGAATATTGAAACGGTTTAGTCGAGTTACTCGTTCACTCGTTTAGTTAGTTGATAACGTCTTTCAGATTGTCGGTGATTTTGGTCGAATGTTTGAGTGCAATTTTATTGTACTCCAGGTTGCTGGGGTTCATAACTCACCATTGAAATATTCTCGTTGGAGTTGTGAGATTTCTTCTCGATTTTATATCAGATAGTTAAAAATCTTATTACTTATTAAGCCACTCCACGTCTAGAGCAAGCAGATTAACTTTTGAATTTTCTTCTTCTTATTTCAATGAAATGTTCAGTGTCTCTATTTTCTTAATTTTTTTTTGAATTATCTATCTTCTTTTTATTCACTTTTTATACCTCGTTTCATCATCTGAGTTTTCTCGATTAATCGACCGGAGCTGGGAACACGATCCAAGAGGATTGCACCTCTCCGTCGGGATATTTTATTTTAGGGAGAGCATATACCGAGTGGCAGAAAAGTTTCACCTGCCGCCATCACCAGAGAGAATTTAGCAGTCACCTTATATCACCTTACCTGTCATACACGCCGCCTTGATCTCTCTAATAGATAAGCTACCTATTATATCCCTTAGTTTGTAATGGTATTACATTACGAAATTTTATTTCTTTTACTTAACTAAAAATTAACTTCTTGAGGTCATAAAATTAATATTTGTGGTTTTATATTTCTATATTGCTTTTATATTTATTTACTTTTTTTGGAAGCAAACGATTACCAAAACGAAAAATGATATTGTTTTCTGTGTGAACTAAGTAATTACTTGGGAGAAATAAAATACTATATTTTTCCTATTAAGTATAAATATTCTGATACATATAGGCCCTTGCACAGATATATGTACTTTGTCTGACAGAATAGATGCTATTCAATTATAATTTTTTTATGTGATCTCAGTTTTCTTAATAGATTACTAGTAGCTGGTTCTCTATTCACTTATATGAAAGCTTATATTCAATTCATGGTTACTGGCACCCTAACTATTATATATGTGATTGATTATTACATAACATATAAAAGAGTATGTTACTATTAATAATCAGAAGCTAGTTCCCCTATATCACGACCTGCTGCTCTCCCTGAGATAGCCCAGTTTTATGTTACCATCACAAAATCGAGTCATCAAGTTACTTATGCTTACAACTTAAATATATAACATAAAAGAATTAGTAGCTAACATACAAATTCTAATATTTATTTTCAATAAAAATGTTGTAAATTAACATTAATAAAACTACAGAAACTGCCGCAAATAGTTTGTGTAGAAATTTATCAAGCTGCATCTGTCGTTTACGCGACAAGTACCACCTACAAGAAGTCAAGCTGCGTTTCATTTCTAATGCAGATTACTTCGTGTAATGCAGGCTTTTACATGACGCCAAGTGAAAGGGGCAATAAAAAGAATTATACTATTTCTCATTATTCTCGGTATTAGGAATCGTGAGAAGTATATCAGACTATGCCTGGCACACTGAGGATATTAGATCAGTCTAGTACCAAGACGGTATGAACGATACATGTAGAAATTTGGCAAACGCCATCTGCCTGCCACACGACAAAGTATCTATCACCTACGAGAAACCAAGCTACTTCTTGTTTCTAACACAAATTGATAACTTGATTACTTGACTAATAACTTTGTTTAACGCAGGATTTCACATGTCACCACGTGAGGGGGTAATCAAGAGAAGTATTGTCATTTAATTAAAGGTGAAAGCCTGCGTTAGAGAAGGTAACATACTTTAGACATCAGCAATAACATGGTAAGTGACAATTTGCTTCATGTAAGTGACAATTTGTCATGCAGCAGATATATGACGTTTATCACAACGAAAATTTAATATGGTTTCCGTGAAGGTCGTTCGACCAAAATAGCTGGTGCTCAGTTTATGTAGTATGTGTAAGACGAACTAAAAACAGGAATACATGTTGTTAGATTATTTTTTGACCTAGGCTGTGCATTTGATATGTATGGGACTGAATCTGTGTCCAAAAAACTCCACAATTTGGTATTTAGAGAAGTTTTCGTTAATTGGAAAAATTTATATATATTCTAAAAGCGTTGTGGGTATAAAAATCAGAAATACTTATTCCGACCAGCATGTAGTTAATCTTGGTATCCTACAGGGTTCGGTTGTTGTGCCATTAATACTTTCGCTATAGATCAATGGAAAAACTTCTATTTCATCTGGAAACAAAATTGACAATGTATTCAGACGATGCAGCTATACATATGTATTGACCATTAGCAATAACTTCAGGAGGTATAGGTGTATTTAGCAATTAATTCTTGATGTTAAATTTCCTATATTCTCGTAACGTATATTTTGCTTTTTAAGTATCTCCACAATAAGTAATCTAGAGGTGTCAAATCGAGTACTCACTACTGACTACTCAATCGGAATATTTCTGCCTATCCAATGCACGTAGTTAATTATTATTAAGTCCCTATAAATGTGGACAGGTGCTGCATAATGGAGAGGTGCACTATTTTGTTGAAACATAAAGTCATTTGTTGGGAGACTAAGTTCTTCTATATATAGATACAAAGTTAGTATTGCATGAACAAAATCGTCTCACAGACAATCTAAATATCATGCACCCTTCAGGTTCACATCAAAGAAATCGGAATCCAGAATTCTTCCATAGACTATGTCGCACCACACATTCATTTTCTGAGGATTTTGAATGTTATTCTCCACCATCCATCGGGGATTCGGTACGACTTCAATTTTTTAACTGAAAAGATTATCGTTCACCATGTCTATTGTCAGGTAGCCAACGTTTTATATTGTTAAAAATTCGCATGAAAATAATGAAAACTGTTGGAGTCCATTACCATTAATCTGCTATCCCAGAACCATAAAGCGGCCCTTGTATATCTTAAATATTCTTCATCATTCGCTTTCTTCAAACATTTTATGTTAGAGCGTGCCTTCTTCGCTGCATCTGTCAAAGACATCTCGGCTTGCTGGATCCGCTTAGCTTCGGCCTCTAGACAAAAATTGTATGATTGGATGCCGTCGATTATATCCGTCTCTAAACATTTCATAATTCGAAGGATATTAGTCAGACCATCATTTAAAGTGCACACAGTAATATCAATGGGCATATTCAAGACATTCTTGCCACTTGAATAAGATATTGGACCCAATTTCCAAATAGTAGCATTTAAACTTTCATTGCTATTTTGCATGTAGACTCTCAGCAACTCGTCTTGACTCAGATCGTCATAAATCGGTTTGATAGCTTTAAGAAAGTCCTTAGGAATTTCCTTCCTTTATGATGGGAGATGCTCTAGGAATACGTTGCTTACGCCTTGTTCCAATCACGCCAAGACACTCAACACATCTCGTGCTGTGGATTTTCGTCGGTTGATGACATGAAATAAGGTTACTCAGATTTCATTTTTCATATTTTTCGAGGAGTTCGGATTTCGACGTATCGCCAATCCATAATAAATTGTTAATTGATAAATTAATTTGGCAGTTAACTTACCTTTTCCTCCGAGGCCATGCATAGCTATATCCTTATTTTTAAATACTTCTGACTAAACATAGACATCTTTTAACGACATCTGTTGTATATTAGAGAAGTTAAAAATCATAATATAATCATCAGGCTGTACCTAGACTGTAGCTGCCCAGCAGGTATTTATTTAACGTAAATGTCGTTTTGAATCAGTCCGACGTATTTAGGAAAAAGCGCGAAATTTCAAGGAAAACTAATTTTTTAAGAAAAAAAATGTGTGCCCCGTATTATAAAAGTTTCAGAGAATTTTTTAAGCTAATAACAAATCGTTTTTTTTTTAATTTACAGTAGCATTAGTGTTAATTCCCTTAATTTATATTTCATGACACTTGTATACTATAGTCTATAGAGCCACAGAATAACAGTTTCCGTACTCTTTTACTGGAATTGTTTACATAGGCCTGATATCTATGAATTTTATTACACCACGCCCGTAAAATATCTTCCACCTTCAACTCTACATTTAAAATTACAAAAGTTTCGCCGACCCTGTCCAAGGAGCCTCAAGACTGCCTTATTGTGGACCGGTAAATTCCCTAATAATTCAGTTCCAAGTCCATGACAAAGGAACAGGGATCCGAAATGGCCGCGCTGTCCTCGGATTATTCATTGGTGTAATTTTCTTAATAATGTTAATACAGGCGGAAACTTGTTGGGCGGACAAAGCAGCATCTGTTGTGCACGTATGAAGGGTGACAGATGGAGTGTCGGCGCAAGTAATAGCGTGCCGTCGCTCCTGACGTACAGCGCAGTCTAAAACTTAGTTACTGCGGAGAGCGAGCCATGCATCAAGCACCCACCTCGAGATAAACGGATGCGTCTTACGCCACCAAGAGTCCGGCCATTGTTGTTATTACAGTAACTTCGTAGCTGCCCTAATTGCTTTCCTACGGACGAGAAGCTTTTCTTCGGTCTGATCCAGTTTGTACAAGTTCACTTGTTAATAATATTCTCCTGGCGCTCTAAGAGGATCGTTCGGAATTCGCCCCACATCCATTTTTAGAAATAGCTGCCATTGTTAAATATCTTCTAGAAGTACAAGGTGATCCTAGGGGTTTTCTCGAAAACTGCAAATATATAAAGGATGTTACAATAAGAGCATAAGTTTGGAATTGCACGCCACTTTGGCTGTCATTAGGAAGTCGTAAAAATTGCGGCTACATACTACATGATACTATTAGGTCTTCTTATTGCTAAACATTACTATTGAAATGGTGAAAGTTTGGTTGGTACGATTCGTAAAGTACGTCCAATTTTCGGTAGAAATATTCCAAATTTATCAACTGAAAAAAATAATGTACCAGTTCAGTTGTTTATGTGAAACAGACGACACGAGCTCGTAGTGGTCGTTCATAACAAAACATCACGGCAGTTCGTAAGAATATTGTCGAGGGTCCAGGGACCTCGATTCGGGACAACCTGCACAAGAACTGGACATTTCAACAGCCACTCTTCCTCGTATTCTCATTAAAGATTTTCATCTCCATGCTTATAGTCTAATTAACTCAACAACTTCTTACACAGACCATACACAGCGAAGAGAGTTCACCAATCGGATCATTGAACAACAAGAAGTGAATCAAAAAATAAAGCCCGCCATGGATAGGATTCGACATATGTCCCGGATGGGAACCGAACAACAGACAGCTGTTAGTCGAACTTATTAGTTCTCATCAGTGCTGTACACGGTACGCCGATCCAGGACAAATGCTGAATAAAATCCGTGTACATTTACATCGATACGATATATGTTAGTAACATATAAGTCGGGAATCGAAAAAGGAACTTACAAACCGCCAAGCGGTTATCAAGTAGTTCCCGAATAGCAAGGCTATTACATAATCGCTATAGGAAACAACTACGCCTCGGGCTAAAGCCTCGCCAGGCATTAAATTATATCTAAAAGCGATGCTTGACACCTTTCTCGTATTTCTTCACGATCAGACAAGGTTTCAAAAAATAAAACCCGCCACTTGTAGGATTCGACATTTGTCCCGGATGGGAACCGAACGACAGACAGCACTGATGAGACCTAAGTGAGGTCGCAACCGGTCTGTAGTTAGCGGTATCCTGAAATAGAGGACGTCTCGCATCTTTCTGGTGGCTTTTGAGCAATCCGAATCACGATGTTTTAGTGCTAACGAAGTTGTTAGACAAAATACGACAATTATCGCCATATAATTCAGGGCCGGTTGTCGGCATGTAGCTGGGGGAATAGTTGTTTTGGCTTCATTTGTTTTAGTCCATATTATATAAGGCACTTGTATATGGTGTGGAGAATTAAGAACTTCCTCATGTTAGTATTTTAGTATTCGTAAATTATACAATCTCTCATGGTAACTAATTGTACTAAATAACAGCAAACCAACGCTTAAACGCTTTGGTTTACAATAAAAAAAAATATTTTGTTTCAGCTTCGACGTGCGCGGGAAGCCCTTGTCTCAAGCACGTCACTGGTCCGACCCGGAAGTGTTTGGATCCAGGGCCTACTTCCGGACAGTATCCGAGCCAGCGCAGCTCGTCATAGACGACATCCGGCGCCGCGACGAGGGCGTCTACCGCTGCAGAGTAGACTTCCGTAATGCACAGACCCGCAGCTTCCGATACAATCTCACTGTTATAGGTAAGTATATTGCTGTCACTTTATTCATCAGAGAAATGGTATCCTAATTTGGGGAAGTTATTCTATAACGGGTTCCGGAGCAAAACTGTATGATAGTGGTAGAGAAATTATAATTCCCTCTCCATGCTGACGAAAATGTTTACCGTCGATTATGAAACTAATTTAGGTTACATTGTCTTTTAATGTAATACATATCACTTAATATATATTCAGTTAAATCACTTACACTAATTTTAACAACAACTGTATAGTACTATACAGTATACCATGGCGGATACACCATGGAGTGTTGTCGAAAAACTTTGGGTATGTAGTACTTATCTACATTCTGAAAAATTATAATTCAAACCTACGAATAATATTTTTATGTCAGTCTTGCATTATAAAGCATTTCATATTTATTTGCAATATATATAAAACTATTAGTACATCCCTGATATGACTTAGATCTTCTATACATTTCAATTATAACTAACTTTTAACACACTTTTAAACTTTTACTTATATCACTGTTGATATATATTGATTTAATTGAGAAAACTGTGTTCTTTTTTCGTAGTTACGTTAAACGTAGATTACAAAGTGAATACTCGTATATGAGGAGAAAATGTGATCTCCCCTCTCACAATACCATAAAGCGTCCCACAGGGATCAGTTACTGGACCCCTTTTCTTCATACTTCACATGGCATAATTTATTAAAGTAGTTTGGTATTTAAAAGTACACTTATATGTTGATGACACATCCATCTACTATCATCTAATGTAATCTATTATTCTATCTGTAAACAACATAGATGTGGATATTAACCACATTAACCATATTAATCCACATCTCCACATAAGATGCGGAGACGTCGAATTAAATATTATAAAATTGTCAACGGTCACGTTTTGAGCATAAATATGAAAGAAACCAGTTTTGAGCCTTTGTTCAATTAAAATCAGATTGGCAATATCTGGGAAGGACATGACAAAGTATTTTTTAGAAGTTCACTAGAGTTAGATGACTATCTATGTATATCCAGTAGATGATTATTGCATTCAGCTTACTTGATAATTTAATAGAATAATTAATAATAATTCATATCTAACTTAGCAATAATAACTAATAATAAGCAAGTTAGTTGTGGCATAGTTGATAAAGAATTATTAGTTTAGCAATCATTTATTGGCATTTATAAATAGCTTGCATAATATGAATAATATTAATTTATTAACATGGACAGGACTGTAACGAATTTACAAGAAAGTTCTTTATTTCCAGCACTTATTTACAAATAAACTATTTACAAGCCCAACTAACTAACTACTTTTCTTTCTGTTTTAACTTTATAAACTAACTTTCGCACTGTATTACACAATGTCACATTCCTCGCACCTTATCGCTCACTATCGCTGTAAAAATTCAACTAACTCCTGGCTGGCCGACAAAATTCTTTTATAGGCAGTAGGACGTCTCTCCAGACGTTTATAGATAAAGAACTTTGGCGAACCTTCTAGTATAGAACGCACTGGAAGTCAACTCCACACGCTCTTGATGGTTTCGAATATTCCCGGCGTTCGGGATCGCTCGAGGCGTTCGTGACAGAACATTTTTACTTTTCCCCACTCCACTATACGCAGAGAAATAATGTTTTAAAATTTTTTTCTGTGATTTATTTTTCGTTTTTTGGCTTAAAAACGAAAGAAGTGGTTTTTAAACCATTTTGTGTGTGTGTGTGTCTTTGTCATTGTCGTCGGCATTTATTTTTGTTAGAATGATAACTCAACTAAATCATGTCGGATCGATCGGGTTTTGACTGATTCAGATCGGGGACTTCTCCCATACAACACCTATTGATTTTGAGGTGAATAGGACGCACCCCATCCTGGCCATGGGCCATGAGAAAGCACGATGGTGGACTATTTGAGAAATTCTCTTTAGTAGCACGATAACTCAACTAAATCGTGTCGGATCGATTAGGTTTTGACTGATTCTCTTCGGAGACGTCTCCCAGACGACATCTATTGATTTTGAGGTGGATAGGATACACCCCACCCTGTCCATGGGTAATGAGAAAACACGATGGTGGACTATTTGCGAATTTCTTTTTGTTAACACGATAACTTAACTAAATCGTGTCGGATCGATAGGACTTTGACTGACTTTGATCGGGGACGTCCCCCAGACGACACCTATTGATTTTAAGGTGGATAGAACACACTCTAGCATGGGCCATGAGAAAGCACAATGGTGGACTATTTGAGAAATTGTTTTTGTTAGCACGATCACTCAATTAAATCGTGTCGGATCGATCGGGATTCGACTGATTCTGATTAGGGACGTCTACCAGACGACATCCATCGATTTTGACGTGGATAGGATACACCCCACCCTGTCCATGGGTCATGAGAAAGCACGATGGTGCACTATTTGAGAAAAATTGAAAAAAGTAAAACTGTCGCATAAAACACATATTCTGCATTTATGTGTTGGTTTATTTTTTTTTTCGGTCACTCAATTTCGAGATAGACATATTCTACGTGCAGGAAAGTCCATTTTAAGGTTTTCAAACTGTTTATTTTAATATTCAAACATCAAATAAAATATTCACGAATCATTAAGTTCTCAATTTTTACCTTCTGTAAGGCGCAGATATCGCCACTACCAACAACTGATTTTAGAGTCAATATGAGTTCTAAGGAATAGTAATAAAATGATAGGAATATAAAAGGAAAGTGTATTAGTCACCATTTCTCACTAAAAAATGCTCTTTTAATCTATTTGACGTCACATTTATGTTTCTACTGCACAACAAAACCCGATACATTTTAAAAACTTAAAGTAGAAGTTTTAAAGCTCAGAGCTTTCACATCAAACAGATCTAAAGTAAAAGCACATAAACATCCCTGGACTTTAGTTTTCCCAGAAAAGCTTGCGAAGTGAAGTTGAGAAAAGTTAGTTTAACAAACCAAGAATCTCCTAGGAATGCGCAAAAAATTAGGTAGTGGTTGTTTTTTTTATTCGTAACGTGTACAAACAGCAGCTTTAAAGTTGTTCGGTCTTTTATCTAATATAGGAAGTCACTTTAATAAACTTGTTAAATGCGTAATGCAATGAGAACATCTAATCCCAATATATTTCTTAACTATAATGATGCTCACAATTAAGTAAGAAAGAAAAATTCTTTAATATATTTTTATAAAATATACAGTAAATTTTTATATAAGGCCTATTCACACTACACTATGGGATTCAATGTATTCAAATGTTCTAGGTATGTAAATTGTGCAATTATTTCATTAATTTATTGTAATAATTAGATCTTGCCATCGATATAGTCAAACTTGTGATTCGTGCTTAATATTTATGTGTTATTGGTATATGTATTCACACCCCACCAAAAAATTCAGTTTTTTCTAGTAGCAGTTGTAATATGTTTAGAAACATGAATATCAACAAAATATCATCTACCAATATATCACAACATTTTCATCCCAAAGAAATATCCACTTGAGATACAGCTTCGCGAAATGAGTATGGGATAGTCAGAAATTATTATAATTGTAATCCATTTTGTTTATTTGAAAGGATGATTTATTTTTGTAAACATAAGAATAAACGTTCGTGTTAGACACATCTCTAATTGTAATGGTTTCTAACGTTTGAAAAAAAATCTCTACAAAAGTGATGTCTGATATTCCCGCTAGTGATTCTGATCGCATATTTTCTTCAACTTAAATACCTGTAGATGTACATGTACTCCAATTTAATATTCCATATTATACATAGGAATTGACAAGAGTAGCCCGTTGACAAAAGGTATATGCACCTAATATTTTAATTCTTTCGACACTGCTATTTCGTTTGATGATTTATTATAAAGTTTGTAGTTTTCAGTAGTCGGCTTACCAGTGGAAAAGGGTGATACTTTTGTTTAATTTCATTCACAATTTATTACAAATATTAGTTTTTCATACATACGTTCAGCTGTTAACTGCAACGTCATTAGCTTGGTATCATTAATTAGTAAATTGGTATTATGTATGTAACATACTACTGTTAACTCGCAAAAAGTTGCGTAAAACAGGGCCCAATATAGAACCTTAGGGTACTCCCTGTCCTATTACTCCATAACAAATTTTGACAACATTTCAGTTATTAATTGAATACGATCTCCGAGACAAGACCTTAAACATTTATACTTTATGCTGTAATTAAGTTCATAGAATTCTATGGCTTCTAGTAAATTATGATCTAGGTTTTCTCTGGCAAAATTATTAACTTAGGAATTTTAAATTCTTAGCATCTGTAAAATTGTTATAAGAAATGTTGAATATATAATGTCAATAATTTTATATCATTTCTTTATGTAACTCTGTAAACCCTTCAAGGTGAGTTGATAAGAGTTTTTAGAGAAGATTGTTGCCATTTAATTCAATAACACAGGAAAATTGGCATTTACGTATAAAACTAACATATAATAACCAACAAATATGTACCTATAAAGGTGTTATTAAAATGATAATTCTTTGTTTTATGATACTCTAGTTGGGCCATATTCCTTTCTGTTTATACAGAGACTAACTATAAAGGAAAATAAACAGTGAAAGTACTAGTAGTATGAATAAAAAAATATTAGGATATATAAATTTATAAGGGAATATAAATTAATACTTACATGTAAAATAAATTGAATATGAGGGGAATAAGATTAGGGTGCGAATTACAGTTCTGGGGTTTTCCCTTAAAACACACAATGTAACTTAGAGAATTCCTCAAACCCAAAACTGAAGATGTCTAAACATGGGAGAAACATTGAAAAGGCAACGTTTCACCAATATTTTCAGTGCCAATGCTTGGGTTCAAATCAAGGTCATTATAGTCACTGTGTTGCCTTTGCCACGTAGTTCCTAACTGATTGGGTTATCGGGAAGATTATGAAATATGAAAGTATATTCTCAGGTCATTACTAGATATCTAAACTTTTTTTATTTTCACTTGATACTGTCGGGGAAACTTTAGTCATCTAATTCTGCGCATAAAGTGATACTTATAAATATAGTTTGTCGACAAACTAGTTCACAAACAAAGATTTTCATGTTTCGTATCAAAAATCACTCAAAAGGTTGTCAATATAGCAATTGAATTTACGAAAATTTCCTTTAAAGCGATGTCTCCTGTTTTGTGTTAAAAAATTGTTTAGTTTTAATTCACGTTTAATTTACTCAATAGTTATCTTAAGAAAGAAAAACTGCATCTTATGGAGCGACCACTTTAATCATTCTTTTTAGAATTACACAATTTTTCGAGGAAGTAGCCAGGCCAAAAAGTACTCGATCTTGGAACATTGTACGAGTTTTCTTTATTAGGTACAGCTTTCCATCTAAGTCAATTCAATACCGGCCTTCTATTTTCCACGTTACAATAATTATCGAGTCGTTCTTCCCGCGCTGTATACCCTTAATCAATTTGAAGTTGAGCACTACTTTCCGAAATTAAGTTACCACCCAAAGGATAACTACACAAAGTGTAATAAACACATACCTCGGGTTTCTCGTTAACAGAGGATAAATCAGTCGACTGGCAACTCTACATTGTAACTAGGGCGTAATGCGCAGATCAAAGCCAAATCAATTACTGTATATCAAAATTGTAATCCGTAATCTCTGTATAGCGGCCCAGAGCAAAAATTATTAATACCAATAATGCCGAAGCATGATTTTTACGATGCCTCCACTTTCAAAAATATAAATTAACGATATTTTTCTCATCTCCGCGAACGAAATTTATGAACTGCATTAAATCTGAAAAAATATATAATAACCTAGTAGATGTTCATGGCAGGTTGCAAATTAAACATAATTTTCGCTTCGATTATACCTGTTGGGATACTATTAATTCAGATCAACTCTTTCTGCAATGTAGTGACGTAGAAGGACACTATTCTGTTGAAGCGTTATTTCCAGATCACACATTCATAAGAATCTTTTAGAAGCTACAAAATTAGTTGCTCAATGGCACTCCTCAACATGTCCAAATATACCTCCTATTTAAAAATGCAGCTTCAACTCAGTGGTTATCCAAGATCCCTGTACCACAGCGGAAATGTAATGTAATCAATGTAATGTAATCGTGTAAAGAAAAATGTCTGTAACTTACAAGTCGGGAATCGAGAAAGGAACCACCAAACCGTAAACCGGTTATCAAGTGGTTCCCGAATAACAAGGCTATTATATAATCGCTGTAGGAAACAACTGCTCATCGGGCTAAAGCCCCGCCAGGCATTGAATTATACCTAATAGCGATCCGCGAATACCTTCTCGTGTTTCTGCGCGACCAGAGTTTTTTTGAAAATCTAAATCGATAAGATCTATGTCTGTAACTTATAAGTTTTCTTCTATTCTATTGGGGAACCACTTGATAACCGGTTTGCGGTTTAGTGGTTCCTTTCTCGATTCCCGACTTATAAGTTACAGACATAGATCTTATCGGTTTAGATAAAAACCCCACGGATCTGTTTCGGCATTTGTCCTAGATCGACGTACCGTGTACAGCACTGATGAGAACTAATAAGTTTGAAACAGTTGTCTGTCTTTTGGATTCCATCTGGGACAAGTGTCGAATCCTACCCGTGGCGGGTCCCTTTTCAAATAAAGAAAAATGGAAAAAAAGTTTCTAGCGTTTATTTTTCGTTTTTCGGCCTAAAAACCAACAAAAAATGGATTTAAAAAAATATTGTCTCTGTGTGTGTCGTTGTCGTCAGCATCTGAAACGCTTTAGTACGATAACTCAACTAAATCGTGTCGGATCGATCGGGTTTTGACTGATTCTGATCGAGGACGTCTCCCAGACGACATCTATTGATTTTGAGGTGGATACAACATACTCTACCATGTTCATGGGTCATGAGGAAGAACAATGGTGGACGATTTTTTGTTTGCACGATCACTCAATTAAATGGTGTCGGATCGATCGGGGTTTGACTGGTTCTGATTAGGGACGTCTACCAAACGACATCTATTGATTGTGAGGTAGATAGGACACACCTCACCCTGTCCCTGGATCATGAGAAAGCACGATGGTGGACTTTTTAGAAAAGTAAAACTGTCGCATAAAACACATATTCTGGATTTATGTGTTTGTTTATTTTTTCTCGGCTACTCAATTTCGAGATAAAAAACTGAATGTGAGCAGAGAACTAAACAGTGTTCTACGTGCGGAAAAGTCCGTTTTAAGGTTTCAAAACTATTTATTCTAGAAGTTAGACATGACGTACATGAAAATTATTATCATTAGTATCACATTAGTATCTTAAATTCTGAGTATTCATATTACCGTTTATGAAAAGGATAAATTTAGTTGTAAAACAAATTATTCTTTAACATTAAAGTTACTGGGCTATTCTTTTGATTTCATTTCACAAAATTGAAGTTTGTAATCGGAATCATCTTCTGTGCGCTAATGAATCATTTGTCTCTTAAAATCCAAATCTACTGCTATATAAATAATTCATTCTAAAAATCAGCACCCATTATTTTTTTACGTCTTGTATACCAGATATAAGAAAGCATATAGGATATCTTGGAAACTTACTAATAATGAGCAAGATAGTTTTCTAATTGTGACATAGTTGAAATAAAATTGATTAGTTTATCAAGCGCCATCGAGTTGTAATCGAGTTTATAAAACATTTAAATAGCGTTCTTATTAAAAAAAATATCGCTGTGAAGTAATTTTATTTAAGTACAATAGTGAAAAACTGAAAAATCTATTAAATCGGTTTGTAACTTTTCAAAAATTTTGTAATATCTTAATAATTATTTGTCAGTCGAAAGGTTGCTTTAATATAGCAATTACATTTTCGTTAATTTCCTTTAAAGGAATGTCTCCTGCTTGGTATTTAAAAAAAATGTTTGTTCTGTTTTTCGCGTTTAATTTGCTCAATATCTACCTTAAGAAAAAGAAAAACTGCATCTTGTGAAACTACTAATTTAATCATTCCTTTTTAGAATTACACAATATTTCAAGAAAGTAGCCAGGCCAAAACTACTCGATCTTGAAACCTTGTACGAGTTTCCTTTATTAAGTACATCTTTCCATCTAAGTCAATTCAATACGGGTCTTCTATTTTCCACGTTACAATAATTGTCGAGTCATTTTTTCCACGTTGTATACCCTTAATCAATTTGAAGTCGAGCATTATTTTTTACAAATAAATTACCACTCAAAGGATAACTAGACAAAGTGTAATAAACACATACCTCGGGTTTCTCGTTAACAGAGGATAAATCAGTCGACTGGCAACTCTATATTGTAACTAGGGCGTAATGCACAGATCAAAGCCAAATCAATTACTATACATCAAAATTGAAATCCGCAATCTCTGTATAGCGGCCCGGAGCAAAAAAATTATTAATACTAACAATGTCTCGCCGAAGCAGGGTTATTACAATGCTTCCATTTTCAACAATATAAATTATCGATTTTTTTCTCATCTCCGCGAGCGAAATTTATGAACTGCATTAAATCTGAAAAGAAACATAATAACCTCGTAGATGTTCATGGCAGGTTGCAAATTAAACATAATTTTCCCCTCAGCCTTTATATTTGTTTGAAAATCTATCGCAAGGATTTATTGCTCTGTTTCTTTCCCGTTCTCCGCACTACTGCTGGGAAGTACTTTTATATCATTTTTGTGTTATATCCACGAAAGTTCGAATGGAAGGGTCGCGGCGAAACCGGCCGGAATTTTTATTTATATAATACCGAATTGACTTCTCAAAGGGTGGTCCTTCACTGAAACGACGAGCAACAAAAATAACTACTCCCGTTCTTCCACTCTTTCCGCACATTTATTCCGACGTCGTGCCGATTCGATTTCATTCGATAATTCCAGAGACAAGACGTAATGTCACATAAAAATAAAATGGATACTACGAGAAAAAAATGTTTCTAATGCATGGTCGTCAGACATTCGGAACACAGGAAAATTAGAAATGGAATGAAAAATTAGAAAAACATGAGGTTTGTCACGGTGGCTTCTTGAAAATGTCATAAAACGCCATTTTACTGATAACCTATTTCACCTGTTGTCACCTATTTAATGCAATTTTACATATGGAATTTTTTATCGACATTTTTAAATTTCCATTCAGGGTACATTGTAGCGTAAAGTAGCTAAAAATATTTAATCGCACTGTGTTTACACTAATTTGACAATATTTCACAATAGTTTTCTTTGGTATTCATTATCAATTTTGACCCAAACTATAGGTATTCTTGCAAATAAGAATTGTTACTAAAAAGGTTATTGGTTATATAAATTACATACATTCCTATAAATTGTCATTACTGATTATTAAATAAACAGTTTTAAAACCTTAAAACGGACTTTTCCGTACGTAGAACATCTCTATCTCGAAATTGAGTGGTAGAGAAAAAATAAACACACAAATGCAGAATATGTGTTTTATGCGACGGTTTTACTTTTTTCAAATAGTTCACCCTCGTGCTTTCTCATGACCCATGAACAGGGTGGGGTGTGTCCTATCCACCTCAAAATCAATAGGTGTCGTCTGGTAGACGTCCCTAATCAGAATCAGTCGAAACCCGATCGATCCGACATGATTTAATTGAGTGATCGTGCGAACAAACAAATTTCTCAAATAGTCTACCATTGTGCTTTCTCATAATCCATGAACATGGTGAGTGTGTTCTATCCACCAAATCAACAAAATCCACAAAATCAAGAGGTGTCGTCTGGGAGGCGTTCCCGATCTGAATCAATCAAAACCTGATCGATGCGACATGACTTAGTTTAGTTATCGTGTTAACAAAAAGAATTTCTCAAGTAGCCCATCGTCGTGCTTTCTCATGACCCATGGACAGGGTGGGGATGTGTCCTATCCACCTCAAAATCAACAGGTGTCTTCTGCGAGACGTTTCCGATCAGAATCTGTCAAAACCCTATCGATCCGACACGATTTAGTTGAGTTATCGTGCTGACAAGGATAAATGCCGACGACAAATACGACACACACAGAGCAAATCATTTTTAAAAACCGTTTTTCTTTGGTTTTTAGGCCGAAAAACGAAAAATAAACCCAAAAAATAATTTTGTTTTTTCACTTTTTCTTTACATGATTACATTACTTTTCCGCTTATAGTGGAGTGCGGAAAAGTAATATTAATTTACAAATTTTATTATTAGTCAAGTTGATTAAGGTGAAACTATTTTTATTTATTTATTAAAACATCAATAAGATCATACAATCTATTCTGGTGTTTTGTATCAACAAAGTGAATATTGTCAAATAATTGACTATTTTTCTAATCAAGGCTTAATGTGAGCTACTTAACGTTTAAGGTTTATTACAATTTTTCGATTAATTCAATTAATATTCATATGGTATTATATTCATTCCAATACTTCAATTAATGCAATATTCATATAGTATAAAACACGAAACGGGTAAGATTCGACATCTGTCCCGGATGGGAACCGAACGACAGACAGCTGTTTCGAACTTATTAGTTCTCATCAGTGCCGTACACGGTACCCCGATCCAGAACAAATGCCGAATTAAATCCATGTGGTATACATCTACATCGATACGATCTACGTCAGTAACATATAAGTCGGGAATTGAGAAAGGAAATATCAAACCGCCAGGCGGTTATCAAGTAGTTCCCGAATTTACTGACACAGATCGTATCGATGTAGATGTCCCCCACGGATTTCAGTCAACATTTGTTCTGGATCGGCGCACCGTGTACGACACTGATGAGAACTAATAAGTTCGAAGCAGCTGTCTGTGGTTCGGTTCCCATCCGGGACAGATGTCGAATCCTACCCGTGGCGGGTTTTGTTTTTTGAAGCCTTGTCTGATCGTGCAGAAATACGAGAGAAATACGAGGAATGGTTGTTTCCTATAGCGATTATGTAATATCCTTGCTATTCAGGAACTACTTGATAACCGCTTAGCGGTTTGGTAGTTCCTTTCTCGATTCCCAACTTATAGAGGTATGTTACCCACTTATATAGCATATTACACTCTAAGAACCTGTTTCTATAGTTCCTTAGTTCTAAAGCCTTATTAAATTAAAAGCAATCTATGAAATTTCAGAAATTATAATAAACAATTGAATTATTTCCGATTTTGTCAATAAATTTTACAAATGTTCTAATAATTTTTTATAATTATTTAATACTTTTAAGTATTAGTTAGGCTGTTAGCAGTTTTAAAGGATTTCTGATTACTTAGAATCTACCTCGGAATTGTAATTTCGGATGAATCAGAATTTATTCATTTGGGCGGGGATTTTAAGTAATAACATAGTGGAACCTGTGCTTTAAATCGAAATTCAACGGGAGAGGTATATTTCCACACTATTATGACGCAGTAAGAGGTTATTTCAATGAACAGTAGTACTACAATAGGTTTATTGAATATTGAGGTCTAATAGAGTGGCCTACTTGATCTCCAGATTTAACACCCTTAAATTTCTTTATATAGGACTACTTAAAATCTAAGGTATACGATACGCAACCCACTAAAATCGAAGTTTTGATCCAAAATTACTGAAGGGTGGTAGGAAAACTCTCCAGACAGAAGGGAACGGGTAGGAGAAGAGTTTTTCACAAGATATTGTACTGTCAGCAAGGTGCACATTTTGAGTATTTATTTTAAGATTCTATAAAAAAAGAGCTAGTACTACTTTTTACTTTTATAATTTAGTTGTTTGTGAATTAAATTTATTGTTTCGTATTAACCTAAAATTTATTTTTGATATAAATACAAAACATGATTCAGATATGTAGTTTCTAAAATGAAATGATACTCACATACTGTTATTTAAAAATAATTCTTAAAGTGGCGGTGTAACGAGAACCCCATCTATGATGATAATATCATAATTTATTAAGTAAAACATTATCTATACATTTTAATGCATGTATGCCAATTTTTTCCTTTAGATCTTTCATTTTAAAATTTAAAAATAGGGAAGTTATTTTAGATGCGCCCTACATAATATTGTTTGGCACGACGTCATATTTAAGTTACTTAAAGAAATTAATTAAATACTAGTCATAAACCTTCAGAAGGATTGTAACGTAAAAATATATATATAATATTAGAAATATAAAATCTATATATTGTAAACTACTTTCTATGGTTCCAATGTATTGTGTTCAAAATTATACACTTTATTGATATTCTTTCATGTATTATTAAAATCATTCTTTTATCCTCTACACGAATCCGTTAGGATTTTCAAAAATGAAATATTAACTACTCTGTAAATTTGTGTTGTTTTAAAATGCTCACAATGACAATGGAAAGTCCTTTCACCATTTTATATGCAAAGAAAATATGTTTATGAATGCACTGTATATCGTATTCATTGGTATTATTATGTATTATCCGTATCCACGCAACTACATATATATGCCTAAAATATTCAAATTGTATATAAATTTTACAAATTATTACCAAACCAGTGCTAACTTCCCAAATTTGCTTTTAGGCCTGATTTAAATTTCAAATGCAACGCTTTCTGTTTTACTGAAATTCAGAATGTGGCGGCTTCCCCACAGCTCTTCTACTCAATGGCGTCATTTAAATATTATTTTAGTATATTTTCCCTTCCCGGTTTTGTAAATGTTTTTCTTCCGTTTGAATTGATTATTTAATTATTAAATATTCTTTGACGATTTTATAAAATTAATTCAAAATATAATTATGCTAATGGTTGCTTTAAATACACTGAAGGTTTTTAGGGTTGAATATAAGTACATATTTTGTGAAATTCACTCGATCGGTTTATGCATAATTTTCAAATTGTAACGGAAAACCTCTGAAAAATATTTTTCTTCAGAATTTTTATTTCCATCCGTTGTGTTCTATACATACGATATTATTTATGACCTCTTTCTACACGGTTTATATATTTTCTTTAATTCATGTCATCATAGGGAAGATGTAGGAAAACCTATATTGAGAGAGGAATTTGAAATAGCACTAAGGGGGCTAAAGAATAATAGAGCGCCGGGTGTAGATAAAATACAGGGGGAAATTTTGAAATGTGCGGGACAGAAAGTAGTAAATAGGATGTTTGAACTGGTAAAATACATATTCGAAACGGGCGAGATGCCGGAGGACTATAAGAGGAACATTATCGTTACTATACCGAAAAAGAGAGGAGCCGACAAATACGAGAACTTTAGAACGATTAGCCTAACTTCCCATGCGTCAAAAATCTTAACTAGAATAGTGCAGAAGAGGATGGAAAATAGAGCGGAGGAAATACTAGGAGAAGACCAATTCGGGTTTAGGCGAAATAGGGGAACTCGCGAAGCTATTCTGGCGCTAAGAGTAATGTTAGAGAAAACAATAGAAAAAGGAAAGAATGCTTATATAGGATTTGTAGATTTAGAAAAAGCTTTTGATAACGTAAGATGGGAAAAAATGTTCGAGATACTAAAGAGCGCAGTAATGAAGTATAGAGATAGGAGAGTAGTACACAATCTATACAAAGAGCAAACTGCTGTTATAGAAGTAGAAGGGGAAAGAAGGGAAGTAGGTATTAGGAAAGGAGTAAGACAAGGATGTACGCTATCACCACTAATTTTTAATTTGTACATCGAAGAGGCGATTAATGTGGTAAAAGATAGAGTGGATTTCTGGATTAAAGTACAGGGACAGAAACTAAAAATGCTGAGATTCGCGGATGATATAGCAGTATTAGCATCTAGTAAGGAGGAATTAGAATCAGCATTGAACGAAATGGAGGCAGTGTTGACAGAGGAATACGGAATGAGGGTGAATAAAAACAAAACTAAAGTGTTAGTGTGCAGAGGGCGCGAGAGCAGAGCAAAAACGAAAGTACAAATTAATAATGAAAGATTGGAGGAAGTTAAAGACTTCACTTATTTAGGAAGTAAAATAAATTGGGATGGAAGAAGCGATAAAGACATAAAACAAAGAATAGCGCAGGGTCGAGTAGCTTTTAACAAAAAGAAAGCGCTTTTATGCTCGGGGGTAATAAACTTAGAAACAAGGAAGAGATTTTTGAAAACGTATGTATGGAGCACGGCGCTATACGGTTGCGAAACCTGGACGGTAGGGGAAGCAAGTAGGAAGAAATTAGAAGCTTTTGAGATGTGGTGTTACCGAAGAATGATGAAAATACCATGGACTGATAGGGTTGGAAACGAAGAAGTATTGGAGAAAGTCGGCGAGAAAATAAGTATGTGGAAAAACTTAAAGAAGAGAAGAGATAGAATGGTAGGCCACTTGCTGAGACATGGGGGAATAGTCCGCGATTTTTTGGAGGCAGAAATAGGAGTGAAGAAAGGCAGAGGTAGGCCTAGATTAGACTACTGCTCGCAAATAGTAAGGGATGTAGGTTGTAGCACAATTAGCGAAATGCGTAGGATAGCACAAGATAGGAGAAGCTGGAGGTTAGCGTCCAACCAGTCTTAGGACTGATGACCTAATGATGATGATGAATTCATGTTGTCTTAATTCTTGTGCTTTATTCTCGCTGGATATTCTTCTTGCTACGTATTATATTTATAACTAGATATAATACCCGAATCTATAAATAATATTTATGCTAAAGCGGTAAAAATTTTACTGTTTTTGGTACAGAATTAAAAACCTCTGAGATGTTGAATATTGTGAGGTCCTTCTATCAAGTACTATACAGTGACCCTGCAGTCAATGAAACAAAGGAAACTATCCCAAAAGTCGAAAATAAGGGATTCGAGGATATTCCAGACATAACTCTCAACGAATTCAGAGCAGCCCTGCGAGAAATGAAAAACAATAAAAGATCCGACGACGATGATATTGAGATGGAAGCAGTAAAACAAGGAGGAACTCCTTTGCACAAATTAATCTGCAAGATGTACAATGCATGCTTAATAAGTGGTACAACACCCTCTCAATGGGACCGAACTGTAATAATAATTTTGCATAAAAAAGGAGATATAACAAATCTAAAAAACTATCAGTTTGTTATCCCACATATACAAACTGTTCATGCGAATAATCACAAAACGAATAATAAACAAATTAGATGATTACTAACCATATGCACAAGCAGGATTTAGATCTGGATTCGGAACAAATGATCACCTACAGGTGGTAAAAACACTTATAGAGAAATGTATAGAATATAATAGGCCCCTAGTTTTAATGTTTGTCGATTACGAAAAAGCCTTCGACATGATAAACCAACAAAAAATGCTCTATGCCTTAACAGGATGCCGCGTTGACTACAGATACATACATAATTAAAAACCTGTATGGGAGAGCAAAGGCTTGCATAAAATTACATGACTACACCGGATATTTTCGTATAGAAAGAGGAGTTAGACAAAGTGATGTTGTATCCCCAAAACTTTTTACGACGCTCTTAGAATACATGTTCAAGAAAACCGATTTTGAAGACATGGACGTAAACATCAACGACGAGAGACTAAATCACCTACGATTTGCGGATGACATTATCATAATAGCTGACCCTATTGACGAAACAAAATAAATGCTACAGAGACTAGACAGTGCTTCTGAAACAGTAGGTCTAAAGATTAATACCAACAAAGCACAATACATCACAAATTTCTTAATAAGCGAACAAATATCCCTGGGTGATAACCACATAGAACAAGTAAGCTTATATAAATATCTAGGCCATGAGATCCGCATAGAAAGAGATAACCAAACCTGTGAAATAGGACGTAGAATTGACTTATCTGGGCAGCGTTTGGGAAGTTTAACAACACTCTAAAGTTGAACATTCCAACTTGTTTAAAAAAGAAGGTTTTTAATCAATGTGTACTTCCTGTACTTACTTTTGGAGCAGAAACTCTTACATTAACAAAGATGACCGCCAACAAAATACGTTTTGTACAAAGAGCCATGGAAAGGTCAATGTTAAGTGTTTCCCTCAGAGATAGAAACTCAAATGCAAGGCTTAGTCAAATGTCTGGAGTAACCGATGCAATCGAACGCATAACAACGTTGAAAGGGAACTGGGCTGGGCATGTAGCAAGATTGACAGACGGATGGTGGACGAGAACAATTTTAGAATGGAAACCGCGACAAGACGCTTTTCGACACAGAGGTCGCCCACCAATAAGATGGGCAGATGATATCAAAAGGATTGAGACGAACTGGATGAACGCAGCACGTGATCGCAGACGATGGAATGGACTACGGGAGGCCTATGTTCAGCAGGGGACACAATTGGGCTGATTTATGATGATGATGATGATACTTCGTAAAATTTTACGCCATTGAAGGTAGGAAAATTATAAAAAGTAAAACTGGTTTTGAATACAAAATTAATATAAATATATAATATTATAGCACATTATACCCCGCTGGAGATAGATCATAACTAGCTTCATGTTACCTTTTTTACAATAGGTATACATACGGCTTTTATATTTACAGTTAATATCTGAACTTACGAGTCTTTTCGTGATATTTGACTAATCAAATTATGCCTGAATAGTGTTAGAAGAATTGAGAGAAGAAGAAGTGAGAGTTTCAGTGCGTGAAAATCTTTCTCAATCAATTCGCAAACTTTCACTTCTTCAATCGCTTGTGGGGTTCGAACAGAGCACGGGCGACCTGGATTGCGAATTTTTACAGTCGAACCGGTATTCTCAAACATTCGAATCCATTTTCTGATCCTACACCTCTTGATTATTTCTTATGAGGATACCTTAAAGAGAAAGTGTATGTAAACAAACCACGAACTTTAGTACAATTAAAGCACAACATTCGCACCGAAATGGCCGCCGTCTCCAGAGAGGTGTGTAGACGCGTGGTGGCTAATTTCCGTTTACAGTTAGAGGAGGGCCAGCAACGTGAGGGTTAACATTTGGAGAACATAATCTTTAGTACTTATTTTTCCAAAACCTTGTCTAAATATTAACAAAAAAATTTATTTTTTCTGACGTCTAGTTTTTTTTTATTGAATCTACAAATACCTCCTACCCTTTCTGGACACGTAACAATTATTTCAAGATTTTTCAAATACAAACAATAAAAAGCTGTTCACAGGTGTAACAATCGTATCTAACCTCATAATTTAACGCGATTTAAACTAAATGTTTGGATGGAAGGAAATTTTGCCTTTGCACAATAGCAAACATTTTATGTATTATTTCGAATTTCATCCGACGTCATTAATCAGACTATCCGCGGGCGGGTGCAATCCTGCAAAGGACGTGGGCTAGTCCTGCGAATCCTGCGGCGGTTTCGGGAGGTCAAACTGTCTGGAGTACCAGCTGGCACGGCATAACGGTAAGCTGAGTATAATGAAACATATCTGTCAGACATTAAAGTAGTTCACGGCACGGTTGATTAATCTAAGAAGCGAATAACCCCAATCAATACAAACAGACAGAAGGATATAAGTTCAGCAGCGTCGCTTAATTAAGCACCAGTTACAAACTATAATTCATTACGGGGTGAAACAGATGCGATACGTTACCGACATGGATTTGCCTATTACTAATTGGATACGGAGAGAAAAGAATAATTGATCCAAAATATCAAGTTGGCATGTGTCATTATGGATAATAGAAACAGTTTCCCAATAGAGGTAATTGCGGTGAGAATCTTTAGATCGAAATAAATATTATCATTAAACTGATAATGAAACTGTAATGTTTACATTTTAATTAAAACAAAGCAACATGTTTTACAACTTGTTTTACAAAAATATTATCAAAACCAACTTTACCTCGACAGTAAATGGGCAGTATGCCAAATCTGTAGAAAACGGTAAATGGGCAAATGGGCAAATTACGATGTTCTATAGAAAATGTTGTGAATTATAAGAGGTATGGAGAAATACACCTCCATTCCTTAACTCTATTTTCGAGAGAAACTCACTAGTGGCAACTGGATTTGGTTACATTTTTTCGTTTTTAGTCATAAAAAAATTCGTTTTTTATCATTTATCTTTATAAATCAATTGTTTGTAGAACTTAAAGCAGTTTTTGAGCCGAACAGGATTCCTGAAAGTATTTTTAGTGTGTTTAGTATAACTTCTTACCGTTCGAGTAAAAAGTTATTTTCACGATTTTAGCGCTTAAATAATGCTAAAGCTAAATTAAAGGCTTAAAAATGGCTTACCTCTATAACTGTTTTATTTTCAGAAATAAACTATTCAAATTTGATTACGATAAAAACTATTTTACCCAGTTTTCGGTTTCAGGGGGAATTACCTTAATTTTAGAATTTTAATTTTAATTTTCGGAGACTTCCCATATATTGTTAGTTATTTAGATCTATGGCATTCCGAGTACAATAGCACTCCATGACGGTGACTTTTTGATGCCTGATGCCATTCATTTTCTTTAATTTTTATTTTGTGATATAGATAATTGTGATTTATGATTGTGAAGTTTACTAAAACGATTAATTCTGAATTAAATGGCCTGGGAAAATACATTTCTATAAATAAAATACATAACAAATATATAAACAAATACATAAAAAATAAATAGATATCACCATTTATCCTCTTTGTATTAAAATTTACACTTTTATAAACGTTTAAATATTAAAAAAGCCATTTTTTAACGTTAATTTCACTCTTTCATATGGAATTCAAATTGGGGAACATCAAAATTACATCAAAATAATGACTAAGGAGGCTTTGAAAAATAAATGATTGGACAGTTTGCAAAAAATTACATAAATATCGTTTTATCGTACTCAATCTATCAATGTATATCAGATAATACAAATTAAAAAATAAATGACATGAAGAATTAAAAGTAACAAACCGAATGTTATTGTACTCATTTTATTGTATATTGTAGGGATTCAACATATATAAGATGTTTTATTTATTCGAAAATTAAGGTAATTTTCGATAAAACTGGAGGCGAATGTTGTAATGAAATTGAATTGAAATAAAAATGTATTTATTAAAAATTTATTGTAAACACGCGTCCATTATTTGCATCTCATAATTTACATCTCTTTGAAACACACCTAAGTGCATCAGATAGAGTATTTTTTAATAAGTATTCAGCATCACAGGCATTATTGATGCAATTATACCGGACCATCCTTAGGTCCCATGTCACCAACATAATATCCACTATACCCACTACACCAGTTATACTAACTGATACGGCCAAACTATACTGGAACAGAACTGTCATCACGGACCAATATACCCCCAATAATAGGCCAGATATAATAAAAACATTAGGAAAACAATCATACCTAATAGATATCATAACGTCATTACCAGAGAAAATGGAGAAGAAAGAAAGGGAAGAAACCACGAAATACTTACCCCTTGCTGAGAAAACCAAGGTACACGTGCCAAGAGGAGAAGGTCACCATAATTTCTGTAATAATAGGCGTCGTAGATGAAATACCTACCAGCCTAAAAGCAGCCCTAAAGTCATTAAAGATTAAGGAAAATACCTGCCTCTAGATGCAGAAACTAGTAATCATTGGCAGTCGCAGCATCGTCCGCACATTTCTACATCTGTCATAAAAAGAGAATCAAGCTGACCACAGATCCCTTAACTATCCACACATAACCTCCTAAAATGAGGAGAGTGCTCTGCAAATAATAATAATAATAATAATGTTTATTCACACAAACTTTCAAATATACTTTTTATAAAAATTAAATGAAATAAATAAGACACAAAGTCCTTATAAATATGTGGTCAAAAACGCTTCGTCTCCAAGATACAGTGTGTTAAAGTTTGATTACTAGTTATCGTTTTTTAGATTTGTCTCTCATACCTCGATTCAAATTTGGCATACTCAATCATTGTTGCAATATCTACAATGTATCTTTTGTAAAATGTTTCATCATACGTATGATCCTCATGTATGAGGGTCATAGAGTTTCCTGTAGAAATCAACGTTTGCGTTGAAAAGGAAATTTAAACGGTGAATAATTGTACTCAAATTTATTGGAAAAAAAATGGATCTCTCCCATACCACAGTCCTTAGAAAACCGAGTAGATGAAGAAGAAACCCACTGTTGAGTGAACAAAATTTGTACTTTCAAATAGGATGGCACACCATCATACTACGTATTTCATTTTCGATAATGGCTTGATCAAATGTTTCTCAACAAATGGATTGGGAGGAATGGAGGCGCTCTTGAACGACCGGCGAGACCTTCAGATACAACTCAACTAGATTTCTCAGTAGTATAGCAAAGCGGGTTCTGGGCCACCCTCGGATTTGTCCGCGGACATTTGATGCGGATGGCATGTGGTCATTGTTGATCTGAAGAACTCTTGGCGCAGGTATAAAACAGGTCTGTACAGGTATAAAACAGGTGTGTATCGGTTTAAAACAGGTATGGTAACCTGTTTAATGACGTCATGTTTTTTTCTAATACCACCATACCTGTTTTAAACCGGTACACACTTGTTTTATACCTGTACAGACCTGTTTTATACCTGCGCCAAGAGTTCTTCAGAGCAACAATGACCACATGCCATCCGCATCAAATGTCCGCGGACAAATCCGAGGGTGGCCCAGAACCCGCTTTGCTATACTACTTTTCTCCCTCTGGGGTTATTTGAAGACAGTCGTATATAAAACTGTCCTAAAATATTCAAAACACACATGCAGACTAATTACTAAAGACGTAGTAAATACGCTTTCGAGTTAACAACCATTCAAGTAAAGGTTAGTTTAAATAAATATTTTTTAATAATCATGTTTAACCTACGTGTCTTCTTAGAAATTTAGTCCCAAATATATGATGTATTTCGCATTGATATGCAACTTCTTCATGATACATATTCCATAGATTTTTTGACTAGTTTCTACTACGAAATACATATTTTAGTGTGTTTATTTTCCTGGAGAACATAGTCTCTATAACAAGAAATATAAAATTTAGCCATACTATGTCGCGGTTGCGTGTATTTACATACGTTAACAATAGACAGTGTGTCGACTGAAGGGCGTGAAAATGGAGCAAATCACTTCTGCTGCACCATTGCATCTGACGATCATCATTCCTGATCAGCGGCAGGTATTTTTCATTGTTATGTTTCTATCTAGTGCTCGAATCTACATGGAAATATTCCATGCGCTGCTAGGGTGAGAAATGAAATCTTACAATTGGAGAAGAGACGTTGCCGAACATAAATTGAATTCAACAAATTGAGTTAAGAGAATATTATGCCTTTGTAATTCCGAATTCCCATCGGTTTTATAGAATGCTCCTAGCGGAGTCAATTTAAAATATCGACTGCAACAAATATCAATTTTCAGACCTGGATAGTCTTTTACCCGGTAGGCGCCCGTAATAAATTTCGTGTTCAAATGTCTCTCCTGCGAGGCGGAATCGTACCAGGAAAGAATTATCCTTTTACTCCTGTCTAGTGGCTTATTTAGTGTCAATCAAGCCGCTTGCGGTGCGGGCTCCATTCCGCGGAAGTAGCGAAAGTTATTAACCCCGTTCCGTTAGGCGTGGGTTCATGTTAATAGGCCGCGCCGAATTCAGTAACTCCTGTCAATTTCTGTCAAAACAGTCACAGAAGTTTTCGTACGTACGCGCGATATTATTCAGCCCCGTAACTTGTGTCGCAATTATGCCGTCATAATTTTCAGACATTCGTTTGTAAATTGAAATAACTAAGTCGACGGTTGATAAATTAATTCATTAGTTGCGCAATTTAAAAACGTATATAATTTTTTTTATTGAAAACCGCGAATGAATATATGAATTTAACCCTTCGCCGGGCGCAGTAGATCTGTCGGATCCGTTAGTTGCTTTTTTGCCCTTTCGTGTGTATTACGAATATTAACTCGAACTCCCTCATAGCTTTCTAGCTCCAAACCACTCTTCTCGATATGGTGTCGATTTTCTTTAGTGCATTCCCTGGCCTTGTATGGGCTGCCCGGATCTGTCAGGCGCATTGCGCCTGATTACATTATTATTTTCACTTTTATATTTCTTTTATTATTTAAACTATTAATATTTTTGAGGTCTCTAAACTTACTTGTTCTGGCTTTCTATGGTATTATTATTCACAATTAACACATTTGGGTGTTAAATTATTGGTCTGTACTAAATTTCATTACCAACAATGTGACGTTTATATTTGTTTGGAACATGCTAAAATGATGAAGAGGATTTATAGTTATTTGCACTTAAAATACACAGTTACTTATAACTTTTCTTTGTAATGAACTTTTACATGAAAAAGTAGGTTTGTTTTCTGTATTCAAAATATTGTTCAATACTAATTTGTTTGTTTTTTATCTTTAAAGCAGAAAAAAATTTGTCAATAGCTGGTTCTTCTATAAAAATCTTCCAAATTTATTATTTTACAACATTAAATGACTTCCTTTATGTAAATTTAATTATTGCTATTAAAAACTAGTGTGAAATACCTATTATATTATTGTATTGTATTAAAATAAGTGTTTAATTAAGTCTCCACCTCATTAAAGTGTAAATTATATAATATTTGATTATGAGATTTCTCAGATGCATTGCGCCCGAATGTGTTTGTATTCATACTACGCCCGACGGAATGTTAAAACGTAGTGTAACATTTCGCGTAAGAATAGGCAATACCGCACCTGAAAAATACGAATTAGAGAACAGTATACCACAGTGGTCCATACTACAAGTCTAAACCTATTTTTCATTACAGTGAATTAATTCATTTCATCCCTAGAATATCGTGTGCAAGATAGTTTATTTGTAGATGATTTAGTAATACTTCTAAAAGACAATAGATTCTCTAATAGGTTTTGCGTCTATTTTGTATCCAGGCTATAAGTATCTCTAGTATTATCTAAAATATAATACATTATTGTTGGTTTATATAGTTTCACAAGACGACCCCAAGTGAGAGTTCTAGATACATTACACTATTCTGTCTTAAGGATGGTAATATGTGGCTTTTGAATGACCCTATTAAACTCAATTTATTGCGAAACAGGAATATCACCTCACAAACATAGAAGCGATTGTTCATTTTTCAACTATACCAACAAAATGTGGACACTACCAAACCACCATGTACATATGTAATACATTTTTCAACAACGCGATTGATTAAACATATATGTCGCGAACACCAGTTACCAGACCAGCAGGAATATTACTGAAGGAACTGTTACATAGGTTAGAAATAGATCTCCCGAACATAATTCCAATAATATTTTGTGGCTCACATCCCTGGAATGCACAGGAATGTAACACAAGGTATCACCTAATCATGTACAAAACAAGAAACAAATTTTTTGGTTATTAAAAGCAAATTAAAGCAAATCCTAAAAGAATGTGGGGATGCACAGGAAATATACACGGATAGTTCCAAAATGGTCCATGGTGTAGGATGTGCGTTTATTACACAAGGATAGGAACACACATGACCATTTTCAGCTATAGCTATTATCGACCACGTATGTAAATATGAAACGGAACTGATAAAGAATATTTTATTCGAAGTATCGCCCATTACTAGCTATACATTTTTTCTCATCTCTCTGACAATTTGTGGATTTCATGCCAAAAACTTCTTGCTCTTTTGAGGGAAACCAGTCATCGAGCCATTTTCGTACATTTTCATAAGAAATGAAGCCCTGCTCAGCAAGTGCCCATTGATGTAAATAAGTAGTAATCGGCCGAAGCCAAGACTGGTGAGTAAGCCGCGTGCGAAAGTATTTCCCAGATAAACGCCTCAATCGTTCCTTTGACCGGTTTTGCTGTATGTTATGGCTCATTATCATGAAGCAAAATCACTTTGTATTACCTTTTTTTATATTCTGGTCACTTTTCCCACAAAGATTGATTCATATCGATCATTTGTTGTCGGTAGCGTTCATTATTAATGGTTTGGCCAGGTTTTAACAGCTCATAATAAATCACACTCTTCTGATTCCGCCACATACAGAGCATTGTTTTCCGCACATAGCGATTTGACCTTGCAGTCGATGTTGATGTCGATGATTCGCCTGGAGTTACCTATGATCTTTCTATCTCGAAATATATCCACTTTTCATTACCAGTCACAATTCTATGGAGAAATGACTTTCTCTTGTACCTGGCAGCATTTCATAAATGGTTTTTCGGTTTTTCTGCTATCTTTCATTCGGTTCATATGGAACACATTTTTCCATGTTCTGGATCTTTTCCATGGCTTTCAAACGTATGCAAGCGGCTTCTCTTGTCACATTTAATTGATCCGCGAGTTCTTGTTGCGTTTCAGCGTCATTCTCATCCAACAATGCATGCAAATCGCTATCTTCTAATTTTTTCGCGGTCTTCAAAATTGCCACCTTGAATTTTTTACACCGCTCAAAGTACTATGATTTACCAAGAAAATGCTCACCGTAGGTTTCGACAAACATTCGATGCGATTCTGCAGCAGTTTTCTTCAAATGGTACCAGAAAATCAATGCTGTTCGGAAATCGTAGTTTCCAGGCATGATATTCGACATGTTCAACGCTATTAAAAACGATGTTGCTATATGAAACTTGTATTATTGTGAGATACACGCCTTTATCAGATGTCAAAACAAGAAAATGGCACCAATGACGCGGAATGACGGTAAGTACATTAGCAGTTAGGCCACCTATGAGAAAATTCCGGTTTAATATTTACATACCTATAGCCTAGAAAGCAGAGTAATATTAATTACCATGGGTCCTCTTAATTATTTGCAAGCGTTAAACAACACATTCACCAAAGACCCATTAGCACAAACCATCCTATCACATATGCTCTAACTAGTTGAAACCAATTAGGAAGTGACGTGATTGAGTCACCAAATTATATCGGAATAATCGGAAATTGATAGGCATATCAGCACATCAAAATCGATACGTCAAGTAGTTAATGCAGGAATAAGTGATATTTCAATGCAAAATTCAAATATGGCATCGGAATTTAATAAGGCTATTGAACAGCTATGTCAATGCGGATGAAATGTGAAGTCAAATTAAAAAGAACAAAGTATGGTATTATTCGTTGGCAAATGTATATCATGCAGACTCATTAGACGACAATAAGTGGTTATTGCTCGTCTACAAATAGGACATACTACACAACTTACATGTAAACGTTTACTACATGAAGAGCAGAGAACACTCTGTGTGGCATGTAACAAAATACTAACCGGGAAACAATGTAGTGGAATGTAATCAATATCCACTAAACAAAGGACTAATGATACACAATATCGATGACCTGAATAATAAACGTAGCGCGATATTTAAATGCATACTACTGAATCATTCATCTCTTTATACCAGATTTTCATCAGTTTGTTCCTTAATTATTTTAATATTCACTATGCATATAACTGTTACGGTGACAGTTATGGATATTAGAATTATAACTACAAGTAAATAAAACTAGAACTTTAAATTATATATATATATATATATATATATATATATATATATATATATATATATATATATATATATATATATATATATATATATATATATATATATATATATATATATATATATATATATATATATATATATATATATATATATATATATATATAGATTTTATAGATAAAAAATAATAAATATAATGAAGGTTATTTTTAATTGCTATCTACATCTATTTTTATTGGTGAGACAAGGTCTTACTTTCATGCCCTGAAGAGCTGTTACTAAGAGCCACTCTTGACTATTATCAATTAGAAATCACCAGCCTATCAAATTCCACCAACAAAAATACACTAGGCATAAAAAGTAAGGCATGTAAAAAACATCCTAAATTTTTAGGTATTTTTCAAAGGGCTGTAACTTGGAGGAAAGTAGTCGTAGAGCTATTTTGAAAAAAGAAAATTAATCCTTCAAGTTTCTAGTTTTTAGATCATGTATTAAAATTTTTTATCATCATCAATTTTTGAGTAATGGTAAGAAAACCATTGAGAACATAATCTAAATTATTGCTTGCCTTTCAAAAGGTTGAGAGACTTCAATAAATCTTTTTCAGTAATTTTATTATAACATTTTTTTAAATAATATTATTCTCGTTAGCTTGAGTGGTCTAAAGGCCTTGTGCGATGATTGTTTGCTGACTTATCGTCCTTCGAAACAAAAAAGTCCCAAGTAATTAATTGTAATTAATTACTTGGGAAATAGTGGTCATAGAAAAAATTCAAGTAGGGTTTTGAAAACTGTAATGAAATACTGAAAAGTATTCTTTACAAGTCGTAGTTATTGGCTTTAATAAAACAATAATTTTCGGTGTGAGAGGAAGAGGTAAAAAATTGCGTACTTACAGATATTCGCTTAACTTTGAAACTTAAATTATCCAAATAAAACCCTGAAAATTTCAAAGCGCGATTTTTTGTCATCATTTTCGAAATTATTGAATTTGTCGTTTTTGTTAAAAATCAATTTAAGGAAGAATTTTTCATTACTTAATTGTTGTTTTAGAAGAAATCCACATTTTCTTTATTAAAATACGTTAATTGTTGTAAAAGAAAAAATGAAAAAAAAAAATTTCCAGAGTAATTAATTACCAAAGTAAGAACTGACTTGTTTGATTTGAACAACGAAAATTTGATTTGAATAACTCGAAAAATCATCGTTCAAGACTTTTAGAGCTTAAATGAAAGAGGATATAAATAAAGCTTTATGATGAAATCAGTGAAAAGTAATTAAAGTCCGTGGACATTTTGAAAGACAAGCAAAAATTTGGAAATTTATTTTTCTGACGGCTTTTCATGATTACTCAAAGATTGCTAATGGTAAAAAATTTTGAATAGATGATTTGAAAACTAGAAACTCGGAGCTTAAATTTATTTTTTTTAATTGCTCTACGAGTATTTCTCCCCAAGTTACAGCCCTTTAAAAATCACCTAAAATTTTTAAGTTTTTTAACATCCCCTAATTTTTATGCCTAGTGTATATAAACTAAAAGACTAAGTCGATATAACACCCCCTTTAAAATTTATTTTTTAAAGCAAACAGAACATATTGTCGGAATACTAACCACGACACGGCTACCGAACGGAATCTCCATTTCCCATAAATGAAATTTACAAAATAAGAAAACTACATTAAAAATGAAATGATTCGATACTAAGCCCTGAATGGGTTATAAATGGAGTGAACTTATCTGTCAGAAAATTGGATTCGATACGGGAGTTATTCGAAGGAGAGATGGATCGGATTTTGAACTGAAGCCTGAGGATCATATAATGAAGTCCTTATTGATTTCCTTGTAATCCCTCGGCAGATGGATATTTCCATTATTCTAGTTGCTCTCCAATCTTATGAAATGCCTCCTTTCGCTACTGCTGCAGTTTCATATAGTTTACCTGAATGTGTACTTCAGTGATGCAGTAAACGTGCTGACTGATATTCTTTCTATTTGCTCCATAAGAACAATAAGAACACACAGCGTGTTTTATATTCTAATAGATATTTCTATAGACAAAGGTTCGATATGTATATAAAATTTTATACAGGCGCACTGTGGAAAATTGTATATATTATCATAGTAAAAATATATCAGAATTATTGACATCATTTATGGATAAATTTAAGCCTGCCTAACCAATATTAGGAATTAAATAATGATGTTCTATATACGCAGTTTTGTGATTTATTTACTGAGCAACGCATGTCTTCTGCAGCTGTATTTATTTATAATAAGAATCTAAAAAAAGTTTAAGTAGAAGATGTCTATATTCCAACAATAGTCCAATTAATATTAATCAAACATAAAGACGAGTTTATATTGTAACACTAAAACTGAATAAAACTAAAACCAAAAGCTGTCAACAAAAATACATACATTAGATTGTATTACAAAAAGGTGCGAATAAATGTTATATAAAATATATTGTATTCAATTCATTATTCAAGTAGCTCCCACAGTTTCTATAACTTTATTATCAGGTAACATAAAACCTTCAGTATGTTATCTGAAAGCCAGACGTAACTTAATACTGCTACGTGTCTTATCATATAACTATATACATTGTAACCAACGTTTATGATGATTTGCTGAAACCTTATAATGTTCTTTCTTTAAATTAATCTTTTGCCAATTATATTTTAACTTTACTTTCAACGATGTCAGCATAACGAAACTTATAAAGTCGCAGCAAACCCGTTGCATGAGCAGTATAATTTTAGTATTGATATTATTGTTATACTCACACATCTAAATTCTTGTTCGTCCGTTAAATAAAATAAATTATTTTTAAAAAGTTTAAATCCAAACTAGTGATTTAACAAATTTGGCGCAGTCGTTGTAGGATTTCACGCGTTATTAGAACACGGATTTGCCTCACTAGTAACGTGGAATTCCAATTCCGAAGTGAAATAAAAGAACAAAGCTCAAGAAGAAAACAAACACGCAACAAGAATACTTCAAAGAAGCAACTTCGAAACACGAAGACTTCAACAAAAGAAACAAGAAACAAATCTACAAAGAAACAAAGAAAACAACAGAGGAAATCGCAGATAGAACACGGACCTGCCCTCACTGTTTGTGATTCTCCTCTGCAAGCCATCCTTCCCGAAGACACCCCGCTTCCAGAACACGGAATTGCCTCACTGGTTGTGGAATTTGGCCGGAAGACGAATGGAAAAATGTTGGTAAGTCAAGGAATTGACACGTTACCTTTGAAACATTTATTTATAATTTTAAGAAATATTATACACGATATAGACCAAAAACTATTATCCTTCCCATCTGCAAATTTATTTTTATTTAATTTTATTTAATTAAATAACTTTACAATATTTAATTTAAACATAATAATTAATTAACTGATAAAAATGGCAAACGAAGCTATCTTAGAACCTTACAAACTGTCAGAAATTTTCTCAATTGTTCCGGAGTATGACGGAAATCAAATTTTCCTGCAAACATTCTTAAATGCTATTAAATGCGCTTTCGACATGGCGGTCGATAATCAAAAAATACTTTTAACTCTCCATGTTAAAAATAAATTACGTGGAAAAGCCGCTGAACTAGTAAATTCTAGGAACCCGTCAACTTAGAAAGAAATCAAATATCTATTAGAGACTCACTTTAGAGACTCTAGGGACCTTACATCTATAATTCAAGACTTGCAAAGAATTAACCAACAATCTAATGAATCAGCTTTAAATTTTGTATCCCGCTTGCAAACGCATAATGCGAAAATGCATGCAGCGATTCAGAAACAACATTTAACCGCTGAACAAAAAACCGCACAGTCAAATTTCATCGAGACAATGACTCTTAACACTTTATTGATAGGGTTGGATCCAAAATTAGGATCTATAATAAGAGCAAGTAATCCTATGGATATGCTTCAAGCAATATCCAGGATTAAACGGGAACTTCAATTGTCATACTTTGAATCTCAAAAATTTCAAAAATCAAATAAACCATTACCACCTAATTCATTAAATGCTAAGGAGATATGTACACATTGTAAACGTAATGGTCACACAATAAATGAGTGCCGGACGAAGCAACAAAATTCTTCAGCACCTTCTCAAAATTTTTCTAGGCCTAATTTTCAACAAAATTTTAATCAGGCCCAATCATCTAACTTAAATCAAAATTATCAGCGACCTCAATTTAATCCAAATGAAAATAATAGACCGACGAATTCAAATTTCCAACAAAATAATTACCAGCAAAACAGTTTTCAACAAAACAGGCCTTCAGCTATTAAACTGAATCCCAACTATACAAACCAATCAAGACCACCAATAATTCGGCCAAATCCGAATTATAATCAACAAAGAGCTCATCATGTAAACGCTCAAATGAACCAAAATTTTGATGATACGGCTCATCAATACGATTCACAGTACACTGATGATACTGCTCATCAGTACAGCTCACATGCACAATATACTGATGATACCGCTCATCAATATAATTACAATTGCGATCAAAATTATGAACAATATGAAGATTCATATTCGGACGAACCAACATATCAACAAAATTATAACAGCCAACAGACCAACTTAATTATTCTGATACTGACCAGGATTTTCGGCAAACTACTCAAGCTCAAGATCATCCACCGGATCAACAGCTATGCGAAATAACGGAATTAGAAAACCAAATTCAAATAATGAATTTGAACACCAACCAACAGCAAGACAAACAAATATTCCTATAAATAGAGGAATATCAAGTGCCCTTTTTACAGTAAATCCCAAAAACTTATATTACATTGAAGATGCTATAAAAAAAATTTAAAATATTAATAGATACAGATGCCGGACTATCCATATTTAAGCCAAAAACTTGTGAAAAATATCCTAAACGTTTTCCCGAAAACGTTATAATACAGGGAATTACCGATCAAAAAATTCTAATTAATGAATCTACACTCGTTTCGTTTACACTCAACGATCCTCACAAAGTTTACATTCATAATATTCATATTGAATTCGACGGATTATTAGGATCCGATTTTCTAGAACATTACAACTGCATTATTGACATAAAAAATAGACAATTAATTACCAATTTCAAAACTGTACCTTTATTCAAAGCCACAGAAAATTCCACTAATGTACAAAATAATAGAAAACAAAATATTCAAACAAATCAATTTCTCAACAAAATTTCTATCAACCCTCGTACGGAACACATTTCAAAATTTCGATGTAATCTTGTAAATACAGAAGCCATATTAACAGCTATGGAAATAGATAAAGTACGACTTCCTAATGCACTAGTCAAAATTAACAATAAAGGAGAATTTCTTGCCTCCGTATTAAACGCAAACGCAGTCATAAAAATAATAGATTTTTTCGAAATTAAACTAGAACCAATTCAAAATCTTTCATTAAATAATTTAAACGAATATTACTCTGAAATTTATACAGATAGACGCGAAGAAATAAAACAGCAACTTCGTCTTGATCACTTAAATGAGGAAGAGAAAGAAATAATTACTCAATTTTGCCTAGACTTTTCAGATATTTTCTATCTCGAAGGAGACATTCTGACATTTACTAATGAGATCAAACACACAATGGACACTAACAATGCTAAACCTACTTTTACAAAGTCGTATCGCTACCCTCAAATTCACAAGGAGGGAGTGAAAAAACAGGTATCGAAAATGCTAGAACAAGGTATTATCAAACATTCAAATTCCCCTTGGTCTTCACCGATTTGGGTTGTCCCCAAAAAGCTTGATGCGTCAGGTAAACAAGAATGGCGTGTCGTAGTTGACTCAAAACTCAATGAGTTAACTGTAGGAGATAAATACCCTCTACCAAACATTTCTGATCTTTTAGACCAACTTGGCAAATGTCAATATTTCACCACCCTCGATTTGGCCTCCGGTTTCCACCAGATTGAGATAGAACCCAGTGACATTCCAAAAACCGCTTTCACAGTCGAAAACGGTCATTTTGAATTTAATAGGCTTCCATTCGGTTTGAAAAATGCCCCATCAACCTTCCAAAGGGTAATGGATAACATCTTAATAGGAATCCAAAACGAGAGATGCCTCGTATACATGGATGACATAATCGTCTATTCCCCAACAATCCAGGACCATGTTTCACGGCTTACCGAAGTCTTCAAACGTCTTCAAGAAGCTAATTTGAAAATTCAACCGGACAAGTGCGAAGTCCTTCGTAAGGAAGTTGCATATTTAGGTGACCTCGTCACCAAAGAAGGTGTAAAACCAAATCCAATTAAGATCGAATGCATCAAAAATTTTCCCCAACCAACTAACCAGAGAGAGATTAAATCATTTCTTGGCCTCGCCGGATATTACCGACGATTCATTGATAATTTCGCCAAAATTTCCAAACCTCTCACAAAATCACTGCAAAAAGACACCCCTTTCAATTTCGATTCAGAATGTTTAAAATCTTTCGAAGATTTAAAACAAATCCTTACTTCAAGCCCCATACTATCGTATCCAAATTTTGACGAGCCATTCCTACTCACAACAGATGCGAGCGCTTTTGCGATTGGCGCTGTACTTTCGCAAGGTCCTATAGGTAAAGATCTACCCATAGCTTTCGCCTCCAGAACTCTCTGGAGTGCGGAAACAAAGTACTCAACAATAGAACGAGAACTCCTCGCTATTGTTTGGGCGGTAAAACACTTTCGCCCTTATATTTTTTGGAAGAAAGTTCAAATTGATAACAGATCATAGACCTCTTACCTGGCTTTTCTCTATTAAAGACCCCGGTAGTCGCCTAGCACGCTGGCGCTTAAAACTTGAAGGTACTCTTCAAGTACCTGTCTGGTAGTCGTACTGACTACCAGATTGAATATAAACCTGGGAAAATTAATAAAAATGTGGATGCCTTGTCCCGTATCAAAATTAACCATTTTCAAAAATGTGTGGATTTCAAAAACAAAATTTTAACATCAAATACAGACGACGAATCAATTAGTTCAGAAATTTTACCAGAATCAATTTTACAAGAATTGAATACATTTGTTCACTTATATAAAACCCAGTCATTAATAGACTATTCAAAAATTAAAATTACAAACAATCAATTATTAGACAAAGGACATAAGGACATAATAACATTTTTCCAAAAGGACAAACTCGAAAACTTACATTATAAAATAATTAAAGATATTTTCGAGGAAAAACCAAATTTTATCCACAATAAAATTAATATAGTCACGAGTAAAACGGTGAAAAACCGAAAATATTGTATTGTTTTGTTACCCTTCGACACCGAAGAGATAATCGAAACAATGTTTATTACTCTTTACAAAGACAAAGACATTTTCGAATCTTCAAAAACATATTTCATTGAAAACAATTTAGAATTGCCAATACTCAAAATGTTGTCATTTATTTTCACTGAAAAAGATTTAAACCTAGTTAGTTGCCAAAACATAACTAAGACGCCTGACGCAGATAAAATTCCGATAATATTAGACCAAAACCATACCGGAAAAGCAAATTTGCACCGCGGAATAAACGAAACCATTCGGAGAATAAGAAATAAATATAACTGGCCCGGTTTAACTAAAGACGTAACTAAATTCATTCAAAATTGCGAAACATGCCAGAAAACAAAGACTTTACGGAAAAACTTAAGCAATCCCCTGGTGATAACTGAAACACCAAGAACACCATTTGAAAGAATAAATATCGATATACTAGAAATTCCAAAAAGAAATTATGTTTTAACTATTAGGGATGAACTAACCAAATTTACTCAAGCTTACCCATTAGAGGATAAATCCGCTAAATCAATAGTAAATACACTACTTCTTCACTTTCAGCATTTTGGTACTCCGCTTCGTATACATTCGGATTACGGTAAAGAATTCGACAATGTATTACGTAAGGACCTATGTACCTTATACGACATAAAATTAACATTTTCTAGCGTTAGCCACCCTCAATCAAACGGATCTGTGGAAAGATTTCACTCCACAGATGTCTTTTAGAGATGATTCGTACTAATCAGGCTGAAAACCCTAATGAACATCCACTAAACGTAATTCCTTACGCTGTTATTTGTTATATATAATAACTCGACGAATAAAACACACGGTTTCTCTCCATACGAGCTAGTATTTGGACATACGTCCAGTCGCCCACCTGAAACTTTGTATAATCAAAAAGAATTGATATCAAAATATATACGAGACCTAAATAATAAAATTTCATACTATTATAAAATTGCACGCACAAAAACTGAGCTTCAAAAAGAAAAGGCTAAATTAAGATTCGATAGAAACGTTCCAGAACATCCTACACAATTTAAAATAGGCGATAAAGTCTATGTTAAGGAATCTCAAATTAAAGATAAATTACATAATAAATTTAACGGTCCTTTCGAAATAATAAAAATCTTTCAAAATTCTGCAACTTTATTAAATCTCGAAACGTCACAAACGACAAAAGTCAATTTCGACAGGATGAAACCATATTTTGAGAATTAAATTATTATCAGGTTTCTTCTGCTGATTGGAGCAGCAGTATCCCAATACACCATTACTCCAATAAACAACACCATTGGAATATATTATCATCGAGACAGCGAAATCGTTGTAACAAATAAACAATGGACTCTTCTGGTTCACAAAAACATTTCATCAATAAAGAACACTTTTGAACATAACGAGAAAATGCTTGAAATTCTCTTACACGCTATTAACCCCATATTTGAAAACATGAACCTTTTTCGAGGTGAAGTAAAAACACACATCAGCTTATTAACCCAAATTTCAAATTCAATTCAAGAAAAATTAAGCGAAATTTATTTTGATACTAAACGTTACAAACGTGGAATTCTCAATGGCATTGGTACAATATTTAAGTCAATTACAGGAAATTTAGATTCCGAAGATGGCGAATACTACATGAATTGCATCAATAAATTAACTAATGACGAGCATCAATTAGAAAATTTAATGAAAAATCAAATCTCAGTAACAACATCCGTCATAAAGAATTTTAACGCTACCATACAAAAATTGCAAATTGATGAATCCACCTTCAATAGAGATATAAAAATAATATCAGACACAATTTATAGGACAGCAGATAAAATTAAGGTAATTGAAGCAAAATTAAGATTTTTAGAAAAATGTGAACTTCTCATGGAAAGTTACCTGTATATCGAAAATCAATTAAATGACATTTTAAATTCAATAACTTTCGCGCGATTAAAAATTATTCATACGTCGATAATCAATCCTGAAAATTTGATAACCTCGCTTCAGGAAATTTCACAAAATTTACACCAAAACAATTTACCACTCATTATAAAATCTTCCAATATTGCCAAATATTTGGATATTATGGAATTAGAAGCATATAAAACTGATTCAGACTTGATATTTGTATTAAAAATTCCTCTAATAGACCAACAAAGATACACCCTTTTTAGATTATATCCAAACCCTATCCTAAATAATAGAACTGGTCCTATATCATGTTTTATTTTCATCACAAAAATACTTAGCGCGTGACGTCGATTCTTTGATGTACATACCCATCAAAAATCTGAAAGACTGTAAACCACTTTTCTTTGGCACAAATATATGTTCCAATCTATTTGCATACCCCATCGACGACAATGCTATATGTGAAGCCCAAATCCTGAAACACTTAAAAACTTTACTTGAGAGCTGCCAAACTTCAATAATATTTGCGAAAGGCTACAATGTCCAACAACTAACAGACTCATCATGGCTAACAATTACTTCAGAACCACTTCAAATTACTGTAAATTGCAAACAAATAAACACCAAGACAGAGATCATTTATAAAAATTCCATTCTTAAATTGCAACCTGGATGTAGTGCTTTCATAGGAGTGACGAAAATACAAGCTGACCCTAAGAACTTTTCGCAAACCAGTGTTAGTGATCACCCTATTTTAATTCCCTTTAATTGTTGTCAAGGAATCCCCGATGACATCCAAATCTCAAAATTGGAACCATTAAAATTGAATAAATTAAATGTGGAAGACCTTGAGATTGCCAAACACAAATTGGACGAGTATTCTTGAACGTTAGACGATTTGATCAACGAACCATTTGTCACCAAACACATCTCTTGGTTCACTTATTTTATCATTGCACTAATAGTAACTCTCATTTTGTTATATATTTTATGTAAATACCGAAAGAGAAACAGATTAGCAATCGCCCCCACAACAAATTCACCACCACCTCTACCTAGACCTTCTAAACGCTTAAGAGAATCCTTCAGGAGCATCCTGCCCAGAAGAAGACCATCGATCAGACCCAAAGATGAAACCCCAGAGGAAGAAATCGAACTGAACTAATGTTTTTCAGTTATAAATCGGTTTCAAAGACTCTATATATTTTAATTTTGTAAATTTTATATTTAAAAATATTAATTGTATAATTTAAACTCAATTTAAGGCTTTATACTCTCATTTAACTTTATTATTATTATATAACTTCAATAATCGTTAAATTCATAATTATTAATTTCAATTTTACTTATTTTTGAAAAGTTGCTGTATAACACCAACTTTTTGTTAAAAAGGGGAGTTGTTATATAAAATATATTGTATTCAATTAATTATTCAAGTAGCTCCCACAGTTTCGATAACTTTATTATCAGGTAACATAAAACCTTCAGTATGTTATCTGAAAGCCAGACGTAACTTAATACTGCTACGTGTCTTATCATATAACTATATACATTGTAATCAACGTTTATGATGATTTGCTGAAACCTTATAATGTTCTTTCTTTAAATTAATGTTTTACCAATTATATTTTAACTTTACTTTCAACGATGTCAGCATAACGAAACTTATAAAGTCGCAGCAAACCCATTGCATGAACAGTATAATTTTAGTATTGATATTATTGTTATACTCACACATCTAAATTCTTGTTCGTCCGTTAAATAAAATAAATTGTTTTTAAAAAGTTTAAATCCAAACTAGTGATTTAACATATATATATATATATATATATATATATATATATATATATATATATATATATATATATATATATATATATATATATATATATATATACACACACACACATAGCACTGAAATAACGAGCTTTATTTAGACAGTAAAATAAAATGTTGAAAATTTATGTGATATAAGAAAAATATTAACTATAAATTTTTTACAGAAAATGTAAACAGTAAAAGTTAATCTAAATTACTAAGTTACTACTACCAAATAATTTATATTTGTATAGATTAATAACAGGCTCCAGGCTAATAACAACTAAGGGTAAAAACCTGAGAGAGGCAGTGACTCAACTAAAATGTGTGTCGCATTCACTAGGCAAGCCAACTTATTGGGGCCTGGAATATTTGGAATAAATTTCCAGATTCAATAGATTTCTCTATAATAAAAAATATCTGAGCAAATTATATCCAGATTAAGGAGGCATGGGACCTGAACTAAGATCACTCTTCCATTCTTCTCACTATTAGCGATACCATAATCCAAAAAGTAGATGCTCCTAGATTAACAAACAGATGAATAGAATGGTAAATCTTCAGACTGGACCTATAAAATTGAGTCAATTATGAGTACCGTTAAAAAGAAGGAAATGGTTAGATGAAGATGTAAAACTATTCGTTTTCAAGGCAGCATGACATAATACCTCTCCCATTACCCAAGAAACAAAGGGAAACGATTATCCTAAGGAAATAAGAAACTTGATCTCTGAAAAAAGAAAACTCAGCAGAAAATGGCACCAGTTCAGAGCTCCAGCAGATAAAACTAACCTTAATAATGCCACACAACAGAAAAAGTAGAGATAGGAAGAATTAAAAAATAATCTATTAGTGAGTACCTGAATGAGCTGACAAATAATAAAAACATCGGCTACTCACTCTGGAAAGCCACTAAGAGATTAAAAAGGCCAATCGTGCAAAGCCTTCCAATCAGAAATGTAGATGACAGCTGAGCAAAAACAATATGCAGAAAGCTAATTGATTCACAGAAGACCTTGAAAGCACCTTCTAGCCAAACGAAAGCGAAGAACTATCGAACTGGAAAGTTCATGACAGAGAAAATATAAACATTAGACCAACCTCTCCTAAAGAAATTGCTAATGAAATAAAAACAAATATTCATCCTAAGAAAACTCCTGGGTTTGATCTTATAACTGGAGAATTACTAAAACAACTTCTCATTAATACCGCATTCGGACTAAGATATGTTCCTGAGATATGGAAGGTTGTCATCAGTCATGGAGAAGTCATCAGTCATCATGATTCACAAACCAGGCAAAGTCCCCCATGATGTTTCATCGTATAGGAAAATTTCTCTACTGCCCATTTTATCGAAACTGTTTGAAGAAATACTTCTGAAAAGGCTGAAAACCATCATTGAAGAAAGGAACTTAGTTTGAAACAATTATTAGTGACTTTAGTTTATTGTTCTGTTGAATTAATCCTAAACAGTTTTAAAGAAAGATTTTTGGATAATAAATAATAGTAAATAAATTTCTTAGTAAAGTAAAATGATTTGGATAGAAATTTAGACAAAATTGATACACATTTTAAGCGATATTTAAAACACACAGAAATTAATAATTCTCCATAATTACCTAGCGGATTTATATTATCGCGACAGTTTAATAGTTTCATAAATGTCTTCCCTAATTTATTGAATCTAATTTTCTGCTCCATATTAACGCCAGTATCGTACAGAAGATGTCTTTAATATCCCCGTATAGAACGTAAAATTATAATCGCTACAGATTTTAATCATAACTGCGTCGTACTTGTTAACTCGCTCCTGACTTAGCTCTAGGCCGTTAAAATTTTACACCCGATTTTATCATTTTGATTAAATGTACTTACTCGAAGCCGTAAAATTTCGTGAAAGACGTCATCTACACTGAGATAATCATTGATGTAAGCCTCACTTTCACGCGGAAATTGTGATATGCTGGTAGAGATGATAGTTTGAAACGTAAGTCTTTGCATTATGTCGGATCTTTGGATATATAACAGGATGCGCCAAAGGGAAGTGCCAGGAATTAGTTTAAGCATACGAGTATATGTGAGCCGTAGTTTTAGTAATAGGATATCATAGAGACTAATTTTCCATTCATAAAAAGTAATTAAAATAAATCAACAGATTGAAATTAAGGGAATAAATGTACTATTCCTTTTGAAGTGAATATATTTATGTGAAATGTGGAGATATTTCCTATTTTGTATTAGAAAATTAAACAGTAGAGAAATATTGTGATAATTATTTAAATTACTTTAAAAGTTTAGTAAATATTCTAATATATAATATACGATCCCAGGCTCATAATAGTCATAATAGTTCAACCAAGCATAATTTTACAACTAATATATTTAAATAATAACACTCTAAGAACTGTTTTATTAATGAAAGATAATGGTAACAGAAGCACAAAGTATAAACTTATGAACTTATGAAACTTAACTGAAATATGGTGAAATATTACTACATGATGTGTGAATGACAAGTTTTATAATGAAAAACATTAAGATTTGCGGTTCAGAATAGTTCAACCAGTTGCTGAAATGCGTAGTAAGCTAAACGTTTGTAGCGTTTTAAAACAAAACAGAACCTCAATTGTTGTCAAAGTGAAACAGATATTATAATATGTGGTGGATTTCTATCGCTGTAGTTGGCAATAAAAAACTCTTATGGTTTATGTAAGTGGACTGTATTGATTTTTGGAGCAACTAATTACTAACAGATTAAGGTACAGCGTGCGTTATACTACGTTCTTAATAACTATCTGTTACCTTTCACGCACTCACCGAACAGGTGACTTTGCGGGGTTGCCGCGTTGTAAATATCAACGGTCTAAAACCCAACAATATGTATTTGAGATGCGTCTGCTAACATTTTCTAGAAAATAATAACACGTAGTGCTGCATTAAGTGTCGATATGCGAAAATCAATTCTTAGTGCTCATAAGCAGATAATTTCGGGTCGGAAAATATCTGCTACGTATTCGCTACCCAATTCTACAGTGCAATGAATTATCAACTTGTGTAAAATACTGGATACATAGCCCAAATGAAGAAAACTGGTCGAGCATGCGAGATTTCACGCATAAATCAACATGCTCTGAAGAAGATTGTAACAACAAACCAGCGATCCGGTGCAAGAGAAATTATGGTACTATGGAGGCAAGGCATTGGAAAAAATATTTCTGTATCCACAACTAAACGCTAAATACATTAAATAGAAAACAAAGTCTACAAGGTAAAGTTTAATTCTTGATATTTTACTCTTGAACTTACCGGTTTGAACTAAACGACAGAAAATAAATTGATTATGGTGGGCCAGAGAACATAGGCACTGGATTTTACAACAATGGCACCAAGTAATTTGGGGTGACGAATCCAAATTTTAAATCTATTTAGGTTGTACCAGAGAACGTGTGCTAAGAACCCCACAGGAAACTTATCGTCCTGACTGTTTATTTAGGAAAGTGAAGTTCACCACGTCTCTTATGATCTGGGGGTGTAAGAGTGGTATATGCGTAGGAAAATAGCATTTTTTAGATAGTACTGTGACAGCAGAAAAATTTAAACAAATTTTGAAAGACAGTTTAATGCCGTCAATACCAATATATCAAGGTACTGACGCGCAGTACCTTTTCCAGCAGGATGGTGCTGCGGTTCACACAGCAAAAACTGCCAAAGCCTGGTTTACAGTACATAATGACCCAGTTATGGAATGTCCCTCTAGCAGTCCAGACCTCTCTTCTATAGAAACATTGTGTTATAAAATGAAAAAATAGTTGCGTAAACATCCAATCTTCAATTTATTTACACACACAGTTTATACTTTATTTCTGTTACGTACGAGTATATTTCTCTTTAATTATAATAGTTTTGGGAGTGTTATTACTCTTATTTAACCCTTAACTACCGTGGTACTAGTTTTGTTACGCAGTAACTGACGTGCGATCATGGTGACCGCAAATTTGTACAACAACAAAAAAATTGGATCATTTTAATGTTTTCCTGTTAACAGTTGGGTGCGTTGTTGCATGCCCTGGAAGAATATAGTGTACAACATGTATATATACATTTTTTTTTTATAAAAAAAACATACATATATTCTCTTTGCGTAACAATGTCGTATACATATAGTGATATCAACTAGAGCTTTCAAAAACAAAGAACACTTAAAACAAAATTATATTTTCCTTTTCAAGGTAAAGGTATATAGTTATTATTACGATAAAAAATAATGTCAAAAGAAGTTCTGTGATAGAAGCCACAATACCTAACTATGTCACAGATGACACTTGCAATTTTGGCATAATTTTGAGAAACACTCAAGACATATTGATTTATCGCACATATAACACAGATGATATGTTTTATAATAGGTATAACAAGTTTTTCGCTCTTCTAATTTCTCAGAAGCTACTTGTTCAAAGGGTTCTTCAGGAACATCTAATACGCGTCTAAAACAAAAGCGAACTTCACGGGGGATTGTAACATTTGCTATTCGCCTTTCAAGATGTGGTTTTACTAACTCATTCGCAAGTAGTTTTCTTAAATCTACTTTTTCTAAGACTGGACTGCTCGGTGGACAACATATGATGTTATGCTGCTGGGTTCTACTGCGAGAAATAAAACTTTCAGAGGACCATTTATATCGAATTTTTCCAAAAAAAAAAAAAAACTTTTGATCCTATTAGAATCTTGCTGCTCGTATTCCTCACTGAGCTCTTCTGTCTCCCTCTCCTCTGGTTCATTATCTATACTGTCTGCTTCCGAATCTGTCTCGTGCTCACTCACTTCGCAAATGTCTTCATTGCCATTCTCGTCCTTACTGTTACTACTTAGTTCATTATACCATCTTAAAATCACTTCAAAAATCATCAAAGTTTGATCCTGCACTATTATCCCTCGCACCATTATCCATCGTAAATATAAGTCTTACCGCCAAAATACTGGTCAACAGAAAGTTACATTAACGGTGATGTGCGGTCAACGTGACCGCTTTGTTCGAAATTTATAATCTATGGACAACAGAACCCGCAGCTAAATATGTTGAATCCTTTCCAGGTACGCGTGTCACACTGAAATGAAGGTATATGAATGCGCAAGATGATACAATTAAGTGAGGATACAAGATCATGAAATGAATATTTACATCGGTCATGGTGACGGCACAAAGGTACTTAAGGGTTAAATATGTTAGTCATAAAATTATGCCTGGCTGAACTATTATGATCCCAGGATCATATTGTATAACAAGTGCAAGGTACATCGCTTCTAGTTGTCTTTATCTTTGAAATGCATTTTCAAAAATTAATTTTCTCGATCCGCCTTTCACCAACAAGTTGGCATACTAAACTATCTCCAATTTTTATTTATACCAAAATTTTGTTCAGGTTCAGTAAACTTTTTACTTCAAAGAAGTAGATTAGGAATTGACAATCGTAAAATTGTGTCAATTCCATGTAAACTACAATTTACCAGGCATCAAAAGAGTTTCCGAAGATTTGGGAATCACATTAATGACACTTCTCTAGAAACAAATTGCAACAACTTTTAGGAAATTCAAAAGACACAATTGAAAATAACGAAAAGTCCGGGGTTTATGCAATAAATTGCCAAGATTGTTGTCAAAAGTATATTGGGCAGGCGAAAAGAATAACTGTAGCTAGGTTTAAGGACCACATGGTAGATTCAAAATATGGAAGGTCCCCAATCCATTTAAAATATGGAGAAACTTATAGAGACATAGTTATCAGATATTATTAATAGACTATGAAAAACAGTAGTCAAGTTGAATGTCTTTATTAATGAGAAATACATGAAACCAGAAAATATTTGTAAGCATTTACTGAACCTGAACAAAGTTTTAGTGTAGATAGAAATTAGATGTAGTGTGAAACTAGTTTTAATCATTTTTCGATGACTGCAACGTAGTTGGCGAAATTCGCTTTGGGATATGTGAAATCCTTCGACGTTCATGGAAAACTGGTCTCCTGTTTCTATTGCTGCATGAAAGGTTCCAGCCCGTTTTCAGGAATATTAAAGTCTCAATTTCACAACAAACAAACAAAAAATACGTGTAATTTCTAAATAAAAATGGCACTACATGGAGATTTAAAAGCATATTTCTTTTTGGATTATCTAAAATCCAATGTATGTATTATTGGTAATAGTCTAATTAATCTTTGGATATATTCTGAGAAAGCTGATCAATGAAACATCCCCACGAACTCGACGATGACCACGACACAACGGAGAAGAATTCACTTCATTGGACAACGACCGTGAAAACCTTTCAGATACAGTAATATAGTACATAGCTTATAGTAATATAGTACATTTAGTTAGTAATTACTATCTTAGAGGATATTTGATAGTGTCTTGAAATATTCCTTTTATTGTTTTAACTCCATGAATACAGCAATCTGTCCCACAGGGACAATTAGCATCTTCTCTGAAAAAAGGAATCAACAATGGCCCTGAAAAGAAAAGGTACTATTCTGCTATTTTCTTGGATGTCAGCCAAGCATTTTATAATGTCTGGTATGAAGGACTGTGCTATAAAATAAAGAAATATCTCCACAATTAACACTTTCTAATACTGATATCTTATTATAGGTATTTTCTGGTGAAATAAGGCTATGCATATACCAGTATACGTTCTATCTATGTGCCCTAAGGAAGTGTGCTGGGACCAACACACTATTTAATATATACGGCTGATCTACCTCAACAGTCGCTACATCTGCAGATGATACCGCAGTATTAGCTTCCCACACAAATCCCTTTCAATCATTCAAGAATTTTCAAATTAACTTGAACAAAATCCAAGTAGAGCTAAAAAATGGCGAATTAATGTCGAACGAATCCAAATCTGCACATATTACTTTCATTTTGAACACATGAACTTACCGAATGGATAATAAGTTACTCAAATCGACAGCGTCAAGTACCTCGGCATGCATCTTGGCAGAAAATTAACGTGGAATAAACACATCGTTGCTAAGAACTCAACTTGATCTTTATCTCGGGTAAATAAATTGGCTTCTCTACAGAAAATCTCAACTCTCCTTGGAAGACAAATTACTACCGTATAAGGCTATACTTAAGCCGATTTGGACGTAGGGTATCCAACTCTGGGATAGAATAGCTAAATCTACCATAGAAATATTACAGCGTTTCCAAAATAAAGTGCTACATGTAATAGCAGACGCACCACGTATTCCAAACTTAGTAATAATACGTGATCTCTCTGTGTCATCGATTGAAAATGTTATCAAAGCACAGAGTGCGAAATATAGTGCCAGACTTGTGAATCACCCCAACATACTGGTCAACGAGCTTCTAGTCAATGTAAGTGAAGTATGCAAGCTAAACAGATTTGTATGTGGAGACCTCATTAAAATATTTGATTGATCTTAGGTTTTTTATAAATATTACATGCATAGACTTGTATATAAACTCATGTTAGGTGGTTAGTTAGTTGTAATTAATTAGGTTAAGAATAGAGTTGTACACTGGTATAATACTCTTCATGTCGCTCCTTTCTTTGTCTTTAAAAGATAAATACAGGAATTGGGAAAGGAATAGGGTTAAAGTGTCTCAATTTACTTGGATTTTATGTTTTGCAGTTATCTAAGAGCTGCCTTTCCATTTATATTAATTTTCCACACTCAACTATACCAGAGCAGAAAAGTAATGTAATCGTGTAAAGAAAAATGGAAAAACAATTTTTTTCTATCGTTTATTTTTCGTTCTTCGACCTAAAAACCAAACAAAACGGTTTTAAAAAAAATTTGTCTGTGTGTGTATCACTGTCGTTGTCGTTGTCATCAGCATTTTAAAACTTGTTAGCACGATAACTCAACTAAATCGTGTCGGCTCGATTGGGTTTTCACTGATTCTGATCGGGGACGTCTCCCAGACACCTATTGATTTTTAAGTGGATAGAACACACTCTACCATATTCATGAGTCATGAGAAAGCACAATGATGGACTATTTGAGAAACTTTTTTTGTTAGCACGATCACTAAACTAAATCGTGTCGGATCCATCGAGTTTCGACTGATTCTGATTAGGAACGTCTACCAGACGACATTTATTGATTTTAAGGTGGATAGTACACACTCCACCCTGTCCATGGGTCATGAGAAAGCACAATGGTGGACTATTTGAAAAAAGTTAAACTGTCGCATAAAACACATATTCTGCATTTATGTGTTGGTTTATTTTTTCACATCCACTCAATTTCGAGATAGAAATGTTTTACGCACGGAAGAGTCCGTTTTAAGGTTTTAAAACTGTTTATTTTTTGTGTAGGTACTCCAATATGCATATCATAGGATAATTTACTGTTGGTACAACTGACATGCACCCGTGTTAATAAATCGAGATACCCGCTCAGAATTTCCAACGTAACTCGAACACGAACCTCTGTACTATTAATTCGGCCATTAATACGATACTAATCGTTACAAAAAGCCCCCTTCCAGTCCCGGTTCAAGTTCGCTGTCATTAAGGCTGTAATTATGGCAACCGGCTCCGTATTCCGGGCACCGGAAACACGAGGTGGGGAGTCGTTAAAACCGGTTCACGTTTAGTGTTTACCAACATGGGGCCCAACACACAAATTGCCCGGTTACATATATTGTTCACTCCGAGATGTGGGCCACGTGTACGTTTTAACTTTACTACTTACCGGAGGCTCTAAATTCTGCCGGGAGAGCTCATAGACGAATACGGGATGCCGGAGAAGTAGAAATACTACACTTTTACTAATAAACTCGCAACGTTATGGCAACTGCTCGCTGTACTTTCATTACGCCTCCACATTGGAATACGTTGCCGGAGCGTTTATTTAAGGGCCAACCTGAAATTATTTCGGAAAGGCGCGAATTAGATTCACGTTTTATTCAGTTGGTGTTGTTGATTTGTCAGGTTATGCGATGGAATATGTCTAGCACAAGTCTTGCAAGTCTTGCATGTCAAATGTGAAACTGAAATGAGAGATACAATTACATCCATTCTGGAACAAATAAGAATAATTACAAGCTCGTGATGAAAAATGGTGATAAAGCGAGCCGTGTAATGTTCTAATAACAAAAAATGGTAATTATATAGAAGTGATAAAGTCTTGAAAATGCTTACCAAATTTTTCCTATCCCCCTATTTTCCAGGGTGCTGAAGATGAATCTGGTTTTAGTTTCATCCGCTCGGACACAGTTTTCGAGAAAATGAATTTTCCACTTTTCCGCAATACATGCCACTTTCCTTATCAAATACTTTTCACTGCACACTACGTAGATAGCTCATCGTAACACCAGTCGATGCTACAACACTTCTTTTATACATATCATATATTAAGGCGTCATAGAACCTATTATTCATTACGATTTTCTTAATTTCCTTCAAATGTTTACAATTCCGATACAATTGTCGTCCATTGTAATATTTTCAATCGTGCGCCCTCTATATGAAACCACATATACTGATTAGTATACGGGGATCTCAAAAAGTTAATTACAAATATTAACGACTAAGTACGCTGTTATTTTGAAGAAACCTAACCTAACCTAACCTAACTGTCTCCTTATTATGGTTAGATTAGGTTAGGTTGGGTCAGGTTAGGTTCCCTCAAAATAACAGCGTGTTTAGTTCAGCTAATATTCACAGTTAACTTATGGAGCGCCCCGTGTATTAATCAGTACACGTAGTTTCATATAGAGAAAGGAAATATTAAGGAAATTAAGAAAATTGTAATGAGTAATAGGTTTTATGGCAGTTTAATATAAGGTAAGTGTTGTAGCATCTACTTATATTAATATGAGCTATCTACGTAGTGTGAAGTAAAAATTATTTGATAAGGAAAGTGGCAGGTATTGCGGAAAAGTGGAAAATCCATTTTCTCGAAAACTGTGTTCGATCGGATGAAACTGAAAGCACATTCGTGTTCAGTACCCTCGAAAATAGGGGGGCAGAAAAAATTTGGTAAGCACTTTCAAGACTTTATCACTTCTGTAGAATTACTCAAAAAATGAAATATGTGAGACCTCATGTGAAGAAATAAAAGCACAGATCCAAAATGGCTTTGGTATTATCATTTGGTAAATACATATGAGCAATGGCGGACTAATGAGGGGGGGGGGGGGGCGAGGAGGTGGCCTCTGGTCCTGGAGGGCCTCCAGATCTCGAGAAGTCCTTTCAAATCCCAAACAAGGCCAAAGAGTGTTCAGTAAATAAGAGGCAGTTTGTACGTATGCAAAATATTGTATAAACATAGGTACCTACTTACCTATATTCATATTTACAAATATAACTGTATATTTACAAATGTAACTACAAATACATCATTTTTTGAGCAGACCGGAGGCCTCATTCAGTTTTGCCGCCCCATGTCTCCAACAGGCTTAGTCCGCCACTGCGTATGATATATGTAAAAATATTTTTCAGTCAAAACACAAATAAAAGAACTTAAAGTTACAATATAGTAGAGCACTTCGGTAGGTATAGTTTTCATTTTACTTACACGGTACTTAGATTTAGGCGACACCCACCTTTTGGTTTTTTTTTTTTAATAAGTATAGTCTTTTTGTGTTAACAGCAAGGCGACCTAATACAGTCCTCATTTACGCCTACTGGATATATATGTAAGTATATTACAGGTTAACTTAAACCAGTCAACTTTCTCCAAAAAAGAAGAACAACCGAAAGCTTACTGACAAGAAAGCCTTATCAAATCTGTGTGATTAAACCAGTTTTCCAGATTAATTTGAAAGGTATACAACACAAAATTCGAACTGCTGCACGTCATTCTATTCCTATCATTAGCATACAGATTCTCCTGCATTCTGACGCTAGATATTGGCCAAAGAAGTGTGTTTAGACCAAGTAACATTTACCAGTCTTATCGCTGTAGACCTAAATTTCATCGTAGGTCTGTCGTTTCATTCGCTAGTTTCACCTCCTGGCAAACGACAAAAATATGTAATTCGTACTGTGGGGATGATAACAAGCAGCGGTGAGTACAGGAGGACCTCACCTGATAATGGTTTATTGGACATTGCCTGCTGAAACATCTTCGGATGCCCTAATTACCATCTTGTTTGTCTTTTTTCGCCGGCTGTCTGACCCTCATGAGTGTCTCTTCTGTCGCGGGTCTGCGTACTCTGCGAGATCTTAATTGAGAGTGTTTGGCTATTTGATTATTTGGGTCGTTTCTTTGATCTGACTCAATCTGGGCCTTAGTCCGTGGTTAACCTTATCAGCGGATTTGTGTGGTCCTCTGGTTGGACGTAGAATTTCCTGGCTCTCCTCTTGATCATCTTAATCACCATCGTATACTGAAGGATAAGCTTCTTCGAATGTAAATATAAGTAAAAGGAGTTGACGTAGACGACCAGCTCGGAGTAATCCCAACGTAGGTTTGATTCTCATCTCAGTCGGCTGCATGCGCGCGCTGTAGTGTATTTTTGAGAGATGAGTAGAGAAATGGCTTGTACCCAAACCTTGACCTCTTAAAATAAATGGATAAAAATAAAACTATTAATTATATAAAGAATTAATAGCTTAGGCTATGGAAGAATGTATTACAGAAGGATAATAAAATATAACGTGATTACCTCACAGAAATCTCGTATATATACCACAATTCGCTTTTATCTTTAGTAAACTGAATTAAACAGGTATACAATAAAGGCTACCAGCATCGGACTAATTACGGTCGTACGTGCTACACACACATTGATTAAAACTCTTCACGTAAAACAGGACATACATGATTGCAAATGCTTTATTATTTCAAAAAATAAATTTAATAAAGATAACTTGAATTTATTAATATACATACATGTGGGATTTTATTTACTTAGCTATATTATACAGTATGTCTGAAATTGATGAGGAAGATATTGTAAACTATGAGAAACCGAAAAACGATAAAATAGGGAAAGAAAGTCTAGATAATTAAATTAGTAATTTAATTGTGCTTACTGGGTGGTTTTAACGTTTCGATTTTTTAAGATATTTTGAAAAAACTAAATGCTGCCCTTTCTTAAATCTGTACTATTTTTATTTTTAAAGATATTTGAAATCTAGAAGCACATATTACTACAAATCTTCCTTGACAGACATTTGAATGACATTATATTTCATACTTCATCATCATTAGGTCATCAGTCCTAAGACTGGTTGGACGCTAACCTCCAGCTTTTCCTATCTTGTGCTAACCTACGCATTTCGCTAATTGTGCTACAACCTACATCCCTTACTATTTGCGAGCAGTAGTCTAATCTCGGCCTACCTCTGCCTTTCTTCACTCCTATTTCTGCCTCCAAAATATCGCGGACTATTCCCCCATGTCTCAGCAAGTGGCCTACCATTCTATCTCTTCTCTTCTTTAAGTTTTTCCACATACTCCTTTTCTCGCCGACTTTCTCCAATACTTCTTCGTTTCTAACCCTATCAGTCCATGGTATTTTCATCATTCTTCGGTAACACCACATCTCAAAAGCTTCTAATTTCTTCCTACTTGCTTCCCCTACCGTCCAGGTTTCGCAGCCGTAAAGTGCCGTGCTCCATACATATGTTTTCAAAAATCTCTTCCTTGTTTCTAAGTTTATTACCCCCGAGCATAAAAGTGCTTTCTTTTTGTTAAAAGCTACTCGACCCTGCGCTATTCTTTGTTTTATGTCTTTATCGCTTCTTCCATCCCAATTTATTTTACTTCCTAAATAAGTGAAGTCTTTAACTTCCTCCAATCTTTCATTATTAATTTGTACTTTCGTTTTTGCTCTGCTCTCGCGCCCTCTGCACACTAACACTTTAGTTTTGTTTTTATTCACCCTCATTCCGTATTCCTCTGTCAACACTGCCTCCATTTCGTTCAATGCTGATTCTAGTTCCTCCTTACTAGATGCTAATACTGCTATATCATCCGCGAATCTCAGCATTTTTAGTTTCTGTCCCTGTACTTTAATCCCGAAATCTACTCTATCTTTTACCACATTAATCGCCTCTTCGATGTACAGATTAAAAATTAGTGGTGATAGCGTACATCCTTGTCTTACTCCTTTCCTAATACCTACTTCCCTTTCTTCCCCTTCTACTTCTATAACAGCAGTTTGCTCTATGTATAGATTGTGTACTACTCTCCTATCTCTATACTTCATTCCCGCGCTCTTTAGTATCTCGAACATTTTTTCCCATCTTACGTTATCAAAAGCTTTTTCTAAATCTACAAATCCTATATAAGCGTTCTTTCCTTTTTCTATTGTTTTCTCTAACATTACTCTTAGCGCCAGAATAGCTTCGCGAGTTCCCCTATTTCGCCTAAACCCGAATTGGTCTTCTCCTAGTATTTCCTCCGCTCTATTTTCCATCCTCTTCTGCACTATTCTAGTTAAGATTTTTGACGCATGGGAAGTTAGGCTAATCGTTCTAAAGTTCTCGCATTTGTCGGCTCCTCTCTTTTTCGGTATAGTAACGATAATGTTCCTCTTATAATCCTCCGGCATCTCGCCCGTTTCGTATATGTATTTTACCAGTTCAAACATCCTATTTACTACTTTCTGTCCCGCACATTTCAAAATTTCCGCCTGTATTTTATCTACACCCGGCGCTCTATTATTCTTTAGCCCCCTTAGTGCTATTTCAAATTCCTCTCTCAATATAGGTTTTCCTACATCTTCCCTATCGATGCTAGATTCTTCCTCTAATATCTCTCCTAATTCCTGACCCTCGTATAAATTTCCCAAGTACTGCTTCCATCTATCCGCTTTCTCCTCTCTTCCTATCAGTATGTCCCCCGATTGACTCCTAACATTTCTACTTATTGTTCCTACATCCCTGAAGTTCCTCTTAATTATTTTGTAAGCCTCATCGGTCTTACCTACTTGCAACTTATCTTCTACTTCTTTGCATTTCTCCTCTATCCATTGTTCTTTCGCTTTTCTACATTTTCTAATGATTTCCCACTTTATTGCCTTATACGTTTTCAGTCCTTCTTCGTCTCGTCTGTTTTTGTAGCCTCGTCTCTTTTGCATTAAGTTTAAGATTTCGTCCGTTATCCAGGGTTTCCTAGCTTCCCTTTTATCGTGTTCTAAAACGTCCGTTTCATACTTAACGTCCATTTCAAACGTCCATTTCATACTTAATGCCATAAAATTCTCTTTTAACTAAAGGAAAAGCTGAATAGATATTTGACACAAAACTCGTTTTATTTACGTTTAAAAATCGAGCGTCCTCATTGAAATATCCTTTAGAATCGGAATATTTTATTTAGTTCACGTTTAGTGCAGCAGTTCAGTTAGGTTCCCACGTTTTGATTTTTTAAAATCATCAACTTCATTTTTTCATATGTCCGCCATATTGGATGTTTTATTAGTTAAAAAATACATAAGTTAATATCACTAATTGTAAATATTCACTCTTTGCAAATCACTTTCCAAGAGTTCTCGTATGATGGTGAGTTTATATAGAGAATAATGGTTTTTTTAAGTGTTAACTTTGAAATATTTAGCTCCCTGCCAGCAGATCCAATAGAGCACTTCCCCCATAGGAGTTTCTCCATAATTTAATTAATAATTAAAATATTCTTGAATATTTTTATTATGATTCTCATTATTCCTATTGTATTTTTTTTGGTTAAGGTTTTCGAAATTGGATGATTTCAAGAACCTTACCACAATTAAAAAAAATAACTTATATCGGATTGCTGTCTCTTGGGGTAACTTTAAAAATAATTATTGGTAGCCTCATCTACATTTCTTTAATTTATGATATAAGATACACACATGTCAAACTTTTCTTAGTTCTAGAAATTTTCCGCCATAATTCATGTCCTACAAGAGTCAAGAGAAATTGAAGATAGTATAAGTTCTACATGATATGTAAAACTTATACAACCTACATCACTTTATTTCTCCAATTATCAAGAGCCATAGCAAATGATTCAAGAAAAATGTTTCGATATAACAAAAACAGTTTTAAATAGGCTTCTGATCCTAATGGAAGTGTGACTTTTTGGTATGACAGAATGAAAATATTAATAAGTTTTACTTTTACCAAAAAATTAAATAAAAATATTAAAAGTATTTTTCATTAAATATATTACCTAGTACGAAGTAAAATATATTATCTATTTTCACATGAAAATATTGAATTTTTTGTATACGATCTAATTCCGTCTGATAATCGTGATATCGCTACTCAACATACGGCCTCTACTTATCATCATATTAACATAATTCTTACATCTAAATATTCCACTCATACACTTTCACTGAATAGATAAATCTGAATAATATTTTTATGTTTTATTATATAATAGGTACTTATTAAGAATGTACATAAAAAACATGAAATAAATCTTAATAATACAGACCACTGCAAACTTGACATCATCTTAGACAATGAAAGTCTAACAATTAGTTTTGAAATGTCATGAGTGTTTGACTATTCTTATGAGTATTTGTAACTATTGCTACATGTTGTCTCTATTTGTTGAGCAATTACATCATTTTTATCATATTGTTAGTATTATTTAATATCTTCCATAAAAATCTAATCTGTTCCTAGCAAATCTAGCCCAATCTAGTGATAAAGCATATACAGTTTGTAAACAACCCATATGTATACATGTTTATTGTATGTATTATAGTTTTAAATGATTGTTATTACTGTGGTATTTAAAGATTTTGGATAACAAGCGTTTAGAAGTTTCATAGTTTAATTAGGGATTATAATTGTCTAATTACACTTCTAATACAAATACTCTAGAAATGAAAAGGAAAACCGATACCATTATTAACTGATAATAAGTATTATAAAATAGTTAATACATAAGTGATAAGATACATACAATTATTATAAAATTTTCCATGTAAAATTTTTATTTTTTTAAATAATACAGAACTAAAACCTCAAATTTATATTGTCCTAGGATTAAGTAGTTGTACAAATTGATAAAACGAATAAACTGTATAGTTACATATACCCAAATATAAATAATTTGCTCTAGATTTTTACTGAAACGGTACTTTTCATATCAGACAGTAAACAAGAAAATAATAAAGTGAGTTCAATATATATTACGAGATAACATATGGCAACCTTTCATATATACTTACTTATATAGAATAAATAATTATTACTATTTAGATTCAACTACAAAAAGAAACAGGATATTAGTATTTCATAAAATTTTGAAGTACTATACTCAATGTACGTTTTGAAAACCCAATTAGAGATTGGGTGATTGACAAATCAGGTGATGTTTAAAAATTAATAAATAAACTATGGCAGTTACTTTTTTTAATAAGTATATATTTAAACAAGTTAAGAATATTATTTTCCATTTAGAATACATATTTCCACGTAATATATTTATCACGTTGATTTTACAGAGAATTTTTCAGATTTATATTGTTTTATACAAAAATGTATACAAATATTGAAAATGTACTACACACTCATTGACATTAACAAACTTCGTAGCAACTATAGAAATTGTATAACAGAAATTGCGTTGACGTTTGTCATTAATAAGTTTAAATGTTATTTGTAATTATATTTATTGATTAAGATAACTATAATAAAAGATATGTCTGAAAATATTTCTATTTTGTTGCGTTACTTACATTATAGATTATTTATTTATTATATCAACATTATTCCATTGTCTATTTACTTATCAGGGTACATAGTTCATCATTTAACAAAATATATGTTTTATAATTTTTAAAAATATAAATTTTTAATGAAAGCAACCGCGACTATACGACGTCTTTTGAGATAATATAAACGTAATTTATTTATAAGTAGCACAAAGAATAATGATTAAAGCGTCTATCTCACCGAATCGCAATAGAGTCGAACTTAGGTCACTATTACCACACAGTGATAGTGTACAGAAAGTAATACAATAATGAATATTAACGAATACTCAAATAAACAGGAAAACCACATTAAAATGTACAAATAAAAAAAATTACCAACACATGTCACAATTTCTGACTCGCATGGACACGTTTAATGAAATTTTATCACTAGGTACTTTTCTAAGTATTTTAACAGTACGTAATATAAAAATCCTTTTAACATCTACTGTCGCCAAAGGACAATATTAGAAGTTAACTATATACGGACTAAATTTTACTAAACAATATAAACTTAGATATAAATACGTGTTTCAAACGGCTGTATCTAGATTTTTTCGAAAGTTTCTTTTTAATAACAGTACTGACTTTACGTGTGTTTTGGTTCTTCTAGAACCGTTCCTACAAAAATAAACCATATGTTTCTAGTTCCTTTATTATACAGGGTGGCGCAATGGGTATTGACGATTTTTGAGACGCCACTGTCCAAATATGAGTAAAGTGGAGGGGATATTCAACCGCTTAAAATATTCCGCATGTAATGCCATTTAGTAGCCATGGATACGTGGCCAGTGAATCAAGGTAGTTTTTGTGTTAGGACGTATCACCGATCGGAGTCTGTTATTGAAGTGCAACGACAGTTTTGACGTGAATATAACATTCCAAGGCTTGGTAGAATTCCTTCGCACAACACAATTTTGCGGTGTTTTGCAAAGTTTCGTGATCATGGAAGTGTAAAAAATGAATTTGTCGGTTCTGTCAAAACTGTGCGTACACCGGAGAACGTAGAGCGAGTACGGCAAGCTGTAATAAGGAGTCCAGTTCATTCAGCAAGGCGTCAAGCGGTAGCATTGAACATTACACGAAGAAGTTTGGGTCGAATTTTACACGAAGACCTACGATTTCATCTATACAAAATTCAAGTTGTTCATAAAATTTTACCGCAAGATTTACCAGCACGAATACAATTTTGTAGAACATTTCTTGATGTACTGAACCCAAATGTTTTAAATTTAATAATGTCTGATGAGGCGCATTTCCATTTATCAGGATATGTGAATAAACAGAATTTTCGATACTGGGCTGCTGAACAATCTCAACAAATTCACAAACAGCCTCTGCGTTCTGAAAAAGTTACCATATGGTGCGGTGTGTCTGCATTCGGAATACTAGGTCTGTACTTTTTTGAAGAAAATGACCGTAGAGTGACTGTAACTTCTCAACGATATTTGGAGATGCTTAAAAAATTTTGACCTGCTGAACTGCAACGACTAGGGGCAGAAAATAACGTCTTATGGTTCCAGCAGGATGGAGCAACAAGCCATACTGCGTGGATTTGTATGGCTGCTCTAAGAAACATGTTTCCTGGACGACTTATATCCCGTCATGGTAATTTTAATTAGCTCACCAGGTTTGACCAGCCCTGATTCTTTCTTATGGGGATATTTGAAGGCTAGGGTTTTCGAAAATAGACCTCAAACACTACAAATTTTAAAAGACAACATTACTCGAGAAATCAGAGCGATAAACCAGGAGATGCTGCTAAGAGTTACAGAGAATTTTCAATCACGACTTCAGGAATATTTAGAAAAACGTGGTGACTATTTAAAAGACATTATTTTCAAAAAATAATTTTTGTTGTAAAACTGCATTATATGTGTAATAAAGATATATGTTTTTGACCTTGGTCGTTTCATTAGTATATCCATAATAACACTCTAAAAACCGTCAATACCCATTGCACCACCCTATATTAATTAAGATGGAATAGTTACTATTATGTAACAGATATAACCTTGTATACTTTGTAGATGCAGTAAGTTCTTGCACATGTATTACTCATAACTGAATAATACTTCTCAAAGATCTATTATTAATATAACTTTAGCTTTAAAATACTATAAAAGGAATCACCCCATGAAAATTAATTTCAAAGTTGTGGATGACTTACATCTTTTTATAATGCATATTCAAATTGGTTGGTTTCCTTTGTGATCAATTTCTATTATATCCCTTAATATCCCTTAGTGCTACTATTTACTATTCAAGTCTTGGTGGGAGTTTCATTTTATTTAGTATTGGTCTAACAGCGTTCAAGATTTTGAAGGCCAAATTGTGAATTTTCCTTTGAGATGTGTAATAATCTGATAACTAACGAATGAAAAATTATGATACGAACCACACGCGAGTATCGTAATGAATGCAAGAGTCTTAATAGCCAGTCAAAACTAAGTTTCATACACTATTGTGTCTACCAATTTTATTTGAAAAAAGCAGTAATTAAGGCAAAGAGTAAATATGAACTGACAACATTATACATTTTAGATCTATCATGTTCATGACAATAGTTGATATTGTCTGAATATTTCTACAATGTTGCATTTTTATTAATTATAGACTTGTTATTATCTTAATGAAAAAATCAGTACTTTGATATATTTCATTAAACTTTAGGTAGTAACTGTCTAATAATGAAAGTACTGGAAAAAAAATATATGTAATGGTCTTGTCTTCAATTATTACACTATACTGTATGTCTATAAGTTTGTTTAATATATATTTAATGGATTATAGAGTTCATCTCTTCCATACAAATTACAACTCATGATAGTAAAAAGAGATTTTTTGAAATCTCTTGAAATTGATTAATCTTGAAAAACTATCTTCAATACTAATAGTCAATAAAAAGATTTAAATTAAAGTTTAAAATACTCTCTAGTGTTAGTCTAACAGTATTCGAAATGACTAACAAATTATTTTCAATATTACCGATAACTTTTTGAGCCATAGCGTCCTGTGCGTCAATTTTTTTCGGTATCTTCATAAAGTGTAATGTTTTTTATTCCTCCTCTAGCGTTAATCGTATTTTATGTAGTGGTATCAATTCGGGAATCATATCTGTGTTGTATTGTTACAAAGTTAAAGTTGATACTTACTTGTATTGATCAGTATTTTACCAAAATATATTAAACAAATACAGGAGACTAATTTTCCACGAACACCGAAGGACTCATGTCACTCTTCGCGCGTTCCGCCAACTAAGTTGGAGTAATCAGGAGATGATCATCATCTGCTGAAATCTGATCATCATCAGTTTTAATCATCAATCACAACTTTTGGTATTATAATCTTCTGGTGGTGCCCTGTAACGTAAAGTAACGTGTAATCTTTCTGTATTCGTGGAAAACTGGTCTTCTGTTTTTGTTGCTGCATCGAAAATTCCAGCCCCTTCCCGGGAGAGAATAAATATATACATAGGCTAATTATACACATAACTCGCTAGGTGATGTTTAATCACCAATCATTAGTCAATACTTTACAGTCAGTGTTGGGTTTCATATCAAGTGATCCTTGAGTGCGTCCATGGTGTACGAGCTGTCTCGGGAATAACTATACGAATTCTAATTTCTTTTTTTTAAGTAGCTTATGTACTTATATGATGATAGTACAAAGCACAAGGAAAATTAAATTCAAGTTAATCAAGAAACAATTTATTTATTTCAGTAAGTTAAACACATTCACGTTTATCTATCATACTCGAATACCGTGTACATGGCTATACCCAAATCCTTAAAACCTATTTTTTGAAACATTTGCAACGAGGCACTGTTCTGTACTAATATGGTCCCAAACGCGCTGTGGCCCTTTCCGGCAAGCTTCTTCGACGCGTATTTTGTGATGAGACTGGCGTATCCCTTTCTCGTGTGGTCCTGCTTAGTTTGAAGCTGCGACAGTTGCCCCATCATGGAGAAGAGAACCCAGGATACCAGCTCATCATTGGATTTGAGAAATACGCCATAACCGCCATTCATGGCAATTAATAACGATATGAATTTTTCGGAGTTGTCGTATTTATGGGGCCATTTTTCATTTACGATAGAGGCGTGTGTAGTGTCTAATTCTTTTATGTAAACATCTGATGGACACCTAAAACAATTAGTTCGATGATGACACGATAATTTCGATAATAGTGATGACTGATGATATTTACACTGGCGAAGCGTCCATTAAGGCTGTAATGTTAGCTAAACTGCATATCATTCTTCGCGTCTGCATGCCGGTAACCGGCAGTGCGCGTGCGCTGTCTGGGCTAACTGTCCACTGCTTTGGTTTTAACAGACTTTATTGATATCCGCGGTGCAGTGAGGGAGAGGGGAGTACGCTAATAATGATATGCAATTTAGCTAGCCTTAATGGACGCTTCGCCACTGGATATTTATGTATTTAACTCTCCACTATAATGGTATTATTTTTATCTGTACGTTTGTCTGTAGTCTACAGTAGATTTATACATTTTATTTAAATTTACATAAGCTTCTTAAGGATACAAGCAAACTAAAATCCAAATAAAACTACATATATGGAGGATATGTTTATTTATGGAGCATTTACTCACGTATACTCGAACTTAAGGGATTCTTCTCTAGGGCTGCAGTACATGTGACAAGGAATTTCAATTAATATTTTCGTTCCTTTCACTTTTATGGCTTCCATTACCGTCGAGTATACATTGCTGTGTATGCAGAACAACAATGGTTGTCTATCATTGATATTAGTATCCAGCCTTTTGGTATTTACAATAGCTTCATACACGTTTTTATTTGACTTTTCTAGTGTGAAAATAAATATATCAAATGAATGACACTGAAAAATAAAATATGGTTTTTTAGAACAGACGTTTTAAATAGGCGCAGTGATGGTTGGTGTTCGGTCTCAGCTGTAGTGGCGAAGCGTCCATTAAGGCTGTAAGACGCAGCCTATCCTACATATTTTAAATGGTAGACATCTTTTTTATATTGCCACTTGCCTTTGCCTGAATGATAAACATTTTCTATTCATATTATCATACATATTTCCATTTAAACTGAAGCGCCGGCAACCGGCAGTGCGCAAGCCTTGGCCGGCCGCTATCTGGGCTGTCGACAGCGGTTTGGTTTTAATGGACTTATAGAGATTCGCGGTGCAGTGGAGGAGAGGGGAGTACGCGAAAACGACATGCAATTTAGCTCGCCTGATCGATCAGTTTGCGTAATACAGTAGCTATATTATTGACCTGTTGTTATTCGCAGTGATTAGTGTTATTTTTAAGAATAATCGCGGCCCTAGACAGTGCCGATTTAGTAAACTTTCGAATTAATAAGAGTAGTTATTTTAATAATTTATCTTTAGAAGACAAACTAAAATCTAAAGACGCATACTTAATTATAAACTGAAAATGCGATAAAACCTACCAATTTATTTCAAGAACTATAGATTGTGTTGCAGAAAAGAAAACGCGGTGAATAGAATTGATATACAAAAAAATATAGGTAAGTTGTTTTTCGATTCAAGTACTCAATAAATATATTGCATTAAATATGAGCAGCCCACCTCCCTCGCCTAATTTAGGACAGTCTACCCTCAGCTTGAATCGACGCTTCGCTACTGCTCACCTGCTAGTTTCATCGGTCTCTATGTGTAGTTAGTATTGCATGATACAATAAACTGGGTGGGCTTTCGACTCGTACTGACCACTTAATGTCAATATATTGAATTTTAAATATATAGAAAAACTCGCTTTATATTTCTAGAACCTCTGGCATATAGGGTGAAGTACGTACTGCTCATCAAGAATAGGAGAAAGTGAGAGATTCTGTAGGTATTCATAGAAGAAAGAGTGAGGCAGCATTCGGAGGGAAAGGGATGCACTTTACGCACTGCCAGATTGATCTCTGTATACGTTTACGTTCGATATGTATTCATCGATATTCACTCTGTAAAAGTCTCGATTCAACTGAATAAAGGACAGGCTATTTACTGTGCACCTCGTGGGTGATCCGATATCGCAGTTTTGAGAATTGTTTCGATTGTTAATGAGCTGTACTATTACAGACCTTTAACGTACACTATTGTGAAATCTATATATCTCGTATTACGAGGGTTGTCTCAAAAATAAGGTTCCCACATTTTTTTAAATAGGCAGCATTGTTTATTATCAAATTTATTTACATGGTTGGAAAGCCTGAATATTATCCTATTTTTCTACATAATCGCCATTTCTCTCGCTGCATTTTTGTCTCGTCTGAGTTCTTGTGTTTCACAATACCTCTCTCAGCTTATTGTTGTCCCAGGAGGCATAAAGTCGATGAGCAATATTCCCTTACGGTCCCAAAACACAGTTGCCATGATTTTCCCCGCAGATTGCGTTTGCTTTAACTTTTTCGGTTTAGACGAAATTGAGTGGCGCCATTCGCGTGGCGCCAATGAAATGAAATACCCACGTTTCGTCGACTGTGACGATGGAGTCCAATAATTCCTCCCTATTGTTGCCACATTATTGAAGAAGTTGGCGAGGACATTCGACGCGTTGCTGCTTGTACGCATCTGTGAGCATTCGTGGGAACCACCGCGCGGACACCTTGTGGTACTGCAATTTCTCGGACACAAGTCTGTCAATTGAGCTAGCAGATAACTCAGGAATGTGATGAGCCAGCTAACAGATGGTGATTCTCCGATCTTCGAGCAGGAGACTCTCAACTTTTGCGACAGTCTCGTCGGAAATCGACGGTCGTCCGCTCCAGTCTTCGTCATGGATATCTGTACGACCGCCCGAGCTCCCTACACCATTTGCGGACATGTTGAATGGCGATACACTTTTCACCATAAACTTCACCCAACTGACGATGAATGTCTATGGGTGGTACCTTTTTTGCGTTCAAAAATCGGATCACTGCGCGTATTTCGCACCTGGCGGTGGCGGAAATCGAGAGGGTTATCGCAGACGGCTATCAGGCCAACACTGTGCGGCGTAGCTTGACAATGAAGGTGAAGACCGAGAGAGGGAGAAACGTTGCGCACGACAGTGTTGTCAGATTTCACCTAATACTTCTCCTTACGGAGCTATCGCGATGGGAACCTTACTTTTTAAACAAGCCTCGTAGTATCTTGCTTCAAAAATCGATGACGAGAAAGTAATTTGATTTCAAACTGAGACAAGAAGAGCCAGTAAACTTAACGCAATGTTTAATGACTAAATATTGCTCGATATTTTCAGACACTTATTACATTTATTTTTTTACTTCATTTACATTCAAGCTTAAATTGAGATAAAGTATATATTTAATTTTTCGCCTCCTTTCCTGCAGCTCTTCAACTTTTATTTCTTTAACAGATATCAATTTATACAATACCATAGTTGCAAGTCTAATCAGAATTTCTTCAGATATTTGAAGCACCTCAAAGTTCGGTAATTGAGCTTTTCCTCTTCATCTCATTGATAAATGGTAGAGCGTTAGACTAAATCGTGCATAACCTTCAGCAGGATATTTTCCTGCTGGCCAATTCTATATGTAAATTAAATACAAAACCCTATCCAGACCTTACTATATATAAAAGAGATCTTGGAATCATGTTCGACCCTAAACTAATTTTCTAATGCTACACAGAAACCATAACATTATTTACGTAGAAACGTTTAGGCCTTATTATAAGAAACTGAAGAAGATTTACAAATGCGTGTTGTCTTCGATTGCTCTATATATCTCTAAGAATTACAATGTTTCAGTTATTTTGAATCCAATCAACATAACATGTGATGTATGATTAGTTCTATGTTCTAGTTAATGATATCTATATTTACTAAACGGCGGTTTTCGTGTTTGTGTCACGAAATTTTTAGGTCAATGTACGAAATGCTTTTCGTTCGAATTTCGGCATTTTGCCTGATTAGCTAGTCTCTACAAATATAGGATTCAGGATTTTTTTATATTTTGCATTATATACATAAAACATCCTTCTTGATCTCTAACACATTATGTAAAGAGAATTATTTTAAAACTATTGTGGGTATTATTTGTTTGCTCCATTTAATTTACTATCTCTTAATCCTCGTATGTGTGAGTGGTATTATTAATTATTTTCACGTGTTATCACAAGTATTTAGTTGCTGAATCAATTGGTATATGAAGAAAAATAAAATTGTTGGTATAGAGTTAGCTTAGGTTTTAAGTTATAGAAAATACATTGCATTTGTAATTTATTATCTAGTCTCTATGAATATCAGATTAACGATTTTTTTACCTTTTCTATTATGTACATAGAACCTCCTTCTTAATCTCTTACAACATTACTTAAAGACGATTATTTCAAAACTATTGTTACTATTATTTGCTTTATCCATTTAATTTACTATCTGCTAATTTTCGTATATGTTAGTTAAGTAATAATTATTTTCATGTATTTTGATAAGTATTGTTTTCATATGGATCCTTCTCGGTACTTTGTAACTACATATATAATCATAGTACCTTGTAGTAGTAGTACCTTGATTGCACCCTATATTTTTAATAGTCAACCAATATAATCACCGGACTATACTGAGTGGTTTTTAGAACCTTTTGTTATTGTCATACAAACGACAGAAAGACGAACAGAAATATCTTACATCGCATCTGACATTTGTTTTTACTTTCTCGCACTCAAGTATACCAGAGCGGAAAAATAATGTAATCGTGTAAAGAAAAACGTTTTCTAGCGTTTCTTTTTAGTTTTTCGGGCTAAAAACAAAAGAAAAATGGTTTTTTAACAAATTTTGTTTGTGTGTGTGTCGTTGTCATTGCCGTTGTCATTGTCGTTGTCGTCGGGATTTTAAAAATATTTGTTAGCGCGATAATTAGTTGAATTATCGTGCTAACAAAAATTTGGGGAAACGATTTAGTTAAATTATGTCGGATCGATCGGGTTTTGACTGTTTCTGATCGGGAACGTCTCTCAGATGACACCTATTGATTTTGAGGTGGATAGAACACACTATACCATGTTCATGGGTCATGAGAAAGCATAATGGTGGACTATTTGAGATTTTTTTTGTTAGCACGATCACTCAATTGAATCGTGTGGGATCGATCGGGTTTCGACTGATTCTGATTAGGGGCGTCTACCAGACGACATCTATTTATTTTCAGGTGGATAGGATACACCCCACCCTGTCCGTGGGTCATGAGAAAGCACGATGGTGGACTATTTGAGAAAAATTTGCCGATTTTGTATTGAACGAAAAAACACATATTCGACCTATATACGAATGAATAAGAAAAAAAAATAATTTCGTTTGATCACAAACGTATTGATACGGCACTGAATCAGTCGCCAATGAAGAAAGTAAAACTGTCTCATAAAACACATATTCTGCGTTTATGTGTTGGTTTATTTTTTCTCGGCCACTCAATTTCGAGAGAGAGATGTTCTACGTACAGAAAAGTCCGTTTTACAGTTTTAAAGCTATTTAGTTTTATACGGTTTTGGAGAAGGATCAATTTTAAATAATTTTTCAAATGGAATCATATTTGTAAAATTAAAAACAACCCTGTTATGAGTACAAACCCTTTTAACGGATTTATTATTAGTCGACATTATAATTTAATAAAATAAAGACGCCATTAAAACATCATGGCTACCACTATCGACAACAATAATTGTAACAAGTAAATATCTACTTATTTAGTAGAACATCGTTTAGAAATTCAGGAAAATTTTAGTAATGAAGGTAATAGTTTTATTTGACTAGTGGAGTAAAAATATATTTAAAGTACCAAAAAGGTAATGTAACGAAAAGGAGATAAACTAACATAGCGGAAAAATGACTTGAATTAGAGGTACTATTATCAATAATTTAAGACTTAAATAGTGGTATCTGAACGGTCTACATTACATCAGACTTCGTATTTAAGTACACATAAAACTTTATAAAAAAAGTAACTACTACCGCTACAAATATATATGTTGAAAGCTGGTGACCAATTTTGTGAGTGGTTTCTTCCTAGAGGCCAAGAAAACGAAATAACGAATAGTAATATATAGGTTGAAATAAAGCGCGCAGTAATTTATTTTTGAAGAACTAGGAAAGAGACGAATATTGGAGAAGAAGGAATATTTAATTCTTCCATTTTATTTATATTTTATGAGACATGAAATCTTTCCATAGATTCTTCATAATATAGGTTTATCTTATTTATACTTCTTGACTATTCGATTCCTTTAGACCACATTCTTCTCGTGGTTAACATAAAGTAAACGAGATTTAGTTGTCATACGTAGATAAACTTTCGTGTACAATTAAATTTTAGTATGACAATTTAAATTACTAAAAATATGTTTTCCTTACCTTCACTAACATGAAAAATGTACCATCCTGTTTCCAGCAATTATTGGGAGACATAATAGACATATATCTACTGCCGCCCTTTCGTCTCCATTCGATTGCAGTAATTATGGCACTATATGCATGAGGTGCCCAATCTATATGCTTCTCGTACATTTTCGCTAACTTTGAAAGATCCTCATCAGGGATATCCACCAAAATGTCTTCATTCATGCTCATTTTGTATTCGCCCTATACGAAAATGGACATAATTACATTAAATAGGTAGTAGGAAGTTACTAATACTAATAATAGTGTTTTGGAAAGTCATTATTTTATTTTATTTTTTTCCTATAAAACTTTTTGCAATTTTTTTTATCGCTGGATACCCTGCACTGGAGCGTTTTACGTATCTTATACGTCAAATAAATTACATATTGAAGCTTTACAACAGATTTTTGGTTACAACAGATGAATTTGGTTATCACATTTAATTAGAAAGAATGAATAAACAATAACGACAATATAACAATACTTTAACATAATAAAAATTTAGTACCCACTTAGTATTTCCTCCTCTATCTTTAGAGATAGCCTGCATCTTTCTAGACATCCGCAGCAGATCTTTGATGATTTATTGAGGAATGTAATTCCATTCTTCCTGTGCAGCAATTCTTAATTCGGCAATTGAGTTAGGAGCTGGATTTCGTGTTCGTACATATATGTAGCTTCAGAATATCTCATAGATGTTCTATGGGATTAGAGTCATTGATGGCTACTCTAATGCCTCAATCCCGACATCCTCAAGGTACTGGATAACTGTTATAGCGGCATAAGCCCGGGCATTATCATGCATTAATACAAAGTTAGTACCTAAAGAAGCCTGTCCAATGAAAACATGCTCTTCAAGGATGTTGCGTATGTACCAGTTAGCATTCATTCTTAAATTTACCTCAACAAGCTCTATGCTATTCTCTCAAGTAATGCCTCCCCAAAGCATAATGGAACCGCCATGCCACCAAAGCTAACGTTCTGTGTAAGATTACATTCTGCAAAACGTTCCCCAGACCTTCTGTGTACTAGACCACGTCCATCTGGCTTCCGTAATTGTATTCTTATTAGAATGGGCTCTTGCAATTTATAATCGTCTGGTTTTGTGACGTGGGAGAAGCCTAAGAACTCTTGCGAAACATTTCTGGTATAAATCGACCTCTTTAAGTCTCCTTATTACTGTTTTGATACTTGACTTGTCTTGTTATCAGTAATTCATTTTTCAGATGCGGAGCTGTAGTGAGCGATTTCGCAAGGATAGGATTCCTAAATATTGGTCACCTCTTGACGTTGTACATCTTTTACGTCCTTGAGCAGGCCGCCTCTTGTATTATCCAGTTTCATTGTATCATTTTATTATACGAGAAACAGTCGATTGATAAATATATAGTCTCCTCATAATATCTTCTTGTCTGTAACCCTCGTTGGCTAAAATAACAATTTTAACAGAATATAACTCGCTTACATGTGACATTTCACTAACAAAAACTACCGAAACAATAAATAAAGCACTAGAAATGTCATTCTGATGACAACAAACAAAATATCAGTCGTTGTTAGTCGCCAAGGCACACAACGATATGTTTGTAATTTGTAACATTATTGCTACACAGGTACGTTTAAAAATTCTTTTATCCGAAACAAATTTCAGTATACTTAAAACACTCCAGTGCAGTGTATCTAGTAATGAAAAACACATAAATTTTAAAGGGAAAAAATAAAATAAAAATAATGACTTAAAATAAAATATGCTTTTTTTTGTTTGTGAGTTTATATATTTTTGTTTGTGAGTTTATATAGTATTATATAATAATAATATACCTACTAGAGAAGTGCTGTATAGTATTTTTATATTGTGAAAATATGACTTATTATGGTTAAGTTTAAAAAACTTAATAATGAAGCATAATGTCAGCCATATTAGAATACTGCACAATATATTCTCCAATCCGGTCCTGGCAACTTAATACAATAATTTGATGAGCGGCCAATAGTCTGAATATTGAGTTATTATTTTGATAATAAAAGCTTATATGAAATGAGTAATATAGATATCAATTCTAAAATGCGTACCTTAAATACCAATGAATTGTAATGTTAATTTATCAATTTGATTATTTTGTTATTAAATATGTAACAACTAACATCACACTAATAGGTACAAGGCAGACTGCCTACATAACTCAGCCTCCTGCGTTATATAACGACAAGGACAGTAGATAATGTCCTCATCTGTTCGTTGACTGCGCAATAATAATACAGCGGGATAAATCCACGTGAATTTTGCCAATGAGGAAGCGTCTACCTATTGTTGTCAGGCGACTAAAGTCATGAGCGTGCGGGTCATTTATACCAACTTTAAATTGGAAGATATATAGATAAATATAACGGATTTTAATTATAATACTTTAAGTATGATTAGATATAAAGGCAAATTTGTTGAGAATTGCGGTTACTAAAAATGGGGTATTATTTAGAAAGAAGAACTAGTTTCCCTACGCCGCGCCACTGAGGTTGATTTTTGTTATACTTCATTATTATTGGTAGGTATTTTATTATATTATAGATATATATATATATATATATATATATATATATATATATATATATATATATATATATATATATATATATATATATATATATATATATATATATTATTATAAAGAATTTTTAATAGCAAACTCATGTACGTGATACGAGCCGACTGTATTTATTGTACCTTTACAGCTCTTAGAAGATACGGATTATGTTTCTGAATGTTATATGCGTTCTGAATTAAATTTATACTGGATAAATGCATTACAAATTAGTACTGCTCATCAAGAATAGGACAAAGTATTATATTATCTAGGTATGCGTAGAAGAAAGAGTGAGGCAGCATTTGGAGGGAAAATAATGCACTTTACGCGCGGCCACATCGAACTCTGTGTACATTCACATTCAATATATATTCATCAACATTAAAGCCTCGACCACACAGAGCCCGTCTACCGTCGCGGGCAGCGTTCTCTGCCCTCATCAGTGAGGCCATCTAGTTGTATGATACAATATTATATCATTCATGTCACACAGAATGCAGTCTGTCGCAGCGGGCCAATCTCGATCGTAGCGTACAGCGATACAGTTGTACATAATTACAAAATATCGCTCAGTTGAGCGGTCAGTTCTAATCAGATTTATCTCGCGTTTTTATATTGCAAGTAGTTAATTAAAAATAATTATTATAACAAGTATGCTTATATTTATTATTATAACATGGATACATAATAATTATTGTAACAGGGATCCTTAAAATTACTATAACAATTGAAACACACTTGGAATACTTGACTTTTATAAAGTAGGAGCAACAAAATTTAATTTCCTGTTGCATGCTTCATTTTCTGGCAAAGCAATCGGCAAACTGTTCACGAACTTGAATTGCAGCAATAGTTGACTTTCGATTGGTTAACCTAGTTGACATGAATGCACGTACAGGCCTAGAGTCTTCTCCAGTTTCAGTAGATGTGTGTTTCTTATTATTCTTATTTGATATAATGTAATTGTGCAAACAGTAAGCTGCTTTTACAATATATTCTGCGCTTTCAACATCAGTTTCTATAGCTCTCAATAACACACGCTATTTCATAGCCAATATGCCAAACGCATTTTCAACTACACGACGTGCTCGGCTGAGCTGTGCATTGAATTGTTTCTTTCTTACATTATTGATTATTCCTACTTTGGCGTATGGTCTTATTAAAAATGGTTGAAGTGAAAAGCCTTCACCACCGACCAGAACATGAGAAAGAGGGGTCCTTGTACACGGAAGTGGCTTCGAATGTAAAATAACTTTTTCATCAGTGTACTCTCGATAGAAAGTAGAATTTTCAAAAATTGCGCTGTCGCTATGACGTCCATAACTCCCTATATAAAAAAACTTGTAGCATGGATCAACTACATTACATCGACATACGAAAGTATTTAAAAAACCGATCTTTATATGATTTCAGTTCAATACATAAGCGATGATGTTCCCCTAATTGTTCTCTCCTCGCATTGATATCATGCACCCAACATCGTCTTTTCTTTATATTATTTCGTAATGCTAATAGAAGGAGTTGCTCCTCATTAGAACTACTCATTTTGTCCCAAAATTTATTAAGAAGAAAAAGCAATAGGTATGTGTGAAACCGTTCGCCCAAAAGCAAACACAATACTGGAGCGCTCACAAAGATATCGCACTGTATGTGATAGTGCCATATCGCTGACCGCTACGACGATCGCACGATCGCTGCCCATGGCGGTAGATCGTGTTCTGTGTGGCAGAGCCTTTACTCTGCAAAGGTGTCAATTCCAGTGAGTAAGGACCAGGTTATTTAGTGCGCACCTCGCGGGCGGTCCGATATCGCAGTTTTAAGACTTGTTCCTATTCTTGATGACTGTAGATATGTTTATTTCACTTATTTAGGCAACACGGTCAGTGTATTTTGCAATTAGACTCGTTTATATAATTCTACTATTATTATTACTTGTTTCAAAGTAACACTAGGATTATTTTAGGAAGTAGCCTTATTATCTATAATTTTCCCCCAGAATATTTAGTATGTTTTAAGAATTTATGGGATCTAATAATCCTTCCGTAACATGTACTCGTATTGCATATTATTAAAATTCAAATTTATATAATGCATTTTTTACAAACACTCACAGAACTAAGGACAGAGAGTTTTATATCAATATTTTTTATTCTTTAGCGTCCAACTAAACTATTATTTATTAAATAAATGATGAAAATATTCTATGGATAAGTATATCATATAACGTTAATAAATGAAACAAAATGTTCTAATAAAGAGAAGAGGGCAAAGATACAATAATTTAAAAGAATAATAAACTACAAGAAATACGCAAATCCTTTTAAAATTTTATTTTACAACAGCCTTAAAAATATCTCTTTGTTCTACTAAATAATCCCTTATTATTTAGTAGAATCCCTTATTATAATTATTTTCTAATGCTAGGCATCTGACGTCACACTTTTTAATGTAGCTACAATTTTAACACATAATTTATCAAGGTTACGAGCTCCTTGATGTTCGTGACCATAAATTTTCGTTTTCGTATATCCCCATAAAGAGAATTAAATTGAGGTTAAATCGGGGAATCTTGGAGGCCATTTCTTCTACCTATAATACAATCAGAAAATGTGTTCTTTACAATCGCTTGTATTCCTCTCGCATTATGAACACGATAATCGTCTTGTTAATACAAGTCTCTTCAAGGTCAATGTCTAAAGTTAAAACAGTCTAAATTATATGATTTTCTAGCAAATTTAAATACTTATCTACAACAAAGCCATTTTGCTAAAACTAAAATTAAAATAACGTAGATGAAAGGTGCTTCTATCTAGAACATGGGTTTTCTCAGTTTTCTTCATTTCTACTCGACATGAGTAGTCTATTTGTAATTACAAGGTCTGTGTAACTCTGTTGAAATACGTTGAAGCAATGAGATGATGTAAATGGATAAAAAAAAGACGAAAATATAATTATTAAGTTTAATATTTTAATGTAGAAAACGTTGTTAATATTAAATATTTCGTACCTAATCCAATACATATTAAAATTTGTGGAATATAGTAAAACATCAATATATAAAACATTTATAAATACAAAGGGTAAAATAATAGTTTAGTTAAATTCAAATATGAAGTGCACATCCCGTATTATTTGTTTAAGGGCAACATTTTCATAATTATTATATTATTATTGAAACAATATTACTAATATAAACTACCTATAACTTAATTGGTAGTTAACGTTTCTGTATTTGACAGAAATTATTTCAAAATAATCTAACTAATATTATACTTCTAAACTTTACTTCAAAATCTATTCTCAAAAGTAGGGGGCAAATTCAGAATGACGGTCGTAATGTCATCTAAAAATTTTATACAACTAATTTTTAACCTTGTCTAGCCACCTCATTTATACAGAATTTAATTCACTATTATAAATGTCTTCATATTTATTGATCAAAACTAACCAACGTGTAAGTAGCCAGACCTAAACTCCTGAAACCGATTTTCTCGAACATTTTCGGCGAGGCCTTGTTGTCCTTCCCCGCGGTCCCAAAAGCGTTATATCCCCTTTCAGCGAGTTTCTTCGCAACGTATTTCGTTATGAGACTGCCGTATCCTCTCTTCCTGTAGGCTTTCTTCGTCGCGAGATGAGATAATTGACCCATCATGGATATCAGCATCCAGGCGACGAGCTCGTCGTTCGATTTTAGAAACACGCCGTAGCCGCCGTTCATGGTAATTAAGAGCGAGATACATTTTTCGGAATTTCTGTATCTGTGACGCCATTCTTGGTCGACGTCGTGGGCGTGTGTTGGTTCTAATGCTTTTATGTAGACTTCCGGTGTACACCTAGAGCAAAGTTTGTGTTAAACTACTTAACTAAGAATCTGCCAAATATGCACTTCTGTACAAAATTAACGCATAAGCGACACATTTCATTATTTCCTATAATCTTCCGAAGTTTTAAACATCTTATATAGATGGTCTAGGATATCCTCTGTCATTAATGATAAATAATTGCAATGAAGCACTTTGTCCAGTACACTTGGAGTAGAAGAAATAAACCGTCCATGCAACCTAAGGAAGCAAAGATGAAGCAGTAAAAGCTATAACTCTGATTAACAATGGACGCAGCCAGCTATATGTGGCTAATTTGTTAATAAACCATTACTCGAACATTTAAACATGAACAATGAACATGGAAGTTAATATAGGCCCCAGAACAAGGTCGTAAGAAGTCTACAGATGCACGAAATGAACGATACATTGTGCAAGTCGCCTTAAGAAATAGGCATTCTACCAGTTTATAGTTAACAAGAAACCTAACAGTAGATTGAAATGTAACAATTTTTGGACGAGCGATCAGGAGAAGTCTTAATGAAGGAGGATTGGAGAGTAGAAGACTAGTTATTGCATCACTGCTCAACAGAGAACATAGAGTCACTAGACTCCATTTTGCAAGAGAATACGTAAATTGGACAATTGAAGACTGGAGATAACTTTTGTTTCCAGACGAAATAAGAGTGGGTTTTAATTCACTATATGGACGTCAACAAGGATTAATAATTCTTGGCCCCAAGTTATTAGAGAGGTAATGGATTACCTTCAATATGTGAATACTCAAACTATGGTTTGGCTACAAAGAAGCTTAGATATGAATCCCATAGATCATCTATGGAATGCACTAAGACGAACAGCTAAAGCCTGGTTACACAATTCAAGCTAGCATGCGAGCTGGCCTAGTCAGTTACTGCAGTAAAGCTACTCGCACCGTATGACCGCCTCATACGAGTTACTATCATATGCGAGTCGGTCAGTAACTTGCATCCGAGTTACTTCAACATTTTTTGTTTCTACTCGCCCATCGCCTTCCCCCACCTCTCATCGTATGACCGGTCAAGGCCAGTCGAGCTACTGTCATGTGAGTATACAGTGACTGTCTACTGTTACGTCAGCAGCTCGTACTGTGTAACCAGACCTTTAGACGCTACATACCTGCCTCTATGACTCTTAGTTAGGGAACTCTGCAATGGAAGCAATGATAAGAGGAGATACTACGCGCTACTAAATTCAAATTCTTATGATTTAATTTCACCTCTAATTTTTTTTCTAAAGTTTTCCATTAACACCGCTTTCATTCTATTTGACATTATTGTCCCTTTCTGTTATCTATTCATGTTTTTCCCGATAGTGCCCCATTCTAATTTGTTAAAAATTAGTTGATCATTTAATTATAATATCGCGTAGCTACTATGATTTAAATCTTTCGAAAAAGTAATAGTAGTAATGTGACGTTACATAATTGCATTAATTTTTTCTAAGAGTTTATTTCCAAATTATTTTTTATCGTTAACATAATTTAAATACATATTTTTCAACTTTCCCTTATAATTAATTTTACAGATATGCTTATAAGTGAAAAAGGCTATACTTTTACCCAGGGACACCTGATGAAATAAAAAGAAAGTTGTAATGGAATTATCCAACATCAACTGCACTTGATTGATTTTATTAACATATTTATTAAATTTTATGTATTATATTAAATATTTCAAAATATTTCGAAGTTGTAGTAAACAGCATAATATTTTTTCTAATGGTCTCAGTTAATAACTAATTCAGAACATGTCTTTAAAAAAATTAACTACAATTTATCAGTACTAGTTTAGATCCGAAGACTCTTGTGGTAGAGTAATTTTTTTATATCTTCGGTATATTTAATATACACGATTTCATTAGTTAACAGTACATCATTAAAAATCGAAATACGTGGTAATAAATGAATAGTTCCCTTTTCGTTGGACTAGGTATGTCAAAATAAAAGAATGTTAATCAAATAAATATACACAGTCTAGCCATAAATACTGTTCGCAAGTTAATCGCAAAAAAACAGAGCTAGGGAAAAAATAAAACCACCACTGAAATCAGTGAATCAATACCTTCATCCAGTGATGTATCTTCGAAATGAGCCCCTTTAGCTTTAACACAACTTCAAACCCGGAATAGTCATCTATAGCCGGACGCAATGTTTCGGGAGGAAATTCGGCTACTGCTTTCCTCAGAGACGCCTTTCGGGACTCCCCATGGTGGTGGCGTTTCAAACATACTTTCTCTTCCAACACAAGCCACAGTTGATAGTCAATCGGGTTCAAATCGGGACTTCCGGACTACCAGTCCTCAGCGCAAATAAACGTCGGAATGTTGAGCTCTAGCCATTTTGCCGTTTTCGCCTTATGCCACGGCGAATGGAATCCTGTTGGAATTCCCACGACTTGTTTTTGAATAATTTCGTTTTCAGAGGTTTAACCACATCCGTCAGCATCTCTTTTTGCCGAGGTTTTAACGCCTCTTTCCCTTGCCCTTGGCTTCATAAGAGCTTATAGCGTAGACAAGGTCATTCCATTTGTTGTAAGTCTCTTCTACTATGAAAATTCTTTCGTCTGTAAACAGAATGTCCTTGTAGCGATCGGAGCCAAATTCGCGAATGAGTTTTTTCGATATTTCGTACCGAATTTTCTTCAGTTTATCGGTTAATAGGTATCCAGTTAACAGAGGTATTGATTCACTGATTCCAGTGGTGTTTTTATTTTTTCCCTAGCTCTTTTCGTTCTCGATATATTTGAGATTAACTTGTGGATAGTATTTATGGCTAGACTGTGTACAGTATAGCATTTCGTAAATTCTTACAAGGTAGTCACAGTCCGCTCATTATATTTCATTATGTGTGCCAACAAACTCCATAGTTGATACATTTATCGAGAAGCTAATGTATTTGTGTGCATTTCTATGTATAATCTTTCCCTTCTTAACATGAGGCTTTAGGGAAAAGAACTTCAAATTTAAATAGATTGAAAGGTTGAGATTTCGAGTATTAGTTCTATGAATAAGTATTATAATTATTAGTAATAATTGGTAATAAGTAATAATTAGTTCTACCCATGAGTAAGATGTGGAACTTTTACTATTATTCAAAAATTCATACCATCAGATAGTTAATCATCAACATTTCACAAGGCATAGCTTTCGGATGAGTCTCCATGGCCAAATAGTGCTATTATGATTTACCGACATAACAACTAGAATAAATAATAGAAATCTAGCAAGGGACAATAGACGTATTACTTTTCCGCACTCCACTATAAGCGGAAAAGTAATGTAATCGTGTAAAGAAAAAGTGAAAAAGCTAATTATTTTTTTGGGTTTATTTTTCGTTTTTTGGCATAAAAACTAAAAAAAATGTTTTTTTAAATGTTTTTGTTGTGTGTGCGTCGTTGTTGTCGTCGGAATAAAATCTTGTTAGCACGATAACTCAACTAAATCGTGTCGGATCGATCGGAATTTGACTGATTCTGATCGGGGACGTCTCCCAGACGACACCTATTGATTTTGAGGTAGATAGCACACACCACCCCCTCCCTTGGGTCTATTTAAAAATTTGTTTTTGTTAGCACGATAACTCAATGAAATTGTGTCGGATCAATGGAGTCTTGACCAATTCTGATTGAGGACGTCTCGCAGACTACACCTATTGACTTTGAGGTAGATAGGATACACCCCACCCTGTCTATGGGCCATGAGAAAGCACGACGGTGGACTATTTGAGCAATTTGTTTTGTTAATACGATAACTCAACTAAATCGTATCGGATCGATCGGGTTTTGACTGATTCTGATCGGGAACGTCTCCCAAACGACGTCTATTAATTTTGAGATGGATAGGACACACCGCACCCTGTCCATGGGTCATGAGAAAGCACGACGGTGGACTATTTGAGAAATTTTTTTTGTTAACTCAACTAAGTCATGTCGGATCGATCGGGTTTAGACAGATTCGGATCGGAAACGTCTCCCAGACGACACCTATTGATTTTAAGGTGGATAGAACATACTCTACCATGTTCATGGGTCATGAAAAAGCACTGGTGGACTATTTGAGTTTGTTTGTTAGCACGATCACTCAATTAAATCGTGTCGGATCGATCGGGTTTCAACTGATTCTAACCAGATGACATCTATTGATTTTGACGTGGATATGACACACCCCACCCTGTTCATGGGTCATGAGAAATCACAAGGGTGAACTATTTGAAAAAGTAAAACTGTCGCATAAAGCACATTCTACATTTATGTGTTGGTTTATTTTTTCTCGGCCACTCAATTTCGAGATAGAGATGTTCTACGTACGGAAAAATCCGTTTTAAGGTTTTAAAACTGTTTATTTTATTTTGTTAGAAGCATATTTCATTAAATCATTCTAACGTCGTATTGACTGACATTTACTTACTCAGTATCGAAGTTGATTGCCACTTCTTTGGGTATGCTATACATATCACATACCGTTTCAATTCCAATTTTTGCTCTTTTCATTTTCATTGCCTCCATTACGGTAGGATATAATTTATCGTGTATGCAGTATAGCCAACATGCTCGATCCGTATAACTGGTGTCCAATTTTTTGGTAGTTACCAAAGCATTATATACGTTCTTGCAAGATTCGTCTAATGTGAAAATAAATAAATCGAAGGTATAATACTGAAAATATAATAAACATGTAATTTTTTTATCTTGTTTTATGTTTAAATTGACTATTTTATATCTACATATATTCATACATAATTTGTTTTTGATTATCCAGTCAATTATTAACTCATATTGAATTTAAATTTCTAACTGGAAGTTCTATAATGTTTCTCCAAATGGATTGCTCCATATTTGTTTTGCTTATATTTTCTCCATACATATATCTTGTATATTATCTTTTGTTTCTAAATATCTACTGACTTGGATAATATAACATGTTCTATAAACTCTGTAAAATGTTTTATAGATCATATGTATTTCCTATTATACTCCTAATATGGTTTCTACCCAGTTCAGTTGTTGAATATGAATTTTGGATTGGTTCTTGACCCCTTTATGACTTTGTGGACCAATAATAACAGTGAAAGTCTTGAAAGCAATTGCCATTAAATATTTATAAATTCTGGCCAGGATTCTGAAATATTTTTACGGAAAATTGGACTTGAACTAGGCATTAATCATTAAAGTGTAAGTAGAATTTAAAAAAATATAACAATCGGTAATTTAAATATCAAATGCACCAACATTTATACGAAAATAATTACGAAGAAGTTGAATATTGTAACTGGTATATATTCGACTATGTGCCGCCAAACAATGTTATCTTGGGAACAGTTTTATATTCGCACGAATGAAAGTTTTCTAATCCTGAATTATTTAATAAATAAAATAGTGATTTTAGGTAATTGATAATCCCAATTTATGTGGACAGGCAAATTACCAAAAACGTTATGGTTTCAATATTTCACTGAAACTAATAGGAATGCAAACAATCGGCCATATAATTTTTTATACATCTTTGACTGATGTTCAATGGTTGACATTTTTGCAAAATGAGATTTTTTACATGATTTTTATAAATTTTTAGACGATTTACCTTTACCTCTAATACAATAAATTATATTCCAAATGGAGATGGCGCGTGCCCATAACGCTAGGTCCCCATAATATTCACATTCGAAGATACATACACACATATACGAAGATACATTCACATAATAGATTCGAAGAAAATTGAATCGCAACGAATGGTCCAGTAAGACGGTCTCCAATATCACCTGATTTAACCACTGTGGACTTTTTAATTTTGTTTGATTTAGAAAATACTTTTCAGCAATTTCAATGACTCGCGTAGATTTGGAAGTTTGAGCAAGACAGACAATGTAAACTATAATTCCTCAGCAATTAACTGCAGTTATTCGAAATAAAGGGATTCAGAAGTGTATTGACATGAACGATCAACATTTCGAACAATTATTCTTCCTTATCTTTAACAGCCTTTAAGCCTATTTACTTCTTGTTATTGAATTAGGGTTCTGGAAGACCGAATTTTTAATTTTATATCAATTGTAGTGTTGATTGTATTGTTCGCACAGAATAACTGGGTATTTTAACAGTCCAACCTCAAAAAAACATTTTAAGATTGAAATGGCAGTTATTTAGTATCAATAAATTTGGACAATTCTATATATTCTAAAAATATAATAATATATAGTGTTGTATTTAAAAATCGGAAGTTGATATCGCTTCCGGCAAAGCCGGAAGAGGAATAACCTCTTCTGCAATACAGAAAGTGATGGTTTAATAGACGTATTCAACGTGCTGACTTTGAGAAATTTATCGCAAAGTATAAAGAGAAAACGGGGGTGGACCATAAGCCTATTAAATAATACATGCATAAATGCACATGTAATTTGTGTACATGTATGTGTATAATACATTTTATTGACAGTAACAAGAAAGATATGTTTAGTTCATGTGATATCTTATGTATATAAATTATAAATTGAATTTCAATGTCTTACGTGCATTAAAACAAAAAATGTACCATCTTCCGTCCAGCAATTATTGGGTGACATAATAGTCATATATTTACTACCGCTCTTTTGTCTCCATGCTGTTGCAGTCTTTATGATACTATAGGCATGAGGCGCCCATTCCTTGTGGTCTTCGTACATTTTCTCTAATTTTGGCAGGTCTTCATCGGGGATTTCAATTAAAATGTCGTCATTTGTCAAACCCATACTGTCGGCGTATTTATTAATATATCTGCACCAATAATTTTCTTAATTCCTATAAAGTAACAAGCATTTTCAGAACATACTTTAAACATCTACACTGAATTAATTGACCAAGGTGACTAGGTTTCTGTAGACGTCGCAATAAAGTCATTCGTATTTCAAATGAAATCTTGCAATTTTTACAAAACCATTCTCATTTGTGTCAAATTTTGATGTATTTCTATTTCAAATAATAAGTGACATGGTGACAATTTATTTGAAAACAATTTTAACATTATTTCTATTATTTTATATTGTCAATATGATTTGTAGTAATCATATATATTGCAGAAAATATTGAAAGTACTATCGAAAAATCATAAAAAGCTGCTCAGGACTCATTTATTTTTTTTCTTCAAATTCAAGACAGGAGTATAAGAAAAATCTACATATAAGAATCTCCATAATGAAAAGGTCTCTTGCTTCTATATATGCATTGTCAATATGCGTACAATTGTGTATATAAATAAATAAACAAATACATCCACCAGTATCTACCAAATACTAGTGAATAAATCGTAACAGTGTCTGGAAATATCAATTTTGCTTTTTATCTTCAAAATGTGCCCAATGGGGAAGGATATCAAGAATATTTGTTCCCAAGAATAAATTATCTTCTAAAATCGACAATGTGCAAAATATATTCTTTTTGATACATAATAATGAAAGAGAATATATTGCAAAATACATCAAGAAAACACGTTGGCAACTTTGATGTTGATAATCATATGAAGAATGATTATGCATATGTATGAGAATCTCGATAAAACATACCTATAGTTCCCTAAAATAGTTTAACAAAGGTTTATTTTTTTAACAATTTTTTTAAAATTGATTAACGAATGTTTACTATTGCCACTATTGGAAACGAATGGCGGAGTCATAAAAAAATTAAGTATATATTTGATACAGTTACATTTTATCTGACTTGGAAAATTATCTATAGATAAGTGGGTAAGATATTTTATTTCATTTAAACATATTTTAATAGACGATTACTAATTATCAGTATCAGTAGTTTATAAACGTGATATATCACAGCAATTATTTATTGTTGCATGACAGATTATATTTCTAATCATTGATTGATATAATCTTCCACTGGCTGATTCAATCAATTATTATTCAATGAATTATTCTTCATTTGTGGATAGGTCTCAGATTTAACTGAGAGTTTAAGTTAATATACTAAGTTTTGTGACAATATGTCAAAATACAGGGTGTCCCAGATTTAAACGAACATACTCTAGTGGAAGGTAGAGCACACTCAGCTGAGTTAAAAACACCTCTATACTTACCGTTGAATGTGAACCGTTTTTGAGATACGGGGTGTTTTATGGTTTTTGGCCAGAACTTTAGTCCGCCATATTTTTGAAATGACTGCATATATTTAGATAAAATTTGGTACACATATTATACTATTCTAGGTTAATAAATAGCTTAAGTGATTTAAGAAAAATTCAAAGATCGACCTCCATTTCTTTAATATGGCTCTTTGGGTCGTTAACATCACATTGTATATTATTTTGTGGTAAATGTTAGTAAACTTTTAAAAAGCCTATGGACCAGTTTATGAAATAATGTCATAATATTTGATGTCACGATTATGGTTATTCTTCAATAAATTTTCAAAAGTATTGAAAGACAAAATTTGACATTCTACAAATAACACAATCCAGTTGCTAAGATCATTATTTTATTAATTTTAGCTAAATACCCCGCAGAATAGGTTTTTGTTTTGACATTCAGCGTTTTTAAGCTTCTTTAGTTTAATTTCATCCAAAATATTACACATTCCATTTCTTTCATAAATTTATTTAGAACTTTAAATAATTAAAAAATTAAATAAATAAAAACGGTGCAAATAATTAAAACTATAACAGGTTTTCAAAATGAATGCCCCCAGCGTCAATACATTTTCGAGAACGTTTTAATATGTTTTTCACTGACTTATCAATCACTTCCGGGTTATTTCCGGGGTATGTTATCACATACAGTAATAATTTTTTCTAGAAGCTGCTCTCATGTATTGAACTCTTCATTGTACACCTCTGACTTGAGATGACCCCATAAAAAGTAATCTAGAGGTGTAAGATCAGGAGACCTAGGTGGCCAGTTTACCGGACCTCCGCGACCAATCCATCTGTTGGTGTAATGCTGGTTCAAATGATCCCGGACCGGCGCAGAATAATGGGGTCCAGCGCCATCGTGCTAAAACCACAAACCCCTAGTATTGATGCCTTTTAATAAATCTGGCAAGATACCTCTAAGAAAGTGTAAATAAACCTCACCAGTTAGCCTTCCTTCAAAAATGTGGGGCCCTATTAGATGATTATTGTAAATACCACACCATACATTAATGTTAAATCTGTTAATGTTAAAATTGGGAATGTTTCTGAATCACTACATGTGGATTTTCGGTTGCCCAAACATGCTGATTTCTACAGTTATTAATTCCGTCACGTGTGAATTGGGCTTCACCCGTGAATAGAACTCTCGATATTGTTCTTCTGTGAGTCAAAATCCACCTACAAAACGTTAATCGGGGAACGTCGTCGCCGTCTTCTAGACGATGAACTGTTTTAACATGAAATGGATACAAATTTTCCTTCTTTAATGTTCGCCATACTCTTGTCTTAGGTACTGCTGACTCATTACTTATTTTTCTAACACTTATGGATGGATTATTTCCCACAACCTGTAATTTTTAGTTTTATAACTGGTTTTTTATCACGTATTCTAACAATTACCAAGCGCTAACAGCAATTCTTATTTGTAAAATTACACATTTGACATGCCTACTTGGGATTTTTAATTCAACAATGTCATGTGTTAATCGCATCGTTATATTACTTATTTTTTGATTGGTGAAATAAATGGAATGTGCTTTATTTTGGACGGAAAATACACTGAATGTCAAAACAAATAATAACCTCTTCTGCGGGGTATTTAGCTAAATTTAATAAAATAAAGATGTTAGCAACTGGATTGTGTTATTTGTAGAATGTCAAATTTGGTCTTTCAATACTTTTGAAAATTTATTGAAAAATAACCATAAACGTGCCATAAAATATTATGACATTATTTCATAAACTGGTCTATAGGCTTTTTAAAAGTTTACTAACATTTACTACAAAAAAATATACAGTGTGATGTTAATGACCCAAGGAGCCATATTAAAAAAATGGAGGTCGGTCTTTGAATTTTTCCAAAATCACTTAAGCTATTTATTAACCTAAAAGAGTATAATATGTATTCCAAATCTTATCTAAAAATGTACAGTCATTTCAAAAATATGGCGAACTAAATTTCTCGTCAAAAACGATAAAACACCCCGTATTTCAAAAACGGTTCACATTCAATGGTAAGTATAGGGGTGTTTTGAACTCAACTGAGTGTGCTCTACCTTCCACTAGAGTATGTCCGTTTAAATCTGTATAGGCCAATTTTTTCAAAGTAGTATTCTGGATAAATCGAATATAATCTTGTATTAGCAATATTGCACTGAATACCTATCAGAGCTGGATTGTATGAGACGATATCGCAAAAACTACACAATTGATATAAATTAAAATTGATTAAAAAACCATGGCGGTAATTCAATAGGATTTATATTTTAGTGAAAATCTACATCTTAGTTTCCGTCAGATTAACTTGGATATGAATTTTTTATGCACTTAATATTTTAGATAAATATAAATTTCACCCATATAAAGTTACATTGATTCAAGAATCAATAGTAGAATCAAGAATAACCAATTGTAACAAATGTTAACCGTGGTAACAATCTCCAAGAAAAGTCAACGATTGGGCAGGTATAGTCAGAAACAGATTTGGCGATAGCAAGGATAAAAGTGCATTTTGCCTCGACCGGGAATCGAACCCGGCTCTCCCAATTTCCGGTTGGTTACTCTGACCGCTGAACTATCGAGGCACACTCATTATCTTTGCTAATGCGCCAGTTTAATGCGTCGGTACAGTACTCCCTCCCTAGAGACGTGGTTTGTCTCGATACAATTTAACGGAATGTGACCGCGTTCCCCATTCTTACGAACCGTTGTTCGGTAATCCCTGGGACTATAGGGCGATGGATAGGACGGGAATAGAATCCGCGAATTTGAGATGTAAGGGAGGTTGCATATACTGGAATGAATCACATCACGTCGGGGTCACCACTTTGACGATAGCAAGGATAAAAAGTGCTTATGCCTTAACCGGGATCGAACCCGGCTCTCCCAATTTCCGGTTGGTTGCTCTGACTGCTGAGCTATCGAGGCACACTCATTATCCTTGCTAATGCGCCAGTTTAATGCGTCGCTACACAAAATATTAGACTCGTATTTTTTATGACAACATAAAAATATATAAAGTGTGTAATATATAGTAAACCCGAAAACATAGATGATTTAAAGGAACGAATTTGACTGGGAATACATAATATCGGGTCGAACATAATTGACAGAGTACAGAATTAATATATAATGTAATTCTTCTTCTTCTTCTTCCTTATTCTAAAGTAGGTCTATGAGCTATTCCTCTTTCGATGAATATCATCGGTACTATGAGTTGGATCTATTTTTACAGAGGGTAGGCAGAGCTAGCCTGGCCCTCTAACCCTTCTCTTTCTTCCGGGTTTGGGACCGGCAACAGTACTACTGGGTTACTCAATCCACCCAGCAGCACTGCAGGCTGAAACCGGAACGGCACGCGGTGTTTTGAAGTGGTACCGCCATCCAAGTGCTAACTGCGCCCGAGGATGCTTGACCAGTAATCGGACGAGGATCGATGTTCAACATGGGATGGCCGTTGCCTAATAATGTAATTATTTTATTTTATTCATAAATAAATCAATTTTCAAAATTGCAATTGTATGTGCATTTTTCTGTAAACTCGATGCAACTTGATAACATTTTTACAGTAGGTAATACTTAAAATGTGCCATTTCATTATTTCGAAGAGAAAATAGGGGTTTCTATTAAAACTTGCATCCTGTTTAACCCTACATACATTGTATGCCACTGTGCATAGAAATAAAATGTTTAAATTACGGCAGATTAAATTATGTTTACGGCATTTAAACAGATATTTAAAATATCTGTTGACTCCTTTGAACGTTTTTGTAAGATAAAAATATTTTGTTAGATTTTCCAGGTGTCCTCTTCTTTTCAGGTCAAGGTGTTCCAGACTTCCTTTCCACAGTGTATAATATTCTTGTTCCTTTTTCAGACAGTGATAATAGTTTTTATTATTTTAACCATCACTTGCAGTCTGCATCGCGGAAAGTTTTCTAAATAAAAAAAATGTTTAATTTTCTATATTTATTCCTATAGTAATTTTATATCTTTATATTGTTTATTAAACTTTACCATATCGGATAGGTTTGTTTTGTATCTTTGAAAGGAGGTAAGTACACATCAATTACTAAACATTAGCTTATCATAAAAACATCAACAGGTACTATTGATATCTATAAAATGACTGAGGAAAGGTAAATGTTAATTCGAACCAGATATAAGAGGTGATAGTTTGCTCTACGAAAATTATATAATTTTGCAACAACACCGGTTGCACATTTATACAGTGTTATTAGTATTACCGTATTACCAATTTTTAACTTTTCTAACAAGATAATACAACGGCTAAATACAATAGTAATACAAGTTAAGCAACAATTTCCTATATAACAATTTAAAAGTAATTCTTACATATTATAGGGTAATGCCAAGAGGGAATACCCTGTATACCATTTCAGCATGTCGATCACATAATAGTTGTAATATTACTACGCATATTTGCTCTCCTGGAAAATAATTAAATGCGGTTTTAATCCAATATATCATTCAGGATGCCAGTTAGGTTGTTGATTATTGCTCCAATTTACAAAATAAATTTTTCATATGTATTTGTGACAAAGTCATGCAAATTAATAATAACTACTGTTACCAATATTAAAAACTGGACCGGCATTTGGAAATTTATAATTAAAACGATTTGTAAATTCCATTCACACACAAACAATTCGTTACCTGCTACAGAATTTATCATTCCATCGTTTGGGAATAAAACTATAACGTGCTAAACGCGATGGACAACGAGTACAATTTTATAGCGTTTCCTAGTTAATATACCTATATATGTATACTCGGGCTTTTAGTTCACACCTAAAATAATTTATAAGTTCATGAAACACAAATATATGTTCTACTGTTTTGTAATAATATATGTACTTATCGATAACTTAGTGAATAGTCCGTGAAATCACGAACCTCACCTTGACCTCATGATGTTATTTGGATATAGAATTCATGATAACCACTCAATAGTGCAAGACTATTGCGGTAAAATAAGTAAGATAGTTCCTAGTAACACCAGACACACAAGTAACATTAGATCCGGCAATATTTCTCATTTAGTTATGCCACGAGCTGCCCTGATGAACAGTCACTAAAAGCAGTCAAACAGAGGTGTTCAGTAATTGTGATTATAAACAATTTGTCTGATTAGTCAGATTTTCTTGACTTCATTTTGAAGTCCAGAGTGATTAATCCTATTAAAATACACAAATAATCAGATTTATTGAAACTTCTTGGACCCAAATTTATTTCACTTGTTGGTTGGTTTCTGCGAGTCTTGTTTTAATTGGATTCAGTGATACTTAAATAAGATTTTCCACGTCTCTTTCTTTATTGTGAAGCTAGACTGACTAGAAGACGATATAGGGACAAGAAACTAAATGTACAAAATAAAAGAGAAGTTTGACATTCGAATAATATCCGTGATTGACTATTGTATGGCTAAGTAATATTTTCATTGAGAAATATTCTAATATAAATTCACATTACATAATACGTTGGACATACAGCTAACTGAAATCCCTGCCAAATGTTTCAGTCAGAGATCGAATCCAATTGACTAAACAAACAATCCACCAAACACAAATTATTTTAACAAATGTTATGGTATGCTTAATAAAACTTCTAATCTTTATTTAGATATTTAGCTTGTTCCAAATTTTCTTATTTTCAGATGATGGGGGAAATTTGCTAGTACTATCTGAAGAATTCTTATTCCTTTAATCTTAGTCTATTCTTAGTAATTTTTAAGAAGCCATTCATCATCATCATGAGGTCATCAGTCCTAAGACTGGTTGGACGCTAACCTCCAGCTTCTCCTATCTTGTGATAACCTACGCATTTCGCTAATTGTGCTACAACCTACATCCCTTACTATTTGCGAGCAGTAGTCTAATCTAGGCCTATCTCTGCCTTTCTTCACTCCTATTTCTGCCCCCAAAATATCGCAGACTGTTCCCCGATGTCTCGGCAAGTGGCCTGCCATTCTATCTCTTCTCTTCCTTATGCTTTTCCACATACTTCTTTTCTCGCCGACTTTCTCTAATACTTCTTCGTTTCTAACCCTATCAGTCTACGGTATTTTCATCATTCTTCGGTAACACCACATCTCAAAAGCTTGTAATTTCTTCCTACTTGTTTCCTCTACCGTTCAGGTTTCACAACCGTATAGTACCGTGCTCCATACATACGTTTTCAAAAATCTCTTCCAAGAAGCCATTGGTGTTATAAATTTGTATACCCTCAGTAACCTCCATACTAATATAACATTCGCTCTGAATGCACATTTCTAAAGAATTTAATAAAATCTATAACTTCTTACAGAACCCTACGTAGTACCCGCATAATGATATATCCTAATAACATCATTCCCTAATAATATAATGATGGTCAACGACATCCCCCTCAAGAAAGTTGGCTATTACAATCTGATAATGAATCACCCATCAACCCACACTGCGCACCCTAAAGTTACAAATAAGATAGAAAAAACTCATATAGACAAGATGCATTCGGCCGATCTCGAGTAAATTCAGTTGGATGAAGATATTATTTTATCATCTCCCATCTATTGTGTCCTATATCTATTACAGCCTTAGTGCTTTAGGTTTCAATGCAACAAGCAGCCGGTTTCTCAAATACTTGAGGCTACAGCTTCCTGTCATTATCAACTGGGAGCCACTTTATTTTCCATTCCGTTTACACAGAATGGGGTGCTTTTCTGAAGAAAAATTAAGTTGTACGATGCTCTATTCCTATCGCACCTATTGATCCTATTCAAGCCACATAATATAATGTTTAAAGCCAGCTTCCCTTCTCTGTTATACTGACGCGATGTTTGGTTATCTTTTCTAATAGAAACCATGTCATTTAAAAGCGAATAATTTTATAATTTCTGATTTTACCTTGATATTGTAAAATCGAAATATCTTCTACAGAATTCTGTGTTTGTACTCGATGGTCTACGAGCAGCAAAACTTAAATCAGGAAAACTGACTGATTTAAGTCGACACTCGCTGAAAATACGTGTTCGTTAAAAGCCTGCTTCCCACTATGCAGCAACAGGCTACTGTATCGCCTGTATCTATGCGCATGCTCCATTAGTCATGGTTTTTGTTACTATCGGCAATCATTAAATATCAACGATACTTTAATATGTGTATGTATGTTTATTAAAATATAATGATATCGTTATCTAAACGCCAGTAAAGATTATATAACTAGATTTTTTGAATAATTTAATGTATTCTGTACATTAAAAAAAAAATATTATAATATTCATATTTTATCTCAAATTGTTAATTGTGATTTCAGCTACGAATGCTCGCATTCATCAGAATAAAACCCAGCTACTTATAGCCAGGTATTGTTTCCAGCTATCTTTTGTTTTCTACGAATACAGCATATTATTTTATATGTATCATAAACAGCATTACAAAGTTATTTGTTATAGCGAAGGATGTACCTGAAAATTACCATTTCCTCCCAGAACTTTATGAATACTAAATTGTCACTCGTAGAAGTTTTACTGTAGAGATTAGCATCTTGTATTATTACATAAATTATTCTACTGTCAGTTGTTTGAATGCCCATTGAAGCATATTGTGCTTAAAGCTGGAAAATTACAATTCTTTTATACTAATGACGAAATAATACGTCTAAGCCTTTACAGAATATTATATGGCAATTTATACGATAAGTTTCTCTCAAGGAATGATATATGGTTTAAATGTTGGCACTAAATAATTACGGTACCATTTGAAAATGCCAATACACCTTTCGTTCAATATTAGATATGTATATTGCAATAAATAGTTTACGCTAAAAGAACGAGAAATGTATTATACAAACTATAAAGTAGTCTTTATTGGGATGTTTCAATATAGGAAAATAAATATTCTTTTATAATCGTAATATTTCATCATGTTTCTTGCATAACAGTAATTGTTACAAATTAATGTCAGTGACGAACATATGTTCCATAAATACCAATTACATGCATTGGTTTTTTTAATTATTATACTGGGGAAAATACTTTTTTGTTCCTCATTTTTTTTAAATGTCACAAATTTAAAATCGGTTTTTTAGTACCCTAATTTCACATTATATCTTCATTTTAGCTGAAGTGACTACGTTTGTTAAAATAATGGTGGATAGTTTTTGGTGGATAGTTCTACAAATAATTTGAAATGTGTATTACTTCACAATGGAAATAAGTTTGTGCTGGTTCCAGTCGATAACTCAACAAAACAGTATGAAAATATTAAGTTGGTATTAGAAAAAATTGCTTATTTTCAGCATTAGTGGTTTGTTTGTGTCGATTTAAAAACGGTTACCATACTTCTTGAACAGCAAAGTTTATATACCAAATATTCTTGTCAACTCAGTTTATGGGCTACGCGTGCAAATCAGAAACATTGGCAGCACACTGTTTGGCATTTGAGAAACGCTACATATGATCTTTATAATAAAGAGAATAATTTCTCTTTATAATAAATAATAAAGAGAAAAAAATAATAATAGTGCCACCCACCTCTTCACATCTAATTAGGTTTAATGAAATAGTTTATAAAAATACTGGACAAATCAGATGATCGTTCTAAATACATTTGCCAAGCATTTTCAGCACTGAGTATGGAAAAATTAAAAGCAGGAATTTCTGACAGTCCACAAATTCGAAAACAGGTAAAACATTCAAATTTTAACAGATATATGACCATTGTAGAATCTAATGTATGGTTTAGTTATGTATCTATAATTAAAAATGTTAAAAAGATGCTATAATGTATTAAATAAATTATTTTTTATTTTCTTGTTAGATTTCATATATAAAACAGTACAAGAAAAGTAGCTTATTTTCTTTTGTTTTTCTTATTTTGCATTAATATTGGTCATGTTTGTTTATTTCAGAAACTAGAGCCAATCAAATGTAATGTCATTTTCAACATCAAAGACAGTAACGTACTCGAAATCGGTTCTTAAATTCCTGCCAACAAATTAACTGTTCCCCACTGTTATCAATCTGGGATTGCATAAATAATTAGTCCGAGCACCAATACTTTTGTTTTGTAAGAGTAACGATAATGATTTAATTTATCATTGTTTCTAAATAGCATAGATTTAACTATAAACTCTATTTTCATTTATTATTATTAGTTGTAATACACATATGGTAATAAGTGTAATCAACTTCTTTCTTTAAGTTCGCACACGAAGAAGTTGAGCTCCTATTCCTAAAGCATATAAGGCTATAAAGGGATGCACATAGATATGAGGACAAATACACCCATATTAAAGGAGACGTGCAAAACTTTCCTCGTTGGGACTTGTACCAAAGCATACACTGATACTTCTTCTTTTATTTATGCTTTTTCTAATTTTACATTTAGAAGACATATTTATTGAGATATCAATTTATTATCGATGATATTTCACTCTCTGAAGAAGACAACATATTGATCGGTCGCAAGTGTTAATTTAGCGTTCAGCGAAAACGATAGAATCAACTGTTTGTGAAATTGTTGTATAAAGTCCATATTTTGACGTTCATAACTGCAAATGTTGCCTTTAATAATATAAGTTTAATAATAATAAGTTTTTACAATCGACAAATAGATGGCGTTACTGAGATGTGGCATCACTGTATTGGTGAACCTTGACGTTTGTTATTGCGAAGCCAGTGGTAACTTATAAATTGACCGAGTAATGTGTTGATAGTGAACGTTTAAAAGTAGCAAGTTTGTGCAAAAAATCGAAATCAGCCGTGAAAGTTTGCCTTGAATAATTTTTTCTGATTTTAAGAAAGGCCTTACTCAACAACAATACATAGAATTGCTTCGTGTAACTTTTGATAATGAAACAATATCAGAGGAGACTGTTTACAATTGATTTGCAGAATTTCGTCGTGGTCGTGTGTCCGTCAGTGCTGAATGTCGTGAGGGTCGACCAAGATCAGTTGTCGTTCCAAAAAACATCGATGCTGTGTACAACATGATTAAAGATTATCGGCATGTGACTTACAGATAGATAGAGGCGTCTCTTGGCATATCGCAGACTGCAATACAATTAATTTAGCTATGAGAAAGATCTGTTCCAGATGGATTTCACATAATTTGACGCGGAAAAAGAGGCTCGTGTTGATTGGTGTCAGGAAATACTGAAGAAATGTGACCGAGGAGGTGCAAAATCCTTATAAAACATTGTTACAGGAGATGAAACGTAGATATATTCATATGAACCGGAAAGCAAACAACACTCTACTGTTTGGGTGTTTGAAAATGAGTCGAAGCCCACTAAAGTGTTCGTTCACGGAGCACTTCCAAGAAAATGATCGCTTGTTTCTTCGGATGTACTGGACATGTCGCAACCATTCTTTTAGAGGATTGAAGAACTGTTAATGCTGAATGGTATACAACAATTTGTTTGCCAACGGTCTTCGATGAAATACGGAAAAACAACAAAAAACAGCGCATCATTCTTCATCACGACAATGCCAGCTCCCATACAGCACGTCAAACAACTTAATACTTGAAGGAGAAAAATATCGAATTAATGTCTCATTGTCCGTATTCACCCGATTTATCACCTAATGACTTTTACTTGTTCCCCGCTGTCAAACAAAAGATGCGTGGACAGCGATTTTCATCACCTCAAGAAGCTGTTGAAGCCTTCCAAAACCATGTTTCTACAATATCAACTTCAGAGTGGAGAAAATGTTTCCAGAATTGGTTTGATCGTATGCAGAAATGTATTGACCTGAAATCCGAATATTTCTAAAAGCAATAAAACACTTAAACTTTGCTTATATATATATTTGGTATATAAAGTTTATATACCAAATATTCTTGTCAACTCAGTTTATGGGCTACTCGTGCAAATGAGAAACATTGGCAGCCCACTGTTTGGCATTTGAGAAACGCTACATATGATCTTTATAGAAGCCAACACTGTTCACGAGCCAGCAATACAGAGAAAAAAATAATAATAGTGCCACCTCTTCACATCTAATTAGATTTAATGAAATAGTTTATAAAAGTACTGGACAAATCAGATGATTGTTCTAAATACATTTGCCAAGCATTTTCAGCACTGAGTATGGAAAAATTAAAAGCAGGAATTTTTGACAGTCCACAAATTCGAGAACAGGTAAAACATTCAAATTTTAACAGATATATGAGCATTGTAGAATCTAATGTATGGTTTAGTTATGTATCTATAATTAAAAATGTTTGGCCAATCACAAACAAATAACTACCAAGAACTAGTACATAAGATGCTAAAATGTATTAAATAAATTATTTTTTATTTTCTTGTTAGATATCATATATAAAACAGTCACAAGAAAAGTAGCTTTTTTTCTTTTGTTTTTCTTATTTTGCATTAATATTTGTCATGCTTGTTTATTTTAGAAACTAGAGCCAATCAAGAAAAAGTAATGTCATTTTCAGCATCAGAGACAGTAACGTACTCGAAATAGGTCCTTAAATTCCTGCCAACAGATTAACTGTTCCCCACTGCTATCAATCTGGAATTGCATAAATAATTAGTCCGAGCACCAATACTTTTATTTTGTAAGAGCAACGATAATGATTTAATTTATTATTGTTTCTAAATAGCATAGATTTAACTATAAAATCTATTTTCATTTATTATTATTAGTTGTAATACACATATGGTAATAAGTGTAATCAACTTATTTCTTTAAGTTCGCACACGTAGAAGTTGAGCTCCTATTTCTAAAGCATATAAGGCTATAAAGGGATGCACATAGATATGAGGACAAATACACCCATATTAAAGGAGACGTGCAAAACTCTCCTCGTTGGGACTTGTACCAAAGCATACACTAACACTTCTTCTATTATTTATGATTTTTCTAATTTTACATTTAGAAGACATATTTATTGAGATATCAAATTATTGTCGATGATATTTCACTCTCTGAAGAAGACAACATATTGATCGGTCGCAAGTGCTATTTTAGCGTTCAGCGAAAACGATAGAACCAACTGTTTGTGAAATTGTTGTATAAAGTCCATATTTTGACGTTCACAACTGCAAATGTTGCCTTTAATAAAATAAGTTTAATAATAATAAGTTTTTACAATCTATCAATAGATGGCGTTACTGAGATGTGGCATCACTGTATTGGTGAACCTTGACGTTTGTTATTGCGAAGCCAGTGGTAACTTATAAATTGACCGAGTAATGTGTTGATAGTGAACGTTTAAAAGAAACAAGTTTGTGCAAAAAATGGAAATCACCCGTGAAAGTTTGCATTGAATAATTTTTTCTGATTTTAAGAAAGGCCTTACTCAACAACAATACATAGAATTGCTTCGTGTAACTTTTGATAATGAAACAATATCAGAGGAGACTGTTTACAATTGATTTGCAGAATTTCGTCGTGGTCGTGTGTCCGTCAGTGCTGAATGTCGTGAGGGTCGACCAAGATCAGTTGTCGTTCCAAAAAACATCGATGCTGTGTACAACATGATTAAAGATTATCGGCATGTGACTTACAGATAGATAGAGGCGTCTCTTGGCATATCGCAGACTGCAATACAATTAATTTAGCTATGAGAAAGATCTGTTCCAGATGGGTTTCACATAATTTGACGCGGAAAAAGAGGCTCGTGTTGATTGGTGTCAGGAAATACTGAAGAAATGTGACCGAGGAGGTGCAAAATCCTTATACAACATTGTTACAGGAGATGAAACGTAGATATATTCATATGAACCATATATATATATATATATATATAGTTTTTCAAGTACACTAGGCAATTATGAAAATAAAATTATTATAGTTTAATCAAATTCTATATAAGTTGCATATCCCAAATGTTTGAAGCCCAACTTTTCAAACATCCTTACTGACTTTGTATTATTCACCAGGACTGTAGCAAAAGCGTTATGACCTCTCTTTGCAAGTTCCTTAGACATATATTTCGTAACGAGAGTTGCGTATCCTCTTCTCGCGTAATCTTCTTTGGTCTGCAGAAGGCCTAGTTGCCCCATATAGGAAATTAATATCCAGGAAACCAACTCATCGTTAGACTTCAAAAATACCCCATAACCATAATTGAATTCTATGAGTAAGGCGACGAGTTTTTCGGAGTTCTCGAACCTGTGTGGCCATGCGTCATTGATGATCGGGGCGTGTGTTTTATTCAGTTGCCTTACGCACACCTCTGGGGGAGATCTGCAAATAAGAATTATGAAAAATATTTCCTACTGTATTTACATACACATTTACTTAACACATATTTGGCATTATAATTATCTTTAATATGATCCTCAAGATAATTTTGACAGTTCTAATACCAATTACTAATGACCTTCTGTATTACATTAGTTAAATAGAGAGTTGCCTTTTAATCGAGAGTTTTTGCAATCGACCAATAGATGACGTTACTGGGAAATCGCCCGTGAAGGTTTGCGTTGGATGATTTTTTATGATTTTAAGAAATGCCTTACTCAACAACAATGCATAAAATCGCTTCGTGCAACTTTTGGTAATGAAACACCATCAGAGAAGACTGTTTACAATTGGTTTGCAGAATTTCGTCGTGGTTGTGCGTCCGTCAGTGATGAATGTCGTGAGGATCGACCAAAATCGGTTCCGTTCCAAAAAACGTCGATGCTGTGCGCAACATGATTAAAGAAGATCGGCATGTGGCTTACAGATAGATAGAGGCATCCCTTGGCATATCGAAAACTTGGACCGAGGACATGCAAAATCCGTATACAACATTGTTACAGAAGATGAAACGTGGATATATTCATATGAACCGGAAAGCAAACAACAGTCTACTGTTTGGGTGTTTGAAAATGAATCGAATCCCACTAAAGTGGTTCGTCAACGGGACACTTCCAAGAAAATGATCGCTTGTTTCTTCGGATGTACTGGACACGTAGCAACCATTCCTTTAGAGGATCGATAAACAGTTAGTGCTGAATGATATACAACAATTTGTTTGCCAACGGTCTTCGATGAAATACGGAAAAACAACAAAAACGGCGCATCATTCTTCATCACGGCAATGCCAGCTCCCATACAGCATATCAATCAACTGACCATTAGAAAGAGAAAAATATCGAATTAATGTCTCATTGCCCGTATTCACTCGATTTATCACCTAATGACTTGTTCCCCACTGTCAAACAAAAGATGCGTGAACAGTGATTTTCATCACCTCAAGAAGCTGTTGAAGCCTTCCAAAACCATGTTTCGAACTTCAGTTCTTTTTCACTTTTTGTAAAAACTTAAAAGGCAGCCTCGTAATAAAAAAATTGTTAGTCATTGTGTTGGCGGGTTTTTAAGTTTTTCAAAATATTATTCATATACAAAATTGTGGTTATTGTGCGAAACTTATCACCACACTGTACATTACTGATTAGTAATAAAGTGTTTTAAAATAAAAAGTGCATTTAAAAATTGACATAATATGAATTTGAAGAAATTTGTGTTTCATATTAATTGTTTTTTATATTTTTTGTTTTTTATATATAAAAAAAATTGTATTACACCTGAGACGAAAAATGTAATAATTATTATTAAAATACAATAATTAAAGCTTTTGTAGTATAGAATTTCAATGATAATTTTTATGTAAACGCTGGAAACTATGCCCTTTTCATCTCATCTTAACTGCTTAAATCATAGGTGAATGTATATTGTTTATTTATATTTATTTGCGATATAAAAACCTTAAAGAATAACGATATTTAAAAAGAAAGGCATGAGGTAACATAATTTTTTTATGAAAAGTTAAAATTAATTGAGGTATTTTATTACAAAGTAAATCAAAATTATATCCATATTATTTAATGATGGTAATTCTTCTGATTTATTGCTTAAGATTTGCATCACTTCCTCCCAAAACGTGCAATCCATCATTAGGTATTGTACCGTTGTTCAGTCTTTAGACATTCTATCACCAGAAGAATGATAGCGTATCATCAGAACAATGTACAATATTATAATAATTGTATAGTGTTCGTCACTTATATTTATTTTTTTTACATTCTTCGTAGATTATTATCTTACTAAAATTAGAATAATGTCAATATTTTCATAGTAGAATATAACAATGTTGTACGCCAACTACCATAACATATGTTGCTTTAATATATTTGAAGCAAAGCAAAGACCATTGATAATAGAGAACTTATTAAAGTGTGTTACCATAAGAGCGCAAGATTTAAATTGCATGTCATTTTGGCTGTCATAATTGGACATATCAATAATTATGACAGATAGGTAGCAGACAGATAGAAGTTTGTAAATCTGGAGAGTAACATGATACAACAATGTGTCCTTATTGCGTATTGTTATCAAAACGGTGAAAATTTGGTTGTTATAATTCATAAAGTGCGTCCAATTTTCGGTAGAAATAATATTCCAAATTTATCAACTGTGAAAAAATCGAAAATATTGGTTCAGTTATTCATGTTAAACACACGACACGAGCTCGTAGTGATCCTTTAGAGCAAAACATCACGGCAGTTCGCGAGAGTGTGGCCGAGAGTCCAGGGACCTCGATTCGTCATCATGCACAAAAATTGGACACAGAGTGGAGTGGAACAGCCACTCTTGTTCTCACTAAAGATTTTCATCTCAATACGTATAAAGTCCAATAGGCAATTTGCATGAAACTTCTATACGCCTGAAAATATATATTTTCTGCCATATAATAAGTACTTAAGAAGAATATTATAATCATTTTTCATGAAAATCTGTAGTTTTTGCATAATTAATAGAATTAATTCACTCATTTATGTAAACAAAGTCACGTGTTCGAAAACGCTAGTCTAATTGGTCCACGTCACTGTATGGGGAGGTATCCCAATCGTCACTGTTTTGATTTGGTTTAGTGCTAACAGCTTGTAAAATCTGTAACAAGTGCGTTTTATGAAGTGCCTAACGGTATGGAGCCGATATAACACAAATTTTATAAGTATTGCATCGTGCCAATATGTACAAATACTACGGTATCAACGTCCGAAAAATTGTTCTTCTCGGTTCCCAAAGAGGAAAGAATGCGGAAGAAATGGTACGGTAACCGGTGAACGTTGTAGCCCAGTTCCTTGTGCCTCAATTAGAAGATATTGTTCTTGAAGACATCTGCTTTCAGCACGACGGTGCCGCTTGCCATACCACCTGTGAAACATTGACGGTCTTGCACGGGTCTTTTTCTGGTCGTATCATCTGCCGTTTTGGTGACCAGAATTGGCTGACACGATCTTGCGACTTAACACCTATAGACTCTTTTCTGTAGTGTTTTCTGAAGTCCCAGGTTTACGCCAGCAAGCCCGCGACCATCCATGCATTGAAGGCAACATTGGACGCTGTATCAACGAAATACCGCCACAAAATGCAAAACCGTTATTGAATATTTCGCCAGAGAAGTAGTCGTGTGTCATCTAAGCCGGGGTGGCCATTTACAACATGTATTGTTTCAGACATGTTATATAAAATATTTACTTGTATACATTTTAGACTTTTAGAATAATTTCAGTTAAGTACCATTTACATTGTATCCTATCTCAAGTAACGTAATCTTTGGTCTTTCTTATCAGTTGTTTCTCATAGTTACATGATACAATTCGTGATTTATCTCATTCTCACAAACAAAAACTTGCTTGTGGTCAGCAACTCACGCCTAACTTCTAGGAATGCTCATGGCTAAAGCCGTTCTCATGCAAACTCAGCACATGTCACTTTATATAGGCGAAAACGTGCGACCAGAAGTTAGTATCCGGCATAACTCTATATTAAACACTTAAATTTCAAACCTCCGGTACTCACATAATATTATTATAATAATATAATGTTTTAAATTCTTGTAACAAAACGTTCAAGTTCTGTATTTCAAAAATAAATTGTTTTTAAAAATTGATTTTTATCGACCACGATATAAAATACATAACTCCCAAATATCTACAGTATAGATTAATAAATATTTCAATACCTTGCTACAGAAAGCCATGTTTTATTTAAAATTGTGCTCTTATTGTAACACCTTTTATTTTAAATTTGGGACAGGTTACTTCATGACAGTAACCGAATTAAATTTAAAGGAAAGCAACTAGGATGAAAATATTCAAATATTGATTACTAACTAATATGAATACTCATACATATGAAGAGTGTATTCTATTGTAAATAAATTTTAAATTTTTCATATTTAAGAATTAAATTATACTTATATTACACTAGAGTAATTGTGTATTAAAACGTACTTACGTACGTACTTACTCCATATCATATCTCAATGCTTCTTCTTGGGATATACTGAACATATAGTTAAGCGCGTGTCTGGTTGTAAGTTTTTTACTATCCAGAACTTGTTTAACAACTGGATATAAAGTTTCGTGAACGGCGAGTAAAAGGTTTACTCCTTCCAGTCTATTCGACTCGATTAAAGCCTTTTGTACATTTTTTCCAGTCTTATCCAAGGTAAAAATGAACGCATGCAAAGTGTAGTTCTGGAACACACAAGAGGTATATTGGCTAGGTTAAATTTGTATTTAGCTCTCTATTCATAGAATTTAACATTTTGTAGACTTTGGGCGAACGTTAAGGGTGAGTTGTCAAAAATATTAAAAAATATTATGTTATATGTGTAATTGGTCAAATTCTACACATGGTTGTCAAACACGGGTTTAATTAAGGGTTCGGTTTCAGAGTTGATATCACCGTTTTATTTAACTTATTTAATATAGGTTTGGATATTTTGGTCTTCATTATCCTGATTTGGTAGAAGCTGTCCTCTTTGTTGATTATGTTGCCTATATATTAGACAACATAAGTAAACCAGTAACATATAAGTCGAAAATCGAGAAAGGAACTACCAAACCGGCAAGCGGTTATCAAAGTAGTTCCCGAATAGCAAGGCTATGACATAATCGCTATAGGAAACAACTACTCCTCGGGCTAAAGCCCCGCCAGGCTTTGAATTATACCTAAAAGCGATCCCCGACCCCTTTCTCGTCTTTCTGCACGATCAGATAAGGTTCAAAAAATAAAACCCGCCACAGGTAGGATTCGACATTTGTCCCGGATTGGAACCGAAGGACATACAGCTGTTTCGAACTTATTAGTTCTCATCAGTGCCGCACACGGTACGCCCATCCAGGACAAATGCCGAATGAAATTTGTGGGGTATACATCTTTATCGATACGATTTATGTCAGTAACATATAAGTCGAAAATCGAGAAAGAAACTACCAAACCGCCAAGCTGTTATCAAAGTAGTTCCCGAGTAGCAAGGCTGTTACATAATCGCTATAGGAAACAACTACTCCTCGGGCTAAAGCGCCGCCAGGCATTGAATTATACCTAAAAGCGGTCCTCGACCCCTTTCTCGTGTTTCTGCGCGATCAGATAAGGTTTCAAAAAATAAAACCCGCCACAGTTAAGATTCGACATTTGTCCCGGATTGGAACCGAACGACATACAGATGTTTTGAACTTATTAGTTCCTATCCTTAGGTTTTAGCCCATTTCCATTCCCATCTCACAGGCTTTAGCCCGACGAGTAGTTGTTTCCTATAGCGATTATGTAATAGCCTTGCTATTCGGAAACTACTTTGATAACCGCTTGGCGGTTTGGTAGTTGGCGGTTCCTTTCTCGATTTCCGACTCATATGTTACTGACATAGATCGTATCGATAAAGATGTATATCCCACAAATTTCATTCGGCATTTGTCCTGGATCGGCGTACCGTGTACGGCACTGATGAGAACTAATAAATTCGAAACAGCTGCATGTCGTTCGGTTCCAATCCGGGACAAATGTCGAATCCTACCTGTGGCGGGTTTTATTTTTTGAAAAATATAAATAAAGAAAACGTTGATATAACCCTGGGATTAAAATACGATTTAAAGTCGCTATATAAAATCGTCGATCAAACTAAGTTACAGTGATGTCAAATGTTCCTTTAATTACCTGTAATATAACAAAAAATGTACCATCCTCCTTCCAACAGCCATTCGGCGAGTACACCCCCGAATATTTTTCTCTACTCTTCTTCTTCCACTCAATCGCTGTAGTTATAGTACTGTATGCATGCGGCGCCCAATTTTTATGTTTCTCATAGATTTCGGCTAATTTTGGTAGATCCTCATCAGGAATTTCCTCCAAAATATCTCCCGCGACCTGACTCATTCTGTGTAGCTGTAAATAAAAATATAACTTGTGCTGGTGTGATTTCGTTACTGACAGAATGACTGTTTAATCTTCAGTATCAGTCGTCAAATACAGCAGTATTAGTAATTATACTTAACCCTCTTCTCCTATGATGTTCTCGCCTGACGATAATACTATAGTGGGTCAACTCCGACCCTAGCACACTTCTCCCTCTTCTAAGCAAAACCCAATGATCGAAATGATTTAAAACTTCATGTAGTACCATCTTGGATACCTAATAATGAAGTTTTCCAAATGTGAAGTTGATCGGAAGTTAGGTAAGTAAATGGGAATAATCGGAATGTGAAGTCGCAAAATCACAAATAAAATACAACATGAGGTAGCAAAAGAAGATTGGTACAGAAGAATAATTCAATTCCTTAGTACGTATATAGTTTATATTAACAAAACAAAAATTTACTTCTAATTCGTAATAGAAACAAACTTCAAACTTCTATTTTTCAGTATTTTAGACAATAACAGTGCATTTGACTACTTCTTGTAATGTAATGACTAAAATCTGAAATAAATTCAGAACATTCAATAAAACTTTAAACAAAACAAATATATGATCACAAAATTTTCACTAGGAACTCAAACGAACATCATGAATTCATGAAAATAGAATATACTAACTGCCATACACCATAAATAATTATCAAAGTGCACTAACTGAAAAATGTAAAGCATTGGCACTTATACAAAAAAGCGAATATAAACATACTTCAAAAAAATGAATTCCATAAGACAGGGTAAACACACAAAACTCCATAAATAATGAAATACATAATCGAACCACGTGGGCTGCACATGTCCTCATCACTTTCAGGGTTCATTTGATAAATGAGTTCACCACATATTTCCTCAGGAGTGTGAAACTTTTTATTGAATCCCATTTTCCTGAAAACAAAGAGGAAAACTAATGTGAAAAGACTAAGAACTAAATATAAAGAGTGCAAGGGTCATTTGGAAGGTTGTTCGAACATTCTTCCCTTTTAAATGTATAAAAAAGAAGGAAATGTAAATAAGATACGTAAACAGGTGTAACTATTTGATTCATAAGTGATGTTGACCGGAAACCACTAATTACGTTTTCACTACATTGAGTCAGACCCAAGTACAGGATAAAGCGCTCCGTGCATAAAACTGCACATACCTGTGAACTGTAGAGGGGCCCCGGCGTCTTCTTTTCAACTGACTGGTAGAGTACCTGAAGCCACACTGAAGTTGTGGAAGTGTGGGGAGAAGCTATGTGCATGTGGGTCTAATCTGACACCATAGGAGAAGAGGGTTAATAGTAATTGAGTAATAGGCAATAGGAAATTATATTTATATAACGAGTCCGGCAATAGGTACTGATAGTTTTTATCCTGTGATTGTCAGCTTAGTAATTGAAACACAGAGATTAAAACGAAACATATTTATTCTATACATAATGCAGCTTTCAAATATGTTTATGTTTTTAAAATTACGTTAGATAAATTTAGCCCTTCTTGTCTTTCGCACTTTTGGAGCCGGCTGTGAAAAGGTTACATGACACGGTGCAAAAGGTCTGAGCTCATCCCTCTAATTTCATTGGTTATGTTGTTTCTTAACTCCTGTAATGTGTGGGGTCTGTCGACAAACACTTTGGACTTCAGATATCCCCATAGGAAAAAATCGCAGCATGTTAAATCTGGAGATATTGCCGGCCAATTAACATCACCATTTCGAGAAGTGTCATACACATTCGAGCTGTATGACTTGTTGCTCCATCTTGTTGGAACCATAACTCATTATTGTCTATGTCCCTTTCCAAGCGATGCAATTCAGCAGGTAAAAAATGTTCGATCATAGCCAAAGAAGAGCAAGGAAGTCTCTGCAAAACTGCATGCGTGCTGCAAAATCTTGCAGATGAAGCTCTTGAATAATCTGAATTTTGTAGGGATAAAATCCCATGTCAACATGTAAAATTCGCCGGATGCTTCTGTCTGAAAGATTTAATGCTGCTGCTTGACGCACTCCTGATCGCCGTCGACTTTGCACTACCGCTTGTCGTACCCTTTCAATGTTTTCTGGCGTACGCATACTTCTTACTTCTCTGGGTTCTGCGGTAAACATTGTTCACACTTCCACTTTCATTAAACCGTCGATACCATTGCAAAATTGTGTTTCATGTAGAGATCCTATCAAGCCTAGGAATATCATATTCTCGACGAAATTGCCGCTGAAACTCGTTTATGGATCCCGTCCGAATGAACACCGTAACACAAAAAATTCGTTGTCGCACGGACCAAGAATTTACGGCTACTGAAACTTCATAATATAGCAAACTTATTGCACACTATACTGTCCGCCACTCAGTGTCTGTCTTCCCACTACAGCGCTCACAAATGCGTCAGTACCTATTGCCGGACCCTGTACTTACATGGTGATTTTAATAATATTCTAATTAACAGTAAATTGAAACTATTAAAATACACATCATATACATTTTATAATTTTACTTACATGGTCGTTATAATGTAATCTAATCAAGATAAGGTATTTATCCAGTATTTACTAGCATATTACATGGACTGTATGCCTTTGCTGCTTAAATAAACACTATGTGATAATAATTCAGTCATTATTGTTATTGTCTCGTTTGGATACAAATATAATAATAGACCATCTGTCCGACGACCTTGATAATTCTAAAGCGCTCGCAATATCAAATTCAGATTTATTTACCGTCGTTTATATCTGTTAAATAAATCACATTAAATATAATACATGGAACTAATAGTGTTTTGCCTTGATTAATAAATAGATATGTATTTTAAAAAAGCACAAGTCAATAATGAACGTATTACTACATTTTTAATAAGTAAAGATCATTGTTTAATATTTGAAATACATTGACCTAATTTAAGATATAATGAGATATAATTAATTAGAACAAAAAGTGCTTATATTAAATATAAAAATACGCTTATATTAAAAAAAATGTAAATATAGTGTCCACTAAAATAGTAGCAGTTTTCATAGTAAATGAATTTCCCTCTAAAGCAATAGAATAAATAAACAGTTTTAAAACCTTAAAACGGACTTTTCCTCACGTAGAACATCTCTATCTCGAAATGAGTAGCCCAGAAAAAATAAACAAACACGTAAATGCAGAATATGTGTTTTATGCGACAGTTTTACTTCTTCCAATTTTTCTCAAATAGTCCACATTCTCATGACTCATGAATAGGGTGGGGTGTGTCCTATCCACCTCAAAATCAATAGATGTCGTCTGGTAGACGTCCCTAATCACAATCAGTCGAAACCAGATCACTCCGATTGAGTGATCGTGCTAACAAAAAAAATTCTGAAATAGTCCATCATTGAGATTTCTCATGACCCATGAGCATGGTAGAGTATGTTCTATCCACCTTAGAATCAATAGGTGTCGTCTGTGAGACGTTCCCAATCAGAATCAGTCAACACCCGATCGATCCGACACGATGACGTGGTATGCCAGAACCGCCTTTGATTGTAACAGTAATGGTGATTGTATTGAATTTTGTACAATCGATTCGATTTTATTTTTACATTTTTTCGAATCTGTTATTTTACTGTATCCTTCCATGACGCACACATTTACAATTTAAAGTAAAATTCCGTGTATGGTAAACATCCGATTTGCACGTGTTTTCATTCGGGTTTGTCATCAATGTCGAGCTCAGTAGGTAATTTGGATGAATGCGTATATTTATTGTGTTTGGAATAAAAATCAATAGGATATGAACATTGTATCCCGTTAACACCAATTCGGAAAAATTACCGATTCGGAAAAACCTGGAATCGTGTGAACTAGCCGTAAAGGTTTAGGAAAAAATATATAAAAATACTTCATTCTCCAAAAATGGTGTTTCGAGTAGCTTTATGTTTTCATAAATTTAACAAATGATATCGGAAGTTTAAGGTTACTTGAAAGATAATTGATAGTCAGAAAGATAAATAAAAATAGAAAGTTGCTATCACCATCAGCAGGATTTATTATTCCTTATTCGCATGGAAACTCCAAATTGAGTTCATTTATTTTGGGTTTACATTTGAATAAGATACAACATGTCCTGCTGGCGATGATAATATTTCAATCGAATTTGTATTTCGAGGAATATAATACATGTATTGTATTCGTAAAACTCACAGAACCTTTGTCGACGTTTCGTCTTCTCTTCTGCATCGGAGCAGTAACTCACGTCGTCTTCTAGACCACCAGAAGTTCTTCTCTATTTCACCTAGAAAGTAAGTTTTGACCCAAAACCTGTTGGAACGCCTTCAGAATCCTCTTCGTTGCACTACTTTTCTTATGGGAGACAGACCGCTTTATTAAGGCGCCATATCCTGGATGTTCAGGGATTTTCATGGGTCCTTCATAGGTAACAGATTGGTCCTGCGATGGGAAAACATCCTTCCTACCTAAATATGAACTGGCCGGTTTCCTCTCGACAAGACTATTCTCCTTGAGGGCCTTCTCTTCTCAACTCTGCATGGCACTCACTCCAGGTTTATGCTGGCAATCCACGGCACTGGATCTCATAGGACGATCATCTCCTGGTAATCTCGAGCGGTGAAATGGTTGGATCCCCCGATGGTCGAATTTACAGTGTATTTAGTCCTTATTTGGATACATTTTATGGTTTAGGTTCTGGTTGCACTGCAATTACCTTCGATGGGTGATCTTCAGCTAGGTGGACCCCAGTACTGACACTAATAGACTGATAGCCCAATCAAACTAAGACTTGCCCGTACTGTAAATATACCTTTTTGTAAAATTATCGTTAGAAAATTACGATGTCATCGAAGTGATGTGAGATTAACCAATCATCATAATTGGTGACAGCAATGTAGCAGACTGAGTATTGTTCCTCCCATTGTGTAATATAGTCGGTCCCATGACACGTTGTTCAGCCTAAGTGTTTTTCAGTCCTTTTACTTTTCGGCACTCCACTATACTAGCGGAAAAGTAATGTAATCGTGTAAAGAAAAAGTGAAAAAAAAATTTTTTTTATTTATTTTTCGTTTTTCAGCGTAAAAACGAAAAAAAAATGGTTTTTAAAAAATGTTTGCTGTGTGTGTGTGTATGTCTTTGTTGTCGTCGGCATTAAAATTTCTTGTTAGCACGATAACTCAACTAAATCGTGTTGGATCGATCGGGTTTTGACTAGTTCTGATAGGGGACGTCTCTCAGACCACACGTATTAATTTTGAGGTAGATAAAACACATCCAACCCTGTCCATGAGTCATGAGAGCACGATGGTGGACTATTTGAGAAATTTGTTTTGTTAATACAATAACTCAACTAAATTGTGTCGGATCGATCGGGTTTTGACTGATTCTGATCGGGAACGTCTCCCAAACTACACCTATTGATTTTGAGGTGAATAAGATACACCCCACCCTGTTCATGGGTCATGAGAAAGCACGACGGTGGACTATTTGAGAATTTTTTTTTGTTAACACGATAACTCAACTACATCATGTCGGATCGATCGGATTTTCACTGATTCTGATCGGGTACGTGTCCCAGACTACGCCTATTGATTTTGAGGTGGATACAACACACTCTACCATGTTCATGGGTCATGAAAAAGCACATTGGTGGACTATTTGAGATTTTCTTTTGTTAGCACGATCGCTCAATTAAATCGTGTCGGATCGATCGGATTTCAACTGATTCTGATTAGGGACGTCTACCAGACGACATCTATTGATTTTGATGTGGATAGAATACACCCCGCCCTGTTCAGTGGTCATGAGAGAGCACGAGGGTGGACTATTTGAAAAAAGTAAAACTGTCGCATAAAACAGATATTCTGCATTTATGTGTTGGTTTATTTTTTCTCGGTCACTTAATTTCAAGATAGAGGTATTCTACGTTCGTAAAAGTCCGTTTTAATGTTTTAAAACTGTTTACTTAATATTGTACTACCACCAGACTTAATTTTCAGTCTGTTCAGTGGTCATGAGAGAGCACGAGGGTGGACTATTTGAAAAAAGTAAAACTGTCGCATAAAACAGATATTCTGCATTTATGTGTTGGTTTATTTTTTCTCGGTCACTTAATTTCAAGATAGAGGTGTTCTACGTTCGTAAAAGTCCGTTTTAATGTTTTAAAACTGTTTACTTAATATTGTACTACCACCAGACTTAATTTTTTGTATATTGTCGTATCCAGGTGTTCCAGATCTTCTTTTAAGGATTGTTACAATACTTACTTTTGGGTAACATCGACAAGTTGATAAAATCATTAACATAGTGGTGGCAAAGATAAATATATATTAGGTGATTTATAGTTATAATATGTATGTTATGTTCACTAGTTACACTTATCGTGTACATCTTACGACTTTTGGTATTTATCTAGAAACGGTTCTCGAAGAAATTTATTGCAAGGCTTCACATATTGGTATCATTCAAAATCAGTATATGTTTTTGATACCAAAAATATGTAGTCAAATGTTTTAAGTATCAAAAAATATATACATGATTATTTTTTTCGCTAACTTGATTATAATAAATGGAAAGAATAGTTACATATCTTAAGATTTAAGTAATTGTAACATTTCCTAAAAAAATAAATTAAAATAGACGCAATGTTCAAATACTTCCATATCTTGTGTCTTAATTAATTAATTAAAATTTTATTTCGTGATAGCTTCAAAACATGTCAACTCAATACGGATTTTATTAAAAAGAACTTCGATCCAATTTTTCATATATATGTCAGATATGTGTGATATAAATAAAACTATTTATACCGTGAAATTATAATAGGTTAATCAATAATTTGAGCTCTAAATACTTTGTATAAGCCCTATTTGTGCAGTCATTTCGGGAGTGACAAAAGACGTCAACATTTTCACGACATATAATTCACCCGTAACCACGTATCAGGTAATTTAACATGGAAATTGAATTTTCCTGTATATATTCTAGCCCGAAATCATTTTACCCAAGGGTGGTGACGTGTACTCAATATTATCCCAAATATTGATGAACTTTATCTCTCCCCCGGGCAGGCTTCCCAGAACTTATCCTGTATAGTCCGCTCACCTCATGAAAATCATTTGGTATTCATTGTTATTTTATTTACTTTTCAGGAGTTTCATTGATAAAAATCGACACCAGTAACCTTCCATAAATTGGAGTTATACATATAGATATGCTATCTGAAAATAATGTTAGTCGAATGTCGAGAATAAAGGCAAAAATTGAGATGGAATTTCTGTATGTGCATTCTAATGAGGATAAAGGAGAAGACAGACATTTTATGCAGCTTCTACTGGAAGGGAATCGACAAATTCTCGAACTTATGTAACGTAGTCCAGATGTCTAGAATTGCATCAGTCTTACAAAAGTATTTTCATAATTTTTACAGTTTTCTATTACAAACAGATTAAAATACGTATATATATATATATATATATATATATATATATATATATATATATATATATATATATATATATATATATATATAATAATAGTCAACCTCTGTTTACGAAAATACAGATAAATATGAAAGTACGGTGGGCATTCATATCAGTTGTTCGATGCTTTGTTCTGCATTAACAAAATTCGTGGGAGACTTCTCCATAGCCTGGAATTTGAAATAAAATTAAGAATTTGGCAGATTATTTCTATCATAAGTTGGGAATACTAACCAAGTTGTCATTGTCAGGGGGTGATTATAACTGTATTTCGTGGCTTTATAATATACACTTTACTCCTAAAGTAGCCTCATTGATAATGATCACACGAATTAAAATTCGAAGAAAGAGTTCACCACTCTACAGACCATCTGCGATGACCTTGAGATGTTTGACTTGAAAGTTCCATAATCATAGCATCCTGTGGTGATACTCCGATTTCATCCTATCAGAATTGCAACAAAACAGATAATACGTCTTGATCTTATATTTTACTATTTATTCTCTACAAGATCTAAATATATTTGTCCCGTTAATGCACCTCCACACAGATTATCTTAAAACTTTATCCTCGACTATCCACTAAGTCTTTGTGTATATTGGGCGTGATTGTTACGTATCCAATGGATATCTTCTGTTGCCCAATATCGTACATTTTGTCTATTGACATCTCCATTTAAAGAAAAGGTAATCTTGTTGGAAAAAATAACCAAGAATGGAAAGATAGATTCCTGTTGCATGTTTCCACTGTAGAGATTCCCTCTGGGTTATATTCGCTTATGTAGGAACTGACCTCTTACGTATACCACGGTTGGTCCCTGTGTAGCCCTCAGTCAATTCGAGGGATATTTATTGTGGATTTTCTAGTATGTGAATTGTTTATTATCGTGTGGCCTTAGCTTACCTTCTGGTAGTAATTTAGGACATCAATTTATTTCTCAATCCCACGCATGTGCCGCACAAAATTACCTCTATTTTACTCACCGTTTGTTATGCAATATGTTTGTTTGGCTATTTCTCGTTAAAGTGATTATATACTTCTACTTTCGATCATCGATTATCATAATCAAGTACTATCTAAAATAAATAAAATTATATTACGCTCAGATCGATCCATGTGTACGCTATATAATATGCTTTTGGGGTTCATCCTCCTATTCAAATGATGATTTTGTTGTTCAAAGAGGGTGCTACGATGTATGTTAGAGATATCTCCTACAGTAATTTGTAAAGGCTTTTTTAGACATTTTAATATTTGAACATTGAATTTTCTGTCAAAAGCCTCTTCAAAATATAAAACATTACGAAAAGATGACATTGACGGTACATGCAATTTGAACAGTCTGTATACTGTTAATATTTTTTAAAACAATATTTATACCCTCGCCAATTTTTATTAAGTAAGTACTTAAGGTGGTTCTTTTTCCGAAAAATAAAAATGATTTGGGGAACCTTTAGACTACAGTTAAATACCTATCGATAGTGTCCCCGTTAAACCCCCCCAAGAGGCATTACCTAGACGTAGGTGATTTAACGGCCCATTTGAGGTGGAATTTACCTTTATCCTTGGATCGCGAAGCCTTTTAGAAGGCAAGTCACATTGCTATTTGGATACGGCCGCATTACATATGAAGTGGCAATAGCCACGTCCTATTCCAATATGTAAGTAAGGTGGAACGTGGCACGGCAACAAAACTGGCCGATCAATGAGACGGAAAATGGATGGGGTTAATGCGTGCTACATTAAGAGCCAATAAATATGGAGACAAATGGCGGCGGTTTAAATTTCTACGTCAGATATCCCATTACTGAAGGAGGATATTCATATGCACTTACGTAATGGTAATTCCTAGATGTATACGGTTGTGCATAAAATTCTATTGTCGAGCAAGTAGAGGACTACTTTAATTATCTATACGAAGATTCGGGATTTTTTAAATCTGTAATCTCAGACGCCTTTGGGCGTGGTTTTAGCAATAGGGCACCGTACTGAACGTGTTAAAAGAGAGCACATTTTTTACATGTCACGTCAAATGTTGTACTGGGCTACATAAAAACTGTTTCTAGAAAATTATTAATTTAATCTCTAATAGGATGTATTCCCATTCTTTCGTTCTAACATTGGTACAACCCTGCTATTAGGCAACTTTAAACAATAATTTAGATAATTTTACAGTCAAAACATTGTTGAAAAATAATATATTCCAAATTTTCAAAGTATAGATGTACTTTGAAAATACGTAAACGTTGCATGGGGATGATTCAGATCGTCGTATATCGTTTTTGAAACTTATCTTATTTTTTAACGAAAACTCGAACAGTATATTAGTTCCTTTAACGAAGTAATTTGTATTTTTCTCAAAAAACAGCTTCTGTCTGATAAACCTTAAATATGAAACCCTTAGTATTTTTACTTGAGTAATATTATGAAATTTACTTTTATTAAATACAAAGAAGTAGCAACTTTAAAAAGACTATGATAATCCCTACAGCTGAAAAGCATGATATAAAAAAAATTATTTTTTACCTTGGTCAATATCTTTGTCTAAAAAATAATGTATTTCAGATTTTTTTAAATCATTTATTTAATAAGAAAATTATGAATACCGTGCAGCATTCAATTATTATCATAAATATTAATAACAAACAGAATTATTATTTCAAATAACATGCTATTATATATTAATTTTAAATAAGGTTCCGAATTATACACGCAATAAATATTACGATTTTGTGTACAGTCAATAAGAGGGAACAAATTTCACATAATAATCGTAAACAGTTCGTCATCAAAATACAAATATTTATAATTCACTTCGATAATTCCTACACATCAATTCACAGAGCCTTTTATAGCCATATAATTCATGTTTTACCCTTTCGTTATATCCGCAAACATAAAAGTTGCTGATATATGCTGAAAACATGCTGATATTTGTAAACAATCTAAGCGAAACAACTTAAAACAATTTTTATGTCGGAATCGTGTAATTTTGCTACCGAAAGAATTTTTATATCGCTCGGATCTTTATTGCCGCCACCTTGCGCATAGTTCTGCCATATAATTTTCCTTATGTCGCTATTTATACGACACGTTTATGAATTTATAAACGTTTTTTTTGCGGCTGTCGTGATGAGAAATTCTTTTCCGTTTTTTCCTGCCGGCCGCGATATGAGGTTTGTGTCGCTGTGACATTAACAAACGAAGGTGAGCTTCCCATTACACCACAGTCAGAATCAGAATGCCAAATTAATGTTGTAAATTCCTTTTTCATTTTTTTTATTAATTTTTTAAGACTCAACCACAACATAATGCGAGGGATGTACCGGTAAACCGAGATGAGCTGGCACGTCAGCATGTTGGAAAGTTTTTTTATTTACATTTTTTTTTACTTTTTTTAAATATGCCTGTTACACTTTATACTTTCTTTGATACACTAACATAGTGTGGTCTCTCTAAGTACATTTAAATTAAATAATGTGTAGAAATTTTTAGGCAAGGAGCACAATTTTATTCAGGTCGATCCTTCTTGTATTCTCGTATTTAATTAATATGAGCTTACTTAAGATTAAGTTCATATTTATTGATATACTATACTTTCGCTGATATACGGGGTGTCTCCTAAAAAACGCCGCAAGCCATAACTTCGTTATTTATAATCTGATTTTAAAAAACAAAAATTGAAATGAAATGACTCTAAATACACTCTAGAGTCAGCATACCGCAGTGTTTTTAAACTCTCTTTTCTTTTGAAAAGCGATACCTAGTCAATTTTTTTTTTCAAATGACAATATAGTTTTTTTTATTTACTATTGTGTAGATTTCTTTCCTGAATCCAACGATGTATAACAAATGGACTTTTGTGAAACATTTGTCACAGAAAAATGGTGAAAATATTCGCCGATACCGCAGTTGATGACAAACGTATATTGACTAATCATCTGTGTCGTGGAAAACAAGAAATAATACAACAAATCGAGTAAATATCATCTCAACTTCCGCATCCCAGTTTTCTTACATTATTTTGATTTTGTGTGTCATAGTGTCATTACAATAAGTTATTTTTTGCGAAATAAGTCAACAGTACAGTCTGGACAATAATCAAATATTGACGGATATAATTGAGGTATACTTTCAGTGTAATCAGAATCGTGGTGCAGCAGTCCGCCTTTATAGAGAGCGGTTTCCTCATAGAGAAGTTTCAGAACCACGTAAGTTTGGAAGATTTGAAGAAAATTTAAGAAACCGAAACGAGACGAACGCGAGTTTCAAAACGAACTGTGAATTCAATATTGAAAAAGCACAAATTTAAGCCATACATACCTCAAAAAGTACAGGCATTAGAGGAAAACGATAGAGAAGGAAGATAACAATTTTGCCATTTGTATTTAAATTCAGTGCGACGAGACCCACTTTTCCACACTAAGATTAGTTGGTCAGACAAATGTACATTTAGTGTCAATGGTATTTTTAATCGAAATATCTACCGACATTGGAGCTAAGAAAACCCAAGGATTATCGTCGAAACTAATTTTCAGCGAAGGTTTAGTATTAATGTGTGGTGTAGCATTTTGGATAATAGATTGATTGGACCATTTTTCATAGACGGCACCTTAAATCAAGAAAAATATTAAATATTGACAGAACAACTTCAGAATTTTTTAGATGAACTACCTATTGCAGAACTCAATAGAATTTATTTCCAGCAAGATGGGGCTACCCCTCATATTGCTAGAATGAATACTAATTGGTTAAACACCACATTTAATGAAAGGTGAATAGGAACTTATGGACCGATTCGATGGCCTGCCCGTTCTCCAGATCTTATTCTACTTGATTTTTGGTTGTGGGGTTATCTTCAAGATCATGTCTATTTAACCCGACCAGAAAGTGAAGAAATTCTGAGGCAAAGAATTATACGTGCGTGTCGCGAAATACCCCCCAATTTTATATTGAATGCGCCCAATGCAGTATTCAGAAGATGCCAGATATGTCTTGATTGTGCCGGTAACCAATTTGAGCAGCACTTGTAGGTTTGTAACTCTATTTTTGTTTGCTAATTTGTTTCTTTAGTTTCTTCGAGTTAAACTTTGTTGCACTTCGTTTAATGTATTTCGTGTTTAAGGTTATTTAACTTTGTTTAATGTAGTTTCGTGTTTATCTTTGCATGTATTTAATCAACTTGTTTTTAATTGATCTTCATGTAGTGTTTCTTTTATAATTAAATTCTAATTCTATTCTGGGTTTTATTCGCTTTGTTGTATTTCTTTTGCTTTCCACGGCACAGACGATTAGTCAAAATACGTTTGTCATCAATTAAGCGACTGGGTGCCTATGGCGGTATTGGCGACTATTTTCACCATTTTTCTGTGACAAATATTTCACAAAAGTCCATTTGTTATACATCGTTGGATTCAGAAAAGAAATCTGCACAATAGTAAATAACAAAAAACCATATTGCCATTTGAAAAAAAAACAGTTGACTCATCATCATTAGGTCATCAGTCCTAAGACTGGTTGGACGCTAACCTCCAGCTTCTCCTATCTTGTGCTAACCTACGCATTTCGCTAATTGTGCTACAACCTACATCCCTTACTATTTGCGAGCAGTAGTCTAATCTAGGCCTACCTCTGCCTTTCTTCACTCCTATTTCTGCCTCCAAAATATCGCGGACTATTCCCCCATGTCTCAGCAAGTGGCCTACCATTCTATCTCTTCTCTTCTTTAAGTTTTTCCACATACTCCTTTTCTCGACGACTTTCTCCAATACTTCTTCGTTTCTAACCCTATCAGTCCATGGTATTTTCATCATTCTTCGGTAACACCACATCTCAAAAGCTTCTAATTTCTTCCTACTTGCTTCCCCTACCGTCCAGGTTTCGCAGCCGTAAAGTGCCGTGCTCCATACATATGTTTTCAAAAATCTCTTCCTTCTTTCTAAGTTTATTACCCCCGAGCATAAAAGTGCTTTCTTTTTGTTAAAAGCTACTCGACCCTGCGCTATTCTTTGTTTTATGTCTTTATCGCTTCTTCCATCCCAATTTATTTTACTTCCTAAATAAGTGAAGTCTTTAACTTCCTCCAATCTTTCATTATTAATTTGTACTTTCGTTTTTGCTCTGCTCTCGCGCCCTCTGCACACTAACACTTTAGTATTGTTTTTATTCACCCTCATTCCGTATTCCTCTGTCAACACTGCCTCCATTTCGTTCAATGCTGATTCTAGTTCCTCCTTACTAGATGCTAATACTGCTATATCATCCGCGAATCTCAGCATTTTTAGTTTCTGTCCCTGTACTTTAATCCTGAAATCTACTCTATCTTTTACCACATTAATCGCCTCTTCGATGTACAGATTAAAAATTAGTGGTGATAGCGTACATCCTTGTCTTACTCCTTTCCTAATATCTACTTCCCTTTCTTCCCCTTCTACTTCTATAACAGCAGTTTGCTCTATGTATAGATTGTGTACTACTCTCCTATCTCTATACTTCATTCCCGCGCTCTTTAGTATCTCGAACATTTTTTCCCATCTTACGTTATCAAAAGCTTTTTCTAAATCTACAAAACCTATATAAGCGTTCTTTCCTTTTTCTATTGTTTTCTCTAACATTACTCTTAGCGCCAGAATAGCTTCGCGAGTTCCCCTATTTCGCCTAAACCCGAACTGGTCTTCTCCTAGTATTTCCTCCGCTCTATTTTCCATCCTCTTCTGCACTATTCTAGTTAAGATTTTTGACGCATGGGAAGTTAGGCTAATCGTTCTAAAGTTCTCGCATTTGTCGGCTCCTCTCTCTTTCGGTATAGTAACGATAATGTTCCTCTTATAATCCTCCGGCATCTCGCCCGTTTCGTATATGTATTTTACCAGTTCAAACATCCTATTTACTACTTTCTGTCCCGCACATTTCAAAATTTCCGCCTGTATTTTATCTACACCCGGCGCTCTATTATTCTTTAGCCCCCTTAGTGCTATTTCAAATTCCTCTCTCAATATAGGTTTTCCTACATCTTCCCTATCGATGCTAGATTCTTCCTCTAATATCTCTCCTAATTCCTGACCCTCGTATAAATTTCCTAAGTACTGCTTCCATCTATCCGCTTTCTCCTCTCTTCCTATCAGTATGTCCCCCGATTGACTCCTAACATTTCTACTTATTGTTCCTACATCCCGGAAGTTCCTCTTAATTATTTTGTAAGCCTCATCGGTCTTACCTACTTGCAACTTATCTTCTACTTCTTTGCATTTCTCCTCTATCCATTGTTCTTTCGCTTTTCTACATTTTCTAATGATTTCCCACTTTATTGCCTTATACGTTTTCAGTCCTTCTTCGTCTCGTCTGTTTTTGTAGCCTCGTCTCTTTTGCATTAAATTTAAGATTTCGTCCGTTATCCAGGGCTTCCTAGCTTCTCTTTTATCGTGTCCTAAAACGTCCGTAGCCGCGGAAGCTAGACTATTCTTGATACCCTCCCACTCAGTTTCTGCGTTCTTGATTTCGTTCTTACTCGTTTTATTTATTAATTGATCTGTTTTCTCCTGGAACTTATCTTTCATATTCTGATCCCTCAATATGTCTACATTTATACGTTTCTTATCCTTCCGGGTTTTCAGATTTTTGAACTTTAATCTAGCTTTCATGACTACCAAGTTGTGATCGCTGTCTACATCTGCTCCTGGATAACTCTTACAGTCTTTTACTTGATTTCTAAATCTCTTCCTAACCAGAATGTAGTCTATCTGATACCTGTCTATCCCTCCTGGCATTTTCCATGTGTACCGCCTCCTAACGTGATTCTTGAACAATGTGTTCGCGACTGCCATCTTGTGCTTCTCACAGAATTCTATCAGTCTGCTACCTCTCTCGTTTCTGTTTCCTAATCCATAAGGCCCTACAAATTCTCCTTCTTTCCCCTCACCTACGACTGCGTTAAAATCTCCTACTATTATTAAATTTTCATGACCCTTCACAAATCCTATTACCTGCTCTATGTCCGAATAAACGGCTTCTAACTCTTCCTCGCTGTGGTTAGAAGTAGGCATGTATACTTGCACTATTACTGTTTCCACTGGCTTCGAATCTAACCTAACCATCATTACTCTCTCGCTGTATTGTAGGTAGCTATCTACACACTGTCCTGCGTTCTTCCGCATAACGATCCCTACTCCCGCGTTTCCATTTACCGATCCTGTGTGTATTACCCTATAGTCACCGCTCCAAAAATCTCCTACTTCCGGCCAGCGCATCTCACTTATACCTACTATATCTAATCCTAACCTATCCATTTCTATCTTCAGATTTTCTAGCTTCCCTGCCTGTCTCATGCTTCTGACATTCCACGCTCCGACTCGTGAAATGCTACACTTCTTATTATGATTGCACTCGATCACGTCTCCCGGAACAGTCCTCACCCGGAGATCCGAACGGAGGACTATTTTACCTCCGGAGTTTTTTGTCCCAGGAGACGCCATCATTAATTTAGGACAGTTGACTATCGCTTTTAAAAAAAAAGTTTAAAAACACTGCAGTATACTTTGGTTTTGGTAATCTAAAGTGTATTTAGAGCCATTTCATTTGTTTTTTAAAATCAGATTATAAATAACGGAGTTATGGCTTGCGGCGTTTTTTAGGCGACAGCCTATATAAGTAAATACCGCAAGATATTTCACAAGAATATAGAAACATGTTACAAAAAAAAAAACAAGTTATCTTAGAGATACACTGCTTGTCTTTAACTGTAATTTTCATTTCAGATTTATCATTTCTTTAGATTTAAAACTTCATTGCACTAGGCACAAAAATTAAGGAATGTAAACAAATTTTTGGGTGATCTTCAAAGGGCTGTAACTTGGAGAAAAATAGTAGCAGAGAGTAGCAATTTTTAAAAAAGCAAATTGAAGCTCCACGTAAAGGGGGGAGCTTCAATTTGTTTTTAGATCTTGAAAAACTTTGATTCAAAATTTTTTACTGTCAACAGTTTTTGAGTGATCACACGAAAACCATCGAGAAAAAATCCAAATTTTTGCTTACCTTTTTAAAGGTCCACGGATTTTTTTCAGTGATTTTATCATAACATTTTTCTAGGAAATTTTATTGTTTTTAATATGAGCGGTGTAAACCGTTGTATGGTGATTTTTCGCTGAATTATCGTCGTTAAAAGCAAAATAGCCGGTTTTCACTTTGGTAATTAATTGCTCGGTATTGATCGGCTTGGTATTGATTTTTGGTTTTGGTAATCTTTTGGTTTAAACCTTTAAGTTTTATCTCTTTTAATATTAATATTGTCCAAAAAGAAATAAAAGCATTAGAAATGGAGTATATTTTATCGTTTCTTTTTAATATATATGGCAGGAGCGTAATATCTGAGTATGGTATACAGTGGCAGAAGTTCAAAAAATATTTATATAGTTATGAATAAAAGATATAAAGATTTTACTGAGTCAGTTTTCACTTTGGTAATTAATTGCTCGGTATTCTTGCTTTGTATTAATATTTACCATAAGAATAATGTTTTAACTGGAAACATGCTCTAACGTTTGCGATATTTGGCACCAATGTCACGGACTCTTAAAAGAAAGAAAAAATTGTGTCATGTAAGAAAAAGCCATTAACGAGTTCTATAGTAATATTTGTAATACTATATATATATATATATATATATATATATATATATATATATATATATATATATATATATATATATATATATATATATATATTACTACAAATATTACTCTATACCTCAGATTTACGTGTTATTTGCCTTATTAACGTGTTATTGTTTTTGTACTACTAACGGTTTTTCATATGTTATAATTTTCATAACACACAAATAAAATTCATGCTTTTGATTGAAGGTTTCTGCATATAATTCCATTCTAAACATATATAAAACAATTGAGGTACTGAAGTAAAAAAGGTAAAATATTTTTGATGGGGCAGAGAAGGTTAGAATTAAAGAAATTTCACTATATTTGTTAGTTCTTCAATGTTAATAATTTTTTTTAGGAATATGCAAATCATTGAAAATATAAAGAAATATGACTCAGCTCTTAAAATATATATTGAGTACAAAGACTGTATCCCATAAAAGGTCTCCATAAAATTATCGATACCACTTCTCCGCCTCTGAGAGTCAAATAGTATTCCCGCTAAGCGTAAGACCTTTGGGAAGTCAAAGTTGGCGATGTATGGTGTACTAGATGAAATGAAGTATTACTGCGGAAGTCCACCAGTCCACGTAATCTCGTAAAGCATATTTACATGCAGTTTAAACTTGATTTAAACCGCAACTTCCACGCCACTAAGTAAGCTTATTGTAAGCAGAGCACGTAAGCAAATTGCCAAAAATAATGCAAACTATTTCCTGCGTTAGGAGAATAGAATCCTATTCATTTGTTAATTTGATGTGTTATGTTTTATACCAGCAATAAAGGATATTATATTTCAATCCTATTCTCTAAGAATTTCAAAACAATTGTTATTATATAAACTACATCCTACAAGAGTCTATTACATTTAATGATGTGGTTCCTAGAACACAAAAATAATTGGATTAATTTTTGCGTATTTTGGATTATAATAATGACAAGACCAGAAGGCAACTATTGAGTGCTCTGATAAGTTCTGGAACTAGCTATAAGAAGCCATAATAATCGATAATTCGAGTAGAGATAGATGTTTTCTGTATTTAAAACGTTCAATATTTTGTCAGTCTACACTGTCTATTTTTTTTGTATGAACAAATAAAAATTGACTTCCTTGCCCGAAAACTATAGACTCTGGAGGGGGAGATTACACATATATACGAGGACACCCATACTTTAGGAGAGGTACTAAAACTCTCCCTGTTGTTTGAAGTTGGTGTCGAGCCCAAGCATACAATGATGTCCTAAATATTGTGTCCAGTCCACCACTCCGGATCACAGTACGAATGAAATTGTTGCAGCCGACTCTATAAGAGAATATAAGAAGTCACCCATCCATATAGTATCTGCGAAGCATAGTGCTGCAATTTTATAACTCTGCGTAAGGCAACTGACCTAGATGCGTTATTTTGGGTAGCGTACACCCAAAATTTGAAAGTAATTTTCACCAAACAGGTTACATATGTAATACACCACTTTGATATGAAATCAATACCGTAAGGCTGTAGTAGGACTAAATTTTCATACCAGCATTGGAGTAAAGTATATATTACGTTTGGTATAGATTTTACCATTTTTGGTTAAACTTTTGGTTTAACCCTTGATAAAATTGTATCTCTTTTAATATTAATATTGTCTAAAAATAAAAATAAAAATTAAAAGCATTAGAAATGGAATACATTTCATCATTTTTTTAATATATATGGCAGGAACATAATATCTGATAATGGCATACAGTGGTACAGGTTCAGGAAATATTTACATTATTACATATAAATAATATATCCTAAATAGGTACCACGTTCAAAATAATAGTTATCTGTATTTCATTTATCTTTCTATTTTAATCTTATGATTCTATCATCCTAATCTGAATAAACCACTGCGTTAAGAAAAAATACACGTGTCTCATTAATGTCCACAAAGAAGCCGGTGTATACTTACTTATAATTCTTCTCATAATAAAGTAATTCAATTTTTACATTTTGTCTACTTTGGTGTTAAGAGTTTACTCACATAATTCATTATTTAATATTTGGATGTTCTCTAGGTTAAACTAACATATATTTATCAATAAGTAGATCATACAAATGAAACCTCATTTTACTACATATCCAATAAATCCATATCCTCCAGCAACTTTATCACAGTTTAACATACATATTCACAGATCTTTTAATTATGATAAATTTCGTCATGATGTTAGTTTGTGTTTCTTAGGATGGGTAAACCATCCAGATATAAGTTTATTTACCACAAATCGGATACAAGTACTTTGACTCAGGTTTTAACAATAATTAATAACTGCTAATAATTCTTATCTACTGAAAATATTTTTTTATATATTCTCAGTAATATTTATGTATTATTAAATATTAAATAATAAGCAGACATAAAAATGACAGAAAAAATATACGACTTTGTTATTTTTATTACTTTGTCGCACATGACAAATAGGTTAGGTATAGTAATAATAATAATAATAATAATTTTTAGTTAAAAAATTCCTTTAGATAATTCTGTAATTTATTTTATGCGAAAGAGTACTATGCTATATATAGGTAGCACCGAAAGATAAAATAGAACAGAATTTTATCAAAATATGAGAGAAGGGAATTTTATCAAGCAAAAACTAATAATTTATCAACAGGTAAACCTAACAAATTTAAAAAAATAAATTATTTTTATTCGCTTAAAATAAATACCCACAGTTTTATAATCTAAAGGTTCTTCAAAAAAAGTCAATATTACCTAATAAATCCACTGAGTCACTAATACTAGTTAGATCAAGTACTTCAGATGTCTTAAGTTGAGTATAAAAAAAGACACGCTGTTATTTCTAATGGAACATTTTATGTATTAATACATGATCAGATGTGCTACTAGAAGATATACAAATTTTCTATAGCAGTATTTGAATAGTTTTTCTTAAGAAATACACTTTTATAGGAAAAATGAAATTCCTGGTCTTTTTGCTAAAAATTATAATGAGCGCAAAAAAAACGGAAGAACTAACTAAGGAACTAAGAAAAAATTTTCAGATAATATTCTATAATGTTTGGTAAAGTGGTTTGTCACCTTCCATGTCACAAAATATACATATTAAGTATATGTATATTTTGCAACCATACCTGAATTTGAATATCTTTCAGATATATTTGACATATTAAGTGCAAGTAGTATTTAATTTAATGAAAATAACCGAAGGATCAATTAAACATATTGGTCATGTATTAAATATTATAAAAATCAAGACACATGACGATTTATTTAAGTTAATGTAGAGTACTGATATTCACAGAAATTAATGAAAGTGAATTATTTCAATCCTCCTTCTCACTACACTCACTCGGTATAGTAATATGTCGATGGCAGTAATCAAAAATAAAATAAAGGATTTTTTCCTCTTATGAAATTTTCAGTATTTTTGTCCGTTTTTATTTTTCATTTCCGTTCTATTTTCCACTTTGTTCATTTTAGGTAGTCGCCTTTATTTTATATTCATAATCAATTCAATAGTAATGCATATTTAAGTTTAGTATGCATTATATTGTAAATCAGTTTAGTTGATCAAAAAATATATCATTATTATTATTAATTACGATAAGCTTTATCTAACACTTCTTTCTTTATAACAATTAATACTTTTATCTCATCTTTCCAATAAGACACTAGGAATTAAGCTTCTAATTATTTATGCCGGATATAGAATTTACTTATGAGAATGTTCACTAATTTACAAAACACTAATTAAGAATCTGAACACAAACGAGAGACTAAATTGGCCTCGTTAGTGTTATTGATTCCAGACCTCCCCATCCATTAGTTAAGCGCGATAAGAAAAAAATAAACAAGCATCGATCCCCAATAACTCGTGTCCCAGTTGATACATACCCTTAACTTTTCTTCGTTTTTCGAGTAACTATTATTAAGACGGAATGTCGATAAGCATTAAATTGTTTCCAATTTCCATTAGCCTTTTAATAAAATAATTTATTATACTACTGAGGCCGAGCCGGGCTCAAACTTTGGAATTAAATTCATCATTTGACATTTTATGATTTATTGAAAGTGCGATTAAATCCCACGGGCTATTTCTGAATTATCATTTGTCAATATTTTCGCAGCCGTATTCAGGAAAATTATCAGGCAAGACAATAAATTTTAATTACAAATATTTAAAAGTTGGTTACGTGGAATATTTGATTAACGAAAATGTAATATTTAAAAAAAAAAGTTTGTTTGGACACACAGAAATTAGAACATCCTTCCCCAGAAAGCCTACAAGCAGGTTTTGTGTAGGGGAAGGTTACACATATAAACGCGAACAAACACCCAGCTCTGAGGGAAGTGCCAAGTTCCCTCTGGTGAGAATCGAACTCACGCAGACAATGTGCCCAGTATTTGGCCCAGTTGCCACCCTGTTACCAAATACCGAGTCGGCACCACCGCGGCACCATGAGGATAAGACCATGCGTCACCCATCCAAGTCGCATCCTCACAATCCGTTGCTTGACTTCGAACAGCGCAGGTTCGACAATGAACGCAGTACGCTGTCTCATCCTCTCTCATTTTGAACAAGAACAATAAATAGGGGCATAAATATGTGGCTTGCGTAGAAACGGTGAGGCACATATGAGTATATAAATAATACTTGCTTTTAAATTCCATTTTCCTCACAATACTTTTGCACAAAATTAAGATAACACTCACTTAGTTTCCCATAAAACACCAAAGCAATATACACTACACTCGACGCTCGTTTCGCCAACAAAGTTGGAATCATCTGGAGATAATTAAAACTGCAGCTTTAATACAAGATCGTCATCATACTGTGAGATTGAGGCAACCTTAGACATTAATTCGACTAGCATATATAAATATTGCATGATCATTTAGCTGTAAAAAGGGTTTACTCTCGTTGAATCATCCCACAACTCAAAAAGATGCTCGTGTCGATTGGTGTAAACAAATGCTCAAGAAATACAATGGCGGTCCTTCAAAAGACGTATATAACATTGTAATAGGTGACGAATCATGGATATAGGCATATGATCCGGAAAGTAAACAGCAGTCGACTGTATGGGTGTTTTAAGATGAGCTAAATCCAACAAAAGTTGTTCGCGCTTGAATCACTTCGAAATAAATGATGGCCTGTTTTTTCGGAAAAACTGGTAATGTGGCAACAGTGCCTTTAGGGGAACGTAAAATGATCAATTCTTAATGGCACAACCATTTATTTGCTGGAAGTCTTCGGTGAAATAAGGAAAAGAAATAAGCTCCATCGGACCATTCTTCATCATGGCAATGCGAGTTTTCACACATCTCGTCTAACAACCAAATGGTTGAACAATCAAAATATAGAATTAATGGGTCATCCGCCGTGCAGTCCTGATTTGGCACCCAATAACTTCTTCTTGTTCCCGAACGTCAAAGGTAAATTGCGTGAACAACGATTTTCGTCGACAGAATAAGCCGTTGATGCGTTGAAAAACCATGATTGGGAGATATCTCAAGCGGAATGGAAAAATGCTTTGACAAATGATTCGAACGCATGCAAAAGTGTATAGATAATGAAGGAGAATATATTGTAAAACCACGAAGTAATTTTCAATGACGAATTAACGTTTTTTATTATTAGGCTATATTTATTAAAATATAAATAGTGAACCCTCACAAGTATCTATTTCAATGAGCACATAGCAAATTTATTATGACACTGATTTACAAACATGATATCTGATCGAAACGAATAATTCTGTGTCACGTCTCGCGAATTACAATTAACTCAAATTTAAAAAACGTCACTAAACGACTGGTAAAAATAAATCTGATACGTCGCAGGTGATTTTAATAACAATCCCTTGTCGAGCTGCGCTTACGAAGTCGCCTGGAACGGAATATTTGGAATAAATTTTTCCAATGTGATAAATTGCGGTCCTTGTGAACTGCGAAGATTGTAAAAAATAATACAGAATAAATTAGGGTCGCGCCTACAGGTCGCATAAATATTATTTTACTAACAAATGGTCCCCACAGATACATTTGTATAAGAGACATAAAGTTGTGAGAAAAAATGTAGTGGGATCGTTAGATATCGCTTATGCAACAGATCCACACTATTCATTTCACGTTATAAATTTTGAACGTGAAATATTATAAATGGATATAATTCGTAATTTGACTAAATCTTCTTCTACAAAATTACTATTTCTACTCAAAATTGTCATACACCACACATCCTACATCCACCTAAAATCTTAAAAAAATTTTATATTTTTTTTACTTTTCCGCACTCCACTGTCCGCGAAAAAGTAATGTAATCGTGTAAAAATAATTTTTTTATGGTTTATTTTTTGTTTTCGGCCAAAAAACAAAAAAAAATGGTTTTTAAACCATTTTGTGTGTGTGTGTGTGTCGTTGTCGTCGTTGTTGTTTTCGTTGTCGTCGGTATTAATAAAACTTCTTGTTAGCACGATAACTTAACTAAATCGTGTCGGATCGATTGGATTTTGACTGATTCTGATCGGGGACATTTCCCAGAAGACCCTGTTGATTTTGAGGTGGATAAAACACACTCTACCATGTTCGTGGGTCATGAGAAAGCACAATGGTGGACTATTTGAGATTTTTTTTTTGTTAGCACGATCACTCAATTAAATCGTGTCGGATCGACTGGGTTTCGACTGATTTTGATTAGGGACGTATACCAGACGACATCTTTTGATTTTGAGGTGGATAGAATACTCCCCACCCTGTCCATGGGTTATGAGAAAGCACGATGGTGGACTATTTTAAAAAAGTAAAACTGTCGCATAAAACACATATTCTGCATTTATGTGTTGGTTTATTTTTTCTCGGCCACTCAATTTCGAGATAGAGATGTCCTACGTGAGGAAAAGTCCGTTTTAAGGTTTTAAAACTGTTTATTTTGTATACTATTATAACATAAATGCTTAAGAATATATTCTGAAAGTTTGAACAGTTCACTATGTTTACAATATATTTATCTTCTATTAAAAAAAAGGTTCATTTTTCATCACTAGTTCTCAAGAAAATTCATCCCGAAGATCGACTATAAATTATGCTATTTAAAATTAACTAGCATAATGTAATTAAGATAATAAAATTATGCTATTCCTTCATCAAAAGACTAATAGTGCCATCGCTACATTAGTGAGATAATGGATTTTTTTGTAGTACTTTTTGTTTTTAAAATATTTTATTTCAACTGTACGATGGAAATTATTAATTGAAATAATAAGGGAATCGATTTATATGTTGGAAGATTATTCTCGTATTCATGTTTCTAAGTGGATATAGCCCCTTAATAATGTTAAGTTACTTAATTCCAACTTGTTCGTGTGTAAAGGTAACCTGACTTTCATGTACCCATCAGTTTACTATCGATGTGAATCGATAAGAGTTGTAAAATCCATATTAATAACAGTAATAAACGCAAAAATTGTTGTTCTACATAGTAAAAGTACTTCCATTGTTCGAAAATACAAGGTGGGGCAAAACAACTTGCTTATTTAGAAATTTAATTTCAAAGAAGAAAGTAATGCAGATATATATTTAATTCTTTGAGCAGCATCAAGTACAACATTTAAATTTTGTGTTTACATAGATGATACCAGGAAGATGGCGACCATTATTCTCAATACACTGCGTTAATCGAACTCGGAAGTTTCGTTCAACTCTCTCTAATATATCGACGGGTATGTTGACGACAGCTTGACGAATGTTGTTCTTCAGGTGAGCCAGGATCCTAAGACGATCGTTGTAACCAAGTGATCTTAGATTGCCCCATGAAAATTTTCAATCATACATTTCTCGATCAATAAAATCGCGTGGATTAAGTCCCTGCACCATAGCCAATATTTAGGGATGAAATTTTAGTTCTTCATGAAGAATTCGCCTCACAGAACGAGCAGACAACCCAACAGCAGCTGCATGTTTGCGAACAACGCTGATGAGATCGCAAAAAGAGAACCTTACCATGTCAATACTTCGGAGTAACCTTGATGTTCGTAGAAGCCCAGGTTTTTTTCTTCATATTATCAATTTCCCTGAAGTTGTTTACCCATGAAACAATCGACTGCCGGCCAAAATCACAACTACCGGGCGCAATATTGAAATGGGTATTGAATGCACGTTGCGTGGCGATGATTGAGCGGCCGTTAGAAAAGTATGCCTCGACAGCGAATGCGCGCTCCACTTTCGCCCACTCCATGATGCTAACTAAAGTATGCAGAGCTACAACTTTATGCTGCGCCCTCTTGAATGTGTCGCCACCCTCTTAGGAGCAACCATCGCTTCAGGGCGCCAAATTCAAATAAGCAAGTTGTTTTGCCTCACCTTGTAGTTAAGGAAGGTATTAAAATATATATGAGCATTGCTTAACAGCAATGTAGCATTTAAATACGGTTTGCTACTTATTTCTCTTATATGGTGTTGCGATAACTAAGTCCCGATTTCGTGATGATAGTATGGCTATCTCAATAAGATCAGCAAGGCGTGTATAGGGGGATAAACTTTTTTTCTTTTTAGTAATTTTCTTTTGATATTTGTATTTGTTTTATTAATATACTAACTGTACCTCGTTACGCGTTGCTGTGGCATTTTATCTGTCACAGGTGTGATATTTATATAATAGCAGGTATATAGAAACAGGCGCGTATTCGAAAGCAACGCTGTGTCAAAATTTCAAAATAATTGGTGGAAGAACTTTTGGAGATCTAATATTTTTGAACAAATGAACATTTACATTTTTTTTATATAGATTATATATATAATAATTATTTACATATATAGTGACGACGCCAATAACCGTTAATTCGTTATAAGCCGGCTTTGATTTAAGTGAATAGAGAACAGGTTACTAGTAATCCATTAAATTGAGACCACAAAATAGTTTAAAATTATTTATTCTCGCTAGCAAAATACACGCGCGTATATCTTTGTTGTCGTTGGATGTCAATTTAATGAAAAATGAAATGCATATAACAAGCAAAAAATACTTAAAAGTATTTTATTTTATTTCCCCCAACTGATCACTTAATTCACATCCAAACAAAAACCAGAATCATAATTTATAAAAGTAAAAAGAAGTTTATGTTTGTATATACATAAAATCAAGTAGAAAAAACAATTAGTAATATTTAGGTTGTTCATAAAGAAATGCAATAAATTAAACCAGAAATATAATGTTCTACCTCCCACCTCCTTTCTAATAATTTTCCCTGGAAAGGCCCAATCCCTCAAATCGTATTACCAACTCTGGTTGAATAATCGAGAATACTCGGACGACGAAATGAGTTACCAAAAAAGAGAGAAGACAGAAGAAAGGAAAGATAAAAAGGAATAAAACGGAATAGAATAGAATAAAAGGAAATAAAATGGAATAAAAGGAAATTAGAAAGGGAATACCAAAAAAATACAATGAATGAAAAAACGTAATAAACAAAAAAAGAAGTCTCTATATATGGAACGGCTTAGTAACTAGCTCAGATTCTCAACCTTCTGGGAGATTAGACTCACGTTACGTAAAGTTCAGCAGAATCCGACACATAGTCGAGATGATATCTCACAACAATTCCAACGAGAAAACTTCAGTGGTGAGTCCTGAATTATGCATATATGTAAAATGTTCAATCCAAATCAGCATCTAAACTTGACACTATAACTAAACGAGCGGACGAGTAAATGTCGATTCACACTACACGAATGTCAGCGCCAGGCAACGGACCGGCAACGTCACGTCAGATTTGTTTATAGTTGACACCTCTGTGAATCGTCAACGACTCGAACACTACACCAAAAACTACTAGTCTCATTTTAAACTTCAATCATGGTACATTTCTCCATTATAAATTTGACCATGATCACTTTAATATTGGATGTGTATCAAGAAATGGATTGAAAGTAAATAGAGAAAATGTTTTTTGTAAATACGAAGGGGAGTACTATACTTTGTTAACGGGACTAGAATAAGAAGAAATATCTTTATATAAATATTTTAAAATGAACACTTTTTAGCTTACACCTTAACAAATAAAATTGTCTATGTTGTTGGTTTGTCACGTCATCAAGTTCTTCATGTCTGCGCAATTGCTCAATTAATGCCTCGTTATCCATGTCTAGGATTGTTGGCAATGTGAGAGAACAAATTCGCACTCTGAGAAATGTTCCAAGGCCCCAAGATACTGACTGTCAAAGTATTCCTTTCGAGGTATCTCGACGGCCTGTGACGTCGACGGTACGCGACGTTGCTGGTCTATGTGAACGTTTCTATGTGAACGTATAGCATTGAACAATAATTTGACGGGCCGTTCCATGACGTTTACTCCGTATAGTGTGAATCGACCTTTACTAAACTAAGCCTTTCCAACGTGACACAAAAAGACTTAGGTTAACCGGGGAACAAGAAAACGCAGAATAGATACCAACACAGAATAAAGATGTACGATATTCAGCGAATTAGACTTGGAGAAAAACAAAGTAGAAAACAGAAAGCTGACATCTACGAGTATAAGATATATTTAGATATATTTAAAAAAGAACCACGTTTCCTAGAATCTGTGCTTTTTAAGACAACTTCCACAGTAATTAAGGCAAACATTGGCGGTAGATGAACATTTTGTGTTTTTGTGTTGATCTATCGAACGACGAAGGTTAGATATTGGCTATGATGGGATATTAGTCGCCACAAATTCCTCATCAACAAATAGAAAAAGAAAATTATTGCGGTTTATTTGGATGGCATTAGACACTGCCATATGTGCGATGAGAGTAGAACCACACTCGACATCGCCATCGAGGACACCTATCATTAAAACTAGAAAATTCCCAAAATATACTATACTACATAATATACTATACTAAATATAAATAGAATGGTAAGAGTCTGGATCATAAACCACTTCTTGTTACATTATGTTAGTCAGACAGCTTGAATTATTATGATAAATACAGTTGCAACAGGATGATATCTATTTGTACATTAAATAACGGATGCTCTTTTATATCTAAATTTTAATTACACATTTTTAATAACTTATAACTGCAGTTTATATCGCACAAAGTGTGCGGATTTTTTTCATGGAGTAGTATCATTTTCATGTGAAATTAAAACAAAGCTTTGAAAACCGTTTCATGCTCATTAAAGTGGCGTTGATATTGTGTAAGACTTTAATAAAGTTCGCTTGTTGGGCTTTTCTATGGCTTCATCCGTGCATATACTAGTCTGAAATTCAGTTGAAATTAAAACAAGCACAAATGGAAGCAGTGTTATTAAAAAAAAGCGTGCAATGCGTGTGGTTCGATGTGATATTTCGAATGAATCGAATGGTTGTCGCAGATATATTTTTCCTAATATAGTGTTCCTACTTATTGTTTTAGTTTGTTATTAAAGTTGAATGGTTTTTCCTGTGGGTGAAGCAAATCAGGGTATCCAATCACTTTTCGAAAGTCATCATGCTTAGTTATGCGTAATGATTAAAACATTTTTAAGTTACTGTTACATTAAATGTTTACTAAAGTATATAAAAATCAAGTGGTAGTATTGATTATTGATTGGAGTTATTGAGATAGAAACGTCAGGTAACCAGAGTTAGTCGTACAGTAACTTAGAACTATTAAGTACAAATTGACTCGAACAATTCAGGACACCAGTAACCTGCAGTAACGTCGTACGTTTTTAAATATTACTGAAAATTGGGATACCAAATTTTACAACCACCAACAACAATTCGGACACCAATTACCTTAGTAATTATACCAGTTATATTAGTAATTCTCAAATTTCTAGTAAGTAGTAAGGAGTATACAAATAAATCAAAATAAATAAATAAATAACGTCCAAGATTATTTAAAATTCACTTTAATTTACTCGTACAGTCGTTAGAAGACAAGCATCGGAGAAACCAGGACACGTATGTTTCTCAGAGGTAGAAATGCGATCATCCCAGGCAATAAGTTACGTTATTTATTGTGGAGTCTGGTAATAACTGCACCAGGCTATCGGCTCTTGAGATAAGTTTTCAGGCAGTCAATTCCCGCATCTCGCCCCGAAACATTCTCCTCGTTCGATATTAGCTTGCTCGCTATTTAATTTATCCAAATAAACTATATCAACAAAATAACCACTAACATCATTTCACTACACGCACAACCCTAAAGACCGCCATGAAGTACCAACAATTGATGAATTAAGCGAGTTGAGAGTAATATACCATGGACTACTGCAAAGTATAGTTCTAGACTCTATATTTTTAATATCTACACAAATAGTTTGTTCCAATGAATGCAGAGAAGTGAAATAGCAAAATTGTATAATGCAGACATATGGAACCGATTGCAAGAAGAAATTAGTGAGTTTCGCCAACACAAAATGCTGGTTTGACTTAAGTAATAACAATAAGTTTTGATAAACTTACTACGTATATTTTTTTTGTAATAAAACACTTTTATTTCCTTCAGGAATAAACTTCATACATCTTCAAAAACAACGTACCACTTTCTTTAGAAGAAAATATAAATATTCATATTTAGAAATCACAAGTAACTCCTAGACAAATTACACAATAAAAAAGTTCCATAAATTTAAATACCTATTTATTATTTTATTGTATAAAGTGCCTAAAGAATATTATTAAAATACTACAAATAAAAACACTTTACATTAACTTACTTGAACTTCACCTAAATGATGTATGGTACGGGTAAAGGTCATTAACCCTAAGTGTGCGCAACCAAAACAAAAAAATTACATATTTAAACTTATTTATTTACCTATTTCGTCAGGTATCCAACCGGTGTAACATTATAATACCAAAAAGAATAACAATATGTTTTAAGATAAAAAAGACACCCCTAAAATATGGCTACGGTGAAGATAGAGGGTTAATATGTTCCGGAAAAATATTGGGTGGGGGAAGTAATGGGGATTGGTCTTACATTCTACCCTTCTAGGGGCAATCTCTGAGTATCTGTGGGACTATTCATCAATTTCATTCACTCACCCTTTTTTCTTTTAACTTTAACTTCGATGCGATGGCAAGCAATTCACTAATATTATTTGTGGTCAAAATTTCCTAACGATCAGTTGACCGTAGGGGCCTATTTAGAATAGAGAAACAAATATTCGCTTTTACGAAGGTGAGTCAAATATAAACCGGAATTTTGTTTAAATATATTCATTGTCACAGTAAGAACATTTTTGAGTACATCTTATTTTTCTACATTTTCTCTATCCCCTGTATCCTATTTTATCAATACATTTTTCCCAATGATTGGAATTGGGATTGAATAAGTTTTTTAATGCCGTTACCGAAAAACGAAATTGGTCGTGTCTCTAATGAATTGCGCACAAACGCCTTCACGTCCTGGCCGTCATTAAAATGACGTCCTCCAAGTTCTTTTTTGAGTGGCTCAAGCATGTGATTATCACATGGTGATAAATTAGCACTATAGGGCGGATGTTTAAGTGTTTCCCAAAGGATTTTTTCCGGTTTTTCTCGAGCCAAAGCAGCTGTATGTGGCCGAGCGTTGTCGTGAAGAAGAATAACACTTCGGATAGGCTTATCTCGTCTTTTATACCGAAAACTCAGTTTTGCTTCATCAAGAAGTTAGCAGTAGTAGGAGGCGTTAACTATACGTCGCTCATGAAGGAAATCAATGATTAGAATCCCTCTGAAATCCCAAAAAACAGTGGCAATATCTTTGCCTACAGAAAGACGGGTTTTGCATTTTTTAGGTGGATCTTTTTCTGGCTATACCAAATGTTTTATACCAGTCATGGACTTGAGTCTTTGAAGGGGTTTTGTCAGCAAACTGCGCAGTCAATCGACGCAATGCTTCAGCCGGTTTTACGCCCTTCCGCGTCAAAAATTTGATAATAATGCTTTGCTTAACGAACGTATACTCCTAGACGTAATGCTACTGACAGTTAATAGGCCTTGGCATCGAGCAGCGCCGATGGATTCCCTTCCTCTTCACATCCCCACCTAATATATATCAAGACAGCGTGCCGGTTCCTTTACCCAAGAAGCGTATATATATATATATATATATATATATATATATATATATATATATATATATATATATATATATACATATATATATATATATATATATATATATATATATATATATATATATATATATATATATATATATATATATATATATATATATATATATATTATTATTATTATTATTATATTATATAGGTCTGGGCCTCATCAGTCACTGATCGCATGGGTAATCCCTTGGCGATCCCCTCTTATCCGGATCATTATCCAAAAATGCTATCCCATAAAAGGAGAAATTAAGGCACGTCCACCGCCTTAAGCCTCGCCTCCTCTAGGATAACAGGGGTCCCTAATATAAGATACCTCTTCTCCTCCAGTGCGGCACAGGTGTAAAGAAGATGAATCGAGGTTTTCTCGTCTTCTTTACAGTATCTGCAGGTCGGGCTATCAGTCAACTTCACCTTGTACTTATATGCATTCAGACTACATGGTGGCCCGTTATCAATCCCACCAGGGTTCTGGCTTTGTGCCTTTTCAATTTAATGAATTCTTGGGCCCATTTCTCAATCTCTGAGTATTCGATGAAGAGTTTGGTTATTCGACAACCCGTTACTCCTCTCCATCTTTTATTGTGCTGGTCTCTTGCCCACCCATTGATGCGGTCTCTGATCAGATTCCGACTTATTCTCACTGCAGGTTCTGGTCCATAGAGGTTTTCCCTGGTCCCTAGTCTGGCAAGGTCATCTGCAATTAGATTTCCCTTAATGCCATTATGCCCAGGTATCCATAAGATTTCCACCGGTATATATATATATATATATATATATATATATATATATATATATATATATATATATATATATATATATTACTTTAGCTAAAGTGCACGAAAGATGAAGAATGTTAAAATGTTTCTTCTGCATTACGATGAGCAGCGACGAGTTGTGGTAAACAATTTATCAAGTTTATTTTGAAGCTTTATTCAGTGTTATTTCTAAACAGATAAATTTAAATCTGGTTTTAAGTAAAGCGTTTCTGGTAATTAAATATTAATTTAAGAATCATTAATTACGAAGATAAATGACCCTTTAAAATATTAATTAAGTGAAGGGTGGCAATCTTAAGAGATTCCATCCCTTTCCATGGGCGGATTTTTAAATCTGCTAATATTTAACTTCGAGAATTTTTAAATGGAATAATAAAATCCGTTGATAAATGTTTAATTAAAACCGGTGTTTCTTGTACAATTCGTTAAGGTCTGACTAATTGGGTCGTCGCCATAAAACTAGAATTACCGTTAAATAATTAGTGATTTGTGTTTCAATAAAACTTTACAGTATTAAGTCGGAATAACTAATCTTTGTTGCGCAAAGAGCATAAGGTTGAATTAAAAATATCACTGCGAACAAAGTGTTTCTGCTTCATCTGACATAATACCCAGGTTAATGAAATCGATATCGTTAGTTATTTTCTAAAATAGCTACAGTGATCTTTTATAACCAAGGCTTCCATTTATAAAGAATAATAAATAATGACCCATTAAACCCATAAGTCTTATAGAATTTAATGTATAAAAGACTGTGGCCCATAAATAATGGATAAATTAATTGTCTAGATAATTTATGATTTTTAATTGCCATGACAATCTTCCATAATTCCAACCGGGCATTATTTAAGTAAATATTTATATATTCCCCTTCAATCTCCTTGGAGACTGTTTGTGTTTTAAAATTTGTAAATAAATAAGGATCCTTTGACCCAGGACATTTCTTCAGAAGGTAAATGTTTGGGCTGGAATACTAAATCACGTAAGGCTGTAACTTGAAAATAAAATAGTCACAGAGCAATTTTAAAAGAAGGAAATTAAAGCTTCAAGTTTTTAGTCTTCAGATCTTGGATTCAAGATTTTTTATCTTTAGCAGTTTTTGAATAATCAGAAAGAAGCAGGAATTTTTTTTTCAGTGATTTTATCATAAAGTATTTTTAGGCGGTTTTATCCTCTTTAACTTGAGCGATCCAAAAGCTTCATATGATGATTTTTCGCTCTGAGTTATCATCGTTCGATGTAATAATGTAAGATTTGGTTTTGGAGATTACTTGGGAAATAATTATCGTATGGAAAATTCAAGTAGAGGTTTAAAAACTACAAAGTATTCTTTACAAGTCGAAGTTATTAAATAATGGATAGACTAAGGATGTTGACTGTTTCTTTTCAACCTCAAAGTATCCCAAGGAATCTTTGAAAATTTCAAAGAACTGCGATTTTTTTTTTCATTGTGTTTGGAATAATTCAATTTGTCGTTTTTACTAAAAATCAGTCTAAGGATGAATTTTTTATTTATTTCTTGAGGTTGAAAAAGGTTTTTCAGCAATAGTCCAAATTTTGTTTATCAAAAAATGTTGATTACTGTAAGAAAAAAAGTCAAAACTTGCTTTTTTGCCTTGCACGGCGATCACTCAGCGAAAACTGATCTTACAAAGCTTTTGGACTACTCATATTAATCATCATCATGAGGTCATCAGTCCTAAGACTGGTTGGACGCTAACCTCCAGCTTCTCCTATCTTGCGCTAACCTACTCATTTCGCTAATTGTGCTACAACCTACATCCCTTACTATTTGCGAGTAGTAGTCTAATCTAGGTCTACCTCTGCCTTTCTTCACTCCTATTTCTGCCTCCAAAATATCGCGGACTATTCCCCCATGTCTCAGCAAGTGGCCTACCATTCTATCTCTTCTCTTCTTTATGTTTTTCCACATACTTCTTTTCTCGCCGACTTTCTCTAATACTTCTTCGTTTCTAACCCTATCAGTCCATGGTATTTTCATCATTTTTCGGTAACACCACATCTCAAAAGCTTCTAATTTCTTCCTAATTGCTTCCCCTACCGTCCAGGTTTCGCAACAGTATAGTGCCGTGCTCCATACATACGTTTTCAAAAATCTCTTCCTTGTTTCAAAGTTTATTACCCCCGAGCATAAAAGTGCTTTCTTTTTGTTTGACCCTGCGCTTTTCTTTGTTTTATTTCTTTATCGCTTCTTCCATCCCAATTTATTTTACTTCTTAAATATGTGAAGTCTTTAACTTCCTCCAATCTTTCATTATTAATTTGTACTTTCGTTTTTGCTCTGCTCTCGCGCCCTCTGCACACTAACACTTTAGTTTTGTTTTTATTCACCCTCATTCCCTATTCCTCTATCAACACTGCCTCCATTTCGTCCAACGCTGATTCTAATTCCTCCTTACTAGATGCTGATACTGCTATATCATCCGCGAATCTCAGCATTTTTAGTTTCTGTCCCTGTACTTTAATCCCGAAATCCACTCTATCTTTTACCATATTAATCGCCTCTTCGATGTACAGATTAAAAATTAGTAGTGATAGCGTTCATCCTTGTCTTACTCCTTTCCTAATACCTACTTCCCTTTTCTCCCCTTCCACTTCTATAACAGCAGTTTGCTCTTTGTATAGATTGTGTACTACTCTCCTATCCATTACCGCGCTCTTTAGTATCTCGAACATTTTTCCCATCTTACATTATTAAAAGCTTTTTCTAAATATACAGATCCTATATAAGCGTTCCTTCCTTTTTCTATTGTTTTCTCTAACATTACTCTTAGCGCCAGAATAGCTTCGCGAGTTCCCCTATTTCGCCTAAACCCGAATTGGTCTTCTCCTAGTATTTCCTCCGCTCTATTTTCCATCCTCTTCTGCACTATTCTGGTTAAGATTTTTGACGCGTGGGAAGTTAGGCTAATCGTTCTAAAGTTCTCGCATTTGTCGGATCCTCTCATTTCCGATATAGTAACGATAATGTTCCTTTTATAATCCTCCGGCATATTAATTAAAGCGAATAAAATTATATAAAAAAGATTTATAATGAAATCACTGAAAAAAAATTATTGAAGTGCGTGGACCTTTTGAAAGGCATACAAAGATTTGGAGAAATTATTCCCGACGATTTTCTTATGATTACTCAAAACCGGCTGATGGTAAAAAACTAATCTCAAAATCTGAAAACTAGAGCTTCAATTTACTTTTTTGAAATTGCTCTACCATTATTTTGGTCCAAATTGCAGCCCTTTGAAAATCACCTAAAAATTTAGCACTTATTTTACATCCCTTTATTTTCAAGCTTAGTGTAATATAAAAAATACATAGCATTATTACTGTAATAATATGTATTGGTAGTATGGGTATAACTATTTAAAATTCATTTATTAGAAATAAAGTAAATAGCCGCAATTTTTTTTTCAGTTTTCTTTAAATATACCATACATTAAACGAGTTAATTTAACCAAATATATAGCACAATGTTATGATACTAATTAAATCCTTCGGTGGGCGAATCTAATACATCATGCGGCAAAGGAGCGCTACTAATATTTGAAAGATAATCACAATTAAGCCGTATCGCGAATCTCAAATAAATCATTTAAATACAACCCTTAGCGTTGGAACCATATGTATGCAGCAACTGTGGATATTTATTGCGAATTACGAAAATGCAATTAATCATTAGCGAAACATTTTAAATAATGCCAGAGAGAAATGATTTGAAATCATATTTCCATTTTTCCAAACATGGCCATCCATCTTTCTCAGGGAATGCTGAGAGCCATTCGGTGTGTAATTCTGATAAATAGTCTCAGATTAAATATAAACATCATGTTTTGTTCTCCCTTTCTAGCACAGCGGCCGCATATTTCTTCACCCCTTTTATGCAATTTTCTGTGAGAGCTATTATAAATAACACCCCATTTAAAACAACCTTAAATATTAAATAATATAGATTAAGGCCCTATTTATCTGGATGTTCGCCTCACTCGAAATTTTCCGCCATAAAATATACACCCCCTACCATACACAGCGCCATGAAAAATTATGAGGTCGGTTGTGTAAATTAGCGCCAAAAGAGTAATTAAAAATCAGCGATAAAACGCGTATAAATATTTCGTACAATCGCAACAATCAATCACTGTTCATAATGAAAAATAAATCAATGTCTATTTGCTAAAAATTGCCCCTACGGGAAGGTCAATGTGAATAAAAAACGTATTAAAATAGCATTCTAGTGACTATAATCAGATAAACAGAAAATCTACCAGAAAGTTTTTTACAGTTCTAACAACCAATTAAATTCCGTTATTTCTTGTCATGTGACACAAATCACTTAACCATTTTAACATTACACTGATAACACCATCCAGGGAAATTTTCAATCACTATGACAACAAAATTATTTAACTTTGACAACTTCATAATAACTGCCAAATAAATTTCAAAATGTCACGTTTTGGCAATGTCAATTCTCAATCTGTAAACGCGCTAACCAAAGAAAAAATTCCAATAAATACCACAAAAAGGCACACATACACATGGGGAATATTTATGGAGTTTTGCCATGAACGAAAATATGATTTAAATGAGCATAGAAGCGTAGAAGAACTGGCATTTATACTGAAAGATTGGGCGGTCAATATGAGGAAAAAAATGGAACAGAATTCAAAGAAGCACCAGTAAAAACTATGTGGAACGTTTCGTGCAATTTTTTACAATAGAAGTACTATAATGACTATAAGATTATGATTGACCCATTTAAGAGCTTAGTATTTAATCCTGCCCGAGATGCCCGCGATACAACCAGGAAGAAACTGCAAGTAGATCCATGCAAACGTAAGACCAGTTCAGTTTCATTAAGTTTGTCTGAAATAAACCAAATAATATTGTTCTGGGATGAAAATACCCCTGAAGGTTTTATGAGTAAATTCTACCATATTGCTGCTGTAGAATTAACGTAGAGAGGAGGCGAGGCAGTTGCCTGTCTCTTGGATTATATCCCAATCGAGGAAAATAACGATGGCTCTTCAACAAACTGCATTGAATATAATCCGGTATTCAATAAAACTTGCCACGGCGGTTTAAAAAGCTGTACAAATAGTAAATGGTTGACTGCCAATAGTGAAAGTCAAAACTGCCCTCTACGCCTTTTTTATAAACTGGTATCAAAACGAGGCGAATATATTACCTCACCACGGCTGGTCTTAAAACCAAATCAACACTGGAAATCGGAAACCGATAATGGTATGACAATGTCCCTGTTGGACAATACTATTAATGGATGGACTAAATGGTCTGCTGAGGCTATAGGCCTGAATGTAAAGAACAAAAAGATAACGAACCATTCGAACAGGTCAACTGCTGTTAGCGAATTAACAAAAAATGGTGTGCAAGAACAACAATTGCTGAAAATTACTGGTCATAACAATTCAAATTCTATAAAACCATACTTAAACATCGATCAAGAACACCACAATAAGATCATAAATTCTATGCGTGGTAGTAGATCTTCTATAGTAGAAAAAAATAACCAATCTAATGCTGCGTTAAATTTTAGTAACTGTACCTTTACCAACTATACTTTTAATAAATAAATAATTGTTTTGTTATGTTCCGACTTTTTGATTTTATTTTTTCGAAAAATTTTCTGACCGAATATCCCTCTGACATTGACAAATGCCTCATACTTTTATGACAATCTCAAGCACGTTGCATGGTAATAGCCCTCCGCCTTCGGCGTCGGGCTATTACGAAGCACTGTGATTTCGATTGTCATAAAATTATCTCGTATATTATCAATGTCCTAGGGATATTATAGCTGATAACTTTACCAAACTGAACTGATAACCTATACAAACAGCTGATAACCTACAGCACCAAACAGAAACTAAGACTAGAAGGTCCACTCGCCGTCGGAATTTTGATTGTGCTCTTACAAAGGCATGCCGACACGCAGCTGTTAAACGGTCTTCTTGAATATACGGGAGATACATCATGTTGCGATCACTTATTTCGTCGTGGGCGTTTCTTATGAGGGCTAATAGAAATATATTTTTGTTAATTAGATATAGAGCCGTTTCTTAACGGAAATATTTTGTTGAAGTAACATAATAACCATGAGTCAGTAACGTTTATTACATAAATTGTTGACATTTAATAGAGGTAAAACAATACATAAATTACAATTAATATTATTCAAAAGAAGAAATAATAATATTGAGAATATATTAACAACGATATCGCATTATTTTTTCGCAATCGCAATTTTTTGTTTTTGATATCGCGATTTGCGAACTTTATGGTATAATAAAGGCGCACTCTAGTCTAGTAGTCTAGAGGGACAAAAAATAATTTAATGGAAAGCTTCTAAGCGGATGTGTAAAACATACTTTGAAATATATTTTTTAGTTTTACCCCAGTTCAACCGGAACAAGCCAATTTATTGCCTTAAGCCCCAAAAAATAAAAAAATATCATGTGCAGCACAGTGCACGTGATAGAAGTGAATACTTCTTTAGAATAGAGAATGAGAGAGATTAAGAGTGAGAGATTGAAAGAGAAGGAGAGAGAGAGAGAGAGAAAGGGAGGGGGATAATTTCAAAAGAAATATAACAATATAAAATTTGTGTAAAAAATATTCGGTTTATTCATTATCTATACTATTATCGGCTGGTGGTTCAATTGGTAATACTGATATGATTGGTTTGTGATAACTAAAATATGAAATATATGTTCGTGATTCGATATTTTCTAGATGACGTGTAAAAATTGCATCTATTGTTGTTCCGGATTTTGTTGTTGATTCTTTGGGATTGTTATTTATAAGCAGACCAAAAGTTTCTCGAAGAAAGTTAATCAACGTCAAAGAATCATTGGATCCGAAATTTTCATTGAAATCTCCCCTGAGAATCAAAGGGATTTTGTCTTCACCTTTTCCAAGTGCATTTGCACCTGTGTGGCTGTAAACCAGTAGGGAGCGGTGAATGAAATATATTATATCTTCTAGATTTTAACAAGTTAAGCTGTTCAAGGATATTATTAAATAATCACAGAACACAGATGTAAATAACGTAAATAATTACGAAATACAATGATAAATATTCGGTACACACGCGTGCTGCTTCAGCTGTTAATATATAGCGTCTGGACGCGTACATCTATAACGCGCGCATGCGCGACAATCTATCTATCCTATTCTATCGCTTCGTACTGAGTTTATATCGCTCTCTATTGCTCCACTCCCGTGTGGCATCAGAGTTGTACGTACTCGCGCGCATGCGTGTCATACTATATTTTCTTCTATTGCCTAGTATCAATGAATACGTGGCGCTCTCTCTCTCTCTTGCTCGTACGATGCTTCCTAAACTATTCCCCCTTCAAGCAACTTAGACCTTGGACTTAGGGTATGAGTGGACGTTAAAGACGAAGGACTGCACAAAAGGGAGACGCGGATAGCCTAAACTGATATATATGATGTATAGCTCTATTTCTCTCTATGTTATATATCTGTGTACTCGGTCTTGTAACGAAACCTGTGTTTTAGGTATACCAAATGTATAGCTCTCTTTCTCCTTTTCTCTACGTTATATCTTTTTTCTCTCTCGTATAACGAAATCTCGAAACGTTACATTTTTTCCAATTCACTCTCCATTCTCGTCAAATATCAGAACGCCGCCAAAGAAGTATTCACTTCAAAAACTTCAATGGCACATTGTTTCAATTCATTCGTGTACCCACACCTTCTAAGAGCTTTATTTAACAATTTCAATTGTGACTTTAAGTTTGCTGGATTGTTCCGAATAATGTTCTTCTAGATATTTGTAAATATCTTCCAATGTTATTGCAGTGTCCAGCTTTCTTTGGTACTGAGATGACCCTGCAGCTGTTTTTAAAGTTTTTAGTTCCTCCTTTGATAGCTTCTTCCTCGGAGAATTTGCGGAAAGTGACATTGTCGGCGGAAAGAGAGTGATCTTATATAAAATAATTAATAAATGGTGGAGCAGATATCCATCTATTCTAACTTAAAAACACTTCTCATATTATATATAACATTTTTCAACGTGAAAACAATGCTCTCTATAGAAAAAGTCGGCTATATTGATACGCCAAATGATCCAATTGTACAGAAAGTAACCTTGAAATGGATTACAAAACATCGCTACGGTTTCAATTGGACTTAAGATCAACTTCAGGATTAAATACTATTTTAAGAATACTATACAAACTACAAGTTTGTCTTCGTTAACTTTGCTAACAAGAGCTAATGAAGTAATGCGTATTATTCCCCAAGCTCCCTGAATTTTGTAGTGGCCTATTTATAATTCAGAAACTGCGTTGCAGCTATATCTCTACAAATATACATTAAAATGAAACACATCCCTGGATTGTCTAAGACTTTAATAGAAAGAGCGAAAGGATTAGGAAGTTTTACTCTGCTGCTACTTTAATTACATTTTCGTATATCATACAACCTTGATAATTTTATTCAACTGGCTTCATTATCATATCGGAGTCTATTATACATATTTTAAGCTGCGCATTTCCTTCTACACCTCCAGCACTCGAAACTTGAAAATAATCCAGTTTGACTAGGTAGGCAAGGAGTGAGTTCTCTTAATTACAGAATTTAATGATTAAAAAATGCTGATGCGGAACGTGAGAACTCCGTCTACAGTGTATTCCGACGTTATGAAGTATGGCTTTGTGTATGAGAGAGGGGTTAATAAAACAGAAAAGGGATGTTAATTAACTTATGCGCACCCCAATAAAACACCTTGGCAATATATGAGTGCCTGCATTCTGCGTCTTTACAACTACTATTATGAAATATTCAGAGCGAAAGCTGGTATTATATTCTCCTGTATTCAAGAGAAGATTGGGAGTGTGGAACTACCTACACACACCGTCAAAAGTCTTGGAGACCCAATGTTATGTATTAGTAAATAATTTTTTTTTAAATATTGTATTTGATTTTTAAAATATGTTTTTTCTAAATGTATTTTTTTGGTAATACAGGAATATTTTTAAAAATTTAGTCAGTTAAAAAACAATGAGAAAAAAAATTAGCAATTTTTTAGTAAATTTATTACATATTTTTTAACAAAGTAAACTACAACTTAATAGTCAGCATGGCCTCCTTTGCTTCTCAGTAATATATTGACACTCCTGTGCATGCAAACAATCAAACGGTTGATAATTTCTTGAGGAATATTGTTCCCTTTCTCTATTGCTGCTGCAGCTAACTCTTCCGCATGTTGGGGTGGGTTCATGAATTTGTGAATTGCTCTAGAAACAAAATCCCACATGTTCTCAATAAGATTCAGATCAGGGGAATTAGATGGTCTATTTAAACGGGTAATATCTCCCTGTTCAAGTACCTCTTGGATAGTTCTTGCGAGATGTGGCCTCGCGTTGTCGTCCATGAAGATAAAATTGTCACATAATTCGTTGCGTAGGGGATAAATAATGGGCCTGATAACACTTTCAATATAAACTTGACTTGTCATATTCTGATTTATGGGAATTAACGGCGTACGGCGATTGAACATTATTCTTTCTCAAAACATTACTGTCCCACCATTGTAGGGAGCAACCTTACGGGGAAAATTTAGTCTCTCTTGACGACCTTGCTCTCTCTATATCCTTTGCCTATTTTCATCACTCAGCAGTCCAATTCTGGTTTTATCTGTGAATAAGACCCATCGCCACTGCTGCAAGAGCCAATCACTACGTTTCCGTGCCCACTCAAAGCGAGCAGTTCGATGTGTTAGAAGTAGAGTGGGTACCCTTAAAGGCCTTCTTGCACGTAAATTTGCACGATGGAGTCTTCTTAAAACTGTAGAGGTCGATATAACAAGGCGAAACGTACCTTCAAAGTGAACCCTGAGGGCTGGAGCTGAAGCATTTCGGTGTCTACGGGCATATTGAATCAAAAACCGATCCTGCCGTTCACTTGACACTCAAAGCTGACCACTACGTGGTTTTCTTTCCACTGTCCCTAATCCTTGATACCTATGCACTATTCGTACAACAGAAGATGTCTAACATCTCGGATATCTGATGATTGGAATGTCCCAGCATCATTCAAAAAAATAATTCTTGCTGTATTAACCGTAGAAACTTCACGTCCTGGCATTATAATGAAAGAAAAGTATCAAAGTCGCTTTGCTAAATATGCAACAAAACTGACGAATATTTAAAAAAAAAATTATAACTAAACAACAATTTTTTATCTAGCAATTTATTCGATTTTGGTTGACAGCTAAATAACTCAACATTGTTGCTTAGCAACGAAAATAAAATAAACATAATCGAAATCTGTAATATATGGTCCAAGACGTTTGACGGTGTGTGTATAATAAAAGTGAATCATTTGATTGAAACCATGTTTTAAATTAAAATAGGATTTATCTAAGGATTTCAGAGCTTATATACATAGGATAAAACTACTTCTGTTTTAAAGATGCGTAAAATTAGAAAGAAACATTTACAGAAACTTCATTATGTCAAGTCCAGGGTATGTGTGGCATTTACGAACACGGAGATTTACAACATTGCCTTGATAAATTTTGTTAGCAGTTACTGTAAAAACACTCTTTATACAGCTCTCTTGTTGTTGATTTATGAGAAAGCTCAATTGAAAAATATTCTGACGGGCAATTCATAATTGTATTTCCTTTTCTATTTTTCTTTTTAATCATGTTTTTTATAGTACAAAATTTTCGACTCGTTGCAGGAGAAGGAACAATTCTGTTAGGGACATTGAAATTCAGAGCAGCTAGTTTGAGTGAAAACAGAGTATCTCATGATTATAATGGAAATGATTACTACTAGACTATTTTAACAGATTCTGTACTTGACAGTGACTAAGACGTTAATAACATTTTTTGTGTAACACTTTGAATTATATTGCTCATTATGTTATTACTGTCACTAAATTAAACTTTCACTGAACTCACTCTCTTAGATCTTTCAGGTTTTCCTACCTATTTAAGTTCATATTGCTCATTAATCAGACCAATAAGACATTAAGTCAATAGAGGTCAGGTTTGGTAATCTAACCGGCCATTGTGTTAACCCTCCTCTACCAATCCAACTATATATCATATATTATTTCTTGATCTGGACCGTTTAGATACAACACCGATAATGCAACTGTAACGTCATCCCAAAAGAATTCTATGTAACATTCTCCAGTTCAACTTAAATACCTATTACTCAATCACCAACGATTATTGCATATATAGAGTATGAGCCACCTGTATCCAAGAGGATTTTCTCTTGCTAAATGATAATTTTGTCGATTGAAAGGCAGCTTCATAAAAAAACAACGACTTATTATATAATTAGGGGTAGTAGCGTCTAAAATGTTCAAGAAAGTTCGTCGCAAAATTTTACTCTACTGTCAAAGATTATATTTTTCCTTTTTGAAAATGTAGAGAATCTATATTTAACTTATGTTATGGTATGATTGGTGATAATATTTGAATTATCTTCTACTTCTAGTGATGTATTACATTTAGTTTCGTTCATGATTATGCTTTGCCCTATTCCTGGTGAAGCACGATTAAAATTTATATTCATTGTCCTTTACTTAAAATTAAAAAAATTAAAATTCATGATCTTTAATTGAAGAATACAATAATATATTATGAAATGGAGTTCGCAAGTGGTATTTTGCTTTAACAGTTATCCGTTGTCTTGCATTTTGGGAAGCTTTTGATTATTTTTCGTTTGAACTTAAATCTAAAATTTCCTTAAAATTTTATTACCAACTCATCGTGAATCAGAACGTACTTCATATGTAAGTATAGAGGCCTCAAATTGACCAGAAAACCTTGAAAAACAGTAGCAGGAGACCAGTTTTGCACGAAAGTCGAAAGAATTCAAGTTTCCCGACGCGCGTTTGGCTAACTAATTTGGGAGATGTTTTAATTCAATTTTAGTCATCTCCCAATGATATCAAGTTGATTGGCAAAATATTTGTCGAGAAAACTGGTCTCCTATTTTTGCTGCTGCATCTAAAACATTCTATGAAATTCACTACGAGGAGCGAACATAAAAACTATCTTTCTAACTACTAAACAAGCTAATAAATGTATTTTTTTTCTTCGAAAATTAATGACAAAAATGTACTGTTTTAATTGTTTTATGTCATTAACGATGACATAAAGAAGATAGAAAGATAACTAAATAAAAATAAAATAATATAATAAAGTAATATTTAAGAGTTTAAGTAGGCATATTTTTATAAAGAAAACCTAAGAATAATTTATTTTCCCGAAATATGCCAATTAAATAAATCTCTGGACGAATAAATAAACGCAATCCCCTTGAATTCTGATCGCTTGATGCGACGCTGTATTTTTTACCGCATTCAATCTATCCGACAAGTACATTCTTTTGCGACCGGGAGGGTCTTTTTTCTTAATTGCCACTTCATTCAATTAGTGTCTCCAGTGACAAATCTCCACAGATCTAGCCCGCCAATTAATTATCTATTTCTTATTGCAGTTCCCCCGGAACAGCCGACCATCTTGGACAAGTGGGGGCGGCAGCTCAACGGCACGGTGGGGCCGCACGAGGAGAGGGACGACATCACTCTGACCTGCAGGACGGTGGGCGGCCACCCTCAGCCCGTGGTCCGGTGGCTGGTCAACGGGATGATCGTCGATGATCAGTACGAACATAACGCCGGCGACGTAATAGAAAATAGATTAGTTTGGCCGTCGGTGGGCAGAAAGGACTTGGATGCACTGTTTGCCTGCCAGGCAGTCAATACTAAACTCACTGAACCGAAGGAGGCTATGGTTGTCTTGGACTTGATATGTGAGTATTATCGATCCACCTCCTCGACTATTGCAAACGAAATTATTCCGTTCTGAAACAATAACACACAGAGCCGGTTCGGGCTTGTTATCATGGTCGGGACAATACAATACCGGTAATGTTCATTATACAGCGCGGTGATAAAGTTTCGCATTATATTTATAACTTTATTACTAAATGATTTATTGAGAAACATGTCAATAGTATCTGTTATGAAGACATTGCCTGTCAATTGTTTTTTGCAGATTTTGTGTTTGCATTAAAATATATTTAAATCTATAACGCGAAGTGTCCAGATGGTAGTTTCATAAACCGTCGCAATGTGGAGGCTTATCCTCCACCTGTACGTTCCTTGAAGTAAAGAACTAAAACAAATTAACCCAAAACAGCTATTCTCCCGGCTACATACCGACGCCGACGCCGAGCGCTGAATTACATGGCGAAGTTTGCCGTATTTTGTTCTAACATAGAACTAAAATATAATGATTTGGATTGCTCGAAAACCACAAGGAGGATACACAGCGTCCTCTATATTAGGATATTGCTAACTGCAGACCGGTGTCGACCTTATCTTGGGTCCCATCAGTACAGTGTAAGCAAGTATGCCCTTGACGAGCGATTATGCATTTGACGATCATGTAGACACCGTTACGTTCTACAGTAGTAACATGTAAACCAAGCGCCATCTCTCGATAGTTTCGAAAGCAATCCAAATCGAAATAAAACTTAGTCATCTACAATGAAAAGAATCATCTATAACATTATTTCGATTTGGACTGTTTTCGATACTATCGAGAGATGGCGTTTGGTTTACGTTTTACTACGGTAGAACGTAATGGTGTCTATAAGATGCGAAGCCTCGTTCATCAAAGGTATACTCACTTACACTGCACTGACGAGACTAAAGATAAGGTAGAAACCGGTCTGCAGTTAGCGGTATCCCGAGATAGAGGATGCTTTGCATCTTCCTTGTGGTTTTCGAGCAATCCAAATCATTGTTTTAGTTCTATGTTAGAACAATATACGGCAAATTTCGCCATGTAATTCAACGCTCGGCGTGGGCATATAGCCGGAAGAATAGCTGCTTTGGCTTAATTTGTTTCAATCCTTAATGCTTAAGGAACGTAGAGATGGAGAGGAGTATAAACCTCCACATTGCGCCAATATATTTTATATACTATTTTCTTATACGAATTCATTTTAAATCCCTTTCCAACAATATTTATAACCGGCCTCTGTTTTGTTTAATTTACTCAAATTACAGTACGCCTAACTCTTACTAAGAACTTAAAATTAGGCCATTTCGGATTCTATAAAGAGGAAGAGAGATTAAGACAACATGCACTCAGGCCATCATATCGGGTTCATTCTGCTGCCTCCGAATTAAACAGCGACCTCACTTCCTTAGCCATATGGTCATCCCACTGCGTGATTGCTGCTTGCTCTGCCGTTTCCTACTAATAGTTCCCCAATATATCTCCTGGTTTTGTTGAAAGTGTAGGGCAGCTCGTTAGAATATGTGCCGCAGTCTTATCCTCCAGATTGCATCCTCTACACGTAGTACAGGATGCAATTTCCACTACGCATGGAAGAAAGAGGAAAACTGACATCATCATTAGGTCATCAGTCCTAAGACTGGTTGGACGCTAACCTCCAGCTTCTCCTATCTTGTGCTAACCTACGCATTTCGCTCATTGTGCTACAACCTACATCCCTTACTATTTGCGAGCAGTAGTCTAATCTAGGCCTACCTCTGCCTTTCTTCACTCCTATTTCTGCCTCCAAAATATCGCGGACTATTCCCCCATGTCTCAGCAAGTGGCCTACCATTCTATCTCTTCTCTTCTTTATGTTTTTCCACATACTTCTTTTCTGGCCGACTTTCTCTAATACTTCTTCGTTTCTAATCCTATCAGTCCATGGTATTTTCATCATTCTTCGGTAACACCACATCTCAAAAGCTTCTAATTTCTTCCTACTTGCTTCCCCTACCGTCCAGGTTTCGCAACCGTATAGTACCGTGCTCCATACATATGTTTTCAAAAATCCCTTCCTTGTTTCTAAGTTTATTACTCCCGAGCATAAAAGTGCTTTCTTTTTGTTAAAAGCTACTCGACCCTGCGCTATTCTTTGTTTTATGTCTTTATCGCTTCTTCCATCCCAATTTATTTTACTTCCTAAATAAGTGAAGTCTTTAACTTCCTCCAATATTTCATTATTAATTTGTACTTTCGTTTTTGCTCTGCTCGCGCCCTCTGCACACTAACACTTTAGTTTTGTTTTTATTCACCCTCATTCCGTATTCCTCTATCAACACTGCCTCCACTTCGTTCAATGCTGATTCTAATTCCTCCTTACTAGATGCTAATACTGCTATATCATCCGCGAATCTCAGCATTTTAAATTTCTGTCCCTGTACTTTAATCCCGAAATCCACTCTATCTTTTACCACATTAATCGCCTCTTCGCTGTACAGATTAAAAATTAGTGGTGATAGCGTACATCCTTGTCTTGTCTTTCCTAATACCTACTTCCCTTTTTTCCCCTTCTACTTCTATAACAGCAGTTTGCTCTTTGTATAGATTGCGTACTACTCTCCTATCTCTATACTTCATTCCCGCGCTCTTTACTATCTCGAACATTTTTTCCCATCTTACGTTATCAAAAGCTTTTTCTAAATCTACAAATCCTATATAAGCATTCTTTCCTTTTTCTGAAATGCTGAAAACTGACAGTACAGCCAAAAACATGGAGATGCTTTTTTAGGATTAGTGGATTTATACGAGACAGATTGTTAGCATATATATATATATATATATATATATATATATATATATATATATATATATATATATATATATATATATATATATATATATATATATATATATAGTATATACTGCAAGATGTAGCGAAAAGTATATGCCAATGGTTTTACTATTTTGGTCGCTTGTAGGACCCTCCATAACTTCATCTTGGAATATCTACTCACTGATTGACAGCAAATGAAATTGTCGTATATGACAATGAGAAGAACTGCGATCCTTGGCTTGGAAACTTGGAGACTTGGCTGGCCAGCTGCAGTTACTCGCCAAGCATACCTCCAGATAGATTAAGATTTTACTATTATGCTCTATAGATTTTACTACTATTATAATAAATGGTTAGTTTGAATAGGAGGTCATTTTCCCTATTTAAAGAACTTTACCATTCGACCACCCTTCTTTATTTCTTTTAAAAAGGAGTATGCAATGTTTGTTTCCACAGATTGAAAATCACAAAATTGATTCGTTTATAATTATTCGTTTACGAGTACAGTTATTGCCAAATCGATTTTGTCAGAGATATCACAGATTACGAACAGAGGTATTAAATATTATTCATGTTTTTAATGAATAATAACAGTGGGATAATATGTAGGAAAATTTATATTATTGACTGCGTAGTAAATTGACATCGATGAGTATGCTTTTGTTGGCACATTTTGTACATTCCACCAGTTTCAATTAAGGAGAACAATCGGCACATACTGAAAAGGCAATTTAGAAAACGACACAGTAGTCCTCCGGCTTACAAAAGTACATTTGAAGTGGTGTAAAAGTGGAACAGTTTTTGCTAATTCCAGGTTACAAAGCATTCCTTACGCGGTTTTTGTGTGCAGTAACTTCAATACATTTCAGCTACTGTATTTTAGAACCGAGACAGCGCTCCAGAGCAGAAAAACGTCCACCTAGCGAAAATAATGCCCAAGGGTTTACGACCTAAATCATACGAGTGAAAGATGTACTTGCAATTAAAGCTTAAGAAGGGTAAGATACCGTGCCTACAGCATGATCTGATGCCATTTAGCTGAAAAGAATAATGTGTACCTTCTTTAAACATTTACAAGCTCAGTGTTGTATCAGATAACCCTTTATTGATATTGACATATTGGTGGCGCTATTTTTTGTGATAAGATCGTGTTATTATGTACACCAGTACGTGTTCCGTATTTTATGAGCCTGTTAGAAACCTTTTTTGCACAAGCGATTGTTACGAAGTCTTTACTGATATAGTATTTTCGTTACATTACGTACTGATTATAGAAGAATAAACCGAAAACCGCTACATACAAGGTGTTCATTTTTTAAATCTATATTAAAGGATTTTGATTTAATAATTGTGTTATATGTTTTAAATTCACAAACTATGACGTAAAAGTGTTGTCAATAAATTCGAATATTCTTATTCCTTTTGGATTTTTGAAAACAGAATTTGATTTTTCATCTTGATTGTTTGGGAGGTTAGAACAAATTTATATAGTATCATCAAAAAATCAGGTAGTATCTATAAATACTGAGTAGAATTTCGAGTTGTGAGGAAATGTTGCATTTTTTTTCTAATAACTTATAGTTGGATATGATTTTGTTAGACAAATATTTATTTTCTTTCTTTCAACTAACTATAATATGTTTGGTTATTTGTGAACTCACCTCATTTTCTAATGAAAAACACTTTTGATAAATGCAACAGTTTTTCATATATTTTTTTAATAAATGTATTTCATTCAAACTAGTATTTGCTAGTATAGAATCATTTAATTTTTTTTTCTTACAATAATATTTTGAAAAAGTATTATTGATAAAAAAAAACATATTCAGCATCAAAAATGAATAAAAAATTAAAAATTCACCCTTAAAATGATTTTTAGCAAAAACGACAAATTCAAAAATTCCGAACACAACGAAAAAAAAAACAGCGCCTTGAAATTTTTAGGGTTTGCTTAGGATACTTTGAGGTTGAAAGTAAATACATTCTTAGTTTATCCACTATTTGCTAAGTTATGCCAAGTTAAGCAAATATCCCTAAATACAAAATTTTTTATTTATTTTTCAATCAGCATTCCCGACCGACAATTTTTTTAAACCAATAACTATGACTTATAAAGAATACTTTTCAGTTTTTAAAACCCTACTTGATATGGTCATCATATCTCGATTAATTACTTACCAAAGTGGAAACTGACCTTCTTGCTTTGAACGAATATAACTCAACAAAAAATCATCGTTGAATGCCAAGACATTTACTTGGTTGCCTTCATCACCAGTAACATCCTTGGGGCGTGTTCTAGTAACTTCAGTTCCAAATCGTTTAAAATATGCTTTTTATTCATGATGATTTTTTTTTGTTCAATAATTTTGCACCATTGTTTATGATAAAAAATTAATATAAATGTTACGTTGTTTTAATTTTCATGGCCCGCTGTCAGAAGTAAATTAATAAAATGGAAAACTATGGTATCGAATAAAAAATACCTCAATAGCAAGAAAACGGTAGCAGATAGGTATAGGGAATCCTAATACAGATTGAAATATAACTTAATTCTCCATCACAAAAAGCAATAAAATACAGGTTGTTTCGTTTAAGAAAATTGACTTTTGAGCAGTTGAAGTTTGTCAGAATGAACTAAATTTTTTGGACACCCTGTAAACAATAAAATATCAAACTATATATCACCTGAAAGCTTAATAGTCCGCCTAATTGCAGCCCAAAATTTGCTACTACAACTTTTGTTTTGAATAAGTGACGAGCATTCCAATGGGATACTACAGAACCTAATTTTTTCAAAAAAATTAAAATATCTCAAAAACTGCTGAAGATAGGTATAGGGAATTGTTAAGAAAGTTCACTTAAAATCAGCAGTGTAATACAGAAATGTAATATACTGGATATTCTATTTAAAATAAGGAAGTTGATAGCTACTTCCGGTATAACCGGAAGTGTCAGAAAAGCAAAAATACTTTAGTTGAATAGATCGTCCTCGCTAACTGCTGATTCCAGATTTCAGAAAATTAATTCCAATGGGAAGTTCATAAACTTTTAATGAACGGGTTAGCTGAATCACCCTGTATAGTATAACTCAGACATAGTAAACAAATTTCTTGTAACTTTTAATTAAATCTATGCATTAGTGCCATATACAGTGTGGAATGTAATTCCAAGTTCAGTATTTCTATTATTATTAGTTTTCAGTAGAGAATCTCAAAGATGATTATGCCATTAAAACTTCTTCAATATTTTTTAAACATTATTATTTATTTTGGCGGAGTCTCACAATTTATTTCTATACCACAATATTTTGAATCCGTTGTATTAGGAAAGAGGATTAACATTGACGAGATAAATTGTAGTTTATGACAACGAAAATGATTCCGGTATATTTATTTATAATAAATATTACAATTAACTACGTAATTATAAAGGTTTAAAATATATAGCTAAGATATTCCTAATATCACACAAAATTTATAATATAAAAGTTTCTATTGAATCATTGGTTTTCGATACCAGCGTTAATCCATATTTATAATAATAATGACTACTAATTGGTGAATATTCTCCTCTACGTTATCTATTGAAATTATTAATACAAATCGCAAATTTCTTAAGCTAAACAATATCAAAAACAGTACATAAAGTATCTGTAGCTTCCAATTTCTCTCGTATATTAATTTGGCCGTGTTATTAGAATTATTGGACATAATTTATTGGTCGATATAGGGAGGGAAACATACTCAAATGCGCTTTTCTTTACATAAAACGTAACCATGATTAAACCAGTTCCCAAAGGAAGTTTCATACAAAGCTTAATCATTGTTACATAATTCTTTTGTTGGCAAAATTAGGTCCCTCACCCCTGGCCACGAAATGGGTGCGCTTTCTCAGAAGCGAAAGAGGAGTATTTGATAAATGTTTACGACGTAACGGATTTAATTAAATATACCATTTTTTCCGTAAAATAATGGGCCACGCAAAGTGTAGGATGTGTTCTAGACACTTTTGTGTACAGTACATTGTTCTAGATATCATTTCAAGGAGTTATGTTATTTTCACGTAAATCACTTTTCAAATGTTTGGAATAATTAAATTTTCTTAATAACTTTAATTATCTATGCTTATTACTACTTATTTCCTTATTAATGTACTATTTCTTGGTTTTCAGCTTACCCATTATCGATTGGTTTAGGTATAGATACTATTAACATCGACACCTAAAAAGGGTATTCTTCTAGTAATACAGATATCTGTAAATTTTTACAGCTGAGATTGTCGATTTATATAAAGATAAAGTATAATATCTTATGTTTATGTCTTATAACAAGAAGCTAAATATTTATTAATGTATACAGTGTGTTCAGATTTTGAGCTTTTGGGCATGTATTTCCCAATGAGCTTTCGTTTATTGTGTAATATTAAAAAAATTCATTTTCCGTCCACTGTCTGTAGTTTCATTAATACTACTTCATAGCTGTGGGAATAGTACCTAGTTAATATACTTTTTCAGGAGAAATTAACTGACCACAAAAATGCTATGTCGTCCTTTATTTTCCAGACGGATGTGTCAAATTTAATTTTTGTGTATATACCATATTTAATTTTTACATTCCTATTTCAGAAGATATTATTTATTTCACTGCAGTCTTCTTTATTGCCTTTCTATTTATAGTCTTTGACTATCATCTGCGTTACAGTTTTAGTCTAAAAAATAATATCCCAGACTAAGAAAAATCCTTATTTTGTTTAATATTTTTATTTCACGAAAATATTTGTATTCACTGATACTAATGTCAATTACAATATATTGCTCTTTTCTATTATTATTATTATTTTAAACGATTCGAATTATTCTAATGAAAATGAAAGAAAAAGTAGATATGTTTGTAGCATATTTTAAATCACACATATATTCAAATTGAGATGCGTTGGTTGCATTATTTGCATCCGAAACTGAAGTAATATTCTAAACATAATTCTAAACATTTACATAAATACCAAAAGATTATACGTCATTTAATACGCGCTTAGCTAACTTATTTGCTTCGCTAACTAACATCAAGACGTAATTACGACTTATTCCACTCAGCTTATGATTCCACTCAGCTTTAATTAGTTCCTGATTATGCCTATATGGTTGGTGAAACAGGCATAAAATGACTTATTTTCTCTAGAAACTGTCCTGACTTTTTTAATCACATCTACTGTTTCTTCATTAGAATAGACCATTTTGACTTCATTTTTATTTTTGATAACTTTTGAACTTTCAATCAGAATAAATTATATCCTTATTCTTAGCTATTATTATTATAGATCCCATAACATGAATATGTTATGAGATCTATATGTAGTATTCTGTTATTACATATAGATCTCATAACATATTCATGTTATGTATATGAATATACATCCTTACATATATACGTACTTATATATGTACATATGAATATTCTCTTCTCTGATCTCACAGACACAACGTTTTTTTAATTCTTTATGGCTAATCCAATTTATATCATCGTGTGTTTGCTTGACTCTTTGTGAAATGTTATCCCTTTTCCTAATAATTAATTTAATATTATAAGTTACTCATGAAGCCTTAGATTATTTTAGGTTATAATATAACCTCTTTTAACATAAATATCGAATACAATAGATATTAAATAGCGATAATATTACGATTATCTTGATGTCCCTTCAAGGTAAATCCATTAAAACAAGTATAAATTTATTGTGAATAAAATGATCAAAACACAATAATTTTAGGTTGCATCTTATTTACTGTAATATTTATTTCGATATAGGAAATTCTATGTTTAAATAAATCGAATATTAAATACGGTTACCTTGATGTCCTCTCAAGGTAAATCTAGTACATGTTTATTGTGAATAGAATGATGAAAACACGATAATTTTAGGTTGGATTTTATTTACTGTAATATTTATTTCGATATAGGACATTCGATGTTTAATTAAACCGAAAATTAAACACCGTTACCTTGATGTTCCGTCCAGATAAATTAATTAACTCAGGTATAAATTTATTATGAATAAAATGGTCATAACATGATAATTTTAGGTTGAATTTTATTTACTGCAATATTAATTTCGATATTCGATGTTTAAATAAATCGAAAATTACACACGGTTACCTTAAATTTCCTCGAAGGTGAATCTAGTAAATCAAGTGTAAATTTATTGTGAATAAAATGATGAAAATACGATAATTTTAAGCTGCATTTTATTTACTACAATATTTTATTTCGATACTCGGTGTTTAAATAACTCGGAAACTAAACACGGTTATCTTATCGTCCCGTCAAGGTATATCCATTAAATCAAGTGTAAATTTATTATGAGTAAAATAATCAAAACATTATAATTTTAGGTTGCATTATATTTACTGCAATATTTATTTCGATATAGGAAATTCGATGTTTAAATAAATCGAAAACTAAATACGAGATTTCATCAAGGTAAATCCAGTAAATCGAGTACAAACATATTATGAATACAATGATCAAAACAGGGTAATTATAAGTTGCACTTTATTTATTGTAATATTTATTTCAATATTCGAATTTCGATCGAAAAGTTATACGGAAGCAAATTTTGGCATTCATCAATGAATTTGTCTATAATAAAAGATATCGAGAATACATAATCTTTTAATATTTTTCTGTTTTTTTTTTTTTTCTAATACATTTTTCTTGTACTTTCTCATATACATTTATCGAGAATTAATATAAAATGCAAAATTAATAACGATCACTGTCTTCCAACATGATTAAAGCCTATTTAAATTGAATATTGTGAGTTATTCTTCCTCCCACGAACAAGAACATCGACCAAGTGAACCAATACCATTGTTTTCGTTGCAGTAAAGCCGCTGACTGCCAAGATTCTAAAGACGGTAAGTCCCCTGGTGGCCGACAAGAGATACGAAGTGACTTGTGAATCCGCCGGATCTCGCCCCGCCGCTATCATCACCTGGTATAAAGGCAAACGTCAGCTAAGGAGGACGAAGGTAAATTACATTCCCACAATAGTGTGCGCAAAATGGCTCCGCCGTGTAATTCCTTTATTTATGTGATTTAAGCGAACGCATGTGTTGGCTAAAAACTTGTCTTGTATTAGGCTTAAGTTACCGTATATAACTAGAGACTACCTCATTTCCCAATACGAGGAGTATTTTAGGTTGAATTGAAAAAACCTTATGTGCTTAATATTAAAGGTTTAATATAACAATAGTAATAGTGCATTTATTTCCAATAATCAATACAAAATTATCTCAAAAACATTTTTGACTAGGTTGACGCCATTCAGCTTTAAGCTTTCCATATAACCAACCGAAAGCAAGAAATTAAAAGTAAACAAAACGAAACAAAAGTCTGTGATCGCAATTACGGTAATTATTTACAATTGCAAAATACTTGAAAATGCTTACCAAAATTTTCCTACCCCCCTATTTTTGAGGGTGCTGGAGAATCTGGCATCAGTTCCATCCGCTCGGACATAGTTTTCTAGAAAAATTACGTTTCCACGTTTCCGCAACGAGATGCTATTTTTTCTTATCAAGTAACTTTCACTTCACACCACATAGATAGCTAATATTAATACGAGTATAGGCTACAACACTTTCGTTATACGTATCGTATATTAAACCGTCATAAAACCTACTATTATTTACGATTTTCTCAATTTACTTCAAATGTTTACAATTCCGATGAAGTTGTCGTCGTCCATTGTAATATTTGTAATCATGCACCCTCTATATGAAACCACATGTACTGGTCACTATACGGGGAGGCTCCAAAAGTTATCTATGAATATTAACTGAATAATATATGCTGTTATTTTGAAGGAACCTAACCTAACCTATCCTAACTTTTTTTTTGTGTCAGAGGAGGAGAAATCTTCCAAAGACACCCTACATACACCAAAGAGTAGTGTGGGAGTTTTACCTACTAAAACCCCTCCCCTTCCGCTACAACTTCCCTGGAATTGACACCATGTATCATTCATCGCGAGCAGCTGTTGTCCTAGATGTAATCTTCCTCCACCCGTCCCCGAACTACTGAAGCTGTTCCAGTTCCTTCAGTCTTCTCTCGTCCCTCTCCTTTGCTTGCATAATCATTTTCAGCGCCCCGTGCATTGCATTCCATGCTCTTCTGGACCTAATCAGTCCTCTACCGAGATCATCTGCTGTCAGCACCCTCCCCAACAGCTGCTCCATCTCCAGTCTAATTCCCCTGCCATCTCGAGCACAGCAAGATGGTGTGCTCCGCCGAGTCCATCATTCCGCAGTACACGCAGGAATCCTCAACCGTCCTCCCTATCCTTTTCGTGTAAACACTTAAGGATCCATGTCCGGTGTCCCAGGTGATCTGCGTCAGGATATACTCCGTTCTCTGGAACTCGCAACTCCACCAGCTCTTAACGTCCGGAATCAATCTGCGTGTCCATAGCTCCATCTCCCCGTTGGAATTCCACTCTCCCTGCCACCTGTCTAAGTTCCTTTGGGCTCTCATCATCATGGCCCTATACCTCTCGATCCTTAAAACCTCCGCCCACACCGGAGCCCCGTAGAGAAGAGTCGAGTGCACCACTCCACATAGCACCTCCCTCTTTCTGCTCGACGGTCCCCCTATGTTTGGTATTAGTCTTCCCAGTGCCGCCGCTGTCTCCTCCGACTTCCTCACTACCCTTCTCACATGCCTACCATAGCTACACCCGGCATTCAGTGTTACCCCTAAGTGTTTTGCGGCTTTAGCAAGTACTATATTCCGCCCATGTGAAATTTTATACGTGACCGATCCCTGGGCCCTTTCAAAATAGCGGTCTCCGTTTTTTTAGGCGCCAGTTCCAAAAGATGGTCACGCACACCCCTATCCTCCACAGGGACTCATCCATCTTGAACTTAAGATCTTCCTCGTACTCCGCCCTGCACGTGATGGCCAAGTCATCACCGAACGCAATGGCCTCCGTGCCCTCCATCAAGCCAACACTGCGCACATCGTCATACAAAACATTCCACAGTAATGGTCCCAACGCCGAACCCTGTGGAACTCCAGCGCACAGCTCAAGCTCCTCCCACCCTGTCAACTTTCACCCTTCGCCTCTCGAAGTAACTGATGACGAGGTTTACTAAGTACTCGGGTGTCTCCCTTTCTCTGAGCTTATGGATTATCTTTCGCCATGACGCCGTGTTAAAAGCATTTCTAACATCCAAGGTGACCAGCGCAAACCATCTTCGCAGCCCCTAGCTGCCTCCGTGACCTTGACAAGAAAACCCCAAGTGTGACCTATCACCGGAATTGTCTCGTCAAGAACAATAGACGTCTACTGGGCTTTGGGAAATTTCTAAAAAAATAAAATCCGCGGCCATGGAGGAACAAGTGAATGAGCTACTAGCAATGTTAGCTGCAATGAAAGCAGAACAAGATCAAATGAAACAAGAGGCAAGATCAAATGAAAGCAGGACAAACTGAAATGAAAGCAGGACAAGATGAAATGAAACAAGAAATTAAAGCTGTACACAACGCCATGAGAATGTTTCAAGAGGAGATAAAAGAACAAGTCGCGATGGACCTCCAAGTCATACGGAAAGAAACAGAAAAGAAGCTAGAAGCACAGGAAGCAGAAACAGACGAGATACAAAAAGCCAATCAGTCCTTAGCATCAAAAGTGGAAGAGATCCAAAGGGAGGTTAACCGACTAAGAATACGTCCTACAAGTGCTGCACCTGGGGTCCAACAGCCATAGCCAGCCAGAGTAACGGCACCAAATTTTGATGGTTCGATTTCTTGGTCGGTATATCGCAGACAACTCGAGGCTACTGTTTGCGCAAACTATTGGGACGATCAGGAAAAGGCTATAGCTGTTATCGTCGCCTTAATAGGGGAGGCTCTCAATATACCTCGATCTATTCCGGAAAATCAACAGAATTTTACAACAATAGTAGATCGTATGGAGATACGCTATGGTGACAAACACATGCAACAAGTCTACCAAATGCAACTGAAGAGTCGAAATCAAAGAAGCAGCGAGACATTGCAATAATTTGGGGCAGACGTCGACCGACTAATACAACTGGCATACCCAACAGCACCTCAGAAGTTTGCAAACCAACTGTGCGTGCAAACATTTATCGATGGCTTGAGAGATCCAGACATGCAGCAGGTGCTGAGAATGTCACGACATGACACTCCCGGCAAAGCATTAGCGCACGCCCTAGAGTTTGAGGCTGCAAAGCAAGTATCGAAAGGGCACGTGCGGGTGCGCATGGCCGAAGTCAACGGTGAGGAAGAAAGCAGAAGAAGGCTTTCAAGAAGGCGACCTAGTATGGTTATACAATCCGTCTCGTAAAAAGGGCCATTGTCCGAAGTTGCAGATATCCTGGGAGGGTCCTTACAAGATTGTGACCAGAATAAATGACATAGTTTCCGGATCCAGAAAGGACCACGCGCAAAAATGAAAGTTGTACACATCGACCGCTTGTCACTATTCCAAGGGCGATCAACTGATCGGGACGATCAGTACTAGGAGGGAGGCAGTGTCACGAATGCCTCGAGCGATCCCAAATGCCGGGAATAGTCGAAACCATCGAGAGCATGCGGAGTTGACTTCCAATGCGTTCTATACTGGAAGGTTCGCCAAAGTTCTTTATCTAGAAACGTCTGGAGAGACGTCCCACTGCCTATATAAGAATTATGTCGTCTGGACAGCAGTTAGTTGAATCTGAACCGCGATAGTGAGCGATACGGTGCGAAGAAAGTGATATACAGTGCGAAAGTTAGTTTATAAAGTTAAAATAAAAATAAAGTTAGTTAGTTAGTTAGTTAGTTGGACTTGTGAGTAGTAGAGTTGTAAATAAGTGTTCGAAATAAACGACTTTATAGTAAATTCCTTACAATATTTTTGGGGTTATCTGTTTTTATTAGATATCCTAAAATATGTGCCTTAGCTTAAGTTAATTCCAATAAAGTATACTTTTTCTTTATGCAATCTGTATTATTTAAAAATGGTAAGCATGTTTTTAGAATTTTGATATTACAGTAATAAACTACTTGTTCTACTAATAACCAAATGGTATAGTAAAAAACGTTTGACTGACTTAAGAGTTTATACAAAAAATAATGTTTTATAAGACGATTATATTAAAATATCTGGTAGTCTAGTATGCTTTCATTGTACTGATATGACTATATTGGCGAAGCTTTATATAGAAATTCAATTTCTCATTTTCAATTAATTTTGTGGTGATAATATTCTGCTGCATTTTTAAGACAGATTAACCATCTTCCGTTTCTTAAATACGAGTGTATCTCTCTCCTACAAGAAGCGATAACATAAACCTTAAAAACTAGAAGCAAAGGCCACTTCTTCAGCCATGCTCTGTAACCTAATTCCCCAACTTTTACGGAGTGGCACTAACAAGATACTTTATTTTAAGAACTACCTTATTTAAACGGTCCAACAGTGCTTACCAAACTAGCTCTTTCTTATTTTCATCAACTCGTTTTACTTTTATTATCAAAGTAATTTCCCAAAGTCCCTATAATTGAAATTACTTCAAGGATTAGTGTCAAGCCGAGTGAAGGATTAACTAATTTGTTCGTTCTGGCTGGATTTTTATTTAACTTAAAATGGCTATAAATTCACTGTGGCTTCTATTTTTACGAGGTTGCTTGACTGTGATGTTTTATATTTTGTGAGATGGCGTCAAGGATCCTATATGCAGTAAAATCTTCTCATTTCTTGGAAAACGCCTCGCGAGTGTTCGTATAATATCCGATGATGAACGCATAAATATTGCATTTGTTATTTTTTTTATTTAACAGGAGTTCCGAAAGGTGATGAATGCATAATCTATCACACGTTGGATTCCATGCAAATCAAATAATTATAAAGATTTATTTTAAATATGAAGAGGTTAGAAGACTGAGAAAGTAAACTATGACCAATTTTTGACCACGAATAAAGCATTTCTTGAAAATAATAGACTACAGTGATAATTATTATTGAAGGTGCACACAGAGTGTCCTATAACTTTATTTCCAAGTAATGTCTCTGTTATTTGTAACTACAAAAAGTTATAGCAAAAATATATTTAAATAGCATCAAAAACTATTTCTGGCTGTATATAAAAAAACCCATTTATTCCACAGAAGAAAATCCAAAGGCTTAAGTTCTGGTGATCTGGTGGTCGTTCAGCAGTACCCCTTCGTCCAATCTATGTAGTACAAACATTCAAGTCAAAGTTTGCCAGATCAGAAATAATTTCATCTATCATTTGATGTAAATAGAATTCAGCTGCCAAATTCTCTTCAACAATAATTTTACCAATAATAATATTACCAATACTACTCGTACGTGTCCAAATTTTAAAATTGTGTCTCAAACAACCACTGATGATTTTATATTGATTTTATACATGTAGCTCTATCTGCTTGCTTTGCCGTTCCAAGTAAAAAATGATGTGATTGAAAAACAAAGAGAATAGAACCAAGAGTAATGTATTTCCTGTTCATTTACTTATTCCTGTTTATTATGCACATAAATGAACTCTATGATCTGGATCATCTTGTTGCTCTCCCTGTTCGGTCATGGACAAGTATAATCTTCTGGGGCAAATTTTTTCATTATAGAAAGAGAGAGAGTAAGAATTAACTTCAAAACAGTTATAGAAGATCAGTTATAGATATATCATTTTCTACAACTTGCAAATTTGTCGTAAAGAAAAATTTGGCATAAATATTCCATAGTAGGTAATTAAACTTAATGAACAATGATATAATAAATTTGTTCGTATTTAAGTAAATTACTAACCAAATCAAGAAATCTTGGAAAAAGACATCGTTAGTTTTTAATTAAATTGGTTACCAGACTTTTCCTATGAGTCACAAACTATGGATTTTATTATAGATGCGTTGAAATATTGTATGTATTACAAATACATCCACATGAAAATATGGATAGCAATGGCTGTTGTGTGGAAATAATACCATTGCAATAGAACAAAAAAATATATAAAGTCAATTTTTATATATCTAATAAGTTGTGATAAATATTCCACAATTATTAAAAAAGTTTTACTAGTATGCAGTTGACTATAATAGACTAAATAGGAAGACTTTGGTTCGATCACATCAGAGTGAATTAGCGCTGGATTAAATGAAACCGTAAGGCCTTACTTATCGTAATTATTTGGGTCGAGAACAGCCAGTTGTAGCTAATGGCCACAAGTGTAATCCTGGATTTAATTAATCTGTATTATACAGTTAAGCTGTGTTAAAATAAATACTCACTAAAATATCAAACGACAATCCATATGAAGTAAAATAAATATTATTTAATACTAATCTAATTAAAAATTAGTTATTAAGAGAAATAATTATTTATATTCGATAGCTAAAATATTTGCCATTTATAAATAACAGGTTTATGTGCAATATCTAGAATTCCTTTTGTCGTAACTTAAAATCACTATAAGTTCAATATACCAAGGCATTATTACATATATAGCAAAGCCATTGATGTCAGGTATTATTAACTTAAACCAGCTAAATAAGGTGGGAAACATTTTACAAACTACTAACCTCTATAACAGACAAGTAAGTACTTAACAAATGACCCAAATATACAAAGAGTTGCTAAATATATATTCTAGAGTGACAGTAGGTTTCTAAAGAAGTGGATGGCATATATCTATCGATAATGACCATTATTGAGGGACTGGAGGCAATGAGCAGAGGGTCTTCAGCTGCAAACGTGTTAAAGAAGTAGTGAGGTGTTGGAGAAGTTGGCAATGACCGGAGAGGGTTGTTGCAGAAGAATGTATCGTCATTGTGATATTTAGGAAAACATAGCAATGATCACGCACCAGATGTTACTAACTGTGGTAAGTAGTAGTAGGTGTGTGTTGAAAAAATATAACGGCATACAAAAGGAAAAAGTTTGATGGTATTTGGAAAAAAAAATCACACTCAAACAGTCTAATGGAAAAAATATAAAAATTCCTTTTATCTTGTAACCAGTGAGATTTTCTGCATCGCCAGTTCTCATAGACTCCTAGCGATCAATAGAAACCTATCCCACGTTCAAGTTACGTCTCCAGGAGCGTAACGTCATGCTCGCTACTTGTCAATCAACGATCCGGACAAAGACCATCTCCAGTTCTGAAGACAGTAGTTATTAATGACCAGAGCCTGCTGAAGATCTGGTTGTTAATGAACAGGGGCTCTTGAAGACAATATGTCAATGATCAAAGACTGCTAGGCCAGACAAGGTCTACAGAGAAAAGCGTGACAGCGATGATGTGGCATTTACTAATATATAAAAAGAATAAGACAAAGTTATATTAGGACAAGTTTTACTCGCTACTAAATACTTTCGAATAAGCAGAATTAGAACTCGAATACGACCCGAAATATGCTAGAAAACCTAAATAACAAGAATATACATATATTACCTTCTATTCAAATCTGTCTACATGTTTATAATTATTCAAAAACATCCACAACAAACACATTCAGGCTCGACGATAGGTCAAAATCCCCTCGTTGGGACTCGAACGAAAACATACCATGATACCCTCCATACTGGGTACAGTCTACTACCCCAGATCATAGCACGAATGATATGATTGCGGACGTATCTATAGGGGAATATAATAAGTTGTCCATCTATGTTGGGGATGTGGAGCAAAGTACTACATTTTTATTAACTCAAATTCGACCAACTGATCCAAATGCCCAACGTATCCTCTGGGAGAATTCGGTCTTATAGGCGAAATACATTGAAATAACATCATACAGAGGGTACAAGAAACTATCTGCGATAATTGAAGAAGTTCCATTACTTAAACATGGGCTTCTCCTAGTAAGATATTTCTTCAATGAACTATAAGATAGTCGATGAAATTTGGAGCTGTTTCTTGAGGTATACTATGAACAATTTGTGCATATTCGTAGAAAACCTAAACATAGAAAGCATGTTAAAAATTTACCAATACGCTTCACTACCATCTACCACATGATTTCAAGAAATATCGAAACTATCTTGCGTATCAAAAGCGTTCGTTGTAGGCAGTGAAGACAAGAAATTGACATTAATCACCACCGAACTGGTTACCAAAGTCACCCGAATATAACCCGTAAAATATTCGGGAATATATAAGTTAGCAGAAACTTAAAGAACTCTACTAAAGGATATGAAATTGAGTAGGAATCGCGGTACTGCTAGTCTAGTATTATATCTATATGCTTTTGTGTTTTTAAATAAAAAGTAATGGCATAATTATGCTGATTACTTTCTCATTGCACACTTGTAATTGCTAATAAAGTTATAGTATTCTGCAAACATTTAGATACAATACGCACTTCATTGTTCATATTATATACATATATGAATTTATTTTCTTCAGCCATAACTTAATAGCTTCATATTGCCTTTAAAATTCAGCTCCTCTAATCCTCACTCTACCCATAACATCCATTTTTCTTATTTTAATATGCACGTACATAGGTACGAAATACCTAATATGATTATTGACCACTAACGACCTAAAGCCTGTGAACAGAATTTGTTATTCCCTTTTAACATACCCCATTAGCCGGCTCATATTCCAATATTAAAGACTGCGACAAAGAGAATGAGAAGGCCTTGTAGCCACCTATAATACACTCTCGTTAGAATTGAACAGTTACGGTATATTAAGCCGTTCTCGAATTTGCATATAAAACGCCCTATTTAATATCCAATCCCGTTGGTATCTCTGTTGGAATCTCGGAGTAAAAAATATTCAACATTTAAGAGTGTGCTACAACGGTGATGTGAAGAATGGGCGACAGTCGATTTAGATGTGTTTATAAATGGCTTTAGAAGATACAGTCTGTTACAAATCAAAGCGGTACTTGATGATGACTTTGAAGGTGGTAATAATTTCACAGCCTTTACAAAAAAAGTACATGATACGAGTATAGAATATTTTCTGTTTTATTAATTTTATTAGAAAGAAAGTGTAGTCTAAAATTCAAATGCATTTTTCAAAACCGAGGATTAGTCAGTCACTTTAATGTGTTAAGTAGAGTTCAATATACATTATGTCTTTACGTTATTACTTTTTAGGGGGATCATTGTCTCATGAGTTTCCTCGATAGATGAATTTACAGACATATTTTCATCTAAAGAGGTAAAACATGACACAACCCTTTGAAACATTACATTTTCAATGTTTTCAAGAAGAGAACTACCAGTTGACTTAGAATATTTTCTTATAGCAAAATATACAATTAACATCAGCTCAAGTAAATCTATAAAATTTCGAAGAGTATGTCATCAACACTTATAATAACAACGATTGGCTAGTCCTATTTCAAATAATGCTTTAGGATTTTTTCTTTTTGAATAATAATTTTACCATTTATAATTTTGAAAAATTAAAATGCGTTGAATGAGCGTAATAAATGATTTAATTTAATATAATGCTCGAGTTCAATCCTTGACTGAATCAACTAGAAACATACCTTGAGAATTGTTTGCATATTATACATATATATTATACATATATACAGATTTTTATGTATGGTCTCTTTCTATAGCAATAAAATAGATTTTTATCTATTTTTATCTATATAAAGAAGAGTATCTATATATGTGGCGTGAAATATAAAAATAGTTACATAACGAGTCTTTTACATCACTAGTGGTATAATAAAATGCATTACATACAAAAATAATGTTTAATGAAAAATATAACCACAAGTTTTTCAGGAGGGTACAGGTAAATTATTTCACTTCATTTTTATCAAAATTTATGCCTCTCATCCCATAATTCTTAAAATAGACGTATTCTCAGAAATGAACACTAGATAATTTGTAATAATATTTCATGTGCTACAAACATCGAGGTTTGTATACGTAAAAATACATGAAGCTCTACTTTAAGCCGAAGAACATGTTTCAGAAGCGTATTTTCATTGCATTTTATAATTTGTAAAAATTCCGTTGGAACCTCCTTGAATTTATTATATTGAAATTATACAATAGTTTTTCTTCATTATTTTGTTAACGTATGTCCACGTTAATTTAATTATTACCGTAGCGTAAAATAATGTGCTATTTCATATTCCGATGTAAAAAAGGAGTTGCCCGTAACCTTCCATCGGGCGCAGCCGATCTATGAGATGCAGTCACTTTTTCCTTTATCCTTTCGTGTGTATTACGAATATTATAGCCCGGTCAAAATAGACATTCAAGGTTACAAAAATTTGCATAGAGCTGAAAATTGGTACCAATGTTTGGAACACCATTATAAATGAAGTATGAAAAGTCCCCATCGATCCCACATCTGCAAAAAAAATTATTTAAAGTTCGCAGATATGGGTTTTTTTTGCATTTTCTAGCCAAACGGTAAATTTTATCATAAAAATATATCAAACGAAAATTGTAGATCATGCAATTATCTATAAAAACTGTTGTTAAACTTTTTTTTTTTTAAGAATCACCATTTCTGAGATATAGCGATTCAAAAAGTTAAAAAGTTGTGTTCTCCATAATATGCACGAGTACGCCGCCTATATGTATACATCACTGATATGATATGGGAATGCATAAAACACAGAAATCAGCCATTTACGATTGTTTTAAAACAGTAAACATTGATATTGACAACATAAATGCTAGGTACATCATCGATAGAGGATATCTATTACACCGTGTTGTATGGGATCGCGAAGAAACATTTAACATTATTTTAGATAAATACGTTCAGTATGTACGAAGACATTTTGGCCATAGAGTGACTGTTGCATTTGATGGCTATACAGATTGCAAAAAAAATATTAAAGCCGCAGAACAACGTCGTCGAACTACAATAACATCTTCATCTTCTGATGTCATTTTTGATCAATTTATGACAGTGCCCACAAGCCAACAAACATTTCTTACTAATATTCACAACAAGTCTCGGTTCATTTCAATGTCGAAAGAGAAATTTACCACTGTAAATATTTTTGTCAAATAAGCTGATAATGACGCTGATATCCTGATAATTCAAACAGCAATAGAACAATCCAACTCAACAAATACAACTATTGTTGTTGGTGAAGATGTTTATTTATTGGTATTACTTACTGCTCGAACTCCAACCGAAAAACTTATTTATTTCTTAAAACTTGGGAAGGCTCAACAGCAATCAGAAATGTATTTATCCAAAAGTTTATCTGCTTTTTCAAAATGCCAAAATCACATACTATTTTTACACGCAATAACTGGTTGCGATACGACATTAGCAATATTCAAGAGGGGTAAAACAACAGTTTTTAAATAGTTTGAAAAAAAAGATTTAGTTAATTGTGCTAAAGTTTTTAAAGAGAGTAACTCTACTCTACAAGCTGTAATCATCAACGGAATTCACTTCCTTCTTTCTGTATATGGAGCTCCAAAAAAAAAAATCACCTGCTTAGATAAGTTTCGATACTTTTGATATATCTTTTGTAAAAAATACTCGTAACAATAAACGAGTGCAATTAGCTTGTCTTCCCCCAACCTCTGCATCTGCTCATCAAAATCTACTTCGCGTATATTATCATGTGCAAGTGTGGCTTGATAATCAACTGGACTCAGAAGACTAGGGTTGGAAGTTAATTGACAATACAATGGAACCAATCCAGACTTTACTCCCACCTGCACCGGAAAAAGTCCTCAATACAACTTTTTACAATTACAAAAAGGGATGTAGTGCTAAATGCGGCTGCAAAAGAAGTTGGATTGTTTTGTTCATTAGCATGTACCAGTTGTCAAGGCCAGTCGTGCTTCAATGTTGAGTCGCTATCAGAAGAAGAAGAAGAAAAAGAAGAAGCAAGAGATGAAGAAGAAGAACACATTACACTTGAAGTTCTATTAGATAATTATCAATCAGACGAATAGTTTTCCCCAATTACTCATAATTCACACCGCGTTCATCATTTCCAATAGTACCATTTTTTATTTAATACAATATTATTTAATTAAACAGGACTACAATAGGTCGTGGAACAGGCCTACCGGGGAAACCACGTTAAAAAAAAAGCGCCCCAAGTACACCACCTCACAGGTGGCGTGGAAACGTGTGCATATTATGGAGAATACAACTTTTTAACTTCCTGAATCGCCATATCTCAGAATGGTGATTCTTAGAGAAAAAAGTGTAAGAATAATTTTTATAGATAATTGCATTATCTACAATTTCTGTTTGATCTATTTTTATGTTAAACTTACCGTTTGGCTAAAAAATGCAAAAAACCCATATTTGCGAAATTTGACTTTGAATAAATTTATTTTCAGATGTGGGATCGATGGGGACTTTTCACATTTCATTTATAATGGTTTTCCAAACATTCGTACCAATTTTTAGCTCTATGCGAATTTTTGTAAGCGTACCCCTATTTTTTGAGCTAAATTGACCGGATAATTATCTCGAACTCCCTCACAGCTTCCTAGCTCCAAACCACTCTTCTCGATATGAGGTCGATTCTTTTTAGTGCATTCTTTGGCCTTATGGGCCAAATGGGCCGTATGGGCCGCCCCGATCTGTCAGATGCATTGCGCGTGATTACGTCATTATTTTCATTTTTATATTTTGTTAGATTTCTTTCATTATTTAATTTAATAATATTCTTTGGAATCTCTACACTTACTTATTCTGACTTATTATGGTATCATTGTTTGGTATCAACACATTTGGGTGCTAAATTAGTGGCTTATACTAAATATCGTTACTAATAATGTGACGTTTATTTTTGTTTGAAATATGCTCAAATTATGAAGAGGATTTATAATTCTTTACACTTAAAATAAGCAGTTGCTTATAACTTTTCTTTATAATTCACGTCCAATATTTATTTACATATAACTTTTGACTATGACTTTTACCTGAGAAAATAGGTTGCTTGTTTTTTGTATTCAAAATATTGTTCAATACTAATTTTTGTGTGTTTTGTCCTTAAAACAGAAAAAGTTGTCAATAGCTGGTTCCCCTATAATAATATTCCAAATATATTGTTTTACAACATGAAATGAGTTCCTTTATGTAAATTTAGTTATTGCGATTACACTAGTATGAAATATTTATTATTGTATTGTATTAGTTAAAATAAGCAAGTCTCCACCTCATTAAAATCTATCAGATGCACTGCTCCCGAATCTATTTGAATTCAAACTGCACCCTACGGAAAGTTAAAGAAACTCCTACATAAACTTTCTTTTATGTATTAATCATACTTTAAAAATACGCAACCAAAAATAACATTTATCAAGGCAGGAAGTTTTTCCCAAAAGTTATTCCTTGAATTTTTAATGAATTTGTTAATTACTTTACGAAAGCACTATACCAAATCTGAAATATTTAATAATATGTCAATTTTCATTACTTTTTCCTATAACATAAGCAGTAAGTACTCTTAATGTATACTGGAGTAGGTCGGAACCTTTGGTGTGAAGATAACACTGACTTAGTTTTCCACGAATCACCAAAACACTATACACTACATTCGACGCGCGTTTCGCCAGTAAAGTTGGCATCACCTGGAGACGATTAAAAATCATTTAAAAATTTAATTATCTCCAGATGATGCCAACGTTGTTGGTAAGTTAAGTTAATATTAAAATATTAACATGTATCAAATAAATATAAAATTATTATTAAAAAACTATTGTATGACCTCCAATAAAACACGACCAATGAACCTACTAATGTAATATACAAATTAGTCTAATAAAACTTAAATATTTGTGATATAAAAACGCTATTTATCTTTAATGTAATCCTCTGCATAGCGTAATGTAAACAACATTGTAATTGACAATACCAGTGAAACATTGTATTCTTCAGAAAAAATATTCTGCGTTCATGACCTGAAAGTTTAGTAATTCCTTGGCGCCCGGTGAAAAGCTGCCAAATGATGAATTTTTAGTCTCTTTTTAGAGATAAATTACAGGAATTTTCGCCAACACTGTACATTTAAAATGATATATATTTTTGGACGCCCTTAATAAACTAGACCATTGTTCTTGCGCTCCAGAGTTTATTTTCAGTTGTTTATTCCAGAATCTTAAGCATTAAGCGTAATAAATTCAGTGACTGTCATAACCAAAGTTTAGTTTTCCTTCGGGTTGATCGTAATTCCTTATTCTAATACTTACGGTCTCTCCAAATTCCAAGTATTAAAGTAAACTTTTCATTTTCATACTCCGGCGAGGAATATTTAAATATCGTAGTCTACTTTAAATTTTAAATTAATTGGCCTATAATTCCTCATTCATTTTCAGGAGGAAACCCAGGAAAACGTAACAATAAGTGAGTTAAGTTTCGTCCCAACTACGGAGGACGATGGAAAATCCATAACATGCAGAGCTGAAAATCCGAATGTCACTGGGCTTTTTCTCGAGACGTCTTGGAAAATTGACGTTGTTTGTAAGTACCCTTTTAAGAACACGTTTATTTATGGGGCAAGTAGACGAGGAATTTTATAAAGTCCCCGTGCCACTAACACGATACATTTTTTACTTTAGAGGGATTTGTCTCCCGCATATTATATGGTATTGGTTTTGAATGACACTTTTCCAGTCATTCGAGACTCCCTTAGATAAAAAGGAAACGTTAAAATATGATATCTGCGTACATGGGATTTTTTATAACATTTAGAGTAGAAGCCTTGTTAAAATACTTCACAAAAATAAATATAAAGTTTCTATATCTAATGGAAAATATACCGTGTGTTACCAGAGACAATTTCTAAAATAAAAAGTAACACAGTTCTTTATGTTAGAGAAAGATATATTTTTACAGTGTTATTGAGGCTGAAGATAATTAAATCATAAAGCTTGTAAGAACTATAAAAATTCCCATCATATAAAAAACGATCTCCACCATGTCTTACTTCTACTTACACTGTAAATCTTCAAAGGACTGTTCAAAGTTTTTTACTATTAGCAGTTTTTTAGTAGTGTCATAAAGCCCATCGGAAAAAAAATTACAAATTTTTCCTTGCCTTTCCAAAGATTCACGGACTTCAATACATTCTGTTCAGTGATTTCATTATACGACTGTTTTAGACACTTTTATTCTCTTTAATTTGGGTAGTCTAAAAGCCCTGTTCGATGATTTTTCGTTGAGTTATCGGCGTTAAAAGCAAAACAGTCAGTTTTGACTTTGGTAATTAATTACCTACGTGGAAAATATTTTTTTCTTGCAATAGTTGACATTTCTTGCTAAGAAAAATATGTATTGTAGCTAAAAAATATTTTCAACCTCAAGAAATGAATTAAATATTAAACATTCATCCTTAAATTAATTTTTAGCAAAAGCGAAAAATTCCATTCTGAACACAATGAAAAAAAATTGCAAAGTTTTGAAATTTTCAGAGTTGCTTTGGGATACTTTTAAATTGAAAAAAAAACTGCTAATATCCTTAGTCTCTCTCTATTATTTGCAAAGTTATGCCAAATTAAGTGGGTATCCCTAAATATGCAATTTTCTACCTCTTCTTTAATCAACATTCTGGCACCAAACAATTTTTTTATGAAAAGCCAATAAATACCACTTATAAAGAATACTTTTCAATTTTTAAAACCCTACTTGAATTTTTTGTACGATCCTTATTCCCCGAGTAGTTAATTAACAAATTCAAAATGGACTTTTTTTATTTGAACGACGATAACTCAACGAAAAATCATCGTTCATGGCCTTCGGACCGCTCAAATTAAAGAGGATAAAAGTATCTAGAAACGCTTTATGATTAAATTACTGAGAAGCATATATCAATATCAATGGACCTTTTGAAAAGGAAAGAAATACTTGGAAAACTTTTTCTCCGGTAGTTTTCTTGTGATTACTCAAAAACTGTTGATATTTGTGTAAAATAATGTTGAAATAGAAATTTCGAGCTTCAATTTGCTTTTTCTAAATCGGTCTGCGATTATTTTCTTACAAGTTATAGCCCTTTGAAAATCACCTAAAGAGTTGGGATTTTTTACATCCCTTAATTTTTATGCATGGTGTAGAATAGTATACATAGCAAATATATTACATTATGGGACAAATAATTATTAAAGTCATAAATTGAAACCAAGCAAAAAAAGGTAAATTAAAAGCGCCAAATGGCCGACACATTATTGACAAGTCTTACCCCATAATATAATCGATGGGCGCGATAATCTGACAACTGACTGACTACTGACCTAGTGTGCTCATCCTGACACTTGATAATAGACTAAGATAATTGCATTATTGAAATAAGGTCGAGCAGAACTACTGCTCTTTATCAGTCTGATCGCTGTAAACCTGGAGTGCCTGGTTTAAGGATAAATAAGCCCACCGTTTTCTTCACGAAAAACAAAACAATTCCGCGATCCTACTGGCTGATATTCCTTGCTCCTTGCTCGGACCTAGTGTGTAATATCAGCTTGTTACTTATACTATTTCGAAGTTCTTCATCAGCAGTTTCCATTACACGTTATTAACTGTTGCCCTGGTTTCTATTATTCTATTTCTATCTTGTTATTCCATTTAATACTGTTAATATATGAATCAAATATGTCACTCTTGATATAGCAGTTTCGTACTTTGGCTTTTTCATAAGGATATTAGTTTAGCTATTGAATTTTGAATTAAACACTTTATTATGCATATATTTATATTCCAGAGAATTGCTAATGGGTTATAATAAATTTAATAATAATAAATTATAACAATAATAAATTTAAAGTAAAAATAAAATAATTTATATTATTTTCTATCAATGTGATAATATCAATCTAAATAACTGGAAAAGCTTTAACATTTTCAAACGGAAATTAAAATTAATAGATATATAATAGAATTATGACAGCATTTTGTATGCCCCAATTTATCGAAGAATAGTATGGCGATAAAAAGTTACTTTTGATAATCACTACCATTCACAGTGTTGATAAACTTTACTATACTGCTTCTGTTACATTTTCTGTAGATCTGGTCACTGACGGGTGAAGTTTATTAAAACAGAAAGGTTGTTTAACTTTAAAAAAGAAAACTCATTCAAACCTTTTTTTCCTTATTCAACTATCTAATGTTATCACGAATAAGATGTAGGTCCATGCCTGTCTTCAAATTATTCATTAGTCAGTGAGGAAGGTTGAAATCTTTGGTTCTGCAACAGGAATAGGAGACGAGTTTTTCATAAATACCAATAGATTCTATGTCGCTCGATGCATTTATAGACAACTAAGTTGGTGTTATCAGGTAATTATGAAAACCATCGTCTAAACTGCATATTCTAGTTCTATTATACAGTCTCTATTTACGAGGGTGATCTGAAAAGCTTCCGACCTAACAAAGATACAAACCATTTTTTCATCAAATTGATTTTTATTTTTCTTCGTAGTCTCCTTGTAAGTTCACACACTTCTCCCAGCGATACTCCCATCTGTTTAACCCGTCCAAATAGTAATCGGCGTCTTTCTCTGCAAAATAATTGTTTATAAAGGTGATGGCCTCCTCATTTGACGAAAATTTCTGTCTTGCGAATGCAACTTTTACCTCAGGCAACAAAAGAGGTCGCTTGGGGCTATATCTGGTGAAGAAGGGTGGTCATGCTGTTGAAACCGTATTCGTGGATTTACGTCATGGCTACCGCTGAGGTGCGAGACGGCGCACTGTCTTGGTGAAAACAATTTTTTTTTCAGCAAATGTGACCGTTTTTCCGCAATTTATGCCTTCAGCTTGTCAAGTAATGATGCATAGTATACTCCTGTAATGGTTTTTCCTTTTTGAAGATAATCGACTAAGATAACTCCATAACTATCCCAAGAAACAACCGCCATCAGTATTCCAACCAAGAGAAAATAGTTTTCGTTTTTTTTCTCGTCTCCCAAAGTGGTACGGCCACGTTTAAATTCAGCTGCCCAAAATTTCATGATGGTAAATGATGGTGTAGAGTCCCCGTATTTAGCGTCCAATTCCTCTTTGGTTTGCGTAGGCGTCTTACCTTTTAAAAACTATATAATGACAGCTGATACTCGATTTTTTCCATGTTCACAAAAATTCTCACATGGACTCACTCAAACAATTGTCAAAGAACAACTGCAAGTCTCAAATGGCTGAAATTTTGGTAAGTACCTTTCAAAAGATGTGCAATCACATTCCCTAGATTTTGTTGACGAATGCTGTAACCTTCATGTTGATATCGGAAACTTTTCAGACCACCCTCGTATACTTAAGTCTCTTTCAAGTTCAATAAACCTCTATAATTATTCGTTTCTATGTGACTGTTATAATGTGAAGTTACTTTTCGTAACTCCGCAATCTTTCGAGAATATCTAAAAATCGCAAACTCGTATCTATTTCGTACCACCTACAATTTGACAGTGTATTTAAAAGGTTACTCAAAGATTTGAGAATAGCAACGGTACTAAAAAACTACCAAATATAAAACTGAAAGCAACGAAAGGTCAGGAATTTGTGAAATATATCGTTAATATTATAACTATAAGGTATATTGGACAGACGAAAAGAGCAATTGTAAGTAGGTTAAAGAAGCAGTTTACTTAAAGTATGGAAGATTTGAAGAATCTTCCGTTGCCCAATATGGTCTTGAAAGTAATCATAGGATAGGTTATAGTAACTTTGAGTTAAAGCAAACTATAACCAATAGGAAACTGGTGGATGTTTTTGAGAGTATGAGCATAGAATTTAGAGCATAGAGTTAACTTTTTTTCGCTAAAAGCCTGATCCAAATGACAATGTACAGTGATGATTAAGTGAATTAAATTAAGTATAACTTTTCGCGTCTCCTCGTTCTTTTTCAAAATCTCAGGCTCATTCCTTTGAAACAACAAACAATTAATCACCAATAATCTGAGGGAATGTAAGTTGAGAAACATTTTAAAAACAAAACATAATTAATACACTGAAGTTTATTATCTAAATAATTTCTACATGGTTTCTTGGGCGAATGTGATATAATATATATCTTGCAGAGATAGATTTATGTGTATTCTCCAATATTTGTGGTATGACAGGCTAAAATGCAAGGCTCATTTTCCTGAACAAATCATCCAACATATCAGTTGGATGTTGTACGTAAACAATATGTTTTTACATAACCCCATACAAAGAATCAGGTGGAGTAAGGTCTGGTGAATTTCCAGTCTAAGAAATTCATTCCGTAGGATTACACCAACGTTCCGGAAATGTATTATTTAAGAAGTTGCATCTAAGATAAAATAATACTGTTAAACCAAGTACGAACTCCAAGTGACCATTGGCTCCCAAAAAATACCCAAATACCCTATTACTATTCAAAAAATTGTCTTATCTTGCCGGTAAATGGAACAGTCTACCTAAGCCTAGCCATAAAAACAAGCCACGGTATGTTGTAAGATTTTTTATTTGGCAAGTAGCGTGTAATAAATTTTTCCTACGGTTGCTTAGAAAATAAGCAAAAGCACACTAAAATCGCAAATGTAAAATGGGATTTTACGCACACTGTGCGCAAAATACCGTGGTGTAGTTTTTTCTTAGCATCCAAACGACCCTTGTTCGATACTCGGCATTTCGTAATTTCTTTTTTCATTTACATCCATTTAAAATAAATTTCTTTTGTTCTAAATGTTTTTAATTGCTTTTATTAATTTTTTAGTCGTTATATGCAAAATCTGTAATTTAAAAAAAAAAGCGGATATTTTTGTAAGGTACATGTTGATGTTCTACCACAAAATGAAATGCCATCTTCTTCAAAAATAAACAATAACATATCTATTGTAAAAAATGTTATCAATCAGCACAAGGAAATCCCAGGAATTCATTCAGAAAATTGAAGTAATTTTACTATTAATTACAACTTCAAATAGATACTGTTTGTAACAAGATTATCATTGCCTATTATTAGAAAAATCATCATTAGCTGTTAATAATGATATTTATTGCTAATACTAATAATAGTAAGTAAATATTTATTACATTTAAATAATTGTTGTTTTATTATGTCAAAAAATCATCGTTTTGAAAGCAAAACTTAAACGAGAAAAAGGTATACATCCCTCGAATGTGATTTAAGTGCAACCGTAGGAAAATTATAGTGTAAAATATGTACGAAAAGCATTTTTCACATTCGTGCGAAAAATGTCTTTTTCGACACTTGTTGTACAATATACTAACACATATTACTGTGTTCACAGGTTCACGTTTGGGCTTGCACACTCGTGTTCTTAATAAGTGTGAGGGTTTTCGTTAGCCCAAATAACTTGATAAATAATATAATGATCAACTCTCACTGTTTATTTCGAGAATTACTATGATACTCCGACTATAACTTAGAAAGTGATCGTAAACCAGCCTTTCCATTTTACGTCATGGCACTAGGGTCAGACTGTGGACTATAATTTTAGTTAGAAAACAAATTGTAATCAGTATTAAAACATACATGCTCTTTGAAAGAGAATTAAGATAAGTACTTTGTAGTCAGTGTTTCATTGACAGCATCATGGCTTTCAATATTCCGAAATTTAGTCGTTTCATCAAAGACTTTAGCTTTTAAAGAATTTTTTTATCAATTGGATCAAGGTAAACAGGTTTTTAGAACTTAGAATTATAAAATAAATTATCTGTTAAAATTTTCGATTTTCTTTACGAACAATTCAATTTGTTTTTACTATTGTTTATAGAGACATACCCGTGTGTATAATATAATACTCAAGTGCCAGGATGGAACACCCTTGTTTCAATAGCAAAATAAATATCCCTTAAATTTGACTAATCACCCTTGCTCGCGTTAACAATCATCCCCGTTCTTCAACCCACAAAAGCTTTCCCTAAATTTATTTGTGCACAATCAATGTATAATTAGTGTACTTTTGCATGAAAGGTTTTTTAATTAGCTAAAATGAATTGTTAAACGGAAGCAGTTTTTTTAATTACCCTCCCTTCGTCCTTTGCAGTCGCTTTGTATTTAATTGAATGTGTTTTTTTGAACGTATAATGTTAGGAGAGAGGATATTATTATAATTGATTGTCCCAAACGGATTTTTAATTAATACGAAAAAGTGACCTGACAGTCGTTAGTGGAATTTACACAGATTAGAATTCTAATAAAGACAAAAGGACAAAGTGATATTATTGGAGATTGTAGTATAGCTGGAAAATTATTTGGAAACAACTAAGATAGTTTTGAGGTGTCCTAAACTACAAAAAATGTTTAAATGCAGTTGGAATCTCTTTATATAATACATTTTGAATTAAATATAATATTTGATAATATTAAAACATTATTGAGGTCACATTACCGAATTGTTATCAAATAATATCAGAAACAAAAGCAAATAGCAAGAAGAAAATACAGTGTTAGAAGAGAATTATTTATACAGTATCCATACAAAATGTATGTGCCATGTGTAAAATAACGTTTGTATTAACTTTTTTAATTTTTCAAAAACATCAATATCTGCAGGAATAACTGTTCATTTTCAGCTAATAAAAATCATTCTTCAGTTAATTCAAAGTTTATAGAATATAAGGGTGAAATAACGTCCACCGACAGTGATATTTGTAAAAGTTTTTCTAACAACTTTTCACCACTGTTAGAGCTTTCGAATGTATCTTCAGTAATAAATTATATCCAGCCAATTAATACTATTACTCTAGACATTATTACGAGGGATACTGTTCATATTTTCAGCCTAATAATAAAAAGCATTAATTCGTCATTGAAAATTACTTTATCGTTTTTCAAAATAGTCTCCTTAATGATCTATACACTTTTGCATGCGTTCGAACTATTTGTCAAAGTGTTCCTTCCATTCTGCTTGACGTATCTCCAAAACATGGTTTTTGAACGCATCAACGGTTTCTTCTGCTGACGAGAATCGTTGTCCACGCAATTTATTTTTGACGCTCGGGAACAAAAAGAAGTCATCGACTGCGTTTGTTTGTTTTTCTTATTTCACCGAAGACTTCCGCCAAACAAATGGTTCTGTACCATTAAAAATTGACTGCTTTACGTTCCTCTAAAGGCGCTGTTGCCACATGACCAAGTTTTATGAAAAAACAGGCGACCATTTATTTCGAAGTTCTTTGAGCGCGAACAACTTGTTTGTATTTGGTTCATCTTGAAACACCCATACAGTCGACTGCTATTTACTTTCCGGCTCATACGCATAGATCCATGATTAGTCATCTGTTACATATAATGTTATATACGTCTTTTGAAGCACCGCCATTGTATTTCTTAAGAATTTGTTTGCACCAATCGACACGAGCATCTGTGATTTTTTCAAATTATGTAGGATCCAACGCGAACAAACCTTTTTTACAGCTAAATGATCAAGCAATATTTTATATATGCTAGTCGAACTAATGCCTAGGGTTACCTCAATCTCACAGTATGTCACATAACGATCTTGCGTTATCAGTTTTTGCACAACATCAATGTCTTCTGGCACAACAACTGATTTTGGACGACCTTCACGACTTCCGTCTGTGAGCGAATGGCGACCACGATTAAACTTATTATACCAGCATTTCATAGTTTTGAAGAAAGTTATGTTCAAAAATGTCAAACTTTCCATTGGAAACGTCAGATGATGTCTGATAACACTTAGTGTTGCCAACCAAGGCTCAAAATATAAATAGTGCCCCTCGTACCAAAACACTATTTCACGTCCCTTGTTCATTATATATGTGCTATATTAAGCCCCTTTCAGAGGGTGTTTTCCAATTGCCTGGAAAGAAATATAAGTTATTCCAATATTAAAAAATGAAAATAGAAATTTAATACTGGTAAGTACCAAAAAATGTTATCAGTGGATATCGGCAGATTTTTTATTTCGAGGTCGTCCGGTATTCACTAACTTAATACCATTTGTATAGACCATCAATAATAAAATGTGTAATCGAGAACAAGTTGGTGCTGTGTCTACCGACTTTGCAATAAATTGCATTTTGATATAGTGCATTCACTACAATTCTCTCATAATAAAATTGAAGAAAACTAGTATTTATGACAACTTACTAATATGGACTTTGTTTTTGCTTTTCTCTTTTTTTCTTTTTTAATCATATTTTCAATAAATTTAATTATAGTAGGTATAAAAGGCTACATTTATAAGAGTATACTGTATGTTGTTTAGTGTTTATTATAATATAATGATTTAATTTGATTTGATTTTCTTATATTGTTCTACCCATGCATGTATGTATTAATTTAACAAATTAATGTATTCTTTTAATGTGTGGCTTTTAGATTTAATTCTTTTTTCCTATAGTCATGTTCACGTTACTATTATTATCAGAATCATATGTAATTCTTTTAATGGAATGAGTTTTAACTTCTGTTTTGATTTTGAACAAAAATTGATATTTTATTCGCTATTTTCTCGTCGAAAATTCCAGCTCAGTACAACACAGATCACTGTTTCAAAATGTTTAGCTCCAATCTCATATATCTAAATTTCCAGACGTCGATATCCGTTTTCCTTTCATTACTCTCCTGGGATATGAATGACTTCATCTTCAACAGTAATGAAAGTCGTATTTTACATAAATAAACTTCTTCCTTTTCTTCATACTTTATGGTAATGACAAAGTGTTTTATATTTAAAACTTCTTATTTGCTATTTGTTTAAGGCCCATCCCAACATTTTATGTAACCCTGTATTCATAAAATCGATGATATAGCATAGATTCTTCTTTATTGGTCGGTAACCTAAACCATATTATCATTTCGAATAAATAATTTAAATAACAAAATCTGTAATATACGTTATAAGATCGGTTCAGGCTTTCGAGGCGGATATTTTATATTAGATATTCTATATTAGATGTAATTTATCTGATGATAAAAATATGTAACAGTGGGCGTTAAGAATATCCAAACAAATTTAATATAGCACACATTTGTCAAGTAGCTTCTCAAGGCACTCCCCACACATGAATGTAGAAAAGTATGGAATTAGAGGATTTCTAAAAATAGTAACTGAATAAAATTCTAAAAGCATGCAATACATTCTAAAAGACTATGCTTTTTATGCATCATACCTTAAATCTATTAAATAGACTTCTTACTAAATAACGACTTCATCTACAGGCGTCTTCTATTGGCGTTAAGAAACATAAAGAGTTTCATCACTCCATACACTAAAAATTTAATTAAAGAGCTAAGAAAGCGTTAATAGTTTAATAGATAAAAAGTATAACCTGTAAAAATAATATGTAATTATCGTAATTACTATGAGGCTGAGCTTTTGTTATCGGATAATTTTTCTAGCTTAACATCTACATGATACAAAATAGTCCTAAAAATCGATAATGTGCATTGGAGTTTAGTAATTGTAGCATATAACTACATAAATCAATTATAAATTGATTTATGTAAAATTAATGTTAACGATTATGATAAATTGATATATTAAGATACATACTCTTTGTGTGAACACTTTCCAACTTTCAATATATATATATATATATATATATATATATATATATATATATATATATATATATATAAAGATTTTTTAAATCGTTTTTAAAACATGCCCCATTTATATATTATGTAAAGGATATCTACCACTTATGCGCCAAATGGTTTTTTAATAATAAATGCCTAACAATAAATTTAAATAATACTATTTACCGTTTAACTCACACAATGGAGATATTTACCTCCCCCCAACATTTTAGTGACAAAAAGTTCCAAATAGCAGCTATATAGGAAGTAAAATTGAGGTTATAAATGACACTATATTAAAGTGGAATACACATATCAGTTATTTCATAAATGAAGAAAACTGGTATATAGACTTAAATATCTAAAAAACATCTTAAAATGTGACTAAACAAGGTTGTATTGGACTATTACCTGAAATAGTTAAGGATACTTCAAAAATGTTTGTAGAAAATTACATTTAATAAAGAGCTTACCTGTTCATCTAATGCCTTATTTAGACTGGCTAAAGTATTAAATAATAGGTTCCTATTCGATTATATCAACATCAACACAATAACAACAGCTCCTCAGCTGACTATGAGATGAAAGGAAAATAATAATATAGGAGTTCCAAATATAAACACCTTGTAATTAAATATGCTTTATATCTATCTTAGGTTGAAAACTCTTAATGCGATCCCGAATGAAACAAAATTAAACAATAGATTCTAAATAAACCAGGATATTAAATGTATAAAACAATTAACACGACACAAATATTTAATATATTATTTTAAATTAAAAATACATGTTATTTTGATATGAAATTTAGTACCTATATGGTATTTACCTTTTATCAATCAACTTATTTGTATATGTATTTCATGTTTTGTATTTAAAAGTTCGCAGAAAGTAATAAAAATAGGCCTTTTTATTGTGATTAATATTTATTTAGGTTTAATCATTTTTTACTCGTATTTACTTATATTACTCAACATTATTATGTTTTTATATTGTTTTTATCTGCTGCAACTTTTCACCTTTATGAATAATGTTTTTTGCTCTTATTGTTTTTAGAAATAGTATTTATGTCTTTAAATTATTTTAAAATGTATATTTTATCAAAAATAAATTTTACTCTGTTCTATCAATTCAACAGGCTCGTGCTTTAATTTTAGGTATCATTAGCGTTGTGCTATATTCATCTGCTTCCCCAAGTACGAAAAAAAATCATTATATTTACAGTAGTGACACACTACTGTATTTTTTACTGTACTGTAGTTTTTATTATTATGTTACATACAGGCCCTCTTCCTGCAACAAATGAATAAGGGATAACTGGGCCTCCTGGTCAGTTTTATGATCTCCCTAAGATGATATTTATTTATTTGTTCTCTCGGTTTTGTTTCATTTTTTACTTTACACCTGTCAAACAATTCTAATTATTTATCAGTAGTTACAGAGGGTATCCTAGGCCACCTGCGTAAAATGTTAAGAAGCTCGAAAAATGTTAAGAAATAATGAAAAGCTTTGCTAATGCGTTAACTTTGTCCTTGGAATCACCAAGAATTTTATAATTGTTAAAATCTCGAAAATGCAGTAGTACAAAATTATATAATTTCCAACAAACGTCAGGATCCTAAGAAAACACCGAATAAGAACTGACGAATAAATTCTAATTTAGCGCAATTCGACCATTCCAGCTCATTCTTAAAACGAGCTCATTTTCTTGGTGTATTTATGAATGCGAGGCGCAATAGTCCAACACAGGACGGAGCAATAGTCCATCAGTGATATATATTTCTCCGGGAAAAGTTTTTGTCGTCACCGTTGACAATGCCGTATTGTTTCAGACCCCCCGATAGTGGTGCTGTGTCTGGGGAGCACGCTCAATGCCGACGACATCAAGGAAGGCGACGATGTGTATTTCGAGTGCCATGTCAGGGCGAATCCCCATTGGAGGCGTCTAACCTGGCTGCATGATGTAAGTTCAATGATAAAATAAGTGAATTATTACACCACAGTAATGCATCGAGTAACCTGTATAACGTTAGTTAATAGCATACTCGATAAATATCAATAGCAATAATAACAATGGTAATTATATATCTCTTATCATATATTCAAAAATAAAATCTACACAATATCAATAATAAATTATAAAGCTAGATAAGAATTGTTTTTATTTAATTTTTATTCTTATAACACTTTTAAACAAATTATTATTACAAAATAGGTAAATATATTGCAACAGTAAAATAATTGATCATAATATGAAAGTAACCAATGACAGTAAATAATTAATGCATTATAAATTATAACACTGAGGCACAGTCCATTTGTTGCTGTGGAATTTAAGAGTCGATTTTGAGTACAGGGTGAGCGAAACTCGATGTCTCACCTCTGTTATGAGAAAAGGAAAAACGATAGAAAAAATCTGAAATGAGGTTCTTAAATGGGATTGATTAGGGTTCATTTCAAGTCAAATTTGCATATTTTTCTATATTTGGAAACTGAAGTAATGACGTCACCGAATTTTTTTTCCCAGAAACATTTTTGTTTTGGCACATTTAAAAAGAGTTAATTTTTAAATTTGTAAAAAAAATATTATCAAAAATTCGCAATCGTCACGATATAAACAAGTAGCCCTTGAAAACACATAGCAAAGTCGCATCTGTCAATAATTAATCTAATGGTTGACAAATATTGTTTTGTTGTCATTTGACTTTGAAAAATGTTCACAACGAAAAAGTCGATATGTTATTAGTTTATGGGGAATCTCAAAAGATCCCTAGAAGAGTAGATCAGTAATACGCCCAGAGATTTGCAAGATTGGAACGCAATTGGAATTTTCTTCTCGAAAGGGAAGAAAATGATTAAAAGGGTCAATTCTGACAATGCTCCTGTCACTGTTTTGCAATATTTTGAAGGCCATCCAAGGAACTCGATTCGACAGGCTTGTCGTGAGTTGAATTTAAAATATAGTTCGGTACGAAAAATGTTTAAAGAAAATAGTTATCACGATTATAAAATTCATAACTTAGAACACTTATAACTCATAACTTAGAACTCATAACTTAGATCAACATCAACAACGAAGAATCTATTATGTTACCAAGTGATAATAAACTTAGAGATCAATGACAATCGGTTTTTTCAGCATGTGTTGTAGACGAACGTCTTGTTAGTAATGGTAACGTTTTGAACGAAGGCCGTTTTGTTAGTAATGGTAAGCCCAATAAAGAAAATGAACATTTTCGGGCTACTGAAAATTCACATTTTGTCAATCCGATTGAAAACCTAGGACACTTCAAAAGAACAACTTCCTGTGCTTCTCGAAAATGTGCCATTACTGCTGCGAGCAAATATGTTTCCAGCATGACGGAGCTCCACCCAATAAAGCAAGAATTATCCAACAATATTTAAACGAAACTTACGGAGAAAATTGGATAGGTATAAATGGACCGATATAGTGGGCGCTTAAATCACCGGACTCGACCCCACTAGACTTCTTCTTATGGGGAACTTTGAAAAATAAAGTTTACGGAACACCATCTGTTAAGTTGGAACATTTAAGAAAAAATGCTTACGATGAACTATCTAGAGAAATGTGTTTCGTAAGGTTTCAGTGAAAGAAGTAAGGCGGAGATTGTATAAGTGTTTAGAAGTAGGAGATGGTCTCATTGAAAATTTGTTGTAGTGATTGCCCACATACTTTGTTTCTTTCTGTGGTAATAGTTGTAACATATTATGCGTTTTGTAATGTTAAATTAATAAATAATACTAATCAATAATGTTTAATTATTGACAGATGCGACTTTGCTATTTGTCTCCAAAGGCTGCTTGTTTAAATCGTGACGATTGCGAACTTTTTTGATAATACTTTTTTTTACAAATTTGCTTATAATTCTTTAACGGAAAAAGTTACAAATTATTTTCCTTACAAAATTTGTTTAAAAAAATTAGCTGTTTTCAAATATGCCTAAATATAGGTATATTTCTGGGAAAAAATTCGATGACGTCATTACTTCAGTTTCCAAATATGGAAAAATATGTAAATTCAGCTTAAAATGGACCTTACTCAATCCCATTTAAGAACCTCTTTTCAAATTTTCTTTCTATAGTTTTTCCTTTTCTTATAATAGAGCTGAAACATCGAGTTTCGCTCACCCTGTACTGCCCTCAATGATACATTTTCTTATTTAGCTCTAGTTTCTGAAATAAGCATACATGACAAATATTAACGCAAAGTAAGAAAAACTAAATAAAACAAGCAATTTTTTTTTTTTTTGAATTTTTTATGTATGAAATAAATAAAGAATAATTTATTTAGAAAATATTGAAAATTATAACAAATTTTTGTATGATTTGCTTTTATATTTTTGCTGTGAACAGTTCCTCTGCAGACTTCAACAGTAATCGGGCATCAAGTGATGATCCCACTTTCCTTGAGACCTTTCTTTCATTATTCAGATATCCTGATGAAATGGTTCGCCTTGTTCCTCACTATAGTTTCCTTAAGTTAAAAGAAAAATTGTCTAAATGACTATGCAAAATATGTAATTAAATCCTCATATTTCAAACAATTTTAGCATCTTATGTAGTAGTTGTTGGTAGTTATTTACATCGTGATTTCGTGTTGTATTTGTGCTTCAAAAAACTTTTGAAGTACAAATACCTAGCCAAAGCATGCAACGAGTTCTACTACGATCATATATCTGTTAAAATTTGGATCTTTTACCGATTTTCGAATTTATGGACCATCAAAAATCCCCGATTTTAATATTTCCATACACAGTGCAAGAAATGCTACGCAAATGTATTTAAAACAATCTCCTGAGTTGTTCAGTGCTTTTACAAACTATTTCATTCAACCCAGTTTGATGGGAAGAGATGGCAGTACCATTGGTCCTCTCTCTCTCTCTCTCTCTCTCTCTCTATTAATGGTTCCTGAACAATGTTGGCGATCATAGCATCTCTCAGTCTGATGCCAATGCTTTTCTTTTGCACGACTATCCCATAAGCAGAGGTGACAAGGGAATTTTAAATTTGTGGCAACATGTGGCAAATAACTTTGTTGTGTTCTCCAGTGTAATGCATATTAAGAAATACGAATAATTGTTCAAAGTATTGAATTCAAAAAAGAGTATGCAACATATACAGTCTTTTGAGGCTTCACTTTTCACTTCAATGTGAAAATATGTTGCATTCTTGCAATACCAAAGCTTTTATATTAATTTTTATATAGGACCAAGATAGGGACAAATTTTACATATAGTGGGCTAATGAGAACAGTTCTACTTTATTCCTGAATTTTATATTTAAATGGAATATTCAGTAAGTTTGAAGAACAGAGCAGATATTGTTAAATATTAATTTTGTTTCGAAATGTTTATGTGAAAAATGTTTATGTGAACCTGCTAAGACAAGATAAACGATCTTCAAGATAAAGGGTCTCTGGATCATGCTATCTCTGCGTCATTTGTAACATAGCGAATATAACATTTTCATATTTGAATAAATTAACTTTTCTGATCATTTGGTCTTGTCTGATCGCTCGGTCAGTGACTTTCTTCTATATAAAATTTGGTAACACAGTATAGACTTAGCAGTAATATCAAAGAATTTTTTAGATATCATTATTATTTTTCCGCGCTCAACTATATGCGGAAAAGTAATGTAATCGTGTAAAACAATTTTTTTTCTAGCGCTTATTTTTTGTCTTGCGGCCTAAAAACAAAAAAAAATGGTTTTTAAACAATGTTGTGTGTGTCGTTGTCGTTGTAGTTGTTGTTGTCGACGGCATTTATAAAATTTCTTGTTAGCACGATAACTCAACTAAAACGTATCGGATCGACCAGGTTTTGACTGATTCTTATTGGAGACGTCTCCCAGATGACACCTTTGAAGTGGATAAAACACACTCTACTATGTTCATGGGTCATGAAAAAGCACAATAGTGGACTATTTGAGAGTTTTTTTAGCATGATCACTTAATTAAATCCCGTCACATTGATTGGGTTTCGACTGATTCTGATTAGGGACGCCTACCAGACGACATCTATTGATTTTGAGGTGGATAGGATACACCCACCCTGTTCACGGGTAATGAGAAAGGACAATGGTGGACTATTCGAAAAAAATAAAACTGTCGCATAACATAGTCTACATTTATGTGTTGGTTTATTTTTTATCGGCCACTCAATTTCGAGATAGAGATCTTCTACGTGCGGAAAAGTTCGTTTTAAGATTTTAAAACTGTTTATTAAGAATTGTATTTTAAACAAACTTCAAATGATGATAACAAGCGTTCAGTCTTCCTGAAGACTATTAGTTAATATTTCCGAGGTCTCACTTCGTTCGGCATATAGTCATATTTCGACGTTGTTTGAGAAGTATACCCGCTAAAACTACTTGAAATTGACTTAATGTATAATTAAAATGAACCAATTCAACATTGCATATCGATATGCCCGAGTAAAAATAAAATTGTTAAAATTGTATCAAATCGTTATCTTTTACCATGGACTTATTCGATTTGAATCGGGCCAATACATCCTTAAGATTTTACTTTTCGACTGTATGTCAATTGACATGTATCACAATATAATTTTTTTAATTGTGGAAATTATCAAAATTTAACTCTTGTTTTTGGGTTGGAAGGATAAATCAATATCCTTATCTCAGCAAATTTTAAAAATCTGGCGGAGGTGCAAGTATTTTAATGTATGTATATGAATGATCATATTGAAGTCCTTTTGCATCCCGTAGCCAACACATACAACGGTGATAAATGAATATATGTCTGAGCTTATTAGAAATTGGAAAATGAGATTATAGTCCCTTCAAATTAGACAAAAAATCACCGATTTTGGGAAATTTTTCCTACAGCTAAGCGACCTATACAGAAAGTTGTGTTGGGGTTGTATCAACATATTTTTCATCTAGCGCATGATAAAAAAAAGGGTTTTTGGCCATTCTTTTGGTTTTTTGCGTTTTTCTGAAAAACTATGCACTTTTGGGAAAACATAACCTGATTTGATATTGTAGATTTTGCGATTCTCCACAATTTTTGTTTTTTTCATTTTTTCTAAAATCTGCTTAGTTGCGCCGCTATAGCGCGCTGAAGCATTTTTGAGCTGTTTTTCGATTTTAAGCCAAAACTATGCATTGTAGAGAAAAATATCAAGAGATCAAAGTTGTAAATAAAGTTGTAGATGGCGAAAACCGTTTTCTTTTTTTTGTAATACCCGTGTGCAAATGAAAAAAATATTCTAGCGCATTATTTTTTATTTATAGGCAAAACTATGCATTTTTTAGAAAAGTTCAATCACATAAAAAATTCTAGAGCAAAAAACTTCCTACAAATACTTAAATTTTTTTTTTAGAAAAAATGTCTAGTCTTGCCTATAGATTAATAAAAAATAATAAGCTAGTGTTTTTTTAATTCACACAAGGGTATTACAAAAAAAAAAAAGAAAACGGTTTTCGCCCTCTAGTAACAAAACCGTGCGACTTTAAGAAAAACAAAAGAACAAAATTTGTTAAAAATTTTTATATCTACAACTTTTATATCTTGATATTTCTCTACAATGCATAGTTAAATGTCTAAAAAACAACCCTTTTGTTATGGGCTAGATGAAAAATATGTTGACACAATCTCAACATAATTTTCTATACAGATCGCTTAGCTGTAGGAAAAATTTCCCTCAATTTTCCTAATTAAAAGGTACTATTATATGATAATAGCAGTAAAAAAATAATTAAACATATTTCATTACTCGTACATCAATATATCGAAACATTTAAAAATTATAGTGGCCATTCCACGAATTGTTGTGAAGAAATTTGTAACAGTATTTAATATAAGAGTAGCGAAAAATTACGAAAAAAAAATAAATTCAATGGAAGTCATCCGACATTAAAGTGCATTGACAGTTCCCCCCAACCGTACGTCACAAATCGCTTTTGCTTCATTCCATCTGTAGCGAGGTCAAAGATTAACAATATTGACATCAGATGTTTCTGACGATTTTAAAAGAGCTTACAGCGTACTTCTGTTTTAGAGCCTGTTCCCTCTTGTTTGTCTGAGATGTATAAAAATAAAATATCCGTAATAATTTGCTTTGACAAGCAACAGTTCTCATAACGTTTTGCTTAAACGTTACTGATTTGCGGCTTAATAGAATGTGACATGCAAAGAGATGTTCTTCTATAAATTTCATCTATAGAAAATTTTAAAAATAATGGATTGGTTTTAAGAGCCATAATTTTTTTTTCCTATGGTTAGTGTTATTAAATTTTAAAATTGATTTTATATACAGGTTGAATAACAGGTTTATCTATATGTTGAATATTTTTGTAGCATTAGACGGCATCTATGAGATAGTTACTAGATAATAGAATATTGTTTCAAATATAAAGAAATACTAAAATTTTAATGAACAGCATGTACTAGCGTAAGCTCGTTAGTTCCCAGACAGTTCATTCACAGATGGGTACCAAGAATCAGGGAACATCAGAATGGATCTAACGTAAATGTTTTCAAACACATAAATTTCTTTAATGTATATAATTTATCTATGTGAAACGTCTTCCTCAAGAAAAGTCGATGTATTGATTAAATTATCTTGACAAAAATGAACGTATTTTCTCTGTAGACTTAACATATGTAACAAATGTTTTATTGTTTATAAAATATATTTAACTCGTCATTGCAATCATTCAAACGCACTCTAAGTATCATGAATAAAGTTTTTGTGATCCTAAACAAAAAAAAATAATACAAAGGCTTTGATAATGCAGAAGATAATCTGGATATATTGAGGACTCGAGGTGGTGAAGAATACACCTGCCAAGTCATCGAATAATTTTAAAATAATTTAGATAAAGAAAAATTAGTGGCAATAGTAGATTTCCAGCAAAACTCCGTAGATTTATATCAACATATGAGAAAGCAGCAAAGCTGAAAAGCAATTAAGATTTCAAAGCTTTCCTGAAATATTATGTTACTGCTTTATTGTCAATGTTTGTCTCAGACAGAGAAATGAAGAAAATAATGTAGGTCAGGAAAATTAAACACATGATATAAAACATATCAAAATGAAAGAGATACACAAATGATGAAAACAAAGAGAAGGACAAGATAAATGACTGGAATGAAAGATAAAAAGAAAATGAGATATATAGGTCAGAGAGGAGATGAAGTGAAAGGATGGGATGAAAGATATGATGAAGGTGAAATACATGGCTTTGGTGGAGATGGAGAGAGTATTATTCATCATATAAAGAAAATCTCACGGCTTTTGCCTAAAGAGTGTTGTATACCATCTTTATAGGCTATTTCCACACTTCTCGCCTAATTTCTGTAAAATTGCTCACAATGCTGATATTTTTCGTAGCTTGACACGGAATGTTTTAATTGTTCAATTACAAAATGTATTCACAAGAAATATAATTTGTATATTTATATATGTATGTACTGTAACATTGTATTGCTCTAATAGCCTCTTTCACAATTTTTGATTATCTATGAGAAAAAGATGAAGGAAATAATGAAGACGAAGAAAATTAAAGAAATTAGATGAGTTATATGAAGATGACGGAGTTAAATAAAATGGAGAAAACAAGATGAAGAAAAATTTAAAAGGATGAAATGAGACATACATAGAGAATGGTGGACATGAAGTGTATAAAGAATATGCGGTAAAAGAAGGCGATAAGAGACATAAGGTAGGTGAAAGGAGTGGATAGACTGAAGAAGTATATAAAGTAAACAATGGATAAAATATAGACGAATGAGTTAAAAAAACAGATATATGAAAACGTAATGATGAATAAAGAACTAATGCCAACAACTAGAACTAATAATGAAAAATTAATTTAAAATCTCTTGCAAGCCTTCAATATGTACTATATTACTTTAACAGCCTCTTTCGTGATCGTTGATTATCTAAGAGGAAGAGATGAAATATGTAATGAAAGTGAAGGAAATTAAAGGGATTAGGTGAACTACGAAAGATGAAGAAGCTAGATAAAGTGAAGGAAACAAGATCAAAGAAAAAATGAAGAAGTAAGAAATACAAGCAAAATGTTGAAGTTGCAGGAAATAGAGCAGATGTGGTGAAATAAAGTAATGAGAGATATAAAGTAGGTGAAAGAAATTATGAAGATGAAGAAAGAAATAAAGTAAACAGTGGATGAAATATAGATGAAGGATGTAAAGAATATGAAAATTTGCACCACCTTTTTCTTTTTCTTTTTTTCTCGAGAGAAAAATCTTCAAAAGACACCTGGCCTCTGATGTTCTGTTATTGTTTGGCCAGGTAGTGTCGGATTCGTATACGCCTACCGACTAAAAACCCCTCGCTATCCTATCAGTGTGATGCCGAAGAGTAACCGCTCTCGCTTTACTTCTCTTCGGCATATCAATCAGGATACTTAGTCGTTCCCCACTTCCCTTTCCTCCTTCTCTTTCTCCTTCATGATGGACGTTACCATCTGCTCCACCACTGTCCATCTTTCGCTGCTCTCGAGCATGATTGGGATCATGTTGTCCGTAATGATAGCATGTCCTATCTTTTTCTCTGCAGCTCTCCTTTCTCTTGTCCACCTTTTGCAGCTGAACACTGTGTGGCCGGCATCGTCGACCTCTACACAGGACCAGCACTCTCTGCTCTCGCATTTGTCTATATCCAATAGGTAGTCCGCGAAACAGCCGTGCCCAGCACCTTTGCACCTTACGGAAAATATAGTGATGAATAAACTAATGGAAATGACACAGATAAACATAATTTGTTACATAAAATATTTTATTCACAATTTATATTAAATTTATGTTCACCTAATCACAGATTTAATACAATAATATCAGAATAAAAATTCGCCGCTAGATTATTTGATTCTGATCTCATTGTACTAGTATTTATTTCCGCATCTGAGATACTTGAGAGGACGTCAACAGACTAAAACAATAAATTCATTAGCGTATTATAATAACCAATAATGAACAAGTTTCTTCTAGAGCAATAATGCCACAAAAGATACAATTTCCCACATTTCATAGTTACGTATGATTTTTTAATCCCCCTGTACGTAAATACCGAATCCCTATAGGCCACTTCCAGACTTCGCCCTGATTTCCGGAAGATCGCCCACAACGCTGATATTTTACATAGCTTGACACTGTCTGTTTTACGATATTGAATTATTGAGACGCGTTGTTTCTTGTTCAATTCCGCACATTTTCTAGGCTCAGGGATATAGGCAGCGCAGTCAACTGACCCTTATCAATGTGTAAACATTTCCCACAATCTGCCATACCATTTTCCCGGGGGATCTAAATAAGAATTTTTTATCCTAAACATTCATGTTTCATGTATTTGTGGTTTATATAGAGAATATCCTAAAAGGAAAAAGACCGCGATTTATTTTTACGTATACTTTATAGGATTGTGATATTATCTGTACCTAGTGTCACGAATAAAAACGGCGTATACCGTTTTCAACAAGACCAGAAGGTTAAATACACTAGTTATTTTTGTATCAACTTCATTTGGAAACAAAAGAATGTTGGTAATTAAAACAGTTAAGATTGATCTTACCACACTTATTTTTATGACACTTATTTTGCTTGATTAACGTCGTAAAATAATATTTGAGAAAACATAAAGTCGACTAATCCGTCTGATTTGTTCTCAAATTTGCCGTTTTCGATATGGTAAATCCCTAGAATTACCATATATATGGTAAATCTATGGTCTAGGGTCATCATCATGAGGTCATCAGTCCTAAGACTGGTTGGACGTTAACCTCCAGCTTCTCCTATCTTGTGCTAACCTACGAATTTCGCTAATTGTGCTACAACCCATCCCTTACTATTTGCGAGCAGTAGTCTAATCTAGGCCTACCTCTGCCTTTCTTCACTCCTATTTCTGCTTCCAAAATATCGCGGACTATTCCCCCATGTCTCAACAAGTGGCCTACCATTCTATCTCTTCTCTTCTTTATGTATTTCCACATACCTCTTTTCTCGCCGACTTTCTCTAATACTTCTTCGTTTCTAACCCTATCAGTCCATGGTATTTTCATCATTCTTCGGTAACACCATATCTCAAAAGCTTCTAATTTCTTTCTACTTGCTTCCCCTACCATCCAGGTTTCGCAATCGTATAGTGCCGTGCTCCATACACACGTTTTCAAAAATCTCTTCCTTGTTTCTAAGTTTATTACCCCCGAGCATAAAAGTGCCTTCTTTTTGTTAAAAGCTACTTGACCCTGCGCTATTATTTGTTTTATATCTTTATCGCTTCTTCAATCCCAATTTATTTTACTTCCTAAATAAGTGAAGTTTTTAACTTCCTCCACTCTTTCATTATTAATTTGTACTTTCGTTTTTGCTCTGCTCTCGCGCCCTCTGCACACTAACACTTTAGTTTTGTTTTTATTCACCCTCATTCCGTATCCCTCTGTCAACACTTCCTCCATTTGGTTCAACGCTGATTCTAATTCATCTTTACTAGATGCTAATACTGCTATATCATCCGCGAATCTCAGCATTTTTAGTTTCTGTCCCCGTACTTTAATCCCGAAATCCACACTATCTTTTACCTCATTAATCGCCTCTTCGATGTACAGATTAAAAATTAGTGGTGATAGAGTACATCCTTGTCTTACTCCTTTCCTAATACCTACTTCTCTTCTTTCCCCTTCTACTTCTATAACAGCAGTTTGCTCTTTGTATAGATTGTGTACTACTCTCCTATCTCTATACTTCATTTCTGCGCTCTTTAGTATCTCGAACATTTTTTCCCATCTTAAATTATCAAAAGCTTTTTCTAAATCTACAAATCCTATATAAGCGTTATTTCCTTTTTCTATTGTTTTCTTTTAGGGTATCTAGGGTAAAACATTGAATGTGGTCTTAACCACATTACCTGTTGCTAGATTTTCATGTCTATGTTTTATCGTGAAATCAGCTGCGTTTTTACATAATACTGAGCTAGATTTATGTTATAAGTTTATTATAATAAAGTAAACACTTAAGGTATTCCATAAGTCTAACGTTTGAAACTTTAAATCAACCCCTAATAATTATTCAACCTTATCAAGGCAAATTCATGATTCAAGAAGCATTTTGTCTGTAGTACATAAAAAAAATATTCAGAATTCAATTTTGGAAAATCAAACTTGATGTCACAGGACTTAAGAAATTAAATTTAACGGATTTATGTGGGTTTCTATTAGTTTTCCCTCAAATTAGGAAGAAGAAACCATCGAATTTGTTGCTTATCTTTAAAATTGTCTGTGGTGAAGCTAGGACTACATTTCATGTTGCCAGATTTCTCCTTTTCATTGTTGGTTTGCAGTACGTGTTCGTGAGATTTATACCCAAATTAGTGGCCTGTAAAAGATTGAATTTGCATTGGTTTTCAAAATTCGATGTGGCAAATTTAAGTCAAATTTGCTTTCTCATTGTTTAAACTTGCATGTAGAAAGTCTATGACCAGGTCCTATGTTGTCAGATTTACCCTTCTCAGTCCTAATTTCCAATCGACTATCCGTAAGACTTTTTCTCAAATTATGGGTTTCTAAAATATCTAATTTGTTTCTCTGTTTAAATTTTTACGTGGTATATCCTGTGCCTATATGCCATGTTGCCAGTTTTTTCTTTAATGTCTAAAATTTATGACTATATTCCATGTTCCAGATTCCCTATTTTAGATTATCTTATTTTAAAATTAATAGTATCGGAACTGCGTTATTGAGCTGAATATATCACAGCATTTTTTTAAATTGGGAATCTACTGGATATTCTATAAAAGTGTTGCTCAAAATATAAAATTGCTATTAGTAAGTGCTTACACCGTGATGAAGAAACAATTATCTAACTTAAAAGAGATATAATTCCTAATTTGTGTTCGAAGTTTGTTCTCCTAATAAAACAATAAAATGGAAAACATAAAATACAGACACTGTGGGAAAATAATAATATGTATTAGCTGAGTTTCAACATATATTCAACGTGTCTCAATATCCAAAATATTGTTATACCTTCAACAGTAGTTCAAATATTAAATTCATACGAATACTTAGAACTAAGTATATTCATTTCACCTCATATTTTGCATAATATATGACATATGATAAAAGTTTTAGCAAAAGCGATCGGTTTCAGCAAAATGCGCTATAGATACTTCCAAGTATTATTAAGTAACTATTTTCCTGAGCAATCTTTGCATTAAGGTTAATAACGTTCGCAAATTAGTCATAGTGGAAGACTAGTCGAAGCATCATATATAACTCCATTTGATATTCCCTTATGAGATTACTTTAACACCATAGACTCTATAATTACATCTACTGATTTATTAGATCCAAATAAAAAAGTGGTTTATACGAGTAGATAATTGTTTTATTTTCTATATCTCTTTGTAACCTAACTCATATTTTATGTAATTTAAAAACTAAATAAAGGTCCATCTATAAATTACAAAGATTTCCTATTCCCATTTAATCGTCTTTAGAAGTGGGACAAATTCTTAATCAGGGAAGTTATTAATAACTACCAAAGAACACGTCTTTGTATATTTAATTTTTCCACATACATACCATGATATAGATATTAATTTTTTTTTATATTATGCTTATATAATATGTAGTTATAGTCTGTGCTGAACTTGCATAATTATTTCCACTACCTCATAATGGAAATATCCTGATGCTCTCGAAAGTATGTTGATACTGTTTTGCATCCTATATAACACTCTATATGAACATAGTAGCGAGGATGCAACTGATTTAACCTGATTTCAGGGAGCCAATGAATATAGTATGAGCAGGGATGATGGCCATGCGGATTACGTATTTGCATAACAAAAATTATAAATCAAAATACTTTACTATTTGGTAACCATAACAACGTATATCAAGCGTAGGACTTAAATGTCTAAACATAAGTATATAAAGCTGTAATAAAACGTCATTCCTCGATAATATCCTCTTACTTCTCAAATCGAAGTTCTTTTAATAGATATAGATGCACTGGCCTTTTATATTATTTACAAAATTATTTTCATTCAATATATTTTTCTACATATACATTGACAATTTCTCCAACTATTTACAGAATCATTCCAAATATATTCCGGTGAATTTTCGTATATTAAAGTATTATAACTTTCAAAAAGGCAAATGTCAAGGGTACTAACATCACACTTTTCTCAATCTCCACGGTACCTCGATGGAAATCCTAAAGGAAGAATATGGTCGGCAGAAATGTAGGTTTCCCGTTAATCTTTTTCGTTAGAAAGAGCTACAAGAGAAGTGTAAGAAAAAATAATATTATCTATCGATAACTAGAAGCTACAAGCTTCTAAAGTAAATAATTTAGAAATATATCATTCGGACTCAGTTGTGAAACAGTTTACTAGATATTTTATTGATGCATTTGATGATACTTTTCGAGCTAATATATAACAAGTTTTCATATTTAGTATGTGCTTTGAATTATATACAAATTTAAGGGTGATCGGCCTTTACGCCCAGCTGGTTTCATTATCATCATCATATCGGTTTATAACGTCCTTCGCCGTCCTCCGATTCCTAATCTCCATTCCTCTCTATTTCTCCACATGTCCTCGTCCAGACCTCTCTCCCGAATTTCATTATCAATGCCCTCTCTTCAGCTTCTTCGTGGTCTTCCTCGCCTTCTTCTTCCTTGTGGTTTCCAGTTTAGAATTTTTTTGGGTATTCTATCATTTGGCATTCGCTGAACATGCCCGTACCATACGAGTTGTTTGGTTCTCATATCGTCTATAATGTCATGTGTTATTCCCATCATATTTCTTATTCTCTCATTTGTTACCCTTTCTCTCTTTGATTTTCCAACTAATCTCCTCAAGAAGTCCATTTCTGTGGTTCTTATCATTCTTTCTGTTCTTTCTTTTATTGACCATACTTCATAACTATAGGTTACTATACTTTTAATTATTGAATTATATATTCTTCTTTTATTTTCTTTTGTTATTTGTTTATCCCATGGAATGCTGTTCAACATTGTAATTGCTCTCCTTCCTTGAGTATTTCTTTCCGAAATCGCTTCATTAAGTGTCCCGTCGTTTGATATTTTCATGCCTAGATACTTATATTTATTGCAGTGTTTGATGTTTTGCCCAGTTGACAGAAGTAGATCTTGTTGTTGTCCTCCAATACCCATATGGATACACAATGGTTTCATATACATAACTATTAAGTTTCAATATCTTCAAAACTATTGAATCTATTTTCACAATTTTGGCACCATTTTATTTCGAATCTCTTTCTGAACATTTTGATATAGATTATCTATTTAATCATATAATTATTTGATTACAGCATTATATTCAAGAAGCTACTAAAATAATCACGCTCAAAATATGGCTCTCGCTCGGTTCATTTTTCTAATAAACTACTCATCGGAATTAAAACGTTTTTTGTTTTAAATTAAACGTAAAGATAAAATGAAGTTTTTCGAGAGATTTTGTCAGTTAATTAATTCGTAACTATGTTACCTAAAATTATAGAAATATAAAAATTCTCGCACCATTTTTTTGGTGTTAAAGCTTTTTTCTTTAGGTCTGTCACGAATTTCCAAAAAAGGGCTCGAGACAACCTTAATATTTTACTGCTGATCATTTAACAAAAATAAATAAGTAGATAGGTTCAACAGATCTGGAGAAAAGTGTACCGAAAGGTAGCTTTTCCGTACTTTTGGTAAGTAAGGTTCTTTTGTTTATTTTGAAATTGCGCATTGCTCTTATTCTTTTGTAATAAATAGATTCTTTAGTTATATAGAAAGCTAGGGATATCGATATCGATACTTACCGGAAAGTGTCATACAATATGTTTGTTATATACAAAGAATTCCATACATAGTTTACAAGAGTGCCATAAAACCTATTTTTAGGGACTTACCAGAACCTGAATTGCTGAGGAAATACCTATCTGGTGACAGACACAGAACCCAAATAAGAGTTTCAACAATGTTACTTGGTCTCGTGCCCCCAAGAATGTGTTTATAATGAAGAATACTTTAACAGGGTACTTCAACAATGGGAAGATATTTCGGTAAGTAGATAAGCATGATTGCTACATTTGCAACATTCTTTAGTAGTATTTTTTTGTTTTAGATGTAAAGCATTGAAGCATTTTGGTATTGATCCCGGGCAATTCTGTGTCGAGAGGCAAAAAGCTGCCGACATATTGCGAGCCACCAAGGCTGGAAAGGTATTCCAGGATATTGAAAAAAACATCCGCCAAGAGAGGATGACGGCTAAGAGAAAACTTGAAGATGAATTTTCTCAGGATGAAGGAGAACTTTCTTATGGAGTGGATCAATTTTAATTCTTTTTATTTATAAAAAAGTTTATAAAATATCTCTTAATAAAAAAGTGCTACTATTACATTCTTTTGATTAATTGAAAATTATAATGAATAACCATATAGCGTTTTGAATTGGGATGAGTGGAAGTCCAAGTAGTGTCGGTCACAAAGAACCAACTTGATTGCTAACTTCAATAACTTTCTTCAGGCACTTCTATATATCCAATCGACTTAAATGTTATACCAAAAAATACGAAAAATCTAGTTTAAGAAAAAATGAAAAAAAAAGCTTTTTTGACCCCTCTAAATGTCGACCCCCCCCCTTAAAGTGATTACTTATATAAAATTACCAAATATCTAAGAAAACCTTATTAGCATTATTGACAGTTACTTAATCTCTTATTTCTCACAGCGCTCTATAATGATATCTCGTGCAATGACACATCTACAAAACAATCAGCTTTCCATCATTTATTTTAATTTACACTGCATATCTTTAGAGCGATTAGCCTAACCTCCCATGAGTCAAAAATCTTAACCTGAATAGTGCAGAAGAGGATGGAAAATAGAGCGGAGAAAATACTAGGAGAAGACCAATTCGGGTTTAGGCGAAATAGGGGAACTCGCGAAGCTATTCTATCGCTAAGAGTAATGTTAGAGAAAACAATAGAAAAAGGAAAGAATGCTTATATAGGATTTGTAGATTTAGAAAAAGCTTTTGATAACGTAAGATGGGAAAAAATGTTCGAGATACTAAAGAGCGCGGGAATGAAGTATAGAGATAGGAGAGTAGTAAACAATATATACAAAGAGCAAACTGCTGTTATAGAAGTAGAAGGAGAAAAAAGGGAAGTAGGTATTAGGAAAGGAGTAAGACAAGGATGTACGCTATCACCACTAATTTTTAATCTGTACATCGAAGAGGCGATTAATGTGGTAAAAGATAGAGTGGATTTCGGGATTAAAGTACGGGGACAGAAACTAAAAATGCTGAGATTCGCGGATGATATAGCAGTATTAGCATCTAGTAAGGAGGAATTAGAATCAGCATTGAACGAAATGGAGGCAGTGTTGACAGAGCAATACGGAATGAGGGTGAATAAAAACAAAACTAAAGTGTTAATGTGCATAGGGCGCGAGAGCAGAGCAAAAACGAAAGTACAAATTAATAATGAAAGATTGGAGGAAGTTAAAGACTTCACTTATTTAGCAAGTAAAATAAATTGGGATGGAAGAAGCGATAAAGACATAAAACAAAGAATAGCGCAGGGTCGAGTAGCTTTTAACAAAAAGAAAGCACTTTTATGCTCGGGGATAATAAACTTAGTAACAAGGAAGAGATTTTTGAAAACATATGTCTGGAGCACGGCACTATACGTTTGCGAAACCTGGACGGTAGGAGAAGCAAGTAGGAAGAAATTAGAAGCTTTTGAGATGTGGTGTTACCGAAGAATGATGAAAATACCATGGACTGATAGGGTTAGAAACGAAGAAGTATTGGAGAAAGTCGGCGAGAAAAGAAGTATGTGGAGAAACATAAAGAAGAGAAGAGATAGAATAGTAGGCCACTTGCCGAGACATAGGGAAATAGTCCGCGATATTTTGGAGGCAGAAATGGGAGTGAAGAAAGGCAGAGGTAGGCCTAGATTAGACTACTGCTCGCAAATAGTAAGGTATATAGGTTGTAGCACAATTAGCGAAATGCGTAGGTTAGCACAAGGTAGGAGAAGCTGGAGGTTAGCGTCCAACCAGTCTTAGGACTGATGACCTCATTATTATGACACTGCATATTTATTTTAATACCTATTATTTTAATAACCTGTCAGTGGCACAAATTAGTCTAACTACTTTTTATGTCGGCGGCTAATATTCACAATTTATAATACACCAATTTTATATTTAAAGAATGAGAATTTGTATAAAAATATTATAATTTAAGATTAACTTTTACTGTATTTGTTAGCGTCAACGAAAGCCTCATAGTGAGCCTCGTATATCTTAATCGCTTATATTCTTGTTGCATTTTGAAAAAATTTAGAAAACATAATGCTTTTCTTTCATCAAGATCTATTCCGCTCATCCTCGTTTTAAATCTCGGCCTCAAAAATTGCTCCTGATAAACGACCTCAGACAAGGAACGACAAAAACAAAGGCAACCTTATTATAAATAACATAATTCCCAAACAAATTGGAACCGGGAGACATCAATTCGGCGTGGCTAAAAGAAACTCGATTCCCCGACCGAAAAATACATTCACGCCGGATCAGAAGTCCCCGTTTTGGTGACGGTTTTTTTGTCGAGGAGGGTTTCGCCGAGACACAATTGGCGTCGGCATCATTCGATGTCTCAGATAATTAAAGATAATCCGTCTTTCCGGCATCCGTGATGAAACGCGTGTCATGGAGCCTGATAAAGTCACGGACATGCGGGCTGTAATTGGTTGCCCTCTTTGAGATCGCCGATAAAAACCCACCGTGGTGCCAGGCTGATAAACAGCGCCCAGACACATTTCACTCGCAATGGGAGCTATCATTATTAAATTCGAATGGTGTTTAGCACGCCTATATGCTTGCGTTATATTTCTGTTCTGGTTGTAGAATTTTTATTTTACAGATCGTCGTTTAGACGATCGAAATTTGTTAAGTTATAGCAGCCATGTTATTAAAACAACATCTATCCAGTTCAATAGTATGTGGTAAATCACCATGGAAGGTTATAGCGTTCAATAACGTGTGCAGATTATTAAATTTTATTTTCAAAATCTGTGCTCCATTCGAGAAACGTTCCGCGCATTACGTGATTTTTATCCTCGCCACAACAGTCCCACCGAGTCGACTATTCGACGCTTGGTGGCCAAATTTAAGTCAACCGATTTGATAAATAATCAGCCAACACCCGTGCGTTACCGAAAAGCAAAGTCTGCTGAAAACATCGCTGCTATGCGTGAGAGTATACGGGAAAACCCGAGGCAGTCAATTTCTTGTCGTTCACAAGAACTTGGCCTTTGTGCGATTTCAACTTGCGAATTTTGCATAACGACTTCGGTCTGCACCCGTATAAAATCCAATTGACCCAGGAACTTAAGGTAAACGATCATAGACAACGCCGTGTGTTCGCTGACTGGGCTCTGTAGCAATTGAAAGTTTACGCAAATTTCGCCAAACAAATCATCTATAACGACGAAGCCCATTTTTGGATGAATGGATATGCGAACAAACAAAATTGTTGGATTTGTAATGATACCAATTCACACGAGATACACCAACACCAAATGCAGAAATCCCGAGATAGTCACTATAAAGTGCGGATTTTGGTCTGATGGAATCATCACTCTGAAGTTCTTCCAAAACGAAACTAACATTGCCATAACCGTCAACGGCGAGCGCTACAGATCGATGATAAGCAACTTCTTCTGGCCCAAACTGGATGATGTGGATACCGACGACATGTGATTCCAACAGGACGGTGCTACGTGCCACACAGCGCTTGCCACGATAGATATTCCGCACAGCGGTGACTTGAGCTGGCCACCGAAATCGTGCTAATGAAAGTATACGAGAGTATCCAAACATATCAATTGGACGTTGTGCACAATAATTGAATCTGTCATAAGCCCCACGCATCGGATTTTTAAGAGAGATCTGCATTTGTTGGCATACAACATTTAGTTGACACAACAATTGACAAGTTAATTGGATGCTATAAAAGAAAGAAGGTGATGCTAATTTTTTCAAAAACATTTTGTTAAGCACAACCAAGCGGGCTTTACGCTTTCCTGTCGGATAGGGCCGCAAATGGGAAAGAGCGCGGGAAAGAGTGTCTGTGTAAATGCGGTGTTTGGAGTGGAGGAGTGCGCGCATTCCGACTAGCACGCAATATCTCACGTGCCTAGAGTCAGTAGTCTAAAAGGTTGACGCGCAAGTCCACATTCCTCTGATCTATTGCGCTCTCTTGTGTCATTTTCGTTCGTTGTGTTTTCTTCGGTATTTTCTTTGCTTACTTTGTGCTTCATTTTCGGGAAAATAGATGTTCGCCTGTAGTCGAAAGAGTTAATATCCCATTTTCTATGCTTGTGTAAATCGTTTCCATGTCTGTGGAAATGCAAGAGCGACGAGTATTAACATAAAAATCTTTGCGAAGTCGCATTAAAATCTTTGATTGATTTATGCAAAACGCGGGGATTCCTTGAAGTAAATAGGGATTTCGTATCTAAAAGAATACAGAAAGAAGCCTTCTTGGCTCATTTCGAAACTCCACTGCTCCACCCACAAAGCAAAACTGTGCCACGCCCCCAAAACTCTTCGTCTGACAACCACTCCACGCTCCCGGGATTGCGTGCGGGTTTTCTTTTTACATATGCGTCCTTTCCGTCGCGCCATCAAGTGGAAACGCTTTCGTCTGGGAAAACGTGTCCCTTTTTTGGCCACCAAACCTTTCCCACATGATTACTCGCATGGTTTTACTCGCGCGCAATTCTTCGCGTTTCAGGCGTGAGGGAAAGAGTGTAAATGTAAAGCCCACTATTAAGCACATTTTTATCTGGACGGATACGTCAGCAAACAAAACTGTCGAATTTGCAGTGCTAGAAATCCACATGCTATCCACGATAAAGAAATGCATCCACAGAGATGGCCGGTTTAGTGTGCATAGTGGAGTGGTGAAGCAACTGGACTATACTTCTTTAAAAATGAAGCTGGTAGTGCTATCATAGTAAATGAGGAACTCTATTGTGACATGTTAAATAATTTCTTTTTCCGCCAAATTGATAATTTGAGTTTGCGCAAAATATGGCGCTATCAAGACGATACAACGTGTTATACAGCTCGTGCAACCATAGCTCATCTGCATATCAAATTTCCTAATCATGTTGTCTCGAGGAATGCCGACAACAATTGTCCTGCAAAATTATGTAGTTTAATATCACTGGACTTTTTTCTTTGGAGTTATGTCGGAAAGGAGACGTGTAAGTCACCCAGCCAGCAGCAATCAATGACTTCAAAGGAAACATTCAGTGTGTTACTCGGGACAGTTTTATATGCCCGTCTTGTATGTATATATATATATATATATATATATATATATATATATATATATATATATATATATATATATATATATATATATATATATATATATATATATATATATATATATATAGACAAGGCGAGGCTCAGTCTCCCTTACCTTCTTTGGTGAGCCGCGACTATTTCAGTTGTCACCCATCCTGTTATTGCCAGTATCCTATTCACTGCTTATGTATGTGTGGTAAATAACCGTGTCATTAGATTCGCAGTTACACCTAATCCCCGCAGAACAGAACGCCGCGCTCCGGGCGACATCCTTCTGCTCCATTCGTTCCTTCTGTTCGTTCATAGTTCATTAACTTTCTCATCTCTCCTTTATCAATCTATGACTATCGATTCGGTGCCGCCTCATAACGTTTGCGTTATATACTAAACCCGATAATCGGCGGAGCCGTTCGCCTGACCTGTGCACGCCGTAATGATTTTTATTCGATTTTTCCGAAAGAGAAATGGGCTATTCATTTTTGTACGGCATAAAACGCTGATATAAATCCAAAGATTTATATTTAAAACGAGGGTATGAAATTGAAATGTCCCATTAGCGGGAACTTTATTATTCTAATGGATTTTTATGCACTCTGTTTAATTGAAATCCTCGAATAATGATTTTTTCCCGACGCAGTCTGGAGCGGAGGAATTGTTTAAAGTAAATCTCCGCGAGCTAATGGCTCCCCGGTTGTGTTTTTTCCGTGTATGTCGAATGCAGTTAATTTATGTAGGCGAATTTCATCGAATAATGGCTTCATTTGTGTAAAGTTGCACATCGTGTTAAGATACAGGGTCTTCCAATAGGCACAACTTATCTTATTTACTTTATAATCTCAAACATTCCTTGGACATCGAGTTAAGATTTATTTTCAATAACGAGTTATAAATTAGTCCATAGAGAATGTTTTGTGAACGAATTTCGAACAAAAAATAGACAAAGAATGGATCGGAACAAAAAATGCGCGTCTAAAGTAGATGTCAAATCTTACAACACTAATAATCTAGAGATTATTTAAACTGATATTATGCTAACATTGTGTCTTATTGATACCTAAGTTATTGTTGCGGCTCATTGATCCCTGAGGTCACGATGGCAGCTCAGTGAGGGCTGACCGTCACTATCTCAGCTCATTGATCTCCGACCGTCACGGTTACGGCTCAATGAGCCACAACAATAATTTAGGTATAAATAGGACACAATGTTAACACAAGATCAGTTTTAATCATCTCTAGATGGTGCCAACTTTGTTGGCGGAACGCGCGTCGAATGTGGTGAACCGTGAGTAACTAACGAATAAAACGAGCTATGTGGAATAGGTCCTTTATCACTATTCATACTTTTTTACATTTTTCAATTTTTAGACCTTCAAAAGCATCTAGCTGTCTAGTATTTCTTACATTCCTAATTAATCTTAAATTGCTAATATCTATTTTATGATTGTTTTCGAAGGCATGTTGGTTAACACTGGACTTAACTGGCCTACCATATTTGAAATGCGTCATGTGCTCTTTGAACCTGGTTTGAATAAATCGTCTAGTCTGTCCAACATACCTTTGATTACAGTCGTTGCAGCTGATTTCGTAAATCTTCGACCTGTTGTTTGTGTTAATTTTGTCTTTTGGATTACCCAAAACTTGTTTTAATTAAATTTTTTGATGAATAAAGTATCGTCATTCCTATATCTTTAAAAATCTTGCTAATACCACGGATGAATCGAGGCCCGTAGGGAATAGATACATATTTTTCTGGACGTTCTCTTTCAATTTGAAAGGTCGAGGAATTTCGAAGTGCTTTTTAAATTTACGTTTCCTAATCATTTTTTTAACGACACCAATAGAATATCCATTACACTCAGCTATATCCTTGATTAGTGCGTTCTTTTTCAAACCTATATTTATTGAGAGGACTATATTAGGACTTAATGAGTGGCATCAATAATTTAGATATAAATAGCATTATTAACAAAATATTAGTTTATCTCCAGATGATGCCAACTTTGTTAGCGAACCGCGCTTCGAGTGTAGTTGATAGAGTTGGTAGTTAATGAACTTGAAATCACTAGCGGAATACAATGTTAAACCCAATTATCCGTGTATTCAGAGTGCTCCCCGTGTGTAGTGATTGAAAGACTCAGTGAGAGTGAAATCTCGAAGTGGTTACGAGTAACTGAAATATCAAGAAAGATCAGATTGGAGAAGCAACAGGCTCAATTTGCTTCAACACAATTGATATTTAGAGTGGACTATGATAAACAGACGTCTCACATAAACGAGAAAGATATGTGGTGCGATACAGTATGCCAGACGGTAGACAGTGGAGGTATAATACAAACTTACGAAACCTTCCCTGTATTAAACCTGTTGAACAAATTGAGCCTGTTGCTTCTCCGATCTGATCTTCCTAGATATATCACTTACTCGTAACCACTGGTTATGAGAGTTATGATGTTTTGTGTAAAACTAAGTCAGTGTTATCTTCACACCAAAGGTTCCGACCTACTCCAGTAAATCTTACAAGCCAATTAGCCTGCTTCCGTTGCTATCTAAGGTCTTCAATAAACTGCTATTTTAGCATCTAGAACCTATAATTGAAGACCGAACTCTAACTCCCATTCACCAGTTCGGTTTGAGAAATCAGTGCGAAGCGATTGAACAGGTCCATAGACCAGCCAGCAAAATTAACGATCTGAAAAAAAAAGATATTGCTCGACGGCTGCCTTGACATCAGTGAGGTCTTCGACAAGGTGTGTCAGAACTCTTTGTTGTAATAGGGTTATTCATAATTATCAGGTGTTTATATTGAAGCATTTTTTATATTGAAGCATTTTTTCTTTATGAAAATTGGAATTTCGTTTATTTTTCTTTCATAAAAATATTCTTCTCTGTATATTTGATAAAAATGCGCGTCGAAAATTATATTGATATCTATATTTACCAAACGGCTGTTTTCGTGTGTGTATCACGAAATTTTTAGGTCGATGTACAAAATGCTTTTCGTTCGAATTTCGGCATTTTGACAAAATCAATATAGTAAATCGACCCTTGCGAACAACGTGGTAACTTTTGTTTTTTGATCCGAAACCTCTAGAAGCATGCTCCGGAGGTGTCTCAATATAAGCGAGAGAGAGGCTCAATATTATTGTGATTTGCTTATCCGTTCGTCATATTATGGTTTTACCACTTTGAGAAAGGATGGAAGATAACATAGTCATTTCTCGATTTCGACAAACTTTTTTGGCGAAGGTACAATCAGCCAAAGTCGATGTCTGAAATGGTTAGACCGCTTTAAATTAGGTAGTACTAGCTTGTAGGACATGTCAGGAAGAGGCACTTCTGACAGTCGCAGAAGAGGACGATAGCATGACAACTCGAATGTTTGCCGAAGACTTCAATGTCAGTCAATCCACTATCATCCATCGTCTTAAAAAGCTTGGAAAGGCATTGAAATTGGCTGGATGGATCCTTCACGAACTCTCCACAATCGAAGCGAAAGTACCGAGCAAGAGGAACAAATTCGTCTCTCAGTACGATAATGTACGTCCTCATGTTCAGCGTCGTGTCGTCGAATCCAATAAGGGATAAGATCTGCTCCTACATTCGCCATACTCACTGGCTGTAGCTCCCACAGGCTATGACGTCAAAACTGGCAGGAAAACAGTCTACAACGATTTGGATGAGTTGATGGACGACGTCAAAGCGTGGATTAGCTAAGAACCGCGACTTATTTACCCATGAAGTCGACCGTTTTCCAAGCAAATGGGAAACAGTTATTGAAGTTGATGGTAAATATACTCCAGAATAATCATTTAAACATATTTCTGTTGAACTTTTATGTTTATTTTTCATAATAGATATTGTTTAAAAAACGACTGATAATTATGAATCAACCCAATACAATCTGAAGAAAAATCTTTCATATTATTTCTATCTCATCCAAAAAGTAACAGGCATATTTTCATCAAATATTAAAATGAATATACGGACATTTACCCCGTTCAGTCTGCAGTACTACAAGGCAGTGTCCTAGGACACATTTTATTTCATCACAAAAAATACCACAACTCATGCTCTTTAAATATTTGTTTGTTCAGTCCGCGAGGATGCGCCTCGTGAAAAATAAGTTAAAATTATTTCAATTCGTCATTCAATCGTAAACTTGCTGTACATATATTGTTGCGCCCCCACTGGTAATATAAAAATAGATCTATTTAAATATGTCATATGGAAATAAGTAACAGAACTAATTTTGTTTTGCGGCTTAGGATCCTTCATAACTTTCATTTAAAAATATACCTTCATTACTAATGATAATCCTTCTCTAACACGATATGTATAAAATAAGAGCCGCTACTAACTGACCTATAGTAGATATATATTATCATACAGATATAACCTAGTCTAGTTATCTACATACATATTTTACGATAACGCTTTCGTGCCTGGAGGTCTTTCACCTAATTTTCTTTCTCTGGGGCGTAGATATACATTTTATATAGATAAACTTAATCTCTGTTGGTCGGCGTTAGCCTACTTCTGCTTAATTGCACTAGGTTAAATGGTTAAATTTTAATATAGGTAATCCTGTAGTAGATTTGTTGTCAGCATGTGAATAATACAGCTGCCATGACGTAATTGTGGCGTATGTTATACATATAGAATAATCAACACATACATATTTTTTTAATTGCCGAGACTAACAACTAGGGAATACCGACTGTTTTATATATTTAGTTTCACGATGATTCATAACATATTTAAGAAATACTGTATATTTTACTTTATATCTTTACTTATATCTTTGACCGTTTATACTGAATAATTACAAAGTCGTTTGACATGTACTTTGTACTTCAGAGACTGAAAATTAATAAGCTAAAGTCATTATTTTTATGCATTTTTACATAATTTTTTTAAACGTCTATTTACCACATTTGACATAAGTTACAGTTAAAATATCATGTAAGATATCATGTATAATTCTGCAAACAGTTGAAGAGGGGCCATAAACATCTTTTAAAATACGATTCAGTTTGTCATCTCTATTTGAAATAGTAATGGAGAGTATATTTGTGTTAAATATTGCATGTATTATACCGGGTAGTCCAGGTTAAACGTCATTAATTATAATAGGTGATAGAACAACAAGAAAAAGTAGACTATAATAAGAAAACTTTGTTCAAAAATGTTTCCTAACAAAGATACAGGGTGCCAAAGTTGTAAAAAAAACTGGTTTTCTCATCATAACTTCTAAAATACTTGATAGATTTCCATAAAACTTCTCACACAAACTACTGTAGTACATTTCTAAGTAATTATTAAAATCATTTAAAGAAATTCTCCAGTGGTGTAGATAATGGGGGTCGGTAGCCTCTTCGCCTCTCCCAGTCTTCGCCGCCACTGGATATTTTTCAAAGAAGATTCAATTTTTGGATTTGCTGTTTAACTTAGAAAAAGAAATTAACCTTGCAAATTTTCGCTTTATGGCTTCGTTTTTGAGATACTTATTTTAATTTAAAGTGTTGCAAGCAGGCCAAAATTTATGACTGAACTACCAAGAAAATACGATATGAGAAGCCAAAATTTTATTGCTTACTAGACATAATGTACGTCAAAGATACAAAAAAAGCAAATAAACAAATAATTACACTAATGAGTTCTCATTTCAATATCGTATTTTCTTGGTAGGTCAGTGATAAGATTTGTCCTGCTTGCAACACTTTAAATTAAAATAAGTATCTCAAAAACGAAGCCATAATCAAAAACTTGAATGGGCAATTTTTCTTTCTAAATTAAACAGGAAATCCAAAAATTGAATATTATTTGTAAAATATCCAGTGGAGCCGAAGATTGGGAGGGGAGAAGGGCGTGCCGACCCCCCCAGTATCTATTACACTGGAAAATTTTTTTAAACGATTTTAATCGTTACTTAGAAATGTACTATATTAGTCTGTGTGAGAAATTTGATGGAAATTGATCGAGTGGTTTAAAAGTTATGATGAGAAAACCAGTTTCTTTTTACAACTTTGACACTCTGTATCTTTGTTAGGAAACATTTTTGACCAAAGTTTTCTTATGAAAGTCTACTTTTTTCTTGTTGTTCTATCACGTATCAAAATTAATGACGTTTAACCTGGACCACCCTGTATATTTCATTTAGAATTTGATTAAATTATATACTGTCACTTTTCAATGGGACAAGTTTAGTTCAAAACATATTATACAACAACCTACTTGATTAATTTTTCAATTACATAGAAATATTCCTTAGCCATAAAAAGTAGAACAATATATCCTGTTTTCCAAAAATACAACCAATAACCATATCACCCAATCAATAAAGTAGAGTTTTCTATTTATTTCTAATATAATAGCTTTTTGACATGATTTAATATTTCGTTCAATAAAATAGGTATAATAATTAACCAGACTATGATATTTGTGATAATGTAATTGCGATAACGCAGCCTTATCCCATTCATTTTGAAATAATTGTAAATAAAATAATGAGAATGGGAGGCATTCGATTATTTTTCTATATTACGAATAATATTGTTGTTGAATAATACTGAAGAATCACTTTTAGTCTATGAATTTGAAGTGCATGAACATTTTTGACAACGTCACGAATAAGGTAAATAGTTAATTAGGATCTAAAGATAATATATTAGAAGAATCAGACATTGTTACTTTTTTCCTATATTTCGAATAACAATTTTTTTTTCTGGGCTACAATCAATATTTAGATAATAATCAATAACTTATTTTCTTAGCAGGAATTCATAGACAAATAAAGCGATTTCTTTTTGCAGTCGGAATATCCACTATATACAGGGTGAGCCACGGTGGATGGAGTATTAAAAGTACATGAAGAACGGATCTACCGACTGCTTTGAAATTTTGGTTACCAAAATAGTGGAATATGATGTATGCAACTAAAATATTTTCGATAGTGTGGTGTTGCCACTTATATGTAAAACCGGCAACATCTTCGTTATTTTAAATAGAATACCTTGTATATTTTTGCATTTTTAGATTGTTGTCTCTTTCTGGGTAACTTTTGTTAATATTTCCCTATATCTATCTTAAGCCGTTATCGAGATAATCATTCTTTTCTGAATTTATTGCCAAAAATTTTACTATCAGTAAATCGTGTTTTCTCCTACCTACGCAGCAATTAAAAGATAATTTTTCAGTTGTGGCTAGGCAAGGCCTGGGGGCATCTTCTTCATTAATCAAATGTTTCCAATATCATAGAGGGTGAGTTGGAGAATGCTTTCTATAAGTGAGTTAGAGAAATGCACAAAAATCAATTTTTTTTAATGGAATGCCCAGTATATTATTACTAATTCGGAAAGGTGATACATTTACCTATTTAAAAATGTTAATGTCACCTATACCTAATGCGCACCGTTTTCGATTTATAGGCACTTTTCTGTAACCCTTCCAAGAACCTTATATCTTTTGGTATGTTATCATAACGGGTGGGCCATGAAATTTTTATTTTATCATTTTGTAATGACAATAGACATGCTGTTTTTCTAAATAAATTTGACATTAGTAATATTTGCACTTAATTTGAATGGATGTAGCACAAATATGGCAGAAAATAATTATACAAACAGTTTTAATGGATTTGTTTATTATTCATGGACAGTGCAATAATATTATCAACAGAACTTGTAGAATATTTAATGAGAAGTATCCGAATTTGCCGCAGATGAACAACAGAAAGTTTCTACGAATTGAGAGGAATTCTATAAATTTTGGTTCGTCATTAAGAGAACCAAGAAATTTATCGAAACCTGTGACATCTGACGAAGTAAATGAAATTAAAGTGGCTCACCCTGTATAGTTGTCATTATTTATATTGCTAAATTACTAAATATTGCTATCGAATCCAGCTAAGTACCTCCTTCTCTATTTATATACGATGAGTATGTCGATACATTTGTTTTATTTAGTGGAATGTCACAAAAATAACCATCGTGCTGTCATAGAGTATTCTGGCTTATGTAGAAAGAAAAAGTGTAGCAATGTCTTTCTTAATCTAATGCAGAACAGCATGCACCTCGCAAAAAGCTTGTTCAAACAGAACGCAGTGCCATTAGTACATTGGGTTATATAATAGTGCTATGTCCATGTACCTGTTAAATGGCACAGCAGTTCTCTTTCTCAGGATGCCTAAGACATCCCTTCCCATATAGCTGGGCACAACTCTCTGCCAAGGTACAGGTATGCACACAAACCTCGAGAAAGGTAATATTCTACAGGGAAAATTGTATGATCTAATACATTCTCATAACGTACTCTCGTTCAATGTATTGATATTAACACTTATTTAGAATTCCGTAATAAATGATAAGTACAATTGCTTGAAAATTTATTTCCTCTAAATTTCGATAAACATTCATGTATTCTAACGCTGAGTTAGAATGAATGCACCATTACATTTGTTCTCTGGCGACATATTAAGTACGTCGTTTAATTAACCTAACCATCTAAAAGATTTACAAAACCAAATGTGATCAATATGCTTGAGAAATTCTGAATTGATTGGGCCGTTACTTGATGAAAATCCATATTTGTTCAAAATTAAAACCTTCGCTGGTTATATTTTCTAAGTTTCTTCCTGAAGTTATAACTGAAGTTAAAGCTAAGTTTCTTCTTGAAGTTAAAACTAATACCAAAAATAATTCAGAAGTCTATAAGCTGACTTGTGGTACTTGCCCTAAGGTATATCTGGGACAAAGAGGAAGAAACTTCAACACGCGAATAGCAGAACACAAAAGGAGTTCTAATAATAATAAAAGATATTCAGCATATGCAACTCATTTAATTGAAGCAGACCATACCTTTAACGAAGAATTTAAAATTATATATGTAGAGAAGAAAGGCTTAAAATTAAATCTATTGGAATCTTTAGAAATTAATAAAGCAAAAAATTCTGATATCATATTAAATGATCAAATAGAAACGAACTCGTCCCCATTATTAAATTTATTTTAGTTCTACATGCTATCCAAAAATCGCTTGTAAAATTTACAGATAACTTCGGTTGAAATTTTATAACTTAATTTCAATAGTTCAATCGTAGGAAATCCCATAGTAATAAACCCAGAATTACTCTAGTTATATCAACGCAGTTCCACATTATAAAATTTAGTCTATGTACTCAACATCTAATGAAGCCACTGTGTTGGCGAAACAATTGTTATGTTTAACAAATAAAAAGTAAAAATATAGCTATAAAAGGTTTTAATTTTATATGCTTGAAAAACTCTGTGACAATATTAAAATACTATACTATTTGATTATCATTGATTGTCAAAAATCATACAGGTTTCAAAAAATATGTAGTAAATAAGAAAAGTCTTACTATGCTCGTATTTGTAGTATTCTTATAGTATTCTAACAGACAACGCTAATATTGTGTCCGTAGAAGGGACAGGGGTCATTCTTGAAGGTTATTCAAGGTTGTTAGTGGATAGTATATTCTTCGTTGCAAAAATTGGAATACCGGTAAATCTTGCACTTAAAGAAAGATGATAGGACAATAATATCCTAAAATATCAGTTGCGGAGATCCTAGCAAGGTAAATAAAAATAATTTAACTCGATAACTGTTCAAAGCCACGCCCCTTAATGATTTCATAGGGTGCTAGGTGTTGACGGAATTTTGTTAAACTAAACTTTTCAAATTGTCTTTTCTGTACAACATGGATTTGGTCCTAATTTATTCAGGATTTGGTTTCAGCAGGACAAAGCCCTGCCACACTTTGGTATTAAGATTCGACAGTTCCTAAATATACTTTTTCTCGTAGATATAACGGCAGAATATGTGCTATAGAGTGAACTGCCACTTTTCCAGGCCTAGACCTGTTGATTTTGCTCTTGAATATTTAAAAAGTAACTTGCTTAACACAGCCTCATGATTTTAATGAATTGAGAAACTATATCATTGAGAAGCCTGACAAATCACCCCACGACAAATGCAGGAGTATTTAAAATATATCTATGAGCATTAATTATGTTAAATAATAGGGATGTCGTTTTTAACGTTTATTTAGTTAAGTGTATTTTTCTTTATCTTAATAAACAAAAATAAATTTAACTTGGTTCCTTATCAATTCATCTCCTAAAATTTCACGCGCAACATTTATTTCTTTCAAGTTCCACAACGAAAGATACCTTTGCATAAACATAAAAAAATTACCGTTAAAAACAATTACAATTTCCTCTCTTCAAATATATTATTAGTGGCATCTGTTATATTTGAAAGAATCATTTTCAGTACTATTTAATACTTGTTGTAATGCCCATAGTATTTGATAGAATCATCCATTTCCAGACTTTTACCCTATTCTGTATATTAATGATTCGACAAAGTAGTATCCCCTGTATCCCCTGCTATATTTCAAAGAATTATCTTCTGAATTTAATATTTATTGTAATGTTAATAGTAATTAACAAAATCAGCCATTTCTAGACATTCACCATATTCTGTATATTATTCAACAAAGTAGTTTGTCCCAGTTATATTTAAATACCAAACATTATTAAATTATACTGAGTGGTGGTAACAGCGAAAATTAAAAATATTATTAATAAATAAATAAAATCGTAATGAATACAGAATTTTATAACAATTTTAACGTGAAGTATATATAAAGGGATCATTGTAGCATCTATTATAAATATATTAGATACCTCAGTAGTATAAACTACAAATTATTTGGTATGAAAGCGACACATTTAGTGGAAAAATTACAAAGCACATGTAAATGCAAGTAAATATATTAAACAATCCCATTAAACAATTTTTAAAGAAATGGCATTATTATCAATGTAATTTTAAAGTGTTTAAATTTTTAAAAATATATCTTCCAATTTTTCCAATATTTCTTCCAAAATTGGAACTATTTCCAATGGAAATAGTTCCAATTTTTCTTTCTTGCTTCCTAACCATAAGTCATTATGTATGATGGTTAGGAGCAGAAAGAAAGAAGGAATATAAGAAAATATTTAAATAATAGAATACCCATATACATTGAAATGACGGTGGCACCTCCGCCAATTATTTAAACATTGTTTGCCGGGAAACTGTTGTTTCTCTATTCGACGGCAATTACCTCGTATACACAACTACTTCCTACGATTATTTCCCCCATTTTAATGTAATCATTCATGATTACCATAAAACAATCCACTTTTCAAAAGTGGAGATTTTATTAATCTAGTTAGCCATCGAGTTGGCAATTAGTTGCCGTTGTAAGCTGATAAAAGCTTTCTCGTGTAGCTCGCGCGCACGTCTACTAACTAAATAACCTATTTTGTTGCAGGGATTTGTACTGAACCACAATATGTCTGGTCGTATCATCCACAGCAACCAGAGTTTAGTGTTGCAGAAGGTAACCAGGCAGAGCGCAGGCCGCTACAGGTGTTCCGTCGTTAATTCCGAAGGAGAGACGGTTAGCGACGAGCTGGATTTTCGGGTTCAATGTGAGTAATTTTTCCAGGATTTACATGTCAGAGTTCAGTATAAGTACACTTGAACTACTATATTAAATTTAGGAATAAACGTTTACGTCTAGCAGAGTTGACTGAGCTCAAATCTAACAAATAAAAGCTGTAGTTGTCCCTATTTGATATGTTTTAATTAAATCTCTTTATACTTACAGACATTATGTGTATATATAAAGAAAATGCTGTCAGCATGTTATGATTAGTAGAAGTTAGCTAACTTCTAAGCATAAATATTATTGAAGAGTATGTAGTCATTGCTTTAAAAAAATATCCAGTAAACTAAGAAAATCAACGCTTATCGTCATGTAAAACTTCGGATGCTAATTTCGCTTCAGAACTTTAAAAAATCGTATTTCTTCAACGTATTCTGATATTTATCAACTGATACCTTTGAAAACAAGTAATTAAGTTGAAAAAACTTTTCATTATAATATAAATATTATAAAAGAAATCTTATAATTTTATGGAATTGAGTTCTTATTTTACAATGGTAGGTATTACATACATATAATTTTTAAACGAGAAATAGCTTAGCAAAATTAATAAATGTAAAAAATTCAAACATTATTAATAATAGTAACTGTGGTTTCGTTTGGTTGCTTTGATATTTGGAATACGTACAAGGTACAAGAGATAGGAGACACAAGTTTGGTTAAATGTGAAAGAAATTACTTATTTAAGATGCCATCTCAGTGGTCTTAACCAGTCTAAAAATTATGTTTTGTTTTTAAACTATTTAGAAAAAAGTAAATTTTTAAAGTTCGGTTATCATTTTTCTTTCAAATTATTACCGAATATGGAAAAATATGAAGTATGGAAAAATGAATAAAGCAATATCATTGTACTTTTTAATGACGGGGGTGGATCAAATGTAAACGGGATATTTGTTCCTGAGCGCCTACGGTTGTTGGAACTGCGCCCAAGGTCCTAGTATATTTAGGTGGGGTCATTACGAATGAAAAGAGTCGACCACTACCCACCCGAAACCAGTTCGTCAGTAGCGCTCACGGTGTCGGAGAGAGAGGTGCACCCCGCTATTGCGCAACGCCTTATAATATTAATTTTTCTTTTTCATGAAGGAATTCAAGCGGCGACAATTTTCCGTAAGTTGACTGCGTAGTTCAGGAATCAAACAGTGTTATGAACTCGTACGTTTGCCTGGTACCTATAAGCAGTTCAACGAATTGCGAGAACGAGTGGAAAATCAGGAACACGATCGCCGTCCTCGAACCAGCACTATGGGCGAACATATTCGCGCGATTCGAGACATTTGTGAAGAAGATCGACAGACGACCGTATCCGAAATTGCAGAAAAAGTTAGAATAAGTTATGGGAGTCATCAAGCCATTATTAAAAACGACCTGGGGTTCTATAAAGTGTGTACCAGGTGTGTCTCGCCATTTCACCGCAGATCAGAAGTTGAGACGTTTGGAGGTATGTTAGAGGTTTATAGCAAGGTTTGTAGAAAAGTATTATGCATTTTGGGTCATACTGACACCTGCGATGAAACGTGGGTCCACCACTACGTGCTCGAGTCCAAATAGCCAATATGGAGTTGCGCAGGAAGGCGGAAGCAGCTCCATTGAAAGACTCGACTGTCAGCTGACAAGGTTCTTTCAACCGTTTTTTTTTTTTGACCTGCGAGGCATTTTCAATGATGTTTGTGCATGAGCGATACACAATCAATTCTTACTGCTGCGAGCTATTGAACCAGGTAAGAGCTGCATATCGCCACAGAAGACGAAACCAACCGATTGAAGACAATCCTCCTTCACGACAACGCCATTCCCCATATTGCATCTCTAACGGTGGAAAAACTGAAAGAAATGCACTGGACTCCACTTAAACATCCTCTCTATAGTCCGGATCGAATTGCGGTTTTCATTTGTTTGGGCCGCTGAAAGTAGCTTTAAGAGGGCAATGATTTGAATATGATCAGGGCGAAGAGGGATTCGCGCGCATATGGCTTCTGACGCAACCAGTTTCATTCTACCATACTGGGATAAAGAACCTTCCTTCTCGCTGAGAAAGATGTATTTGGAAAGCAGAAGACTATGTAGAAATATAAAAGAAATGTAAAATATCTTTGCCTTTTGTTTTTAAATCAATATTTTTTAAACAAAGTCCAGTTTATATTTAATCCGCCCTGGTAACTTAATAGCCCTCGTAGCGTGGCAATATTTTCGCTATGCGTTATTCGAACTCGGCACTATTCATTATACTGTTAATCGAAGCATATTGACGTCGTATGGTTTGTAGACGGCAGTCGTTAAATATTGGCGCCTTATTTTTGACAGAACACAAATAGCACGCAATTCAAATCCTATAGTTCCAACAGATACAACCTATATAAAAATTGTGAGAGTACCACAAGTAATTAAAAGGTCAAATAGTTACCAAGAAACAATAATTTTTGTCTGTCTAACAGTCTTTATAAGTAATTTTACCTACAAAATCATGAACGGGTTGGAGGTAGTTCATTTAGGGTTGTCACAATTACATAAAACAAATAATTTTCAACCAAACAATTAAGATACCAAAAATCACAAAAAATCATAAAAAATAATTATTCAAACTTAATTTAGCGAATAGTTATATGTCTATATTATATTTTGTTTTGATATTCAAATTTCTTTAATCTCTTCTACTGTTGGCTAACATCGTTTGGTTTATTTCCAGCATTTATCTTCTTCACATTCATTACCTGCATATGATGAAAGCGTAGGAAATGAATTAGGTGACATAAATAAAAATTATACACCATTAAAAATTTTACATTTAAATCAATCTGAAATAAGCTGTAAGGTTTCCACCTGTTTATTTTATTTCAAGATGCTTAAGCTTGTTTTCAAGATGCATGATATCAGTAATGATTTATACAGAACACGTAATGCTTCAGGCACATTTCTAGAAAGAAAAAGTAGTTGATAATCATGTAAAACTTACCTGCAATACGCGAGAAATAGTGCGGCATTAAATAAATGAGATGCCCGTATAAGGGAAACCGAGACTCGAGTCCTTATATATATAAAGGTATTTTATAAAGGCGTAGGCACATTCACATGGAGTATTAAGATAAATTACACGTAAAACGAATGCGGCATCCAAGTCAACGGTAATGACTGCTTTCCAGAGACCATTCGGCAGGCAGCAATCATTTCGGTCTCCATTTGCATCTTGTTGTTCCCTGCTCGTTTGTAGCTGTCTATTAGAGTAACGAGGTAAGGCAACGCCTAGTTAGCCACGTCGGATGGGGTATTATCGTGTTTAGCGGCGCAACAACAACAAATAATTCGCCATTTTTATTCTCGATAACGAACGTCTTTTACGAGATTCTACGTTTTTTATACGATGTGGAAATAACGTGGGATAAATACAAATCATAGTTAGACTTTTTGTTTACTAGATGCTCGTATATCTCTATTATATATTTCAAAGGTGTTAGCGGTTTCCTTTCGAATCCCCTCGCAGCTTACTGCATTTCTCCTTATTTATCAATGGATATATTTACTTCATTAATAACTAAAACTATATATATTTCTCTATATCAGAACTATTTTTTCAGTCCTATATGAAAATATTTCATTTATAACTACAAATATAAATGACTGTCAGTTTAATAGCTTATTAGAATTTCAAGATATTTTACTGGCTATTTTTAGAAAAATTAATTTGCAATTGTCGTTATGATGACAATGATACCGAAATTAATGTTGTTTCTTTATCATTGAAACTTTAAAAAAATATAAGACATATTTTCCTAAAACTTCAGTACACTGTACAAAATGATGCAGGTAATAGATGCATCAATTGACATTATAATTCGAGGTTTAATTTTCATTTCTCATGGGTATTTAAATAGTGCTGGCAGTACCGTTGAAGCCAATAGTATAGGGTATCTCATTTGGAGCTATAGAATGTGATTTGTCAATAAAACTAATAATATTTAACAAACTGAGGTTTTTCGTTCTTCGACACAAAACGGAGACGATATGGCTACAAGTGGCAAAGAATATTTTTCATATGGCTGCCTCTCCTCATGTCATTCTTTTAGCAAAATTGTCCATAACAGGGCACACAAAACTTATTCCTAGGCTTTATCCACAGAATAACACTATAAATGCTTGCTTTGAGGTCGTTGATTGTTGCTGGCTGGGTGGATACACTTTTCTCTTGCCATAACCCCAAAGGAAAATGTCCAGTGATGTTAAATCGCATGATCTTGCAGGCTAATTGATGTCAGCATTACGCGAGACAACATGACCAGGAAATTTGGTATACAACAGAGTTATGGTTGCCCGTGCTGTATGAAACGTTGCACTCTCTTGCTGAAAACACATGTTGTTCAAATGAAAATCAAGAATTTGATGGAAAAATAAATTGTTTGGCATGTAATTATAGCGTTCCCCATTTGCTGTGATAACCAGTTTCATTTCCAAAGAAGTATAGTCCAATTACTTTACAGTCCAAGATTCACACCAAACCGTACATCTCTGTGGATACATTTCTTATTTGTGATTATGGTATTGTCTTATTAATAATAGAACTCATCTCTTAAAATTTCTTGATTAAGTTATGAACCATTGGCTCTGCAGGTGCTTCATTTGATACGAATTTTGTGCGAATTTCTTATTAAAGTGCAATCTTAATGCCACTGTAAATGATCCTTCGCATTCATAAAGCAGTTGTACACAAACTACTCATCGTTAAACTGTTCATGGCAGATGTTGACGTCATATGGTTTGTGGGTGACAGTCATTAAATATTGATGTTCTATCTTTGATATAACACATAAGGTGCGCAATTCAAATCCTATAGTGAAACACTCCAACTGAAACACCCTATAGACACAATCACATAGATATATTTTCAATGAATAATTTCTTAAGCAAATTCCTGATTATTATTTTATTACCCTCTCTATGTCCTGCCTCAGAAATAAAATTAAATTTACTTACCTGTTATTCAACTTCTTAATTTGCTATTCAACAATAACATATTTTTCAAAAAATAAAACCCGCCAAGGTAGGATTCGATATCTGTCCCGGATTGGAAACGAACAACATACAGCTATTTCGAATTTATTAGTTCTCCTCAGTGCCGTACACGGTACGCCGATCCAAGACAAATGCCGAATAAAATCTATGGGGTATACATCTATATCGATACGATCTATGTCAGTAACATATAAGTCGGAAATCTAGAGGGCAACTACCAAACCGCCAAGCGGTTGTCAAAGTAGTTCCTGAATAGCAAGGATATTACATAATCGCTATAGGAAACAACTAATCCTCGGGTTAAAGCCCCGCCAGGCATTGACTTATACCTAAAAGTGATCCTCGACCCTTTTCTCATGTTTCTGCATGATCAGATAAGGTTTCAAAAAATAAAACCCGCCACAGATAGGATTCGACATCTGCCCCGGATTGGAACCGAACGACATACAGATGTTTCGAACTTATTAATTCTCATCAGTGCCGTATACGGTACGCCGATCCAGGACAAATGCCGAATGAAATCTGTGGTGTATATATCTTTATCGATACGATCTATGTCAATAACACATAAGTCGGAAATCGAGAAAGGAACCACCAAACCGCCAAGCGGTTATCAAAGTACTTCCCGAATAATAATATATTAGCAAATTGGCAACATTCACAGCTGTTGAAGCTTTGAAATTCCAGTACTGCTGTAATGTACATATTACGTACTCATTTTAATTTCAATTATAATTCAGTTTGTAAGAAATAAAAGTTTAATCAAACTAGAAGTAACGTGACAATGTTTTGTTATTATAAATATTATTGGATGTATTTTGCTTCCTTTTCTTCTTAACATTTACTGAAGTGTATTAGCAAAATAATGTTTCATGTCTGTAATAGCCAAATAGGCTGTAACCTAGCCTACTTGAAGTCTACAGCAATCGGTATTTCCTTAGGGTTAATTGATTTTTACTTAGGATTAATAGAAATGTATATTAATATAAAAGTTTGCTATGTTAAATGCGTATTTCGGGCATAGTATGAAACTATTTCAGAGTATACTAGAATCGTATTATCAGGTTATATGAATATAAGCCTGAACTCGAAACAAAGCTTTGTTACATCATGAAAAAGATAAATTCAAAAGATAGGAATGTATACTTTGGAAATACGATTGTAATACTATCTATGTAGGTCAAACCGGTATGTCTCTTGAAAATCTAGATAAAGGACACTTGTTCTTGTTTAGGTTTTGAGCGGACTCAACGTTCTCGTATCATATCTTATAATAAAATCGCCAGCTTCCAAATTCCCAAAAAGGTCGGACAATTATTACATAATAAAGAGAGCTGCTAACTTGGGTGTGTCGTTAATAACTTCACCGTATATACGTATAAGTTAAAATAATTTATATATATATATATATATATATATATATATATTACTATATTTATGCACTATGTATATAGTCAAATATGACGGCAAAGCTAAACAGAATTCCATCGAATTGCTTGTATCTACGTCGATTCAAATATCTCAAGTCTACGCGACAGCGTCTTGGCTACGTTGGAATTACCCAAGTCTAATACAACTGATGCAGTTGCCACGATGCGACAACTTTATTAATGAAGAGTTAGAGTTTCGTCCCAGCAAACAATTGTAAAAATGATGGCGAAGATGATACCGCAATTTTAAAATGCTTAAATAGTTGTAACAGGCTGTATTTAAACAGTTCCTATTAAGGTTATTGTAATCCCACTTTATAATCTTAAATCATAGAGGATGGATAAATATCTATAACCGCTACCCAGTGGTGAGGAACTGTAGAGAAAGAATACAAAAAAATATTTAAGTAAAGCGAAGTATTGGCAATAGGAATTCCATACGAATGCAAATTACACTAGCGCATCCACCATTTATTTAAAATATTTGAACATGCAAGCCTTGATATATTTCAAGTTTCTAACTCATGAAAAGAATTAAATCTTTAGTTACGTTATTCGCTATGCTTGTCTTTATTTAATTAGTCGTATTTCCTATTATTAAATTAATTAATCTGTAGGTAGGTCGAGTGAATAAAAACAAAACTAAAGTGTTAGTGTGCAGAGGGCGCGAGAGCAGAGCAAAAACGAAAGTACAAATTAATAATGAGAGATTGGAGGAAGTTAAAGACTTCACTTATTTAGGAAGTAAAATAAATTGGGATGGAAGAAGCGATAAAGACATAAAACAAAGAATAGCATAGGGTCGAGTAGCTTTTAACAAGAAGAAAGCACTTTTATGCTCGGAGGCAATAAACTTAGAAACAAGGAAGAGATTTTTGAAAACGTATGTATGGAGTACGGCACTATACGGTTGCAAAATCTGGACGGTAGGGGAAGCAAGTAGGAAGAAACTAGAAGCTTTTGAGATGTGGTGTTACCGAAGAATGATGTAAATACCATGGACTGATAGGGTTAGAAACGAAGAAGTATTGGAGAAAGTCGGCGAGAAAATAAGTATGTGGAAAAAGAAGAGAAGAGGTAGAATGGTAGGCCACTTGCTGAGACATGGGGGAATAGTCCGCGATATTTTGGAGGCAGAAATAGGAGTGAAGAAAGGCAGAGGTAGGCCTAGATTAGACTACTGCTCGCAAATAGTAAGGGATGTAGGTTGTAGCTCAATTAGCGAAATGCGTAGGTTAGCACAAGATAGGAGAAGCTGGAGGTTAGCGTCCAACCAGTCTTAGGACTGATGACCTCATGATGATGAGTTAGGTCGAGTTAGTTTAGGTAAATAATACAAATAATTTAAGCAGAAATATAACACCCATCCATTTAATACGATCTTTAAAAAGTATTAAATTGAAATTTAACTTGGATATTTCATTATGATGGGTTGTCGTAAAGATGTCGTGAAGTACCTAATTTCTTACAAGGTAAATTATTAAATAAAAATTTTATCACTTGTTGAATTGACGACCTTGGTGCAAAAACCGGGCAAGTCCACTTTTGGGTGACAATACGTTTTTTCAGTGGGTATAAAGTTTAAAACATCTTCGATAGATTGGTGCAAGAATCAGACAAGTCTGAAGTTTAGTAATGGTTTAAAATGCTCAAAGGACCTAGGCGGCCGTGTGCTTTGGGGCAAAAACCAGTCATGTCCAGAACTTGCTCGATTTTCGCACCAACGTTAATAGTAGTGGAGTGGGGGAGTTCATGACAGTGAACAATAGCTTGCTCCGCTTACTAGATTTACTCTATCTTTTGCTTGTTATGTGAACGTGTACTTGCGCTGTTGTAGGTTATCGTGTGTATTAATACGTATAATAGTAGTGTGATATCAAAAACGATGTCATCTGAGGAAGAAGACTCTTTTACGTAATCAGTTAGTGAATATTTGCCATCTGATAACGATCAGCGTAGTACTAGCGTAGTTAAAAACAGAAAAAACATAAAACAAACGAGAAAAGTCAAGGAAATTGAAAATATCCCTTTAAATAATCCGAATTTGACACCAGATGTAAACATGCCTATTTTGCCAGCCAATGGAAATACTCCTTGTACAAAAAACGGAAAAATAGAATACGAAATGAAGCATTATGGCAACGAAATATCAGGAAAGTGAGAATGGCAAAAGGTACATTACCGCAAAGAGTGGAAAATTAATACCAGAGTGAAAAGTGAGCAACGATTGTGGTTGTCGTCGCAAATGTTTTTCGATGATCAATGCGAAAGAAAGAAACCAAGTCTTGCAGGAATTTAATGACTTAGCTAATAAAGAAAAGCAAGATCTATTCCTCTCCCGCATATTGCGGCAGGAGACGTTTTTTACAAGCGACAGCTGTGGTAATACAACATTTGTATTTTTTTCAGGACAAACCGGGTTATCAACATTTTACATGTACGACGAGGCCACATCAAACAAATAGTAGCAACGAAGTCATTATTTTTCTCCACCATTATATTACTACGTTTCTTTCCGACTCTATAAAGACATTGTACCTGTTTTCCGACAACTCGTTTATTCAGAATAAAAATCATACTATCACTAAGTATTTGTTCGCCTTGGTTAATCAGCGTATTGAAAATATTACTCAAGTTATTCATCGATATCCTGAACTTAGTAATAGCTTCTTGCCTTGTGACCACTCCTTTGGCTTAGTCGAAAAAGAGAAAAGAAGAAGAGAACGGGTTAACATACCTGACGAATAGAAAAAACTAGCAAGAAAAACTAGCAAAATGTTTCGGGTCGTAGATGTAACTCAGGACATTATAAGGGACTTCACCGAGCATTTTAAACCTACTTTTAAAGCAACGTTTGCCAGCCCAAAAAATAAAACAAAATCTCAACATTCCGATTATTGAAATATCAAGGTGGTTCCAACTTCATTGAATGTAGCAGTAATGTTTCCCTTCCACTTTTCAATAAATTTTCCGCTTCTAAACTTGGCACTAATTTATCGTTACCTACGACGAGAATAATTCAAATGTATCCTTTGCCAATAAATGAAAAAAAAAGTGGAAGATGAAAAGCTATTAGTTCAGAAATATGTTCCAGAAGCATACGAAGTTTACTACAATAGAATTTTTGCGGAACTTGGAGAAGAACCCGAACCACAACCCCTAATGGAGGTAAAAGCTCGAGAAAAACCTTTAGAAGACGCAGTTTATGAATCAGACTCTTCATTTATGTAGTTCTGTACTGTAATAATATTATATTGAAGAATTAAATATTTATTTTTCGTGTTTGTGCTTTTGTGTTCAATATTTTGGTGTAGTCAGACAAATCCAGATTTTCAAAAATCACATTTGGTGTGATATTTATAAAATAATATCAATAATTTTATATTCCATATCTCAAATGCCAATAATATCTATATTCAAACAAAAATTTGGGACAGTTGCAGATTTATTTCCAAATTTGAAAAATTTTTACTTATTTCCCACAACTTTTAATTTTAGGACTTGGCTAGTATTTGCACCAAGGTCTTCAATTACAGATTAAACCAGCTACAATATGCATTGAAGTTTTTTGAATAAAAATGTAAAAGTTTATTTGTGTGAAAACCGAAAATAAAATTTATAGTGTGAAATTAAATTTCCAAAGAATTTACTAAGATTATACAATTACACTTTCGTAATAATGATAAACATTATTACGAAACCGATCGAAACGATTAGACCAATCGAAAAAGCTCCTGTACACTGAATACTCTATACTAAATGCATCAGAAATAAAATTGTTATAAATATTAGTACATAAAAATAAATTAAATCAAAAATCTAAATGTTATTAAATACTCCAATTTATATAAAGTGTGGTTAAATTGACATTTTATATCCTACAAAAATATCATTTGTACAAAAGGTTGTCATCAAATTCTTGAGGAGTATGTAGTAGCAATAACTTAGAGAACAATATTAGATATACTCATTACATTTATTGCCTCCTATGTTTTGAAAATGAACCTATAGACCATCTTTCCAGACATTGAAAGATCGACATGTTTTAGAATTAAAAGTGATGAAATATGTTTACTTCTTGAGATTTCGGTCAATTAAAATTATATAAAAAAAGTTCTTAATCTGAACTTCCGATTTAATAACTATCTCCAAAAAAATTGGATTAATTAATAGATGATAAACTGTTTTATCAAATATTCTTATGGTTACTAATATTCCTGTATTTGTTACACGGATGTACTTTTTAAATAAAAACATTTTATTTCTATCTGATCTATATGAAGGTGTAACTCATATAGATACAATGCTGCCTACTTTGGTATGCGTTTCTTTATATTGTTGATGATAACAATAGCATATATAAAGTAAATATCGTGAACAGACTGTGAAGTTGTTAAAGTTTCCGATATGTTTAGTTATTAATTTATAGACTATCTTACATATTATCGCACTATAATTAATTTAAATCTCCTTATGAGTGTCCATTACTTACCTTGTTTAAAGTATGATTCTGTCTTAGTGAACCATTTGTGAGTGTTATTGAATTTTGCTTTATTGTTTTATATTATATTTGTGTGTATATTTTTTTCTATAGTTTCTGTTTAGATGAACCTATATACAAAACACAATATACAAACAAATAAAATATTAAACATAAATTCATTATTTATACTTTTAATATCAATAATATAAAATATGTTGTTGGCAAGTAATAGCCCCACTAGTATACAGTATTTAAGTGAAACATATATTAATTAATTAGGAAATAATAATATGTATTAACCTAAATATATTAATAAATTAAAATGTTTAAACCCGTATATGTACTTACTGCTTAAAATTGAGATAAGATATTCTTATTTGTCATCAGTAATCTAAACAAATGCACACTGAAGTAGCTAGAATTACATCTCAATATAATTATTTTAAATCCTTCATATAATTCATTGTAATTTCTGCAAAGAAAGCGGAAAGGTATTTAAAACTGACAATCAGAAATAAAAACTTTTTTATTTCATTTTAGTCGACCATAATCCCACAAAATAAAACACAAATTAAATATAATTTGCTGCTAAGAAAACAAAAATCATTTGCTAATTCAATGGTTATTGTATGCCATAACCATTGAATGTAAGTGAATGTTACAGTAACTCCATCTATTGGATGCAATTAATAACATTCAGTTAATCCAGACTTACCCGCCTGACTTACCCGCCTGACTTACCCGAACCGCGTGTATTTGCCCATACTATCAGCCGTTTGTAGCAGAGCCTCTCTATTTAACGGAATGTGTGTAGCCGCAAGCACGGGCGGATTTCTAGGAAAACAACAGTGGTAGAGCCCGCCCATCTCCCAATAATAATGAGCATTAGCCTGAAGCAATTGAATGCTACAATTAACTACCTCGCTATTAGGGAGTATTGAACATCGAGCATAATAAGAAACACACATAACAAACATCAACATTTCTGCTCGTTAGGTCTCGGCTGTGATCTGTGCTGTATTGCTTTTCATTGGGGATTTTCCGACTCCCTAATGACGGCGTCCTGTTCAAACGCCTTCGTGGATCAGGAAGTTACTGCCTCACAATATCGCATAACAGTAAGATGTTATACCTTTATAATAATATAATGGTCATATGAGAGTAGACGATCAATTTTCGTATTTATAGCAACTCAAATTGTTCAAGGAACTAAGCGATATGTCAGTGTGTTCTTGTTCAGTATTGCGATTTACTGAAAAATTTTATTAATTAGTTTTCTTTTTTAACCTTTCTTTGTAAATATAAGGATGATAATCGTTATCTTGTGTCCAGTGTAATAGAGTATTCAATATGTAATAGAGTCGACATGTTCCTATATACACTATATTTAGAGAAACGTAAAAAATCTGACGTTATATGTCCAGATACATTGAAAATGTTACATATAAAATACACTAAAGTTTTTGAAGTGAATACTTCTTTGGTGGCGTTTTGATATTTGACGAGAATGGAGAATGAAATGGAAAAAATGTAACGTTTCCAGATTTCGTTACACGAGAGAGAAAAAAGATATAACGTAGAGAGAAGGAGAAAGGGAGCTATACATTTGGTATATCTAAAACACAGACTTTGTTACAAGACAGAGTACACAGATATATAACATACAGAGAAAGAGAAAGAAAGCTATACATCATATATATATATATATATATATATATATATCAGTTTAGACTATCCGCGTCTCTTGTCGCGCATGCGCGCGTTATAGATGTACCCGTCCAGACGCTATATATTAACAGCTGAAGCAGCACGCGTATGTGCCGAATATTTATCATTGTGTTCTGTAATTATTTACGTTACTTATATCTGTGTTCTGTGATTATTTGATAACATTCTTGAACCGTTTAACTTGTTAAAATCTAGAAGATATAATATATTTCATTCACCGCTCTCTACTGGTTTACAGCCACACAGGTGCAAATGCACTTGGAAGAGGCGAAGACAAAATCCCTTTGATTCTCGGGGGAGATTTCAATGGAAATTTCGGATCCAATGATTCTTTGACGTTGATTAACTGTCTTCGAGAAACATTTGGTCTGCTTATAAATAACAATCCCAAAGAATGAACAACAAAATCCGGAACAACAATAGATGCAATTTTTACACATTATCTAGAAAATATCGAATCACGAACATATATTTCATATTTTAGTTATCACAAACCAATTATATCAGTATTACCAATTGAACCACCAGCCGATGATAGTGTAGATAATGAATGAACCGAATATTTTTTACACAAATTTTATATTGTTATATTTCTTTTTAAATTATTCCTCTCCCTTTCTCTCTCTCTCTCTTTCTCTCTCTCTCTCTTTCAATCTCTCACTCTTTACCTCTCTCATTCTCTATTCTAAAGAAGTATTCACTTCTATCACGTGTACTGTGCCGCACATGATTTTTTTTAAACTTATTTCGATTCTACTAGAATGGCTTCTAATTAATAGTTAGCCCCTAGAGGGGGAATTAATAGTTAGTAGTTGGCGTTTTAATGTCATCAATCTGATGACTTGATCCATAGATTTTATAGATTTTTAAAATACATTGTAAACCTTTCACTTAAAACAGACGGTTTTAAAAGTTTGTGAATCTACTATATTTACTGCAAAAAAATGCAGTAAATATTACATGCAGTAAATATTAGGATTTTAATACAGATAAACACTAAATATGTAAATATCTCACTTTGCTCTCTTTTATACTAACATTCAGTTAACAAACACATAGCGCCTTGTTGTCTTTATCCTTATTGTCTGGTTGACGTTGCCGCGGATATGGATGTCCTCAATATTAATGCAATCTAAGAGTCGTTGTTCATGACTCTTAGTAAACTTGGTGTCTGTCTAACGGTGTTCGTCTCCATGTTTCGATGGAAGTTACTATTTCGAACTTACCAAGGCCATTGACTAAGCATTTCAGTATTTTGTTTTGAAAGCATTGTATGATCTGGATGTTGCTCTCTCTAACACAAATTCAAAGCTGAATACCATAAATCCATACTCCATTTGCGTATATAACGGTAATTTATTGTATGTGGACAGAGTGGAATGATGTCCCTGTATTCAGTATGTCTTTTTGAATTTAATCTCCAGATCTTCTCGTTTTTATTTGAACTTATTTTATTTAAAACTTGCGTAGCCTTGTGTCTAGTGTAATATACTTTACTGTATTATATAAGGTATCTGAGCATACATACATATAGTACGAGTGCAATAAGTAGATGTTGGTTGTCTCTTGTTGGTGAAACTTATATTGCTGATTGCTGCTGATTTTGTTTTATTCGACTTCAGTCTCCATTTTCTAATCCAAATCTTGATCTGATCAATGATATTATTCAGTTCGGTTGCAGATTCTTCATTAGTTTTGCCAACAGCTAGGCTAGAATCATCAGCAATGGTGGCTTTAATATTGTAATCTAGGCATATGTAAGTAGGACAAGTCCTAATGTATTGTCCTGTGACACTCCTGCTTAGATTTCTCTTAATTCGACATATGCTTCTTCTCGCTTTATTCTGAACAGTTTTCTGATACATAGGAATCTAAGAGTTGTGAGTACTGCTTAAATAGGTGATATCTCATTTTGTATTTTTGCTGGTCATGCCATACTTCCGATCCGATAGGACTTGCATCTTGATGAACTTCTAGTGCAAACTAAAACGGGTGGGTCGGCTTGCGCGTTTTAATGATTTAAGGATAGAGTGGTAAAAGATAGAGTGGATTTCGGGATTAAAGTAAGGGACAGAAACTAAAAATGCTGAGATTCGCGGATTATATAGCAGTATAAGCATCTAGTAAAGAGGAATTAGAATCAGCGTTGAACGAAATGGAGGCAGTGTTACTAGAGGAATACAGAATGAGGGTGAATAAAAACAAAACTAAAGTGTTAGTGTGCAGAGGGCGCGAGAGCAGAGCAAAAACGAAAGTACAGATTAATAATGAAATATTGGAGGAAGTTAAAGAATTCACTTATTTAGGAAGTAAAATAAATTGGGATGGAAGAAGCGATAGAGATATAAAACAAAGAATAGTGCAGGGTCGAGTAGATTTTAACAAAAAGAAAGCACTTTTATGCTCGGGGGTAATAAACTTAGAAAGAAGGAAGAGATTTTTGAAAACGTATGTATGGAGCACGGCATTATACTGTTGCGAAACCTGGACGGTAGGGGAAGCAAGTAGGAAGAAATTAGAAGCTTTTGAGATGTGGTCTTACCGAAGAAAGAAGAATGATTAAAATACCGTGGAATGATAGGGTTAGAAACGAAGAAGTATTAGAGAAAGTGACGAGAAAAGAAGTATGTGGAAAAACATAAAGAAGAGAGAGATAGAATGGTAGGCCATTTGCTGAGACATGGGGGATATTTTGTCCACGATACTTTGGAGGCAGAAATAGGAGTGAAGAAAGGCAGAGGTAGGCCTAGATTAGACTACTGGTCGCAAATAGTAAGGGATGTAGGTTGTAGCACAATTACCGAAATGCGTAGGTTAGCACAAGATAGGAGAAGCTGGAAGTTAGTATCCAACCAGTCTTAGCACTGATGACCTCATGATGATGGTGATGCCATACTTTCTCTGTCAAAAACCTGTGCTACATCTAGAAAGATTGTAGAACAGATATTTCTCTCTTCTAGTGTCTTTTCTATGATTCAATTACAATTAAATATTTTATTAAATAATTATATGAAAAATATCTCGATATCCGTTATATTCGCTCTTGTATATATTATTACGCGTACAACGAAGTTAGCAATCTACGAGGAGGCAGCCTCTAGTTTTGAATACAAATGTCTAGCCGAAACTTTATCCATCAATCTAATCCATGATGCCGTAACAGCTTTATGAATCCGAATAGATCTACATTTTCGTCAGATGACTGATTAACTGGTTCAAATGAATAATGTAGGTCGGTTAACAATGTTTGATTACTTTACACTGGTGTGTAGTAAATACCATTAATATTGCGAATTATTTATAATGGCCGAGTTAATTCGTAATCCCTAGCCGTTTCGTTGACGAATTGGTAGCTATTTTAAAAGATCACAAGAGGCGAGTCATAAAGATGATGGGGATAGATCGCGAGGGATTAAATCTATCGAATTTCACTGCTAAGTGGATGATGGATCTCCGTGTTCTCGATATAATATTCCTATAAATTTAACAGTAATAAATGTAGGTGGCTCCATACGCTGCTGTAGGTGTATAAGACAAGGAATTGTATTGTGATGAAGTATTATTAAAGTTGGATTAATCTCCTGAAAATTATGTGTTACACCTCTCAGAATATTCTTCTAATAGTACAAGTACAACTACATCTAATAAAAGTGAGTGTATTACAAGATTTACAATGCTACTTAAATATACTCGTAAATAACTTGTAAAAAGGATATTTAATATTAAGGTTTTAAGTAATAAACAAAGTTTTTCGTATATAAAGGGTCTTTCAATAAGTACGCTCGATTTTTAAACGTATATAAAACACGTTATTTATGAGATATCCACTCAGTTTGTTTTTATTTGAAAGAATACTTTATGGCATTAAGTACGGAATATAACGTCGTTCAAATGTCCTTCACAGCTTTGCCTTATGACACGTATTCTGGATGTCCAATTCTCGATGACTTTGTACGCATAAATCTGGCTGAATTTGTTCGTTATGTTGATTTAAGATAGCTCCAAATTAAGTAGTCTAAAGGCGTTAAATCGTACGATCCCGGTGGCCAGTTCACGTCGCCGCTCCGCGAGATAACCATGTCTTCAAATCGCCCTTGCAGAATATTCATCGTGGAACTCGCTGTGTGGCACGTAGCGCCGTCCTGTTGAAACCACATGTCGTCGGTATCCACATCGTCCAGTTTAGGCCAAAAGAAGATGCTTATCATCGATCTGTAGCGCTCGTCGTTGACGCTTTGGCTATGCCAATTTCGTTTTGAAAGAAGTACGGACCGATAACTCCGCCAGACCAAAATCAGCACCAAACAGTCACTTTATCTGGATTCATTTGGTGCTGGTGTGGATTGGTATCGTCCCAAATCCAACAATTTTGTTTCTTCACATATCCATTCATCCAAAAATGGTACTCGTCGATAACGATAATTTTTTTGGCGAAATCTGGGTAAATTCTCAACTGCTCCAGAACCCAATCAGCAAGTACACGGCTTTGTCTATGGTCTTTACCTTAAGTTCCTGGATCAGTTGAATTTTATACAGGTGCAGACCCAAATCCCGACGCAAAATTCGCCAAATTGAAGTCGCAGAAAGGCCATACTCTTCCAAAATCCACAACAAACAATGACTTTCTCGGGATGCATGTTGTACTGGTGTATCTCGTGTGGACTGGTATAGTCCTAAATCCGACAATTTTGCCTGTTCACGTATCCATTCATCCAGAAATGGGCCTCGTCGCAAAAGATGATTTTTTTGGTGAAATTTGGGTCAACTTCCAACTACTCCAAAGCCCATCCAGTGAACACATGGCGTTGTCTATGGTCGTTTACCTTAAGTTCCTGGGTTAGTTGGATTTTATACGGGTGCAGATCCAAGTATCGACGCAAAATTCGCCAAGTGGAAGTCACAGAAAGGCCAAGTTTTTATGAACGACGATAGATTGACTTCCTCGGGTTTTCCCGTACACTCTCACGCACATCAGCGATGTTTTCAGAAGCCTTGCGATTCGGTGACGTACGGATGGTTGCTGATTATTTGTCACACCGGTTGACTCAAATTTGACCACCAAATGTCGAATAGTCGACTCGGAACATTGTAACCTTCCACGATGATTTGTCACACACTGGTAAACAATTCACAATAAATTTGACATTTATTGTGAATTGTTTACCAGTGTATGTATATGAAATTGTATGTATATGAAATGTATTTGTATATGAAACATCAAATCATTTTGTGTACAAAATGATTTGATGTTTCTTATACAACATGGATGGTATAACCTAACAAATTTCAAACATTCCTATTTAAAAATACTAAAAGAACAACAGTAAACTTCAAGATGACAAGGACTAATTTTGCAAAACAAAAACCAGAAAATACGTTTAAAATTCTATATCATATGTTTTTAACGTGTATTAGGATTATTCCACATACAGGTTCATTGGTTTACATACTATGTTTCTGAAGACAACATTCAGACTATTATCCAGTTGAAAGAATAATAGTAATAGTAAAGTTGATACTTTCATAACCTTTCTATATTGATAACTATTCCTATGTGTGAAGAAAAATATATTGGAAAAAACATAAAACAACTGTGGGATTAAATAAAACTCACAGTACCTTACAATGCTGATCATAGCTTCGCGATATTGTATAAGAATTGTTAAAACTATTAAAGTAAGTTATTAAAAGTGTAAAATAATCTTTTCACCACCAATGGGCCTACAGTTAAATTTTAGATAGGATTCATAAGGCTTTCTTTTAATGTACGAGTACTAATTATTTTGTCACTGAAAAATAAATTTCCAAACGTCTGTATGAATATTCTAAATGAACTGGAAACAGAAGTTAAGTTAGCTCCAAGATAAGACGATGAAATGTGAGTATTAACAGATTTATCATGTCCTAAAATGAGGGTTATATCTAGAAAAGTAGTCCACAAGTTCATGACAAAAACAATAATTTATACCAAAGGAAAATCAGAATAAAGTTTGATAATAGGTGAACCTATAGGGTTCTAGATAAGGTCATATACATTTCCCGTGATCATCTTAAAATCACCATTAATTGTAATAACATATGCTCTGTTGCGACTACAGATATGGAACTGGCAAAAACTAATTATATTTTATATAAGCCGCATTTATCCCACCAACCATATGAAATAATAATATAAGTATGGCGAAGGAACGCCTAGAAAACCTGGAAACGATGAGGCAGATACTAAATTAGGCGGCCAGCCATAGTGCTCATAAAACTACTAGAAATTCCATCGTAAAATATACACGCTGAAGCACATTTGCGTCAAAGTAAACAACAAGTGGGACAAGAAAAATATTTTTTACTACACCTTGTAGCAAACTAGCAAAAAGTATATATTTTCTCAATCTGCCGCCACCGTACGAATTTATGAATTCTAGTTGTCGACTTATTGCAGATTAAAGAAGCATCTTCATGTTATGTCTGTAGAATTTAAGCCATATAAGCACACCCCTTATGTAAATCCAATCCTATATGTAGAGAATGTAGATCTATTGGAATGGGTGAAGGAGTGAGGTCAGTTTTTAGAAACAAATTGATAGCATAGTGGGCCTGATATAATGGTCTGAGTGCATATTGACTCTGTCTACCCCCTCCCTCATACAATCCGAGCATATGAATGATATAAGTATTATCGTCTAACATCAATTATATTAAAACTAGTAACGATTATTTTTGGACAATCATTTTTTGGAAATCATTTTATATTAGATTTAAGAAATAAATCATCAAATATTTACATTTCAAAGGCTTTTGACTATAGCTGGAATAAAAATCCTATCTCAGAAGTACCTTAGAAAATTATATTATGTATCTTGGAAAACTATTCTGAAAAGTAGTGGGAATACAGACTGCATTTGCGAAACATTCTTATTTCATGAAAGCTATTCCTGGAATTATAAATATTCCAACTAAGAACAATGTACCCAAATAAATACAGTAAGATTAATACTAAACTGTTTCCTATAAAATGTTACCTTTACTATGAAAGGAGGAATAGTTGATAGATTCTAATTTGTGGAAAACGTGTTGAGACGCTGCAAGACAATAACATAATTTGTTAATATCTAAACATCGTGTAGAAAAATTTATCATGTCTCGAGTACCTCCCTATAAATCCAGTAAAAAATTCATTTCGTTCGTCTATTCATTGGATAAATGGAAGATATTCATTATTCCTAACAAACAGAAGCCGCAACACAAAGAAACCGTTTTTAGCAAACCGTTTCAGCACTCTCCCGTTCCTAAATCTATTTCGTTGAAATAAAACAGTGTTCCAATATAAACTAAACAACGAGGGCGGATCTGAAAGAGAATATTGATGTTTGATTTCTATTGCTGTCAATAGTGGCGTGAATTTAGTTTCTGGAACTCATTATACTATTTCTCTGTAACGTCAAAGACTTGGCATCGAATTGGATGTAACGTTCTTTGTTGACATTCAAAGGCGTGATTTAAAAATAGATAGCAAATTTGCATGTGAATCTAAAAGGTGACGAAGGATAAAAGTACATTACCGATTATTGGTCTAATTTAATAAATAATGAATATCGATAGATCCATGAAGATAAAGCATATACATAGTAAAATATACAAGATATTCTTGTCGAATCGTTACTGAATAATAAGTTTATTCAAATGGTTGATATTACAAGGAACATTCATGTCAATGCCCAGCGATGAACTAATACAAAAGTGGTGATTTCCTTCGCGCTTATAACATGGATAGATGTTGTAATCGAATAGGTATAAGAAATACATATGGAATTTTTCCATAGTGTACGCAACAATGTCATTCGTACTGTGATCCGAGGTGATATATTGAGCTCAATGGGGAGAATTTAACACATTTCTCTGAGCATGGGTGTATTTGTCCTCGTCTCTATGTGTAACCTTTCCATTCGCAGTCTGAAGATATAGTTAACAGTCTGGATTCTTACTTTTACCTAACCTACAATGTATTTTTCTTCAAATAACTAATGAAATTATTCTAATTCAAGTTTTTGCGAATGTTGTTGTAACTACGGAGATTTTACAGGCTCTCTATTGAAAACAGCATTTCTCTTTTCGTGACCATAGGGGTTGTGAACGGTATTTAAATTCAGGTATTCACTAAAAGAATGCTTTAGGCAGACGTACGTAGAAAATACAATCCCGGAGACGTGTTTAATTTATTATTAGTAAAATCCCAAGATTGGAGATCACTAACTTTGGTATTTTCTAGATTATTACCGAGTATGAAATTCAATGCAAACATAATTTGAGTCACCCTAGAGACAATACCGCCCCAATATTTTTTTAGAGGTACTGCAATTTTTTTACAGATTTAATACAGAATTTCTGGGAAATATAATTAAAATAGAATCATCACAATCTCAGTAGGATTTTTGCAAGAATAATATTTATACAGACAACCCTAGATGAATTAAAAACTTAATATATTAGCAATACAGCTATCTAGCTAGAGCGTTTGTAAAGACGGTTTCGTTTCGGATCTTCAATATAGAAAAGATGGATGCACAGCAATCTGAGTAGATTCAAACAGTCAAAGAAGGGTTATAAGTACTTTAGGGCTTCCAAGTGTATCCGTAATAAAATTATGAAATATATATTTTTTTGCATTTATACACCTATGGACAACATTAATATAAGTATCAGCAATACTTTTAATTATTTCGTATCATTTTTCGAAGTGTTAACTCCTTAAACATTTTATGTAGGTTACCCAGGATATCCTTTGTCGCTACTGATAAACAGTTGCAATTTTTTGACAAATATGAAGTAACATTTTGTAAATGTTTATTAATAATACATTTAGTTCTATTTAAAGTGTTTGTTAAAGGTAATAATTTCAGTTACGGCTAGTGATTTGTAATTAAATGTAATGCCATGAACTGAATTAAACAATTTATATAGTACACTTAAAGTGGAAGAAATGAATCATCCGTGCAACTTAAGAGAAGATGAAACTATAAAAGTGGTAGCTCTGGTTAACAAGGTACGTAGCTAGTAACATGTGACTAATTTGTTAGGAGTTAGATAATCAACAGTTAATCGAACAGTTAAATATTTCAATGAATTTGGAAATTACTATGGAACTTCAAGACGAGGTCTTACGAACTTTACAAATGCAAGAGATGAGCAATATTTTATGCAAATCGTCTTGAGAAACAGGCATTCTACCAGTTTAGAGCTAAGTAAGGACCTAGCAGCAGCTCAAAATGTAGCAATTTCTAGGCGAACGATCAGAAAAAGGTTTAATGAAGGAGGACGGGACAATAGAAGACCAGCTATTGCACCACTGTTCACCAGACAACATAGAGCTACTATATTACGTGTTGACAAGAGAACATATAAGGACCATCGACGACTGGAAGCGAGTTCTGTTTTCAGACGAAAGAAGAGTAAGTTTGAATTCACCAGATGGACGTGAATTAGTCTGGCGGAGAGAAGGAGAGACGTTTCCTGTCTGCAATATCTCTCCGAGGACCCCATTTTTTAGTGGATCAATATTGTTCTGGGTATTAATTTGATTCGATGGTCACACGGATTTGGTTCCTATACGGGGGACATCAATGATTGCCAAGGGTGTAGCGTGAGAAAAGAATCTAGGGATGTGATAAAAACTTTATAAGGAGAAGAGATTCAGTGAGACGTATGGTAGGCCATATGAAAATGGTAAAAATAAAGAAAACACTAACCTAAAATGATTATGCCGAGGTATATACCTTAATTTTTAAAATGAAAATCAATTCTTCGCTTTTTGTTTGTCCAGCGAAAACGTCTATCACTGTTTCTTCAAATATTGGAGACGATCTCATATCTTCTAACGAGACACTTTCAATATTTGTTAATGTTAAAACTGACAGTCTTTCTTGCTTTTGAGAATATCTCAGATAAGTCTTTATTCTCTTTAAACATGAAAATGATCTTTCCGCGGAACTGCTTGTGACAGGAATAGTCAAAATTAAACTACACAATTTTGATGATCAGGGACATAATATATTGGTGAAGCTCAAACACAGTGCTCTTCTTCACATCGGAATCACTTATGAATTACTGAAATTTCACTTTTTAAACGATTTGCGTCGCAGAATGTTCCATATGTATCTACTAAAGAAGAAAAAAGTTCGTCAAGAAAACGTTTCACGTGAAGTAAATTATGTGGAATCTAGATTTAAGAATTTCAGCTTAGAAATTTCACTAAACCGTTCACTAATGTTCAAAGTAATAACGTCCAAAACTTCATAAAACAATCGTGCGTAAGTGCTTGTCTCATCTTCTTCAGGAATTAAATCCAAACATATTCTTTTACTTGGTGATTGATTTTTTAACACAAATCTATCCATACGGTCCAAATGTCACTAAACTCATTTCTCATTTTTTAAATACGTCATTTGAAATCGGCGACCTTTTTATTTTAGTAACTAATATCTGATATTTTTCTCTGTAGAGTTTTAAACAGACTCTTGGAATGTGGGAATATTGCAGAAAACGCTGCTAAGTAAAAATTAAAATCAAAGTCTCGCAATAAAGTTAAAAGGCATCTAGCACAAATAACGGTTTCTCGATCATATTCCTCATTTTCATTTTCTACAATTACCTGAAACAGCGTTTCCAAATCTTCTTCATCTTATGGCGACAGTCGCCAAGATGCGATCACATAATCGCAAAACTGAGTCCGGAAATAACAACACCCACTCGAAGTTCCACTGTTGACTGCGTAAGATCACTCACCTTTTTGCCCATCTAACGCGTAGCTTCGATGTAACGTGGACCATCGCATTTCAGCACTGCAGCAAGTAACGCGGGAGTCCAATAATTTCGGGCGCCTTCATGACCGATTTGAAATAAAAAAGTTGATGGTAGCGTTTAAAGTAAATTATGTACGTTTGCCGTCGGATTATAATAATAAAAAAATTGTAATAATTGATTAAATCGATTGAACTTTTAAATAATGCTAATTCACCAATTTTTTAAGGGATGCGATGCATCACTCGCATCCATGTATACTACGCCCCTGATGAATGCACATTTATTTCTACGTAGAAAACATCGTAGAAGAACATGTATTGCTATTTGTCCCGTTTTTCGGGGCAATTTCATTTTTATGCAGAACAACGGTTGGCCCTACGTTACTAGAGGGGTGTTGGACTACCTTAGATTTATTAATATTCCAACTAGGGACTGGCCACCAAGAATCCCAGATATGGACCCATGGAGCATCTATAAGATGCACTATAACGATCGGTTAGGCACCACATACCTACCCCTATTACTCTTAGAGAAGTCGAACAATTCGTTCTTGTTGAACGGGAGAATATTTCTCAGGAAACCGTTCACCACTTGATCAATAGCATTCCCAAAGGAATGGAAGCAGAGACAACAGCTAGAGGAGAATCCATGCGCTACGACTGAATTCAAATTTTTACGATTTAGTTTCACATCCAATGTAAGTTTTCATTAATTCCGTCTTCATTGCATTTGACATTATTCTTCCTTTATGTTCTTTATCGATATTTATTCTCCCGATAATGCCATTCTAATTTGTTAAACATTAGTTGAAATCACGTAATTATAATATCAGGTAGATACCATGACTTAAATCTTCGACGAAATAAAAGTAATAATTCGAAGTTTCACGGATACGTTAATTTTGTTCAGGAGGTTAATAAGTATCTGGCCATCCTATATTAATATTATTCCTATGTATTATATGAAAATAACATTTTGAAGTGAATACTTCTTTGGTGGCGTTCTGATATTTGACGAGAATGGAGAGTGAATTAAAAAAAAATGTAACGTTTCGAGATTTCGTTACACGAGAGAGAAGAAAGATATAACGTAGAGAGGAGAAAGAGAGCTATACATTTGGTATACCTGAAACACAGGCTTCGTTACAAGACAGAGTACACACACACATATATATATATATATATATATATATATATATATATATATATATATATATATATATATATATATAACATAGAGAGAAAGAGCTATACATCATATATATCAGTTTAGGCTATCTGTGTCTCCCTTTTGTATGGTCCTTAGTTGCTTGAAGGGGGAATAGTTTAGGAAGCATCGTACGAGCAAGAGAGAGAGAGAGAGAGCCACGTATTCATTGAATACTAGGCAATAGAAGAAAATATAGTATGATGCGCATGCGCGCGAGTACGTACAACTCTGACGCAACACGGGAGTGGAGCAAGAGAGAGCGATATAAACTCAGTACGAAGCGATAGAATAGGATAGATAGATTGTCGCGCATGCGCGCGTTATAGATGTACGCGTCCAGATGCTATATATTAACAGCTGAAGCAGCACGCGTGTGTACCGAATATTTATCATTGTGTTTTGTAATTATTTACGCTATTTACATCTGTTTTCTGTGATTATTTGATAATATCCTTGAACCCGTTTAACTTGTTAAAATCTAGAAGATATAATATATTTCATTCATGGGTCCCTACTTGTTTACAGCCACACAGGTGCAAATGCACTTGGAAGAGGCGAAGACAAAATCCCTTTGATTCTCGGGGGAGATTTTAATGTAAATTTCGGATCCAATGATTCTTTGACGTTGATTAACTTTCATCGAGAAACATTTGGTCTGCTTATAAATAACAATCCCAAAAAACCAACAACAAAATCCGGAACAACAATAGATGCAATTTTTACACGTTATCTAGAAAATATCGAATCACGAACATATATTTCATATTTAGTTATCACAAACCAATCATATCAGTATTGCCAATTGAACCACCAGCCGATGATAGTGTAGATAATAAATAAACCGAATATTTTTTACACAAATTTTATATTGTTATATTTCTTTTGAAATTATCCCTCTCACTTTCTCTCCCTCTCTCTCCCTCTCTTTCAATCTCTCACTCTTAATCTCTCTCATTTTCTATTCTAAAGAAGTCTAAATTTCTACCACGTGTACTGTGCTGCACTTGATATTTTTTTTATTAAAGAATCTTCTCTTGTTAACTCTTTACTTCATGAATACCCTGAAAATAACTATCTCCTTTATTTGTAAATTCTTATACCAATCGCTATAAATCCTGGACCTTAAACGTGGGCACCTTTTTTCTCGAATAAATTAGTTTTTAAAAGAAAACGAGGGGCGCACTTTCCCAAATAAATGTTGTTCCTGGGAACGTTTCTACGCACCGCAGCCTGCCTCCGAGAATATGTATGGAGCCGCATTTGTATTTCGAACGTACCCTTTGGCGGTAAGATATTGATGTAGCATTTATGCTACAGGTAGGCAGCCGATATTCAGTTTGCAACCTTCGATGAATATGAAAATGTCAGCTTTCAGACAGGAACAAATTGCCACATTAGCTGTAAATTGGGTCGGTATATGTTGCGAAATATATTAACACGGCTCGTAGATTACTTTTTGAATATCAGGCCGTCGGACCGCTACGCCGACTGCGTATAAATCATTCGCGCAAATAGTTATTTCCTTAATACGAAATTGTGGAGCATTATTGCTAGGAAAATTTATGCAACCTTTAATGTGCAATACGCGCCAGAAATATCCGGAGCTTCGTTTAGCATTAAAAGTTAACTGGCTTGCTTATAACCGCCGTTATATACCTCGGCACGGTATACTCGTATTGCAGCACATCTGATGGCTGGCCGGGTTTTAATACGAGCGAATTCCATAGCTATGGTTTAAATAAATAAGTACATGCACATCGCGGGCTCAATTCTATTTTTATTACTGCACAGTGGATGGTTTGCAAAAAAAATAAAGTAGATTTTGGTTAAACGAGGGCTTTGAACAGGATTTAAACATGTACTGAACACGTACATTACATTTAATTTACTTTAATTCAAATACGGTTGAAAAAATATAGCATGTGATCAAATTTCAAAAAATACTTGTAATTTCTTTTTTTTGCATTTTTTGTCTTATAAATTTCCATCCCTTCTCTTTTTTGAAGTGAATACTTCTTTGGCGGCGTTCTGATATTTGACGAGAATGGAGAGTGAATTGGAAAAAATGTAACGTTTCCAGATTTCGTTACACAAGAGAGAAAATATATATAACGTAGAGAGAAGGAGAAAGAGAGATATACATTTGGTATATCTAAAACACAGGCTTCGTTACAAGACAGAGTACACAGATATATAACATAGAAAGAAAGGGAAAAAAAGCTATAGATCATATATATCAGTTTAGGCTATCCACGTCTCACTATTGTCGCGCATGCGCGCGTTATAGATGTACGCGTCCAGACGCTATATATTAACAGCTGAAGCAGCACGCGTGTTTACCGAATATTTATCATTGTGTTTTGTAATTATTTACGTTATTTACATCTGTGTTCTGTGATTATTTGATAATATCCTTGAACCGTTTAACTTGTTAAAATCTAGAAGATATAATATATTTCATTCACCGCTCCCTACTGGTTTACAGCCACACAGGTGCAAATGCACTTGGAAGAGGCGAAGACAAAATCCCTTTGATTCTCGGGGGAGATTTCAATGTAAATTTCGGATCCAATGATTCTTTGACGTTGATTAACTTTCTTCGAGAAACATTTGGTCTGCTTATAAATAACAGTCCCAAAGAATCAATAACAAAATCCGGAACAACAATAGCTGCAATTTTTACACGTTATCTAGAAAATATCGAATCACGAATATATATTTCATATTTTAGTTATCACAAACCAATCATATCAGTATTACCAATTAAACCACCAGCCGATGATAGTGTAGATAATGAATAAACCGAATATTTTTTACACAAATTTTATATTGTCATATTTCTTTTGAAATTATCCCTCTCCCTCTATCTCTCTCTCTCTCTTTCAATCTCTCAGTCTTAATCTCTCTCATTCTCTATTCTAAAGATGTGTTCACTTCTATCACTGTGTACTGTGCTGCACATGATATTTTTTTTAATAAAAACAAGTTTCTTAGAATTCAATCGAGTCGTACTATTCTCTATACAGTACGTTATAAAGTAATGAATAAAAATTCAAGGAATAACTTTTGGAAACATTTCTTGGAGCCGTCAAATTTTATTTTTAGTTAAAGGTTTTACGTTTAAATCTACGAAAGTTAGGTTAGGTTGCTAGAAATACTAGGTACTTCATTATAAGTTTGTAATTAAGTTTAAAGTTAGTGCAGTAGCAGGGATTCCCGTTTTGGAAAAGGCAGGATCTTTAAAACATTACGAGAACTTGAACATTTCATAAAGGATGTTGAAAAACAACAACAAAAAACAGTGAGCATGACGATTCCTTTATGTAGAAGTTCTTCAGTATCTGGACTATAACCAAATCATAACTCGATGCCTTTTTTGGGTGCAGGTCATCTATTATTTTCCGTACTTCGTTTGGTATCTTCGGTAAGATTGGTTCATTCGTATTAGTCTCAGAAATTGGGATATTTCATCGTTGATATTTTCTTCTGTTGGCGGTAGTGGCATAAATACTCGTCCAAAATGTTCAGCAAACGTATGTCCTTTTCCCTTGTCTATTTTTGCCCAATTTTCATTGGGTTTCCTAATAGTTTGTATACGTTCCCTATTCTGTTTTAGTCTGCAAAAATCGCCGTATATGAGACTAGTAGCTTCTCATATAGCATAATCTGAAATTTCATATGGCGACAGTTTTAGTGATGATGTTTTGAATTTTGCTAAATTCCTCGTAGGCGTCGCTTTTCGGCGATTCTTGCTCTGATGATAGAACTATTAATACTAACGGTATTAATAGTTCTATCTCTGATGATAGAACTTAATAATACTAATATTATTTAAATTAATAAAGCCAGAGTAATACTTATTGTGGCTTTTTATGTTATTATTTTTTAAAATTAACACATTTGGGTGTTGAACTGGTGGTTTACACTAAATATCGTTACCAACAATGTGGCGTTTATTTTTGTTTGGAACATGCTAAAACGATGAAGAGGATGGTTTGTTTATAATTTTTTAATAAGGATTTATAATTCTTTACACTTATAACTTTTTACAGCAGTTACTTATAACTTTTCTTTGTAATTCGCGTCCAATATCTTTTTTGTATATTATAACTTTACAACTCTTGCATGAAAAAATAAGTGGTTTATTTCATATATTCAAAATATTGTTCAATACTAACTTGTCTGTGTTATTGTGTGCTTAAGACAGGAAAAAACTTGTCGAAAGCTGGTTGTTCTATAAAAATATTCCAAATTTATTGTTTTACAACATGAAATGGGTTCCTTTATGTAAATTTAGTTATTGCTATTAAAAACTAATGTGAAATGTTTATTATTGTATTGTATTAATTAAAATAAGCGTATAATTGGGTACCCACCTCATTAAAATCGAAATTGTGTAAAATTTTATATCGGATACCTCAGATGCATTACGCCCGAATGTGTTTGGATTCAGATTGAACTCGACGAAAGGTTAAAGGATAATATAAAAAATATTTAATTTATATCATATTGTTTTGATATACAGGGCATCTCCAATAATCACCACGTTTACATAATTCTATTCCGGTATTTTTAAGCAATTAAACATTCTTCACATAATAGCATTTAGATAATTTATTTAATTACAGAAATCTCTGAAAAATCATCATTAGACTTGCTCATCAGATAATACATTTTCTAGCGTACGTGTTTGTTAACTTTAGTAAACCTAGTTTTTTGAATTATTACTGAATGTGATCCATAGGTTTACTAAAGTTAACAAACACGTACGCTAGAAAATGTATTATCTGATGAGCAAGTCTAATGATGATTTTTCAGAGATTTCTGTAATTAAATAAATTATCTAAATGCTATTATGTGAAGAATGTTTAATTGCTTAAAAATACAGGAATAGAATTATGTAAACGTGGTGATTATTGGAGATGCCCTGTATATCAAAACAATATGATATAAATTAAATATTTTTTATATTATCCTTTAACCTTTCGTCGAGTTCAATCTGAATCCAAACACATTCGGGCGTAATGCATCTGAGGTATTCGATATAAAATTTTACACAATTTCGATTTTAATGAGGTGGGTACCCAATTATACGCTTATTTTAATTAATACAATACAATAATAAACATTTCACATTAGTTTTTAATAGCAATAATTAAATTTACATAAAGGAACCCATTTCATGTTGTAAAACAATAAATTTGGAATATTTTTATAGAACAACCAGCTTTCGACAAGTTTTTTCCTGTCTTAAGCACACAATAACACAGACAAGTTAGTATTGAACAATATTTTGAATATATGAAACAAACCACTTATTTTTTCATGCAAGAGTTGTAAAGTTATAATATACAAAAAAGATATTGGACGCGAATTACAAAGAAAAGTTATAAGTAACTGCTGTAAAAAGTTATAAGTGTAAAGAATTATAAATCCTTATTAAAAAATTATAAACAAACCATCCTCTTCATCGTTTTAGCATGTTCCAAACAAAAATAAACGCCACATTGTTGGTAACGATATTTAGTGTAAACCACCAATTCAACACCCAAATGTGTTAATTTTAAAAAATAATAACATAAAAAGCCACAATAAGTATTACTCTGGCTTTATTAATTTAAATAATAAAATCTAACACAATGAAAAAGTGAAAATAATGACGCAATCAGGCGCAATGTATGCGACAGATCCGGGCGGCCGATACAAGGCCAGGGAATGCACTAAAAACAAATCGTCACCATATCGAGAAGAGTGATTTGGAGCTAGGAAGCTATGAGATAGTTCGAGTTAATATGTAAAATACACACTAACACTAAAGGGCAAGGAAAAAAGTGACTGCCGGATCTCACATCGGCTGCGCCCAACGGGAGCTTAGAAGTAGTGTTTTGGGAAATAATAAATTTTTATATCACTTCATTATTTTAGCAACCCCAGTATACAGTGTCACGTGCTGTATGCCCAAAAGATCCAATATATTACTCTTTTTCATCTATTAGACGTAGCCAGTTCCTGATCTGACGGGGATTTTATTTTTCCATAATCTCAAAATTGCCACACTGATATTTTACGAGATCATCGCGGCCGCATAAAATTACATATCACGGATTTGCCCGGGCCGCACATCCGGATTTATTCATAAACGGCCGGCCATCGAAGGGCCAATAAAATAGCGCAGAAAAAACAATCCGTGCTTTCATTGACATCAGCTGCGTCTCTAATAGTTATTGGAAACCGTCGTGTTTATTTTCCTTGCGGCAGATTACGTCATCTATTTTGACGGCAATTTCATTTTCCTTCATTTATTATCTTTATAGAGTGGTCCATTAGGAGATCCGCGGGTCAGCCGCCTCTCGGAGGCGCGACGGATTCACGAATGGCCTCTGTCACATCGCAAGTGATGTATCGCCTGACTAGAGCAGTCCTGTATCCCCTGGTAATTTCGACAAATAAACTACATCAACCTTATAATTATTTGAATTAAAATTTAACTTCCTGGCTCCGCCCTGTATTACACCCCATACTGTGAGCTTTTATTTATTCAACCGTTCAATTAAATTAACTTAGTTCAATTATCAATATAATTAATTAAAAAAGCTTGAGTTATAATTATGTCCATTTTGCCTCTTATAAGTTGAAAGTCGATTATTTACTAAAATCTCCAATATGAGGCAACTGACAGTCGGATTCTACTCACTAAAGTCTTGTTTCCACGGCCCGTGGCTTGACGAGCGTAATCATAGACTTGTGGTCTGTCGGTTTCTGACCGCAAGCCATTCTCATGGCGCGGAAAAGCTCGTGGCGTGGCGAATCTCGAGCGGCCACTAGTCGTCCAATGCTTTATTACATTTTTATAATAATGAACACCAACGTCCTGCAAGTCGCCATCAAATTTTTGTTCTTCTTTTTCAGCTCTGCTAAAGGACCCTCAACACTGATGCTACCTTGGATTAGCTTCCAAGCACCATCCATATATTTTGTTTCAATCTTTGTGGTTAGCATTTTGCGGGTTCCAGATAGGTTTTCCATCGTACAAGTCCAAAAAGTCCCTAATAACTTTATTTGGCCACTCCATAATTATCCCAAATAACCCACTGAAAGCGCTCGGAAAGCTTTCAGAATAAACCTGTAGAACTGCAACAAACCATAACAGATCGTGGGAACGGATGTTCGAGCCATCCTGAGACTTACCATCCGTCGAGTCCAAAGCCTTTGATGTCCTAATATTTACCTATAATACACAGGAAGGGCCAAGCCACCTCAACCCACCTCGTACCACCTCGAGTCTTTACGTTCCCACATTGTGAGGTATGTCAAACTTTAAACCAGGCTCGTCAAGCAACACGCCGTGGGAACAAGGCTTAAAATTACTGATTATACCTACAATGATCGTTTATACCGGGTGGTACAGGTTAAACGTCATTAATTTTAATAGGTGATAGAACAACAAGAAAAAAAGTAGACTTTCATGCGAAAACTTTGTTCAAAATTATTTCCTAACAAAGATACAGGGTGTCAAAGTTGTGAAAAGAAACTGGTTTTCTCATCATAACTTCTAAACCACTCTATCGATTTCCATAAAATTTCTCATACAGACTAATGTAGTATATCTCTAAGTAATGATTAAAATCGTTTAAAGAAATTCTCCAGTGGCGTAGATGCTGGGGGGTCGGCACTCCTTTCTCCCCTCCAGATCTTCTGCGCCATTGGATATTTTACAAAGTAGATTCAATTTTACGATTTTCTGTTTAATTTAGAAAAAAAATTACCCTTGCAAGTTTTTGATTTATGGCTTCGTTTTTGAGATACTTATTTTAATTTAAAGTGTTGCAAGCATGCCAAAACTTATGACTGAACTACCAAGAAAATACGATATGTGATGCCAACATTTTTTTTAAACATTTTATTACTTACTAGGCATGATGTACATCAAAGATATAAAAGAAGCAAATAAACAAATAATTACACTAATAAGTTCTCATTTCAATATCGTATATTCTTGGTAAGTCAGTCATAAGGTTTGACCTGCTTGCAACACTTTAAATTAAAATAAGTATCTCAAAAACGAAGCCATATATATATATATATATATATATATATATATATATATATATATATATATATATATATATATAGGGTAAACACTATAGTTGTTGGACATTTAAGGGATTATTTTAGTTGAAAAATTTAGAAAAAAAAATTATTTGTATATAATTAAAAAAACACATACTCAAATTTCAGGCTTTAATCCTTTACATTTACATTTAAGAAAATAGTATATATAAAAAAATCTGTAGTCTCTAACATAAAACCCAAAAAAGCACAATTAATGGACACATTTTACAGTCATTGGACAAAGAAAATATAGTTACTGGACGCAATTTCTATAAACCAGTTCACTGCTAAATGTAACGAAAAATACAGATTTTTAACAATGAAAGGCACAAACCCAAGAGGACTAGCTTAATGAACATATTCAATGCAAACAAAAACAATTAGCAGTTATTCTCCTTCTGCGCTGACAGGTACATAGAATAAAGATCATCGATGCAATTAATGTCATTGTTTACGCTCTCATTTAAATCGTCACTACAACTATCGTCAGTATCCTCTTTATAGCAAAAGTGGCACAAATAGTCATCTTCTTCATCGTCTGGTATATGCTCACGATGTTTAGTAGGAACACAGGATCCATGGAAATGTTTTTGGCAATTAGAGCATGTTAATCGGGTTTTTGTCATTTTCTTGAGACACATACTGCATGGAAAATCGGTAGCGAAGCTTCCTTTCTACTTGATCCTGTTTTCTTTCCTCCCGTTTCTTTTTCTTTTCTTCCTTTTCTTTTTCTTGTTGGAATTTTACAGCTCTCTTAGCTTCAAAGATGTTTTGATACTTCTCTGAGGTTAGAGCATATCCTTTCTATAATGCATTTATCTTTCCTTTTCGGAGATTTGGGCCACGCTAAAAATGGTGAAAGTTTGGATGACGAGCAGCTAAGATAAACCTTCTCTATTATATTCGGTGGTGTTGGATGAATTCTTGTGGTAGAAATTGAAGGAGTGAAACAAAAGCTCTCCTAGAAATCTATTTCACTAAATTCTAATGAAATACATTAGCTATGTATTCATAAAACACTTATGCGGTCATCCAACCACGTTCACTTTTTGCAATACCCCAATTTGATGGAACAGATGTCACAATTTTTTCAGGGATCCTTTGATAGGGGTAAACTATCATTGGTGGACAAGTATGGTCAGAGGCAGAGAAGGCAAATATAATGGTTATGTGTCTTTTGAGTATCCTTTTGCTACGGAATACACGTTTTTGGTTCCATTTTCGGCCCACACTTTTCTTGTAGATGGGCATATTTAAAAACCAGTTTCGTCTCCACTAAAAATACATGATGGATTACTTAAAACCCTTCCCAAATATTTCTCTGTGAAATATTCATTCACTTCTTGAAACTATTTGGGTATATTTGACTCAGTCACACACGCACCTGCAGAAGAGACAGCCTCACTTTGCCTAATAGTTGGATTTCTTTTCAAAAGGATTTTAAGCTAGCCTTTGCCTGGACGATTATTGTTAAAAGGATTCGGTCTTGGATTATGGTCTAGGAAGTTTTTTACACTTAATATAAAATCTTCTACAATTATGGGAAAGCGCCTTTTTCCCATACTAGATATCCAATTTACTACACGTTATTCTTCATCTTTAGACAGATATGGTGTAGTCCAAAAGTCCTTGCTGTTTAAGCTTAAAATGGATTCTAGACTTCGGAATGCCATATTTTGTAGAAACTGTCCGCATTGACAATTTCTTGTCCTGAAGCGCCAATTCAACTTGTTCTGGATCATGTTCTCGCTTTGGCATCCTATACCTCAGATTTCTGAAAATAATTTTATTTGTATTCTTCACGATCTCATACAGCAACCGTCCAAAAACTGTCTATGATTATTTTTACTAAGAATCTAGTAATTGGACACACTGTCCAATTACTAAAAACAGATTACTATTTTGTACAGTTATTGGACATGAACAAATTCCACTTTTCAGTTCATATACACACTTAACCAATAAATAATATAATCTTATCCTTGAACGGAGAAGGATGCTATTATGAATCAAAATATATTGACCAAAAAATCAATGCAATTTTTTTGTCACTTAAGGAATAATTTACTAACTAAGAATTTGTCGTCACATAAACATTTGACGAACACTTAAACACACCAAACTACTTTTAGGCGCGATTCTTCTACAACTACATCAAGAAAACATGCTGGTGCATCCATTTATTAACCAGCTACAAATAGTGCATGGGAGACTTAAATATAGGTACCAGTAATGCAAGTGTCCATTAACAGTAGACTGTCCAACAACTATGGTGCTTACCCTATATATATATATATATATATATATATATATATATATATATATATATATATATATATATGAATAACTTTTAAAACCATTGAAACGTCTCAACCATCTGACAAGTTTGAGTTTGCATACATAAATTGAGTTTCCTATGGGGTCTCCATGTTTAATCGCAATGACTAGGTTTTGTTAAAAAAATCAAATCTTCTGTAGAAGTAAAATTTGTAAGAACTGGAACAAACAATTATTGAACAGTAATACTATCAATACTAAAAACTGTTCTGATAGTATAAGGAAGCGCGTAATCTTATGCCGCCTAACAAGGCAGGGGACATTCTAACAGTTACCTTCATTTGGCTTATTTTTCTTTTTGGTTAACAAAACCGTTTTTAGTGTCTCATCTTACCTTTCAAACTTGAAGCTCGTTTATCTCTAGAATAGGATAACACAGTTGCACATTTCTAACAACGTCAGTATGGTATATAACTTAGCTAACTTTTACAATGTTTTATAACATGAATGTTTTACATTTCCTGATAATATTTGACCAAAATAACTTTTCCGTTGGTATAATTAATAGTAATAGTGAAATTAAGTATCCTATTCAATGAGATTTGAGAAAAAAGTAGAGATATAAAGGGTAACACAAATATAGCCAAGGAAATTTATTATCTGATATGCAAATTTAATTACTACTATGAGTAGTAATACTTTTATGAGTAAAACGTTTCCTCGAGTTAAATTCCAGTAAAGAAAATAATCATACGAAATAATTATACAAACCGTATGAAAAATAATTTCTGCTTGGGCTATATTTTATTACCCTCTGTGCTACAATTCTTGTACATATTTTCCTGGTACATCTCGTACAGTCTATTTACTATTAAGAGTATCCGAAACAGCTTGCACATATAGCTTTACCATCCAAAATAAAAGCAGAGTTATGTCCACTTGAGGGTTATTTCACCTGATTTATTTAACCCAGCGAAATTTACATTAATACCATAAGATACTGACTTTGCGATCACCCTTTTTATTTGCCTTAACTTCTTACCACTTTCTTACTTGGCTGACACTATTTGGTCATAGTGCGTGATACAAGAATACTTTATAAGACGCTATTCAAGGCCTTAAAAATATCAGTGCAATGTTAACGTGTTCCTGACTATTCAAACCCTCCTATATCCAAAACTTGTAATTACAAATCCTGAACGGGTTACTTATGTATGGCAGAAAAGAAAAGAAAAGAAAAAGAGAAAATAAAATTATTGTGTTCTAATAATCCAAGAAGATACGAATAAACTTTCCGATGTAGAGAAATATCACTAGATAAATGCATGCTGAAGATTAGTAAGTATGATTTTTAATTTACTTAGGGAACACATCCACCGTATTTTGTAATTAAAATATAGCTATACCGTCCTACTGAGTAACTTTCCCCTTAGAATATTTGTACGCTTTAAGAAGTTATGTGATGCAGTATTATGTGTTATTATAATCGTCTTGAAATATGTTATTTGATCTATTCTTTACAAATGCTCAAATAATTAAGAACAGATACGTTGTATCTTGCGTTCTATATGACGTGGATTAAAGCCATTGTTTCAACATAGTACAGTATGTCAAATTTGCTTGCAACTCCCCAAAACTCTCTATTTCGCTCTCTTTCTATCAATATCTGTAAACTTCATAGAATGAAAGCATCTTCTCTCGCTACCTATTTTCTCTACACTAAGTAGTCTAAAGAAGCCTATTGGCTTACATCTGTCAAAAGAAAGCTTAGAACCTACGAGCTGTTCTTATCGCATTTCAAATGATATATTGTCTCACCAGGACAGTTCTAGATCCCCCGCTAATTCTGCCCTAAAATAAACTGCACCAGCCTTATAAATATTCGAGGTATGACGGGATTTAGATTTTGAACACGTTTATACCTTATATAGCATTTGTTTTGTCCAATTTCGCGTTGTAAATAGGATTCATCCCGGATTTATTCGTGCTAATGCCGTAATTTATTCATTCGATTTAGATTTTCTAAATCGGGGCTCGCCGCACGTGAAGGGAAGTTATTCATATTTAATTCTTGTCCCTTGTCACATGTAACTTTTACTTTTGTCTTGAAGTGAACAAAGAGAGTGTCCCATGTCAGTCTCGGACTACCTGTTTGGAAAATTAACTAAGTGAGATTCTGTAAGACATGGGATGTAAGTGTGTGACACCTTTACAGGTAATGTAAGTGTATGAAAAATGTATAAGAACTACAGCAGCTATTAAATGTTCGTGATTATTTCGATGGGTCATAGCACATTCAATGTTGACATTTGAAAGTATAAATAGAGAGACAAGAGGTATAATTTAGTTATTTTTGTGGCAGATGAGGATTACAAGTTGTTTCTTATTTTCTAATTCATGATTTAGTTTTTAGTTTAGAACTCATTTTGATTTGAACTGAAAATTTTCGAGGTAACTTTAATTTACAATTGCATATTGAATAATTTGTGGAATAAATTTAAAATTTATTTCAGAATTTTTTTATCGAAAAATCTCTTAGACCCTCTTCATTCTTATGCAGGGTGTCCTGAATTGTTTTCATCATTTTTTTTATTGAATACGAGAAGCATGAAGAGTTTATTGACACAAGCTGTAATGAGGACAAATGGTTTCAGCAAGATGGGGCAACAATTCACATTGCAAGTTTGTTATTGGAAGCTGTTACAGTAAATTTCCCTGGAAAAGTAATTATTTCCCTGGATGAGTGATTTCCCTCTAAGATAGAGGACATTAATTGGGTGCCCAATAATTCCGATTTAATGCCGATAGATTTCTTCTTATGGGGTTATTTGAAATCTAAAGTGTATAGTAATGCTCCTATTACTTTCCTTCAGTTAAGGGCCTTCGGTTCAGTTAATTCTCTAAATTTCCTCGTGTAGCATACGCAAGGAAATTCAGATAATTAAACCAACTAATTAGCTATATTAGGTAATTATATCATGATAAGAGGTTATTGCTTTAGTTGGAAGGACGTCAAGAGTGTCTAATATTAAAAATAATTTAAAAATAGAAAAATAAATATATAGATAATTTAAACTAAAAAACTTATTCTTCAGAAACTAGAAATGTTCTTCAACAACTATGGAGTGTGAATAATTAAAAGACAAAACCACGTTTACAAATATAACCTCGTACAATTAAAGAACAAAATTATTTACAACTTAAACCACGGATCAATATAATCATTTTCTAATCAAATAGCCTTGGGCTCAAATCGGGCCTTACTCTTTTCTAAGTAACCCCATATGTGTTGCGTCGGTGGAGTTGGCTAATGAGATAAATTTATGGTCTCCACCTAGCTGGATCCTCTTTGCTGCCTTTATGAGGAAGTCGTCCTATGTACTATTCATTTCATCGCTATTTGCCAAATAAAAAACTCTCTTATATTGCCGATAAATGGAACAGTCTACCTGAGCCTAGCCATAAAAACAAGCCACGGTATGTTTTGAGATTATTTATTTGGCAAATAGCGATGAAACTATACTTCGGTATTGAGTCATGTTGCTCCCTTTAACATAAAATTTATGTTAAGAACTATCTTCTGAGGTATTTAAAGGACACCGCACTACTTTTTTTATATAAAATATAAAGTCAAGCATTACTTACAACTTCCATGGGGTAAATTAGTTTACAAGTAGTTGAAATTTACTATTTTGCGTTTCTCCAGATATTTTATCTTTTTGTTTATTGAATTAATTTTTCATGAAAAAATGCCTGTTTATCTTTCATTTGTGATTTCCAAATTTTTAGAACTTGGATAATTATTATTGTTGAAACATATCCAAAGTTAATTTACTGTAATAAATTACTTTCATTTCACATGAAAAAGTATTTTAACTATCCATAAGTAAGTTCGTACTGATATGGTACACATGGAAGAATATTGTTCACTATTGAAAATCACTCAAAATGGAAAATGTAAAATGAAAAACGTAGAGAAACTTTTTGTTTTCTTTTGTATAGCATATCCAAATGCCTAGTACTCTATCATACTGGCCTACCTCACATTCCTATTCTTAAATCCATTCATACACTTTCATTCTGAATACCTTTACCCTTATACCTTTTTTCACCCCTCCGTATCACTTGGTTTTTTCTAGTTTTTGTTCTCAAAGAAAACGTCAGTATCATATATAGTTTATTTCATCGCTATTTGACAAATAAAAAACTCAAAATATACCGTGGCTTGTTTTTATGGCTACGCTCAGGTAGACTGTTCCGTTTATCAACAATATAAGAGTTTTTTATTTGGCAAATAGCGATTAAATGAATAGTACATCCTTGCTGTACTCTAAACAAGATAGCAGCCATCCTTGAATTCATATTTTTTGTATTGCATGGTTTCCGGCTAACTACTTACGCCGGCTAACTTATTGTAAACTCCTTTGTGTAGATAACATATCTGATTGGAACTGAGAGCAGTTTGTTTCTATTGAGGAATAATACAGCTTATAGACTAACTTAGGTTTTATAGAATGTTTTCAATAGCTAGGGTTATGTAATGTTTGTTGTATACAAGGATACAAGAGAATTATTCCAGTTAGGGTGCATCAGGCCCAAGAGAGATCTGTACTTCGCGATTTCATCTTCAGTGTGGTGAATATCGTAGCAGCATACTCAATGTGGCTCATGCCCTGAGAAAATTATGTGGCATTCACATTCAAAATCTACAATTTTGGATACGTATATATTGAATAGCACTGTAGTTTTCTACCTACTAAAGAGCAATGTATCTGTATGTTGGATATCCAGGACAATTCGTCTACTGCAGAGGTCTTTAAATCGTGATTTGTCGATACATTAGAATATCAGAGTATCCTTATCTATTTTTATGTTGGTTCAAGTATCAAACTTTCTTACTTTAATTACTCTAATTACATAATTGTTTGAACTTCTTGTTCATATTCCATAATATGAAGATACGATAATAACTGAGATGACAAAGTCTTTCCATCACTAGTAAAATAAAACATAGTAAATTAGGATATTATATTATTACCTGCTTTTGTGGTTATGATTTTTTTTTGATACGTAATATTTAAATCAAAATTGCGATTTATAATATGATTCCCACTTAATCGTAGGAAAAGCAACATCCACTAAAGTTAAGTCTTCATATCCACAATAAATATTGTGCTCAGCTTTATTTTTCTCTTTAATTTCCAAGCCAAGGTGTAGTTGGTGTACTTTGCAGAGAAATACTATTAATATAGTAACAGTTTTAGCTACTTGTTTATGTTTAAGATAAGCTCACACTCTGGTATATAATATCTCTTATCAGTTGTATCAGCTATACTATCATCTAATGCTACACTACATGATGAAATTTGACTATGTAAATAAATTTGAATAGTTTTATTTCTAGGATTGATTCCACAAACATATTTCAAACTTATATTTCAAACATATCTTTTCTTAAGAGTTATCTACATCTAATTGTTCTCAAAGTCACCAGGCGGTCTCGGAACTGCATATCGCGATCATTCGTATTAGGAATCGTCAGTGCAATCATACCAGAATATGCCTAGCGCTTTGAGAATATTAATCGAGTCTTGCACTAAGCTGACATGCATGAGCAATACATGAAGATATGAGATTGTGATATGCAGTTCTCGGACAGCCTGGTGAAGCTGAGAATAATTAGTTGGCAATATTACTCCCACACTTGGTGTCACGTGAAACCGTTAGGCGAAGTAATCTGCGTTAGAAATGTGAAGTAGTATGACTCCCAGAGATGATACTTTGTCGTGTAGGAGGCGAATGACGTTTACCACAGTTTACTAAATCACATATCAACTCTTATTTCTCTTTTTCAGATGCACCAACCTGCAAATTCGATAAGGTGATGGTAGTTGGCGCCTCTCGCGGAGAGAGCGTGGACATTGTCTGCGAGATCGAATCAGACCCGCCCGCGAAGAGTTACCGTTGGAAGTTTAACAACTCAGGGGAGACGCTGGACGTTGGACCTGAGAGATTCGCTAAAACGAGTAATGGTAGCGTTAGCGTTCTAAGGTATACCCCCGTTTCGGAACTGGACTATGGATCATTGTCCTGCTGGGCCACCAACGTTGTGGGCCATCAGGTCAATCCTTGCGTCTTTCAAGTTGTAGCTGCAGGTTAGTAACTTTTGTTATGATTAATAGAATAAGCATACGCGTTAGTAGTGTTATTTCAAGTGTATGCAGAATCTGATGATTTGAGTAATACTCTTGGTTATTAATGTGTTCAGTTATGCATAATTCAAGTAACTTTTTCTGCAACTATCTAATTGTTCTAATTATTATTTTATTTATGAAAATTATGCGATATTATTTAGATTTATTAATTTATTTTGTAGTGGATAAAAACCGCTGCGAGATAATGCAATAAATTAGAGCCTTCCCTATTTCCTTCTTTATGTCGGCATATACGCTAGACACAATAAGTTAGGGATTTACGAAAATCTTAAATTATTGGCTGGTTTCTAAAGGGATGTAGTTTGCAGAAAAATATCACATAGCAATTATAAAATAAGCATATTAAAGCTCCAAGTTCGTAATTTTCAAATCTGGAGTTTAAATTTCAGCAGTTTTCCAGTTATCATAATAAAACCATCCGCAAAGAATTTCCAAATTTTTGCTTGCCTTTCAAAAGGTCCACGGACATCAGTCAATTTCGTTTTAGTAGTTTCGTCCTAAAACTTTTTTAGGTAATTTTTTCTCTTTAATTTGAATAACCAAAAGTCTTATATGATGAATTTTCGCTGAGTTATCGTCGTTCAGAGCAAGAAAGTACGTTTTGAATTTGGTAATTAATTACTCGATAAGTAATGCTCGCACAGAAAATTCAACTAGAGTTTTAAAAACCCAAAAGTACTCCTTACAAGTGGTAGTTATTAGTTCTTGATGAAAGGAATGTTTAGGTGCGAGAGTGGTGACTAAAGAACAGGTAACAAATTGTATATTTAGGGATATTTGCTTAACTTGGCATAACTTTGCAAATAATAGATAGACTAAGAATGTTGACTATTTATTTTCAACCTAAAGAATTCTTAAAAATTTCAAGGGGCTGCAATTTTTTTCATTGTATTCGGAATGATTGAATTTGTTGTTTTTGCTAAAAAATTAATTTAATGATGAATTTTATTTCCTTTTCCATTATGTTTTTGAGGTTGAAATAATTTTTTAGCAGTAATTCTTATTTTTTTATCAAGAAATGTTTATTATTGTAAGAAAAAAATAAAAAAAATAAAAAAAAAGTCAAAACTACCTTTTTTCCATTGAACGACGATAACTCGTAACTTTAACTTAAATTAAAGAGAATAAAGATACCAAAATAGGATGATGAAATCACTGAAAAAAAATCCGTGGACCTTTTGAAAGGCAAGCAAGAATTTCGAATTTTTTTCCCATGGTTTTTTAGGATTACCCAAAAACTGCTGATGTTAAAAAATTTTGAACTTAAAATCTGAAAACTATAAACTTGGAGCCTTAATCTTCTTTTCTAAAATTGCTCTGTAATAATTTTTCTCTAAATTACAGCCATTTAAAAATTACCTAAAAATTTAGGATTTCTTTACATCCCTTAACTTTTGTGCCTAGTGTATTTCAACAGGTTACATTGAAATTTACGCGGAGAATCTAAAAGTGGAAAAATACACCAATTTCATATGCAGGAGGCTTTAATGAATTGAGTAAAACTACTCTTGTTCACCAAATATCGCGTTGCTTAATTATTATCTCAAAAGGACTGCCAACTCATATTCCACTAACATAACATCAGTAGATATTTATGGATTGACTTCACTTAGGTTAGTTTCACAATATTAAGTGATTCACCAGGTCTCTTAAAATAAACTTGCAATAAACACTGCTTTATCGCTAACAGGTAAACGTAATGAGGAGAAATTCTAGTATTACCTCCACACTTAGACGCAAAGCAAGTTCTTGGAATCTCCATAACGCATCTTACATTATTTTATGCTTTTCTTGCATATTAAATAATAGATGTTTAGAGTACCGTAAGTTCTATAACTGATAGATAAAACGAGTAGAACATTTTTAGTTTCAATTGTTAAGTCTTACCATATAGATATATGAGACTATGAACAGACTTTGAATAAACAGGCCAAACAAACTAGGAAATAAATAATTGAATAAATCTACTGCTATTTTATTGAACAAATTTGCATACTCGTATTATTTTGTCGCAAAAAATTCTTTAAATATAGATTCTACAAATAACTGTGGAAGGACTCATTTTCCTCGGATGTTCGCAATTAACTTAAAATTATATTCAGCTAATGTTGTGTTAAAAGAAACCTATAAAATCCATGTTTGTTGATGTTAATAATTCCTTTATCAACAAGTTCGCACAGAAATACGAATTATTTTCTTCCTTGCAGGAAAGCCATTTCCAGTGAAGAATTGCACCCTTTCAAATCAAACCAGCAGCTCAGTGGAGGTTTTCTGTCTCCCCGGTTTTGATGGAGGGCTTCCGCAGCACTTCGTTCTAGAGCTGTACTCGTCCAATTCGGGTGTTCCCAGGTTTAACATGACTTCGTATACCGAGCCGTATTTTTTTCTGGACAACCTCGAACCCGACGTCACCTTTAGAATAGTGGTGTTTGCTGTGAACTCCAAAGGAAGAAGCCACGGCGTAGTGCTGGAGGAGGTGACATTCAAGGATGCAGAGAAGAGAACAGGTACGAGTTAAAGATTTTTAATTATGAAATTGTTTTTGCAGTAAGAAGATATTTTTATATCTTGTGGTTAATTTTAAACATTATTCGATGTAACTTTCGTAGTTATTAAAAATGTTATTACATCTGAGTGTGATTTTGTTTTAATTTCAACATAATAACATGTGAAATAATATTCAAAATATAGAAAAGTGGAGGATAGGATAACAGTTTAATACTACTAGGTTCAAATATAATGTAAAGTCCATCGATCGATATGCTACGATGTAATATATTTCAGAAAAAATTATATTTATTTTGAAGTTAGAGAGAGAGAGAGAGAGAGAGAGAGAGAGATAGAAAGAGTTAAACTATGCGAAAAAGAAAAAAGGTACAAAAATATTGTTTTATGAATTTATAAGAACTCAGGCACATAGATATATTTTTTCTCGCTCTAAAGTGTCTGGCTATAGAGAGAAAGGTTACACTTAGAGACAAATACTTATGGTCAAAATGAATTGTCAAACTTTCTGTTTTAGGATTTAAACCTAAACATAAAGTGGCACCTCGAAGTTAGGTCGCTACTTTGACGACAATATGGAATACATCTTTGTAGGTGAATATGCTACATCACTCATTAGTATACTCGGTACGAGTGCCAGTACTGTACTTTTATTAACTCTGTCGAGAAATCAACTAAATGTCCGTCATATTCTCCAATACGAAAGTAATCTAGACAAGCAGTTTACATTGCTAAAAACTCCATATTACACCTTTTGATCGTATATATAATCATTATTACATTTAGTACTGATCTTTCGCTAACCTTACATCGGGTACATATCCTATCATAAATCTTACATTTAGTTCCGATCGAGAAAATATATTTTCAATATATGTTGTCCTTGGAAGCTACTTTTTATACTTCTTACAGTGTTACCTCAATCTATTCTAGGTACTGTAGTCTGAAATGAATACTTTGCAATTGCAGAGTATGTCTGTAGTTTCAATTTTACCATATAACTTACATGCCTTTCTCTACTTTCTCTGATGATTTGTTTAAGATGAAACATTAGACAACAACATGATTTTAATATACCTTAGACATTTCTCACGAATAACGGTTTTATCTCTATTTATATCTAAAATTCCTTCTTTAATTTTAAATATCGTCGAATTAATTAATTCGAATTAATTTTAAATACAGTCGAATTACCTTTACTCATGGATACCATAAAGCTATAGTATATTCTCTCTAGATGTTGCGTTTTCCTTGGGTATTCTCATGCGCAACCACTTGTAGCGGTTCTTCTGGTGCTGGTGGTTATGTAGATCCCATTTATTATCAGAGAGTAATTAATATATTCCATAACATAAATTTTATCCATATTATAAAAGAGTGATTTCCTCAGTTATTTGAATTTATTTATGGCAAATTATCAAATTCACCGTTTATATTTATAAGTGTTCATTGTTTTATGGTGGATTTGTGTTGTTAGACAAATCCACCAAATTTAAAATAATATATTTTTAACTAACCATGCTTCAAGATGTTACATATATTCTATGTTAACGTATACTAAACACGAAAAAGCAAATATTGCTTTACCAACAAGGCAACTGTTTCTTGAGTTTTTCTTCAGATATTAAATACCAAACAATTATATCACTTTTAGAAATGACTTATACATGAACTGACAGGAGTCCCAGTTACAATGAACCAGACATATACATAGGTAATTGCCTTAGTTAGGTAGTTTCAATATTAAGTTTCTCTTTAATTTATTCTAAATTATGTTCTGTTCTTTTATCTTTAATTTAATAGCTAATTTATGAGAGTCTACATTTATGTTTAGCTTTACAGAAGCGAATTTAATGAAAATATATTCTAAACTGTGAATAATATTCATGGTCGACGTACTTTCAAACGAACATATTACTCACAACCAGAGTGACTGCAGAAAGGTAAAATACTACAGATTAAAACGCAATTCCTGCTACAAAGCACGGTTTAATAATACAGTAAACAATTTTCGGCAAAAATAGAGCACCAAAAGTCGTCGACTAATAACTCTATTAAACTACTTGGACAAATATACGGCTATATCAGGTATTTAAAAGTTTTTCCACACTAATTAAACTTCCGTTATACTCCGACGCACAGAGTAAATCTGCTGTTTTTACATATTTTTAGACAGCTAATTATTAAACTAATTAAACCTGCCTGAAGTATTTTAATTACGTTTCATTGCGCTTTCAGATTTTGTTAAAATAAGGAAGACCGAGTAAGATAAACTGATCTGTGAAAATCGTTTGTGCCACAGAATTAATAATTCACCCGTTAGAGTTAAGAATAGAATAGTAAAACATTGTATTAGTTAAGATCGGAGTAATTAAAAAATCATGAATTAATTGTCGTAAATATTTAATTAATCGACGCACGTAATAAGTGAAACGAGCTGAATTAAGGATTTAAAGACACAGAGCCTATGTGAAAGTTTGCAGCATATGGAAGTGGATATTTGTGCAACGCAGAAAATTCAAAGCTTTCGTCATATAGATAAACATACCCATTTTCGGTTTTAATATCTTTGATGGGTCTTTGGTGGGTGGTAGGACTTTGTGGTGACGTAACGCTAATGGGAGAAAATATATTTAATGTATGTATCACATTATCAAAGTCCCATGTATTTTATCAGAAAATCTTAACGAATTAATAATATAGGGCTATAAGTAGTTCAACATGCATACATCAATTAACGATAAACTATTAATACCTATTGTCCCATCTCTTCATCAAATATAGAGAATGGTAAATTTTGAAAAACTTTCTTACTCTATATATAGTAAGTATATGAAAACTGTGTATATTAGTTAATAACTGGTTACCTGTTTTGGATTATTATATAGCAAATTTGGTGAAAATTATGTGAAATGAATAACATGACGATAATCTTAAAAACATTCTGGCAGATATTACAATAATTGTGCTATGTCGGAGATCATGACAGCAATGATAACATTTCCCAATATAGCTGTCTGCATGAGAAGACAAATTCATAGAAACTTACCTATATAACTAAATATATGAACTATACACATGAGGCAGTTGATATGTCTTTTCCCGGAAATTCCTTATGATGAAGTGAACAATATCTTCAGCAAATCGTATGTGTCAATTTAGATTTCAAACAAATATTATTAATTATGATGGCTTGTATTATTCTCTAAGTTATTACCCAACATTGGGCTTGGTAGACGCATATAGTTGCAAATAATTAAAACAAAATTTATTAAATTAATGCAAAGTTTTACTATCAGAGGGTAACATTCACACTACAGAAATAAGGAATTTATACTCCAACCCATCTGCAAATGCCTTATATAATAAAGACTAAACAAATTAGGTCAAAACAGCTATTCTCCTGGCTATATGTCAAACGCCGAGCACTGAATTACATGAAAAAAATTTGTCGTATTTTTGTCTAACAGAGTTAGCACTAAAAATACAGTGATTGTTCTCAACCCACCAAGTAAGATGCAAAGTGTCACCTATCTCAGGATATAGTTAACTGCAGACCGGTTATACCCAAGATAGAAAGGTCGAAACCGATCTGCAGGATATTATTCCGTGGTAAGTACCGGGTTAGTCACCTAAAATTGACCCCCCTTTATATCTCTTAATTTCAATCCAATTGAAAAATTCAAAAGAGAATTTTATATGATTTTTTATAAGTTCTTTGAATACTTTAACAAATTTTCAGAAACTCTGCAAATTGAAAGGCGGCGAACATTTTTTTATTTTTTTTAAATGGAACACCCTGTATTTTTTTACATAAAAAAGTTATCCACAGTTCTCTGATCACAAGAATATATAGTTGTTGTATCTTAGTAAGTATAGTTCTTGAGATATTCATACAAATATATAGTCACATCACAGGAATAAGTTTAACATAAGACCATAAATCAGGAGAGCTATGTAATTATAATAAACAAATAAACCTTTATTAAAATGACAACAACAAAGTTTAATGAATATAAAACATAAATAGCGAAATAATGATAAAAAAAAACAATGCGCAACAATAAATAACATAAAACCAATGAACTTTATTAAAATTAAACATATCTATATGTTCTCCACGTATCCTCCGTTTCTATCAAGACACAGTTGGCATTTTTTATAAATTCATTTCTAACGTTTTCAAATAAATGAATATTTTGCCGCAAATTTTCTATTTCTTGATTGATACAGTCCTTCAACTCATTCGAGTTATTATATACCGAATTTTCGTATATGTTTTGTTTTAGTGTTCCCCACAAAAAGAAGTCCAAAGGATTATATAATTATTATGTGTTGCATCAAAGAATTTTCATACTTGTTTTCTTAAAAAACAAGATGTGTCGTTATATCTCAGAAACATAGCTCTCCTGATTTATGGTCTTATGCCAAACTTATTCCTGTGATGTGACTATATATTTGTATGAATATCTCAAGAACTATACTTGCCAAGAACAATAATTATATATTTTTGTGATCAGAAAACTGTGGGTAACTTTCTTAAGTAAGAAAATACAGGGTGTTCCATTTAAAAAAAAATAAAAAAATGTTCGCCCCCTTTCAATTTGCAGTTTTTGAAAATTTGTTTAAATATTAAAAAAATTTATAAAAAATCATGTAAAATCCTTTTTTGAATTTTTCGATTCGATTGAAATTAAGAGAAATAAAGGGGGGGTCAATTTTAGGTGACTAACCCGGTACATATAATATGTAAAAAATAAATGCTATAAAATATTGAATTAAATGGCGAATGCACCAATATTACCTTTCAATACTAGTGAAATTCTCTTACCTATAAGTTAAATAAATATAAAAATGAAATGAAACCCGACTTGGTTTATTTTGGTAGCTTCAATAATGTACAGTAGGTTTAATATTATTCTTAATATAAATTATAAAGCCTTCAATAATATCAGTAATTTCATAAACAAATAATTAATCTTATTAATTCGTTAAAACAAAAATCTTCCCGCATCTCCTAAATTAAAAAACAGAACATACAGTGGAAGAGATCGGACGGAAAGTTGACAAAAAATTAGTAAAAAGTAAACAAAATATACATTTTTTCTTATTGTTAGTGAATAATTAACTTGATAAACAACATAATGAAGACAAAACAAAACAGAAGTTTTCAAAGATATTTTATTAGTTCAATGTAAAAACAACATTTACAGTTTCTTTATTTGACTTTAAATGATCAAAAAGTGAGGCCTTAGTTTTAGGGAAATTAGATGTTCGTCGCTCGCGTTTCTTCAAAAAATTTTTCCCTGAAATAAAAGTTATTCAGGCTACCACAAATAGTAAAGTAAAGCTGGTAAGTAGATTCCAACAAAGAAAAAGTTTAGTAAAATGTGTTTTAAAAATTATTTTACGTTTAAGAGTTGTTGACATTTTTAATAAGAAGTATCCTTATTTTCCCAATATCTCACATAATAAGCGGTATCATGTGAAGGAAAATAAGGATACTTCTCAATACCCTACTTTATTGTATTATTTAATATATATTATTATTTAATAGTATTGACTTAGCATTGACCGATAAAATGTTAGATGGTTCTTTGTCTAATGCTATTTCCTTCTCCTCTGCTATAGAAAAGTCTTGTGACGAACGTTCTGGATCATTTTCACTTATATATATTTCACTTATAGACGACCACACTGTAACACTTTGTCCAGAAAGGAACGTTTAAAATTCGGCAAAAATTTTAGATAATGTATCTTGTCAGAAAGTCATGAATGATCTTTTCGGTTTATTAAACTTCTGTTATTTAAATAACGTCAATGCATTTATGAGCACGCAAAAGCAATTAGAATTTTTAAAGGAATTTGGAACCTTGCTAAACAATCTAACTATTCAAGAAATTAATCGAGTAAGCCGTTACTCTGTGGTAGTTCATAATTCACAACGGAAATGAGTAAAACAACTACTATGTTTTTATACCACTATATTTTCACAGAAACGTCGGGATTCCACCATTTGGAAAACACGTTTCATATAAACCTTAATTACCTGTTTATTGTCATAGCACTTAGTCCCTGTATCTGGATAGTACATATTATAGGAACAGAATGTTTGTATTTTATTCTTAGTTGAGTCATCGTTTGAAAATGACATAATTGTCGAAACTGCAGTCACGTTTCTGTGAAAATATAGTGGTAGTAAGAAACGTAGTAGTTGTTTTACTCATTTTCGTTGTGAATCTAACTATTGTTAACAGTGATGGAAAATGTGTTACTAATCAAATGAAGTTTATATTCAGGTGGAAACTAACAATTAAATCGGTTAAGGCTTTATGGGAAACATTAAAATCCAAAAGACGAGAACCATTTCTATTGACGAGAACCCTCAATCAGGATTGCTAAGAAAACATTTTTGGTCAGATTATAAATTTTTGTGGTAACGCTGGAAATCCGACACATATACAGTGTTCGAGAGCTTTTAAAACATTATTTAGCTTTAAATATTTTGATCGCGTCGATGGTGCAAACTGCGTAAATGACATAAATAAATTTTTATTAAACATTAGTCCCGACTAGGTATGTTTAAAAGTTAGTGAACAAAATGCTTTAAAAGCACAGGTAACATTGTTCTCTAAAGCAAAAGCTTATGTTAATTCAGAGAACATACGATTTGGCGGTTTTACAATATCATCACAGAACATAGTAAAATGTATAATATAATTAGAAAATATATAGACAATTTTAATAAATTGGCTTGTTCCGATTCATTTGGGCAAAATTAATAGATATATTTAAAAATGGATGTTTTACACATCCGTGTAGAAGTTTTTCATTAAATTATTTTTTGTCCCTCCATACTAGAGTGCGGCTTTATTATACTAAAAAATTCGCAAATCGTGAAATAAAAAAACAAGAAATTACAGAAACAGAATTCCAAGCTATTATACATATTGAAACATTTGTTTATTAGCTTTTCAATCTGGTTAGTAAATAATGCGATATTGTTGTTAATATATTCGCAATATTAATATTTCTTCTTTTGAATAATTTTATTTGTAGTTTATGTACTGTTTTCCCTCTAATAAATGTCAACAATTCATGTAATAAACGTTAGTAAATCATAGCTACTATTTTACTTCAACAAAATATTTCCGTTAAGAAACGGCTCTATACCTAATTTACCAAAGTATATTATATTAGTTATCGTAACAAACGCCCACGACGAAATAAGTAATCGTAATTCGAAGTATCCCCCGTATACTGGAGAAGGCCGTTCAACAGCTGCGTGGCGGCATGCCTTTGTAAACGAACGATTAAAGTTCCGCCAGAGAATAAGTCTAAGAAGGCTCATTCTCTGGCTCCAACAGAAACCAAGACAAGAGTCTTGGTTTCTGTTCGGTGTCTTTACCCAGTTGAATAAAGATATTTGCACCGTAAATATACAGTCAGTCAAAGAAGTCTCCATACATTAGTCCCTTTCTCAAGATTTTTCTCAGTGTCATTTTTTATTTAAATTTAATTAGAAATATGTTCCAAGTAAATATCGGCAATCTCATTAGGAGTAATAAAAATAAAAATAAAGTCGCTTGAAACACTTTATTTGAACAATGAAAACTAAAACGATATTAGTAACAAGAAATTACATCAAAAAAGACTCTATGCACTAACATTTCTTATGAGAAATGTCAATTGTCTTAAATTTAAAATTTTGTGCAATTGCCATTTGCTTTAATTATTGCATTAGGCCTTTTTGGAAGACTTAATACAAGCTTTCTTGTAACTTCTGCTCGAATGTTCTCCCACTCTTCTCTTATCCTATTCTTGAGGTCTTCTCTATTTTTAACTTGATGTTTTCTCACGCGACGCTTTAATTCTTCCCACAAGTGTTCAATGGGATTAACGTCCGGTGATTGCGGTGGAGTATGCAGTTGTTGGCGGACGTTATAGATCATCCATGCACGTACCCTAGCAGTATGCTTGGGGTCGTTATCTTGTTGGAATAAATAACGCCCCTCGAGGTCATGTTCTTGAACACTTAGTCTTAAATTATTCCTTAGAATGTTGAAATAAGCATATTCGTCCATGAAAGTCCGAAAGTTTCATACCGTCAATGAAAGCTAAGTTGCCTGTCTCATTAACTGACATGCACCTCCACAATAAAACATTACCTCCTCCGTGTTTCACTGTAGGACAAACATTTTCAATTTCCAAAGCTGTATTTTTTCCTTCAAACTTTGTCCCTGCCATCTGACCCAAAAGGATTAATTTTTGTTTCGCCACTGAATATAACGCTTTCCCAAAACTCATAGCATGTTCTTGAGCAAATTATAAACGTTTTTTTCGATTTTTTCCTGAAATTAATATTCTTCTTCTGGCAACCCGACCGTTATAACCCGCTCGATGAAATACATTTCTAATTGTTTGAGGGCTAACATTTTTTGAGAACTCTTGCCTGATTTCTTCTGCAAGTTTTGGAGCGCTTATTTTAGAATTAATTCTAATCTTTTTCACAACACTAGACTCTTCCCATGCATTTAACTTCCTGGGGCGATCAGATCGTGGCCGCACTTTATAGGAACGGGTGGATTTGTACTGATTTATTACATACTCTACACTGGCATGTGATTTTTCAATTATTTTATCAATATTTCTAAAGGATTCTTTCTCTTTCCATAAATCTGCTATAACTTTTCTAACGGAAATTGGAATTTCGCAATTTTTATCACTCATTTAGCTTCTAGTGCACAAAACACAAATTTAAAATTGACGTTCTTAAATGAGCATGATTAATTTGTTTCATGTAAAACTTGATACAGGCCAACATGATATACTATTAATAACTAATGGTGCTGAATAACATTTTATTAAAGTGTATGGATACTTACTTATTTGACATAATTTCTTGTTGCTAATATCATTTTATTTTTTTTTATTGTTCAAATAAAGTGTTTTAAGCAACTTTATTTTTATTTTTATTACTTCTAAGGAGATCGCCGATATTTACTTGAAACATATTTCTAATTAAATTTAAATTAAAGATCATACTAAGAAAAATGTGGAAAAAGAAACTAGTGTATGGAGTCTTTTTTGACTGACTGTATATTGAATGCGTACACGGAGTTCGATCTGGCCGCAAGTAAAGTGCATCCCTTTCCCTCACTCTTTCTTCTACGCATACCTAAAAAATATCACACTATTTCCTATTCTTGATGAGCAGTATTATTTTATGTATCTAATAATTTTGGTGTGATTTGCCTAGAATAGTGCCTAGATAAGAATAAATTATGTATAATGAATTTCAATAAGATTTACATAGTCTGCCTGGCTATACCCCATTTTCATTTTAAAATTTTCTAGATGATCTCGACAACTCCACTTAGTCCTACGACCGTATCGCGTGAGGTGAACTCTTTTCGCGCGCCACGTTAAAAATGTGTCCCATAACTCTTGGCGAAACTCATTGCGGGAATTTATCACGGCCCGCCAACTGTTCCCTTGCAATTATCGAACGGAATTACCTATGCAGGATTGATTTTAGATTAAAGCGTGACCCTTATGCAGAAACTGCAAGCGGTACGCTGTTGGTGTTGTTCCGGCGCTTTTAGTGTTATTAGTCTTCCTGTTCCGTCGAGATATGCAAGGCCATTTGCGTTTATCAATTGCCCTCGCAGAACCGTTCGGATGTATTGGTTTGGGTCATAAACAAAAGTTGTTAGTTAAAATTTTGTATGAGCCCGCAGAGATAGTGTGTATTGTTCTGACGGACAATGAAATCAATTTGGCGGCTCGCTTCATTCTGGTTCTATGTCGGCCGGACGCTCGCTGTTTCAACTTTCGTATTGTGTCGGGCGCCCGGTTATTCCCTTTTACTTTTTGTGTAGGTACACGGTGATTGTCATTGGGTATGTGTCGCCGATCTTTCATATACCGTACTTTTCACAACACAAAAACCAATTGGTGGAGGTTTTCTTTCAATTTCAATCTTATATAATGGTATCATATTTTATATGAGTTAAAAATTGCTTTGGTCAAAAATCAATAACATATAAGTCGGGAATCGAGATTTATATGTTACTGACGTAGATCGTATCGATTTAGATGAATACCCCACGGATTAGATTCTGCATTTGTCTTGTATCGGCGTACCGTGTACGGCACTGGTGAGAACTAATTAGTTCGAAACAGCTGTTTGTCGTTCGGTTCTTATCCAGGACAGATGTCGAATCTTACCCGTGGTGGGTTTTCTTTTCTGAAACCTTGGTCAAAAATGGTCGTGAAATGGAAAACGTCCAACTCAGCTTATATCATTTTGAAATAATTCTTTCAATGTTTATCAATTTATATATGTAGGTCTACTATATCGACATCGCCAATAGCATAGAAGGGTGTTAATAATTCTAGGTGTAAAATAATAATCGCCTACAAACTTGAAAATTAAAATAAAAGGCTAATAATAGTTTTTTCAACAACAACAGCCAAATTAAGTGTTCATCACTTTGTTTAACGCACTAGCCTCTTGATACGATAAACGAAATTTTGTAGCATCGTTAGTATTATAATCCTACAGTTTTCTGGTCTGGTTCTAGAAATTTATTAGCAGATTATAAAGATACTCGCGCAGAAGAGCTATAATATGTCATGTTATCGATATTGTTGCACCGTCTCGGCTGTGTCTTAAAGAAAATAGCCAAGCTGAAATTTATCATGTTATTGAGCAAATTCAGTGAATATGTTGCTTCTGTACCACATTACATTGACAGTGGGATTAAAGAGACGGCCCAAATTATTTTTTGGGACAAACTGTTATCCAATATCCAATTTTACAAGAACGTATTGGTGATTGAACAAAAATATGAGGCTTACCAGTGCGCAACATTCATCCATTTTAACAATTGTGAAAGCAAGTTTCGTCAGAACAAAACATTAATTTTAACAGAGCTCCATTAATTATATCATTAACAAACACTGGGCAATATGCAAGACATCTAAGTTTGTCTACAAAAGAGTTTGATACAATCGCATCTTATATGGATGTCACAAGTTCTTCTTTGTGATCTGTCAGCATGTTCGATAAGAAAGTTCTTTGAAATTTTTTGAGACATTTCAAAGGTATTGGCAAATATCATTAACTAACTATCATCTATCAAATATATCAATATATCAATAATATCAAATATCCTCTACTAACTATTTATTTATCAGAACATGTTTTTTGCGTTACAGTGCCAGTTTCGCAAAACACATCAATATAATCTTTAAGACATACATGGAAATGTTACTATTAATATTACTACTAAGTCTAGGAGCTGGTCTCAAAAACTGTCATGTGTAGTAACATATAGTGAATTAGCATGACAGTACGAAAATTGAGCTTTAGCCATCCAAAATTTCCAGATAAGATAGCGAGAAGGCTTCACCAGATTCCACTGCTTGCCAAATGTTTACAATGAAAAAGTGAACATATATGCACTAGCTGCAATACTTGTTTTAAAACCCATGTCCTCATGGTACCACAAGGTAATTTTTAATATCAGTCGAATATTAATATTGGATTTAGTTTTTAATGCTAGCTCTAATGTTGACAAGGACAGAGTAGGTATTTGAAAATTAGGAAGGAAATAGTAGGTATTCTTAATGAGCCTAAACCATATCGACATCTTGGAAGCTATGGTTGCCACTCTTGTCTATCTCTTGTTAGACCACTTTATCCAGCTTTGGCTACTTGTCAAAATCTATATGTTGCCTCGTCTGTCGACATCATCAGATTCACACATTTATTAAATCTGTTGAATATGGGATTTAGCTTTGTATTTAATTCATGGTTGCACCGTCAGAGGTTCTACTATTTTGCGTCTGTGTTGGTAGGACATTTTTTACATTTAGTGTATTATCAATCTTAACTCACTGTGCGTGTATTATGTTATAAACAGTGATAATATATACAGTTTATTGAAAAGTGACTTATTATTCCATAACCTAATTATCAAAACCGACAATGTCCAAGGATTATTTTAACTCTATTTTAACGTAAAATATTTCCGTATATATAGATATTCGTTCCTTTGTGAATTTTAACTTCTGTCTATTGTGAGAAGCTCATCTGTTATTTTGTTTTCACCTTTATTTTTCTGGGGGTGAGGCTTAACTCAGATCTATACTTCCACCTAACTTCCGACATTAACACGGACATGCACAGACATACTCAGCCAAGTTATGTGGAAATCGAACCTACACCCGGATTGCTCCGACTCGGCAACCTAGACTAACTCCAAATAATTCATCATTATTATTAATCATTATTAATCCAGGAAATTTTAAGACTTTCTGCCAAATAATTCTGAGATAGATCTGAAGAATATCCTGAGAATATCTACCCATGCCTATAAATATTGATGTTCATTTGGGTTTGAAACAAGACTAAGTAGTTATGTGGATAAAAACCTCATATTAGGTTTTTACCGCCGCTAGGAATGGAACCCGAAAACCCCAGTGTGCAGTGACGGTGCCAGGGCGGGTCTGGGTGGGCACGTGCCCACCCAATCAGTAACAGTGCCCACCCAAGTGCCCACCCAAAAAATGTACTACCTACAAAATTATAATATGAAACAAAATATAAATATAAAATTTTGACTGCTACTATTACAAAATTTGAAAACGAACAAAGTGTTAAAATCAACAATATTTTACAGCTATCTGACATGCTGAATACATACAGATTGGTATTCAATGAGATTTATAAATTATGTTCAATATGTACCACAATTCTTGTATAAAGTCCGGCATATGAAACGACCTTTTCACGTCTGAGAAGGTTAAAAAACTATTTAAGAAATAAAATCAAACACGAAAGATTAAGTAATTTGGCTGTATTAAATATGGAGAAAAAAATATATCTAGAAACTTGAATTTGGATAAGATTGTTGGGGAATTTGCAACAAAACGGAAATCAATTTATTAATATTTTAACTTTATTACCTAATGTACTACTAGTTTCTTTTATAAAATCTGTACCGCTTTCAGCCCACCTATTTTAGAAATTCTGGCGCCGTTTCTCGTTTCTGCCAGCGTGAAAGTCCTTAGCGTTAAAATCTTTTATTGCACTTTTTCATTATTTCTAATATTAATATAAATATGGTATTTTACAGTATGTCTTGTTTATATTGTAAGAATAACATACATATTAGCAAGGTTATAATATTATTATGATGGATTTTTGAACAGACACTTGCATGGACAAGGTAACACAAGATCGTTATTTGTGACCTCCTAAACCCTCCATTTTGTTTATTTTAAGTATGACATAGCTTTTTTAATCGCCACTTGTGTTTATGTTTAATGTTTTTACTTTTGTTAATTAGTCTAGTTTATTTTATTTTATATTATTTTGACTTAACTAGAGCACATGATGTGCTTTACTGTAGGAAAACGTCGTGATGCGTTACTTAGTAGCATCACAAAGGGTTTGTGTTTTTTCTTTACCGATCCTGATACTCAAGCTAGGGTCACTTTTTTCCTAGCCTTTTGAAGGTATTTTCATTGTCCCAAACGAGTTTTACTATAATTTACATGCAGCTGTTTTTTTAGCGCAACTCGTCTAGCTATCGGAGAAAATGTGTATTAACTGATTAATAATTAATTTATTACCTTCTTAGGCGCAATACTGTATTTCATATGATAAAAGCTTGTTATTTTTATTCAAAAATACTTGCTAATGTGGACTGTTAATAAAAAAAATTCCTCCTTCCTGAAAAATGAGTTCCTTATTATTCATATAAACACAGATGTTGGGATTATATGGAGTGTTTTGTGTACTGCCGCCCGTAAAAATGTTCCATTGTCAATAGAAATTATGTAGCTATTATATAAATCATAGATGGTAGCTCTTATTAAAGAAAACATTACAAATAAACAGTTTTAAAACATTAAAACGTACTTTTCCGCACATAGAACGTCTCTTTTTCGAAATTGAGTGGCCGAGAAAAAATAAACACGTAAATGGAGAATATGTGTTTTATGCGACAGTTTCACTTTTTTCAATATATCTCAAATAGTCCACCATCGTGCTTTCTCATGATCCATTGACAGGGTGGAGTGTATTCTATCCACCTCAAAGTCAATAGATGTGGTCCGGTAAACGTCCCTAATCAGAATCAATCGAAACCCGATCGATCCGACACGATTTAATTGAATGATCGTGCTAAAAAAAATTTCTCAAATATTCCACCATTGTGCTTTTTCATGATCTATGTATATGATAGACTGTGTTCTATACACCTCAAAATCAATAAGTGTCGTCTGGGAGACGTCCCCGATCAGAATCAGTCAAAACCCGATCTATTCGACACGATTTAGTTGAGTTATCGTGCTAACAAGTTTAAAATGCCGACAACAATGGCACACATACAGCTAAACTTTTTAATAACCATTTTTTTTGTGTGTTTCTAGACTGAAAAACGAAAAATAAACCCAAAAAATAATTTTTTTTTAATTTTTCTTTACACGATTACATTACTTTTCCGGAGTGCGGAAAAGTAAAAACACGGCTGTAGATTTCACGTTGTGTGATTTCCTTGTGATGAATTGAAACTCCCGTCAACAAATTACTTTGAAATAAAAGTTTTATTTCCTGTACATTCAGGTACAATAATCGCAAAGGGAAACTTTTGCTGTGTTCGCTAGATCTCTGAAAGGACCAAACAAAACACATGGAAACTTCTGGCGACTGTTCCTTTAAAAAATTTCAATTGAAACTAGTTTCGATTCGAAACCCAATTAGATGAAGTGAACGGTATAGTTTTAAAGACATAAATAGAAAAGTGGATGCACTTAAAATAAAATAACAGATAAACTGGCAATCCAATCACGGTAATCTAGAAACGGCCGGCTCGAAAATTCAATGCAGGAAATCCGATAGAACGGCGGCCACTCCTTTATTGGCACGCTCGGGAAACTATTTATATTCACAACAATTTCTGGCTTTTTAAGCCAATTTCAGCTCCCTTTGCTCCGGCCGTTCCCCGGGGAGTCACTCGCAGCAGAAAGTAGAGATTATTTTAAATATATCAATAAGCGATGCAAAGGAAATAAAAAGCCGCTCAGGAATTGGAAGTGAATTGGCATTCGTCGAAATAAAAGTAGAGTAGAGCTTAGAGTAGATTGAAATAGAATTTGTGTAAGCTCAATTGTATCCGTTTTGATTGTCTCTATTTCCGGCTAATAAAAATATATGATTAGTTTTACACTCGCCCTATCGTCGAAGATCCGTTGGCAGTAATATGGTAACTAGATTGAGCCACAATTTTAATATCGAGAATATTAAAATACATTATTGTGTAGATTGCATTGAGAAATAAAAATGTTTCTGGATTTTTTCCTTACATGGCACGGTATATTATCATAACTGCGGGTATTTATCTCAAGAGAAGAGGATTCAAGAATAGTCAGCATAAATGTAAAATAATTATATGGACTGGAATTATAAAAAGTCGTCTATTAGGGTTTTACTTTCTTTGCAGGTTTAGCGATTCTTTATATAAACAAAGAGGAAGTTGATGTATCTCCAAATAATTTTAGGGAAACATCATCCATCATCCAATTATTAATTATGTTTCATTTCTCTATTATATTGTAAGATAAGATAAATTATATTATGAGATAAATTTGAAGTATTGGTGCCGTGGCTCGGATGTTTATTATGCAACAAGGTATACGAGGAGGTACCTAAAAGGAACCGAACTGATGTTGTGGTGGGCAGTTTTTGTAGTATCGCATTCTGCCGCTAGGAGCGTATAGAGTCACTAAGCCAAGCGTTGTCGCTAAAGAAAGTTTCATTCGACTTGTGTGAATTTGTCAGTGGGGTTGTTTTGTGTGCTCCTCGCTTTTTTTTTGTTTTTTTTTTTTTCGACGTAAGGGGAGTTGTCCATAAGAGTTTATTCTACAAGATCAGACAGTTAACCAGGCTTTCTACCTAAATGTTTTGAAAGAATTGCGCAACAGTTTGCGGAGAGAGAGGCATGATTTTTGGCAGTCCAGCGACTGATTTTTCCCCCACGATAACGCCCCTACTTACAGAGCCCTGTCTGTGCGCCAATTTTTGACCGAAAACTTCCATAGCTTCGTCAATGGTCCATCGTAGATCTTCCAGGACTATTTGGCGACTTTGTTCAACATTTTCATCGGTTCGAGCCGTGCAAGGGCGACCAGAGCTAGTTTTTCCAATAGCATCATCCTTATAGGCCATTTTTAATATTTCAAGAGTTTCTGTATCAGTTTTTCCCAGAAAAAAGCCAAACTTTACAGCCGCACGCTGTTCACGAGAATCGAAAAATGACGAGCACGCAAAACCACTCTCACTAAAGGCTCGGCTACACAGAACGCGATCTACCGCCGCGAGCAGCGATCGTGCGATCGTCGTAACGGTCAGCGATATGACACTGTCACATACTGTGCGATATTTTTGTGAGCAATCCAGTATTCTGTTTGCTTTCGGGCGAGCAGTTTCACACAGCCTTGTTGTTTTTCTTCTTAATAGATTTTGAGACAAAATTAGCAGTTCTGACGAGGAGCAACTCCTTCTTCTATTAGCGTGACGAAATAATAGAAAGAAAAGACGATATTGGGTGAATGATATCAACGCGAGGAGAGAACAATTTGGGGAATACCATCGCTTATGTATTGAGGTGAAATCATATAAAGATCGGTTTTTTAAATATTGTCGTATGGCCCGAGAATATTTTGAGGAATTGCATAACCTATTAAAAAGCAGCATTGAGAAATGCACAACAAACTGGAGCAAACCAATTGAAACAAGGGAAAGACTAGCCATTTGTTTGAGGTAATTGATGCGATGTGTCAAATAAATACGGATATTTTTGCACTTATTAATTAATAATTCTGTAGATTCACTCATTTTGCCAAACTGATTTAGCGCACGCGAGACAAATGTGATTAGAACTGACCGCTCAACGGCGCGATCTATTGTAATTATGTATCGCTGCACGCTCCGATCTAGAGTGGCCCGCTGCGATATATCGCATTCTGTGTGAAATGGATGATGCAATATTGCATCATACAACTAGATCGCCTGACTGATGCGGGCAGAGAACGCTGCCCGCGACGGTAGATCGCGCCCTGTGTGGCCGAGCCTTTAAAAATTCACACAAACCTTCTTTAGCGATGACGCCTGTATTACCGACTCGCGAATTGTAGTTCTATATACCCCTAGCGGTAGAACGCGGTGTTATAAAAACTCCGCCCACCACAACATCAGTTAGGTTTCTATTGGGTACCCCTCGTATATGTGTGACGCAACTCGAGAAAAGTTGGGAGAGATACAGCGAGAAGACGAAAACAACGGTCAAAGCGGCTCGGGGAAGCTTTATCGATTGTGACCATTGGCATGCTGTGTTTTCTTTAGTTAAGGTATGAAATCAAAAAATTATGTAAGGGGTCAACGTCATAGTCGTATGATTTATGTTAGTCTATTAACCCCATTCCCTCAACCTCAAATATACTAATATTAAATTAGGAATCATTCTCACCAGTGATAAGCTGCTATCACTGATATTTTCAGAGATCCTTGGGATCACGAGCCGAGTCTGCCTAGACTTTTAACTATTCTATGCATCCAGTAGTAATATAATATGTTGACTATGTGTGAAGCTCAACGTTTCTTTCTTTTATTTTGAACGTAATTGGTTTTTGAATAAATAAAAAATAATTTGACTTAACTACGGTATCACAAAACACCGAATAATCATTTTAATAATACCGTTGTATGGGTTCTTTTATGTCTGGAAATAAGTTTGGCAATATTCAGATATTATTATTTCAAACTATAACTATCCTAAAAACCCATTCATTTTACAAGTTTGGCGTATATAATAATCGTATTTAATAATAAATACATACTATATGATTTATTGCTATTTCTTAACCCACCTTTCTGAGGTTGCAAAATAATTATAGAAACCTATCATAGAAAAAGGAAATAAAACGGTATTTCCTTGTTTCCGTCACATGCATATTTCTTACTTAGTTCATAAACTGAACAGCTAGCCACACATCAAGTATATAAATCCAGTAACTGTCAAGATGCATATACATTCTTAGCAAGTATTCACGAGTCTCCACAAGATTTTATATGAAAATCTTTACTTTTGCGGCAAAGGCGATAAATTACAAAATTTACCTTAAACTCGGACTTGTTGAAATGTATAATGTACTGAGAAAAATGGCCGCATTAAGGCACTTTTCCTATGGAATCGTAATATCTAAATGTATATATCTCAAATAAATGTTCAGCTTCCATTTCTATTTCGCTTAGTTGAAAATAGGTGCCTAGTTTCTTTCAGGAATAGGTACTTAAAGAAAGAGAGATAGTCATGTCCCTTAACGGGCGGAATAATGAATTTACTCTTTACTTTAAGAAAAGTCTTGTGTACGTAAGTAATTAAATAAGTTAATAAACAACAGTAATGACAGACAAAGATGATTAGGGCATCGTTTCACAAATTTACTCATACATCTTCATCTGCAGTTTTTTTGTCCTATTTTTAACCCATTTTTTCATATGGATACTAGAGATGAAGTGTAACTAATGTAAGGTCAAGCAAAATAACCTCTTTAGCTGATAAAATAATATATTTCTAAATGTCATACACGAGAGTTTATTTCTTTATTATTCTATCAAACCATGGAACATTTGGACTTTCCAACAGTGTATCTAATAACTCAAAATGCCTCGCTGAATTATTATTATCACTATTTTAAACATGTTAATATTAGTAATCAATAAATAAAATAAAAACAAAGAAAATCATAGGTAAATAAATCCACAAACACCGACGCGCGCCAATAACTAATCAAACTGTCCAAAACTGTCATTGTTTTAATACTGGCAATAACTAGAATCACTAACTCACATGACATTGGATTATTTCCAAATCAAATACATTATAAACAATTGTAATTAAGACAGTTTGTTTTGCTAAGGAAAAGTTTCATTCTCATTACTATTTGGGAGTCTGAATACTAGACAGATAACGAAAAATCTTATCACGCTTTTAATTTCCAGTTTCTATGTTATCCATGTCCGCTTACATCCTGTATTAGTTTTATTGCACATGTGCTATGTGGACGACCGCGAAATGCTATCAGCTTACTTCGCATTTCCTTAACGAGATCAGGGGAGGCGTAAAGGGATAGGTCGGATCGAATCACGTTTTTACCTTAGGACCCATCCAATAACAAAGAGTCATCTATGATGTCTGCTTCTTGTTATAGCAATCATGGTAAGATGCAGCTCGGATTCAGCTCTAACAAGTCACATTTTATTGATGTCAGGCTGGATTGTCGGGCAGTTCTATATGCTCGTTGATTAAATATTCCGGTCAATATTCTTAGAACGAAGGTTGTGTTATTACACAGTGGACGAAGAAAAATAAATACAAATTAGTTACTACTTTAATACACTTATTTGTTATACATTTTGGAAGTATACCGACGTTGAAATTAAATCTTAACCGTAGTTTGCTTTAATTTAGTTTATTTAATTTATTTATTTATTGCCCAACAGATAAAATCCAATTATAGGACAAATGTAAACAATTAAACGTATAAAACTATAGTATGTCTGAATACAAGAAAGAAAAGGGCATAAAATTTACTATCGTAAAAAGCACAAGTATAAATGTATAAATAGATGAAAAAATGATAATAATAGTAACGATGAGAATTAAATATATAGATTTAATTATTATTAGCTATAAAAAATTAAGCTAGAAGCAACAACAATTTTTGAGAATCTATTACAATTAGTATCACATATATCTTAGATCTAATTGAAATTATTGCACATAACATGTATTGGCGATTATCTGCGACAATTTTGTGGGTGATATCAACCACGCATTGAGACTGTTACGTCGAAATTGACTACACAGTGTCGGTCGTATGAGTGCTAACCTGCGTTTCCATATCAATGTGCTACTCTCCACTAGCGACGACTTTTCTGTGGTTTCAATGTCGTTGTAAAGTGGTACGTCTGAGTTAAGTCCTAGGCACTTTACAATGAAACGTATATACTTATCGTTATAACTTTACCACTACGTCACAAGCGATATTCGTATGAGCTAAGATGAAAAATCAAAGTCAAGAAAGTGATTGTTTACATAATTTGAACTTACCGCCTTTACAGTCAACTGTATTACCGGCACCTAATGAAACTGTTCAACACCATTCCACACAAACTAGATTCAACACTATTTGCTGTGCTTGAGAATTTAATGTTTTCCCGGCATATAAAACAAGACGTGTATATAACTGTCATAAAAAGATATTGCTTACTTACATCAACTCCAATTCTGAAACTAGTTTCGCTCTAAGAAGAATGGATTTATGATAAATGAATCGGTCATTTCAGAAACAGCACATGTCGGATTCAACAAAGATTTACAGAAAGTGGAAAAAACTGTATAGAGTAGAAGATAGATAAAAAAAATATTTCAAATGTCACCGGTGCATCAATCGGTGATATTAAGTTATGTTGGTCTGATAATTTTGAAACAACAAACCAAAATAGAAAAGACATAGCCATTGAAAAAATGTTGACATGTGCTATTTCTGAAATGAACAATAAAAACAATAGACACGGATATAATTTTTCAAGCACTTTTACTACAAATAGCAAGAAATATGTACGAAACATCTTTTAAGGGCAATTTACTCGTTATTTTCTTCATTGTATGTTGTCGGCCAATGTAAAATTTCACTATAGAAGTCCTGAGTTCTTGCACTTGAGGAACATAAGAAACCAAATTTTTGATGTTATCAAGTTTTCTTGAATTTATGGGAGCTAAACCCTCTGAATAAGCCCGGTCTCGTACAGGATAAGGGTGCGTGACCAAATTGGTTGTAGAAAGTCTAAATTTATGGCTTATAAATCCATCTATAAAGTCAAAGGCTTGAATTACTCCTTGTTCGTCTGAAGAATATTAAAAATGGGTAAACTTTGTTATCTGGAAACTTTGTTTTTGTTATCTCGGTACACCTCTCCCAAAGGAATCAACAGATAGGCTATTTCGTTTGTAAAAGCGCGGCCACCATACTTTATAATAAACAATGTCATCAGTTCTAACCATTTTTACAGAGAATTGTGATTTTTTTGTTGCATTTACGATCATTTCAGTATACTCCATTATGGAATACATTCGGTCATGTTTTCTGATTATTCTTTTGGTGGCTGCAAAATTGTGATCATTTGGTAAGAAAGGCCCCATTGTGGAAAATCCTGGTTAATAGTTTCAAATCTGTTTGTGTGGATCAAAGCCATAAGAAGCCTTATTATAGTGTGGTTATGGATCTGACCGCCAAAGCTATCAGAAAAAATACGCAAATGCTTAACAGTACCAGGTATTTCACACTACTTATGAAATCCCTAACAAACGATGCAACCTCATTGGGACCTTTCTTAGCGATACCTTCATGATAAACGTAGAATCTGGCTTGTATCTTTCCTACAAATACATTTACACATAACTGCCTCAAGTAAAAAGTTTCCTGTACTGGGATCACAGGCAAGTGGAGATTTTGCATGTAATCGAATGTGATTGCGGCTGTATCAGAATTAGCTGGATTTTCGCATAACTCAGTTAGAACTTTTAATTTGATATAAAACTTGTTGGACCTACGTTTGTGTATTGTCAATTCCGCAATGGCTGAGCGTTCTGCAGTGTCGTTTAAATGCTGACTTTTAATCTTTACATTTAATTCCTCACATTTGCAACATATGTCCATAATTCTCCGTTGTATTCAGAAACAACACATGTCACTAACTTGTGCTGTTTCTGAATGGAATCCGATATATCGGCTTTCAGAATTTATCGAAATATTGCTTAACAAGTGCTGTTACTGTCTGGAATGGTGTATTTACCTGTAAATATTATGTTTTTGATACAAACCTAAAATGGCTGAAAAATTGGCATGCGCTATTTCTGAAATGACCGACTCAAATATTAGTGAATACGCAATGAAATTCTGCAAAAATTTGCAGAAAACCAAACGATGTTAGCAGTCAGATGACTCAGATGTCAAACAACTATCAATATCTGTCGAAAATTATCTACTGCGTTAGTCAATAGAAGAGTTTCAAATTTTTAAACTAATACGTATGCTATGAGTGAAAATATGAAGACAGTTGTCGGTGATATATTCAGGTCATCTCCGATGACCGAAGACACACGTAACATCACCTGTCTCTTGTTTACCTATTATAGCAAATGCGTTCATAGGGATAGCGGGTTGTCTGTGATATTACCGTATGGTGGTGATGTAGTGGTAAACTTATAACGGTTTTACCTGTCTAAATACCAGCTGGACTACATTTAGATTTACAGCAAATCGCAAGGCACCGTTGGATTTGTCAGTCCTTCTTTGAAATAGTGAAGTGACATAATTGTAATAATACAGTCTGTTTTAGTAACGTTACTTCAAAATTGTAATTTTACCACAAAATAAAAAACATATGTGTATATATAAGTGCCAGATCTTTAGTTAATCATCGCTGAAAGCCGTAGTTTCTTGGCAGGTATTTGATATATAGCATAAAGAATTTGCATAAATAATAAAAATATACGCTATATAATTTACAAAATTATTTGAGTATATCTTGCCCACATTCTTTACTTGGTTGGTACTGTTTAGTATTGTAAAGAATGTTTAGTGTTCAGTACTGTAAATAATATCATGAGACACTTTTGATATGTTCTCCTGAAATATAGACAACAACAAATTGATTTTTGAGTTCATGCTGCTGCTGGCTTCCAGATGTTGGAGCTCTCATTTTTTTTTAATTATAAGGAATAAATATAGACCAAGAGAAATTGTCAAATATCATTTGGACAGCACCTCAAGAACATAGTAAAAAAAGCAGAAAGAACAACAACAGCACTTGGTAAGAATAATGCCAAACATAAGTGGATCAAGAGAGACGGAAAGAAAAATTCTGGGACAGGTGAAAACTCGATCCTCCTGAATGTAACCCCAGCTTACATATGTAGACATGGTCAATTAAATAATTACAAATTACAACACAAGTAGAACTATGAGTATCAGTGGATAGTTAGTGTCTCAGGAAATGTTAGCGTGTCAAAAAAACTGTCATCATTAGTGATGGCAGGAACTATACCTATGCACTTGATAATAGATAAAAGGGTTGAAGGAAGGATATAAGAAGTAGTGGAAAACAAGAAATAAGTTAAGGAAATGATGGAAAAGAAATTTTAGAAGAAAATAAGCTTATATTTATTTAGATATATCCAATATCAGCATTTATTCGTTATAAACGTATTTCATTAGTAATAAAGAAACTGTTCTATTCGTGTAAAATAATACTATAGCCACCTACTCACTAAATAGCAAAACAACTCTCATCATAGCCCTCTGTCTCTCTCAACAAGAACACCACGTGAATGGAAATATTTTACAAGGGAATTTTCCCTTCCAATTTATTCTCGAAGGACTACAGCGAAACTGTTTATTTATCGTGATTTCACTCTTATCCGAAATCGTCACGGCAACGTACTCGTTCTATTTATATGTTCGATTAACGATTTTTATTTTTTATTCTAAAATAAGCTAAAATTGGTATATTCCCTTCATCGATTTTGTTACATGTTGGTATGAGAAGTCATCGTAATAATTGCGAAAAATTTTCTTGCCTATACTCCTTATATTTTTACTTTTCCGCACTCCACTATACGCGGAAGAGTAATGTAATCGCGTAAAGAAAAAGTGAGAAAACAAAATTTTTCTTGGGTTTATTTTTCGTTTTTCGGCCTAAAAGCCAAAAAAAATGGTTTTTAAAAAATGTTTGCTGTGTGTGTGTCGTTGTCGTCGGCATTTTCTTGTTAGCACGATAACTTAATTAAATCGTGTCGGATCGATCGGGTTTTGACTGATTTTTTTTTTTTGATTGGGGATTTGATCTCCTAGACGGCACTTATTGATTTTGAGGTGGATACGAGTAGAACACACTCTACCATGTACATGGATTATGAAAAAGAACAATGGAGGACTATTTGATTTTTTTTTTTAACATTATCACTCAATTAAGTCGTGTCGGATCGATTGGAATTCGACTGATTCTGATTAGGGACGTCTACCAGACGACATCTATTGATTTTGAGGTGGATAGGACATACCCCACCCCGTTCATGGGTCATGAGAATGCACGATGGTGGACTATTTGAAAAAAGTAAAACTGTCACATAAAATACATAGTCTGCATTTATGTGTTGGTTAATTTTTTCTCGGCCACTCAATTTCAAGATAGAGATGTTCTATGTGCTGAAAAATCAGTTTTAAGGTTTTAAAACTGTTTATTTCCAAAGCTTTTACTGAGTTACTTTGTCTGTTCGTTCCGAGTTCAATATTAGTATAAACCTGGCAAGAATGAACTACTTATATGTGAAAGAAAAATAGAGAAATAGAAGAAAAATTACCACAATGGTAAGTTTATTGTCTTTTATCAAGCAACCTAAGTGTCCAAAGATCCTAGATGGATCAAGTAATATCCAAAACATTATGAATTCAGTTTCTAATGTAGAAGATCATTTCTAGATAAATGCATATTAGAGATTGGTAGGTCTGTATTTTACACCACTATATTTTGCAATTGGGTTGTTTATGCCCTTTCATTTTTACTTCTCCCTTTTCTTTACGTCATTTAGACAAAGACTACCGCCTCCTATAAAATAGCCTTATTATCAGTAACTTCCTCTTGCAATGTTACTATGAATATTTCCCTTTCCGTAATATGGATTACTTATTATAAAAATTTACTTGAAATAAGTTATTTAAACCATTTTTTTAAATGGTGAAATAATAAGACAGCTACGTTTTGTATCAGTGCATGTTAGCCTTTAACTTGAGATTGAAGTAATGTTAATTAAAGAACTGATAAAAATATTCTATGGATGAAAATCACGTCAAATAACGTAAATAAAAAAATGTTCTAATAACAAAAAAAAAATGTATGGGTTGTAAACTAAGTTCCCGCCGTTTTTTTTTACACATTATTTTTCAATGAAATATAACAACTATTAATCAAAAATGCGTTATCCGTTGTTGTTTACGACTTCTTCCCAACGTTCAACCAGCTTTTCAATGCCTCGGCGGTAGAAATTGCCCGGTCTCGTGTCGAAATATTCGTCCAACCAAGCCCTTAATTCCACATTATTGTTGAACGAAACTCCACGCATAGCGTTCGAAAGCGATCGAAAGAGATAGAAATCAGATGGCGCCAAGTCGGGAGAATACGGAGGGTGTGGCAGCACTTCCCAGCCAAGTGTTTGAATGGCTTCCTTGGTCATTTGGCGATATGCGGGCGGGCGTTGTCATGTTGCAGAATAATGCCACGTTGCCGATTAGGTCTTTTCTCTTGAATAGCCGTGTTGAGGCGTTGCATTTGTTGAACGTAAAGATCCGCATTCACTGTTTGGTTTCGTTCAAGCATTTTGTAATGAAGAATTCCTTCCCAGTCCCACCAAACGCATAACATCGTCTTTCGTGGATGAAGATCTTGTTTTGCTCGCGGTGTGGCTAGTTCTTCCCGGCTACGCCATTCTTTACGCTGCTTAATGTTGACGTAGAGGCACCATTTCTCATCACCAGTGACGATGCGATACAGGAATCTTTGCTGAAAAACCTTGTGCCCATGAGTTGATCGGTGACGAGCAAGCAAACCAGCAGAAATTGTCGATCTTTGATTTTTGTTGTTGTCATTTAAAGAATGTGGAACCCATGTGCCCAATTTCTGAACCTTTCCCATCGAATTGAGATGCTTCGCTTAGCGGTGTGCGAACATTCCATTTTCTCTGGTTGTTTGACGTGAATCTTCATGCAAAAGATTGTTTAATCGCTCTTCGTCGAACTCAACCTCCTCTCGGAACGAGGTGCGTCTTTGAGGTCGAAATTGCCAGTTTTGAATTTGGCATACCAATCTCGAGCGGTCCTTTCAGCTATGGCACCCTCTCCGTACACGGCACAAATGTCGCGAGCAGCTTTTGCGGCCTTAGCACCTTGATTGAAGGAATAAAGAAGGAGGTGCCGAAAATGCTCATTTTTGTCGACTTGATATTCCATTTTTATGATCTGAAAATTAACAAAAATTAATCCGAGAAAAAAAACTAAACACAGATTCTAATATAACAAAACATCCTCTTTCGAATAACATAAAACACTATGCCAAAATATTTCATTTTCAACGCGCAATCTTAAATATAAAAAAACGACGGGAACTTAGTTTACAGTCATGATATAAGCAGTAATTTTAAAAAGTACCGAACTATAAAAAATGCACTCTTTTAAAATTTTATTTTAAAAAGACCCTCAAAAATGTTCCTTTGTTATGCTAGACAATACCCTAAATGGTCAAAAAACTATTCTCTAACATCTGCAAACATCTCTGATGTCACATTTTCTAAGGCAGTTAAGATTTTAACAACAAGTAATTCATCAATATTACGATCTCTGTGATATTCATATCCTTAAATTTTTATTTTCGTATATTTTCATAAAAAGATATCATTTGAGGCTAAGTCAGGGGATCTTGGAGGCCATTTAGTTGTACATCTTCCACTTATAATGCAATTCAGAAATGTATTCTCTAAAAATGTTTGTACTTCTCTCGAATTATGAACAGAATAACTGTATTGCTGATATCAAATCTCCTCGTGGTAAATATCTATAGTTCGAACAGTCAAAGTTGATTGAACGAATTGAGTCCGAACGAATTTTTCCACTGTAGGATTGCCAACAATGAAAATAGATCCAATAATATTGCCCCCTAGGGTTACAGTCCACACGTTAAGTTTTTGAAGGTACTGAGTTTGTAACTATAAACTTAAATGTTTATTTTTCCTTGACCAGTACCCAATTGTGGATTAATTATGGTGATCATGCAACGAAAATGATCTTTCGTCTGTGAATAAGATATTTGTTATAAAATTATTATTTTCGTTGGCTTTCTTCATTATACTTTCACAAAACTCCATCCATCTTATACAAACTTTGGGAAATACGTCTTAAGTTTTGGCAACTTTATAGCAACCATATTTATTTCTCTTTAAAATACTTCGAACTATTCCATCAGGTACACCAAATTCGGTAGAGATTTACGTACTAAAACATGATGGATTTAGTTTATTTCTTCTTATTTGTATTCTTCGTCTCTTTGAACTCCACCGTCGTTATCATCACCATAAACACTATTACACTTTCAACAAAACACCACATATGCTAAAGATTCACACTTATGAATGATGTACATCATTGTTTGAGCCGTCAGAATGGGTCTATCGTCAAACGTAAATATAAATGACGTGACCAATTCCGAGGCAATATTATTTCCATAGTACCACTTAATAATCTGCACTCTTTCCCGGGTTGTATAAACTACCATTTTAAAAAAAATTGTGGAGGTACTTGAACGTTAGTTTCTCTTGTCAACACAGAGACACACATAGTAATGAAAAATAATTTTAATAATGCCAACTTTTCTGGTGAAACGCGCGTTAGGTGTAGTGTATAATGTTTTGATGTTTCGTGCAAAACTAGGTCAGTGTTATCTTCACGCCAAAGGTTCCAACCTACTCCAGAATTAATGCCATACGTCTTAAATTTCTGTCACTCCTACTACCTAATAGTGACTCCCTCAGTTACTATGTACATCCTCACTTCTCTGTTTGTTTTTTTAATTTGTTCCCCAGTAGCATCTAGACTAAAGCCATTTATTACAACAACGTAGTTAAAGCTGTCTCTTTCTATAACACAACTTTTTCCATATCTCTCCTTTTCTATCACACATAAGTAGTCCATTCAAAATTTGTAGCTTCTAGCTCTGTATATTACTTACTATTGTAGAAAATTGAATGTATATTGTCTGCATTCCGCTGCCTCTCGTAATTTAAGATGCCAGGAAGCTTAATTAGGATATTATATTCCTTTAAAAATCCATAACATTCTATTACCGATGATAAAGTTGTAATTTCCAACCCATCTGCGGTTCGATATCTATTATAGGGAGCAGTCATAAAAACGAATTTAATAACAGTATGATCGCGAAGGGAGAGTGAAAGTAGGTCATTAATAAAACCATCAGAGTTTAAATAATCTGGGATCATGATAACAATAGCTGAAGAATTTGAGCGATAACGGGATGAGTTGCGAGGTGAAACGGGAGATTTCATTACGGCCATCGCAAAAAATATTGTGATTAGTAGTTCTGATGAACCAAACATGATATAATAATACAGTACTAGGGCATAGGATAAAGAGTCTTATAGTTTTGCTTTAGGGACATAGTGATAACTTTAAGAGAGGCCGTGATCAAAAATATATGTATATTAAAAATATTATATTTAGATACAGTTTTCTATTGGGTTTTGCATACTTTTATTTGCTATAAAGTATAAATAATATCGTAAATCATTGGTAAAAAATATGACTTTTTCAAATTTTTATCAGCTTCTGACTACTAAGTACAAAAATTGAGGGATGTAAAAAATTCAAAATTTTTGGGTGATTCTCAAAGGGAACTTGGAAAAAAAATAGTCACAGAGAAATATAAGAAAAATCAAATTGAAGCTCCAAGTTTTTACTTTTCAGATCTTGAGTTCAAAATTTTTTACCGTAAGCAGTTTTTGAGTAATCATAAGAAAACCATCGGAAAAACATTTTTCAAATCTTTGCTTGCCTTTCAAAAGGTCCAGAGACTTTTATAAACTTTTTTCAGTGATTTCATCATAAAGTTTTTTTAGACAATTTTATCCTCTTTAATTTGAAAGCTCTAAAAGCTCTGTATGACGATTTCTCGCTGAGTTATAGTCGTTCAAAATAATAAATAAATTGGAAAAACCATTTCCGATATGTGTAAATAGTTATAAAAGAAAAGTGAGTCAACTTAGTTCCACAATTTTAATTTTTTTCTATTGAATTGTTCAGAAAGTGATATTTTCTACCAACCCAGTCTATCTAGATGTGAACTGAACTGTACTAAGAATGAAAATTGAGATGACAATTTCATCCTAAATATGTAAAAATATTTGTGTTCCACTTATGCGCGATATTATAGCCATTTCTTGTAAAATCGGAAATGCCTATGATAATCTTTTTATTTGATTAAAATGTATTTATCGTTGCATCTCCCGTGACTCGGAAGTTATGCCTTAAAAAACTAGAAACTTCTGAGGGTGATCCTAATATTGTTTTCATACTATCATCATCATCATGAGGTCATCAGTCCTAAGACTGGTTGGACGCTAACCTCCAGCTTCTCGTATCTTGTGCTAACCTATGCATTTCGCTAATTGTGCTACAACCCACATCCCTTACTATTTGCGAGCAGTAGTCTAATCTAGGCCTACCTCTGCCTTTCTTCACTCCTGTTTCTGCCTCCAAAATATCGCAGACTATTCCCCCATGTCTTAGCAAGTGGCCTACCATTCTATCTCTTCTCTTCTTTATGTTTTCCACATACTTCTTTTCTCGCCGACTTTCTCTAATACTTCTTCGTTTCTAACCCTATCAGTCCACGGTATTTTCATCATTCTTCGGTAACACCACATCTCAAAAGCTTCTAATTTCTTCCTACTTGCTTCCCCTACCGTCCAGGTTTCGCAACCGTATAGTGCAATGCTCCATACATACGTTTTCAAAAATCTCTTCCTTCTTTCTAAGTTTATTACCCCCGAGCATAAAAGTGATTTCTTTTTGTTAAAAGCTACTCGACCTATTTTTTGTTTTATATCGTTATCGCTTCTTCCATCCCAATTTATTTTACTTCTTAAATAAGTGAAGTCTTTAACTTCCTCCAATCTTTCATTATTAATTTGTACTTTCGTTTTTGCTCTGCTCTCATGCCCTCTGCACACTAACACTTTAGTTTTGTTTTTATTCACCCTTATTCCGTATTCCTCTGTCAACACTGCCTCCATTTCGTTCAACGCTGATTCTGATTTGTTCAACGCTGATTTGCATACTATATAAAAGAAAAATACAGACGTTTAGTAACTGCCAAATCAGTATCAAACAGGATTTATTAAATATATAACTACATATTCTACCTCTATGTATTTTCCTATTACAAATGAAATTTTTCCGACGTTTCAAAATCTCGGTATCTAAATATGTAGATTGTGTCATAATATGTATAACAATATGTAGAATAGATTGCTATCTCAGTGGCAATAGGAGTTCGTGGAAATATTTATTGCCACTTTAGTTTTGCACCATTCACTACAAAATGTATGCTTGAATGTATTTGTACAACTGTTTAAAGAGTAAAAATAATCATATGCCACTCTATTTACAAATCAGATAGTGGGACCAGTTATCACAAAAATACATAGATTAAATTATAATGTGAACAGTGAACAATAAAATAATTAAGAGTGTCAATTTCATTTCAGATAGTTTCTCCGGAAACCGACTTTTCTATAGAATTTCATTAAATTTCTGGTACACGTAAAGAATAAACTTCCTGAAGGAAATTGCTTAATTTAAAAATTTTTGCCCGTACAGTAAAGGAGATATTCACCATCAAAGTTGGAACTTTTTGCATGGTTTTGCATGGTAGTTTTCCATAAAACACCAAAACACTTTACACTGCACTCGACGCGCGTTTCGCCAACAATGTTGGCATCATCTGAGATGATTAAAACTATGATTAAACTTATTGAACTTTAATCATCTCCAGATGATGCAAACTTTGTTGGCGAAACGCGCGTCGAATGTAGTGTATAGTGTTCTGTGTAAAACTAAGTCAGTGTTATCTTCACACCAAAGGTTCCGACCTACTCCAGTATTATATATTTTACATCATAACTTGAAAACTTTTCCAAACATTTTTTACAAAAACAACTCATCTATACATAGGTTTATTACAAATATTTTAAATTAAAAAAATCGGTTCTTGCCCAATTTTTTTAAGATAAACTTTTTTAAAATATGCCTGTTTAAGCTTTACTCGGTAAGTCGAGGATTTGTCAATTAGCGTCTGGTAATGCAAGGGCATGCAATTTACCACTCGCCACTTATGTTACTACTGCACATTCATCACAAACAATATATAAAATTGATTTTTGTCCTAAACGACTTTATTTCTTTATTTTTTCAAGTGAATGAACGTTTTTACATTCACATCTTAAATTTTTTCCAAGCTCGCTCAACTTAACAATACGTCATCTAATGCTTAGGTTACTCTGTTTATTCTTCCCAAGATTCACGTTTACAATACAATTTAAAGGTCTCTGTATTACTTTTCGCTATGCAAATTCTCCTTTATTGTCCCGAAACTGATCAGGACAAAAATTCATTTTTAATTTTTCTATAAAGTTTTTTTTACGTTCCGAAAAGTTTTACACAGTACACAATCACAACAGATTAATGTAAGCCACAATGCAACGTTGCCGTGTCTTTAGTTTCAAAGATGTCCAAAATCGAAAAAAAATCACCTCCAGTACCGTTCCCTAACATGTGGAGACGATTAAAAAGCCAATGCAGGAACCATCCAAATAAAACCGTCAAACCAAAAGGTACCTAATAATCTACCTAATAATACCAAATCCATAAAGACTTCTTTTATCGGCAGAGATTTACAATTACACCAAATTGCATCCAAATATATTTAGCACAGCACCATATATATATATATATATATATATATATATATATATATATATATATATATATATATATATATATATATATATATATATATATATACCCCAGTATCGAAATAATGTGGAGTGATTCATATATAATATCAGACCACCATAACTACTCAACGGTTTGTCTATTTGTTGTGTAATCACATATTATGTGCATACAAATTTTATGTGCCGCTCTATAGAAACAGTAGTTCAATGCGAACTACTTCTTCCCTATTGAATTCCGAATCGCATAATAATCGGTTGTACCGCCTGGTGCGCTGTTGTAGCAAAGCTAGCCAATCATTTTAGGCGGTCTTAAATACATTTGAATTCGATTGGTCAGCAATTGGCGGCACGGATCAATGTCGATCGATAGAATGACGCATGCGTCGTTTAGTCCAGATTTTGGCGCGCCAGTGGCATTACATTGTGGTTATGTGCAATTGATTCGGAATTCTGGAAATTGTTTATTTATTATATTCTGCAATAGAAGTGAGTGTTTAGTGTTTTCCTAACATGGACGCAATGGATGCAAGTTGTAGTGGTTCTATGATGAATAATTCTAATTGAAAACAGCGACATTTAACAAATGAAGAACTTCAAATGATTAAAAACGTCTAGGAAGGAATTCGGGCGCGAAACCCAGATATTAGTACAATCGAGGCAGTTGATATATGCTCTTCGTTAACAAAAGTCTGTGTAAGTAATGTGTACCATGCAATGAAGTATGATAAAGAAGAAAGAAGTGCAAAAAAGAAGAAACCAGAAACCCGCGGTAGGAAGAAGATTGAGGTTGACGAAGATGTTAAATACATAATTCGTAGGATTATTCATTGATTTTTTTTAATGAGCTTCCGACCCTGAATAAAATTTACGCCACCGTCCCTTAAGATGAAAATTTACCGAAGTTCTCTCGCAAAGTTCTTTTGAGAATTACGCATAAAATGAATTTTCATCATTTAAAACGAAACCGAAAGAGTCTTCTTATTGAAAAAAACGAAATTGTGCTATGGCGAAGAAGTTATTTGGAAAAGCTAAGAGATTTTCGGAATTCTGGTAGGAAAATTTATTATTTGGATGAAACTTGGGAAACTTGACGAAATTGTGGCAAGACTGCAATATTCTGAATAACCGACAGGCATTTATAAAAGGATTATCTCAGTCATTGAAGGCACCATCTGGGAAAAGACGAAGATTAATAATCACGCATATCAGAAGCGACTCAGGTTTTTTGGAAAATGGTTTAAATGTATTTGACTCGCGACGAACAGGGGATTATCATGAAGATATAACTAGTGAAGTTTTTGAAAAATTGTTTTCATCTGTATTGTCTTCCATAGAACCCGACGCAGTTGTCGTGATGGACAATGCACCATATCATAGTCGGCGAATTGAAAAGTTACCAACATCAGCATGAAGAAAAGGACAGATCCTAGAGTGGTTAAAATCTAAAAATCTAGATTGTGGCGATACCATGTTAAAAGTACAGCTATTAAAAATTGCGCAGCGAGAAAAAAGCCGGTACATTAAATATGTAGTAGATGAAATGGCAAAAGCTCGTAATGTGACAATACTTCGTCTACTACCATATCATTGCGAATCGAACCCCATAGAGCTGATTTGGGCGCAAATAAAAACGGACGTAGCACGAAATAATAGGACTTTTAAACTGGGAGACGTCAAATTGCTGTTGAACGACGCTATCAGCCGCGTCACCGCGGAAACATGATCCAAGTGTATTATGTACGTAAAGAAAAAGGAACAACGCATGTGGGATCTTGACACAAGAGCGGAAGCGTTGATAGATCAAGTTATACTCAATCTAGGCGATAGCAGTTCCAGTGATTTTGATTTTGATAGTGACAGTGACTAACTGTGGAATAGTAATGTTGCAAGTGGAAGTCGTGTTATCTAAAGTGAGTGATTCTTGTAATAATGACATTAAGAAAATATTTTCAGTGCGACACAACATAGTGATAGTGGGATAGTGACAGATTGGTAGTATAAAGTAAAATATGTGTGATAAGTGTAAGATATATGTATAGTGATAGATATAGTGACTGTGACGGTGTTGTTGATGCAATAAGATAAAGACTGTGTTAGTTATGTAACATATATAATGATTGTGATAAATATAGTAACTGTGACGGTGTTGTTGATACAATAAAATAAATATTGTGTTAGTGGTGTGGCATAAATATAATGATAGTTTTAAATAGTGAAAGCGGTAGGTCAATATATGGATTCAGAGGGGCCACTTGTGTGTAGCTTGCTATTCCTACGTCCCTTTATATGGCACATCTTGCCAAAATGTCTGTTTTATCAGGATATGCTGGCAGGAGATAGTGACTGGTTAAGCATGATATAAGTACATTACATAACTTACCGATACTTACATTACTTACTAACTAAAAAAACTGTTACAAATCCACTTAAAACCCTTTTCAACTGTCTTGGTATTATTTTGTTATTTTTTTATATTTTGCCCCCTAAAAATTGATACGCCTATGGAATTTCGTTCCCTGCACACTTCTTGCCCCTGAGCCATCCATATGTCATCGATGAGTCACTCCATATTATTTCGACACCGGGGTATAGTTAACTTCATCGTTATTTACCAAATAGAAAATCTCAAAACATACCGTGGCTTGTTTTTATGGCTAAGCGCAGGTAGACTGTTCCATTTATCGGCAAAATAAGAGTGTTTTTTATTTGCGACGAAATGAATAGTACCTATATATTCCAAGTTAAACGCTTAGTTTTTAAATTGGTTTGAAAGTCTAGATCGACCTGTTTCTAGAAAAATGCAGGAACAAATGTTGCCCAATTACATTTAATATTAATTACACAAACCGAGTATTAAAAAAGTCATAACAGAACCATTATCTAGGTATCCGTCGCCTACTTCATCTACACAAAATAATAAAATATCAATCTAGATTACAGTCCTTCCTTATCAGGATTTGAACCACATTACTTATTTTTCTTTGTCACCCTTTCTTCATCGGGTATATCATCCTGACTGGGACGTATTAGCATGAAGAGCGCCCAGCCACTCGAGCGGCCCGGAATCCTTCAAGGACCGATTTTTTGTCGCCCCGACGCGTTATTGCGTGTGATAACACAGAGTCCGTTTTTTACGCAGAACGGGTTGGTATTCATACAAAGATTAGAGGCTATTACGATTTTTTGTCTCCTCATATCGCACGGATAGACAGGCCATCGACAGGATATTTGCATTAGAGGGCAGGACGGCCCCGTAAATCGTGCCGAAACCATCCATCTTGAATTGTATTGGAATGATTCTGACAGCAGCCGGAATTGAATGGAACTCGAATATAATGGACTCGCCAGCGATAAGACTAAACTGTGTAATTGTTCTCGCTATTAAAGCCAGCCGCACCCGCTTCCTTCGGGTCCTGGCGGCGTGAAAGGACGTCTTTTGCATTGGGCTGCCTACAGTAACAATGATCGTTATCGGAGGGGACAGCGCGGATAAGCCCTTATCGTATTGTATAAATCATTTCTATCTAGGAAAGAATAACTGATTAATGGATGATTTTTCCGTTTCTAGGAAAAACGGAAAAAGGATTATTTATAGTCCCACGAGAACGCTTTTGTCCCAGGCCATAGCCAAAGACGTAATTTCTTCTCAAGCGTACGTCTCTGCGAACAGACACTTGAATCGGTCATTTGAGAAACCCCACATGTCAATGAAACGACATTTAATAATGACCGACAGTTAATAAACGGTTTTTATTAATTTTGAGAAAATTAATAAAAACCGTTTATTTTGTTTTGGTATATCGAAGAATCAAAATTCTTCGCGTAGTTATTTTAAGTGATATCTGGCATATATTTTAACGCATTAAGATCGATTAAATAAATTGAAATTTATGAAAAATTGTACATTAAATTTTGTGTCTTGTTGGTTTTTTTATGAAATACTACTTAAAATTTTGTGAGTTGTGAGTTTTTTTATGAAATACTACTTCAAAAATACAAACTGTTTTTATAATATATTCATTTATTGTAGATAAGAGATAACAAAAGACAACACAACTACCGGTTTTTTTAAAAGTCCTCCACTTCATTTGTGGTTGACCAATTTATAATAGTTTTGTATAAATTTCTAATATTCTTATCGTCTGGTAAATAAGTTTGAAATTTTTTGAGATTTTCCATTTTTTTTTACATTAATAGAAACACTCTTTTCATAGGCACTGCCATTTGGCAAATTCTTAAATCTATGAGTAGCAGATATTTTAAATTCATTCCTTACAGGTCCATCGATGAACTCCTTAGCTGCCACATACCCCTCTCTAGTACTTTCGTGAGAAAATTGCATAAAGGTTGATATATTAAATGATACTTTTTGGTCTTTAGGAACTATTCGATCATAAGAATCCTCAGATAACCAATTTCTTTTGAAGCGATTTGGCCACCATTGTTTGAAATATTTTATGATGCTGGTGTTAACATTAAATTTGCGTTGGCAACTGGAAGTAACATTTGCACGTATTCCTTTACCGTGTATGATCTGTCGAACTTCCTAATTTGTCTGTTTACAACAGCAAAATTACGATCACAGGCCATAAAAAAATGGCCGCGGATAGAGAAGTATAGTTTATTTCATCGCTATTTGCCAAATAAAATCAAACGGCTCTTATCTCATACCTTGGCTTGTTTTTATGACTAGGCTCAGGTAGACTGTTCCGTTTATAGACAAGATAAGAGAGTTTATTATTTGGAAAATAGCGATGGAATTGATAGTACTGGTTTACAGATGTAAAGTAATCCAATTCTACAAGAGTAGAGATCTTATAACGGTGTGATTTTTATTTTGCCCTGCGCATCCGTCTGAGATGATGTGTAAAAATCCCACATGTGTGTGTGTGACATGTGGGGTTTCTTAAGTAAACGCTATTTTGAACCGGCTGTAATTTATTAGTGAATGTATAGACATGTAGGGTCTCTTCACAGAATGATGCAAATAAATTCAAAAGGGAAATTTTCGTAATAAAGTCCGATTATGTAAAATGTTGACATGTGGGGTTTCTCAAGTGACCGATTCACTTGAACTTAAACTCAATTGCAGATCATGCATAACGATTATCTTTAATACAATGTGTATTTATACATCCTTGGGTATAACTTAACGCTAATAATATACATAATTACATAAACAATATAATAAGTGAACAAGTGGAAATACAAGTCTCTTATACCAAATACTCACGGTAGAGGAAATGGAGTAGTTATTTCCATCCCAGTGGTACGCCATTGGTCAAAATCTTAATTTAGAAATAAACTTTTTAGTTTCTAATAGTTCTTATTCAAAAAGGTTCTTTTAGTTAATTTTTATATAGTGCCTATTTATCGAGATCTCTGCCTCTGAAAAAGAGACTAAGGGGTTTTTAAATTTCAATGTTACTGATCTCACAAATAAATTTCAAAAATTAATTATTTTGGTAAATCTTGGAGAGCATGCAGCGTTTCCCAAGAAATTCCTATTTTATAGAATTCTTATATTACTATCTTATTACAAATCAAATTTGTAATTTATTGTTAAGAATATTAAGGACCGACCTTAGGAAATTACATTTATAATTACAAAGGAAAAGTATTTTCGTTCAAGGCATATACCTTTCTTAAAAATGTTACTTTTTCGAATAGATTTTGTAATAAAACAGTGCGTATACAGGAAGTAATATTTTATTTTAAAAATTGCCTCCATTGGCTGAAATACATTTTGTTATTATTTTCTAAAGAGAGATGTTTACTCAAAAAAATTGTTCGATTGATTTATCATTGACAAACTTGACAAACCTTCAATAAAAATCTTCATATAATTATAAGTTTATGTATACTGTTGACCCCTATTTATGTATATCTTTGGACGAATATGCTGCTCCTGTTTGAAGGACATAGTAAGTTTGTTGAATTCATTTATTTATTTACAATTATAAGACGCGTTGGAAATGATACGGACATCAAAAACTGTCAAATAGAAATGTTTTAAATGCCCATTTTATCATATTAACCCTTTGTCGGGCGCAACCGATCTGTAAGATCCGGCAATCACTTTTCTTTACACTTTCGTGTTTATTACGAATATTAACTCGAACTCCCTCATAGCTTTCTAGCTCCAAACCACTCTTCTCGATGTGGTGTCGATTTTTTTAGTGCATTCCCTGGCTTTGTATGGGCCACCCGGATCTATCAGATGCATTGCGCCTTATTACCTCATTATTTTAATTTTTATATTTTGTTAAATTTCTTTTATTATTTAAATTAATAATAATTTTCTCTACACTTAGTTATTCCGGCTTTTATGGTAATATTATTCGAAATTAACACATTTGGGTGTTATACTTAAATATCGTTACCAACAATGTGACGTTTATTTTTGTTTGGAACGTGATAAAATGAAGAGGATTTATAATTCTTTACACTTAAAATAGGCAGTTACTTATAACTTTTCTTTGTAATTCACGTCCACTATAGTTTTTCATATATAACTTCATGACTTTTTCATGAAAAAATAGGTGATTGGTTTTCTGTATTCAAAATATTGTTTATACTAGTTTGTGTTTGTGTTTTGCCCTTAATACAGAAATAAACTTGTCAATACCAGGTTGTCCAGTAAGAATCTTCCAAATTTATTATTTTACAACATTAAATGGGTTCCTTTATGTAAATTTCATTATTGTTATTGAAGACTAGTGTGAAATATTTATTATTGTATTGCATTAATCAAAATAAATGATCAATAAAGTCTCCACCTCATTAAAATCTAAATCGTGTAAGATTTGATTATGGCATCTCTCAGACGTATTGCGCCCGAATATGTTGAATTCATACAGCGCCCGATGGAAGGTTAATACAGAACTACCGTATTCAAACAGCAAATTTTAATAACAGAAGCTTGACAAATTTTAATAACAGAAGAAACTATAGTTTATTTTGTCTCTATTTGCCAAATAGAAAATCTCAAAACATACCGTGGGTTATTTTTATAGCTATGCTCAGGTATATTGTTCCGTTTATCGGCAATATAAGAGAGTTTCTTATTTAGCAAATAGCAATGAAATAAATAGTACTACGTCTCATATTCAAAATTGCTTTAAAATCTACTTTCTCATACCCCAGTTTACTCTGGGTACCTGAACTTGGACCTACACTTTCCTGACACCCTGTCAAATAATTACGAGCATATTATTTCCGTAATGGCATAATTAAAAGTTCCATAGGCCCTGATACTCCGGATAAGCCTCCCCGCCTTAAGATAGTTAACGAAACTGGAAACTTTTAGGGTAAACAAAGCCAGAAAGCGAGAGTAACGGTATCTGGCAGAAATGATGCTGAAGCGAGTGGCATTTCACGGATGAGCTGGGATAAAGTTGCTTTACATATAATTACTATATCCCTTAGTCCTCGGTGGGTTCGGGATTGATTAGTTATTCACCTTTGTTGCATTTTTCATAAGCCCGTAGGTATTAGTTATACCCGGAGAGGTTCAGGAAGGCCATAAAAACGTGCTAAGGTTGAGCGGAGCGGATAAATGTTCCGTACAAATCTATTTAGAGTAAAGGCACTGTGAAAATTTCCCCGTGAAGGGACACCCTTGTCGACGTAGTTACAGTATGACCGAAAAGTATAAAATAAAATTCATTAAATATATGAGTATCTCAAAAATAGGCAAATAATAAACAGTTATACTGTAGTCAGAGCTATAAGGCATATTATACTAATATTATATAAATTTAATGATGCTATACTAACAGAGATTTAAGACATATATTTGATAATGTTACAGCAGCTGTAGATATTTTAAATAATTCAACATTTATCACATAAAATACATATTTTTTTATATCTAACTCTTGTCAAGAAATATCTTACGCTGAATTAAATCTTGATCAAGCTTGATCATCAATACAATGCACATTTTTACTTGGCTGATGGTAATTTTTAAACTACTGAAGTATACTCGAGAATATTATTGTACTTTACACCATCTGCAAATGTCTTACATAATATAGACTAAACAAATTAAGCCAAATCAGCTCTTTAAGCTAAAACAGCTAGTAATTTGCATATAGTGTTGAGTATAATAATCTTCTCACTTCAGTAGTTTGAAAATTACCCATCTGCCAAGTAAAACTGTGCATTGTATTGATGATCAAGCTTTACATCAATTTGAATTGTTTTGGAAATTACCGAGATATGGCGCTTGGTTGTACGCTACTGTTGTAGAGCTTAACGGCGTCTACCATATGCGAGTCTCATTTGTCAAAGGTATACTCACTTACACTGCACTGATGAGACCCAAGATAAGGTCGAAACTGGTCTGCAGTTAACGATATCCTGAGATAGAGGACACACTGTATCTTTCTTGTGGTTTTCTAGCAATCTGAATCACTGAAATTAGTGCTAATTCTGACAAAATACGGCAAATTTTGCCATATAATTCAGCGCTCGTCGTCGACATGTAGCCAGGAGAATAGCTGTTTTGGCCTTATTTGTTTAGTCATTATTATATAAGGCATTTGCAGATGGTGTGGAGTATAATGATCTCCTCATTTCAGTAGTTTATGTAATAACGTATTATCCACATCAATACATATGTGTTAGCAAATTACTTATCAACATTAATTTAGAGTTAATCTAATTACCCAGGCATGTAAAGAACAACGAAATTTAGAACAACGAAAATGTTTTTATTACATTGAATATGGCTAAAATGTGTGGAATGAAAATTATTCTTTTTCCAGCTCAAGACGGAGACCTTCCCTTTTCTCCGGTCCTCGGAATATTAATAGGAGCGACGCTGACGATTATCATAGTGATAGTGCTGGTTATAATTAGGGTTCGCAGGGCTCAGAGCCAGCCGGAAGCAAATCTCGAACAGAAAGTGTCCGGGGGCCCCCACAATAATACAATGTCATCCACCAAACCACTTCTGAGGAGTGCCTCTCCTAGAGACGTGGATGAGAGGGATCCGGACGTTATTCCAGCCAAATACGGTAATGTTTTATTTTCTTATTTTCGTCGAGGAAACTTCCTATACCACGATATGAATTTATGTGGTTAGGAGGACCTCTCGGGAATAATGTTAAAATATGAAATAAGGAAGTACGAGGTCGGTTAGCTTGCGCCAATGAAAAATTGTCTGCACGACGTGTGCTCTCTGATATGTCTATTATTTCCACTTGACAAATTTATTGAATGTCGATTTAAATTTTGGAGCACATGTTGTGTAGTTCAGCATTTAACATTCAACTGTATTACTATATTGCTACTATTGGATTAGAACTTATAAACTAATGAGAATTATGAACAATATTGCAAGAGAGAATTGCTGTTGGTTTTTCACCGTTGCTATAGTAATAATGGATATTTATATACAGGGCGGACCAAGTTTTTCGTGACAAACTTTGACAGTCGATAGGAAATGTTTTTTTTTAATTCAAAATCGCTTTGTTTTCGATATACAAGGTGTTAAAATTTAATTTTTATTTTCCGTTTCTAATTTTTTTTCTCTGTCACTTTTCGAGATAATCAATATTTGCCACGCCTGGTTGGTGTAGGTTTTTATTACAACCTTTGACAATTTTAACATAAGACTTGTCCAGTGTCAAAATCTCGTTTAGATTCTCAAATCGAGAAATAGCGGATATCCATTTTGTGTGTGAATTTGCTAATGGAAACTCAAGGGCGGCCCGGCCGCTACAAAATACAGAAGGAGATATCCACAAAGAACAACATCCTAGTCGTAATGTGTTCACAAGAGTTCACCTGCAATTAATTGAGAAAGATTTAGGAAATTTATATGGGGATCGAAATAATGCCAACAAAAACCAACAACAAAGAACATGTTAAATGAGTTTGACAAAGATCTAACAACGAGTTCTCGTATAGCTTCTCGCATTCTCCGCACCTGTAAATCCAATGTATTTCATACTCTAAGACGAGATCACAGGTATCCATTACACCTACAACCTGTTCAAGGCTTACATCCAGGAGACGAAAAGAAAATAATTACTTTTTGTCGCTGGGTTCTTCACTCAGTTCAAGAAAATAGGGATTTTTTCGATTATTGTTTAATTTAGTCATTAATTCTGTTAGTCATTAGTTATTAATTGTTAATACACTGTTAAAAAAATTAAACTTTAACACCTTGTATATCGAAGACAAAGCAATTTAGGAAATTTGTTTATATGGATTTTCTTTCATAAAAAAAAACGTTTAATATCGACTGTCATTTCATCGAGTTTGTCATGAAAAATCTGGTCCACCCTATATATTCTGACAGAACGAATTGATAGTGAAATGACAAAATCCAGAAGTATATTTTATGCAATTTGAATATAGTTTATTCAATTTAAAAATGACTCTTTAAATGAGTTTACATGAAGGGTTTAAGTCCATATATGTAACATAATAGTCTTAAACTACAGGTATATTATTAATAGAACAGAATTTATATATAAACTCCTGGACAAAATTAAAACATCACTAAAACTTATTATACATTATTACTTTTATTTTTTTAAGACTTAAATCATAGTACTTACTTGACTAAAATTAAATAAATTCAATTAATTTTTAACAAATTATAAGGATATTATCGGGGAATAAAAGAATAAACAACACAAAGGAACAATAATTTTATAACGAATTTACTAGAAAGTTCGAAGATTATTTCGAATATTCCCGGCGTTCGAGATTGCTCGAGGCGTTCTTGACAATATCAAATGCAACGGTGTTAATGAAAAAATTTAGAAAAAAATTGGAGGTGAAATTAAATCGTAAGAATTTGAATTCAATACCATGTAGATCGTCCTCTAGCTCTAATCACTGTTTCCATTCATCTGGGCATGCTATTGAACACTTGATCAATAGCATGTCCAAGCGAATGACGATTCATCACTTGGTGAATGGTTCCAACGAGCCTAGCCTCTGCCAGACTCGTTGACGCCATTCTGGACTTGCTTACTTTTGTTTCGTCTGAAAACAACAAACTTGCTTCTAGTCGTCATTGGTTCAATTTATGAGTTATTCTCCCGAAAAACACAGTCTAGTAACTCTATGTTCTCTTGTGAGTAGTGTTGCAATAGCTGGTCTTTTATTGTCTAATTCTCTTTCATTAAAACTTCTTGTCACCGTTCGTCCAGAAATTGCTACATTTCGAGCTGCTGCTAGGGGATTTATTTACCTCTTAACTGGTAAAATGTCCGTGTCTTAATGTAATTTACATAATATATCGCTAATTTCTTGCATCTGTAGACTTATTATAACCTTGTCTTGGGTCCTGCAGTAACTTCCAAGTTCACTGAAACATTTAACTGTTCGAATAATTGTTGATTTTCTAACTCCTAAAAAATTAGCCGAATATCGCTCGATAACCAGAGTTACTACTTTAACTGCTTCATCTTGTCTTAAGTTGCGTGTGCGATTCATTTTTTCTACTCTAAGTGGATAGGAAAAGGTGTTTAATTCACTAGGTGACATTGAATTAAAAAATAAATCACTAGCGTAACTAAATTTATTGTCTTTTACAGATCACTTTAAATAGCGTTGAATGTATTATTAACAAACAGTTACAAAATGGTACTTTATATCTGTCAAAGAAATTGCATTTATTTATCAGCAGTGACAGCGGATATCCTAGGCCACCTACAAAAAATGTTTGATTTAAAACTTAAATAATTTAACCTAAAAATTATAATGAAATATGTAAGAAATAATGAAAAGCTTGCTAATTCTTTAATGTTGTCTAGAAGTGTATATATAATATGTCCCTTCAAATTAGACAAAAAATCACCGATTTTGGGAAGTTTTTCCTACAGCTAAGCAACCTATACATAAAGTTGTGTTAGGATTATGTTCACATATTTCTTACCTAGCGCATGATAAAAAAAAGGGTTGATTTTTAGATATATTGGCATATATATATATATATATATATATATATATATATATATATATATATATATATATATATATATATATATATATATATATATATATACGCGTTTTTGACCGTTTTTTCGGTTTTTTGCGTTTTTCTGAAAAGATATGCATTTTTGGGTAAACATGACCTGATTTTATGTTGTAGATTTTGCGATTCTCCACAATTTTTGTTCTTTTCATTTTTTCGAAATTCTGCTTAGTTACGCCGCTAGAGCGCGCCGAATTATTTTTGAGCTGTTTTTCGATTTTAAGCCAAAACTATGGATTGCAGAGAAAAATATCAAGACACCAAAATTGTAGATATAAAAATTTTCGACACATTCTGTTTTTTGTTCTTTTTTTAATGTCGCACGGTTTTGCCACTAGAGGGCGAAAACCGTTTTCATTTTTTTTTGCAATACTCTTGTGCAAATGAAAAAAATCACTAGAGCATTATTTTTGATTTATAGGCAAAACTATGCATTTTTTAGAAAAGTTCAATCACAAAAAGTTGGAGAGCAAAAAACTTCCTACAAATTGTCTTACACTTTTTTACAAAAAATGCATAGTTTTCTCTATAAATCAAAAATAATGCGCTAATGTTTTTTTCATTCGCACAAGAGTATTACAAAAAAAAAATAAAACGGTTTTCGCCCTCCAGTGCACAAAACTATGCATTTTTTAGAAAAGTTCAATCACAAAAAGTTGGAGAGCAAAAAACTTCCTACAAATTGTCTTACACTTTTTTACAAAAAATGCATAGTTTTGTCTATAAATCAAAAATAATGCGCTAGTGTTTTTTTCATTCCCACAAGAGTATTACAAAAAAAAATAAAACGGTTTTCGCCTTCCAGTACACAAAACCGAAAAAAACAAAGGATCAAAATGTGTCGTAAATTTTTATATCTACAACTTTGATCTCCTTATATGTTTCTATACAATGCATAGTTTTGGCTTAAAATCGAAAAACAGCTCAAAAATACTTCAGCGTGCTCTAGCGGCGCAACTAAGCAGAATTTCGAAAAAATGAAAAGAACAATAATTGTGGAGAATTGCAAAATCTGCAACATCAAATCAGGTCATGTTTACCCAAAAATGTATAGTTTTTCAAAAAAACGGAAAAAACGGCCAAAAACGCGTATATATATATATATATATATATATATATATATATATATATATATATATATATATATATATATATATATATATATATATATATGTCTGTATCTAAAAAACAACCCGTTTTTTATCATGCGCTAGGTGCAAAATATGTTGACACAACCCCAACATAACTTTCTGTATAGGTCACTTAGCTGTAGGAAAAATGCCCTCAATTTTCCTAATTTGAAGGGACTATAAAGAAAAATACTTATTGAATATGTATGAATAGAAAGTAATGAAAAAATAGAACTAATGGAATCCAAAGAACAGACTTGAGTCTCGTATATCCAACTATCTCAAATTGATCGCACATAACGATAGATTAAAAATATAGACAATACCTGTTATAGTGTTATAACACCCTAAACATGAAAGCTCCTCAATAATTTATCACATCCTAAAGTTACCTCACTTTACGCTCCGGCTTAATAATTTATTAATTTGGCTCGTCCTCCTTCACGCTTATTTTAAACTTTCGCCTGAATATTACATGAAACCATTTAAAATCAAAAAAGTAGATGCCTAAATCAGCGTCAGCCGTGCCGCACTCGTGGTGGTTTTTAAGGCGTTTTTTTTATAAAGCCGCGGCGCCACTCGACGCCTCCAACCCCTTGTACTCGACTCGACGTTCCTCTCAGCAAAATATAAAGATGGATGTTAATAGCTTTGGTTTTTTCTTGACAGGATCTCCCGAGGGCGACAGTGATAGACATGTGGGGGCACTAAACGGTCCCCAAGCGCTCCCGCTAGGAAATCTCGCCACATCACCCAATTATGCTCAATCGAACGTCCCCGCACCTCAATGGGTTAGCCCTATGAGCACGGCCCCGATCGAACAGGTAATGTATTCGGTTTACTAACAAACCGTTTTTCACGCAGGAATGAGGATAATAAGAGATTGATTTATATGGAAATTTGGGGTGGCTGTGGAAATATTACCCGCCTTTTTAAGTTTTAATGCGCGGAATAAATCCTGTGCAACGTTTAAGACTTACGGTGAATTATCTTTTGACAAACATGCAGCTTTCAACGTTGTATTTTTTGGGATAGTGGGAAAAGTGATTTCTAAGCTTGTACGGGGTTATGAAATAAGAATTCTTTCTCTAATTTCGCTACATATAATAATATACGAGGTAGTTAATTTCTCATTCTGCAATCGATATTCTATGACGTATTCGAGATAAGAAGGATAATGAGATGACATTTCATACTTCACTGTTATTAGTGCTTCAAATTGACCTTTTTTATAATTTTCTGTAGTCTTAGAAACAAAACATACTCGCTTTAGCTTGGGTAATTCAGAAAAGTGACACGCCTCACACGCCAATTTTATTTTCTTACTGTATCTAAATTTTGAAATCATATTTGGTATATATATATATATATATATATATGTGTGTGTGTGTGTGTGTGTGTGTGTGTGTGTGTGTGTGTGTGTGTGTGTGTGTGTGTGTGTGTGTGTGTGTGTGTGTGTGTGTGTGTGTGTGTGTGTGTGTGTGTGTGTGTGTGTGTGTGTGTGTGTGTGTGTGTGTGTGTGTGTGTGTGTGTGTGTGTGTGTGTGTGTGTGTGTGTGTGTGTGTGTGTGTGTGTGTGTGTGTGTGTGTGTGTGTGTGTGTGTGTGTGTGTGTGTGTGTGTGTGTGTGTGTGTGTGTGTGTGTGTGTGTGTGTGTGTGTGTGTGTGTGTGTGTGTGTGTGTGTGTGTGTGTGTGTGTGTGTGTGTGTGTGTGTGTGTGTGTGTGTGTGTGTGTGTGTGTGTGTGTGTGTGTGTGTGTGTGTGTGTGTGTGTGTGTGTGTGTGTGTGTGTGTGTGTGTGTGTGTGTGTGTGTGTGTGTGTGTGTGTGTGTGTGTGTGTGTGTGTGTGTGTGTGTGTGTGTGTGTGTGTGTGTGTGTGTGTGTGTGTGTGTGTGTGTGTGTGTGTGTGTGTGTGTGTGTGTGTGTGTGTGTGTGTGTGTGTGTGTGTGTGTGTGTGTGTGTGTGTGTGTGTGTGTGTGTGTGTGTGTGTGTGTGTGTGTGTGTGTGTGTGTGTGTGTGTGTGTGTGTGTGTGTGTGTGTGTGTGTGTGTGTGTGTGTGTGTGTGTGTGTGTGTGTGTGTGTGTGTGTGTGTGTGTGTGTGTGTGTGTGTGTGTGTGTGTGTGTGTGTGTGTGTGTGTGTGTGTGTGTGTGTGTGTGTGTGTGTGTGTGTGTGTGTGTGTGTGTGTGTGTGTGTGTGTGTGTGTGTGTGTGTGTGTGTGTGTGTGTGTGTGTGTGTGTGTGTGTGTGTGTGTGACATACAACCTCAAGTAATGTTTAAAACTCTTTTAGAAAAATCTGGGTTTACTAGGATATTTACTATTTTCAAGATTTAATTTTCACTATTTAATTAAACGTTTCCAATCGACATATTCCGAAGTTGTCATAATAAGGGAAAAAATGAAGTACCAAGTTCCCCTCCCCAGTGGCTGAGTGAACACTTCTCGAATAGTTATATCTGTCGTGAAAATAGTGCTGCTAAATAGGCCCTCACGGTTACATGATTTATATTCCATGGATTTCACTGAGTGGAGACAAATGAAAGAGATCCATTTTGAAGATGTTAATAGTGAGAAACAGTTTCGTTAGTGAAGGCAAAACGCGCTTAATATAAACGACCACAAATTAAACACGTTTTTATTTTAACTAAAAAAGAAATTGGCCGTTATATTTAAAATTGGCAGTTTTTCTATAGAACACTTTCGTTGTTTAGTTTCTTGTTTTGATATTATTATTTATGTCATTATATGGTTATTGTTATATTTTTATAGTTACTGTTATTCCTGAAACTGTTACATTATTGTTTTTCACATATTTTTTTTTTGTTAAAAACGTGATTACAAGGTAGTCATACAAACGAAAAATAATGTAGACAACAAGTTGCACAACATTTGTGGAACATATTGTTTTTCAACTATTTTTTCTTCATATGAAACAGTCCTCTCTATTTTTGTTTTGTTTTGATATCTAATAGAATTTGCATTTTGGATCTTGTTGTGAAATTTTCATATCGATTCTACTCGCACATGTAAGAAACAGAAGAATGTAGAGAACAGAGGAGAAAGAGGTTGTAGAACAGTCTAACAGAATATATCTAATACAAGGTGTCCTGAAATGTTTTCCTCATTTGTTAGTTGAACATCTTGGAAGCTGGTAATGGTAAATATGTGCGGGCATATTTGTTAGACACCACACCTTAGAAAACTTAGTTGCAATGGATCGTTTTACCGGTCAGCAACGTACCATGTGTGTCAGAAGCTTTTTCGAGAACCGTAGTTTTCTCATAATAGTTCATCGCCTGTGTCTCACGCACTACCTTCTTCACAACATTAATCTAGCTCCTTCAGTACAATTACGAGTAATCAAATCGTGGGTATAAAGTTGAAAAATAATGTACTGTCAATAATAAAAAACCAATACGCCGACCCAGAACAGCAAGAAGTTTCGAAAGTATCGACCATGTTCGTGCGGCAGTGATACACACACCCCGCCGTTTTGTACAAAAACAGGCAGCCGTCTTAAATTTGTCGAAAACCACTGCCCATCACATCCTACCAAAGGATTTTAACTTTTATCCGTAGAGTATTCTACTAGTGCAAGCTTTGATGGTTGAAGATTATCCAATTCGATCCATTTTTGGGCAAGAATTATTTGAAAACTTTAAAAATTTTGATAACATCATATTCACCAACGAGGCATATTTCCATTTACATGAATATATAAATAAACAAAATTGCCGTTATTGTTCTAAAGAAAACCCTCGAAAGAAGCACAAAAACTCCTTACACCCTCCTAAATTAACGATATGGGCGGCCATAAATGCATCTGGCATAATTGGCCCTAACTTTTATGAAAATGCAAACGGTGTTGCATTCACCGTTACTTCTCTTCGATATAGAGTTTTGCTAGAGATTTTTTTCGTCCCAAAATCTCAAAATTTGGCTGGAGTTACAGTGACATTCCCTGGAAAATGGATATTTAAGCGAGAGGGCATTAATTTACCGCCCAGCAGTGTCGATTTAACGCTGATGGATTTCGTCTTAAGGGATTACATGAAATTTAAGGTGTACACTGATGTTCCTAGTATTTTACTACATTTTGAAGCCAGAGTACGCGAGGAAAGTCAAAGAATTGAACCAGCATTGTATGTGAGTTGTCGCAAATTTTAGGTCTCGCTTTGAGGAGGTACAGCAGTGTGAAAAGCACATCGATTATGTTATTTTTCATACACAACTTTCTCTACATTGTAAATTTAGATAAGGAAGGAATAGCTGATGGAGTGATGTCGCTGGTGCCGACAAAATAAAGGTTCTTATGGAGATAGCACAAATGGGCCCGAAACGATGCCTGAATGCACATAGACTCTGTCTACCCTCCCCCTTATATACTCCGAATCGTTTAAAATTTCAAAGATAATAGCTTAGTATTAGATATGGTAAAAACAAAGATATAACTAAGTTTACTGCTGTACCTCATCTATTATTATTGCATCAAGGATTGCGAGATAGACATAAGTGTTTACTTCCGTACATAGATTTATTGAAAGTAAGTAATAATAATGAACACTTTAAATAAAACGTTCTAAAATAGTTATGAAAACTGTCTAATACTAAAACTGTGTATAGGGCAGTGGATTGCATAGCAATGCATCCTGGGCGATAGCTGGTCAATAAAATAAAATCAGCCAACCTTTCCCAGAATAAAGTACAATTTAGGGTACCCAAATCATTTCCTGTAGCCCTAATAAAAATACTGCCAATACGCTAATATAAACCTTAACAAACATACTCGCGACCACACTGTTTTCATTTTGTCTAATATGTAACTGTTCAAAATTTCACACTAGCCAAAAATAGGCAATAAGTATTAGGCATTTGACTATTTCAGAAGAAGGCAACCAACATTTTTATACGATTTTGTTGAGGTTTTTTACACATGGAATACATGAAATAAATATGTGTTATTTTATAATTAGGCATGAATTCGCATAACGGATTGTAAGAATTATAAAAATAATGTAATTTTAATACACTTGAGAGAATGAAACTAAAATCATCTCTCGAATTTATACCTTACCATAGGTTATATCCCACAAATTTTTAAATTAGAGTTACTCGAACTAAATAAGTATAGTGAGGAGATATTCAACGAAAATAATCGCCTTCTTGATATAAGTCAGAACAATTATGTATTCAATAGCAAATATTTTGAACAAAAAACTGGAAATACAACGATTAGTAGAATTCATCGATCATTTGATTGGATCTACCGATTGGTTTAGATTATCGACTGAGGTAATCGGCATCTGTGTCAGGGATTGGTTGTAGCTCTAGCATCTCTTTAGATTTACTCTTACGATGTTACTAACCAAAACGTTTCAGGGAACTCAATTTTCCACGACGATGGCGACGATGTTGGTACACAGTTCTGGTAAGAAATCAAAATAAAATTTAAGAGATGTTGAATGTGATAAAAAAAATAAGTTAGCATCGCCAGGGCATGATCAAAACTCAGTTTCCATCAAGTTCTAACTTTTTCCCAGGGTACTGTTATTCAGAAATATGCATTTTCTGACTATACTATACTACGATAAATATATTAATGTATTTTGAGCAACAGGATTGATATACCAAAGAATAATACAATTAATTATTATGGATATATATATATATATATATATATATATATATATATATATATATATATATATATATATATATATATATATATATATATATATACACGGACAGAAACTAAAGATACTGAGATTCGCGAATGATATAGCAGTATTAGCATCTAGTAAAGAGGAATTGGAATCAGCGTTGAACGAAATGGAGGCAGTGTTGACAGAGGAATACGGAATTAGGGTGAATAAAAACAAAACTACTAAGTGCTGGTGTGCAGAGGGCGCGAGAGCAGAGCAAAAACGAAAGTACAAATTAATAATGAAAGATTGGAGGAAGTTAAAGACTTCACTTATTTAGGAAGTAAAATAAATTGGGATGGAAGAAGCGATAAAGATATAAAACAAAGAACAGCGCAGCGTCGAGTAGCTCTTAACAAAAAGAAAGCACTTTTATGCTCGGGGGTAATAAACTTAGAAACAAGGAAGAGATTTTTGAAAACGTATATATGGAGCACGGCACTATACGGTTGCGAAACCTGGACGGTAGGGGAAGCAAGTAGCAAGAAATTAGAAGCTTTTGAGATGCGGTGTTACCGAAGATTGATGAAAATACCATGGACTGATAGGGTTAGAAACGAAGAAGCATTAGAGAAGTATGTGGAAAAACATAAAGAAGAGAAGAGATAGAATGGTAGGCCACTTGCTGAGACATGGGGGAATAGTCCGCGATATTTTGGAAGCAGAAATAGGAGTAAAGAAAGACAGAGGTAGGCCTAGATTAGACTAATGCTCGCAAATAGTAAGGGATGTAGGTTGTAGCACAATTAGCGAAATGCTTAGGTTAGCACAAGATAGGAGAAGCTGGAGGTTAGCGTACAACCAGTCTTAGGACTGATGACCTCATGATGATGATAACAACTCTGAATATTAAAAATCTGAGTATGCCTTTATAATTTAAGAAACTTAGGCACTTATATTTTTGATTTAATAAGTTATTCGTATTTCTTAGTACGAGGTTTTTATACGGAAAGTGGTTACTAAATCTCAGTAATGAACTAACCATAATCATTACGATGGTGGTATAAAGACGAAAGGATCTTTTCTATTATACAATATTCAACATTAATTACTATTAAATAAACATCAATAGTTTAGCAACTTATTTTACAACCAACCGCCTTGAATTTTTCTTCAAGAACGCCTCTTAAACAGGATGTAGCTTAGTTGATATTCGCTTGCATATCATGCAGAAGAACTGTTCAGACTTTTCGCTATCGTTCGCCTCACTCTATCTGTTCTGAAATTATGTGTACTGATTTCCGCAACACGTTGTATATATTTGCCGATTTATCTTTGTAAAAGTAACCATCGAACCAGCATTTTTTTTTTTTTTGAACGGGTAGATGTTTGTTGGCCGCAGGTTTAAAAATAATTTATAATGCAGGCCAAGCTTCTTCGCAATATGTAAACCATCAAAATCAAATTCATACATTATGGATCAAATATATTAATACAGTTATACCCTAAATGGTCCCTTATACAACCGGCTTTAAGTTTTAAGCCTTCCGAGCATCTTATCTCCATTTCCCGCCCTAACATTTATTTTAATTAAACCGTTCAGGCTTACCTAACAAACTCATTATTGCCTTGCAGTATCATCAGTACAATAATCCAGTAGCCATGGTCGGCGGCACGTTCCCGAGGGAATCCAGACCGAAAGACCTCCGCCTGGGCAACGGCAGTTCCACTCTTCAGAGGGCGGCCGACTTGGAACTGAACGGACTGGCCATCAAAGAGAGACTAATGGCCAATAGGCTGCCCGAAAGTTGTGTCTAAATTGTGATTTACTTTACGACGTTGATTTTGTTTTTATTCGCCGTCCAAAGCGCTACAAAAGGGGCAGTAATGAAAAATAAATGGTACTTAATACGCAATTGATTAGTTTGTACTTAATGGGCCATTACGAGCCGTATTTATACCAGGTATGTAAATATGAAACAGAAATTTTTTGTATAGAAAATACACGTTTATTGTATGAAAATGATTAAAAAATATGTTATTCGAAGTATTGCCTATTGCTAGCTATATATTATTCCCATCTCTCTGACAATTTCTGGATTTAATGCCAAAAAAATTCTTGCTCTTTTGAGACAAATCAGTCATCGAGCCATTTTTGTAAGAAGTGAAGCCCTACTCAACAAGTGCATGTCCCATCGATGCAAATAAGTAGTAATCGGATGAAGCCAAGTTTCGTAAGTAAGTCGCATGCGAAAGTATTTCCCAACTAAACGCCTCAGTCGTTTCCTTGACCGGTTTCGCTGTGTGTGATGGCGCATTATCATGAAGCAAAATCACTTTGTGTTGCCTTTTTCAATATTTTGGTTGCTTATCACGCAAAACTTGACTCAAATCGATCATCTATTGTCAGTAGCGCTCATTATTAATGGTTTGGCTAAGTTTTAGTAGCTCGTAATAGATCACACCCTTCTGATCCCACCAAACACAGAGCATTGTCTTCCGTCCATAGCGATTTGGCCTTACAGTCGATGTCGATGGTTCACCTGGGGTTGCCCATGATCTTTCATACTTAGGATTCTCGAAATATATCCACTTTTCATCGTCAGTACAATAATGGAGAAATAACTTCCTTTTGTACCTGGCGAGCAGCATTTCGCAAATGGTTTTTCGGTTTTCCTGCTGTCTTTCATTCAGTTCATGTGGAACTCATTTTTCCATCTCCTGGATCTTTCCCATGGCTTTAAAACGTATGGAGACGACTTCACGTGTCACATTTAATTGAACCACCAGTTATTGTTTCGCTTAAGTGTCATTCTCATCCAACAATGCTTGCAATTCGCTACCTTCAATCTTTTTCGATGGTCTTCCACGTTCCTCGTTTCTCACGTCAAAATTGCCACATTTGAATTTTTTAAACCGCGCAGAGGACTGTGATTTACCAAGAGCCTGCTCACCATAGGCTTCGAAAAACATTCGATGCTATTTTGCAGCAATTTTCTTCAAATGGTAACATAAAATCAATTCTGTCTGCAAATCGTAGTTTCCAGGCACAAAATTCGACATGGTATTAAACGGTATTACAAACAATGTTGTTGTATGAAACTTGTATTGTTGTGAGATAAAAACCTTTATGAGATGTCAAAACAAGAAAATGGCGCCAATGACGCGGTATGGCTGTAACTACATTAGCAGCTAGCCCATCTATGGGCAAATTACGGTTTCATATTTACATACCTGGTACAATACTATGGCTATAAATAATATCTAATTTCGACTGTAAATATGGAAGAATAAGTTACATTAGTCCTCAACAGAATTCATTTTATTGAGAATTGTAATAATTACTCCTTGTTTCTTTCTCGTTTTATGTAATAACAATGTACATAAATCAAGAATACATGAATTAATTAATGATTGTGCAATAACCAAGTGAATTCAAGTGAATCTTAGCTTTGCATATTTGTTGCAAAGAGTAATGAGATCGTGCGCAGATGTAATATTGTTAGAAATTTCATACCAATTGATCATTGACAAGTTTTTTCCGCTACAAATAAAATTTTTTATCCACTAACAACTCAATAACAAGAAATAAGATAATTATTTAACTATCTATCAAATTATTACTTCTTTAGCATCTCCTTCTCCATTGTTGGAGTCGTTGAACACAAATCTGGCTTTAGATTGTGGTGGTCAGGCACAGCTTAAGAGATAATGAATAAATGTTAACTTTTTCATTGAATTCTTTTCTATTTATTTATGTTTTTATAGATATTTTTAAGGGATACATTTATCTAAAATAAATACTTCAACTTGTTTTGTATATCATCATCATCATCATGAGGTCATCAGTCCTAAGACTGGTTGAACGCTAACCTCCAGCTTCTCCTATCTTGTGCTAACCTACGCATTTCGCTAATTGTGCTACAACCTACATCCCTTACTATTTGTGAGCAGTAGTCTAATCTAGGCCTACCTCTGCCTTTCTTCACTCCTATTTCTGCCTCCAAAATATCGCGGACTATTCCCCCATGTCTCAGCAAGTGGCCTACCATTCTATCTCTTCTCTTCTTTATGTTTTTCCACATACTTCTTTTCTCGTCGACTTTCTCTAATACTTCTTCGTTTCTAACCCTATCAGTCCACGGTATTTTCATCATTCTTCGGTAACACCACATCTCAAAAGCTTCTAATTTCTTCCCACTTGCTACCCCTACCGTCCAGGTCTCGCAACCATATAGCGCCGTGCTCCATACATACGTTTTCAAAAATCTCTTTTTTTTTTCTAAGTTTATTACCCCTGAGCATAAAAGTGCTTTCTTTTTGTTAAAAGCTACTCGACCCTGAGCTATTCTTTGTTTTATATCTTTATCGCTTCTTCCATCCCAATTTATTTTACTTCCTAAATAAGTGAAGTCTTTAACTTCATCCAATCTTTCATTATTAATTTGTACTTTCGTTTTTGCTCTGCTCTCGCGCCCTCTGCACACTAACATTTTAGTTTTGTTTTTATTCACCCTCATTCCGTATTCCTCTGTCAACACTGCCTCCATTTCGTTCAACGCTGATTCTAATTCCTCTTTACTAGATGCTAATACTGCTATATCATCCGCGAATCTCAGCATTTTTAGTTTCTGTCCCTGTACTTTAATCCCGAAATCCACTCTATCTTTTACGACATTAATCGCCTCTTCGATGTACAGATTAAAAATTAGTGGTGATAGCGTACATCCTTGTCTTATTCCTTTTCTGATACCTACTTCCCTTCTTTCCCCTTCTACTTCTATAACAGCAGTTTGCTCTTTGTATAGATTGTGTACTACTCTCCTATCTCTATACTTCATTCTCGCGCTCTTTAGTATCTCGAACATTTTTTCCCATCTTACTTTATCAAAAGCTTTTTCTAAATCTACAAGTCCTATAGGAGCATTCTTTCCTTTTTCTATTTTTTTCTCTAACATTACTCTTAGCGCCAGAATAGCTTCGCGAGTTCCCCTATTTCGCCTAAATCCGAATTGGTCTTCTCCTAGTATTTCCTCCGCTCTACTTTCCATCCTCTTCTGCACTATTCTGGTTAAGATTTTTGACGCGTGGGAAGTTAGGCTAATCGTTCTAAAGTTCTCGCATTTGTCGGCTCCTCTCTTTTTCGGTATAGTAACGATAATGTTCCTTTTATAATCCTCCGGCATCTCGCCCGTTTCGTATATGTATTTTACCAGTTCAAACATCCTATTTACTACTTTCTGCCCCGCACATTTCAAGATTTCCGCCTGTATTTTATCTATACCCGGCGCTTTATTGTTCTTCAGCCCCCTTAGTGCTATTTCAAATTCCTCCCTCAATATAGGTTTTTCTACATCTTCCCTATCGATGCTAGATTCCTCCTCTAATATCTCTCCTAATTCCTAAGTACTGCTTTCATCTATCCGCTTTCTCCTCTCTTCCGATCAGTATGTCCCTCGATTGACTCCTAACGTTTCTACTTATTTGTCCTATATCCCTGAAGTTCCTCTTAATTATTTTGTAAGCCTCATCGGTCTTACCTACTTGGAGCTTATCTTCTACTTCTTTGCATTTATCTTCTAGCCATTATTCTTTCGCTTTTCTACACTTTCTAATGATATCCCACTTTATTGACTTATAAGTTTTCACTCCTTCCTCGTCTTGTCTGTTTTTGTAGCCTCGTCTCTTTTATATTAAGTTTAAGATTTCCTCCGTTATCCAGGGCTTCCTAGCTTCCCTTCTCTCGTGTCCTAAAACGTCCGTAGCCGCGGAATCTAGACTATTCTGTTTTGTATATAATTTTTATTTTTAAATTTCTTGCTAATTAATCATTATTACTTGCAATTCTTTCTTGGCTTTCTTTATTATATAATTCGATATAATATATCTATATTTTTACATTGTTAAAACGTGTTGTAATATACTTTTATATATCTTACGTATTTCAGTTATATAAAAAGTATTCTAAAAATCATTCAACATATCTAATCCATGCACATCTGGTGGAAATATTTGTAAATCATCGTAATTACAGGTGATGAGTTGGCATATTTATTCAGTTTAGTAATAACGCGCTTTACCCAATTTAATACTCTGTGTTTCAAATTATTTTTAGATAAGTATATATAGGGTGTCTTAGTTCGAGCTATAGGATTTCAATTGCGCGCATTAGTGTTCTGTTGAAGGTAGGGCGTCAATATTTAACGACTATCAACTACAAATCAAACGACGTCAACATACCGCGATTAACAATTCAACAACGAATAGTTTGTGTACAACTGTCTTATGAATGTGAGCAATATTGGACATTGATTTTTGCCGGTTGGATGGCGCACCCTTTTCCCTTGACATAACTCCAAAGAAATATGCCCAGAGGTATTAAATCACATGATCATGCACTTCTTGCAGGCCTATTGATGTTAGCATTTCGCGTGACAACATAATCCGGAAAATTTGTATGCAATAGAGTTACGGCTGCATGTACTATTTGACATGTTGCATCGATATGTTGTTCAAATTAAAATCATCAATTTGGCAGAAAAATAAATTATTTAACATGTCATGATAGCGTTCTCCAATTACTGTGATAGCATTGCCTAGCTTCATATTCAAAGAAGTAACGTCCGATTACTCCACCACTCCAAAATACGCACCAAGCTGCTCGTATATGTGGACGCATTTCTTTTTCATGTTCAGCACCTCAAATTCGAAAATTTTGTTTGCTGACGTATCCGTCAAGATGAAAATGTCCTTCATTGCTAAACAATATTTTGTGATCAAAATAAGCATCACGTTTTTTCTGTTCTAACACCCAATTAATAGATGTACGACGTTGTAAATGATCGATAACTTTTAATTGTTGTATTAAACTGAATTTTGTATGCTGACAGATGCAGATCTTTAAAATCCGATGCATGATGGCTCTTCGATTCGATTCGATTCGAATCGACTGACAGATTCGATTGTTGTGCCTGACGTCGAATTGACGTGTTTAGATACTCCCGTAATCTTGCTCTCAATGCAGCAATAATTTTATCTAACCCACCACAACGAGGACATATTTGTGTCGCCTTATCGATAATAGAACCCGTCACAAATTGCTTGATTCAGTTGCGAACTGTTAACTCTGTAGGCCCTTCATTTGGTCCTAATTTTGTGTGAATTTTTCTTAGTGCAACTATAAATGATCGCTTACTTTCATAAAACAGTTGAGGCGTTTATTTTAGAAACAACATATGTCCAAAATGTTAATTTCTTAAGAGATGAAAAAAACGTACTATCGAGTTTATAATAATTTTTTTAAAAACCTTTATATCATAGAGTGTTGAATAACAGTTTAATAAAGATTTTCCGACTAGTACCTTTAAGAAAAAATATCATGATTTTAAGAAAAAAAATAAAACAACTTGGACTTATGTTGTTTTTAAAAGAAAGAAAAAAACTAAATAGAGGGAGTATTATAAATTTAACTTTTATTAAATTTTTAAGTTACAAAAAGTAATTAGGATTCATCGCAACTACTACTGTTGTCTTCTTTATGGATTTCTAAGGCGTCATTGCTCTGCAGATGATTTTGTCGTGAAAAAATGCCGTCATAAAAGCTTCGATTTTTTGCATTTCCTAAATACGGTATAAGATCCCTTAGATTTTTTAGTTTGGCAGATGATATTGGCACAGCTTGCAAATAACCCGGTGTGAGTTTTATTAAACTAGTTATTTGTATTTTACTCCATGGACCATTATAGGCTTAACTTCACTACAGCAGTCTCTGCAGTAATTTCGAACATGCGAACTTGTTTTAGAGAAATTGGCGGTTTAGCTGTTTTCAAAAAATAGTGATCGGTGGCTAACTTTATGTCAAAAAACTTTGAGGGGTCCATTTAGACTAATGAAAATTTCGAGGGTTTACTTCGTGCTGACAATATCACTTTATCCCACTCTTCAGGTGTCTCTACTCTTTCCAAATGGCGTTTCTTTTTTTCAATCAGTGCGAAGTCCTGATCGTTTGGGAGATAGGAATGGCCCCGAACAGGAAACAGATACGTAATTTTTTTAAAAATTTTCAGTACATGGACAAGAATAAATAAGAAGTGCAACATAACATAATTCTTGTTTTGCCCGGGACATCCATCACTTAATAGTACAAGATTTGTTGTCGTAAAGTTATTATTGTTAAAAAAATGTAACAACATGGAACATACATCGTTGGCACCTTTTTTCGCTTATCCTTCAGTGTAGGTGTAAATAAATGCCTCATCTGTACCAAGATTATTGATACCAAATACGTGATACCATAACTGACGTGAATAAAAAACTGGATTTGATGAAATATGGGGAAGAGGTAGATTCTGCATGAAATCAAAGCTAATACAATCGATTTCTCTAGCTTTAGCCTGTGTTTTGTATCGTTTTTTCATTGTAAAAAATGCTTCAGCCTTTCTTAAATGAACCTCCTTTTCTATCGTTTTTTGGACTTTCTCTGCGTCGCTGATTTCTTGGGAAGTAAGTTTTTGTTGGAACGAATCACACTGAGCACATGTATCGGATCGTGGGAAGCCAAACTTTATATTAAAGTTGGTTTTGAATATTTTCCAGTATATTTTATAAGGTATATTGATTAGGTATTCAGATCGAAACATGAAATGCATGTCTTTTATGGTTAAACCTTCTGGCAGGTAAAAACGAAGAGGGTTTTTGCGTCGTGAATAATGGGATTACCTTGGTTGAAAAGACTTAATGTGATCCTTAATTAAATAATTTAAGGTGTCTGGATAATCAGTTGACCTTTGCTTGTCTTTTCCTCTTAAATCCCTTATGCCATGAATGCCCAAAAATGTCTCCTTACAGACTTCTATTTCCTTGCCTTCATATCTTACTTTAAATGCATATCCTGCAGAATGTGGTTTCTCAGTACCTACATTTCTATTTCTCGGACGGCGTCTATTTACTTCTTTTATAGTTATTAGGCCAGACAAATGAGAGTCTTGCTCATTTTTATTGTTCATATTATAAAACTGTTGGAATAAAAACACTTTTGCTTCCGTACTAATATTATCATCACATTTGAGCCGTTTACATCTATAGAAAAAAAATTTGTAAGGAAAATATCCAATATTTACATAAAAGCTATTATTTACCTGCAGTTTCTTCCAATAGTGCGTTTTTCTATTAGTTTTCCTTTATGATTAATATGCTCTTCGCCTTTTACTTTTGCCATTTGTATTATACTAGCTTTTGGTGTTTTCCTTGATTTGAGCTCGGGTGCGTACTGTGCTCCTCTACCACCCGCTACTGCATTCTCCATGTCTATATGTATAAAAGCTGCTGCAAAACTGAACAAATCACTTAAAATACAACACGAGACTAAAAACAGAACCGCCCCGTAATGAGGCAAGAACGCTACTAAATTTGACAATTCTCTGCCTGCTTAGTTTCTTTTAAAAACAACACTAGTACATAGACTTGTGCAGTTTTTAAAAGAAACGAATAAAATATAATAATATGTCATTTTTACAGAAATACTGATATTTTAGTGGTAAATATCTGGAGACATGTGATGTTTTTGGGAAAAACGAATCCTTGGACTGATAGAGTTCAGTGTCTGTTACATGATGGCGCCAAAATCATAGTTTCGTAAATTTTGGACATATGCTGTTTCTAAAATAAACGCCTCAGTTGTACACAAAGTATTCATTGTTATATTGTTAATCGTACCATGTTGACGTCGTATAGTTTGTACATGATACTCTTTAAATGTTGACGCCCTATCTTTGACAGGATTCATATGACGCGCAAATCAAAGCCAACTGAGAGACCCTTTATAATTTAAAACGTATATTAAAATATACATATATGAACTGTCAGAAACGTGAAGGTTATAAATAAAAAATAAGAGGAAATACGTTTAAAAAATAGATAACTGATTTTTATTAAAAAAACTATAATTATATAGACATAGAAAGGAAGTATCTCTCAAAGCTCACATTAGATTAATGAAAATTTAGAGGCTGTTTATGATTACCTAATATGGCCGTTTTCCTGAATCGTGGAAATAGACTTTCTACCCATCCCAACATTTATTTTTTCACAATTTCACAATTTGTAAAATTACTGAAAAAAATTAAAAACTAAAGAATTAGTTTTTTTAATTAATATTATTTACCTCTTAATAAATAATTATCAGAGAGTTACTCTGAGATAGAAAAGGGGTTAATATAAGATTAAGATATCTATGTAGAATTAAAAAAAGTATATAACTATCTGTTCAGATGTAAAAATAAAACGTTAATTATTTCAGAATCATAAAATTTGATGAAATAGTATTTTGTGAATCCTAACTTTAATGTCATTACTGTAACTGATGTTCCTCTTTGTCCTCTAAAGCAATTAATTTATTTAATGTCTATGAAATAGAAATCAGCTTTGATAGAAAAATTTACTTAATTTCGCTAAAGCCTCTGTCGCAGAAAGGAAGCGTATACATAGAGCTGACGACAAAACATTCATGATCAGGGAAATTTTGAGTGCTACATTCTTCTCGTTAAAACTCGAGCCTTTACCCACAATACGAATTATATTGTTACAGACTCCTCTATAAGAAATACACTGGAATATCCATCTATGACTTTACATGAGGCACTGAACTGAATGATATAAAAGAACCTAAAGATAAGTGATTGATATAGACTTTTTTTGTTTACAAATACCAGTAGACTCCCTAGTATATTTAATAGCTACCATTCTGCAAAGTGTAAATTCTGACATAAATATCCATTTAGAGCAATATTTTTTATTTTTCTTTCATTTAGTATGATTGTTAGCAAAGAGAATTGCTGTAACACATTGCTGTAATACGTTATTTGACAATGCATCTAATAAAATTAGTGTTTGGTAGTACTACTAAAAAAGTAGTTTGAAGTTAAAAATGTAAACTCCATTTCGACAGCAATATTAGCAAAATGGGGTTAATTTGGGGACACCTCGAAATTGAGCCACCGAATTCAGTTATATTTGCATCATTGAATATTCAAAAAATCAGATTAAGGCATTTCAAACTTGTGAATCATTTCATCGGTTTTAAGTGTGCAATACAGAACCTTAAATTCAATGACGAGGTATAAGTAGTCAATAAACAGCTGCAAATATTTTGTCTGACGCACATTTACTAAAAGATTTATCTAATTGATATACGTATCTTAAGTTGAAGACTACGTGCATTCTTGTTATGTTTTTGTAATGTTTCTTTAAATAAACTCTTATGGAATATTTTAATAAAAGATAAATGAGGGGGTTTTGAACATATTTTTAAATTATAAAATTACAAATATTTTTAAATGTAGATTTAGATAATTCCAGGCATAAAATGTATTTAATTATTTGCAAGATGATACAACAACAAAAATTAAAATTAATATTTATTTCATACTTAGCTTATAATATTACAGATTGAAAAGCAAGTACTATTCATTTCATCGCTTTTGCCAAATAAAAAACTCTCTTATATTGCCGATAAACGGAACAGTCTACCTGAGCCTAGCCATAATAGCAAGCAACGGTATGTTTTGAGATTTTTTATTTGGCAAGTAGCGATGAAATAAACTATTGTTATTTATGCACGATATGTTTGGCATATTAAAACAAATTTTGGGGAAAATTATACGTCGCTCGATGGACGTTTCGTCACTCAAGTTAACATTATCTGGAGATGATACCAACTATAATAACCAATCAAGCGCGCGTCTAGTAACATATCAAATTGTCACACATGAAATGTTGGATTTTTTAAATGATAATCTTTAGAGAGGATTAAAGAATTACCTATTGATTCCCAGCAACATACTTATAATCTGTAACAAACACTTGCTAGTTATCTATTTACTAATGGTATTTATTCCACTGTAGGAAATATCAATCAGTTTTTCGGCGAGAAAAGGAAGGAAGACAAATTTGTGAAAGAAAATTCTCGTTAAACAGTCGCAGAATTTGCGGCACATCTTGACACAAGTAGAACGACCATTTCCAGGCATTTAAATAGACATTCAAATATTACTCCAAACGAATTTAGCCAATATTTTCTTTGACTTAAACGATGAGCTTTAAACGTCGAAGAATATAAAATTAACCTCTCCAACTTGATTAATTGTTCTTCACTTTAAGATCGCCCAAAATATTATAAATGCTCTTCATCAACCTTTGCAGGACTACTTATTTATATACTAAAGATAAAAAATGTCGAGTGCTCTCAGGCATTGCAAATAAGTGTTATATTTTCATAGTTAAGATAAATAATATTGTTTATAAATTCTACATTTATTTTAAGGAATTTCATGTAAATCTTAATCGTTGTTTTAGTACCACACAATTATGAATTATTTCATGAAATATTTTATAATTGATGACATACAATATATGTTTGAGAAATTTGTATTTGTAGTATATTTAAATGAAGCAAAATTCGAATAAACAATATCATCGAAAGACAAAACCTCTATCGTTTGATGATATGAACTCTCATACTCTGTACCGTTTATTTTTCATTGCTACGAATAAGACGTTTCTTAGTTAAATTGCATAAAAATGTTTATAGACTGATTGTATATATATGTAATTAGGAATTCTTTAATATGAAGTAAAATTCTTTATACGTTGGTGAAATGGTGGACATGTGGACAATCTTAAATGTATAGAATTTTGTATATGTAAGTGTTCAATTGTCGTAATGTAAGCGTGACATCACATTGGCGTTGCTCGTCATGTTGAAATTTTATGTATATTATAAAGCAAACAGAACTTAGAAAAGATCCATTTTTATCCACATTTAAGATAAAATATGGCGTAAGTTGATAGTGTTTTCCATGAACGAAAACAAAGCATAGTTATAAACGTGTTATTAATATAAATACATGACAATTTCAGTTTCGCGCCAAATGGCAATATTAAGATCTAATGAAGTTTTAATATTTCGATTCCTATATCATGCCAAAGGGAAAATATGATATTCTAACAAGTATGGCCAATATTATTATACTATTAAGCATATCTAAAAACTATCTATTAACTGTCAAGTCAAGAAAGTACCCCAAAATATATCTGCATCAAACAAGCCATCAACAGGCATTACACAGGTATATTGCATTAAGGTGCTACATCCACCTGGAAACATGAAGACGTAATCGATCTTCGGAATAAATTTTCTTGTGAACGATTAATGATAAGTAAATATTTTTTTTAATTGTAAATTTATTGTAAACATGGTCAAATGAATACAATTTAAGAATATTTAGAATCAGAAAAGATATGCCCGCTCGAAGCGGAGCGTCTATTTCGCAACCCGGTTTGCGGTCACCAATCTCCTGCTAAAACTGACCATATGAAATCAAAGATGGTAAAAAGCTATCATGAAGTTAAGTGTATACGAAACATATTGACGATCGCCGTTTCCGAATACTGTTCTTAAAAAAAGACGGTACATGGAACTGACGTACAAAAATTCAATTAATATCGTAATTTCTTTAAACACTTGGTTGTTTTTGAAAAATGCTATCTTGCTCTGTTAACAATAGCCTAAGTCGTGACTGTGCTAAATTTCAATAGAATTTGTCAATCGGTTCTCAAGATATGACGGGCACCGTTTCGGATTCAAAGGACGATGAACTTTTTTTAGGATGATGAATTCGCGTGCTTGTCTCATCTTTCTTAGCGCGGGAAATTTTGTGCGTATAATTTATTTCATCGCTATTTGCCAAATAAAAAATCACAAACGGCTCTTATCTCATACCGTGGCTTGTTTTTATGGCTAGGCTCAGGTAGACTGTTCCGTTTATCGGCAAGATAAGAGAGTTTTTTATTTGGTAAATAGCGATGAAATGAATAGTGTATATTATTGCGATATAGTAGGGAAAAAATGCATGAAGCAATGACTCTTCAAGTTTGTCGCTGATTAGTTAAGTCGATCATTGTTCCGCGCCCGACGAGGGCGCTCATTGAGAGGCGCAGGTAGCAGCATTAGCCGCCCTCGACTTGAAACTTTCAGAGTATATTCTTAAGCCTTCATACGATAATAATATATATATATAAAAATTATCGTAAATGTTGACGATTTTAGGTGGATATAGCCTCTTAAGGAAAAATACAATATATCATCTTATATTAGTATTAGTTCACATTGAAATGGATTGTTTACTCCAAATATTTTAAAATGTAATTTATATTTTTTTAAATATGTTTCAACAGATATTGTTTAATCTACTTCGCACTATATTACTCGTATATAATTATAAAGACTTGGAAATGAATATCTGTTATTGCATATTAAAAAATTCAAACTCAGCCAGGCATGGGAAACTGTATTGAAAAACATACGTTTAGAAACATCTCACAGAAAGTGGCTGAAGATGTTGGATGGATATTGTGATAAACCCATTGGTTTTGGTACAGTATAGAAGCAAAAAAGTTTGCACAGTATGACCAACAAGTTGGTAGACGATGAAATTTTATTATTTCTCCACTTTGTTATTAATACCCTCAAAATACTTTCCTTCACAACATTCCACACTCATTTCAACGTATTTGTATGGTTGAAAGCATTAAAGGTCTGTATTATTTAGTACATTGTGTTTATACATTTCATTGTGCTTAAAATCCTCACGTGTCTTCTTTTATGTGAGGGGTATGAAAAGAGTAACATGGAATACGATTGGAAAATATGGTGAATGATGATAAATTTATAGAGAGCAATATATTCATCAATAGCCAGGACATTACAATGGTGCAAAATTCGACGGTAGCACACGCTTTTGGAAAATATCGCACCATCCAAGAAAGCACTTAAAGTTAGTGTTGAATATATGAACTAATGTATTTTCAATCCCCTGTTTCTAAATTTTTAAATTCGAATCTCAATGCATTATGCTATCCAGTTTCATTTAAGAATCTTTGTACCACTTGTACTAAATTTTGCAAGTATTGTAATGTTTGTTCAGGGCATTCTTAGACTCTTTATTTACCCTCTATAATAAACTACAGTTCACGCAATTTTGTATTTGTTTAATGGTTTAGATATCCAGAAATCATGTTCATCTAAAACCTTAGTCCGTAGACTGGTGCCAAACTCTCCCTACTGGTACCCAAATATATGATAACACCCCTATACAATCCCAGTCCATCACTTTGAACCAGAATATGGAGAAAGAATTTGATCTCTAGAAGCGCCTCCTAGAAGTTCTACACTTCAAATTTGAGATCAAATATTGGGCTTTATTTACCTCTACACTGAACTGAATGCCCACCGTATTCCTCTTAATATAGCTGTTATTATTAGCTACTTTAGGTGACATGCTCGCCTGTGACGACATTTTCTACATCAACAGTGTTGCCACATATCGATAAATTCAGGAACTCTACTAAATTATCGGGCAATCTCTAAAGATTTAGTATACTTGCTAACAACTATAAATATTTTACTATTAGCAACTAGTAAGTATACCTCATTGAGCCAATCTACTTAAGAATCACAAGAATATCCGCAATATTATTTTTATTATTTTGTTGTGATAATGTAATACGAAAAAGACAGCATGTTTATCACAATGCAGATACTTCATTAGATCATTAATGTATTGTCATTATTTATAGAATGACGTTTTACGGAGAATTCGACATTTGTCGAACCGTGTACGGCACTGATGAGAACTAATAAGTTCGAAACAGCTGTATGTCGTTCGGTTCCAATCCTGGACAAATGTCGAATCCTACCTGTGGCGGGTTTTATTTTTTGAAACCTTATCGTATCGTGCAGAAACACGAGAAAGGGGTCGAGGATCGCTTTTAGGTATAATTCAATGCCTGTCGGGGCTTTAGCCAGAGGAGTAGTTGTTTTCTATAGCGATTATACAATAGCCTTGCTATTCGGAAACTACTTTGATAACCGCTTGGCGGTTTGGTGGTTCCTTTCTCGATTTCCGACTTATATGTTACTGACATAGATCGTATCGATAAAGATTTATACCCCACAAATTTCATTCGGCATTTGTCCTGGATCGGCGTACCGTGTACGACACTGATGAAAACTAATAAGTTCGAAACAGCTGTATGTCGTTCGGTTTCAATCCGGGACAAATATCGAATCTTACCTGTAGCGGGTTTTATTTTTTGGAAAATGAATATTTGTATATCCTTTTCTTGTATAATATTCTATAATAATTTTTGCAACTTAATTAATAATTTTTTTTATTCTAGTTCTACATACATTTAAATTTCAAATTGCAACAAAAGAAACTTCTTTTGTATATTATTCTTAAATTATTTTATTAAAAAAGTCAAGTAGATAAAATCCGGTAGACGTACGGTCCAATCTCGGTTATATTACTCTCCTTACCTACCTTATATGTAATGGGCATATACTAATCAAGAATATATTCGAGTAACAGTGTGACTACTCTAATAGTTCTATTTATACTAAGTCTGTTTGAAAAGCATCTGGTTTTTTATTATTGACTTTTCAACGCCATTATGATATCGCGCCAACAAATTATGCTAACTATAACAAATTAAAAGGCTTAATAATGTAAAATAAATGTTATTTAATTGTAGTTCTGGAAATGTTGCATTAAATAAAAAGTGTAGCTGTTTCCCTAATTGTAATAAACAATATCGATTGAAATAATTTTAACAACAATTAAGAATGTAATAAAGTATTAACGTTGCAATCAATATTAATGTTCTAAGAAAAAAATTAAAATACGTGTTTCTGTAGTCACTGATTACAATTAATAATAATAATCGTGGGACAATATTTTCTATTGCAATCGATTGAATAGGGACAGTATCTGTCTTTTTGTGTCTTGTTGTTACTAATTTGTAATACATATTCTTCAGTGCACAATATTAGGTAATGAAAGTAAAAAACATAGAACTTCATGACTAATACAAACATTTACATTTGCAATTAAATTCAGTAATTGTAAATAATCTTCTAACGTAATTCTATACTAAACGGTTATGAATTACATTCAACTCTATTACTTTTTTGATAAAGGTGAGTCTTCCGGATTATAATACCATATCAAGATAAAATATCAATAACAATGTTTAAATAAATTTAATTTTGCATTTTAAATGATATCTCTTAAATATATTTTAAATAAATATATTTCGTAATTTAAATAAATATTAATAAGTAATTACCTCTTTATTTTCTGTTTCTAACTTGACCTGATCCGATTATTTGGAAAACTTATTTTATTAATTTATAATTCATATTAATACAGTAGTACATTCACAACAACATTCAATTTATAATTATCTATTTTTTAATTATGTAAATTAATTATTTGTAAAAGAAAAGGGTTAAGAAAGATTTACAAAACCTTTAAGAAATCTTTAGTAAGGTAACGAGCTGAACAACTTTATATCCCCAAGCGATAAAAAATAATTGGATAAGTCCTTAAGTCATGAAAAAGAACAAAAACTGCAGTACAATATAATACACAATATGACAAATATTCTCAGTCATACAGTATGACAATTAATTGAGGGTATATTGCACTGCTCTGTTAATAATCACTTTCGGGGAAATATTCAAAGCAGATGTAGTAATTCGAATTCGTGAAATTTTTTCATTAAATTTCTTCTATAGTAACTTTTCAATGGTGCAAATATAAAATTCTAAGTAAATTGAATTAGAAGAGTATTAGAAAACACTGCCTAAAATTTCAAAATTAATGAAATTAATAGAGTAGTTCTAGTTATTTAACTTTATTTAAAATGAAAGTCTGTATTTCATTGAGAGTTGGGAAAGAAAAATACAGACATTTAGTTGTACCAAATTGGAAAAATATTATTTTCAGGTTTTTTATATTTCTATTTCAAGTCAACATTCTGGGCATATCTGAAGAGTAAATAAATATGTATTGGAAATAATGAGTAAGGAATGCTCTTCTATTGACAAATATTTTGAAATTTACAGGAAAACTAATAATAGATTTGGATAAAGAAAAATACAACAATTTTCATAATTCTTTATATAATAATAGTTCCCCACGTTAGCTAGAAGTATATTAAGAATAATGATAATTACATTGACTTAAAATTACAATGTAATGAATCGTAATAGCTGTTGAAAATGTTACAAACTGGTACAAACTTTTTGTTGATCAAAAGTCAACAAATAAATGAAACAATTAATAATATTCACCATATATTATTTTCTTTTAATTAAGTTAAAAGAAAATAATTTTACATTACTATAAAATGAACATAATAATGACATAAATATAAACATTCTTCACTCTTTAATGCAATATAATATCTTTAATACAAGTTTACTTTTCAAACATATTCAAATTAGTGGCACAAAAAAAAATAAAAAATCAACTGTTTTTTGCATTTAGTCAACAATTTTTACACTTAAGGCTGTAGTTAATATATAATAGTTTTTTTCGAAATTAAAACTAACAGCAAAACTACCCACAGAAATTTTTATATCTGCTACAATGAATGAAATTAAATTCGCACTGTAAATTTCTTCTCTCTATATTGAGTATATAAATAAACCTCAACTTGGCGGAAAGTTATTCATTCTGTATAACGCCCGCGTTTTTTAACTGCAATATCATCTAATTTCAGTTATTCTGTATGATAATCATTATAGTTAAATTAGTCAATCATTGCACAGAAGAACTGAAATTAAATGAGATAGCAGGTAAGACATAGTTAATATGTCGTTAGTTGTGATAACTAACCTCAAAGGAAAACATTATTTAGTATTCATACTTTCATCACTTATTTCTGTATATGAATATTACGTTCTGAGTATTGCTATTGTTTCATTGTATGTCAGTGATTTAGAATGTAGAAATACATATATACGAAAATACCAGAAAATGAACGTTAACTACCTACTTAATTGTTACATTCTTTTAAATGTTAGCTACAAAGCATTATCTAATCTATTACATATTAATGTCTTAAATAAATGTAAAAACGGTTAATTTTAAATGTTGTAAATAATATCATTTGTATCATATCTGTACAATAACAATGTATATATTCCATGTGCATATCGATACCATCATATCCCTATTAACTTTGGTGCGGATGCAGCGGAAGTTGGGTTAACCTAAAATAAGCTGTTATTTTTTAATAAAATAGACAGTCGTCTGCACTTGTTGCTCTTGTACAATTTACATTGAATTAGTTATAAATGAATAATATTGTGATATTTTATGTAGGCTACAACCCATGTTTAGCGAATCTGTAGATGTAAATAAATGTACTAAGGAATAAGTAAATTATGTACGTATTATTGTCGTCCTTTCACATTCCACTATCCATTTCTTTGATTTATTGTTTGAAGTGAATGATAGCAGATTATAAGAAGTTTTGTCAAGCTGAAGAATATACATTAATAATGTGTGCTATTTTTATCAACATGAAGAATAAAACTAATCAAAAGTAATCTTACAGTTTTTCGAATATGTAAAGGTATATATCTTTATTCCTCATTTGTTTCAACAAATTATTTCTTTAGTTAAATTTTTGCAAAAAGAGTAGTATGACCACCTTTACCTATACCCACTCTGGATATTTGGTTGTAGATACAACCAAATACATTCAATAATAGCTTTGGTGCAATATATGTATAACCAAATAGATCCTACAACAATGTGATCTACTAAATTAGCTTCAATGTATCTGTATATTTTCCAAAATTATGGAAATAGCTCAACGATAGCCAGAAACATGTCATGTTGAACCTTCGCCTTGAAATGTCATCAAGGTCCACTATTAATGATATAATCAGAAAAGCATTATGAATAAAATATTTGCTGATAATTTTTTCAATCTTTCGAAAACACTGGAAAGCCCATATCAAAAAGAAAAAAGGATAACATAATTAAATAAAAATTGACTGGAAGAAACTCCACTCTAACTATTCATAATAAGCTTATGTTATATAACCACATACTTAAACTGATATGGACCTATGGAATTCAGCTATGGGACTGTGCCAGTCAGACTAATGTACAAACCATTCAAAGGTTTCAGAATAACGTGCTAAGGAACATCGTAGATGCATGCACCTTAGTACATCCAAAACAGTAGCTTCCATCGGGACCTGCATTTGAATACTGTTGAACAACTCAGATTCAAGATTGCCAGGAGTCATGACAACGACTCCCCCGACATGTCAACGTCGAGGCGATTCCAGCTCCTTGACAACGCAGGATTGACAAGAAGACTCAAAAGAATCAAACTCTTTGAGGTAGTTCAGTAATGCGACAAAGCACACCATTGTGCGCCTTGGTGTATACGTCGTTAGTTTTTGGGTATACCTAGTTTATTAGAAATTTAAGGGTACTGTAGAGTACGAAGTTAATTCTAACTCTTTTAAGTAGTATTATAAGTTAATAAAAAAACTACTTATTGATCTTTATGATCATATTGTAATGTCACGAAAAGTTATTGAAAGTTGGAATATTATAATATATGCTATTTTTCCAGAAACATTCTTATTTACACATACATACTTTCAAACTACATTCAAACCCCCCCCCCCCCCCGTGAGGATCGTGGTACTGTTCTTACTTATTCTTGGAAAAGGCACAAGGTAATAGTAACAATTTGTATAATTGTTACCAAAATAATTATTAGAACATTAAAATATGTATTTAGTAGAGTATTATTATTTTTTTACATTAGTGAACAACAATTTTAATAACTCGTGAAACAATCGTTATTAAGCATAACCATGATGGTTGTTTACAACCGAGCAAACACAGTGATTACAGCGCTCTAAATATTTTGACACTAATATGCGCGCGATTTTCAAAAACCAAACAGAAATACTTCGCTGTGATTTATTAAGATAAACTGAAATACAATTAATAATTTGTATATTCTTGTATATTTTGAGAAAACTATATAACAAAATAGATTTTAACATTGTATATGTAATAAAAAATAATTTTCAACAATAAATTATTATTTTTGACACCATAAAATGATAATCGCGATATTCTAAAAAAAAGTAACCGAATTTCAAAATCCAAAACCCCCCCCCATGGTAAAATTCTAGATCCGCCACTGATATATATATATATATATATATATATATATATATATATATATATATATATATATATATATATATATATCGGACGTTGTCCGATTTCCATACTCCACTTTTTTCTATCTTTCCAATCTAGAATCTGCCATACGGTATACGTGAGGGTACCATATGAGCTGTTTTATTTCAATATTACGGATTATAGTATCTGTAAGTCCCATTTATCGAAGTACCTCTCCTTTTTTATTCTATGAATTCTCGATATTCCAGCCGATCTTCTCAGAGCATCCATTTCCATAGCTTCAATCTTCCTCTTATTTCTGTCCGTAAGCCTCTATGTTTCAGCCCCATGGATTAAGGTGCTATTTATTAGAGTATTGTAAATATTAAATTTTCGTCTTTTGTTTATGTTTTTGTTCCATAGAATGCCATTTAAACACCCAATTGCTCTTTTTGCTTGAATTATTCTTGCCCGTATCTCCTTATCATCTGTTCCCGTTGAATCAAACATAGTTCCCAAATACTTATATTCATTGCACCCTTCTATTGTTTCCAAGTCGTTGATATGTAAGTCACTCTTGTCATTGCCTATGCACAAATATTTTGTTTTCTGTGTGTTCATTAATAGACCCCATTCCTCGCATGTTTCTTTCAATTCCATAGTCATGTATTCTAGATCTTCTTTGTCACCTGCCAGTACTGCTTGATCATCTACAAACTGTAATGTAGAAATAGTTGAGTTTGATAGAGGTATTCCTATTCCGTGGCATTTCTGTTTCCATTTCCACAGAGCTTTCTTGATGTATATCCTGAACAAAGTGGGTGAGATGCAACATCCCTATCGCAAACCTTTTGTAACTTGGAAAGGTCGCGATAGCTTGTTCCCCACTTTAATTTTGGAATTTGAATATTTATACAGACTTCGTACTGCCGTGATGAGTGTGTGATTTATATTTCTGTCATTGCCTTTTATTCCCTATATAATTATAAGATCTCTTACCAGAGGCAGCGATATTCTCGCCGCACCTATTGATCATCTTTATTGCAAACATGACGCTATACGTTGGTGATACCGCGAGTTCACACAGTAACTACATATCTCCAAAAGTAGGGCTAGAATTGGAAAGTTAGTGCAATGCATAGAAGCTTGCTATTATCGCTGACAAATGCCCAGCATTTGTCAGCATATCCTATTCACATGGACCAGAAAATCACTTGTAGGATACATCGAAGTAATCGGAGAAAACCTTGACACTGACAGGATGCCGTCAAATACCTGTGTGCAGGGGCGGCTGGTGTATAGGTGCTGCAGAGCTGCAGAACTGCCAAAAAAATTAGATATTTGTATATTTTCGCGATATAAGAATTACTGAAATTTATTAATAAAATGATTTGGTTAGTTGGTGCAGCTAACCAAATTATTGCGTTAAAGTCGCATTCTGCCCGCCGTCCTCTATTGAGTAGTAGACCAGATGAATTATCTGGGTCTCTACACGAGCGCGTCGTGGTACATTGAACTGGGCCAAACGAGGTAGTTCCACAGCACGGCTCGGCACAACCGTCCTCCCCCTCAACTCCCGCGACAATCCACACTTGGCGCTCGTAAATGCGCGAATTTACACGGTCAGTGAGCTGGACTTTTTCCAGCTAAGGCAACATCAGTGAATGTTTACTCCTTCCTACTCGGGCGGGCATAAGTCCTACCTATTTCATATTTCGTGTTAATTTGAGATTTTAAATACTGTTTTGTGAATTTGTGTAGTGATTTATTGTACTGATTATTAATATTTATATACTGTGATAGTGAAAATGGATTTCGTTTATAATTTAGTTCATGTGAAGCGATTTTTAAATACTCTTATGAAGAAAAAATTGATTTAAAAAACAATGGTAGGCCATTGCCCGATATTGTTATCGAGACTTCAGGTGTTAGCCGCAGAAAAGCATATAAACGTCAATTTAATTAGAGACATTTATTCGAAGAACAATTGGATTTGTGGGTGCAACAAAAAAAATTCGTTATTTTGTTTTCCTTGTTTACTTTTTGGCGGTGATAAAGCATGGACGGAGGTAGGGGTGACAGATTTGGTGCACTTAACTGAAAAAATAAAAAAGCACGACAACTACAAAAGCCATCTACATAATACAATGAATTAGCTTTATTAGGAACAACTAATATTACAGCGCAGCTAGATTCAGCTTATTGGATAAATGTGCAAAAGCATAATGATAATGTGACAAAAAAGAGATACGTTTTGTCAAAAATTATAAACTGCATAAAGTTTTATGGGGCCTTTGAACTGGCGCTGCGAGGACATGACGAAGCTGAAACCTCTCAAAACCCGGGGATATTTCGTGGTATGATAAATTTTTCTGCTGAGCTTGATGTAACTTTAAGTGAGCATCTACAAAATGCTTCAGTATTTAAAGGAACCTCTAAAGAAATACAAAATGATCTTTTAGACTGTATATTAAAAGTATGTCATGAAGAAATAATTAAAGAAATTAACAAACCTTCATTTTTGACAGTTATGGCAGACGAAACAACTGATATATCTGCAAAAACCCAGTTAGTGGTAGTTTTAAGATATATTCTCGATGGTGAACCGAAAAATATTTTAAGTGTTATAGACCCTCTAGTAGAAAATTCACCTTACAAGCCTTTTCTCTTAACCAAAGAATATGACGGCAAAGATGAATGTTTTTCACAAAGGTATTAAATTCCAAAAATGTTTCTTGTGAAAGTCTATATTTTTGTATAAACGGATTTTACATAAAAATTCTGAAGTATCAGGAAAACGCGTCACCTTGAAAAATTTCAAAATTTTCGCCCGCTTCGCAATTTTTTGCGGCCTCTACGGCGCCAGTAGTTTGGATATGTTTGAAATTTGCACGCGGACGGCTAATACCCTAGGATCGGCCCTGTGAAGAACACCCTTTTCATTTCATCACGAGCCGCCACTGTCTGTGTGTTACGCTAGATAAAACTGTAACGTGACAAAACCACATTAGAGGGAAGCTAGCCACGCGAGGAGTACCCTAAACCCAATCAGCCCCATGTTAAACAGATAAGATGATCTCAATCTAGAAACTACGATAAATTCTGCAATCTGAGTTGATGTACGCCTATATCAAAAAGATGTTACGCGTCTTGGGGACAAATTCTTCAGCTTATACCACCCACTCGAGCCTTGGGAAAATCACGAGACTCCCGCGGGTAGACAGCCGATGAAGACAAGAATAATACCATACGAAATCTCAGACGATAACGTCGCCGAGCTAGTATCACGGGAGACCTACCTGAAATTGCGTTGACTTACCTAAGCGCTGTCAGGTAAATGAGAGACATCTCATCTCGCGATTGAAATATTCGATGTGGCGGGAAAGGATCACCCACCCTTGAACTAGGCTGGTCCCAGATTACAGCGGTAGTCTAATAAAGAACAGTAATCCTGCTCGATCTTCAGTCTCTCATTCAAAAGTAGTCTTTGTATGGACTTGTATGTACGTCAGATATAATCTTAGTTACCTTTTTAGCTATATAGATATAGTATGACTTTTATTAGTTCTAACCCAGACTAAACTAAATATTCATTGTGCTCATAATAGAATTTCAATGATGTTTTAAGTCAGTGTCCCTTATATTAGTTGGGAATTTGTATTTAACTGAAATTAAGAATATTTCAGTTAAATGCCTAATCATAATGCCTAATTCGTTTATTGGAAATAATTTATGAACAACGTACTTTGTCATTTTTCTCATAATCCTAACAACGCATTATTTCTACTCTTGAGTGTTGTTTGTAAAAATGATATTATTTGTGATATACATACGTATTACAGATTTAAAGCGTGGAAGATTTCATAATCTTCCATTATGACTATTCCACTTAATCTTTTATGAATATTTTTAAAATTGGATCGGAATAATCTATAATATTACTTGTATATTACTTTCACAATCTTTATTCTTTAAAAATTGAATGTTCCCAATCATTTGTAAGTATCTTACAAATGACTAACGAAAATAAGATACTCTTTACCAAATCCTTGTATATGATTTGGCCGCATCTTTGCACACAATTTGAAAATGTGTGCAGTCCGTAAAATTTCTCATCGGGATTTTCTAGTATCGTGGACTGTAGGCAAAAGTATAAGATTATTTTTATATATATTTATATATAAATAACAAAAACTTATTCTACCAACGTATTCTATAACGTATTCTACCAACATTCTCCTCGTTTTTTAAAATTATTAAAATGGTTCAACCATAACTTAGGTTCGATAGTAAATTGGCATTGAAAGCCTTCATTTCAAGATAAGATGTGATAAATCATCATCAATAGATGTTCTCAGCAAATCAGAAATATATGTGATATTCAATCATGTAAATAATTATATTTCTAGAATGGAAAACTAACAAGGTTGTTTAAAAAATCACATCTCTTAATACCTACTTCTCACAGCTGGTAATACTATATCATAGTATATTTCTCAGAAGTAAATATTTGAGAGATATTTTCATTATTAACTATTTCTATTTGAAGAATTCTTGACCACGTAAAGAATAATTTCTTCGCTATAGCATGGTATGATGATGAATTACAACTCTTGCTCTTGCTTGCTTTAAGAAAGCTCTTCAAGCTTTATTAAATAATACAGAATAAAAAACTCTCTCCAATGCCCATAATGGCAGGCAATATACAATATACGTATTTTCTATAGCAGATACATACTTTATAATCAACTAAAGATATGTCTAACTTCTGTGAAAATGCACCTACGGTTTACCAGTCTATCAGGTTGATGTACCTTGTCTCTTGAGGGGCAGAAGTAGGCTTTGGTTACAGATGTAGACTGATGTATTAAACCTATAATTACAGAAATAGAAGGAAATTGCAAATACATATTTATTCCTTATTTTCCAAATTTAATAATACAATTTTTCTGATATCATTTTATTTACAGTGACTTGAAGATTAACGTACAAAATCTAAGCACCAATCATTTTTACATGTCTATAAGATCTAAATAAATAAATAAATAAATAATAGAGAGACCAGTGTTTCACAAATCACAAAACTTATACTACATTCGACGCGCGTTTCACCAACAAAATCGACATCATCAGTAAATTATTAATACCAATAATTTAGTTTTAACAAATTGATAAAACTCAGTAATGAATAATCTAATTAATGACGTCTTGATTGGGGACGCAAGTCAACTGGCGTATATTTCTCGATATGCTGTGAAAACTGACCTCCCGTTTTTTGTTGCTGCATCGAAGGTTTCAATTCTCTCCCAGAAATAAATAAATATCTAATAAGTCCTTTTATTTACAAACTTGTGGTTTAAAAAACTTAAAGTGCTGTAGTTGTAGTCAATCATACGATGTTCACGGCAAATTGTATGCATATTGCTAATATGGTTCTTTCGGGACTCTCATACGAACTCTGCAAATATAGCTCAGCAGGCCTCTAAAAATAAAACAGTAATAAACAGAATATGCTCGCGAAATGATACGGATGATAGCAAAAATATACAATAGTATATTTTTGCTATCATTTTCGGTAGACAATTTCGGTAACAATTTATTGGAATTTATCTATATTTATTTGTTAATGCAGTATTCACTTGTGCAATACATGAATCTACCAGCAGTCATGTAGTTTCAACATTGTCATGTGTATACACATTTTGAATAGTAAACATGCAGATATTTACATAAATTATTTTATAGATATATGGAATAAAGACAACCAATTAAATTACCCATCATGTAGTCACTATTCTTACCAGTGGGAGCTGATTTATTCATAGAAATATTCGAGAAAAAGACGACATGCTGTAGCATGACCAAATTCAAATTATATGGAAGAAATGTGGGAGATACTTTCGTCACATTACCTCATGGAGAATCGTCTTTAACGATTTCATCATCCTTGAGTATCTCAATAACCAACATTTAAATATGAAGCTCAAGTTGTAACCTACACGATAAGAAATTCTATCCTTATTACTTAAACTCTATCTTGAATTTGGTGGATGTATTAGTAAAAGACGTTCAAAACAGCAATTTAGCTCGTGAAGTCTACAAGAAAATAACGCACACAGACTGTTATCTATATACCACCTCTAATTACCAATCGCAACAGTAGGAATATCTAAGACTAATTAAGCCATTAGTCTATAGAACCAACACAATACGTAACAACCTAATAAACCTAAAAATTTAAGAAATACTGAAAAGACCTTGGAGAGTATGGATGTGAACATATATAGCTATATGATGATATAGGTTAAACAGTCGGAGTGAAAGCTAAAAAAAGTGTGGGTACGTCATTCGAACAGTCAAGAATATACGACATGACAAAGATATGGATCCAGAATTATTTACGAAATCGTCATGTCACATAACGATAGAGGCGAAGTAAGACCACGATATATAGCGAGGTTCAAAAGGCAGCAACATCATTATGTTGCTGCCTTCTTATGATTATCAGCAAAACATTGAACCATGGAATCATGGAATATGGAATAACCCGGACGCATTTATTTCATCTAAATTACGTAATTCAAATCAGCATCGATTTCTCATTCAGGGTTACATAAAATCATATTTATGTTGATAAGGTACAGAATATTGAGTGATAAACACGAATTTGTTCAGAGGTAAATTCGGTGTTCAGATGTGTTATTGTCTTGAAATAAACGTATAACATTTTCAACATTTTTTAAAATTGAATAGTTGTGTTTGGCTACCAATTTGTTTAGTTATTTAATGTGTTTTCAAAATATTTAGGGGACATTTTATCCAAAAAAAAAAAAAAAATCTACTAATACTTGAATCTATCTATATTAACAAAGATGCATTACTTCTGGGATAACAACTAGCAATTGAGCTAGCGAATGCACCCTAAATTCCACAGTAACAGACTACAGATTGAATGCTGACAAAGACAGGTTAGTCAAATCTACTTGTAGCAGTTGTAGACAAGCAAATATTAACTACACCTCGCATCTAGCTAGCAAAATATTGTTTGAATTTCAATTGTTCCCGTACAAATCTATGAAAGCTAATGGAATAGTTATGTAGTCCAGTTAGTTAGTTCATATTATACGCTGTACTGTTACTCCTGTGAGGCTCCTATAGAGGTTGCGATCTGAAGGATGAGACTGCGGAAAATTATCTAAAAATAGTTGGTCTGCACTCTTAATAAAACTAGAAGCTATATTGGGAAACTATTGGCTGGAAACGCCCTATCTTCGTCGACTACCACCAAGAACACTTCTTCAATACATTCACGCAAAATGAGACGAGGGAGAGAGGTCGGATTGTCCACGACAAATTGGCAATTCTGATGTAGATATCACAGTGGGCCTGATAAGTATACGTAAATTCTGTATATTCTAGCCATCCTATAGTCTGAATTTTATATCACAATTAGTTAACGATTTCAGAACATGAAATCTTCTGTTTTGCAATTGAGTATACGGGACTATGATGCAACTAATATAATTAAATTAAAACGTCCTTTAAATATTCGTCAGAAGTCTGTGAAAACTATTATATTATATTATCAGAGAGGCTATTATAAATGTACGCAATAGTAAAAACTACAAGAGTACAGGTAGACCAGAAGTGTAATTTCCCCCTCCCCTGCTGCGGAGGTTTTGGAGATCGATTACTTCTGCATGGTTTTTATTTCCACCAGAATTAATTAGGGCTATCTATCTATTGAGTCTAACCTACTTCTAATAGTTTATAACTTTATGGAAGATGCTGTTAGTTATATATTCCAACATTTTTTAAAACTTCTACCAAGATAGGAAATTAAATCAACTGATAGTAAATATTATTTGAATATTATTACTAATATATGATGTGTATATAATAAATACAATACCTTTATGAGACCTTCTATCAAATGTATTTCAGCCACGAATGACAGATTGTCTCGGACATCAAACGGACAAACCCATTGCGTGCAGGGATTCACAGGAATAATACTTAATGGCCATTTATGTCCATACATATAGATGTATGCTTCACTGTACAACTCTGAGATGTTCAGTTTAGCTGAAATTGAATTATTACTGTAGAAGTTCTCCATAGAGACCTATATATATATGGTTTTTTAAATTCATTTTTACTTTTATTTCTGACAATAAACTCTCAATAATAATAATATATTACAGCTGAATTATACAAACATTAAATCACAACGGAAATGTGTAAAAACAACTACTAAGTTTTTATACCACTATATTTTCACAAACACGTGACTGCAGTTTCGACAAATTGTATGTCATTTTCAAGCGATGATTCAACTAAGAATAAAATACAAACATTCTGTTCCTATAATATATACCATCAAAGTACAGAGACTAAGTGTTATGACAATAAACAGGTAGTTAAGGTGTACAAGAAAACGTATTTTATAAATGGTGCAATCCCAACCATCAAATTGTGGGAATTTCCATTAATATTATTAAGAATTATTATACAGGGGTTAATTAATTTGGGTAACAGTGAAAAGAGGAGAATATAGTATATCTACTTGATCATTTAACAAGCTAAAATTATCACTATGGTTGTATTTATAGATTTGTATTGATTCTAACCAATTAAGTTTTAAACTATTGCCTGGCATAGTGTAGGATTTTCATATTATTAATATCTGGGAAATTATGTCCACTTTCTAAGATATGATTAGCAAAAGTAGAATCTGATTTTTGTAACCTGAAGGATCTATTGTGATGAAGGTACCTAGTTATAAATTTACGTCCCGTCACGTTTGTCCTATATATGTGCTATTGCACTCTGAGCAATTTGAAATATAAACTCCCGATTTTTCATATTTATTAGTTTTATCTTTGGCATTATAAACTAAATTTGATAACCAAGATGAGATGATTTGATAACCACTTATAAAACACGTTTTCCTGTAAACCTTAACTGCCTGCTTATTATCATAATACTTAGTCTCTGTATTTGGATAGTATATATTATAGGAACAGAATGTTTGTATTCAACAATTTGTTGAATCATCGTTTGAAAATGACACAAAATTTGTCGAAACTGCAGTCACGTTTCTGTGCAAATATAGTGGTATAAAAACTTAGTAGTTGTTTTTACTCATTTCCGTTGTGAATTATGAACTACCACAGAGTAACGGCTTCCACGATTAATTTCTTCAAATATTAAATGGTTTATATTAGTAAACACTTCGGTGTAACTTCTATTTTTGGTCACAATTCATCAACAAACAAGGAATCAAAATCCAAAGTGTGTAAAAATTCCATAAATATAATAAAATAAAACCGAGAACTACATAAATATGCTCTTTCCTAAATATATATAAACTCCTGGGCAAAATTAACGCATCAGTGAAACTTCATATTATTACTTTAATTTTTCCAAAGGTTCAAATATAATCGTAGTACCTACGTGATATTTTAATTAAATTATTTCATCTAACGTTTAACAAACTAGAACGCTATTAGTGGAGAGAAAACGTCAATAAATAAGAGAAAAGAAAAATAATGAAATGCTGTTAATGAAAAACTTAAAAAAAAATTGCAATGAAGATTTTGAATTTAGTAGCGTATAGTTCCTCTACTAACTCTTATCACTGCTTTCATTCATCTGGGCATGCTTTTGATCAAGTGATGAATGTGTTCCTGAGGAATATTCTCCCATTCGACAAGAATGACTGGTTCGAGTTCCTTAAGAGTCACAGGGGTAGGTATGTAGCACTTAAGTGATCATTTTAATGTCCATATCTGGGCTTCTTGGTGATCAGTCCATAATTGGAATATTCGCAAATCGAAGGTAGTCCAGTACCTCTCTAGCAACGTAGGGCCGAACGTTATACTACATAAAAATGAAATTGTTCCCTATAAACGAGGAAAATGGCATCACGCGTTCTTCTACGACATTCTCTACGTAGAACTGTGCGTTCATGGATCTGTCCCGTGTGCAAATCAAATCCATGCGACCATCAAAACAAATTCCTCCCCAAAACATTATTGATTCACCGTGTTCTATTGTAAGACGCATTATAGTAACCATGTCGTCGATCTCTCGCTCCCTCATTTCCGCGGGCGGCGGAAACTGGTAGTACCAGCACAGGTCGTGTGTTACGCGAGTCGCCGCGGTCCGTTGGAATCGCTATCCTCGAACTCCTGGACACCGCGCCCTCGACGTCGATGATCTCGCGGCTAGGCGCCTCCCCACATCGCGCTCCTGCACTGGGGGTGGATGTGCCTCTCCGCAAACGTTGATCGAGGCTTTTCATATCCTCGATGCGGCCGTTCGCAACCTCGCTGGTGGAGAGACCCGCTGGCCGGCTTCTAGCGGCGAATTTGGGGTTAACGTTGACGTCGGCGATGGCGGCACGTCGACGGCTCCTGCCACCCGTCCGATTCTCATTAGCATGCCTCCTGACATGCCGGCGGGATATACGTAGGTCTTGCGGTCACCCATCCTAATAGTACCGCTACCTGCGTCGCTTGATGTTTCGGCGATCGGAAATAACCTGTAAAGCCACCAAATATACCTATCTGACTATGAGCCTGGGTCAGACGGTCGCGGAAAAAGTTCGATTGTTAGACTAGCACGCGCACTCTCCTTTGCTCTCTTCTAAGTTATCACTTTAACGACCGCGGCTGGCTGCGGAGACTCCGTATCGCTCTCGCGACCGCTACCGGCTTTAAGCTGACGAGGCACGCCCCCAAACCCCTCTTCACGAGGGCGATGCACGGAAGCCCTGGGGTGAAGGGGTCCTGGCCTGCGGCACACCTGTGATTAACACCTATCTGGCGGCATCCTTTGATCTCAATATGACGCGTGCCGGTGCCTCAAATTTTTGTGAATTAGGTAAAAACGCAAGTTTCAATTTTCCCACGCTCTTCAAAAAGTTCCCATGTCCAACCGTCCCTATACCTACTCTCTTATGTTCTCTGGTCTTCTATTATCCAGTTCTTCTTTAGTGAGCCTTCTTCAAATGATTTATTCAGAAATTGCTACATTTCCAGCTGCTATGGCTTGTTTTAATGCCTGTTTCTTAATGCGATTTGCATAAGTTATTGCTCATTTCTTGCATTTGTAGACTTCTTGCGACCTTGTCTTGGAGTTCTACAGTAACTTCCAAGTTCATTGAAATTCTAATTGATTTTCTAATTCCTAACAAATTAACCACATATCATTGGCTACGTCCCTGATTCACCAGAGTTACTTATTTCACTGCGTCATCTTTTCTTACGTTGCGTGAAATATTCATTTATTCTACTCTAAGTATAATGGACAAAGTTTTTCATTCAATTGATGACATGAAACTTTAAAAAAAATAACTAGCGTAACTGAAATTACTGTCTTCACAAATAATTTGAAATAGCGTTAAATGTATTAGTAACAAATAATTAAAAAATATTACTTTACATCTGTCAAAAAATTGCAATTATTTATCAGTAGTGGTAGAATATATCCTAGGCCACCTCCAAAAAATGTTTAAGAATTTAAATATATATATTAATTATATAAGTTTATAGAAAAATTATAATAAATAATGAACAGTTTTCCTGGTGCATTAATTTTTGTCGAGGGGTGTACATTAATAATATATTAATATACAATACGCATATAAAGCAAGTTACAAATACTTCAGCAACCCACAGAAGATGATCACAAAAGTAGCCCGCGAACCTGAGTATTCAAAAACGATTTGCTTTACCGATGAACCTACATACGTCTTTCCTAAATGGTAATTTGTATACTCAGAATATAAGGTACTGGAGTAATATGAATCCTCATATCTTTCGTAAGAGCCATACACAATTTCCAAAAAAAAAAAGATAAAGTGTAGGCAGGTATCTGATCTTGGGTAATCACATAGTTGTACTTATGATTTGTCGAAATTTAACAGGAGAAGTGTACATACATATTTGTATCTATTGTCCAATACTATTGAGTCGCTAATTTTGAAAATTGTAGAGGAAAGTCTTTGAGATCTGGTAGTAACTTTTCGTTAAACATATAACGTATATTTGGAAAAGAACATACTCGTATTTATATTGTTCTAGATTTTTTACTTGTTCGCTTCTTAATACTGAATACTATCAATTCGACAAATAATTGTAGATACAATATTTACCTTTTATTAAGTTTATTTCAATAGTCACATTGTCTCCAGGCGAAAGCTCACAACGAGTTTCGTCGCAACCTGCTATTTCAACGTCTTTGATTTCTAAAGCAGAACCTGAAATAAATCGTCCATTTACTATTTTGTATCATATTTACCATACTTTAAAAATATAATATTAGTCCCTTCAAATTAAAAAAATTGAGGGAAATTTTCCTACAGCTAAGCGACCTATACAGAAAGTTGTGTTGGGGTTATGTCAACATATTTTTCACCTAGCGCATGATAAAGAAAGGGTTGTTTTTTAGATATAGACATATATACCCGTTTTTGACCGTTTTTTTTCGGTTTTTTTTTTGCGATTTTCTGAAAAACTACGCATTTTTGGGAAAACATGATCTGATTTGATGTTGTAGATTCTGCGATTCTCCACAATTTTTTTTCTTTTTATTTTTTCGAAGTTCTGCTTTGTTGCGCCGCTAGAGCGCGCTGAAGTATTTTTGAGCTCTTTTTCGATTTTGAGCCAAAATTATGCATTGTAGAGAAACATATCAGGAGATCAAAGTTGTAGATATAAATATTTACGACACATTTTGTTCTTCTGGTTTTTTTAAAGTCGCACGGTTTTTACACTAGAGGGCGAAAACCGTTTTATTTTTTTCTTTTTGTAATACCTTGGTACTCTTGTGCGAATGAAAAAAACACTCTAGCGCATTATTTTTGATTTATAGGAAAAACTATGCATTTTTTATAAAAAAAAAAAGTGCGACATTTTGTAGGAAGTTTTTTGCTCTCCAACTTTTTGTGATTGAACTTCTAAAAAAATACATAGTTTTGTCTATTAATCAAAAATAATACTCTATAGTGTTTTTTTCATTTGAAAATAATCAAAGGCTGCTTTATTCTCCATTAAATTTGCATATACAAGGTGATTGTTTAAAACCGAAAACTTAATTTCTAAATAAGAAAATAGAGAATTTTGTGTAATTTTTTTTCGAAAAGGCTTTCAATTTACATTGTTTTATATGTATTTTGTGGGGTATTTATTTAAAAACAATAATGAGAGAGTTATTTGCAGTGGTAGTAAAAAATTTTATACTATTCTCTTTGAAATTATTTGTATATATCATGATTGCTTAAAAATTAAAATTTGATTTGTAAATAAAAATTAAATTAATTATGATATGTAGTTTCTTCTAAAATGCTTTCAATTTTCCGATTTCCTTGTAAATTTTATAGGGTATTTATTTACACTTTTTCACTCGCACTTTACTCAACGTTCCATTCTTTTATCCTTCTAATTAATAAATTCGTAAATAAATTTGTAGGAAAAGAGTCATTAGAGAGGTCTTAAGGCTCTGGCAGTATTATTTTTTAAGCAATAATATATGTATATTAAAAAATAACGTAAACGTGTATTAAACACAATTATGGATTTCTATTCTAGGTGACTTTCTTGAAAGTGTCAATAATAAAAATTCGTTATTTTCTGAAATTGGAAAAAATTTTGAAGAATATTTATTTTTATTTATTAGTGTCAGACTAGATTCATATATTATTATATCAATACATCAAACTAAAATATAATACTGTTCTTTTTCATTTCATAAATATTTTTAAAGTTCTGAGAAAAATAATAGAAACTTAAAATAGAGAAATACTGCAAATTGCGCATAGATTTTAATGGTAGAGATAAGCACGATTAAGTAGCTTTATTATATTAAGAGATCAAAAGCTTTAGAGAACAGGACAAGTTTTTTGCAAATGAGACTATCAGGAATATGTTTCATGATAATAGCTTCCTTAAGAATTGTTCCAATTATAACTGATCTACCAACAAGGAAAAGCTGCCAACATGAATTAAACATTGTATGGTCCATACATGGAATAGTCCATACGTGGTCCATACGTGGAATAGCCTTTCAAGTACGAATCAGTTTATTATTGACGCTAGTTTAATATTCACTTTGAAATTTTTGCTGTAATTGCATGCCGTATTTTAACAGAACCCTAGGACATTTTTGAATAAGTGGATATACCACTTTCTCTTGGAAAGTATTCGCAATACTTATAATAAATATGATTGGGTCAGCGAGCGAAAGTTCAGCATTTCCATATTCAGATCAGGTCCGGTTGCATTACATATATATTATTACAATTTGCACAATGCCTTATATTCTTTGTATAATGCAATCTTTTCGAAGAGCGAATAATAAATATTTTGATACTGGTCTAAAATAAATTCGTCGCTTTTCTTACTTATCATTAAATCATACATCACTTTACGCGTTACAATGACTTACAAATATCTTAAATTTCTCAATTTCATGTATATATGAGCCCAGACTCATAATAGTTCGGCCTAGCATAATTTTACAACTAATATATAAAATGAAAGTAGTAATACCCCCAAAACTCTTTTATTAAAGAAAGATATTACTGGAGTGGGTTGGAACCTTTGGTATTAAGCTAACACTGACGTAGTTTTCCACAAAACATAAAAACACTATACACTACACTTGACGCGCGTTTCGCCAACAAAGTTGGAATCATTTAGCCGTGATTAAAGCTACCATGGAGTTTTAATCATCTCCAGATGATGCCAATTTTGTTGTCGAAACGCGCGTCGAGTGTAGTGTATAGTGTTTTCATGTTTTGTAGAATACTATGTCAGTATTAAAGAAAAATATTGGTAACACAAACAAAGTAAAAACTTTTAACTTAAATACGATGAAGTATTACTACGTTATGATGTGTCAATGACAAGTTTCTTAATACAATGCATGAAGATTGGCAATTCAGAATTGTTCGGTCAGTTGCTGAAATGCATGGTAGTCATTCATAGCATTTTAAAACAAAATAGAATCTCTCAATTGCTGTCAAAGTGAAACACATATTATATATTTGGATGTGTCTGTTAAAATTTTCTAAAGCAATCGTACGTGGCGTGGCATTAAGTGATGATATTGTTAATGCTCATAAACAGGGAATTTCGGCTTGGAAAATATCTGCTATGTATTCACTACCTAAATCTATAGTGCAAGACATATATCAACTTGCATACAAAAACTGGATGCACAGCCGAAATTAATCAGACTGGTCGACCAACCCAAATTTCAGGCTTAAGTCAACATGCTCTGTAGAGGATATTGTAACAACAAACCGACGATCCAGTGCAAAAGAAATTATGGTACTATGGAGGCAAGCCATTAGAAGAAATATTTTTGTGTCTACAAGTAAACGCTCAATAAAGAAAATAGGATACAGATTCCATAAGGTAAAGTTTGATTGTTTACGTTTTACTTTTGAACTTCCCGATTTCTCCTTCAGGCCAAAGAAAAGCCGTTATTAACTAAACAACAGAAAATCAATCGGTTAAATTCGGCCAGATAAAATAGGTACTAGAGTTTACAGCAATGGCATCAGGTAATTGGGAGTGATGAATCCAAATTTGAAATCTGTTTAGGTGATATCAGAAAACACGTGCTAAAAACCCACAAAAAACTTATTATCGTGACTGTTTAGTTAAGAAAGTGAAGTTCCCTGCGTTTCTTATGATCTGGGGGTGTGAGTAGTATTGGCGTAGGAAAATTGTATTTCGCATAAAAATATAAACAAATTCGGATACCAATATGTCAAGATACTAACTCATAGTACATTTTCCAACTGAATGGTGCTGCGTACCACATAACAAGAATTGTGAAAGCTTGGTTTACAGAAGATAATGTCCCTGTTATAGAATGCCTCTCTAGCAGTCCAGACCTCTGGCCAATTGAAACAATGTGGCATCAAATGAAAAAGCAGTTACGCAAACATCCAGCTCGTTCAGATAACGATCTACGCACTAAATTTCAGGAACTTTGGGACATCACACTTCCTTAAAAGTCTGCCAAGCTGGTAGATACAGTATCTGCCAGAATAAAAACTGTTACTATTAATAAAGATGATGTAACACAGTTTTAATGAAGCGGATAACCTATTATGAACCCCTAATCTTAATTACTTTTATTAACAAACCTATCACTGAAACATCTTAACGTAGTAATATTTCATCGTATTTGAATTATAAGTTTATGTTTTGTTTCTGTTACCAATATTTTTCTTTAACAAGATAGTTTTGAGAGTGTTATTACTTTTATTAAAATATATTAGTTGTAAAATTATGCTTGACTGAACTATTAAGAGCTTGAGCTAGTAAATAACTTTTAAATGTTATTCTTAAAATCCCGTTATGAGAAAACATTAACTCCTAAAGCCTCCCGATATAAAGCAACGTTATATAGTTTCTTAATAAGGAAATAAATTGAATATAGGGTAATAATACGCATTCATCATTCATAGTATCATTGTAAACGATAAAGTAAAACCAACCAAGAAAGGATTAATCTGCTGCCTAAAAAATTAACGTTGTTGCTAAAGAACATCTACTTATAGCAAGGAATATACAATGTCAACAACCACTGTTGACGAAAACCTCTTCTTTTGTACTTACCACAGTCTATGAATTCCGTTAGCGCCTGGCTAATGGTTATAGATATGGCGAAAAATATGATAAAACACTTCACACTGATTGATTTGGGCATTTTGTACTCGCGACGACAACACCTGCAACAATGTTCCTCATTTATCAAAGCGTATTTTGATATAATACATTTTCAAGAGTTACAAATCTTATCACAGTTGTTATTAATAGGAATCCGATATCCAATACTAGGATAGCATTATCTGCTACTGCTAATTTACATGTTTATTCTTTGTAAATATGTTCAACAATAATAATCGAATTTATCTCAGAGGATGAGTGCACGACAGTTGTTTATCTACGCCAATTTTTTGTGAAACAAAATGATTGTGGAATTTATATCGATATCCACGCCAATGATCCAGAAGAATGCGAAAAGATGTAATTATATCGTCAATAAAATTAAGTTCCAAAATAATATGAGTATTAATTACAATATACAATCTTAGGTAAGGAACATACAAGGTGATAAGAGATAATTTCTAGTAGAATTAGAGAAAATTGTGACGCATAATTTTGAACCGCTTTAGAATCATTGATTGGTGTCAAATGCATTTCTGGAAATTTGTTTAACTGTCTAAATAACTGCAGTTGCGTTCACAATCTACTGAAAGTGTATAGAAAAAAATTAAGTACATAAACTCCCGACAAGATCGATGCATTAGTGAAACTTCACATTATTACTATTATTTTTTCGAAAATATAAATATGATCATAGTAGATACCTATAATCATAAAGTTTCAGAAATTAAAACGATATTATTTGGAGAAACATGAATAAATAACAGAAAGGAACAATATCAAATGCAATTAAACGGTGTTAATGAAAAACTTTAGAGAAGAAAACATTGGAGGTGAAACCAAACCATAAAATTAGAATTCAACAGCGTGTAGATCATTTTCAAGCTCCTATCACTGCTTCTATTCATCGGGGTAAGCTATCGATCAAATGATAAATGGTTTACTGAGAAATATTCTCCCATTTTTTGACAAGAACGGATTATTCGAATTCCTTAAGAGTTGTAAGGGCATGTGGCGCCTAACGGTTTCTTTTTAGTACATCTTATAGATGCATCAGGGTTTCTTGGTTGCCAATCATTGTTATAATATGCACAAATCGAATGTAGTCCTTATGTAAATATAACATGTTAACACTTATTATGCAAGGAAAAATAAATGGCAGAAGGGGACCCGGAAAATGACACGTATCATGGCTCAAAAACTTAAGACAATGGACCGGCAAAGTTTCAGCCGAATTATTCGGAGCTGCATCGGCAGTTAATAAGGTCAGATGGGCCTTAGTGATGCCCAACGTCCAATGAGGATATAGTACTACAAGAAGAAGAAGAAGAATGTAGTACAATACCTCTCTAGCAACTTGGGAGCGGTATCCCACATAAAAATTAAATTGTCCCTGACAAATGGGGAAAATGGCATCGTGATATTTTCTACGTAAAAATATGCATTCATGCGTGAACATCAAAACAAATTCCTCCCCAGAACATTATCGATGGAATCCCACCAAGAAACTGGATCCTTCGAGGGATATTGCAGACAGCTCATCTCTCTCCTGGCTTCCGCCAGACTCACTGACGTCCATCTTGTGAATTAAGACTTACTCATGTTTCATCTCAAAACAGAACTCGCTTCCAGTTGTCAATGGTCAAATTTACGTATTCTCTTGTAAAACGCAGACTAGTAACTCTATGTTCTCTGATGAGCATTGGTACCATATCTGGTCTTCTACTATCCAATCTTCCTTCATTAAGCTTTCTCCTAACCGTTCGTCAAGAATTTCAATCATTTTGAGCTTCTGCTATGGTTCTGTTTAGCTCTAAACTGGTAGAATGCATGTTTATAAGGCGATTTGGATAATTTGAGAACATACCGTTTCAAAGGAATTTATTAAAAATACAACATAATTCATAACGTTCATTGTGAAAAATTTAATGGAGGTCAGACTATCTTTTATCATTAGAACAATCAGGATTACTAGTCAGTTTATGTTAACTTTCTTACAGGAGAAACAATACCATTTTCCGTGAAAGCATTACATTAATTATCGAAGTGTTATTCGGTATTAACTCAGAGAATTTGATGTCATATTAGAGACAAATAAGATTTTATTATTACTATATCTATTCAAGATTTCAAACGGGTGCGTCAATTGCATTCCATTATATGTCATTCAATTGGACGCTTTAGTGAATATCCCTATCGTACTACTTACAAGCGTCAAAAATATCCAGAGATACAGATACATACAAATATACAGATTTTACTGTATTAGCTCGTACATCACGAATGTATTTATCATATGCCAAGTTTATACGAATCCTTATGCGGAACCTCAGCCTCCTGTATTTTGAAATATGGATCAAGCTTAATTTATCTCGAGATAATCAGTACAGTAGGATGAGATATCACTTCCAAATTGTGTGGAATGTTTGTGATGATTGAGTAAAATATAACATACGAGTACTTAAAGATAAATCCGATACTCAAAATGGAATCTACAGTACCGTAGGTGTACAGGGTTATCCACGTAACATTCTACCTCCCTTAACTGTTTTATTTTTTGAAGTAGAAAACAATGGTAAATAGGAAAGTTGTAGGAAGTTTTGCTGCGATCTCAGACATGTATTTAGAAAAACAATTGAATCTCGCATTTCGGAGATCTAGACCAAACTTATGTTTTTTTAAATGGAACACCCTGTTTATTTTTTGATTTTTGAAATCTACGTTCTTTTTTAATTACAACAATATATATATATATATATATATATATATATATATATATATATATATATATATATATATACAGTGCTATTCAAAAGTCTCCTCCCCCCCTCTTATCTTTGGAACGATTATACATAAACTAGTGAAATTTGGTAACTGAATATTAAGGGTTGTAAACTTCCCTACTAGTGATGATAGATGACGTATGCGTCAAAGATGACGTCACAAGGTCATTGTGACCAATAATTTCAAATGGAACCCTATGACAAGCGACACCTATTTTAAAAGGTATCGAAAAAACGTATTCAGTGATACTAATATTGCGTCTGTTTACAGCAGTTTTGACAACTGGCTTTCAAAAATCGCAAAGCTGTGATGAATTAAATCAGTTAATAATAAAATTTTAAATTCAAGCTCCGCCACTGGATAGTTGGATAGTAAATAATCTGACGTTATTGCAAGTCTCCCCAATTTGATGTTTTTTTAGCTGTCAAAGTTTTTATACATTTAATAATTTGTATATTGTTGATCGAACGTTTAACTGTTTTAGTACCTTGTGGTAATTTTAAAATATTTGTAAATTCTATAATTTGTTAAACTGTTGTAAGCTGAACGTTTAAGTGATTCAAGAAGAGAAATAGTACGTGTTTTAGGTGATAAAGTAGCAGCGATCCTAATACTTGGTAAAACTGGAGAAAATATTCATGCAGCAGAATGCATTTTTAATGAAAGGTTTCCCGATCGCCCAGTTACGAGGATTTATTTGAGAAAGCTTCTTCGTAAGTTTAAAACAACGGGTAGTATTAATGATGCAAAACGATCTGGCAGACCACAAATTTCTGATGAGAAAAAAAATTGATATACTGGCAGAAGTAATAGTAAATCCTACTTCTTCAACAACTCAAGTTGCATCAACCTGTGAAGTCAGTCGAGGTACAGTGCACAGGGTGTTGAAAAAAACAAATTTCACCCATACAAATTAAAAATGGTTCATCAACTCTCAGACGACGATCCAGACCGAAGACTGCAATTTTGTGAAAATATGGAGACTAAAATTAACCAACAGCCGGACTATGTAAAAACAATTTGTTTTAGTGACGAAAGTACTTTCTATCTAAATGGAAATGTAAATACACAAAACGTGAGATATTGGAGTGACGCAAATCCTCACATGTTTCGTGAAACACATACTCAGTATCCCGAGAAGGTCAATGTTTGGGCAGGTATACTGGGAAACCACATCGTTGGGCCTGTTTTTTTAAATACCAACTTAACCGGTGAGGTGTATCTGCAGATGTTGCAAAATGCAATAGAATCGTTAATCCTTGAAATTTTGGAAGATAATCAAGATGAATTCGACATTTTGAAAATAACATTCCAACAGGATGGTGCTCCTCCACACTATTACGGTGCACTAAGACGGTATTTGGATGAAGAATATCCTGGTAGATGGATTGGACGACGAGGTTCAATGGAATGGCCGCTTCGATCACCGGACCTCACACCTTTAGATTTTTTTCTGTGGGGGGTATCTTAAATCGAAGGTTTACGCCACTCAGCCTGACAATATTAATGTTTTAAAACAACGTATTGTTACAGAATGTAAGGCTATTTCCGCAGACACATTTGAAAAAGTACGAGAAAAATTTCGCAATAGGATGTTTTACTGTCAGGAAGTAGATGGAGCTCACTTCGAACAATTACTATAAGTAGGTACTGATTCTTGAATCTGTAATTAAAATTATTATCTAAGTTTACTGATTACTGATTTAATCCATCAAAACTACCATAAATACAAACAATATTAGTATCATTGAATACGTTTTTTCGATACCTTTTAAAAGAGGTGTCGCTTACCATAGGGTTTCATTTAAAATTATTGGTCACAATGACCTTGTGACGTCATCTATCATCACTAGTAGGGAAGTTTACAACCCTTAATATTCAGTTACCAAATTTCACTAGTTTATGTATAATCGTTAAAAAGATAAGAGGAGGGGAAGGGACTTTTCAATAGCACTATATATATATATATATATATATATATATATATATATATATATATATTATATCTTTGCTCTAGCAGTTTGCACAGTATCGCCCTTTGAAATATCAAATATCAAGCAGAATCAATATCGCCATGGAAAATATGAAACAATAATTACGAGAATTGTTATAAACAGAGTTTGATAGTTTAAATTAGATTTCATTTTTGATATACTCATAGTTATATTAAAAAGCATATTTCTGGATGGAACATGACAGTTTATTAAAAACTATAATTATAAATTAAAGAAGGTATTCTATAATACCTCCAGTTTGTGCAGTATAGAGGGCATATCTCCTTAACAAATTTCGTTTGTACGCCAAGATACCAGTCTCGTTCATTTCTCCGATCTCTCGACATATTGTTTATTTAAATTTTTCTACGTTATTTGACAATTCCGTATATACCCGATCTTTCAAAGTGCCCCACAGAAAGAAATCCAGTGGGACAGGTCAGGACTTACCAACTAACACCTCAGACAAGCTGTCAAAGTTAAACTCTGTTTATAATAATTCTTGTAATTATTTTTTCAGATCTTCCATGGCGATTTGATTTTGTTTCATAGTCGATATTTCAAAGGGCGATACTATGCAGACAACTAGAGCAAAGATATAATATGTATATATTGTTGTAATCGGAAAAGCACGTAGATTTCAAAAATTGAAAAATAAATAGGGTGTTCTATTAAAAAAAAAAAAACAGAAGTTTGGTCTAGATCTTCGGAACGCGAGATTCGACTGTTTTTCTAAATGCATGTCTGAGATCGCAGTAAAATTTCGTACAGCATTCGTAATTACTATTTTTCCATTTCAAAAAATAAGACACTTGATGGGGGTAGAATATTATATGGATAACCCTGTACAGTGTTTGTAGAGTGGTTTTCGAGATATTATATTTTCCATGACATTTGAGACCAGTAGTACTGAAGATAATCTATTGGACACTTTCATGCAAAATACTGAATAATACCATATCGACTGAGCGAAATTATTGCTATGAGAGTGATATAGTGAATTTACAAGGGTTAACGGAAGATGCTCCATGGCAAGGGCGTAGCGTGAGAAAAAATCTAGCGATGTGATACAAATTTTATAAGGGGAAGAGGTATAGTCAGATGTATAGTAGGCCATATGAAAATGGTAAAAATAAAAAAGCCACTAACCTAAAATGATTATGCCGAGGTATATATCCTAATTTTTAAAATGAAGATCAATTCTTTCAATATGTATTAATGCTAAAGCTGACAGTCTTTCTTGCTTTTGAGAATTTCGCAGATAAGTCTTTATTCTCTTTAAACATGAAAATGATTTTTCCACGAAACTGCTTGTGCATAGTCAAAATTAAACGACAAAATTTTGATAACTGCGGGAAAACAGAAGATAATTGAGGAGACATAATAAATTGGTGAAGCTCAAACACAGTGCTCTTTTTCATATCGGAATCACTATAAATCACTGAAAGTTCACTTTTTAAATGATTTGCGTCAAAGAATATTCGAGGAAGACTAAAGAAGAAAAAGTTCGTCAAGAAAACGTTTCACGAATAAAGTAAATTGTGTGGAATTTAGATTTAAGAATTTCAGTTTAAAAACTTCACTAAAACGTTCACTAATGTTCAATGTAATAACGTCCAAAATTTCATAAAACAATCGTGTGTAGGTACTTTTCTTATCTTCTTCAGGAATTAAATCGAAACGTATTCTTTTACTTGGTGGTTGATTTTCCAACACAAATCTATCCATATGGTCCTAAATGTCACTAAACTCGTTTCTCATTTTTTGAATATGTGATTTGAAATCGGCGATCTTTTTATTGCAGTAACTAATGTCTGATATTTTTGTCTGTAGAATTTTAAACAGACTCTCGGAATGTGGGGATATTGCAGAAAACACTGCTAAAAAAATTAAAATCAAAGTCACGCAATAAAGTTAAAAGGCCTTTAGCACAAATAACGGTTTCTCGATACCACTCCTCATTTTCATTTTCCACAATTACCTGAAACAGCGCTTCCAAATCTTCCTTCTGTTATGGCGACAGTCGCCAAGATGCGTTCACATAATCACGTAACTGAGTCCGGAAATAACGACAACACCCACTCGAGGTTGTGGTTGATCACGTAAGATCACTGACCGTTTCGCCCATCTAAGTGCCGGTATGAAAAAACAACTTTCTTCTTAAATATTTGGGAGCGTGTACAATCCATTTCGGTTGGTGGTAAATAAGAAACTATTGCTGAGACGCTGAGGCCAATCAAGTGTACCCAGGAACTCCGATAAGATGCAAATTGAAAATGATGCAGCGTCACGATAACTTTTGCAGCAAGTGTGCACCGAGCCTAACGCGTATCTTAGATGTAACGTGAACCATCGCATTTCAGCACTGTAGCAAGTAACGCGAGGGTCCAATCATTTCGGGCACCTTCACGGACGATTTGAAATAAAAAAGTTGATGGTAGCGTTTAAAGTAGATAATGTATGTCTGCGGTCGGTTTAAAATAATAAAAAAATTGTAATAATTGAATAAATCGATTGAACTTTTACATAACACTAATTTGCCAATTTTTAAGGGATGCGACGCATCACTCGTATCCATGTACGCTACACCCCTGCTATATGGTTATGATGATTCTTACATAATACATTTCTTTCATCGAAATATATTGGTTTCATAACGTTATTTCATAAAAATGTGTACTGTTGACAGAATTAGTCATGCTCTGGTCTAGTTTGTTTCATGCTGGTGTTCATAGTTTCATCCAGACTCACCAAAACCTTTCTAATACACCACAACAGCTACCATTATTTGATTTTGGTGTTGATAAAACCGTTATTTGATGATGGCATTGATGTTGCTGATAAACAACTATTTCTTAGGATTGACTCGCCAGACACACTCATACTCATATCAAATATGTGGCTTATGTAGTATAGTATACCATGGCATGGCATGGCATGTCACAACTAATCATTATTTTTACTAAATCCATATTAGTTTTTCTTCTATCCCTAGCATTTCGGTTAATATTTGGACATGTTCATGGCGTCCACTCGCTATCGCTTTTGCAACGTACATTTTTACACGCTACGACAATATCTATTCGTATACGTTGCAGCATAGTTTAGCGCCATTGAACTTTATTTCGGGAATCACTAATCCATTTTTCCACCGTAGTACGATTGAGATTATGCGAGATAGTGCTAATTAAATTAAATTCACTTCTCGCTAGAACAATACACCCGATACTCTAGATACCCTTGCTCTCCCGCATGCGCACTAGTTAAACCACTGTCACACAGTGAAGGTTACGTATTTTTTAAACTTGTATTTTAATAACTATCAACATCGGTATACATTACTTATCATTACGTTGTATGAAGACAAGAATAAAAATCTAGAATGTACGGAAATCTGTCGGGTCCTAATTATAAATAAAAAAGCAATATAGGGTATCATATTTATTTATATAACTTTATATGTTATGTAAATTATTAACAGGAAACCTCTTAAATAGGATTAACTTAAGAGTAACTTGAGATTAATTAAGATATTAATTAAGATGTGGCATTGTTTTTAAATATTTGGATGCAAACACAATATCAGTCATAATGTCAAATTAAGTAAGTCATTTATGAGACTACGAAAAATATAAAAGTCGATTGAGTAATCCATACTATATTGTACCAATAAAAATCTGAGGGAATCTCACGTATAGCCTATTAATATCTACAAAGTTTACAAAAGTTTGTTCTATATATAACACTTATGACACAATATAGTAATTGATCGATATAAATACATTTATCGCGTATCCCTAATGCTCAATTGGCATTCATGGTCAAGAATTTAGTACACAGTTTAAAGTTCGCGTTTCTCTTATCCAGGAATATAATCAGTTCGAGTGTTTTGATCATCAAGACTTATCTTAGAGTTAATAGAGGATTTATCCAAATTATCTGCTTAATAAAAAATTACACAATCCAAAATATCTTTCTGAAATTATCCAAAGCCGATAAGGTATGGTTTATTATAATTATTATATATTTAAAACTAACTATATTATGTATATAAAACTAACAGAAGTGTACTGTCTTTAGATAATATCAAATCTAGTAATTTATATACGACGGGCACTATTTATTTTTTGTGCCTAATAAAAAAACATTAATTTATCATTGAAAATTACCTTTGCCGTTTTTCAAAATGCTGTCTTCCATGATCTATATACTTTTGCATGCGTTCGAACCATTTGTGAAAGCATTTTTTTCATTCCGCTTGAGACATATCTCCAAAACATAGTTTTTGAACGCATCAGCGGCTTCGTCTGCCGATGAAAATCGTTGTCCATGCAATTTATTTTGACGTCGAATTAGTGACCCATTAATTCGATATTTTGAGTGCTCAAACAGCTCGGTTGTTAGGCGAGATGTCTGAAAGCTTGCATTGTCATGATGAAGAATAATGCGACGGCGCTTTTCCTTTTTTCGCCGATGATTTCCGGCAAACAAATGGTTATGTACTATTCAGAATTGACCATTTTACGTTCTTCTAAAGGAACTGTTGCCACATGACCAGTTTTTCAGAGAAAACAGGCGATCATTTAATTCGAAGTGCTTCGAGCGCTAACAACTTTTGTTGGATTTCGTTCATCTTGAAACACCCATACAGTCGACTGCTGTTTACTTTCCGGCTCATACGCATAGATCCATGATTCGTCACCTGTTACAATGTTATATACGTTTTTTGAAGCACCGCCATTGTATTTCTTGAGCATTTGTTTGCACCAATTGACACAAGTATCTTTTTGAGATTTTTTCAAATTATGTGGGATCCAACAAGAACAAACCTAATTCACAGCTAAATGATCATGCAATATTTTATATATGCTAGTCGAGCTAATGCCTAAGGTTGCCTCAATCTCAGTGTATTACATGACGATCTTGTATTATCAGTTTTTACACAGCATCAATGTTTTCTGGCACAACAACTGATTTCGGACGATCTTCACGACTTTCGTCGATGAGTCAATTGCGGTCATAATTAAACTCGTTATACCAGCGTTTAATAGTGACAAAGAATGGGGCTTTATCACTAAAAGTGGAAGTAAGTTGATCGATTCACTCTTGTCTTGATAATCCACGTCGAAAGTCGTAATAAATCATCGCACGAGAATTCACCAGTTAATTCCATTTCTTCGCTGAGACGCAATTTTCAAATCACTGTAAACAACACAAATCGCGCTTAAATGATAAAATTTTCTGAAGAAGGATATGGTCAAGAATGTCAAACATTTCATTTTAAACGTCGGATGGCGTCTGACAAGACTTAGTGTTTGCCAAGGCTCAAAACAAATAATGCCCCTCGTTAGTAAACAAAGATAAGTAAATATTAATGGAATACTGTACGTATTACATTTAATAAGATATGGTATAATTTAAAGTGGGTGTTAGGTATTACTTAAGTATGAAATGGTAAAATATAATCCTGTCAAGCTCCTTGGATTGATTCCGGGTAACGATTCTAATTGCTCGTAACTGGCCTAGGTTGTCGGCTCGAAATAGTTGGGACGTAAATCCGACGTGGGTTCAATACCCACATCAGTCGACTCGATGTGTTTGTATGTCCGGGAGTTAGGTGGAAGAATAACACTAACCTAAATCTTGCCTCCGTAAAAATAAAATCGCATAAAGAAAATAATAATAAAACATCCCCAATACTTAATAGTATTATACTTGGAAGTTTATTATAGAAAGCGTTAGATATTCATATAGATTAATCAACGTGAGTGACTTTCAAACAAAATTCACCACATACCTTGATAATATACTACATTCACGATATGAATTACTTAATTTAAACCGTATCATTAATTTGTATAAAAACTCGGGGTACCGTCCATTTATAATTCTGAATTGACATTTTCTATAATGAAACATTTAAGAATAACACTTTGCTCCATGTCTACAGCATAGACGGTCGACCTACCTTATTCTTCTATAGAGATGTCTACAACAATATAATTCCTAACATAGTCCAGGGTAGTGGACAGATTTGAGGGTATGTTTAGGTTCGAAGCTCAAAAGGGGAGGTTTGGCATTTCTCCCAATGCATGGATGTATTTATCGTCTCCTCTATGTGTAGTCTTCCTGTGCAGAATATGCTTTAGAAGAAGGTAGTCAACTTCTCTAGGTTCTGTTTAATTTTTTTTATGACGTAAATAGTCTCATATTTAATATATAATGTAGCAGAACTGATTTACCAATAAAAGAAATACCCTGTATATGTCTACAGATAAATGATACTGATAAATGATAAATGAACATTTTTAGTAAATCCCTCGAAAACAAATATATCAACATTGCAATTTTATTCATCTCCCAATAATGCCAACTTGGTTGGCGAAACACCCTTCGGGTAATATTTTGGCATTAATGGAAAACTGGGCTCATTTCTTTGTTACTACGTCGAAGATTCCAGCCATTTCCCAGGATAGAAAGTTGTGTGAAATTTTCGTTAAGAAATTAGTAACCGATCGTTTACACTTTCATGACATTTGCATTTTTTCTATAATTCTCTGTTATTTTCCTGTTGCTATGTCGAAGGTTACAGCACCTTCCCAGAATAGAAAATTCTGTGAAATTTTTATTAAGAAATTAGTAACCATTCTTTTACATATTTATAATCTTTGTAATTTTTGTTCTGTAATTCTCTGTCCACATCCATCATATGTATATTGAATATTAAACACTCAATCGTTAATCGTAGTATTCTCAAAAGTTGTTGTTAGTTGTTATATTATTTGATAGTCAGTTGATATATTATTAGAAAAGTTATTATCAATACTATTTACACCAGTATATTTTTAGTAACCTGTCTGATAGTTAATAGGGATTAAATCGTACACATAAGTGTGATAATATACTACGGATTAATCTCCAATTTAGGCGCCAAACTACTTAGCCACTGCATAATTCCTCAGCAGAATCTCAAAGAGCATACACGTTGAAAGAACGTGAAGAAGTTGAGGTCACTTATAAAGGAATGCCTGTAAGGGACTACATTTCTGATACCTATGTTGAGAAAAGAATTTAAGTGATATTAATACTGTTTTTATTATGTAATTATATTTATTTGTGTGATTTATTTTTTAAAGGAGATAATAAATATTTAATCCTATAGAATAAATAATAAGTGAATATATGCATTTACTTTAGTATAATGTTTCTTAATTTTCTGGATAATTTTACACAAACCTGGAAGTTAGTACCAATTTTGTCATGTTTTACAACCATCCTCGTCGAGGAAGTCTTTTGGATTGAGATTAGTATATCCAGTGGTCTTAGTTTGTTAATAGATGCTTAATAGTGGACTGTAGTTGTGGTTTGTTGGGTAATAGACAACTAATACTGAATTTACCGGAATCACTTTAATAATAATAACTATTGAAAAATGTACAAACAACTCTCAACTCTTACAACAGGCCTCACAGCATTTCTAAAACATAATCATAAACAAGAATGAATGCCGGCAACCGGCCATGCATACGACTTGGCCGTAATTTCGTTAGATGGCGCGCAGGCCATAAATAAGGCTCATTCGGCTGCTTTAGGAGCTAACATAGTTATTGATGAAAACATTAGTTTAGGTCCATGAATTGTCTATAATATTACTCTGAACATATCAGCTACAATGGATGATGAAAAATTAGCAACGAATTCCAGTTGATGTGACATCTAGTCAGAAACCAAGAAGAAACTGAACCAGATTCTCAAAATTCTGGAACGTTCCATGCAGCAATTGATGAACAGGATACCATAAACCTCGACAGATTAAAACTGTCTCAAATTTTAAAGCTCAAACGCCAAATCCTATATCGGCCATTCTCTTGAAGGAATCCTTCACAGCATCTCTGTAAATGTTTTCTCCGTAAACGCTTTCTATTCTTAATAGTTGAAAACTGATGATAGTATGTAATATTATTAAAAATTGTAATCGCTTGCCGTTCGTTAATTTTGTATAGAAAATTGAGATGTGCCTTCTGCAATACCTTTTTATTAAAGCTCTCCAGCATTACTTTTACTTTTCTAAAGAAATTATTTTAAGGTGACTCTTTTATTAAAATGTCTTTCCTCTTTTAATTTAGGCGATAGTCTTACACTAACATGTCTTAGCTGACATTATCTACAATAAATTTTTGTAGCTGGTATTTTATAGTTGGAATATTTTCTTAAAATATTTGTCAAAATATAATTGCGTTAGTGTTTAAATTTACGTGTGTATTTTCGGAGTACATCAATTCCAAAATTATGAAAATATGGAACATTAAATAATCCGTACATTTTTGTGTTATCTTCACCACATCTTCACAGAATTAATCTTTTAATCGCAGTTTCTCACGGAAGAATAAAGAAGGAATACTTCTTTCAATTTCACAGCAATGAAGAATAGAGAGAAACATCATTTTGACTGAATTTCTTTAACAACTACACGATGATAAACTTCGGTATAAGTTAAGCTAGTTGAGCTTCCGCCTGGGTATTGGACCATCATGGGCTATATTACGTTTCTTTACTTAAAAATACGATTACCATAACTCCCGTAAATAACTTCAAGAACTAAATGAAAGAAGTATGCAACGATAATGCTAAAAGTGCTAAAACGAAGCATGCAAACTTTTACATTGAACAGCATTTCTAGAGAATTTCCAACAGTTACTTTAGTTTCTTTGTTAATAAAAAACGTTTTCTTTCATTTTAATTTTCAAACTTGTACTAACTTGTCCACAATAAAATACTCAATACTAGCACAAAAAGGGACTAAAGGGGATAAGGAGAAAATCAAAAATGCCATATGCCGCGTTGGCTCTCTACTGAGCGCAGATGTGTACATAAACCATATGAGCGGAAATATTCCTGCAGCAATTCTTATGCATTCATTCATATTTTTTATATATATTGCTAAAAATATTGTACTAGAAGAAAGCAATAACTTTTTTTTATCTTGATATTAAACATATTTTTCTCATTTTGCCTAAGATTAATCTACGACACTGCCGTTGCTTGCGATGCATATTTTGATGATAAGTAAAATAAGCAAATAGATAGATAAGTTAAATAAAACGTAAACTTTTAGTATGTACATTTCCGTTTACAAAATAATATGCCTACGTTCGTATCATCACGACCTTCAAAAACAATTTGACCTTCGGTAGATAACTGCAGAAAAACATAAAAACACAATGGATTTATATATCGATGTTATAATGATTGGATTATCGTTCTAATCAAGAGGTGTGACGCAGGTTACCTTCGAAAGTATTCGTGTGATAATAATAGCAATAGAGATAACGTGTATCACTTTTAGGGTTTAGACAAATATTTGCCTTTCGTAATTAACATTCTACTGCTAAAGAACAGTATCCATAGAAGAAAAAATATTTGGAGTCAAATCAGGTTATTTAGGGGGCTATTTAATGTATCCAAATGTTAGTGCATTAAGGAAAAATGTTTTCAAGATATGTTCTTACTATTGTTGTATTACAAACTAGGAAACCATATTGTTGGAACTAAATTAATTCCATATGAACATCGGAAAGGACCCGAGTTGCAAGCAGTATGTGGTTCTTCAAAAGATCTTAAGTATTTTTTGGAACTTAAGGATATATTAATACGAAATAGACCTAATACTTGATCATTAATTACACCTGCTTACACATCCAGTTTTTGAGAATACTGGTCATGAATAGGAATCCTCCGAAGAAACTTCATTATTAAAAATGATGTTTTTCATAAAACTTTATTTTTAGTTTCCATTTTTCATTACTATTTCAAAAAATTCTATTCTCCAAGAAATTATTTTTCCTGTTTACTTTTTGACACAATACGTGAAGCCATGTCTCTTTCCAATCTGCTAGACTAATTCTATACTCACACCTAGTTCCTCAATGTCACCACGTATAGACCTCGTATTACTTTGAACCACAATAGCGCATAGCATTACATTCTAATTTGCCCCTTGTTCGACAATTTATGGAGGTACTTCTTTATTTTAGTCGCATTTTAATGGCATTTCCATCAATCGGTCAAACAACTCTATTTTTTTAAACAATTCATTGTTAATATTAAAATGAAATCTTACATTCTTGTTTACGAGAAATTGCTTAAGGGGACAGTACTATAGCGGAAGGTAGCTTAACCCAGGATTGTATAGGGAATAGGATTGCTCGACCTCTATCTTTCAATGTAGACAGCGCCTCACTCCTTTAAAACATGTTTTGACGTCATCGCGGACTATAACCGTTAAGACGTTATTAAACGTATTCAGAAGTACTGTGTAAATTCAGGCAATTTGGATAATATTTAATATTTTTCGTGCATTTGAGTGGTGAAGTGATACTAAAGGGAACGTTATTGTTTGTGTAAGTATTGATTTAAGTTTGAGTAAATAGCAGAATGTTATTTAATGACTAAAAGTTTGTTCCATATCTGACGAAATATTCGGTGGGGTTTCGAGAAATAATTTAAAAAATAAGGCTAAAAGTATAGATACAGGATACTAATAGTGCTTAACAGATTAACAATAGATCTGTTATTTGACTTATATCTACCTAATAAGGTATAATAGCTTTTATATAGGTACTTTTCAGTAGTAAAAATATGGAGGTAGGTACATGGGTAGAATAGATAGGTACCTTAAATACATTTAAATATTTAATTAATTAGATGATTTATTTGTCATATAACTGTGTGGCAATTGTTAGTGATTGTGAAATGTTTCTCATACCTATATAGATATAGTGAATATTTATGACAAAAAAGTAAATGACTCCAAATTTGGTTCATATTTTTAGTAGTTTATATTTATATACTATTTTAGTTTATATTTAGTTTATATACTATTATATTTGAGAAAATAATTACGATAACTAATCGTAACTTAAAGGGTAGATTTTACCCCTTAGGTATAAAGTTTTGAAAAATAATATGGTAGAGAATGTATTTTATGTCCATTTTAATTTCTTCACTACACTGAATTATAAGGTCCTTTATAATATGCAGTTTGCTAAATAAATAATGATAAAATAACTACCTATTTACATTCTTAAAGTATAAATAATAAATACCTACCTAATCATTTATTTATTTACCTAATAAGTATAAAATATATTTTATTATCAAGAAACAGCATTGCAGTTCTAAGAACAGATACAGCCCATAAATCATTTTGTTTCTCGTCAGTATACACTTGCTTCTAATTTTAATAGCAGTTTCAAAAAGGCTGTACATAATTCAAATTACAATACTCTATCTAATGTAGAACTAATATATATTTTAATTATACCTATACTATTTCAAAATCTAATTAAAATAGATTAAAACAGAAGGAAACGTCAATAAAACCATATGAATATATAACCCGTAGTCCGCGGTGACGTCACTATCTCCACTACCGCGGACGATGAATTCGGCCGATCCAGCTATCCTACTCCCTATACAATCCTTGAGCTTAACCTAGATGGCCAGTTCCTCTCGTATCTGTCTAACTTTAGGTATTGTTCTCGTCACCATTAATCTGTCAAGTTCTTTCACAATAAATCTCCCAATTTCTCAACAATCGCTCTTTATTTATTATTACCTTAACCTTAGTTCAATAGTTATAGGCGCAGAACCCTTCAGCAATAAATATTTAAATATATTCTTGAAAATGCGAAATATTTTTCCGTCTCGTGCAAAGATGAAAAATATCATGAGTCGAGTCGTGGAGAACGTAATAATTCGGATTTATAAGTTAAAAGGAATCGAAAATTGGGCCACGTGCTAATTTCAAGTGCGAGTTACACTGCAGTCCAGCGAACTTTAGTGTTGTCAACGGATCATCACCGGCTCCTGTTTCTGTGGAAAATGTTGACCAGGCAGTTTTCTCGGCTCTTCTGGCATCGTAAACGGAAAGCTACAGCAAGCTGACACATTCACGAAGCCGTTACCAAGAGACTCTTTCGAGGAACAGAGGGAGAAGCTAAATATCAGAAACGTCGAGATAAATCATCACCAGGACATCGTATCATCCTAACTATTATCTGTTTGCATTAATGAAACATGTAAAAAAAATTTATTTACAGGGAGTGTTGATATTAAAACGAAAACTTATGTATTCAGTATTCAAATATTACCGCGTAAATTTGTTGTTTACGAGACATTGCTTAAGGGGGCAGTAGGGGCAATTCTTCTTTTATTTGAAAAAACATTTTACGGCATTAATTATGCAATATGAGGTCGTTCAAATATCCACCGCAGCTTTGATTGGTGGCACGTATTCGGGAGATCCAATTCTTGATAAGCTTGTCGCATAAATCTGGATGAATTTGCTGTATGGCGTTCGTTATGTTGCCTTTGAGGGCATCAATTGTTTGCGGTCTATTTACGTAGACCTGCGATTTAAAATAGCACTAAAGGAATAAGTCTAAAGGCGTCAAATAGCACGATCTCAGTGGCCAGTTCACGTCACCGCTGAGCGAGATAACAATGCCTTCAAATTGCTCTTTCTGAATTTCCATCGTGGCATGCACTGTGTGGCACGTAGCGCCGTCTTGTTGGAACCATATGTCGTCTATATCCATATCATCCAGTTTAGGCCACAAGAAGTAGCTTATCATGAATTTGTAGTGAGCGTCGTTGACGGTTATGGCAATGCCAGTTTCGTTTTGGAAGAAGTGCGGACCAATGATTCCGCTAGACCAAAATCCACATCAAACAGTGACTTTCTCGGGATGCATTTAGTGCTAATGTATCTTGTGTGAATTGGTATCGTCCCAAATCCGATAATTTAGCTTGTTCATATATCCATTCATCCAGAAATGAACCTCGTCGCTAAAGATTATTTTTTTGGCGAAATTTTGCCTTCCAACTGCTCCAGAACCCAATCATCGAACACATGGCGTTATCTATGGTCGTTTACATTAAGTTCCTGTTACATTAATGAGGTCAGTTTGGTTTTATACGGGTGTAGCCCCAGGTACCGATGCAAGATTCGCCAAGTTGCAGTCGCAGAAAGGCCAAGTTCTTGTGAACGACGAGGAATTAACAGCCTCAGGTTTTCTTGTACACTCCCACGCACAACAACGATTATTTATCAAACCAGTATACTCGAATTTGGCCACCAAACGTCGACTAATCAGCTGGGCGGGACGGTTGTGGCAAGGATAAAAATCACGTAATGTTTAGAGCAGAGCACTGAATTTGAAATTTAATAATTTAAGTACCTTGTTGAACGCTATAACCTTCCGTTATAATTGGCCATATACTTCTAAATTGTTCACAATAAATTTTATAGATGTCGCTTTAATAATATGACCGCTATAACCTAACAGATTCCGGGCGCCCCTATTGAAATACCCTATATTAACTGATATAAATGTTAAGTTAAAATACTGAAACACAGGCAACCTACAGCATATTTTATTAAATATAGAAACAAGTAGTTTTTGGTTATTTACAATTTTAGTTATATAATTTCCCAATTAAGTGTTGTTAAATAAATGATACCCCCACCACAACCTACGTTTATTACGAGTATAATGTTTACAACAATCTCGACAGGGCAATCTAGACAGTAAGTGCACATACATTAAAATAAACCATGTACTGACTTAATTGATTTCCACTGGAAATGATATGCAAAAGGCAACCTCCATTACTCTGGTAGGCTCATAAGTTGGACGATTGAAAGACGTGTTTACGGTAACTGTAGCTGGTCTCTGAAACATTAAGCAAGAAGAAAAAATAATATACTGTACTAAATTTGCCATTTTCAAAAAGGAAATTGTTTTCGAGGCTAAACCAATTGGACATTTCGTAGTATTTGAACACGAATTATGTTATTTCCAAAATAGATACTGTTTGGGCATTTTCAAAGATAGACAATCCCAAAGTAATTGTGGTATTCACTTTAAACAGTTTCAGTATGTATTCACGAAATAACAGGGATCGAGTAATATTTCATGTTGAAGGAATTTTAATTGTCTTCGTAGGGATATCGAATACCCTTGATCTAGAGGAACTAATTTCAGAGTTATAGCTCATTGTAAATCAAAGTTTAATTTTTTTAAAGGGCCCACCCCTGATGTCTCGGATAATAGAACAGCAACAAAATTCCCGAGAACAAATCAGTATTTGTTAACTTTTATACGTTGTTGCAACTCACCCTATCGACCATCCTTTGCAAATTTGAAATGGAATAACTCGCTTTGCCATATCTTAGCTGAATGGTAATTTAAACTGTAATTCAGAAATATCTTCTTTTTTTTATACCATTGTATGATTATTTGCGAGGTAGAAGCATAAAGTCTGACATTACATTGCAGTGTAAGATGGCTTAAAGAAAAATTATGAAAAAGATTAGTCAATCTAGACCTCGAGTGTTTGGTATCCAAATTAGTATACAAATATAATTAATTTCCTTTCAATATAAGGTATCACTCGAAACCTATTCCATATAATGATTTGTGGAAAGGTGGCCACCTCGATCAGGTGTGTGGTTTCTTTCAAAGAAAGAAAGAAGATTGATAATATATATATATATATATATATATATATATATATATATATATATATATATATATATATATATATATATATATTCAGGAATTCAGAATTCAGAATTCAGAACGTATAAGATATGGCTAAAATAAATGTAAAACAAAATAATGAATTCCAAAAGGAACTACGATTACTTTAATGTACTGTAATGTATGCATTTCCCTATCTTATTCAGGGCAAGACAAGAAATAAAAAAAAAACATTTACAAGAATTAAATACCATAAACAATAATAGTTTTGATAGTAGTATAAAATAATGTTATATTTGTTGGACTATAAATTTTTACAGGCTTATTGTTAACACATTTTTACATCAAATACTCGTAATTAACAAATGTTATTTCTGTTTGGTATTTTAATAATTTGGTAACATTATGTTTACTTAGATCTATACATATTGCCAGAATCATTATTTTTGATAAAAAATAAACTAATTAAATAAATTGAATTAACTGATTACCTTTGCGTGTCAAAATATGAAAACCAAGACTGAAAATCTGGAACTGTATGAATTTAAAAAAAGTCAAGGTCATACTTGACCAGGGAATAGGCGATAGCTATCATTGTTACTTTCCATGGCACCCTAGATAAACTTAAAATTTCTTTGGTAACCGTTTGCATATAATGCCAATGAAATTCAAGGATATTCTGATTGTTACTAATGTTAGCCGATAATCTTAAAATGAAAAATATCTTTCTTACCTTTACTAGATTGCTATTAAAGGTTATATCGCCTTTATAAGTTCTCATTCTTGTTTCATGCAGGGGGCATCCCCAGTCGATGCAAGGATTATCTGGAGTTACAACCAGCTCCCATCTTTGTCCCATGAAAAATATGAAGGCCTTACTCTCCATATCGTTAATTTCGGGGACTGCAGAATTAACATCAGTGAATATACAGAAACATTTTTTGTCTATAATATAGTACTTGTTAATTCTTAAAGTAATGTCTTAAAAACCATAGTTCAACAAACAAATCTACATATTAATAAATAATGATAGAGAGAATACTATTTAGCAATATACGAGAGCATATCAAATATAAAACGGACTTTATTTAAAAAAAAACAATTATTGATTGAAAAACAAATGGCAAAGATATTTATTTTTCCATATAGTCTCCTGATTTACAAATACATTTTTCCCACCGAACAGGAAGGTTTCTTATCACAGTATTGTAGAATGAAGCCGGTTGCGTCAAGAGCCAATTGCGCACGAATCCCTCTACGCCCTGATCATCTTCAAATCGTTACCTCCCTAGAGTTTCTTTAAGCATAAAACAAATGATAATAAGTGCGAGCTGTAGGGAGGATGTCCAATGGAGTCCAAGTGGAGTTCATTTCTTTCAGGTTTTCGACCGTTAGAGCTGCAGGATGGGGCCTGGCGTTGTCGTGAAGAAGGATTGCCTCTCGAATTAGTTTATTTCGTCTTTTGCGGTGATTTTCAGCTCTCATAACTTATCCCGACCTTTTCTGCAATTTCGGATACGATTACCCGTCAGTCTTATTCAATAATGTCTCGAAACGCGCAAATAAGTTCGTCCGTAGTGCTGGTTCGAGGACAGCGACCGTATTCCTGATTTTCCACTCACTCTCGCCCTTCTTTGCACTCTTTATGCTAGACAAACACACGAGTCCTTGATAGTTTTTCCTAAAGTGTGCAGTCAATCTACGGAAAATTTTCGCCTCATATACAAGAAATTTTATAATAGTGTGTTGCGCAACAGTGGGGTGCACTCCTCACTCCGACATTCTGAGCGCTACTGATGAACTGGTTGTAAGTGACTCTTCCCCTTCGTAATGACCCTTCCTAAGCAAACGAGAACCTGGGGCCCGGTCCTAACAACGGTAGACGCTCAAGCTCAAAGATCCCGTTTATATTTGATCCACCCTCGCATTAGGACATTAGAAAACCAGTTTTTTAACTGTGTTTCTAAACAAAAGTGACCCGATATGTAAATCCCCTGATATATTTATTTGTTATACTATTAGAGCATACTTCTAACCTAGAAATATTTATAAACTCTTTTTTATAGGCGAATAAGAATATTTTATTTATCTAGTATCGGTATATAATAGACTAAGGGGATTTCGATTTTATATCCTGTCTGAGGTATATCTATGGCATACACTAGCAATTATAAATATGTTACCGGTCTACCATTTATCTAAATAGTAGGCACTTATCCGTAACGATATAGATGTATATACCTATAAAAATAACTGTAAATCTTTAATATCCATACGTGTATACATCAGTACATTTATAAGGATGAAAGAAATAACAAAAATGTAAAATACTAACTTTAGAAAATAATTTTAATTAATCCCCTGTATATATATATATATATATATATATATATATATATATATATATATATATATATATATATATATATATATATATATATATATATATATTATATATATATATATATATATATATATATATATATATATATATATATATATATATATATATATATATGTATATATGACACTGTATAGTAAATTTAAATCCAAATTTATTTTCTTTTAGAAATTCTACCTGACTCTAGTATTAGTTTCTTTGCTACCTCAAAATGTATTTAAAATATGTGAATTTTTAATTTAAGACACCTTATACAATGACTTTGTTTATGTGACAAATTTAGCATATTGTCATATGTATTGTGGAAGGATTGAAAGTATGAATGAAGGTGGATAAAAACTAATAATGTGTAGTTACCAGTTCAACAGAATTTAGTTCTCAGTAGTAGATTATAACAATACGATGCTATTGACTTATTTTAAAAGATGTTATTTGTTCCTATTTAAATGACTTGTTAATTCGTATTATACAGTGGCAAAGCCTCCATTAAGGCTATAAAGTTAGTTAGTTAAATTACACATCATTCCTCGCGTACTCCCCTCTCCCCTCACTTCACCGCGGATCTCAATAAAGTCCGTTAAAACCAAGGCGACGGAAAATTAGTCCAGACAGCGCATACGCATTGCCAGTTACCGGCATGCCGACGCGAAGAATGATATGCAATCCTGCCAGCCTCACAGCCATAATGGGCGCTTCGCCACTGATATCATATATTCTATAAATTGTATGCCTGCCATTAAAAACAAACTTCCAAATTCAAAATCTCCTTCTATAGAGAACAGAAGATTAAATGTTGTTAGTCTAACTAATATATACCCTTCATAATGTTCTAATTGTAATTGGATAACACAAAAGAACTAAAAATACGCTTTGGTAGTAATACATCACAAAACTTGATAGGCCATATAAATACATATCATTACTTCTGCCTTATATCTCCATTGGCAATCGCTAGTAGAGCTCAACTCGATACCTGATGTCCTAAAAAATTAGGCGTAGGTTTAGTAGTAAACGTACATATAGGATAGCACTGTGGGCATCTGTTTGCTAAATGACAAACCAACTCTTTTTCCGCATTACGTTTATAACACCACGTAGACTGTCTCTCTACGTGATAGGAGCCTACCGGCAGTCGCTACCAATAAATAAAATGAGAGAGGTGGTGAATGCTCTCTTCCCGATAAGGGAGAAGATGTCCTGGGAAAAACAACAAGTGGATGGGGAGACAAGACCCCATTCTAGACATTCTAGAGAGAGGAACATAAAAAAGCAGCAGAGAGGATGAAGTGAGAGAAGGCGTCAGGCGTGGACGGAATGCCGCCAGAGGTTGTGAGGGCAATAGCCGAGGGTCATCATCAGATGATTCTTAGAATCATGAACGGGGTGCTTAATAACGGAGTCTTCCCTGAATATTGGAAAAAGGGTAGGCTGGTACGGATCAAAAAGGACAAGAAGACGGATGGAAGCACTGAGGAATACAGGCTTATGTGCGTGATCGACGGCCTCGGGAAGCTGCTGAAGCACTTAATACTAGGCAGGTTTCTCGAGGAGATAGAGCAGGGGGGGGGGCTCTCGAATAAACAGTACGGGTTTAGATGCGGAAGATCTACTGTGGATGCGGTCACGCATATAAGAGTGGCGCTGGTGATAGAGGCCTGGAATGCTCGTAAGGTGGGTGCGTTGATAACCCTGGATGTCCGAAATGCATTCCATACTGCTGCATGGGAGTGTATCATAGAGGCACTTAGGAAGAGGAATGTGGCCCCATATTATATATATATATATATATATATATATATATATATATATATATATATATATATATATATATATAATCTCAATCTCATAGGGAGCTACCTAGGAGACAGAGAGTTCCTCATCAGAGATGGGGATGGAAGAGAGGAGACCAGGGCGGTTACATGCGGCGTTCCACAGGGCTCGGTTCTTGGTCTTGTGGAACGTAATGTTTGACGATGTGTTCAGGATTAGGATCCCGGAGGGAGTAACGATTCTGGAATACGCGGACGATCTGGCCATCCTGGTGGTAGGGTGGAGAGGATATGATGTCAAAGAAGACGGAAATCTGGCGATCGATAAGATCAAGAGGTGGGTGGAGGGCAGGAAACTCAGTCTGGCCATAAAGAAGACGGAGACCATCCTCTTTACGAGGAGGAGGAAACCACCGGCAATCGAGTTCCGTGTCAGAGGGGTTAAAGTGGAGCCGGGCAGTACGTTGAAATATCTCGGGGTGTGGCTAGATCCCGACGTGCACTTCAGGTCACATATAGAGAAGACAATGGTGAAAGTTGGGAGAACGGTGTCGACCTTGGGACGTCTGATGCCCAACATAAAAGGTCCCAAGGCTACAAAAAGGGAGAGTGTTGGCGGGAGCCGGGAGCGGCGCAGTCCATCCTGCTGTATGCCGCTCCCGTATGGGTGAATTTTCTGGGAAGGAGAAGTGGAGGAAGAAGGTAGTGAGTGTTCAGAGAAGGGCGGCGTTACGAGTGGTGAGCGCATATAGGACTGTACCTGGTGCTGCAGCATTAGTGATAGCCGATATGCCTCCGATGAACCTTCTTGCGAGGGAGAGAGAGGAGGTATATCGGGGGGTCTGAGAGGAGGGATGCAAGGGAGAGGTTGTGGGCGAGATGGCAGGAGAGGTGGGATGTGGAGACGTGTGCGGTGTGGACCAGGTGTCTCACCTCGGCTGTCCGGCCATGGATCGAGAGGCAGCACGGTAGCATACTATCTCACGCAGGACTTGTCGAGCCACGGATGCTTTGATGAATACCTGCGTGGGATAGAAAAGGTGGATGGGGATGAGTGCGTCTACTGTGGAGAAAGGGATTATTCGGAGTACACCTTAATCGAGTACCTGAGGTGGTCGGATGAGAGGGGAGAATATATGATGCGAGTGGGTCAGCTTGAAAGTGTGAGGGAATTGGTGTGTGGGATGGTTAGAAGTGCGAATGTGTGGGTGTGTGCGAGGCGAATGATAGTGAATATAATGAGGAAGGAATAGGAAGCGAGTGAGCTAGACCCGAACCCCTAATTTTCTTGACGGAGGGGCGATATAGGGTAATGGAATGGAAACATAACATCCTAAGAACGATTGACTCCTACCGCGATGGGTAGCAAGAGCGATTCCGAGGTAGGTGGGATACAGATCTGGGGGGCCACTTATCCGGCTCGCGCAAGCACCGGCTACGTCCTCCTTTAAAAAACAGACTGTCTGTCAAACGCCAAGCCAAGCCAAGTGGTGGTGTAAAAACAAAAACAGGAAACTAGTTTTCGACGAACTATGGAATATTATATATTTAATCATCTCCCGAGTTCTTCCCATTATGCCAACTTAGTTGGTGAAACGCGCATTGAGAAACGTGTAATCTTTTTGTGTCCCAGCCTTTTTCCAGGACGCTAATGAAGAGTATATTCTACAAAAGAATGATTCCATCTATTTTTTCTCCGATTGGAATGTGACCATCAGACAGGAAAATCATATATTGCAATTTCATCAAGTGCATAATCTGATTCGTTTAGCAAAATTGTCCATAACACGGGCACATAAAACTGGTTCTCTTTCCCAAATAACACGTTAAATGTTTGCTTTGAGGTCATTGATTGTTTCTAGCTGAGCGGCGTACACTTTTTCCTTGACATAACCCTAACGAAGAAAGTCCAGTGGTGGTAAATCGCATCATCTTGCAGTCCAAGTGATATCAACATTCCGTGAGACAACATAATGGTTGCATGTGTTACATGACGCATTGTATTGCCTTGATGAAACCACATGTTCAATTCCAAATGATCAATTTGATAGAAAAAGAAATTCTTTAGCATATCACGATAGGGTTCCCCATTTACTATGATTGTATTACTAGCTTTATTTTCAAATAAGTATGATCCAATAATTCCACCACTGAAAAACATGCACTAAATCGTTAATCTCTGTAAATTTATTTCTTTTTCGTGAACACTATGTCGATTTTCAATAGCCCACTGGATTTTTAGCACTTTTTCGCTAAACAACAAAGAAAATCTAGTTGTAGCACTTTTTCGCTAGTTGCAAAATCGCAACAAAATGTAGTTGAAAAAATCAGTATCACCTTCTTTCCTCTCTAACGCCCAACTAACAGTGTACGACGTTATAAATGGTCTGTAACTTTTAATTGTTGTCTCAACTGAATTTTGTGTGCTGACAGATGCAGATCTTTCTCTAAAATCCGATGCGTGGTGGCGCTTCACAGACTCAATTGTACGACGATTGCACGATATCGAATTGATGTGTTTCGATACTCCCGTACACTTTCTCTTACTGCATCAATATTTTCATTTAAATAACCACGACGAGGATGTATTGGTGTTGCCTGAACTATAACAGAACCCGTCTCTTCAAATATCTTGATTAAGTTACGAACTGTTAACTCTGTAGGCACTTTTTGTCCTAATTTTGTGCGAATTTTTCATAACGCAACTGTAAATGATCTCTCACTTTCATAACATAGTTGTACAAAAACTATTCGTTGTTGAACTGTTAATCGCAGCATGTTGAGGTCGTATTGTTTGTAGATGACAGTCGTTAAATGTTGACGGTCTATCTTCGACAGATCACAAATGGCACGCAACTCAAATCCTATTGTTCCAACTGAGAGACTCTATATATTAAGTCACTATTCTAGAATATAAAAACTGAATCAGAACAATTAATATTGATAATTACCCAAGTTCGTGGTTTCAACTTTTATGGTCTTCGTGTCCCCTGCAGCTATGACACATGGCGTTCGATAGCATTCCTCAATTTCTACACTGATAAGATCGAAGGATGAACCTGAAAATTAAAAACACCTGATACATTTATGACAGTGGTTGCAATTTTATTGTGCTTAAGTAATAATTTGTGAACTTAAGATGATAGTAAATTCTGGTTTATAGATTATTTAATGAGTCAAGTCTATAATATTCTCATATACAAGCAATAATGCTGGTAAAATATTAGTTATGTATAATTTTAAATTGCCATTCTACTAACGGATATAATAATTTTGCAGATAATAGAAATCCCATATGCTCACTAGGCATGGTATTCGCAAACCTTGATTTATTCAACACATGATATTTTCTCATCATTATAAAAATGATGAAGAACTGTTAATGCATAATATACTATGAGTGCCTTAGAACACTTTGGCTAATAAAATTAACATGAGACTTTATTTTTATTTATGAAAAAATAAGGCAACAAACGTTTAACAAATTTGACGAAAAATGGGAGAAAATCTATAGATAACTGGAAGTGTTTCTGAAACTTTGGAAGCCTTTCAAAAGTTTATATATCTAGCTTTGTTATAGCAATAACACGTACATCACGTTGCGCTTCTAGATAGAAGGGTAACTCCAGTTTATGAACCTCTATTCGTTATGTGATATTCATTATATCTTATTTTAAACAAAACTATGTTACCCTAAATGTCCTCTGATATATTCCCTGATATTATAACTTTTCAAGTACAAAAATCGCAAGATGCCAATATGCCAAGCTGGCTTTATAGAAGTATTATAGACAACAACGTAAGTGATAATTGAAGAATCAATTCCAGCGTGATCGTGCACTAAAAGAAATAATTGAGTATCCTGGGGTAAATAAGTGGAATCTCATGTTGGATGAATGAGTTCATTCAGAAAGTTCAACCAGCTTTTCTTGCCAACGGAACCAAAATAGAGCTATACAACACTACTGAACTTTACCTAGTAATAAACTATTTTTTGAGTATATCTGATACTAATAAATGGAATTGTTTTAGTACAGCCACTGCACTTGCAAATGTTACAAGCGATATTTTGGAACAATGGGACAAGGGAATTTCTCGAAAGTATTTGATAGTATTAATCATCAGCTACTATGTTCAAAATTAAAATTCTATGGATTTAATGATTTTAGTATCAATATATTAAAGTCGTATTTACATAATAGATCACAAATAATTAAAATTAATAGTAAAATGTCAACTAGATTATCTATACTATCTAGAGTACCGCAAGGATCAATATTAGGACCGTTATTATTTCTAATTTACACATCTGACATATTGAACTCTCTAAACCATTGCTAAATTCAAGCATATGCTATACATTCAAATCTATTCAAATCTTAGTTCTAGTAACTATCGTCTCGCTATGGAACATATAAATAGTGATTTGCAAATTATTAATCAATTATTACAAGAACATAATCTAAAATTAAATTCATCTAAGTCATTTGTGATGCTTTTTGGAAATATTAATCATGTGAACTCATTAAGACCAAACTTACATTTTACTATAAATGAAGTAAACTTACCTGTTGTAAAATCTACAAAAAATCTAGGTGTTATTCTAGATAGTACCTTTAGATTTAAAGAGCATGTTACAAAAATTTTACAGAGAACATTTTTGTCATTAAAATTGTTGTACTTTAATCGTCAAATTTTGAACTTCAAATTGAAAAAATATCTTTGTGAGACTCTTGTTTTATCTAATTTTAATTATTGCGACTTTATTTATGGTCCATGTCTAAATATGCACGAAAAGAACCCCATTCAAAAAGTCCAAAGTTATTTCGCGTGTTTGATATTTGGGCTTCGTAAATTTGATCATGAATACTCACACCAATAAGGAATTAAATTAGTTACGCGTGGAATCGCGCCGAACTTTACACCTCGGTAATTTTACAATGAAATTGGTTAATGGACAGGATTGCTTTACCCCCTTAAAAGAAAAGCTTGTACCACGATCAGCAATTCATTCTTTAAATATTCGCAATAGAAATAAACTAACAATTCCACATCACAGTACAGAAATATTTAAAATATCATTCTTGTATAATGCTATAAAATTTTATAATTCATTAAATCCTGAATACATTAATTTAGAGCCAAAAAAATTTAAAATCAAATATAAACAAATTATATTAAGCAATCAAGTATAGTAGGTTATTAGGTATTTCAAGTAATATAAGTAAATATGTTTCAAGCATCATAATGGTTTGTTTATAGTTACTTAGTTTATTTTTTTTTTATTTTTTTAACCTTATTATTTAGATGTAACTTGCTGTATATCCTCTACCATAGGTGGTTGAGTAGAATAGCTCATAAGCTAGACTTCGCCACTTCTTGGTAGTATACTGAGATTTATATGTATAACAAATATTGTTAACTATATTTTAAAACACGATAAAGACGATTATTATTATTATTTAAAATTTAAGGGTAGCTCGTAATCAGTATATACTATTTTCATATAATGGTATGTTATATACTATAAATTGTAGAGAGACATGCACTTTAGGCAACCTATAGACGCCAATAACCTTACAACACACTCTTTCTAATCTCTGATACTTTTAAAATTCTACTTTTGCATTTTGCCCAGGTGTTTGAGCTTCAATATATATAGAAATAGCTAGGCCACAATATATGAGGGGTTCAGAGCTGAGGTGGATCAAGTCCGTAAAACTTAAAGTGAAGAGAAACACTTTAGAAGTTTTTTTATTTATTTATAATGTTCTATGTGGCAAAGTTTTAACCTATGTGTAACTAGAAGATTAGGAGCATATTTGTGTCTGGTATGAAAAGGATCGAAATCAGTTATTTTTTTTTTGCCAAAAGTGAACCAAGTCTTGAGGTTGGACTTGGTTCACTTTTTCACTGAACATTTTATAATAAATTCGAAGTAATGTAGCCAATGGGAACTCAGCAGCTTTATTAAATGAAATACAATGTAAATGTTAGTGCTATATTTCAAATGCCCGCCTCGTTATAAATTATTTCGTCTTCTGCAAGATCAGTTTCATGTTGTGCACTGCGGGTAAAAGTAGGAAGAGATGTGTTGTGGAAGTAACCGTGATGCACCGGAGGAATGTCAGGCAAGAAGAGGTCGATCATGTGCTGTTTTTATCCTTGGTTACAGGACGCCGAGTAGTATACAGACTGTTTTGTTGGATATTCCTTAGACAACAATTTTCTTCCTGCACCGCCAGATGTCTTAAGATTAATTGTACGAAATGGTAGCAAATCGTTTAGAGTTTCTTTAAATGTAATTGTAAATTCCTGTCCTTTATCAAAACGAAGCCAACGTATTTTCAGCCAATTTACAGGATTGTTTTCAGTGTCTTTTTTTCTATTTGTCATTGCCTCTTCTAATGTCCTTGAACTAAGAAATTCATTTCTTTGCATTTCAATTACTTCAAAACGGGGTCTCTTCCTTTTTGCATACCTTATAATGTCAAACCAATCATGTGGAACAAAAATACTCTGCTGTTCCTTGCTTGACGATTCGATCACTTCAAACTCAGCATCGTTAGGTAAAAAGGAATGGCCGGACACCATAATTTTGAGGTCAATATATTTGACTGTCATCTTGGGATCTTGCACGAGTTTGAGAAGTGTAAGGGACACCATGATGTTACGATTCTGCCCTGTGCATAAATCAGAAAACAAAATTATGTTTTCGTAAGTAGCGTCATTTTCTTTTAGGTGTCAAGACAAGATGCTATATCCTGAGACCCCCTTCCGCCTTCTGTCTCATTCCAAACATACATAAAACCTGTTTCTGCATTAAAAGAATGTATGCCGAAGTTATAAACGTACATGTTCTTCTTATAATAAGCAATTGAGGTTGAGATCTTGGGAAATTGCTTTTTGCAAGTCGAACGTGCATACATAAATCTTATCAGAAGCCTGTTCCTGATCAGCTCTTAAAATCGCTCTTGCCTGGTCAGCACGTGCCAAGTGAAGTTTGTTTTGAATTTCCAGTTCCTTCTTTTTTCTTTCGTCGATCTCAGCACGTATCTTGAAATGCAACTCACCACACAGGCGATACGTGTCCTTGCTGGGAACCTTGAAATGGAGATTAAATTTGGTAGAAAACACTTTGTAATAGAACTTCTCTTTCACATGTCGTTTATCTTCTTCCACGCATTTCTCAAGATATAGGTCATACATTTTTCTAATATTCAAATCAGGATGAAGGTATCGCCTCTGTTCATTATCTTTCCTGCTATAATGACTCTGGTAAGAGGGAAAAGACTTTATGTGCATAATAACATCAGTGTCATCTATTTTATTATTTGGAATATTATTTCCATGATTATCCAACACTATAAAAACCTCGTCTTTAGTTAAATATTGGTACAGTCTTCCCCGACTAATTTGCAGGATGCCAAGAAAAAATATTTTGCAGACGTTTATGGTAGCCCCTTTTTTATGTATTGCATAATTAAAAGTTGACTGTCTTTCTCTTCCTGAACCATCTATTGGCCGTTTTCTTTCAACTCTCGAAACTTTCACCAACCCACGGAGATAGACGTTTTGTTTGCTAAAATCACCTAATTTCCAAAATGATTCAAGAAATATCGCTAAGTCCTTCGAATTAATTTTTTTCGCACAGTTTTTGCGGCAATTGCAGTCAAAATCAGGATTAAAACATTTCGCGGCAACTGTAGTTTTTTTTTGTTGTTTCGTAAGATCGGCCATTATTTCTTAGTATCCTCCTTTTACTTCTACTTCAATTTGCTTCATTTCGAGATCTTTTACGACCACGTTCATCTCCGAGACATTTTGGAAGTTCTGAAAAACGAACATGTTTCTGATATTATGGAATAGACAGAATGTATGTATGTATTATTTACTATTTATGGTTTCAACTGCCCGTAGTCTGCGGTTTGATTGTACAAATTGTATAAGCAGTAAATTATCTTCAGGATTCCATTCTGAAAATATTATTAAACAGTGAGGTGGTTTGGTGGATTATATTCCAATAATAATTAGACTAAAAGGAAGCTAGAAGCTTGTAATAATTTAGTTTAATTGCGAATTTCTCGCTATAATCATGTTTGAATATACCCCTAACCTCAATTCGCAAAAAATTGTGAAATAGCTTCCCAATACCAACTAAAATTAAATATAGCTACATTAACTTACCTTCACGTTGACTATAATACATCTTAACACTTAATAGTGATCCGTAGAATACTTATTCAAGGAATATAAGCACTAGTTAGCACACAAGATAATATAAACAAATAACAAGTGGACTTGGTTCACACCAGCAGTGAACATTCTAAAGATAAATTCCCAGCACAAACACATTAGCGCTATCCACTGCTAAGTGTTTCAAGTATGGACTTGATTCATTACACCACTGAAAACTATTGGCTTTGAACAATCATTTAGGTACTCCAACTCAAAAGTCCCGTTTTATGGACTTGATCCACTTCACCTGTGAACCCCTCATATATAGAAATACGATTCTTCCTATTACAGATCCAAGTTCTTATTAATTTTTTACAATTGGCCTGTTCCCCAAACATAATGTTTAGCCAGTTTTCATTTTGCCTAATATTCGGGTATTATTTGCCTAATCACTTGATCACCCTTTACGTATGTCGGTGATGACCCGCAATTCATTTGTAACGTAAAATATGTATGACGAAATTTACTTACCACAATCAACATAGCTTATATCCGACGTCACAAATGTCAAGAAGTAGGATAAAAACATCACCAAAGTAAGCATTTTCATCTTAGATAAGACTACAAACATAACTAGAATTTTAAAACAATATATTTCAACAGTATTAGAGAAATTACTGATGTTATACGTTTTAAGATCACTTTATACTTCAATAGATTGATTTTGTTATCTTGTACAAGGTATCAAGTGAAGTTAATCCTAATCCCAGTTCCAATCAAATATTAAATTGGTACAAAGCACTCAGGAATATGCAACTGATATAATCCTACTTATGTTATCATTTGAATATGGCGTGGTCGCGTATTATTAAACATTCATATCTTCTAAATCTTCTCGACCATAGCGCATAGTTATTACCAAAATATTAGATTGGGAGATATTAACATTTTACTTTTCTGCACTCCACTATACGCGGAAAAGCAATGTAATAAAAAAAAAAAATTCTACGGTTTATTTTTCGTTTTTCGTCGTAAAAACCAAAAAGAATGGTTTTTATAAAATTTGTGTCTGTGTGTCGTTGTCGTTGTCGTCGGCATTAAAATTCCTTGTTAGTACGATCACTCAATTAAATCGTGTCGGATCGATTGAGTTAAGACTGATTCTGGTTAGGGACGTCTACCAGACGACATCTATTGGTTTTGAGGTGGATAAGACACACCTCACCCTCTCCATGGGTCATGAGAAAGCACGATGGTGACAGCATTTTACGCATTCTGTGCGCAAAACACCGTGGAGTAGTGATAGCGTTTTTCCTTAGCATCCAGACGACCTGTGTTCGATACTCGGCGTTTCGTAATTTTTTTTTTTCATTTATATCCATTTAAAACGTCATGGTGGATGGCGCTCTAGCACTGTGGCGGAACGCTACATAGATGAATCCATTCAATAAAAAGTCAAAATGTCCAATAAAATTGTAAAATCGTTAAACTCCGTAGATACAGAGGTACATGTTGATATTCTACCATAAAATGAAATGCCATCTTGTACAAAAACACATAATAACATATCTATTGTAAAAAATTTGATCAATCAGCACAAAGAAATGCCAGGAATGCATTTAAGAAATTGCAGTAATTTTACTATTAATTACAACTATTAATTACAAAATAGATATTGTTTGCAAAAAGATTATTATTGCCTATTATTAAAAAAATATCATTAGCTATTAATAATGATGTTTATTGCTAATACTAATAATAGTAAGTAAATGTTTATTAAAATTAAATAATAGTTGTTTTATTATGTCAAAAAATCATCGTTTTGAAAGAAAAACTTAAACAAGAAAAAGATATACATCCCTCGAATGTGATTTAACTGCAACCGTAGGAAAAGTATAGTGTAAAACACGTGCGAAAAGAATTTTTCGATACTTGTTGTACAATATACTATTCTCAGACACTCAATTTCGAGATAGAGATGTTCTACATGCGGAAAAGTCCGTTTTAAGATTTTAAAACTGTTTATTTCTGCCTTGTTTTATTTATGTAATTTGGTTAAAGAACTTATTTACTTGCTTTGCAGTTCTGTGTGACTATTATTTGTGACTATTTTCAAACACCTAATTATAGCATTAGTAAATGTAACTGAAATAAAAATAAATCAGTAAATAGCGAAGATAAGAAATATTATTCCTAGAAAGTTATGGGAACATTTAAATAATTGTGTAAAGAACGATCTATATATCTATCTTAGCAAGACAAATATGATCCTCTTTGTAAGAAGAAGAAACAGGGAGAATAAGAACAGCTGAAGGTTTATATATATATATATATATATATATATATATATATATATATATATATATATATATATATATTGTATCAGTATTTCCAGATATCGAAAAATAAGCTAATTTAAACCAGAAAAGAAGAACTCATCTAGAAGTAATGCCATTTTCCCATTTCGGTCAGTGTAGGTAAGCAGGAAAAGTCAATGGAAGTGAAAGAGGTTACACTTTTATTGTCATATCACAGATTTTGTAACAGAATCCAAATTTAGAATTAATTTAAATAAGTATATGTATGAAAATTTCCGAAACAAATCCACTTACGCACACTGGAAGGGGTTATTAGTAAGATTGCAATACAGGCAAAAACAATTATGGTGGTTTTGTAGGTAATTTTTGTTTCCATATGACATATGAAGTTTTGAAACTTTTTAGCTGGGTGGTTTCCTATGAGCATCCATTTTAGATCCCCGAATGGGATTAACATTAAGCGACTCGTTTGATTTGCTATTACCTGTTAAACATCATAGGTATTTCATATTTATTTACAGAATTCAAAATTATAAGGGGATTTTTTATTATTGAACAATAGATAAATATCGTAAAGTTACACAAAAGTAAGAAGCTATTTATTTGACAATGTTTGGAGTCTGACTACGCACAGTGGGTCTCCTGATGAAGAAATCTCAAGACGCCCAAGAAGCTAGTAATAAAGATTTGAGAAACCTCAGGCCATACTATATACAAAAAAATCACGGACCTCTACAAATCAAGTTTTGATCAATATCCTTCTGGTATCATCAGACCCGGTGATTGCTAGTTTTACTTCAAAGATAGCTATTAAACTTGATTCAGAAGTACTACAACTGTTGCAATGCAACTTATCTGAATCATCACTGTTCATGTCCCAATTGTCATTGGGTGACAATTGGGACATGTGACGAATATTGTCAATAATTCTGTTTAAGTGCTTCTTGGGCCTCTTCAGTTATAATTCATTATTATTTATCATAATCCATTATCATTATTTTATCAATTTTATTTTTCATTGTATGTGTAGTTTATCGGAAGCTTGTTTCATTTTCATACTATGCCTATATTTTAATGTAAATTTTGATATCTATTATGGTACTTATCGAATGTAATAGGTACAAAATTAAATTATTTGTTTCGTTCCCATAATGGATTTAACTTTTTTTTAACATCATCATCATTAGGTCATCAGTCCTAAGACTGGTTGGACGCTAACCTCCAGCTTCTCCTATCTTGTGCTAACCTACGCATTTCGCTAATTGTGCTACAACCTACATCCCTTACTATTTGCGAGCAGTAGTCTAATCTAGGCCTACCTCTGCCTTTCTTCACTCCTATTTCTGCCTCCAAAATATCGCGGACTATTCCCCCATGTCTCAGCAAGTGGCCTACTATTCTATCTCTTCTCTTCTTTAAGTTTTTCCACATACTCCTTTTCTCGCCGACTTTCTCCAATACTTCTTCGTTTCTAACCCTATCAGTCCATGGTATTTTCATCATTCTTCGGTAACACCACATCTCAAAAGCTTCTAATTTCTTCCTACTTGCTTCCCCTACCGTCCAGGTTTCGCAGCCGTAAAGTGCCGTGCTCCATACATATGTTTTCAAAAATCTCTTCCTTGTTTCTAAGTTTATTGCCCACGAGCATAAAAGTGCCTTCTTTTTGTTAAAAGCTACTCGACCCTGCGCTATTCTTTGTTTTATGTCTTTATCGCTTCTTCCATCCCAATTTATTTTACTTCCTAAATAAGTGAAGTCTTTAACTTCCTCCAATCTTTCATTATTAATTTGTACTTTCGTTTTTGCTCTGCTCTCGCGCCCTCTGCACACTAACACTTTAGTTTTGTTTTTATTCACCCTCATTCCGTATTCCTCTGTCAACACTGCCTCCATTTCGTTCAATGCTGATTCTAGTTCCTCCTTACTAGATGCTAATACTGCTATATCATCCGCGAATCTCAGCATTTTTAGTTTCTGTCCCTGTACTTTAATCCCGAAATCTACTCTATCTTTTACCACATTAATCGCCTCTTCGATGTACAGATTAAAAATTAGTGGTGATAGCGTACATCCTTGTCTTACTCCTTTCCTAATACCTACTTCCCTTTCTTCCCCTTCTACTTCTATAACAGCAGTTTGCTCTATGTATAGATTGTGTACTACTCTCCTATCTCTATACTTCATTCCCGCGCTCTTTAGTATCTCGAACATTTTTTCCCATCTTACGTTATCAAAAGCTTTTTCTAAATCTACAAATCCTATATAAGCGTTCTTTCCTTTTTCTATTGTTTTCTCTAACATTACTCTTAGCGCCAGAATAGCTTCGCGAGTTCCCCTATTTCGTCTAAACCCGAATTGGTCTTCTCCTAGTATTTCCTCCGCTCTATTTTCCATCCTCTTCTGCACTATTCTAGTTAAGATTTTTGACGCATGGGAAGTTAGGCTAATCGTTCTAAAGTTCTCGCATTTGTCGGCTCCTCTCTTTTTCGGTATAGTAACGATAATGTTCCTCTTATAATCCTCCGGCATCTCGCCCGTTTCGTATATGTATTTTACCAGTTCAAACATCCTATTTACTACTTTCTGTCCCGCACATTTCAAAATTTCCGCCTGTATTTTATCTACACCCGGCGCTCTATTATTCTTTAGCCCCCTTAGTGCTATTTCAAATTCCTCTCTCAATATAGGTTTTCCTACATCTTCCCTATCGATGCTAGATTCTTCCTCTAATATCTCTCCTAATTCCTGACCCTCGTATAAATTTCCTAAGTACTGCTTCAATCTATCCGCTTTCTCCTCTCTTCCTATCAGTATGTCCCCCGATTGACTCCTAACATTTCTACTTATTGTTCCTACATCCCTGAAGTTCCTCTTAATTATTTTGTAAGCCTCATCGGTCTTACCTACTTGCAACTTATCTTCTACTTCTTTGCATTTCTCCTCTATCCATTGTTCTTTCGCTTTTCTACATTTTCTAATGATTTCCCACTTTATTGCCTTATACGTTTTCAGTCCTTCTTCGTCTCGTCTGTTTTTGTAGCCTCGTCTCTTTTGCATTAAGTTTAAGATTTCGTCCGTTATCCAGGGCTTCCTAGCTTCCCTTTTATCGTGTCCTAAAACGTCCGTAGCCGCGGAAGCTAGACTATTCTTGATACCCTCCCACTCAGTTTCTGCGTTCTTGATTTCGTCCTTACTCGTTTTATTTATTAATTGATCTGTTTTCTCCTGGAACTTATCTTTCATATTCTGATCCCTCAATATGTCTACATTTATACGTTTCTTATCCTTCCGGGTTTTCAGATTTTTGAACTTTAATCTAGCTTTCATGACTACCAAGTTGTGATCGCTGTCTACATCTGCTCCTGGATAACTCTTACAGTCTTTTACTTGATTTCTAAATCTCTTCCTAACCAGAATGTAGTCTATCTGATACCTGTCTATCCCTCCTGGCATTGTCCATGTGTACCGCCTCCTAACGTGAGTCTTGAACAATGTGTTCGCGACTACCATCTTGTGCTTCTCACAGAATTCTATCAGTCTGCTACCTCTCTCGTTTCTGTTTCCTAATCCATAAGGCCCTACAAATTCTCCTCCTTTCCCCTCACCTACGACTGCGTTAAAATCCCCTACTATTATTAAATTTTCATGACCCTTCACAAATCCTATTACCTGCTCTATGTCCGAATAAACGGCTTCTAACTCTTCCTCGCTGTGGTTAGAAGTAGGCATGTATACTTGCACTATTACTGTTTCCACTGGCTTCGAATATAACCTAACCATCATTACTCTCTCGCTGTATTGTAGGTAGCTATCTACACACTGTCCTGCGTTCTTCCGCATAACGATCCCTACTCCCGCGTTTCCATTTACCGATCCTGTGTGTATTACCCTATAGTCACCGCTCCAAAAATCTCCTACTTCCGGCCAGCGCATCTCACTTATACCTACTATATCTAATCCTAACCTATCCATTTCTATCTTCAGATTTTCTAGCTTCCCTGCCTGTCTCATGCTTCTGATATTCCACGCTCCGACTCGTGAAATGCTACACTTCTTATTATGATTGCACTCGATCACGTCTCCCGGAACAGTCCTCACCCGGAGATCCGAACGGAGGACTATTTTACCTCCGGAGTTTTTTGTCCCAGGAGACGCCATCATTAATTTAGGATAAGCTTTCTTTAACAGAAGTCACAAATTCTTTTTCATTTTATATGTATTAACTTTTTATTTATATGTATTATCGTTTTATCCAAAATATTTTTCAAGAAAAGGGTAAAAATTTTAACGAAGGTAGACAAAAAATTAAAATTACAGAGAGTCAATTTGGTTATCGTAGTTATCAACTAACAAAATACTAACGGAACGATAGTATTTTGTTAGTTTTCATATATTTGAAATGTCCAGTGTTCAAAAAAAAAATGTAAACAACCAAGTTTTTAGCTCAAACTGGTCATTGAAAGAAAATAGTTACTTTAAAATAGGTGGCAAGAACATACTAACATTGCCGTATCACTGGAATGGATAATCCTATTGACCTATTGATGGTATCATTAGTTTTATCGTTGAAAATACATAATATTTGATACTTCATACAATATTTTCCAAATTTTGAATTTTTGAAATTCAAATTTCGAAATATTAATACTCAAATTCTTAAATTTTAACCGTTTAATATTTTCCGACCTGGCTACTAACGAACTTTTACTTAGAATTGGGGAACTTACTTCTAGTGCAAAAGTCTCTAGTTCAATCCATTAATTTTGTCCACATAAATTGGTTATTTTGCCCACTGTGCATCGGCTAGGGCTTCTTTGGACTCTCTTCTTCTCTTCAACATTTCTCCTGTCTTCATCAGCTGTCAACCTCCGGGGGTATCTCGAGGCCCTTAGATATATGATTAAAATCATCTCCTGTGAGCTGGTGAACCATTTATAATTTACAGCTGTGAAATGTTTGTGTTTAACGCCTTTTGCATAGTGCACAGCTACTCCGCAAACAACTGCAGTTTAAGATTTATGTTGTGTAGGGAGACTGTACTCACACTCGTCGTAGTCTCACTTAATTTATTGAGAGTACACCTGCATGTATATTAAACTATCGATGATAAAGTTTTCACACATATTTTAGATATGTAGATTAGATATTTAGATTTTGTGTATAGGATATTTCCATAAATTTATTCCATGACAAATGAGAAAACATTTGCAAATTATTTATAAAATCTGATTTAGAAAAATGCATTCAACATCTAAGATATTTACTGAATCTAATCCATCCTTTATCATCATGTAATATTTTTAAAAATGCTAATTCAAAGAGGTATTATCAATCTATATTTAGTATTTCTGTAAAACGGCTGCATCTGTCTGGATCCAAAGATTACATACAGTACGACAATCATTCTATTCATGCCTGATATTGTAAATACTCAAACTGTCAATCAATTTTATCGAAATCATAATCTGTGACAGCATATACCTATTTACTCTAAATAACTTTGATATTACTACGTATTAACTCTTAAAAGTAAACTAGAAATACATTTAGTTTAATTGTCGATTGTCCATTCATATTTATTTGTTTTCGATTTATAAAAGGTGGTCCAACCAAAACGCACGATGTTAATTGTAAATAAAACAAAAAGTCTTCAGAGAACTATCTTAATATTTTCTATTATGATAGAAGGATCTATGACAATTATGTGTGAAACAAAATATCGGCCAAATGCTCGCCACGGCTTCGGTGGCATACCTCTATCCGATGGTCCATATTTTCAATGACTCTGAGACATAATTGAGGTTTAATGTCGTTAATGTGCCGAATTATCTCATCCTTTAGCTCTTGAATTGTTCTTGGCTTATTGACGTACACTTTTGCTTTTAAATATCCCCAAAGAAAGAAGTCCAACGGTGTCAAATCACATGATCGTGGCGGCCAATTAACATCGCCACGACGTGAGATAACACGGTCATTGAATTTCTCGCGCAGAAGTGCGATTGTTTCGTTGGCTGTGTGGCAAGTGGCACCATCCTGTTGGAACCACATATCGTCCAGGTCCATATTCTCAATTTCTGGCCACAAGAAGTCCGTTATCATCCGGGCACGACGACGAGTCGAGGTTGACGGCTCTTCTGCTACACTATCGCGAACAACAGCAATGTTTTCGGCAGAACGAACTGGACGAGCATGCACAGGTGTTTTCACATTTCCTACAGACCCGGTTTGCTGAAATTTGCGCACAATTCTCCCGATTGTAGACACATTTGGTCGATTATGCTGACCAAAAAAGTCACGAAGTGCACGAAATGCATTTTGATTTGAACGCCCAGTTTCATAAAAGACTTCAACAATGTTAACGCGCTGCTCAATTGTGTACCTCTCCATGGTTGAATTTGTCAAACACTGAAACAAGGAAATGTCAAATTAAGTTGGGCAAAAAACTTGACGTTAAGGTGTGACTCACATTTAACATCGTATATTATGGTTGGACCACCCTTTACTTCTGATAAATTTTTATCAAAAATTCTTAATACATACACATAAATATAACAAGAATCTATTCAAATTATTATGAAAAATTTGATATTATTCTTCTGTCATACTTGAAGCGACATGAGTATTAAGCATAGAAGCCAAGAAGACGAGAGAATAGGAGACATAACTCGAGTGGTGGGGGTAGCACGAAGAGCGTCCACACTGTGATCACGTGGTGTGCTTCATCATGGCGGTCATTGCGTAGAATCGAGCGAGGTTATTTGACCTTATTTTTGTTTGCTGTGTTTTGAGCATTTAAAGTTTTTCTGTTGAATATGTCAAAAGCGTCGAGATACTGTTGCGTTGCGAATTGTTCCTGTAAAAGCCCTAATCGTGGCTCAATGGAACCCCGACATTTTGATAGTGTGAGAGAGAAACCGCGATAGACTAGGATAAACGGCATGCGCAGATCCCGCGCGCTTCTACGCGAGCCTGCCATATTGCCGACGTTTTTCGTGCCACCCCCACCACTGATTTTTCGAGGAGCTATGTCTCCTTACTCTCTAGTCTTCTTGATAGAAGCTATAAACTTCTTATATTCATTGTGTAACACAATTCTTATATTCATAGTATACCAACGCTATCTGATTTGGTGTGTGCTATCCTTTTTCAAATTTGGTACTTCATTATCTTTACCAAATGCTCCATCTAACTTGAGAATTAATTGTTAATTTAACATTTAACATTTTTTAAATACATTTTAAATTATAGAAACAGCAATATTATACATATAAAATCAAACCTAAAAGTTGTTACAGTTTCAAATAAATAGGCCAGCGTACAATACTTTTCAATCTATTTATGCGGTTGTGGCCGCGTACTATCAAAAACTGCTACGGATTTGAGGGTTTTTGTGGGCATGAGGGAACAAAAAAAAAGGTCAGACGTCTTAGTTGATTGGTAGAAGCAGTGTTCTTAAGTGAAGATTATTTTACAAAAATACATATTTGTGCATTTATAGTATAAAGTAGTGTTCATTCACCCATTTTGGTGGATTTTCGTTAAAAATAATTATCATCGAGGGCCGCCTAACAACGAAGGACTTTTTCTTTTTTTGGGGTTTTGTTCTTTATCTGTTCCCGTTGCTGTTCCAGTTACGTGATTTTGAGGTTATAGTACCTCTGAATGTCTGTTAGAGGCGAGGTAACAGGTAACAGGATCAACCTTGCCGAGCTGTACCCGAGTCCCGGCAGTACGACCACTGTAGTCGTACACAGGTCAACCATTTCAATCGGTTACCAAGGAAGTTTGCAACACAGGAAGTAGCACGTGTAAGAAGTAGACGGATCAGTGTGATTGGGAAACATAGAATTAGGTTAGAGTTAGGTTATTCTGTGATATGTATATTCATGTAAGGATAGAAAGGTTAGTACTGTAGTTTCATTGCTAATATAGGCACATTTCCCGTTTTTTTTTGTATAATTAAATATTCTCTCCCTTGACCATGGCTGGAAAACGGGTGGCGCTCCTTGGCATCCACTCTCACCTCCACTGCAGCTACAGGTAGCCAAAGTGAAGGAGAGAAATCATGAAAGATAATTCAGGACTTACTTTTCCACCCGTACAATCTTTGCTACAGCACAACCCCTCTCTTGGGGCATAGCAAAGTCTTCGTTCAGTCTATTTATTTCGCGAATCAAGAATCGAAGGACAATAACTCTTATTCTCGATTCCCTAGAATATATCATCCAGTATAATTCCTTTATATCTGACTATGTATCGTTCATAAAATACTCTGTCACATAATTATATTGAATATTTTTAAGTAACGGGAACATTACTAGTCTTTCTAGATCTTCTCAGTAACATTGTAACATTGTAGGTGTACGAAAGTTTTTCACTCCTCACGCAGAATCAGCAATTGGCTCATCTATGACGTTCGCTACATTCAGATGACTAATTAATGATATGTTCTCCGGAATAGAAGACTGTATTTGAATTTTAATAATATTTTTACTGTGTTGCGGTAATATTTATCTATGTAAATTTAGCCGAACATGCTATAATGGTCTGTATAACGTACTCTATTACATCTAAAATCTTCTAATGTTCGAAATAAATTCTAAATGGATCTATGATTTCTCAATAAAGTTTTGTCCACAAACTATGTGGACGGTGACAATTAAACGTATATCAATCACCCAATCCATATTAATGTGGTAATTTTGACAGAAACGAACATTCTGGGGTCTATATCGAAACTAAAGAATGACCGAAGATGATCAGATTCCGAACTTTTTTGTAAACATTATTCGGAGGCATCATCAGAGCCGGTCCTTATTGTGTTTAAATCTATTTCCCATGCACATATTTCCCGAGATTTGAAAATAAGGAATATGTATCCTATATCAAAAAGCAACCTAATATCAAAATATTGTAACCGATCCCATATAACAAATTACAGTTCAATGACAATTTTTTTCAAATCTTGCACAGGATCTTCTTTTAAATGTCATTATATACCAATATTTATCTGGATTCGGAAGATATTTTATTTCCTAACTAAATCAAAATACCCTAACTACTACTAATTTGGCAAAATTCACTTAACTCATCTCAAATGATATTAATTAATAATAATGGTCAAGTCTATATAGTCTATATTGATGTTTGGAAGGCTTTTGAGAAGGTGAACCAAAATACACAGATTCTAAACTTAGAACTATATGGATTCAATAATTACCTGTCTCACTTACTAGAATGGTGTCTATGCAAATGCAAAATTATTTGCGCTCAGTAGGTATATACTCATATACTGGCTTTAAAACCGAGACCTTCTTCACTGCCTCTTCTACAATATTTCAACACTTCAATTTAGGAGAATTATTATTCTTTATCTTATCTATTAACTATATGGCTCTTGCATCACATCATCCTCTCGATATCAAATCTAGCGCTTCTGAGCTTAAGTTATTCTCTGTAATTTACTTCAAGAAAGTAGCATTTTGGTGTCATTATACTTAAATTTACTATTGTATTTTTATTATTTAAATTATTTAAATGTTTCATTTATTGGTTGTATACTAGGAAGTGGGGCCCCATTGTCACACTTCCTGCCTCCCGACCCTGGGAGGTTGAGCTGGGGGCTTCCGTAAACCCCCGGACAACCCTCCGTCCTGAGTTATAAGACTCACCCTAACGTATTCCCATCAGAGTCCTGACGACAGATTGCGCTTCCAGGGGCAGATGGCCGGTGAAGAAAGGAAATAAAAAGACAAGAAGAGCGCCAGAACAGCCCCTAGTCGGTGGGGTTAAACGAGTTATGGCAAAGGGAAGTCTATTCAGACTCCTCCGCTGCCAGGTACCTCGCTCCTGTTTACGAGTAGCGCCCTTTGCATTGCTCGTGCTGGGAACGGGTGAGGCGGGGGGAAAGGCAGACTCACCCTTCATGAGGCTGTCCGGGTCTACAGCGATGAGTGGGTAAAGGGCAATAATCCTGCCCGTCCTGCAATAAACCCCTCATCTAGGCCATCGTGCCGCCAAATGGATATTGGCAGTGTATACTATACATATATATATATATATATATATGTATATATATATATATATATATATATATATATATATATATATATATATATATATATATTTGTATTATGTGTTTTTATCCTGTAAGTGAATTTTTCTGTTGCAAAATAAAGGTATTATTATTGTAATTTGTCTTCTATCTACTCCTAACGTGTAATTAGACTGAAAAAATACAAGAGAATTATTTTCGTCTAATTTATTCCCGGTAGAGAACATGATGCACGAAAACTCCATATTGTTACTTCATTCTCATTAAGAATCATCATGCAGCGTACTTGAAGTCTGATGTTTTGAGAAAATGACAAAGTAATTGTTTCCATGGGATGCCCATAACACATATAGTCACTACAGAGGCTCTGTGGCATTCAGCTACCCATAGAACATCTAGACCTATAATGTTTTCATGTGCTTCATGTTCTGTATTTAAAATAATTTAGACGGGAATAATTGTCTTGTAGAACTTATCTATCACGAGGTTTTTTTATACATACCTGCACTCAGTAAACACTCTTTGCGGTGACTAATGGTGCCTTGGGCGTCCGATGCATATAGTTACTTTGCCATTTAGTAGGCATTAGTAATCAGATGGCCTTAGTACTATCATGTAAGGCTAATAAAATACTTTCTGCATGGAAGACATGGGGTGCACGAAAGTCAAATTGAGAATAACATAAGTCAGTTCATTTGTAGTTCACTTAATTTTTTTCATGATAATTTGCCATAATTCATTAAGGAATAAAAATACCTAATTTTCTCAAGCGGGATAAAAACCTTAACAAAATAATATTGTACAGCCTAAATTAACAAATATGAGTATATCATCTGCTAATAAAAGTCTGCAAAGGGACTAGAATAGTTTTTTAAGTTTCTACTATTAGATTATAAAAACTCTAGCCCTCGCACATGATTTCAGAACTATAAAAGGCAAATAATTCATAATGTAATATGTATCGTTTATAGTCAACTTAATTACACCATAGTCCACATATTTCAGGTACCTTGGGGGCAGATACCGCGTCCACATAAAAAATATGACAAGATCAATACATTTATTTATGACATAAGATCACAGTTAACTAATACTATTTCATATTCTACCAAAATTAAAGTTTTATGACAAAGCTGCTAATCATCTTTAACGATTTTATTCAAATTGTTTTTAAAACTCAATCTATCTTACTCACGTACAATAGAACAAAGTCAGCATATAACAAAATATGAACAATTTATTTGTTTTGTATAATTTATACAATATCGTACATCTCTAGGTAACTGAAACTAATTCTAGTTCGTTATTCTGGCAGGAACTTCAAAGCAAATTACGTCTTTTCCATCGGAAGCTGTAAGACCCCAGTGAACGACTGTTTTTAACTGAAAAATAAGTAATGTTTTTAATATATCATTTAGTAACCATTGAAAAATACTGAGAATATGAAAGTAAAGGTAATGATCGTAGAAAATGTATTGTTAGTTTTAGATATCAATAATTAGCATCCAAAGGATTCAGAACAAGAAAGAAATAGTTTAAATAATACAAGCTATATACAAAGTATTTTCTATCGTCAGGGGAGATAGTAATATTTGTAATCCAAACTACATAAATAAAGTTTTAAAAAATCCCTTGGGTATAATTGCAAACATTGATACGGTAGTGTGATTTTTATTTTATCCATCCCTGCATAAACGTATGCAGATTCAACTTCTAGTCAATATTATTAAAACAAAATTCTATCTATCAAAATTCATCGTAGCCTTTTGATTTCATACAAACTATATAATACCCGCAATTAGTTTAGTCGATAACGTTCTAGTATTTTTTCCCTATTTCTACATCGAGAAAACAATGTATGTATTGTTAATGAATTACATTTATAATAAATGAATAATAACTTTGTATATGGCAATCATTTTAGAGTAAAATGATTACATTAACTGCATTAACTGCATTATAAATAAACTCTTCTCTCAGTGTAGTCCTTTATGTGATACCTTGCAGTTCTATCAAATATGTTCATCGTGTACTGTGTTTATTTGGTATTTATTTTCTATTGATTTCATAATGTAATAATACAGTCAATAAACTTTACTCCTAAAATTAAATGTTAGGTGTAGAAACTGATGAATAAAAAACTCATTTCTTTATTCTCACATTATTTTAATAATTTAAAACCAATATTTAACGTATCAACATGGCACTGAGATAAGAGGTAGTATTTATTTATTGTCTCTCTATTTTGTACAAATATGATGCTTATATTAATTATTATAAGCAAACAAATGAATTTCATAGAACTCACCCTTGGATAAATCTGCAGTACTTCAATCTTTGACTTGAATAAGTACTCTTGGCCTGCTTTCAAATTACAACCTGCTTTAGTTGTACCGTCCTCCAAGAAAATATCTTTACACGCGTCTTCCCCGTCTACGCCTACAAATGGAAACGGAACCCCCAGTATGTTTGCATTCACAGTGTTCCTCAGACTGCTGATATCTCTATCTGAAAAGGTATATTAAGTGATTACTTTAATGGCAAACTGGTATCAGTCGATTTTTTAAACAATACATTTCAGTGTTATATATTAAAGATAATAGTTTATGGTCAAATTATATTGTGATCTATGGACCCAAATTTACCTTAATTAAATACAGGAATTAACATATAGCACTAAAGTCTAAATTTCAAGTCGTCATAAACTAGTAACATTATGTAAGGACTGTTATTAAAGTACTTCTTTCCTTCCTTTAAAATATTTTATTTCCTATTTAAAAGCACATTGCTAGATATTTTTTTACAACTAGTAGACTTTTTTTAGGAGCTATCATATATGACTACACACATTAATGTTTTAAAACACACATTGTCGCATCTACATACATATATACATACACTTATAATAATAATACATATAGACATAACTACAGCAAGAATGACTAGAAACATCATGCCTACAATCTAACATGTCGCTCCATGTCCATAGGCGATGCGTTCTTTCTTTATAAAGGGAGGTAATGACGCCGCCCTGTAGTTATTAACGTACTAGTTTACCTTTAATAGTGGCTGTAAATTATAATAAAACTAATGGGTATTAGTTTTGTAGCAAATCTTATTTTCTAACTGGGGACTTTGAGTCGTATAGATAGGAAAAACGCCAGGAATCGAATGGTAAAAGGAATCTCACTTTCACCATCATTTTATGGCTTTGTAAAGACTATTTTTTCGTTTATTTGTTGGTTCATAAATATATTTATTCATTCAATCATAAATGCATTTATTCTATGCATAAATGTTAGGAATTCGCCATATCAACCAAAACAGCGAACTAGTAAATATATAGCCCTTGCTAGGGCCCTATTTAGTCATTTTAGTATTTCCAAAAGCATCTACTAACCGTAATAGTTGTTGATTGTACGTTTAACTAACTTTAAATTACTAAATTTTTTTCTATGATTGTTTTCCAAAGCGTACTCGATAACGGAATACCTTCTATACTTTAAGTAGGTCATGTGCTCCTTAAACTTAGTCATAATTATTCTTTTCCACTGCCTAATATAATTTTGACTACAATCTTGGTTACTGGTTTCATAAATGCCGGATCTTTCGTTAGTTTCTATCTTATCTTTAGCACTTCGCGTCGATTTACTGAACCCGAACAAAACTTAGGTATAAATAGAGACTAGAGTAGATTAAATTTAATTTTAATAATCTAGTGATGATATTCGTTAGAAAAACGTTTGTTGAACGACTTATCATCTTTCAGTATTATGAGAAACTCATTTGTTGTTTTCATTGTTGCATTTTCGAGGGACCAGTCCTCAAATGCTTTAAACGAAAAACAGTTCCCTTACATATTTTGAACAATACATCATACATCATTATATATCGGACACCAATCTTCTTCTTCTTCTTTTAGCTCATAACCCTTGGTGGGTTTTGGCTTGCTCTACTATGTTCCTCCATCTGGTTCTATCTACCGCTATTCTCCTCCAGTTTATTCTCTATCCACCTTTTCTTGGGTCGCCCTTTTGGTCTTGTGTTTTGAGGTTTCCATTTAAGGATTCTCTTCACGATTCCCTCGCCCTCCATCCTGTATATATGTCCTAACCACCTTATCCTTTGACTTTTTATGCATCTTACTATATCCTCTCCTTTTATAAGTGCATCAATTTCGTGATTCATTCTTATTCTCCACATACCATTTTCTTGCACTGGGCCGTATATTCATCTAATGATCTTTCTCTCAAATATTCTTAATTGATTTTCATCATTGTTTGTTAGTGTCCATGTTTCACATTCATAGGTTACTACGGGTCTTATGAGTGTCTTATAGATTGTGATCTTAGATCTTCTATTAGTATGCTGCTCCTTATTAATTTTAAATAAACTTAGTAGCATTTATTTCCTTTTAGGATTCTTGCGCTTATTTCACCTTGGACGTTACCATTATTGTTAATTTTTGTGCCAAAGAAATTGAATGCCTTGACGCCTTTAATCTGACCGCCATTTATATTAATATTTGGTAGTTGTATTGGGGGATTCCTGCAGCAATACATATATTTCGTTTTGTCTCTGTTCACTTGTAGGCCTCCTTTATTTACGTGTGGCTCAAGATCTATGGCAGTTTGATTCAGGGAGGCAAGGTAACGTGCAATTATCGTAATATCGTCCGCAAGCCCAAGTATTTGTGTGGATTTATTTATGATGCTTCCAGCTATATTTACTTTTCTGATAGCTGCTTCTTGTACTAAGTTAAAAATCACTGCCGAGAGAGCATCTCCTTGTCTTACTCCGGCTTTCATCTTAAATTCTTCGCTGAGCTACTGGTGTACTCTTATAGTTGCTGTCGAGTTTGCCATGGTTACTTCTACCATTTTTACTAATTTTCGGGGTATTCGTAGGAGGGTTAAACTTTGTAGCATTTTCTTCCTATGTACTTGTCGAATGCCTGTTTGAAGTCTATGAATAGATAATGCATATCTATGTTATATTCATAGCATTTCTCCTGTATTTGTCTTAACGTACACAGGTGGTCTGTGGTTTATCTGTTTTTCCTGAATCCACATTGGTATTCGCCTAGTATTTCTTCTGAGTAGGGTGTCATTCAATGATGGATCACCTCTGATAATATTTTATAAGGAACACTAAGTAGTGTTATTCCTCTATAATTACTACAATTGGTCTTATCACCTTTTTTGTATATCGGGAGGATAATTCCTAGTTTCCAGTCCTTTGGTATCTTTTCTTGCTCCCAGATATGTAGTATTAGTTTGTGCATTTGTCTCCATAGTCTCTCTCCTCCGTTCTTTATTAGGTCCGCTACTATTCCATCAGCACTTGGTGCTTTCCTGTTTTTCAGATCTTTTATTACTTTCGTTACCTCTTCATACGATGGTAGTTCTACTTCCGGTTCTGCACTATAGTATGTTATTTCAGTCTCCTCTTCCTGTTGCTGCTGTTCTCCTTCTAGTACCTCTTCAAAATATTCTTTCCATCTTCTAATTATATGCGGCTTTTCTGTTAAGTTTTTTCCGTTCTTGTCTTTACAGATGTTTATTTCTTCTAATTTTTTATTCATTTCTTCTCGCTTTTTTCTTAGGCAGATTCGGTTTGCTAATATTCTTTTATTGCTATATTCTACCTGAGTTGCTCTTGTGTTTCTTCGTAATGCTTTTTTCCATGCGTCATTTTTCACTTTCACAGCCTCTCTACATTCCTCATCATACCAATTGTTTTTCTTTTTACTTTCTTCTCCCACTACTTCACCGGCGGTTTCCGTTATAGTTTCTTTGATTATGTTCCATTCCTCGTCTATACTTAGTCTGATTCGCCGTTTGCTCCACGATCGGACACCAATAGCAATTGAAAAATTGAATATGAAGAATCTAGTAAACGTAATGTATCATTTTATGAGGTTATGATTACGATTATAACCTTTCAAGTTAAATATTACTAAAATAAAGAGTTCCTATTGCATAAATAAAGCTTATACATAAAAACGTGTATAGTTTTTATAAACATTAAAATGAAAAATTTATCTCATCTAATACCATTATGGTAGTTATTATAAAATAAATTATTACGGGTGATGTAAAAAATAAATATGTAATTGAATTTACAGTAAGAAGCTAATGAAAAAGTAATTAGAGTGCATATTAGATGTGCATGTATTGAAAAAACCATTCCATTATTACATTATCACTAACTAAGAAACTATAGGACCACAAAATTGTATATACTCTTTTAACTTCCAGATTATTTAGTAATATATCGTTTCTATAAATGTTGTTAATTATAATCATAATTACACCTTAAGTGGCATCGTAATCTATTTAATTAATTTATAGGTTAGAGCAATTTGAAAGCTAAATATACAGAGACATAATACGATGAGAGACGTCATATATCAATTTGAATAAAAATATGGAATATTACTGGAATTGTTAATCAATTTCGGTATAATTCCACGTCACCTTGCATTTATTTAAAACATATTCAATGTAGATGGAGCGTGATTCGAGACCTGCATTTTGTGTTGGAGAAATATGAACACAGGATGTTTCTAAAATGAATATAACGAATTTAAATATATCTAATAAACTTTAGAATAACAATATTTTGTTTAAAGAACTTCGTCATCGATATATTGATTGTTTCCCAATTTGAAAATAAAAGGTAACTTTTGTTTAGGATTTTAAATGTGTATAACTACAACATTTGCTTTATCTTACATGAAATTTTTTACACCACAGACTTCTATGCCACATCGCAGAATTCCACTATTTTCGGAGATTCTAATCATTCTACCGAACAAGCAATTCGTAGTTTAGTGAAATAAATAAAGAGCGTGAATCTATTATTGACAAAATACATTCAGGGAGATTTGCATGGTCTGCTAAAAGTTACTGTGTTGCTGTGCGAGTGAGTATCACAAATAACCCATCAATATTAATCCCACGCCAATCTCAAAAAACAAGCATTACTCATCTCAATTTATGAAGAAGGTATTTATATCTGTATGCTTGCAAAATTCAGTTAACCCAGGAATTGAAAGAGAAAAGCCATCTATAACGCAGAAGTCTCCTTACTAGTTACATATTAAAATAGTAATTAGTAGAACATTTTGCACATAAAATAAGTAGTCATGGGATTCAACTAATCTTAAGAAAAGTTAGTAATCTAAGCTGTCATATTTGGGGGGAAGAAAGGCCGGGAAATATTCATATACAATCACTTTATGTGCAATAATGTACAATATGGTGCGATTTATGGTCTAGAAGAATTATCAGTTCATTTGTCTTTGTAAATAACTATGGAAATTCTATTATAGTGAATGCAGAGCAATGTAATGTGCTGCTAAGATAGATTCTACGGTCTCAAAATAATAGAATTAACATTGCTGATGTTTACTTCCAGCAAGATAGTGGTATATCCATACCACATTAGAGAACATAGCGTTGTTGCGCACAAGACCTCCCAGATGTTTAATTAGCCGCTAAGATAGTGTGATCTAACACATCTAGACTTCTTTCTGTGTAGCTAGGTTATTAAGCACTATAAATCTGTGAAAGTTGTAACGTTATTTAATATACTTGTTAAGCACTATGAATTTATGAAAACTATAACGTTACTTTGAATTGGTAAAATACATATGCGAAACGAGCGAGATGCCGGAGGATTATAAGAGGAACATTATCGTTACTATACCGAAAAAGAGAGGAGCCGACAAATGCGAGAACTTTAGAACGATTAGCCTAACTTCTCACGCGTCAAAAATCTTAACCAGAATAGTGCAGAAGAGGATGGAAAATAGAGCGGAGGAAATACTAGGAGAAGACCAATTCGGGTTTAGGCAAAATAGGGGAACTCGCGAAGCTATTCTGGCACTAAGAGTAATGTTAGAGAAAACAATAGAAAAAGGAAAGAACGCTTATATAGGATTTGTAGATTTAGAAAAAGCTTTTGATAATGTAAGATGGGAAAAAATGTTCGAGATACTAAAGAGCGCGTGAATGAAGTATAGAGATAGGAGAGTAGTACACAATCTATACAAAGAGCAAACTGCTGTTATAGAAGTAGAAGGGGAAAAAAGGGAAGTAGGTATTAGGAAAGAAGTAAGACAAGGATGTACGCTATCACCACTAGTTTTTAATCTGTACATCGAAGAGGCGATTAATGTGGTAAAAGATTCGCGGATGATATAGCAGTATTAGCAACTAGTAAGGAGGAATTAGAATCAGCTTTGAACGAAATGGAGGCAGTGTTGACAGAGGAATACGGAATGAGGGTGAATAAAAATTAAAGTGTTAGTGTGCAGAGGGCGCGAGAGCAGAGCAAAAACGAAAGTATAAATTAATAGTGAAAGATTGGAGGAAGTTAAAGGCTTCACTTATTTAGGAAGTAAAATAAATTGGGATGGAAGAAGCGATAAAGATATAAAACAGAGAATAGCGCAGGGTTGAATAGCTTTTAACAAAAAGAAAGCACTTTTATGCTCGGGGGTAATAAACTTAGAAACAAGGAAGAGATTTTTGAAAACGTATGTATGGAGCACGGCACTATACGTTTGCGAAACCTGGACGGTAGGGGAAGCAAATAGGAAGAAATTAGAAGCTTTTGAGATGTGGTATTACCGAAGAATGATGAAAATACCGTGGACTGATAGAGTTAGAAACGAAGAAATATTAGAGAAAGTCGGCGACGAAAGAAGTATGTGGAAAAACATAAAGAAGAGAAGAGATAGAATGGTAGGCCACTTGCTGAGACATAGGGGAATAGTCCACGATATTTTGGAGGCAGACATAGGAGTGAAGATAGGCAGAGGTAGGCCTAGATTAGACTACTGCTCGCAAATAGTAAGGGATGTAGGTTGTAGCACAATTAGCGAAATGCGTAGGTTAGCACAAGATAGGAGAAGCTGGAGGTTAGCGTCCAACCAGTCTTAGGACTGATGACCTCATGATGATGATGATAAGTTACTTAATATTTTTAATAAACGCCTTGATACAAAAAGCGAATAAAATATTTTTTTACGGTAGACTGAATACTTTACATTTGTATAATATAATCATTTTATACAAGTTTAATAACAATGCGTTATTGTGGTCAAACAAGCAGTCTATCACCAGAATACGTACCGAAGTAACTCAAACAAACTGGTAACATGAAATATGTATAAGTGATGATAATTCAACATGTTTTTATTAAGAACAGCGAATTATTGTTCCTGTCCTTTTAAACCTTCAGTTTTCAACATAGATTTATAATTAGCGTTAGAATACTTAGAAATACCAATCCGAGATAAGATTACTGATTTGTAATACTATAAATGATACTCTAATTATTATAGTATTTTGATTGATGAATCCGATAAAACAGTGTATCAGATAATTAAAGAAGCTGTGTAAATGTTATGAAATTATTGTAGTAATTAGTCCATCGATTGATTGTTTCATAATTATGATTTAAGCAGGAAAATATGAAAAGTAAATACATGTATGTAATCATAATTGCATACAATAAATTTTCAATACATACATACAACGTCGTCAAATAAAAACAAAATGTATACAAAGTATACATGATAAATTTTTAGTACGTAATATTTTATATTATTATTTTAATATAAAAATACAGTTATTAAAATTCTACTCTACAGTTACTCTAGAGTAGAATTTAAGACTAAACCGAATTTGTTTTTTTAAATGTTATCTATGTAAATTATAAATGTCTTAATGAAAAAATGAAGAAATCACAATATAATTTTTCAATATCCTACCTGGCTTAAATTTGAATTCTGCGGCAACTGTTGTGCCTTTCCTCAGTCTGCAGGGTGGTTTGTCACAATTTCCGATTTTTATTCTATCATTCAAGTCCTCTATAGGCTTTTCTGAAATAAAAAAACAATATTATGTCACATAGTTCATTCTTTAATATATACTATATTATTATCAAAATGCATAAACATATAAAGGTACTTGGTTACGTTAATTAACAAAGTTTTAGGACGCTAATGAGAACGGTTGTTTCAAGTATTTTTTCTGTACAAATAAAGTTAATCTGGATGATAAAATATAGAACAAATAATAATACACTAGGCACAAATATTAAGGGATGCAAGAAAATTCTAAATTTTCAGGTGATTTTCAAAAACTGGGCAGGTGCTTTAACTTATATATATATATATATATATATATATATATATATATATATATATATATATATATATATATATATATATATATATATATATATATATTTACCATCCACAGTTTTTGAGTAAGAAAACCATAAAAAAAAATCCAAATTTTTACTTGTTTCTCAAAAGGTTCACGAACATCAGTAATTTTTTTTCAGTAACCTTATCATAAAAATATTTTAGATAATTTTGTTTCCTTTAATTTGAGTTGTCTAGAAATCTTGTACGATCATCTTTCGCTGAGTTATCGTTTTAAAGACGAGCTTTAAAATAAGGTCGAAACCGGTCTACAGTTAGCGGTATCCCGAGATAGGTGACACTTTGTATCTTGTTTATCGTTTCGGAATAATCTGAATCACTGTATTTTAGTGCTAGACAAAATACGGCAAATTTTGTCATGTAATTCAGCGCTCGGCGATTGGCATATAGCCAGGAGAATAGCTGTTTTGACCTAATTTGTTTAGTCCTTATTGTATAAGGCATTTGCATATGGGTGGACTATAATAATTTAATAATCTTTTTGTTTCAGTGGTTTGAAACAGAAAAAACCATGGTTGTAAAATAAATAAACTAATTATTCTATATTTAAGTTTTTCTCTTTAAATATCCAAAACTGAACAATTATATTATGACTATCACTATATGAAACAGAAAACACCATGGATGTAAAATAAGCAACTAGTTACCGAAATAATTGTTTTCCTATTGTACAAATCCGTTGAAAATCAGAACAAAAAAATGGTAAGATCGAATGCAAATAAAGATTTTCAAATTTGAATTAAACCATAATTTAAAAAAATAGAGTTGTTGAAAGCATCAATTTTCTCAGTCTAAATATTTTCTCAAGAAGAAAACTCATTTACATTATTACCAAAATGTTGTAGGCACACATTAAACACCTCATATTGTGATGCATAATTTCATTTAAAGAGTAACTTTCTCATTTACTGAAAATGTTAAATAAAAGTGAACTATTTTCTCGTATCAGTTAATTATATATTCTGCTGGGTATTATAAAAATCGTATTGGAAAGTTCAGATTATTGAACCTGTGGAAAAATAAATATTAACAAAGCACTGATGGATATATTTTTAATACAGTGACGACATATCTGTCTCGACGTATGGAAAGTCGATTAAATACAATACATAAACGTAATTTTTACATCAAGTTTAAAAACAAGATATAATTGATGGATTTTAAAGGAAACCCCATTGGCCTTATGATACTCGTAGTAATGCATAGTCACATAATATTTTGAGTTTTATTTTCCCTGTATTATTCATTTTCGTTTGGATTTTATTTTATTTCTCCACACTTCGGTATAAAATCGATAAATATTGAAATAAAACTGCCGTAATGTTTTTCGATGAAAATATTGAATCGATTTCATTTTCTAGAAAGGTACTTTCACGCAGATAGTATATTTGAATCAGTGCTATTTTGATACAGATATTTTTTTTAAATCGCTATTTAAGTTTTTCGCTTTAAATAGATATCCAAAACTGAACAATTCTATTATAAATATCACTATATGAAACAGAAAACACCATAGATGTAAAATAAGCAAACTAGTTACCGAAACAATTGTTTTTCTATTATACAAATCCGTTGAGATGCAATAGCAACCATAATTTAAAAATATAAAGTTGTTGAAAGCATCAATTATAGCATATATTCTCAAAAAAATATTTTGGGTTTTATAAAAGTGAACTATTTTCTCGTATCAATTAATTATATATTCTGCTGGGTATTACAAAATTCGTATTAGAAAGTTCAGATTATTGAACCTGTGCAAAATAAAAATTAACTAAGTAATGATGTATATGTAGATGTATTTTAATCCATCGGCGACATATTTTTCTCGACATATAGAAAACTCGATTAAATACGATACATAAACATAATATTTACTTTTCCGCACTCGCGGAAAATTAATATAATCGTGTAAAAGAAATTTTGTTTCTAGGGTTTAATTTTCGTTTTTTTGGCCTAAAAACCAAAAGAAAATAGGTTTTAAACCATTTTGTGTGTGTGTATGTGTGTCGTTGTCGTTGTCGTTGTCGTCGGCATCTATTCTTGTTAGCACGATAACTTAACTAAATTGTGTCAGATCTATCGGGTTTTGACTGATTCCGATCGGAGACATCTCCCAGACGACACCTATTCATTTTGAGGTGGATAGAATACACTCTATCATGTTCATGGGTCATGAGAAAGCACAATGGTGGACTATTTGAGAAATTGTTTTTGTTAGCACGATCACTCAATTAAATCGTGCCGGATCGATCGGATTTCGACTGATTCTGATTAGGGGCGTCTACCAGACGACATCTACTGATTTTGAGGTGGATAGGACACCCCACCCTGTCCACGGGTTATGAGAAAGCACGATGGTGGACTATTTGAGAAAAATTGAAAAAAGTAAAACTGTCGCATAAAACACATATTCTGCGTTTATGTGTTTATTTTTTCTCGGTCACTAAATTTCGAGATAGGGATGTTCTACGTGGGGAAAAGTCGGTTTTAAGGTTTTAAAACTGTTTATTAATTGATACATTTTAAAAGAGAACGCGAAAAACATTTAAGAGTAATAAAATTGCGATGAAGTTAGTTAGTCACAAGAAAATATATAGTACTATTTTATTAATATTACACTTCATATACGTACTTAAGTTAAGTAGGGTCCTTTACAGAAGCAAAATATCTTATGCATCGATTTCATTGTATATTATTATAACACATCACTGAGTTGGATAATAGACATTAATATCCAATAACATATTAACAATATCCAGTTGAATATTCCCAGTAAATTGAAAACACAGTATTATTTTAACGCTATTCATAAATACTTCACATACGAGTATTTATGTAACTAGTTTTTATCAGCCTGCGTCACAAAAAAGTTTCAATGACTACAGTCCATTTTAGTATCCTCCTCCTCTAATAATTAGTTATATAATGAAATAATGGTATTGTTAAACTGTTTTAATTCCGTGTAATTTAGTAATAACTATAAATAAAGTGATTCTGGAAAGCGAACAATATGTAACAGCGTAAATGACATAGTTATTTACATGTACGAGTATATCTCCAATCAATCAGAAAATCAGTCGTTTGAACAGATAGCAATCACAATTAAAGAAGATAGAATACCAGTATTATTTAATCGCACTAAAATATGTATTGAGTGCAAAAAATTCATCTTTTCTACAGGTTTATTTCTTAATTTCTTGAAGCTAGTTAGAACGACGTTACTATTAAAAAAATGTATTTTATAAAAACTGAATTTCATTATATCAATTCGCAACTAATCTATTGGATGTATGCCTTTATTTACTATATATGGAGATATCAATTTATCTTGATATGCGAAACCTGTTAATTTGATTTGCTCAACATGAATATGGTAAATTATTGCTAACGTAATGCTTATGTCATAAAACTCTTTTTCTCTATTCTCTTTTTCTCCTATATTTTCCTATATTCCTACCATCTATTTTTGTGAGCGGTTCTTTCCTTGAAAGCACAATATGTAATTTTAAACTCAACAAATACTGCTTGAAGCTGATTTGTTTTTACTAAAGATTTGTCTCATATATTAAATTAATAATTTTCATTGTACTGATTACCTATCAAATAAGTAAAATACGCTTTGATGGGTGGTATTTTACCTTCTACTGACGTAAGGCAGCCAGACGTCGATATAGACACGTGAGTGCGGGAGCTATACACTTAAATTAAATTGAGCTTATATGTCACATGTCACAGGTTACTTGATCTCAGTGTTGCTTTTAAATTTCTTCAGATATAAATAACACCTAACGAATGAGATTACTGAATATTATCTAATACACCTCCATTGATTAGAGGCTGCTAATATATTCGTAAAGAGAAGTCGTTATTTGTTTAAGAAAAAAAATATATTTGTATTACTATATCTAAAATAAATATTTATTTGTCATAAAAAGTAATTGATTAATAATAAATAAATTGTTTTCTCCGTGTAGGTAAGATAATAGTGAATTTAAAATCTCACCAAAAACATAAATGTGAAAAGGAGTTCAAACGACGTTCAGAGTTGTCGGCTTCGCCGATGAAAAAGCAAGAGATCTGAACAGATACCAAGTTTCATTGGAACTTACAACAGAAATTTACAATGGGAATGGACAACAACCTTCAATTAATTTAAAAGAAAATTTGTTACATTCTCTGATATTGAATTTATAACTTGGCAAGTTTTATATCCAACTAAATTACTTGTAGTATAAAATAGAACAACTAGCAACGTTAACTTTTCATCATCATGAGGTCATCAGTCCTAAGACTGGTTGGACGCTAACCTCCAGCTTCTCCTATCTTGTGCTAACCCACGCATTTCGCTAATTGTGCTACAGCCTACATGCCTTACTATTTGCGAGCAGTAGTCTAATCTAGGCCTACCTCTGCCTTTCTTCGCTACTATTTCTGCCACCAAAATATCGCGGACTATTCTTCCATGTCTCAGCAAGTGGCCTACCATTCTATCTCTTCTCTTCTTTATGTTTTTCCGCATACTTCTTTTCTCGCCGACTTTCTCTAATACTTCTTCATTTCTAACCCTATCAGTCCACGGTATTTTCATCATTCTTCTTTAACACCACATCTCAAAAGCTTCTAATTTCTTCCTACTTGCTTCCCCTACCGTCCAGGTTTCTAAACCGTATAGTGCCGTGCTCCATACATACGTTTTCAAAAATATCTTCCTTGTTTCTAAGTTTATTATCCCCGAGCATAAAAGTGCTTTCTTTTTGTTAAAAGCTATTCGACCCTGCGCTATTCTTTGTTTTATATTTTTATCGCTTCTTCCATCCCATTTTATTTTACTTCCCAAATAAATGAAGTCTTTAACTTCCTCCAATCCTTCATTATTAATTTTTACTTTCGTTTTTGCTCTGCTCTCGCGCCCTCTGCACACTAACACTTTAATTTTATTTTTATTCACCCTCATTCCATATTCCTCTGGCAACACTGCCTCCATTTCGTTCAAAGCTGATTCTAATTCCTCCTTACTAGATGCTAATACTGCTATATCATTCGCGAATCTCAGCATTTTTAGTTTCTGTCGCTGTACTTTAATCCCGAAATCCACTCTATCTTTTTCCACATTAATCGCCTCTTCGATGTACAGATTAAAAATTAGTGGTGATAGCGTCGTACATCCTTGTCTTACTCCTTTCCTAATACCTACTTCCTTTTTTTCCTCTTTTACTTCTATAACAGCAGTTTGCTCTTTGTATAGATTGTGTACTACTCTCCTATCTCTATACTTCATTCCCGCGCTCTTTAGTATCTCGAACATTTTTTCCCATCTTACATTATCAAAAGCTTTTTCTAAATCTACAAATCCTATATAAGCATTCTTTCCTTTTTCTATTGTTTTCTCTAACATTACTCTTAGTGCCAGAATAGCTTCGCGAGTTCCCCTATTTCGTCTAAATCCGAATTGGTCTTCTCCTAGTATTTCCTCCGCTCTATTTTCCATCCTCTTCTGCACTATTCTGGTTAAGATTTTTAGGCTAATCGTTCTAAAGTTCTCGCATTTGCCGGCTCCTCTCTTAAATTTTATGCTTGAATTAAATATCATCATATTATGATAAACGTCATTTATTGACTATTAAAACTTGCTAAGTTATAAACTCAATGTCAAAGAACCTAACAAATTTTACTTTAAATGAATTGAAGACCGTTGTACATTCTTATTGTAAGTTCCTTTTGTAAGTTCCTATGGATATTGGTACCCAATTTTTAACAAGTTTAATTCTTCTTGCACGCCTCAAAGAGACTGTGCTTTATTATTGGTAATAATAAAGCACATAGTAATTAAAAACATGGGATACGCCCGTCTTAGGTCATCTCTATTAACGTCATAATGCACTTTTATGGTATAAAAAAACACACTGTTTTAAAGAGGACACTTCAATAAACAAACTAGATATTATTTTGAGTTCAATTTTCAAGACTTGAAACTAATTGATTGATACTTAGTACTTGAAGCATTGAAATTAACATCTACCTTGTTGCCATATTTCAAGTTTCTAAATCACCTAGAAGTGATCTAGGTTTTTAATGAGTGAGCCTGTCAGTTAGTGACAAAATAGCACTTTTCAGACCTTAATAACTCGAGAACTATAATGGGATTATTTATTCATGAAATTTAAGATTGCAGGTATTCCAAAGGGCCTTATTAGACATGCAAAATTGCAAGTGAGCAAGTCTAATAGTTTTTGAGTATTCAAATAATTGGGATTTCTCTTTAAATTTCAGGACACCCTGTAAAATATCTTAGAAATAAAATATGTCTGTATTGTACGTACGAGTAGTGTGTACTTTTACGATATTTTTCGAAATAAATTAAGAATATTTGTGTTTATTGAATAAAGTATATGCTATTACTATAATTACATAGGTATTTACGAACCACAACAAAAATAAACTTAAAGACACCAAATATACGAGTATCTACTGGGATAACCGAATGGACAGTTAATTATGTTGTCAATAAATGATAATGTATACTTAATTATAAATTTCAAATAAAACTTTTAAAATACAATAGGACGAATGATATACTTTAAAGAAAAGACTGTTATACAGGTTGTAACATAAAGGTTGGGAATAAATTAAACGGTGGATTTTTCAGTAAAAAAAATAGATTGTTTTCGTATGAAGTTGTGCTCTACGGGTTTTCGTTTCCAAGATACAGGGCGCTAAAAAATTTGAAAAAATCTAGTTTTTCTCTAATAACTTTCGATCATTAGAAGGTAATAGAACGAAATTTTAGCCGTAGCTTAATTTGATAATGCCCTTAGTAACAGGAAAACATATACTTGCTAATGTTTTTGTTACCTTCATTTTTCTATATTTAACAATGGGAAAAAATGGTGTTTACAAAAGTTTTAATTACGGGAAAATGACAAGAGATACAAATAAAATGCTGGAAGGTAATTTTGTTTAAAATAAAAAGTGGATCTGAAATGAATATTAAAAAAAATTTTGTTACCAGTAGCGTATCACAATTTTCTTCGGAAAACCCTACGGTACAATGCGTACGCACGCCACTAAGTAACTCACGAAGTCAATCTTTTTCTTGTTATTAGGGCATTACCAAATTAAGCTACGGCTAATATTTCCCTCTATTATCTTCTAATGTTCGAAAGTTGTTAGAGAAAAACTAAATTTTTTCAAATTTGTTGTCGCCCTGTAGCTTGGAAACGAAAACCCCTAAAACATAACTTCACATGAAAAAAAATATCATGTGCAGCACAGTATACGTGATAGAAGTGAATACTTCTTTAGAATAGAGAATGAGAGAGATTAAGACTGAGAGATTGAAAGAGAGAGAGAGAGAGAGAGAGAGAGAGAAAGGGAGAGGGATAATTTCAAAAGAAATATAACAATATAAAATTTGTGTAAAAAGTATTCGGTTTATTCATTATCTACACTATCATCGGCTGGTGGTTCAATTGGTAATACTGATATGATTGGTTTGTAATAACTAAAATATGAAATATATATATTCGTGATTCGATATTTTCTAGATAACGTGTAAAAATTGCATCTATTGTTGTTCCGGATTTTGTTGTTGATTCTTTGGGATTGTTATTTATAAGCAGACCAAATGTTTCTCGATGAAAGTTAATCAACGTCAAAGAATCATTGGATCCGAAATTTACATTGAAATCTCCCCCGAGAATCAAAGGGATCTTGTATTCGCCTCGTCCAAGTGCATTTGCACCTGTGTGGCTGTAAACCAGTAGGGAGCGGTGAATGAAATATATTATATCTTCTAGATTTTAACAAGTTAAACGGTTCAAGGATATTATCAAATAACCACAGAACACAGATGTAAATAACATAAATAATTACAAAACACAATGATAAATATTCGGTACACACGCGTGCTGCTTCAGCTGTTAATATATAGCGTCTGGACGCGTACATCTATAACGCGCGCATGCGCGACATTAGGGAGACGCGGATAGCCTAAACTGATATATATGATGTATAGCTCTCTTTCTCCTTCTCTCTACGTTATATCTTTTTTCTCTCTCGCATAACTTTTCTGGAAACGTTACATTTTTTCCAATTCACTCTCCATTCTCGTCAAATATCGGAACGTCGCCAAAGAAGTATTCACTTCAAAAAATCTATTTTTTATTTACTGAAAAATCCACCGTTTAATTTATTCCCAATCTTTATGTTACAACCTGTATATTCATCCACATTTTTCAAAATATCATTTCAGAAATAATTTATCTAACTAGTCAATATATGCTGACTGCTGACTGTATAATAGTTGTACTGAGAATTGTTACGAGGATAATGAATGCTCGACATAAATTAACATTAAATTTAAATAACGTTCTACATTGCTCTGCATTACATTTTCTGTGAAACATGTATGTTAAAAAAACTTCAATTGCATTAAATTAAATGAATCTGGTACATATATGTACTATTAATAAACCATACACTGTATAGCCAACAAATTATGATATAAAATAGGTATATCATATTAGAGCTTAATAAAATTAAAAGTTTTAGCGTTTTTTGTTTTTAATGAATATAATTACAACAGATATTTATTTGAATTTGTGACTGATTAATGTCAGTATTTATATGTTATCAGAACTATTAGGGATAATAATACAAGTTTCTGATTATGAGGACTTGGTTATCATCTGTGCGACCTTGTTTCCACAATGCCCAAAAATTATGGGATGTTTTCATTTTGTGTGATTCGAGAGGTCAATAAACTACAATCCAAAATCCAATTTTAAAGTAACTAAACTTAATTTAAATAGATGTCGAGTATACAGACAGTACGATAAATAGTGAAAAATCATCATTTAGAAAAATACTGGAGAAAACTGAGTATACATACTTGTATATCAAATAAATATAGACAAAACATTATTATGCTTAATTTTGTTCTAAATTTATGTCAAGTATTATGTATTATGCATATATGTATTATAAGGCATACGATAATCTTATGGACATATCTTGATTTTTTATCTGTTTTCAGATAAGATAATGCAAACGTGACAACTGACACACTTGCATAATATGCGACCTAAGCTGTATATTATATTTTTACTGATATATTCCAGACATAAATTACAAAAAATATATATACATGCCGTACGATTGTGTACATTTGATTAATTACCTCTATTTTTAACTCAATTAAATTATGCAGAAACAAATTACTGACAATAGTAAAAGAGAAATAACATAACGTTATTTTATGATTCCTCACAGTATATGAGGGATAAGTAAAATCATATATCTCTTATTTAAGCGCGCATACCTGGAGAGCGTTGGAACAATATAGCAATAACGATAGGAAACCAGTTTCCCTTCAATGTTATCAAGAGACTCTTAGAATTTAGTTTTAATCTTTTCCTAATTAATTTTTGATTATGTTTGTGGAAGGCTGGTCTACTGTCTTTGGTTACATACAAACATGTTGTTCTTGCATTGACAATAATTTTAAAACAATAAACTACGCTACAGTTATAAACCAAAAATCGTTTGTTAATATAATTGAGGCACTTATAGTAGGCACTTATAGGTTATCTATTATGGTCGACTTTTTCCACGTAAACCTCTTTAAATTTAGATGTTTTTGACATTTATATTGTGTTAGTTTCATGATGTTTAATATGATTTTGCTTTAGATGTAGATGGTTAAAATTTAAGTCAATTTTCCTATTTATTAATATCCACCAAATCATTTAAGCGTTAGATTTATTAGTGATTACCAACATATGCTACATCTTTATCTCCATATTAGAAAGAGGTATTAAGACTATCGTGTAATTATTTTTTTCGTTTTCGACATTATTAATGATTTAATTAACAAGCCATTTTCACTCACAAATTTCACAACCGTTACTAGCTTCATCCTATAGCTGTGGTCATTTATAAGGGAATTTATAGGTTTAGTAACCAAAAAATTCTGACACAAATACTTAAAATTACTAGAATAGGTATATGTCCAAAACATCCTTGTCCATTGATAATTACATAATACCGTTGTGAAATAAAATATGGCCCCATATAAAATACTTTGAGCCTGCAGAGTGATTTCGCAGTCCATTACTGATATGCAAATGTCAACGAGGATGATGTAAAAGACTTCCCAAATATTTTGGTTATTACATCCTCTAGGTTAACAAAATTTATAGTAATAATCTTATTTCTCCTTGAAAACCTATATTTTTTGGAGGAAAGGTTCAAAACATAATTTTAACAGACAAAAGATAATTTGATTAGATGACAAGTATAAATAAACAGTAGCTTATCAAGTGTTAATACCTAAAAAATAAAATAAATACATAATTCTTATTCACATAAAACAAATTCCCCCAGAATTTTAGAATTCTCACAATATACATTCACAATAATCCAAGATCTTGGGCTAAGGCGGTCTAATAGGTTCACCAACTCATCGAAACTAGTTTAGGGATATTAAATGGCTTGAGTATAAAAAATACATTGTGGAATGTGTAGAATAGTTTTCTGCTGGTAAAAATCTATTATACAGTGCTTTCTCGAAGGGTTTATGTTTATAATTCGACCAAATGCAAGATTTATAAAATGTTCATTTGATAATCTTAATTGAGCAATTACTCTAATTATACATAGGGTGTTTCAATATAGGCGCTCGAAATCTGTTGTTGTTAAAGCAAAAACATCTGTCAAATTGTTGTAAATTATTCAGTAGTGTATGACAAACCATTATGGATGGTTATACTCATAGCAGTCAACAAGGTATGCAAACTATGAAATTTTATTTTCAAAATTAGTGCTCCGTTCGAAAAACGTTCCTCGCATTACACGATTTGTATCCTCGCCAAAACTGTCCCGCATAGTTGATTATTCGACGTTTGGTAGCCAAATTTTAGTCAATTGATTTGATATGTAGTGACGCATTAAAATTGGCGTATTAGCAAGGATAATGAGTGTGCCTCGATAGCTCAGCGGTCAGAGCAACTAGCCGGAAACTGGGAGAGCCGGGTTCGATTCCCGGTCGAGGCAAAATGCACTTTTATCCTTGCTACCGCCAAAGTGGTGACCCCGACGTGATTCGTCGCTCCAGTATATGCAACCTCCCTTACATCTCAAATTCGCCGATTCAATTTCCGTCCTATCCATCGCCCTACAGTCCGGGGGTTACCGAACAACGGTTCGTAAGAATGGCGAACGCGGTCACATTCCGTTAAATTGTATCGAGACAAATCATGTGTCTAGGGAGGGAGTGCTGTATGGCACATTAGCAGGGATAATGAGTGTGCCTCGATAGCTCAGCGGTCAGAGCAACTAGCCGGAATCTGGGAGAGCCGGGTTCGATTCCCGATCGAGGCAAAATGCACTTTTTTCCTTGCTACCGCCAAAGATAAATAATCAGCCAACACACGTTCGTCGTCAAAATCCAAGATCTGCTGAAAACATCGCCGCTGTACGTGAGAGTGTACGGGAAAACTCGAGGCAGTCAATTTTTCGTCGTTCACGAGAACTTGGTCTTTCTTCGACTTCAACTTGACGAATTTTGTGTTGGCACCTGCGTCTCCACCCATATAAGATCCAACTTACCCAAGAACTTAAGGTAAACGACCATAAACAACGCCATGTGTTCGCTGATTGGGCTCTGAAGCAGTTACACGTTGACCCAAATTTCGCCAAAAAAATCATTTTAGCGACGAGGCCCATTTTTGGATGAATGGATATTTGAACAAGCAAAATTTTCGGATTTGGGACGATACCAATCTACATGAGCCAAATACATCCCGAGAAAGTCACTCTTTGGTGCGATCTGTACTTTTTCCAAAACAAAACTGGCATTGCCATAACCGTCAACGGCGAGCGACACAGATCGATGATAAGTAACTTCTTGTGGAACGACGTATAGTTCCAACAGAACAGTACTACGTGCTACATAGCGCATACAATGATGGACATTCTGCACGAGCGATTTGAGGGCATGGTTATCTCGCGCAGCGGCGACGTGAACTGGCCACCGAGATCGTACGATTTAACACCTTTACACTTCTCCCTTTGGGGGTATCATAAATCGAAGGTCTATGCGAATAAACCGCAAACAATTAATGCCCTCAAAGTCAACATAACGAACGCCATCCAGCAAATTCAGCTAGATTTATGCGACAAAGTCATCGAAAATTGGACCTCCCAAATACGTGCCATTAAGCAAAGCCGCGGCGGATATTTGAATGACGTTATATTCCATACTTAATGCCATAAAATATTCTTTCAAATAAAAAAAAAATTGAGTGGATATCTCATACACAACTTGTTTTATTGAAAGACCCTTTATCTAGGAAATTTGAACTTGTTGCCAGCGAAGATAAATTCTTCTCAAGTTTGACGATAGTAAAGAAATATATTTTTCTAGTAATTTTGTTATTAATTACTACTATCAAACTAACGTATTAAAATAATTGTATTATACGTCAAAATTCATCTTGTTACAACAAAATATTGCAGTTCCATAATCATAAAAAAGTTGAAAACAACGGGTTGTTTGAATACAAATTATATTATAATATGACTGTATACTGCGGTGTATACAGTCTCGGCATCTTATTAGTCTAGCATTTAGAATATTCTACTATTCACGTTCCAGCACATATCATATAATCATGCTAGTTCGATACAACATTATTGACAAATACAAAAAGTGAAACAAAAGTAGAAACAGTAAAATAATAGCAGATTTCAAACTATCCATTATGTCAATATTCTTGGATCGACAGTATCATCAAAAACTGCAGTCCTGACTCCTGGATGGTTCGCTTAGATATCTTCTAATCCTACCTCTTACTAAAGTAATTCTTCCCCTTTCTTAGACGTCTTGTTTGTCGGAAACGTTATAACACTTATTTAGGTTACTACAATATATCGAAAACATACCAAAATTAATTGTTATATACAGGAATTCATCATCATCCGTCAAATACATTCATCATCTTCATAAATCTGCACAAAAACTGTCAGGTATTAGCAGCTTAATCCATAGCACATCTTCATTTTCAGACCCTTATAATAACGAACTTTAGCCTTAAGGAAATACCCTTAAAACTGAAATTATTTATGTAATATCTGTCACAATATCTCATAAGAAGGGTACACGCGAAAAACGATCTAAGTCACACCGAGACATAAATTGAGCCAAACATGCTGTTGTGTGGTTTTAAATGTGCTCTTTCTCATAGACTAGTTCAAATGTTCGTAAATACAATCTAAGTTATATTAAATATATGGAAATGAAAGTGTGGTCAATGGAAGAGCGATCTAAGTCCATCTCGTTGTACGAAACACCGATCCAAGTCTCACTACCAAATAAAATCTTTGGTTTTCAGTCTCGTGATCCTGTTTACTATCAGTCTTTTTTCTACTGTGCAAAATACCAGATTAGCCAGTGCATGTTTATTGTTCTTGTGTATTACTTCTAGTTCTGTGTGTTGAAATAATGAGTTCAAGTGCAAGTAGTGATGCCGATGATGACAAACCACTGAATATTTATTTAACCCGTAAAAGAAAATCTTATGGTCGTGTTCGGGATGTTGCGAGAAAATATGAAATCAAGCCTATGAAACTGGTGAGCCTTGTGAATGCAATAGGTTCAGATGTTTTCAAATTATAACGGAGACACAGAGGCGTAGTGTCATAAATGAGTTCAATCAGAAGACAGGAGACAGAAATGAACAGAATAATCGTCTATGTGGCCTTATAGGTATTCATGATATAAAATGTAGACGTCCCAGGTATGAAAAAAATATAGCTAATTTACGAGACAATGCTTTCACGTTTAAAATTAGAGTCATGAAAAATAATGGCGCAATGCAATAAATCGATGTTTATCAGAAAGCATTCATTAATTTACATAGAATAACAAACAGACGGCTTATAACATTGAAAAGTTATTTGAAAGAAACCGGAAATTCTTGTTATGACAAAAGGGGCACGCACACATCAAAATCGACCCCATAAGATAAAGGACGATACTCTAAGACAAATACATGAGCACATCAAAAGTTTAAAGGGTGGAAATTCTCACTACAGTCTGAAGAATCCTAGATGACTATACTTACCAGAAACATTAAATGTAAGAAAATGCATAAACTGTACCTTGAAAAAAGATATCCGCCTGTGCGGATATCTTTTTTTTACGGATAGCAAAAGTGAAAATTACGTCGGTAGAGTCTAAGATTAGTCAACAAAATCTACCTGATAAAGATATAGAAGTCAAATTGACAAGAACACTGCAAAAATTTAGAACAAAAGACAAACTCCATAAGCTGAGGGCCCATGCATTTTATAACAGAAAACGGCTGGAGAAGAAACGCGCTAGAAAATATACCAATTTCGAAGTTCCACAATGGATTTTTCCAAAAACATACCGACACCTAATATCACTACCAACCAATGTTTATTATAAAAGACAACTTACTTTCATTAGCTTTAATATTCATGTCTTATCTACAAACCATCGGTGTTTTATACATATCCACAGACAGTAGCAAAGAAGGCGGCTGATAAGGTGATGTCTTTCTTGTACCATTTTTCCTGCGAAACTCTGAATCCAGAAGTGAAACATCTACATACATCTTGCGATTCCTGTGTGGGTCAAAATAAAAATGTTACTCTTGTTAGATTTTTGCATTACATGGTCCATGCCAAAAAAAGATTTGATTTAATTCATGTGATATTCTCTATAAGAGAGTATTCATATCTTGAATGCGACAAAGATTTTAGACTAATCAACCAAAAATCTATAGTGAAAGTTCCTAATCAGTGGGTCGAAGTATTTTGTGCAGCAAGGTCCAACCCTACGTCATTTGATGTATACGATTGTAAGCACAACTTTTGTTGTGCTTGGACAAATTTTCTACGACCATACTACCGGAAAAATTGTCCATTTGCTACTAGACCAGTTAGGGAATTGCAATTTACTAAAGAACATCCACGTACTGTGGCAGTTAGAGAGACGGCATTCAATTCACCACTAACTTCTTTCGTCGTCATAACTAAAAATATAACATGGAATCCGGACGTCAGCCCAGAACCACTTTATTCCAACCTGATACCCCTGCCGAGACAAAAATATGACCAACTGCAAGACTTAAAACAGTTCGTCTCAGAGGAATTCCAGCCCTTTTATAAAGAATTACCCTTTGTCGATAGCAACCGAAATTTATTATTGTTTCTAATTTTGCCTACTAAAATAATACTAGTAGCGGTTTTTTTTGCAGGAGCTATGAATAAATAAGGACTTAGTTCTTTCTTCCATACATTTAGTTACATCAAATATTTTTTTGTTTTTTTTTTTTATCAACACAAGGTGACAACTGGTTTATTTTTTATGTAATGCTGATGTAAAAATCTCAAATTAAAATGTGTGCTAAATTGTACTGTTTTATGTTTTTAAATTTACGACTAGCAACGTTTTGAACTTTCAACTTCGTTTATCTCCGATTGTTCCAAATGTGACTTAGATAGTTTTTCCCCTGTACTCTTCATATAATCTTTTTTAGGAAGACATGTCTAGGAGCACATGATAGAGAGAACTATCTACTGAAGAGTACACTTCTTCTAATACGTCTTCAAGAGCAAATGACAATGCAACTACCCTAAGGAACTGGCTTGTAATAAATAATGGGGCATCGGCAGCAACTTCTAATTCGACGCGGAATCCACACGACATCAAAATTCGTTTTGTTTTTCAAAACAACTAAAAAAGAGAAAACTAACTACATTTGAGACTTATTGTTACATAGGGTGTCCCAGCGAGAGGTAGCCGATTATGTTTGTAATTTTGGGTTCAATTGTTTATTTAAACTATGCCATTAGACATGGAATACAATATCTTGTAAGTGACCACCTCTGCTTCTCTGGCAGCAGTGGATTCTTTTGATGAATCGTAATGGTATTATTGGTGACGTATAGGTGTTTGTTTATCATACACGGAGCCACTTTGCCTGAATTTCGCCATGATGACGTGTTGAATAGTGCGCTTAGCAGGTGCTTCACGACCACCCATAATTGCACGTAATTATCTTTTAATTCCCACAATTGAACCATTACTTTCGTAGTACGCTTTGACAATAAGTATGCATTGCTGAACAGTATAGCGCTCCATTTTGCAATGGCATACTCTCCACGTAATAACTACGAAGCACCAACTTCCAAAACCTACCGCAAGAGTAATGGCGACAAGTTTAAGTCGCTGGGACACCCGTCAATTTAAGCAAAAAATGTAGTTCCTCCCGATGATGAGCTTCGAAATGTAATCTTCTATTGATGATATGTTCATCTTTGTGACACACACTTGTATGTGTAAAAGAGATTCGGTCTCATCTAGAGTTCTTTCATTTCAAGATTCCTTATCGTCGTCATAATAAATCAATGCTACAAAATTGCGAATCTATGTTGTATAAATACGGTATAAAATTCATCTAATATTCCTCATACCTAGATTAATCTATGTATGTATACATCAAATGCCACTTTATGCATATGAAAATATACTAAACACGTGAAGTAATTTTAAATACCTACTTAAAATTTAACCGTCATTTATAAGTAAAATAATTTTAAGACAAGTCGTGAGTGTAATTACTATTTTCATAATTTAAATAGAATATGTCATGTAATAGACAAAAGATAATAAAAAAACATTAAGGATGTAAAATACGCAATTTGTATTCGCCTTAATTTTTTATAAGACTATCAAAGTGTAAGTTTGTAGATATTATGATAATTCATATGTAAATAAGGTATACAATATCATAGTTTCTATTTTATTTTACATTCTAATAAAAAGTGATATATTTTAATATATATGTTACCGACAAAGTATAAAATTCCGGTATTCTATAGAAAACCTAGGTATTCTATACAATGACTAACGATTTCAGGCAATGTATGAAATCTGTTTTAATTTAAATAGATTTATATAATTTGCCTAGTCATTTCATAGAATGCCTGGGAATTCTATAGAATGCCTATATAATATTAGGAAAGGTGTTAAATAAAAGAAATATTAAACTTTACATGAAACTTTTATTCGAAATAAAGAAATATTTGCTTAAGACACTTAACATGAACTGAACAAACATCGAACATTTATTTCTTAAAAGTCTATGAAAACAGATTTTTCTATTTATTTTTGCAATGTTAACTTGAGTGACATTTACTAGAACTAAATGTTTTCTTCTTCACTCACAAACACTTCATTGTTCCACAGTTCTTTTTGCAACTGCACTTGACGAATCCTTGGCCTGTTCCGGTAGACTACAAAGTTGCAATTGAACGTAGTGTAATTTCGTTATCAGGAATACCTTTAATGTCCAAGAATCCTTTCTGACAAACTGTAAACTAGGATCTAGAATTTAACAACTCCTTGCTTAGTACCGAGCTGGTATAGTCCCATCGTCTGTTTTAGTCGTGACAATAGCTAGAATATTTCGAGCATCACCACGTCCCCTATCAACTTCGGGCACTGCAATTCTTACAGTTTTACCAACAGATACCGACGGAAAATTTTTGTCACTATGTTTTAACATCCTTTCTGCTTGTTGTTTCAAGTTTTCTACTGCAGAATGCCGATTTTCGGTTGCTACTATATTTCTAGAACATAAAGGACATAGTACCGAAGACTCACAACCCTCATCAATATCTAATATTTCAAGTCTCTTTGAAACATACACAACATAAACTATTTGATGGCTCGTTAGTTATATTCCCTGAAATTGAAGGTTGATGAAGTGAGTCAATCACTTTGAAGGTTACATCCTGAGAAGGCTATCTTTGTATTGTACATTACCTTGATCAATAGTATTATTTATAACTCTCTCCAAATCTTCCTCAGTTTCAAGAGATTGCGCAAGTTTATTTGGTAATGTTACACCTACTTTTATTTTACATCCAAAAAGAGCCTCACAAGGTGTTCGCTTGCTGAAGGTGCTTAAACCTTCACTCCAGTATGCATTATTATTATCTTGCATCCAGGTAGTCAATATGTTTCGACATCTTGGCCCTCTTTAACACTACCTTGGCTCTGAGAGTGCCTTGGCTTACCATGCACATTAGTCAATGAAGGTCAGTACTGTTTCAAATTATAAATAATTTGATTCGCAAATTACCTGCCATTGTCAGATTGGAGTACTATGGGATTGGATTGCCCCACTATCATTTCAAATATATCATTGTGCTTCTTTCACACATTGCCAGTTATTCAATCGGCATTCCATATAATGCCTAGAAATATATATATATATATATATATATATATATATATATATATATATATATATATATATAATATAAAGTATTTCATACAATGCCTGATGATTTTAAGAATTATATATAATACCTAGGAATTCTATACAATGTCGGATTACAATAACAAAACCATTTCTTGTTCAATAGTAAATTTATTATCAATCAAAATTACAATATATATTCTATAGGCTAATCTGCTGGCTGGATATGACGGGATGAGGACTCCTCCAGTGACAAATCCTCAGTGTCTTGTATGATCAGTTGGCCATTTTCGTTTGATCCTTTTCGCAGCTGGTTGGTTTCAATAGTGGATACATCAGAGCGTTTGGATGACTTTCCAGCTTATTGTGATGTTTTATACTATTTTCTTTTATAACATCTTTGAAGTAGGACACTTGCAAGTATTCATGGAGGGTTAGGTTTGAGATATTCCAGAGTGCATCCATGATGATGAGTAATATTTTAGATTGACATCTTTGGATGATAGCTAAATAGCTATATTGCTACGCAACAACGCAACCCCAGAGTTATATTCCATATTTTCGTATTGGTTTGATTATACTTTTATATATCAACTTATTTTCTAAGGACAATTTAGACTTTCAATAAGCTAGTACATCTCATTCACCTTGTCATATATTTGCTTTCTTTTCTCTAATGACATGCTTCTTCCAGTTCAGTTGGCTATCCATGTTCAATTCCATATATTTTGTACTTGTAGATGTGGGAATTTCTATATTATTTTATTGTAAGATGGGACATTCTTCCCATGGGATGGGTTCTTCTCGACGGGTAAAGTTGATTTGTATGGATTGATTTGTTGAGTTTCATCTTCCATTTTTTTTGCCCAAGCTTCTATTTTGTTTAGTATGTCTGTAAACAGTTTGACGCAACAACAACGCAAGTTGTCTTGAGTATTATGCAAAGTGCAAAGTCTTGTTTGCTTATAAAATATGTTATGCGGCATAGACTAAACAACAACACATTTTTATCCGATATCAAAATACAAATTAATATATACATAAATGGAATACAATAAATTGTATTGTCTTTTTAAATTTTAAAAATATATATACATATGAAGTTTATTGTGTTATCTAGACTGTTTTCTTTGTATTGTATATAGTCATTGTCATTGATATCGAAGGAGTACATTTTTGGATTTTATTATGAATAGCTAGTACTTCGAATCTCATTCTATGGCATATTTATTGCAGTAAATACATAAGGATGTATAATTGGGATGTAAAAGATGTGCAAGTCCCAACAAATAATTTGATGAATGAAAACTGCTCACTTGATACCTAAAAATTTTACAATCCCTTAAACTAAATGTTGTAGAAATATAGCAGTAATAATTGTTGCATTTTATCTGTTACTAATTTATATAATTTGGCTTTAAATGTACTTTATGCTACTACTACTACTACTTGTATTATATATATACTTATATTATAATTTATAAAATATACATTTTTATATTTCAGTGCCGCCCGCCGAGATTAGAGAAGTAATATAAGCATAAATATGTCTTATCTATATGAAAAGAAACTACACAAAAATATGACTGTCATTAAGTGGAATCCATAAAAAATCTTGAAGGTTAACCTTCTACATGGAGAGCTTTTTTTTTAAATAATACAACTTGTTTCTCTTCTCTCTGTTCTAATCATCATAATAATATAAATAATTTAATATTCAAATAGTTTATTTTATAAATTGCATTTTTTTTCTAATTAATTAGTGAAGTGCGTCATAAACTGGAGGTCATGGAATTATAATAAAAATATATTCTGTAAACAAAATCGAAATATGAAATTATACTGTGCAATAATTTTTTCCGTGTAATGCTCATACGAACAGACCGATAATTTTTATCCAATCTAGGTGCGTAATCTACGAAATTTTCCAACATTTTTCTCGCTAAAAGGATAAGCAAAATAAAAAATGCCTACCACTTATTGTTAGACCCCTCTGTTTAACAACATGTGAATAGTAACCTTCTACTTACTATCGGTATAGGTTGTGTACGTATATGCAATACAGAATAACACTAAGCCCATCTACCTGCTAAAAGACAAATCAGCTATCTGTGCACGGGATATCCAAAACGTCACTCACCGCGTAGGGTACTCAATAGAATATTCTACAAAATGATACACTGTTCATCTTATCCCTGATAGGAAACATGATTTACAAAAATAGTAATCGGTTGTGATTTTGTTCTCATTTTTGAATCATAAATTAATCACACTCAATATCTGATATCATGAGAAAATTAAACTGCCATTTTAAAAATGGATTGACACGCAAGATAGTACTATGACGACTAACAATGAGTATTAAATCGCGACATATAGTTCTCGCACCTGATGTTTTCCTCCGGAATTAAATTAAACGAGACAATTTAATAACAACAGATTGGGAAGCTTTTGATATCGATGAATAAAAACTAACAATATTTTTCACAATATTTAGAAGGTTCACAAAGCAAGTTTAGTTCGGTATATTAATCTGTTAATATTCGAAATTACTTTCAAACTTTTACAATGTAATGATAAAATGAAAGAATAAATATGATATACGCATATGTGGCCCAATAACAAACATCAAGATTTATCTACACATTATAACAAACTTTCGCATAGATGCGACAATATTTGCTTCGGTCTCTGCAGTAGTCTTTTGATTTTTGGTTACACAGCAATATGGCAAAGATAAAGATGGTCCCGCTATCACAATAAATAGTGATATCAACTCTAATACAACAACACTAACAACAAATAGTTTGTATCTGTTACTGATTACTGTCTATTATTAGATATATATTTTCTCTTAAGATTCAACTTTATATGAGTTTAATTACTTCCCTTCACACACAATAAACGGTACTGTAGTTGATTACACTATTACATCTAAAACCACAGAAACATGAAATCTTGCAAAGATATCCAATATGGCATGGCATTGGTTTTATTGTGAATATATTTCTTGGAATTAATAGTTAAACACAATTTCCTGAAACCTGGTGAATAAATTGGCTCCCTTTGCGCTGTTCGAACTATATCAATACATTTGTATAACTACATGGAGGACAAAACGTCACCATGAACAATCACAAAATCTGAACAGAAAATAGCTGATTTTCTATCAATTTTCGCTGGCAAAATTAACTGATAAGGGGGTTATATTTAGCAAGATAGTTTCTAAATAAAAAATTGATAATGTAAATGAAAATTGATAATTTTGGTCCCCATTATTGGTATTCAATGATTAGTGTCACAGATGCGCAAAGTCACGTAACAACTATGAAATTTGACCATCTTGCTCGCAGAAACAAACGATGATTGTATGATATTGTGATTAATAAAATAATAATATCAAACATGTCTTAAAGTATTTTATTCACACGGTACAATTGTGGTATAAATTTATCATCCACTGTTTACTTTAGTACCGAATAAAAAACGTATATTAATTGCTTCCAGATATAAATATAGATTTCAATTAATAGGTATTTAGTCTTTTTTAATTAGATTATTTGTCAATTAATACTAATATTAATTACATCAATAGATGACATGAATAAAATACATATGTTTGATTTATTTATTTTATCAATTCTTATATTATTACATACATATGTATTTTACCTACCATATTCTGGTAGATCTCGTCAGTAAGATTTTAAGAACCTGGAGATATTACCAAGCAAGAGATGATTAGGAAGATGACCTACAAGTTAAGTGAGTGAATATAAAAAAAAACCGACAATTCAGTTACAATCCCTGCGAAGTTATATGAGCTTACCAAAAAAAATTCAAGATATAAAGTAACTTTTCTTCAATTACCAAAGCGACAAAATGTCTCCAACAATTAGCCTACTTAAATAATCAACCAAAAATAGTTTTCCAACTTTTAAAATTACGCAATCCATCCGAAACTGCTTATCGATACAGATACAGGCGGTACCTTGACAGTCAAGAACTAGTGGTTAAATATCAAACTCCAGTAATGGAAAGTTATCATCATCATTAGGTCATCAGTCCTAAGACTGGTTGGACGCTAACCTCCAGCTTCTCCTATCTTGTGCTAACCTACGCATTTCGCTAATTGTGCTACAACCTACATCCCTTACTATTTGCGAGCAGTAGTCTAATCTCGGCCTACCTCTGCCTTTCTTCACTCCTATTTCTGCCTCCAAAATATCGCGGACTATTCCCCCATGTCTCAGCAAGTGGCCTACCATTCTATCTCTTCTCTTCTTTAAGTTTTTCCACATACTTCTTTTCTCGCCGACTTTCTCCAATACTTCTTCGTTTCTAACCCTATCAGTCCATGGTATTTTCATCATTCTTCGGTAACACCACATCTCAAAAGCTTCTAATTTCTTCCTACTTGCTTCCCCTACCGTCCAGGTTTCGCAGCCGTATAGTGCCGTGCTCCATACATATGTTTTCAAAAATCTCTTCCTTGTTTCTAAGTTTATTACCCCCGAGCATAAAAGTGCTTTCTTTTCGTTAAAAGCTACTCGACCCTGCGCTATTCTTTGTTTTATGTCTTTATCGCTTCTTCCATCCCAATTTATTTTACTTCCTAAATAAGTGAAGTCTTTAACTTCCTCCAACCTTTCATTATTAATTTGTACTTTCGTTTTTGCTCTGCTCTCGCGCCCTCTGCACACTAACACTTTAGTTTTGTTTTTATTCACCCTCATTCCGTATTCCTCTGTCAACACTGCCTCCATTTCGTTCAATGCTGATTCTAATTCCTCCTTACTAGATGCTAATACTGCTATATCATCCGCGAATCTCAGCATTTTTAGTTTCTGTCCCTGTACTTTAATCCCGAAATCCACTATATCTTTTACCACATTAATCGCCTCTTCGATGTACAGATTAAAAATTAGTGGTGATAGCGTACATCCTTGTCTTACTCCTTTCCTAATACCTACTTCCCTTTTTTCCCCTTCTACTTCTATAACAGCAGTTTGCTCTTTGTATAGATTGTGTACTACTCTCCTATCTCTATACTTCATTCCCGCGCTCTTTAGTATCTCGAACATTTTTTCCCATCTTACGTTATCAAAAGCTTTTTCTAAATCTACAAATCCTATGTAAGCGTTCTTTCCTTTTTCTATTGTTTTCTCTAACATTACTCTTAGCGCCAGAATAGCTTCGCGAGTTCCCCTATTTCGCCTAAAGCCGAATTGGTCTTCTCCTAGTATTTCCTCCGCTCTATTTTCCATCCTCTTCTGCACTATTCTAGTTAAGATTTTTGACGCGTGGGAAGTTAGGCTAATCGTTCTAAAGTTCTCGCATTTGTCGGCTCCTCTCTTTTTCGGTATAGTAACGATAATGTTCCTCTTATAATCCTCCGGCATCTCGCCCGTTTCATATATGTATTTTACCAGTTCAAACATCCTATTTACTACTTTCTGTCCCGCACATTTCAAATTTCCGCCTGTATTTTATCTACACCCGGCGCTCTATTATTCTTTAGCCCCCTTAGTGCTATTTCAAATTCCTCTCTCAATATAGGTTTTCCTACATCTTCCCTATCGATGCTAGATTCTTCCTCTAATATCTCTGCTAATTCCTGATCCTCGTATAAATTTCCTAAGTACTGCTTCCATCTATCCGCTTTCTCCTCTCTTCCGATCAGTATGTCCCCCGATTGACTCCTAACGTTTCTACTTATTGTTCCTATATCCCTGAAGTTCCTCTTAATTATTTTGTAAGCCTCATCGGTCTTACCTACTTGCAACTTATCTTCTACTTCTTTGCATTTATCCTCTATCCATTGTTCTTTCGCTTTTCTACATTTTCTAATGATTTCCCACTTTATTGACTTATAAGTTTTCAGTCCTTCTTCGTCTCGTCTGTTTTTGTAGCCTCGTCTCTTTTGCATTAAGTTTAAGATTTCGTCCGTTATCCAGGGCTTCCTAGCTTCCCTTTTATCGTGTCCTAAAACGTCCGTAGCCGCGGAAGCTAGACTATTCTTGATACCCTCCCACTCAGTTTCTGCGTTCTTGATTTCGTCCTTACTCGTTTTATTTATTAATTGATCTGTTTTATCCTGGAACTTATCTTTCATATTCTGATCCCTCAATATGTCTACATTTATACGTTTCTTATCTTTCCGGATTTTCAGATTTTTGAACTTTAATCTAGCTTTCATGACTACCAAGTTGTGGTCGCTGTCTACATCTGCTCCTGGATAACTCTTACAGTCTTTTACTTGATTTCTAAATCTCTTCCTAACCAGAATGTAGTCTATCTGATACCTGTCTATCCCTCCTGGCATTTTCCATGTGTACCGCCTCCTAACGTGATTCTTGAACAATGTGTTCGCGACTACCATCTTGTGCTTCTCACAGAATTCTATCAGTCTGCTACCTCTCTCGTTTCTGTTTCCTAATCCATAAGGACCTACAAATTCTCCTTCTTTCCCCTCACCTACGACTGCGTTAAAATCTCCTACTATTATTAAATTTTCATGACCCTTCACAAATCCTATTACCTGCTCTATGTCCGAATAAACGGCTTCTAACTCTTCCTCACTATGGCTAGAAGTAGGCATGTATACTTGCACTATTACTGTTTCCACTGGCTTCGAATCTAACCTAACCATCATTACTCTCTCGCTGTATTGTAGGTAGCTATCTACACACTGTCCTGCGTTCTTCCGCATAACGATTCCTACTCCCGCGTTTCCATTTACCGATCCTGTGTGTATTCCCCTATAGTCACCGCTCCAAAAATCTCCTACTTCCGGCCAGCGCATCTCACTTATACCTACTATATCTAATCCTAACCTATCCATTTCTATCTTCAGATTTTCTAGCTTCCCTGCCTGTCTCATGCTTCTGACATTCCACGCTCCGACTCGTGAAATGCTACACTTACTATTATTGCACTCGATCACGTCTCCCGGAACAGTCCTCACCCGGAGATCCGAACGGAGGACTAATGGAAAGTTATGTTAATATCAAATTCATTCTTACAGATTAGCACACCAATTTTTATGTAATTTTGTTGATCGTTATCGCACTTATCACTAATGGAAGATCGCCAGTTCTTAAGTTCATATTCCACAGTGCTGAAATAATCCAGTCTACTTAAAAGTGAGGAAGACTTGCACTACTACCCAAACGAACCTCGAGTTCTCGAGTATAAGGTAATGGATACTTAAACAGGTCATATTTATATCTGCTTATTTTTGAATAACGTGAAATATTGCGAAATATAACAGGTTATTGAATTATATGATTTTTTTGATAAAATAATTATAATATTTAAATCAGTCCCTTAAGTAGCCCTAAAACAGAAGACGATAGTCAATATTGGTTTTTATCGTGAAGACAGGAATTTATCCAGCCTGTACAATAATTTTATAAATGATTCTACCTTTGTAATTAGTGTTTCTATAAGAAATGTGGAATTTGTATTTATAATTAGCTGATGTTAATAAAAATGGACATTGATCTGTCATATGATACCTGACTTTCTAAATAAAATTTAAGAACCGCAAAATAATTTGCACTCTCATTACCACATGTAGTGAGAAATTCTGTCGAATTGTTATTACATCGTCACGAAATTGAGTTGAGAATTGAAAAAATATGATCAATCATTATTCACACAATGCATTGTGCATAATTTTATATAGTAAGCGTGTAAAGTGTTGTTATCAAGAGGTTAATTCTGTACGAAATAAATTTGGAAGATTTTAAGCATATTAACTCTAATCTCTTGATATTGGAAAAATAAGAAAATATATATATTGTTAAATGTTTAAATGGAAATTTAACTCTTAATTCTTATTAAACTTAATTTAAACAACTTTTATATAATTTGATATACTAATATATACAGATACATTAATTATACACCTATTTTCAACATTTCAGTATTAAATTTCTAATCTAAATTACCCTTTCGTGATTTAAATAAAAACATATATTTATTTGGTTCCATAATATAGCAATTATACCACCTGCATTATTAAGAAACGATCTAACTTTTTGCTTGATTTGCTACCAAACATTATTATAATATTCTTAATAATTACTTTGACATTTAAATGAACATATTATTTATTAATGAGTTTAAAGATCTTATATTTTATTATCTGCATATTAATTTATATTTTATTTTATTTTGTTCCATGAAATGAAAATGAATAAATAAAAAATCATGCATCTATAAAAGAGTTAAGATAAAATCTATACAGTAAATTACATTTACATACAGAGTTTAACCAACATAAACAAATGGCTTTAAGAATACTAGAATGGCTTTTAAGGTACGCTTTAACAAGAAATTAAGGAGACAAAGTAGAAAAACATATTTGACGGTCATATTTGATAACGTTATCGACAACTCACTTTTTTAGCTTCGTCTGTAGAAGTTTTTCGCAAGGTGGGTTTAAAATGGAAATACCTGTTTGTATCTTTTGGTATTGTCCTCAAAACATCATAAAAATGATTGAAAATATATATCAGGCCAATGCCAATCAGATTCAAGCTAAGATAAACGGTGAATTGACCGAAAAAATAAAAGTAAATAATGGCATTCGACAAGGTGACTCCCTTAGCCCCCTTCTATTTAATATCATCATGGACGAGCTGATAAAGCAGGTGCGTAAATTAAAAGGGTACAAAATTGGAAATAGGGAAATCAAAATACTGTGCTACGCCGACGATGCATTATTAATAGCTGAAAGCGAAGATGATTTGCAAAGACTGCTGCACCAATTTAACACAACAGCGAAAAAGTTTAAAATGAATATATTAAGCGACAAAAAGTAAATTTATGATTACATCTAGAACACCACTCAGATCCAAACTAGAAATAGACAATAAATTTATACAACAGGAAATGAAGTTCAAGTATCTCGGAATAGAAATATCCGGGTACGGGGATGTTGAAATAGAGGCAAGGGGACAAGACATGAGAGCAGAAAGCCTCATGTCTTAACAGTATCATATGGAGCAATAAACATATAGGAATCGAAGTTAAATCCAGAGTCTATAAAATAGCAATCAGACACATACAAACATACACTGCAGAAACCAGATCAGAAACCTTGCAAACAAAACGAATACTGGGAAAAACAGAAATGAAAGTGGTGCCCAAAACAGCTGACAGAACACTTATGGATCGAAAAAGGAGCGAGGATATCAGAAGAATATGTAAAGTCGATAACATCAATGACTGGGTATTACAAAGAAGAAAGGAATGGAACAAACACATCAACTGCATTACCGACGACAAAATAGTAAAGATCACGAGAGACAAATCACCAATAGGACGTAGGAACATCGGAGGATCCCGTAAACGATGGAGTGACAACCTCGCAATAGACTGAAACCAGGCAAAGACATGAAGAAAAACAATCAAATTGCTTACATATAAGAAAGAGGAGGAGGTATTGTTCTTGCCGCCTTATTTAAAAACGTAAAATTTAAAGGGAATTTTGTTTAACTGGTATACATCAATTAGTATTTTCCGTGTAATGCTCATACGAACAGACCGATAATTTTTATCCAATCTAGGTGCGTAATCTACGAAATTTTCCAACATTTTTCTCGCTAAAAGTATGAAGGCAAAGACATGAAGAAAAACAATCAAATTGCTTACATATAAGAAAGAGGAGGAGGTATTGTTCTTGCCGCCTTATTTAAAAACGTAAAATTTAAAGGGAATTTTGTTTAACTGGTATACATCAATTAGTAAATATGAATTTCCCGTTTTGATGATAACTAATCATCAATACATTTTGGCGATAGCAAGTATAAAGAGTGCTTATGCCTCGACCGGGAATCGAACCCGGCTCTCCCAATTTCCGGTTGGTTGCTCTGACCGCTGAGCTATCGAGGCACATTCATTATCCTTGCTAATGCGCCAGTTTAATGCGTCGCTACAGTATTCCCTCCCTAGAGACATGGTTTGTCTCGATACAATTTAACGGAATGTGACCGCGTTCGCCATTCTTACGTACCGTTGTTCGGTACCCCCGGATTATAGGGCGACGGATAGGACGGGAATCGAATCCGCGAATTTGAGATGTTAAGGGAGGTTCGAGTACTGGAACGAATCACATCACGTCGGGGTCACCATTTTGGCGATAGCAAAGATAAAGGGTGCATATGCCTTGACCGGGAATCGAAACCGGCTCTCCCAATTGCCGGTTGAGTCCTCTGACCGCTGAGCTATCGAGGCACACTCATTATTCCTGCTAATGCGCCAATTTTAACGCGTCGCTACAACATTTTTTAAGAAGTCTCTTAAAATTGCTTCGTTAAGTATTTATTTGGGAGAGTCTGACTTTGTAATTAATTTGTTTCGGACTAGATTTGTTACGTAAAATCTATAATTTACTTTATGAATACACTATATATGATCTATCTTTCATTGATAACTGCAGTTTCATAGTCATTATTTAGTTCCACTGTCATTAATTTCCATCAGTAATATTTCCATCTATTAGAAGTTATGAAGAAATATAAAGAATTTAAATGGCTTTGTTTATTAACCTTAACTTACGAACAAGATAAAATGATAGCCTTGCGTGTTATTTTTACATTGAATATGTTTTATTCAATACGTTAATATTATATTGTTTTAAAGTATATGAACAAAAAATAAATCTCCAGATAAGTGTTCGTTTTGACAAATTTAATATTAACTTATTCTTTCATTAGCCAAATATCAATATATATGTTCATTTTGTATTTAATGTAATTCTAATATAGTTTCTAAATATGTAACAATATTTTACACTACCCAAAATGTCTTCACCTAAACAAAATTTAAATTACTGTTTTCAAATCAGAATTGACGTCTTTGAAATGATTACGATGATAATGATAGATGCAATATTTAAATATGTATGGAGCTCTAAATGCTAATTAGCAGTTGTAAGTATTTGACTTAGTATATATAGAAGTCTCGGTATCAGTGACATTATCATTTAGCAGTTCAAATATATTGAGTTCGACATAACTTCTATAAATATTTACGATTTAAAATTGATTCTTATATTACACATTTGTTCTATGTAATTTTCTAATATATCCTCGGAAGAGCCAGTTTATTATATAACAAAAAATTAATTAAGCACAGAATTTTTTAGTAATATCAGATAGGTATTATCTATTCTGAAACAGTAGCATCATATCTGAGCTAGAGGTACATACGTCCGTTGACCAACGCATTATTATCAAATCTTTGACGCGGGAGGGCGTAAAACCGGCTTAAATTTTGCTTCGATTGACTGCACAGTTTATCGACGAATCCCCTTTTAAAGACCCAAGTCTATGACTGGCATAATAAATTTGACATACCCTGAGAAAGATCCACCTCAAAAAGCCAAAAAGTCATCTTTCTGCAGACAAAGTTCTTGCCCCTGTCTTTTTGGGATTGCAGAGGGGTTCGGTTCATTGATTTTCTTCATAAACGGCCTACAGTTAACACCACTTACTACTGTCAGCTCCTTGATGAAGCAAACCTGGGTTTTCGGCGGAAAAGATGAGATATGTATATCCGAAGTGTGATTCTTCTTCACGACAACGCTCGGCCACATACAGCTGCTTTGACCCGAGAAAAGCTGGAAAGAATCCATTAGAAAACACTTAAACATCCTCCCTATAGCCCGGATTTGTCATCATGTGACAATCACATGTTTGGGCCACTCAAAGAAGAACTTGCAGGACGTTGTTTTGATGACGACCAAGACGTGAAAGCGTTTGTGCGCAATTGATTAGAGGCACGTCCAACTTCAGGTTTCGATAGCAGCATTAAAAAACTTCCAATCGTTGAGAAGAATGTATTGATAAAAGAGGAGACTATGTAGAAAAATAAGTTATATTCAAAAATGTAAGTAAAAGTAAATACTGAATTCCTCTTTCTGTTACATTAGATTTAAATCTATTGATAAGTATGAGTGTCTGGGTCTATTAAGATTAAGTAAAATTAATCTCAATAGATCATCATTCTCTATACCGTATTAACATATTGTAATATTATAATATCTTCAGACTCTGTTAGCTACATCACTACCATAGTTCTCGCAAAATCCATTAGTAATGAGAATAACTGCATTGACGCACCATATTCTCTCTTCATAAAAAAATTTCCTTCTTGAAGTGCCCCAGTCATATAGAGATAATGGGCAAAGAATAAGCTGATAAAGTAGCTGAAATCACAGCTTGTACCGTTCTTGTCGATAATATACCGAGTCATTGACAGGACATGATAACTTTGGTGAAACAAAGATTCATTACAATATGGTAGAATGAATGGATCGGATACAACAGTCAACAAATTTAAAACTGTTAAAATACGTATAGAAAAATGGAAACTGCCAATAAATTTAACTTGTCATGGAATTGCCAAATCCCTATATTTTTTGTAACATAAACCTACATATGTGCATCACCGAAATATGCACTAAATAGCAAACGTACCCAACAATATAACAGCAGCTCTATCTAACAACCCCGTTGCAATAAATGCTATAATTGAATTTTGCAAGCAAAGTGGGCTCTATCGTCAACTGTAATTAAACCGTAAACATATACAAAATGAATAGGTCAATTCAAAATGGATAACACATGGATGCCACAAAAGTAGCTAACATCCATAGCAGTTAATGCCGCAAAAGAAGTCTCAATAGAAATTTCAAGTGTTTTATTTGTAATTTCACTTTTCTTCTCCGAAAATTATTTCTGACTACATAATAATATTTAAATATTCCAACTTCAAGGTTGTCTGTAATTCATTTTAAATATGTGTTCTGGCTTGTTAAATCATATATTTTCATAAATATGCATGATACTGACAGATGATCTCTTATTATAATAGGCGTTAAATCCTAATTCGCCCATTTATATTTCGCAAACACCACCACAACTGGCAACAAACACAGTTGAAGGTGTCCAACACTAAATTATGTACATGCAATTTCAATTACAGGTATTATTGTTATAGAAAAAAATCAAGGTTATAACTGACCAGTATTTATAGCGTAAAAAAGTTAAAAAGTAAAATCGGTACACGACCCTGATAAAGACGAAGGCTATCGTGTATAAAACTCGTGTTAAAGAAGCATTTTACAGATATTATTGGTTACTAGCTTGAGTGAAAGTTGTTAACATGTTTCGCATAATTACGCATTACATACGTATAAATGCGATATGGGAAGATAGAGTAAGGAGAATGAGACTGTCAGAACCAAGATGCTCTTACAATTAGTATTAGTTATCTAAAATGCAGACTTTAATTTGGAAACGGATCGTTGGAAACGAAACGATGCCACTAATTTCGTTTCCAGATTAAACAACGGTTTCGCGTCAGTAAAATTCACATACGAAGTTGAAACCAATGAACAACTACCATTTTTGTATGTATTAGTTATTAGACATAGTGAAAGCAAGTTAGAATTTGATGTATACAGAAAAAAACACTAGTACTCTCAGACACACATATGATTCCCACCATTGTGTTTAGTACAAAATGGCGAGCCTCAATTTTCTAGTCCATCACCTACCAAGCTTCCCTTGAATTTCCTTTAAGTTATTCCTTGAATGTTAACCGAATCTATTTGTTACTTTAGGAAATCATTGTATGTAACTCAGATACAAGGTAGTAAAGACTTAATTACTATATTCTTGAAAGTTTCTTCGGAATAGCTTTGGATATTCGTTGAAATTTGGATTGTGAAAAGTATAGTTTATTTCATCGCTATTTGCCAAATAAAAAATCTCAAAACATGACCTAGGCTTGTTTTTATGGCTAGGCTCAGGTAGACTCTTCCTTTTATCGGCAACATAAGAGAGTTTTTATTTGGCAAATAGCGATGAAATGAATAGTACTTAAATGGTACTTATATAAAAGTATATCTTTGTGTTACTATTTGATAACATAGTTCTGTAGATACTTAAATGCCTAAAGAATGTCAACTCTTGTGTTGTTTAATGCTATTCTAATTTCTTTTATTTCACTCAAAATAAAATCACATTATATTATTTACATTTCCTTTTAATCTTTTAACAGAGATTATGTTGATTGCAAGTACAAGTAAATAATTATTAATAATAAAAATCAAAGTGGGGAAAACTAGTCAAGTATTGATGTAAATTAAATGCCAACTTGATTATTATTTTTGAAATAGTAACACAAACAATAAACTTGTTTATTGTTGTGTGGATATTCTTTGTAGTGGACTTTCCATAGCTGAAGGAGGACAAAGAATTAATGACAGAGAATTCAAGAGAATGCGATGGACATTCATGTCTATTGCCCGACGCAGATCTAATAAAAGTGCAGCACTTTGCTCCAGATCTACAACATGGATGAGTGACATATTCTCCTATAAAGTTATCTGCAATAATGTGATTCCTACAGTGAGTTGGGATGGCAGAGTGGGTCCAGTATTAATATTATTTAATAGCATGCTTGGATTCAAGTCGCAACCAGAGAAGCTTGACACCTCTCCCTGGGCATCGGTATATTTGTCTTGTATATATACAGTGCTATTCAAAAGTCCCCTCCCCCCCTCTTATCTTTGGAACGATTATACATAAACTAGTGAAATTTGGTAACTGAATATTAAGGGTTGTAAACTTCCCTACTAGTGATGATAGATGACGTATGCGTCAAAGATGACGTCACAAGGTCATTGTGACCAATAATTTTAAATGGAACCCTATGGCAAGCGACACCTCTTTTAAAAGGTATCGAAAAAACGTATTCAACGATACTAATATTGTGTCTGTTTACGGCAGTTTTGACAACTGCCAAACTACCACTACACATTTCACTAGTTTATGTATAATCGTTAAAAAGATAAGACGGGGGGAGGGGACTTTTGAATAGCACTGTATGTAAAATGTCTCAAATGCGAACTAGAAACTTATCGAGAATCCCCATAAAAATATTCAAATTCATCCACAACATACAGGGAAATTGTACTGTGTATACATACTGTATATGAATTATAAACATAAATGAATTGCCTTACTATTACGTAAAAAAACCATAGCGGAGGAAATTTTAAGAAAGCAATTTTATTAAAACGCAAATTATTTTTGAAAATTTGTAAGAAATTTATTGATCAAAAACAATTTAACAAACTACTCTATTAAATCTTAATAATATAGGGTAAAATATTTTATAAGCACCAACATATTTCTGTATTTGTATTATGTTTATATGAAATACCAATTTTGTTCAAGGTCAGAAGATTGGAGATCTTTACTTAATGATGCCATTTTCATAAACGTGTTTTAATGAAGGCATACAACTTAATAAACAATCAACACTTTAGAGAGACTATTATTGTCGACAGTCATTATCTTACTACAGTAATTATAACATTTAAAAGTAATTTTAAAATTGAATTGCCTTTGCCAGTCACAATAAAAAGGAAGGAAGTTAAATGACACATAATCGACTGGAAAATCGGCATGTTTATTTAGGGGCTTGCCAAAAATTAGGTGCTCTTGCAATTATGCGGAAAATTGTGAAAATAAAACTATATACATTTATAGAAATGCGAGGTCCATTTCACACTGACAGAGCTTAAATTCATTTACATTAATTTTTCTATATAGAGTGTCTCAGTTGGAAGTATAGGATTTGAATTGTGCCAATATTTAACGACTGTCATCTCCAAACCATATGACGTCACTATGCGTATGATAGCATTACCAACTTCATTTTCAAAGAAGTATGGTCAATTTACTCCATCACTCCAAAATACGTACCAAACCGTACATCTCTGTGGGTATACTTCTCTGTGGTGAACAGCATATGGATTTTTAGCACTCCAAATTCAACAATTTTCGCTGATGTGTCCGAAATGTGCTTTATTGCTGATCAAAATTTTGTTGTAATAATCAGCATTGCTTTATTTCTTTTCTCACGCCCAATTAACAAATGTACGATATTATAAATGGGTTGTAACTTTTAAGATGCAGATCTATCTTTAAAACCCGATGCGTGGTGGCCCTTGACAGATTTAATTGTTGTGCATGACATTAAATTGATGTGCGTGAATACCCTCGTACACTTTCTCTCACTGATCGCAAGATATTCGTCTGGTCGACCATTACGAGGGCATACTAGTGTTGCCTTATCAACAACAGAATCTGTCTCTTAACATTTCGTAAAGAGTCTTCCTGACGGCGACCTTCACGATACCTCCAGGTACATAATCAGATTGGCGAGCTGTAACAACACCCACTGAATAACAAGGCCTTAGTGCTTGTCGTGTGACGTCATCAATGTAGGCCGTGCAATTTTAATCATATAAGAGGATACATACACTAATATTTATGAAAACTATCAATAGTTAACTTATTTTAAAGAACGCTAGTTATATGACAGGCTTCTTGACAAATCCCAAAAATTATGTTTGAGTTTTGGTTTAATACTAGGTGTAGTATTAAGTGCAGGCTCCCAACTCCCCTACACCAGCGCCAAAATTCAGGATATGTATTTATGTATAATAAACATTTTTCACACTACTGAAAAGAGGTTATTACACATAAATACATATACTGAACTATTACACACCTTCTCTTAATTATTATTACTTAGTAGGTATAATATAGGTATGCATGTTCATGTTATGCAGTTTCAAATTTCATTTACCTACCTAACATCGTGCATAACTTAGTGTTGAGGTGAGAGTTTAGGTATAAAAAATATATTATAGAACACAAGCCATAAAAATACATTAATTAAACTTTTAAAGAAATAGGTTCCAAATTATATACGTTTAGTTATAAAAAATATTTATGCATATATAGGTAGGTATATGGCCTACTTCGTTAATGTATCGAGTTTTCTTTTTTATTTCCTTTTTATAAATGGTCGCTATTTTTAGCGCAATAATTTTTTAAGAGGGCATTGGAAATACTTTTGAGAATAATTTTTAAAATGTCTTTTCCATTATGATTAGCGCATCCATCGAAATGTGAGACATGTTTCTGTTCAATACAATATTCCAAAATTAAATGAACCATGAACGATTTTTTATTATAGATTTCTAGAAATGTGTCCTCAAATTCATTTATTAATTTATTGAAGATTATATAAGTCATAGATACAACATTTATAACTTGTCCTTGGGGATATAAAAGTCCTCCACGATTTAATTTATTAATGAGATCAAAATTGTCCTCAACAATAGATTGCTCGTCATAGGTATACTAATTTTTGTTTACAGCTGGCACATTGTCATTTTTTTAACGTAATATAGCAACAATAACCACCTAAATATGTAATTAACGGCAATACATCGTTGATATCGTGAAAGTGATCTTCATTTATTAAAATTTGAGACAATAACGTGTTAATTTGAGAAAAGTCTTTTTGAGAGCAATTTTTGCTTATTTCAAGGGCTTTTGACAAATTTAACTCATCAATATTTTTGAGCTTTTCATCTTTACTTGGCCGTATTTTGACATCTTTTGATAAATAAATGGGGCAATTTAAAAAAATAAATGGTATACAGTCTTCTTTTAGCCGTGGTTTTAGTAAATCTATTGTAAAAATCTTACCAGTGTTTGAGTCTTGAACTGTTGTACTTTTTATTATACTACCTTCAGGAAAATGAGCTTCACATACTCTCGTGTTGTTTGTGGGCTGAATGTTATCTCGGAGTATCGCTTTTAGCCATTTTTGTCGTAAACTTACGTCCTTTGGAAAACCGAAAACATGAACTTTAGGCCCATTTTTATAATAGTTTCCGTTACAGCCAGGAACACAACACTTTTGAGGCATAATTTCACTAAGTATCAGTTACCACAAAACTAGCCGAAACCAAGAGAAAAACATACAATTAAACACGAACAAAAACTTATAAACTGTGCTGTAAACAAACCGACGGACCGCCAAAAAAGCAACAGGTTATAAGTCCGAAATATATGGTTTAACGTATTTAAAAATACGCCTAACAATATAAATTGTATACCTAAATATACAACGAAATATTGGGTACAAGTTTCACGCACTTAAAAGCACATAAATAGTTCTGATTTCAGAGAACTGTAAGAAATAACGCTGAATATAGCAACTTTTAGGTTTACAGGTTAACGTACCAGATGAGCGCTGTTGCCGACTCCGTAAGGAAAGTATTTTTGTTAGGGAAGTCGAACAAGGTAGTAGTATTTGATAATTAAATAAATAAATTACGAAATACCACATTAAAAAAAGAGGAAAGAACATCTTATGGCAATATGTGTTTTACGATATTGAAGAAGAAAATGATAATTTAAGAGAAAGAGATACATCCTTTATATACTGGAATCCTAATATTCGCTAGTATCGTAGTAGTCTGGCAACGTTGCAAACATCTGTTGCCTTTCGATTGTGTTTCGCCACCGGTAAGCTGGCTTCCTAAATCTTCGCTCCATATCGGAAAGGCCTACATTCATGACGTCACGAGCTAAAATTTTGTGAGCACTTTGTCCTTATGTAGAGGTGTTGTTGGCTGTAACCATAGATCGAAAGGGAGCTGATTACTTTAGTGGTGGTTAAGGTGGGTTCGAGCACAATTTAATAGTGAAATGTATAAACACGATTTACCTTCTCCGGCCTCTCTAGTGTCGCTGAGGAGGTATGTTGTTGGTGGTTGGCAGTAAATAAAACGTCGATATCACAACAAGGGGGGGGGGGGGAATAAATTAGGCTCACTAATTACAAACCGCGAACTCCCGCAAACGAACGGTCACTAGTTCTAACAGTTCCTGATTAACTTTCCTGTGTTCTATTCAATTATAATGTTAAACACAAGTTTTCCTAAAATACAAGTAAATTTAGCAAGGCTTATTAATTTTGAGTTTAGACAGGGAAGAAATAAACAAACAATTATCTAGATTGGGAAAATTAATCAGAGTAACGCTGAGTCGTAATCAGTAGTTAATCGCGGTGGAGCAGAAAAAAATCTTTTAATTTGGCTGTTCGGAAATTTGTAATGTCGGTACTTTTTCTGTAGTAGGCGAAAATTACCTATTTTTATTGGCAAAAATGTCCTTTACGGGCAGAACGTAAAGGACGCCTTTAAGGGCGCCTTGGGGTTGTGACATATTCCCTCTGGCCAACCAGAGTTGAGATTACCCCTACCCTTTCCCGTTTATAGTCGTGGTTACTGATAGACTGTGACGATCGATTGCTTACAACTAGAATTTCTTATATAATTCAATTTGTATTGATTATCATGTTATATTTTATTGTCGATAATTAAAAGTTTCTTAGTTTGTCTTGAACTGAACTGATACTGAAGATAATTATATTTCGTGTATATCCACGTGTACTTAGATCTTAGTATATCCCCGTGAAGTTCACACGTGAAGGGCCATCTGCTATTACATATATATGTATATACAGCAGCTACCTGTCCTATCAATTCCATCAATCTGACCAGTGGAACCCCACAAAACCACAGTTTGTTAAGACAAGTCCGAACTTGGTTGTTTTCCAAAACATTATTTACAATTACAAAAACTACCTGAATGAGCCATTCCTTTGTGTCAATTAATTCGTTCCCGGGCTCTTGGCCCTTAGTTCAGCCCTGGCTCCGGTGTCTGCTAACCAATATACAGGCTAACTTGCCCCATATAGTCTCCATCAACCTTTATAAGTGGAATTCTACAAACTCTGCCCTACGGTTTTAAATGCGTTGTTTTTGCAACATGTATTTGTAAAGAAAAAACGACTAAGTTATAAAACCCTGTCGCCTTCTTCCGCCCCTTCTCTTTGTGGGTGGTTTGGGTCAAGTATATCACTTTTGTTAAAATAGACTAGAAAATATGTACATCCGTTCTATTGATAAATGTTAACATAATTTAGAAAATAATTATAAGAGTTGTAGAATCCATATTGTTACAGTGCGAACATTTCTTAATGTAACTGTAACTGTAAATGATCCCTCACTTTCATAAAACAGTGGTACATAAACTCTTCGGTATTGAACTGTGTAATTGCGACAGGTTGACGTCGTATGGTTTATAAATAACGGTCTTTAAATATCGACGCCCTGTTTTTGGCAGAACACAAACGGCGCACAATGCAAATCCTATAGTTCCAACTGAGACAATCTATAGATGGTTTATAACGTCCATCAATACAGGTTTATTATAAACTTATAATTTTGCAGTTAACCCAATATATTCATTATTATAGAAAGCCGATTGTTGGCATTATGCTTTAAAAAGCTACTCAATCATATACTTTAATAGTACAAAAAATTATTTGAAGATTACTAATGTACTTAATGATAAATTTTCTCCTGGCAGAGAATTTAAATCTTCAATATAACAACAAAAACCAAGAGACAAGTTTTCCACGAAGGTTTAATAACCTCCTGAAGATGCCACTTGGTTAATAAAACACGCGTGGTAGTGAGTGACGTACAATATTTCGAGATTTGTGAAAAGTGGTCTCCATTTACATTAATCTATGACGATTCCGTTGACAAACGAGATATAACCAACGCCCATTATGTGCCTTAGTTATCGAACTGAATGCGCAATGTTATGGAAATTAACAATACGTCAATCGTTGGTAACCTAACGACAGATCAATCAAGTTATTTATTTATATATTTAAGGATGACAGCAATAGCAAATTTTCCATTTTACATAAAAAAATAATTAAAATATTCACAAAGATCGAACTATAGTTATGTAATAATTTATAGTTCTAAAATTAATTAAATTGTAAGGTGTTATATTCATTCCAAAATAGTCAAAGAAGCGCAACCTGGACGGCGTATTCTAACTGGTTATAATAAATATATACGAAGTACCATAATAAAATGCTAATTTCGAAGAGTTTTTTTAAGTTAGTTTCATCATAGTGTTACAAGATTCCAGTGCATGATAAATTTATAACATATAATAAAACATTTATCGGATACCTTTAGTAAAGAGCACTTTAAATAATGTAAATATTATGCGACCGGCTAAGATTTCAAAACCTGTATATTATTTACTTTTATGTATTAAGATACAGGAGGAAATTAAAGTAGTCAATATCCAGAAAATACCATAACATTTGAAAAATTGAAAATAAACAGAAACTGATGAATAGAAAAATTATTTAACTTCAGTGGATCGAAGAAAAAGGAAAAGCTAATAACAATGGTTCTTCTAATTCTATTTGAAGATAACTGATAAAGGTCATCATCATGAGGTCATCAGTCCTAAGACTGGTTGGACGCTAACCTCCAGTTTCTCCTATCTTGTGCTAACCTACGCATTTCGCTAATTGTGCTACAACCTACATCCCTTACTATTTGTAAGCAGTAGTCTAATCTAGGCCTACTTCTGCCTTTCTTCACTCCTATTTCTGCCTTCAAAATATCGCGGACTATTCCCCCATGTCTCAGCAAGTGGACTACCATTCTATCTCTTCTCTTCTTTATGTTTTTCCACATACTTCTTTTCTCGCCGACTTTCTCTAATACTTCTTCGTTTCTAACCCTATCAGTCCACGGTATTTTCATCATTCTTCGGTAACACCACATCTCAAAAGCTTCTAATTTCTTCCTACTTGCTTCCCCTACCGTCCAGTTTTCGCAACCGTATAGTGCCGTGCTCCATACATACGTTTTCAAAAATCTCTTCCTTGTTTCTAAGTTTATTACCCCCGAGCATAAAAGTGCTTTCTTTTTCTTAAAAGCTACTCGACCCTACGCTATTCTTTGTTTTATATCTTTATCGCTTCTTCCATCCCAATTTATTTTACTTCCTAAATAAATGAAGTCTTTAACTTCCTCCAATCTTTCATTATTAATTTGTACTTTCGTTTTTTTCTCTGCTCTCACGCCCTCTGCACACTAACACTTTAGTTTTGTTTTTATTCACCCTCATTCCGTATTCCTGATAAAGGTAAATAACAATAAATACTTATTGAATAGTTTGAATAAGCATTGAATTGAATAAATGAATAAGTATAGTTTACATTATATCTATTGGGTGTACTTAAAATAATGTATGACAGATTTTTGACACGGTTGACAAATATATGTACTATGTATATCTAATATTAGGAATGTACAAAGTTTCGTTGAAAACACATTATAGAAACACATATTATATATTAATTTTATCCACGCCATACAAAATGAAATTTAATATTCTTTTCTTTTTGTTTAATTAGAAAACACATCAATGAAATCTTTTTATGATAACCGAAAATATTCACATCATCATTTAAACTGCTTTTTGTTATTGAAAGACTGAATCTTCGATAGCCATGTCCTTCCAACCGACAGTTATCATAACTGAATTGATTTGGAATATTCCAAAACAAATTTAATTATTTTTTGGCTATTTCTCAGGGTTTTGATTAATAAACTGGTAAAAAATCCGTTGATTAAAATATTACATAAAATTTGGAGAATTAATAATGAATAATAAAGCATTTAATAAATAATAATTTACCAAGCAAATTTTCAGCTAGCGTATGAAATATACAATAAGGTAAGTTTTACTGCACATTGTATAAATTCAACATATTTTATTATTATATAATGTAATAAGCATAATACAAATTCTTTGTATTAAATTGTTTAGTATTTCTCTTAAAAAATTATCAAAATGAAACGTTTATTTAAAAAGCATAAATAATTATAATATCATGAAACATCTGAGAACAATCAAAGTCTTCTAAAATCTAATAATATTAACTTATACTTTATAATTTTTAATCGTAATAAAACCGAAAACATTTTTATTGTGCCATATATACGTATTTTATATCACTTTTTATTTAATAAACGTTTTGAAAATTATTTTATTTTACTTTAGAATTTTGATTATGTCGAAAAGTGAACCTCTTAGTGAGCAATTATTATAGAGTAATTATTTGACGATTATTTAGTACATATTTGATGATTACTAGCGTTTCTTTGGTGGATTTTTCTATTTAAAATCTTGCTGTCACTGAGGTAGCAGAAAGGTTTCAAGAAGTCTTTTTCTCTTTGAAGTTTTGCAATTCGTAATGAACTTGACGATTATTAAAGACTAATTTGTGATAGGGCACGAAAGGATTTAATTCCATGATAATCATAATGACTTTAGGTATAGTTACTCTTTCTTAGACATAATATCTTATATGTGAATAACCTGAATTATAAGTTTATACAGCATGATATTATCTTTTTAAATATAAAAGAACAGCAGAGTAAAATTTTATATAACATATATTTTGATGTTAGTAAATTAGTAAATATTATGAACCACGTTGACCCAGCAAATCTCACTCAATTACATTATGCCATTCAGCTCGATATAAAAAGAACCTAATGGTAACAAATCTCATACGATTATACGACAGTATATTATACTTACCAGTACCGGGGCATTGTTTCACCTGTGTAGCCGAACTATAAACAACCAAACACAACACCGCTAGAGCGATCTTCATGATTCGAGCGAAAGGAGATATGAACAATCACAGGCAGCACTTTTCGCAACGATCCGGTAGTATATACCCGTCCCTTGAGCGGCAGCTAACTAACCCAGACTGCTACGGTACCACTCGAACAACTCTCTCTTCGACAATGTACTTAAATAGGTTCCCGTCCTCTTCGCCTATTCAACTCTTTTGTTACAATCGACTTCCGACAACGCATAATTGGTATTCATTCAGCAAAATTGAATCGGTGACATGCGGTTTGATCATGTACAGAAATCAGTATCTCTATGCGTAAATTCGTACAAAAGGATGGAGAGTGATGCTGGTGGAAGGTTGTCAAAAAAATATGCCATATACCATGTGTCGCATTTAGAAAACACTCGGATATTTTTGGTAAATTTTTTAAATTCAGATTTGAGCTTTGGTGCAATTGTAGTCCTATATAACACGTACATTTCGAGTCAACCAACTTAAATTTAAGTAACAAACTGAGTCCCACGGCACACAGTGGGACCAAATGGCGATTTTCCAGCAAAAATTCTGAAAACCTTTATCCTTATAGGAGATTTAAAGCTGATCACAAATATAGCCATGAGAAAGGCATTAAGGCTTCTTCGTAAGTAAATCATCAAGTATTACATAAATTACATAAAATTACATAAAAAATTACATCAAAGTTATTTTACATAAGTGAATAAATAACTCTCTAAGATATTAATAAAAAATTTATTGTAGACGACGAAAAACGTAAATTGATAAAATAAATAGCTGCCACCCCTTTCAAGAAAGATAATCACAGAAAAATCACAATGAGCTCTTCCAAATACAGTGTGTCGATGTCGCTACCTATATGTATAATTCAAAAACAAAAAATAACTAAAAATCTCAAATGGACAATTCTAAAGTTTCTTCACTTACAGGAAGGTGTTTCCTTTTCGGTTCTGGTTTCAAGTGGGGAAATAAAGAGATCCGAAGTTTCTAGAAGCTTATGGAATACGTCTTCATTGGTTGATGTTCGGGAGTTTTTTCTTGAGTGATTTAGCCTGAAGGTCTTGTAATTTTTATTGCGACTTTCTTGTGCTTCCTCAGAAAGCAATCCTATTGGAAGATCGCAGCTTCCACTATCTATGCACCATGGAATAAAATCTTATGGACTATTGAAGCATATAGTACCATGGATATAATTTGCTTGTGATTCCTTGTAGATTTACCTTTTGATTAAAGAAAACGTTTCATGATACGATATTTTTGATATCAGATTTGGATTCTACACAGAAAAAACAGTAATAGTTAAGGCACAATCCTCCAGCTAAACAGACAGTAGCAAAATGTATCGTATTTTCGAGATTTTAAACTAAATTAAAGTAGCTCCATTTAAAACAGTGCTCCAATCAGATAGGCAGGAATGGGCAGCTAAAAGCCACAGATATAGTACTTCGATATGTATAAAATAGAAAAAAATGGTGCCAAAACAACAAACAAGGACACTCTTTTTGAACGTCTAAAAACCGAGTGTTCCTGAAATATTGCTGGTTTTTGTCCAGTTAACCCACCTGTTTCCATCTCAGCGTTGAATTTTTGTCTTTATCTCATACTTGGATATGTACATAAAAGGAAATTAGGGTGAGTTAATTTTTACAAGGAACCGCTGGGTGGGGGTAATGTTAATAAAGTAGCTGTGTATCTCGCAAAAGTTATAATCTTCTGGTTTCAGCAGTGATTACTGGTTTTGATAAATTTTTTACCGTAAGATCATTAACACATCCGTATTCTCTGGCTCAAATACCATTAGAAAAGTGGATTGGATTATGAAAATTTCAATTTTTAAGGAATCGATTTTTGGCGCCTTCGTCGCACTGTGCGGCGATATGGGGCCCATTCCCGATATTTTACTTCGTGTTGAAGATATCGAAAAAAATGTTACTAAAAGTTGTGTATAATCTAAATTTGAACTGGAAGATCAAAGTTCATTTCGCATTTTTAGTTTTTTCGATATTTTTCGATATACAAGTTCACACACGATTACAATTTTGGTTTTCAATAGGATGCTATGAAAATAAAAACCGTTAAATTAAATGTCCGTCTAACAAAACTTTGAGGTAGAGCGCGTTTCACGGGAGAAGAAGCCGGGGGCGGGGTCAACTTATAACGGAATATGCGCGAATATCATGGCCGACTCAACACATTTGACAGATTCAGTCTGACCAGTGGCGTAGACTGTACATATGCATACTGGGCAAAAATTGTATAAATTTTAACAAAACAAAATCGGATATTATTTTACATAGTTTCAGAGGTCTCTATTATAAATTTTATGGCGGAATTAAAACATTTGACACCTTTTAAGTTTTCTCTGAAGTTTATTTGTGGCATTCCTTGAAATTTCTTCTTTCTATTATTTGAGTATTACTACCCGACTACATTTAAACTTTTATAAATATTTTGCGGATTATTTCAAGGGCAGTACTCAAATAATAGAGAAACATTTTTTAAATTATTTATCATTATTTAATTATGCGTTAACTATGCGAAAAATCGGGGCTTTTTAAGTAAATACTCTTAAACTATTATTTGAAAAGCTTTTAAACAATAAATTATTAAATATTCTATTGACTACTATATGTGCATAACAGTATTTTTATTATAAAAATATGGTATATTTTCAAACTACTCTTTTATAAAATGACTTACAAAATATAATGTAGTTATTATTGTTAGTTAACTCATAATTAACATTAGTTAAATGATAAATTAACAAATATTTTCATTTTATAATTTCTGTGCAGGTATACTTTTTCAGCCAATGCATTTTTTGAATATTTTTAATAATACAAAGAGTATTTTGTTGTAATTTATTTATTGATAAAATATAGTGACAAATAAACAAGTAGCTTACATAAAATGATTTATTCAGCCAATAAAATAATAAAAAATAAAGAACTAAGAAAAATTAAAAATATACAGTTATAGCAGTTTATAATAATAAAATATATTGTTATTATTATTATTACACATAATTTTAGTGTATACGAAAATGGGCCTATTCAGAATCGGTGTCAAGTGGTTCAACGCCGCTCAAAGTTTCTTCCAAATCTTCTGAGTCCTCATCATCGGAAGAGCCTGTGTTGACAAGTTGCAACGCATCGTCCGCTTCATCTAGAAGGTGCTCCTTTCTTAGGAACGCCTAGAAAATCATAAACAATTTGCCGAATTTGTTCTATCTGTCCATAGGATAATTCGTCCAAGACAGGTGCCCGATGTGGCCTGATTTTTCGTGGGCTTTTAAATGACTTCACCATCAAAATCGATTTTCTTAGCTTCTTTACCTATTCTCTGGTAAGAAGATCGAGAAAGCCCTGTAGCTGCCATCACCCTTTGTCTAAAAGAAAACATAGATGTACTCGTAATGTTTGAAAAAATATGCAATAATGTGTGCAACAATTTTCTTGAATTAAGTTGCGAGAAGTTGGGTTAGATTGATTAATTTTTTTAGTTATTGCAAATTACTTAAAAAACAATATGCAAACTATTTCATTAGGAACATAGAGATAGATAAAATTCAGTCAACATTTTAGACAACCCAAATAAGTTAACATAACCTACCTATAACTTGTTAGTGGAATTGTAATTCCTTCTTCGGCTTCTCTTTTCATAAACGCTGTGACATTATTAATTATTTCACGACCTTGGCTGTGAATAACTAAACCACTTACACCAACCTTTCTTGAAGACATGGTGTTAAAACAAACACTTAACACAATAGAACAACAATCAAACGTTAATACGCAATGAAACACCAATACGTTATATCCGATCCGCGTCATTCGTCGCCACTGGAGATTTCCGTAGCTCGATCGTCCCCTTCTACCGCCGACATTAAAACTGGTCACTGTACATGTACGTCATAATGACGTAGGTGGCTTCTTCGCCCGTGGAACGCGCTCTACCTATATTGTGTATAGTTCTAGTTTACAATCGTAAAATGCGTCAGCATTTACGGTTCGAAGACATCCTTTATGAGTCGCTATTAGTCATGGGACTGCAGACGGTATAAATGCTCTTTTCAATGAAAGTGGCAGTGTTATTGAAAGGTCTCAGAATGATCAACCTCGTCGAATACATCCGCGTCCTCAAGATAACGTAATCTTAGTAGGGAATCAAGGGAATCCAAGAGTCAGTCCACGAGATTTAGCATCTCAGCTGAATAGATATTCAGTTGAGATGTTTATCTTTGTTGATACAAAGATAAAATTGGAAGATGTTTCAGTCGTCATAAAATCAAGCCTCATAAACGAAGTTTCTACATACTTTGACACAAGGTGATGAAAATAAAAGGTTAAAATATTACTATTGGACCTAGGGAATTTTTTTAGACGACCGGAATTTTCTACAACAAATTTTGTTTACTGAGGAGGCTATATCTACCACCGATGGGGTTTTATCTTCTCAAAACTGTAGATACTGAACTACCGAAAATCCGTATTAAGTTATTAATTGTAAAGACTAGTATTCAGAGAAAATTAACTTATGGGATGTAATTTAGAAGACAGAATAATTAGTCCATTTTTATTTAATAACTCGTTAATATCTGAGCTATTAGTTGATTTTTTCAATGCGGAATTATAGGATACAATTGAACATTTTCTAATGAGCTGAATAGGAAAAAATAATCCGTTTGAACTCTGGCCTCCTAAGTCCCGATATTACACCATTAGATTTTTATTTCTGGGGAATAGTAAAGAAGAACTTTCATAATACAAAGCCCAGAAGTCGAGAAGAACTGTGTGATAAAATAAGACGAGCCTGTCACGAAATCAGCATTCCAGAGCTAAGAAGAGTAGCCAATAGTAATCGTTAAATAATTAAGAAATGTATTCAAATTGAATGGAGGAATAGTTGAGAGAGGTTACATTGGATAATTAGTTGAATTTTTGAGTTATGTGTAATGAGTAATTATCTCAAAAACTGATAGTTACTTTAAACTATTGTTGTTCTTACTTATTTCAATTATTCAAATTGTTTGTTTTCATTTCAATTAAAATGTATTTTTTATTAAACCTCTGTTTAATAACTTGTTTTTCATTTCTATGAAAATCAAATTTAGTCATCGGTTATTTATTAATTTAGCACTTATATTACGATATATTAATTGTAAATACAGTAGCCGTAATTATAAAGTCATTAACGGTAATTAAACTTAATATCTAAGCCGGAGTAAACACAAAAAAAAAGTATATATTCATAATATATAGTCTTGTAAGTATCATTTTCATTATAATCTATTTCTGGTGAATACGATGAATCATTCAAGTGACGTAAACTTATAGCCTGAAATAACACAACCGTTTTTGATTTTTGTTTATATATATGTTATATAAAATATATTGTATTGCATTCATTATTCAAAGTACTTCTCATACTCCTATAACTTTATTATCAGGTAACATAAAACCTTCAGTATGTTATCTGAAAGCCAGACGTAACTTAATACTGCTACGTGTCTTATCATATAACTATATACATTGTAACCAACGTTTATGATGATTTGCTGAAACCTTATAATGTTCTTTCTTTAAATTAATCTTTTGCCAATTATATTTTAACTTTACTTTCAACAATGTCAGCATAACGAAACTTATAAAGTCGCAGCAAACCCGTTGCATGAGCAGTATAATTTTAGTATTGATATTATTGTTATACTCACACATCTAAATTCTTGTTCGTCCGTTAAATAAAATAAATTGTTTTTAAAAAGTTTAAATCCAAACAAGTGATTTAACAAATTTGGCGCAGTCGTTGTAGGATTTCACGCGTTATTAGAACACGGATTTGCCTCACTAGTAACGTGGAATTCCAATTCCGAAGTGAAATCAAGAACAAGCTCAAGAAGAAAGAAACACGAAACAAGAATACTTCAAAGAAGCAACTTCGAAACACGAAGACTTCAACAAAAGAAACAAGAAACAAATCTGCAAAGAAACAAAGAAAACAACAGGGGAAATCGCAGATAGAACACGGACCTGCCCTCACTGTTTGTGATTCTCCTCTGCAAGCCATCCTTCCCGAAGACACCCCGCTTCCAGAACACGGAATTGCCTCACTGGTTGTGGACTCTGGCCGGAAGACGAATGGACAAAATTTGGTAAGTCAAAGAATTGACACGTTACCTTTGAAACATTTATTTATAATTTTAAGAAATATTATACAGGATATAGACCAAAACTATTATCCTTCCCATCTGCAAATTTGTTTTTATTTAATTGTATTTAATTAAATAACTTTACAATATCTAATTTAAACATAATAATTAATTAACTTATAAAAATGGCAAACGAAGCTATCTTAGAACCTTACAAACTATCAGAAATTTTCTCAATTGTTCCGGAGTATGACGGAAATCAAATTTTCCTACAAACATTCTTAAATGCTATTAAATGCGCTTTCGACATGGCGGTCGATAATCAAAAAATACTTTTAACTCTCCATGTTAAAAATAAATTACGTGGAAAAGCCGCTGAACTAGTAAATTCTAGGAACCCGTCAACTTGGGAAGAAATCAAATATCTATTAGAGACTCACTTTGGAGACTCTAGGGACCTTACGTCTCTAATTCAGGACTTGCAAAGAATTAATCAACAATCAAACGAATCCGCTTTAAATTTTGTATCCCGCTTGCAAACGCATAATGCGAAAATGCATGCAGCGATTCAGAAACAGCATTTAACCTCTGATCAAAAAACCGCACAATCAAATTTAATCGAGACAATGACTCTTAACACTTTATTGACAGGGCTGGATCCAAAATTAGGATCTATAATAAGAGCAAGTAATCCTATGGATATGCTTCAAGCAATATCCAGGATTAAACGGGAACTTCAATTGTCATACTTTGAATCTCAGAAATTTCAAAAAGCGAACAAACCATTACCACCTAATTCATTAAATGCTAAGAAGATATGCACATATTGTAAACGTAATGGACACACAATAAATGAGTGCCGAACGAAACAACAAAATTCTTCAGCACCTTTCCAAAATTTTTCTAGGCCTAATTTTCAACAAAATTTTAATCAGGCCCAATCATCCAACTTAAATCAAAATTATCAGCGACCTCAATTTAATCCAAATGGAAATAATAGACCGATGAATTCAAATTTCCAACAAAATAATTACCAGCAAAACAGCTTTCAACAAAACAGGCCTTCAGCTATTAAACCGAATCCCAACTATACAAACCAATCAAGACCACCAATAATTCGGCCAAATCCGAATTATAATCAACAAAGAGCTCATCATATGAACGCTCAAATGAACCAAAATTTTGATGATACGGCTCATCAATACGATTCACAGTACACTGATGATACTGCTCATCAGTACAGCTCACATGCACAATATGCTGATGATACCGCTCATCAATATAATTACAATTGCGATCAAAATTATGAACAATATCAAGATTCATATTCAGACGAACCAACATATCAACAAAATTATTATTTTTCAACAGACCAATTTAATTATTCTGATACTGATCAGGATTTTCGGCAAACTACTCAAGCTCAAGATCATCCACCGGATCAACAGCTATGCGAAATAACGGAATTAGAAAACCAAATTCAAATAATGAATTTAAACACCAACCAACAGCAAGACAAACAAATATTCCTATAAATAGAGGAATATCAAGTGCCCTTTTAACAGTAAATCCCAAAAACTTATATTACATTGAAGATGCTACAAAAAAATTTAAAATATTAATAGATACAGGTGCCGGACTATCCATATTTAAGCCAAAAACTTGTGAAAAATATTCTAAACGTTTTCCCGAAAACGTTATAATACAGGGAATTACCGATCAAAAAATTCTAATTAATGAATCTACACTCGTTCCGTTTACTCTCAACGATCCTCACAAAGTTTACATTCATAATATTGATATTGAATTCGACGGATTACTAGGATCCGATTTTCTAGAACATTACAACTGCATTATTGACATAAAAAATAAACAATTAATTACCAATTTCAAAACTGTACCTTTATTCAAAGCCACAGAAAATTCCACTAATGTACAAAATAATAAAAAACAAAATGTTCAAAATAATCAATTTCTCAACAAAATTTCTATTAACCCTCGTACAGAACAAATTTCAAAATTTCGATGTAATCTTGTAAATACAGAAGCCATATTAACAGCTATGGAAATAGATAAAGTACGACTTCCTAATGCATTAGTCAAAATTAACAATAAAGGAGAATTTCTTACCTCCGTATTAAACGCAAACGCAGTCCCAAAAATAATAGATTTTTCCGAAATTAAACTAGAACCAATTCAAAATTTTTCATTAAATAATTTAAACGAATATAATTCTGAAAATTATACAGATAGACGCGAAGAAATAAGGCAACAACTTCGTCTTGATCACTTAAATGAGGAAGAAAGAGAAATAATTACTCAACTTTGCCTAGACTTTTCAGATATTTTCTATCTCGAAGGAGATATTCTGACATTTACTAATGAGATCAAACACACAATAGACACCAACAATGCTAAACCTACTTTTACAAAGTCGTATCGCTACCCTCAAATTCACAAAGAGGAAGTGAAAGAACAGGTATCGAAAATGCTAGAACAAGGTATTATCAAACATTCAAATTCCCCTTGGTCTTCACCGATTTGGGTTGTCCCCAAAAAGCTTGATGCGTCAGGTAAACAAAAATGGCGTGTCGTAGTTGACTACAGAAAACTCAATGAGTTAACTGTAGGAGATAAATACCCTTTACCAAACATTTCTGATCTTTTAGACCAACTTGGCAAATGTCAATATTTCACCACCCTCGATTTGGCCTCCGGTTTCCACCAAATTGAGATCGAACCCAGTGACATTCCAAAAACTGCTTTCACAGTCGAAAACGGTCATTATGAATTTAATAGGCTTCCATTCGGTTTGAAAAATGCCCCATCAACCTTCCAAAGGGTAATGGATAACATTTTAATAGGAATCCAAAACGAGAGATGCCTCGTATATATGGACGACATAATCGTCTATTCCCCAACAATCCAAGACCATGTTTCACGGCTTACCGAAGTCTTCAAACGTCTTCAAAAAGCTAATTTAAAAATTCAACCGGACAAGTGCGAATTCCTTCGTAAGGAAGTTGCATATTTAGGTCACCTCGTCACCAAAGAAGGTGTAAAACCAAATCCAATTAAGATCGAATGCATCAAAAATTTTCCCCAACCAACTAACCAGAGAGAGATTAAATCATTTCTTGGCCTCGCCGGATATTACCGACGATTCATTGATAATTTCGCCAAAATTTCCAAACCTCTCACTAAATTACTGCAAAAAGACACCTCTTTCAATTTCGATTCAGAATGTTTAAAATCTTTCGAAGATTTAAAACAAACCCTTACTTCAAGCCCCATACTATCGTATCCAAATTTTGACGAGCCATTCCTACTCACAACAGATGCGAGCGCTTTTGCGATTGGCGCTGTACTTTCGCAAGGTCCAATAGGTAAAGATCTACCCATAGCTTTCGCCTCCAGAACTCTCTGTAGTGCGGAAACAAAGTACTCAACAATAGAACGAGAGCTCCTCGCTATTGTTTGGGCCGTAAAACATTTTCGCCCATATATTTTTGGTAGAAAGTTCAAACTGATAACAGATCACAGACCTCTTACCTGGCTTTTCTCTATTAAAGACCCCGGTAGTCGCCTAGCACGCTGGCGCTTAAAACTTGAAGAGTACGACTACCAGATTGAATATAAACCTGGCAAAATTAATAAAAATGCGGATGCCTTATCCCGTATCAAAATTAACCATTTTCAAAAATGTGTGGATTTCAAAAACAAAATTTTAACATCAAATACAGACGACGAATCGATTAGTTCAGAAAATACCGAAATTTCACCAGAATCAATTTTACAAGAATTAAATACATTTGTTCACCTATATAAAACCCAGTCACTAATAGACTATTCAAAAATTAAAATTACGAACAATCAATTATTGGACAAAGGACATAAAGACATAATAACGTTTTTCCAAAAAGAAAAACTCGAAGACTTACATTACAAAATAATTGAAGATATTTTCGAGGAAAAACCAAATTTTATTCACAATAAAATTAATATAGTCACGAGTAAAACGGTGAAAAACCGAAAATATTATATTGTTTTGTTACCCTTCGACATCGAAGAGATAATCGAAACAATGTTTATTACTCTTTACAAAGACAAAGACATTTTCGAATCTTCAAAAACATATTTCATTGAAAACAATTTAGAATTGCCAATACTCGAAATGTTGTCATTTATTTTCACTGAAAAAGATTTAAACCTAGTTAGTTGCCAAAACATAACTAAGACGCCTGACGAAGATCAAATTCCGATAATATTAGACCAAAACCATACAGGAAAAGCAAATTTACACCGCGGAATAAACGAAACCATTCGAAGAATAAGGAATAAATATAACTGGCCCGGTTTAACTAAAGACGTAGCTAAATTCATTCAAAATTGCGAAATATGCCAGAAAACAAAGACCTTACGGAAAAACTTAAGCAATCCACTGGTGATAACTGAAACACCAAGAACACCATTTGAAAGAATAAATATCGATATATTAGAAATTCCAAAAAGAAATTATGTCTTAACTATTAGGGATGAACTAACCAAATTTACTCAAGCGTACCCATTAGAGGATAAATCCGCTAAATCAACAGTAAATACATTACTCCTTTATTTTCAGCATTTTGGTACTCCGCTTCGTATACATTCGGATTACGGTAAAGAATTCGACAATGTATTACTTAAAGACCTATGTACCTTATACGACATAAAATTAACATTTTCTAGCGTTAGCCACCCTCAATCAAACGGATCTGTGGAAAGATTTCACTCCACACTTTTAGAGATGATTCGTACTAATCAGGCTGAAAACCCTAATGAACATCCATTAAACGTAATTCCTTACGCTGTTATTTGTTATAATAACTCGACGAATAAAACACACGGTTTCTCTCCATACGAGCTAGTATTTGGACATACGTCCAGTCGCCCACCTGAAACTTTGTATAACCAAAAGGAGTTGATTTCAAAATATATACGAGACCTAAATAATAGAATTTCACACTATTATAAAATTGCACGCACAAAAACTGAGCTTCAAAAAGAAAAGGCTAAATTAAGATTCGATAGAAACGTTCCAGAACATCCTACACAATTTAAAATAGGCGATAAAGTCTATGTTAAGGAATCTCAAATTAAAGATAAATTACATAATAAATTTAACGGTCCTTTTGAAATAATAAAAATCTTTCAAAATTCTGCAATTTTATTAAATCTCGAAACGTCACAAACGACAAAAGTCAATTTCGACAGGATGAAACCATATTTTGAGAATTAAATTATTTTCAGGTTTCTTCTGCTGATTGGAGCAGCAGTATCCCAATACACCATTACTCCAATAAACAACACCATTGGAATATATTATCATCGAGACAGCGAAATCGTTGTAACAAATAAACAATGGACTCTTCTGGTTCACAAAAACATTTCATCAATAAAGAACACTTTTGAACATAACGAGAAAATGCTTGAAATTCTCTTACACGCTATTAACCCCACATTTGAAAACATGAACCTTTTTCGAGGTGAAGTAAAAACACACATCAGCTTATTAACCCAAATTTCAAATTCAATTCAAGAAAAATTAAGCGAAATTTATTTTGATACTAAACGTTACAAACGTGGAATTCTCAATGGCATTGGTACAATATTTAAGTCAATTACAGGAAATTTAGATTCCGAAGATGGCGAATACTACATGAATTGCATCAATAAATTAACTAATGACGAGCATCAATTAGAAAATTTAATGAAAAATCAAATCTCAGTAACAACATCCGTCATAAAGAATTTTAACGCTACCATACAAAAGTTGCAAATTGATGAAGCCACCTTCAATAGAGATATAAAAATAATATCAGACGCAATTTATAGGACAGCAGATAAAATTAAAGTAATTGAAGCAAAATTAAGATTTTTAGAAAAATGTGAACTTCTCATGGAAAGTTACCTGTATATCGAGAATCAATTAAATGATATTCTAAATTCAATAACTTTCGCGCGATTAAAAATTATTCATACGTCGATAATCAATCCTGAAAATTTGATAACCTCGCTTCGGGAAATTTCACAAAATTTACACCAAAACAATTTACCACTCATTATAAAATCTTCCAATATTGCCAAATATTTGGATATTATGGAATTAGAAGCATACCAAACTGATTCAGACTTGGTATTTGTATTAAAAATCCCTCTAATAGACCAACAAAGATACACCCTTTTTAGATTATATCCAATCCCTATCCTAAATAATAGAACTGGTCTATATCATGTTTTATCTTCATCACAAAAATACTTAGCGCGTGACGTCGATTCTTTGATGTACATACCCATCAAAAATCTGAAAGACTGTAAACCACTTTTCTTTGGCACAAAGATATGTTCCAATCTATTTGCATACCCCATCGACGACAATGCTATATGTGAAGCCCAAATCCTGAAACACTTAAAAACTTTACCTGAGAGCTGCCAAACTTCAATAATATTTGCAAAAGGCTACAATGTCCAACAACTAACGGACTCATCATGGCTAACAATTACTTCAGAACCACTTCAAATTACTGTAAATTGCAAACAAATAAACACCAAGACAGAGATCATTTATAAAAATTCCATTCTTAAATTGCAACCTGGATGTAGTGCTTTCATAGGAGTGACAAAAATACAAACTGACCCTAAGAACTTTTCGCAAACCAGTGTTAGTGATCACCCCATTTTAATTCCCTTTAATTGTTGTCAAGGAATCCCCGATGACATCCAAATCCCAAAATTAGAACCATTAAAATTGAATAACTTAAATGTGGAAGACCTCGAGATTGCCAAACACAAATTGGACGAGTATTCTCGAACGTTAGACGATTTGATCAATGAACCATTTGTCACCAAACACATCTCTTGGTTCACTTATTTTATCATTACACTAATAGTAACTCTCATTTTGTTATATATTTTATGTAAATGCCGAAAGAGAAACAGATTAGCAATCTCCCTCACAACAAATTCACCACCACCTCCACCTGGACCTTCTAAACGCTTAAGAGAATCCTTCAGGAGCATCCTGCCCAGAAGAAGACCATCGATCAGATCCAAAGATGAAACCCCAGAGGAAGAAATCGAACTGAACTAATGTTTCTCAGTTATAAATCGGTTTCAAAGACTCTATATATTTTAATTTTGTAAATTTTATATTTAAAAAAATATTAATTGTATAATTTAAACTTAACTTAAGGCTTCATATTCTCAATTAACCTTATTATTATATAACTTCAATAATCGTTAAATTCATAATTATTAATTTCAATTTTACTTATTTTTGAAAAGTTGCTGCATAACACCAACTTTTTGTTAAAAAGGGGAGTTGTTATATAAAATATATTGTATTGCATTCATTATTCAAAGTACTTCTCATACTCCTATAACTTTATTATCAGGTAACATAAAACCTTCAGTATGTTATCTGAAAGCCAGACGTAACTTAATACTGCTACGTGTCTTATCATATAACTATATACATTGTAACCAACGTTTATGATGATTTGCTGAAACCTTATAATGTTCTTTCTTTAAATTAATCTTTTGCCAATTATATTTTAACTTTACTTTCAACAATGTCAGCATAACGAAACTTATAAAGTCGCAGCAAACCCGTTGCATGAGCAGTATAATTTTAGTATTGATATTATTGTTATACTCACACATCTAAAATCTTGTTCGTCCGTTAAATAAAATAAATTGTTTTTAAAAAGTTTAAATCTAAACAAGTGATTTAACATATATATAAGGTGTAAGAAGTATAACTGTCATTATTTTAATAGTTTATAACGTTACATTAACAAAAAAGTATTATATAATATGGGTTCTCAAATTTACTGTTTATGAGAAGAAAATGTGTAAATCACCTAAGTATGGGTATATTAAATACATTATGAAACAAAAATAAAAGCCCTCATGGTTTTCGGAATTCATTAAATATAAAATAATATTTGAATTTGTACAATTTATATACAATCAAAATTATATTCTACGCATTAGATTGTATTGAAAATGAAATATTGCTTTATTATTTAAGGAATTCCATAAATCTTGCAGTTTTAGCGTTTGTCTTTGGTCCATAATATATTTATTCTATCCATGGTTAAGTGCTTTACACTTTTTTTTCGTAATTGCTAAAATTGAACACCCATGTTATATGACACTGCTTTGTTCAGGTTCAAAATATTAAATGAGAAAGTTATATTTCGTTCACCCTGTATAGGTCATGCCTTTAGTCGTATGAATAGTTTTCATATAATATTTTTCATACGTATACTAAAGAAAATGTCAAAAGTGCGTTAAATCAAATGTTAGCATCGAATTCAAACATTCAATTTGACCAACTCTTCAAATTTAATTTTTTTAATGTTTTTGTAAAGAATTCTTGACATGTGTCTTCATAATTATTTTCTGTAATTTCTCTATAATTACAGAACAGTAGCTACTACAATATTTAAACAAATTTAAGTTCCTTATTTGGAAATATTTTATGTTTACCGTAATTATAATTGCAAAGGTAATCAATGGCTATTGTTTTAGTGCTATCCAGATATATATGATTTTAATTATCCATGCGAATTACTACAAACAATTTTAGAATTAGTTACTCTATTGTATTATTTTATGAACCTATTTAAGCTTATGGTATCGAAAACCTGATATGGCAATATTTACATTGCAGTAAGTATTTAAATTTAATAACCTATTTAAATACCACTTACCTCAGAAATAATTTTTATACAGGGTGACTGGTACCGCGACATGTTCTTTTGAAAAGGTGTTAGTAGAGACAATTTGCAGTCAATTGAACTATAGTATGCATTGTTGATAGTTTTCGAGATATTTCAATTTTTGTGTTTCTTTAGAAATGTACTACCTAATACTCCTAATTGTAAAATAAAAAACGAATCGTTTCTTGTATTTTTTTTACTTCTACCACTTACTTCTACTTAATACACGTAGTAGTTCATGTATAATTATCAATAATTATGTTAAATAGTTTAATATGATAAAAATACAGGAGCTAAAGCCTGCTAGGGTTGTTAGAAGCTTTAACCTAATTGCACATTCACTAGGATTTATTTAAAAAATTTGTGAATATATTAAACGTACACGTTATTTTAAAAACTTCTATCTTTCATCACCTTTCGAATAAGGTATAAAGTGTTAAGAAATTTCCTGTTATTTCCAGGAATAATACAAAAATATTAGGTGCAGACATAATTTAGTCCTCATAAAAAATTGGGAAATACCTCATTCATACCTTGCAGGTTTTAGCTCCTGTATTTTTGTCATATCAAACTATTTAACATCATTTTTGTTACATAACGTGAACTCCTTTGTGTATCAACAGTAAACGCAGAAAAGAATTACAAAAGAACTATCTTTTTTTTATCTTACCATTAGCATTATTAGGTAGTACATCTCTAAAAAAATTCAAAGATTGAAATATTTATAAAACTATCAACAATGGTATTATGCATATTATAGTTTAACTGACTTCAAATTGTCTCTACTAACACCTCTTCAAAGGAATACGTAGCGGTACCACCAGTTACCCTGTATAATGTGGTATACACCGAATAATTATCTTGGTCAAATGTGGTCATGAAATGGAGGCCGTTCATTTTAGCTCATTAGTTAATTATTCGTTTCATTGAAAATTGAATTGAAATACTAAAAATATTTTTATTAACAAAAACTGCAACTTGAAGTATATATTGTAAATTTCCCCCGTCTTGTTCAATTCACAAGTTTACTTGCCTTTTCGTGCTTTCAACAGTACTTTTTAATATTTCTACCCTTATGTTTTCAACCATTCTTTGTTCCGGCTGTCGCAAATTTGATACAGGAGTTTGGGAACCCCTATTTCGTAGATAAGGAAACACAAAATAGCCCATAAGGACCAAACAAGCAGACCTTAATAAGGATAAGATTATAATTAGTGTTAGGTGAAAGTGAATCAAACCTTAAACTACTGCTTTGAATTTCATGTTCACAAAATAGCTATTATAATACATGTAATAATCATATACAGCTCCAAGTAATCAGGTATTTCTCTGCGTGTATACCAATAATAGGCCTCGAATTTCAGAAGGCTGGGGGCGCCCGCAGAAAGGTTTCCAAGTGGGGCAACATTTAGAACAGTTTGCATAAAGACAACAGAAAGTTATTAAATGAAAATTTTTATTTAAATTACGATAATTTAATTTGCTGTTTTGTTAGAGCCCCGTGAATTATTTTAGTTAAAATGTATATTTTTATTATTTTGTTCTATTTATAATTATCTCTTAAATTTTGTTCTTAAATAATACCCTGTATAGTGTTATGAGTACGTGTGTTTACATACTTATTTTATTCTAAAAATTAAAAAACTTTGTTAATACTTTTAATTTTTCTATTTCTCATGCAGCATTATGAAAGCACATACGGCTATATGTATTAAACTTAAATTGTTTGTTCAACTATATTAAACACATTCTTAAAAATTGAGAATTATACTTAATTTAAATTATAGTGTTTCATAATTAAAAACTTTAAATAAAATTAAAAGTACTAGAAAAGTAGTATCTATGTATATTCCTTTAGAACACTAAATATCCGTAGATAGTTTCTTTACGAACTTTTAGAAAACTATATTTTTTTTAAAGACAATAATGCCTTTTAATATTTCAAAAGTCACCTTACTTGTTTTTAATAAAGCACGAAATACACATTACATTGTATTTGAATATAATATTGTTGAACTTAAAAAACTATTCTTTTTTAATTACTATATATTTTTTCTTCAATTATATTTAACTTTAAATGCTCAGTTAAAATACAAATGCTTAAAAAATTCACTCACTAGCTTGTGAATTCAAATTCGTCCATAATCTATTTTAGGTTTCCTTATCTGACTTCCGTAAATTGTGAAGTATATTCAAGGTAGTTGTACAGCCTGAATAAATTACAACTGATTAATTATTACATATAACGCAGCACTTGCAGGACTACACATATTTAATTAAGCTTTTCATTAACGGTAGATGAAGTGAATATAAAATACTTGAAATGCTTTTCTGTTGAATACATAAATAATAAGTACAAACTAGTCGTCGCAGAACGGTACTTTTAAACTTGCAGTTAAAATGAGTAATTTTCAAAGTAAACTTAATAATTAGTTTCTCCACAATATAGTAAGTACGGAACTTCATCTGCGCAAGCATGAGAGCTTTGCCTCGCACTAATCTAGGCTACCTAGCTATTATCGTTCTTAACTTTTGTAAGTTTGTTTATAAGTAAGGTCGTGATCTATCCTCGAAATGAGTCACGTAAAATATTCAAAAGCCTTTATCAAACCAATGCTATATATAATATATGTTTGGTATAAATAGAATTGTATACTTATATTTGAAAACTACAACAAATGGATTCTGGCAATGTCCAAACTCCTGAGATTGATATTAATAGTAGAAGTCTTTCTACAATGCTTCTCATTGAAAACTTTCATTCTTTGGTACAAATTTATAGATCTTTGACAATTGAAACTGCAACAGATCTATGCGGTAAGTAAATTGAACTTTTTATATTGAAATAAACTCGCCTAGAAGTCCTGTTAACAACTCAAATGTTCTATTGAATCTCCATATTCCAGTAGATAATAATCATGTATGCATACAGGGGTTTTCAATAGGGACGCTCAGATCTGTGAAGTTATAGCGGCCATGTTGTTAAAGCAACAACTGTGAAATTGTGAATGTTGTGAATTGTTCAGTAGTGTGTGGCAAATCACCGTGGAAGGTTATTGCGTACAACAACGTGTGCAATTCATCAAATTTCATTTTCAAAATCAGTGCTCCGTTCGAGGAACGTTCTACGCATTCATGATTTTTATACTCGCCACAACCGTCCCGCCAAGTTGACTATTTGACATTTGGTGGCCAAGTTTGTGTCAACCGGTGTAATAAATAATCAGCCAAAACCCGTCACCGCTGCTCGAGCATGGCCGCAGCGTAAGCACTGCTGAAAACATCGCTACTGTGAATAAAAATGTATGGAAAAACAGGAGGCAGTCAATTTCTCGTCGTTCACAGGAACTTGGCCTCTCTGCGACTTAGGTCTGCACCCATATAAAATCTAACTGATCCAGGGACTTAAGGTAAACGACCATAGACAACGCCGTGTGCTCGCTGATTAGACTCTGGAACAGTTGGAAGTTGACCCAAATTTCGCCAAAAGAATCTTTAGCGACGAAGCCAATTTTTGGATGAATTGATATGTGAACAAGCAAAACTGTCGGATTTGGACAATACCAATCCACATGAGAAACACCAGCACCAAATACATTCAGAGAAAGTCACTGCGGAATTTAGTCTGGCGGAATCATCGGTCCGTACGTCTTCCAAAACGAATCTGGCAACTCTTCCTTCCTGGCATTGCAATAACCGTTGACGATGAGCGCTACAGATCGATGATAAGCAACTTTTTGCGGCCTAAACTGAATGATATAGATACTGACGACATGTGGTTCCAACAGGACGGCGCTATGTTCCACACAGCATATGAAACGATGGACATTTTGCACGAGCGATTTGAGGACATAATCATCTCACGCACCGGTGACGTAAACTGGCCTCCGAAATCCGTGCGATTTGACGCCTTTAGACTTCTTTCTTTGGGGCTATCTTTAATCGCAGGTCTATGCGAATAAACTGCAAACAATTGGTACCCTTAAATTCAACATAACGAACGCCATCCAGCAAATTCATCTAGATTTATGCGAAAAAGGTATCGAAAATTAGGCCTTTCAAATACGTGCCACCAAGCAAAGCCACAGTGGACATTTGAGCTACGTTATATTCCATACTTATGCCAGAAAATATTCTTTCAAATAAGAAACCATGGGTAGATATCACACACAACTTATTTTATTTATATTTAAAAATCGAACGTCCTTATTGAAAGACCTTGTACATTTCTATAAAGCATACAGTTCTATAAAAAAATGTGCTCATTGAAGAACGTTTATCCTATCGTCGATGTGTAAATGTTTAAGTACCATCGCCACCTGAAAATTCTCATCGCTCAAATCCAACAATACCGTTATATCGTTTACAATTAAAATAGTCATAACCTGTGACACTAATCTCTAGACAAAAAATAATAAAGGATCAGGATTTATAATCAGGATATATAAGATGCTTTTAAGGTTTCATAAAACGAGAAGAAACACGTTGTCAACGTTCTTTTGTGTTCTGGACTTCTGTACCATATCAGGGTCACAAACTGAAGATGTAGCTTCACTGTAACACTTTCCTCGATATCGTACAGATGACAGAATAGCTACAACGCCATTAAAATACATCGCAACGTTTAATCTACATTTACTCTACTTTTTGCCGATGATAAATTTATGGCGGTTACTTTCCAGTTACTACCCAAAATCAACCATGATCTCTTTCGGGGAATCAATACAGAAACAACGAATGGATTCTTTCTTAATAGACAGAAGTTCTAAGAAGTCACATTACGCCACTTCTCAGTTATTCAAATTGAGTGCCATTTTTTTTGTTCAAAAAATATATAAAGTTCTTTAGTCAGGACTTCTTATATCAAATTTCACTCTTGAAGCAAACACTATTTTGGGATTCATATGATATCTTGGGAATGCCAATTTGCATAATAATAAAGCAATCACTTAAATAATTTTTACAATGCTGCTTTTCTAAAGCAGAGCTATTTTCATTACTGAATTTGGTGATGAATTTATCCACAAATTTATTGCATTTTCCATATATTTCATTATTAGGTAATTATAAGGATATAACTACCTTAAAATTAACCGTGTCTTTATATATAATACTAAACTGATACCGGAAGGAAAGAGGAACCACTTTCTGAATGTCTACAATTTACTGTGCTCAACTGTTAACATCAATAACCTCCACTTGTTTGGAGGTTATTGATGAAACATTGTTTTAGCATTGTACGTGAATGCTAGTGTTATAACACATATATTGCATTGTCAAGGTAATAACACTAATAATTATATAAACATGAAATACTTCGTGGTGGATTTTTTGTTTACAGAATTATTTACAAAATTATTCTTGGAACAGAACTATTGTTACTTAACAAAGTAGTTTACCTCGTGCTGTTAAAATAGTAAGGTGAGTTTTAAATGAATCATTTAATTTATACTTGAAGTAGGTCAGAATTATCTAAAATATCACACTTGGCTATTATTAATTAATAATAATAATTAAAAGCATTTTAATTAATATGAACGTATAAATTTGATAGTTTGAACAAAAAAGTAGGGATATAAGTTATTATTTTACATATAATTTTACTATAAAATTACCTGTTATGAATATAAATATATTCTTGTGAACCTCTTGTTTTGTTATCCTATGCCAGTATTCTTAGTTTTTCAAAAAATATAACAGTGAGTGTAATAAAAGTTCCTTAATTTATTTTATACTCTTCTGCAGTTTCGACAATTTTTATGTCATTTTCAAACGATGATTCAACTAAGAATAAAATACAAACATTCTGTTCCTATAATATATACTATCCAAATACAGGGACTAAGTGTTATGACAATAAACAGGTAATTAAGGTTTACAAGAAAACGTGTTTTATAAATGGTGCTATCCCGACCATCAAATTGTGGGAATTTCCATAAATATTATTAAGAACTATTATACAAGGAGTTAATTAATTTGGGTAACAGTACAAAGAGGAGAATATAGTATATCTACTTAATCATTTAACAAGCTAAAAGTATCACTATGGTCGCATTTATAGATTTCTATTGCTTCTAACCAATTAAGTTTTAAATATTTGTTGGCATAGTGCAGGATTTTCATATTATTAATATCTGGGAAATTATGTCCATTTTCTAAGATATGATTAGCAAAAGTAGAATCTGTTTTCTGTAACCTGAAGGATCTATTGTGATCAAGGTACCCAGGTGTAAATTTACGTCCCGTTTGTCCTGTATATGTGCTATTGCATTTCGAGCAGTTTAACCTATAAACTTCCGATTTTTCATATTTATTAGTTTTGTCTTTGGCGTTATAAACTAATTTTGATAACCTTTGTTGAGGTTTCAATACTACTTTGATATTATGTTTTTCGAGAATATTTGATATTCTTATTGACAATGTATTAATATGTGATGGTGGCATAAGGTATTTGTTTATCTTCTCTAATATTTGGATAAATTAATTTAAAAGTACACCGATTTTCTTTTTTGTTTATTAATTTGATAATAGTTTTTGTTGGGACACCATTGTTTTTGGCTGTATTTTGAATAATTGTTGTTAACTTTGAAGAACTTTGGAAGTTCTGTTTCTATCTGTGTTTCTGATAAAAGCAGTGATAAAACTCTATGTAACATTGAATTATATGCAGCTATTTTATACGAATATGGGTGGCAAGAATCAAAGGGGATAGTTATGTCTGTATATGTAGGTTTTCAAAAAACATCAAATGTGAATTGATTATTTTTGTGATAGTAAGATCTAGAAAATATATGCTATTGTATTCTTAATTTCTTGTAACATCCATATTTCTAAGCATATTCTGGTATTATTCTTTTCCATGGTATCTCCAGGCTGTATTCCAAACAAGGATAACTTGAAATAAGGCTTACATCATCTGTATAATATATGTTGTATACCTGCATATCTGTATGTCTGTTTGTTGGTATTTGTGGCCATATTTTCATAAAAAATTCTCCTGTAACTTATACATATCAAATAAAATGCTGGAAAATACTTAATTTCTTCTTCAGTGAAATCACTAAATTACTTTTGTATATATAAATGCTTTTCCATAAATGTTTCCACTCGTTTATTTCTATGGTGCGGCGTGGTTTTGTGTATGTATAGTGTACTCGTATCAATTAATTTTAAAATTTGGGCTGCAATGTCACCGTCTATTGACCAATCATCACAATAATGGGATACTTTTGCATATATTATTTCATGAAATTTGTCCACTCAGGAAGTTTTTCATATATGGACACAATTTCTCCACTATTGAGGTTTCGAAATCAAATATTCCAGTGACATAAATGAACGTGGGGAATCGATCGAGGGGGTGGTTTAGAACTCTCAATTTACTCTACTATAGTATTATCCCGTTTTATTCTCTTTTACACTGAAAGTCTCTCCCTGCCACAAAAAATATAATATATAAAAAGTCTATAAAACCGCCGGCGAAGCATTGTATTCAATTTGGTGCTAATTGGGTGATTATCACCATTTTTTTTTATTTTATACCTCGTGCCAACATTTACTAATAATCTCTGTAATGTAAATAATTATTAACATATTTTTATTATGATTACCTTTCCATAACACATATGCCAAGATAATATATTAATTTAGTAAAATACATACTCGTATGTAGTTGGTTACTTCCAATTCTCTTAGTTGAAATAAATATATTATTTTTGTAATTGGTATAATACATGAAATTTTACATGTTTAAAGGTTTTATATACATGAAACATATTACCTTTACTATCAGATTTAATACAATAAGTTAATTTGTCATGTACTTCATTAATATTTACTATGAAATAAAATTATATTTTTCTTTATTGAAGAAATCCTTGTATCAATGAGCATGTAGTAGGTTATCCGATTTCATCTGGATGTATATCGTGCTATACATTCTCTGTTCCAAGAAGTTACTTACATATTATGTTGCTTCTTGTTATTTAGTTATAAAGATTCCGTATATATAATTTATCTTCACAAATTTCATATTCGTTCATGTCCTACTCACCTAATTATCTGTAATTTTTCTTCATTAGTTTCATGATCATGATTTGATATTTTATTTGATGATTTTGTAAATATTTTTGTAAACATTTTGAGTAGTAGTGAAAGCGTTTTTTCCCATATATATATATATATATATATATATATATATATATATATATATATATATATATATATATATATATATATATATATATATATATATATATATATACTTGGTATGGTTAGTATGGTATCTTTTGAGTTAAAAGGTTATCAGAAACATGTATGAACTAGATAGTAGTAATAGTATGAATTGGAAAACAAATTAATTGATACATTTTTTATAAAATTTCTGTGATATAATATAAAAAAAGATATTTGCAGTTCATTACGACATGATCAATTGATACATATTACTAACATTAATATTTATGAGAGATAAATATACATATATGATTCTGACTAAATCTTTTATATTCCTGCTCAAATTGGATTGGAACACAAAATTATAATAGCGTCCTCCATAATGTTTCATAAGTAAATAGTGGGAGTATATATGTATATAGAAACTCGGAGAAATTCCAACTATAAGAGAAGCTATTAACTCAAATTAAAATTACGTACATTAATATGTAACATGATGCCTAACAGCTAATTCATGTAACCAGTGTAGGTGTTCAACGTATTTCTATAATTAGAACTTCTTTCCAGGCTAATCTTTACTTCGAATATAGATATTATTCAATGAGGTTCTTATACCATTACTATATTTTTTTACAAACATGTTGATCCTAATCACATGTTGAAACATGTGATTAGGATTTGTGTGAAACCCCTATTAATAAAGTCAGTCATTTGTCCCCATTACAATGGCCATATGCAAATAATTTAAAAGTCGTAAAGGGGATCGTAATTGGCTTTATAAATTTCTTTAAATAAAAATCGCTAGTTGATAGTTGTATGGCAGTGTGCTCTATTTAAATCAAATCATTTAACTGACATCAACGTTCTCTCCTTGTTTGAACATCCTACAAATTTTAAAATCGAAATATCTTAGAAACAGTTTTCGAATACATTTAATATGTACAAGTTGGCGAAAACTACGTGGGGGTACCCAAAAGAAACCAAAATTATTTATTTTATTTAATTTTTAAATAAATATTCAATCAAAAAAATTCAATCCCCTTCAAAGTACTCTCCACTAGCACTAGTGCTCTAGTCTAATATTTTATTCTATTGTTCAATACATTTTTGAAATTCGTTCTGTGATGCCCGACAGCGCCTCCGTTGTTTCTTTCATCACCTCAGCAACGTCAGTAAAACGCTTTCTTTTCATGTCTCTTTTCATTTGTGGAAATAAAAAAGTCGTAGGGGCAAGGTCGTGTGAATAGGGAGGATGGGGCAGAGGGTTCATGCCATTTTTGATAAAAAATTGGTGCATAAGCAGGGCCACAACAGGAGGTATATGGCAGCCTCCTTTTCATCCCCAAATCATCCATTCAAATTTGCTGTACTAAACTCCAAGTCACTCCAGACAGTTCCACAACTTCGTCAACAATCCGTCGTCGATCCTCCAGGATTTTTTGGCGATTCTTGTCAACATTTTCATCAGCTTGAGTTGTGGAACGACGGCCAGAGCGAGCGCTTGTCAGGCCGTTTTTAAAATTCCAATAGTTTCTGTGGCAGTTTTTCCGAGCAAGAAGCCAAACTTTACGGCCCACAGTGGACGAAAACGCCGAAAAGGTGGCCAAAATTCAGAGAATGAAGGTTCCAGTTTAGGAATTTTTTGTCTCTCGATGTTATCTAGAGTATCCTAGGTATAATAAAAACCGGTTCAGAGGAGTCTCCAACGGCCCTACACTTCGTAAGGGCATTCTGAATTTGACCGTTGCAGCAAGCGCTTCGTGTATTTCGCATCGCGCGTTTCGTAAGCCTTTGTGAAAAGTACAATAAAAAGTGAGCTATAAGCGCTAGGACAGCTCTGCGAATGGATTGTCCTCCGCGAGGTATGTATAATTTACAGGTGAAAGCCGAATTTGTTAATTTTTAATATGAAAAAAAATTTTAACAGTGCAATGGAGATGGTTTTTTTGAAAAAAAAATTTCTTTTCTTTAATATATCGTCAAAAAAGTTTATCACTCGTTCATACTCATTTAATAATCTTTATTTTGTGATAAACCTGAATGTTTATCTTACAAAAAATTGAAGAATTGGCTGCGACCATCTGCGGCTGTGCCTGTAATGATACTTATTGTTACGCGGTGTCAAATGTAGCAACCCGTAAAATTCGATTTATAACATTACTTTCACACATATTTATTATTAAATTCCATTGCATTATACAAATAAGCAATTTTCTTTTATTAACAATTTTTACATAAAACAATGAATTTTTTTATTTATAATATTTATTGCAAGTAAATAGCGATGATTTTTATTATTGGTTTTAGTAACATTTATATTCGAAAAATAATGTGTTCGTACATATTTCCTCTGTTTCGGTGATATTGTGAGTAGTGTAGAAGCAATTTCTATAACGAGAAAGGAACTGTTTTTCTTATTGAAAACACTTTTGATTGATGAGTTGCAAATTACAATAGACATAATGTCATAATAATGAGTTTTAGGCCGATTAAAAAATGTTCCTGCCTTCAATACTGTATGTATTCTGTGTATTTTTATAATTGTATGTAATAAAATGTAGACTTTAATGAATGCTACTTTATTTTTCTCCCACTATACCTCCGGTAATAAATTGTCAGTACTAACGATCAATTTTCTTATTTTGTGGTCTCCATATTGGAGTCACCATTTTGTTTTTTGAACAACAGTTGTCAAATTCGTACTCAGCGGCCTCGAAAACTCCCAGGTGCCAATTTTTACTAAGAATAATAAGCTTTTGAATAATTTAGGTCGCCATATTGGGGCCGCCATTTTGTTTATTGAAAAATCATTATCAAATTCGTACTCAGCGACTTCAAAAACCCCCGGATGTCAATTTTCACTAAGAATAATAAGCCTTTTAATAATTTCGGTCGCCATATTGGAACAGCCATTTTGTTTTATGAAAAACCGTTGTCAAATTCGTAGTCAGCGACCTCGAAAACCCTCAGGGTACCAATTTTCATTAAAAGTAATAAGCTTTTGAATCATTTCGGTCGCCATATTGGAGCCGCCATTTTATTGTTTGATAAACCATTACCATATTTGTAATCAGTGGCCTTGAAAACCCACGAGTACCAATTTTTAATTGGATTACATGAGTTTTCTAATTTTGGCCAGCTTTTCGGCGTTTTCGTCCACTGTGCAGCTGTTCACGAGAATCAACCATTACAAAAACGACGAGCACACAAAACAACTCTCACTAAAAAAATCACACAAGCCTAACGGAAATCTCTTTAGCGACGACGCTTGGCTTACTTACTCATGAATAGTAGTTCTATACGCTCCTGGCGGTAGAACGCGGTACTACAGAAACTCCGCCCACCACAACATCAGTTTGGTTTCTTTTCGGTACGCCCTCGTACAATCAGAAGATGCATATGTAGCATTATTATAATAACACCTATATATATTATTATTTACGAAAATTTTCATTTCCATATTACTTTTAGTTTCCGGAGAACGTCTAAAAGGTCGCTTACCATGAGGTACCCTATATAATAGACAAATTTACACTTATATATTTACAACATATTTACGTCAGTCGTAAAAAAATTCAATATAGGTTCCATCTCTGATAATTCTGCATTCTCGTCACATCTTATTTACATATAAAATTAGATATTTATTTTTATTAACTTGCATCACTAGTCAATATTTCAAGCAATTATGATAAACGTAATTTCGCTATACGTCACATTATTTCATATTTCGTCCATCTTCAAATTGTATTTATTTCTTTAGGGCTAACGATTGATTGTGAGTGAGAATTACTATCGCATAAATCAAGTCAGTTAAAATTTTAAAATTCCCCGTTATAACAATAGAAGCTGGCGCTTCAAAATGCTTTATCAGGACAGTTTGATTGATAGTTACCGATTATTGCTATCTACACACAGATGGCGTAATACGGCACTCAAACTATGCAAACCAGAGATAGATTACAGAGCAATTAGTTCTTAAAATGATATTGAAAAGGAACAAATACGTTTTTAGCTCTCAGATCCCGATATTGGCATTTTGTTGATACGTTAGTCATTGCTTTACGAATATGTCATCAGTAAGTGACCAGTATCATCGGACTGGAAGGACTGGAGAACCAACAGGAAAACCACTTCAATAATACCAGAGACTTTTCAACGTATGTGTATGTTGAACTGTTCTAGTTCAAAAGTAGAAGGTGGAAAAAAAAACTATGCAACCACCATTCTCCCCTCTATCATCCTTTTGTCTATGTATATTTACTAAACGGCTGTTTTCGTGTGTGTGTCATGAAATCTTTAGGTCGATATACGAAATCAATATAGTAAATCGACCCTTGCGAACAACCTGGTAAGTTTTGTTTTTTTGATCCGAAGCCTAGAGGCATGCTCCGGAGGTATCTTCGATATGATCGAGGGGGCGGCGCAATATTATTACGATTTGATGCCAACTTGGTTGATGCAAGGCGCGTCAAGTGACATGTAGTTTTTCTGTGTTCATGGAAAATAGAATTTTTGATAAATAAATTAATCGACAAAACATATTAGATTCCTTATAGCTTAGTATAATAACGCTACCCAAAATCGCCCTAATATCGTATAGAACTTCAAATCATCATAGAAGAAGTAGAAGAATTTCCTATTATATAGAAGAAATAGTGTAGTGGATAATCACCTTACAAGAATTAGCCGGGGTTTTATTCACATTATCATTTAAATTTCGACTCGAATTTGAATCGACATGAATGTATCTGGGTATAACCCAGATACATTGTGAGGATAAATTATTCCATAAGTGCCTCGCAGAAGACCTCCAAGTTCCCTATATTGATCCGGAGTAATGAAGCTAATCACTTGGAGCTGGTCTAGACTGTCGGCTCGAAGTCATCTTGGAATAGGTTCAATTCCCACATCAGTCGTATCAGTATTTTTGTGTATCTGTGTATCTGCATAAATGGATTACGTGGACGAATGGCACCGACGACTAATAGCAAGTTATACCTCGTCTCCGTAAAATAGTCACAGAAAAAAAAATAAAATAAATAAGTGATATGTCACCTTTATATTTAGAACAGATTGGTGCCTTATGAAATTATAAAAATGTAAATTAAGCTAGTTCATCATATGATATGTCTTAATTTAAACATTTCGATATTTTCATATTGTTTTTTAGTTAATTCTGAGCCGTTAGAGTGGGCTCAACAATAGGCGAAGCTAAGAGGAAGCTGCGGTGGGCTTAGCCCCCCAACGGTATTCGGGAGATTGAAATCAAAATTAATATAAACAATGTATTCAGTTAATGGTTATTCAGTTATGTCCACGATAGTTCTGGATATAACCGATAATATAACAGAGAGAAGCGATAATTTTAATGACATGGCAGTTCTGACTGATCAATGTTTATTACCGAATATATGACAGCAGTATTAATCACATGAATTGCACTGCGATTTTCCGAAGAAACCCAGGATTTTCGGTGGCTGTGGATCATTTGAATTTAGTTTTGAAAAAAGTGAGTTGCTTATTGACCAGTATAAGTCTGTATTTAATATTAATAAAGATGCATTAAAAGCAGAAATGCTAGTAATACTAAACAGTTTTAAAATCTTAAAGCGGACTTTTCTGCACGTAGAATATCTCTATCTCAAAATTGAATGGCCGAGAAAAATAAAGCAACACATCAATATAGAACATGTGTTTTATACGACAGTTTTCAAATAATCCACCATCGTGCTTTCTCATGACCCACGGACAGAGTGGAATGTGTCCTATCCACAGATGTCGTCTAGTAGACGTCCCTAATCAGAATCAGTCGAAACTCTATCGATGTGACATGATTTAATTGAGTGATCGTGCTAACAAAACAAAATTCTCAAATAGTCCACCATTTCTCATGACCCATGAGCATGGTAGAGTGTGTTCTATCCACTTCAAAATCAATAGGTGTCGTCTGGGAGATGTCCCCGATCAGAATCAGTCAAAACCCGATCGATCCGACACGATTTAGTTATTGTGCTAACAATAAATTTTAATGCCGACGACAACGACAATGATGACAACGACAACGACACACACAGACACAAGTTTTTCGAAAACCATTTTGTTTTTTTGGTTTTTAGGCCAAAGAGCGAAAGAAACTCACAATACTGATTTAAATGTTCTAAATCGTATAGTTATACAGAATACTTTCCCCAACGCATTTAAACTTTCTCAAGTGGCCTTAACATTCCCTATCAGCTCAGCGAAAGGTCCTCTTCCACTATACGAAGAATTAAGACCAGATTGCGGAGTCGTATGACCCAGGACAGATTTAGTAACCTCGCTCTAATATTGAAATAACTAGGACTCTAGACTGGGAAGAAATAATTCAAGAATTCTCAAAAAAAAAAGGAACCAGCATAATAGTTTTTGTTGTGTTATTAGTTAATTGTATTATTGTGCTTTTAAATAAAGTTCTGTTGGTCTTAATACTATGCATAATATTTTTTTAAAATATGATATACTTTTTGATATGCATACTATATGATATCCTATTGTTAATTGGAAACCTCCTTTTCCTCACTGAAAATCTTTTTTTCTGGGGTTCCTGGGGTTTCCACGGGCTTTCCTATAAACGGGGCTTTAACCCCCCTCCGCAAAGAATTGACTGTAGCTTCGCCGATGGGCTCAACACTGGGTATTTTATAAAGCAATCTTTAGTCAAAGTTCCATGAAAAAATAATTAAATGATTTATCTTTTAAATATAAATCTCATCAAAAACAATAAAATAAATAGTTCGATAAAATATAATACGATCCCACAATAGCTCAATATTCAGTTGGTTTCGTATTTATAAATTAAATATTTATTAAATATAAATTAAATAGTATTACATTCCTGAGATTTATTTGAACTTATTATTATCATTATTTATTGTACATAATTTGTGCATAGATTATATCCATATGTATCTATGTGTATTCAGGGTCCCTAACATAACAACATAACTAATAATACTGCAAGATAGACATGTTATTTCTGTTAACTATTGTAATTTCCTTATACGATGAGTATGTCAGCACAGGAACGGAAAATTTCCTGGTCTCCACATCCTATTCGTGATGTGCCATCGTCACATATGCCCCAAGAATTTCCTAAAAAAACAATAATAATAATTTTACAATGGTTGTCAACAAATGCAATTATTTATTAATCCTAATCCTATATCAAATCTTATAAAATATTGAATTATATCTACGAATTACAGATATATTGTGGGTCAAAGTATTTTCCTTTGCCACATTTTTGTCCTTGTTGATTTTTAACGAAGCTTAGGAAGGCAAAATTAAACAATTTTTTTCCGAAAATCAGACTAAAAGTTTCTCTTATCAATTTTCTTCTATTCTTGTCTAGTCTTTCCGAAATAAAAGTTTGTAAACGATATTATTCCCACCTTTATTTGTCTACTGTCTTTAACGCACACCAGTCTCGCATTGATATAAATTTCTATATTTAAAATATTAATAATTGTCTTAAAATCGATATATATTTTCGTTGAAAGTTTTGGAAGTGTTATCCTACATACTAAACATGTCAGTGCCTACTATGGATATTATATGAATAAGGTATCTCCCAAATATACAAGCAAGAATAAATGTTCACAAGTATTTTCATCTCAAATCAATTGTTTCAACAGTTGCACAAGGTCGTTCAGTTTATGATACACCCAGATGAAAAGTGGAATGAAGAAGTGTTTTCTTTCAAATCACATATGTAAACTATCTAAAGGTACGGTAGGTTCAAGTCTGTTTAATGTTGACTGTCATCAAACAAGCGTAGAAATTGACGAGATATTTAATTCTGAGTGGGCGATGGTCGTCGTCATTGTTATCGGTAACTTATTAATATATTTTATAACTTGTCTTTGTTTCAAAGTCTTACAATTATCACACAGACTCAATTATACAATTTTTATTTTGATGATTGAATTTAAAATTGTGGATCAACTATAGACCAGATAGTTGATATAGATATAGATATCGAATACCAAATGAGATCATCATTTAGATTATGTTAAATTATACCGATATCAAAAATTATCTTGGTCAAAGGTGGTCATGATCTAGAAAACGTCCGTCTCATATTAGGTCAGGCGACAGGTCGAAAGAAAGCCTCAATAAGGAAATAATTAGTGGAAAGCTGGAAATTGCTTTAATCGCTTTATTTGGACCCTGATATTTCTCTCCCAAGTTTTCCCCCTCGAGCGAAGTCGGCGTTGGCCCTTCTGGCCCTAAGAAGGTACCATTTCTCGGTTTCTTACAAATATCTTCCAAACCATCAACTTCATCAACAAAATACTTATTATAAAAAATAATCTAGAGTAATTTTTCTACAAAAAAGTTCTTCACCGTTTGTCTCTAAAGTGAACCGTTACAATGCTACGACCATTTAAAGTGGAGTCCTTTTTGATTCTTGCGGAAAAGTTATCGAAATCATATGCCATATCAAAGTTTCTACATGTTATAAATATTTGTCAGCATTCCAGGTACACAAGCTGTTAACTTGTTACAAGTATAACAGCTTTTCTATGTAAACAGCTGTGGCAAAGTACCTACGATTAGTATTATTATTGACTAGTATTAACATAAAATCACTCTTTTCCACACCACTTGTCGGTAGAGTAAATGTCGCGTTTTTTTGTAAGTGGTGTCCCCAGGAGGCCTAATCCACTGTTCAAATGTCAAAGTTAGTCGATTTTCAACCGTTTTGATGAAGACTGGCAGTCTTGATCGTCTGCCTCAATTTCTCCGTCATGGCTTTTATCGTCTGCATGGGTACATTTGTCCGACGTCACAGGGCGCTCAAGATTAACATCGATGTCTCCGTCACAATCATCCATATCATCTTCCTCGGCAGCATTTGTACGTGACCGTCCCATACAATTCATGCAGATTCTGGAGGCCCGTTTTCCTGCAACCACACATTGCGTTACATCCTTTCGAACATTTGCAGGACACTGTGTGGAACCGTAACTCATTCAGGGTGTTTCCCGTGGTTTTGTTGTCATAAAGCCTAGCCACAACCAACTGGCCCGCTTTGTCAATTTCATCGGGGTTTGCGTTCACGTCTCGGAAAACCCTAACAGCTGTCCATTACTTTTCAGCAGTGTTACGAATTTGATTGAGAAAGTAATGAAGTCTACTTGTAAATGTAATGAATCTGAACTGAATGTACTTACTGACCATTTTTTTATTGATAAGTAACACCTGGAATGCTGACAAGTATTTATAACATGTAGAAACTTTGATATGGCATATGATTTCGATAACTTTTCCGCAAGAATCAAAAAGGGCTCCACTTTGAATGGTCGTAGCATCGTAACGGTTCACTTTAGAGACAAACGGTAAAAAACTTTTTTGTAGCAAAATTACTATAGATTATTTTTTATAATATATTATTGATAAAGTTGATGGTTTGGGAGATATTTGCAAAAAACCGAAAAATGGTACCTTCTTAGGGCCAGAAGGGCCAACGTCGACTTCGCTCGAGGGGGAAAACTTGGGAGAGTAATATCTGGGTCCAAATAAAGCGATTAACGCAATTTCCATCTTTCCACTAATTATTTCCTTATTGAACTACCTGTCGCCTGGCCTATATTATATCATCTTCTTTAAATAATTACGTAAAGTTTGTGCCACACTGATATCATGAATAACGCACAAATGTCGTTCTAGACGAAATAATAATAAAATACAAATTTTAAAATAGAAATTAAAGACTGAATGGAGTTTGCCCTTACTTTGTTATAGTTATACCATAATGATACAGTGAAGCACTTAACGTTGTTACTGTTACAAATATGTGATAGTAACAAAGTTAACTGTTTTACTGTATCATAAAAATTAAAGATTAATAACGTCAAACAAAGTTATTAGTATTCTTTTATTAACAAAAAAGCAAAATTAAATTAACTATTGATAATATTCCCCATTTTGTTCAATGGACAAGCTTAGCGCCTATCATGTATTATGGTTGCATATTCTACAACAATAGCAACACATTTTGCTAAAAGCAACCATCGTGTCGTTGTTGCTCAAATTCAGGCAAAGCGTTGCATCTCTACCGCTCTACCTTGACGATCCCAATTGTCCTTCTGCGACAAGATGCCATCCAAATATATTTTTAAGGTGTACTCAACATTAAGGATGTAAGAACATTCAACAAAAATATGCAGATTATCTCTGCTCCACATTCGCATATTTGGGGAATAGAGGTACCCCAAAAGCTGAATCCACGCTTCACCAGAAGAAAAAACGTCTAGTACTCATTCGCTAAATTATGTTTGAATGGTCTGCCGGAAAAATAGTCTCATATAACTTCATCTACGTGGATGAACGTTCAAGTTCTTTACAATTGTGCGGCATGTTTGAAAAGTTTCTCCAAAATGTTGTATACTCTTGTTCTACGCGTTGACGAAAGAAACTAACAACTAGTTCTGTATGAACGATAGATCTACCAGATTTTTTTTTGTGTTATGGAGCTAGTTTGACAAATACCAACATAGTTTTAAGACAGGCATAAAAATTCTTTGGTATTATTGCAAAGTCTAGGAAATGCTCTCTCGAAAATTGTCTAAACTACTGTAAATACTGTACTTCGGCTATATTCCCAAATTGAATTAGCTACCACCGTTCGAAAATATTCTAGTCATATCTGTCATGCACATTTTTCAAGAAATTTCTTTTAAAGTTTATTTTCAAGAAAGTGCTTCACTTTTTCAAGAAATTATAATGAGATTACTATTGTTTATGTAAAAGATAATTTCCCTAGAAGAAAGTGATTAGTGGAGGTTGCAGCTAGTACTCATTGAAATCGATGCCGCTTTGGGTGAAAAGGAATATTACAATAGCGATAAAACGTTCTAGAATTACTTGGTACCTGTTGCCAATCAACAAGTTATTATCATAAATGTACGAGACTATCTCCAACAATTATTTTAGTCTGTAACTGTATTTCCAAGTCTTCGACCCACTTTGGCCAGGACATTTTTTTATCTCAGTACATTTAGATATTTACTAAAATATCTAAATGTAGATTTAGATGTTTTAGTAAATATCCAAATGTATTGAAACACAGAGACATTTAGTCTATTTACTAAAATCGGGAAATCCTAGAGGCATCACTTTATACAGTTTATATTGGATATTAAAATGTTCTTGTATTAAGATTAATCTTTTAAAAATTAATTAATACTAAATGTTTATATTTTTCATTCTTTATTTTAAAAAAGTTAATTTTATAGAAAACCTTTTCTTTCATGCGCATTATTCTATTAACCTTTTTTCAACTATTATTAGATACTGCTGTGACTCACCGCATCTGTAATGCCATCGCAAAACACATCGTTCACACGTCAAACTCTCTGGAAGTTGGACAGCATTCACAACCGAGAAATCTGTAGGACTAACGATAAATAAGTCAGATCCATCGGCGAGTTTCAAATCTTGGAAGCAGTCGTCGCTTTCCGGTTGGCTGGGATCTTCGAGAACACAAAGACTGAAAAGCAAGTTTGAATCAAAATCGGAGTAATTCAAATCCCAAATAAATACTATTCATTTCATCGCTATTTGCCAAATAAAAAACTCTTATCTTGTCGATAAATAGAACAGTCTACCTGAGCCTAGCTATAAGAACAAGCCACGGTATGAGATAAGAGCCGTTTGAGATTTTTTATTTGGCAAATAGCGATGAAACAAACTATAAATAAGTTCTCTATTTCTTTTTGCAATTATTTAAAAAATAATTAGGCAAATAGTTGGCATGTGGCACCAAAATGGGTCACATTATATTATATTACATTGTTATCACAGTTAAACCAAAGAATTGCTAAGGTAGCCCAGTATAAATTATTAAGTGATTTTCAAAGGGCTATAACTTGGAGAAAAATAGTCGCAAAACAACTTTATAAAAAGGAGATTGAAACTTCAAGTTTCTAGTTTTTAGATCTTGTGTTGAAAACTCTTTACCGTCAGCAGTCTTTGAGTAATCATAAGAAAATAATGGGAAAAATACCAAGTTTTTGCTTGTTTTTCAAAAGATCCATGAACTTTTCAATAATTTTTATTTCCAGTGATTTCGTCATAAAAATTTTTCAGGTAATTTTATTCTCTTTAACTTGTATGATCTAAAAACATTGTACGATTTTTGTGCTGAATTATCGTCGTTCAAATCAAAAAAGTCAGTTTTGACTTTGGTAATTAATTACTCGGGAAATAATGATCGTACGCATTTTTTCTACAACAGTTTTTAATAAAAAAAAATATAGATTATTGCTAGAAAACATTTTCAACCTTAAAAAATGAATAAAAAATAAAAAATTCGTCCTTAAATTTATTTTTAGTAAAACAAGAAATTTAGTCATTCCAAACATTCATAATGTTCAGAAATACTTTGATGTTGAAAATAAATAGTCAACATCCCTAGTCTCAGGGGCGGCTGGTGTATAGGTGCTACAGAGCTGCAGAATTGCCAAAAAACTTAGATATTTGTATATTTTCGCGACATAATAATTACTGAAATTTATTAATAAAATAATTTGGTTAGTTGGTGCAGCTAACCAAATAATTGCGTTAAAGTCGCATTCTGTCCGCCGTCCTCTATTGAGTAGTAGACCAGATGAATTATCTAGGTCTCTACGCGAGCGCGTCGCGATATATTGAACTGGGCCACACGAGGTAGTTCTCAGCACGGTTCGGCACACCCGTCCTCCCCCTCAACTCCCGCGAGAATCCACACTTGGCGCTCGTAAATACGCGAATTTACACGGTCAGTGAGCTGTATTTTTTCCAGCTAAGGCAACATCAGTGAATGTTTACTCCTTCCTACTTCTCGTACAGTTGGCGGGCGTAAATCGTACCTATGTCGTATTTCGTGTTAATTTGAGATTTTAAATACTGTTTTGTGAGTTTGTGTAGTGATTTATTGTACTAATTATTAATATTTATATACTGTGATAGTGACAATGGATTTAGTTTATAATTTAGTTCATGTGAAGCGATTTTTTAAATACTCTTATGAAGAAAAAATTGATTTAAAAAACAATGATAGGCCCGATATTGTTATTGAGACTGTAGGTGTTAGCCGCGGAAAAGCATATAAACGTCAATTTAATAGAGACATTTATTCGAAGAACAATTGGATTTGTGGGTGTAACAAAAAAAATGCGTTATTTTGTTTTCCTTGTTTACTTTTTGGCGGTGATAAAGCATGGACGGAGGTAGGGGTGACAGATTTGGTGCACTTAACTGAAAAAATAAAAAAACACGACAACTCCAAAAGCCATCTACATAATACAATGGAATTAGCTTTATTAATGTGACAAAAAAGAGATACGTTTTGTCAAAAATTATAAACTGCATAAAGTTTTGTGGGGCCTTTGGACTGACGCTGCGAGGACATGATGAAGCTGAAACCTCTCAAAATCTGGGGATATTTCGTGGTTTGATAAATTTTTCTGCTGAGTTTGATGTAACTTTAAGCGAGCATCTACAAAATGCTTCAGTATTTAAAGAAACCTCTAAAGAAATACAAAATGATCTTTTAGACTGTATATTAAAAGTATGTCATGAAGAAATAATTAAAGAAATTAACAAACCTTTATTATAATTAAGTTTTTGGCAGTTATGGCAGACGAAACAACTGATATATCTGCAAAAACTCAGTTAGTGGTAGTTTTTAAGATATATTCTCGATGGTGAACCGATTGAACGTTTTTGAACATACCTGAAACCTACAAAATGTGACGCTGAAACTCTTTCGAAAAATATTTTAAGTGTTATAGACCCTCTAGTAGATAATTCACCTTACAAGCCTTTTCTCTTAACCAAAGAATATGACGGCAAACATGAATGTTCTTCAAAAAGGTATTAAATTCCAAAAATTTTTCTTGTGAAAGTCTATAGACGGCCAATACCCTAGGATCGGCCCTGTGCAGAACACCCATTTCATTTGATCACGAGCCGCCACTGCCTAGTCTATTCATTATTTGCAAAGTTATGCTAAGTTAAGTGAATATCCCTAAATGCGCAATTTTTTACCTCTTCTTCAATCAACATTCTCGCACAAAAAATGTCTTTTTATCAGAAACCAATAACTGCAACTTATAAAGAATAATTTGCAGTTTTTGAAACCCTACTTCAATTTTCTGTACGATCATTATTTCCGGAGTAATTAATGACCAAAGTCAAAACTAACTTCTTTGCTTTGACCAACGATAACTAAGCGAAAAATCATATACAACTCTTGTACGATCGTTCAAATTAAAGAGAGTAAAATTATCTAAAAAGTTTTATGATGAAATCACTGAAAAAGATGTATTGTGGTCTGTGGACATTTTAAAAGACAAGCAAAAGTTTGTAACTTTATATTCAATGGACTTCTTATGACTTTCTACTTAGAAACTGCTGATGATACAAAATTTTGAGCTCAATATCTGAAAACTATAAGCATGGAGCTTCAATTTTCTTATTTTAAAATTGATCTGCGACTACTTTTCTCCAAGTTACAGCCTTTTAAAGATCACATAAAAATTTAGTATATTCGGTACATTCTTTAAGGGAATCTCTTAATTTTTATGCCTAGTGTATATTGGAAATTACATACCTGTAGGAGATTGATCCTAAATGATTGGCAGTCAGAGTGGATGAAACGTTGATCACACTGCCTGCTTGATATATACCCGCAATGACTCCTAAACCGAAGGTACCAGTATTTTCGTTACTTCTAGGTTGAGGGTCCGTATAACTATCTCCACACGCTCCGCATTTTCCACCATTTTCCTTGTATTGAACCTAAAACCATTATTTCTATAATCCAGTTTTATTAAATCGCTAAGCGTTCTTAAAAGAAACATAAGAATCAGAATATTAATCATGTAATTCATAGTCAGTACCATTATAACAAATAAACCTTATATTAAAATATAATTCGAATATGTGAAGGAATTTTCCACATCTGGATTTTGGTATAAAGATAAAAGGATTTCGTATTTGTATTTAAACTGAAAAATGAAAAATTTCATTAATCGTATCAATAACCAATTTGAACCAACTGGTGGTAATTTATATTTTTTAAAACTCAGTTATAGGTTTTTTGAAATGATAACTATTTATTGTACAAATTGAATACGTATTATCAATATAAGTGTATAAATTAATGTTAAGCCTTAAATACGTGTAACGAATTTAAGAATGTTTTAAACAAGTTTTATGATTTAACAAAATTTGAATTATCCACCGATTCACTTGATTTCATAGCACATACTAAAAATGACACTAATATTAGGTAACATTACATACATATAATAATAGTGAACGTAAATTTTTTATATAGTTTACCTACCGATTTACTTGAATTAAATATTATAGAAAATAAATAAAAATCCCATCAATATTAGGCAGCATTAAATTCAACAGTGCATTTGTAGTTGTATATCTCAATAATAGTGAGAATAAGACTGTCATTACGGATATATCAAGTGTTTGCTACTATTAATTAGGATATAATAAAAAATGTTTATTACTTTTCCGCGCTCCTCTATAAGCGGAAAAGTAATGTAATCGTGTAAAGAGAAAGTGAAAAAACAAAATGTTTTTTTTGGGTTTATTTTTCGTTTTTCGGCCTAAAAATAAAAATAAATGGTTTTAAAAATTATTTTGCTGTGTGTGTGTCGTTGTTGTCGTTGGCATCGATCGTGTTTTGACTGATTCTGATCGGGGACGTCTCCCAGCCGACACCTATTGATTTTGAGGTGGATAGCACACACTACCGCCTCCCGTAGGTCTATTTGAGAAATATTTTTGTTCGCCTGATAACTCCACTAAATCGTGTCGGATCGATCGAGTTTTGACTAATTCTGTTCGGAGACGTCTCCCAGACGATACCTATTTATTATAAAGTGGATAGGACACACCTCATCCTGTCCATGAATCATGAGAAAGCACGACGGTGTACTATTTGAGATTTTTTTTTTGTTAACATGATAACTCAACTAAGTGATGTCGGATCGATCGGGTTTTGACTGATTCGGATCGGTGACGTCTCCCAGAGGACACCTATTGACTTTTAGGTGGATAGAACATACTCTACCATTTCATGGGTCATGAGAAAGCACAATGGTGGACTATTTGAGAAATTTGCTTGTTAGCACGATCACTCAAATAAATCGTGTCGGGTCGATCGGGTTTCGACTGATTCTGATTAGGGACGTCTACCAGACGACATCTATTGATTTTGAGGTGGATAGAACACACCCGACCCTGTCCCTGGGTCATGAGAAAGCACGATGGTGGACTATTTGAGAAATTTGTATTGTTAATACGATAACTCAACTAAACAATATTGGATCGATCGGGTTTTGACTGATTCTGATCGGGAACATCTCCCAGACGACATCTATTGATTTTGAGGTAGATAGGACACACCCCACCCTGTCCATGGGTCATGAGAAAGCGGTGGACTATTTGAGAATTTTTTTGTTAACACGATAACTCAACTAAGTGATGTCGGATCGATCGGATTTTGACTGATTTGGATCGGAGACGTCTCCCAGACGACACCTATTGATATTGAGGTGGATAGAACACACTCTACCATGTTCATGGGTCATCAGAAAACACAACAGTGGACTATTTCAGAAATTTGTTTGTTAGCACGATCACTCAATTAAATAGTGTCGGACCGATCGGGTCTCGACTTATTCTGCTTAGGGACGTCTACCAGACACACCCCATCCTGTTCACAGGTGATGAGAAAGCACGAGGGTGAACTATTTGAGAAAAGTAAAACTGTCGCATAAAACAAATATTTTGCATTTATGTGTTGGTTTATTTTTTCCCCGCCACTTAATTTCGAGATGTTCTACTTGCGAAAAAGTCAGTTTTAAGGTTTTAAAACTGTTTATTATTATAACAGTTTAAGTAATTGTTATAGTAATAAACATTTTTTTTATTTAATTGGTATTTATATTGGATTCGCTCTTATTATAATACAGGGTGAATGATTTAAATTGTCCTTGTCCCTAGTGCTTATTCTATATTTTTAAATAAATAAGTGAGATTAGTTTTCGAGAGAAACGATTAACTGGAATAACTTTCATTTCATAATGAAGAAAGCTTCTGCTTTAAATGAATTAAATTGTAATAAGAATCAAGAATTTCTACATTACGTATTCTAATTTTTTTTCTGTGTATAATTTTAAAATTTGGATAAATATTTTTTTAAAATACATAAAGATATTGAAATAAATTAAGAAATCACTACTAACAAAATTAAATCAATTTAGTTCCATTTAAATTCAATCACAATTTAATTTTTTAGTTTTTTTGGGTTTTTTAATTTACTTTAAAACTTGACAATCCATTAACTTTTTTTCATTTACATATTTTTCCTCTAAATTTTCAAACAGTTCTTGCGTCAATTGGAAAGTTATTTAATTTTTTTATTTTAAAATTCTTCTAGTGTAACCTACTGTTATTATCGTTTGCTAAACTGTTGTATAATATTGCAAATAAAATACAGATTGTTTCAATTTATTTTACAAATAAAGATATTGTCTCATACAACAATACTATACTATTCATAATTTCTTAACTATTTGTTCGTTTTTTGATAACGAATATGTATGATACACTCTCAATATTTCCTAAATGGAAAGATAATGGAAAACGGAAATATAGAATATACAATACACAAATTTGTTACATTATCTAATAAATAGATTAAATTCATGGTACCTGTGGAAAACCCAACATTGTTAATTACTGTAAATAAGCTACCGGATATGAGATATTCATCACTCATCATCATCACCTTTATCTAAATTGTCCCCATAAATAAAATTATTGTCATCTTTACTCAAAGTTTTATGGAATGATCTTAACCTGTTTTAAATAATGGGGTTCATGAACTAAACACAATATTTGAGGTTAATATTCTTTGCTTAGTGCCACTTTATTGCTGTACAGTATTTCAAATTCAAGTTTTTATCTGCTGATATTATTAAAGTTTGTTTTGTTTTAGAATATAATTTAAACCGTGCATGAAAGAGACCAACGGAATATTTTTTAATTAATAATTAAAGCACATGTATCTTAAAAATAAATGCAGACTTTGGGTTCATTTTTTTTTCAACTAAATATTTGTGAATATAACAAAGTTTAAACTCTTGGTTTTAGGTATTTAAAGTCATAGTTGAAAATCTCATTTGTTTTATAGAAAATATATAAAACATATAAAATTAAATAACAAAAAAGTAATGTAAATATAAACATACATAAACAAACATAAACAACATAAATATAACATAGTGTAACAAATACTACACAAAAATAACAATTTTTTATCTCTTTTCCTTTTCTTTAACTTTAATGTTTTATGAGCAGTGACGGCGCCAGGGGAGGACCTGGGTGGGCACGTGCCCACCCAATCAGTAACAGTGCCCACCCAAGTGTCCACTCAAAAAATTTACTATCTACAAAATTATAATATGAAATAAAATATATGTAAATATAAAATTTTGACTATTATTATTTCAAAATTTGAAAACAAACAAAGTGTTAAAAGATCAACAATATTTTACAGCTATCCGACATGCTGAATAAATACAGATTGGCATTCAATGAGATTTATAAATTATGTTCAATATGTATCACAATTCCTGTGCAAGTGCGGCATGTGAAAGGACCTTTTCACGTCTGAATAGGTTAAAAAACGATTTAAGAAATAAAATGAAACATGAGAGATTAAGTAATTTGGTTGTACTAAATATAGAGAAAGAAAATAGCTAAAATCTTGGATTTGGATAATATTGTTGAGGAATTTGCAACAAAACTGAAATGATTTTATAAATATTTTAACTTTATTAGATAATGTACTACTAATTTCTTTTGCGCCAGTTTGTGCCCACCTATTTTATAAATCCTGGCGCCGTTACTGTTTATGAGGATAACAAATAATGTTTATTATTCCTTGCATTTATAAATGTTAGTTAAAAATAGTGTCATAAATCTTTAAAATTATACAACATTATATACAGATTTTAAATATATATATATATATATATATATATATATATATATATATATATATATATATATATATATATATATATATATATATATATATATATCTTCATGCATTTTGTAACATTGTATGAACTACTTTGGTAACTTTAGTTTGAGCAGTTCAAAGCACTCTTAGTAATTCAATAATGGTTAATATGTTTATTAAAGTTCAAAATTATTTTAGTTCTTATCATTATTTCTTCAAGGATAATAATCATGAGCAAATTGCGAAAAGTCATTTTCAAATTGGGAGTAACTATTTCCAAATCATTTAACAATTGAACTATTTCTATTTCATATAAAGAATCATTTTCAAATGTAAAATAATGAATGTCAACCTGGTAATAGTAATATTCATGGATCAGGGGTATGATCAAATTCAATAATCAATTTAGTATAGTACCTCTCAAAATAAATCTAATCAATTTCTTATTTTGAAATGAAGTAAAATTATGCAACTTTATTTATTTTTAAACTATTATTATTTTACCTTATTGCCTTGGGTATTTATGTAAGCATCATACTATTCATAACAAAAGTGCATGGAATTTGTCAAGAAACAATAACCAAATTGTAAATCCAAAAAAGAACAAAAATTGTTTACCTGTACTCCCCCACAAAAATATTGATTATCCTCGTAATTGGCAGGGAGGGCGGAATAGACTCTCCAAAGCGAAGCTCTATTAGAGGGATCCAGCATCATTCCATGCCCGGCAACACTTTCGAGGTAAACCGCCAACAGAATAAAGAACATCTTCGCAGCCATTATATCTTGATCCTTTTATGTTCCCTTCTAGACATAAAACTAATCAATAACTATTCTAGACTACTGCCAGATATACATGTTTTGGTCTTTACTTATATAGATCATATGTAGAAGATAAGATAAGGTAAAGTTAGTAATTAAAAACAAATTTCCCTTTCTCAAAGTGCTATCTGGAAATCCTGTTAGTTTTGACCAATTTTAGCACTTACCTAATTTTATTACATCGTAAGCGTTTTAATCGAAACTTAATTAATTTATAAGTTAGATATGCATATGAATCGATTAGAGGGTATTATTTCTAAATAATGGCTATAAAATGATAGGCATCGTGAATAAATAACAAAAATAGTTAGTTGTTGTAAATACCTATTACAAAACATTTAAGTGATAAATCATGAGCACCTATGTCAATACAGTTTCTGTTAATAACTGTATGCTATTCTATAAACTAATTGTAACTGAATGAAACTGTATTTGGATTTTTTTTCAACTCGTAAGGACCAAACTTTTGATTCCTATTATATGATTCCGTATCCACATCTTAATTAATTTCAGAAAACCATTATATATCAAGCTAGAGCCAAAGGGCTTAATTTTTTCATATATATCAAACGCTTCCGCCGGAATTATATGGATGCATGTATAAGCTCTTCCTTGCAATTGTTTAACATATTCAACAAGATCCAGTCTGTTAAGACAGGCATTTTCAAAATTTTGTAGGTATTTTGTCATAAGTAGGCAAGCGCCATTAAAACTTCTGTATGATCTGTTGGTCTACAAACACCTTTCTCATTACAAGACCAAAAGTCACAAAGCTAGTTGTGCAAAAGTCAGTACAATTTTTAAGGCCCGATCCAAGTATAACCGAGGCTGAGTGCCTAAATTTCCTTAACTAGCATTGACTAGCACGCCAGTTTTAAAATAGGCTTCAATCATGAAAGTTTTATGAACTGTGGTAAAGACCATGCTTCAAACACCGCTTAAGATTGCAATAAAAATAAAAGTCCATGAGAACTCTTCACAAATTTTGACATTAAAATCTGATTGGCATACATGCACGATACACGATATTGACACGATACATGCTGCGATGATTATTTTAAAATCCAGGACCATCTTTGACCAAGGTATAGTTTATTTCGTCGCTATTTGCCAAATAAAAAATCCCAAATGTCTCTTATCTCACACCGTGGCTAGTTTTTGTGGCTAGACTCAGGTAGACTGTTCCGTTTATCGGCAAGATAACAGAGTTTTCTATTTGGCAAATAGCAATGAAATGAATAGTAAATTTTTATCAGAAATATACTTATTATTCTACTGCCAATAAATCCCTAAATTATACATTGCCCTATTCTTAATTTTGATAGCCTCAAGGAATCCTATTTATATATTTTTAACAATAATTCTTTTCTTATATAGGAAGAGAGTCCGCATTTATCATGTGCAACCGAAAAGTAATATTCCTCAAAATTTGTTATTTTCTCATTTATTTTAAAATAGATTCCGGACTCTTTTAGGCCGACAGCTCATCCTATTATTGGTCCATCATGCCAATAAATCATCTTCGTTCGCACTAGAGATTCTGCCGCCCATTTATCTCAGTAAAATTAACTCAGATAATAAAGAAATGCTAATAATATTCCGCTAGATATATCTTCACAAAGTCTGTTTTATACAGATCGTTACTACTATCTACCACTTATTCCATGGTAGGTATAAAATATGCATTGCCTGTTAAATTAAGAAATGTAAATGAATATATTGATACTAACTACAGTTTGCTATACACCAATAGCAAACTGTATTTTATTAAAATCCATATATCTCAAAAAGTGTAGCAGCCAAGGAAATTTGTGAGACTATAATGACCCATACAAAAGAACGTTTTTCTTTTACTAAACATTTAAACGCTTCTGTACTTTTTGCATTAGATAGATTTTCGCAATTGCAGAAGAGTCCATTGCAGCTTTTAGAAGCCACGGTAGAGGCATACCTATTTTTAGATAAAGTTCGCCTGCAGACAGAGTTAGAACTAATTTATAGAATACCTGATTTTAGGAATATGAATGGTGCTATTCATCTGTTGAAATTCATAACAGATAATAATCTTCAAGATATATTTTCTGCCACCTTTGCTCTCTTACAAATAATTGTTACTATACCAATGACCACAGCTGAAGCAGAAAGAAGTGTTTCAACACTGAAGCGAATAAAACATTTTTACGGAGTTCTATGAATCAAGAAAATTGACGGCTTTAGCAATGTTGCCTATTGAGAAAAAATGTATACAAGGTTTGTCAGACTTCAACCAAGCTGTTATAACTAAGTTTGCTGAGAGCAAGAATAGAAGAATTGACTGTACATTCAACCAATGTAATACAGCTTAGACATTAGGTGAATAGTGACTGTACAAACAAAAAATAATGGATTCCTACTGCATGTGAGTATTTTTATTACGATATTATGATAAAGATTTGTATGTTCTTGATTTTGTTGCTTGAACCCCCTATGCCTTCGACCACTAGCCGCTACTTATTGGTGTCACATGCCAGGAATTAACAGTCAACCCCAAATAATATCTCGGCTCCAAACTACCTCGTTTCAAGTGACATTGTCACATAGACAGTTCAATATACCTCGTAGGGATACATGGTATCTAATTTAATACTACATATCGACTCAGACGTTAGACGTTATACTCATAAATCATAATCATAAAAGTTATTGACCACAATAAATGTGTATAAATCATTTTTGAAGTATGAATTGTTTAGCTTGAAATATATTTATAAAGATAAATATTTATGAAAATTTCTTAAACGCTCTGCTCAATTAATAAATATATCATAGTTTATTTTACAACATCGTATTTTATTCTAGATACAACAGAAGGTAACTATCGGCCATTTTCGTTTTGTACACAAATGTATGTACTTGAAGGATATATTAAGGCAAATATTTTAGTGTATTAAAGCATCAAATATCCTAAACGTAGCGACTGAAGATAATGCAATATTTTTATTGAAGATTTTCATTATCGAATTTATTTTCTTAAAAATAGATTTCCATATTATTGTTTTAATTTTTTTAGAGGGATATTTGACGACTGAAAAATATCTATGAGCTAAAATACAATATTTTTCTATATTATGGATAATTATTTCTGTAGACATATGTAAGTAAGTGAGTGAAAGTGAAAAAGGGGCTTCAAAGATGGCATCTAATCTTCTAAACGCAATGTAACTAAAATTATGTCCCGTAATATCTTTTGATATACTACTTAAAGTGGTTTATGGTCATATGTTTTTATATTATTTTGTTTTTTTTTATAGAAAATTAGAAATTACTCACTTAGCTTTAATTTCAAACATAATAAAACTCTTACTTCCCAAATTAAAACAAGATAATGATACGATAGATAGTATGATAATAACGTTATATTGACAAAAACCTAAATATGAAATTTAATTTTAACACCCTTATTATTAAAACAGATTATTACTGAAAAATGTCGTGATCAAAAGTGACAAAGAATGCTCTCAAAATTAAAAATCATATTGGAGAGACTAGGCTTCATAAATGGCTCTCACTTAATTAAATGGATGGATCTCTTCCTTCTTATATAACTTATGAGCACACCTACCACTATGCCAATTTTCTACAATTAAAAATGAGTAGAATCAAAAGATTCTACCGAAAAGTAAAAAACGTTCGTTTCAGGAAAATGACTCACGTGGAGCCCTTAAAATACATGAAAAATTTGCAATACTTTGAAAACCATATAATGAAATATGTTGATATTTGAAATATATTTGAAACTAATTAATTTCTGGTCCCAGGTATTTTTTTAATAATTTTTATTTATATTCACGTTACAATATTAAATTATTTTTTAAATAACAGTAAATCCTTCGCTTTTCATTCCTAAAGGCAACTATTTTTTCTAAATTCAGTAGTGTGGTAGATAATATTCTCGCATAAATTGCAGGAAAATAGAGTGTAAAAATGTACAAAGATATAGTTGCAAACAATTATTAAAACCTAGTTCATCTAAACAACATAATTATTAATTATTGCCGTGATGTGCAGGCTTATACTCCAATCCATCTATAAGTTCCTTAAACATTAAGGATTTATACAAATTAAGCCAAAATAGCTATTCCCCCGGCTATACGCCGTCGACGGGCGATGAGTTACATGGCGAAATTTGCCGTATTTTGTTCTAACATAGAACTAAAATACAATGATTTGGATTGCTTGAAAATCACAAGGAAGATGCAAAGCGTTCTCTATCGCAGGATACTGCTAACTACAGACCGGTTTCAACCTTATATTGGGTCTCGTCAGTGTAGTGTAAGCTAGTATGCCTTTGACAAACGAGGCTTCGCATCTCATAGACACCGTCACGTTCTATAGTTGTAGACCTATAGAACGCAAACCAAGCGCCATTTCTCGGTAGTTTCGCAAACAATCCAAATCGAAATAAAACTTAGGTCATTTACAATGACAGGAATCACTTATAACGCAAAGCGTTCTCTATCCCAGGATACCGCTAACTATATCTGCATCCTCCTTGTGACTTTTGATCAATCCAAATCATTGTTTTTAGTTCTATGTTAGAACAAAATACGGCAAATTTGACCATGTAATTCAGCGCCTGTCGACGGCATATAGCCGGGGGAATACCTGTTTTGGCTTAATTTGTTTTAATCCTTAATGTTTAATATTGGATTGGAATATAAGTCTTCACATCACAGCAGTTTATAGGACTACCATCTGAAAACTTTGCGTTATAGATATTAATTATTGGATTACAAATATTATTATTATTATTATTATTATTATATTATATAGGTTTGGGCCTCATCAGCCACTAATCGCATGGGTAGTCCCTTGGCGATCCCCTCTTATCCGGGTCATTATCCAAAAATGCTATCCCATAAAACGAGCAATTTAGACACGTCCCCCGCCTTAAATTACAAATACTGTTATTGTAACAAATGCATTATTGAAAAGGACGAATATAAATTAAAATATTTTAATTATGCTGATTTGATGGAATCAATGAAAACAAGAGTTTTATTAATAACATGTGATCTCCATTATATTGAGATATACGCAACAATTGTAACATGCGACAAAATTAATGACAACAAGAATTTGACTAACAACATGTTATCTCTATTATGTTGAACAACATGCAACTGTTGTAAATAAAATGTGTATCAACTTGGACAAGTATTTCTAATTATCCCTAAACCTATCCATATACGAGTGTATCATATAATTTGAACTAGTTAGAGGGAAACGATATCTGGAAAATTAAAATGGTGCAGGAGAATAATTGAGTGGTCTGCTAGGCCACATCATTTAACCTCTGATTATTTTATATTAGGTTACATAAAATAAATCGAATTCGTATGGAAACCCATATAAGAAGGACATTCTAGGAAAGACAAAAAGACCTTTTTGCTATCATATTCGAATGAGTTTGTTCCCAATTTTTTTACTACAAATCAGAAAATAGCGAAGAATAATTATGTTTTACATTCTATTGATAGTCCTTTTGAGATACTGTAATTTTTTGTAATAAAATAAATATAATTATGACTGTGATCTAGCTGAATAAAACAAAGTTAAATAAATACTTGCGTCGTAGAAGGAAAACGACGGTATAATGACAATGATATTGGCCTTGCTTTTAGGGTATTTTTTCTTTAAGAAATTTCGAGAACCATATTTTGTGAATTTATACTAAATTAATAATTAACAACAATATATTTTTACTGCGCTACTAAATTCAGAATAAAAGTACACTTTTTGGAAATAATTTTTACTATTAAAAATAGTAATGAATGTAATTTTGGGCTTATCAAATAAATAAACAACATAAAAATAAACAAAGGTATTATGAAACTAATATACTTTCAACGAAATGAATCTGACAACCTCTGAAAGTTCGACTTAATACTGAAATATTATAAATCCTTACATTTCTTTACCACTCAATAATGCTATATAATTCTTTTTTGTGATTATAAATGTTTAAACAATATAATTGAATTTAACTACACGATTAAACTTGCTTGTATTATTGGTGAATAATTTATATAATCACAATATCAATTTGATTGGGGTAATTGAAATATATGTACATCATTTAATAAATAAGTAAATATCTAATCCTACTAATTTTATGATGTGATAATAATTCTCAGAATTTCTAGAATGGCCACGTGTATTTTTTTTTATTTAAATTTTTGATGGAGTAGGAGTAGACTAGTAAGGTTAATGTTGAAAATGGCCTCATCATTTACTAACAGAATCTTGAGTACAGATAATTTTGAGTATGTATATGGATCTTAATATAATTATTTATTCGTTATAATAAAGTCAGGTTACAATATTTATGTTTTGTCGATAATTTTGCAATATTAAATACACATCATATAAGAAATACATACCTACATACGTACATTTATGTATGTTATGAAATTTATGTTAACAAACCACAATTTGAAGATGAATAAATAAGGATTAAAAACGATTCATAAACCATCATTAAATTACAATTATGCGATTCTGCACAACATTATATTTGTGTAAGAAACAAAATATACTCAAAAACATTTTTTTTATCTTTGAAATATTGTGCAACATATATTTTCCTTCAAGTTACGTTATAAGAAATATTAAATTTGTGAATCATCGTCCGCCGTCATATTCAGTCTAATATTAGTATTTATCATAGGGATTATCGTGGGGATCGAACAACGTTCATAATCAGGATAATAAATAAACTTCGAAGATCTGAAAAGCGTACATCTTATTTTCAAAAAAGAAATTCTGAGGAATATATTTCTTTGATTTCTTTAATCAACGTTTTTAAACTAACTACAATATGAACAGGTTTTTTTTATGAAAATTGCATTGTTTTTTTTAAATGTGGAAGTTTTGCATGTACCATTTTCCGAATATAGACCTACATTTCGTTTTTAATGTATGACAGGACAATGGCCTATTAACTGGCATTATGTACGTCAACTCTACTACACCAAAGTTTTTATTATTCAGAGTGGGCTCTGTTTTTATACAAATATTTAATTCATCACCATAAAAGAAAGTGACCTGCCAAAAATGATGCATGAATCATTCAGTAAAATATAATTAGTTATTATCGAGATATTTATGACGAGAATATTAAAATAATGTTTTCCATTTTATTAGACTATTGGCCTCCTACAAAGTTATTATTATTACTCCACATATTGTTTTTATTCCTAACAGTATCTCAGTTTTTACACCAAAAATCACAATTACAGTAAATTATATTCATATGTTGCGGCACAATTTAATTTACAGACAAAAAAGTATTTGTGTAAACAAATTCTATAGTCATTATTCATCATCATGAGGTCATCAGTCCTAAAACTAGTTGGACGCTAACCTCCAGCTTCTCCTATCTTGTGCTAACCTACGCATTTCGCTAATTGTGCTACAACCTTCATCCCTTACTATTTGCGAGCAGTAGTCTAATCTAGGCCTACCTCTGCCTTTCTTCACTCCTATTTCTGCCTCCAAAATATCGCGGACTATTCTCCCATGTCTCAGCAAGTGGCCTACCATTCTATCTCTTCTCTTCTTTATGTTTTTCCACATACTTCTTTTCTCGCCGACTTTCTCTAATACTTCTTCGTTTCTAACCCTATCAGTCCACGCTATTTTCATCATTCTTCGGTAACACCACATCTCAAAAGCTTCTAATTTCTTCCTACTTGCTTCCCCTACCGTCCAGGTTTCGCAACCGTACAGTGCCGTGCTCCATACATACGTTTTCAAAAATCTCTTCCTTGTTTCTAAGTTTACTACCCCCGAGCATAAAAGTGCTTTCTTTTTGTTAAAAGCTACTCAACCCTGCGCTATTCTTTGTTTTATATCTTTATCGCTTCTTCCATCCCAATTTATTTTACTTCCTAAATAAGTGAAGTTATTAACTTCCTCCAATCTTTCATTATTAATTTGTACTTTCGTTTTTGCTTTGCTCTCGCACCCTCTGCACACTAACATTTTAGTTTTGTTTTTATTCATCCTCATTCCATATTCCTCTGTCAACACTGCCTCCATTTCGTTCAACGCTGATTCCAATTCCTCTTTACTAGATGCTAATACTGCTATATCATCCGCGAATCTCAGCATTTTTAGTTTCTGTCCCTGTACTTTAATCCCGAAATCCACTCTATCTTTTATGGCATTAGTCGCCTCTTCGATGTACAGATTAAAAATTAGTGGTGATAGCGTACATTCTTGTCTTACTCCTTTCCTAATACCTACTTCCCTTCTTTCCCCTTCTACTTCTATAACAGCAGTTTGCTCTTTGTATAGATTGTGTACTACTCTCCTATCTCTATACTTCATTCCCGCGCTCTTTAGTATCTCGAATATTTTTTTCCATCTTACATTATCAAAAGCTTTTTCTAAATCTACAAATCCTATATAAGCGTTCTTTCCTTTTTCTATTGTTTTCTCTAACATTACTCTTAACGCCAGAATAGCTTCGCGAGTTCCCCTATTTCGCCTAAACCCGAATTGATCTTCTCCTAGTATTTCCTCCGCTCTATTTTCCATCCTCTTCTGCACTATTCTGGTTAAGATTTTTAACGCGTGGGAAGTTAGGCTAATCATTCTAAAATTCTCGCATTTGTCGGCTCCTCTCTTTTCCAGTATAGTAACGATAATGTTCCTCTTATAATCCTCCGGCATCTCGCCCGTTTCATATATGTATTTTACCAGTTCAAACATCTTATTTACTACTTTCTGTCCCGCACATTTCAAAATTTCCGCGTGTATTTTATCTACACCCGGCGCCTTATTGTCCTTTAGCCCCCTTAGTGCTATTTCAAATTCCTCTGTTAATATAGGTTTTCCTACATCTTCCCTATCAATGCCAGATTCTTCCTCTAAAATCTCTCCTAATTCCTGACCCTCGTATAAATTTCCTAAGTACTGCTTCCATATATCCGCTTTCTCCTCTCTTCCGATCAGTATGTCCCCCGATTAACTCCTAACGTTTCTACCCTGAAGTTCCTCTTAATTATTTTGTAAGCCTCATCGGTCTTACCTACTTGGAGCTTATCTTCTACTTCTTTGCATTTATCCTCTATCCATTGTTCTTTCACTTTTCTACTGGCTTTTCTATAGTCATTATTATGACTATAGAATTATACTATATAAAATATACTATAAACTGAAATCATACTAATCTTTAAAAAAGGACGCCAGTGTGTAGAGAAAGCGGTTGCTTCCTTACAACCCCACGTTGCGGTGAGAAAGTTTACACATAGAGATGAAGACAAACTATACCAATGCGCAAGTAGCGCTACCAAGTTTCCCCAGTTGAGACTCTGACCCAAACATACAATGAATGATATCCCCAAGTCAAATGGTATCGTTGCAAATACCTCTATAGAATCATACTATAAATCACCCATCGATGCAATAGGCGTCATGCAATACGCTGCAACTTTTATTAGTTGCGCGTTGAGTACCTAACCTAATTGCCCATCACCTTCTCTATTTACTATTATTTTTCATAATTTAGTAGACAAAATATCAGTAAATTTTATACACAATTGAAATATAAATCTCAAAGTAAAAAACCTGTCAAAAAATAAAAATCGAAAACCTAAATAAATATTCCACTTATTATATAAAAGTATAATACAATTTACGAAGAACTATTTAACTTGTAACTTTCATAGAATATCATAATTAGAAGACCTAAAACAACTACTTTTGGATATATGGCATACATTCTCTTCATGCTTGTTTGAAACCATTTTGAATATTTTTTGGCATTCAGGTCTATCTTGATATTTAGTTACAAGCTAAGTAGTTATTCCTATGATAATCTTCTTAAAATATGGTAAAGTAATAGTTTGGACCAATTAGTAGTTATCCCAACAATGTTACCTCTCTCCAATATGACACGTGATATAACATCTATATGATTTATTGGCATGAATTAATTTTAATAATAATTTACAGAACTTTCCAAAGATATTTTTAGAAATTATCTTTAAAACTTGTCACTTTATACCTTTAAAATAACTATGAAGTATTGCCATTCTAACTTTCACCTCCTTTAAATAGTAGACACTACAAGATCGAATATGCCTTTATATTATATTTAAATGGCTAATAAAATTTATCAATTATATGGACCATGTTGATTGCAAGTCATCTCAATCAAGCATACGATAAATATAATCAATACTTTGATGTTGTAAAAGATCTTCTAAAGAAACGAATAAGTGAATTGTAGTTGAAAATTTGCCTCCAAGTGAATACTTCTACTGAACCGTACACCACATTTTAAAGGAGCTCTGCAATATGGGGAAGTTTTTTAGTAAATTCGTTATCGAAATCAATACCCTTATTCCTCAGGTTCTATTATTTAAAACATTTATTTAGTAATAATCATTTCTCGACCTAGTAGAAATTAGAAGATCTAAAATTTGGCAAGATTTAGCTCAAACTTGAGAGGTGGAAAACTATCCTTGAATATCAGGGATAATACTTATAGTTATATGTAAGTTGCATAGTTGTTACGCAACTACTTCTCATGGTACATTTCTCTCTTGCATGCGTGTTTGCATGACTTAATCGAGTATTATTTCTAAAGAAATAAAAATAGAACACAGTATCTTACACATCAAAGTACTATATTATTATAATTCTTTTAATTTTCAGGCACGAAAATCAACTTCCTTGCTCAACGCTCATAGGAGATCGAAGGGAAAATTGCACATAGAAATCTACCACAATCATTTTCAAAGGGATGTGACAAACTCTCCCTGTTACAACTTGAAACCAACATACAATGACAACTCTATAATACAAGGCGTAGTTACCATATCACACCACAGTACAGGCAACATAACTATAATAGAATGAATCAGCCATTCTGTCTCGAGATCTCAAATAATATGGTTGGCGTTTATTTTCACATTGACCAACTATATTTAAGTATTCATTCTACTATACCAACAACAGTTCATTGGTGAGAATTATTATCTGTATCTGATTTTTCTACACCACTCACTGATCTGAATGCATACCATATGTTTTTATTAAAATTCCGGTCAATCATCATATCAATTCAAATCATTATATCAAAAATAATCTTTAAAATACCTAAAGATTAATTACAAACCTTATTTATTTTTTAAATCCTTAAATATTTTAAGGACTCTATCTCATATGGATCATACTTCAACCACTGTTATTCTCATATGAAATAAATAATAACTATTTCGTATAAGTTGATTGTATTAGAATCAATTTATTATAAACTTAAACGACCCCTTTTCTTATTTGGCTTAAAGTTACATGATGTTGTTATTTTATAATTGGCTACTGTTTGATCAGCAAAACCAATAATTGTACCATCTTGACATGAAGTAGCTACTCATAGAATTGTACATACTGTAGATTCTAGGTCAGTGCCTTGAGGGACTCCAGAGGATACGAATCACATATCACTAGTAACACCTTCAATTTCTACATATTTCTATCATCAATATTATTTCATTTCACATCATCGTTAATTGAAGTACTCTACATATTTTCACACATTCCATTAGAAACAGCATAAAGCATTCCGATGCATTGTGGGATTGTTGAGTGTAATGTTGTTCATTATAATTTGTATCTTACATGAGGCTCTGGATGTTGAATTTGTAATCGAACCTTTTTCTGAGCCTCCAATATGGAATTTAATGGAAATACTTGAAGGAGAGAATCAACTACAGAATAAAAAACATAGCACGATGAAACTCCTACCAACATTCCTTTATTTAGGGTCCACAGCAGCCTTGATCCATCGAACAGTCGAGTAGCTTATCTTGTTAATAATATACTCCCTTAAATTGTTCAGTAAGACGACTATTTTCATGTTAGATTTCATCAAATGATTCTCATCGAATGATTGCACCACTGACGGTAATAATAAAAACTGGAAGAAAATCTGTGAATCATGTTTTTATCCACTCGAAGATAAAAATGTTTTAGTAGAGCTATGTCATGGTCCATTATTATCACCAGTTTTCACACAGATTCATACTTTATAATTCAAGTCAAACCAATATTTTGACGCATACTTCAGTTTCAATTAAATCTTACTATTGATTGGTCTCCTAAAAATATTTTACGTGTTCGTTCTCACTGTACCAATATATGATAACAACGAACCTATTTTACTGCAACCAACAAAACTATACAAACATATTTCTAGAGATCTAGAGCATACATTTTTATCATTCATAAAATAATAATTCAGTTAGTAGATAAAATCAAAAATAAATCAATAATAAAATATGCCTATAGGTGATTTATCATTTATAACATGCAGGATGCACGGAATTAGGAAAATCTTTATTTATATGGCAGTGCGATCAATATAAACATTGTTTTGATGTTTGTAGTGCAAGTATTATTCTACCTACGATATGAAATTTGGTGTTTTTCTCACATCATGGAGTATTCATTAGTAAATTATCGGATTATTTTTGATAATGACACATTTATTTACGACTATGGCGATATAATATAAAATGTGATTCAAACGTAATCGCTTATCGATATAATAGTTTTTCCAAGCAAACTATCAACGTTGAGACATCAGAAATATGAAATAATATATAAAATAATAAATCCTAGTCAAAATAAATATTCCAAATGATTCACCTACGCATTTCAAGAATACTCTGTGCATTCCCAAATTTCTATTCATATTATTATTGAGGCAATTGTTATCGTTAACATTTATGGTAACAATTATTGTCTCAATAATAATATGAATAGAATGTTTGGAATGTATGGAATATTCGTATACAAAACAATACAATTATAATTATAACAATCTGTCTGAATATATTTCAAAAAATAATATGCTGTTTTACGTATAGCATTTCAAAAAGTATCTACCAAAGAACTAGTGGATATGCATTGATTATATACTCTGTGCGAGACCATCCTCATGGTCAGTACCCCTGCTGTTCGTTGTTGAGTACGAATTTTTTTTTAATATTGCAATAACATAAATGATATAGCAGTATTAGCATCTAGTAAGGAGGAATTAGAATCAGCATTGAACGAAATGGAGGCAGTGTTGACAGAGGAATACGGAATGAGGGTGAATAAAAACAAAACTAAAGTGTTAGTGTGCAGAGGGCGCGAGAGCAGAGGAAAAACGAAAGTACAAATTAATAATGAAAGATTGGAGGAAGTTAAAGACTTCACTTATTTAGGAAGTAAAATAAATTGGGATGGAAGAAGCGATAAAGACATAAAACAAAGAATAGCGCAGGGTCGAGTAGCTTTTAACAAAAAGAAAGCACTTTTATGCTCGGGGGTAATAAACTTAGAAACAAGGAAGAGATTTTTGAAAACATATGTATGGAGCACGGTACTATACGGCTGCGAAACCTGGACGGTAGGGGAAGCAAGTAGGAAGAAATTAGAAGCTTTTAAGATGTGGTGTTACCGAAGAATGATGAAAATACCATGGACTGATAGGGTTAGAAACGAAGAAGTATTGGAGAAAGTCGGCGAGAAAAGAAGTGTGTGGAAAAAATTAAAGAAGAGAAGAGATAGAATGGTAGGCCACTTGCTGAGACATGGGGGAATAGTCCGCGATATTTTGGAGGCAGAAATAGGAGTGAAGAAAGGCAGAGGTAGGCCTAGATTAGACTACTGTTCGCAAATAGTAAGGGATGTAGGTTATAGCACAATTAGCGAAATGCGTAGGTTAGCACAAGATAGGAGAAGCTGGGGGTTAGCGTCCAACTAGTCTTAGGACTGATGACCTAATGATGATGATTGCAATAACGACCTTGACCCTTATTATTGTTCGTAAAAAAGTGACATTTTGGTTAGAGAATGTTATATTGACCCATATTTTGCAGCTGCTATGCATGGTTATACTATATTTTTTAAAGAATATGACAAATAAATACAATTTAGTAATAATATTTGACACAATATTCATAATTTTATTATTATGTGATTTTTTAAACTCTGAAATATGCTCACCTTATTTTTCTGTTAATACGTTGACTGACTTGATAATTTATTTTTTCTGAATTATGGTATCATCATAGTCCTTTTTAAATTGAAATCTTCTCTTTTTTAACGAACGTTGTTGTGTAAACTGTTTGCATTGAATATACAATAATTTCTAGATTGATATTTCTCATTTCGATTAGAATTAATTGATTCAGATCCTAAATTGTATCGACTATACCTTAGACGATAGACCTACGATTTTAAGTAAACCCACCAATAATAAATACAACGGATCAAATCAGGTAAATATGGTGGTCATTTAGCTCATAGTAGTGGTCATTCAAAGAAAAAGGAGCAGTTAAAAAAGTTGCAATTTTTATGACATGAACATAACATCTTCTACAAATTGTATGTGGTCTATATCTTCCCCATTTAACTGCAATAGTATTAAATGTACTTTACTTTTGTTTTTTCTTTTTGTAAAAAACAAAAAATAAATGCATAACATGCATATACCCATATTTCATGTATAATGTTAATAGTGTGTTTAATAGTTACATCCATAGTGTTACTATCTTCCTTGGAAATGAAAAGTACGATATAATAAAGTTTCTGTCAACATACTTACTTTAGGACTAAATCCAATCACCAGCGTATTAATTTCAGGTATGTAGGAGGAATACATTGTTTAAAACTAAAAAGAGCAGTCAAATAGCTAAACTAAGTTTACATAGTTGAAAATGTTGTGAATCAAGTGATGTGTAATAGCAGAATCATCAATCATCAACATGAAGGGAAATCACCTTTTACCACGATTTATTAACTATACATCTTCTGTCAAGAACACAACCTGAAATAATTTCGACAGGGCATTCTTCGTTTTTACTAAAAGACTAGACTAAGTGAGAAATCGTAAATCTAAAGTAGCTCAATTCCTGGCATGTGGACTTCTTCTTAATAAATATACTCTCTTTCATCTTTCTTCAATAAACATCTATTTTTCTTTTAATTTACTGTTCCTCGGAACTATTTCTGATGTGTTCTCGCTTTATACCCCGTTCTTACCTAACTCTTGAATAATAAAGTTGGAAAAATATAAAACCAGATATTTCCAAAAACTGTCACTAATACAAAAAATCACACCGTGAAAATCCACAATATACTCAACATAATAATAGTCCGGGGTATTTGCTTACAAATTAGGATTAATTATTTGGGATTTCTGTACTTATACCTATTTTATCTAATCCGTTTGTTTAATTCATCTGATTAAGAAGTAATAATATTTACAATAACGTGAGTGTTACAAAAACAAATAAACAGTGCGATAGAAATCAAGACGCGCCTAACAAAATATATTTATTTGATCTTGTTAAAAATGTGCACATTAACTAAATTTAGGATTAGTCAGTTAAGGAATAATAAGAAATGTGAAACATTTACGAGGGAGACTCCCAAACATTTCTCGGAGATAATGAAAATAAAAAAGTAACAAGGTACTAAACTAAACTAACTAAAACTAGATACTTATTACTTTTCCGCACTCCACTGAAAAGTAATGTAATCGTGTAAAAAAAAGGTGAAAAAAACAAAATTTTTTTTGGGTTTATTTTTCGGTCTAAAAACCAAAAAAAAATGGTTTTTAAATATTTTTGCTGTGTGTGTGTGTCGTCGCTGTCGTCGGCATTTATACTTGTTAGCACGATAACTCAACTAAATCGTGTCGGATCGATATAGTTTTAATACACATAAAGCCAGATTCATAAATATGGTACAAAAATAGTTCAAGGAAACTTTATGAAATCTACAGTTTATACGCTTGACGGTGAATATCCTTACAGGGAGTTTCCCTACGATGTATTACATTTGAGATTCGATTTACCTGTTCTTAATAAAATACGGTGTATCTAGCAGGTCTATACTACGTATATAAATTGGTGAATAATATAATCGATTGCCCTGTTTTACTTAGTTTAGTAGTAGACAGATTACCCAGAATCTGTCTACCTACGATTTACCATTCTTTAAACCTTTAAGTTAGGAAATGTATAAATCTATTGTAAATTTATTTACTTGATTCTTATAATACTAGTCTTAATTTTACTTAACTTTCATATCTATATCTAATTTACTGATTGGTTGTACATATTGCCATTTTTCATTCACACGATATTATAAAATCATACACATATATCGGTTATTTGTCAACGTATATGTGTAGAATTATTTATATTTTTATATGGTATTTTAATGTTATGTATCCAATAACCAATGTTTATATATAATTTGTTCCACTCTGTATCTGGAATTGCCGATGGAGTAGTATTTATAAATAAATAAATAAATTATTATTGTCTACTTATGCTTTAATATGCAACCACATTATCATTTGTGTATTCTGTGACTATATAGATATCAGTAGGGGAGACCGGGAATGGTTGTCTCACGGGTTCGTTGTCACAGCGGCCATAACAGAAAACTGCACGAACAAATGAGTTCACTGTTCGGCGTTAAGAGAGCGCGAAAGTAACATGTTCCTCCCTACTTCACTTCAGTTCGCTCCGAAATGCTCTGACGGAGACACATGCGTTCATTTTTTTCGCACAGCTAAAGTAATTTTTTGTCCATCTGTGTTGAGTCTCGTAAGTATACTTAAATTTTGTATGGTAATATAAGTTTTCGTGTATTTATGATGTTAAATATGTGCTTCATGATATCGTTATATGATTTTTTAAATAAACTAAACATTGTTTTAAATTTATTTTGGGAGGTTATTTTCTAAAATGTACTTTGGGACAGGTTGTCGCAGGTTGACGGGGGCTGGTTGTCACATGATAACCCAACATCATGCATATGTGCTGCCTTTTTTTGTCGGCTTTTTGGGGTTTGGCCCCAAAAACGTTTGTTTGTTTCAGAGATAGTCATAAAAATGCCACGGCATTACAGAAGAAAGTCTGCTCGAGGGCTTGTTTCACCAGCATTGATGCTGCATGGCTGCAAGGAGAAGTGAAAAACCATGGCAAACCTATAAGGTCTGTCGCGAAGGATTTTGAAATTAGTTATCGTTAACAAGGTATTGTAGAAAAGCAACACAGCCGTAACAACACTACCTACAAAAATAGGCTACCAAAGGAATCGGCAGATTTTTACCGATGAACAGGAAGAAGAATTGGAAAAATACATACTTCTGGCTTCAAGTATTTATTTTGTCACACATACTGTCAAAGGTTTTTTTGAAAACCTTGAATCGATAATTAAACGATATAATATACAACCACACGACATATGGAATCTGGGGTGACTACGGTCTAAAAACCGAAAAAAGTTGTTGCTAGAAAAGAATTTAAGCAAGTTAGTGCTATTACCTCAGCTGAGAGAGGCACACTAGTTACCCTAAGTGCTGCTGTATTGGGAGGTGGCAATTCAATTCCACCATTCTTCGTTTTTCCACGGGTGCATTTCAAAGATCATTTCATCAGAGACTGGGCCAATTGGTTGCAAAGGTTCTTGAGTTCTTGCACAATTAGTTAAGTACAACATTTTATCTTTAATAAAAATAATCATTTGATTTAAATTAGTGTTTCTTTTTATATTCCCAGCTTGATGTATTATGTGACTACCTACCCGAGACACTGTGACAACCATCCCTGACACGAGGTTAAAAGTCATACTTCTCTTTCTTCACAAGAATCGTAATATTTCCTCAACAGATAACGTTAGAGAAAAATTCTTTATTTCTTTTTAAACTAGAATAAATACACTATCCATTGATATATAAATGTCATAGCGAAACTAAGAACATGGGCACCAAAGATGCAAAAGAAAAATAATGTGACTTCCAACCCCGGTCTCCCCTACTGTATAGCCGTAATATTCCTAGCTTTCGTAAATTTCCTAGGAACTGTAACACAAATATGTTATCAAAATAATCTAAAGTCGCACCCATAGCGCCATAGCATATAATAATGAGAGGCATTTCCTTCGTGTCCAATAGTCTTGTATTCTTCAGATGTTGCTAGTAAAGAAAAATAATTGCGAGAATTCTTATAACCATTATTATTATTCATATAATTTTCATTTTAATATTTTTATTGCTAATTTTTTGTACAAATTTACTTACCCTAATTTACTATATTATCTAAATATATACTAGATATGCATGAAAACTGGTATTACCACCAAAAAAGTTATCCATCACAGCGATATGTTCAACAATCTAGTCTAGTAAATATATTTCCGTAAACTGTCATAACAAAAAAGATTATTTTCATATGTCATTCTTACACAAGATGGGAGAAAGATTTTTTCCCTAATTTGACGATTACATCTATACTACTTACTACATTAGTCACAGCTATAACTCATTGTTTATTTGAACTAGATCTTATTTTAGATAAGATTTTCCACAAATTAATTAGGCGCGTGATACCTACTTTATAAAGGTTAATCCTCTATTTGCTTATGAGTACCTACCATGATATGAGATATGTTTGAAAACAAACGTTATTCTACGAAGCAGTGTATACGTTTTTCCCTCCTTCTTTGTATTCACAATATTATTAAAAATATTTATGCCACACTGTATTATGTAGCTTTATGTTTTTTGTTCGCAGCGGTAAATACGCAAAAGTATATATTTTTTCTCTATTTCTAAAGTAAATTTTCCAATCTTAAGTGTCGTTCTATCTTAATTCGATAAGTCGATCGTTACTTTATTTTTAATTAAATATATATATATATATATATATATATATATATATATATATATATATATATATATATATATATATATATATATATATATATATATATATATATATAACGGTACTCAAAACTTAATACAAATTACTTCTAAATTAAATCTTTATTCCATCTTCATGATACCACAATCTATCAATCCGGATCGATCTAGAAGGTCAGATTTACATCTTATTGCCATAGAAGCACTCATTTTCAACTCATTTTCACTCATTTTTCTAAACAACAGTGTTGATATTTATCTTTACATTATTAAATAAAGTTCATGTTTTCAAAAGAAAAATCCCTTTTTTCAGTAAACCCAAATATCAACTTTCAAGTACTTATCAAACATCTATTCCAAACGTTATATAAGGATAGTGAATTGATCAAATACTACTTTTTCAATTTGTATCTTCTTTAGTCTTATGTAGAACTGACGGTTATTAATTACTAGTTAGCTGTTATCGTAGCCTAAACGTCTAATGTCCCATTTAGAGAAATACGATGGGCCTCGGCCATTAAATGAATAGTAGTAGTACATACTATATCAATATCTACTTCCGTCTTTATCTTCATTGATGATTCAACACATTCCTTCCATCCTGTGTTCAAAGAACTCGAAACTATCAACAACTTGATTGTAGGCCCACCACTACTGAATTAGGAAAATCTTAATTTCAAGTAGTTTTCATGGTCTAATGCCTTTATTATTTTAATTAATTGGATCGACTAACAGTTTGGCAACTAAAATAGATTGAAGATCTTCTACGGTTCTGCTTTAGAGCTGGTATATTCATGGATCAACGGCGTTTGTAAATTCCCCCTCAGTTATCACTATTATTTATTTATCTAAGCCAATATATTTCCTCCATTTAACGTAGCACGTAACATTTTCATTGCAGCGAAGCATGAAAACTATTGTGTGTTAATAAATTTACTTATCTGGCTTTTTTTCATTAGTCATTATGTTATTCTATCCAAATCTCGTAATTGAAATAGTATTCTTTATTAAATATGTAAAAATATACAAAAATAATACTTCTCCTATCTTCTAATGAGATGTATATTCTATTAAAAACGCTTTTGTTGTACAAAAATAATGTCACCTCTGATTTACTCATGCGTTACATATTCTGAGAGGCACAAATATACATAGATTGATTAATGAATAGCAACATCGGCGCAGGTACGGAAGGTCTCTTGAGCTCCGCATCCAAGACCGGTGATACCGTCACTGCATACTCCCCAGCTGTTACCTGAAAATAACGGAATATTATGTCAAAAAAAATGGTACTCTACCATTTTATTGATGAAATATACACAGATTCTATGTGCATCTCGTTGTAAGCACCACAAGGATCAGAATTAAGACCCTTACTGGTCTCACCTCATGCAAATTATTTATGAAATTATAAAGGTACATAACAATTTAATAGTTTCTCTGTTCAAAATTCATTTCGTATAGGAAGATGGTCTTGTATCAAAATATTTTAAGTGGGGGATTAAAATGTTTACAAAACATAAGTGACTGTTTTAAATGGGATTTGAGTTTTTCTTCTTCTATTTCCCCCTTTAAGTATTTAAAATATTTACCTGCTTTGTAATTCCAGCGGAGTACACACCTTTCGCATGTCATTTCAGGAAGCTGAACTCTGTTGACAATATCGTAATCTTCTTTGGTAACATTGTATTGACTGGAACCATCTTCCAATAATAGAGGAAGGAAGCATTCTTCGCCAGGTTCAGGTGCGTTGGGGTCTTCCAGAGTACATAAACTGAAAAGAGAACAATACATTGTAAGACAAATGCAGCACTGTGTTTAGAAGAATATTCAAAAATCAGAATGCGGTACGGGACTAGGCGGATTATTAATAAAACTGCAATACCAAGCAACATATTTTCAGAACGGATATTACTGAATGAAAGCTCGATAGTCTCGATACAGTCAAACGTTTGTATCGGCTTTTGATCGCAGTTGCCAAATCAGTATTTTACAAGTAACTGCGACAACTTTTTTAAATTATTTTTTAAAGTTTATTGCTAAATATCAAGTATCTAACAAATTTAAAAGTCAATTGAAATTGTCTTTACAGTTAATATCCTAAAGGTGCTAGATACTCCAGCCGTAACTGAAAAGAACAAACTTCTCTTTTTATAATCATAATTAAATAAATTATATTTGGCAGCAACTTTGTGGCTTGTATTACGATTGATCTCACTTATTGTACTCTTAAAATTTTCTGTCAGATGCTAAAACAGAATTAGGCTAAAAGCATAACGCTTAAAGTAATAAATCTTGCGACACCTTAATCTGGCAACACAGATCAAGTGATCAATATACAATATCAGTCTCGGATCTCAGCGAGTGCAAATGCGTAGTTAAATTGCCCTTATATTATCAAAAAATGCAGCATAAATATGAATGAAACGGCCTAGTTAGTAGCCTTTTGCTGTATAGCTTCAAAGGTCTGAGTATAAGTTAAAATCTTTAATGTGGATACAAAATCAAAGAAGGCGCAAAATCCCAAAAGAATACCGATGTGCTACTGTAATTATTTTATCGATTTTTAAAATAGAATTCTAAGCTTACCTATACGTGAAAGCGCCAAGATGATTGGCAGTGAGTTTTATCTTAACTTCTATAACAGTTCCAGATTCGTATTGGGATGCAACAATTCCTTTTCCATATGTTCCAGTGTTCTCGTTGGCCTGTGGGTGTGGGTCTGTGTAAGCGTCACCGCATACACCGCATTTCCCACCATTGAGCTCGTTTTGAACCTGTGAAAAATAACAATTTTACTTATAATCGATTGATTACTTGCTGTAAACAATATCGCATTGATTAATAGAAATATTTTTGCAATAATTGTGATGCTTAAGTGGAATAGAAAAGTGATAAGACAAATTCCAGGTTTTTATAACTTTATATAATGATTCTTTCTATGGAAATTACATACTAGGAATATAATGTTTATATAACTTTGCATTGTATTTGATACGTCATTTCAATCTTTATACAACGTCAAATTGAAAAGCACCACATTGTGTGGATATCAATCAAGCAATGCTTAATGCATAATTTAATTATTATGATAATAATGCACCATGCTGAGCCTGATTCGGATGGGAATTTAGAAAAATATAGCATTTTTGTTTAGGATTGCTCTTTTCTTGTTTCTAGAATAAATTTGTCCTCTTCATACGTTCCATTTATATAATTTATTTAATAGAATTCTTTAATGAAAATTTCACTTGATTTTATCAAGACTAAATAAATGTTTATCTACCCTTATAATTGAAAAAGTAAATTATGTAAAAGGATCCATTGAATTGATGGAAATAATACCTCCAAATTTTTGTTGTTATACCTACTAAAATTTAGATATTACATTAATTATAAACGTATTACGGTTAATTGATCTCAAATTCAATACTTGATTTTAATTAATTTGATAAAGGCTATTAATATATTGAGTTTAGCAGATCGACAATTTATAATATATAATATTATAATATAAAATATATGTACCTACTATCTATCGCATGTTAAGTCATTTGGATACGAGAATCAAGATTTAGCTGCTAACAGATATACATTCTATGTTTAGAGGCATTAGTAAGTATCCATTTGAGAGATAAACAGGTGAAGTTGTTTATTACCACTAAACTTTTCACAAAATACCCCAACGTTTCTGGAATTATTTGCGTGACTGTGAGTGCCGATGTTATCTTCGAAAACAGCTCGGCGCAATTGAAAGGAACTACTTCAAAATTTTCACTGATTATCTTCATTGTTAATGTCAAAGTAAAATCTATATCTAATCCCGTCGAAATTAAACAATATTAAGAGATTAAATGCTTGAAAAAGATTAAATACTTGAATATATTAAATTGACGTAGTCATGCAATTTAGAACTCTTAATAAGGCATTAATTGTTCTTAAGTGAAGCATATTCTGTGTTCCGTAGTCTGTGAATTAATATATTAAATCATGTTGTTATGAAGTACTACGGGATACAACCTTTGGATTTTTAAAAGAAAACGTATTTCAGGAAAGTAAAATAGTACTTGAAAAGTTTCCAGTCTCTGAAGCAGATCACAGACAAAGAAAAATGATACGTCCCATAATTGGCGTTTCGTGAACCATGACGACACCACCAAGAGATAATTAAAACTTAATTGAGATGATCCAAAACTTTAAATGAGCAGTATTACAATTTAAGGAGGTACAATCAAAAATGATATTTAATTATTAGAAATATTCCAAAATGGTTCTATCAAATATAATGTCGGTCCGTTATATTGCTATTTCAAATATTTACTAAATTCTCTATTCATTCATTGTCAGCACTATCACTTTCCATTACTGACTGAGTTTGAAGCTATTTTCTCATATGTTATTTACTTGAACAACATTAATTTTTAATTAAAATTCGTAATTTTATCGGTTAGCAGGAGACACGTGCAAATGTAATTTTGTACAAGTATTTGATGTGGAAACCCATTACCCGAGTTTTGTTATCATTATCAATTAATAACTATAAATATTAGTAACTAATCAATATTCTGAAGGCTGTCTTACAAATATAGATGAAATATATATGAAAAGTAAGACTTACTATTAATATTTAAAATTATTATTAGATAGATACTTAAATATTAAGCTACTACTAGTATAGGAAACTACTTTTCCACGAAAGTTTACACGTTCGTAGACACGCATTTCGCTAACCAAGTTGGCATCATCAGGAGATTATTAAAACTTTGATTAAAGTTTTGTTGTTGTATTCCCTATTGTGTTGTGTTGTAAGAGCCCAACCGCTTCCCAGTCCTACTAGTATGACTAAATTTACCCTGTGTATATCTAATTATGAAAACATAATTAGATATATCTAATAGATACGTACATATATATAATTATGAAATAATTAGATAAAACAACAAAACCAAAGTATGAAAAATAAATAAATAAATATTTATTAAAAGTATCTGTTGTATCTTCTATATACATAAAGTGCAACAAAATATTGATATGTAGTGACATTGCGTAGCGTGGCTGAAAAGTTTAAATTTCCTATTAAACATCGAAGCATTTTATAAGTTTTTCTGTATGTTTGCAAACAGAATTATCGTTTTTTATGTATAAAATGTAGTTAGTGTTCACAGCTTTATTTTAAATCAGATAAAATGGTTTTTCTTTAGTGTGGCACTTACTACTTCACAGACAAACGTCACAATCAAAGTTAAGTTCATGAAGCAATTTCTCCACAAAGATAATTGAAAAAAAATTATACACATGCTGAAGATGCTACAGTGTTAAAATACGCGAGAATACAAAGCCTTTTTCTATGTTAATATCATTCAAAGTTATCCTAATTATGATATATTATGTAAATATTCGGAAATATTCAAATTCAATTCGAGGAGAAATTTTTATATTTATGAGTCAGCTAAGGTCTAGAGCATTTAAGTAGAATTCATACTATACACAATTCATTATATACACAGGCAATGTAAATTTACTATCTGTATCGTATTTATCAGATCGAAGTTAAATAAACGTATTTTGTTTTTAAAATTCGTAGGTTTTTTCTAGGCGCCAACGAAATTTCCCATTACTAAGTTTTGGATATTAAAATTGTAACAAATATTTATTGCTAGTTATTGGAAGAAAAAGGCTTTGTTAAATTTCTATTAAAATAGCGATTTTATTCTAAAAATACTTAAAATTTGTTCACAGTTAGATTTAGGCATAGTTTAATAACAAAATATCTTCTTAATTGATTGGGCCGTTACCTGATGAAAATCCATATTTATACAACATTAAAACCTTTGCTGGTTAGATTTTCACTTTTTATATGTTAAACATAACAATTGTTTCGCCAACAGAGTGGCTTCATCAGATATTGAGTACATAGACTACCACATATTGGTCACACTGAAATAATTTGAAAAAATAAATCACATCGTATATATCTATATTCGTAAAGACGACTTCTCGAAAATTGGGACAAGTCGATGTATTAAACAAGAACCTAAATAATTGAAATTTCATCAAACTGTCTACAGTTTATGAAAAAATAATTTAATGGATATGAAGTGAAGTTTTAATGTTGTAAATAAAACAATTGTACGTATTGTTTCCAAAGATCAAGGTGAGAGTTCTCAAACTACGTACTCAAAGATCAGCAAATAGGATTTTATTCGGAAAATGACCAAGTGTGACATTTTTTCTATTTACTATAACTTGTGTTTTCCAAAAATTATACATTCTTCTAATTTTGTAAGCATAATATTATCTAAGCATAATATAACCTTAAATTGTATGGTCAGTTAAATTTTAACAAATATGAAATATTCCACAACAAACATTAGTTCAATTTTTAGTTCAAGTTTAATTTTCAAAATTTTTGAAAATAAAAAACATTTGAATTTGAAATAAATTTTTTAAAGTATTTAATATTTTTTGAATTCATGTAACTATTCCAGTTTAATACTCACAATAGTCTTTTACAACTTAATGACGTATGATCTGATAGAACAAAATGAGTTCACAAATTATGATTATAATTAACAAGAGTAACATCGATCACAGTCACTTACGTAAGCTCCACCACAGAAATTCGCGTTATCATCGTAGTCCTTGAGGGCTCTGGGGTTGAACCTCCACAGGGATGCTCTGTTGGCGGGCTCCAACATCATGCCATGACCGATAGCCTCCCTGACTAACAGTCCGACAAACACAAATAGCATATTTGAATTCATTGCTACTGCTAGTATTATTTTCGACTCGAAGAAAAGCTGTGACTACTTTCCTAAGATGGGTAGATTCGGCTTTTTATATATTTCATAGATGATAAGATTGCTCCTAAACGGGTTCGCACTTAAATTTTCATAATTAGCGGTTTATCTGATAAACAGCTTCAGATAAGCCCAACGCATTTTAAATCGCATAGTAATAGATCCGACGCACGCTTTGAGTGCGAATACTGGAAAAGAAATCACGAGCCCATTGTGAGATAAAGGACCCTTTGAAGTCAGTGTGTTTGCTTACGATCTCCATTTGAAGATTAAAAAGGCTCTTGATTTGTAAATCGCAAATCTAAATTCTCTGAAACTGATGTTACTTTGAAAACTAAAGAATTTTTGAAGCCGGAATACAGTAGTTGAATATAAAGATGTTACTAAGCTATTCAATTACTTATTCAAAACATAACAATACACTTTGTATGCTTTATACTTTACATACATGTCCCTGTATGCCCCATACATGATCCCATATTATTTTATACAAAACAGACAACGTTTTCCACAATTAATGTTTCCAAATTTATTTATAGGTACTGATATAAGTATTCTACGGTCTTCTATATTTATTGGTTGGAACAATCACATCAGTCAAGCAAGTTCATGTATTAATATCATTTCAACAGTTAATTTATTACTGCCTTATAAATTGACTGATTCATGTCTGTAAAAATAATCGAAATACACTGTTGAAAAATTTTGTACAACTTTGCACAAGCCAATTATCCAAGGTACTGTTTTAACGTACAGTTTCACGTTTAACATAATTTATTGGATATATAACAAAAATTTAAAACACCGGACAATCACCATTTCTACAAATACTGATAAATATAGTATTTCTTGCTATTGTAGCAATAAGTAGTTTTTCAGTTATGGTTTTTATCACACAGAACAAAATTTGTATAATTCAAACCTAACCAGTGTGCTATTAGTTAATGGAATTTACGAATGTAATCATCATTTATGTTTTAAGAATTTTCGAGGACATTTCTTAGCAATAATACTTGAGGATTTTTAAGCACATCTTCAAAAATATATGGCATATTTCATGAAACTTGCTTTGTAGCTCATAAAAAATGGTGTCGGTAGAATAACAGTTCATACAAAAGTTTTTAATGATGCTCAGGAGCATATGGAGTCTACAATACGTCTGTTTCTATAAATTAGGTTTGGACTTGCACTTGCAATATGACCAAACTTTATAAATATGTCTTATATATATATATATATATATATATATATATATATATATATATATATATATATATATATATATATATATATATATATATATATATATATATATATATATATATATATATATATATATATATATATATATATATATATATGTCTAAGTATCTCAAATAAATAAGTCAATAAGTCTATTATAAAAATATACATAGACAGGAGTCAAAGCTTTCAAATGCTATCAAACCTTTTGCCGGCAAATTACCTCAGATGTCTTGAGTGCTGTCAGTGGTTGGATTGATGGATGATGCATGGCAATATTTTCACTCATGAAACTTCAATGAATGAAGCGGTGTTTCTAATGCAACGGTGTTTCGACTTTAGGGATACGCCAATACTTAAAATATATATTTCTATAGAATCTCCATTATATCCTCATAAAATTGGCTGTAGGAATATTTTTTCCAGTGTCACCATCAATGCATAAGGGGTACAGAAACAATATTTTGATTGAACTTGTTCAACAACTGTACTGTGATGAACTTCAGGCTGACTATTTACAGGACAGTGTACAGCACATACAACACGAGAACTACAGGTTTTCTTTTTATATAATAATTTATTAAACAGCAATCAGAATTTATAATTCTATTTTGTTAATTAAAAGACTTGGAACGTAGTCTCATACATGTCCTGATGAAATTTTTCCAGCAAGAAAGCCTCCTATACTTTATTTAATGTGCATTGGCCGCTTTCTCTTAAATTTGCTATAATTATTTTCTTGGACATACCACTTGTCCAAGAAAATAATGATAGCAAATTATTAGTGGATTAAACCACTGCTTGTGTGTATTTCCAATCATTGGTTTCTGGCTTATGTCATTGATCATTTCTTGGATTATTGGGATTCGGAGGTCATGATGCAACGTCTGATTGGTGACATATTATGGGGCATCTACCATTGCATGAAGTATCTTCGATTGTGTTCGCTGTATGATAACTATGGTGGACTTACTGGCACAACCTCACAAATCAATGCCGTAAGTCCAAATGGGAACGATGGAAGTTTTATAAATTAAAATTTGTTTTCTAGGCATTTGTAATTTTCTTCCAAGTAACCAATTTAGCTCCCTCATATTCATGTCCATCTTTTTGCTTTTTTTTTAATATGCTCTTTTCAATTGAGTTTGGAATCAAGATGGGGACTTACGTATTTTGCCTTTGATATTTGCAATATGACTGTCTCGTATATAAATACTGGTAGACATTATGCTTTTCTAAGTGTGAAAGTCGACTTACTTCCATTAATTTTGATTTTCCATCTTTTAAGCCAATCTTCTACGTGGAGGAAGTGATTTTGGAGATTTTCGAATGCTAATTGGATCTTCATGGATCGCCAGAATGACAGTTTCATCTGTAAATGTACCAGTTACAATATAGTCTGATCTTAGGAGGTCTGAAGTGTAAGTTATACATCAAACTGGTTCTAAAACGCTGCCCTGTGGGGCTCCAGATTTGATGATTGAGAATTTTTGTATTTACTTTTGTCTTAAAATTTCTATCTGTTAGATATAGCTTAACTAGTAGATAATATGGTGTAAGAATGAAGTATTTGACTTTGTATAAGAGACCATTAATCCAAACCTTATGAGATGCTTGGCCGGTGTCTAAAAAGATAACAGAGCAAAACTTTTTCTTCTCTACCGCTTCATTGATTGTATATACTATGCGGTGACCTGATTGAATTGTTGAGTGCTTTTGGCGGAAACCAAATTGGTGTTCTCAAATTGCATCTAAAATAGTATTAATCCGTTGCAGAATTAGCTTTTCAAGTAATTTAGAGATGAAGGACAACAGACGTATTCGTCTATAAGAGGTTCGTCAGTTCGCTCTTTTCCAGGCTTTGGTATTAGAATTATTTCCGATGTATTTAGTGCTTTAGACCAGTACTGAAGCCTTAAGATATAGACTAGTATAACTATTATTTTCCTGGGTAGTACTTTTAGTATTCTTGCTGTTATCAAGTCAATTCCTAAAGTTTTCTTTTTATTCAGTAGGGATCTGTTTCCTTTGATTTCTTTATGGGAAATTGGATTTATGTCTGTGCTTTGTTCTGGCTATATTGTGTTGGAATTTAGATTCTCTTGGAAAGTATGGTCTGAAGTGTACAGGTCTTCTCGGTGAGTTTTTGCATCAAAAAAATAAAACCCGCCACAGGTAGGATTCGACATTTGTCCCGGATCGGAACCGAACGACATACAGCTGTTTCGAAATTATTACTTCTCATCAGTGCCGTACACGGTACGCCGATTCAGGACAAATGCCGAATGAACTTTATGGCGTATACATCTTTTTCGATACGATCTATGTCAGTAACATATAAGTCGGAAATCGAGAAAGGAACCATAACCGCTTGGCGGTTTCGTGTTCCCTAACTGAAATTTATGGCGTATACATCTTTATCGATACGATCTCTGTCAGTAACATATAAGTCGGAAATCGAGAAAGGAACCATAACCGCTTGGCGGTTTGGTGGTTTAATAGATTCAAATATTACATCTAGGAATGAATTCCTCCCCAGGTTTGGTTACTTTTGTGCATATTTATTTATACTAGGGTATTTTGAGGGAAGCACTCAAGAACCGAAATCCATTGACAATTAATCTATCAAATATATGCTATATCATACTTTAAGTTTCTGTTAAATAAAAATACATTTTCGCGTTACAACTTAGTGTTACGAATGTTACGATCAGATAGGAAAACGTACAAGTATGTAAGTAAAGAATATTCCAAAAACTATAAAATTATTCTTGTGTTGTCACAGATTATGTGATTCTGCATTTGGCTACTTCTTTTTATCTATATATACATATCTCCTTCTTATACATATACATATACCTAGTGTTTTTTCATTAAAAGAAGAATTGATTCCTTAACCTTCATATTTCTTATGTATAGTACAATGCATGTTAAATATTTAATTACATAAATTAAAACCCCAAATAATGTAATAGTACAAGCACTTTTTATGATAAGGGCTATCTACTCGTGTACAAAAAAATTAATATGATAATGGTTATTGTTGATAGTTTGGTATTTCCATATAAAACAATAGGTTGTACATAAAATTTGTAGGTATATTTTTCAGTGATATTAATCTATAATTTTAATTATTGTTTTCAACAATAAATACCAGATAAACACGTAAGACAAAATAAATTCCTAATAGGTTATTTTATAGATTACGAGATGGTTTTCCGCTAAGGTAATGAATTTGTTCTCTTACAGGATGAATAACACTCATCCTATTACGATTAAATGCAAATAAATCTGCTGAAATTCTCGAACAGAAAGTTTCTCTTCTTATAATGTTATTGGCAGCGTAACAGTTTATTTACAAAAAATAATGTAAATGACAGCAGAACACATATTTTTAAATACTTAAAAAAATTAAAGACAGAATAATCAGTTTATTACTTTGTGGCATATAATATGATATAATATCAGAAATATTTTATGTTCATCGTTAACTAAAAGCTTTCTCTACGTTAAGATGTAAACAGAAATAAAATCAGTCACAGTTTGGTTGATTCATACGAAACTGTGACTGCTGTAACAGTGAGAAAATTTCCTAATACAAGACCAGACATCTCCAATTTCAGAAATAAAGCAACTTCTGGTTAATTACTCTAAACACAATCTTGATAGTACTATCAAGTACAATGAAGCTTGAAATAATCCAGGAATTAGCACAGCCTTATATAAAATTATTAATATTTGAATATTTTAGATATTCCATTTCATGAAGATTTACCATGATCTGTAAGTAACTTGCATATATTTTTTTAAAGAATTTTTTGATATCACATTTTGTTAATGTGATATCTTACATTTCTTGGGTCTTTACAACTTCGATTTTCATTTGAGATATATTTTTTAAATTGCAATATTTTGCTATATCTAGATTATGCTTCACATATACTATAGTTTTCAGCACAACTTCATAGAAGAATAGGAGATATTTGAAAATTTACTTTTTTTCTTAAATATAAGTTATATAACCTATAAAATATAAGTTATATAACTAAATAAAGTAGTATATGACCTATAAGTAACAGTAACAATGATGAATCACAAATACAAATACCAATCTTTGTCAGAGGTGTAACCTTTCTACTATTTCAAACATTGTTCAATCAACGAGAGACAACAAATTCATATACACCCTGTAATAAGTTTAAAACTTAGTCCTTCTATATTTATTTAATAATCTGTGCATTTCTGCAGTTCTGGTAATTTTATAAGATCTCATCAAACAATCTCTCTTTGTTACTTATATATATATATATATATATATATATATATATATATATATATATATATATATATATATATATATATATATATATATATATATATATATATACAGTGCTATTCAAAAGTCCCCTCCAACCCTGTTATCTTTTTAACGATTATACATAAACTAGTGAAATTTGGTAACTGAATATTAAGGGTTGTAAACTTCCCTACTAGTGATGAGAGATGGCGTATGCGTCAAAGATGACGTCACAAGGTCATTGTGACCAATAATTTTAAATGGAACCCTATGGCAAGCGACACCTCTTTTAAAAGGTATCGAAAAAACCTATTCAATGATACTAATATTGTTTGTATTTATGGTAGTTTTGATGGATGAAATCAGTAATGAGTAAACTTGGATAATAATTTTAATTACAGATTCAAGAATCAGTACCTACTTATAGTAATTGTTCGAAGTGAGCTCCATCTACTTCCTGACAGTAAAACATCCTATTGCGAAACTCTTCTCGTACTTTTTCAAATCTGTCTGCGGAAATAGCCCTACATTCTGTAACAATACGTTGTTTTAAAACATCAATATTGTCAGGCTGAGTGGCGTAATCCTTCGATTTAAAATACCCCCACAGAAAAAAAATCTAAAGGTGTGAGGTCCGGTGATCGAGGCGGCCATTCCATTGAACCTCGTCGTCCAATCCATCTACCAGGATATTCTTCATCCAAATACCGTCTTACTGCACCGTAATAGTGTGGAGGAGCACCATCCTGTTGGAATGTTATTTCCAAAATGTCGAATTCATCTTGATTATCTTCCAAAATTTCAAGTATTAACGGTTCTATTGCATTTTGCAACATCTGCAGATACACCTCACCGGTTAAGTTGGTATTTAAAAAAACAGGCCCAACGATGTGGTTTCCCAGTATACCTGGGATGCTGAGTATGTGTTTCACGAAACATGTGAGGATTTGCGTCACTCCTCAAATACCTCACGTTTTGTGTATTTACATTTCCATTTAGATAGAAAGTACTTGCGTCACTAAAACAAATTGTTTTGACATAGTCTCGCTGTTGGTTAATTTTAGTCTCCATATTTTCACAAAATTGCAGCCTTCGGTCTGGATCGTCGTCTGAGAGTTGATGAACCATTTTTAATTTGTATGGGTGAAATTTGTTTTTTTTTTCAACACCCTGTGCACTGTACTTTGAGTGACTTCACAGGTTGATGCAACTTGAGTTGTTGAAGAAGTAGGATTTACTATTACTTCTGCCAGTATATCAATTTTTTTCTCATCAGAAATTTGTGGTCTGCCAGATCGTTTTGCATCATTAATACTACCCGTTGTTTTAAACTTACGAAGAAGCTCTCTCAAAGAAGTCCTCGAAACTGGGCGATCGGGAAACCTTTCATTAAAAACGCGTTCTGCTGCATGAATATTTTCTCCAGTTTCACCAAGTATTAGGATCGCTGCTACTTTATCACCTAAGACACGTACCATTTCTCTTCTTGAAGCACTTAAACGTTCAGCTCAGAACAGTTTAACAAATTATTGAATGTACAAATATTTTAAAATTACCACAAGGTACTAAAACAGTTAAAAGTTTCGATCAACAATACACAAATTATTAAATGTATAAAAACTTTGACAGCTAAAAAAACATCAAATTGGGGAGACTTGCAAAAACGTCAGATTATTTACTATCCAACTATCCAGTGGCGGAGCTTGAATTTTAAATTTTATTATTAACTGATTTAATTCATCACAGCTTTGCGGTTTTTGAAAGCCAGTTGTCAAAACTGCCGTAAACAGACACAATCTTAGTATCATTGAATATGTTTTTTCGATACCTTTTAAAAGAGGTGTCGCTTGCCATAGGGTTCCATTTAAAATTATTGGTCACAATGACCTTGTGACGTCATCTTTGACGCATACGTCATCTATCATCATTAGTAGGGAAGTTTACAATCCTTAATATTCAGTTACCAAATTTCACTTGTTTCACTATGTATAATCGTTCCAAAGATAAGAGGCGGGAGGGGACTTTTGGAAGGGACTCCTTGAAATTTTGGAAGATAATCAAGATGAATTCGACATTTTGGAAATAACATTCCAACAGGATGGTGCTCCTCCACACTATTACGGTGCAGTAAGACGGTATTTGGATGAAGCATATCCTGGTAGATGGATTGGACGACGAGGTTCAATGGAATGGCCGCCTCGATCACCGGACCTCACACCTTTAGATTTTTTTCTGTGGGGGTATTTTAAATCGAAGGATTACGCCACTCAGCCTGACAATATTGATGTTTTAAAAGAACGTATTGTTACAGAATGTAGGGCTATTTCCGCAGACAGATTTGAAAAAGTACGAGAAGAGTTTCGCAATAGGATGTTTTACTGTCAGGAAGTAGATGGAGCTCACTTCGAACAATTACTATAAGTAGGTACTGATTCTTGAATCTGTAATTAAAATTATTATCCAAGTTTATTGATTACTGACTTCATCCATCAAAACTACCATAAATACAAACAATATTAGTATCATTGAATAGGTTTTTTCGATACCTTTTAAAAGAGGTGTCGCTTGCCATAGGGTTCCATTTAAAATTATTGGTCACAATGACCTTGTGACGTCATCTTTGACGCATACGCCATCTATCATCACTAGTAGGAAAGTTTACAACCCTTAATATTCAGTTACCAAATTTCACTAGTTTATGTATAATCGTTAAAAAGATAACAAGGTTGGAGGGGACTTTTGAATAGCACTGTATATATATATATATATATATATATATAATATATATATATATATATATATGTATATATATATATATATATATATATATATATATATATATGTATATATATATATATATATATATATATATATATATATATATATATATATATATATATGTATATATATATATATATATATATATATATATATATATATATTAATTCATGACATTAATGATGTAACGATATGATCATACAATTGAGAGTGTTCTATCTTTTTACTTTTCCGCACTCCACTGCACGCGGAGAAGTAATGTAACCATGTAAAAAAAATTTGTTACGGGTTTATTTTTCGTTTTTCGGCCTAGAAACCAAAAAAAAATGGTTTTTAAACCATTTTGTGTGTGTGTATCGTTGTCGTTGTCGTCGGCATTTATTCTTGTTAGCACGAGAACTCAACTAAATCATGTCGGTTCGATCGGGTTTTGACTGATTCTGATCGGGAACGTCTCCCAGATGACACTTATTCATTTTGAGGTGGATAGAAAACACCCCACCTTGTCCATGGGTCATGAGAAAGTACGATGGTGGACTATTTGAGAATTTTTTTTTTGGGAACACAATAACTCAACTAAATCGTGTCGGATCAATCAGGTTTTGACTGACTCTGATTATAGACATCTACCAGATGACATCTATTGATTTTGACGTGGATAGAACACCCCCCCCCCTGTCCATGGGTCATGAGAGAGCACAATGGTGGACTATTTGAGAACATTTTTTGTTAGCACGATCACTTAATTAAATCGTGTCGGATCGATCGGGTTTCGACTGATTCTAATTAGGGACATCTACCAGACATCTATTGATTTTAAGGTGGATAGGGCACACCCCACCCTGTCCATGGGTCATGAGAAAGCACGATGGCGGACTATTTGAAAAAAGTAAAACTGTGACATAAAACACATTCTGCATTTGTGTTGGTTTATTTTTTCTCGGCCACTCAATTTCGAGATAGAGATGTTCTACGTGCGGAAAAGTCCGTTCTAAGGTTTTAAAACTGTTTATTTGCATCTTAATTTACATTTTCCTGTCTTCTTGCTTGTCATTTTATGTTTTTTTCACTTGAATTCTGCTAATGGAAAATTTCCTGGTAACCTGTAAATTCCCTAGTGAACAATTCATTTGTCATGTTGCAGTATGCTAACAAATATATAATAAACAAAGTTTAAAAGAACATTAACTTGACTGAGCATTGTTTCAATTACATTTCTTTGTTAATATTTCGACACTGAATAGATCATTTCACGATTGTTCACTACATTTTCGTACTGGAAATATAAGTACAGTAAGACCCCGCTTAACGCTGTTTCGTTTAGCGCTGTTTCAATTTAGCGCTCTTTTATTTCAACCCGGGGATTCACATTGAAAAAATTTTGCCCTTTAATTTATTTTTTATAAAAGCCCACAAGTTTTCAATTGGATTTAGGTCTGGACTTTGTGAAGGCCAGTCTAAGGTTTCTATCTCATTAACTCATTCTGAGTTAAGTAGTTCTTGGTATACTGTGCACTATGCTTTGGATCGTTATCTTGAACAAATTTAAAATTTTACAAATTTATTTTTCTTGCAGATGGGAATAGATTTTCTCTCAAAATCTTTACGCACTCTGTTTTATCCATTATTCAATCAATAACCACTAATTTACATACGTTTTTGCGTGAAAAACATCCCCAAAATAGTACGCTTCCTCCTCCAAATTTTTTTGTTTTCTTAATATTTTTTTATTGGAGTTGTTCGCCTCTTCTTTTCCATATAAAAAACTGTCCATCTGAATTAAAAAGATTAATTTTTGTTTCATCTGAAAAAATAACATCATTCCAAAACTCAGCTTCAGTATAAGACCATGCTTTATAAATTTCAAATCTGGACTTTTTATGCTTTTCTGTTAATAAGGGTTTAGCTACTAGTTTACCTGCATAATACCCCAACTCTTTTAAATAATTACGTATGATACCAACTGATAAATTTAAATTAGCCTCTTCTCTGAGCAGTTCGTCCATCTTAGCGGGAGAGAGTAGATAATTTTTTTCTTTTAAATCTGCTAAACCTTTTTTTGTTTTAAAGATGGCATCTTTGGCCTACCTGAACCAGTTTTCCTCTCTAGTGAGTTTGTTTTTTTATATTTTGCTAAGAAATCTCTCACAGTAGTATAAGGTCTTTGTATACTTTTTTCAATTTCTCTAATGCTCATCTCTTGTTCATTAAGGTAAATTATGATCGACTTGTCTTTGATTGCTAGCATTTTAGGGGTTAAAAATAAATATAAATACTTTTTTTAAGTTTTTTTGGCGGGTAAAAATGAGTAAATAAAGTTAATAACCTGATCGGTTTTTTTTTGAATGACAAAAAATATTAAAAAATTAGGAAAAAAAAGTTTTATGTAATTGAATTGGAAATGATTTGATAATTTTTTTGCAGTGATTTTCAAATATTAATATATAAAAACCTGTTTAAAAATAACCTGTTTATTTAATATTTTTACCAAATTTTGAAGTGATCGATTTATTTTTGTTCACACTGTATTATAAATTTAATACCGAACCAATTTTCTATCCATCTTCCCCTAACCCCATTATTTATATGTAGATATAACCTCGTTTAGCGCTGTTTCGCATTACGCTCTACTTTGATGGAACGTATCCTACGCGTTAAGCGGGGTTTTACTGTATATTGAGTATCTTCAATATTTTCTACGCGTAAGGTACTCTATATCCGAATGCACCAAAGACTGGTGTGATCATAATTAATAATCAATCATTGTTATTACCTAATCTTATTTCGGTCTAATTTTTCGTGACTATTTAAGTTGTTTATATATACACGCGCCTTATTTTATAGGATGCTAATAAGATATTTAATTTTACTAATATCTGCATTCTTATTTGAGTATATCATGATTTCAGGTATATCTTACTTTCCCCTACTCCTCAGTAGAGTGCGTGAAACAATAGTAGATAGTAACTTAAAGAAAATTGCTAAAAATGCTCCTCCTATAATTTTCCCAAAGTTTTTCTGCCCACATCAGTTGTCAAATGTTCTATGAGTTTGTTTACTTATTTTTCTAAAATTAATGCAGCGATTATAGTATTTGATACATGTTCAATACCTGATACTCTGGTGGACATTTTATGTGAAGTTCTTACAAAAACTCTTCGAGGAAGCATATACATTGATGACGTTGACTAATATGTAATAAATATAACAAATGATAATACTATCATTTATAATATTTATTTATCTGCTATAAATAAATAAACAAACGATCAATAACGCACAGGTTTACTGAGCATTTTCTTTAAGGCACAATTAACTTTGCCATTCAATATCAACTTTATTTTGAACAACTAATGAAAAGGATATTTTCGATGCTTCATCATCGAATATTCAATTATGATACTGAACGTTTAAAAATTTATTTTAAAAGGAAACCTATATGCAAAATACACCTTAAATAAAATTAGGGACTCATAAGCTATCGTTTGTAACCTGTTTTGGCACAATTTTCTTAATTTCTGTAATAGTATACTTAAGTATATCCACCTAATAAAAAAATCATATCAGAATCAATACCTGTGCGTCAAGGATCTTATCTCAGTCAGTATTGGAAAAGACAAATTCAAGAAAAATGTTATATTATTTCAGTTTCGAGAACAATCAGAAGTCAGGGTACTTTAAATACGAAGCGAAAGGGAACGCCCTGACTTTAAAGTAATCAAAAGGAATTGACGCCTCGAGATACGTGTGTTCTCGACCTCTCGACCCCTAACTGTCAATCAAGACATATCTTCAATCTAATCACGTTATCTGATTCCATTATTTTTCGCTTTTAGTTGGATACTTATATGCCCGGCTTATTTTCATAATAATTTTCGATAAAATGTTTGTTTTACGAACACCGAGATTAATAAATATTGAATGTACAGAAACATCAGATAATTCCGAAAAAAAACAAATTGTTATGGTTATAAATCGAAAATTTATAGTTACAAATTATCTGCTTGCACTTTATGCAACCGAATTGATCTTTTGAGATGCATTTTTATCATGTATTAGGATCAATAGAATTTATAGGACAGTAGAGGTTTTAAAGAAATACCTAGTTGCGTAAAATTACCACCATTTTTAAATATAAAACTAGGAGGGAATATGAGTGCATTAAATTTCATTAGTAGCCTAATTATATAACAAGAACTCTTGGAAGCAGTTTATAAAGTAAGACCACTAGTCCAGATTTGCAATCCGTCATTGCATATCATCCTTTTCAAATAATTCTGTTCAATTTCGTCATGTTAGATATTATAGTAGTAATATTGTCAATACTGGGCGAATATGTTATTAATTCTAGAGATCAAATAGTGGTAGACAAGTTTGAAAGTTGGAAAACTGATAGTCTAAACTAAATTGAAAAACTGGATGTTTTTATTAACAAAGAAAATAGAAATTAAAGTACATGTTGGAAACGTGTCCCCCGCTTTGTGCAGTGCATAAATTTACATGCCTATTCGTTCTGTAATATCGAAAGTATTGCACTGCGTTTGTAGGGATATCATTACACATTATTTAACACTTCTTTGTTACTTTTCATGCGAATTTGAAAAAGAAATTCTTTGTAATATTTAAGTAAGAGGTCACAAATTTGTCCATATTTGTCAGTCAAAGAGACTTCAGGAGAAACAAAACTTGTGTATACAGATTTATCTGCCTCTCATAAACAACACCACGATGAAAAATCATAGGGCCTTCTCTCCTACACGATATTATGAAAACAATAATTCAAATACCATTGAAGATAATAATAGGAAGAGAACTTCACCAGAATTGACCAATTTTGGTAATAAAAACATAATTATCATAAATACCTGATATTAATTCCCAAAATTATTTTAAAGCTAAACCGTCTTTTTCAAAATTTGATTTTCAACGGTTAATTCTTACATTCCTTCTATTTTTACTTCTTTCATTTAAAATTTTCTGAGATTTTAGAAAGACTAATTTATATAACCAATTAATCACATCATTAATATGATCTGATTAATACTCAACAAGAAATCCGTTGAAACATAAACACAAAGCATTGAATATTTGTAATCACAGAAAAAGTCTACATGTGTTTAGAATTATAAATAGCAGAGAAAAATTCAAAAACAAAACGTGATCATTTGGTTCCATGTTTTTGTTCCTTATTTCTATGGAAGAATATATGTTCGCATCTAGAGCTCGATTTTGTGACGAGTTTTTAGCCACGAATTACATGTTTTACCCATTTACTAATATGTGGTTTTATCTTGCTGTCAAGTCGACCAATTTAGAGGAAAAATGGAAGAAACTATATTTAAAATACATATATATATATATATATATATATATATATATATATATATATATATATATATATATATATATATATATATATATATATATATATATATATATTATTAATGTAGTTAGGAATACAATAATAAATATTTTTAAAATACATAAGTGTGTTCGGCGAGCTTCTTTTTGATTCCCAGATCACTGTATTTTAATGCTAGCTCTGTTAGACAAAATACGGCAAATCTTGTCATATAATTCAGCGCTCGGCGTTTGGCATATAGCCAGGAGAATAGCTGTTTTGATTTAATTTGTTTGGTCCTTATTATACAAGGTATTTGTAGATAGCTTGGAGTATAATCTTATTTATATAGTTTGAATTATTTAACATTTCCTAAAAAGTTCACCCCAAATAATTTGGTGATGCAAAGTTTCTGGATAAATGTTATGTCAACAAATTTGTGCACTGAACTGTATATATCTTGAATTCCATTTCAGGGGTAGTTTGCACCCCGAGCATCCACAAGCCTAATCAAGAATGTGCTTTCTTCTTAAAATATATGTTTTAAATGTCGGGGTACTCTGCGATATGGATTAAAGAGATTGGTACCATCCTAAACGATTTTTCTTAGTATTTGGAATAAAAATAAATCTGAACTTTTGACTTCCCTATAAAATGTTTGATCTCCCAACTTTTATTTGAAAATATTAGTTATTCTATCATAGGGTAAGAAATAAAAAGCCAATGGGATAGTTTACATCCTAAAATAAAATTCATCATAAAAAATTATAACCATGAATTCGTATACCCACTTTTCTAAACAATTTTCGTTCATTTCATTCAAGTCGCCGGAATAATTCTAATACATTAGGGGATAATATTATTCCTTCAAACTATTTTACGTCGCATCAAAAGATACGTGAATGAAATCAAAAAGGGAGAAGTGAAATTCTTCGCAATTATATTGTTCATAATTGTAATGTAATGTATACCTTTGATATCAGTTTTATAGAAGTAAAAAATATATTTAAATATCTTTTTTTTTTATTAAGTGCCCTACTATCACCTACTCAAATTCTGAATCGCTGCTGCTACTTCTACTGTAATGCTACCGCTACCTAAACAGATGCCACTGCTACTAAATGCACGTCTACATGCTTCTTTATTACCTAACAATTTAAAAATTAAATGTGATCTCATGTCTCCATCATGTCTACTTTAAAAGAACAGTGTACAGAGTTCGCACGTATCGGTAATCATAAAGCAATTAGTTAACTCTTAACAGGCATTTATCAAGATCTGTTATCAAGTCATGTGAATATTCTCTAGTTTTCCCAACTGGGAGAACAAAGATGGGACGTTTAAAGGTTACAACTGGTGATGATTCAGTATTTTGATGAAACCGCAGATATGTGAAGAGTTCGTTTGCCAGTTGGTTACAAAATCCCGCCTAATACATATGTATATCTAGAGAGCTATTGTGAAACCACTACGATTTTGGATAAAATTAAACTAATATCTTTAAGTTGAAATATTCCAGTTAAGTGTATTGTATCTCTATACAAACGTAACACAAAATTTATATACAAAGCGATAGTATCTATAAAAGGCACTTAGTAACAACTACAGAACACTGTTCTTTTCGAAGTATTCTAGTAGATAAGAGTACAACTAATTATATATGTATAACGAAAATAAAGTTACAGGTGCGAGGACAAAAGTAAAGCTTGTTAAACTTATCTTGGGAAAAAATTATATATAATGGCATTTATTACCAGACAAATTTCAATGCGGTAACATTGAACTAAAAATTATGTTATTTCATTTTTATGTGTATTTCTTTTTATATAAATATGTGCCTAGAACAGAAAACTACACTCCTACATTTCTTATAATTTTTTGAAATTTTAGATCCTTAAACATTTTATGTAGGTGGCTCAGGCCTAGAATATCCTCTGTCATTATTGATAAACAATTCCAATTATTTGACAGGTATGAAGTAACATTTAATAATTGTTTGTTAATAATACATTTAACGTTATTTAAAGTAATTTGTAAAAGGTAATAAATTCAGTTAATCTAGTATTTTGTTTTTATTTTATGCCATTAAGTGAATAAAATACGTTGTCCAGTATACTGAGAGCAAAAGAAATGAATCATTCATGCAACATAAGAGAAGATGAAGCAGTAAAGGCGGTAATTTTGGTTAACGAGGGACGTATCCAGCGATATGTGGGTAATTCATTAGGAATTAGACAATCAACAAGTATTCAAACAAATACACGTTTTTATGGACTAGTATGTTACTGTATAACCCCAGGAGAATGTCATAAAAGTCTACAGATTAGCAATATATTATGCAAGTCGTCTTAATAAACAGGTGTTCTACCAATTTAGAGCTAAGCAAAGCCCTAGAAGCAGCTCGAACTGTAGCACTTTCTAGAATGAGTGTCAGGAGGAGGATTAATGAAGGAGAATTAGACAGTAAAAAAAGAGCTATTGCCCCTCTGTTCACCAAAGAGCATAGAGTTACTAGACCATTTTTCAAGGTAATACGTAAATTGTCTACTGAAAGCGAGTTTTGTTTTCAAATGAAATAAGAGTAAGTCTTAATTTATCAGGTGGACGTCAAAGAGTCTGGCGGAGGCCAAGAGAGAAATTTGCTTCCTGCAATATTTCTCTGAGGATTCCCTTTTTTGGTGGATCAATAATATTCTGGGAAGGAATTTGTATCGATGGTCGCACGGGTTAGCTTCCTATACAGGGGAGATCCATGAATGCACATTTCTACGTAGAAAGCATCTTAGAAGAATATGTGATGCTATTTGCCCCGTTTGTCGGGGGCAATTTAGAGAAGTACTGGACTACTTTCGATTTGTAAATATTCCAACTATGAACTGGTCACCAAGAATACCAGATATGAACACCATAGAGCATCTATCTCATGCACTAAATCAATTGAGCATCAATGCACGATCAATTAAACACCACATACCTACCCCTATGACTCTTAAGTAACACGTTCTTGTCGAATAGGAGAATATTCCTCAAGAAATCATTCACCACTTGATCAATATCATGCGCAGATAAATGGAAGCAGTAATAAGATCTGGTGGGAGAGAGCATGTTTAAAGTCGAAAGCCAACCGACTTAACAAGTTAAGAGAAATGATTCTTAGAAGTATAACCGGAGCCCCAAGATCAACACCGATCGAGGCGATGGGGATATTGATGGGGATACCACCTCTTGATGTCATCTTGAAAGCGGAAGCCGCAAAGGCAATGCACAGGGTGGGAAACATGAATAGGAAGGTAAGGGACCTGAATAGACTCTCAAGGGAGCTAGCCGAGGAGGGACTCCTATGAATGCCCTCTAACAGTACGGGTGTCCACTTCCTGTTTGACAAGAAATATAAGATCACCGTCACCAGTAAAACCGACTGGATGGAGGGTCGAGCTGGATTGCCGCTTAATGGAGACATCTGGTACACGGATGGAGCCAAGACTGGGAACAGAGCGGATGCGGGGTATAAAGGCGACGCGACGGGATAGGTAAAACCTTCCCCTTGGGCAAATACACTACCGCACTCCAGGCCGAGCTAGTTGGAATTACATACGGTGTTCTGGGTCTGCAAAATCAGACCCAGGAGAAGGTATGTATCTGCTCGGATAGCAGGGCGGTATTGGCAGCCCTGAATTCAGCAACGACAAAGTCGAAGTTGGTTTATAATTACTATGAAGAATTGAACCACTTGGCAGGGAAGGGACTGGTGAAACTCTTATGAACACCTGGGCATAATGGCTTTAAGGGAAATCTAATTGCAGATGACCTTGCCAGACAAGGGACCAGGGAAGACCTCTATGGACCAGAACCTGCAGTGGGAGTAAGTCGTAATCTGATCAGAAACCGCATCAATGGCTGAGCAAGAGACCAGCACAATAAAAGATGGAGAGGAGTAACGTGTTGTCGAATAACCAAACTCTTCATCCAATACTCAGAGATTGAGAAATGGGTCCAAGAATTCATTAAATAGAACAGGTACAAAGCCAGAACCCTGGTGGGAATAACGGGCCACCATAGTAGCCTGAATGCATATAAGCATAAGCTGAGGCTGACTGACAGTCCGGCCTGCAGATACTGTAAAGAAGACGAAGAAACCTCGATTCATCTTCTTTACACCTGCCCGGCACTGGAAGAGAGCTAATTTGCTCCTTTTATGGGATAGTATTTTTGGATAATGACCCGGATAAGAGGAGATCGCCAAGGGACTACCCATGCGATCAGTGGCTGATGAGGCCCAAACCTATATAATATAATAATAATAAGATCTAGAGGTGGATCTATACGCTACTGAAATCAAATTCTTGAGATTTAATTTCACCTCCAATTTTGTATCTAAAATTTTTCATTAACAGCGTTTTAATTGTATCTGACATCATTGTTCCTTTCTGTTATTTATTCATTTTTATCCTCAATAACACCATTTTACTTTTTTAGACATTAGTTGAAGTCATTTAGTTATAATATTACCTACGTACTATGATTTAAATCTTGTAAACAATAAAAGTAATAATGTGAAATTTCACTGATGCGTTAATTTTGTCCAGAAATTTATTATAGGTACGAAGTTGATATGGGTTAATCTATGTTAAATAAGCTTACAGTTTCAAATAACTTCTCTTAGTATGTCGGCTGTAGCAAGTAAATTCAACCTCAGAAGAAATCCTAAATTATAAGGATTAAAGATAATTTTAACATTTAAGCCCACTGTAAACTTCTAAGAGTGCTCTACCTTAATGTAACAATCTGAGAGTAACATACCAACGACAGTCAAATCTAACATCTAATTGTCAACAGTCGTCTTGATATGAAATATCTCCTAAATAGATACTCATAATATATTCAGTAATATACACATTCAGTGGCGAAGCGTCCATTACGGCTGTAAGGCGCAGCCTACCCTATATATTTTAGATGGTAGACTCCGTTTTTATATTGCCACGTGCCTTTGTCAGAATGATAAACAATTATCATACTTATTGCCATTTGAACTGAAGCGCCAGCATGCCGACAACCAGCAGTACGCAAGCCTTGGCAGATCTGCGCACTAAGAATCTGGGCTGACTCTCTACCGCCTTGGGTTTTATAGAGATCCGTGATGCACGGGGGAGAGAAGAGAGTACTCGAAAAATTATATGCTATTTAGCTAGCCTGATCGATGAGTGTGCGTAATACAGTGGCTATAATATTGACTTCATTAGAAGAAGTAATCTCTGGTTGGCTCAGTTCAGTTAAGTTCAGTTCTTTAAGTCTATGATCTATGGGGCCATGTATCAGTGTGTATGTTCTGTGATTGCATTCGATAGTAGTAGTTGTATAGAAAATAAATATATTTTGTTTGGTCTGCATTCAAGGATTTCATTTAAGAAACAATTAAAAATAAAGCGCAAGTAAAAGTAGCAATTCAATAGACCTGTCGTTAGTCGTAATGATTAGTGTTATTTTTAAGGATAATGGCGGCCCTAAACACTGCCGGTTTAGTAGACTTTTTAATTAATAAGAGTGGTTATTTTAATAATTTATCTTTAGAAGATAAACTGAAAATTAAAGCATAGAACTTATTTCAAGAACTATAGATGTTTTTGCAGAAAAGAAAACGCGGCGCATGGAATTGATACAAAAAAATATAGGTAAGTTGTTTTTGCGATTCAACTATTCAATATATACATTGCATTAAAAATGAGCAGCCCCCATCCTTCGTCTAATTCAGGACAGCCTACTCTCAGCTTAAATCGACGCTTCGCCACTGTACACATTAGAAATGAGTTTATTGTAATGTGATAATGCATTGTCGTGTTGTACTTTGAAAACCATATTTGAAAGAAATCGAAAAAAATTTTGCAAATTTATTACAAAGGGTTAGGTTTAGGTAGTTAGGCTTATATAATTAAGTCAAACACACTCCTACCATGCAGCACCCTAAAACATACCACCAAGAAATAATATAATGAGACACTTTCGATACTTTCCTTTGTATGAAACTATTCTGGAACTGGATGTATAGGTATTCCGAAATAGACCATACTCAGATCTCGCTATACCCCTACTAGATAGATCTCACTATACGGTAAAGTGAGGTATAGTCTATACCTCCAATAGATCGTAAAACCAATACGGGGAAGGAAGTGCACAGCAACTGATCGTTTTCTGGTTTACTAGTCTTCTGGTCATCTTGTTTCCTGGTGTTCTGGACTTTTCATCTTATAGTTTTCTGATCTTTTGATTTTTGGTATACCCATCTTTTTTGATCATCTGACCTTCACGTCCTTTTCCAGCTGTTTCTTCCTGGATTACTTTTCAAGCCTTGTGACAGCTAGTATCAGCGCACAGTCCTAACACATAAGGGCGACACTCGCTTTGTTTGTTTGTGCCTAGAGTGTTGAATACTGGATATTGACATATAAATGTTAAATATATCTACTATTGGAAATCTGCCGAGATAGAAGTTCGACGTGAAAATAGTGTAAAATTTTATAAAAACTAATGTAGGTTTATCGCAATATTAACTTTAGTGTATGTGGAATAGATTATAATCCGTAGGATGCAAATATTCTACAGTACACGTGCAGTATACTAAACACACAATGCTGCACAGTAAATAGCCGACTTATGCTAGAATGCTTGATCTATTCTAAAAAAACAAGCAATGAAAGTCATAATGAAAGCCAAGGTTATTAGAAATAATGGAGTAATGGATAATGAATATCTGAAAATGTGTTGAATTTTGACAACCATTAAAGGATAAGTGATGGACTTACATTCTATATGTCATTTTTATTTACTTATTAATAATAGCAGGGGCGTAGCGTACATGGATGCGAGTGATGAATCGCATCCCTTAGAAAATTGGCAAATTAGTGTTATTTAAAAGTTCAATCGATTTATTCAATTATTACAATTTTTTCATTATTTTAAACCGACCGCAAACATACATCATTATTTACTTTAAATGCTACCATCAACTTTTTTATTTCAAATCGGCCGTGAAGGCACCTGAAATTATTGGACTTCTGCGTTACTTGCTGCAGTGCTGAAATGCGATGGTCCACGTTACATCCAAGCTACGCGTTAGATGGGCGAAACGGTCAGTGATCTTACGCAGTCAACAGTGGAACCTCGAGTTATAGTATGTTCACAAAGTCCTGAGAGCGCGTCAAAACAAATGCATGCACTGTTCACGTGAACTAACAGATGCTTAATTCACAAGAGTGAAAAATCCATGCGTAAAATTATTAGAAATATACTAATAATAATAATTAATGATTTACTATAATAATAACTATAATTTTGTCTTCTTTTTAAAAAATTTAAAAATTAATTTCAAATACAACCATTGCAACCACATTTTAAATTAATCATTCTTTAGTAAAGTAGTAAAAGTAATAATTATTTTTCTAACAACTAATATTCTGGTTTTTGGTAATGCTAAAGATAATGTATAAAAGATTTTCAAATAGTTTTCTATAAAAAAATATTTAGTGAAAACACTTTGATTTTGTAAAAACTTTTGTGGGAATACAAATATACTTTTACGCAAATTGTGCACTACTGAAGGAACGATAGTCTGTAACTGGATGTTAAAAATGCAACCAATGAGGATTGGGCTACGTCACGCCCACGTGACAATCACGTACATATGTTTGTTTTGACGTGGTCTCAGAACTCGGCGAATACACTTTAATGTTGCCGTTATTTCCGGACTCAGCTATGGGATTATGTGAATGCATCGTGACGACTGTCGCCATAACACAGGGAAGATTTGGAAGCGCTGTTTCAGATAATTATGGAAAATGAAAATGAGGAATGTAATCGAGAAACCATTATTTGTGCTAGAGGCCTTTTAACTTTATTGCGCGACTTTCATTTTAATTTTTTCTTAGCAGAGTTTTCTGCAATATTCCCACATTCCGGGAATGTTTAAAATTCTACAGACAAAAATATCAGATATTAGTTACTGCAATAAAAAGATCGCCGATTTCAAATCACGTATTCAAAAAATGGGAAACGAGTTTAGTGACATTTTGGACCATATGGACAGATTTGTGTTCAAATAAAATCAACCACCAAGTAAAAGCGTTTGTTTGCACCTATGCACGATTGTTTTATAAAATTTTGGACGTTATTACTTTGAATATTAGTGAACGGTTTAGAAATCGTTGAAGTAAAAAGTGAACTTTCAGTGATTTATAGTGATCTCGATATGAAAACGAGCACTGTGTTTGAACTTCACCAATATATTATGTCCCTTCAATTATCTTCTGTTTTCCCGGAGTCATCAAAATTATGTCCTTTAATTTTGACTATTCCTGCCACAAGCAGTTCTGCAGAAAAATCATTTTCTTGTTTAAAGAGAATAAAGACTTATCTGCGAAATTCTCAAAAGCAAGAAAGACTGTCAGCTTTAGCATTAATAAATATTGAAAGTGCCTTGTTAGAAGATATGAGATCGTCTCCGCCATTTGAATAAACAGTGATAGACATTTTCGCTGGACAAACAAAAACCGAAGCATTGATCTCCATTTTAAAAATTAGGATATATACCTCAGCATAATCATTTTAGGTTGGTGTCTTTTTTTTATTTTTACCATTTTCATGTAGCCTACCATACATCTGATTATACCTCTTCCCATTATAAAATTTTTATCACATCCCTAGATTCTTTTCTCACGCTACGCCCCTGAATAATAGTATATTAATCTTATCAAGAATCTACCCAATTATTAAATAATTAATTAAGTAGGTACCACGTATCAATTAATTATGTAGGTAATTATGTCTGTTACAACCGTATTATTTGCATATATGATATGCAAATGCAAAAAAATATAATGTTTAAATGTCTACTGAATTTTGAAGAATAGATAATAACAATTATATATTCTTACTAAGAATAATACTAAGAATATTATTTAATAAAATCACGTATAAGTGGCTATAGAAAAGGTTTACATTTACCTATTGAGATTATCTCTAGATTAGTGACGTTTAAATGTGTTTACTTCGCATTGTAAAATATTAATCGCGTTGTCTGCCTAGAATAAACATCGAATTGAAAATATGTTTTTATTTCTAAAGTGACTTAATCTAACCTAGAATCTTTTCTGCAAAAGTTCACAACAGTTTAATTTTTTTACAATCAAAATATGAAAATAATTATCATCAAGTTTCCATCATATTTATTTATAGCACTACCGAATTATTTCCACGGCTCTGATTGTTCTTAAATATTGTTTCAATTATTGTTACATTCATTTCAATCAAAATAAACGGAATTGTTGCCAAACACGAAACAAAAGGGAAACGAAGAAAATAAAAAAATCACACCTAATCATGATTTATTTCCTATTCATTGATTTATAAACTAACTATTTAATTAACGTCTTACGAATATGTACTTTTCTATGTACCTCTCTGTCCAGCTAATTGGTGCTAAAAATCGCTCATTTTCTATCCCATATGGCACACATTTTATATGCCCAGATGATTTTGTTAGTGCACTGCACATGTGCACGTTTGTGGATTTTACCAGACATGCGTTTAACAGGTTGAATAATACAATGTTTACGTCTCGTCGATAGTATTGGCGATTTATCGCGTGTGAGTTTTCGACCATTTCAATATTTTATTTAGAATATTTACAAATAATCCTGAAAAATGGATACGGTAGCGGGATGTTCTTCTGAACGTTATTCTGAAGAAAAGTGTAAATATAATGTGTAAATATAACTTTTTAAGAAACTTTTTTAGAAAATTAACACTGGAAGAAAAAATTCAGGTAAAAAATATCGGGCGGCCCAAACCAACAATACAATGGCGGCCCATGCAATACCGACAACTTAACACAAATTACAAAAGGGACAAAAATAGGTTTAGAGACTATTGAAAATAGAACTATATAAAAAAAAACGATTGGCTGTGTGGTTGTGAAATAAGAAATAGTTTGTTTTGCTTTCCGTGTATACTGTTTGCTCTGGAAACTGCCGAATCCTGTTAGGTGAAAATTGGTATAGTGGATTGGTATAGACTTCAAACTGAACTAGAAATAATTTATCAAAGACCAGATTTTAGAAATCTATCTGGAGCTGTACACTGCCTGAAATTCATTGTCGAAAATAATCTACAGAAAGTTTTTTCAGCAAACTATGATCTGCTCCAAATTATAGTAACAATTTCGATGTCCACTACAGAAGCAGAAAGAAATTTTTCGACATTAAAATGAATTAAAACATTTTTAAGAAACACTATGAATGAAGATCGATTGTCTGCGTTAGCCATGCTATTAATAGAAAAAAAATTGTCGTAAGAGATTCCCGACTTTAATAACTTAGTTATCAATAAATTCGCAGAACTCAAAGAAATGAGAATGAGCTTTCTATTTAAACATTGTGTTTAATTTGTGTTTGTTCTATAAAACTAACATATTGGTTATTATCAAGTTAATAGGTATCAACTATACTGCGGCTTCAAAATAGTGGGCAGTAAGGTATATAACACTATTTTTATGAGCTGGTAATACGATTCAACATGTCTCGTGTCTGTTTTACGTGCAAATTGTAAAGACCACTCCCTGCACTCTGTGATCTCTGCTCTCTTTAGTGTCGTGCGAGGCAAGGCACGCGCCTTGTCTATTTGCGTTGTCTGGACCACATGTCGCGAATTACTTACTGCCTACAATTTTGGAACCGAGGTATAGGTACTTTATTATACTCTGCACCCGTGTTTTTGTTAGATTTACATGTAAGAAATATCCTGCAAAATGGTAAGTAAATATTACCGACAAAAACAAAATCAAGTATATTTATTATCATTTTAAAATATGAATATTTTGTACTTGTATGTAACACAAGTAAAAAAAAACTTTGTGAACCCCCCAAAGTTTTCGTCACGAGCGCCACTGCTTGCTAATATTTTTATATCAAAGTAACGTTGTAAGTTCTTCTTTAATGGAAATACTAATCATTAATTCATAGACGTCTCCATTTTTTCAATCACATTGCACCATAAACAGCCAAACTTTCTCACAACATAGAATTTTAAGATAAAATCTTTCGCATTTCTATTTTTATTCCCTCATATACATTCCAATTAAAACTATTTAACCCTGTTAAAAGACTAGAAGGTTCTAACTAAGAAATTTACGCTTTCAATGGGATACTGTTAATGGTTTGATTGAGTCGAATGATAGACCTGTTAATCCACCTACATCTTTGGAAATATGTTATTTGCGTATTACTGAATGTTGTTTTATATATTGTTACATAAACATAAAAAACAAAAAGATAACATACAATACTGAAATCAAATGATATTACTAATAATATTTATTATTAATAACACTGGGAAACAATTTTTTTGCATTTATTACAACACTTGTTCTTGCCTAACTTGAAGGCGTCGAGTCAAAAAATTTTTTAGCTCTCTATTTGCCAAATGAAAAATCCCAAACGGCTCCTATCTCATACCGTGGCTTGTTTCTATGGCTAGGCTCAGGTGGACCGTTCAATTTACCGCAAGATAAGAGAGTTTTATATTTGGCAAATAGCGATGAAATGAATAGTAGATAAATTTGTTCTGTAAATTCTACATTTTTTTGCAATTCGACATTTTCATTTTCATGAAATTTAATGGTTAGTATCATGACATGATGGCAAAAAAAATCAGTTGCGCAGTATAAAATACATATATTCAAATATGTGAGGTAGAAATGATTTTTACTTTAAATTAAGGTATACCTATTTGAATATTTCAACATATGTGCGATAGTTAGTAGGTATTCGTAACAACTAATATGGATGAAAATTTAGATACTCCTACTCGGGCAAAAACGTAGGTATACTTGTAGCTCTTGCGCTTATAGACCATCTCAGGGCAATCTCGATTGATGCTCCAGCAGTATTCTGCCATCATATGCTTATTCTAACTTCCTTGGTAGCGTCCTTCCATCATATGGTCAAGAGGCCTTGATGGAAACGTTCCCCCTTTTCGTCACTTACCGATATTTCAAAAAGCATTTAATTCCAAATCCCTTAATATTTACAAATATTAGGGGCTTTTACCTTACCAAGGAAGTTTGGTATAACTGCCACTGGTATAACTGAAAGATAACCACGCTGATTTCTCGTTGCCATTCACCTTTCTGACAGTCCTGTGTATTCAGGTCGATACTGTTTACATACTTACACTTTAAAACATGTAAGGACAAACTACTTACCCACAAACAGACAGAAACCAATACAGTTTTTTAATAAAACTATTTCACATTTAAGGCTGTTAGTACAAAAAGTATTATAATAAATAAACGAAACATACCTACTTAATTAGAATACGGTGTACATTCAACATCAAATTGCATATACACCAGACCATGTGGCAAGAAAGTAATTTCAGATTTTAAATCAACGTCATTCTCTTGCAACAAAATATGACAACAACTTTTCCCCAGTGTAATTATTTACAGTACCATATCACAAACGTTAGGCATGATGAAGGAAAATGAAGATCTCATTTTCTTCCGGATTGCCTGGATGTTGAATTAACGAGGTTTCATTAATTCAACATCATGTTCTTCATCTAGTTCTCAGTTACACTCTGAGTACACTCAGTTCTCATTTACACCATTGTCTGGTAGTTTTATAATTGCAAACAATGAAGTATATTGACTCTATATTTTGTTTGAACCATAATTTGTTGCCCATTCTTGATCCACGTCATTTACACGTAAAATCATCGAAACAGTTCATCTCATTGAAGGGAGTAACATATAAGTCGGAAATCGAGAAAGAGACCAGGGACATCAATCATTGAAAGGAGACTTTTCCTCTGCGTAATAAATAATATCTGCTACGAAAACATATATATTCGTTAGAAAACTATCTTGTTACAGTCTAGTAATCTCACAAATGGCTTCCAAATTTATCTTGATTGATAGCGGTCATCTACCATCCAAGAACTTATTTGAATTGGATGATGTATTTCTGTATCTTAACGCTGTCAAATTTGCAAATGAAAAAAACACAAAATACATAGTTAGTATTTTCAATCATTTATTATTTTTTGTATTGTAATTGTAGACCACTTTTGTCTCTACTTTAGTAGAGACAAAAATTTCAAAATTCTGAAATAAGCAACAAAGCAACATAGAGTGACGGACTTATAATCGTATATTATAACTTCCTCTCACTTGATGTTTTAGTAAATTAAGCTCTACAAATGTGGTATGTCTGGATAAAGAAAACTTGTTTTATGATAAACCATCGATATGTTTTTATTTAATGATATTATCTGTATTAATGGGAATTTTTGGTTTTTTAATTGTAATCATCCCCATGTAGTATTTCATAAATATTCACTCAAAACTCTAACGAAAATTCAAATGTTCAGTAAAATGGGAATTCTTTATCGCCTCGTCCACGTTATTACACATTTTTTATAACAAGTTATTTTTTACCTATATGCAATATAAAATATGTTAAATGTTAAATTTATTACGTTTCTCAAAAAAACAATGTAGGAAAAAACAGAATTCCTTATCCAACAAATTTGTATCACCAAATATGCGTCCTTGGTACAGAAAAACATATGATTACAAAATACAAAATATGATAACTGATGTTGCCCACTTTACACGGATTTTATTATTCTTTTAAAATACTATTTTTTTCAGCTATCACATTTTCAAAGTGCAACCCATCACGACATAAAGTACAAAGTATTATCTTATAGTTTGAATAAATTTTATATTGCAATAGCTGCGAGATACCGGATATCAAAAAATAGATAACCAATCGAAGGTTAAAAAATGCCAATAACCGGAATAGTATTTATTAAAACTGGATTTCAATCAAATGAGATGAATAGGGTTCCTTTTTATCTATAAAGATACAACTTTACTCTATAGCAATCGTATTTCATGTATCTAACTCTATTTTATCCAACAATTGAAAGTTGATGACATCAACAACATCTTCCAAGTGACCTAAAAGTACTAAAGGATTTACCAAAATGTACATGTAATAGATCTAGACAATTTATATTTTGAAGTAGATTCAGTTTTAAAGAAATGCAAGTATTTTTATTTGCTATTCCTATAATTTGGCGGAGATCCATCGTGCAGAATCTAAATTTCAGTTGTTAATACTTCTGGAATCGTATAATTTCAAAGAAGATTAAATACACAACAACTTGCAATTCCTACTATCTAACAGATCCAACTCGCAATTCGGCAGAAGTTGTTAAAATTGTTTTTAGTTCACTAAAGATCTTTTCCATTTGAAAGAAATTGTAGGTGCTAATCAGCATACCTAACCGTATTAATAGAAACTGTACTAATCTACATATCTTATTAAACGTATTAAACATAAATCTAGTTAATATAGTTTTTATATAGAAGAAAACTAACTGTTTGTCGTGTTTTTCACATTTAAATGGACAAATAAAAATAATAAAAAACTGATTTTTCATTGTAAATGGAAATTTCAGCAATTTTCATTTGAATCTTGAGTGGGAGTTTACTTTATGACATGACCTATATCTCAAGATATCATCAATGTTATGTACCTCCATTAATAAACAAGGACAATGTACTTCTTTTTTATATATCTACTAGTTGTGACTTATTAGGTACTGGGTTGGGGATAATATTAAGGCAATAAAAGAGATGGAGAAAGTTTTGCCTATACATGGTCTTTCAATAGGGACGCTCGAAATTTGATAGGTTATACTGGCCACATTGTTAAAGCAACGTCTATCAAATCTATTGTAAATTGTTCAGTAGTATATGGCAAATCACCGTGGAGTGAGTATTTAAAATCTTGTGCAAATTATCAAATTTTATTTTCAAAATCAGTGCTCCGTTCGAGAAACGTTCCGCCCATTACGCTATTTTTATCTTCACCACGGGTCCCGCCGAGTCAACTATTCGACATTTGGTGGCCAAATTCACGTCAACTGATTTGATAAATAATCAGCCAACACCCGTATGTCACCGAAACGCAAGGTCTGCTGAAAACATCGCTGCTGTGCGTGAAAGTGTACAGGAAAACCCGAAGCAGTCAATTTTTTGTCGTTCACAAAAACTTGGCCTTTTTGCGACTTCAACTGGCGAATTTTGCATCGGGACTTGGGTCTGCACCCGTATAAAATCCAACTCACCCAGAAACTTAAAGTAAATGACAATAGACAACGCCGTGTGTTCGCTGATTGCGTTCTGGAGCAGTTGGAAGTTGACCCAAAAAATTTCGCTAAAAGAATCATCTTTAGCGACGAAGCCAATTTTTGGATGAATGGATATGTGAAAAAGCAAAATTGTCGGATTTGAAGTGATACCAATCCACACGAGATGCACCAGCACCAAATTCATCCCGAGAAAGTCGATCCGTACTTCTTCTAAAAGGAAACTGGCATTGCCAGACCCGTCAACGGCGAGTGCTACATATCGATGATAAGCAACTTCTTGTGGCCTAAACTGGATGACCAACGACATGTGATTCCAAGAAGACGGTGCTACGTGCCACACAGCGCATGCCACGATTGATATTCTGCACCATTTTTAAAAAGACGAAACTTAAATTAGATATTAGCTTGTTCGTATCCGAATTACTCTATTTCAATATACCGAGTAACTAAAAACCACAGCAGCTTAGGTGTTTATAGCTATAGTCATATTCTGTGCATTAAACGATATATTCAGCAGCTTTATCAGACGGTCGACTAAGAGCAACTAAGAGTTATATGGGTTCCAGATCTCTTTGAACGTTTTCCAAAACGATTTTATTTCATTCTCATCTCCTCATTGTTGAGTACTTACTTCTCCCATCTTTTAGTAACGTTGTTATTAATGTTATCAAATGATTCATTATTATTACCAGATTAACTTCAGCTTAATTCAAGTTGTAGTTAAACAAAAGTCTATCAAAAGGGTTGCACAAATTTACATTGAAAGGTGTCACGCAAATTAATCTTAAGTGTTACTGATAATATTATTACGTGGACTCTTACGTGAAATTATCGCAAGAAAAGAAACTCGTATCACCATCCACGTGCATCTCATCATCTGCGTTGTTTATTTTTGGTTCAATATCGCAACTAAATACTCACTTAAAATGTATTATTTATATTAAGGGATATTGTCACCAGCTCTTTCTAGTCAATTTAAACCAAAACTGTCTCACGAGGGCACTATTTATAAGTATTCGCTCACCGACGAAAGTCGGGAATGTCGTCCAAAATCAGTTGTTGTGCGAGAAAACATTGATGCTGGGCAAAAACTGATAATGCAAGATCGTGATGTGAGATTGAAGCAACCTTAGGTATTAACTCGACTAGCATATATAAAGTATTGCTTGATGATTTAGCTGTAAAAAAGGTTTGTTCTCGTTGGATCCCAAATAATTTGAAAAATTTTCAAAAAGAATTTTTTGTCGATTGGTGCAAATAAATGATCAAGAAATACAATGGCGGTGCTTGAAAAGACGTGTATAACATTGTAACAGGTGATGAATCATGGATCTATGCGTATGAGCCGGAAAGTAAACAGCAGTCTACTGTATGGGTGTTTCAAGATGAACAAAATCCAACAAAAATTGTTCGAGCTCGAAGCACTCCGAAACAAATGTTCGCCCATTTTTTCGGAAAAACTGATCATGTGGCAACAGTGCCTTTAGAGGAACGTAAAACTGTCAATTATGAATGCTGCACAACCATTTGTTTGCCGAAAGTTTTCGGTGAAATAAGGAAAACAAACAAGCGCCCTCGGATCATCCTTCATCATGACAATGCGAGAAATCACACATCTCGTCTAACAACCGAATGTTTGAACACCCAAAGAATCGAATTAATGGGTCATCCGCCGTATAGTCATAATTTAGCACCCAATGACTTCTTTTTGTTCCCGAACATTAAAAATAAATTGCGTGGACAACGATTTTCGTCGACAGAAGAAGCCGTTGATGCGTTCAAAAACCATGTTTTGGAGATATCTCAAGCGGAATAGGAGAAATGCTTTGACAAATGGTTCAAACGCATGCAAAAGTATATAGATCGTAAAGGAGAATATTTCGAAAAAGGATAAAGTAATTTTCAATGACGAATTAATGTATTTTATCATTAAGCTCAAAATATAAGTAGTGCCCCGTGCTAATTGTCAAAAAGGTCACTTTAAATAGAAAACTTAATACCGCTCATATCATCACTTTTGCAGAAGGGGTAGGTTTGCCTTCCAAATTTATTAACCAAATAGAATTTTAGCTAGTAAATTTTAAATTATACGGAATTAACCTCAAATTCACAATATATTTTATTAACTATAAATCAGCTACACATAGTTTTCTTATAATTCACACTGTATAATTAACCTACCATGGGCATCAATAAATACCAACTATAAATAATTATTACTCAGATAAGATAAACATGTAGATACTGTGTAAATATACCACAGCAAGTTCAAGGGTAATGGATCGATTCTCGATCGAAAATAAAACCGTTATCGGTGCCTTTGATGTGCAAATATCAGATTCTTATATAAGAAACAGACGTTGTTGTTACAAATGACATGAGTCTCACGAGTTGCCTAATGGGAATGCATTAAGATAAAGAGAAAATAAGATAACAGAACCATACCACTTCGAGTAAAAATGTCTGCTATTTTGGCATGTATTTGTTTTGGTATTCTTTGTAATAGTAACGGAAAATTATCAGAAATACTTTGGCGATGTCATCATAAATAGTGTTATTATTAACGTTCTATTAAGTGTTCTAGAAAATGTGTTTACTATTGTTGTTTCAAGAAATTTTACTGGAGTAAAAAAGTAATCAGGTTTACCACCACCACCATATATCTAAATGTCAACTCCTCTGGGATTTGAAATATTAGATTATCTTCACTTCTGTTTGGTCCTCTTTATTGTTAAGGAAGCAGATGGGTTTTAAGAATCACACAACACGACAGCGGTAATTAAAGATCGTTGTTATTTCTTATCATTAATACCATTTATTCAAGAAGAAATACTAAGCATGGGATATATCATTTAAATAAATAGAAACAATCGGACTATCTTAGAAAGTAATGTGGTTTTTGGTCATAAGAATAGGATTTTGAACACTGTTTGACAGGCACTAATAATACTGGGGAAGGAATGGTCAAACACGAGTGTAAATATGAAAGAGTAAATATAGACACCATATACAGTTGAAGCTAAAATAGTATGAATACACGAAGAATGTTGATATGTGACCAAAGATGACGGTAATGGTATTTACCATTAAAATGAGAGGGAAACCCGGGGAAGATAGTGTCTCTTTTCGATAGGCAATTATCGCCCTTATATGTTAATGCCTTACATGGAATTAGAGCCCAGGAAACCCGATTAGAGATTTTATAAACATTCAGATGACGTCGAATTTTTGACATCGGGCACGCTGTTTCACGGCATGCTAGTTATTTCCGTCGCACTAGGGATTTCGGGAATTTGTTATCTCTCTCGTAGGGAACCACAATTTTGCTTAAATACCGAGGGTCCGAGGGAAAAGGGACAGTTTTTAATCAACGCAAGAAGAGGCTGGAAGTAATCCGGGAAGAGGACGCCGAAGAAGACTAAAAGTCGAGAAGATCCGAAGACTTCCAACCCAGAAGAGGCCGCTGGCGCTGGAGGGAATCCGAGAAGAGGACGCTAGAAGGAATCCGGGAAGAGGACGCCAAAGAAGATCAGAAGAACCGAAGACTGGGAGCCGGGAACACCGCAGATTCGAAAACGGAAAAGTCCAGAAGACCAGCAGAATAATACCCGAAATAAACATTCACGTCTACTACCTCGCCGCCTCGGGAGGGTCCCGTCGCTCGAACCACGCTGTCCACTAGGAAACTACGAGACAGCAGATTCGTAGATTCCGCACGGCAATCTAGTCGCCCGTACGTCGTCCAGGGTCCTAGTCATGGGCGTCACCGGAAGTTGGGGTTGTGAACCTGGGGGAGAAGTCTCCGACGCCGAGCCTATCGGCTCCTTGCTAGGTGAGGGTTATTTAATTATTCGTATTTTCGGTAATAGGCAAATTAGCACAACACGCATTATCGGTAAACCGGGGGTTTATTTAATTAATGACTCTATATTTACGCCGTTGTTTCACTGTGGTACTTAAAAATAATTAAATACATTTAGATGATTTCTTTGGCAATAATAATTCACTGTTTAATTTCAGAGCAGACTAGCCACTTCATATCCTTGTTTTTCATTCATTTTAATTATTTCTGTTATATTCAATTATTATTTAGTATTATTTTGTTAAATTGTGTCAACTAGCTATCGCCAGGGCTGTCATTCATTTTTCCGTTATATTGTTCACTTATAACTTTTCACTTTTAATATTACTCGATTACTATTTTATTCTCACTTATATTTAGTTTACGGTTATATTTTATATTTTTCTTGTGGAACGTACGTCCCTGTATTGATCTAATTTGTACCAATGTAAATAATCCCGTCCGGAAAGTTCTTGACCGACTAACACCCTCTGTTCATAATTTATTGCATTCTGTACAAGTACAATATCTGTTAGCGTCTCCATACGGGGGCATTGACATGTCTAGGGTCAACCACAATTCTTAAAATTATTATATTAGCAGTTGCTACGGGTGCACTTGTTCGGTGATTTTATACTATCGGGGAAGTTACCTGTGGTTTAAAATGATAATTATAATTAGTGCTTAGCGCTCTAGAGTGTGTACTTTGTCATCACAGAAGGTTAAATCGTCGCATCGGCTAGTGTCTCTACTCGGGTAACTCAAAGCGAGGAGATATGTGACGCGAAGCCATTACAGAGACAGTGTCTCACCTATACAAAGTGTTGGCGAGAGGAGTTCCTATCGGTATATTGCAGAGTACTGCGTATGCCCGCCATTGCTTAAATCATACCTTTACTGAGGTGACTTTGTACACAAACTATGGCAACAAGCCATTTGCTAACTGCGAGTTCGTGGTTGGACTTAGATTTGTACATGTCTCCCCAGTGGGGAAACTCACAGAGTGTTTGGCAAGAGGAGTTCCTCTTGACGTACTGCAGAGTTCTGTGTACCCTGCCCACTGTTTAAGTTGAACGGTAGTTTCCATTAAAAATAACAGATTTCTGTTGTTTGTCAAGAACATTATTTCCACCTATCCAAGTTTGGATAATAAATGTAAATTGAAGTGGATTCTGAGTTTCCTTTTTATTGCCTTCTTCTAATATCGAATCAAATAAAGTAAATCAAATATAAATTCAAATAAATAAAATCCTAAATTAAATTCGTTAAACCCTAAATTAAATTAACCAGAGCAGATTATAAATAAGAAACTAAAACAAGTAATACCAAACTTTATATGAAGAATCTGGAGAGTAAGAATTAAAGCACAACGTAGCAAGATTCCTACCACTAGACAAACGATCAGGTCAAATCTTCGAACTTGTACGTCCACTCTCTGGGGTAGGGTCAATAAGCGTAGAAGGGGCTGGTTGGTGTCACATTCTGTAGGTGTGATATCAATATAACTTCTGAGGGTGGAACGTTCTCGCAAGAGGACGTTTCTGGTTTGGGGCGTCATAAAAATAAAGTGAGAGAGTGAGAGGATGGGTTTCACTGGTGCAGTGACCAGGATTTTTATGGTTGGGATTTCATTTAAAAAAGTATAAGATACGAGACCGAGAGAGAGAGAGAGAGAGAGAGAGAGCGGGTGTATTTTAAAAGTATAAAATTTCACGAGGGGAGGGGGTAGGGAGTGTTTCACTGGTGTCGTGACCAGGATTTTTATTTTAATAGGTTAAAAATTTAACGAGAGGAGGGAGAGGAGAAGCTTCAGTATAGTATCTATAGTATCTACAGAGACCATGGCTAAACATGACCAGTAACCATGGCTAAGTCTAGTATCTACAGAGCTTCAGGTGTGGAGTTCTTCTAAGGCTAAGGCTAAAGTTTCTAATTTTTTGAGGTACTGCTTTAAAAATATTTATCACATACAGAAGACGAAGGGTTATCCAACAATAGCAAAGATATTCAGGGGTAGCAAACTATTAAACATCCAACCAACTTGCCTTGGTTAAAGAATAGGGTTGACTGAGTTTACAAGCGTTGATCTCATGTGTATTAATATAATGAAATCATATACCACCGCAAAAATACAAGCGATACAATGGGGTGTAGTACAGAACTCTTCATTATAACTTCAGCGTGTACGAGTATGTCCGTAGACTACTGATCGTCAAGAATAGGAAGAAGTGTGAAATTATATGGGTATGCGTAGAAGAAAGAGTGAGGCAGGATTCGGAGGGAAAAAGATGCACTTTACGTGCAGTCAGACTGAACTCTCTGTACATTCACATTCAATGCATATTCATCTCATTGACTCTGCAAAGGTCTCAATTCGACTGAGTAAAGACCGGGCTACTGACTGCGCACCTCGTGGACGGTCAAATATCGCAGTATTGAGATTTGTTCCTATTCTTGATGAGCTGTGTATACATAGATCTCCAATCGGAGGCAATCATCTAGTTGAATAACAATTTCACTTATTATATGAACATCCGATATATAATGAAATTTTAGTTAAAAAATAAAATTTTATTAAAGCACGTTAACAATATCATGATAGTACTTAACGTGTTTGGAATTTTATGTGTGTAAATATCTACCTAACACCACGTACTTCATATGTATGTTGCATATATATCATAAATCTTTAATATTTCCAAAAAACTCATTTTCTTAAGGTTACTTTGTGTTACGTGTAGTGTTATTTAATTTCCTGTCTGAAATTTACTCTAAAAATATTCACGATAGAATTTTTTTATCGAATTTTAAGGGTCTTAAATCTTACATTTGACTATAATTTTTGTACTCATCATCGACATCATTCGACAGATAAGCCTTTTATCTTTGCCTTACTTAAATTTTGTCAGTGAATATAATTATTTAATTACAAGTCTCAATGTTTAAACATATTTGAAACGTGTATATTTATTGCACGTGTTTCAAAATATTACTATAGATTATACAGGGAGTTGTGTACACTATGAATAAGGAATATATTGCATTAAAATTGTTAATAGCATATTAGAATATTAAAAGTTATTAGAGCTTTCGGTAAAACTAAAAGTTATTGTCTCAAACTATATTTTCAATTTCAATTCATTGCTTTAATTCGTGATTACCACTTATTATGATGAACTAAGTTCATTGGACATTAAGATACATGTCAAGTTTAACACTAAGGCCATCTATCTGATGAATCGTAAAGCAACTTCTCTTGCACGAGGTGTCTAAGACAGCTCACCGCGTAGCCTCTGCTGAGAGCAGGCATATAACGTAAGCACAAAAACCTCTTGAAAAGAACTACAGCGTACTCTCTGAACACCATACTCATCTGAAATATATTAATTATAATAACCAGACAATCTTCTTGTAGAATTTCTAGCATTGTATTACTTCTAACACCTTTAATGCCGTTACACAATCTGTGAAAAATTTATAATGTTTATTATTTTTGAGAAACAGTAACAATGTCATCTTTTTTCAGATATTTATAGCCTTCACGTAATATAATCATCGTTCAAATTCGAAATTCCTTACCATGAATTTCCAATTCAATTAGCCCTCTGTATTCAAAATATTGCTAATTTATCTATTTTAATCACCCGTCCATTAATGTATCTATTTTAATAATCCATTTAGTTAATTTAAACCATCATTTGTTACAATCAAGACTATTACTATGTTCTTATTGACGTAATATTTGAAAAAAACATTATCACAAATATTTCAAGACAAAAGAATATCACCATAAAATATGTAAATCAAAATTTTAAAAAGGAAAGTGGACATACACTTATATAACTTATATAACCATATGCGAATAAAGGAGTATATAAAAATATATATAATTTCGACATCAAGAGTTATCATGACTAAACAGTTTCATTACTGTTGTGAAATTATTACTAATTTATTGTAGCCTACCACTTTACAAATTTTATATAAATAAAAATATAAATTAACCTGTATAGCAAGTTATATTAACATGTTTTTATTTACAAATACTTTTAAAAAGTTATCCACTTATGATTATCACACCAGACATCGACAGTTTACTCCATAAAATTCTACATAAATAATCTTATCTTTCTACGCAATCTTCAATAAAAGTAGAGAGGTAAGGTATCTAAAAGACCTTACACGGTCATCGTCCATGATCAACACAACAAGGCCCAAGAAGAATAATTAGAACACAAGGACAATTTTATTTATAAACAGATACGTAAAAACATAAAACAGCTAAAAAGGGTTAATTCACAACTACAAAATGGTACCCGTTTGAGTATTAAGAATATTATTTTACAAAATTTAAGTTGTCATGGAGATTTATCTTGCATAAGTATTAAAATAATAAAAATTAAGAGAAACGTTTTCAACATGAGAAAATTCATACCAATTTCTGAGAATAGTTATCATCATTAAAATATTTCTAAATCTAATGTTAATTTATGTGCTATAGAAAGGTTTGGATTAAATAATAAAGAAGCTTCATGCCATATTTTGCATTTCGAAATAAATTACAGAAGTAGTTACCCAATTTAGATAATCATGCCTTCTTACCATGGACTGTCATACAAAACTTTGTAAAATGTCTGAATGCTAAATCTGAAGCATCTGTATTTATTCCTAAATGTAATATGCTATGTCCATGTGCTATTGATCCTATTTGGAGGATGCAATCTGTAGACATAGACGGTTGAATTCAAATATCTGTGGAGAGGGGGAAGGGGGTTAAAGTATGACGGCCTTGAGCTTCAGATACTAATTCTGCCAATTAAGATACTGGTTCAAGTAATATCGAACCTAATGAGCTAAACTCGACTTCCAAGCAAAGTCTTTTTGAAACTACATGCACATGGTTTGGCAAATCAGGTTCATTTTTGTCCGAAATAAATTTTTAGGATAGTAAAATGAGTTTTCTATGAGGGTACCGTAGTAAGACTGAATAGGTGTCAATGGGCTTTCTGAAATAACCTAGCCACTTATACTTTCTTCTTTGATTTTTGAATTCTTGTTCACCATTATTCGATTTCTCTCCAGCCACCATATTCCCAGTATATTTCTGAGATATATATTTATGAATATCTGGAGTTTTATTTTAATTTACAGTAATGAACTACATTTCAAGGTCATAAGGTGGCATGGACTGAATCGTTATATTGTATACCTTTATCTTGGTGGACACGTTTAAACGTTTTATTTAAAGTTTTCCTCATTATTACAAATATTTTTCTACCACAACTAATCTTTTCGATTATCTGTTATTATTCCTCCGTCACTTGAGATAGTACTATCAAAATAAGTTCTTCTACTATATCTATCGACGTATCCTCTATGGTCGTAATTGTTGTATCTTCTATGTTTAATGCCAGCAGTTTTTTTTTGTTAATGCTAGGGTCATTTTTTATTCCTTACTAAATCATGTACTTTTTACTTTATTTTGTATATTTTAAATATTTGTGGAGAACAAACACATAACCAGCATGATCAATATCCTCTAATACTTCTGTAAAGTTCCAGAAGGTTCTATTTCATAATTTATCACATATTGTTGAAAGTATACTGCCTTATTTGACTCCAGTATCCATTTTATAAAGTTTCGCCAATTATTCTTACGTGATATCTTAATGACCCGATACTGATATTGTGTATACATATCCTTGATTAATCGAATTATACTGAAGAATAGTCAATTTGTTGCCAGTAATTTAAGAGTCAATTCTGAGTATATTTTTGCCCCTGATTCTGAAATTGGCAGTACATTTTCTTGATTGGCTCTAGTTTCTGAAATAGATATACATGATAAATATGAATGCAAAGTAATAAAAACAAAATAAAATATTTTGTTTTTATTACTTAAAAAAGCAATTTCTCTTGTTTTGATTTTTTATATATGAAATCTAACAAGAAATTAAGGAATAATTGATGCAGAGAATATTAAAAATTATAATTTTTTTTTGTACGACTTTCCTTAATAGTTTTGCTGTGAACAATCCCTCTGGTGACTTCAGCTGCATCGGCCATTATGTGTCGACCTTGCCTGCCTTAATATATTTCTTCCATTATTCGAATATCCGAATTCACCTTGTTTCTCACCTTCTGATCTCCTAAGTTAGAAAGAAATTTGGCTCATATTGGCTCCAAATTTTTCAAAACATTTTGCCATCTTATATACTAGTTCTTGGTAGTTATTTACCTTGTAAATGTTCAAAAAAATTTTGAGTTACAGATACATAGCTAAACCATTCATCAGATTCTATAACTGTTCTATATTCTATAACTGTTCTAATTCTATATCTGTTAAAATTTTGATCTTTTACCAGTTTTTGAATTTGTGGTTCATCAAAAATCCCTGCTTTTATTTTTTCCATACTCATTACTAGAAATGCTTGGTAAATGTATTAAAACAATAGCTTAACTTATCCATCGCAAAGCGGTTATCAAATGGTTCCCGAATAGCAAGGCTATTACATAATCGCTGTAGGAAACAACTACTCCTCGGGCTAAAGCCCCGCCAGGCATTGAATTATACCTAACAGCGATCCTCGACCCCTTTCTCGTGTTTCTGCAACCGCTTTGCGGTTTGGTGGTTCCCTCCTCGATTCCCGACTTATAAGTTACAGACATAGATCTTATCGATTTAGATGAAAACCCCACGAATTTGTTTCAGCATTTGTCCTGGATCGGTGTACCGTGTACGGCACTGATGAGAACTAACAAGTTTGAAACAGCTGTCTGTCGTTCGGATTCCATCTGGGACAAATGTCAAATCCTACCCGTGGCGGGTCCCTTTTCAAAAATTCTTTGGTTAATGTCTTTTAAAAGTAAGGTATCTCGTTATGCTCTAGCTTCGTGAAAATTGACGAACCTTTTTAAATCATTCTTTGCTATTAATCTTCACCTTTTCAATGTGCTGTGACCTGTGAACTACTTGTTAGCTATGCTATACGTGTATATGTTTTTTTATGCTTCATTTCGCTGCTTTATTGCTCTTTGTATATTCTTTTTGTATTTCTCTCCTCTTACCTCTGACTTCGGTACGTACAGGCTTCTTTTAAATATATCTCTTTATCCACAACTTGCTAGTCATTCATTCAGCAGTACTATTTCCCATATTGGTTCATGTTTATGTGAAATTTTCTGTATAGGTAAGTATATTTGATCTTCTACCATAATTCCTCTATATGTACATTATACTTCATTTTCTCTAACTATCGTTTCAGATTCTATATAAATTCTTTCTAAGATCTATAAGAAATTAATATGTATATTTAACAGCATTACGCAATAAAATAAACAGTTTTAAAACCTTAAAACGGACTTTTCTGTAAGTAGAACATCTCTATCTCGAAAGTGAGTGGCCAAGAAAAAATAAACCAACACATAAATGCAGAATATGTGTTTAATACGGCAGATTTACTTTTTTCAATTCTTCTCAAATAGTTCACCATTGTGCTTTCTCATGACCCATGGACAGAGTGGGGTGTGCCCTATCCACCTCAAAATCAATAGATGTCGTCTGACAGACGTGCTTAATCAGGATCAATCGAAACTCAATCGATCCGACACGATTTAATTGAGTGATAGTGCTAATAAACATAATTTCTCAAATAGTCCACCATTGTGCTTTCTCATGACCCATGAACATGGTAAAGTGTGTTCTATCCACCTCAAAATCAATAGGTGTCGTCTGGGGAAACGTTCCCGATCAGGATCACTCAAAACCCGATCGATCCGACACGATTTAGTTGAGTTATCGTGTTAATAAAAAAAATTTCTCAAATAGCCCACCATCGTGCTTTCTCATGAACCATGGACAGGATGGGGTGTATCATATCTACGTCAAAATCAATAGGTGTCGTCTGGGAGACGTACCCGATCAGAATCAGTTAAAACCCGATCGATACGACACGATTTAGTTGAGTTACCATGCTAACAAGATTAAATACCGACGACAACGACGACAATGACGACAACGACGACAATGACGACAACGACGACAACGACGACAACGACGACAACGACGACAACGACGACAACGACGACAACGACGACAACGACGACAACGACGACAACGACGACAACGACGACAACGACGACAACACACACACACACACACACACACACACACACACACACACACACACACACACACACACACACACACACACACACACACACACACACACACACACACACACACACACACACACACACACACACACACACACACACACACACACACACACACACACACACACACACACACACACACACACACACACACACACACACACACACACACACACACAAAACCATTTTTTTTGTTTTTAGGCCGAAGAACGAAAAATAAGCCCTAAATAAAAAAATTACATGATTACATTACTTTTCCACGTATAGTGGAGTGCGGAAAAGTAATAAACAAATAATTTAAGACAAAAACAGAATTAGGAGTTCGTTAGAGAATAGAGCCCTATTCTTCTCTTAAACGTAGAACACGATGACTATAACTTAATAATATTGCATTTCAAGGTTATTGTATATCAGTTAATCGCGATTTTTCATTATCTAAGTAAATTCAATATCATGTATCAAAGATGTTAATTTAAAAGTGTGGTATGCAAAGTCATACTAATATCTAATCTTTTCATGTACTAGTAGCACTACGTAATAATAAAAAATACTTTTTCTTCTTAAAACAATTATTACCTACTCAAATTTACACCATTGATTTCACATTTTTTCCCAAATTATCATTTTTCTTATCCGTTACTGCATATGTTTGTTTACATGGTTTTTCTGAAAATCACGGAAACACTCATTTATCTTTATTTGTTTTTCTCCATATAGCTGTCGCTGATCTTATCTAGATATCAACCAGATATAGAATAAATCTTTATCTTATTATTCTAAAGCGATCAACTGGTAATCTGCAATTAGAAAATGTACGGACGCACAATATATATGGTAGTAAAATCTGTTTACGTTACGCTTAAAATATATCTACTCGTACTTTCATCCATCGATATTTAATATTATCCAAAATATAAGAAATATTTAAAAGATGTAACACTATTCAAGACGAACTTCTCTTAGGGATATCTTACATCAAAGATATAATAAATAATTATTGTTTATTGCATAATGGGGTTTTCCATAAAAAGAGATAAGAAAAACAATAATTATTAGAATAATCAAATAGTTAGATAAGTTGAACACTCAAAGTAAGTGTCCTTTATTAATTCTTCTAGCTTTTTTTTTAGTTTTTAAAGTGTTTATCTGGAGTGCTATGTTCATTAGATCTTCACCTACAATTTATGTATAAATTAGTAACTTTAGGGTTTTGTAGTACCCCATAATTATTATTAATAATACTAAGTAACTACTTTATTGTTTTAATCAAAGATATATCCTGATAAGAGAAGTCGATTGCAAAAAAATCGCCTTGGCAAAAATTACTAGAAATGTTAGAGAATAAAAAATATTTTTAATCATATGCATGAATTGAGATGCCAAATTTCTTTGATAATTATAAAAATAGGATGTGACCATCTGCAATTATGGGCCACAAAATTTAATATGCGAAACGGTGTACAGTTATTTAAACTACGGTATTGTCAAAAAATCTTAAATAGTGTGGGGTGCAAGTACTGACGACAGGTTACACAATTATATAAAATAGTATTCGTATTCGTCAAGGAAAATAACAGAGACTTTATAGGCGGAATACCACCCAGATCGGTCCATCTTTACTTTTCCGCACACAACTATACTATCGGAAAAGTAATGTAATCGTGTACATAAAAATGGAAAACAACAATTTTTTTCATTTATATTTCGTTTTTCGGCCTAAAAACCAAAAAAATTGTTTTTAAAAAATGTTGTCTGTGTGTGTCGTCGTTGTCGGCATTAAAATTTCTTGTTAGTACGATAACTCAACTAAATCGTGTCGGATGAATCGGGTTTTGACTAATTCTGATCGGGGACGTCTCCCAGACGACAAATATTGATTTTGAGGTAGATAGGACACACCCCACCCTGTCCATGGGCATGGACAGGATGGTGAATTATTTGCGAAATTTGTTTTGTTAATACGATAACTCAACTAAATCGTGTCGGATCGATCGAGTTTTGACTGATTTTGATCGGGAACGTCTCTCAGACGACACCTATTGATTTTGAGGTGGATAGGATACACCCCACCCTGTCCATGGGTCATGAGAAAGCACGACGGTGGACTATTTGATAATTTTTTTTGTTAACACGATAACTCAACTAAATCATGTCGGATCGATCGGATTTTGACTGATTCTGATCGGGAACGTCTCCCAGATGACATTATGGTTTTGAGATGGATGGAACACACTCTACCATGTTCATGGGTCATGAGAAAGCACAATGGTGGATTATTTGAAAATTTTTTTTGTTAGCACGATCACTCAACTAAATCGTGTCGGATACATCGGGTTTCGACTGATTCTGATTAAGGACGTCTACCAGGCGATATCTATTGATTTTGAGGTGGATAGGACACCCTGTTCATGGGTCATTAGATGGCACGAGGGTGGACTATGGCACGAGGGTGAAAAAAATAAATCTGTCTCATAAAACACATATTCTGCATTTATGTGTTGGTTTATTTTTTCTCTGCCACTCAATTTCGAGATAGAAATGTTCTACGTGCGGAAAAGTCCGTTCTAAGGTTTTAAAACTGTTTATTTGCCATCACATCGGGATCAAAATTCAAAATAAGAATTGATCATGAAAAGTGATAAATAGTCCCACAGATACTCAGGTGTTGCCTCTAGAAGGGTAGAATGTAGGACCAACCCTCATTACTTCCCCTCTCCCACGCAATATTTTTCCGGAACATACTTACCCCCTATCTTAGTTTACTAGAGTAATTCTAGCCAAACCTCAAGAGTACAAAATCGAAGAATTACTACTAAAAATAACTTAAGATATCCTTTTAACGTCTTACGCATTAGTTTTTCTTATGATATCATCAAGTAACCTTAGATTGATTCCGGTTTTAAGTTCTGAAGTCGCGTTGCCTCAATTATAAGGGGTCTTTCAATAAGGACCCTCGATTTTTAAACGTAAATAATGTGTAAGATATCCACTCAATTTTTTTTTTATTTGAAAGAATATTTTATATTATTAAGTATTGAATAAGTCTAAAGGCGTTAAATTCCACGACCTCGGTGGTAAGCTCATGTCGCTCCTGCGCGAAATAACCATGCCCTCAAGTCGCTCATGCAGAATGTCCATTGTGGTATATAGCGCCGCACCGTCTTGTTGGAACCACATATCGTCAGTATCCGTATCATCCAGTTTAGGCCACAAAAAGTTGCTTATTATCGATATGTGGCGCTCATCGTTGACGGTCATGGAAATGCCAGTTTCGTTTTGGAAGAAGTACGGACCGATGATTCCGCCAGACCAAAATCCGCACCAAAGTGACTTTCTCCTGATACATTTGGTGCTGGTGTATCTCGTATGGATCTTCCCAAATCCGACAATTTGGCTTGTTCCCATATCCATTCATCCAAAAATGGGCCTCGTTGGATTCTATACGGGTACGAACCCAAGTCCCTACGCAAAATTCGCCAAGTTGAAGTCACAGATAAGCCATGGTCTTGTGAACGACGAGAAAGTGGCTGCTTCGGGTTTTCCCGTACACTCTCATGCACGATGATTTCAGAATACCTTATGTTTCGGTGACGTACGGATGTTGGCTGATTATCTATCAAATCGGTTAACTCGAATTTGGCCACCAAACGTCGAATAGTCGACTCGGCGGGACGGTTTCATTATTTGAATACGTTGGTAAACACTGTAGCCTTCCATGGTAATTTTCCATACACTACTGAATAATTCGCAATAAATTAAATAGATATTGCTTTAGCAATATGGCCGCTATGATTTAACAAATTTCGAGAGTCCCTATTGAAAGATACTATATAAAATGTCTCATTTAAAATGAAAGTAACGTAAGATGTTCCCTTTACAATATATTTAGTTATTTTAATTGTGACGTTGTCAAGATATCTTAGGTGGCATCGAGGGCATGATAAATAGAACCAGTTGTCATAATTATAAATATATTAATAATATATCCAGCTAAATATTAAAGGTACAATAAATCAAACTGAAAACAACTTAAGATGTACTTTTATTCACTTATTTTATAATGATATTCTCGAAATGCCTTAGAATACGTTGAGTTCAAATAAACGAAAGTCAGGTTGCTACAATTGCTTATCCAAAATTAAAAAATTTCTGCTGAACTTCAATAACATAAAATGGACATATTTAAACTTGAAATAACATAAGATATTATAACAAAACTAAAGACGCAATTTATCAATTTACGTGACTACAATTATACTAAATAGAGATAAAAATAATAACTTAAAACCACAAAATTAAATAAACCAAATTGAAAACAACGTAACACATCATTCTATTAATTTATTTTGTGGTAACACCCACAAGAAATCCTAGCGTTGGACTCCATAAGTTAGATTTTCAGATTGCCAACGAACGTAATACATTGGACAACTCAAAGCACTTGTTGCAGAGAATAACAGAGAATTACAACCCACAATACACAAAGCTATTTAGATGAAAATCTACTTACAATGGAAATTAAACTGTTTTGCAGATTAATATACCATTACCTGAAAAGGTTAATAATCTTAAAGAAGAACTAAATTACTGGTTAAAAATATGTTAGCCACTAGGTTAAATATGTTAGTTGACACTTTATTCCATTCCTGTGTTAATACCATGTGTATTATACTACACATATTTAGATATATTCGTATTCATATATTAACACTTTCACCAGCTCTTCGAGATGTGGTTGTTATTAATTCAAAATTTCTAACTGAAACTAACTATTCATATATAAGTCTTTATTTTGCTTTATTTGTTTAACTAAACCAATTTTTATCAGACAATATAGAATTAGATTAATATTTTTTAAGCACTGTACGGTTCCCAAACGTGACAACTTCTGTGGTTGTGGTTGTGGTTGTGGTTGTCTTGTATTTCATTTAATAGCTGTATATTTCTTATATTTAAAATTTTGTAACACTTTAGAAAGAGGTTTCCTCTTCTTAGTAGTACTTAAAAGTAGCAGGTGGATTACGTAATATCTCCTGCGATTATAGACCTAAAAATGCCTAGGGGCACACCGATTATAATAATTCCTGTATCTCTAACTGTGGTGCTAGTCCGAAAGATCAAGTAGAACCTGATACTAGATATATGCCCAATGGCAATAAATTTTATAAGTATTCTTTAGTTTAAAGTAGTCGCATAGAAGAGGAGGCTATTATAAAATACATTTAGATGCCAATAGATGCAAAGTGGATGTTCGTTAGTGCTTTCAATTTTCTAAAAAGTTACTGCACGGTGGGGATAATGTACCGTTTGTTGTTGATATCTGTACATTCCTCTGTTCGAATTATCCAGTAAGGAAAAATGGTGTGCACAATCGCCAAAAGTACCAATTCAAACATTTTATTCTTTAATTTTCGGGGGCAGATATATTTATGTTTTATTTACTAATTAATCCTATCTAGTATATTCGTTGATCCAAAAATTTAAAATGCAATTATTTCTGTAATTGCCTAAGACAAAAAATCGTTGTGCAATTTGATGTTTCTTTTCTGTGTAAAAACAACTAAATGTACATAGAGAAAACTTAAAGGCATCAAACAAGAAATGAGATGTATTCTATCGAACCTTAAATCATTACTATATAAGGAGTAGCTTTTTTAAAACAATTCATCCACTACTAAAAATTAGCCAGTAGACGATGTTATCTTGGTAACAGTATATTACATATGTTACACATATTTTAAATACTTAACACGTCATCACATCAGGTGATTATCACATGATAAGCACATTTTCTCAAATCCAATTATTTAGGAAGTATTTTTGAAATCTTTAATCTAGTTATAAAATTAATTCAACTCAACTCACGACATTATTAAAATTTTACTTAGAATATTTTCTGAGTATCATACACT